>JAWNGF010000002.1:90163-4890163 GCA_037039685.1 Ceratobasidium sp. AG-K
TCGCGGCTTTGACCCATACTCCTGAACCAGGCGCACTGAGCATCACAGAATCCAAGACGATGTCACGCGAGGCGGACGCGGGGTTTGTTTGGACCAACAACAGGAGACCGTGTTCCGGTTGGGGAGACACTGAGCTTTGGAATTGAGGCCGAGCGAGACTTCGTGAGAGTGCTCAGCCTACGTTGGCTCAGGACCGGGATTGATTGTGCTCATCGGATAGACGGTGTACGGAGACGAGTGTAAATTTGGCGATAGTAAGTTCAGTCTACTCTCCTTTGTTGAATGGCCATCCCTAAGAAGGATTTTAGGCAAGCTTCTTCGCGAAGAGATGGGACAGGCCCTACTGAATCGATCGCATACTCAAGTGCTCGGTCTCCTGATCATAGATGCGCTCGCCACCGATTGGTCAGGGATCTACAAGGTATCAACATCTTTTCTCCTTCCTTGTCGTACGGAAGGAGCCGGGGTGGACACGCAACACTGATACTATCGACGTGTGCGGAGAACGTGTGCGAGCAGGGAGAATTGTTGCCGTTGTCAAACCAACCTAACTCGACCCGCTCTCGGATGAGTCTTTACGTGCACGTGGAGCAATTACGGACCTCGAGTCGGTCAGTATTGATACAAACAGGCAGGCCGTATTCGGGCAAGCGCTGTGAACGAACGTGCTCATGAAATTAACTGAACAATACAGTAAGTCGGAGTCCTGCTAGGCGGTGACAGACACTCTTGTGCAGCCGATGCGCATGGACACATCGAGGAGCGACAAGCCAAAGGATGATATTCGGCGTTCGGGCTCTCGCAGCAACCCAGCTCGCAAACAGAGGCGACAGCTATACGTTACAATATGTCTATTAGATATATAATAAATACAAATTTACACCCGTCGATGCCCATCTACATTAGGTTGAACCATACCATTCTTCTTTGCGATTAGTCTACCTCGAGGATGCTGGCATAGCCTGGATCGGCATGGACCAGGACCTGAAAATCATTCAGAACCTGCATATAAAATCGCATTATTAGCACGACCGCCAACCGACAAGCTATGTAAAGATACTAACGTATTCCTTGCCCGCGAACGTGATATCGGCACCCTTGAGAATAGCGCTCGTTTTTCTTTTTATCCCGGGTGGGTTCCTCCCCAATAGAAAGCCCGCGCGACGAACAAGGGGGAGCCGTCATGCTCGTTTCCGCCTTCGACCAGGGTACCGCCATTAAACGTTCTCACGTAGAAAGGATAGGTAGCCGATTCCTTCCCAGCGCACGGCGGCCTGGTCCGCGACCAGCACTTCAGAAAACTCGATCTATTGACGTTGACACGTGAATAATAGTCGTGTCATAGCGGTCGAAACCACCCACCTCGAGCTCCTTTCCTTTCCTCCGAAACCAAACATCGCACCCTTCTTGAACCCCCGACCAGCCCTTTTCCGAAATCTGTGACAGTGATTCAGCAAGATCAAGAGCGGGAAATGGGATGAACGCACGTATACCACCACGATGAAAAGTACGACAGACGTATAGTGGACTACCGTCAATGTCTTCTCCGCACACCAAGGCGCCCTTGGGGATTTCAGTCCCCGTGAGTAAATACCCAAGAGACCGACCCGCTACGTTCGGATTGGATGTTAGCCCTGGGCTGGATGAGAATTACTATAGCGAACCTTGGACCATGCTCGTAAAATACCCTAGACCGCTCCTCGGCTCGTTTTATCCAAGTCTGAGGCAAGCATCAGTAGAGTAGACGACGCGGTATGATGAACGAGATGCACACCTGAAACCCCAACGTTCTGCGCGTCGTGGTGTCTATCCTTGGCGTTCTGAACGGCGTTCTTGAGGACGGAGATTGCTTGACTGACAGTCGACGCGACCTGTGGTAACATAAGTTTAACATCAGGTATTCACAAGGAGGTTAGGTACGAACAGCGACAACTTCTCCAAGTTGGGGAGCCATCGCGGCCTGAGAGTCGGAATTGGTGGGTTAGTCAACGGCTAGACGAGAAATAATCATAAGCATACCGTGGTGAGAATGAGGGATGCTGCTGGAACTAAGGCCATGAAGCTGAGAGGAGGGACGAGGATGCGTTGAGGCAGGATGGGCGAACCCTCACGTTTATCAATGTGATATTCGCGGCCACGAGGCAAGCGCGTGTCGATCTCCAGCATGGGATGTGCGTGAATGCCGAGCGCGTGGCCGCCTCGAGCAGGGCTGTGGCACTGCGACGATGAAAGCAATCGTGTGGGGTGATTCCTTTGAGGCCAATGGAAGATGAGTCCTTCGGTTTCATATTATCGAGGCCTGGTCAAAGGAAGGAACCAGGTAAGAGGTTGGCAGTTTCTGCGCAATATTTAACATGCCCACCATCAATACCCAAAGCTCTACCTGTTCCTCTTCCCGCCTACTCTGGGATTGTTCTCATTTGACCATGCCTGCCTTACCTCCGTGTGGACATGTACTTTTGCACCTTTGTTTTCTTGGTCTTGTGCTTTTGCGGCACCAAGCGGTTTGACCTCGTGTTCATGTAGCTCGTTAAAGATGTATACAAAGAAAATAAAAATAAAAATTGGGATTCACGTGACAGTTCGCGGCTCAACCTCAACGCCAATGACGTATTGTGCTTCCGACCAGGAATAGACTGCTTCTGACGTTAACTTTGCGGTCGCCCATAAATCCATGCGAGCAACAGTCCCCTTTTCACTACACTACCATGTCCATATCCAGTGACAGTGCCAAACTATACGACGTCGAAATCGTGTTTCACAGCGCACATGCACTACCTGTATCCGACGTTCCGACGCTCTCTGCCGACCCCTATGTACTAGCATCCCTTCGAGTCCCCTCGTATGCGACCCACGAAGAGCCAGGACCACCGCCCCTCTTATTCCGAAGCCGCACAATCCATCGAACTCGAGATCCAGACTGGGGCAATGAAGTGTGGCGCATCGGAGGTGTGCCAGGCGCTGGTTTTGTGCTTCGCGTATCGGTTCGGGATGAAGACGCTGGCAAGAAAGATGATCGATTGGGCGAGGCACGAGTGTCGTTCCTTGGCCGTGAGCCGACAAAGGGTGATCCGAAACGAGGAGACCGTAGTGCCGACGTCGATTGGGGAGTCATCCGTGAAGGCCTCAATGTCGAGCGAAAGGAGGCGTCGATCAAGAAGAGACGAGGAGGTGCTCGAGCATTCGTTGCGACGTACATCACGGCGGCAGTCAGCAAGGCGGTTTCGAGGCACGGCGGAAACGTTGTTATCAGCGTCCGGGTTCTTGGATTGAGCCAGAACCAAAAGGATAGGAGAGTGTATACACTCGGTCCCAGTGAGTCGCCCACCCGATCTAATTATTATATACTCACGATTGTAGATTATTACTCCATACATTTTTCCCCGCTACTCGGACGGATGATGGGCACCAAATCAGCCAACGCGTCCAACACCCGCAAGGCCTCCGTTTCCAATTTCCAAGCCAACAAACTGCAACTTACCGGGCCAGTACCTCGAGACCTCCAACACAAATACGTAGGATATCGACCGTTCATCGAGACTATGTTCTCAAAGTAGATCCTTCATATTCATTTCATAGACATGCGTTAATCTTTCGATATGTAGATCTGGCATATCGGGACGGCTCCTTAACCATGCGCTCAAAAAGCAACATCGATACATCTACTCTCACGACCAAGCGACCGTATATGGCCGAGTTGAGCGACACCAGGAGGCTAGCAACGCCCCCGACTCGTCCGAGTCTAAATCCAAGTCCGAGGGTCGATCGCCTTCCGCGCCCGATCAGTCTAGCTCGCATGGCGAATCCAATCCCGACCCCGAAACCCATAATTTTAATGTCCTCGCAGCCCAGTTTCTTCATATGACCCAACACGGCGCGGGACACCGACTATATACTTATGTCATTACGTTGGATGGCCAGTGGAGGTTCACCGAGACGGGAGACGAGTTTGCGATCGAAATGCTTAGCAAACACTCGGTACGATTGAATCTCACCCCCTGCTTGATGATATTTTGACAACTCTGCTCGTAGATGCACGCCGATGCCGCTCGATATATTGCCTACTCGGGCGAGTTCTTTGTTCGTCGCGTGGGGACCAATGGGTGGGAAGACGACCGTGAGGAGGAGCGCGACGCTCAGGTTGATGTAGACGGTGACAATGAAGACAAGGGCCGAAAGCACAATAAACATGAGACTCGTCCGACCAAGGCCATCGAGAAAGCTCAACGCCACCCCCCGTCTGATTACGAGCTGGTGATCGACAACGACTCGGGCACGTACCGACCTGACAAGAAACTGCTACCACTGTTAGGCGAGTACTTGGACAATGAAGCGAATCTGGGTACGTGTCGACATCTACTCATGTTCTCAGCGCACTAATTGTTTGTGTAGGAGGTCCCGGCGGTCTCGGCAAAATTACGCCGATGGACGGGTTCGACGAAAGTTTGAAGGAGATGAAGAAACGTCGGGCCGAAGCGAAGCAAAAGGCCAAGTCCAAGTCGGGCGACGAAGGTGAAAAGTCTAGGCCCATGGTCCAACTGCGGAGGGGAAGCTCCGTCTCGAGCGCTCAAGCTGATGCGGCCGGACTGGGACGGACGAGTATGTCCAGCGACGAGGTCGAGCGAATGGTGAGCAAGGGCGCAGAGGAGACAGGAAATGGGAATGTGCAGATGTCGGACGAGCGTGGAGAGCAGGCAGACGGACAGGAATCCAAATCGAACGGACACGCAGTGGTTGGCAATGGCTCTACGAACGGGACGACGCCCTCTGGCGCCGATGCCGGAAAGGAAAAGCTTCCAGAGCTGAAACAGGGAGCGGTTCAAGTGCTTAGCACGAAGTAATTTACTACGTTTCTTTCGTAATACCCTTCGAATCGTCTATTACCCTGTACACCCAGCTTGACGCAATTTTGGTTTCCCCTCGAGTCTATTATTATACTATTGTTGCTGTTAATAATGTAATATGACACTACTCCTACTTGGCCGAACGCTCTCCTCAATGGACTCCGTGTTCCTCTGTTTAGTTGAGGTATTTTGGATCGCATGATTTCAACGTTTCGAGACTGGCGTCGCTCAGCACCCAGCTGCCGTTGAGCAATATCCCATTGCCATCCCATGAGGTAGTTCGAGATCCCGACATATGCGCGACCAGTGCACGACGTATAAGCCCAGGCATTTCCCTGGGGACCTCATGACCTGCGCTCCCTCATTGGGACTTGAGGGGCTCTCAGCTTACGACGGCTCGTTCGTTAGGTGCACTCGAGTGTGGGGATTGCGCATGTATTCATAATGTCACACTGTATCCAGTCAAAGATGTCCGACACACCCAAACATAGCCCAATAGAAACATAAAATCCAACGCAGCATGACGTGCGTCGGGCATACATATGGTATCCAGGCCTCTATCGTCCAGTATCAAAACTCCTCCGGTTTCCAATCCCCGTCTCCCTCGGTGCTGGTATAGATACAACTTGAATTTGTTTCTTTTCAGCAAACGGAGAAGGCATGCTCAGCCGCCTCAACCCTCGACCCATCCAAGTCCCCTTCTTTCCTCCAGTCGGAGAGGAGGATTCGGCATCCGAGTCATCCCGAAGCGGCGCCCCGTATCGTGCCCTGGACGCGCCGGTCGCCCAAGGCGGGCGGGTATCGTCTGGTATGCTCTCCGGCGACCGTGGACGTCGACTAAAGGCCGGATGTCCCAAAATGGTGGTCGCCCCGCTCATACTCGTACTCGCCGTACTGGTCGCTCCACTCGTGTTTGATGTGCCGCTCGTACCAGTCGAGTTGCTCACGCCCGTCGTCCCACTGAGCGCCGTGGTCCCGCTCACGCCTGTACTCGAGCTAACTCCCGATGACCCAGTAAATTGTTGATACTGCTGGTGCAGCGTCATTCGCGCTCGCTCCAATTCAAGTTCGCGTTGCTCGAGATTGAGTGCATATTCTCGGGCGCGCCATTCTCGCTCGCGTTGGTCTCGGAGGGCGGTGAATTCGCGTGTGCTCCAGCTCATTCCGGTGCTCGGATTGGAGACGTTGTCGAGGGAGGGGGATGTCAGCGATCGCTCGGGATAGGATGAAGGAGGGGGATTGGAGCGTGGCCAGCCGATCTTCGGAGCCTCTGGAGACCGAGCGGCATTCATCATGTCCGAGACGGCATGAGCGAGAGCAGGTCGTTCTCGCGGCCCAGGGCCGGGTGATAGTGGCTATGTAGATAATAGAAATGAATATAATTTGTTGCGAAGGATAACGACAACATACCGCATTGTCGTATTTACTTCTTATGGCCGCGACTCGACTCGTTGTCCCGTTGCTCGTCAAAGACTCGATACTGCCGGCCCTCTTGCGTGCGGCATTCTTTGGGTCCAAGGGCATGGGCAAGGGCCTTCCTCCACCGGTCTCGGGTAATGGTCGTGCGCCACCCGAAATCTGTTGCCTATCCTCGTCGAATACGAGTTTCTTGACAGTCCCTGTCGGCCCGACCTCGTATTGACTCCCTCTGCCCCATCCGTTTCCGCCACCCAGTGGAGGCGTCGGTTTGTCCTCGGTCGGACTGAGGGGCGCGCCTGAAGCAGCGGCCGCCATTCTCTCGACATTCTCGCGAATCGCCGCCCCTTCGAGCTCCGCAACATCGATCCCCATCTCCTTGTTATCGTTAAGAAACTTGGAGATCGACACTGTCGGTTCAGCAGCGGGTTCTTCGTCGGGCGGTGCCGCAGGAGTCCACGAGCCAGCACTCCACCCACCGTCCTTTTTCGCCGGGGAAGGAATCGGCGTGCCAAACACATCGACGTTGGACCTTTCGGGCGAGCCGTTCTCGTGGCCAGGTGGAGTGGGGAGAGGCGCTCGCGTAGGGGATGCCGGCGCTCGGACTGGCGAGGCCGGCGCGCGTACAGGTGAGGGAGGGGCGCGTATGGGGGAAGGAGGAGCGCGAACTGGTGTGCCTGGCGGTCGGATGGGAGACCCCTGTGAGTCTGGCAAACCCGCAAACGGTCGAATAGGCGTGGAAGGAGGCAACCCGTCGATCGAGTCGGAAGGTAAGCCGACATTACTGCGGGTGGGCGAAGGCGGCGGAAGTCCTGCGTGTGGTCGAGTGGGAGAGGCAGGATGCTGGGGCGGGGGAGGATATTGCGACGGGTCTTTGCGCTTGGGTGTAGCTGGAGGAAGAGGCGCCGAGAAGACTGGTGCTGGCGACGAGTTTGATCGACCAGCCATGACACCGGTGCCTTGATTCGAGAGAGTCATGCCTTCCCTGGCAAACGGCGCAGTGGGCGGCTTCAAATCGCCCTCGCCCATCATGCCGGGAAAGTAGCCGCCGTGAGGGCCCATTCCCGGGATCGGAGTAATGGGAAAGGGGGACACCAACGGAGTCGAACGGCCGGTGATGTTCGTCTCGGCCAGGCTGGGGTTGTAGCCGCCTTTGCGTGGGGAAGGTGGGTTCCGCTCGATGACACCCGAACCAGGCTTGTCGATATCGGGCAGATCTTGGGGGAGTTCGGCCGCCCAAGCTCCCTCGCAAAGAGACTTCCACTGCCCTATGCGCCCGATGTGGGGACCTGCACGGCGGACGTGCTCACAAGCGCCAGTCCAAGACGCATCGGCTACGCGAGAGAGTGAGGCACCGACGGCGAAGAGTGTGGTAATGTGTCGTTGAGACACGAGCGTTTCGTGGGCGCTGTCAAATGTTCTAATTTTAGCATCCTCGAGTGTATACCACGAATTGAACGTACAGTTTTGCGGCGGCCATTTCATTGCCCAGAGTGCTAAGCAGATGGACGTGCTTGGCGTGCTCATCGGCCGTGTATGGGACCTTTCCCTTGACCTTCTTGTCGTACGAAGAAGCTGTATAAGCGATTAATTTGAGCACGAGAGCAGTATCGAATGGACATACAGGCCTGCTTGAGGCGAACATTAGTGTTGAACGTCAATTCGTCGTGGGCCTTCTCCTCTTTCTACGGCTTTGTTAGCTAACCAAGTCACACACGCACGTCCAACTTACCGCCATCTTCTTGAAATGTTTTCGCACTTCCGAGCTGACATGATCATACTCCTTCTCTGCGAGTTTCGCTAATTTCCCGTCCACTTCGCCGAGTGCTTCGAAGAGAGCAGCACTAGCCTGCATAGCATTGGCTAATAAATGGTTAACAGGCGCCATAACCAATTTACCAAGTACTTACCTGGTACCATTCCAGTCCCCTTGACTCCGGCCGCATCCTTGAGCGCCCGACCAAGCTTTTTCTGGAGATTGGCGAGAGTAGTGACGGCCTGGCAGTAGTCGGCAAATAGAGTGACGACAATTTCAATACATTTCGAGCTTTTGTGAACTTCGGCTCGTTCCCAGATGTGCGACATGGTAGGTCAGAGATCCATCCAGCGGTAGTCAAATCAGAATAGGGGCGACCAACATTAGCTCGCGTCAGCATTTCAAACACCATCACGTGCTATCAAGCGCCCATTTCCGATTGCATTTACACCGCCGACGACTACACAGGACAACGTCATGCCTCGTGTCGCTTGCTCCACCTGTCGAGCTAAATATACCCAATCGTTGGGCTACTCTCGTTGGCAACTCCCAGCCACTACCTCCTCCTAGATCGAGCACTTGGTTCTCTATCCGAGGCGACGTTTCTCACGGACGCTCCTAGTCTCTCGTCGTCAGCCAAGCAACCCGACCCACTGATTTACCCCACTTCGCTACTACGATGGTATTTACTAGGTATAGAAGACTCGATGCTCAGGCCAGGTGGACACTCGCAGTAGTCGGACCTTGGTTCTTAGCTTTGCTCGCCGCCTTGGGCAATCACTTTGTGTTTGTTTCTCTAAACGACAACGATTCTTCACAATACAACCAGTTCTGGATCTCTGTGCTTAAGAACTCGTGGGCCTTGGTCGTTCATGCTTTACTCGCCTCATCGGCCAACACGGCATTCTCTTCGATGGTGAGTATGCACCCCCTTGTCCTGCCGTAAGCTGGCATAAATTGTAATACTGCGCGCTCGTTCGCCTAGATATGGACATCTTTACCAGGTCACAACATACCTGTTAAGTCTCTCGATGCACTCTTCGAGTTGCCAGCTCTAGTTCCCGCCCTGCAAATCATCTTTAGTCAGTCGATCAAGTTCCTGTATTACCCGGTTTATTGGTCGGGTTGTCTCGCGACATTTGTTTTTATTACAATCACACCGCCTTCCGCGCTTACGATTCAGCCGATGCAAGGCATCCCGGCCGACATTCAAGCTCCAGCCCTCGACCTCGCCGCCGACCCCGGTCTGTACACGATCATAAGAAACAACTGGGAATACGTCCGTCCGAGTAATCATATTCGTCGATATATGCGAAATATGCTCACGTCTGACGCTATTTTTGCCTGGGAGGCTCCTTCAGAGTGCCGCTACGGATGCACGTATAACGTAACCTACTATGCACCAGCCCTTCGCTGCGTTGATTATACCCCAGGCGATCAATCTGGACTCGCACTCAACGAGACGTACCACGGACAATTTAATATTTCCGACGCATACCTCACCTTCAATCTTACCGCATGGCCAGTCTCCGAAGGAACTCGAAGGATCGACGGTCAAGATACAGCCCCGGTCGGCACTCGATGTACATTTCACAACGCGACCTACACCACGAAAAATACATTTAGGCGAAATCTTCAACGCGCCGTAGTCACGAACCGCACAATCCTTCCCCATAGTCCTCTCGTGGGCATACCGCTCGGCTTTGCAAACACCTCCTGCCCATTTAACGCATCCTGGGCCATCTCCAATCCGCTCGACGCGCCTCCCTGTGCCCGCATTCAGTTAAACACCTGGGCGCTAATCGACGCATTTGCCAACTCGCTATCCGGCACTATCCTCGTCTATCCCCAGACACTCGGCCCCAGCACCCGTTTCGCCAACAATGCACTCATGCCTAATCTCGATTACCTTTTTACCGTCGACGAACTCTCACGTTCGTTTGACCTCGCGCCGTGGGTCAAACAAGGTGGACTCGGAAATGCTCTCGAAGCGATCTTTGCAAACGCAACACTTTCTCTGACTCGAGACGCGCAAGCATACAATTGGACGTTGGTTACATCAGACGCAAAGGTTGCTCCCTTTGTTAATCGATACGTTTACCAACCCAGTCAGCTCTGGTTGGGATATGCTTCGGCGCTCGTAACCGCCTTGGGAGCCGGGTGGGCCGGATGGGTCGCACGGAAGACCGGCAAAGTCCCGATGGGAGAATCGGGCCTGTCGAGAGTTTTGGCGACCACTCGGGACAGCAGCTTCGAATGGATTGGTGGGATTATGGCAGAAGAGGTGGATCGTGTTGTTGTTCGGTATGAAGCTAGTCAAGCCGGCAGTGGGTTTGTGGTTGTATCAGATTCGGACGGGCAAAAGGGATCGCTGGAGATCGAGGAGATTAGCCTATTACGGAAGTCTTGATATTGCCTGTATGCACCGATAGAGGAATCGGAATCGGACTTATTCAGCGCGAACCAGTCGGAGGAAGACAGGCGGCTTCGGATACGCGCGACTGTGGCCTGAAGGAGTTCGAGTCTAGCCCGCTACACTGTCTTTTTCTCGATTTTCGACAGTATCCCCAAATCCAGTTTGCCGCATAAGCCACCCAACCTATCTATATATTTTGGTTGAGTTTCGTCCCGGTTGTACGGTAACGAACGGCTGGATTGGCGCACAAGCGCTGGTGAACGACGCGCATTCAACACCCTCCGGGGGGTCAACCGCGTCACTTGGATTCGGTTAGGAGACAAGGCTCGCCATTTTCAGCCACACTGATCGGATCCGAATATGAACATTTGAGGGTTATCATGTGCCTCATCCCCTCGGTACTCTATTTAGCAGCCGTGCCTCCAATAAGCGTATATATATGTGTCTCTCACTCCCCCGCCTTGTTTTTCGACCGCTTCTAGTCCACCTCACACGCAAACGCTTGCCGCCAAATAGAATGGTTAAGAACAATATAACAACGTCGTGGCAGAATCTCGATGTGCGCACTCGATGGTTGTGTATGCTGTACGGTCCTTGGATACTCGGTGTCTTCATTTGCCTGGGAAACCACTTCACTTTTGCTGCCTTTCACAATAAAGAGGCGTCGAATTATAATCCAACCCTCACGGCCGCTCTAAAAAATGTGTGGCCCCTTGCAGTCAGTGGGTGCATGGTAGCCTCCGCCACTACCACATTGGTCCCGATCATGAGTAAACTTCCTCAAAGTTATAAATCGCTCATACGTTGCAAACCACTTATATAATTTCCTTCAGCTCTGGTCGTCGTTGCCAAACAAGCCACTACCGGTTGGGATTATTGATCCAGCTCTCCAACTACCGGCGCTCGCCCCTGCCCTGACAATCGCGTTCAGCGGGCTCTTAAATCCCTTCTTGTGTCTTTGCTCGCCACTATTAACGTGCTTTCTTATGCAGTCATAACTATTGCTCCTCCCGCGGCACTTGTCACGGTGGTACAGCCGTTCGGCTCAGAGCCTACTCCTTTGCGGGTACTATTGAGAATCGAATGGAATCGAATCGAATGTACACATACTACTTACTGAATATGTACGATTGACTGGCTGTATGCTGACTGATTATTCTCGTGCTGACTGAGAGTACACGTATTCGTGTTACTAATTGTTCTTTCACTCTCGTTCTATGTTATACGTCCTCATGTATATAAAGTCGACTGCGTATTCGCTATATACATCATCCTTGTAGTCCTACTTCCACTGCGCGGCCTAGCTAAGAAGCTCATTGAGTGCGAGACGTTCTCGATAATATCTCAATAGGTACCACTGGTCGACTTTTCTATGCGCTCCACTAGATTTGCTGTTATCGGAGGAAATTGGCATTATATCCATCCGGAAGAGCGTCTCTTACTTGATCCGCACGATACGGTGAGGCTTAACGTTGATTATCCCTGGAACGCTCCATCGGAGTGCCAGTCGGGGCGTGTATACAGCATAATCTACGATTTACCAATCCTCCGTTGTCGCGAATACCTTCCAGAAGCACACTCTATTAACCTAGAATCGCCAGTGCAACCCGTCTATAACGCTCAACTGAAGTTTCCCAATGGGCACCCTGTTTGACATGGCAGTATGGCCCGCATATGGAACTCCTAATGATCCTAGGGCCCAGTCCAATTACAACATGTCTTTGATGGGTGCAAGATGCACTTCCCATCGAGGATCGCATACAACACGGGCGTCTTTTGGCCTAAAAAGTCACATTGCAAATATCACCGAATCTGCCATACTATTGAACGATCTGATTCCTGGCCCATACAAAGGCCCGCAGATAACTTATCCTGCCCCTGGAGCATGAGTTCGCTTGACGAAACCCCACTCGAAACCCCAGTTTGCGTCAATACTCGTGTACAACTCAACACATGGGCGTTTATAGATGCCTTTTTAATGGTACGATTTACCACGACTCCCAGCAGAGCGGATTCACTACCGATTCGCAAAAATTGTATGATTTTCTCAAGCTTGTACGGTCTTTTCACCTACGAGGAACAGCATTCCATGTTTATGTGTGACCCACAGATGCTTGAGGGTACCCCAACCCTCAGCCGTGCTCTTGAACAAAGTCTTTGCTCGGAGTACCCTCGTGATTACCCATTATGCAGAGGAAGAAAATCGCACCATGCTAGCCGAAGATGCACAGACTCTCCTCGCCAATCGCTACGTATATACACCGCGCGTCCTTTGGCTGGGATACGCGGGAGCGTTGGTTACAGTGATAATACCTGGGCTCCTCGGGTGTTACTTCATCTGGCGGGGATTTGTCCTTACAGACGAAACGACTTTGGCGAAGTTTTTGGTGACCACGCGCGGTGACAGCTTGAACGTTATCAAGGGAATGAGTGTCCACCGGGTTGATGTGCGGGTTCTTCGGTATAGCATTACACGGGTAGGTAACGATTGGGAGGACGGAATGGGATTTACGGTGGCCTTGCCTGGGAAGACGATGACTCCCAGAAGACCATGAACGAGCATATTCATTTACTATCCACGGTATGACCTAGGATTGCATGTTGGGACTGTATAATACTACTTTTGTTCAAGCGGCCTATCACCACTAATACCACGGTACCACAATCGTAAGCTAATACGGATGGATGAGTAATGCTTCATCGGTAACCCCGTGTCTCATTTAATTTGATTCCTACCCTCACATACGCATACATTCATGCGAAATAGTTAATTCACACCTAGCACCATTCTCGGTGGGTTTCTTTGTGGGTTTCCCAATGCCAAAGGGCCTGTGCCACGTGCAAGCAGTTGTGCCCTGCTTGATCCACCGAACCGTCGAACCAGCTGAGGTAGGTTCGTCCCGCCATATCCCGAGTCCTTGGTTCATTTCTTTTTTATTTATTTTACTTTTGAGGCCCAAGGATCATATTGGGAGATCTATAAAGAAGAGACCGTTTTAGAAGAGCCAAATCTGATTCCGTAGTAGAGTCTGGGGGTCTACCTCACCGCTGCTGATAAAAAATAACAAGTTCTTGTGCTGAGCATCAAAAAGGCAGCCAGGCCCTATGAATCTTATCGTATTGCAAATGTATATATGCGCTTCAACTCTTGGGTCACGGGCCGAAATTCATTTACACATCATCATATTGTAAAGGTATATCTCCCTGTGGACACATATTTATTGCTATGAGCTAGGCTAGATTGTATACCAAATGTATGCTCAAGTTGCAATCAAGGAAACAGCAACGCGACTTTATTCAACCCGCCTCGGCCGGCGGTTACGTGACCACGATCGTTGCCTCCCCCCGTCTTGTCGTCCCCTGAAAAGACCGAACAGACTAAGTATCGGTGTGAGTTTTTGACGGAAGATAGATACTGACATTTTCCTTCCATTCTAGGTGGGCGCTCACCTCAACCCCTCCAAATTCAATGCAAACGTCAAATTCAAGTTCCCAATAATCGCCTCGCTTGCCCTGGCACTTTGTCAAACCGCCTCTCAAGCCACCTAGATTCGCTCGAATATCACAGACCCATTCAAAGCCATCGATTGTGTTATCTATGCGCAAAATCATTCGTAATTGTTCGCCTCAGTAAGCCAACATACCTTCTGGATCGCTGATCCACTCCGGCGGCGACACCGCATCATTACTCCAAGCATAGAGCTCTGTAGTGAAGTTTTCGAGGTCGGGATCCGGAGATGCATACGTCATCTTATATCTACGTTTGTTAAATGACTTCTCGTCAAACACTCGCCCCTAAAGACTATCTCGTATCAATTCCGCGTTCTTTTATTTTATTTTACAATTGAACTCGATTGGCACTGACCCTTTGAGCAACCATAGACCATTTTCCAGTCACACGCATGACACCCGCTGCTGTGATTATGCGAG
This sequence comes from Ceratobasidium sp. AG-K, assembly GCA_037039685.1. Lineage (NCBI taxonomy): Eukaryota > Fungi > Basidiomycota > Agaricomycetes > Cantharellales > Ceratobasidiaceae > Ceratobasidium > Ceratobasidium sp. AG-K. The sequence continues at coordinate 104,526 of JAWNGF010000002.1, forward strand.
GACGCGCTCGATGTTCCGCCGAGTCAGGGTTAAAGTCCTCGCGCACCTTGATTCCAAAGGATATGCGGGCAACGCGAGCAGTGACTCCCTTGCTGATGTACCAAATAACTGAGCCGTCCGAGGCCGCCTTTCCACTAATCGAGCGTTAAGGATCACTTGTGAATTTAAATAGAACCCTTACTGTGCGTCATCGAGGAACAAAACCTGAATATTTCCCCATCCAAACGCCCTCTCGACACGTTGTCTAAGGTACTTGCATGTTCCAAAGCCACCAACGAGGAATATATACTGGTAAACGACGTGTTGTTATTATACGGTGACCATCCTAATCAGTTACGAGCAAGTACCCGAGGGTTAGTTCCCCGCATCTGCTTTTCGATGCTCCATATAATACGATTAACAGGCTCCTCGAAAAAGGCCTTGACGGTTTCACTAAGACACTCCCTCAGCATCGTCGCTTTGTGAAGCAATGCTACTTACCCGCTCAGTATAATAGTATTATCCACAAAACCCGGAACATTGAGTCCTATTTCAACCACGTATTCATGTGGTGCGCCTTGCCCATCTTGAAATTCCCGCTTGCAGTTCAGCTCAAAACTTTCCTCAGCCTTCCCAATGCAACGCTGCATATAATCAGCTTGGTCACCGGCCCCGTAGAACTGACTCTCTAGATGTGCAACAAGTGCGTTGTTGACGTATAAACCTCCAGCAGGTTGGCCTGGCCATGATCAGTGATATTTCTTTTTGTGAAAATATTAGCAATCTCACAATCGGACGGTTTAACTTCCTTCAAGCTGATTGCCGGTTTTGACCTCCCCTCAATCCTGGGCGACTGTTCAAATTTTAGACTCGGAGGCTTCCTACGAAACAAGTCCTTCAATGTCTTCTTCCTTGTCAGAAGCGAAGTACGGTCCGGCGGCCGACCTATGTTGTTGGTACCTGTACCTCCGTGAGCTAAGAAATCAGGCTGTGGACTACGCGAGTACTATACCACTGAGATTTGCTTCTTGTAATTCTTCCATCGTAACCCGGTATGAGGTTATGTCGGTAGTCGAGCCACCAGCATCGCAAACAATAAGCTCGTCCTCGACCTCCAGGGAGGGAATTCATTTAGTTTGGCCATGGTCTGACTGAAAATCAAGTAGTGCTTGTACCCACATTGAGCTCTTGTGACTTTTCCCAAAGTATAGAGTGTACGGCGGCTTCGGCTTCGGATACAAGCTTCACTCTATCCTTAGCCTCGGCCTTGCCCACGACTCCAGCCATCACAACGGCGGTACGAACCCTCTGTTGCTACCTAAGCCCCCAGCCGTTTGGATGGGCGACGACGACGTGCATGATTTCGTTGAGCCGCCGCCATGTCCCCGTGCCGTTCCGTTGCTCGTAGAAGTCGCGTGTATGGTCGATCATATACCGTATCATATCGGCATACACCTGCTCTATATCAAGACCACTCGGGAGAGCTTTGGAAATAACATTAGGCCTTTCGGAGAACAAAGCAGCTGAGTTTCATACCTTCAAAATGGAATTTCTCGAGATCTTGCTGATTGATCATTGTAGAGGGATGTAGTGCTAGCTTGAAATATCGAACAAGGCGCCAGTTATTGATATTAGCGTTCCGTCGCGTTGTTGGTGACATGACTTCCACACCAGCCGCCTTGAGCTGATTCGAATATATATTCGTTATCCCAATGTTTGTTAGTAAGTATTATTGAGTAGCAAGGTCTATCGCCTCACTAAATGTTCCTGGTCGTAGTACAGCACTGAGGCCGTCTTGGCATCGCTCGACCCACCGTTACCCGTCGCTGACGGCCAATGGGTAACTCTCTGGAGAAGCGGCAGCTCACCTGATTGAAAGTAGCATAATATCAGCAGCCTTGCTTTAATAAAACACAGACAAGCGACTCGAGTCAAGTTAAATAACTAACCGGGTTTTAGATGAGACAATGTAACGCTGCTATATGCCGTTCCGATATCTATGCCAACAACCAACCGCTCAAGGCCTGACCATGGTACTTTATCTAAGATCTTAGGCATAGCGTCACACCGTCTCCGATGGATGGGTAGAATGGGAAGGCGGTGGGGGGATCCACAGGTGCGGTCCTTATGGTAGCCGCCCATCGATAGGCTAGCTCTGCCAAGCACTTATCGTAACCGGTCGTCGAGCGCCGCCCTGTCATGTGCTGTGATCAATATCTGGCCCATGGCACCCGACCAAAGGAATTCGAACGGATCGACCTCGATTCCAAGTTACCACTATTGAAGTCATATGCCATCGGGAACTCGGCTCCATGGAAATATTTTACGTTATTATATGTACATTCCTGGCGATTGAGCTCCTGGCGCTCCTGCGAACCTTGGTTGCTTCAACCGCAAGCCTTAGAAATCAACATAGTCACCGTTCTCGCTGATAGCTATAGTTCCCGGTGAACATTCTGTCAATTATTTGTTCTAATAAGATACAAGGAGCGCTAAGTAGACTAATACGTGTGCTAACTACGTAACAACAATTGTCGCTTCCCCACGTTTTGTGACTCCCTGATAGAAATCATCAGTATTTGGGGACCGCACTGGATAAATGCTGTGTACTAACCTTCTCCTTCCATTCCAAGTGGGCACTCAACTCGACTCCTCCGAACTCAATACAGACGTCGAAGTCGAGTTCCCAATAGTCACCGCGTCGGCCTCGATGCTTTGTTAAAGCGCCCCTCATGCCATTCATGTTTGCTTCAATGTCGCAAACCCACTCAAATCCATCGATTGTATTGCCTATAATTAATTAGTAAACCGCTGTCTCCCTGCTAGAGTTAACATACCCTCAGGATCGATGACCCATTTGGGTGGCGGTACGGCATCATTAGTCCATGCATATAACTCCTCAGAGAACTTCTCGAGATTAGGATTTGGAGTTGTATACGATCTTGTGTAGCTCCGTCTACTGGCTGACCGTTCGTCAAAGATTTGATCCTAGAATAATTCCAAATCTCTAATATTAGCTTCATATTTAGATTGTTGAACGAGAATGAAACCTACCCTTTGAGCAATCACAGACAGCTTCCCGTTTACGCGCGTTTCACCTGATGCCGTGATGACCCGAGGGCGTGCTTGGTGTTCGGCCGAGTTGGGATTGAATTCTTCGCGTACCCGGATACCGAATGGCATACGAGCCGCACGAGCGGTCACACCTTTTCGGACGTACCAAATGACAGATCCATCCGATGCAGCTTTTCCACTAGTAAGGTATGAGCCTTACCCGCAGATCCTCGAAGGAATACTTACTGTGCGTCATCGAGGAACAAAACTTGAATGTTACGTCGCCCAAAGGTTTGTTCCACTCGTTGTCGGAGGTACTTGCTCGTTCCGAAACCACCAACCAGAAAGATGTACTAGCGATAAAACACGTTAATTCATGTTCTCACCGAGCCGTGTATGTGTACCTGAGGATTGATTCCCCGCATCTGCTTTTCAATGCTCGTCACGATGCGATGAACAGGTTCCTCAAAGAACTCTCTAACTGTTTTCCTGCAGTCCTTTTCTCAGTTTCGCTCCGTTGGAACATAGAACAACTTACGCGTCGAGAAGGATGGTGCTATCAATGTAACCCGGGATCCCGAGTCCGGTTTCGACTACATACTGAGGTGGAGCGTCTCGTCCATCTTTGAATTCTCGCTTGCAGTTCATCTCAAAGCTTTCTTCGGCTTTTTGTATACACAGCTTCACGTTTTCAGCTTGATCAGGGGGCAAGTCATAGAGTCGGCTCTCTAAATGTGCGATAAGAGCTTCGTTGACGAAGACGCCCCCAGCGGGTTGACCTAGAACAGCCTGAGGTCATTGGCACTGGCACGACACGAAAGAAACCCCTACAGTCGGACGCTTTGATTTCCTTGAGGTTGATTGCTTGTTTCGACTTGATTTCTGGCTGTACTGCGATCCCTGGTGGCTGGCTATATTTCGAAGATTTTGGAGGTTTGGAAGATTTCCGACTGAATAGACCTCCAAAGGTTTTCTTTCGTGCGAGTGGCGGGCTTTGTGTGGGTAGGGGTCCTCGGTTGTTGGCACCTGATCGTCATGGGGTTAGGAAACTACGGTAGTAACATTGGCGATAGATATATCATACCACTGGTCTCGGCCGCGGGGCTTGCTTCCTGAGATTCCTCGATCGTAACCCTATATGCCGTTGTATCGGCCGTAGAGCCGCCAGCGTCACAAACTATGATTTCGCTACCGGGCTTCAAGGTAATCAATTAGGGCGGAACTGACTGGATCTTAGGGTACGAACATGCTTACCTGCAGTTCTTGAGACTTCTCCCAAAGTATGTAGTGGACAGCGGCTTCAGCCTCGGATACAAGCTTGACTCTATCCTTAGCCTCGGCTTCGGTCATGATCCCAGCCATCACAACTGCAGTACGAAGCTGCTGCTGCTGTTTCACACCCCATCCATTTGGATGGGCGATGACGAGATTCATGAATGGGCTAAGCTGGCGCCATTTTCCCGAGCCATTTCGTTGCTCGTAAAAATCGCGCGTGTGGTCGACCATGTACTGAATCATATCAGCATAAACCCGTTCTACCCCGAGTCCGCTCGGTAGAGCTACCGAAAGGTCAAAAAAATATTGAAGTATAGATCAACATAAGTTGTTCACCTTTAAAGTGGAATTTCTCAAGGTCTTGCTGCTTGATCATCGTGGAGGGATGAAGCTCAAGCTTGAAGTATCGAACAAGATTCCAGTTATTGACTTTGGCGCTATGTCGCATCGCCAGTGATGTAACCGCTGCACCAGCCGCTTGAAGCTACTCGGATACGAGGTGGACATTAGCGAACAGTTCTTTCGAGAAGAAGGCTTTGCCACTAACCTTATTGCTTCTATCATAGTAGAGCATAGAGGCTGTCTTGGCGTCACTGGATCCACCAGCCCCGGTCGCGGCCGGCCAATGAGTGACTCGATGGTTGAGCGGCAATTCACCTAGATAATGTGAAGTATGTTAGCATTCTCCGTTCAACAAGTATCTAAGTCAGAGCGAGAAACGAACCGTGTCGCAAGTGGGAAAAAGTCACACTGCTGTGGGCGGTTCCGATATCTAAACCAAGGACAAACCGCTCAGGACCTGACCAAGGTACTTCGTCTAGAGCTTTAGGCATGGCGAACTGTCTCGGAAGAATGAGATTGGTGGGAGGGCAGGCGCAGAACTTCCTCGAACATCGTCCTTATTGTAGTGTGATATGATTGGCAGTTGATGATGGCTGTTAGCGCCTTCCTGTCAAGATGGCGCCGGATGTCACAGGGGATCAATTCACCAGGTACCACCAGTAATCATAACGCGTGCCTGGCAAACGGACTGATGCCTCGACATTGGGGGCATTTGTAGATCCGCCAAAACGTTACACATTAGTAGCTTCGAATCCCTTTGCAGAGATTGCTCGAGCCGATTGCCTGAGCTGTCGACGTCAATTATCTCGCAAGGCGCGGTGGCTTTCTTGGTTCATTAGAAACCACATTAGTCCAATAGGATATATTGGAGCTTCTCTGATGTCAGGATTCCTGTGGGTCAGATCCAACGGTTCGTCCTCGATTTGTGAACTTAGGCGGGAGTTTCGTAAACGGTTTGAAGCCGCCGATTTTCTATTTCAATATCTCAACCTTACGAGGATCCAAAAGGAAGAATGATTAAACCAAACGGATGAGGTGCTCCCTGTCTACAATTAAATATGAAATCCTGTCAATACATGCATGCAAACGACTAAGTAACCACAATCTTTGTCGCACTTCGCATGGTGGTTTGCTGTTGGACCATAAATCAGCAGTTTTTTATCAAGAATAATTTCCCTCGCCTCACCTGGTCTTTCCATTCTAAATATGCAGTCAGCTCTACTCCTCCAAATTCGAGGCAGAGCTCGAATTGGACGATCCAGTAATCACCGTGTGGGCCACTCCGCTTCTGTAAACTCCCCCGAAGTCCGTTCAAGTCCGCTTCGATCTCACCAATCAGCTGGAACCCGTCAATTAAATTCCCTTGAAACGTGTCAGCCGAGGTCTCTGAGTCGTTACGAGGCATACCATCCGGGTCGGTAACCCACGGAGGAGGGGGTAACGTCGAATGGATCCACCCGAACAGTTCTACATTGAAATGCCCGAGATTTGGGTTTCCTGACGAGTATGACCGAGAATAAGATCTCCTAATGGCCCATTTCTCGTCAATGACGTCGTCCTGCACACTATTAGTCCCAAGCGCCGCTAATTGAGGAACCAGCGAACCTTTTTAACGATCAAATCCCACTTTCCGTTGACATGCAGGCCCCCGCTTGGAAGAGTGACTTTGGTCCGCACTTGGTGTTCGGGAAGCGCCGGATTGTATCGTTCCACAATTTGAAGCCCAAATGACATGCGCGCTGCTCGACCAACAACACCTTGCCTAATATACCAGATGATAGAACCGTCTGAAGCAGCTTTACCACTATACAAAGTAATGGGTTTGGCGTAGAGCGGAAATCAACTAAATACTGCCTACTGTGCATCATCAAGAAACAAGACTTGAATCCCAGATGGCTGGAACGCCCGTTCGACTTGCTGACGTAAGTACTTGCTAGTTCCAAACCCACCAACGAGGTATATGCACTATATTGATAACGCCAATGGGTCAGCCCAGGCCGAGTCTCGGAAAAAAAGCCCTCACGCTCGCCCGAATGCCATCCAACTGTTTCCCAATGCTCCCAATAATCCGATGAACTGCTTCTTCGAAAAAGCTTTGGACGATGTTGCTAATAAACGATATCAGAAGGGTCACAGTTGAACAATGCTATGACTAACGGATCGAGTACGACATTCCCATCTGGGTAATCCGATATTCCTGCCCCCATATCAACCACATAGGCGCTTGGCGCATTCCGGCCAAGATAAAACTCGCGTTTGCAATTTACATCGAAGCTTTCTTCCGCCTTTTGAATGCATTGCTCCAGTCGATGGGTTTCGTCGGGCGGGAGAGGGAATAAAAGGTCTTTGAGATAAGTAACAAACGCCTCATTTACGAATACGCCTCCAGCCGGTTGACCTACTCGGGTTTAGCACATAGCAGCTTTATGCAAAGTAGGACACTTACAATCGGACGCTTTAAGCTCCTTGAGATGGATGGGCGACTTAGTCGGAGGAGGTGGGGGTCCCAATATGGAAGCCCTCTTCGGAGTGCCAAATGTTTTTCTGAAAATCCTACTGCCCAGGCTGTTTCTTTTGGGGGTAGAAGGCGCATTGTAACTTTCTGAAAACGGAGTTTGACTGGTTCGAGTATGTATTGGTTTGGGTCGACTTACGGGATTTATCTCCCTCGGCTTCGTGCATAACCCTATATGCCGTGGTATCGACCGTAGAACCACCAGCGTCACAGACAATAAACTCTTCCCCGGGCTAACAAAGCCAAAGTCAGTTGTCAAACTTAGCTTCCAGGAAGGAATATCGCGCTCACCCGAAGCTCTTGCGACTTTTCCCAAAGAATATAATGGACCGCGGCCTCGGCTTCGGGCACAAACTTTACTCGTCGTCGCACATCAATTGCGTTCATAAAGCCCGACATGACTACAGCCGAGCGAAGTCGCTCTTGCTCCCTCAGTCCCCAGCCGTTCGGGTGTGCGACAACGAGCACCATAATCTGGCTGAATTCCTGCCATTTTCCACGACCGTTGCTTCGGTCGTAGAAATCCTGGGTGTGGTCCAGCATATGCCGAATCATGTCAGCATACACTCGTTCAACACTGAGCCCTGGCGGAAGTGCTAATTGGGACTGTGAGGTTGATTTATTTTTGACGACCCATTAGACACCCACCTTCGAAATGAAAAGTTTGCTGCTTGGCCACCGTGTGGGGATGCATGAGGAGCTTGAAATACCGCACCATACGCCAACTCTCGTTCTTGGCCGCGTATCGTGTTGATGGTGCATTGACCGTTGCACCAACGGCCTTGAGCTAAGGCCGAAGCGGGATAATTAAAAATATTTGCAAATGTCCAGGGTTTTACTTACATTGTTCGCGCGGTCATAGTAGAGCTTCGATAGGGTTTTGGCATCACCTGAACGTCCCTCTCCAGTCACGCCAGGCCAGTGAGTTACTCGATTGTTGGACGGAATCTCGCCTTGAAAGATATTTAAGTTAGCAGCCCGGGTTTGTCGGATGAGATTGACTGACCTGGTTTCAAGTGCGAAAACGTCGCGCTGCTGTGCGTAGTTCCAATATCTAGCCCAACTACAAACTGAGGAGGGCCCGCCCATGGCACGTCGTCGGTTGCCTTGGGCATCGCAGGAGGGGCGAGGGTCGAGGGCCAATGGTGCGACAAAGTGTGTGTCTTCCCCTGGCCTTCAAGAACAACAAAGACGAGCGAGCGCCGCTCTGACATCGGGCTGTGCCGATACCTTGGCATCTTCAACTTTACCTCCTATCCCGGATCAACGCGAGGCCATTTCTAAATGAATCATGGTATCGATCGGCTGGGCTTCGCTAGGGTCGAGGTCGAGATTGGTGCCTGGGAGGTTTGACAGGTTGGCGCTTGTGACAAACCTTGGTTTGGCTACTAAATGTTCGACTCGAGGTTCCCCCCAATCGCCGCCAGCTCGATGGCGTCAATATCCGCTGCCAACAATTCGGCCTTCATCGACTTCGAGGGTATTTGGGACAGGGGCAACGGCCTTCAGAGGATATCAAATGTCGCAGGCGCTTCATTTGCGCTTTCGTTTCGTGGCTCGTCGTTCTCGATATACGGGTGAGTGTCGGGCCTATAGCGGAACATAATATCCTGAACAGGGCGAAAATAATACTATCCAGGCGACTGGGGTTGCCAGAAGATCCACCGGCAGTATGTAACCTGCCAGTACCGAACGATAGCTGACTCACCGAAAAAAGGTATCCAATAGAATCAATATCACCATTGATAATATGGAGCCAGTCTCTATTTCCGACGTCGACGGCCCGATGCTCCACATTATACCCCTAAATTCGACCGCAGAACGCACTGCCAACGTAACGCTCGTGAACGGAACGTTTAGCTTTGAGCGCGTAGTTTGGGAATCGGGGTAAGCTCAAGCCACAAAAACGAATCTTAATCTCACACAGTTTCGTGTCAGTGACACCTATGCGAGTAGCCAGACGATCCAAGTCGGTACGGCTTCGGGATACACTACACAGGGAAATTGGGAGCAACAACCAGGGAACGTATCTCAAACGTGCGAGCAATTCGAGTGTGCTTGTAGTCTTGGCCGAGTTGAATCATTTTATATATAGGTGCACGCGGGACCCCAACTCCAGCATCTCATTCGTTTTTCACGGTATGTTCCACATCTGCGTCACCGTTCGTAACCATCTGAACAGAGTTCCATCTGAAGGAAATGCCATTGTAATCAGGGGGGTGGCTCCGACCACAACCGATGGGATTTCATTTAGGTAACCGGCGCTGTTGTCGACCCTTGTTCAATTATCTGAGATTGCAAATAGCGCTACGGTAGACACGAAGCCGTCGGAACAGGCAATGACGGTATATGCATCCAATAATCAAACGGTTGACCTGGTAAGACCTTCACGAGTATCTTCCATGGAGAAGCTGAGTTTTGCTTCAGTACCGAATCGATAGCCTTGGCGACGGGAATCACACGGTCACACTTACCACTCAGGCCGCTAACATGGAAGGATCTCAATTTTGCGTCAGCCAAGCCCTTATTTACAACGTAACCGCGCCTCCCCCTCCGGGTGGGTCGAACGTACCCTCGAGCACCGGAGCGAGTAGTGCCAGCCCGACTAACACCTCTCCTCTTGGCGGGATTAGGCCCAGGCCACTCAGTGGAGGTCAGATTGGTGGGATCGTCGTGGGCACGCTCCTCGTGCCCTCGCTCATCCTGGGTCTTCTATTTTTCCTCTGGCGTCGCCGCCGAAATCTTTCCCTATCCGATCCGAGGAAACAATATGCTCTAACCAAACACGTTTCATATGAGCGCATATGCTCTAGCTGTTCGAAGCCTATTACCGACGACTATCGTCTTGAATGCGTCGAGTAAGTGATTTTGTGTAGCGGCGGCCACAGACTCACTCACCCCTCCGTAGTCCGGATTGTCCTGCGGCCGTAGATTTGCACGTACAATGTGAAGAATGGAATACCCCTGAACGCCATAGCCACGGGGTGCGTCAGGTGGTGAACAAGTAAACCGGATGCGTCTGTAATGAGCTGTTTGGGTCTTGGCGTTTGTATACCATTGTCGGTCTCCAAGTTTAGCAGAATATCATTGATCACAGAACTACCATTTTGTGACTCGTCTCGTAACATGGTGTCACCGTTTACCGGTTGTGGAGGTGCGTTATGATTTGCTACCGCTAGAGCTGGGCTTGGCACGTGCACAGGGTCCTAGCGAGCAGATGACATCCCCGATGAAATTTGATCACCGACTGGAAGAGAAGCACATTCCGACCGCCATGGGCTTTCCGTGCTGCGGGACAGCGCTATTGCAGGCCGGCTTAAAAATGGATCCGCAGACACTCCCACTCCACGACCAGTCTGCGCAGAGCACTGGAGAGACACGAGGCACGACGACCCTAAAGCTACCCGCTATCAAACTGACCTCCACTATTGATATGGCTCGAATTCAGAATTTCTTCTCTGCATCGCTGTTCTCTTCTCGTACACTTGCTGCCGAGCTCTGTACGGCTTCCCAGGACTGCTGGCCATCCGCCAACTCTTGGGATTCGTTCAACGCTTCAATCGGCGCTCGCCTTGTTGCACCTCGTCCGCCTGCATGGCCATGTCATGACCCCAACTATGATGAAGTTGCCTGCAACGAAGCCAAGGCCAACTGGCAGAACTCTTTCTGGCGCTCGAACCAAACTGGGGCGATGGAGAACCCACTATGGGATAGTCCTGGGTGTGGTGTTGACACCCCGCGGAATACGACGTGCGACCAAGGGTTCGTGCCAGTCTATTTTCAGGTGTCTATCAAGCTGCCGATGAGCGCAACGTAATTGTGATCGGAGGCGGAGCGAATAGCGTCGGTGCGGCTGGAGGATGGGTTCAAGGAGGTGGCCATAGCCCATTGGGTGCGATCCATGGAATGGGCGTAGATAGTGGGTGTCGATGCCGGATATTAACGCTATAACCAACCTATCAATCACAGACGTTCTACAATACAATACTGATGAGGAGATTGTGACTGCCAACGCGTGCCAAAATAAAGGCCTATTTTGGGCGTTCCTTGGCGGCGGAGGTGGTACATGGGGGGTAAGTCGAGGCAGTCACTGAAGATTATTATATTTAGCCTCCTGTTCTCGTATAGGTCACACTTGATGTTGCTTACAAGACCCACCCACCCCTCGACAGTATCGTTGCGGTGATAGCCCGGTTCAATACTACAGGTATGGATCAGCTTACCGAAGCCTCCTCGGTCATGGTTCGAACTATTCCCAGCATGGCTAAACAGGGTATGTTTTCACTTGATCAACAAGCCGAATATTGACATTTTGATCAGGGGTGCGCGGCTACGGCTTTTAGTTTCCCCCCAAGTCCTTCGCTCTCGTTCTTATTCACCCGAACACTCCTTTGGTTGAATCCACGAACAATACTCTCGCACCCTTATACGACTGGGTTGCCCATAATACCGGCGCCACAACGAGCTCATCGGGCACCGCTCATCCAACATCTTTTAGCATCTTCAAGCAATACATCCCGGATATTGGTATCGCAGTACCATCTTGGCTGGGTGGGCGGTTAATCTCGAGCCAGTCATTACTGAAGAATTCGACCGAAATTTCCAAACTTATATCTGGCGGTGAGATTTTGACGAGAATTATCAACATTGGTATGCGTACCCGTCTTATGCCTCGGGACAATATGCTTACTTTCAAACAGTTGGTGGCGGAGCAGTCAACGATTTCGATCCGGATTCGACCGGCCTAAATCCTCAATGGCGTAAGGATGCACTTGTTGGCTGGAACTTTGCTGGAGTATGGCCAAACGACGCGTCTCCCGAGGCGATCTCGAGAGTCAAGGACGCTGTGAACAAGTACACGCAGGATCTAGGTGAACTCTCTGGATTGGACCATGCCGCATATTTGAACGAGGCTAATCCGTAAGTGTCTCGAAGTATTGGTTAGGGCGTCTCCCAGAGATCCCATTGTCTAGCGCTGAGCCCAAGTGGAAACAGTCATTCTTTGGGTCTCACTATGACCGATTACTCGAGATCAAGAAAGAGGTGGACCCCGATGGGCTATTTATCTGCAATCGCTGCGTGGGCTCGGACTTGTAAATAGGCGCGGTGGGTGTAAAATTCAAGATGTCTTATTTCCGTTGCCAGCGTACTTGTCATATGATATGCGAAATACACCTATGCCCCTTGCAACAATTGAGGTAGGTCTGGAGACACTTGCCAACCAAAGTCTGACTATGCGCGGAGGTACAAGCCTCTGGGGTGGAAACTAATCAATCAAGTGACAACAATGGTCGCTTCCCCGCGCTTTGTGACACCCTTGCATGAAAGGATGCAATAATGAGACTCCATAGTCAATGTGTATTATTTGGTACCAACCTTTTCTTGCCATTCCAGATGGGCGCTCAACTCGACGCCTCCAAACTCGAGGCAGACATCAAAGTCAAGCACCCAATAGTTCCCCCGTCTCCCCTGGCACTTCGTTAGGCCACCTCTCATGCCACTCATGTTTGCCTGGATGTCGCATATCCATTCAAAGCCATCCATGATGTTTCCTAACATATCATATCGAAACACTGTTATTTGCCTCCCTGTGCTAGTATGGTGAATTTAGCATACCTTCGGGGTCAGTAACCCACTCTGGTGGTGGTCTCGTATCATCAGTCCACGCATATAACGCCTCGGTAAAACGACTGAGGTTTGGGCTTGGGGTCGTAAACATCTTTAGGTAGCTACGCTTGCTGGAGGACTTCTCCTGGAAGACTTCATCCTAGAGAGACGAGGTTATTAGGCGCAATTATGTAGGCTCCAGAAACACCAACCCTTTCAGCCACCATCGACCAACCCCCGTTGACGCATGTCTCCCCCGACGCTGTTACTATCTGAGGGCGTACTTGGTGCTCCCGCAAGTTGGGATTGTATTTTTCCTGTACTCTAATGCCAAAGGACATACGAGCCGCACGAGCGGTCACGCCTTTTCGAACGTACCAGATAATCGAACCGTCCGAAGCAGCTTTGCCACTTAGGCGTTGTCAGCATGACTATTCTACGGTTGAAATTCCGAACTGAATACTTACTGAGCATCGTCAAGGAAATAAACTTGTATATTGCGCCGCCCGAACGTCTCTTCCACACGCTGTCGCAGGTACTTGCTCGTCCCAAATCCACCGACGAGAAATAGGTACTAACAATGCAGTGTCAGGCATTATCATAATTAGTGCTTTCGATTAGCCCCAGCATAGTGCACACGTACTTGGGGATTGATGCCTCGCATCTGGGTTTCAATGCTGTTCACGATACGATGAATAGGCTCATCGAAGAATTGCTTGACAGTTGCACTGAAAGTACTCCCTTAGCCCCAAATTATTGGAATGACAAGCCACTCACGAATCAAAGAGGATAGTGCCGTCTATATAACCCGGAACTCCTAGCCCCGCTTCGACTACGTACTCAGATGGAGCGTCTCGTCCAACTTTAAATTCCCGTTTACAACTCAACTCGAAGCTTTCTTCCGCTCTCTGTATGCACAGCTTGGCATGGCCTACTTGGTCAGGGGGCAGGTCATAGAATCGGCCCCACAAATGCGCGACAAGTGCCTCGTTCACAAATATACCACCAGCAGGCTGGCCTAAAACACCATTAACGGCCATTGTTTAATCGGAGAGATAACACCTACAATCGGAGGCCTTGATCTCGTTCAGGTTAATCGGCGATTTGGTTTGGACCTCAATGACCGGTGAATTGAGAGATTTGGGAGTCTTCCTACTAAACAGACGACGGAAAAACTTTCTCTTTTTGACCGGTTGGTTCATATTAGGCGGCGAGCCTCGATTGTTGACGGCTGGGTAGATGGTCATTGGCTACGTGGCTAGAAACAACGCAAAATCGTACCGCTTGATCTAACTTCTTGCGATTCCTCGGCAGTGACGCGATATGCTGTCGTATCGGCGGTAGAACCACCGGCATCGCATACAATGATCTCATCGCCAGGCTTTAGACCATCGTCGGTCAGCATAGTCCTCCTTGGACGTCAGAGAGTAAATGCCCCTACCTGAAGCTCCTGTGATTTTTCCCAAAGTATGTAGTGGACAGCGGCTTCAGCCTCGGATACAAGCTTGACTCTATCCTTAGCGTCGGCTTCGGTCATGACTCCAGCCTGCACAACTGCAGCGCGAAGTTGTTGCTGCTGTTTTAGACCCCATCCATTTGGATGTGCGATGATAAGAGTCATGAGCGGCCTGAGCTTTTGCCAGTTTCCTGCGCCGTTCCGTTGCTCAAAAAAGTCGCGCGTATGGTCGATCATGTATCGTATCATATCAGCGTACACCTGTTCTACCCCGAGTCCCTTCGGAAGAGCTAGGTAAAGTTCAGACCCGCGCTGGGATTGCGACGAACCGACGCATTACCTTCAAAGTGAAATTTCTCGAGATCCTGCTGCTTGATCATGGTAGGAGGGTGGAGCCCCAGCTTGAAATATCGAACTAAGTGCCAATTATGAGCCTTGGCATTATGCCGGGTCGTCGGGGATGTTACGGCTGCGCCGGCCGCTTTGAGCTAATCCATGGCATACTCCGATAAATACCAGCTGACGTGAAGGCCTACCCACATACCATATTGTTCTTGTCATAGTACAACATTGAGGCCGTCTTTGCGTCGCTGGAACCACCAGCTCCAGTCGCTGCGGGCCAATGGGTAACTCTGTGATTCAGAGGTAATTCACCTGAATCCAAGAGTTAGCGAGGGCAATAGGCCAAATCACGGAACTTCATTAAACAACAAACCATGTTTCAAGTGGGAAAATGTAACGCTGCTATGAGTGGTCCCAATATCCAAGCCTAGAACGAACTGTTCAGAGCCCATCCAAGGTATGTTATCCAACGCTTTGGGCATGATGTCGTGCAACTAGTTGACGAAGAAGTATGCGTGGTGAGCGAACAGGGAGCTCTCTTGTGCACACTTATTACAGTGGCAGCGGTCAGTGCCGCTCATTGAGCGCCGCCCTGTCAAAGGCTGTGCTCCACGTCAGATATCCGATGTTCCGAGCTGGTGGTAAGGCACGTCAAGCTAGATTTCGGTAAATGGCTGTGTAGCAAGTGTCACTCGGAACTGCTTCGGGGTAGGAGTTAGGGTAATGAGTGCCTGCCAGCGATCACGCGACCGCGTTTGTGATCGCTGTTAATTTGAAGCAGGGCACTTTTCACCTATTTTCTAGCCCACGTCGCGGCACGTTATCCCGCCATTAGCCACTACCGTAAACCCTTGTTACAGCTGCTCAGGCAGAAAGCAACAAAACAATGCGGTAGCTTGTACGAAATACGAGGGGCAAATTCGACCTGTAAGAGCTGGACTCTTGGAGTATATGCGCTCAAAATGCGACGGAAACGGTTAAACAAACACTCTCCTGCGTTTTTTCGGCTCATGAAAATGAGCCCCAGGTTGACAACAGTTAGATAGACAATGTTCCTGTTGAAAATTATATCCTTTCTGAACAAGGTATATAAGAGGCTTCAATCCGCCAAGATCGGGGTAGTGTTCAATAGGTTCGTCATTGTGATCCCCACGTACCCCGCTATGATGAACCATACCGGGCAAACACTGTGTTAGGTAGTCAAGTTGCACACATTGCATTGCGATATCTAAAATCTTCTGCATGAGGTAAACATCAAGGAACGAAGTGAACAAACCAAGCTAGGCTAAGAAAGAGGAAGTAAAGGACGTAAGGTTCACGTTCACTCCGTCACTGGCCGCTGATGATCGATAAATATTAGTGTGGAAAAGATGGAGCGGTTGGCCCACCTCGGGCCGGGCCGGTGCCGTGGCGCGTCTCAATTTTATTTCTTACGGCGGATCTAAACAGTAGGACCCTTCGGAAATAAGTTGCTCAGGTACTATAATGAGTGGGTTCCATTGAGGCCTAGGTCCTGAATCGGCGTTTGAAAAGCTGTATTTGGAGCCATCCGCTTGACAGGCGCTTATGGCCTTTGTACTTTTTGGCTAAATTAGGGATCAAAGGCTTGGCTGGCGTCTCTGTGGGTGCTGATGTTTCCTGCCCTTATGTCAGAGCCTAGGGGCTTTGGTCTGATATATTCACCAAGATCAGCAGGCCCTCATCAAACTCGTGGGGAAGTAAAATGGGTGACATCTTCAGCGCAGAGTCTGAAATATCCCTGGATCCTCCCTCCGATTTCCATTTCGTGATTCGGCTTTCCATGTTTATAGTCAGTGCTAAATTATTAGCACTAGGAGGGCACGCCGGACAGTCCCGTAGCAATTTCTAGCCGTCTAGGATTGCTTGATTGCCGGCGATTCGCAGATAGACGCCTACCTGGAAAATTTCCACAACTCAAACAACGACCTACTCACCGACGGAACGGACGCAACTGGTCCAGTCGCAAAAACGCGATCAGAAATCTAGGTATCGATAGAAAAGGATTACCGACACTATGCTAGTGAAGCCCAGATTGGTTGGAGATGAGAGACTCCTTAGCACCCTCCAGTCAACCGACCTTCAGCAGCACTATGGACCCCAAACCTGCGGGAAACCCACAGGTTGCCAATGGGCACCTAAAAAAACCGCAAGTGAGCGTCGGGTGAATGTGAGGGCTGACCGTCGGGGGTTTTTTTCCGCAGGTCGCCGAGTTTTGATTACCACTGGTGAGGTGTGGGACCGTTCGATACCTGCGGTTTCTTTTTCGGGACCTGTGGTTTTGTTGTCGGTCGGACTTGGTGTGCTCGCGATTTCAGCACCTGTGGTTTTTTCCGCAGGTCATTTCCCGCATGTATCCGCCCAATTTTCTAACATTACTGGCATTAATATAGCATATTATACATAAACTTACACCAGCTCGAGAGCCGTTGGTGGACCTCCGCGGTCCAGAATCCACCAGCGATCCCTATTGTATACCCGACCGATTGCACACTGAATCGTTGAGGCGTCGATTACCTCGCCAGTCGATAAATTCCCTTTGTAGTAAGTTACTTCATACTCGTATGTAGACTCGACCTGAGCGGGCGCCTCTAGGACTAGCGCTAGCAATAGTGGACGGGGCTGGTTGGATGGGTTGCCGCGGGAACCGGGTGGGAGAGATAGGCGGAATATGTGCTGGACCTGGCCGTACTGTGACTTTTGGACCAGTTCCTCAGGTGCGTTTCGTCTGTGCGCCTGTCGGTCAACAAATATCTTGTACTAAAATAGAAACTATAAGAAAATGAGTGACTATAAATATTGTAAATCAGACTCACCCGGACAAATGACGAGTCGCGGCCGTCCATGCGGAGCTTGTGATATCCTCGCACCTGAACAATATCACCGCCTTCGCCAAGTCGCATTCGACCCCACTGTTTGAGCGTGGACGGAATGAAATTTTTTGAAGCGGCAGCTGAAATGCCAAACGTGGTCGCAAGGTATCTGACAATCTTGTCTTTGATTGGCTTCGATACGGTGAGTTGTGTGCTGGAGGGTGTTACGAGAAACCGGTTTTTGTCTATAAATCGTAAGTAAATATATGCGCTGTTAAGAGAGTACTCACATTCTGGAACCCGCTTGGCGTTGCTTATTTCCCTTTCCTCTGCTGAAGTTCTCGAGCCCCCAAACCGTACTATGTTGTGCAAGTCGTAGCGCTCCCAAATGATGTGGAGTTGAGCAACATCAACAAGGCGGCAAGCAATATTTGCATACGGGTAGCGGCAACTCTTGACCAAAGATCCAACAAAGCTGCAAAACCGCTCCATTGGAAAAGCCCAGTATGAGCAAGGGGGGCCCATATATTCGATTGAGTCAACAATATGGAGGAGGTAGTGGAGATTGTCATGAGCTTACTAAGCTCAGACATTTTATTCTGATTTTATATCTTTTTTCCGAACACTTTCCTTTTTTGGTACAAATGTCCTCTGGCGCTTAACTTGTATCATGTGATGTATTTGTCTTTTCATTTGATATTGGTGTTGCTTCTGGAACTTCCAGAATGTTGAGTCATGTCTCTTATCTCGCTTATCATTGGTTGTACTCGGCTTTCCCACACTGATAAATGATGACGTGGCACTGATCCCTCATGTATATAAACCCAGAGGTCAAGCCGGTTAATGACAAGGCTTGACCTCCTCTCCACTAGGACTTGCTCAATCAAATCCTCTCACTATCACTACTCCTTGGGTTCTAAGACTTGTCTAAGTCAAACCCCTTAACCTTATATACCTAATTGACCCAAGTTGGGACATTAGGTCAAGCCTTTTAAAAGCATCAGCCTTAAAGCTCCTGCTTTTTCCACCAAGTAGATAGAACGTACACGGGAAAACGGGCATAGTACAACAGACAAAGAGCTATACTTGATATAGACCAGTAGTCCCACGTCGCTATACGCTGTCAGTGAACCCAATCGTTATCCTCTTTTGGGTCATAGTGGCTTTAGTCAGCTAAATACACCCTTACTCTGTTATACACTGTTGCTATCACGCCTACCCAAGGCTGTTGATAACTGATAAGATCAGATAAGGAGTATATAAAGCAAAAGCTTAGCGTCTAGCACCCTTCACATCCAAATCAACATCTCGAGGAAGCCAGATCCTCTCAAGCAAAACTGGAAAGTGGTCAGAGCACCACCCAAGTTAACACTCTCATCCATCAAGAACCACATCAACTTGTCGTTTCCATCAGTACGCACTAAAAAGGAACTAATTAGTAACTAACTAATTAACCTTAAAAGTGTTCCCCGCATTTTTTAGCCTTTGCGAAGCAGTCTTTAGACTAAAAGATTTCGTACTTGATCTAGACACCAAAGTTGACAAATTAACCAGTCGAATTGAAGTACTAGAAGAAGATCAAGTTGAGCAAGCAGAGGATTTAAGGGTCGAACGTACCAGAAACAACGAAAACCACAATCAACTTGAAGCCAATTATCAATCTCTTCATTCAAGGCTCAAGTTCATCGAAATTAACCTTGACAACACAAACAAGCAACAAGCCAATCAAGATCATGTCCAAAGCATAAATCTAGCTGACACCAATATTGAAGTCGAGCGCTTGCAAGAACAAACCCGCGTCTTGATCAAAAATTGCAACCAACTTATTAAAATCCAAGAAAAACACACTCAAAAGGTCGAAACCCTCATCAACAACAACAAACGTCAGTGGCGTACTATCAAAACCCTTAAAGACAAAATCAAGGGCCAATACTGTCATCTCGCAGCAGAAGTGCATATTCCTATTAACCAGGATTACCACCTTCTAAATCACCTTAATACCATTGCACCCAACCCTTTTCAGTGGGACCAAGACCTCAACTCACACAGGAACAACACAGGGAACAGCTTAGACTAGAGTCCCTAAGACTCTTTATTGAAGACGTTCATCGCAACTACATATACGAACAGTACAACAAACTAGGAGTAATCAATGCGTTGTTCTTGGAAGACAAAAATCTTGAATTGGTATTTTTGAAAAGTTTGCGCGTCATTAAAGACAGAAGGGTTCGAAGAAGGATCCGGAATATTTTGTACGGCCTGGGATCCCAATAAATCTACCTTTTTCCCTGCTCCAATATGTCGAGAGCCCCATCACCTAGTCAAGGGGGATTTACCCAAATTTCAGCAACATCCGGACCCGATGTAGTGGCACATGCAATCAATGCCTTAATAGACAAAGTGCGAAAAATTAACGGTCATATTAATGCCTTAAATGGTATCACTTCTACCCTAGAACAGGGAATCGACAATAACGCTGCAAATATCCTTACAATTCAAAATCAAACTGCACAAATTGCACCCCTCCACCAATTAATGAATGCGGTGTCTCAGTCACTTGCAAACCTGGGTGCAACACCCTCCACCACTGCGTCAACAACCACCCCAGGATACAAACTCAAAATGCATCCCCCAGAAGAATTTTCTGGAGATGTAGATAAATTTGATGAGTTTAAGTTGCAATGTACTTTGTACATAAATCATACATCCCCACAAGCAACCACAGAACAAAAAATCACTTATATCATGGGATATTGCAAGGGGCCTGCCTATGTATGGATGCAACCGGGAATTGATGTAGACACGGCAAGAAGGGGAGCAACGAATTGGCTACATGACATGGATGAATTCTGGAATGAAATGCAAGCTAGGTTTGGCGATGTTCACAAGATCAACCAATATAGACAACTATACAAGAAATTAATCCAGAAGAACTCTGTCCAAGATTATCTACAAGACTTTGTTACTTATTCATCGGTACTTGGGTACACTGATTGAGTACTTTGTGATGATTTCTATGACGGTCTTAGGGATGAAATCAAGATGGCCATGGTGTCACAGAACTTTAAACCCCATGAAGCAACAAGGACATTCAACCAAGTTTGCAAAAGAGCCCTGGAAATTGACTCCACAATGAATGCCATTAATGCACCAAAGAAATTGCAAAGCCCACAAACCAGCACTTTGAAACAAACTACTTCCAAGATAACCCCAAGTACTCCAAACACCTCACTGGGTCAAAGATTCAACATAAACAATTGTGTCTTTATGTCAAAACCTACAGGGGGGGTGCAATACGGCAAAATCTCAAGCATTACCAGAAATGCCAAGGGCCGTCCAATTCCACAGATCTCCTGGGACGATGGGACAAAAGGAAATGTCCCTTTTGGAGTGATTCAAAAGGACACCCAAACCAGTACCTTCAACGCCCCTATCATTCAAACACCCAAATCATCCACTCCTGCTAAAGACCCTAATGCAATGGATCTTGATGGAAAAGGAAAGGGACCAATGATTTGCTTCACCTGCGGCGGCAAGGGACACTCAGCAAGAGTCTGTCCTTCCAAGAACACAGCCTCAGGGTTTGAAGCTCAGATTGAAGAGATCTCTTCAGACGTCAAATTGGGAAAAGACGTCACCAAGGCTTATTAAGGAGCCAAGTACTTGGTGATATATTAGCTAGTAATATGGATGAGCTAGAAATCATGTCAATATCAAATGAAAACCAATCATACCTTGATTTCACCGCTCATCCACTAGCTACGGCTCCTGATTCTAAGTCTGTTAACAGATCAAAAAAATTCTCTGGACAAGCACTCCTTGATTGCAGCGCAACCTCCTGTTTCATCAACCCTTCCCTAGCAAAAGGGGCAAACCTTCCCCTTTTTCAACACAAAAAACCAAAGACTCTGCGAGTTATAGACGGGCGAGAAGTTTTGTCTGGAAAAGTCACCCACTATACCAAATTTAAACTTGTCATGGGAACACATTCCAGCAAAATAGAATGTCATGTCACAAACATTGGAAGACACCCCATTGTACTTGGGATGTCATGGCTCAAGAAACATAACCCACAAATTAATTGGAAAAATAGGACAATTGCATACACAAGCGAATTCTGCTCAAAGAACTGCCTAGAAATCCCATCTACACTCCAAATTGCAGCCGAAACTACATTACCAGAGGAATACAAAGAGTTCGCAGATGTATTCGACGAGTCCAGATTAGAAGAACTCCCACCTCACAGGCCAACTGACATTACGCTTGACCGCCTACCAGAAGCTAAACTAAAGCATGGCCCTATTTACAAAACATCCCCAGCTGAAGACAAAGAAATGAAGAAAGTATTAGAAACCCTTATCCGAAGGGGACACATTCAGATTTCTAAGTCTCCTTTGGCTTCACCGGTTCTATTTGTCAAAAAACCACATCCAGAAGATCCAAACAACCCAGAGTTACGCTTTTGCGTTGACTACAGATTTGTGAATTTGCTATGCAAATTCAACGCAAGCGGAATACCTCTACTGGACCAATGGTTAAGGGCCCTGGAAGGATTTGTCATTGGCACCACTCTAGACTTGGCACAGGGATTCCATCAAACTTGAATAGCAGCAGGCCATGAATGGAAAACAGCATTCAAAACTCAATACGGCATGTATGAATGGAAAGTCATGCCCTTTGGTCTCAAAAACGCTCCATCAAGCTTCCAGTCCCTAATGAACTCTATATTCAGGGACATTATGGGGGTTTTTGTACTTGTATACATTGATGATATCTTTGTTTTTTCCAAACAAGTTGAAGATCATCCAGGACACGTGAAAGAGGTGCTAAGAAGACTAAGGGAACACAAGTTGATTGCAAAATTGAGGAAATGCAAGTTCCACCAAACCAAACTAGACTGGGTAGGACTGGTCATTTCCAATAAAGGAATCAAAACGGATCAGGAAAAGGTCACAGCGGCTATGAATTGGAAAGCACCCAAGAATGTCAAACAAGTTCAAGAGTTCCTAGGATTTGTCAATTTCTATCAAAGATTCATTCAAGACTTTGCCAGCAAAGCCAGACCTCTATATAACCTACTCAAGAAAGATCAAAAGTGGCAGTGGACAAGCTGTTGTGAGCTAGCTCACTCCATCAGACTCGCCCGTTGTCGCGCCCGCCTGTCTTCCCTCTTGTGTTACGTTCCCTGTTTCTGTTTGCTGCGTTGCCACCTTCTTGTGGTTATTCTGTTACATTGTGTAACGCAGCTGTGCTTTGTACAAGTCATGTCTGTTCATACAGCATGACTCACTTGGACACTCCTGACTGGTTGACTGCTTTGACTCGTGTGGCTACGCTTTGTATGACTTGGCCATGTTCTGAATATATATAGAGGACCAACAAGCCTGGCTACCCCAGCTTGTTTTGTCTCGTCAAAACATCCCCTTTGAGTGACACTTTGAACCACCCCTACCCTCAAGAGCCTACAGACGCTTAAGTGTGTTGCAGTTCAAGAGGTCACTTAGGTCTTAGTGCCGTCCACTCTCCGTCGCGGCTTGTCTCATAGCCACCAAGAAGAAGCTTACGACATTACAAAACAAGCTTAACAAACATGTCCATTCAAGAGGACACAGGGTCACGCCTTGCAACACCATTATCAATAAGAAGAGGACCAAGTAGAGTTTCGAGACCTACAAGTTCCCTCAACAAACAAGATATTGCACAAGCACGGGCGGGAGGACCAGCAAGGTCTCGCCCACAGAGCCAGGCTTCTATGCCAGGAACATTCAACACTGAGAATATCTCAGTCGTCCAGGAAGAACCCACCATGGTTGCTAGGGAACCAGGGGATATGACTGAGGACCCCACACCAGTCGCAATCCGAATCCCAAATTCAAATGCAAGCCCAGGACCCTCGCGCCCACTATGGCCTTTGGGATCCAGAAGACAATTTTTTTCCCCCCAACCCGAAGCTCATGGAGGCGTATCCCTTGTTCCTATCAGACCGCCTCCCACACCACACATTTCCCACGCCGCTCAAGTCCCACAGATCACAGGAACCATAACCAATGTCGGGCCGGTCCAAATAAACTCTCAAACCGTGACACCAGTCAACCCTGCACCGCCATATGTACCACATGGGTATTCCCAGCAACCAACAGCAATGGAAGAACAAGACATCCCTAGAATTCCCAGCTCAAGTTCTAGCTTGAGCAGTAGAACCATGATTAACAACTTGGACGACCTTGACGATCTTCACCTGGGGAGACACAACGCGCTCTTAAGGATTATTGACGGCATGAGGATAACTATCGATAGAAGACTCAACGGTTTAGAACAATCCACTCAGGTCTTAGCAAATAACCAACAAATCTTCAACGATTCCATCAACACCCTACAAGGAACACTCACGGATATCCTCAATGCCTCGAGGAATAGCGAACATAATACCTTCCTAGTAGGGCAAGATGTAACCAGACTACGAAATGAGGTCACAAACACACAAGGGCTGGTAAACAATATCCGCGAGGAACTCAATACCACTAGGCAAGGGCAATTTGAATGGAACGAAGCAGTAACTCAGGGGCTAGAAAACCTACGACAAGAGGGAAACGCTACTGATACAAAAGTCACAACCATTCAAGAAACCATCAACAACCTTCGAGAAGAAATGGACAAAGCTTTGCTACATACTGAGCATTTTTCTAAACGATCAAGTTCCCCACCACATCCAGAAGCAGAGTCAACCAGGATCGAGGACCTAGAACAAAGGCTTCAACAATTAACCAACGCCAGCGGAAGAACACTTCGCCCTAAAGTTACACGCCCCGACTCCTTCGACGGAAAAAAGGGAGAAGGCGCTGAAATGTTCATCACTCAAATGGAGAGTTATTTCGTCCGACTAGGCAATCAATATAACTCACACAAAGAACGTATCTGCAAAGCACTCGCCAACTTCAAATCCGAAAACAAAGCAGCCACCCATTGGGCACAAGTACTGCTTTGATCACTAAACCAAGGAGAAAATATTGAAAGCCTAGCCTAGTGGGAAAACTTCAAGACCCACTTCATGGAACAATTTAGCGACCCCAACAAAAAGGCAAAGGCCGAAATTGATATCAGGAAATGCAGGCAGAACAATTCGGTAGCAAACTATGCTTCTGAATTCCGTTACTTATTGGTGACGTCAACTGGGGACAAGAAGCACTAATCAACCAATTCAAGGAAGGACTGAAGCCGGAAGTAAAAACCAAACTAGCTCGATTCGAATTGACCCTAATTAACGAGGACGGAACGGAGCGGGAGCTGTCACTGGACCGGTGGATCTCTATCGCAATCTCGATTGACCAAAAACTGCAACAAATCAAGACCTCTACAGGAAAGAAAACACCTCAAGCAACCACCAGCGGACAATCCTCTACAAAACGGTTGCCCGACGAAGTTTACAAAGCAAGGATAGCAACCAACTGGTGCTTGAAGTGCAGACAAGAAGGACACCGTTCTTTCAAATGCCCGTCCAAGGAATGGATAACAACGGAACCTAGCATTAAAGGAAGGGAGGCAACAATCATAGAAGACTCGGGAAAAGAAGGGGTCTCCCTCTAACTGTGTGTGGAGAGACCAAAAAACCGGCAACGGAAACAATGTACTTTAGAGCAACAAATGAGTCAACCATTGTTTACGCAAACGTTGCCGGAATCACAGAACTTATCCCAACTCTCATCGATTCTGGAGCATCTAGAAATTTCTTGGACATCTCCTGGGCCTGATCCAACAATATTCCACTCATAGAACTTTCCACTCCAAGAAAAGTAATCGGTATCCAGGGGAAGGAACTCTCTCACCAAATATGCTTCAAAGCTAAACTGGAACTAGACCTGGAGGGAAGGACCTTCAAACAAGTCTTCTTTGCTATGCCTACTGGGGAAACTAAGCTTATCCTAGGACTGGAATGGTTAGAAGAAGCAAACCCAGTCATTGATTGGAAAACAAAGCACATATCGTGGCGGCCAGAACCCATCCAGGGAAAAACGGCCTCCATAGACGACCTACCCAAGGAATTCAAGGAATTTGCCGACGTCTTCAGTGAAGAGAAATTCAAAAAGATCCCAGATCATCGTCCATACAACTGCGCCATTGATTTTAGGGAAGGAGCTGAACTGCCGAAACCGGCCAGACCTATCCCACTCTCTCCAGCAGAGTCAGTTGCACTGAGAGAATACTTGGATGAAGAAATTGCAGCAGGAAAGATTCGGCCAAGCAAGTCACCTATCGCATCACCTTGTTTCTTTGTCAAAAAACCTATCAATCAGAAAAACCCAGAAGCAGTACGCCAACTACAATTGTTCAAGACCTCAGAGGGGTAAACGCCATTACAAAGGACGACAGATTCCCAATGCCTCTAATGGAAGATCTCCTGGATAAAATCAAGGATGCAAAAATTTTCTCCAAGATCGATCTACGTATGGGTTTCAACAATATCAGAATTAGGGAAGGCGACAAATGGAAAACAGCTTTCAGAACAAAAGAAGGACTGTTCGAATACGTTGTCATGCCTTTGGACTAAAAAACGCGCCCGCCATCTTCCAGAGATATATGAATCACATTTTCCACGATCTCATTGACGTATGTGTCATTGTATACATTGACGACATCCTAGTATTCTCTAAGGACAGAAGCCAACATACCGTGGATGTCAGGAGAGTACTGAAAATCTTACTGGAGGAAAATCTTTTCGCGAAGCTTCCAAAATGCGAATTCTTTGTCACCAAATTGACATACACGGGACTTAGAATCAGCGATTTGGGCATCTCTATGGACGAAGAAAAGGTCAAAGCAATAAAGGAATGGAAGGAACCAAGAACAGTCAAGCAGGTCCAAGCTTTCCTAGGATTTGCAAATTTCTACCAAAGATTTGTACCAAATTTCAGCCGATTAGCAAAACCCCTGACAAGCCTGATGAGAAAGGAGAACAAATGGGAATGGGGAAACAATCAACAGGAAGCGTTTGAATCCCTGAAAACGGAAATCAGCAAGGAACCAACTCTACGCCATCCGAACCCGGACAAACCCTTTTTCTTGGAAACAGACGCAAGCGGAGTAGCGATGGGAGCGATCCTGTCACAAAGGCAAGATGATGGCTACCTACACCCTATTGCCTTTCTTTCAAAATCTTTCAACGAGGCTCAGCTCAACTACGACGTCCACAATAAAGAACTTATGGCAATTATAGAATCTTTAACACACTGGAGACTGTACCTTGAAGGAACAAAGGACCCTATCACAATCTACACCAATCATAGGAACCTACAGTTCTGGAAGGAAGCGAGAACATTCAACCATCAACACGCAAGATGGCACCAATTGCTTGCTTCTTATAACTTTGACATCATATACCGCCCTGGCATCCTGTCATCTAAACCGGACCTATTGTCAAGACGGTCAGACCATGAAGATACGCCCACGCCTGAACAAGTTATAATATCTGTCAAAAGGTTCAAGGGGTTTATGGGACAAGTAGAGACAGACATCATAGAAACTATCAAAGAGGCACAGGAAGCAGACGAAGGGTTGACACAAATCAAAGAACTCTGCAAGTCGAGAGAAACGTTACCAAAAACCCTGCAACACAGTGCAAAAGAATACGACTTCAAAGAGGGACTTTTATGGTTCAAGGGAAGGATTTACGTGCCTGAAGATAAAGAAGCCAGGCTGGCCATCATGCGAGTTCACCACGACTCAAGAATCGCGGGTCATCAAGGACAAGCTAGAACGTTGGAACTAATATTGAGAAGATACTTCTGGCCGGGGATGAAGCAAAGCGTAAACAGATACGTGGAATCCTGTGAAACTTGCCAATGGGCAAAGGGATCAAAATTGATAGTTCCGGTCAAGCCTCTGGAAATTCCAAAAGGACCGTGGGAAGACATAGCGTTCGACTTCATTGTGAAATTACCAAGATCCAGAGGATCAGATAGCATCTTAGTAGTGGTGGACCGATTCTCAAGAATGGCGCACTTCATACCCTGCAAAGAAGCTCACACGGCAAGCGACCTTGCAAATCTTTTCGTCACAAATGTTTGGAAACTGCACGGTTTTCCAAAAAGCACGATCTCAGACTGAGGAACTACTTTCAATTCCAAACTTATGAAGGCCATTTATGAGAAAATTGGAACTAGCCCAGGGTTCAGTACCGCCTACCACCCCCAGACAGATGGAATAACAGAGCGAATCAATCAATGGATGGAAGGCTGGCTACGATCGTTTGTCAACTACTGGCAGGATGATTGGGCGGACTTATTACCAATTTGTCGTGAGCTAGCTCACTCCATCGGACTCGCCTGTTGTCTCGCCCACCTGTTCCCTTCTCTTGTGTTGTGTTTCCGTTTCTGTTCGCCGCGTTGCCACCTTCTTGTGGTTATTCTGTTACGTTGTGTAACGCGGCTGTGCTTTGTACGAGTCATGTCTGTTTATACAGCATGACTCACATGGACACTCCTGACTGGTTGACTGCTGTGACTCATGTGGCTGTGTTCTGTATGACTTGGCCTCCTTTTGATTATATATAGAGGACCAACAAGCCTGGCAACCCCAGCTTGTTTTGTCTCGTCAAACATCCCCTCTGAGTGACGCTTAGAACCACCCCTACCCTCAAGAGCCTACAGACGCTTAAGTGTGTTGCGGTTCAAGAGGTCACTTAGGTCTTAGTACCGTCCACTCTCCATCGCGGCTTGCCTCATAGCCACCAAGAAGAAGCTTACGACATTACAAAACAAGCTTAACAAACATACAAGCATGTCTATTCAAGAAGACGGAGGGTCACGTCCCTCATCCACTAGATCAACAAGAAGAGGACCCAGTCGGGCAGCAAGGCCCACAGGATCATTAAACGAGCAAGACATTGCACAGATTCAAGCGGGAGGTCCTGCCCGATCACGCCCTCAGAGCCGATCTTCAATGCCAGGAGCTTTCGGCATCTCTGACATGACAATAGTACAAGAGGAAGAACCCACCATCACAAATAGAGAACCAGGAGATCTCACAAATGACCCCACTCCAGCTGTGATTCGCATTTCAACTGGAAGTCCAGGACCATCACGTCCCTTGTGGCCACTAGGAACTAGGAGGCAGTTCTTTTCTCCCCAACCTGAAGCTCATGGGGGCATGTCACTTGTCCCCATTAGACCTCCTCCTACACCACACATTCCCAATGTCCCTACAGTCCCTCAAATTGGAGGAACCATCACCAACGCAGGACCGATCCCAATAGCTTCCCAGCCAGTCACACCAGCGATTCCAGCACCACCCTATGTCCCACAGGGTTACTCCGGGCAGTCAGCCCCGGTACCACGAGGCGCCGATGATCCGGAAAGCTCAAGTTCAAGTTCTAGCGCTAGCGGCAGGACTGTAATCAGTAATTTAGACGACCTAGACGACCTCCTAGAAGGAAGACACAACGCCACCCTTAGGGTTATAGACGGAATGAGGGTCACCATGGATCGAAGGCTTAGTGGGCTAGAACAAGCCACACAGGTTCTAGCAAACAACCAACAAATCTTTAACGACTCTATCAACACCCTACAAGGCACCTTAACAGACATTCTGAACTCGGCAAGAAATGGCGAACACAATTCTTTTTTGGTCAGACAAGACGTAACACGCCTTCGAAATGAGGTTGCCAACACTCAAGGACTTGTGAACAATGTACGCGAAGAACTCAACACTACCAGACAAGGGCAACTCGAATGGAACGAGGCAGTAACTCAAGGACTGGAAAATTTGCGACAAGAAGGAACCTCCTTCACTACCAAAATCACGGAAGTTCAGGAAGCTATCAACAATATGCGAGAAGAAATTGACGAAACTTCCCTACACGGGATTCCGTCCAGGCGATCAAATTCTCCACCACATCCAGACGCGGAATCTACCAGGATAGACGAATTAGAATTAAGAATCCAACGACTGACCGAGAACCCAGGCATCGGTAACAGCCCTTGACGTCCCAAGGTAACTCGCCCAGAAGCCTTTGATGGAAAGAAAGGAGAAGGTGCCGAAATGTTCATCACACAAATGGAGAGCTACTTTGTACGTCTAGGGGATCAATACACTTCCAGCGAAGAAAGGATCCGCGAGGCTCTAGCAAACTTCAAATCCGAAAACAAGGCTGCCACTCACTGGGCACAAGTTCTCTTACGATCGCTCAACCAAAGGGAAAATAACCAAAACCTTGCCTCATGGGAAAGTTTCAAGGCACACTTCATGGAACAGTTCAGCGACCCCAACAAGAAAGCTAAAGCCGAATCAGATATCCGAAAATGCAAGCAGAACAACTCTGTAGCAAACTATGCTTCGGAATTCCGATATCTTCTGGTAGACGTAAACTGGGGACAAGAAGCTCTGATCAACCAGTTCAAGGAAGGGTTGAAGTCAGAAGTCAAGACCGAACTAGCTCGCTTCGAACTGACCCTGATCAATGAAGATGGAACAGAACAAGAACTTTCCCTTGACCGGTGGATCTCAATCGCAATCTCTATTGATCAGAAATTGCAACAAATCAAGACCTCGACAG
Source organism: Ceratobasidium sp. AG-K (assembly GCA_037039685.1). Classification (NCBI taxonomy): domain Eukaryota; kingdom Fungi; phylum Basidiomycota; class Agaricomycetes; order Cantharellales; family Ceratobasidiaceae; genus Ceratobasidium; species Ceratobasidium sp. AG-K. Next base: position 134,474 of record JAWNGF010000002.1, read on the forward strand.
GGAAGAAGGCCACACAACCAACTGCTAGCGGACAACCCTCTACAAAACGGCTGCCTGACGAAATATACAAAGCGAGAATAGCAACCAACCGCTGCCTAAAGTGCGGACAGGAAGGACACCGCTCATTCAAATGCCCGTCCAAGGAATGGATAACAACGGAACCTAGCGTTAAAGGAAGGGAGGCAACAATCGTAGAAGGCTCGGGAAAAGAAGGGGTCTCCCTCTAACTGTGTGTGGAGAGACCAAAGAACCGGCAACGGAAACAATGTACTTTAGAGCGACAAATGAATCTACCATTGTTTACGCGAACGTTGCCGGAATCACAGAACCTATCCCAACCCTCATCGATTCTGGAGCATCAAAGAACTTCTTGGACATCTCGTGGGCTCGATCCAACAACATTCCACTCATGGAACTCTCCACTCCGCGAAAAGTAATTGGTATCCAGGGGAAGGAACTCCCTCACCAAATACGTTTTAAGGCGAAGCTAGAACTAAATGTGGAGGGAAGGACCTTCAAACAGGCCTTCTTTGCTATGCCTACTGGGGAAACTAAACTTATCCTGGGGTTGGAATGGTTAGAAGAAGCAAACCCGGTCATTGATTGGAAAACAAAGCACATATCATGGCGGCCAGAACCCATACAAGCAAGAACGGCCTCAATAGACAACCTACCAGAAGAATTCAAGGAATTTGCCGATGTCTTCAGTGAAGAGAAATTCAAAAGAATCCCGAATCACCGTCCATACGACTGCGCCATCGACTTCAAGGAAGGAGCTGAACTCCCGAAACCTGCCAGACCTATCCCTCTCTCTCCAGCAGAATCTATTGCACTAAGAGAATACCTGGATGAAGAAATCGCGGCGGGGAAAATTCGACCAAGCAAATCACCCATTGCATCCCCTTGTTTTTTTGTCAAAAAACCTATCGATCCAAAAAATCCAGGGGCAGTTCGCCAACTACGACTCGTCCAAGACCTCAGAGGGGTAAACGCCATTACAAAGGACGACAGATTCCCTATGCCCCTAATGGAAGACCTCCTGGATAAAATCAAGGACGCAAAAATTTTTTCCAAGATCGATCTACGCATGGGTTTCAACAATATCAGAATTAGGGAAGGCGACGAATGGAAGACAGCTTTCAGAACAAAAGAAGGACTGTTCGAATACGTCGTCATGCCTTTCGGACTGAAGAACGCGCCCGCCATCTTCCAAAGATATATGAATCACATTTTCCATGATCTTATCGACGTATGCGTCATAGTATACATTGACGACATCCTTGTCTTCTCTAAGGACAGAAGCCAACATACCGTGGATGTCAGAAAAGTACTGAAGATCTTACTGGAGGAGAATCTTTTTGCAAAGCTTCCAAAATGCGAGTTCTTCGTCACCAAATTGACATATACTGGACTTGGAATCAGCGATTCAGGCATCTCTATGGAGGAAGAAAAAGTAAAGGCAATAAAGGAATGGAAGGAGCCAAGAACGGTCAAGCAAGTACAGGCATTCCTAGGATTCGCAAATTTTTACCGAAGATTTGTACCAAATTTCAGCCGATTAGCAAAACCCCTGACAACCTTGACAAGAAAGGAGAACAAATGGGAATGGGGAAACAATCAGCAGGAAGCTTTTGAAGCCCTAAAAGCGGAAATCAGCAAGGAACCCACTCTACGCCATCCGAACCCTGACAAACCTTTCTTCTTGGAAACAGACGCGAGTGGAATAGCAATGGGAGCAATCCTGTCGCAAAGGCAAGATGATGGCTACCTACACCCTATCGCTTTTCTGTCAAAATCTTTCAACGAGGCTCAGCTCAACTATGACGTCCACGACAAGGAACTTATGGCAATTATAGAATCTTTAACACATTGGAGGCTGTACCTTGAAGGAACAAGGGACCCTATCACCATCTACACCGATCATAGGAACCTACAATTCTGGAAGGAAGCAAGAACGTTCAACCGCCGACACGCAAGATGGCACCAATTACTTGCTTCCTATAACTTTGACATCATATATCGCCCTGGCATCCTGTCATCAAAACCGGACCTGTTGTCAAGACGGTCAGACCATGAAGATATTCCAACGCCTGAACAAGTTATGATATCCGTTGAAAGGTTCAAAGGATTTATGGGACAAGTAGACACAAACATCATAGAAACTATCAGGGAGGCTCAGGAAACAGATGAAGGATTAGCGCAAATCAAAGAAATCTGCAGGTCAAGGGAAACGTTACCAAAAACCCTACAACACAGCGCAAAAGATTATGATTTCAAGGAGGGACTATTATGGTTCAAAGGAAGGATCTACGTGCCGGAAGATAAGGAATCCAGACTGGCCATCATGCGAGTTCATCATGACTCAAAAATCGCAGGACATCAAGGACAAGCTAGAACACTGGAACTAATATCAAGAAGGTACTTCTGGCCAGGGATGAAACAAAGCATAAACAGATACGTGGAATCCTGCGAGACCTGCCAGCGGACAAAGGGATCGAAGTCAATAGTCCCAATCAAGCCTCTGGACATTCCAAAAGGACCGTGGGAAGACATAGCGTTCGACTTTGTGGTGAAGTTACCAAAATCCAGAGGATCAGATAGCATCTTGGTAGTGGTGGACCGATTCTCAAGAATGGCGCACTTCATACCCTGCAAAGAATCTCACACGGCAAGCGACCTTGCAAATCTTTTCATCACAGATGTTTGGAAACTGCATGGTTTCCCAAAGAGCACAACCTCAGACCGAGGGACTACTTTCAATTCCAAACTTATGAAAGCCATTTATGAGAAAATTGGAACTAGCCCAGGTTTCAGTACTGCCTACCACCCCCAAACAGATGGAATAACGGAGAGAATCAATCAATGGATGGAAGGCTGGCTACGATCATTTGTCAACTACCGACAGGATGATTGGGCGGACTTATTACCGATTGCGGAGTTCAGCTATAATCTACAGAAGCATCGCGTAACGGGTAGTTCCCCTTTCGAGATCGTCTATGGGAGGGAACCACTGTGGAACATCTCAGCGGAAGAATCAGCGGTTCCAGAAGCAAACAACATCACAGGAAAATGGCGTAAAATCCGCGACGAAGCAATTGCATCTATGGAAACCCAAAAGCTCCCAGGAGAAGAACCAAAGAACAAGTATCAAGAAGGAGATCTAGTATGGCTACTGGGAAAAAACATTCAAACAAAGAGACCATCAAAGAAACTGGACAACAAAAAGCACGGGCCATTTGTCGTGAAGCGACAGATAGGATCACACGCCTATGAGCTGGATCTGCCGGCAACAATGAGGGTGCACCCTGTTTTCCACATCGATTTGCTCAACCCTTACAAGGGAGACACCGAATTCAGCCGCAACCAACCCCGACCACCGCCGATCATAACAGAGGAAGGAGAAGAAGAATATGAAGTAGAGAAGATCTTGGACTGGAAGGAGACAAAGGATGGCCTTTTTTACAGGGTCAGATGGAAGGGTTATGGAAGTGAAGAAGACACGGAACAAAGGGCAGAAGATTTTGGTCACCTTTCAAAGATCATCAAGGACCTCCTACACCGACACCCCGAAGCTCCCACGCCATCTAACTACGCTCCAGGGAAGATAAAAGGCAGGAGGAGTAAAACGAGTAGTGTCACTTGCAAAACTTGCTACTACTCCAAGAATCACCACCAACTCTACGCTTTAAACCTTTTCTGCCCTCTACAATGCCTGCTGTCACCCGCTCCACCATTACCAACAACCTCACCCGCGTCCTTGAAGGACCTGCCTTCGCCACAGCAAGGATCCTCTACTCCGGAGCCGCCCTCTACGTCTTCAAGAGGTCGCAACAAAGCTCTGGAAGAATGCACTTTAGGGCGTCGGACGACGTCCTGCACTCGGACCTGGGAGAATTCCAATGGGTCGGAAAGAAGTGGCCAACACGCATGCAACTCCTACGGAAGGATATATATGTCTGCCGAGGGTGCGCGGCTTTCCAGGTCTCCGAGGTTGTCCTCCTCTCCACCCACATGCTCGGGGTGGTTGAATGGGGACAAGAAGGAGCGTATTCAAGCGAATGGGTACCAGGGTACGACGGAAGGCAGCCAACGCTCCGACCTAGATGGAACGACGCTTGGGACGCCAATTACGAGAAGGACCTGAGCGACTGGAGGATGGAGAGGGGCAGGTACCAGAAGGAGAAGATCGATTGGGAGCCTTACTGGTGGAAGAAGGAGGAGACTGATGTGTCGGCATGGAAGGAGGCAGAGCCCGACGTACGCCAGTGGGATGGAGAATTCGTGGAGGCCCAGAAGAGGGTTTTGGACTGGGCCAAGGCGGACTGGACTAAGGAGGAGACCTGGGAGGAATGGGAGAAATTCTCGGACGAACCAGGCAATACCACCTTCAATCCCATCGACCTGACCTTGGAGGAGGACGAGGGACTGGAGGAGTACATGCTTGCAAAAGGCAAGGATTGTGGGATCCAGTAGAGTCCATCCAGGTCCCCTAGATGGTCTCTTAGGGGGGAGTAATGTCGTGAGCTAGCTCACTCCATCGGACTCGCCTGTTGTCTTGCCCACCTGTTCCCTTCTCTTGTGTTGTGTTTCCGTTTCTGTTCGCCGCGTTGCCACCTTCTTGTGGTTATTCTGTTACGTTGTGTAACGCGGCTGTGCTTTGTACGAGTCATGTCTGTTTATACAGCATGACTCACATGGACACTCCTGACTGGTTGACTGCTGTGACTCATGTGGCTGCGTTCTGTATGACTTGGCCTCCTTTTGATTATATATAGAGGACCAACAAGCCTGGCAACCCCAGCTTGTTTTGTCTCGTCAAACATCCCCTCTGAGTGACGCTTAGAACCACCCCTACCCTCAAGAGCCTACAGACGCTTAAGTGTGTTGCGGTTCAAGAGGTCACTTAGGTCTTAGTACCGTCCACTCTCCATTGCGGCTTGCCTCATAGCCACCAAGAAGAAGCTTAAGACACAATTGCGGAATTCAGCTATAATCTGCAGAAGCACCGCGTAACAGGTAGTTCCCCTTTCGAAATAGTCTACGGGAGGGAACCACTGTGGAACATTTCAGCAGAAGAATCAGCGGTTCCGGAAGCAAACAACATCACAGGAAAATGGCAGAAAATCCACAACGAAGCAATTGCATCAATGGAAACCCAAAGGCTCCCGGGAGAAGAACCAAAGAGCAAGTACCAAGAAGGAGATCTAGTATGGCTGCTGGGAAAGAACATTCAAACAAAAAGACCTGCAAAAAAACTGGATAACAGAAAGCACGGGCCATTTATTGTGAAGCGAAAGATAGGGTCACACACTTATGAGCTCGATTTGCCGGCAACAATGAGGGTGCACCCTGTTTTTCACATCGATTTGCTCAGCCCTTACAAAGAAGACACTGAATTCAGCCGTAACCAACCCCGACCACCACCGGTCATAACGGAAAAAGGAGAAGAGGAATATGAAGTAGAAAAGATCATGGATTGGAAGGAAACAAAGGACGGGCTTTTCTACAGGGTCAGATGGAAGGGTTATGGCGACGAAGAAGACACGGAACAAAGGGCAGAAGATTTTGGCCACTTGTCCAAGATCATCAAGGACTTGCTACGCCGACACCCTGAAGCTCCAACACCATCCAACTATGTCGCAAGAAAGATAAAAGGGAGGAGGGGAACAACCAGTAGCGATATCTGCAAAACTTGCAACTACTCCAATCTTTGCTCCTCACACAACGCACTAAATCTTCTCTGTCACCAACAATGCCTGCCGTCTCCCGCTCCACCATCGCCAACAACCTCACCCGCATCCTTGACGGACCAGCATTTGCTACGGCAAGAATCCTGGACGCTGGGGCCGCTCTCTACGTCTTCAAAAGGTCCCAACAAGGCTTGGGCAGAATGCACTTTAGGGCGTCGGACGACATCTTGCACTCGGACCTGGGAGAATTCCAGTGGGTCGGAAAGAAATGGCTGACACACATGCAACTCCTACGAAGGGACATCTTCATTTGTCGAGGGTGCGCAGCGTTCCAGGTTTCGGAGGTCGTCCTCCTTTCCACCCATATGCTCGGAGTTGTGGAATGGGGACAAGAAGGGGCATACTCAAGCGAGTGGGTGCCAGGATATGAGGGTAGACCACCAACACTCCGACCCAGGTGGAACGACGCTTGGGATGCCAACTACAAGAAGGACCTGAGCGACTGGAGGATGGAGAGGGGCAGATACCAGAAGGAGAAGACCGAATGGGAACCTTACTGGTGGAAGAGGGAGGAGACTGACGTGTCGGCATGGAAGGAAGCAGAGCCCGATGTACGACAGTGGGATGAGGAGTTTGTAGAGGTCCAGAAGAGGGTCTTGGACTGGACCAAGGCAGATTGGACAAAGGAGGAGACCTGGGAAGAATGGGAGAAATTCTCGGACAAACCGGGGAACACCGTTTTCAATCCCATCGACCTGACCTTGGAGGACGAGGAGGGGTTGGAAGAGCATATGCTAAAGAAGGAAAGGGACTGTGCAGTGCAGTAGGTCCGTTTAGGTCCCCAAAACGGACTCTTAGGGGGGAGTAATGTCGTGAGCTAGCTCACTCCATCGGACTCGCCTGTTGTCGCACCCGCCTGTCTTCCCTCTTGTGTTACGTTCCCCGTTTCCGTTTGCCGCGTTGCCACCTTCTTGTGGTTATTCTGTTACATTGTGTAACGCAGCTGTGCTTTGTACAAGTCATGTCTGTTCATACAGCATGACTCACTTGGACACTCCTGACTGGTTGACTGCTTTGACTCGTGTGGCTACGCTTTGTATGACTTGGCCACGTTCTGAATATATATAGAGGACCAACAAGCCTGGCTACCCCAGCTTGTTTTGTCTCGTCAAAACATCCCCTTTGAGTGACACTTTGAACCACCCCTACCCTCAAGAGCCTACAGATGCTTAAGTGTGTTGCGGTTCAAGAGGTCACTTAGGTCTTAGTGCCGTCCACTCTCCGTCGCGGCTTGTCTCATAGCCACCAAGAAGAAGCTTACGACACAAGCAAAGAACAAGAAGCCATGGATGCACTAAAAGAAGCCCTTAAGGTGGCACCTGTAATGATGCAGCCCAATCAAAATAAGGAATTTTTCCTCGAAACAGATGCGTCGGGATTTGCCACAGGAGCAGTTTTATCTCAGAAAGATGAAGAAGGGAAATTACACCCTGTAGCTTTTCTTTCTAAATCACTAAATCCGGCTGAACAAAACTACAACATTTTCAACAAAGAACTATTGGCAATCATTAGGGCCTTCAAGGAATGGCGGCACTTACTTCAAGGCACAGAAAAAGCCATTCAAGTGATAACAGACCACAAAAATTTGGAATACTTCTCATCATCCAAACAATTGAACCAACGCCAAATCCGCTGGATGAATTTCTTGGTGGACTTCAACTTCCAAATCTTGTACAGGCCAGGAAACCAAAACAAGAAAGCAGACATTCTCTCGAGGCGATATGACCTAGAACCTTTGGGGGGGGTAGAGAACCAAGTTCTCCTCAAACCAGACATTTTTATTTTGGCTATTACCCCTGACCAGGAGATTAACGATCTAATCAGAGAAGCAATCCTCCAAGATCCCAGATTAGAGGAAGCCCACAATAAGCTGAGAAACGGAGAAAAGGTCAAAGATTGGGAATACAGAGAAGGACTCCTAATGTTCAAAGGAAAGATCTTTGTCCCCAAGGATGAAACCGTCAGAAACCTGATATTGGAATCGCACCATGACAATATTACAGCTGGGCATCCTGGACAAGCAAGAACATTGGAATTGGTCTCAAGAACTTACTACTGGCCAACCATGAAGAAATTTGTCAACTCTTACATGCCACACTGCGAAACATGCATTCGAGTTAAACCATCAAACCAACTCCCCACAGGACTACTGCATCCTTTACATATTCCTGAGAGACCTTGGGAAGAGATCTCCTACAACATGATTGTAGGGCTCCCAGAATCAGAAGGATATGACACAATCTTGACGGTGGTAGATCAGTTCTCCAAGATGGCACACTATCTCCCTTGCAAATCAACGGCCACAGCAGTAGACATAGCCAATATCTTTGTTGCAAACATTTGGAAACTTCACGGCACCCCAAAAGCAACAGTCTTGGATAGAGGATCCACTTTCAACTCAAAGTTCATTAGGCATCTGTACAAACGGTTGGATGTAAAACCCACCTTCAGCACAGCCTACCATCCAAGGACAGACGGACAGTCAGAACGGGCAAACCAAGTTGTTGAAATCTTTATCAGGGCTTTTGTCAACCATAGGCAAAACGACTGGGTGGCCCTGCTCCCTATGGCAGAATTTGCTTACAACAATGGAATCCAAGCATCCACTGGCAAAACCCCTTTCCAGATCTGCCAGGGTTTCAACCCTAGAATGAACATCGGGGAAGAATCAGATTATACTGTTCCTGAAGCTGATGCCCATGCAGAATTCCTGTTGAAAGGATACAATGAAGTCAAAGCCGCCCTCATTCTGGCAAATCAGTCCTACAAACACTACTTTGATAAAGGAGCCAAAGAACCAGAAGAGATAAACCCGGGAGATAAAGTCTGGCTTAATCATCAGAACATTTCCACAGACAGACCCTCAGTAAAACTCTCCCACAAAGTTTTAGGCCCTTACAAGGTAATGGAAAAAGTAGGGACTCATGCCTTTAGACTGGAATTACCAAAATCAATGAAGATTCATCCTGTCTTCCATGTCATGCTGCTCAAGAAATTCCACTCTGATCCCCACAGCCGCGAACCTGCTCAACCACCCCCTATTGTCACACAAGAAGGAGAAGAAGAGTGGGAAGTCAAAGAGATCCTTAATTCCAAAAAAATCCACCATCAACTCCACTATTATGTCAAGTGGAAAGGATACTCTCATGCAGACAACTCTTGGCAATCAAAGGAAGATCTCAAGAACGCTCCTGAACTGGTGGATAAATTTCACAAACTCCACCCCACCGCGCCAGGCCCTTAGGAGGGGGTAATGTCATGAGCTTACTAAGCTCAGACATTTTATTCTGATTTTATATCTTTTTTTCCAAACACTTTCCTTTTTCGGTACAAATGTCCTCTGGCGCTTAACTTGTATCATGTGATGTATTTGTCTTTTCATTTGATATTGGTGTTGCTTCTGGAACTTCCAGAATGTTGAGTCATGTCTCTTATCTTGCTTAACATTGGTTGTACTCGGCTTTCCCACACTGATAAATGATGACGTGGCACTGATCCCTCATGTATATAAACCCAGAGGTCAAGCCGGTTAACAACAAGGCTTGACCTCCTCTCCACTAGGACTTGCTCAATCAAATCCTCTCACTATCACTACTCCTTGGGTTCTAAGACTTGTCTAAGTCAAACCCCTTAACCTTATATACCTAATTGACCCAAGTCGGGACAGAGATTTACCGGACACGTTTGCAGACAGTCGGCGTCGTGTTGGTAGTAAATTCTATTGCTTATTAGAAGATTTTGAGTAAGAAACATTTTTAAGCACGTACTTTTCATAGTCCTGAACCCATGTAGCAAATCCTTGACAAAGCTGAGGCAAGTCAGCCTTTGGGATCTCATAGGCCATACATACTTTGACAAGTTTGATAAGCCGGACAAAATGCTTATAGTATTTTGCGTTCTTGAATCGCTTGCGTAGGAGATGAGGTGCCAGTAAAGTTGCCCATAGAGACCAAGATTCAGCTATAAAATTTCCGCGCTTTGCCAGATTAGGTACACAACAGCCAAAGGACAAGGGGATTGTGTCGCCAGAGGATTCACATGTGTTGCCAATGAGTTCCCACATTGCTGCGTCAATCAAGTAAGATTCAGAACCATCATCCAGTTTATTGAAATCGTTGGTCCAGGGATTGTGTTGTAAGCTTCTTCTTGGTGGCTCTGAGACAAGCCGCAATGGAAAATGGACGGCACTAAGACCTAAGTGACCTCTTGAGCCGCAACACACTTCAGCGTCTGTAGGCTCTTGAGGGTAGGGGTGGTTCTAAGTGTCACTCAAAGGGAATGTTTTGACGAGACAAAACAAGCTGGGGTTACCAGGCTTGTTGGTCCTCTATATATATTCAGAGGGCGGCCGAGTCATACAAGGGGCAGCCGCATGAGTCATACAAATAAGCCAGTCAGGAGTGTCCATGTGAGTCATGCTGTATGAACAGACATGACTCATACAAAGCACAGCCGCGTTACACAGTGTAACACATAACCACAAGAAGGTGGCAACGCGGCAAACGGAAACGGGGAAAGTAACACAAAGAGGGAAGACAGGCGGGCGTGGCGACGGGCGAGTCTGATGGAGTGAGCTAGCTCACGACATTACTCCCCCCTAAGAGTCCGTTTGGGGGACCTGAACGGACTTACTGCACCACGCAGTCCTTCCCTTTTCTCAGCATATACTCCTCAAGCCCTTCATCTTCCTCCAAGGTCAGGTCGATGGGATTGAACACGGTATTTCCCGGTTCGTCCAAGAACTTCTCCCATTCCTCCCAAGTCTCTTCCTTTGTCCAGTCCGCCTTGGACCAGTCCAAAACCCTCTTCTGGGTCTCCACAAACTCCTCATCCCATTGTCGCACATCAGGTTCCGCCTCCTTCCATGCCGATACATCCGCCTCCTCCCACTTCCACCAGTTTGGCGCCCATTCAAACTTCTCCTTTTGGTACCTTCCCCTTTCCATCTTCCAGTTGCTCAGGTCCCTCTCATAGTTGGCGTCCCAGGCATCGTTCCATCTAGGTCGGAGCGTTGGCTGCCTTCCGTCGTAACCTGGTACCCACTCGCTTGAGTACGCTCCTTCTTGTCCCCATTTGACCACTCCGAGCATGTGGGTGGAGAGGAGGACGACCTCCGAGACCTGGAATGCAGCGCACCCCCGGCAGACGAATATGTCCTTCCGCAGGAGCTGCATTCGTGTCGGCCATTTTTTTCCGACCCACTGGAATTCCCCCAGGTCCGAGTGGAGGATGTCATCCGAGGCTCTGAAGTGCATTCTTCCCAAGCCTTGTTGCGACCTCTTGAAGATGTAGAGGGCGGCTCCAGAGTCAAGGATCCTTGCCGTGGCAAAGGCAGGTCCTTCGAGGACGCGGGTGAGGTTGTTGGTGATGGTGGTACGGGAGACGGCAGGCATGGTGGAGAGCAAAAAAGATTTAGAGAGTAGAGTTGAGAGTGTGTTCTGGAGTAGTTGCAAGTTTTGCAGATGTCACTATCAATTGCGCCCCCTCTGCCTTTTATCTTTCCTGGGACGTAGTTAGATGGCATGGGAGCTTTGGGGTGTCGGCGTAGAAGGTCCTTGATGATCTTTGAAAGGTGACCAAAATCTTCCGCTCTTTGTTCTGTGTCATCTTCACTTCCATAACCCTTCCATCTGGCCCTGTAAAAAAGACCGTCCTTTGTCTCTTTCCAGTCCAAAATCTTCTCTACTTCATATTCTTCTTCTCCTTCTTCTGTTATGATCGGCGGTGGTCGGGGTTGGTTTCGGCTGAATTCTGTGTCTTCTTTGTAAGGGCTGAGCAAGTCGATGTGGAAAACAGGGTGCACCCTCATTGTTGCTGGCAAAGTCAGCTCATAAGCGTGTGACCCTATCCTTTGCTTCACAACAAACGGGCCGTGCTTCTTGTTATCCAGCTTTTTCGATGGTCTTTTTGTTTGAATGTTCCTTCCTAAAAGCCATACTAGATCTCCTTTCTTGTATTCGTTTCTTGGTTCTTTTTCTGGGAGCCTTTGGCTTTCCATTGACGCAATTGCTTCGTCGTGGATTTTGCGCCATTTTTCCGTGATGCTGTTTGCTTCCAGAACCTCTGATTCTTCTGCTGAGACATTCCACAGTGGTTCCCTGCCGTAGACAATTTCGAAAGGGGAACTACCTGTTACGCGGTGCTTCTGTAGATTATAGCTGAATTCCGCAATAGGCAACAAGTCCGCCCAGTCATCCTGTTGGTAGTTGACAAATGATCGTAGCCAGCCTTCCATCCATTGATTGATTCTCTCCGTTATTCCATCAGTTTGGGGGTGGTAGGCAGTGCTGAAACCTGGGTTAGTTCCAATTCTCTCATAAATGGCTTTCATGAGTTTGGAGTTGAAAGTAGTCCCTCAGTCAGAGATCGTGCTTTTTGGAAAGCCGTGTAGTTTCCAAACATTTGTGACAAAAAGGTTTGCAAGGTCGCTTGCCGTGTGAGATTCTTTGCAGGGTATGAAATGCGCCATTCTTGAGAATCAATCCACCACTACTAAGATGCTATCTGCTCCTTTCGATTTTGGTAATTTTACTACAAAGTCAAACACTATGTCTTCCCATGGTCCTTTTGGAATCTCTAGAGGCTTGATCGGAACTATCGACTTTGATCCCTTTGTTCGTTGGCAAGTTTCACAGGATTCCACGTATCTGTTTACGCTTTGCTTCATTCCCGGCCAGAAGTATCTTCTTGATATTAGTTCCAAAGTTCTAGCTTGTCCTTGATGACCCGCGATTTTTGAGTCGTGGTGAACTCGCATGATGGCCAGCCTGGACTCCTTGTCTTCTGGCACGTAAATCCTTCCTTTGAACCATAATAGTCCTTCCTTGAAATCATAATCTTTTGCACTGTGTTGTAGGGTTTTTGGTAGCGTTTCCCTTGATTTGCAGATTTTTTTGATTTGTGCCAACCCTTCGTCTGTTTCTTGTGCTTCCTTGATAGTTTCTATGATGTCTGTGTCTACTTGTCCCATAAATCCCTTGAATCTTTTGACAGCTATCATAACTTGTTCAGGTGTGGGGGTGTCTTCATGGTCTGATCGTCTAGACAATAGGTCCGGCTTAGATGACAGGATTCCAGGGCGGTATATGATGTCAAAGTTATAGGAAGCGAGCAATTGGTGCCATCTTGCGTGTCAACGGTTGAAAGTTCTTGCTTCCTTCCAGAACTGTAGGTTCCTATGATCGGTGTAGATGGTGATAGGGTCCTTTGTTCCTTCAAGGTACAGCCTTCAGTGTGTTAAAGATTCTATAATTGCCATAAGTTCTTTATCGTGGACGTCGTAGTTGAGCTGAGCCTCGTTGAAAGATTTTGAAAGAAAGGCAATAGGGTGTAGGTAGCCATCGTCTTGCCTTTGTGACAGGATTGCTCCCATTGCTACTCCACTTGCGTCTGTTTCCAAGAAAAAGGGTTTGTCCGGGTTTGGATGGCGTAGAGTTGGTTCCTTGCTGATTTCCGCTTTTAGGGACTCAAACGCTTCCTGTTGATTGTTTCCCCATTCCCATTTGTTCTCCTTTCTTGTCAGGCTTGTCAGGGGTTTTGCTAATCGGCTGAAATTTGGTACAAATCTTCGGTAGAAATTTGCGAACCCTAGGAATGCTTGGACCTGCTTGACTGTTCTTGGTTCCTTCCATTCCTTTATTGCTTTGACTTTTTCCTCGTCCATAGAGATGCCCGAATCGCTGATTCCAAGTCCAGTGTATGTCAATTTGGTGACAAAGAATTCGCATTTTGGAAGCTTTGCGAAAAGATTTTCCTCCAGTAAGATTTTTAGTACTCTTCTGACATCCACGGTATGTTGGCTTCTGTCCTTAGAGAATACTAGGATGTCGTCAATGTATACTATGACACATAGGTCGATAAGATCGTGGAAAATGTGATTCATATATCTCTGGAAGATGGCGGGCGCGTTCTTTAGTCCAAAAGGCATGACAACGTATTCGAACAGTCCTTCTTTTGTTCTGAAAGCTGTTTTCCATTTGTCGCCTTCCCTAATTCTGATATTGTTGAAGCCCATACGTAGATCGATTTTGGAAAAAATTTTTGTGTCCTTGATTTTATCCAGGAGATCTTCCATTAGAGGCATTGGGAATCTGTCGTCCTTTGTAATGGCGTTTACTCCTCTGAGGTCTTGAACAAGTCGTAGTTGGCGTACTGCCTCTGGATTTTTCTGATCGATAGGTTTTTTGACAAAGAAACAAGGTGATGCAATGGGTGACTTGCTTGGTCGAATCTTTCCTGCTGCGATTTCTTCATCTAAGTATTCTCTTAGTGCAACTGACTCTGCTGGAGAGAGTGGGATAGGTCTGGCCGGTTTTGGCAGTTCAGCTCCTTCCTTGAAGTCGATGGCGCAGTCGTATGGACGGTGATTCGGGATTCTTTTGAATTTCTCTTCACTGAAGACATCGGCAAATTCCTTGAATTCCTCGGGTAGGTCGTCTATGCAGGCCGTTTTTCCTTGGATGGGTTCTGGCCGCCACGATATGTGCTTTGTTTTCCAATCGATGACCGGGTTTGCTTCTTCTAACCATTCCAGTCCTAGGATAAGCTTAGTTTCCCCAGTAGGCATAGCAAAGAAGACTTGTTTGAAGGTTCTTCCTTCCACGTCTAGTTCCAGCTTAGCTTTGAAGCGTATTTGGTGAGAGAGTTCCTTCCCCTGGATACCGATTACTTTTCTCGGAGTGGAAAGTTCTATGAGTGGAATATTGTTGGATCAAGCCCAAGAGATGTCCAAGAAATTCCTAGATGCTCCAGAATCGATGAGAGTTGGGATAAGTTCTGTGATTCCGGCAACGTTCGTGTAAACAATGGTTGACTCATTTGTTGCTCTAAAGTACATTGTTTCCGTTGCTGGTTTTTTGGTCTCTCCACACACAGTTAGAGGGAGACCCCTTCTTTTCCCGAGTCTTCTATAATTGTTGCCTCCCTTCCTTTAAGGCTAGGTTCCGTTGTTATCCATTCCTTGGACGGGCATTTGAACGAACGGTGTCCTTCTTGTCCGCACTTCAGGCAGCGGTTGGTTGCTATCCTTGCTTTGTAAACTTCGTTGGGCAGCCATTTTGTAGAGGATTGTCTGCTGGCGGTTGCTTGAGGTGTCCTCTTTCCTGTAGAGGTCTTGATTTGTTGCAATTTCTGGTCAATAGAGATTGCGATAGAGATCCACCGGTCCAGTGACAGCTCCCGCTCCGTTCCGTCCTTGTTAATTAGGGTCAATTCGAATCGAGCTAGTTCGGTCTTTACTTCCGGTTTCAGTCCTTCCTTGAATTGGTTGATCAGTGCTTCCTGTCCCCAGTTGACGTTGACCAATAAGTAACGGAATTCAGAAGCATAGTTTGCTACCAAATTGTTCTGCTTGCATTTCCTCAAATCGATTTCGGCTTTTGCCTTTTTGTTGGGGTCGCTAAATTGTTCCATGAAGTGGGTTTTGAAGTTTTCCCATGAGGCTAGGTTTTCAATATTTTCTCCTTGGTTTAGTGATCGGAGCAGTACTTGTGCCCAATGGGTGGCCGCTTTGTTTTCTGATTTGAAGTTGGCGAGTGCTTCGCGGATACGTTCTTCATGTGAGTTATATTGATTGCCCAGTCGGACGAAATAACTCTCCATTTGAGTGATGAACATTTCAGCGCCTTCTCCCTTTTTTCCGTCAAAGGAATCTGGGCGTGTAACTTTAGGGCGAAGTGTTCTTCCACTGGCGTTGGTCAATCGTTGAAGCCTTTGTTCTAGATCCTCGATCCTGGTTGACTCTGCTTCTGGATATGGTGGGCAATTTGATCGTTTAGAATGATGCTCAGTATGTAGGGAAGCTTCGTCCATTTCTTCCCGAAGGCTGTTGATGGTTTCTTGAATTGTTGTGACTTTTGTAGCAGTAGCGTTTCCCTCTTGTCGTAGGTTTTCTAGCCCTTGAGTTACTGCTTCGTTCCATTCAAATTGCCCTTGCCTAGTGGTATTGAGTTCCTTGTGGATATTGTTTATCAGTCCTTGTGTGTTTGTGACCTCATTTCGTAGTCTGGTTACATCTTGCCCTACTAGGAAGGTATTATGTTCGCTATTCCTCGAGGCATTGAGGATATCCGTGAGTGTTCCTTGTAGGGTGTTGATGGAATCGTTGAAGATTTGTTGGTTATTTGCTAAGACCTGAGTGGATTGTTCTAAACCGTTGAGTCTTCTATCGATAGTTATCCTCATGCCGTCAATAATCCTTAAGAGCGCGTTGTGTCTCCCCAGGTGAAGATCGTCAAGGTCGTCCAAGTTGTTAATTATGGTTCTACTGCTGGAGCTAGAACTTGAGCTGGGAATTCTAGGGACGTCTTGTTCTTCAGTTGCTGTTTGCTGGGAATACCCTTGCGGTACATATGGCGGTGCAGGGTTGACTGGTGTCACGGCTTGAGAGCTTATTTGGATCGGCCCAACATTGGTTATGGTTCCTGTGATTTGTGGGACTTGAGCGGCGTGGGAAATGTGTGGTGTGGGAGGCGGTCTGATAGGAACAAGGGATATGCCTCCATGAGCTTCGGGTTGGGGGGAAAAAAACTGTCTTCTGGATCCCAAGGACCATAGTGGGCGCGAGGGTCCTGGGCTTGCGTTTGAGATTGGGATTCGGATTGCGACTGGTGTGGGGTCCTCAGTCATATCCCCTGGTTCCCTAGCAACCATGGTAGGTTCTTCCTGAATGACTGAGATGTTCTCAGTGTTGAATGTTCCTGGCATAGAAGCCTGGCTCTGTGGGCGAGACCTTGCTGGTCCTCCCGCCCGTGCTTGTGCAATATCTTGTTCGTTGAGGGAACTTGTAGGTCTCGAAACTCTACTTGGTCCTCTTCTTATTGATAATGGTGTTGCGAGGCGTGACCCTGCGTCCTCTTGAATGGACATGTTTGTTAAGCTTGTTTTGTAATGTCGTAAGCTTCTTCTTGGTGGCTCTGAGACAAGCCGCGATGGAAAATGGACGGCACTAAGACCTAAGTGACCTCTTGAGCCACAACACACTTAAGAGTCTGTAGGCTCTTGAGGGTAGGGGTGGTTCTAAGTGTCACTCAAAGGGAATGTTTTGACGAGACAAAACAAGCTGGGGTTACCAGGCTTGTTGGTCCTCTATATATATTCAGAGGGCGGCCGAGTCATACAAGGGGCAGCCGCACAAGTCATACAAATAAGCCAGTCAGGAGTGTCCATGTGAGTCATGCTGTATGAACAGACATGACTCATACGAAGCACAGCCGCGTTACACAGTGTAACACATAACCACAAGAAGGTGGCAACGCGGCAAACGGAAACGGGGAAAGTAACACAAAGAGGGAAGACAGGCGGGCGCGGCGACGGGCGAGTCCGATGGAGTGAGCTAGCTCACGACAGATTGATAAGCTGAGGGATGAGATTGATCCAGATCATATGCATGATCTCGACAGGGAATGAGGCTGGGATGCTGACCGACGGAAGTCAAACCAGGAGAGAGACCCCTTTGATGCCATAGTCAGTTGCCAGCTTTGCAGCAGCATTGTCATTTGGCTGGCTGAGAACTTCGTTGCCTTGGCGCACGGTTTTGTTGTGTGTTCAAAGAGGAAGGTCGAGTGGGTTGATTGAGGCGCCGTCTGGTCGGTGAAGGGGGCAATAAAGATGAATACCCCCCTTGGCAGTCAGTCCAGCAATAGCAATGATATTGCAAAACCGACAGGGGTGCCGGCCATTGTGCCCAATGAACTCCAGTACTTTAGTGATCGCTGGAATGTCGCCAAAGACAGGGAGAAGGTGAGCACGGAGGCTGAAAACCTCCTCGCGATGCATGTCAACAGCGTCAACACCCTTTGCTAGTCGGATTAGTTTGTCGATCACAGGTTGAAGGAAGGAGTTGAGGTCTTTAGGTGAATGTGGACCGGGGACAACGCCAACGCAGATGAGATTGTGGAGATGGGTGCGGATTTCAGGTGGCAGGTTGTAGTTAATGAAAATAATGGGCCAGCAACTGTTTTTGCGTTGCTTGAATGGACACATACCATCGAGCGACATCCCTAGCGCAATTTCGCGTATATCATCAAAAAATCGAAACGGCAATTCTGTGCCGTCAATTGAGACGTAAGTCCTCCATAGCTTGTCATATCAATAACTGTTGAATATGTCCTTGAGAGTTTTGCCGTTGCTTTGATAGTTGGTGCGATACAAGAGGAGCGCAGCAGTAACGGGATTGCTATATAGTGCAATTAACTGAGGGATGAGGGGGATATGCCAGAATGTTGAATATGGCTTGCCGGCAGGATTGAGTCGAGGGGTGTGGCAATAGGGACATTTGCCCAAGTCACGTAGATAGCCGGCATACAATATACATGAATTCTTGCAGCAGTGATACTCTACTGGCTTGATACCTGAAAGCATTTGAATTCGCTTTCGGATATCCTTTAGGGACTCGATGGGGAGTTGGGTTTCTTTATGGATGAATAGGTCTTGTATTGACTGATAGCATTCAATCGACGGCTTGTTCTGTACGAAAAAATTAAAAGTTTTGACATAGGTCAACCCTTCTGGACCGAGCGCATTTGGAGCTGAAAGATTTCAGCATACATGCATACAAAATCCCAGATGTTACTCACCATTTTTTGCTGCCCTCACCCGAAATGCCTCCTGTAGCCTAGCCTCTGGCGATAATCCAACTGCGGCATGATCATGCCAAACTTCTATGATATCGACCCCGTCTGAGTCCTCGCTATCCTCGATACTGCATAACGACTTGAATGAGCCAGCGTCGTTGGTCCCGTCTAACGATGTTTCAGGTTTATCTTCAACTATGACTGGCGGACGAGCTTGTAGGACCGCACTCCATAACATGGTGATGTCAATATTGGTATCCGGTATAACCAGCTCCTCAGGTTCGGGTACATGGTTGGGCTCAAAATCCTCGGGGATGGGGGGAATTTCCGCAGGGGGAGGGGGGATTTCTGGCGAGACTTGGTGTGCGCGATGTCGCTCTACTGATTCCTGGCTCGAGAGTCGCCTTAAACGTTGACTTAGATACAGATTTAGCTACTCCGGTACAATAAATACAATATAAGCTATGAAAACTCGCCGTAACGCTTGAGTATTAGCATTGGTTTGCCCGTGTTGCAACTGTAAGTGTCGCTTTTGAGTCTCGGTCCCGACCATCTTGCCGCAGTTACAGGCACATGGGACCTTTCGCTTCACTGGATTCTGAGGTGGATTCTGATTTTTCTTTGTATTTTTAGCCATAGTTAACAGCAGAGACGGGAAAGTGACAACAAATTGTGTGGCGGCACAAAATTTCGACAAGTGGCTAGCGCCGACACAAGCGCCGATCAAATGCGGACAAGTTGCCGCCTCCCCGCCAGTCTCTCTTCCTCCCAACCACCACCAGCAAACCCCCTCGCTGCCCATTCCCTATCGACTATTAATAAAGGCGCGCTGGAACTCCCCCATCCGAGGTAAGTTTGCCCCGTGATTCCGAATATCGCGTTTGTTCGAGGCTAAACGGTCAGCATACATGCGCATTGAAAATCACCCTCTTGCTACGCGATAATATTCTTATTTGCACATGGATAAGTAAGTTTGTTTCATTTGAGACTTATTCTATGCCCTAACTATCAATTGACGCGCTCAGATTGTTAGGAATGCCTAATAACCAATCCGTACCCGGCGCCACGGTTCACATCAACGAACCCAACACCACCACGCGTAAGTCAAGATCCCATCAAGATCTTTCGCTAATGATGTTTGATCTTAGTTGTCAAAATTACTCGTGGCAAGAAGATAAAGATTATCTACCCGAACGCCACATTTGAAGAAGTACCGATCATCCCAAGGCCACCAAAGCTCGACAATGTGAAGAACCTGCCGGTGTGGATGGAATGCGGCGACAACGAGGAAGACGTTGCCGACAAGGACCGGGTGCCCTATAAGAGGACTCACGCGGAGTTCCTCAACATGCGCGTAAGTCATCTCCCCTCGTAGTGATAATTTCTAGCTCACTCTAGTATAGAACTATCTTTGTAGCACCGCACAGACCGCCTTGGGTGCACTTGCGGAGGAGAATCTGAAGTGGGCCGATGTTGATGTCAAGATCAAGACCGCAGTCGTTGAGGAAGTAAGTTTCACTTTTTATAACTCATTAATCCGATTGCTAATGTGTATATACAGCTCAAGACCAAATATCCCTACCTTCACCGATTCTCCGGCGATTGGGCGACCCTCGAAATGTTCCGACGGAACCTTCGAAATGTGCGCAGCGAGAGGAACCGGAAGCCAAGAAAGCCGAAAGCAGCTCCAGGAGGCAAGACAACGGGTAAGTGAATTGTTTTTGAGCATTTTAATTGTTTCTCACCACTTTTCACGCGCATACATTGCGACCACAGCCAAAGTGACCAAGGCAGCCGTGGGAGATCGGTCGCACCAGGATAAGCGCCCAGCCGGCGGCAGTACAAGTACCGCCAACCGACAGACCACCAGCAAGGCCGCCAGTTCCGACAAGAACAAGAACGAACATCAGCCCCAGACGAGCAACAACGGCAAGGGCAAGGCACCTTTGCCTCGCCGCGAGATGGACGAATCGACACACCGAGCCAATGAGGATGAGGACGACGGGGACGAGGACGAGAAGATCGAGCCCCTCCGCTCACCGACCCAGGTCCAGGTCATCGAAGAAGAAGAGGAAGAAGAGGAAGATGGCGATGACAAGAGCGACGGCAAGAAGGACGAGGGCGACGATGAAGACGAGGACGACACGGACGATGCAGAGAAGAACGACGCAGAGAAGAACGAAGACGAGGAGAGCGACAAGCAGGGAAAGGGCGACAGCGACGATGAGGAAGTCGACCAGACCCCTCGCGTAAAGGTGTGCATATAACTCTGACTCACAGCGTATACCAACAAATATTTGACTCTGATGATTTAGCGTCCTACTCGTCGTGTCAAGACTGTGGTGGAAAGCGATAGTGACTCCGAGTTGTCGGAGGCTCCCCCTTCGAGCACAATCCGTGCCTCTTCGACAGTCACCAGGGGTCGTAAGGGTGG
Organism: Ceratobasidium sp. AG-K; assembly: GCA_037039685.1. NCBI lineage: Eukaryota > Fungi > Basidiomycota > Agaricomycetes > Cantharellales > Ceratobasidiaceae > Ceratobasidium > Ceratobasidium sp. AG-K. Next base: position 155,230 of record JAWNGF010000002.1, read on the forward strand.
TTCTGTAGTGAGTGCCCTCCTTAACCTATATTCGAGTACCCTACTAACACTCCTAATAGAGCTCAACGCTCGTCGGCGAATCCACTCCCCCCGGCTCCCCAGTCTCAGCGCCCACTCCAACCAAGGTAAAAGCTTTTCGCTCTTCAACACGTTTTGATTCACCTCTCCATAGAAGCGCAAGGCGGCCGACAAATCGGATATACAGACCGTCGAGCCTTCCTCCAAGGTGTGTATCGACCCTTTCATATGATATTTCTTTGTTTACCAGCCCTCGACAGAAACAAAAGACGCCTGACGAGCCCGAGCCACCAGCCCAAGCGCCGCCCAAGGTTTATCGTTCGACTATTCGCTATATATATATATTAACTATCTACCACAGACATCCAAGAAGACCAAAACGGCCGTTGCTCCATCCCCTCCCCCCGAACCAACCACCACCAAAACTCGACGCGCCCCTGCCCCTCTCGCTGTAACCACCAGGAGGCAGGCGGCCAAGGTAAGCACGCTACCTGGGTTGAGCAAAGTCGCTAATAACTTTCCACAGTATCAAAGTATGGACGCAAGCGAGGTCGAGAAGCCGGAGGAATCGACGGCGGCACCCAAACCCAAGGAAACGGCGCCAAAGAAGAGAAAGGGAAACGTGAGTAATCCAGGATTAAGCGGATTTCTTTGCTCACCGCTTGGATATAGGCTATCGAGCGCGAAGACTCTTGGTCCGCCGAATACAACGAGGAAGTCAGCAGTCTCCCGCCTCCGCCCCCTCCCAAGAAGAAGAAAGCAACCGCCCCTTCTCCCTCCGATTCGCCCGAGCCCGAGCCATCCAAGCCCACCAAAGCCAAGGGAAAAGGAAAGGCTTACCCTAAGATACGTCCAGTGCCGGAAGAGGACGAGCCCGCTCCGATCACTACGCGCGCGGCCAAGCAAGAGCTCATCGAATCGACCGAGTCGACGGCGGCCACTGGTGCCAAGTAAGTGGATTTGGCACTTAGAGACTGGTACTAACATGCGTCCAGAGCCAAGCGCGGGAAGAAATCCAAGGCTTAAATGACTGGTAAGTACTCTTTTACGACTTAAATACATTATTCCTGACCCATTCGGCGGTTGTTTCGCAGGTTTCTGTCAGCTAACCGCACGCGACCTGTGGATTCATTGGGCGGCGCGTCGGCTGCGCCAGGCATTCCGCAGGTCGCTTGCGAGCACCCGCAAATTCCTTTCGGGGTTTCCACATGTTCCGTTCGTTTTTTTCGTACTTCATTCGCTTTTCGTCGGACTTTTCGCAGGTCGCATCCGTTTTTTCAGCATGTATCATTTGGAATTCAGCCGTGTATTACTTTCATTCTCATTTTCCGCACTTCGCCTTTGGACTCTCCGCATGTAATATTCGGATTAGGTTATTGTAGCCCCGTATTATATCCAATTAATTTTTATTTATTTATTAACCTATGGCTACATGCGGTGAAACCCAACGAGACCCGTGGAATTTTGACCTGTGGGAAAACCAACACCTGCGGGTTTTGCCACTGTCCCGCAGGTTACGTCTGTGGTTCTGCGTCGATGAAATCGAAAAACCGCAGGCGCCGGTTTCCTGCGGGACTTCCGCAGGTCGCCTGCGAGCACATACGCGAGAGTTCGACATGTGGAAAATCCACAGGTTGGGGGTTCCCAGTGCAGGATCACATGAAACCAGCGGGCTGATAAGTTTGCCAGCGAGGCGTGCCAAATCGAAGCCAGGCCCATTCTCAATCGAACCGTTACATGGGCGAGGGCACATGCGACCCGGGTGATTGCACGCCGATGGAGATCTCTCTGGGCCTCGACCCAACGCTCACTACTCGTCAATACCACCATGAATAAAGCCCCAAGCCTGCAACCAGACTTTTTCCATCGGGATCCAGGCCTCCCCTCGTGTTCACTCCCGACTCTTCCAGGTGATGTTAGGGCACTGCAGCGCCGGCGAATATTTCGCACGTTTTGTTCCAACTAAAGACCCCTCGTGCACCTGCGGAGAGACCGATATTCAGACCATAAGGCACATCCTACGGGATTGCCTGTTGCATGACGAGGCCAGGAGACATTTGCGCACAGTCTCCAACCCACCCGACGTTGCCAGGTTGTTTGGCACTCGTTCCGGTCTTGTGGCTCTGAGCCAGCTTCCTCAAGGACTCATCAGCGCTTGAGTATTCTTAAGGCTTTGCTCTTTTTCCCCTTTCTGAGATTCTCACTACCCCTCGTGGGATTTCTCTTCCGACTGTGTCCGAGTTACTTTTGTGTGGGCAGAGTTTCCTTCCATTTTTATTTTCCGATCTATGGTTCTTATTTTTCCTGAGCGGTTTGACCTTGCGTTCATGTAGCTCGCTAAAGATGTATTCAAAAAAAAAGAAAACAAAAAGCAGGATCACGTGACGACGACGACCACCACCACCAGCTACTACTATGTCTGCAATTTCAAATTCCGACCCACCCGATATCCCGCCTTCTGTGCCGCCTATAGACGCTCCGAATGTTCAACTGCCTCCGTCCCAAGCCCCGTCACCTCCCCAGGTGCCAGCAGAACTTGGACCAATTCGAAAAGACGACACAGAAACTCCTCGCTACAACCCTATACCCAGGCCTGTACGCACGTACGGCAAGAAACAACCTTCCAAATGATCGTCCAGTGTCGCCCGGAGCGACGCTGGAGACATATCCTCCACCACCCCGCGTGCCAGGAGCGTTATGCCCAGTAGCGTCCAGTGCATGTCGGAAGCCGATATCAATGTAACGTCCAGATTCCCTTCGGTTGAAGTCTCTACCGAGGCGGGCAATGGCATTGCCAACCCGTTTACTTGTATCCCAGATCTTTCGGATCTCACTAGCAACGAAGTTGCCTTTACGCTGACCCACAACAACCCACCCAATGAATACGTTATTGGTGCTATGCGGGAGACCACGCAAATTTGCGCTTCCCTTGCTGCTGACATTGATTTCAAAGCCCGTAGTCATCTCTCGGTCCCCCAGGAGCACTTTCTTGCTTCACACGGGTTGGCCTTAGTTGACTCGATCCGCAAGCCGTTCCAGGCGATTGTGGAGGCCATGCTGTCAAGACTCAACTACAAATTCGCCCCCCTCTCGAATTCCGAATGGAGGGTTTACTATGAACTACTCGATCAAGCCGATAGATTCCACAATTTTGTGGATTCATCCATCAATCGACTCGCCACACCCATGGTCACCCCAGTCAATTCTCGACCGGGCTCGCCCGATACTTTTGAAGAAATTATCAAACCGTTCGATGGGAACTCGGCTTATGTCGAGCCCCCCGTCCCCACGTTTGAAGTCCGCGCCGAGTCGTGGGCGGGCACCCAACAATGGGAACTCACTCCGCCCCCTCAAGAATGCAACAAGTCGCCCGAACTGGACAACCTTATCACCAAGCCCTACATACCTGGTGCTGATCCAGAAATCGCGAACACAGCTGAACATACAGCGATCAATCTTGTCCAATTTAACCTTTTTGTTACTAACCGCACTCGTGCTTCCGTAGACGAGTGCAAAGACCTCCCAGCCCAATGGGATCCCAAGAAATTTGGAAAGTGGATCAAGGTGTCAGACAAGGACATGGCCCCAGTTACCGTGGATGAGCAAGAATCGTCGAGCTTGCCCAACACGGTTCAAGCCCCCTCACCCAAGCCTACTGCCGCTACCGAAGCTCTACCCGAGAAGGACGACGGTTTCCACACCACCCCAACCGTAATCGCCGTAAAAAAACCAAATACGTTCCGCTCTCGAGTACGCTGACTCCTGAGGACGCTAATGCCCCGGGCCCTAAACCCAAGGAGAAGGTGGCCGTAGTCTAGAAAGCCCTCGCAGACCTTACCAAGAAATACAAGAAGGCCCCTGCGGCGCCCATCCCGAGCGTCCCGACAGTTAACAAAGCCGCCATTGTCAAGGCCCTCACGGCCAAACCCACCCTTATTCACAACTCTTTTGAATCTAACACCCCGGTCAAACCTGCTAACTCTGTAGGTAACCACAACCAACCAGAGGCCAAGAAGTCCTTCGCGGACACAGCCAAGGCCACCGGAATCCAAGCACCCACTGGCAATCGTGGCGGCCCGAAGGCCACTTTCGCTCAACCCAAGCCCAATAACAAGACAGCCCATGCCAAGGACGCACTCTCCGCCCCTTGTGGCCCACGTTTCCTCATCAAGTTTACCCCCAACTTACCAAAGGACTGGCTTGTGCACAACTCGCGCCAGCGTGTTCACAACCGAGTCTGCGAATATTTCAAGAAAATCGAGCACGAAAACGGCAGGGGTCTCTACCCGCGCTGTATCTCCGCTGGTTTTACACCGGCCGGACATATCAGCATTGATTTTGCGCCTGAAACCAAAGAGGCTGACGTCAACAAGTGGTCGGCGGGCATGATCCGCAATCTCCAGGCCCCTTGCATGGGCGCGCTTACGCGCAACGTCAAATGGACCAAAATCCTTATTTCTCATGTACCCACTCACTTTTATGTCGCCAGTGAAGATCTCATTGCCAAGACGGTTTCCTCTAATGAGACCTTGAGGATCCAACTCCTCAAAGTTCTCCCCGACTCGTTTATCAAGAAGTACCCAATGGCCACGCTCCCTCGCTGGCTCAAGCACCCCAATCAAATCAATACGGACGGTGACCGCCATGCGAAGGTCATCATGTCTGTTGAAGACCCAAACAAGACCGCTCTCGAAGAGCTACAAACCCTCAGCATTGGTTTCGGCATGCGCAAAGGCCCCTTGATTATCCAAGCTTTCATCAAAAAGCCCCGAATGTCAATCTGCACTCGCTGCTGTTCATACGAGTGCCCCAACCCGCGCAACTGCAACCGACCTGTTCGCTGCTCCCTTTGCGGCGACAGTCACACCACCGCCACTCACCACGCTAAATGCCAGGCCTGCAAGAAAGAAGGCTATACTCACATTACTGACGGCACCAAGTGCACCCACCCAGCCAAATGCTGCGCCTGCAAAGGCACACACGAGTTTGGCAACCCCAATTGCCCGAAGCGCCAAGGCTACCGCCAAGGTCTACAAGAGGTGTTGGCGGAAGCCAAGGTCCGAAACTCCGTTTCCCCATCTGAGGGTGGAGACCCACACAACCCCATCAACATGACTCAAGACGGAGAAGAAGACAAGACCGACAAGGCTGGCTTGATCACCCATGCCTTGAACCCCAACCCTGCTCCCGAAGCCGGAGCCGCACCCAACCCCATCATTGTTGATGTCTGAAAAACCCCAGCCACCGCAGCAGGACAAGGGCCTCCGAAGGCCCCCTGCGGCTGTCAGTACTGATGACTTGATCACTCGTCATGTGCTACAGCTAAATATTGCAAAATCATCGTTTCGTGCCCATGCTATTCTCTCTGGTGAGATTTATTCTGAGTTCAATATTCTTATTCTTTCCGATCCGTGGTGGGGCCCTATTGGGAACGCCCGGGACGACCATGACCCATTCCGGCGTCTTTACGGCGCAACTGCTACTCAGCAGTGGGACGTCTTTACCCCGCCTATTAATTTATCCGAGTCGGCCCCGTTGGTGATTGTGTACGTGCGCAAAGGCCGTAACCTGCACACGCGTATCCTTCCTGATGTGCCAGCCACTCGCTATTATTTCTCTCTGGAGATTTCTCTGGGGAGCCTTGACTTCGTCCTTATGCCCGTTTATTTCCACGGGAAGGAGCATGGGTCCGCCTTACGGGACTTCTTTGCACACCCCCATTACATGACCCCTACTTTGTTTGCAGGGGATTTCAATATCCAACATCATGACCTGGCCCAGTTCCCCAGAGCGAAAGGCACAACCTCCTCGTCAGGAAACAATTTCCTGGCGTGGATTCACGACACCGACTCAGTCATCCATAACGACCTCACGACTCACACGAGGGAGGGGAAGGATTCCAAATCCATCCTTGACTACACGATTTCCAATGCTTACCTCAACTCACATGACCTGGTCTCGAACTGGGATGCAGACTTTGGCCTAGGCCTTGGCTTGGATCATGCCGGCTTTTCTTTCAACATCTCAGCACCGGGTCCCAACATTCCTTTGAACTCCAGAACCATCTACCATACCGACGAGTCCAAAAGGAAGGAGTGGGTCTTGGCCTACAAATCCCTGATGGATGAGTCACCTATTCTCTTCGACACCTTGGAAGATATTGAAAATACAGCGCTACAACTGCTGGAATCGATGAACCGAGCCACCAAGCTCACCATGGAAAAGATAGTGGTCAGGGAGCGGAAGGCCCGGGCCCCTTGGTGGAATGAATCATGCGATGACGCGCTAGCTAACGTCGTTAGACTCCGTCGAAACGACGCACCACTTGCAGATACCAAGGAGGCCTCCACCCACCTATGGTACACCATCAAGACCGCCAAGCGAGATTTCTTCAACGAGATCTGCGCCACCGCCAACTCTGAAAACATATGGTCCATCAATCAGTGGTACCAAGGCCGCAAGTCCTACAATATACCGTCCCTCCGACATGTGGGCGGTATTGCGGTCAACAACAAACAAAAGGCAGAGGTGTTCGAAAGGACCTTCTTTCCCAACGCCAACATTCAAGTCTCCTCCAAAATCGTCGACGCGCTCCCACAGCGCCCCACTCTCCCCTTCCTACGCATCTCTGCCAGTGAAATTAGGGACAATCTTTCACAATGCCACAATAAATCTGCACCCGGGGCATTTGGCACTTATTATAAGTCCCTCAAATGGGCATTTGAAGCCACCCCTGACACGTTTGTTAAACTTTTCAATTCTTTCATTACTAATGGCTTCCATCCCAAGTGTTTCCGCTCGGCTATCATTGCCCCCATACCTAAACCCAACCAATACGATTGGGCGGCACCCAAGTCCTACCGTCCTATTTCACTGCTCGAGACAACCTCCAAGTTATTTGAGCGGATAGTGGCTACTTGGATGTCAGCGCTTGCTGGCAAACATGGCCTCATACCGCTGGATCAATTCGGAGGGCGTGACAAGTCCTCGTGCCTGGACGCCGGATTGTCGCTCATTCACGATATCCACGCTACTCACAAATGCAAGAAGGGAATGTCTGTCACTTTGATGGATATTTCCGGTTACTTCAATAACATCGATCATTCCACCCTTGTCAAGATTTGTTCTTGGTTTGGTTTTCCCATTGGAGTCTGCGATTGGCTGCGATCGTTCTTATCAGATCGCACCGCCGCATTTCAGCTCAACGGTGACGTACTCTCCTTTTTCACTCTCGGTAATCGTGGCGTCCCGCAAGGGTCCCCTATCTCTCCTATTGTTTCTTCCATTTACACTTCCCCACTCATTGATCACCTCTCACGGGTGGACGGCGTTTCCATACGCGCCTATATTGACGACCTTCTCATTAGTTGTATAGGGCCCACTCAGGACATCAGGGTTGAGGATCTCGCCCACAATATTGGTTGCGTCCAGGACGGCTTAAAGGACTTCGGTCTATCGGCTGAAATGGACAAAACTGAACTCATTCATTTTGCCAAAAGCCCAAAGGACATGGCGACCAACTTGGCGGTCAGGCTTGGGCCCCGTGCCGAAGATATCCTGCACCCCAAGGATTGTGTCCGTTGGCTGGGTTTTTTCCTAGACCGCCGCCTTGACTTCAAAAAACATGTGACCTGGCTGTCCACGCGTGTGAAGTCCATCCTGGGAGGGATGCACATGCTGGGTAATACAGTTAGAGGCTTATCAGTTTGTCATGCCCGCACTCTTGTCAACGCTTGTGTTATGCCTATTCTTACTTATGGTTCTTTGTTGTGGATCAGGAACCGGAACGCAAAGTCACTTTGCAAGATACTGCAGACGGTCCAGAACAAAGCCTGTTGCTGGGTCACGGGGTCCTTTCGCACTGCCCCCACTGCACCTCTTCAACATATCGCCGCTTTACCGCCCATTCATCATCGCATTAGCAGAGCCGCGGCTGGCTATGCCGCCAAGGTCCTCTCGCTACCCTCGTCATCTCATGTCGCTTGTTGTTTACCTCAAGACTTCAAGACCTCCTCACCCTCGGTTTTGCACCCGTCGGCACAGTCACCCATCAATCACATTGCTAGTTTCACCCACCCTGAAGCTGAGCAACGCGTACCTTACCTAACAATGCCGTGGGAAGGCCTCAACCGTTTTGGAGATAGGGTCCTAGTCAGCCTTCCTGGGGTTGCAGGCATGCCTTCGGAAAGGAAAGCCTACACCACGGTTCTGAAGCGTCGCCTAGCATGTGATCGGGCTGGCGACACTTTGGAACTGTATACAGATGGCTCCCACTTTGCGAACGACACGGGCCGCAATACCGGATGGAGCTGGGTCTTGCTCAGAAATGGGCGAGAAGTTTCTTTGGATAGTGGTGGTCTTGGACGTAGGGTGACCAGTTACGACGGGGAGGCCTGGGCGCTTTCCCTAGGGCTCCTTCACACCTTACGGGTCATGCACGAGAACGACGACCGACACATTCACATTCTATGCGACAACACTTCCCTCCTCCAAGCCCTTTTGTCAAGGGATCCTAAGGGTGCGTCGTCAGCCTTGGACTTGTCCAGGCGCGCCCTGCTCGACTTTCTCCTGCTCCATGCGGATGCAAATATCGAGTTATCATGGGTCCCCTCGCACGAAGGAGTCTTTGGGAATGAACGGGCGGACAGGCTGGCTAAGAAGGCGGCAAAGACGACCCCGACTTTGCGCTTCAACAGGTCCAGCGACTACATTAAACACCATGCACGTGAGCGGCTCCTGCGGGATTGGAACTCCAATTGGGGGCAGTTCAAAAAGTCTAATCCTACATCGCTGGCGACGCAAGGTCTAGCCTTTCCGCCTAGACTCAAACTGCACCCCATCCACACCAAGCCGGGGCATTGAAGGGGCATTCATACACAGCTGATCCGGGCCATCACCGGTCATGGACGGCATGCCTCATTCCTTGCACGCATCGGATCTACCCCATCACCTGCTTGCCCTTGTGGCGCCCCCTCTCAAACCGTCCCCCACATTTTCCGGGAGTGTCCCAAACACGACTGAGGGAGACGGCTTCGGAGGAACATCAGCTGGTCCTTGAATATGTCGTATATCTTCTCGAAGTCTGCAGGTCTCAAAGCGGCTCTGGGGTTTCTGGCTTCGGAGAGGGTTGACATTTAGTTGTTACGCGCTCATTACCTTAACTTGTTACGTTCCGCTTGTACCCCTCTCTCTTTCCCTTTCTCCTGTGTGCTGTTTTCCTAGGCCTGGGTTGTACTTTGTGTTTGGCTTTGTTGCGGTGTCTCCCTCGTAGGAGGCCGCCTTATAAATAGTACAAAAAAAAAAAAAAAAAAAAAAAAAAGCAGGATCACGTGACCTAGCATTTGTAAGCCGGATCATGCCATGTGTCCCATCCATCTGCGCTGGATATTCCATACATGCCTTGAAGGGTGCCATAGTGAATCTGGTAGCTAAGCATGCGGTGATACCTAATACCAGGTATAACCTCTGGGAATGGTTCTGTCGGCGAGGGCAGCCGTATCATTATCAACACCATGGTACGAGCCCGTGGCTCTAAATGGAGCGTCTGAAAAAAGGTCTGGCTAACCAGCGCTAATCGGCGCTAATCGGCCCTAATTAGGCTCGCTAACTGTTGCGACAATAGTTATTAGTGCCGATTAGGTCCGTCCCTTTTTACAGACGGGATCTTGGCTTGGAACTAGTCGAACTACGGTGTATAATGTAACACACCTCAATCCCCTCAGCGGAGGCACTATCTCCGCTACTGCGACCGGTTTCCTGGTTGTCATTTACATTTTCGCGACCATAAGCCTCACATAACTACAACCTCCAGCGCCAGTATCGACGCCCCACTCTGATTGATCCAACAATTCATGGTTAGGCACGGTTCGCATGAGTAAATGTACGCGAGTAACCTGAAGCCGAGAAGCGACCGTCGCTATCTTGAACAGTGGGACCAGTCTTCTAGCATTGACTTGCTAAATGGTCCGCAGTCACCCAGCTCGCCCGGCACCAATAGCTTTACGCGAGGATTGCTTAAGTTGGCTTGGTAAAGTGCGATATCGGATCTACGATCTGTGTTGTTTCTTGAATCCGTAATTTTTCCAAACTTGTATTTCTATTATGGTGGTCTTGGCCTGTGGCAATGATGCATGTGTTCACCTTCGAAGCACCAGCTCGGGCAGAGGCTTGAATTATGTGACGTCAAAGAAGTCGGAATTGGATATGGACCAGAAAAGAAGCACGCAACTGAATGATGGGATGACCACAGTGGGCGCCTGTGGACTGCGACGAGAGCGCCATTGCCGGATTGGTGGCTGGAGGGGATACGAGGAGGCTCCCTCGCCGTCCAACACTCGGTCTGCGCTGCTGCGTCGGACAGCCATGAGGATTGAACATGCAACCATGCGACATCATGTTGGTTCCACTCGCTATAAAATAGCCACTCTCTGACCAGCAATCTGCACTCACGTCTCGCCATGGCTCGGATCCGAAATCTCCTCGTCGCATCGTTAATACCCGCTGTCACTCTAGCAGCAGAGCTCTGTACGGCTTCCCAACCATGTTGGCCGTCGTCAGAGACCTGGGCTGCCTTCAACTCATCCATCGGTGGTCGCCTTGTCGCACCTCGCCCTCCCGCCTGGCCGTGTCACGACCCCAACTTTGACGAAGCCGCCTGCAATGAGGTCAAGGCAAACTGGGAAAACTCGTTCTGGCGCTCGAACCAGACTGGGGCGATGGAGAATCCGCTCTGGGATAGTCCTGGGTGCAGAATCAACACCCCACGAAACGTAACATGCGACCAGGGGTTCGTACCAGTTTACTCTGTCGCGGCGATTGATGGCAACGACGTGAGTGCGGCGGTCAAGTTTGCTGGAGAGCACCGCTTGAAGTTGGTTGTTAAAAATACCGGCCATGATTAGTGGGGTTTTATTTTATTTTTTCGTTGACCGATTTTGACTTGATTTCTGGCAGTCTGGGTCGATCGAGTGGGCAAGGGTCATTTAGTATCTGGACACACAACCTTCGAGGCATCCAATTTGAGGACTCGTTTGTTCCAGCCGGATGCTCAAACGAATCCGGTGCGTCTGCCGTGACTGTGGCTGCGGCTGAGCAATGGCGAGGTGGGGGTTTATTTTGGAAACTGGCCTTTGTTGCTGACTGGGCGCTACCAGCTGTCTATCAGGCCGCAGACGATCATAAGAGAATTGTCGTTGGAGGGTCAGCCAATAGCGTTGGTGCGGCTGGAGGGTGGATCCAAGGTGGTGGCCACAGTCCACTCGGCGCCCTTCACGGAATGGGCGTAGATAGTCAGTGGCGATACCAGATGTCGTTTTCAGTGCTAACTCGGCGCTCACAGATGTTCTACAATACAAAGTTGTTCAGCCCGACGGACAGATCGTAGCCGCCAATGTGTGCCAGAATAAAGACCTGTTTTGGGCACTCCGTGGAGGCGGAGGAGGCACATGGGGGGTAAGCCAATTGAACACTAGGAATCTCCTCCCGATCGCTGATTCTTTGACAGGTCACATTAGATGTCACCTACAAGACTCATCCGCCTCTCGATAATGTTGTCGCCGTGCTTGCTCAGGTGAATGCGACTGGCATCGAACAACTCAAAGAGGCAACCGCTGTGATTCTCAAGAACATCCCCAACATGACCAAGCAAGGTACGGTTTGCACCCAACCGCCTCCTTTTTGTACTGACTTGTATATGCAGGAGTGCGCGGTTACGGTTTCTGGCTTTTCCCAATCAACTCGTTCGTCTTTGTCCTCATCCATCCGAATAGCCCTTCGGTCGAGTTTACAAATAGCACCCTGGGACCCGTATACGAGTGGGCTGCCCAGAATCCAGGGGTCACAGCGGGCGCACTCGGCACAGCTCACCCGACGTTCTTCAACTTTTTCTCGCAATACATCACTGATATCGGTATTGCAACCCCGTCTTGGCTAACCGGGCGGTTAATCTCGAGCGAGGCGCTGCTGCAGAACTCGACTGAGATCTCTAAACTAATTGCGGGCGACATTCCCCTGACTTGTACCATCAATATCGGTGCGTAACCTCATACCCCGACGGAAAGCGTACTTACATGACTTAGTTGGGGGCGGAGCGGTCAACAACTTTGACCCAGATTCGACTGCTCTGAATCCCCAATGGCGCAAGGACGCACTCATCAGCTGGAACTTTGCCGGAATATGGCCTGAAGGTGCATCTCCCGAGGTGATTGCAGCTGTCAAGGATCATGCGAACAAGTATACGCAGGCCCTGGGCGAGCTTGCAGGGTTGGATCACGCTGCGTACTGGAACGAAGCTAATCCGTAAGCCTTGTGGATTATTGCTTGGAGCGTGTACTAATGGGGTTTGTGCCTCTAGGGCCGAGCCTCTATGGAAAAAGTCTTTCTTCGGGTCGCATTATGACCGCTTGCTTGAAATCAAGAAACAGGTGGATCCCAAGGGATTGTTTACGTGCAATCGTTGTGTCGGTGACGACTCGTGAACGAGTTGAAAGTTCTGTGCACTGCTGAACGTTGAATGTACAATATATGTATCATTTTGTCTCAAGACTCCCCTCTAAAATATATTCATTGTCCGGATAACGATTGACTGAAGTTGCTCGCGATCGATATGCCCGATACGAAGGCGGATCCTTGGAAAGAATTTCGGGTCCGTTCGAGGGCGGAATAACGCATATAGCCAGTGCGGATTGTCGAATTATGTACAGCTTCTGGGTGACACTTATGCTTCATGAAATCGAGATCGTATGCGAGATACCGCAGCACTTGGGGGAATTGTTCATGCGTCAGATCAGCATGATGTTAGACTCAGGTCGTCTACGCTGGGCCTCGCTTCCAACCACCACATTCTTTGATCAACAAACGGCTTAAGGAATGAATTATGTTTGCAAATCTAAACCGCATAGCCAAGGAGATTACGCTAGTACCACTGCCTTGGACTGGAACGGGTTTCATATTATGTCAGCCAACCTCTAGGTCATAAAGTAACCTTCTAACCTCTCGACGGAGGTCAGATTGCTGGCATTTTCGTACGCTCGCTAGTTGAAGTTGCACCTGTATGACAACGAGCCTTGCGTGCATCTTCTTGTGCTGGTATTTGCGCTCCCCTCTGATTAATCCAACAAGGTAGCCTTCTCGCCTCATAAACTAACTCCTCTGCGATTTCGAGCTGACATCCTATAAGATACTGACGGAACTGCTAGATCAACTTGGTTCTAATCCTAGGCGATCAGATTGGTAGACTTTCCTAGCCGCAAAGCAACCGGGAAGGCCACATGATATTTCCAAGGACTTCAGTCCCAGGCTAGCAGTCTCCTCGATTGGGCATGGACCGTACTATGAACGGAAAATCTGGAGTGATTCAACATCAGCAAGAGATTATTACCGTCTTTAATGCGGCAGGGGAGTGATTTAGGTTACCGATGGGTATTGATTGACTAATCGCTGCGTAACCGCCCACCCACCTAGCACCCATTGTTGGTGCATATAATCTGTAGAAAAATAGTGTAGCAGCCAACGGCGACTGGGTCGCAGTGCGTATGTATGCCGTGTCTCGGACCGATGATTTGACTGGATTTTTACTTGAGTTTCGCTGGCCATGGCACTTCTGCGTTATACACACGTTCACCGGCCATCGAAGCGCTGCCCTGGAGGTCGTTGGAAATTGTATGACGTCATAAATCATGGAGCTTTATCCAGGGCCGAAAAAGAAGCAGGAATGGGATGATAGCGTTCCCACGATGGTTACCTGCGGACTGCGACAAGGGGTTATATTGCTAGTTTTGCACCTCGAATGGATGCGAAGGCGATGCACTCGCCGCCTAACGCTCGGTATCCCCTGCTGCGTCGGTTAGCCACGAGGAATGAACGTGCAACCATGCGACGTCACCATGGCTCAATCCACTATAAGATGATCCATTTGGTTGGGCAATCTGTACTCGTGCCTCGCCATGGCTCGAATTCAAAAGCTGTTCGTCACTCTTCTCTACTCTTCTAGCTCTCTAGCTGCCAAACTCTGTACAGCTTCTGAGCCGTGCTGGCCGTCGTCCAAGACTTGGGTTGCCTTCAACTCATCCATCGGTGGACGCTTGGTCGCACCCCGCCCTCCCGCCTGGCATTGTCACGATCCCAACTATGAGGAGGCTGCTTGTAACGAGGCCAAGGCAAACTGGCAGAGCTCGTTCTGGCGCTCGAACCAGACCGGAGCGATGGAAAATCCGCTCTGGGATAGTCCCAATTGCGGTATCGACACTCCGCGGAATGTGACCTGCGATCAAGGATTTGTGCCAGTCTACTCTGTCGTTGCTATTGACGCGAATGATGTGAGCGCAGCTGTCAAGTTTGCTGGAGAGCACCACTTGAAGCTGGTTGTTAAAAATACGGGCCATGATTAGTGAGCTGTGATGCATTTGCCGTTGATAATTTTTAACCTTGCTTCTCGTAGTCTCGGCCGTTCAAGTGGAGAGGGGTCATTTAGTATCTGGACCCACAAACTCCGGGGTATCAATTTTGAGGATTCGTTTGTCCCAACTGGATGCTCGAAAAAGTCGACCGGAACGCCCGCTGTTACTGTCGGAGCGGCTGAGCAATGGCGAGGTAGGGCTTGTTATTTACATTCTTAATTGCGACTTACTCATTGTTTCCAGCGGTCTATCAGGCTGCCAACGAGCACAATGTTATTGTGGTTGGAGGGGCGGCGAATAGTGTCGGTGCTGCTGGAGGTTGGGTTCAAGGCGGTGGTCACAGCCCACTGGGCGTAACTCACGGGATGGGAGTAGATAGTGAGTACGAATGGTGGAGGTTCCTCTCAGGGTTAACTCGCCGCCTGCAGATGTGTTGCAGTTCAACATCGTCAAACCTGACGGGAAAGTCGTAGCTGCTAACGCGTGTCAGAACAAAGATCTGTTCTGGGCACTCCGTGGAGGCGGAGGAGGCACGTGGGGAGTAAGTCAAACGAATACTTATACATGATCTTAGATTGTTGAATCTCGAATAGGTCACACTGGATGTCACTTACAAGACTCATCCGCCCATCAACAGCGTTGTCGCCCTGCTCGCTCAAGTGAATACGACTAGCATTGACCAGCTTAAAGAGGCAACCGCCGTCATGCTGAAGAACATTCCCAATATGACTAAACAAGGTATGATTCACGCCTGACCATCTTATTCTGGTACTTACGCATGTGCATAGGGGTGCGCGGCTACGGATTCTGGCTTCTTCCCATCAATTCTCTCGCTTTCGTGCTCATCCATCCCAATAGCACATCCGTCGAATTTACCAACAGTACACTTGGACCCGTCTACGAGTGGGCTGCCCAGAACCCTGGCGTATCGGCTGGAGCATCAGGCACTGTCCACCCAACGTTCTTCAACTTTTTCTCGCAGTATATTACGGACATCGGCATCGGTACTCCATCATGGTTAACTGGACGATTAATATCGAGCGACTCACTATTAAAGAATTCGACTGAGATTTCCAAACTTATCTCAGGTGACATTCCCCTCTTTACCACCATTAATATTGGTACGTAATCATCCCTCCGTCAGCCGACACAACTCATTTCATCCAGTCGGAGGTGGAGCGGTCAACGACTTTGACCCTGATTCGACTGGCCTAAACCCTCAATGGCGCAAGGATGCGCTCGTCAGCTGGAACTTTGCCGCGTCTTGGCCAGAAGGTGCATCTCCCGAAGTGATCGCGGCCGTCAAGGACCATGCGAATAACTATACGCAGACCTTGGGTGACCTCGCGGGGTTGGACCACGCCGCGTACTGGAATGAGGCCAATCCGTGAGTCTTGTGAATGATTACCCAGACCCATGTCTGATAAAGTTTGTTCGACTAGCGCTGAGCCGCTATGGAAAAAGTCCTTTTTCGGGTCGCATTACGGCCGTCTCCTTAAGATCAAGAAACAGGTGGACCCAAAGGGGTTGTTTACGTGCAACCGCTGCGTCGGCGATGAATCGTAAGGAGAATGAGTTTGGTAATATTTTGAACCCTTAATGTACTATATACGTGCTGTTGTGTCTTGGCCCTCATCTAATTATATCTATGTCCCCCTGGGAGATCGACCAAGTGTGATTGGGATGTTTGAGAACGAGCGCACATGGTTCGAAACCAATCGCGGGTGGACACGACAGCCGAGCAGCGCATATAGGTGGAACAAGATGTTCGGTTGTCTACAGCCTCCTAGGGGCATTCACCTCTCACAACATCCAAGCCGCCCATGAGTTGTCTCGGTTCCTGCGACAATGTGTATTCATACATCCGCTTTTGTATGACGAGGACCCTATCGAGAAACCGAATGTATACTCACGTTTCGAGAGGATAAAATCTCCAAGGTGATGCCATTTGCTCATCTCGTTTCCGAAGTCTCAGCATCGGGTGCATGCGGTCCGGAACTGCTTAGTCAGCTTACTCGAAGCTTGTTTGCCGGCTCCCTCGAGCTCAACCGCCACTAGGAAAGGACTCGCTCGTCTTGATTTCTTGTCCCCCTGCGATCCAATAACTCCACAAACTCCCTCTACCATCATCCCCGCTTGACCCACCGATTCCTAAGAAAGGCTTCCCAAGCCACTCCTTGCGTATGTGGCTGAACCCGCACTGTAATCTAGCCAGGGCTACTCAGTGATTCTCAAGCCTGCTCTGGGCTACGATGCTAACTTGGGATATTCCAACATCAAGCCTCGACGGCTAGGGGAAGCTACTATGCGCTGTTATCCCCCGTTATCGCCAACGGTGATTTACTGCATTCCCACTATACGTGTAATTTCTTGATGTATGACCGCCACACTGCATCACTATAGCTTTTGCTAGTCAAACGGCTATCTGGCGGGTTTTCTTCAGATGGTAGCTTACGAAGATCGGCCTTACGTCCTACGAAAAATCTTGATGATATTCGGTTACTAAGTGCTATTCGACATGCAGATAGCCATCTTCATGCCTAATAAATTGTGGCGGAATATAACTGACATCGCCTACGGAGGACTGGCGTTGTAATAGGGAGTAAACGCCGCCAGAAACTAGTCTTGGCGCTTGTTATGATAACGGTTAGCTGATCCAAACGCAGATACACCAACTGTCCTCGTCGAACTCGGGCTTGACGCAATGCACCAAGACCCTTTTTTCACACTTTGACTGGCACTGGCGTCCACGCTATACTTCACGTGGCGCCACGCATGCCGTTATCCAAGTTGCGGTCGCTCCACGTACCCCAAAAACGAGGCCGGCGCGACACGGAGTTGGACATCAATGACGATTAAGAATGCTTCCCCGACCAGCTTTCGGTCTGCGCCGCTGCTCTGTCCTGCCGCGTGCGCTGTATATGCTTTGGCGACCGCGATAGACTACCTCTACCGGGGTATATATAACTAGTACCTCGAACCCTATCCGAATCAACTCACCATGATTCGAACTCGGGTCTTTGTTGCCTTTGCTACCTTATTGCCCGACGTTCTATCCACTAATCATTGTACGGCCACTCAGGAATGTTGGCCCTCGGCCGATACTGGTCGTCTTTCAATTCGTCCATTGGCGAACGCCTCGTTGCCCCTCGACCCCCAGCATGGCCATATCATGATCCCAACTACGACAAAACCGCCGGGGACGAGGCCAAGGTAAACTGAGGAAATTCCTTCTGGCGTTCGAACCAGACAGGTGCCATGCAAAATCCCGTCTGGGATAGCCCTGGGTGTAGCCTGGATACATCTCGGAACGTGACGTGCGACCAAGGATTGGTGCCGATTTACTCGGTTTTCGCGGAAAATGGCGATGATGTGAGCAAGGCGGTTCAGTTTGCCGGAAATCATAGCTTGAGGGTGGTTGTCAAGAACCCCGGCCAATGATTTGCAAGTACCAATTTGCTTGGGATCGCAATACCTGCGTACTAACTCTTTATCATAAATAGCCTCGGTCGGTCGAGCGGGGAGGATTCATTTAGCGTTTAGACCCACAACCTTAAAGGGATCAATTTTGCGGATTCTTTTGTTCCTTCGGGATGTTCGGCTAACACCTCTGGCGGTCCCACCATTACAATTGGAGCTGCAGAACAATTGCTCGGTAAGCATTTGGATATCTTTAACGTAGGAATATTAATCCAGCTAATCGTTTGAGTAGATACGTACAAAGCTGCCGATGAACGTCAGGTAATCGTCGTGGGAGGCGCTGCTGGCGGATGGGTGCAAGGAGACCGCAGCCCACTCGGAGGGTTGTATGGGATGGGTGTAGATAGTAAGTTAGTAGGTCATCCCGTGAAGATCTAATTTTTTCTGGATAAGAGCGCATTCAGTCTTTTCTCTCCAATCTTTCTTATATGCTACTGTGTTTGAGGCTCCGTAATGAATCTGGGTTCTATCGGCCTGGTAACTCAACAAAATATTTTGTGTGGCCGACTCCAGGTTCTCTGCCCTTCCACTTCGTATTTTTGAAGCTTATACAACGTTTCCAAGTGTCCTGGAGACGCAAACGAGTTATTCTAACTTACTACTTTGACGCTTCAAACCGGTTTGTGGATGGACTGGAGGTTGGTCACGGGATTCCGCTTCCCGGTCAAAATCATCAAATCACACCCCTGGACAAAGCAGTGAATATCTCACCAAGGACAGCACGTAGACATGTAAAAGAAATTACAGGAAGGGCCCCAGGCTTGGATTAACTGTATGATCAAGTTTCTGGACAAAGTGGTGGGTAATTCCGCCACTACGGAGGCAATCATGCCAAATCCATTCCGCTTCCCGGTGACGTACGGTATCAACAATACCCCATATTTAGGTTAAGTTGGACGTCAATTACAAGACCCGTTCTCCGCTTAAAGGTACCGTCGCACTCGGCATGGTAATCAACACTACTAGCACCGCAAAGCTCACCGAACCCTCTGAGGTTTCCTTTCAGGCTCTACCGGACATCACTGACCAAGGCAAATACATACTGGATCGCATATATAGCTCAAAATCTCAAGATTTTGGTAGGCTTTCGTGGATATGGATTTTGGGAACCACCCAGCACGCTCACATTCCTGCTCCTTTACCCCAACAGCCCATCCGTGGAATCAACGAACAACACGCTCGGACAAATTCACACCTGGATTGCCCGAAACAATGGGACGAAGGTCGAACAGATTGGCACATTCCATCCGACGTTCTGCGAAATGTTTAATACTTACATCCAAGACGGGAGTATTGGCATTCCTATCTGGTTCGGGACGTGTCTTGTATCCAGAAACGCCTTCAAAACCAAGTCGAAGGACCTAGTGAAATATATATTGTTAGATGGAGGGCGGCTGGGAGCTAGTATCAATATTATTATGTATGCCCGACCATACCTACATGTGGTGCTAATTGGTGTGTAGTTGGGGGCGGAGTAGTTAGCGAGATCGATTCAGACTCAACGGGGTTGACTCCTCATTAGCCCAAAGAGGCGCTTGTTAGCTGGACCTTGGGTGTGGGCTGGAACAGCAATTCCACTTCCACAGAGATTGAGAGCGTCAAAAAGGCAACTACGCAGATCATCCAGGGTCTTGGAAAGGTTGCGGGCTTGGATGATGCGGCGTACTTCAAAGCGGCAAACCCGTTGATCCTTTCACCAAGGAATTTGGTAGATACTAATGTTTCCAAAGGAATATGCCGCAATGGAAGGAAGCTTTCTTTGGAAGTCACTACGAGCGCCCATCGAAGATGAAGCGGGAGGTGGATCATAATAGGATGTCTACATGTAATCGTTTTATTGGCGCGGACATTTGAGGCTGTGCACTCAAAATTTTCTTGGTTCCAAAAGCCATGCTTTCCACTGATGGTTGCGTAACTAATTGTTAGATTAGGTTAAGCTCATTTATTGAGATAAAAGGATATTCTGGGTATCGAACCACTCTCCGAGTCGGGCCGCTGTTGTATCACAAGATTAAAGCTGTTTGAAGGGCCTTATACCTCCTAGATTTGGAATAGAATCATTGGTAGGGGTAATTTGGGGATAGAAATATGCTCATCTATCGACGAAAAATACTAGGATATCATTATCAAGGAATTTGACTGTATCCGAATATTCTTCCACGGGTCAAGTGGTCTAACCCCCGAGCGCTAAGGGTGCACCGTCCAGCCTGTTCTGGAGCGGTTTGTGTATATCTGTATTAGAATTCGGCCATCGGTAGCGCTGTGGTAGTAATTGATAATTTGGGAATGGTCCCAGATTGAAAAGTGCGAACCCCATGCGAGCGGGGATGCCGTGCCCCTGAGGCGGTTACTGACAAAACCGAGGCCTGGTTACGTTTCAGAGCATGTATGCGTTATTGTTGGGCTAGGCTTACGTACGCTCACTCGATACTCGCCCGAGGCTGTCAAAAAATCATGCTTTGTCGATAGCACACCACTGTGGACCCCAAACTTTCGGATCGTCCGGGGGTCGGGTCCGGATGGCCCAAAAATCCGGAGGTAAGTCCCGCCAATGTCTTTTGGTGGACTTCCGGATTCCATATCCGGACCTCCGGACGATGCGACTTACCTCCGGATCCCCGAACTTACTTCCGGATGCGATTGTTACCCTCGGCAGGACTTTGGTGGTCGATCAGCCGCTTCCGGGCGATCCGGAAGTTTTGAGAGGTTGAATCAAACCGAATGTAGATTAGTTCTATCATGTAACTACACGATTTTTGATGCCAGATAGGTGTTGTATTAGCCGGCCAGCCCATGTCGCACTACTGGATAAGCAAGATACACATCTAAGGACCTTGCATGTACTCAGTGTCCGTGCTCCGATCGATAATCCACCAGTTTTTTGTCATTGCAGACTCACCTGATAGCACACTTTATGCTGGCTGCGTCAATCACTTCCCCACTTGAGAGCTGTTCCCGTACAAAACTGCCATGTATTTGGATGGGGTATTGACTTCAGTGAAAGCCTCCAAAACCAAGCCAAGCAAAAGGGTGTGAGGTTGGTTGTTGGGGTGAATGGTGGAATAGGGTGGAATAGGGCTAGCAAAGGGGTGCTGAAGCTGTCGATAAAAGGACTGTGGGATAGAATTGGAGGGCACAGGGAGGGGTGGATTGGGGTGTTCAGGAACATCGTTGAACATGGGGTGCATCCCAGACTTGGACTGGGCCATAGCAGCTGCACCACACAATTTGTGCAGCTCTCTACTAGAGGAGCAATGGCAAAGTCTCTCACTAAGTTAATGTAGATTCAAAATATGAACATTTTATTAACAATGAGGTTGGGGTGCTCACCGTATCCTTGCCAGGTGGTCTGCTAAATTGTGTCGCTTTTATCACCAATTCCCCCAAAGGTGATGCATGCATGTCTTGGTTGTCACCAGCTTGTGAATGGTGCAGTTGCCACAATTACATCCGACTCCTCCTTTTCCCATTGGTGTGGCGGAACAAGCAGAGGCGGCCAAATTTTGGATGTGTGGCGGGTCGCCACTTAAGCGCCGCCAAGTCTATATATACAGCCCAACTCAGCGCACGCATCCCCCCTTCCTCCCAGCCACCCCCGTCTCCAGTTGACCGCCAAATGACCTCCTTAGATGGTTTGTGCGCCTTAACCAACCCTAGGTAAATTTCTCTCCTCGTTCCAGCTATCTAATTTTTGTTGCTGACACTGAACCACCGTCCACCCACACAGCATTCATTTCACTCTCACCCGCTGCACCCCCGATTTTAATTTCATTCCCTTCACTGGTTAGTGCCTCACTTTCTTATATGGTATTCAGTTGATTGGCATACCTTGACGCCCTTGTTTGGCCTTTCCCTTAGTTATGGCACGTGTACTATGTCGTTGGTCAATCACCCGATCACGGAGCCACATCGAAGTCTAGCGCCAATAGTCAGCCTCGTGTCACCATCGTACAAGTGGAGAACGGTGGTAAGTCCATTTGAGATTCATTTCCGATCTCGTGGCTGATCACAATCGGGCCTCGCGACAGTGGAGTACACCAAGGGTACACCAGTATTCTCGTTACAGATGCCAAGTTCCCTTGACTGCGATGGACACGGAGGCTCTGGATACCGAGAGTAAGTCGCATTTAATTTCGTATTTACATTTTATTGACTCTTGGGTAGCTGACGGAGCAGGCCCAAGCAACTCCAAGCACACCATCAACTCCGACCCAACACCCAATCAAGCTGAGCCAAACAAAGACAAGAACAAGGAGTTGGTCATTCGCGTTGAGTCGGTCGTCAAACCAACCCGGTAAGTTCCCAGCCCACTTCCTTACAAGGCATGGCGACAACTTTGATTTAGCACGGGACAGCAAGCTATCCGCCCCGAATGGCTCAAGCGGTCTCGCTTGAAGCCCCTCGATCGCTTTGTCCCCAAGCTCATTTCGTTTCTTATTTGCTGTCCGGTAAGTTTTGATTCCTAGGTCGTTATCATGTTCACACTGAATTCCCTTCAATTCTAGTGCCTTTTCCAGTTTCTGTGTAGGTTTATTTGCATGTATTCGCTCTGCCCAGACAATCCGCGACAGCCTCCCAGACCAACCACGTTTATCCCCGGATTCCCATCGACGCTCCCGGAGTGCTCACGGTTTTCGTTCCTGCTCTTATAGCTTCGATTCGACTCTCCTGGCCTTTCCCTCGGACTTCCTCCGACTTCCCTTCGGATTCCCCGTATGTTACCCTCGGACTTGCCCTGCGACGTACTCCCTACTGCCTGTTCGGACCTTTCATTCGAACCATTAGTGTGTAATTACATCGTTAATCGTATTATAACATTTGTTCACTTATCCGAGCGAGAGTTGAGGATAATCCGAGGGAAACGGGTGGTCGGCGAAACGGCATGAGGAAGAAAACTCCAGACAGTCCGGACCCCCGGACCGTCCGAGGGTCCGGATTTTGCCGACAGTCCGGAACTAAAGTCCCTATGGCCGTCCTAGTGCGTCGTACCGGACCTTACCCTCGGACGGTCCGGAAGTCGGGCACGGATTTTCTCTTTCCGAATTGTCCGGAAGTGGGGGGTCCACAGTGCACTATATCGTAGTGGCCGCGGCCGATGCCACTAGTGCCACATACGAGCTCAAAGGCTTATTCAGCGTAACGGGATCACGCAACATCTCTATAGGGCAATGTCTACATTGGATCGGGATTAAATAAGGGCGAAACGTCAATGTGGATAGACGGGCAGTTTACGCTGTAAGGGAGAAACGTGCGGGCCGTTACGGTTTGGGCGTTCCGCCGTGTCTGCGCTCGCTGTTGTTGATAAATCCTTGTCATCTGTTGATTGGCTCTTTTCACCTATTTACAGTCTAACCCCTGAGCGTTCGATATCTCCCGTTTGTGATTTCGGGGCCCTTGCGCGTACTCTTTCAAGGTGTAGATCAGCTCTCATCAGATGTGGGGCCAGGGCCCACATACCTGGGACGCCAAATTTGGGAACGGGGCCGAAAAGGGAGTGTGGCCTTTATGACCGATCCAGTGATACGTCTCCCCACAGCTAAGCTAGGCCGGAGCATGGGTGCCACACTCCGCTTCGCTAACAGGGGTTTGACAGCGCGGCGCTCAACAATTTGATCCGGGCGCCCTCGCTTGTGGGTTATAAGAACTTGGATTTATGTAGGCTTGACATACATTCGAGCCACTGTGCGGGTCTGAGCATCTGACTCTCCTAATGGCAGGTGAGACAGCCAAATTGCGTAATTCGATGGTGTGCCAAGCTCACACCCGAGTCGGTAGCTCATGCCACGCATCCAAGAGGCCCCAAAAACGACCTCATCGTAGTGCCAGGCGAGGTTCCAAAGCAGCAGAGTCGGGAATCTCCGCCCATTAACGGCAGTGTACCTGGGGAGTATCCTACCGAGGACCAACAAAACGTTCCGAAGTCGATATTTACGAGTAATTTCTTAACAAAAACATGGTCGAAGCCGGATAGAACCGTTAGCCCAGCAAGTAATCGTCGAGCTTTAGTGGTACATGGCCTTAAAATTACCATGATGATAATATATTCTGACTACAATGGCTGAGATATTCTAGGTAGCGGTAGCATATGACAGCGGTCGAACGCCTCCAGACCGGCTAACCGAGACGTATACCGACGCCCATAGGATTATTGAAATGCTAGGTAAATTTCATCCCCATTGGGGTCTCAATATACGTGATTCACAAGCCTATGATTCGTGCTCATGTAGAAAAATTTGGTTACACCTCGGAAGATATTTGCGTACTCGCTGATATAGATATAAAACCTGCGGATATAGATACAAAACCTGCGGGTGCTAGGCGATACGACAAGTCGCGTTGGCCATCCATGGACAATATTGTGAGCATTGGCAATCAGTAATGGTCCCATGATTCGAAGCCAGAGTTCTGAATAGCGTTTGCATGATAGATCGATGGACTCTATTGGCTGACTGATGGAAGTGGGCCAAATACTTATCGGTTCCTATTCTGTTGGTGTCTTTCCGTTTTGTACCGGTATGGACAGGATACAGCTGACCAAGCGACAGTTGCAGGGCACGGTTATAGCCAGCGAAGAAAGACCAAGCCCGAAAATGGTGATTTCCATGGCTCTAATGAAGGTAAATTGCCATTTATATTGCACATCGAGCTCGTGCAAAACATCTCGGGTAGCCATTTTGCCAGCAGATGTAGAATACCGCACCTTCGAGAAATGCGAAGGATGTGAATGTCAGCCCAACCTATTACCTGTGCCAAAGCCCGGAACGGTTCTCTGGGATTCAGTAAGCCCGAGATCGCTTTTGCTTCACTTGTCACCAACGTCGGCCCTGTGCTTGCATACAGACTATCAACCAAATCCTGGCGGAGTCTCTCAGAGCTGGAACAAAGCTGACGGTAAGATTCTCACGATCAGCACCTTGGTATTCATCACGTCCAATCTGCATAGGTTATATTCGATGTAAGTAAAAGCACAAGTAAACCCGCTGACACCCTCCCACTCATTATTTATAGTGCTGCCACAGTGGAGGAACTCTTAGAAGTTGGTTGGCTTCTTGCTGGTTGACTCACTGATAACTAATCACTCTACTTGTTCGACAAAGATGCTATGCATAATTTGAAGAACGCGTCCCATATTAGATCAAGAAGCTGGATTATCGACACGGTTAAGAAGGTCGGAGACATGGCACAAGCAGCCTTCGCCTCTCTCATGGATGAAGCCCCAGATCCAGTCCCAACTGGTAACTTCTTAGGTAAGCATCCCATGAGTTTCACATTCGAGGGGATTCAAGACTGGTGGTTTGCTAGGCCTACCAGTAAGAAAGAAGTTACTCGCTGCAGATGATGTCACCGAGGAGTCTGTTCACTGTGACGGCCTAACCGAGAGAGGTCATGCCCCCTTGGTCTGCCAATTCTTGGACGAAGTAGGCGTCAAACCTGGCGAACATGCGTCCAAGTTTGAAGACTGTGAAATTGTAAGCAGTAGAGGCAATTTTTAATGACTTTATTATGAATACCGCCGTTTCCGTGTTCCCGTGCCGTGGTTAGGTCTGCTGGGCGTCCTGCCGAGAAGTTGACTCTGCTTATGAGGATCGGGGGGCTGGTGGTAGATTTACGGCAGTCAGCCCGTGCAACGCATCATCATATACTTCTTGACTAATAAACATTCTCAGGCATTTACCGACTACGTAACCCAACGCATTCATACAGCGGAAGGAACGTATCGCCTTCTTAATCGTCATATCCAGTGAGTATATATCAATCCGGCTTATTCCATATGCGTGGGGTGATAGGCGTTAACACACCATTTAGGGAGAAGTTTGAACGGTATAATGAAGGCGTTGTCGAAACAAAGAAACAAAGCCCAAGGGTAAGCCGTCACAATAAAGGCAGGAGAAAACAGTACTAACTCACTAGTACGCGCTATTGTATCGTTTCTGCTGGCGACATGAGATCAGCTTTTCACATCGGCCAACTCATTCGGTGACGGAGATGAGACTTATTTCTCTCACAAGTTGGATATGTGAGGATGGGGTGCAGGTTATTACGGCTTGCAAAATGTTTGCTGTTTACCATTTTTTTAAATTGAACAGTGATCTTGTCGTACTTGTAATCATAAGCAAAGCAGCGAGAGAGGGGAAATATGCTATACCCGAAATAGGAAAAGGATGTTTTAAGCCCGGTACTCGCTCGTAATTTACTCGCCTCCCCAGTGGTCTATCGCTTCTACTCCGTTATCTGCTAAGTTAGGTTTGAGTGCTAGACGCTCCGGTTACATCTCAATAAATATACTCGATCAAGGACCCATTGACCTCAAAGGTGAAATCTGACGGTGATAATGAGCGCACACATGTTTGAAATAGAGCTACAGATGGATGCCCCTGCGTCGAATCTCCCGAACCGTAGATCACAGACTTGAGTCCTTGCAAAGCGGCTTCTGTATTAATTCTCTAGCTCTGTATAGGCGGGGTTAGACCAGGGCAAAAGTGCCCTCGACCATAGTATCTTCTAGGCTTTTACGGCCTATGTCAATAAACACGATGCCAGCACAGGCACGTATCGGGGTCTCAATAACTGCCTTCGGTATGTAGGAGGGAATGTACATTTGCGTGAGATAGGCTGAACTTCACCTGCGTTGTATAAGCGTTGCCTTTAACACTTATAGCAACGACAATAGTAGACTACGTGATGGTGCACACCCTTTGCAACAACCCTAGGTTCGCCTTTTTAAATTGCCTGGCTTCTTGGGTATCACCTACGTAGTCATTGTTAGGCCTACGCTACAGAGAATGTAGCGCGGGCTGGGGATTACTTCAGGGGGCGCCTGGACATGTGAAGTGTCAAATCCGAGTGATCCAACATGCTGAAATAGGTTCCTATCGAATGCAAATAGCCAAGAATGCTTATCGACTGGTCTAGAATATGGAAACATGCTAGAGAGACGTATGGTCGAACAAAGCGGATAGTATAATTAGTCTGCTCATGGCAGGAGAGCGATGAGCACACGCCCGACATTCAATGCCGCTTAGTTATGCTAAGTACACTACGTAACGAGAAGGATAGCTACACATACAATAGTAATAAGATATCTGACGCACTATGCTCTGGCTCGGGCAATTGGACCAGGATTGTATATAGAAATTCCATGTATTATACTAGAGCAATCCAGTACAACAATCGAGTCAATTCGGAGTTAGACTGGGCGCACATTATATGCGTGGCCTTGACACCCGAATGTCTCATCAATCAGCAGGCTATGACAAGAGAGAGCGTTATTTGGGCTGCTTCGTGCCCATCTCTCTGCGATATATTATCAAGAAGAGCAGGGACAGAGGCATATAGTGAGCAGGTCCCACTTCCTCCCGGCGCTTAACTTACCACTAAGCTCAGTCAATGGCGTTTGTCATCCGTAAATCATCGTATCTAATCACTATCCATATTAGGGTCACTCGACGATGCATTTGGACCAGAAATATGGGTTTCCAACCTCATAGGTTGTTCGCCGCCCCGGGCGTCCACGGCGGATGTTATGATAACAAGGAGTATATAGCTTCCCGTTGAGACCACGTCCTAGCGGGGTTACTGTAAGTTGGCTAGTACACAGCGCGAGCTCGCTGTACGGCTTTTTGACTTGTCTCACGATGCGATACTGACATTATGGTAATATTGTTCATGAAATTGCTCCTGGGCGCTCGAATTCAATCATCTGATCATTTGCCGGGACAGTGGTGTGGGGTTCCGACACATAATATCCCTCGAATTTGTTACGCATCTCGCCCCTCTTTATGCCGCCCAGCGTGTTTTCTGCAGGGAACGTGGTTTAACGCTGATGTCCTACCGTTTATGGAGGCGACCCAGTGCTATGGGTTTGTGGAGAAGGGTTAGCACGATCCAGCTAGTACAATAGCGACATGCCATCACTACGTGCGTGGGATCCCTGATAATCTGTGGACCATCGCATCAGCGAGCTAGCCAGCAGACTCAAATTTCCTGCCTAGGATTCACCCTCTTCACGTCCAACGAAGGTAATCCCTCGGGCGTCCAGCTGTTCCACGTGGGTACACTGGCCCTCGACACACCCACCCTTTGTGAGTTAGGGAGTACCGTGATTGTGGCATCTTATAAAGCTTACGGTTATGTGAAGAAGGATCTTCGAAGTCAGCCATGACCTCACCTCCAAGTCCTATTAGTGTCGCCTCAGATATCTCCCTCCCGGAAGAGAGGTATTGGGAGCCAGATTACAGTAGATGCACCCATCAAACCTGCTAATAGGAACCCAACTAACAGTTGTCACAGCTGGCCCAATGTTAGACGAAGAACCTCAATTCAGAGGTCGCCCAGCCCAAGCCGCCGTATCTGCCAGCACACAAGTAGCGAGACCACCTTCGCGGAGGAGTGTTCAAGACAACGGCACATATCATCGAGAGCAATTCAAAGTCAAGTTCAAGAGCAAATTATGGCGGGGGATCGACGATCCAGTCCCAATGAATCCCTCGAGTACCCGTAGGGCACTGGTGGTATATCGACCCGTCTTTGGATCGAGTTCTTCCGTAACCTATTCCCCTTCCCCTTTAGATTGCGATAGGCTACGGAGGTCGAAGTCCCCCAGCAGAGCTTCCCGGTACATACATAGATGCACATAGGGTGATTAACATGCTAGGTGAATCTGACCGTGGGACTGCCAGCTTCAAGTTTACTGACCACAATTTCGTTTTACCGTCGCATGAAAGGGAAACTTGGCTACCAAGACGATGAGATATCCGTGCTCGCGGATATGCATATTCTGGATGAATACGGAGATCCTGAGCCGCAACGTTTGCCTTCGAGGAGTAATATTGTACGTCCTAACATTGCGGGTGATCAGCAATTACTGAAATACTCGCGAACAGCGAAAGGGCCTTGAGTGGCTGGCTCGGAGCAGCCAAGCCATTAGTCATAACGAACGTCGTTTTTTATTCTGTACGTCTCGTTTCAAATTGGTTTCAGACAAATATTAGCGCTTTGCTCAGGCCCTAGAAGTTGCTGGCCATGGTCATCGCCAGGTAACTAGACAAGACACCCAAGAGGGAGCATGTCAGTGGGTTGCGAACGAAGGTCAGCCAAACATGCGTGTCACAAAACCATGCTGACGGTTTCCTGGAACCAAACTGGGACAATCCCCGTTAGGAATCATGCCATCGGATATTGACTTCCAACGCTTCAACCCATGCGAAGGCTGTCAATGCAGCGACACTATGTGGGACAATCCCAACGAGCTACAAACTTCGGGCGCCAATTCCTTATTGGTACCTAATCCAGTGACTATTTTGTGGGATTATGTGAGGTAGTTTGATTGTCCCAATCGTTCCACCGCTGATCCTTTAGGTGGCTAGGTTTTCAACGAGACCCTTGCCAAGAATCTCCAGCCCGGTACCAAGTTGACGGTGAGCCACCTTCACGAGATATAGTAGACTTCCTGTATTCTGATGTCCTATATAGGTCATGTTCGACGTAAGTGTATTCCTGGTACAGAGCCACGGGCTGCTGAACACTATAAAAATACCTAGTGTTGCCATAGTGGTGGTACCGTTCGGAGTACGTAAAATGTCCTTGAAAAGCTGGGAGATTTAACCCAATGAAAAGGTACTCTTCATAATGGAACGAACACCACCGAAGCCTGGAGGAGCCGCCCGGGGCAGGGCGTTATCAAAATTACAGACACAATTTTACCAGGGAGCTCAGAGCAGCCGGTGATGGAAGACAATAAAGAGTTGTTTGGTAATTTGCTAGGTGAGTGACCCCGTTGAGATACTTTCGGGAAGAGTCCACATCGAGGCCGGCATGGTGTACAGGTCTTCCGACTCTCGCCAATCTGGACAGTTCGACTCCTGTTACTATCAGGCCTAGAGGAACCAATGTACCTGCCTGCCAGCTCTTGTCGGATGCGAACGTGAGGCAGAGTAGTGTGTCATTCCATGAACAATGTGAAGTGGTAAGCGTAATGTGATATGGTTGAGGCGGGGTGAAGCTTAGATTAGGTGTGATTTCGTTACAAGATTTGTTGGGCAGCGTGTACCGATGTTCAGAGTGCGCTCGAGATGGAAGATACTGGGGGTCGCTTCACAAAGGTGTGTCGCTAATCCCTATGACGTGATTCCATACGACGGTTTCCGGTCAAGGCGCTTACCGACTATATAAATGCACACAACGCCCACGAAGGAACATATCGGGGTCTGAACCGTCATATCAAGTACGTACATCAGAGCGTAGCTGAATGCGACGGGCTGAACAGTACACGCGCTTTGCTAGAGATGTTTTTGATGGTCACAACAATGCTAAGAGTATCCTGGATTTTGGCACACAGGCTATCCAGCATCCACAGGTTAGCCATGGCACATAATTGGTCTCTAATTGTCACCTTATCACGGGCTCACAGGTGTATGCTACCAATAATGTCTCGCAGACCCACGATTATTTCATTAGGCCGCTTGACGTGTGAGATGAGTTTTGACAGTCTGGGCGCTGGACAAATACTTGTTTTTATACGGTAGTTTGTAAAAAATATTGAATTCGACTTCCTGCAACATCCGGTCACATGAAATATGCTCTGCGGAATCTTCAATCAGCTTCAAGGTGCTCACGTTGCTGGATAAATGTGCGTGAAATTTCACGTTTGTCTCGTCACGTGCAGGCGATCACATGACCTGACCTCGGAACTCGAGCGTGCCCGTGGACCAACCGTGGACGGCGAGCCTTGAAAGTCGGGGTGAGCGAAAACAGACTAGTAAACGACGACAACATCTAACCAAAATGCACATACTCGCCGCCATGCAGACTCGCACGCCAAAACCCCGCCTAGACTTGACAGTGGCTGCCACGTAGCACCCTCATGTCTCGAACATATTTCCCCTCGGACGGCCAGGCGAGCGGCGATCAGTACCAGCAGTTTACGGAAAGCACGCCCCAGCCTCAGTCTTCTACGCACGACTCGACGGCTAATACAGAAGGGTATAGCCTCTATCCTGATAATACGTTTCCCGAGACCGAGGTCCCGCCGCAGTATCATGCTCCCAGCGAGGACGGGTCGTCGTTTGAGGATCGTCTGAGATCGTTGATGCGTCGACAGGGCGATGAGCTGCGAACGTTTGCAGAGCGCGAGGCACGCAATATCGACGAGGTCAGTTTATTCTCACAGACTAGATCTTGCTCTAAGTTGTGCAGATTCGGTCCCAAGCGGCGGCAATGGCCAACGCATCCCCCCACGAGTTTTTGTACTCGGTCTCAATGCAGCCGCTCACACCACAAGACACCATCACACGGATGGACGCCGCACTCGAACATCTCCACCAAGCCCTCGGATACGACGGATTCCTCGCAGTCGTCACCCCCGTCGACGCAGACGGTGACGGCGGGATCACAGCCGGTACCAAACTTGGCCTCGAATTCTGGAAAGGGCTGCGCGGGGGAGGGTTGGCCGGACTCAAGTCGCTCAAACTGCGGTGCAAGGCGAGTCGGGAAGGGTTGGGTCCGATTCCGGCGAGCACGAGTGTGCCGAGTACGACGGCCTCGCGAAAGAGTTTGGATATCAAGCAAGAGTTGAATAGTGCGATGCGGAATGCGCTGCGCGAGGCGGCGGGGGATCCGTTGGCGGAGATGAGGTGGACCAAACCGGAGCAGTTGGAGGGGTATGGGGTGCGGATTATTGGGTGGCCGCCGGAGATTGCGTTACGGAACCCGAGCAATAATCCTGTTCGGTGGGTACCAAGGTCTGTCCTTTCACTCTTACTGACTCGCAACAGGGACAACAAGACTCTGCTCTCGCTGCTTAAATCCGGCCAACTGCGGTTTGTCAGAAAAGACTCGTCGGAGTGGGACCAGGCCGATCCGGGGGTGCTCGTGCGCTCGACCGCACAGGCCCAAGCCCAATCGCATATGACGCCCACCCAACTCGGCCCACCCACCATCTCGCGCACTCCCTCTGGGTTCATCCACCCCCATCCGCCGCAACAACAACCTCCACAGCCCTCCCAACCCTCCCAACCTGCCCAACCTAATCTACCACACCAGCAACCCCTAGGACACCCACAAATCGCATATGTGTACCAAGTCCCTGCACCAGGTCAAGGATGGATCCTTCCCCCAGGCGTATACGGCGCACCGTTCCCTCCCTCGCACATGGTCCCCGAAGACCCCAACGCAAGCTCGAGTGCAACAGTTGCCACCAGCCAAATCACAAGCGGAAGCGGGGCCGTCTCGCCCTCTGCCACCACCGGTCGAAAGCGACGAACCGAGGCGGGGGGGTCGGCTAGCAAAAAGCGAAACAGAACCGGAGCGGCGGTCGAGGCGTCTGGTTAATCGACGGCCTCGACGGCCGCTCGATGTCTTGTACTATACTATGGAACTTTCTTTGTACATATTGGAATCGTATCGTTTTGTGGATGTGCACGTGATGAGGGTAAAATTATATTGCCAATTAGAGTTTCATTGCTCTCCACTGTGATCGACGATGGGTCGTACGAAAGCCAAGAAAGTCAAGGCCACTAAAGCAGCGGCGACAACTGGGCCCGAACCGTCTATCGAATCATTATTCGAGAAGGCACAAGAACTAGTGATCCAATGTAACTATGACCTCGCCCATCGGTTCGTCCAACGGATACTCGACCGAGATCCCACCAACGTCGAGGCCCGAGAGATGAGCGCCGTAGTAGAGTTGGAACGAGGGGAGCTTGAATCGGCCACACAGGTAAGTCTCACCAGGTTAATTAGGTGCATCTCGCTAACATGCATCAGCCAGACACTCCTCGCACTCGTTCCCCCCTCTCCTACTGCCCCTAATCCCCCACCCCATTCGGCGTATCTGTACCTGGCACAACTGAGCGACGGGCCGCACGATGCGCTCAAGTATTACCAGTCTGCAGTGGACTTGATCGTCCAGCGAGTGAACGCCGGAACCGCAGATCTCGACGAGCTGAAAAAGACGGCGGCCAAGGCTCTCGTAGCGATGATCGAGATTTGGATGTCCGACTTGTGGTGAGTATCCTCCTTACTCCCGACTAAATCTCACACTCGGCAGTATGGAACCCAACGCTGAAACAGAATGCGACAACCTACTCGCCCTCGCCCACTCGACAGACCCCGGAAACGTCGAAGTCCTTCAATCCGAGGCCTCCATCCGACTCTCCCAGTCCCGCCCCGACGATGCACAAAAAAGCGTCGCAGCAGCCTGGGCAGCCTGGCGAAACCTCCCACCCGGCGACCTCAAAATCCCACCCGGCGAGACTCGACTCCAGCTAGCCAAGCTCATGCTCGAGTTGGGCGGAAACGGGGATGCGCTGGAAGTGATTGCGGGAGTGGTGGCCGAGGACGACCAAGATGTGGAAGCGTGGTATTTGGAGGGGTGGTGTTTGTGGGGGATGGCCCAGCAGGTCAAGGAGCCTGCGGACAAGGGCAAGGGAAAGGAAGAGTTGGATTGGGAGGACTTGGCGAGGGATGCGCGGGATTGTCTCGAGACGTGTAAAATGGTAAGTTTGGAGGTGGTTGTTGACGTTTGCTGATGGGTGTAGTTGCATACGGGCCAAGGACACCCTGACCAACCGATGCTTGCACACGTCGAGGAACTGCTCGCTCAACTCGACGAGCTCGGGATCAAACCTTCGTCTGAGCAGGGGGACGAGGAGGACGAGGAGTGGGAAGACGAAGACGTTGAAATGTCATAGATTACAATGTATTACATTAGTTGTGGTTCGACGGATACTTCTGCGCTCAGTCGAGAGATTTCGGAGAATGCGGACATGAGCTTGTCCAAGTCTGCGTCGAGGCTCTCGGCCCGGGTTTTCATCTAGGGCGGGTGAGTGGGAGTGGAGGACGAGGCGGGGGACGTACAGCGGAAATGGTGTCGCTTGCGGCGATGAGTTCGTGGTGGTGGTTGTATACGAGGGATTGTCGTTCGCCGTCGAGTTGTCGGATCTCTGTGGGAGGTCAGCATTGGTAGATAGATTGGACCTGGGCTCACCCTGTACCAGCTCATTCTCCTTTTTGAGTAACTCTGGTAACGTGGCGGTAGTGATGAGGTGCTCATAGTACGCTTTCGCATCGAAATTCGGAGAGTCTAAACCGATAGGAGTTATAGCGTTAGAATCTCGACAGACTCGACAAGCCCACCCAAATCCATAGGATCCTTGGATCTCAGACTCCCAGTAGCAGCCGCCACACCCAGCCCATAATGCTTCCTCAACAAGTCCCGTGCGCGTCCACCTCGGGCACTTCGCGTAATTCCCGGCGACACGGGTGGAGTCTCTCCCCCCGGTAAAGGCGACAGAGGCGACAATAGTTCTTGCGTATTCAGAAATTGGGCACTTTGAGGATTGGGTGAGAGCGGAGCAGGTGAGCCGGCCGTGAGTGGAGGCGTCGAGGCGAGTTTAGATAACGGCCGAGCCGTGCCAGGCGTTGTAGGTACGGGTGACTTGGACCCAGGGGACTTGGAACCAGGCGTAGAAGGGGGCGTGCTAAGTGGAGTAAGCGACGACATGAATGGCCCGTGGTTGTCGAGCACAAACGCGACACGCTGACGTAATCATCCCAAGAAAACACCAAAAGACGTGTCATAAAAAGAATAACTACAAGTCGAGTCGTACCATCAATACCCTCCTCCACCTGCCCTTGTCCTTCTGCGCTCAAACGTCTGCTCGCCTGTGACGGGTGTGATCGGTGTCCCGCTGTCGCTGACCATGTTCCCCGACTCGTCTGGTTTTTCCTCGGTGGTGGTTTCGTGGCCGCTCAGAGGGGTGGGGTCGTAGTACAGGTTGGATTCCTTGTCAACGAGGTATCTGTGGAGTGTGAGCGTGGGCCAGACGGTGTCGAGGTGCTTACTGTTGGATCCCGACGTCCCATTGGGGTCCTCGGGCTGCTCGTGCCGATATCAAGAGGCTGTTCCATTCCGATGCTTGGAGCTACACGATATTAGCTTAGATGAATGATGTGCAACAGGACTCACTGCAGCTTTACTCCTCGCCGTCTGACCAGCTCCTCCATGGTCATACGAAAAACGCTTTCCTTCAGACTCGGCAGCTTGCTTGATCCCGGACAACAACCCCTCGGACGCAGCTGCACTCGCGTGTCGCGGAACGGTAATCACTACGGAACCGGGTGGTACGCCAGGCGCCATGCTGGTCAAGAGACAAACACAAAGTTGCACGTGACTGGGCGATCAGTGGCTGTGTTCGAAGCAAATGGCAGCCACGGCTCGAATGGGGAGTGTAAATCCCGTTGATCTTCTCGCCAAGTTTCCGTCTCGTTGGGTGGTTGTGCCTTGCGTCGAGGATCGATCGGGTTGACAAAAGGTAATTACCATAGGACCATGACGGGGTTGGTTCATAGAAAGAGTTGTGTTTAGTACGAGCCACTCACGAGGCCCAAATTGGACGTCATCCTGCTAATGAACTGTGTGATTTCCAGGCACAAAGACCAAGACATGTTCACCTGGCTCAATATCCCCCGTCGCAATAGCCACAAACGGCAAACGCACACCAGACAGCCAGGCATCTCCCATCACAAAATGAACTCTCGTACCAAACGAGACCACCCGATCGCGCATCCCTCTAATCACACCTCGAAAAGGGATAGGCACATACACCTTACGTAACGACGCGAATGCCACCACCCGTTCGAGGGTCGTTTTTTGCGGCCGCAATCTTGATAAAAGCACCTCTCGCGCCTGCGCTCCTTATCCCGCGCCATGGCTAGTATACAAGACAAACCGCTCGCGTTGGCTGGTCTGGCGTTGGCCACCGGTCTTGCTGTGTATACGATTAGCAAGGCGACGCAGAAACCAAAGTATACCCTCCCGCCGAGTCCGCCGTCGTATCCTGTGATTGGGAACTTGTTTTCGATTCCGCAAGAATTTGAGTATCTTGGGTATATGAAGATTGGGGAAGAATTGGGTAGTGAGTGCGATATCCGAGTCATAATCTTCTAAATCCTACTGGTTGTTATGATGCGGAGAGTTGGTCGTTATGAACGGCTTTCCCGTCCCAGAATCCTGCCACCCGAGTATGGGATAAAATCACGCGTCCAACGGTACTAATATCTATTCTGCGACTTGTAGGCAAAATCATCTCCGTGTCGGCATTGGGTACCACAATGATCATCCTCAACGACCGCGAAGACGCCGAAAACCTCTTTGAAAAACGATCAGCCATCTACTCTGACCGAACCGTTCCACCCATGGTCTCCGAACCATCACTGTACGTCCAACCACTCGCGCCAATTCCCATCTAACTTGCAATAGGCTCAACTGGGGACATTACCTCGCCATTGCAGGATACGGTGACCGCTGGAAAATGTACCGACGACTCATCAACCCTTGGCTCAGCAAACGATCGTCGGACGGATTCCAACGCTCCCAAACGCACGAAACGCACTTGTTTTTGACTCGTTTGCTCGCTCGGGGGACCGGGACTATTACGTCTGAAGCGTGCGAGTCGGAGTTGTACTTGTAAGTGGTTTGAGGGTGTATGGTTTGGATCTGATTGTGTGTTAGGACGATTGCTGGAACGATGCTGCGTGCGATTTATGGCTACACGGTTAAATCGCTGGATGACCCTTTGATGGTCGGCGCGCAAAAGGCGATTAGTAACCTTACCAAGGCGATGATGCCGTCCAGTACGTGCCAAGCCCGGTCTTTTGTTCAGATGTGATCCTGACATTGGGTTAGATTTCATGGTCAACGTGATACCAGCCCTTGTTCATGTCCCGGACTGGTTCCCAGGAACCGGGTGGAAAGCAACGGCGAGAGCGTGGCGAAAACAAAAAGACGATCTCTTGGAGGAGAGTTATCGGACAGCAATGGCTAATATCGTAAGCTCATTCCCCGAACAGTCGAATGTTGACGTCATGGCAGGCAGGAGAGAGAAAACCACGAGACGATCATGGCTAAAACATCCAAGAGCGAAGCATTGCGACTGGGACTCACCGAGGAACAGGCGGATGAATACGTACGAGAAGCTGCATTGGGGCTATTCGGGGGTATGTATGTATTGCATTTACCTACTTCGGGTTAACAGCGATGCACGATGGATTACAGGTGGAGCAGACACGGTAAGATACAGCGTGTTTGAATCCAACGCATGGCCTAACCAAGAAAAATATGCATATAGTCGGTCAATACGTTGTTGATGTTCTTCATCGCGATGTTACTCTTCCCAGAAGTCCAAAAGAAGGCCCAAGAGGAGCTTGACTCTGTACTCGGGACCAGCCGACTCCCAACCGTCGAAGATCAAGAGAAGCTGCCCTATATCGGACGATTCATTCAAGAGACGCTCCGATGGGCGCCTGCAGGACCACTTGGTAAGTCATCCAGTTCAAGCCAAGGTTGATATAATATTGGGCTTGCATAGCTCTCCCCCACACTTGCTTCCAGGACGACAAGTACCTCGGCTATGATATACCAAAGGGGGCTATTTTGTACGTGCGACCTTGCCTTCGTGAACGTGAATCTAGCCGAAATTAACTTGGACGATGTAGATTTGGAAATGTTTGGTTTGTTCGAGTCTCCCGAGCCGATTGTTTCCTCTATTAACCAAAACCATCTCGGACCCGTAGGGCCATGACGCGGGACCCAAAGGTGTACAAAGATCCGGAAACCTTTGATCCAGATCGATTCTTAGATCCCTCGGTTCCTCACCCGCCTACATTTGGCTGGGGCCGGCGGTACGCTTCTAGCATACGATAGTGCTCGTGCCACTCTTCTGACACTGATCATTTGCACAGAGCCTGCCCCGGGATCTACTTTGCAGAGACTTCCCTGTTTCTGGTTATCGCATCGGTGCTCATGACGTTCAATATCCGCCCCGCACAGGACGAGCACGGTCGAGATATCAAGACGACACTGCGCATAGCCAACGAGATTACGCTGTGAGTAGCCAATGAACCGACTTGATCCTGAACCCACCTGAACACTACGCATATAGTCGACCGGAGCCATTCAAGTTCCGACTTGTCCCTCGTTCTGCTCGGCACGATGAATTGATACGCACCTCAGTGTGAGAACACACGACCTGAATATGTAAACTTGAGATCTTTAAATCTATGCCTTATCGAGAGAGGAATGTGCCTTTTGCATATTGATCAAGAGGGGATTGCCTCGTCTCCGAATTGTACGGTTGTTCGCCTGTGTACCTGATCGATCACTCGAAGACACGCATGGTGGGGAATGCAAATACAGTGGCATGCAAATCAAGTGCAACACGTCGCCTGTTGCACTTGCACTTGCCGCGACTCCCGATATCGACCGATTCAGGTCTCCATGTAATATTAAATATTGTGCGCAAAGGTTTATTATACTACTATACAAATTTACAGAATGTTCGGACCAACGAGCATGGAGGTGTGCCACACACAATGTGGCAGTTGGTTGACTTGTTTTGCTGCTGACCAATTGGCTTGTGGTACCCTCACCCAAACCACCCGTTTCCCGCTATTGAAGCCCTCTTGATGGGATTTTATTTTGCACACAGACCTCTGCATGAAGTACCGCCAGCTCTCTCCCAAGACTTGAGCCCAGATTGTTGCTCTCTGTGACACTGATTGTACCATCTACAAAATCTCCACTCAGCTGAATGTTCACCTGTCCACCATCAGTCAAACCTTGCAGAGGTACTGCAAGACATGCAGTTTCCTTTCAAACCATGCAAAGTCTGGTTGTCCATGTAAATTGAAGCTTGCTGATGCTCAATTTGCAGCACTATCTCTTGCCAGGACCCAAGTTTCAACTGCAGTCCAAATACAACAGGATTATTTCCCTGATGTTTCTGCTGACACCATTTGTTGTCACCTCTGTGAGCTGGGCATTTACTCCTACATTTGTTGGTGTGTTCCACTCCTCACGGCTTGCCATAAATGTGTCCATTGTGCATGGGCTAGAGACCATGCAATGTGGTCTGCATGTGCGTGGCACCAGGTCCTCCTGTCCAACGAGTCCAAATTCCACATATTTGGAAGCAATGGGCCCCAAGTTGTTTGGAGGAAACTGGGACAGGCCCTAGATCCACATTATACCCAAAAAACCATCAAACACAGTGGGGGGAAGGTTGTGGTGTGGTGCTGTATTACCCCTCAAGGAGTAGGGCATCTGCATTGAATTGAAGGGCAACTTACTGCGGCCTGATACACAGAAATATTGGAGGAGGAGCTTCTTGGAACCCTCCAAGACTACCAGCACACTCCTTGCCATGTCATATTCCAGCATGATAACAACCCAAAGCATACAGCCAAGCTCACAAAGCGCTGGCTAACAGATCACAACATAGAAGTCCTCCTGTGGCCAGCAAATGTTGTAAGCTTCTTCTTGATGGCTATGAGACAAGCCACAAGAGAGAGTGGACAGCACTAAGACCTGAGATACCTCTTGAATTGCACCACACTTAAGTGGCTGTAGACTCCCAAGGGTAGGGGTGGTTCAAAGTGTCACTCAGAGGGAATGTTTGACAAGACAAAACAAGCTGGGTTTACCAGGCTTGTTGGTCCTCTATATATAATCAGAACAAGACCAAGTCATACAAGACGCAGCCGCACCAGTCATACATACAAGCCAGACAGGAGTGTCCAAGTGAGTCATGCTGCGCAGGCAGACATGACTTGTACAAAGCGCAGCCATGTTACACAAAGTAACAGAACAACCACAAGAACATGGCAACATGGCACAGGAAAGGACAAACAACAGACAAACAGAACAACAAACACAAGAGCAGACAGGCAAGATGCACAACAAGCCTGATGGAGAGAGCTGGCTCATGACATTACCCCCCCCTAAGAGTCCATTTGGGGGACTCAAATGGACTCACTGGACTGCACAGTCCTTCCCCTTCTGCAGCATAAACTCCTCCACTCCTTCATCCTCCTCCAAGGTTAGATCAATGGGATTGAACACGGTGTTACCCAGTTCATCCAAGAACTTCTGCCATTCTTTCCATCAGATTCTATAGAAAACCCCTTCCTTTGTCATTTTCCAATTGACAATTTTCTCAACTTTGTATTCTTTGCTTCCTTCTTCTGTGACAATTGGCGGAGGACGCAGTTGGTTCCAATTGAATTCTTTGTCAACTTTGTACTGACTTAGAAGGTTGATATGGAAAACAGGGTGCTTCTTCATAGTGGGCAGTAGATCCAGCTTGTAAGCATGAGAAGATATTTTTCTTTTCACAGGGAAGGGTCCGAACTTCTTGTTATCC
Source organism: Ceratobasidium sp. AG-K (assembly GCA_037039685.1). Classification (NCBI taxonomy): domain Eukaryota; kingdom Fungi; phylum Basidiomycota; class Agaricomycetes; order Cantharellales; family Ceratobasidiaceae; genus Ceratobasidium; species Ceratobasidium sp. AG-K. The sequence goes on from JAWNGF010000002.1 coordinate 195,323, forward strand.
AGTTTTTTGGATGGTCTGTTTGATTTGATGTCTGGACCAAATAACCATACAAGATCTCCTTCCTGGTAGTCCTCCTTGACGTTCCTTTCCTTTATCTGGTGTAGTTCCATAGCGGCGCTAGCCTCCTTCCTAGCTTCTTCCCATCTTGTTGTTACAGTGTTTGCTTCAGGAACCTCTGTCACTACACTGGATATATTCCATAAAGGTTCCTTTCTGTAGACAAGTTCAAAAGGGCTCTTTCCCGTTACCCTGTGCTTGTGCATGTTGTAACAGAATTTGGCAGTAGGCAGTAATTCCACCCAATTGTCCTGATGGTGGTTGATGAAGGTGCACAGCCATGCTTCTAGCCATTGGTTAACTTGTTCCGTAATTCCGTCAGTTTGAGGGTGGTATGCAGTATTAAAAGCAGGTGAGACCCCAATTCTCTTGTAGTTTGCTTTCAGCAGTTTGCTGTTAAAAGTGCTTCCTTGGTCCAATACAGTGCTTTTGGGAAATCCGTGAAGTTTCCAGACATTGCTCAGGAATAGCTCTGCTAATTTGTTTGCCTTGTGCAACTCCCTGCAAGGTATGAAGTGTGCCATCCTGGAGAATCTGTCCACTATGACAAGAATGCTGTCCATTCCCTTTGAGTTAGGGAGTTTTACAATGAAGTTGTATGCTATGTCTTCCCATGGATCATTTGCAATTTGTAACAGTTTCAAAGGAGCTTGCGTTCTTGTACCTTTTGCTCTTTGACACTGTTTGCATGAATCTACGTATTTGTTGACACTTTGCTTCATTCCTGGCCAGTAGTACCATCTCAAAACAAGTTGTAGGGTTCTTGCATGTCCTTCATCTATAAAACTGTGATTTTCTCCCAAGTACTTGGGAGAACTCAGTAGCACGGTAGGAGCATTTCTCTTCCCCCCTTGTAGGGAGAACAGTCATATCCCCCAGGCAGCTCCCAACCCTCTCCCAGTATGATTCCCAGTTCCAAAGGAGCTCCAAGCTCAGACCCACATCCCATAGAGGTCCCAAGCCTAATATATTGGTAGAAAGCACTTGGGAGAAACCTGGGACTCCCGGGAGAATGACATATGTCCTGGGAGAATGCCTTTGATCTCCGGAGAACACCATGACATAAGCTACAATAGGTGTTGTGAATTCCCGTGTGGAAGTGGTTAGATCAAGCAAGTAACAGATAAGAAGGTGACATTCATAGGTACTTTAAATACATTCGGATGGATGCATAATCATGGTAACAGGATACATCATGTACACGGAATGTTCTATGCATAAGTACATAACAAGGCAAGCCCACCTCCCGAGTCCTATCCATCTCCCTTATGACGCTTGTGCATCATTCCTGAGCAGCTTCCCCTCTGTCCTCTTCGTCTGCCTCACTCTCAGAACTGCCATCATGGAAATTGATGGGCTTAAAGCGGTGTGGAGAGTCTGGGGTCATCTGTCTCCTTTCACGTGGAGGGGGCACATTAAGCACGACAGACTTGGGCAAGGATCCTCTTCAACATGAGTCAGCAGGGTTGGTGCATGTCTCAGTCTCACTTACATGCAATAGTCCCTCACCGCAAGCTGTATGTTCTCGAGCCGTTGGGGTGCTGAGTCCTCCATTTTTTCGAGGTAATCGAGATAATACGCAAAGATGGGTGCTTGCTCACGAACATTCAGTGATCGGGGTCGAAATGTCCCTGACTCAAAGAGACCAATAACATGATTTGCCTAAGGCTAAGTCTGAGCACGCTCAACAACACAAGTATAATGAAAGAACACACTATAGCTGTTACCATGGCAATGAGCCCCAGGGGGATGGGCTTAAAGTACTCAGGAAACCGTGCGCCAAAACACTGTTTATTGAAATAAACAGCAAGACGAACACATTCGTGAATGACATCACTCTTGAACAGACCGTGAACATTGCTCTCTTGCTGTGTGAAACTAAGCACAAGCCCAAGCAGGTCAACTACATACTCACGTTTGAGTGGAAGGCATCAGGAAGTAATTTATTGACACGCTGGCATGTTTCTTGCCTATCCTTACCAAGGGAGAATCGGGAACGAAATTCAACCAGGATACGTTCTTTGATTCGAGCCCGCCATGATGTAACCAGGCCACGGAGCTATGATCAGTCATAAGTCACAGGTACACTGGGTATACAACATGGTCCTCACATATTTGATATGGATTAAACCAAGCGTATACTCATTGCGAAGCGGGCGACACTCCGACGCCGCAGCCCATTCCTCACCTGCAATCTCCTCTAGCAAGCTGACATAGTTGGGGTTCTCGTCGTCAGCAAGCAAAACATCGGTGTACGTGCCATCTGCTAGTATTCGTGCTACAACGCGATCGGAAACTGCGCGGACCAGACAGCGCAGCTCAAGTGGGTAGAAGAGCTGGAGGACTGGCTTGTTTGGGTCTTGCAGCTACACAGACATGGTGAGTGAATGCCTGGTGGCAATAACTATATACTCACCTGCTGCGGACCCATGTCTTCGTCCTTGTTGCCAAAGTCATCAATACCAGGGTTGGGTTCGTCATCATCACCAACTCGGTGAGCATTGGCTGGCTGATAATTACGCTGGTTCCTAGCCACCTGGGGCACATATTGCGGTGTTTGTCTACAAGGTTGGTGATCACGATCATGCATTCGAGGGGTGGAAGACCCTGCCACTCGACTCTGCCGCTGTGTGGGTTTGTGACGCACGCCTAGAGACACAGATTAGTCACGTCTCACAGCATAAACCCCTGGCTTACCTGGTCGGTTCTGGACGCCAGTACCTGCCGTGGTTGTGCGGTTGTCTTTGGGCGACCGTGCAGAACTTTGGCGGGGCCCGCCACGGTGGGTGTGATCCTCAGGCGACGTAGCTGATGCATTCCATGTGTTGGGGGCTTCCTCGTTCGATCGGCAATGAGCAGGGGTGCCTAAAGGCGTGAGGGGACGTGGCGAGCGAGCAGGAGGTCCCGTTGGGCTTTCTGAACGTGGATGGGATACGTGCGTACGCCCGGGCCCTGTGTATACACGTAAGCCCCCTGTACTTGGTCGTCGAGCGGAGGACTTGGACGCCAGGGCTGAGCTGTGGTCCAATCGAGCGGGCTGCGAAAAGAACATGGCGAAAGGCCGACGAGGGGCGGGTATATGTTCTGGTGTGAACGTGCGTTGTTGCATTGATCGGTGCGGGTGCTCCTGTGCTTGGCGGGCGACTTTGGCAGGTGGAGGCAAACAGATTTCATCTTCGGGTGATCGTGCGCGTTTCTTTCCAGCAGCCTTACTAGAAACTGGGTAATGCAACGGAGAGAAACGGGCTGGGGCATGAGGCAAAGGCAAGCCAGTTCTTCCGGTTCGGTTTTTGGCTAAAAACAGCATTTGTCAACAAACACAAAAGGCCAAGCAAGACGCAACTTACATTTCGTCAAAGTGGCTGTGTTGAGGGTGTCAATTCGGGTACCAAATGAGATCTTTTGGAATAATTTTGTTACCAAGTCAGTAGAACGGAGTTAATAAAGACACACCTTTTTAACCGGGAAACCAACATTGACATCCATGGAGGAACCCACAAGGCGACTCAAGGTATGGTTCTCGCTGTCAAGCGACTTGCCCGCCCATATCTGTTCCAACGTCGATGAAGTAATTTCTCCAGACGCCAGTTCGGCCTCAAAGTCCACGCCATTCCGGTAGTCAATTGCTGCAATGAGCCACTCAGAGCGAGCAGTGTTACGCCGAGCAAGATCGACATGAGCATCTGAGCACTGGTAAGTCATCCGATGCAGTGAATTTGGTCTTGAACTTACGGCCAGTGGGTGTCGGAGACTGCCATTTGTCTGGCGGGTGAGATAACGAGTGATCATGTGGGTCGTACTCGGGCTCTGAGCCTAAGTCTTCCTCTGCTTGACTCTTGGCTTCTTTTTGGAGACGTGCTTCGCGTTTTTTTGTGCTCTCAGCTATATCTGTGACGATTTCCGCTAAACAGCACCAACTGACGATAAGGAACCACTTACAGCCACCATCCATTGCCCGCTTCGAGGGCTTCAAGTGGCGACCAGAGCTCGAGCGGCTGGAAGGTGGGTGGGGCTTGTTGGCGGGCATTCAAACGGAGTCAGAACGGGGCTGTCGAGGGAGTTGCAGCGAACAGCGGTGGGCAAGGGCTTTCCGTGTGGACGGTCACTAAGAAGCGTGTCAGCCTGCTATGTAGACGCTACAAATTGACACTGACTCAAATTGGGACATGGCGTGCAAATGGGGCCGAAGTACGCGTCGTAGATGTAAATTGGGCCAACGACGACTAGCTTCATCCAGTAAGGAAACGGGGATTCCACGGGATTGGGCCAAGGAAACAGGGGGATATGAAATGAGGTTTGAATTTGAAGCGAGTAATTGACCTAAGGACGAGAAGATAAGTTTCATGGTCGGGACTGCATTTGACAATGCAAGAGGCTTTAACTTACATAGCTTGTACTTGCCTCCATTATCCGGTCCAGCACCATGTCCAAGTCCGGCTTTGCGTGTCTCTCGTGTCCAAAGGTGTTCCCCGCGCGCTCGTCACTTGTCCGACATCAAGGCCATAGCGCAACATGCGCTGCTGGCCTGGCAGAGCGACTGAAACAAATCAGTCAGCAAACTCGGAAATCGGGTACAGGCGCAGCACCAGACCAACCTCGTTCTCATCGAGTGGCCTGTCCACCTTGTGCACCTACACCCAATCCTTTACCAACCGTGGAGCAGCTACAACCCCAGGATATCGACCAAGCGTCCGCTGAAGGTACTGCAATCGGGCCCCAGAACCATTCACCAGCTCCTAGGCAATACGAAAGGTACGTCGCGACTTACTAACAACCCTTCAGTAAACTGACAAAGATCATTTGAATAGTGACTCACCAATCGCAACTGAAGCCCAGCGGAAAACATTCGGATATGCAATTGTTGACGAGAATACAAACCACAAGGCCGGAATGGCGATCCGTTGGGAAGCAGCCCCCCGGGAGGAGCCAGACGTGGCCGGACCAGACCGGATATTGCATGGCAAGGCGATGTTCGAGGCCGCTGAATGGTTATCTGACGCAAAGCTATCTGACGGCGAAAGAGATCGCTTTTTCCACTTGGAGGTTGTAAGTGTATGAACGAACTATCAAAGTGACGATCTGACCAAATGATAATAGAATAAACACCTGCCGTGGCGTGACGTTGAGGGGTTTAACCAGTCGATCGACGCTCTGCCACATGGGCCTGAGTGGATGCGACAGAGCATCACTGTTGTGGGCGACAAAGGGTGGGAAGTCTGCAACATCTGGTTCCGAGACGCACTCGATGTGGTCCGTCAACAAATAGCAAACCCGCGATTTCGCAAAGGTATGTGCTACCGGTCGGAAATCCATCGCCGAGCAGACGACCCAGGCATTTGGGTATATGATGAAATGTGTTTGGGTGACTGGTGGCCGCGTGTTGAGGTAAGCCTAGACCATAAACTAAAGACCAAGAGACTTATATTGGGTAAAGAAATTACTTCCTGAGGGCGCCACAGTGTCTCCGTCTATATTTGCGACTGACGAGACCAAGCTCAAGCAATTCGGATGGAAGAAGGCCTATCCCGTCTATCAAACGATTGGGAACATCAGTAAATCGGTTCGACAATGTTCAAGCCAACGTGCTTGGCTCCTTGTCGGGTACTTACCCATGCCAGATCTTAAGTGCATCTCCAATGAGGAGGAGCGCCGCAAGCGTCGTTGGGAGCTTTTCCACGAGTGTATGAAACGGATCGTAGCACCGCTCCAAGCTGCTGCCACCTCGGGCGTCGAAATGCTATGCGCCGACGGAGGCGTACGCCGTGTGTATCCCCTGCTTGCTGCGTACGTTGCTGACTTTCCCGAGCAATGCACGGTCGCTAGTACGATTCGCACCCGGTGTCCGATCTGTCTGACTGAGTTCAAGGGGCGCGGCGAACTGGAGAACTTGGCACGTCTGCGAACAAAGGCCGACACCATATTAGGATTCACCCGAGAAGCTCAAGGGAACTCGACTTACCGTGAAAAGATTGGCCACCGCTCTGTTCGGCCCTTCTGGACAGACTTTCCGTTTGCTTGTGCCTCCGAGTTCCTGACACCCGACCTACTGCATCAACTCCACAAGGGCGTGTTAGGCAATCACATAATGAATTGGTGTGGAAACGTACTGAGGAAAGGACCGTTGGACCGTCGGTTTGCATCAATGCCCGAGCACAGTGGAATTAGACGATTTCGAGACGGAATTTCGAGTCTATTGATGGACACGGGTGGGGAGGCGAAAGAAATGGGGAAAGTGGTTGTGCCGTTGATAGCGGGGTCGGAGTGTAAGGAACTGGTTGGCGCTGCGCGGTGTCTGCTCGATTTCATGTATCGCGTTCGCCGCCCGCAACTCGATGACGACGACCTGGAAGCTCTCGAACGCGACTTAGCCGAGTTTGACGACTATAAATCCGCATTCGAATCAGAGGGAGTTCTGGGTACGAGGGATATGTTTGACGGCATACCTAAAATCCACATGCTCCGCCACTACATTCACTCGATCTGTGAACTCGGCACTCCGGACGGCTTCAATACAGAGGCGCCCGAGCGACTCCATATTGACTATGTCAAAGTTCCCTATCGGGCGTCGTCAGGACCGGGCCAGGTAGCGCAAATGCTCCGACACTTACAGCGACGAGAAGCGCTTTCAATGTTACGGGCCCAACTCGAGCGGGAGGGCGTAATACCCGAGAAAAAAGTCGTTTGGCGTAAGGATGGGCCAGTGCTGGTGGATATGGACGAGGACAACGATGAGGACCAACCTCCTGTGGACGATATGGCGAGGACGGAGGGAGGCGCCGGGCATGAACACGCGACCGATAGTGTTTACCAATTCGACTCCTCGTTTGAAATTGCCAAACGGGCGCCTAGGCCCAACGTCCGTGGGTCCTCGCTAATTGGACACGAAGCCGCTCGCCACATCATCCCCAAACTACACGCCTGCCTCGACAAACATGTCCCCGCCCATCGATACATCCGCTTCAACGAGAGCACCCAGTTCCCCGTCTGGACGCGCTTCCGCATCCTCCACGACCCACTCCCTTTCGCTCCGTTGATGGGCCCCAAAATCGACCGAATTCGAGCGTACGCCGGCTCGCAAGATTGCGATCGGCGCGTTGGCCGACATCCCGCCTTCGACACCGTGCTACTTGACGCCTTCCCAACCAAGGCTGGGCTTCTTCGTGAGTTACACACGTATAACTGATTTGTATTCTGACCGGTGGGCTTAGGGTATCGCGCAGCTCGCGTTCGCGTCATTTTCAAACTGCCGTCCTTCGCCCAAGATATATACTCCGGCCATCTAGCATATGTCGAACTCTTCCGCCCGTTCAGCGAGTCGTCCCCACGGCCTGAACGTCTCCATACCGTCAGCCATTTAACACACAGTAAACGCCAGCGAGCGACAGCAGTTGTGCCGCTTTCCGACATACGCGCCGGCTGCCACCTCGCACCGCAGTACGACACGCTCTCGGATGACCTCGTGCTCGATTCGCACTCCGACCTCCTCTCCGACGCCTCCCGTTTTTATTTCAACCCGTACAGCAGCGACTTCATGAAGGCGGTCGCAGACCACTGGCAAAGTCACGCTTAGTAAGTCCTCCGTGTTCATTTTGTCCCACATCCCACAACTAATCTTGGCTAGGTATTTTATCGCAGCTGCTGGATACGCCGTAGTATCTCACACTCGACATTGACGGCACACGAGCACGCGTCAAAATATTCACCTCTGCGGCTCGTCTTGCGTCACGATTCGAACTAGCTATAGCTCCTCAGCCGTCGCGACCACCACGCCGTGTACGGAGGTAAGTTTTTTCGTCCGTTTTTGTAGTTACCTCTCTAATGTCTTCGGTAGCTTTTATTTTATTTTTCTCAGGTACTTAGAGTCGTCACGACCACCACGCCGCACACTGAGCCTTTCTTTTCTTTTTCTTAGTAATAGATCTTTTCCCGCAATCACCTCGTCCGCCGTGAACGATGGAGCAATCGCCGTACCTAGTCGGTCTCGATCCACTCCGTTGCTCTGCACTTAACTCACGCACTCTCGTTCGACTTGTCTTTGCATCAGTCTCGTTCTCGTCTCGCCCTCGCCTCCGACCCTCCGACCCCCCCACCTCGACTTAACACACGCTGTCGGGCGCGTCTCGGCCCCACCCGCACCCGGCAACCGTCTCGATCGCCGCTTCATCGACACTCGTCCGACGCGTCTTTCACTGCTCCACACGCCGACATTCCCTAGAGCATGCCCACCGTTGTTGTCACTCCCCGCCCGGGGTCCGAGCTGCTCGATTGCTCCAGCTCCATCCCCCACTCCAGCCTCCGACATCATCGCTGCCCAGCGTTCAATACGTTCACCGTAGCCACGTCAAAGGCTGAGGAGCCGTGCGGTCGAGATCTACCTGCCTCGCTGGCCGAGCGTGACTGCACCTCCGAGGGACTTGCTGGGTCTACAGGCAATCGCACCATGACCACGATTGGATCCGACTTAACAACCACGCGAAAGTGGCTGCCAAGATCGAGGAGTAGGCCGAGTCGAACAAGGCCGACGTTCCAAGGTCAAGGATGCCGTCAAGGTTGAAGAGGTCGCCAACAAGGCCGATGTTATCTCCGACCCCTCCGTGAGTATCTCTTGTTCAATATTTCCATTTCCATTTTCTTCACAATACCCTCCCCTCTCATTATATCGCCCGCAACCCTTGTCTTTCACACTTTATTGGACCTTCTAACGCGTTTTTCCAGTGAGCGACCTGATCTCGCCATCTCCGGAATCTTCATCGACACTCCTCCCGGGGAGTCACACCCCACCTGGATCTCATCGGTTCCAGCCCTGCCTCGTGCCGTTTCACCCGGCCCGCGCCCAATCACGCCTCCAGGTCAAGTCTTCCGTCCATCCACCAGCCCCGGCTCGTCGCAGCCCAGCGACACGCCCTCGCGTTTCTCTGGTATCGAGACCACATCGCGTCCGTTCCCGTCGGGTGGCGATGAAGTTCCTCCCGCCTTCATGCCGGATTCGTGCTTCCACCCGAGCATGTAGTGCACCTCAATCCTCGTCATTTCGAGTGCTCGATGAGCACTATGGGTGTTTCTGGTGATGCCGACCCCGATGCGGCTGGTGTGCAGGAGAGGTTGTGTCGTGCGACCGCTGGGTGAGTTTAGGGCATATCACCTAATCTTTGGTTGTTGATGATTTTGTAGGCAACGCCTGTCGACTGAGACTTTGATCCATGAGATGATCGGCCCAAGCGTCCGTGGTCAAGACAATGAACTGCGCGCGCTCGCTGGAACCGAGTCGAAGGACCAGTACGAGGCGAGGCGAGGACTCCCAAGTCAGTTGACATGTATTAGGTGTTGAGTTTGCCTCACAATCGGGCAGGACCATTCGCATGATGCTTCCTGAGACCGAGGCCGCCGCTTCCAAGCCGCGCTCTGCCCTTTCTCAAACCCACACACTCGAGCACCCCATACCACCCGTCTTGCTGGTGTCACTGCAGCAGCCTTCTCACTTGGGAGCCGCGCCGCCGGAATTGTCCGACTTTGTCTACCCAGGTTTACGGGCAGGAAAGCCGGCGAGGGATCAGAGTCTGAGTGGGAGCTGCAGCCGTCTGCGCAGCAAACCTCTGTGCGCTCTCTGCCGCTCGTGCTCCCTGCATATGCAGGTTCGGCCCTCGTGGCTGGGCTTGCAGCGAATTGATGGCGTGGGCAGGTGTGTATGTTCCCTCTAGTTGCCAGTGCCATGGTTTATGCTAACCATCTTCCAACGTTGATCTTTAGCCTCCTTGTTGGATGATCTTCTTGCCGGGCTATTTGCTGACAATTCGTGGGGCCAAAACTCACTTGGGGGTAGCTGGTTTGGGAGCGTCGTACACCACGACGGTGGGTCTGGACCTGGGCCCAGCGGTGGGGGGCATACATCAACACGACCGAACTAGGTGGAGAGCTCACAGGGCCGGATCCGCATATGGGGTGCTTGGTAAACTGTACGACCTTTGTTCGTATGCTGTATACTGCCCGATGAGAATGATTCAGATGCTTTGTAGTTTCTTGGAACATGCTTTTTCTGTCTGTATGTTTCTCGCCTGCTGAATTATATTTTTGTCTCCGTGAACACCACCCATGTATATATGGCACGAACCTAATATCCATACGGATACACAATGAACACGAAGCCGGCTAACATATTGACCGTGAGAAATCGACATCCTGTGTAGCATCGTAGTGACCCAACAGTCTTATGAGCTCCCAACCACCTGGGAGAACAGCCTGCATCCACGTGGCTGTTGGGGGAATTTCAAGTGATCTACGTGTTTCTCCCAAGGAGCTGAGATTCTCCCAGCACACACAATTCTCCACTGTGCCTAGGAGCCCTCCTTCCACATCCCTCATTCCAGGAGATTTTTCGGGTTTTATAGATGTTGGTGACCAGTGATAGGTGAATCATGATGCAGCCTCAATACCGATAAATGGCAATCCTTGTCTTCCGGAACTACTATCTTTCCTTTGTACCACAGTAGTCCCTTGCATAGTTTGTAATCCTTTACACTGGACAGAATACTCCTAGGTAGCAATTCCTTCTTTTTGCAGAGTTCAATTACTCCATGTAGACTTGGAACTTCTTGTTGCACTTCAATAAAATCACTAATGATGTCTTCCTTGAATCCTCCTGCAAAGCCTCAGAATTTTTTGTTGGCAATCATGACTTGTTCTGCTGACAGAATTTTGGTGTGGTTGGCCCTTCTAGACAGTAGGTCTGGTTTTTGCGAGAGGATTCCTGGCCGGTATATAATCACAAAGTTGTAAGAAGCAAGTATTTGGTGCCAGTGTGCGTGTCTCTGATTGAATGTTTTTGAGTCTTTCCAGAACTGGAGGTTTCTGTGGTCTGTGTATATTGTGATTTCCTCCTTTGTCCCTTCCAGGTAAAGCCTCCAATGTGTGAGTGCTTCAATGATTGCCATAAGTTCTTTATTGTGAACATTGTAGTTCATCTGTGCTGGGTTGAAGGATTTGGAAAAGAACGCAATTGGGTGTAGTCTTCTGTCTTCTTGTCTCTGGGATAGTATTGCCCCCATTGCTACTCCACTAGTGTCAGTCTCAAGGAAAAACAGCTTTTCCAGATTGGGGTGTTGGAGTATGGGATCCTTGCAAATCATTTCCTTGATACCTTCAAATGCTTTCTGTTCTTCATTTCCCCATTTCCATGGAAGATCCTTCTGTGTCAATCCTGTGAGTGGTTTGGCAATTGTGAAGAAACTGGGTACAAATCTTCTATAGAAGTTTGCAAAACCTAAGAATGCTTGCACTTGCTTCACTGTCTTTGGTTCCTTCCATTCCTTTATGGCCTTGATTTTTTCTTTGTCCATGGATACACCCTCCTTGCTGATCTTCAGTCCCATGTAAATCAGTTCTGATACAAAGAACTCACATTTTGGCAGCTTTGCAAAAAGGTTGTTCTCCTTCAGGATTTGGAGTACTTCTTGTAGGTCCACCACATGTTGAGAACGGGTTTTTGAGAAGACAAGGATGTTGTCAATATAAACAATGACACACACATCAATTTTGTTGTGGAAGATGTGATTCATATATTGTTGAAATGTTGCTGGTGCGTTTTTCAGTCCAAACAGCATGGCATTGTATTCAAATAGTCCTTCCTTTGTTCAGAATGTGGTCTTCCATTCATCTCCTTCCCTGATGCAGATGTTATTGAACCCCATCCTTAGGTCAATTTTTGAGAAGATTTTTGCATCCTTTATTTTGTCAAGCAGGTCTTCCATAAGGGGCATAGGGAATCTGTTGTCCTTTGTGATGGTGTTAATGGGTCATAGGTCTTGTACCAGTTGTAACCCCCCCAGTGGGCCTGATTTTTTGACAAAAAAAACATGCCAACGCTATTGGGGATTTGCTAGGTCTGATTTTTCCTGCAGCAAGTTCTTCATGAATGTACTCTCTCATTGCAATGGATTTGGCTGGGGATAAAGGTATAGGTCTTGCTGGCTTTGGAAGTTCTGCACCCTCCTTGAAATTGATAGCACAATTGTAAGGACGGTGATCCGGAATGCGTTTGAACCTTTCTTTGCTAAAAACATCCTCAAACTCCTTCAATTCTTCCAGGATAAGGTCTAAGGTTGCTTCTCTTCCATGTATTTCCTTGTCTCTCCAAGAGATGCTTTTTTGCTTCCAATCAATGTTAGGGTTTGCAGTTTCTAGCCAGGAAAGTCCTAGGATGATGTTTGTGTTGCCCGTAGGCATAGCAAAGAATTCTTCTTTAAACATTTTTCCTTTGACAATTATCTCCATACATGTTTTGAAGCGGATAGTGTGGGACAGCTCCTTTCCTTGTATTCCAATAACTTTTTGAGGGACAGGGAGCTCACTCAAGGCAATGTTATTCTTCCTGGCCCAAGTGATATCAACAAAATTTCAGGAGGCTCCAGAGTCAATAAGAGTGGCAATTGGGTCTGTGATTCCAGCAACATAGCTGTAAACAATTGTGGATTCTTTGTTTGCTCTAAAGTACATTGCCAGTTCTTCAGTCTCTCCCCACACAGTTAGAGGGAGACCCCTTCTTTTCCCAATTCTTCTATGATTGTTGCTTCTCTTCCCTTTACGTTGGGTTTGGTTGTTATCCACTCCTTGGACAAGCATTTGAGTGAACAGTGTCCTTCTTGTCCACACTTCAGACATTGGTTTGATGCCATCCTTGCCTTGTATACTTTGTCTGGCAACTGCTTCATAGAGGTTTGTCTGCTAGTGGTTGATTGAAATGCTTTCTTTCCAGTAGAGGTCTTGATTTGTTGCAATTTCTGATCAATAGAAATTGCAAGGGTGATCCATTAATTAAGGTTAAGGTGCCTTTCAGTTCTGTCCTTGTTGATAAGGGAGAGTTCAAATCATGCCAATTCTGTTTTGATTTCTGGCTTGAGTCCTTCCTTGAATTGGTTGATAAGAGCTTCTTCCCCCCAATTCACATTGACCATATGAAAGCAGAATTCCATTGCATAATTGGCTCCCAAGTTGATCTGCTTGCTTTTTTGGATATTGGCCTCTGCCTTGGCCTTCTTGCTAGGGTCACTGAATTGCTCCATGAAGTGTGTCTTGAATGTTTCCCATGACGTTAGGTTTGGGTCTGGAACCCCATTGTTCATAGATCGGAGTAACACCTGCGCCCAATGTGTAGCGGACTGGTTATCCAATTTGAAGTTGGCTAATGCTTCTCTAATCTGTTCTTGTACAGAACTTTATTGGTCACCCAACCTGACAAAGTAACTTTCCATCTGGGTGATGAACATCTCTGCTCCTTCTCCTTTCTTCCCATCAAAAGCTTCTGGTCTAGTGACCTTAGGTTGTCTTGGTGGGCTTCCATCTTGGGAGTTGAGTAGGCACTGGAGTCTTTGTTCTAGGTTGTCAATTCTTGTAGATTTGGCTTCTGGTGCGGATCATTTGCTAGGTGCATGTAATGAGGCCTCATTGACTTCTTCCCTTAGGTTGGTTAGGGATTGTTCCATAGTTGCCACTTGTTTGTTCAATGTTGTGAACCCCTCCCTAACTTGCTCGATCCCTTGAGTCACTGCTTTGTTCCACTGAAGCTGGCCTTGGCGTGTAGTGTCAAGGTCTCGTTGTACATTTGTTACAAGTCCTTGAGTGTTTGTGACTTTGTTTTGGACAGTGTCTACCTCTCTTCCTGTGAGGTAGCTGTTATGTTCGGCATTTTGGGCAGAATTAAGAATATCCATAAGGGATTGTTGTATTCCTCTGATTGTATTGTTGAAAATTTCTTGGTTGTTTGCTAGTACTCTTGCTTCTTGTTCTAGTCCAGTGATTCTTTGTGTAAGACCAACCCTTAGTCCTTCAATAACCCTTAGCATTGCATTATGACGTCTGATCAGGAGGTTGTCTAGTTTGTCTAAGCTCTGGATGGCAGTTCTTTGTGTACTAGAAGAACTATTGCTAATGGGTTGTGGATCAGCGGAAGGCCCTGCTGCCAGGGTTACCAGTGGTTGCGGTCTTTTGGGTAAAGACAAAGGGATAGGGCCCATGTTGGTGATTGTTCCTGAGATGTGTGGGACTTGTGGTGTAGGTGGAGGACAAATTGGAATTAGGGAGACCCCACTGTGTGGCTCGGGCTGGGGAGAAAAATAGCCAAACCCAAATCCTCAACAAGGAGTTGTTCCATCAGACGTGATGGTTATTACTTTGGGTTCCAGTACATAAGTTTTGTTGCTGGGTTCCCATTCTTCCTCCTGGGGATGTTCTTCAACTAACAATACCTCTGGTTGAAATGTTCCTGGTACTGTGCTTTGGCTGGGTACTCTTGATGGAACTGGACCCCCTGCTTGTGCGTGTGCAAGTATGCTTTCGCTGAGTGATGAGGCTGGTCTAGCGGCTCTACTAGGTCCTCTTTGTATGCTTGTAGTGGACGCAGGTCTTGAGACTGTATCCTCTTGTAGTCCCTGTTCAACAGGTGTTGAAGTGCTTGTAGACATAGTATGAAGCTTGTTTTGTAATGTTGTAAGCTTCTTCTTGATGGCTATGAGACAAGCTGCAAGAGAGAGTGGACGGCACTAAGACCTGAGATACCTCTTGAATTGCACCACACTTAAGTGGCTGTAGACTCCCAAGGGTAGGGGTGGTTCAAAGTGTCACTCAGAGGGAATGTTTGACAAGACAAAACAAGCTGGGTTTACCAGGCTTGTTGGTCCTCTATATATAATCAGAACAAGACCAAGTCATACAAGACGCAGCTGCACGAGTCATACATACAAGCCAGACAAGAGCGTCCAAGTGAGTCATGCTGCGCAGGCAGACATGACTCGTACAAAGCACAGCTGTGTTACACAAAGTAACAGAACAACCACAAGAACATGGCAACGTGGCACAGGAAAGGACAAACAACAGACAAACAGAACAACAAACACAAGAGCAGACAGGCAAGATGCATGACAAGCCTGATGGAGAGAGCTAGCTCACAACAGCAAATAGCCCTGACATGAACATTATTGAGAATGTCTGGGACTATCTTGATCATTGGGTGCAAATGCAGCCAATTTTACCCACTAATGCCAATGCTCTGTGGGAAGCACTGCAGGAGGAGTGGGACTGCATCCCCCATGCATATATCAAGAAATTGTATGATTCTATGCCTCACCAAGTGGAGGAGCTAATAGCTGCAAAGGGGGGCGATACTTGTTATTAAGTTAGGTTTTGGTTTTCTTGATGTATGCTTGTGCAACAGACATGTTTTGTGCATGGTTGGAAATGGCATTGGTCAGCAGCAAAACAAATGCAACCAACTGCCACATTGTGTGTGGCACACCTCCATGCTTGTTGGTCTGAACATTCTGTAAACTTGTATAGTAGTATAATAAACCTTTGCGCACAATATTTAATATTACATGGAGACCTAAATCGGTCGATATTGGGAGTTGCGGCAAGTTCAAGTGCAACAGGTGACGTGTTGCACTTGATTTGCATGCCACTGTATCTCCAGATATTTAATCGCCACTAAAAGCCAGTGCCCTGGCAGTCAATCAATCAAACATGGTGTAATCAGAGGCCTAGGCAGGGTCAATAGGGGGACAATTATGATGCTAGAGTGCGCAGTGCTGGATGCTAGGAGCCTTCCTCTAGTGAGTTGCAGATAAACCCAAAAGCTGTGAACATCTTGAGTGTTTCCGGGCATAAGCAAAAAAAAACCCTCCTACTAGATAACTGAGGTCCTGCCCATGTTAGCTTATGCTTGGTCAGAGGACTAACTTGCAAGAGCTAAGGGCTGTATTATGCAATACCAACCCCTAACAAAAAGTGGCCAAAAGTGATCATGGGATATGAGTACCCTGTAATGAACAGCCCCCTGCACCCGATAGAGAACTAATGTTGATACCACT
This sequence comes from Ceratobasidium sp. AG-K, assembly GCA_037039685.1. NCBI lineage: Eukaryota > Fungi > Basidiomycota > Agaricomycetes > Cantharellales > Ceratobasidiaceae > Ceratobasidium > Ceratobasidium sp. AG-K. Next base: position 211,234 of record JAWNGF010000002.1, read on the forward strand.
ATACCTTATTTTGGGAGCTAGCCTTGAGGCCTTTGAACTGCCCAGAAACCCTTGTTGATATACTGGGAGGTGATGATAATTTCTTGGCCAATCATTTGTTTCCCTTGCCTAGAGAAGGCTTAGGCCACCTAAGCCTCAGTCAATATGGGAGAGAGCCCTATCCCATGAATAGCTGAATTCTGAAAGAGTGTGTGTGATGACGGGACCAAAGAGCATTGTCGCTTGTTTTATGCAAAGAGAAAATGTAGACTATTTACAGGGAGTGCCGGAGGGCGCTCCTTCTGAATTTGATACCTGTTGTGGGAAATATAATACAAGGCTGACCAGCGGAATTGAGGACTCTCCCCAACTTTTGTGGTGGCAAGGGACCGCTTATCATGCACGATAACTCGCTTGCTCTTGCTACAATCATGTTGGCTGCCGGGTCAGTGGTGCATAAGCCCCTGTATGAGGTTCTCGTCCTGAAATTCCGGATGATTTCGAATCGTGCGTAAATTCCAGAAAAGATACTTACATTCAGATTCAGTACGTACTGATATCTTGTATGTCTTTTCCTTAAAAGGGCCAACTCGGAACGTCCTAAATTCAGTATCATCTAGTGCACTAAGTCTGTGGTCGGATAAGTGTCCTTGTGAATTAGCGTATTTGTACGCAGGGCTATGACACAGGATTCAGAGGTTTACAAGAATCCTGAAAAGTTCAAGCCAGATAGATTTTGGCCCCATTAGTCCCTCCTTCTCCAGTGTTTGACTGGGGCCGCCTGTAAGGTTCCGCATATATTGATGTCAATGGTCAGCCTCCAATCAGGTTTTTGGATGCTGCCCTGGTATCTATTTTGACAAAGCCTCACTTTTACTGCTTGTTTTGTCAGTACTAATGGTGTTCAACATATATCCCACACAGGACAGGCACAGTCGTAATATTGAGGCAGCCTGAACTTTGCCGATGATATGACGTTGTAAGATTCAAAAAGCAATTATTCTAACAGTTAGCATTGCTCATTCTCCTGCATATAGCCACCCCAAGCCGTTCAAATTCAAGCTGGCTGTGCAGACGGTTGCTCACAAAGAGTTGATCCGCACCTCCGTAAACTGAACACAACCCATCGTGGGGCGTTGGAATTACGAAATTTAACTACTGGGTGCGGCCCCGTATTAGTGGTCAGATGGCCAGTTGGTCAGATGAGCACTGGTCAGATCGTTGGGTGTAATTAATTTCCATGGAATTGCCCGGATTTGTCAACGAGGCAAACAACCGATGCAAACTGTGTTTGAGTGACATTCCGCAACCTACCCATAGACAAGTATAAAAATCCAAAGCGAGATTAGGTCTCATCCTATGGATGCAACTGGATATATCCTCAAACCCTGGATCTATCTCTGGCCTCGCACCGGAAAGCACGAAGTGACTGAAACTCACATCAGCCGGGTGTCCGGTCGGATGCAAGTATCCGCTATCTGACCAGTGCTCTATCCGACCAACTGACCAACTGACCGCTGCGGGACCGCACCCACTTATTCCCCCTGGAGGTAATTTGAGTGCACGAAACGCCGACTCTGTAACGTGAGTCTAGTATGTGGCACTTTGGAGGAGGAACAGGGCAATGAAAGCGACTAGTAAATATTGGCAAAGTGTACTAGGAATAAGGTATTGCTTCCCTGTGCAAAAAAAAACCTACAAAATACAAGCTCCTACCACTACAACCCTTTGCATGGTCTGGCTAGCTCAGTTGGTTAGAGCGCTGAGCTAATACCTACTTACGTAAACTCAGAGGTCTCGGGTCCGACCCCCAAGCTGGACAGTTTTGTCATTTAGAGCCATATTTATAGCGCTAGTCTCCGGCACAATCATCATATACCAGGAATTAGCAACCGGATAACGCACTTGAACAGGTTTGATGGGACTCAGATTACGCATATACTATAAATACGGGCAATCACACGCCGGCCAAACCTGATTGGCTCCTAGCGCTCCACAACCAATCTGAAGACGTTACGGAATGCTCTGTAGCACCAGGAGCCAAAGGAGATTTTGCTAATGCAGAGAGACGGTGTAGACAAACCGTGCTGGACTCGCGTGGTTTGATACCACCAGGTTCTAATGCTGTTCCACAGGAATTAGGCTCGGAAGTGATCTTAAAAAGGAATCGATGTTCAGAAGCGCCGAGTGCATGTATCTACGTTTCGGAAAAAAGTAATACGTTCCAAATGACTATCCAATGTCGTGATAAATTCGCTGGTTTCACAATCGTCAGCGTTTTTGTGTTAAATTTCTACTGAGCTGCGGTCATAGCATGGTAGCTAGTATCCTTCACCCGGTCATGGTCATCAAAACGAGAGAGTCGCATGGCTTGTAGTGGGCCACGTGTGCTCACCTCCGCCACCAATCCTGACCCAGGCAACCGGTTATAACCACGCCCTCACCATTTACTCATTTGCGTCAGTAGCCCCTATTGTGTAGTACTGCGGCTATTCCCATGAGGCCTCCTCGTGGCGCTAGCGCGGCCTCCCATTTGCACCAATTTACACTAAATGCCCCGCAGTCAGTCCTGCCATGCCATCATTTTACAAACATTGCTCCAATCCTATCCCCCCATCACTAGATTTCCTTGGTGAGCTTTGTGTAGATCTAGATATCTAGGTCGCTCACAGTGTGCCAGATCGACTCCGACATGCCTTTGGTCTCGGAGCAGCCATCCCAGACTCATCTCAGGAATGTCTTCCCTCAGGGCCTCGATAAAAGTTCTACATGTACTAGGCGCACCGGGAGTTATTGGTCGCGTTCGCCAAAGCAGCTTTACCTATGGCTACTCCATCGCTACGATCCTGACACGCCACCTGAGTCCATCATTGTAAAATCCGCTTGGTATGGAAAAATGAGCGAGGGGGAGCAACACGAGTTCATCGTAGCTCAGGTGGAAGATATCGACGTAGAGGGGCTCGTTAATTACCTGGTCCTTGATCGCACATCCAGTAAGACATACCGAGGATACTTGAGCAAATTTCTGCCGGCTTCCCTCCATAATATAGATGCTGACGATGCTTTCACGGTCTCATACGATGGAGATATCAGGAAACTACTCGACGAGTGCGAGCTTACACCTCACAGGTTTCTTGAAGAGCTCACTTTCGATTCTGCCAATCCGTTGCACCTCTATGAGCTGGCAACCCTTGCAGATGTTGTATCTAGTCGACAGCCGTACTATCATGCACTTGATTCGAGTTGCTATCTGTTTGCTGGAGTGATTTGGGAATGTTTGCGTCTTATGCATCCCTCTGCCGGATACAAGGACACCCTCAGGAGGAAAAGAGGAAAACGCGGGTGGTATCGCTACACACCGAGCGACTCTGTGATAAGAGATGCTTACGAAGATACTCGAGATAGATTGCCTGAGGTCCTAGACGATCTCTGGGAACGTAGGAACGTTAGTCGTTTTGACTCATGCTAGACACTGAAGCTGATTTGAAGTAATCCAATGTATCTTGTTGGTGGGACTTAGACGACACCGCTCATCGGTATTATACCCGCACAGTGGGCTTACTACAAACAAGGGGAGACGCGAGTCGGGTGCATGAATGGCACAAGGGTCCAGTTACTCCATGGAATCAAATCGTGGACGAGAAACAAGCACTCAAAAGCAATTTACTGGATAAACGGCGTGGCGGGAACCGGAAAAACCAGTATCGTGTACAGCCTATGCAATCAGCTCGAGCACGAGGAACGTCTTGGCGCCAGCTTCTTCTGCTCTCGTAGCTCGCCGGACTGTCGGGATGTGAATCGAATCCTGCCAACAATCGCTTTCCAGCTCGCACACTACTCTGACGACTATCGATCGGAGCTGAGTGGGGTACTGGGTGCAGAGCCCACCTTGGCGAGTCAGAATATCGAAGTGCAATTCAAGAAACTAGTGCTCGGACCGTTGACCAAAGTGTGGGACATAATGACAAGAAATCCGGTTGTTGTAATCGATGCGCTAGACGAGTGTACTGACGACGATGGGAAGGAAAGAATCCTCAACCTTTTGTTTCAGTATGCGAAGAATCTTCCGCTCAAGTTCGTGGTCACTAGTCGACCAGAGCCAACCATCCTCGACAGGATAGTCACTGATGGCTCGGGGGTCTGCGAAATTCTGCACCTCCACGAGGTCAACCAGTCGCTAGTTCAGGCAGACATCCAGGCATACCTGGCCGAGTCGTTGGCGTCCATCCGACCTTCCCAGCAGCAAATTGAGATTCTATCAGCACGCACAGGTGGTCTTTTTGCTTTCGCTGCCTCAATTGTCCTATATGTTCTTTCGGAGCAAGCTCTTGAGGGACGCCGGGGGCGCCTACAAACTGTGCTAATAGCCTCATCCAATACTGGCGAAGAAGAGAACGAGGGCATGGATCAGCTCTATCGAGTAATTTTATCCCAGGGAATCGAAATCAGTCAGGATCAGGATGATATAGACCTGCGGCGGCTGATACTTTGGACGATCGTATCTGTTCGCGAACCGATCACCATATCCACATTGGCTGAAATACTCAGCGTTACCGAGGGCCGCATAACATTCGAACTAGATCCACTCCACTCCGTCCTCCATGTTTCGCGACATACTAGGGTGGTTTCGATGTCGCATCCTTGGTTCTTGGGTTTCATCCTTAGTGCCAGACGGGCCGGTCGATTTTATTGTAACGAGTCTCATCGTGCCAAACACTTACTTTCCTGGTGTTTCGACGCGATGGCGCAACAGCTACGGTTCAACATTTGCAACCTCGAAACATCGTATCTTTCAGACCAGGAGGTACCGAAATTCAGACAGAGAGTGGGCCAAGCAATCCCCGACCTTTCTGGGCTCCTTTATGCATGCAAATACTGGGCTGAACATCTTTCCAGTACGCTATCCCAGAGGCACCTACCGTTACTGGAAAGATTTCTTCAGTACCACTTGCTCTTCTGGATGGAAGTAATGAACTTGAGAGGATTGATTAATGTTGCAGAGCAGATGCTCATCCAAGTGTCGGATTGGCTGATGGTGAGGAATGCCCCTCTCCAGCTCAGAAACCCACCCGCTAACATTAATACAAGACTATTCACGGATCGAATGAGCTAAATCAGCTTCTATGCGATGCTCAGAGCTTCGTCACTGCCTTTGCAGTCAGTCCTGCAAGCTTCAGCACGCCTCATATTTATATCTCGATGTTGCCTTTCGTACCAAAGCAGAGTAATGTCTGGACATCTTACTGGCCACAGACTCGTGGTCTCCTGGAGCTGGACGGTACGGCGATGGCAGCTAGATCTAGTGCCCCATTAATGGGGTGGAATACTGGATCGTCTGTACACGAAGTTGCCTCGTCGACTGACGGAAAACGGGTGGCGGCTGGCTTAAGTGACGGAACTGTCACCGTATGGGATGCTTCGACTTGTGCTCGAGTTTCAGGGCCACTAGGATATGAGTGTACTTCAATATGGTCGATCGCGCTCTCACCTAGTTGTAATCGAATCGCATCGGTAGGAAACGACGGTGGCATCTCTATTTGGGACGCTCACGGCGGTAAGCTACTAGCTGGTCCCTGCAAAGGACACGCTGCACCGATCCTTTCAGTTTCCTTTTCTCCAGACGGGGCCCTCCTAGTTTCCGGATCCGAGGACTGCACGATCAGGATCTGGGATTCATACACGGGCGTGCAGGAGGGTGAACCCATCAAGGGACATGAGGCCTACGTAACGTCGGTAGTCTTCTCCCCGGACGGGAACTATCTAGCATCTGGCTCGTATGATTCTACGATTCGAGTCTGGGACTTACAAGGCATAACGGTTGCAGGGCCATTTCAAGGGCATACGGATCGCGTGTACTCGGCTAAATTCTCTCCAGATGGATTACGCCTGGCATCTGCATCTCGTGACTGCACTATCCGTATCTGGGGTATGCATGATGGCGCTATACTCCTTGACCCCCTTAGAGGTCATACAAGCGACGTTTCATCGGTTGCATTCTCTCCTGAAGGTTCAAGACTCGTTTCTGGCTCATGGGATCATACTATATGCGTATGGGATTCCTCGGAGGGGACCTTATTAGCTGGACCGATTGGGGGTTGCTGTGGCATAATCAACTCAGTGTGCTTTACTGCAGACGCAAAACGTATCGTATCCGGCTCTGATGATGGTACAGTATTAGTATGGGATGCAAGTTACGAAACAACGGCACAGGTCAAACCATTGGCATTCGCTGGTATCATTCGCTCAGTCACGTTCTCGCCAGATTGTCGGCGCGCTGCGGTGGGCTCTAGCGATTGCAATATATATATCAAAGATACGCACACAGGCGCACTGATTATTGAGCCGCTCCGGGGCCATGCAGGAGAGATTTTATCCGCTGCCTTCTCCCACGACGGGACGCGGATTGTCTCTGCTTCTAGCGACCGTACCTTACGTGTCTGGGATGCAAGCACAGGCGCTTTGATAGGTAGACCACTCCTGGGCCACAGAGGTTGGGTTCGCTCAGTTCTTTTTTCGCCTGACGGCAACTACGTAGCCTCTTGCTCTGATGACTGCACAATTCGATTGTGGAACGCAGAAAATGATCCACCAGGAAGCAAGCCGTTCAAAGCTCACACAGGCACAGTGACGTCCATCTCCTTTTCGCCAGGCGGTTCCCGCATCGTCTCCGGCTCTACAGATTGCACCATACGTATGTGGGACGTCTATGATAGCACCGCACCTTCCTGGTCCACAAATCATCACAGTCGCGCGGTCAACAGTGTGGCATTTTCCTCCGATGGAATACAAGTCGTTTCAGGCTCAAATGATATGACCATTCTTGTCTCAGATTCGCACAACGGCAGCATTTTGCGTGGCCCTTTCGCCGGGCATACTCACTGGATCCGGTCGGTCACGTTCTCCCCCGATAACAGCCACGTTGTCTCCTCGTCTTTGGATGGAACGGTCCGTGTGTGGAACAATAACACTGGGAACATGATATTTGGCCCGCTGAAAGGGCACACTGGGCGCATCAATCACGCCACCTTCTCCCCTGACGGTGCACACATTATCTCTGGTTCCGAAGATGGTGTAATTCGATCCTGGAATCTCGGGGCGACGGCAGACCCTCAGACCAAACCTTTTGATCAGTGCAAAATCAATCAAGACGGCTGGATCGCCGACTCGGATTGGAATCTACTCCTGTGGGTACCACATGATATGCAATCTGTCCTTCCGATTCCTCCCGGGTCGCATGTAATTTGTCCAACAGGCGGCATCCGTGCCAACTACCAATCCATGCGATTAGGAGAAAAGTGGCGAGAAATATATCCTCAGAATCAGATGAATCGCCCTCGCTATCGTGGGCATTCCAGAGAAGAAGCTCGCAGGAGTATTACTGCTATCTTCCCTCAGGCGCACAACTTCGTAGGAATATCCGCAGTTATTGGCTCGTTTCGAGCGCTTCATTCGCGATCTCCGATATTTTTACCCCATCACCAGCTTCTTCGAGAATTCTCGAGGACTCGAGATCCCGTCCAGACTGGCCCAGTATCGGCCGAGCTCACAGTTACTTGAATAATTGCCCTATCATGTAAGTAGAATATCTCATACTGTGGGCCACTGGTGGCTGATTGGCGTATTGTCGTAGTTAGTTCTCTTGGTATGCTTTCGGATCTTTTCGAGGGGTTCCGGTCGAATTACCATAAGCACGCCTTGGATCCATTTACCATACATTATTCACTTGGTCTTGTATATGCGCACTCCATGCATTTGTAGTACTGATTGAAGCTCAGGTGGTCATTATTATCCATGACTTGAAATACGCACTTCAGACGTTGAAAACGATGAGTTTGCAATCACTTCCTTTCAGGAGGACTAAAAATAGAGGTGCTATGTAAAGGACGCCAACCGCGCTCAGAACACCGGCCCAGGGGTTCATCGCAAAGGTACACGCGGGATCTCATCGAATATCTCTTTACGGTATACGCTTCTCCAAGCCAAATGCATACGTGAGCTGATCACGATATGAGTGTGACCAGTAGAACAACAGTTTAGCTGCAAGGGTACTGCATTTACACTCGAGAGCAACTGGACGGCACTTTTATCACGGGAACTCAATCACAGCCAACTTTATGGTCATACATGGCATATGAGCTAAGGCCGTGCACATTTACCTTGTATCAACAACCAGATACCCCTTTGCTTCCTCGGGGCACCGAACCGTACTTTGATCTGGAGCAATAACCGGGATCCGTTTGTCCTACGAAATTATAAATAAATTTGTGAAAGATTATCTGAAGGACAGTGAGAACAAAGTTGGAGTGGGCATACTTGCCGACAAATTCAATTTCATGTTTACCCCCACGCCCTATGACAACGGCACTCTGCTGGTATGGCTACCTCATAGTTCACTTGCCCGGCCACTTACCCTTCCCCCCGATACCTTCGGGGCGCTTTTGCATCCTCCGTACGACGACACCAAGGATGGGCTGGCGATCGATCCATATTGCATTGTTTCAGGCCAATGCGGTCGTCGCGATCAAGGCACTACAACAAATGCTTGGATTATAAATAAGTGAGTGCGAGATATTGGCACAGACCACCCCGCTGACCCCATTGATGGGATTCAAGGCGGATAATGAGGTTGGTGCTGCTACGGCTTTCTCGGTGTCGTAGCGTATGTTAGCCATGACACCCAGATGAGAGAGTTGTAACAGCGTTGTAACTCGAGCTGACCCTATTGGGGGCTGGCTTGTGGCTTAAGTGCGGACACATATCAGGGCCTCAGGGACCTCTTGACATGTGGCTGTTATTCGCCATCCGCTCGCGAATTTGCCACCCGGTGTGCACTCGAAAGCAATGCTCCAACAGCTCGCGATTGAGTGCCCGAGACTGAATTTTAATGTCTCTGTACATAATTTTGCACGCCAAAATGAATGACTCTTCCTTGAGAATAAATATTGTTTCTTCTCGGCTCCGCCTTCATCGACAGCCCAACATCAGCGTTACACATCTTGGCTTGACATGTCCTTTAATCGCACTCATTACAGCCCGGCATTCAGGGGCTTGGGGTATCGAAAAAGACACTCAGACTACCCGTGGTCGGAAAGGCGAATATTTGTTCACGACAGGGAGCTAGAATATATTCGATTGCTGAGCCAAGGTTCAAGACGGCGGTAGGAATCCATCCATACCTTGTTCTTGGGAAAGATTGGGTTGCTCCCTTCCTTGCACTTGGCGTTGAATTCGGCTGAGTGGCTGCTATCTCGATGTCTATAGTCCAAAAGTTAGTTGTATGGCATATCTATACACCCCGGAACTTACTCCTCGAATGCAACACGGTTCTTGTACCTATATGCGCCGATCAGCGTGGGACACATCACCATTGCAAAACACCTCACTCTTCATAAATCCCGTACTCGGTAAAGTCCTTGTTGACCGACACCGCAAACTGGTTCATTCCAGGCTCGGTGTGCACATGTCGTAGAAACTCTTGAAATATTGGAATAAATCGTTGTCTTGCGTCTCCGCTTTGCTCGATGAACAACTGGTTATAAGATAGTTGAGTACGAGTGCCAAGAGGAGCGGGATCGTTTACCGTGGCAATAACGATGACTCGTTCGTCTTGAACAAACTGAGCTAGATCAGCCATGATGCAGCGCAAATGCTATGGACGCCGGGAGGGACCTGGCGAACTGCGTGGGATGCTTTATCGACCATTGCGCGATGACAGGCCTTGTCGGAGAAAGTGGGCGGGCCGCCCGGGTGTGCGTCGAGAAACGAAGTCACCATTCCCATCAAGGAATGCGCTTGGTGTAGTTTGGATAGAGGAAATGCCCATGTTGGGAAATTGTGCCAGGGAAGAAGATGTGCACTCGCTCCGGTCCGGAGAAATTGATGAGTCTCCGAGTTGATTTAGGTTTGCACTGAGGAAAAGGATTTTATTCAAAAGTAGATAAGACATACGCTTCCCGAAAAGGGCATCAGTTTGATGACGTCGAAAATCAACCTTGCAACCCTCTAGGTATTCATAGCCCATCTGCATTGGCAAGCTCGATGATCCTTCCTATTCCTATTAATAACAGTGTTACGCCCTGCAAACCAACCGGAAGTCTTGTAACAAAACATAAGCTTTCATTCAATACGAGTGACTCGTAAGTTAAAACATACCTGGTGTCTGGTGTCCTTCGTCCAATGCTTTTGACGCCCCCCCCCCCAATCAGATTCCGACTTTAGTTTGTACCAGGTCGAGCACATTAGTGTGCTCAATACGGTAGGCCCGATCAAGAGAGGGTCGTCTGGAAAGAAAAGTGAATCCTTTCCTCGCCAAAACGGGTCATGTACTGCTACAACAGCAACTGAGAAAATCGCTTCCAGAGCAGCCAACCCATCATCTGGGGGTCGAGAATAATAATACCTGTTCGAGTTCTGCGGCAAAGGACCACCACGCCCAATCACGTCAAGTTGGAAAACAGCAGCGTCTGGAAAGTATACTTTGCATATTTCGAAATCAGTGATGCCTACTTTCCAAATGAATCAGACGTTACGGCACGGGTAATTCTGAGGTGTGTATTTTACTGAATGGGAAAAAAGAGTCATTCAACGTGCTGATTGTCAGTTTGGTAGACAACAACATGAACGTGAAGGGGTGCGCTCACAAGGCGTGTTCCCGGAGCCTCGCGAATCAGCACGCTCGAGCAGTGAACGAGAAACAAAATGCACCTACGAGTGACGACAGGATGGATAGATACAGAGATATCCGAAAGCTCTGGAACTGGAAATTGGGAAAGCGAACGAAAGGCTATGGCCATGTCGTGACCGTAGCTTTTACCTATACTAATCATCTGGAGAGTATTCAGGATCAACAAGTCGCACGGGTTGAACTGGTTCGATTCACCCACCATTGTGAGTCTCCGCATCTCCCTGAAAAATTATCTTATTTCGCTAACCGTTTCTAGCGACTTTGTAGGGAGGGCTAAATATTTTTAGGTGATGTTCCTCACAAGAGCAATTCGTCAATTCGTCATGCGAGTAAGCGATGAGAAGTTGCACGAGGAACCATATCGCTCCATCATACACGCGTCTCGACACGCGGTTGCCACCTTTGCGCTCCAGAGGCGGTTGCCCGGGCGAGCTGCACGTGTCGTAGGAGCAGCGTAGTCGGAGTTGGGGGAATTTTGTCCCTCGTAGTCTTAGACTTGATGGACTGGAAATAGGAGTGAGGCCGTTGGGTCTGTGACTCGAGTCAAATCTACCGCCCCGAAGCCAGCTTGGGTTGGCTCGTCGCGGTCAACTCGGGTTAGGCACTTGTGATAGTCAGGGCCCTGTATTGTATAATCTGTGGCTGTGACCTATCACTCCTGACCACGCGCGACCAACACGCTGCACTTACAATAGCACTACTCGAAATTTTCATATTAAACTGAAATCGCACACGTGTTCAGATATCTATACTACCAATATACATAGGATCTATTATTCCTCTAGGCTCCTTGACTACAGACGTGTAGAGTCGATGGACCTCGACATTCGACGAGTACAATCAGGCTTCCCAGTTTCCACTTCGATGGTCTTATGTTTGTGAAATCTGGCAGCGTGAGCATCCGTTTGCAATTCTGCAGCCGAAACCTTGCACTGAACGACGGTTGGGACCCCGGGTTCCAGGAAATAGATTGGCGCATTCGGTAAGCAGACAGTAACAAATACGCACCCGAAATCTAGACGTTCGTTCGATCGGATTGTCCTAATACTCCCCTGTAGTGCCATTGGGTACCATGTTTCTGCTTTGTTTATAGCTTTGGGACAGGGTCTCCCGCTCGTTCACGACGGGCGTCCCTCAGCCAACTCATCTTTGCAGTTATACGTATCGAGGATTTCTCCCAGCCTGAGCACTACCGACAACGGCTGGACTGATATACTTAACATCGGTGCCAAGGAAACGAGGCTGGACCGTACCAATGGAATACATGAATCGGATCTCCGAGGTAAATTACGTGGACCAAAGTCTCAAGGAGTGGCCACAACGACAAGGTGAACGGATGGATGTGCATAGCGATCAATTCGGGATACGATTTAAATTAATTTACCAAAATTAGCAGGAGAGAATAGGGTTTCGTATACGTTGATCGTTCCAATACATTTATTTGACTGGTGCATCACATTTTGCGGTTCGTCAAGGGCGAACTTGCGCAAACTTTTGGACCCTTACTTGTACTACAATAAGTCCTTCTGGGGTGCTCGGGCATGGGTCCTAGACCGATGCCGTGCCCTCTCAATCCGAATGTGCTAGGATTTTGCGCCTACCTGTGCGTGCATATAATCCTATGTCCTGGTTACTGAAGCAGAATCTTTCTTTTTTAATGAGCGACTGGGCTGTGCGCCAACCATCTTCCCCAGCCAATGGAAATCTGGGCGTTTTCTTGGCCGTCAATCCAACGATTCTGCAATCTCCAACCAATTATGGCAAATCATAAGGCGGTCGCGACATACTTTTATAGGAAACGCTTACATTAGCATTTCCGCGGACTCAGCGGGCAATTCTCGACACCGAGATGCTACGGCAAAGTAATTTGCCAATCGTAGGCTGCTCCACTCTGGGACCGAGCCAACGAACTAATCACAGCCTCGTGTGGCCCATCAACCTTATATATCTTCCTCGCAACTCAGTGACACAACTACTCCTTTCGCCATCCTAGCTCGAGTGGCAACACTTGCACTGCAGATGGCATCCAAACCAAGCTCGCGGTTGGTAGAACGACTTCGCGACTGCCTACCACACTCGCGACGGCGCCCGAGCTCAGACCCCGCCACTGTACCCGCTTCCGCTCAAGAAGGTCGCTTGGACACCCCGAAATCTGGACCTAGCCGAGCCAGACTCACGCCGCCTATTCCTTTTGTGGACTTGCCATGGGGTGGCACTCGAAAGGCCAAAACAAAAGATGTCCCTGCGCTTGGGACGTTGAAGGTGGCGCTCTCAGGATTACAAACGACTCTAGAGGTTTTCCCTCCACTCCAGGTTGCAGTCGGCGGATTGCTGGATTGTTGGGCCCACCTACAGGTAAATATTTGACACTATATTTTATAGAAGATAAAGTAACATATGGAGAACTAGATTGCGGATCGGAATCGCCGAGCGTACGAAGAGCTTGGATCGGATCTCGCTAACATAGCCGGCCATCTACAAGCGCACATATCCGAATCAAAGCCTACCTTTATGCCATACTCAGTCGCAAATGTAGCAAGGTAACTTATGTGGCGTCTTCTGAATCGGCACGCGACTGAACCACGAGTAGATGTATTGAAGAACAAGTCCAACATATTCAAGAACAGCAAGCTCGATCAAAAGCGAGGCAGCTTGCCGATGCTAGCGGAGATGAGGAGGACGTAATCAAGTGTTACCGGAGATTAGGAGCCTTATTTCAACAGTTACAGGTAAAGTCTTCTCGAATCGAAGCCCAAGCACCAGAAGCCCTGATCAAACCATAGATGGACATTTCGCTAAGCATATGGGACGCTGTACGCCAGCTACAGATGGTAATTCATAGACCAAGTACTCTGAGCCTTACTAAGTCAAACTTCTCAGGATGCACAGCTGGACCGCCTTTCACCCGCGCACGGCGCCTATTACAACGCAGCTTTATCAGCCAGCGCTACAAAGCGAGTTGGATGCACCGAAAATACAAGGGTCGGCGTACTCGGTCACTTCAGTATATGGTCACGACTGGAGAATGGACCGAAACTACTCTGGATGAACGGCATGGCTGGTACTGGAAAGACGACAATCGCATATAGTCTTTGTGAGCAACTCGATCAGGACAAGCAACTCGGCGCCAGCTTCTTTTGTTCTCGCATTTCGCCGAGATGCCGAGATGTGAATCGCATAGTACCAACAATAGCATACCAGCTCGCACGCTACTCGAACGCATATCGATCCGCCCTATGTCGAGTACTAGGAAACGAACCTGACGCGGCGAGGAAGAATATTGCAGTCCAGTTTGAGAAATTGATTGCGGATCCGTTGGTGCGAGTGAAGAGTGCCATGCCATTGGATACCACGATTGTGATTGATGCTCTGGACGAATGCAGCGACGTATACGGGATAAACCAACTGCTTGACATGCTGCTTCGACATTCTGTCAATCTGCCAATAAAGCTCTTCGTAACCAGCAGACCAGAATCACGTATCTCCGAGAAGATGACACCCTACGGCGACAACACTCTATCCATTCTTCGATTGCATGACATTGAGCGCTCTCTTGTACAAGAGGACATCAAAACCTACCTGACCGCGGCGCTTGTTTCGATTCACATTACTGGAACAGAGGTAGAGCAGCTTGCCGCTCAAGCCGGGACTCTTTTCATTTTCGCTGCTACTGCTATCCGGTATATCCTCCCCGAAAAGGGATCCGTCGATTGCCGTCAGCGTCTTGCAGCTGTTCTTGCATTAGACTCTAGCTCGAACCACAAGAGCTACCGGGATATCGACAAACTGTACTCGACAATTCTGGCGAATGCCCTCGATGCAGAGACCCTAGAGGACACGGAACTGGAGAATAGGCGGCGGGTGCTCTGGTCTATTGTGTGCTCCAGGGAACCGCTATCAATAATCTCGCTGGCAGAGCTACTTGACCTAGCGGATAGCCAGGATGTTCGATTGGCAATACAACCCCTACAATCCGTGGTTCATATATCTCAGAGCACCAGCATTGTGTCTACGCTGCATGCGTCTTTTCCCGACTTTTTGCTGAACTCACAAAGATCTGGCAAGTTTTATTGCGATCAGCTACAGCACAACGAGTACCTAGCAGACCGTTGTTTTCGTTTGATGAAACGATCCCTACGGTTTAACATATGTGGGCTCGAAACGTCGCACCGCTTTGACCGCGACGTATCTGATCTTCAGGAACGGATCGAGCGGGCGATCTCGCCAAGTATATTTCATGCATGTCGTTACTGGGGAGATTACACGTCTAGTACAACCACTTCAGGGGGGTTATACCAACTTATCAGTGATTTCCTTCAATATCGGTTGCTGTTCTGGATGGAGGTTCTGAACCTGAAAGATGCAATAGGTCACGGCGACTCGATACTCTTTCAGATATTAAACTGGCTTCCAGTGAGTCAATATATGCACTTTCAGGGGCATACAATTTGACAAAGCATAGACAGATGATACGTCAGCCGAGCTCCGAGCATTTTTGTTTGATGCGCGAAGCTTTGTTACCACGTTTGCCACAAATCCGACCTCTTTCAGCACTCCCCATATCTATGTCTCTGTGCTACCCTTCACACCAAAACGTAGCCTCGTTTGGTCCAACTATTGGCCGCGGACACATGGTCTGATCTGGAGTGAAGGTGCAGCTATTGAAGCTAGGGGGAGTACCGCGTTAGCTACGTGGAATGCCGGGAGCACCGTCAACGGAATTGCCATATCTGGGGATGGGAAACGCATGGTTTCCGACTCCCTGGACGGTACGGTAGTAATATGGGACGTATCGAAGGGTAATCACATTCTTGGACCTTTGGACGCCGGGCAGGATACTATCTGGTGCGTTGCCTTCTCCGTTGATGGCAAACGAATCGCTGCAGGCTCTAGAGATTCATCGATCTGCATCTGGGACGCGCACAACGGCAATTTAGTTGCCGGACCGCTCAAAGGTCACTCGGACTCTATCGCCTCGATCGCGTTCTCCCATGACTGTTCTCTCATTGCTTCTGGCTCCCAAGATCATACGATCCGTTTGTGGAACGCATACTCGGGTGCCCCAGTTGGTGGTGCTCTTGAAGGGCATTCAGACAGCGTGTGGTCGGTTGCATTTTCACCGAATGACAGACAGGTCGCGTCTGGCTCCCATGATCGCTCAATCCGGTTGTGGAGCTTGGACACTAGGACTATTATAGGTCAACCATTTGAAGGGCACACCGGCGAAGTCAATTCAGTTGCAATCTCACCAGACGGACTACGCATCGTATCCGGTTCCCACGACTGCACCATTAGAGTGTGGGACATAGACATGGGCACAACGATAGTTGGGCCGTTGCTGGGGCATACTAGTAACATCTACTCAGTATCATTCTCGCCTGATGGGGAACTAATTGTTTCTGGCTCCGACGATAGTACAGTGCGGGTATGGCATTCGATCGACGGCGTCCCGGCGGCTGAACCGTTTGATGGACATGAGGATGCCGTGAACTCGGTTACATTTTCACCAGACGGCACACGTATTTTTTCTGGCTCCAGCGATTATACTATATGCACATGGGACAAACACCACGGAACGGCAGTTACAGCCAAGTCACCCGGTCACAAGGGTGCCATACACTCGGTAGCCCTCTCGCCTGACGGAGCACGCGCTGTATCTGGTTCAAGCGACCACACACTCTTTATCTGGGAGACGAAAAATGGGATATTGGTTTTTGGGCCATTGACCGGTCACACCAACCCAATACGCTCAGTTGCTTTTTCACCGGACGGGAAGCGCATCGTCTCTGGTTCGTATGATTGTACACTTCGAACTTGGGACGCATACACTGGCGCCTTACTCGCCGGACCGTTTGAAGGGCACACAGGCTATGTCTGGTCGGTCGCATTCTCTCCCGATGGCAGCCGCATTGCATCCGGGTCAAGTGATGGCACAATTCGGTTCTGGGATTCGCATACTGGCATATCTTTGACTGAGCCGCTCAAGGGGCATACAGGCTATGTGATGTCGATTGCATTTTCACCAGACGGCGCCCGCATCGCATCGGGGGCCTTTGATGACACAGTCCGAATGTGGAGCGTGGATGAGGGCACGACCCCCCTCTGGACCTCCAATGCTCACACCCGCGACGTCAACTGCGTAGCGTTCTCACCCGACGGCACTCGAGTCGCCTCTGGCTCAGATGATTGCACCATCCTGGTCATGGACGCTCGTGACGGCGCAGTGCTGTATGTTCCATTCGTGGGACATACCGATTGGGTCTGGTCCGTCGCATTTTCGCCCGACGGGAGTCGCGTTGTATCAGGTTCCAAGGATCATACGGTCTGCGTGTGGGACGTGCAGAGCGGCAACGTGGTGGTTGGTCCACTTGAAGGTCACACCGAACCGGTTATGTCCGTCGGGTTCTCTCCCGATAGTACACATATCATCTCTGGCTCGGAAGATGGTACCATTCGAGTTTGGGATCTAGCAGCTACGAGCAACCCAGTATTTGAAGCCTTTAATCATCCTCTTGATGAATCTGGCTGGATGATCGACTCGCATTCGCGGCCGTTGCTCTGGGTGCCATCCTATCTGCGAAAGGCACTCCCCCGTCCTTCTGACCCTGTCGTTATTTCCGCAAGTGGGCCGTTGCACATTGATTATAATCATTTACTTCTCGGAGAACAATGGCAACAGTGTTATCGTGTTTCGTCGAATCCACCCATGTCTTAGTCACCATGTACGTGATACAATCCTTTAATGCCTAATGATCCTAGAGCGTCAATACGATTACTATTTGACAGCTCTCTTCACTTCATGATTATTTGTCCGTCTCGGGTTCATTGCCTCGTACGCTTTCTCTATGCCCTGGTTTCTTTCGTTATCTGCGCCTAGCTTATTGGGCACGTATTACGAATCGCGTTTACTATAGCGAATGGTGTTGTCTGAATGAACATGCGTTTGTATATCCGCCCATAATATTCTCCTTGAGACTGATCTCGACGGGGATTATGTTTCACCAAGGTCCTGGGTCCCGAGCCGAAACCTTACAGCTATCGTAGTGGTTTACCTGCCACGATTTATCATGGCATGGATGCAGAGTTAATTGCGCCTCCAAGTGAATCATTGGCGTACTATAAAATGACAACGGCGCAACAGATCCTAGATTCTGCTGGAGCATTCATCCTCCGCGTCGCTCAATATACTGCCGGATAAGCGCGTGTCCATCCGCCTTGGCAAAGAACTGGCGGTCCTTGGCGCTCTCGTAGAGAACTAGGTTGCACTCTTTGGCGTATTTGAGAACCAAGTCGTAGTCGGCTTGCGACCCAAATTCGGTGTACAAGTAACCTGATCGAATTCGTCAGTGAGTTGACAACTGGGGAAAAGACCGGCTCGCCTTCAGCCTCCTGGACTCGGTTTTGCTCCATCTCCCATAACCGGATCTGATCCTGAACTGTAACAGGGAGCAAAGGATTCTGCAGTAATAAATGAGTTGAAGTCCAACTATGTTGGGGTGACACGTACTTGTCGGCGCATCTGAGGGTGCGCATGAGTTTCCAAGTAACTGATTATCTACAGTTGGGGGTTTAGTAGCCTTTCACGAGAACAACCAGTGTGCGACTGACCTGCTCCGCTGAGATCCCCTTGCCCAATGCTTTCTTTACACTCTCGCGTGTGATATGACCCACCACCAAGTTTGGAATCGGGAGCGGAGAGATACGAAGAGATTCAAAACGGATGTTTGTAAAGGATTGTCTGGGAACAAAAATGAGCCCACCACTCGTAAAAGAGGGAGTAAACATACCAGTATATGCGTATAGACGATAGTTGGTCTCCAAAATGATGAATCCTCGATCTGCTGGGTCGGTGCCTGTAGACGAGGTAGAGGGAGGAAGCGGAGGAAGGGAAGATGCGAGAGTAGTAGCAAGGCGGGTTGGATAGAACGATTTGCTATTGTTCTGCAATAAAATTATCAGTCGAGACCACAATACCAGTCCAGGGTGACCTCACATAAGGAACGTAGACGATCCCATAATCTTTGAGATCCGTCATCATTGCATTTTGAGTCAGCGAGAGATTATCACAAGAATATTCCTTGAGCGCCAGATCAACAAGATACCCATGAGAATGAAAACGAAACCTACTTGTCCCAATTTCATCAGCGACAACATGAACAAAAAGCTGAGCACTTCTGCAATGTCCATTCTTCGAGCCTATATTCCAACATGATGAGCGCGAGTAGACTTGAACGAGACATTACACGCACATCAGACATATGAAGATATTGTAACAGAATATCCCACAATTGCGCTCGAGGAGATTGCAATAAGAATTGGAATCCGGTCGAGGTAATTTCGTGGCTTCCACCTCTTTGAACGGTCACGCGGGATAAGGACACAGTCTTGATAAAATCAATTGGTTGCTTACCCTCGTCCCTCCTCTAGCCACCCTCCCGCCACCAACAAATGCAATGCGCCACCGCCCGGTCGTTGAGCCGAGGACGCAGTGTCGACCATGTAATGGAGAATTGTCTAAGAGAATTTTCGTAAGAACAAGAAAAAATAAATCACAAATTAGGGAGCATACCTCCCAATGCTCGAGTGCCTTTTTATCCAGCTGCTCGATGGACATTTGGCTTGGACCTCGTGAGGGTACCGGCATACCAAATGACCTATGATCTCCGCTACAGATCATGAACCATTAGACCAAATAATGGTGAGGGCGATAGAAGCTTACCCGCCGCGTAGCGCAACCCTCAGCGAATCACGGTACGCAGTCGTCAGCATCACACTAGGAGGATTGGATGCCGAAACGCGTAGTATGCTGAGGGCTTTGAGATCTGACACCGAGGTTTGCATCGCACTACAGCCCAAGTTAGAATAGCGCTAGGAGTCACCAGAATGCTCGAACTTGCGTTACAGCGTCCGGTTTTGCCCATCCCATAAGCCCATGCAACGGCACACCCGCGTCGCACCATAACAAGTTGAGTACAAGTTGTCGATCGAGCTGCCGAAGGAGTCTAGCAAATAATTAGTATCTCATACCACATAAAAAAGACTTGGGCGCGAAAAGAGTGCCTCACAATCAACTCTCACCGAAAAACCGCAAGGCAGGCGCTCGGTTTCGAGTACAGTCGGTTTAGCGTCTGGGGTGGTTGGAGTTTGAGAAATGGTAATAGGACGTGTTCTGTTTCATGATGCGGCCGGGGTGGAAGTGGGTCTGAAGGGGCCGAGGGCATAATTACTAGTCGAGTTCGGGGTCGTGGGCCGGCAAGAAGATTCGGTGCAGGTTTGTTTTTCTAGCGTGAAGGGTTCAAGCCGAGCTCGAGTAAGAAACTAGTTGATCGTGTACAGAGCACGAGTCCCGGCTTGTTTTTATATTCCGAGAATCAATCCCAGTTCGTTACGCAGCGTCCAGTCAGTCTCAAGAGACAATTTGTTGACAATTGCGGTGGTGGAATGGATCCAGCTGACAAGCGCCCATGTCCATACACCGGCAAACATCGTTGGATGACATCATCACACCCGAGTCTCACACAGGTCTGTTCACGCATACAGTGGGATTCTGCGATTGTTACCCTCCAAATGGGACTTTTGCTCGAGTGACGAATATATTCGATACATGGGCTCGTGGAGAACTCGTATAATACAGGTTTCGTCGAGACATAACCCTTCGTTTTTATCTGTGATCAGGGTGTTTGACGCACTACTCCTAACCCAAGTGGAGACGAGTCCGCCTTTCTGAGAAATAACAAGTTTTTCAAGTGTTACGACAAACCTACGCCATCTCACTCGCCTCACCTTCAAGACAACCAATCCTGCTGCTGATGCGCCTTGCCATTCGACTGCTCATATATAACACTACCACAGATAAGTCCACACCCACACCTAAAGCAAACCACTCACTCCAAGATATGGTCCACTTCCTCTTCCTTTTCAATCGCCACCAACCCATCATCCCAATGCACGACCACCGGCCACCTCACCGCCTCTGGGCTCCTCGACGCCAAATCCGCCAACTCGTCCGCACTCGACACTTGCTGCGAATGTTTGACAAGGAACCGGCTCAGCGACGGAGGGCCAGTAATCGACGGAATGGGCTGTTGCGAGCGGAGGTATTGGAGCATAGTTTGGTATTGGTCCACGGTGGGTGGAGCGGTGGCTATGTCGAGGTTGAATTCGAGCGGGCGTTGGGGCATTTTTTGGGCTGTTAGTGTCCCGGATGCTTCGTTCTTTGCTCGGGCTGCTGCGATACGTTGGGGGACATAGGGGTTGGAGAGTGAAGAGCGGAGAAGTTGGAGGATGTGTGTCGAGTGGGATGATTTCGTGTTGTGACTACCAGAGCATTGTGAGAAGTTAATGAAACCGCCTAGGTAGTATAGTGCACTTACAATATCGACAGATTGGGGATCGAACGGTGAAAACGGAACGACATGGTGAATCGTTATAGTGCCAAATGAATGACGCAGGCGAGATGATCTTCGCTTGTCACGTGAAGAGTTCAGAGCGTGGTTCCGTTGCTTGTGATTCGGCGTAACCCGTGCAAAATACGACTCGAGAGCAGTTTGGCAGTTATACTGAGTCTATGGCGAGCGGTCGTCGAGTCAGAGGTTCTAAGCGTAGTACGGAGGTCACCGGAGAAGATATAGGGTGTTCCCGGATAGGCAGATACGATTGCGGCAGCGGCGGCCCGGAATAAGATTCATGTAGGGTTACGACAAATGCAAGCATTGGGGTTGTACGTTCGCTCGGTGGAAAACTAGAGCCTGAGGTGCGCCGTATCTGATAGCTGGTGAACTCTGGACGTGGTCAACAGCAGAACTGGCCAGTGTAACGCTTGGCTGGTAACGGTGAGCCATAAGCGCCCTTCTGGCGTTTCTCACCCGACCTCGACCCCACCTTCCCAATGTACGTTCCACTACCGCCATCACGCCGGAGAAGAATGCCAAGTTGATCTAATACTAGTAGATATGTCGCTCACTCGCACATTTACGCGAGGCTTGGCTGCGGCCTCTGGGTCTTCACCCGCAGCTACTTCCACGCCCACTCATTACCGCATAACCCTCCGACGCTCAGCCATTGGACTCCCGAAAGCCTCCAAACGAACTCTTGAAGCACTCGGCATCCACAGACTAGGCGCTACCGTCTTCCAGCGTCATACTCCGGAAGCAGCGGGAAAGATTCTTCGAGTAAAAGAGTTGGTGGCGGTACAGAACGTCCCAGCGAGCGAGGTCAAGACAAAGGCCGAGATGAGGGCCGAGAGAAAGGCAGTGAGGGGGTATCAGGTGGTTAAAGGCTGGAATGAGACGGCTTCATCGTAGCCGCGGATTGCAATATAAAACTATACCTATATTACTCTAGCCCCGAGTCAACCGAGTGAGAGCTTAAGTGCTTGCGACATACATGGGAGTGGGTATCGTGGAGCACTTCTTCATAAGCTTCACAAACTAGGCCATTGGTCCACGCGGGATTGGGTGCTCGTTCTGTTTGACGAGACCATCACCACAAATTTGAAATTAATTTTACCTTTGCAGCCAGCGTCCATCACTTGCCACTCACCGCGGCATACCGTCAACCTCGCATCATCTAAATTAAATTATAACACACACGAAACTAGCTTGCGTGCAAATCCGCTGCAATTTAGGGTTTCGAAATATTAGTCATGTTAACTCGTCAGCACTCTTGGGTTCCGGTCTCTGCTCTTCGCCTCGCAAAGGGAAGCTTCCATAGCTCGAGTTTGGTAGAGGCGCGCCCTCAAGATGGGGAAGGTGAACGCGAGCAACGTGAGTAGGCCCATCACGACTTTATTTCGTACCCACCTCACAACAACCCAAAGCTTCGTCCCCGCACAACCACGATTGGCGGAGAAACCAGCACAAGCTCCAATATTCACCTTTCGACCAGTCCTTTCCGCAAACTCCCTCATGAAACTCGCCAAATCGCTACCCGACAAACCCTCGGAAACATCCACGAAACCCAAGAAATTTCGACAGCACGGACGAAAACTCATTGTCGACCCCCCTTGCTCTCCAGCCTCCATTCGAACGAGAGGCCAATATAAGATTTGGCGTAATTGAGTGGGTCATGGTCGATAAGGTGAATATGCCGTTCGGTGAGTGAATTTACACCTCATCGGCAATATACTAATTTATCGAAGGCTCGCCTTAGACCCCGACTTTACATTCTATCAACTCACCCCCCACTCCCAAACTGAATACGTCGCTGAGATTGTATACCTGGAAACCGCAACCCCATGATCCTTCCAAAATTGCGATGCGCCTGAGCCGGAGAAACCCGGTTGCATCCAGCATAGAAACCCAGACTCGGATGCATAGCCATCATATTCTACAACCCCTCGAAAAGGGTGGACCACCTAGTTCCAGATCTAAAAACTGAAATTATGTGGTGGGTGGAGTGGTGGGCATGTCGAGGTTGAATTCAAGCTGGGATCGAGGCTGAAATGCCGAATTTCGTGATTCGGATCCGTTTTTCGCTACTATGTCTGGCCAGCTGTGAGGAAACAGGCGTAGATGGGGTCCCGTATGGCCATCGTGTTGAGCGGTTCACACTACATACACCTAGTCGGGTTGTAAGTCGCGCCTTGCTGTAGTATTGAATAGATATGCTAGATTCATTTCTCGTGTGTACGCGTAATAAATAATAAACATAAAGCCGGCCAGCAGCTCCGAGCCTCAAAGGCCACGTTGAATGCATAACACAGAGGGCTGAGCCAAACACTCGCCTGTATATTTTCTCGCCCAATCCTCTCCCCTAGAGCTTTGCTAGTTTCTTTTTTTCCCCAGAACGGGCACCACCCTCGATCAAATGCGCATCGCCTATCATTTCCCTCCCTTTCACTACCACGATACTTCCTCCGCTCGCAATTACTCCCTCATCCAGTCGTTCTCCCTCCTTAGGACCCGCAACGCTCAGTGAAACTCTGGCTCAGTCGTTTTAGTTCACGACGTTTGCGAGCTCCTCCGCATCAACATTCGTTGCGCGAGCTTTCCCCCTGGCTGAGCTCGACAGACGATCGCCTCCCTGAGTATTGTGATTCCCGCTTGCCTGTCCATGTTGGATTTCGGGGCGAGCTTGCGCCACGGTCGATGGGAGCGTGCGTCCTAGCATCGCGGAGAGCCCCCGACGTGCCTGAGGGATGCTTTGCAGTCCGGCCTCGACTGTTGATGGTACTGGGAGCTCTTTGAACTGATAAAGGCACTCCATGAGTTGGTACGCATAGACCCCCAAGGCCGCGGTTATTTTGCCGCTCGACCCATTCCATGTGCTTTCTACGAGCTTGAAGAACCGTTCTTGGGCCTCCCCGCCGTCTTCTCCATCCTTAATTCCCAACTCGCGCCGCAAACCCATGATATCGATGTCCTCCAAATTATTGTCATTGTTGGTCTGCTGGAGAACATGTAGAAGGCACAATTGGCTAGCCGCAAGGAACTGTTGCACTACTGCCAGATCCTTTTCAATCTTATTATTGGAGTTAACCAGCAGGGGATTGGTTGCTGACTGGAGCTTTGAAACAATTTCGCGCTCCTCCATTGAGCGAACAAGCTCTCCCGATGGCTCTGGGATCGGAAGAACACCCAGCAGTTGCCCGCAATGCATGAACAAAGGAGCAGGCGGCAACGAAAGCGACATGCTTTCAAGGACAAACACATATACGTGAGGTCGCATCGTCTCGGGCTTTATGACGCTGTAAATGCTGTGGAAGGCTTGCAGATAGGGCAAAGCCGTCTCAGTTACTGGGTTTTCGTTGCGATATGCCCAAGAATTATTTGAGTGCCGTGAGGGGTCAGATACCCAAAGGCGGTGGACCGGAGCCTCATTATAGGTTTCCATGTCGAACTGGCGGTACCCGTCTTCGGTTAGTGCCGGACTCTCCAACCCGGAGGTGAGACGATTTGAGGGGTAGTTTAGTAGTTCCAGTAGGGCAGTCTCGTGTAGCATGATTGAATTCTCCAGACTCGCCGACTGCCAATCAACTAGTGCACTTAGTCTTTGTCCCATCTCGGCAAAGTCTTCTATTCGAGGGGTATCCTTGTGCATTTCTCGGCGCTGCAGGAGCACGGAAGTAGCAAGGCGGCCTTTAGCTGAGACGAGTATGAACGACATTCCTTGTGTACAAGTCGCCGACAGATTTTACTGACGGTCAAGGCAGAGTCACCAGCCAAGATAAGGCCCAGTACAATAGCCACATTGGTCAGTAGAAACAGAGTGGATTCGTGAAGGTAGGCCTCGTTGTGATCGAGATGCTTCTCGAGTATGTTGATGATTGAGCTAAATTGCGGGCTTGTGATGTTAGAGTTGCTCCTGAGTAACTCCAAGCTATGCGGTGCAAATGTACTGCCAACTCGAAGAGCTTCAAGATTGTGGGTGTCTGGCTGAAACTTGCCGTCTGTAATTAGATCAGCCAGATTCCTACAAATAGCTCCAAGTTAGCGATCGAATCCATTTGATTAAAATAAAATTGCATCAGCTTGCCTCTCGGCCATTGCCTGCAGATCCCAGATTGTGGTTTCAATATTCTCTATAGTAACTGCTTGCGTGGTCGTGGGGTGATCCATTTGCCGAATAGTGACCGATGGACCAAGCGCGGAAAGAGCCTGAGAGTAGAGTTTTAATGTTGTGTGTGCATTGTCGGCCCTATACAGGTCACTAGAAGCTAATCGTCTCAGGATCTCAAGTGTAGCATTGCATCCCTCCAGCGGTTGACGTGGGAATTGTTTATTTACACTAGCAATGGACTGGAGGGCCACGTCAACGGACTGGGGTACCTCGCAGTTCTTGATTAACCAGCTCAATGATTGGTTGGTCACAATATCGTGCCTTGGGTTATTGACATGTAGTCTCTCTGTTGGCACCAATCCGGGTGGAAGCCATCCAAACTGGGATGAAATGGCAGAATGTGCTTTCTTGATCCTCTGGTAGTTAGAGTCGAGGTAAGAATCAAACGAGGACCTCCAGAACACAAGAATGACGAGAGGTGATAAGGGAGCTAGAATTAATATTGATAGAATCGCCAGAGGTAACAAGAACAAAATTCCCATCTTGCTGCTGTGATAGAGCATATAGACCGGGAGCAGAATCGCGCCGCCAACCAATCTGCCGAATTGTACAATCGCCCACAGAGTGCAGAGTATAAGCTGGTAGGCATACAAGGCCAGCAGATAAAGGCTTTTTGGTACAAACTGGAATACAAACCAAGTTACTAGCCCGAGGGTTTGTTGATAAATCCACTGCATGGGTTCAGTTCGGCATAGCCTCGATATAATTGTTGGGTACGGGAAGTAGTCGAGGACGGTGGCGGCTACACTTGAGGCAACATAGAATCCAAATGCAATTGCCAACACGCAGATTACCGGGACTGCGACAAGTGCGTGTATCTCCCATAGGTAAATGCACAATCCAATTGAAAATAGGACTGTGAGGACGACTTAGTGGATGGATGAACTTGTTTGAAGGCACTCACCCAACGCTACGTGAACAAGGGAAGGTAATAATGTCAGTAGCTCCGGCATCCTCCATTTCTCGATCATTGTCCACTTCTGCTGTCGTCGACGAGCCTGTGTGTATGGGTGACCACTCCGGGCTGAGATGAATGCATGACACCAATCCTTCGCCAGGATCGCGATAAAGGACGTTGCAAGGGAGAGGCTAAGAGATAGATACCAAAGTATGTTAACGGCAAGCACCGATCGGGATGGTGTAAACTCGACAGCGTCATCTACGAGCGGGCGGGTGGATCCAGGTAGCTGGGAAGTGTTTGCAATACTTGCGAGGGTCTGGGAGATAGCGCGAAGGCTCTGGACTGATTCCTCGGCAGGGTCAGACTGAAGCAGCTTTGTGCTCTCAATGATAAACCTAGAGAGGCAGTATGGGCATCAGTGGTGGAAATATGTACGGTGGTTAAGCTTGGATTACGCGGTAGATATTGCCGAGAACAGCGCAGCCTATATTACGGGGTTAAACGCTACAGCATAAGCTCTGACGCAAGAGGTACACTTACGAATACTGGGTACAAGAACAAGTAAGGCTCAATTCTAACTCTGAAGGGCGGGAATACATACTTAGAATCACATCCGTTGAGCTAGGTACGGCGGACATCGTGAGTGAGCAAGCACAGTCAATTTTTATCCTATCAAATCATATGCTCACTCATTCCACGAGTTGACCAGTTCCGTGTCGTGTTTGTCGGTCTCGTTGACGTATACCTTCCAAACTTGTGCGTCCTTGTCTAGTTTGTTGCTATAATCGTCAGAATCATTCAACCAGCTGGGCACTTCTGCCTAGTGCGGTAGTCAGGTATGCCTCGGATTTTGGATGGAGTAAAATAGCAAACCTTGTTGAGCGTAGTTGAATCTTTGGAATAAAGCGGGTCGGGGTTCGACTGGCGTCCTCCAGCGCCAGGCTCATGTCCAGACTGAAGCGAACTATTCGGGGCCACACCTCTCGTGCCCTGTGAATGATCAAGTTAGTTCATATTCACAGACGACGAATAGTATTGCTCAATCGCGGTATGCCCACAAACGAAGTTGGTCACTTGCCTGAGTAATATTATTGACTCTCACTAGTCGATAGACACCGAGACCTCGGTGTCTCCTGTTCCTCCGAGATGCGAGAAACATATGAACGTCGTCGTGGCTTAATTCGCAAATGCAAAGGTGGGAATGAAAATCCATGAGGGGAACACGAGGCGCTGTTCGGTTCGTTGTTCAGGTCAGCGCCTGGCGTTTTTCGCCCTCGTATATGCGTAAATCTAGTTCAGAAACAGTCTCGACAACTACCATCCCAACGAAGACCAAAGCTCAAGTAATTTGAACGAGATGTTCCTCACTTGCTCGTTACGCGAGATTTGACCACAACCTCAGGTTCTCACCAGCGGTGCCATGCCACAGGATTAGCGGGAAAGGCTCTTCACTCAAAAAACCAGTCAAGGTGCAGAACTTCCCAGCGATTAAATCTATGCCCAGGACAGAGATGGTATCAGGGGGAATGTGGTGAGGAGTGAGCCACTTTGTTGTAGTTTTTGTCGATAGGAACATGAAACTGCGTCCCCACCGTGGATGTGCTTTGTCCCGAATGTAAGCCGAACGGGAGCCTGAGGTAGCGAACGATAGTTCCGCGTACAGGATAAAATTCAATACTACAGCTTTTACGCACTCAATCATTGTGCCAGCCAGCACGCGCATTTGACCGAAGTTGGTTTGATGGGATGGTTTGGCCAAATTTGAAATTAATTTTGTTGCAGGCAAGACTGATCACTTCTCGCTCTCCACGACATGCCGTCAGCCTCACGCCGCTCAAACTGAATTGGATACGTACAGGGACAGTCTGTGTATGAGTCCGCTGAGATATAGATATTTGGAATACTAGTCATGTTAGCTCGCTTGCACTCCCACCTTCCGGTTTCTGGCCTTCGCATCACGGGAGGAGGATTTCATAGCTCGAGTTTGGCGGAGAGCCGCCCGGGATATGGAGTTAGCACACGCGGGCAACGTGAGTATCCTAGGTACAACCTCATGTTATCTATACGGCTCACATCGTCCCCAAGGCTTCGTGCCTGCTCGAGCACGATTAGCAGAGAAACCAGCACAAGGCCCAAAATCTACCTTTCGCCCAGTCCTTTCCGCAAACTCTCTCATGAAACTCGCCAAATCACTACCAGACAAATCCTCGGAAACATCCCCAAAGCCCAAGAAATTCCGACCACGCGAACGAAAACTCATCATCGGCCTCCCCGAGTCTCCAACCTCCAATCGAGACGCAGCTCCTCACATTCCTACTGCGTCTAAATCCCGATTTACGAGTCCACCTCTCCTTCCTGGCCTCGTTGCGCAAATTCACGAACTCCTCGGATCCAGTGCGAAACCAAGCCCGGTCCAAGCACTATCTCTCTCCCATTTCTTCCACGACGGAAAAGTGACAGCCGGAGACGGAACTCTCCTCGCCGCCGAAACAGGATCGGGAAAGAGTCTAGCGTACCTCCTCCCTCTCGTCCAGGCCCTCAAAGCGAGTGAATCTTCCGCCCCACCTGCGTCGAATCTAGCCACTCCACGAGGTCTGGTTCTCGTTCCGACACACGAACTCGCGAGACAAGTCAAGTCGACGCTTTCGCATTTGACTCATGCGCCGGATACAAAGTTGAGGAGCGTTTGTCTCTCGACTGGGAACGCGGCTGCGCTTTCCGGAAGAGAGCTCCCTCATGATGTAACTTTCACTCCGGATGCGTCAGGGGGGTTGCAGATTGGTGCGTCTACGAGCTCGACAAGACGACCTTTGGATGTCGTAGTCGGAACTCCGGCGAGAGTACTCGATTTGACTCGGCCCGGTGGGAGGAATAGCGTTGGACGGATGCGACCGGGTCAAGCCGATACCGTTACTCGGGAATTCGAGCGAGAGGTCAAGATGGGATTTGATGCTATTGAGTGGGTAGTGGTAGACGAGGCAGACGTTCTATTCGGTGAGTTTATCAATATAAATTAGTAGAACCGAAACTTAACAAAGAGTCCTAGACCCTGACTTTGCACTCTACACCGAGTCCATCCTCCAATCCATCCAAACTCCGTTCAACCTAATTCTCACCACCGCAACAGTCTCTGCTCAACTCGATACCTACCTCACCAAATACCACCCCCAACTCACTCGCCTGACCACGCCCGACCTTCACCGTCTCCCCGCCTCTCTCCAAACAGAGCACGTCAACTGGGACCGCAGACCCGGAAACCGCAACCCCACCATCCTTCGAAAACTCCAAGACACCTGGGCCGAAGAAACTCGCCTGCACCCAGGGTGGAAAACACGGAGCAAAGTCGTCATATTCTGCAACCGGTCGAAAAAGGTGGACGAGTTGGGCGCATACTTGAAATCCGAGGGCGTACGGTGTGTATGCATGACGAGCGGAGCCGAGGACCGGCAGCGGGGGAGCAACAAGCACATCGAGGCGTTCTTGAAACCTCTCCCGGGTTCGAAACGTGAGTCGAGTCCAGAGGATCCGGATGTGCTTATCACGACCTCGCTACTTTCCCGCGGGTTGGACTTTGCGCCGTCGGTTCGTTCGGTGTTTATTGTCGATGAACCCCGGAACGAGGTTGATTTTATTCATCGAGCGGGGAGAGCGGGGAGGGCTGGACGGGCTGGGAAGGTGGTAGTGTTCACAAAGGGATCTGTAGGGGGTGAGAAGAGGGCTCCTTGGGCTAGGAAAAAGGTGTCTGCGTTTGACGCTGCTTAGGTCATACTTGTAGGATAACTTGTTTTGTCGATTCAATCCCACGTCACATTGAAACAAACTCGATAATATAACGTTGTTAATTGAAACAATCATTCAGAGTCTTACAGGTATGACCACACGTTCAACTATCTACTCGGCGGCAAATGCACGCTTCAAAACGGGGATGGTAGGAGCAAAGAAGTACTCTCCGCCACGAGACTTGACAAACTCGGGCATGCCAGTGACCTTGAATCCGCTGGCGGCAGTACCCCAGGTCTCACGCGCCTCGCCTCCTTTCTGACCAATAATCGGATCGAACCCAACTTCCACACCCCTAAGTCGAGGCGGAAGGAAATTGGGGTCATTGGCCCAAGCTGCAACGCATAGATGCTTAGAAATATCCGATAACTAAGCAAAAGTAACTTACACTCCTGCATGAATTTGAATCCGTTTTCGATAGAGCTCTGGTAGGATACAAATGCCAGACCGCGCTCCAATTCGGTCACTTCTTCCGCCTTTTCGTCAAAGGTAAGTTCTATCAACGGGTTAATATATCGCGCTATCGTATAAAATCATCAAACTTACCGGGCCCGTATGGAATACCAGCTCGAATGATGCTGGTCCGATCAACAGCCGCAGGACCGAACTGGGCAAGGTCATTTCGTGGATTGGTCTTGCGTATATGCGCTGCGTATGGGCAGAGCTCTTGCCCTGCATCACCGTGGTCTGAGGGATAGGAGAAATCGTTGTTGAATTGTTTGTCCTTGCCCTTGTCGGGGATGTCTTGCAAGTCAGGCGTACGCTGGATTGGGACACCTAATGGAAGCTTGGTCAACCAAATAACTAACCAGAAAAGGTGGGTCTTACCGCTCTTCCAACGGCCAACCAAGCGGGCTCCAAGTAACTCGACTGCGTGATCTGAGGGATCCCCGAGTCGAGCTGCCTCCAGTTTCAAGAATTGGTGGAACTCGGGGACGTGTTGCTCCAGCTGGCGGAAAACGAGGAAACTGCCTCCGACCCCCCAGGTAGGAATGCCGCCGGGTGGGGGTGGGTCAAGGTCACCCTCCAGTCCGCGAAGAATAATACCTAACAGGTCAAATCGAATCAAGTTCACAGGATCTCACGCCTCAAACTGAGCCTACCTGCGTCGATGGGGCGTTGTCCTGGTAGAATAGTTCCCTGGCCGTCCACACCTACGCCCCTAACAGCGGGGTTGGAGATGCCGTCCTCCCTTTGGAATGAAACATCAGTCCCGAATATATAACCCAGACAAGCGAAACATACCATCCAAAGTGTTCGCGACCCTGTAGCGTAAAAAAAGATTCAGGATACCGCACAAGGACAACGACTTTGACTAACCTTGTCATCGCCCGGGCGGACAGACCCTTTGAGACTATGGACAACCTGAATAGACTGCCCAAAAACGTTCTTCGCGTGATCCAGTTTTTCGCCAACGGACTTCCACGACTCGCCAGCCACGTTAAGGATGCCATGGATTGTTTGCTTGAATCCGAGATCCCAATCAGGGTCGAACTTATCTGACCCAGGTGTATTGGAGTCTCCGAGCAATTCCGCGCCGTCGCGTTGGCCACTCACAAACGGCTGGTCCCCGAGGTTGCCTGTGACACCAAGCACGTCCAGGCCTTTCTTGGAGAACGCAATGTTGAGGAAGCCGACAGGCGCTAGTGAGCCAGGGGACTCGCGCTTGATCTGAGCGATTTGGGCGTTGGCTGCGACTACTTCCTCCGTCGACGAAATGTTCAAACGAGGCAGGGCCTCCTTGAAATCATCTAGTTTCGATGAACGCGGAAGTCAGCGTTCACCATGGGTACTGGTATAATGTCACTGTTGCATACCAGGCTTCTTGATTACGAAGAAGATAAACTCTTGTTTCTTTTTTGGAAAGCCGAGACTGGAAGCGCTTGTAAGCAACAGAATGGCATTCGGAAGGGCAGGCGCGAGCTCACACTACGTCGCCTTGGACATCTTTAAGAACATCCACATTGGGAGGTTGACCTGGGAGAGGAGCTTGAGCCATTGGAGATATTCAAGAATGGGATGATATCGTTCGAGGCCCCTCTGGGCGACTTTATAGCTGGCCAGGGTCGCAGCAATGAGGATTGGCGCAATGTGTGTCGACACTCGAACGCAAATCTGGTGAACCCCCTCAGATAGAACAGAAAGGACACTTCCGTTGAGCCGGAACAACCAATCCAGGAAACGGCGAATCGACGAGCTCGGATTGGACTATCAAGAGGCGCGCATACACCGCCCTGACCCTAATTTCGTGTCATCCAGTAATAGCTCGCCCCCGCCCAGGTATGTGATCTTGGAGCTTTGATTAAGCTCTACCAATTCTTATCCCTGTTCACCTTATAGAACGGAGGTCATCTTCCGAGCCCGGTGAAAGGCGCCCGGTCGCAGCGCAGTGCCTCCATTGACCCCGTGCTTAACCAGTGCCTGAACATCATCAAGCCCCATCCCGAAGCCGTAAGATTGCACTATCGGTATCACAGATTGCGTGTTTGTCTGGACCGGTGGCTGGCCAGGTTTTATAGCGTGCAGGCACCGACCGAGGGTAATCGTCTATATTTGGGTGAACAGTTCAGAGTGGGAAGTTCTTGTGCCTAGTACGGGGGCGAATATAGCTGCGCGAATGTGTTCCTCGGCGCTGGGCGTACTTGGCTCGGGCATGGGGCGAGCAAGGAGCGTTCTGCACTGCATTTTCGCTCACGTGATGGCGCCCCACCCTGTCCACTAACAACAGTCAACACATCCAGAGCCAGCATCATGTTCTCCATTTCGACCAATCCAGCGACCATCGTTTCGCGAAGTCGCCCTATAGCGTAAGCCCGATATCGTGAACAGGGAACTCTACGATGAGGCATTCTAGACAGGTGCAGAAGTCCGCTCGCCTCGCAGATACAGTCTCGAACGTTCTCAACCCGCATATTGCTCTCCTTGTCAACTTTCCAGTCTCGCCCGATTTGCACGTCTGCCCTGCGGAATGATATTTCTCAAAATTTCCAATGGGTAGCTCATTCAGATGGCCCTAACTATGAGGGTGCACCCCTTCCCCCAGATATCGCTACTTTTTCGGACAAGACGGTTGGTTTACCGACCCCTACGATTAAAATATCCCTAATTGTATCAATCAATCACAGGAAGATACGAAAGAACTAGCTCGAAGTTGGGTCAAACTGTTTAGTGAACGGGGCGGCGTTCCCAAAAGAGAATTCGAAGTGGGATATTCGAGGAGCAGCGGTCCAGGAGGGCAGGTTAGCCGGTAATGATCTGCATCTTTGGAATGGGACTCAACCTACATCTGTTATAGCATGTAAACAAAACAAACACCAAGGCTACCATACGTCTACCGCTCCAGTGTCGTTGGATACCCTCATGGGCAAAAGGCGACTTAAGGACCCATGTGAGCATACTCCAACTGCACCCGTTCCCGCATTTATTCGGATCCCAAGCCGACATATTATGTCGCACGCAACGATTCACTTCAAATTTCCAGCGACGTTCACCGCTCTCAGAGCCAGAATCTCGCCGAGTGTGTCAAAAAGGTACGTCTGCCTGTTCAATGGCACGGCCTTGTCTCAACTCGTTGTACAGATCAACGACCAGATTGAGCTGGCAGCTTCAAATTGCATACCCAAACCACCGGACCATGAAAAGCTCAAACGGGTCGCGAAGCACGAAGCCAAGTTCGGGCGCGCTCAGAAGGAGGCTAAACAAAGAACTGTGAGCTCCTCAGTGCCTATGTGTCTTGGGCTTGGGCGGCTGAGTGAGTTATTTTCCTTAGAAAGCGATCAAGCAAGGCCGAGGAAAAGTAAGGCCTGAATAAACAAGCGATACCCGTGTCTACAATTCCTTTGGTTGTACTGGAGCGATTACGATGATATGGTGATGTAATTGTTGACTAAAAAATATTGCATCGTGGACAGCCGAGACGATGGATATAATGAATACCAAAACATATGCGTGGAGCGAGCTAGTCTTCTCCGTCCCCGAAGCTTAACAGTTTTGACTCTTTCTTTGACTTTTTCTTTGGTTTGCTCGATCCCTTATCTTTATCGTTTTGGCTAGTTACATCCTCCCCAATCGCTTTTCGCTTGGCCTTGGGTTTTGCTCCCGTCGACACATTTGGGTTAGAAAATGCCTGTGACTTGGGCTTTGAGGGCTTCTCCTTTTTGGCCGGCTCGTTGGATGAATCACCAACACTCGTCGGCTCTTCATCTGAAAGTCCCTTGGCTAAACTCGCATGAGTGTTGTTCATGAAACTGGGGCCAACACAACTAACCTCGTCGTTTTTCGCGCTCAACCTCCTCCAACGAAAGGTGTTTTCCCTCTTTTAGTACGACCACCTGGGGCTTCTCATCGCCACTGTCCTCTTCATCTTCACTTGGAGTCCCGTTTCTCCCTCCGTGCGGTTTATTTGACTCTGATCCACCTGGTCGCGTAGGTATCGGCGGACGTGAGGGAATCGGCGGGCGAGAGGGAATAGGGGGGCGACCACCCTCGGAAGCATCCTTACCCCAGTCGGGGTTATAAACATTTCCATCATCCTCTGGCTCTTCGGGCCAATTTGCTACCTCGGGCTCCTCGTCATCGCCTCCTCGACCATGGCGTTGAGACGATAGTTGCCCCCCTACTTGTGCTTGAAGTGCTCGCAAGAAAGATGGTGCTGATTGGGAGTATTGTAACCGAGAAGAAAGCTGGTGAGGCGTGGGATCTTTGTTCCGCGGAGGCATGGTGAGGTGGTGGGATGGGAGCGCTGGGATAACGTAATCCACTCGGGGCTGGCAAGTCGCTTAGTCAGCTGCGAACTCAGGTGCCAACTGTGCGAGCGACGATGCCTTTCGCAATTTCAACCTTCCGTTTCAAGTTATGATTGTTGGATTGCCCATCTACAGTGATAGCCTTGTAGCGCTCAGTAATCCCAGGTTCGTCAACGCGCCTATCTCGTTGGAGCTTCCAAGCCTTCTTCATGAGTTGTTTCAGCTCACGCTATCCCAAATATGGGAATAGTCCTTACTTTGCCGCACAATCGACTGTGCATTATTTTATATGCATGAGCGCCCGTTAAACTCGGCCAATCGCCCCCGACGGCGTATAGCCTACCGAACCACTCCCCCAGGCCGTGATTTGTTCGGGAAGATTGCGCAGTTGCTCGATCTGGATACTGTATGTATTCGAATGAGCGCTCGGCCAAACCAATGAAGCCAAGCGGCCCCGGGGCCGTGTGGTCCTTATCAACTAGCCCGTATTGTGTTACGAGCCCCCAGGTACCGCACTGGATATGTGCTTGTGCTCTATCAGTTATATGTGGGCTGTCTGCCTCCAATTCACCAACAGAGTTTCAGCCACTGCGTGCTTCTCCCCCTTTCTCTGATCATACGCCAGTGTAGCTGCGCGAAAACTAGTACTGTAAAGTCCTTCCCATATATCTCGCTTCTCCACAAACCCTGTCCCCCACAGACCCGCGCCCAATCTAATCACTGGTGGAAGTTTGATCGTATAAGCCTGAGCCAATACATCAACCCATAGTATCGTCTTACACCATAAACACGCCATTATGTTGCTCAGGGGCGGACCGTATCATCAATGTGATTTGAGAGCAAGCGCTTTTCGGTCTATGTGTAAAATGGATATATCCAGACATATATTCCAGGTACTGTTGGTTAGCAATGTCTCAACGAATCTGCCGACTTTATGATTGGAACCCCGAAACCGTCTAACACATTCTCATGAGTTGCCCGATGCTTAGTCAACTACGAGTTGAGAGGGACTGTGCACTTGGGGCGGCGCTGCGGCCCTTCAGGGATCTACTGCAACCAGGAAGGGAACCAAACATTTAATTGACTATATAAAAAGAGCTGGCTTCGGGCTACGGTATCTGCTATGTTGATCGCCGGAGGGTTGGGGGCGGACATCCGGAGGACCTGTATAAGCGCTCGGGAGTGGGCGGGTGGCGGCGAGGTGGTGGGCCAGCACGCCGTGCCGGGTACATAGGTGGTCAACAGCAGGGTATCTTGTACATGGGTAATGTCTTACATGACGGGCCCGTCAAGAGACAATAGATTCTGGATTAAAGGGAAAAAAAGAAAAAGAAAAAGCAATGTCTCTCAAGTCCAGCTTGCCATTGGCTTCTGTACCAGTGGGGGCAAAATGGTAACACCAATTGCAGGACAAGCTGCGTAACGTCCCTAGGATCGCATAAATCGGAGTACGGCATGGTTGTCGTTGCCTGTAAGCAGTGTGCGATACGCCAGGTCGACCCCGTCGCCGTAGCCTAGTTCTCAGGGTAGTTCATAGGATAGTTACACAAAACAAGCTCCTTGAACAGCCATACGGGCCCCCATTTACCCAATTTGTACTCTGAGTACAACATATGGCACCGGAGACGTATTCACCGGGTCATCGGGGCATCCTTGGTGCAGGAGTAAAGGGATGTTTAATTCCATGTTTAGTTTTAGAAAGCCTTTTCTGTTTTACACAGACCGCCCTTGCGGAAAGGCAAAACGGCCTGGTCACACCAGCAGCCTTACCTGGCACGATCTCACGTGTTCGGGCCGAATCCGAACCGTCCCGAAGAACAGTTTAGGACGGCGGTTTTTTCTAAATCCCTTACGGAAAGGCACCCACCGTATGGCAAACTTGATGAGGGCACCCTTTTCGCACCAAATGCATCTTCGACTTCCAATGTGGTTAACTTCTTGACTTCATGTCGACCTGGGTTGCGCATATAGGTACCAAAGAGAGATTACTTGAGAATTGCCACTCAGTTTGGTGTTGAAGCATGGTAAACTCTTTTGATTTCTAACCTGGAGGTTTTTAATTGTACTGAAGGCGTCATTTATAATCAGGTCATACACGTTTCCTCAATTCCTACCAACTACTAGGCCCCCGTTATACGGTGCTCAATAAGGTGTTCGCCATACCGGCGAAATATTGTTCGTCTTTCAAGCAATTCCCAACACATCCTCCGCTGAACTATTTGAGCTTGCAAAATCTGTTATTGGTAAGTGATTTGGGGCTTCGATGACTTTCTTTGACCGTATATTCCAGGGGGTCTTTTGCCTATAACTTGAACCCCAATCCAATTATTGGTGCTCGTACAGGTACGCCGATGTCACACCGTCATGCACATCCTGACTTCTTGGGTCTGACAGAGGTATAGTGGCCTCGAGACCTCTCCAATAGCACGAGTCTATGGCTTCAAGGAGGAAATGCCAGTGCTATGCACGTCACATTTCGCCAGGCGGGGATGGAGTTCATTGTTGGGAACCCTAGTTTATACAACCAACGGGACAAGGGAAATGTTATGATATCGGAGTGTCCATGTGCGCCGATTGTGTTAGAGAGCTCATGATATTAGCCCTGTTCGGCAATTATCTTGATTTTTCTTCCAATTAGTGAGAATTAGCGTGAACAATAAAGCAGATCTTATGATATATTCAAGCGGGCCCACATCGTTGGATGATGTATTCACGAGCTCTCTTCTGCTCCTGCCCTCCAACGCCATCCAGTTCTTCAGGGGTTTGTCCATCCGCATTGTTCTGTATTATATTAGTCCATATGTGATATCTACAAGTTGGTAAGGTGTGGACTTACTCTTGACCGATCGGCACCAGCCTCAATCAAAGCTACGGCTGCTGCGGCGTGCGCAGAGTCGAGGGCGAGATGTAGGGGAGTGTTACCTAGATGCATATTGAATTAGTTCAACGAAGCAACGGAGAGGATAAAGTGGCCGACCGAGACGATCTCCAGTGTTGAGACGTGTTTTTGGTCGACCCTCCGGGGGATTCAGAAGAATAGCCAAAAATGCATCGTGACCCGCGGTCGCCGCCCGATGCCTTATT
This sequence comes from Ceratobasidium sp. AG-K, assembly GCA_037039685.1. Classification (NCBI taxonomy): domain Eukaryota; kingdom Fungi; phylum Basidiomycota; class Agaricomycetes; order Cantharellales; family Ceratobasidiaceae; genus Ceratobasidium; species Ceratobasidium sp. AG-K. The sequence goes on from JAWNGF010000002.1 coordinate 248,966, forward strand.
CAAGGATACAATTAGCTGAGGCTACTCACAAACAGCAGTCTCTTCTTACAGAGGGTGTTGGTTGGCTCGATCCTTGGCATTGATCTACAATGATCGAAGATTAATGCGGGAATGATCATACCGACTCCAGGACTCACGTCAGCGCCTCGAGAGATGAGCACCTTGCCAATCTACGACAATGATCAGTGTACCGCAAAGGTATAAGGTGAGGAGCGTGCATACATCGACTCTTCCTTTCGAGGCTGCATAGTGCCTGCATATATATGGTATAGTGAGTATCTGAAAACTTGGCCAACTCTAAGCTTACAGGGGGGTAAGTCCTTTATCGTTCGTGGCATTGACGTTCGCCCCCGCTCCTAGTAGTTCTTGTACAATATTCTCGTGACCGGCGCTAACTGAGAGGATTTAGGAAATAATTAAAATCAGAACCAATAGCCCCCACCTGCTATCATTAGTGGCGTCCATCCCGAATTATCTTTGGCGTCGACCACTGCCTTATTAGATATCAAATCTTGCACGATCTCAATGGCCCCCGAGGATGCTGCCCAGTGTAGAGGAGTGCGCTCATCCTGTGTAACAATCAAATGTCAGAGTTAACCCAATTCGGTTCGGATCACATACCGCGTCCTTTGCGTCCAAAAGCTTAGGCTCCGCCGATAACAAGGATCGCACCAACGAAGCCTGGTCTTCCAATTTATCTCAGTGAGTAAATCGAGCGACGTTGCATCGGCTGGTGAGCTTGCGTACTTTGAAGCGCTGCGTTGTGAATGGACAACGACATTGTGGCGGGGATGAGGTGGAAGCGACTTTGAGAGAATGACGCGTCGGACGGTCACGTGATTGTCGTTTACCAATTCCAAGGTTTCGGCTACCTCCAATTACCGACAATCATCATCTAGTCACCTTTCCTCGAAACACCTTGTCATGGCCACCCTTCGACGCCTCCAAGCACTCAGGAGTACTCTGATACCCCGTCGTCCTTCCACTGTTAATTCTATTGGAGGTTGGTGGCAAGCGACCGGCCGATGCGTTGCTTACTTCTGACGGATAACACCCCAGGTGTCCGCTTACTTGCTACGGGCGCACACTTACCTGTGCATCTGGCCTATGAGAAAACCGAGCCACCAGAACCCAAATCCCAATCTCCTTTACTAATTGTACATGGCCTATAGTAAGTGCTACCTTTGGCTCCAGCCATAGGTGTCTCTTAAACCCTGTGACAGCGGATCGAAACAAAACTGGCGCTCCTTATCCAAAGCTTTTGCTCGAAATCTGGGTCGGCCCGTATACACAGTGGTGCGGCCCGAAATTTTTAACGGAGGAATCATAACTCAAAGGCTCGCAACCCAAATAGGATTTGCGAAATCATGGAGAATCGCCTCACTCGGAAGTAATGGACTACACTGCTATGGCGGGCGACATACTCCAGTTTTGCAAGACTAACTCTCTCTCCGATATCTCACTCATGGGACATTCTCTGTTCGTGATCTTTTTCACGTCTGACTTGGTTACTAACTAGGTTGGGGTAGCGGAGGAAAGGTGGTCATGGCATTCGCTCTTGATCCGACCCTCCCCAAGGATATGCTTTCTCGACTGATTGTAGTAGACGTATCTCCTGCAGTTGGACCTATTAGCCCGGAGTTCCGCCGCTATATCGACGCCATGAAAGAAATCGATGCAGCACAAGTGCTAACTAAAAAGGACGGAGAAGAGATTTTGAAAAAATACGAGTCTGTGAGTCATTCCTGAGTTCAATCACAGGTTCTCGTTTTTGATCATTCCGTAGGACGCATCTGTCAGAGCATTTCTCCTCCATAACCTGGTCGCACCGGCCAAGGGAGAGCCATTAAAGTTTCGGATACCGCTTTCTGCTATTGCCGATGCAATTGATGGCATCGGAGAATTTCCGCACACTCCTGGGAAGGAGGTCTGGCATGGACCAACGTTATTTGTTAAAGGGGCTAAGAGCAAGTGCGTCCTAATTTCTGCCATTACTCTTTCCTTTACCCAATGTATCCGAATTTGCTGCTAGGTATATTAACAGAAGAAACGTGGGTGTGATAGAACAGTTCTTCCCGTACATGAAGTTAGAAACCTTGGATACCGGTCACTGGGGTAGGCTCTGCCTTTTTTCATACCTCCGGGATTCTATCTGATTCCATATTTTAACCATAGTCCACTCGGAAAAGTGCGTTCGCTAATTAGCTCCTGCCACAGTCATGTCTAACACTTTGTAGGCCGCAAGAGTTCGTCGAGCTGGTTTCAAATTTCATCAAACACCCTTGAAAGGCCACAGGCTTACTTTGGAAAGCTATATGCGAGGTTGTTCAGGTATTTCATTCGGTGGGAACTTATATATAAAGAACTCAGATCAACCGTGTCAACGATTCTCCTCAATTACTATGCTTGGACTTGATGTAAGCTTTGGTTATGCCCATAAATCAAATTGCATCCTCTAAGGGTGTCGGGTTCCAGTTCGGGTATAGTGAATTGGCCAGTGGGCCCTCGGATGCTCGCCCAGAAAACATTTCTCGACCGATGGCAGCTTCGTGGTCATTCGGATCGCTGGCAATCCTCGCGTCCAACTCTTCTATTGGCTTGTATGTTACGTCAAGCTTTACCTATGGAGGAAAAAACGATTATATTAAACTAGAGAATTAATCCCTGACCTGAGACTTACCTTGTGCTTCTTCTCCCAGATCTCAACAAACTCGTTGAATGACTTCCTGTCGGCCTCGATTCGTACCTTTTGATTCTCCAACTGAGAGATTGGTACTTTTTGAAGAATGTATGCAACAAATCTTCCCAACTTGATTAGTTGAAGATTGTTCATGGAGACGGTACACAAACCTCGCGACATCTTCAACCCTCGTCCAGGAATTCTTCTCATTCCCAGAACCGTAGATCAATATTCTTTTCTCATTGGGGTAGAACTGGAAGAACCTAAAATTGATTTCAGTTTCAACTCTACAATCAACCACCATTCCTACGCCCCTGATGACGATACTCACGTGTTTGTAATATACCAGTGAGGGAACAGCCCATTGAACACCCGTACAATTGGAAGACCCAAACCTTGAGCTACCGCCGCAACAGCTTTCTTGGTCTTAGATGCGTTGGAGCTGGTATCGGATGCGAGCTCCTTTTATTGGGGGGGGGGGGGGGGGATGGTAAGTAGCCCTTGTGGTGTGAGTAGAGCTTTCTCACCAGCGCAAACTCGCTTGGGAAAAATAGTTTAACTCCGGAAGTTACGCAAGCCTTCATTAGGGGTACCTTGAAAACTCATTGTGATTATTTTATGCCAAATCTTGGTTAGGAACAAGGGTCCTTACCTGTGACTCGACTGAAGAATATGCCACCGTTGAAATCATTACATCCACACCCCTCAGTATCGAGGCAAGTTGACCTTCATCCTCGTAGGAGACCTTATGGATTTGGAGCCTTCGAGGTTCCAGCTCGTGTAGATGGGGTATTCCTGTCTGGATTCGGAAATGGATCATGGTTATTATTCAACAAGTTCTACTTGCAAGAGCATTGGTTTCACTTGCCGAATTATCTCTTACGAGTGCGAGAACCTCGAAAGCTCCGGAGTCCAGCAGCGCATTAACAATAGGATATCCTACGTAGCCAGTAGCTCCGGCTACAGCAACTCGCTTGATAGCGGACATGTCAACCTTATATATGCGTTAGAGTACTGAGAGACAGAGGTACAAAGAGAGGGCTGCAGTGAACCGATGACTTTCTGGCTAATTTATAAAACCAGCTCCTCCCCGAGCTCCCCGAGCGGAGACGCTAAGAAGTCAGCTGGGAGTGGAGGTGATGACAAACAGGGTCATGAAATATTGGATTTATAAACCACCAGTGACTGAAGATGACGACACGCGGGAGGAATACCGTACGACCCCGGGAAGTCGGACACATTCGGAGCATAAGGCAAGTAACCAAAAAGTATGAGAGCTACCACTAAAAAAATCCTCGGATTGTAGCTACTGGTTCAATTTATAATTTATCTGAATTGGGATTGGGCTGATGAGACATGTGCGATGATACAAGCGAAACAGTACAAGGTCAATTTATGCGATGTACCTCGTGAAGCCGGATGCCAAATCTAATATTGATCCTCCAATCCGAACACCCGCCGTAACCTACACCTAGAACTTGATGGGACTTTCCTAAACATCACTTGTGGGTCGGGGCCTTTTCAGGCTGGTGACATACCCATGAACATTAAAAGAGGAGGCCATAACATCTGATGCTCTGTTCACTAGTTCTACGGTTCACGTCTATAAAATCCAGTCGATTTTGGGTACAGGATTTCACATGGTGGAGCACGCTATGGTTCGCAATGCAACAGCCTCTACTAAGTTTTAATAACAGTCAAATCTTAGGATACGCGTGGCCATACATCAGACCTACGATCAAGTAACGGTACCTTGACTTAAAGATGCCTCAAGTCGCCGAGCTTGGAAAGCTACTTGCTCTTGTGCTCGTAACCATTGCTGCCCATTGGTGAAAGGTAATCCAGTTGGTAGTAATTACCTACAAGCATGTACAAGTGGACCCGACAACCACCGAACCCGCACTCAAGCTAGTCCGATGCCATGCTGTAATAAAAAATCCTATGTGGAAAAGTTCTTTGCAGTCCTCAATAGCTCGCGTTTTGATTTCTTGAAAAAACCAGTATGCCTGGCAAGCCTGCCATTCAGGCGGACTATGGCGAAATATCTTGTGATACATGACTGACAATAGCTACAGAGCAAGCAAGTGTGTCTGTCTTCCGAGAGCAACATGAGCATTTGATGAAATCCAAAGAGTATGTTTGCAGCTACCTGTATCTGCACCAGGGGAATTCCAGTAAGCCGTATCAAGGGAGCAGAATGGGGCACGGCATTGACTAATTTGAGGAGGATGTCTAATGTATCAAAGCTGAGTTGTCTCAAGACGACCGAAGCGGCGACCCTTGCCTCATTTTCGAAGCAATGGGAGGTGGCAACTGATAGTGCACGAAATGGATCGGCATATACCGAGATATCCGAATCAGTCTCCAAAAGCCTTTTGCGCAGGTTAGCCTTCATGCCTTCGAGGTGATACTTGTTGGCAACATGCAATGCCCTGTCAAGCATCTCGAATGAGGAAATTACTGGAGGTGGTTTAGGATACATGAACCCAAGAGTAACGGCAATAATATCAGCGGTTTCGCTAACTTTAAGGATCTCAGGTTGGATACTAGCAGAGAGAAGGTCTGAGAGTGTAGAAGACGCAAGAGAAAGCACGATTGAATGAACGCTAAAATCAATGTCATCAGAGGATCGGATAATAAAATTGCGACCAGAAGTGGGGGAGGGCTCAGTTTCGACCTACACGGGCGTGAAGTCGACGGAGTCGCTGGTCGTGATGTTGGAGGTCGAGTTGGGCGGGGGTAGAAGACAGAAGGGCGATCTAGAATGCTATGACACCAACACAAGAAGGCCGTTTATATGAGGTGACAAGGCTATGTAACGTCATAGCCACATGAACCACCAGCCACCCGTCAAAGGCCAAAGACGCGGCGAGTATAGCTTTTGATATAGCATGCCATTTCGCTGGTATAAACGCAGTTTCTCTTAAATTTGAGGCGGAAAATGAATAACAGCAAACAATTGCCATTATGAGGCAAAGATACCCCACGAGAGATACACAAACACAAATCCAGCATGTGCGTCCACCCAACTAATAACCACTTATCAAGTTGCATACGCCCAATTGAATTGACTCCCTGCAACTCCAGGCGTTCCTGTAGTTCACACAATGCATCGTAGGCACATAGTTATTGCCGTTATATGTCTGGATCGGCCCGGGGCATTTACACTCGTATTTGCCTTCTTGTCCGTTGTAGGAAACCATTATCGGGGAGCTTCCACCACAGCAAATGACAGCGTGAAAAAAACTATCTTTAAAAATATGCATGGGGCTTGGGGGAATCCAAATGATACTTCGGCTAGAACTTGTGCCCAGATTGAGAGAGGACCTGCGAGCTGAATGTATGGCCACGCAGATGGAATTGCTTTGGCAAGCCTGAACGATCCTTGTCGCGTGGGTGAATTGGGAAATGCCATTTTTTGCGCAACAACGCCTTCATTCCTCCGAGTTGGTACTTGTCGCTATATGGAGTGCGTGGTCGGGCTCTTCATGGGATGAGAATAGTTGGAGGTTGCATTGGATAAATATGCTTGAGCATATGGGCGACCATCGGAGAGGTTTTTCCAACGACGACGATATCCTCTCCAGTATGATTGCCTAGGGCCATTACGTCACCAACTACGGAGGACGCGAAGGAGAGCAGTGTAGTGTGAACACTGAATTCGACTCCGTCCAGGGATTGGAGATTCATGTCGTCGCCTCTCACAAAGTCATCGTGGGCAGAGGTGGATGTTGGAGTAACGTGCCGGGGAAGGTCATGGAGAAATGTTACTTGATACTCTGGAAGAGGACACAATGTGTTATTTGAGCTACGAAGTGGGGAATTTTTGTTAGCACTCTACGTCTTGGCAGATAAGTCGAGAAGAGGGAATCGGGAAAAGAGCCAACCTGAGCTGACCTATTGCCGAACACACACACCCACGACACCCTTAGGTATTTATAAATAACATAGCCCAAATCTTTGATGCGACGACTGCTACAGCGATGGCCGGGTAGTAAGTGGAGGATGAAAGGTAAATTGTAAAATAACCAAGTGACGTGTCAGCCACCTGAGCCACAACTCGCGCACCACCAGAACAGACACTGAACGAGTAAAGTTGTAAATCAGTCGACCAGGATTATGAGGGTGTGAGTGTTTCCACCAACCCTGGTTCCTGAACCGGCCAACTGTACAAAATGTAGTTTTTCTTTTCTTTTCTTTTCACGCATATACCATGTGCAACCCGTGAATGGCATTAGATAAGCTTCTACAATAAACAATTGCTCCTATGATATATATAAAATCCAAGTCCGTACATCACTTAAAAGTAGATCGAGCCCCCATAAGCTACGCATTCAACTTACAGACAGTCAAGCCGAAGCCGCCCATATGAGTCCAACCTCTCCGACTTTAACCGTGCTGTCAACGCATCCAAGACTCCCCACGCCCACACCTCGAAATCGTCCGAATATTGGTTAATCGAGTCTGGACACTCGCACTCGTATTTACGGTCGCTGCCCGATCGAGAGAGAAGAATGGGGACATCCCCGGCTCGATGCATGGCAGTATGGAAAAACTCGAGCTCAAAAAAGGGATCCCATTCTTGCACCGGACGACCTTGCAGCTCCGTAAAAATTTCGTAAGCCCAGCGAGCCTGCCATTCGGGCGCGCTATGAAGACCAGAGCTGAAGTACATCGTTTCGCAAGGCTTGCAGAGGAATTCTCGACAAGCGTCACCTGTGAGTTGCATTGGTGCCCGGTGGAATGCAAACAAGACTTCAGCGAGCACCCGGGTCCGAACCGACAACGGCCCAATCAGCTGGATGCAAGGAAGCGTGGATGGAACGGCGTTGGCAAGCCTGACCAACGCGCCGCCGGTTGAGAAATTATAATACTTGGAAGCAGAGTGCATGGCAGTTTCCGTTTCTTCCTTCAATCCGTGGGGAATAGTTATAGCGAGAGCGCGAAGAGGATTCGAGGCGATCGAGACGGGAGAATTAGTCATTGCCATTTTTTCGCGTAGTCGCGTCTTCATTCCATCGAGCTGGTATTTGTCTGCCACGTGGAGTGCTTGGTCGAGTTCCTCGAATGAAGACAGGTCGGGGGGTGGTACGGGATATATGAACTTGAGCATGAGCACGATCATTTGGGACGTTTCCCCAACAGCAACGACGTCCTTTTTGGTTCTAGTTCCGATCGAAACCATACCGGAAAAAACAGGGGACGCGAGCGATAATAGAACCGAGTGGACGCTAAAGTCAATCCCATCGATCGATCGAAGAATCACGTCGCCGCCTTGGTTGAATCCATGGTTAGGAGGGATTTTGTGGTCGACTTCTGTCGCGCTAGACGCCATAACCGAGTCTTTAGCCATTCGGGGGGAAATAATAAGTGTTTTCGGATAGAAAATAGCGAGGTGAAGTGGGTAAGAGAGAGCGTCAACAATCCTATCCCCTAAATCGTGGGAATCGGTCACCTCCGATTGTAAGAGACGCGGTTTGTGGTAGGCGGTGGTGAAGACAAAATGGCACGTGACATGCGACTTCACCGGCGCCGCAGGGTGTGCTTCAAACGCCCTACGGGACATAGATTGCGCGAGCGATTCGCTTCATTTGTTCTCGCCAGAGATAAATGTGGGAGGGTGAACAGGGAAGAGACGAGAGCGGTAGGCACAAGCGACGGCGACGAGCGTTTGCAGACTGGTGAGGGTTTCGGTGGACCTGAAGCGGGGACATAGTGTGGTGCTGTATCGGATAATAGCGCTGGGTGCATACATGCGAACACTTCTAATGGCATTGCATTTACCATCGACGAAGCGGGTGTGAATGGCTCATGGGACGTCGTTCTGGGGATTCTGGGTGATGGCAGTGACTTATGGGCATGTCATGTCCATAGCATAGTTTTCAATTATCAATTTGTCGGAGGAGAATTAAAATATGATCTAAAGTTCATTTTGGTGGCATTCAAGAGAGTCATGGGCCGGAACCATAATGGGATAGTTGTGGTGGCTGCTAGAATCTCACGAGTCATGTGACTCGTGGCTACGCAAGCGCCTGTCGACCCCGCGTCCCAATCTAGAATACTTCGATACTACGCTTGTGTCATATTCCGGGGATGGAAACCCAGAGTGGATGGTAGACAAAAGAGGGTGAGCAAATGCGGATGGGGTCCGGAGCCGATAGCTTACCATTCATACAAGATAAATTTCTTCCCGGGTTCCAAACCCTTGCATTCTTTCCATCAACTTGAAGGATCTGAGCTGTGCTCTCCGGTCACATACGGATGTACGAGGAAAAATGCATTGGCATGCGCAGTATAATATTTGCATTCGGTTTGGTGCGACAGAGTTAGAAGCATACTTGGAATGGGAGGAAAAGGCACGTACCCAGCAATCACTAAAGCGGCCCAGCACCCTCACCTATTGCAGCGAGTAACACGGACTGGTCGCGTTACTATTGTGCCAGATCAATCATTCCCTTAGTTACTCTAGGCGTGAGGTGCTTCCGTGGTGCAGTTGGATTCTTGGGTGTGTCATGGTGCACCCAGCTTTATATGATACTAAGATATCGCGCAATCTATTCCTAGACCATTAGCGGTATTCAAGTCGCCGCTCACCAATCCCGCACCATCATTCATCCCACACATTTATAGTAGGGCGCAACACATACTGGTCCAATCGCCATCATATCCGAGAACTTCGCTGTACGTGATCGGCGGCGTGCGTGGAGGGGGTTATGTGTCAAATAAGAACCAAATGTCGCACCTTTATCATACCTGGCATCAGTGAAAACGCGTGAGGGCAGGAAAACTGTAGCAGGATATGCCTGAAAGAGACCGCTTAAATGATCTAAACAGTATGTTTCAACCTTCACGGGTTCCTACATCGATAATTGATCAAGCGACAGGTTGTAGTCCATAATGGTGCGGATATATTCGTCTCCCGATGCATGGCTTTATCATCAATAGAACCTCGAGGTGAATGAGTAGCTACTTCATATTTGTGGCAATGGGAATGCAATAGTGTAAGTTGGAAGCGCAAGCTGGATCGCGCGAGCTCGCATATGAGTCTGTATGCGCATATATTGGAACTAATTTGATTTAATCAACTTAGCTTCCTCACCTAGCTCTTGATTCTCGCAACTCACCAATCTAATTATCGATGAGTCGGTCTACGCATCTCTGCCAAGATGTTGTCATCATTGTGCTACATACGACATTGAGAAATCCTTTCAGATTTCCAATGATGATGGTTCGAGCTAGAAATAACAGTGTATGACCGTCTACAAGTACAGTAGTACCATGTGTCACGGCAAAGCACTAGGCCACAAATCACCGCCCACCCTCCCGAACAAATGGGGGTGTACTTACGCCCATCACAAACTTTGAGACAACCGGTGTTTATCCAAACCCGAAGTTCTCTTTTTCAAGTGCTCGTAGACACCCGAAGCCCATTGATTAAAATGATTGGAGTTTGAAGTGGTAAACTGCTGGCAGCTGCATGCCGCTCCAGAGCTGTTGGCGGGAACAGTCATGCTACCAGACCTAAACCAAGCAGCATTGAAAAAAGAGATACGGAAAAACTCTTCACATTCCCCAATCCGGCGGTCCTTGATTTCCGTGAATATCCAGTATGCCCAACGGGCCTGCCATTCCGGCGGACTGTGTCGATTGACGCCCTGGAAAATGGGTCGGCAATTGGAACATACGAGCCGATTCCAATTGTCTCCCGAGATCTGCATAGGTGCCTTGTTAAACGAAAAAAGTACGTCGACTAGTATACGTGTCTGAACCAATGGTAGTCCAATTAGCTTGACTAACGCTGCGACGGGTGGCGCAGCATCCAGGAGCTTGACCAAGTCCTCCTCGGTATGAAAGCTGAATCGCTTCGAGGCCACTTGAGCCGCGAGCCCGGCCTCCTTTTGGAACCCATGTGTGGTGGCGAGCGAGAACGCATAGAGCGGGTTGGTGTATACTGAGACGGCGGAATCGACAAGGGATAATCGTTCGCGTAGGTTGGTTTTCATACCTTCGAGTTGGTACTTTTCGGCGACACGCAACGCCTTGTCTAGTATCTCGAAGGAGGAAATAGGGGGAGGTGGTCTAGGGTATATGTATCCGAGGATAAGAGCAACAACGTCGGCGGTTTCGCCTAGCCTAATAACTTCAGGGCGAGTATCAGGGGGAAGTAGATCCGAAAATGCAGGAGAAGCGAGAGACAGAACAATCGAATGGACACTAAAATCTACCCCGTCAGAGGATCTAATGGTGATATCACCGCCAGTAATGAAATCATGATTAATGGGACGCTCGGCCTCTGCCTTGACGGACTCTGAGTCGGGCAATTTCTGCTTCGAAGACATAAAGTGAGGGTTTGAGTGTAATCAACGCAGGAGACCGAACGCACGGAGTTTTCGGTGAGGTTCGCCACCCTATTTGTAGGAAGCCACGAGGCCGTGGGTTTTCCGAAGCTTGGACCCAAATCGAGAAGACATGAGTAGCCACGAGCCACCCGACCCCACGTACGCCACGAGAAACGATACAACCACCAAGTATGAATTGCATCAGTACCGACACCCAGAGCATGCCTTGATCGGTTATAGACAAGAACGACGCACGGTCGACGACCGGCGCGATTACGATTTCACGATTCGTACATAAATACCGAAAACTCAGATCCCACGAAAAAAGTCTGTGTATCAGCTCTTTGGCTGGCCTAGGCTTGGCTTGGTGCTTCATGGCACATACAACATATGGATACAACGAAAGGGCTTGAACAAATGTAAAAATCCGGGGTATGGAATGCGTAGAGGGGAAGCATAGGCATAGACATATCATTCGCGATCAATCACGCTCCACTCCATATCGTCCGAGACCTGGACCCAGGAATCGGCCATGCATACGTCTTCGTCGGGATCGGGGACGACAACAACCGAGGCAGCGACGGCCGCTTCTTCTTCGGCTTCGCTCATCATCCGCATCGCCGCGTGGGCGCCGAGGACTTTAACCTGAGCGCCGCGGGGCGTGCGTTCAAACGTGCGACGGAGCATACGTTGCGCGAGAGGTTCGCGTTTTTTCTTGCCGGGGATAAACGCGGGTGGACTCGGGAGGGTGGATCTAGACACGACGAGGGCGGTCGGGGAGGATGGGGCGGGCGCAAGCGACGAGCGCCTGCGAACTGGGGAAGGTTTGGGTGGATCCGGGGCGGGGATGGGCGTGGGAACGCATCTGGGCATTGGCGCCGGGGGAGGACATACAAGCACGTCCAAGGGCATCGCATTAATCAGCGATGGGGAAGGCCTGAGCGGGCGTCCCATGGGACGGCGCTTGCGTGGCTTGACGTCGTCGGCTGCTTGTTGCAGCGACGCGAGCGAGTCTCCGCCATGTAGCGACGGGGTACGCTTTAGTGGCTGGCGGGTGGAAAGTCGTTTGGCGCCCGCCCCCGACCCAAAGCCAGACGCCGAGCGCGAGAGGGGAGGATATGGCGATGCGCGCACCGACTCGGACGCCGTCTTGGCCTTGCCCGACGCTGCGAAAATTGTCGCTGAGTCAGCACGCCACAGACAAATTTCGGGAAAATGCGAGTCACTCACCTGGGGACCATGAGCGGTCTGGGATACTGATGAGTGTGTCTGGGATGCGCGGGAGAGGCGTCCGCTCCGAGCTAAACGACGGTGCCGAAGCAAGCGAGCGGAGCATGATCCCGGCCATTCCCGAATCGTCTCTAATCTCTGACTCCTGTGGTGGTCTGATTCGTAAACTGGCGGGTGGGATGGGGGGTGTCGTCTGGGCAGTCGTCCGCTGGTGATGGCGAGACGAGAGTGATGTGGCAGCCAGGCCTACCCATATCCGGCCCCTTTCCACGCTTTGTGGCAGTGTCGGCGTCATGTCATGTGACTTTTGCTTTGCTTTGCCCATCCATCCCATCAAATGTCCGCCTTTGTTCCCCACTAGAGTTGGCTTTGTTGCTAGCTCGAATGCGCACTGAATTGAATCTCGTTTGCTAGTCGAGTCTGTTGCTGCCGCCATTGTTTGCCCGATGCCCCTTGCGGCGACTGTCCCCATCACATCGAGTGTCTTGTCACATCGATGTGCCACATGCTCAGATTTATTTACCGAGATCACAACACGCTTCGGAGGTTCGGGGCGTGGCTACGGCATCGGCCACGGTGTATCCATGCGGCTACGATAATTGGCGCAACGCGGCTATTTCGCTTTGGGATATATTTGTGTAGGATAACAACAAGCGACATAATTCAAATTATGCTCGATAAACATCTGGGCACGATTCCTGACCGACTCGAGACGATCGATCGACTATGCTGGTGTTTGATTCGGGTATAAATTCCGTAAAGCCGAGTGAGCGATCTCTACCAAGAGCCTCCCTATATCCTCATTATGGCCTCGCCCGATTCACATTGTCCGAATCAAGGATCGCATTCATCCAGAACCCCATTTACATCTTGGCAAGCAAATGCAAATTCTCTTTAACGGACTCGTGAACCTCGTCCAGTCCCAATGCGACCGAAAATCTCATTCTATCTTCCCGCTAGGTACTCGGTCAGTCGCGGGCATACCGGAGAACCGGGCTCTTGACCCGGCCGACGTTGATTCCCCTAACAATGTTCAGGCTCTCGCCCCACGTACTGACGAGGATTTTCGCGAGAGTCGTTTCGTCGGCTATATTTTGTACACCGTAGTGACGGCAATTCATTCAGTGTCCCTGATAGCACACGCTCTGCTTGACAGCTCGTGCTGAACCGATCTCTGTATTAACATGGTCATGTAGAGTACACTGTAATTGAGGACGCTCATTAAGCTTCGACTTGAGCATGTAGGTAGTACTTAGAGAATCGCATCTGGTTGAAAGACCACATGTATGCGTATTCAACTTGAGTAATTGAATCTCGTTTAGTGGGTCTAGAGTTACGGTTACTCAAAGGTGAAGCATACATTATTAAATTGCTCCTGCATCTAGGAACAAATTTTATACGAAGGTTGTCCGCGAAGCGGTCCTGAAACCTACTTGATAATGTCAGATTAAGCCTCATCAGAGCTCCCATCCACACTCTCCTTTGGAAAATATGATGGCTCCAAAACATGGCGTACGATCAAGTACTCAATCCTTATGAAGGACAGCTTGGCCTAATCACACACCGCCGCCGCGAGATGCACCCCGTATACACTTGATCAAACTTATTTCGCACTGCAAGCTCATGCGTTGCCCCATGCCCAACGTCGCGTTCAAGATCAAAAACCCACGTTTCCGATGAAAGCACCGTGGTTATGGCGTCACTTTAGCCAGGAAACCTGTATGCCTCCTATCACTGCCATTTAGAACGAGAGGCAGTGTGCACCTGGCCAACTTGGAACAATGAGTGCTCATGGTGGTCACGAATTACACAATCGGGGTTTGATCCTGCAGGTGTTGGCATGGCGGATTGCATGGCCCGAAATTGGGGACAAACATGGCGTACACCGCCAAAGACCACATGCAGATGGTGGATGTTAACCAGAGGGTGCTTCGTCGCGTAAGATACCCCAGCGCCTTTCCACTTTGAAATAAAGTGATGCGCGCTGCTGTATATGGGCTTACTGGAGATTTAGCGCCTGCTCGAAAAATAAACTACTGGATGCTTGAAGGCATAAACCGCCCTTTGCAACGACCGCGATAGCACAATTCTGAAGCACGGTAATCTCATGCTCAAACGTGAGGGGAACCACCCTGCTACTTAAACCACTGGTCTTGCAGTGGATCCGTAAGAAGTCGCTCCCTAGGTTAAGCATTCAACAAGGAATCAACAAATGCCTGATTCTAAGCCTACGGCCTATGAGTACACATCTGAGCAATGTCGTAGCACTTTTAACCGCTATTCAAGCCATCTCTGCAGAGAACTCCCGATTCCGAGGAAAAGGTAACCTACCAGTGGTTCAACTCATGAACCCAAGCCCCTATGGCACTCACAAGCGCCCACCCACACCCCCGCCAGATGAACGTCCTGCAGTAAAACAGTCCGTACCTGAGTCGGTATACCCACCTTTGGGGTCGGTCAATAACGTATTGAGGCAAGCACTAGCGGCGCCCGTTGACCAATCCGATCTCGACCGGCGTAGGAGTAAATTTGTCAGTAAATTCGAGGACAGATATTGGAGTTGTCCGGAAGAGTCTTTACCGCACTTTGAGGACATGCTTCAGCCTCGTAGGGCGCTGGTCGTGCGTGTCGCCGACAAGCTTGATAGATCTCCAATACTAAATTGTTATGAATATTGGGGTTCATTATGGGAAGCTCGATCCTCTCCCCGCGACCTACGTAGATGCACATAATCTTTTGAATGTTCTCGGCAAGTCATTTGGGTTATATCGGTGCGCCCATGCTAACAAGCATCTGCGAGGTCTTAGAGGAAGAATATCATTACCATCTAAAATGTATTCGTGTCTTGGCAGATCAAGTAAAATATTAGCGACAACCCCAAAGACGCAAGATAGCCAAACAGGGATAATATAGTTAGTAGTGAGGAAGCAAAGAACCCTAACCTAGCTAGCGAAACCATTAGCTTAAAGGTCTGCAATGGCTCGTCCAGGGAACAGGAGGAGGATCAAGACGATTTCAATTTTGTAGGTCACTTACTCAATTATCTGGACCAAATCAGAGAAGTCGCGGAACATGGATGCACAATAGATATTCAAGATGACCAACTTATGTGCACAAAAGAAGGTAAATCTCCGATGAACGCATCGACAAGCGCATATAATCACAGCCAACATAGGGATACTTCCGAGAGACTATTTAACTTTCACCGATCAGCAAACGGGGGAAGAGCAGCCTAACCCTAACACCGTTTGCCGGCCATACCATCATCCAGCACACGTTTGGGGCCATTTGGCAATGTGAGTGGCCTTTTAAATACATGTAACTTCTGAATTCAGTTAACGGATGGACCTTCTAGGAGCTCAACCAGAGCCTCGTCGATATTGCGAATGGAACTAAGCTTACCGTACGCACGACTTACCGAAGCATTGAATGGGACTAATCCATCCGGTTTTCAAGTTCATGTTTGATGTAACTGCCATTCATATTGATCACTGGAGCGCTGCCTGACGTTTATCCCTAGTGCTGCTTTAGTGGGGGGCTAACTGGCATGTGCAAGTGCATTATTAACTCAAAGCGATTTAACCTCATTGAGACTAGCCTTGGTTCCGGGAACTGTGGATTTGAGTAAAAGAGGCAGCGAAATATATTTAGCATAAGAAATGTTGTCAATTCAAATACGGCCGATACGACCTCCTCTAATGTTGCGGCGAACCAGACGGGAAACTTTCTAGTTATGGGTTACGATCAGAAAATTGAACATGCAGCCACTCACTGATCCTTAATTGCTTCTAGGTCTTCCGTCTAAAGTAAATCTATCTACAGGCATTCTCAACAGAGCTGCACCCTATCTAGTTTACATCAGCGAGCAGTTCGAAAGGCATAACCAGAGCTTGAAACCTTAAGCTGAGAACGGTATACTAAAGACTCAAGTTGCGCTTCAAGAAAAATACCATAGCAGATTTGGAGGTTCACATCTAATTTTATATTCGGTAAAATGTACAATGTAATAGAATAAAGAGACTGAATGGACTGGTGTGATCGCTATCGATCTCAATCAATATCGCGCTGCGGCTGCCTAATACTTTTTAACAATATCACTGTAGCATGTGGGTGCACCAGACAATCCTTCGGTCAGTGCGGGCCTCAGAACCTTCCACCAGTAGGCAATGCTGGGTGTGGGTGGGGCTTTAGAGCTCTACGAAAGGGTTGTTACCATATGTAGGGCTGACCTTCGGTTGGCGCTACTTCAGGAAGCAATTGATTGATGGCCTTGGTGTTTTACCCCTATTTCCCCACCCACCCGGTGAAACACGTTTTCCACACGAAGCTAGCACGTGCGAACTGGGTTTGAAACATTTTGACTCGGCATATGCCTAAACAACCAACTACGTATTTTAGTACTTGGAGAAGCTACCCGTCGGTGTTAGTCTGCACAATCCTCAGGAATGACTGAAACAACTACCGAACCTACTGGTAACGCTCGATACCCATACCTAGCAGTACCATAAAGCTAACGAGCCCATTTATTTGCGTCTAGTGAACGATGATCACGAAGTGCGGAATCGTGGTAAAAGGACCGCACCTGTCGTCCTGCCTTCAAGCCCTGGTCCCTTCGCAGCACCGATCCCCATGGCCGGCGCTCAGCAGCTCGAGGTTGTTCAGGATCTCCAAGAGCCCAGATATCAATCGCAAGCAGCAATGAATAGAGTCTTTACGCAAGCCGTAACAGGCCCTATCAACCAATCAAAATTCGATCAACAGCGACGCCACTTTATCCAGTCCTTCGATAATAAGAAATGGAATCACCCAGACGAGCCGTTGCCACAATATGAAAATAAAATCGAAGAGCATAGGGCGTTGGTGGCAAGTCGCGTTTGATATCATGACCCAGCGCTCAGTTCCTGGTGTAGATTGCTATTCATTACGGGCGACCTGAGCCACTCCCAGCAACCTATGTTGATGCACAGAATATACTGAATGTGCTCCGTGAGTCATCATTTGTGCAGAACGCATAACTGATTTCTAATCAAGCTGGTCGTGAAACCAGAAAAGGAGTTTCAGTATCACGAAAAGTGCATTCGCGTCTTAGCCGACCGGGTCGACGTCAGTAATAAGAACCGTAAAGATACGAGATGGCCAAATAAAGACAATATTGTTTGTCCCAGGGTAGCATTGTACTTGGAGTGAGCTAACGTCAAGATGCAGATTAAAGGCTTGGAGTGGCTTGTGGAAGGAACATTTTCAGGATCCAGGCGGTTTTTGTTTTGTAAGTTCGTCGTTGGAGTGTTATCATAAGATAGCGCGACTCACTTAAGGAATCATAGTTGCTGGGCATGGATGTACTCTCAACACTCAGGATGGCCAAAACATGTATACGAATGAGGGTAAGGTTTCACTCATGCTTCGGCATACAGTGGTGTAGCAATAACCATGTGGCTAGGGATACTGCCACGGGACTTCTTATCTATTGTTGACCCGGAGAGCGACGTAGAAAAGCCTGACCCGGAGACAGTACTATTCGACGATGTACGCATGTTGGATTTGTTTAAGGATCTTGGCTAACGTTTGCACTCCATAGGTACTAAATCAATGCCTTGTTAAGATTGCGAATGGCACTAAGCTTACGGTGCGTATTACATACTGCTTGCGAGTACGCAATTGAGCGTGGAGTTTTCAACGCAAGGTTATGTTCGATGTAATAATTTTCCGATCAAGTATCATGCGGCCAGTGATTAACGTTGTAAACCCTTGTTTCAGTGCTGCTTTAGTGGAGGATTGACTGGTGCGCATGTATCCGCTTCGCGCAGCATAAGAAGAGATATTGACAAATCAGTAGCTCTGGTCCCCGAGACCGTTGACATGAGTCATATCAGGAGACGTACCAGGTTTAGCACAGGAAACGTTCACGATCCCGCCCTCCTTGATCAGATCTACTCCGATGTGGTAGTAAACCAATCGGGAAACTTGCTTGGTAAGTTTCTGGATCCTGCGAGCCTGTAACAAAAGACAATAATATCACTTTGATACAGGCCTCCCCTCCAAGCTGAGTCTGTCAAATTGTGATATAGACACCATCCCTCGGGCCGATTCGAATGCTATGTCCTGGGATCCTAAATCTGACGGGCTGGATGCGCCTGCAACCATGAATTTCACTGCATTCCCCGATCGTTGTGAAGTGGTAAGTCCCATAGAAAGTCGCAAAAGGTTGGTTCAATGGTTGGGTTTTAGGTCTCGTGGGCTGCGTGTGAAAGATACCAATCTGCTAGAGAGGACAAAAACTCAGGCGGCAGATTCACAAGTGTATGTGCTGACGTGATCTGGAATCGTACGCTAGCCTGACTTGGCACCCGTATAGGCATTCATGGGGGCTATTCTGCATTCAGAAAGGGAAAAGGTCACATACAGAGTTCTTAATCGACGTATCCAGTAGGAAATTTCAGCGCTTCTGCCGGGGTTAAGCCAGCTAACTTCGTACAGTGAGCAATTCGAGATGCATAATCTGGCAATTGGAGGCCAAAATCCGAATGCCCCAGGGCCTGGTCAAGAGGCAATTACACGCGCCAGTAAGGATCAGGGCGTACAAGGAACCAATACCAATAGTAATGACCAGCTTCAGTATCCCAAGGTCAGTTGTGCGGAGAACTTAGTAGCAGACAGGTCGGCTGACGTAACTTGGCGCAGTTGTATGTGTCTGAAAATATTGTATGTCCCTTTCGTATACCGCCTTTGCACAAACTCACCCTTCGATACAGAAAGACATAATAGCAGATTCGCAGGTTTATATATAGCACAGGGTTCTTGTAAAGATAATTGTATAGAAGAATAGGTTACTGTTGAAGCAGATGGTTTGGGCTACGTCTTTGCGAGCATGAACATCTCAAGTTGAAAAGGTTGAAAAGCATGAACGTGATCACTCCACTGTTAACTGCCCGAGCAACGCGCTCCAAGGCCATGTGCTTCATGAGATAGTATATACACCTTTTTCTTTTGGGCGGGAGTAACTAAAATACACCAGGTGGTTCGTCCAGTTTTAAGACTTAGAATATGTTATAAACCCGAGTCAATGGTAACTTGGTCGCCGGCTCCACATCGGCCAAGACCCCGTCCGCATGTACTGCATACGTCTCCGGATCGACACTCATCTTGGGCGTCGAATCATTCCACTTCATGTCTTTCTTCTTGACGTTGCGACAATTAACCACCGCCTCGGCGGTCTTGGACAAACCATACGATTGGATGGCACCTGCAAATAATAACGTAAGAAATAGTACCAATGTAGGAAGGAAGCGAGGCATGGGCTGCATTGGATTGAGATTTACCTGACGTAATTGACACTTGGGATACAAACGCGACCGAGTTGAGCGCCGCCGAACCAGGATAAGCACCCCACATGGGCCTAGAATAAACCGGCTGGACGGTTGGGATAGATGCATTTGCATCACCCATCTACGAGATCCATCAGCCTAGCACCGACACAATTTGTAATCCCACGCACCTGAGCCCAGGCGATTACACCCGACTTGAGCACCATCTCCGGTTTGGCACCAAAATTCTCTGGGCGCCACAAGACTAAATCCGCCAGACAACCAGGAGCGACTTGACCAACGAGATGGCTTATCCCATGTGTGATCGCACTGCCACTGCATCAGGCGCTGTTCCCTTGACCAAACAGTCGGGAACTCACGGGTTGACGGTATATTTGCTGATATATCGCTTCACACGGACATTATCCTTCCCCTCCTCGTCGCCTTCGCTCACCAACGGCCCGCGAAGCTCGCGCATCTTGGCCGCCGTGCGCCACGTACGCGAGACAACTTCTCCTACGCGGCCCATGGCTTGCGAGTCGGACGAGATCATGGATATAGCACCGGTGTCATGCAGGACATCTTCCGCGGCAACGGTTTCGGCCCGGATGCGGGATTCGGCGAACGCGAGGTCCTCAGGAATGGATTTGTCAAGGTGGTGACACACCATTAACATCTTTAAACGAGTTGGTGAGAATTAACGGGAATTGTTGATGTACGCACGTCCAAGTGTTCGTCTAGAGTGTTCGTTGCAAACGGCCGAGTCGGGTTGGTTGACGACGGCAGCACATTATCCTGCTCGCACACAACAATGATATCCGGCGCGTGTCCACCCCCAGCTCCCTCCGTATGGTAGGTATGGATCGTCCGACCTCCAAACGCAGCAATCGTACTTTCCACAAACCCACTTTCGTTTAACGTATCGGTGTGGATATTGACCTAATAATTGTTAGCTAATCAACACACGAGCGAACAAGGTGCATACCTGCACATCGTACTTGTCCCCTACGTCCAAGCAATTCTTGATGGCAGCCGGCGTCGAACCCCAGTCCTCGTGCAACTTCAATCCGCCCGCGCCAGCTTTGACGACGTCCTCCAATGCCTCGGGGCCCGCGTCGTTGCCTTTGCCAGTAAACAGAAAGTTGATCGGGATCGAGTCGGTCGCGGCGAGCATGTGGCGCATGTAGAATGGTGATGGCGTACATGTTGTTGCGTTTGTGCCCGCCGAAGGACCGGTTCCACCTCCGATCAAGGTTGTTGTGCCGGATGCCATCGCCTATCGCCACGTGAGCCTGGAGAAGAGAGGATGGGTGGGACGTACCTCTTGCCACTGCTGCGGACAAATATAGTGGACGTGCGCGTCAATCGTCCCCGCCGTGACGATCAGTTTCTCGCCAGCGATGACCTCGGTGCTGGCTCCGGCGACAAGTTCCGGGTGAACCCCTTCCATCACGTCGGGGTTTCCTGCTTTTCCGAGTGCAACAATTCGACCGTTGCGGACTCCAATGTCTGCCTTTGCCTCATATGAAAAACAATTAGGAGGGAGGAAAAGAGATGTTGATACCTTGTAGATTCCCGACCAATCAATAACGAGTGCGTTTGTGATCAGGAGATCGAGTACTTGAGTATGCGATCGATTCGTAGCCTGGCCCATGCCTTCGCGGAGCACTTTGCCTAGAATCCTAGTCAGAATGGCAACTGAATAGACGAGAGCGGGCATGACATACCGCCACCGAATTTACACTCGTCTCCATATACCGTCTATTCGACGAACACGATCAATCCCCATCCCAAGTCAAAGTAGTCTGGGCACTCACGAAGTCTCGCTCGATCTCGATCCACAGCCCGGTGTCCCCCAACCGAACACGGTCTCCGGTCGTTGGTCCAAACATCCCGGCGTACCCCTCGCGTGACATGGTTTTGGGTTCGGTGATGCTCAGTGCACCTGGTTCGGGAGTATGGGCAAAGCCACGCTGAAGCAGCTCGGTCAGAATGGAATCGGATCGGGTGAGCTGTGCTTTGCCTGCCGGTCGTCAGCTGGGGTTCAAATGTGAGTGTGGAGAACTCACCAGTCGCGAGTCCATTCCCTCCCGAGATGATCTGCGCGCCACCGATACTAACGAGGTTCACACTCTTGATGTCACCTGGTTCAAACCGGACTGCAGTCCCAGCCGGGATGTCAAGCCGTCGCCCATACGCTTTTTCGCGGTCGAAATCGAGCGAGGGGTTTGTCTCAATGAAGTGGTAGTGCGACCCAACCTGTTGACAGTTAGCGTGTTGCTCCAGAAAATGAGGACATAAGTCCGACGCACCTGAATCGGTCGATCGCCCTTGTTGGTGACCCGAAGCCGGATGCGATCTCGTCCTTGGTTGAGCACAATCGGCTCACGACGCACCACCACAGCTCCTGGTGCGGCACTGCTTGCATATAGCGAAGGCTCTACTAGCTCGAACAAGTCATTCGATGGAATCGGCAGGAAGGACCCATACAGCGCAATCGAGAGATCACCCGAGTCGGACGAGATGGGGTTATGAACAGTAACCAGAAACACCCTGGACACCACATAAGCAACCATCTTCCAGTAGCAAGCCGTACATACCCATCGGGAAACGTGCCCTCCACCTGAATCTCGTGTAGCAACGCTGGAACGCTTGGCAACACATGACGCCGACCAAGCATCATCTTGCCGAGTTGCATCAACTCGGCCACGCTATGCTTCCCATCCCGGATGTATTCGTGTAGCTGGGATGCGATGAGCGCTGTCGCTTCGGTGTGGTTGAGCTTCACACCTCGAGCCAGGCGTTGTTGTGCGAGCAAACCGAGCTGGTGAAGCAGAAGTTTGTCGTGTTCACGAGGTGGAAGCCTGTGTAGTATAGTAGATACGTCAACGCAAACAAGAGTATAGGGGCGACACGAACCTCATGGCGATCGTCGAAACGGCCAGCGATAAGCCCAGTGTTATCGGCCGTTCTCACTGGTTCTGATCATAGCCCTGCAATCGTGGTTGATCATATGAACCGGACACAAGCGAGCGGCGCTTCCTCCGAAGTTGAAATGTACCAAACAAACCACAATCATGCAAGGAATGACGCACTTTTCAGCCTGAAATCGGTCTTTTACGCTCTGGCTCCGGCCGCCTCCCTTCCGCCAGTTTGAGGATTTCCTGATACTAGGGATTGTTCCCGGGAACGGAATGTAGACTCGTTCAGCCCCCTAGCCTCCACAATGACCGTCAGTTAGGATTCATGGTGCACCACCAGCCCCGTTTCCGAGAGCCCCGTGAGCGCGTACATGATTTCTGACCTGGAATTTTGCAGCTCAGTGTCGGTCAGTCCACGTTCAGGTAACTTCCTATAAACGGTGGAAATACTCAGGACGCACCCTCGAGCAGGCTGGACGGACACCCGTGAAATAATACTCAAATTTCTGAGCAGGGAGACGAATAGCCTACCCACAAATGAGGTGGATGGCCACCATTGCCACTCTTCACTTCCCATCTACAGTAAATGTTCGCACCCATAGCCATATCATAGGGCCACGGTTAGTGCTGAGGGGTGGTCATTGGTCCACTTCTGAGTAGGTGCAACGGCTCAGCATCAGTTATCTGCCTGGCCGAACGAGTGTTCGTAAACATATAGCCGTCGCTGTTCTCTCGTAGATTCACTATTCCCTCCTTTAGGTCTGTGTTGTCGCTGTGAGGGTATCCCAGGTGATGCGACCGCTTCGCTCCTGACCGTGACGAGGTATTGCCGACTTTGGTGCGCCGGGCGCTTGACCTTTCCTTGGACAACTCCGCCTCGTGCCCACCACTCGGCGACGACTAGTTCGTCGGCGCACCGGCCACCCTATTGGCCCCGAATTATCAACATTTCGTGCACCGTCTCTCACTCACAGGCAAATCTGACCCCCCGATGGCGTCTGGATCGGGGTCTCAGCAATCCAACCCGTTTCCCATCAGGTCGACACGCCCTACACGCCGCCCCAATCCGTATCCACCAAACCCGCCGACCGACGGCCGTGATTCTCCTTTCAGACCTGGCTCTGTGCCGGCTAGAGCCACTCCTACGGACACACGATTCGCGCAAGCGAACACCGGCCATCCCTTTGATGACAAAGTAATGACGCTAAGAATAGTGCTCAGAAATATCAAAGCGAGTCTGAGGGGGCTACCTCCCATACAGTTGGCAATTGAGGGGCTAGAAGGGTGTCTCACTCGTACACAGGTACGCTAGCAGCCATAACCTTTTAATCTACTGACTGAGGCTAAATCGAATAGATCTGGGAGCAAAATTGCCGCGAATACGAAGAGGTTATATCCAACTTGACCAGCCGAGCAGTTCTACTCCAATCGCACGTCGTCGAAGAGAGTCCGTGGAGTGTGCCATCTTCGATTAACAATGTTGCAAGGTTCGTAAGGCAGTTGGTATCGGTTGGTAATCGATTGAATGCAAGCACAGGGCTATTGGGGAACAGACTAGCCTCATCAGGGAGCGTCAGAATCCGTCAGCAATCGAACAATCTCCCATGACACTGGGCGCCGGGGCAGCGGTATTGGAGTGCTACCAGATATCAGGAGTGCTGCTCCAGCAGTTGCAGGTGGGTGAAACGAGAGGGCTGTCCCAAGCCGGTTGTATAACAAGATTACAGGCGGATATATCACTGGGCATCTGGGACGCGGTGAAGGATCAACAGATGGTATGTACAAGATTCATACGGCAGTTCAACTGAAAATATAACATGTGTTATTTTAAAGAATGCTCTCCTTAAGGACTTATGTCCGGCGAACGACGCCTATCACAATGCGGCGCTCTCTAGCTCCGCCACAAAGCGGACTGGATGTACAAAAGGAACTCGGATCGTGCTACTGGAGACCACCCAAACCTGGGTTCACGATGAAGACGCGGCGAAGATATACTGGCTGAATGGCATGGCTGGTACTGGCAAGACCACAATCGCCTACTCCGTCTGCGAGATGCTGCAGGAAAAGCACCAACTCGGCGGCAGTTTCTTCTGTTCCCGCAACTCGCCGGACTGCCGAGACGTCAACAGGATTGTACCAACGATCGCATACCAGCTCGGGCGATACTCGAATCCCTACCGCAAGGCACTGTGTGACGTCCTGAGACACGACCCGGATGTTGCGAAGCGAAACATTGTCACGCAGTTCAAGCTGCTCATCTCGGGACCACTGGCGGAAATGGGCAAGGCGATGCCCGCGGATGTAGTGGTGGTGGTAGACGCGCTGGACGAGTGCACAGACGTGGATGGGACCCGAGACGTGCTAGCGATGCTACTTCAGTATGCAGGCGACCTCCCGATCAAGTTCTTCGTCTCTAGCCGACCCGAGCCTGAAATCTCCGAGTATATGGCAGGCCGCGGGGGCGCTATGCGCTCGATCATATGGCTGCATGACATTGAGCAGTCCCTGGTGCAAGCCGACATCAAGCTCTACCTCACGGAAGCGCTAGCGCCAGCCCGCTTCTCCCACTCTGAAATCGATCAGCTGGCTGCTCGCGCCGGTTGTCTGTTCATCTTTGCCGCGACCGCGGTACGATACATCCTACCAACCAAAGGATCCGTGAATCAAACCCAACGATTACAAGCGATACTGGGGCTACAGCCGAACCAAAAGCACAGAAGTCATCGGGATATCGACGAACTGTACAGCACGATCCTATCGAATGCGTTAGATGAGGAAACGTATGAAGAGGCCGAGCTAGGGGCAAGGCGACAAGTGTTATGGACTGTGATCTGCGCAAGAGAACCGTTGTCAGTGGTGGCGCTTAGCGAGATACTCGATATGCCGCACGAGGAGGCAGTTCAACTTACGATTCAACCCCTGCAATCCGTACTGCACTTATCAGAAAGCACCAATGCATTGTCCAGCCTCCACGCGTCGTTTCCCGACTTTCTGCTGAACGAAAAGCGTGCTGGGCGGTTCTTCTGTGACGAGGTTGCGCAAAACTCGTACCTGGCGGGTTGCTGCTTCAGGCTCATGTCTCGATCTCTGCGTTTCAATATATGCGGCCTTGAGTCGTCGTACCGGTTTGACAAGGAGGTTCCAAACCTACAACTTCGAGTCGACAAGGCAATCTCGACCGGACTGTTTTACTCGTGCAGGTACTGGGGCGATCATCTGACAACCAACCCCCCGACACCTCCCTCACTGCTGCTTCTCGAATCATTTTTGCAGACTCATCTCCTGTTCTGGATGGAAGTCCTGAATCTCAAAGGAGCAATCGGCCATGGCGAAAGCGTGCTTAGCGAGGCACTGGAATGGCTTCCGGTTAGTACCTCTACGTATCCGCAATAAGGTCCGCTACTCATATCACATAGACACAAGACGAAAACACTACGCTTCGCGACTTCACATACGACGCGCGCAACTTTCTCACATCCTTCGCCGGCAATCCCACCTCACTCTCTACGCCACATATCTACATCTCTACACTACCATTCACCTCAGATCGAAGCCTAGTTCATAGAACATACTGGCCGCGGACGCAGGGACTGATACGAGTCGAGGGAACCGGGATGGAGGCTAGAGGGAAGTCTGCACTTGCAACTTGGGCTGCCGGGAACGATGTGAATAGCCTAGCTCTCTCCAATGACGGCAAGCGTATCGTCTCTGGCTCGGACAACAACGAAGTGAGCGTGTGGGACATATCCAGTGGCAGTCGCATCCTTGGACCACTGGAAGGTCACAAAGAACGGGTCTGGTCGGTCGCATATTCCCCGGACAACACCCGCATCGCGTCCGCTTCTGCGGATGGCACCATTCGCATCTGGCACGCGCAAAACGGCGAATTGATTCTTGGACCGCTTCTCGGCCATAGCGACACTGTCCGCTCTGTCGCATTCTCGCTCGATGGCGCTTGCCTCGCATCCGGCTCAGCCGACCAGACTGTTCGACTTTGGGACGCGCAGTCGGGCACCCGAGTCGGCGAACCTCTCGAGGGACACTCGGGCGCTGTGAGGTCGATCGCTTTTTCGCCAGACGGACAGCATCTTGCCGCTGGGTCGGGCGGCTCGACGATTCGAGTCTGGGACTGGCGGACAAGCACAATGGCGCAGGGACCACTCGAAGGGCATACATCTGCCGTGTATTCTATCGCATATGCAAGCGACGGGGATCGTCTGGCTTCTGGCTCAGAAGACGGGACAGTTCGAGTGTGGGATATGTTGAATGGCACGCTGCTGGCCGGTCCGTTCAAGGGACATACCGACACTGTGTCGTGCGTTTCATTCTCGCCCAACGGCACTCGAGTTGTATCGGGTTCACACGATCGAACCATCCGGGTATGGGAGGCTATGAGCGGGAGGTTGGTGGCTGGGCCATTCGAGGGACACAGAGAGAATATCAACTCGGTTCTGTTCACGGCGGACGGCACTCGCATCTTATCCGGATCTGACGATGACACGATCTGTGTATGGGACGCGCGCCATGGGACCACAGGCGCCACCGAGTCGTCGGGTCACACTGACATCATCTACTCTGTTTCCCCGTCACCTGACAGCACACGCGTCGCATCTGGCTCCAGCGACGGCACGATCTGCGTCTGGGACACGCACAATGGCGCACTTGTCGCCGGTCCATTCAAAGGTCACACCAGCAAAGTCAACTCGGTGGCATTCTCACCCGACGGAGCACGCATCGTGTCTGGCTCGGATGACAGGACCATCCTGGTGTTGGACGTGCGTGACGGTGCGGTGCTGCATGGTTCGTTCACAGGTCATACCCACTATGTCTACTCCGTCGCATTCTCGCCCGATGGAACGCGCGTCGTCTCTAGCTCTGCTGATCGAATGGTGCGAGTGTGGGACGTGGAGAGCGGCACGACGGTGGCTGGTCCACTCGAGCGTCACACCGATCAGATTACGTCCGTGGCATCGCTCCCCGACGGTACGCGTATCATCTCTGGCTCGGCTGATTGCACAATTCGCCTTTGGGATCTAGCTGCCCTCACCCAAGGGAGCCCATCCTCCGACGACTGGTCCATCGACGGCGACGGGTGGTTGGCCGACTCGCAATTGCAGCGATTGTTCTGGGTGCCGTCCGACCTGCGCGCCAGGTTCGGGTTCCTCACTACTGCCAACCCTGTCGTGATGAACGCTGACTGTACGACCCGCATCGACGACTCCACGCTGGTTGGCGATTGGTGGCATGAGTGCTACGGCGCCGCATCGGTAGAGGCATTGTCCTAGCCAACCAACCCCCCATCGCCTTTGCAATCTTCCTTTAGCCCTTTCTCCTACTTCGCTCTACCGTTCTTTCTGGAGTATAATGTTACCTATAGTCTTTGGTTATTCAATTGCGTAAAATTTACAGTTTTGATGAATGTACCAAATGAACACAATCCCGCTTCAGGGTCCTACCCGCTTCCACATCGACGTCGATCAGGATTGTTCCTAAGATTTTGCCGCCAATGCCGACCCCGCATCAAAAGGATGCTCGTGCACGTTTTCCACTTGTCCTCCGATTCGTCGACACGCGTTTCGGGCCTCAGCAACCCCGCATCGTACCTGGCCTCTTGTCTCTCTTCACAACCCGAATTGGCATGTTGAATGCTTCTGCCTTATTGCGTCGAACATGCATGCTTATTGCTTTCCCCTTCGCGCCTGTCGCCCGCCCACTTCTCAGGATATCGAACTCGGGACCATGCGGCCAACCAGCCCTCAACCTCGTCCGTCACGCAAATCTGGCATTCACATGGTGCTAGATTACAAGCCCATATTCAAGCTTTGTATCAATCAACAGTGTACATTCGTGACGGTTTTACATTTGGACAACACAGACGGAGAGCATTTGCTCAGCCATCTGGCTCAGTGGTGCGCTGGCCAACTCGGACATCACCGTTGCGGGGCGAGGTACGAGCGGCTCGGTATGGGCTCGGTATGGTTGCGCTGAAGGTGTCGAGGGGGCATACAATGAGGCTATAGCTTTGCTAGACACCGGCTCACCATTGAGGGCAGTTTACGGGTTGAGCGCTTTGGGATGCACACCATGTGCAATCTTTACTTTGATATCCTAGGGTCCATATCATCCAAGCCTCTTGCTAACTTTGGATTCCGATAAGGGATTCTCGTCCGAGGCAATCCGCTTGCACCAAGTGCTTGGCTGTTGTCTGCGTATAGAAACATGCTCCTTTTGAAGTCGTGGGGGTCGGGAAGCAAAGTCAGGGTGAAGGTTATCGTTGACGCGTATTTTGGATGAGAGTTTCGAGCTGGGTTTAGAGGGGAGCTGGATCGGAGGTCACGTTGGGTACGAGACAAGGACGAGGCACATATTTCCTCCCAAAGACCTAGCAAACATTTCGAATGAATGTTACTTGAGAAGTTTGCCTGCTTCACACATGAGGATGGCGAGTAGGATTTTGGATATGCTGCACTTATCATCCACTCTAAAGCACCACGTTAGACATTGGAGGTGTTGAACGACTGGTGTTGGACGTACGTTCACTTTTTCCTTTTTGGTGTCGGGATACGCATCTACCGCAATCCGGGAGTACAAGTCTAAGCGCCAATGAGTCTTTGCATCCTGAACCATGTCGTCGGGTGAATGTTACCTTGGTAGGTAGTTTGGTTCAAGGCGTATCCACGATAGACGGGGGCGGGGTGAGTCTAGTGAGCGGCGCATGGCGATCGTCGAGAACGAGAACTACCTGGAAAATGGGATGATGATGATTTGAGTTGAACCCTGTTCGGGGCTGGTGGCGTCACCCAAAGGACATCACCTCAGACACGACCATCATCTCCCCTCGTTCCCGCTGCAAACGTCACAATGGGGATCACCCATAAGTGAATGGCGTATCATAGCTATCCTCTCAACGGAGTTGGATTTGATGGGGACAATAAACAGGAGAAAATTATGCACCAGAGTAGTCTGAGTGGTCGTCCGATTGGACCTGTGCCCTTCACTGGGGCACTTCAGGCTGTTTCGTGGAACGGCATTGGTTCTGGTTTGTGATCACACCCTTGTATGCGACCATATAGCTGATTCTCTGCGTGTACTTATAGCTACTAGGGCGGCGCCTTG
The DNA here is from genome assembly GCA_037039685.1 of Ceratobasidium sp. AG-K. NCBI lineage: Eukaryota > Fungi > Basidiomycota > Agaricomycetes > Cantharellales > Ceratobasidiaceae > Ceratobasidium > Ceratobasidium sp. AG-K. The sequence continues at coordinate 278,556 of JAWNGF010000002.1, forward strand.
CAAGTCCTTCCAGCGAAGCGCTCACATTCTCGAGGTGAGGTGTTACTCCCTCTAACAAGTAACAAGCTAACACAGCTCTAAGGTAACTCGCCACAGCCTACGCTACTCTCACAGCGACGAGGCTCCCTCTCTCTCCACCCTCACTTGCTGACCACCGAGTGTCATTCCCAACCCAGTCTTTATCCCTCACCCACGTCTACAAGTGCACCTGCATGGCTGATCAACGACTGATCACAAAGCCCAAAGATTCGCCAGGCTCCATGATTGTTCAAAGTGGAGCAGAGGCTAGAGCACCGGTCTGGTCGTGCGCATTGCCAATGATCCCCAGCACCTTGCTTCAGCAATCCATCCAAGTCGTCACAGCAAATGGCCTCTCCTTGTGACTCGGCAACTGAGCACTATTCCTTAGCCGGATGCCCCTCCTGCCAACACATCACATTTGCCGTCTCCATCCCTCCACTATTGTCCGTTTACCACTCCCAACCTTTGGCCCAAGCCTCACGTCCAATTTTGCCAGTTTCCCAAGAGAGCAGACAGGACCGGATGGCCTACGAGACTTGAGAACTGGTGCTCGGAGTGGAGTGTGGTGGGTGGGATGGACCCAGTCTCGTCCAGGTACCATGGCCCGAGCAAAGGATCCTCTCACCACACACTGACCAACTGCGTGTAAAGAAATGGTGCGGTTCCCCGACAACTTTCACAGACGATTAGCTAATGGGTCCAGCCATATTTGTGCCGTGCGGTGATGCACCAGACGATGTTCCTGGTGCTACCAACTTTCAACCAATGTATACCTCGTTCAAAGAGCTGTAATTCAGACCCTTTCCCTGTTGGAGATATTACGAGCCCTGGGACCAGCTCAATTGCTCCCTTTCTGTTACACAAACTGTAAGCCCCGTTCAAGTCACACCAAGATCCGCATGCTAATGTCAGTCGTGCAGGGCTTGCGTGGACAAGGAATTAAGAGACTCATATCAATCGTTGTCCTTGCACTTCCATTGACGTAAGGAGGATCTATTCCTCAACTTCCAAGTCTACACATTGGGCTTTTGATCCACCGTGGAACTGGATCAAGTGGGTTGGTAGAATGCGCTCTACAGCCTCAAGTGAGTAGCTGGATTTGCCCTTGCACTGACCTCGCTTCATTCAATTATCTCATTTCTACAAGGAGTATCAAGTTTGGCTGGTGTTGCTCTTGGTGAGCCCAGTCTCTTCGTTGTTTTGTCCATCATCCTCAATCCGCCACGCTAAGAACGAGGTATTCCCCACTGGCGACGAGCGACTGCTGCAAGTGTCGACAGGGCTATCACAACCATAGCACGTGCATTGAACCTTGTCAAGGTGTTGAAATCTATTATTTACATGTATATACACATAGAACATTCCTGTACAATTGAGACCAGCGTACGCGTACATTGCTTACGCTTGTTTTGGTTCTCACCCGTGTATATAAAGAGCTGGTACGATGTAGTTGTCCAACAGCCAATATATTCATTTGTCTCATTACCCGGGCTGCGCTAAGGATTGTAGATACATTCAGTTGTATATCTACATTCTCATTTCTACACAAGGAATCCCAAATACCCTGGTAGACGAGACACCTAACAACTAGGATGACTACTGCCCTTGGACCATCAAGGCTAGTGGATATGGGATGAGAGACCCTCTCGCCATCTATGGGTGCGTCCGTCACACTTCATGACCTGGGTCTCAGCATTCACATCTCAATGATCTTTTATTCCAGGGTCAATTGAGAATGCGTGGACGTGGTAGGACGCATGGTGACCACGGAACCTAACTTGATGACTGAATTGACATAGATTTTCCCATATAGAATCAGGCTTCTGGAAGCTTTCATGTCCGCTCTGGCAACTCATAAGGATGGGGGATGATCAATGCCCCAGGCCTGGTATACAGGATTGTTGTTGATTGATCTTTGTATAATCTAAGCACCTAATTGTATGCTTGCCGTAATGAATACACATACTGATACTCGGTAGTGTCCTCGTTGTAATTTACCTTTGGCTCAATCAGTGAAACACATCGGCTGTAAGTTGAAGGGAGCAAACCCCGTGCATGCGAGCAACGATCCGAGACGTGCAGATAAGCGCTGGAATTGAGTGGCGCTTGGCATCTGCAATTTCGCCGGTGCCCATACCTCCGGTACACAACCACCATACTGAATTCAAGGCATTGAAGCCTCGTGTTGAGCACGCTGTAGAAATACATCACATCGATAAACGGAAAATCCACACGATCCTCCACCACCAACTACACCCCCCATTCCCCTGAGTCTTGACTCGACCAGGCGGTTGCAATGGCGTCCGAATCAAGAGCATGGTTGACCGACTTCTTTCGCATCTGTCTACCAGGCTCCAGACAGCAAGCTGGATCCGAATCATCAAATTCTCCTACACATGAGATCCCTTTACCGGCCGAGATTGTGTCGACTCAAACAACTCCGGCGCCGGTCATCCCACTGTTGCCAATAGTCAAAAGCGCTCCCCAGGAATCAGGAGCAGAGCACGACACCGCAATCAGCGCGCTGAAAGAGATTCTCGCAGCGCTTAGGCCAACCCTAAACAGCCTACCACCATTACAGCTAGCTGTGGGAGGATTATTGGAGTGTATCGTCGATCTGCAGGTACAATATCGCCTCCAGATTATCCGACACGAGTCAACTAACAATACAATGTAGGTGGAAGAGCAAAATCGCCAATCGTACGAAGAGATCGCCTCTGATCTTACCAATCTGGCGACACTGCTTCAGAAACATGTCGTCGTGTCGAACCCTCGAAATGTGCCGTATTCTATTGCGAACGTTGCGCGGTACGTGGGGTATTGTATCTCCAATTACGGTCGATTGATCACCGGTCTAGTGCTATCAGTGAACAGACAAGGCATATCAAACGCCAGCAGGATCGGACAAGACTCAGTCGATTAGCTATGGCAAAGGATGATGAAGAAGCGGTGCGGAGGTGCTACCAGCGAATTGGAGCGCTATTCCAGAATTTGCAGGTGGGTGACCACGAATTTTGCTTCTAGAAATCTAACATTTTGGCAGGCCGATATCTCACTGAGTACATGGGACGAAATGCGCCAGCAGCAAATGGTACGTTTTTAGCCACGTACACTGTTTGGCGATATGAAAACATCCACATTATAGAAAGCTCAACTTAAGGATCTCCTCCCCGCGCACGAGGCCCACTATGACGCAGCACTTTCCATCTCGGTTACAAAACGGACTGGATGCACCAGAAACACACGAGTCCAGATTCTCGAGAACGCCTGGCTCTGGGCTTGCGAGGACAACGGAACGAAGATCTACTGGATGAACGGAATGGCCGGCACGGGTAAAACCACCATTGCTTACACCCTATGCGAGACGCTCTACGAAGCCAAGCAGCTCGGAGCCAGCTTCTTTTGCTCGCGCAACTCGCCAGACTGCCGAGACGCTAACAAGATTGTACCGACAATTGCCTATCAGCTCGGTCGCTACTCGAACCCATATCGACAGGCACTGTGCGACGTGCTGGCCGAGGACCCAGACATGGCGAAACGCAGTATCAGTACCCAGTTTAAGCAGCTGATCACGAAGCCATTAGACAAAATTGGCCAGGCGATGCCCAAGGACGTGATCGTAGTGATCGATGCGTTGGACGAGTGTGCCGATGTGGGTGGGACAAAAGCTGTCCTGGAAATGCTCATCCAGAACGCCAGCAACCTACCAATCAAGTTCTTTGTTACTAGCCGACCCGAGCCCGCGATATCCGAAAAAATGGTGGCTAGGGATGATTCCCTACGCTCAATTCTGCGGCTTCACGAGGTTGAAAAGTCCTTGGTTGAACAGGACATCAAGGTGTATCTTACTGACGCGTTGGCATCCCTCCGGATCACCCCTTCCGAAATTGACCAGCTCGCCGCTCAATCGGGCAGCTTTTTCATCTTCGCCGCAACAGCTGTGCGGTACATTGTGCCGGATACGGGCCCCGTGGACCACAGGCAACGCTTGTCCGCAGTGCTCAAACTGCATCCGAATCAAGGACACAAAGGCTATAAGGACATCGATAGCCTGTATTCTACGATTTTATCGAATGCATTCGATGCAGAAACATTTGAAGCAGAGGAGCTGGTGCCGCGACGGCGGATACTCAGGACGGTAGTCTGTGCGAAGGAGCCATTGACCACATCGGCGCTTGCGGAGATGCTTCAAATGTCAGACGGACAAGCGGTTCGTCTGGCGATACAGTTGCTGCAATCCGTACTGCATCTGTCAGACAGCACCGGAGTTGTGTCAACACTTCACGCATCATTTCCCGACTTCCTGTTAAACGAAGACCGAGCCGGGCCATTCTACTGTGATGAGGCTTTGCACAACTGGCATTTAGCGGATTGCTGCTTCACGACCATGACCCGATCTTTGCGCTTCAATATTTGCAACATAGAATCGTCGTACCCGCTTGACGGCGACGTTCCCGACTTACGAGCTCGAGTCAATAAGACAATCTCGACCGGGCTCTTTTACTCGTGCAGGTACTGGGGCGACCATCTAACAACCAACCCACCTACACCTCCCTCACTGTTGCTTCTCGAATCATTTTTGCAGACTCGTCTCTTGTTCTGGATGGAAGTCCTGAATCTCAAAGGAGCAATTGGCCACGGCGAAAGTGCGCTTAGCGAGGCACTAGAATGGCTTCCGGTTAGTACCTCTATGGATCCGCAATAAGGTCCGCTACTCATATCACATAGACACAAGACGAAAACACCACGCTTCGCGACTTCACATACGACGCACGCAACTTTCTCACATCCTTCGCCGGCAACCTCACCTCGCTCTCCACGCCGCATATCTACATCTCTACACTACCATTCACCTCAGATCGAAGCCTAGTTCATAGAACATACTGGCCGCGGACGCAAGGACTGATACGAGTCGAGGGAACCGGGATGGAGGTTAGAGGGAAGTCTGCACTTGCAACTTGGGCTGCCGGGAACGATGTGAATAGCCTAGCTCTCTCCAATGACGGCAAGCGTATCGTCTCTGGCTCGGACAACAAGGAAGTGAGCGTGTGGGACATATCCAGCGGCAGTCGCATCCTTGGACCACTGGAAGGTCACAAAGAACCGGTCTGGTCGGTCGCATATTCCCCGGACAACACCCGTATCGCGTCCGGTTCTGAGGATGGCACCATTCTTATCTGGCACGCGCAAAACGGCGAATTGATTCTCGGACCGCTTCTCGGCCATAGCCAAAGGGTCCGCTCTGTCGCATTCTCGCTGGATGGCGCTTGCCTCGCATCCGGCTCAGCCGACCAGACTGTTCGACTTTGGGACGCGCAGTCGGGCACCCGAGTCGGCGAGCCTCTCGAGGGACACTCGGGCGCTGTGATGTCGATCGCTTTTTCACCAGACGGACAGCATCTTGCCACTGGGTCGGGCGACTCGACGATTCGAGTCTGGGACTGGCGGACTGGCATAATGGCGCAGGGGCCGCTCGAAGGGCATACAGCTGCCGTGTGTTCTATCGCATATGCAAGCGACAGGGATCGTCTGGCTTCCGGCTCACGAGACCGGACAGTTCGAGTGTGGGATATGTCGAATGGCACGCTGCTGGCCGGTCCGTTCGAGGGACATACCGACACTGTGTCGTGCGTTTCCTTTTCGCCCAACGGCACTCGAGTTGTATCGGGTTCAGACGATCAAACAATCCGGGTATGGGAGGCTATGAGCGGGAGGTTGGTGGCTGGGCCATTCGAGGGACACAGAGAGAATATCAACTCGGTTCTGTTCACGACGGACGGCACTCGCATCTTATCTGGATCTGACGATGACACGATCTGTGTATGGGACGCGCGCCATGGGACCACAGGCGCCACCGAGTCGTCGGGTCACACTGACATCATCTCCTCTGTTGCTCTGTCACCTGACGGCACACGCGTCGCATCTGGCTCCAGCGACCACACGATCTGCGTCTGGGACACGCACAATGGCGCACTCGTCGCCGGTCCACTAAAGGGTCACACCAACCAAGCCAACTCGGTAGCATTCTCACCCGACGGAGCACGCATTGTGTCTGGCTCTGATGATTGCACCCTGCGCACGTGGGACGCGTCAACCGGCGATTTACTCGTTGGTCCGATCGAGGGTCACGCCAGTTCGGTCGAGTCGGTGGCGTTTTCCCCCGATGGCGGTCGAATTGCATCCGGTTCTGATGATCTCACCATCCGACTATGGAACTCCTACACCGGTGCATCGGTTGGCGAGCCATTCGGAGGCCACACCAACAGCGTCATGTCGATTGCGTACTCACCCGACGGCATTCGCATCGTCTCTGGCTCGTACGACGATACGGTCCGAATGTGGGACGCCAGCGACGGCACAACGCTCTGGAAGTCCGACGCTCACACCGGCGATGTCAACTGCGTGGTGTTTTCGTCCGACGGGACGCGAGTCGTGTCTGGCTCGGATGACTGGACCATCCTGGTGTTGGACGCGGGTGACGGTGCGGTGCTGCATGGTCCGTTCACAGGTCATACCCACTGGGTCTACTCCGTTGCATTCTCGTCCGATGGAACGCGCGTCGTCTCTGGCTCTTATGATCAAACGGTGCGAGTGTGGGACGTGGAGAGCGGCACGACGGTGGCTGGTCCACTCAAGGGTCACACCGATCAGGTTACGTCCGCCGCATTTTTCCCCGACGGTGCGCGTATCATATCTGGCTCATACGATCACACAATTCGCATCTGGGATCTAGCTGCCATCGCCCAAGCAAGTCCATCATCCGATGGCTGGTCCATTGATGACAACGGATGGCTGACCAACTCGCACTCGCAGCGGTTGTTCTGGGTACCGTCCGATCTCCGCCGTGGGTTCGGGCTCCCTAACCCCTCCAACCCTATCGTGATGAACGCTGACTGTACGACCCGTATCGACCACTCCACGCTGCTGGGCGCCCGGTGGCGCGAGTGCTACAGTGCGTCGCCAGCCTTGTCCTAGCTAGCCCGCCCTCTGCTGCCTCTTCTCACTTTACTTTTTGCTTTCTTCCTATTTTCCATGTCATCCTTGCCATTGCACGGTATTTATACTCCCATGTCTGTTCGTGCAGCGCAAAATTAAGGTTGTTGATGCGGAACAAATATTAACAGTATTTGAGCTCACTCCAGGGTCTCATCCCGCTTCCAAGTCGACGTCGATCAGCGTTCCTGGAAGATCTGTGATTTCTGTTGACCTCACATTCAGAAATGTGAGTCTTGCTCGGTTGCCTCGAGCTTCCCATGCTAATATCGCGCGTCTCCAAGGCTTCCGCCCCTCTCGCGCTCTGTCGTTGCGTGAGGATACATGTTCGCCGTGGGCTACGACTGCTCAAAGCGTTCTAGTGCCTCTGCATTTCCTCCCAATCCCGATGATAACTATGACCCCCTGCTGTTCAGGACTGGTCGTTGCGATACTCAAGGAGTCCCCGTTGACTCCATCATTGCGAGGTCCGTTGACCCCACCACGGACATAGGATTATGCATCCTCGTCTAGAGTTAGTATGTCCACGTCTTCTTTGTGCTCGGCAAACCTGACAGCTAGTCGCTTTAGCTCGACTTGCCGATCGCCTCACAATTTCTTGGACCAGCGGACCCGGGAAAGTATGCTGCCAGACTTCGTATCTCAAGCTGGTGTGTTCTTTATCCATGCCAATCCAAGCAGTGGTGCTCATTCCGACTGTTTGCAGCAGTATCGCCTGAGAGGCACGACCAGCGAGCTCGATGAGATCGCAAATTGTCGTCTCCCGGGTCCGGGGCGATCACTCTGCGAGTACCCCAGACAGGCTTGCCAGCTCGACTATCACCGTCCCAGCCATTGACATTAATATGGTCGTTGTCTCTCCTGGAGGATTGATCATCCAATTTGGCGTCCCAACCGCGATGGACATGGCAAATACCCTGCGATCCCGGACCGGCGGTTTGGATGTGGCGCCGATCAGGTTCATTTCGATCGCTCAGGGTCTCGATGACGAGGTGAGCATCAACTGTTCGCCACTATTCCTAGGCGCTTTGCTAACCCATAGCGACCCCAGGCCTCCTTCGAGCTCGCAACCAAGCCTCGTTCTTTGACTGAACGTTGGCACCTTTGCTGGTAATCGCCCCGTTCGTCCACAATCGATTTTTAACTCTTCGTTGGCTTTGCAACTCGTGCGCCGTTTGCGTTTTCGACTCGTACAGTGCCAGATCCCCTGGCTTTGATTAATTTGTGTTTTATTCGCAGAAGTGTAGAGGTAATATAATTTGTGAACGCTTGAAACATCGTAGATGAGCTTGAGCTCGACGTCCGCAAAACAATGTGCAACTTGTAGCGATTTATCGGGCTAAATAGCCAGCGCTCACAAAAAAGGCAGGCAGACTGCACGGTCACTTCTCGCCTCTCACCTCTGGCTACGGAAGCCCATAGCCATATATTAGCCCTACAGTTGGCCTTCAGGATGGCAATCAGGGCTGGGTCAACTGCATATAGTTGAGCATTGCGAGAAGCCAGTTACAGTTGGCAAACGGCGTTGTTCCACCCGACTTCCTTGCAATTCGCTCATTTCCCTTATTTGTTAGCATTGCTGTTATTGAACCTTGGAGGGTGCAAGTGCTTTATTACTCACTTCCAAACCACACCCAGTTCGATGACATCGTTACCTTGCGTGTAATGTCTCTACCTGACGTGATGAAAATAGTGAGTTATACAAAATTTATACGTACAGACCTTGTTTGACGCATGCCATGAGTATTGAACTTTACCCTTCCAAATCATACATGAAGTTTTACGGTCTCCACGTTGGTTTCCATATTTAATGCGCTATGGATCGTGCGGCCTTCGCGCATATAAATTTATGCGTTATCTGAATCGATGGACCAACCTTGTCACTTTTGTGACGAGCATGATTTACTACGTATGTGAGAGTATATTCTCGAGCCGAGTTTGGAGGGGGGGACAGGCTCGTGGGCCATGTCAGATACCAGACCGCACGACGACGGGCCGCTTACGTTTTCTCATGGACCCCCGGCGTGCATTTCGAACGACCATGTGCAGTGCAAGCGGTTTGCCCGTCCCGTGCCTGGTGGCGGTGAGTATGATTCGGGATACGCCGCATCTATAATCAATCCTGAATCGAATGTTGAAGAGTGAGGATATTGAGCGACTGGAAATGAACGTACCTCGCATTTGTACCAAGATGAGGTGCCAGTCCAGTGTAATCTTGGATTACGAGCCCAACTGCGAATCACGTCTTGCAAATGAACATCGTGGTCCGGACAATGCAGCGTTAATCGGAAATCGGGTTCGAGGCGCGTTGGAGGCTCTGGGTCACGATGTCAGCGCTTCCTTAAGGGTGGCTGTTATTCACTATGATTATTAAGTGAATGCCCGTTGTGTGGTCGTAGGCGAGGAGGTCAAACAGGGACAAGACGGCAAGTGGACAAAGGCGCCAGACGCGTTGGAGGAGACGCCATCAGGCGATGAACATTGATATCTTCCAGCGCGAGGGGCGAACAGATACGATAACACTAGTCCCACTAGGATAAATCGGCGCTAGACGACACTTGCTCGAGCTGAGAGACGGACAACTGGTGACTGGTAAGGATGAGCGGCGACCGGAAAAATGTTGATGAGCATTTGAGCTGGACCCTGTTCAGGGCCGAAAGCGTCATCCCGTGACCATCAGCTTGGGCACGACCATTACCTCTCCTCGAACTCGCTGCGAACATTACCGCGGGGATCACACATACTTGAATCCGATAATAACAGATCTCTGGCTTGAGATAGAGGTGCAGGGGACGCCACGCGAAAGCGCAATGTGCGCCGGGATCGTCTGAGTGGTTGGGATGGGCTCCTTGGCTCCTTGTTGAACACGCTGGACCATTTCGTGCAACGGCGGTTGACTCTGGTGTGTGATGTCTCTCTCTCTTGTCCGCTCATGTAGCTGATTCTACGCGTGTGTAGCTCTTGGACGTGCCCTTCTGGCTGTCTCAGCGAAGCCCTCAAGCTCTCGAGGTGAGACATTTCTCGCTCTGTCGGGTGACGAGCTAACTCATATCACAGATATCCCGCAAAGCGTAGTTTCTCCTCTCACCAACGCTTCCCTTCGCTCGCTTCGCCCTCGTTCCATACCCACTTGCGACAACATCTATCCGGCTTCCCTGGGCTGCAGGAGCCCCACTGCGGCTAATCGAGTATTGGTCACGGAGCTGAAATATCCGCCAGACTCGATGCGCGTTCGAACCGGAGCAGAGTCGACGGTCCAAATCCATGGCGTGCTTGTGAACAATGCCTAGCGCGCCGAGTTAGTCTCCCGGTGAAGCCATCAAGGTGAATCGCTTCACCCTCTGACTCGGCACTGCGCTAAATCGGCTATCAGGCATGTTATCCTCAACCTGGGTCCCACTTTAGTCGACGCATCTCCATTTCCCTCTCAACTCCTCCCTTGCAATCATACTACTCCGCCGCAACTCAAGACAGAACTCCATCTAAATTTCAAAACTCCCCGTATGGTGCATTGGGCGTTGGTTTCAAGGCCATCATCACCCCCTCGATCTCGCTGCCAACGTTACGATGGGAGCCACCCATTCATGAATGGCGTATTTCAACGAAGGTCTGGATGAAAGTGGAGATGGCGAGGACGGCAGGTCAAGGCAAAGCCTGTGCCGGGATTGTTTGAGCAATCTTGGGGTCGTACATTGGCCCCTCCTTGGGGGTATGAAGCCGTTGGGTGCAACGGTGGCTGATACTGGTGCGTAATATGACGATCGCGCGCTAGAAACCTTGTTCCTCGCGTGTGTACCCACTCTGACGATGTCTTGCTAGCTGTCTTGGTGAAGCGTGCGAACCTCGAGGTGGGCCGTTTTCCCCTCTGACAAGCGACGAGCTAACCCAGATTTCAGGCAACGTGCCACAGCGGGTGTATCCCTCCCAGTGACTCGCATACCCCGCTTGCTTTACCCTCGCTCAATAACCACCTGATGCCGCCCCCTCCTTCCGTTCTTCCCTCGCCGGCATTTGCAAGGCCGCCAGTATCTGACCAAGCGAGGATGACGAAGCTACAATATCCGCCAGGTTCAATGAGCGTTCGCTTCGGGACGGGGCTCGTAACACGAGCCTAGTCGCGTAAACCATGCACAGCGCCGACCACGGCGCTTTCATGACGTGTTCAAGCCCTCACGGCCAACTCCCGCTCGCTCCGATTGGGTGACCAGCCAACAATGTCCTACGGTATATTTGTAAAACTACATTCCCTGCAAACCGACATACGCCCGATTCCCTCGTCGTTCTCATTCGACTTTTCTTTGGCACCAAGCCCCACCTCGGCGCCAGTCTCCTCACACGAGTACCGGGTATCAGAGTGGAGGATACCGCACCGATAACCTGACGTAGAGGTCTCAAATCCCAAGAGGAAGGGCCTGTCTCGGCGCGCATTGAGGAAGACCGATTTGGCCACGACCAGCAACCGTACCCAGACGCGAATTGTACCCGAGTCGCGCCCAGCCGACACCCGATTAAACGTTACGAGTTCTCCATCGCTCCTCTCCGCGGGTTCCAACGGGACGAGTCAAACCAGTCTGACATTCGCATACAAGCGATCTTGGTGGTGCAAACACGAGCACGAACTACTTGCCTCGTAGATACGGCATTGGAGGTCCGCTCTCAATTTTTCAGCTCGCCGGGAGAACTGCCGGACATGGTTGTTCCACTTGCCTTGCCTGCTAATATATGCTCTCAAAGGTTTCCGCCTCTTTCGCATTCTATCTTTGCGTGAGTACGCACGTTTGCCCCCGGTTAAGACTGCTAAAGCCATCCTGGTTTCTCTGCATATCTAACATAGCCCAATGGCAATGCCTTACCCTCCAATAAAGGTGAGCGTGACACTCAAGGAGACCCGACCCACTCAATCCCAGGGCTGTCCTTTCATCCTACCACCGGGTATGGAAATCTGACACCCTCGCACAGAGTTAATCTTCCCGTGCCCCCATCTTGCCCAGCAAGCCTGGCAGCTGGACCTTTTGGTTCGATTGACCAACCATTGCCCCGTGTCCTGGACCAGCGGCTCGATAGAGCATGCCGCCGGACTTCGTATCTCGAGCTTGTGAGTTATTTCCCCCCAATCAATCCATGAAGCGGTGCGCTGATTTCAATTGATCGCAGGAGTGTTGCCTGAGAGACGTGGCCAAAGGTTCCGATAAGGCTGCGGACGGTCCGCTCAAGTTGTCGTATCCAGGGTCCAAGCCGATCACTGCGCAGGTACTCCCGACAAACCCACCAACCCCACTGCAGCCGTGCCAGCTGTCAACACGGATGTCTTCGGTATCTTGCCGGCTAGGACATCGAGTCTCAAAAGCCATCCCAGTTACCAAGAGCACTACGAACAACCAGCGACCCCAGATCTAGTGGTTCGGATGTGGCGCCGATCAAACTCAGCTCGATCGATTATGTTCTCGGCGACGTGTTAGTACCTTGAACGCTACAACCATTCTCACGCACTGTCCTAACTTGTAGCAATCTTAGGGCTATTTGAACTCGCGACTGAGTCACGTTTTTATTGCTCGAACGCCTATTGACTTTTCTCGTCTCGGTGTTGCTGAAAGGATGTACGGAGGAAACGCGCGTGTCCCATGACTGTTTTGGTAGGTTGTTTATGTGAAGTATTGCGCAGATTCTTGCTCACGATTGGAAACTATCGGTTTCGTTCCCCTGGTTTATTCGTCTCCCTTGGTTGATTGGTACGTCACTTGGTAACTCCACGCTCCGCTGATTGAGGAGTGGCGAAGTTAGTTCGGAGGACCTGTTTTCATATCAAACCATTTGGGGACTATACCACCACAAAGGTTTACTAACGATGTCGACAACCTCCTCAGCCACCAGCACCAAACCGCGGTCTCGATCCATATGGGTTCTTTCGACTTCAGAGGGTGGGGGGGGGGGGGGGGGGCGGTTCTTGGTCGGGCGTGATCTACTGGTTGATATGAGAATTTGGGGCAGGTATTGTAGGCTGGGGTGATGGTAGCGGAACGCGGCTTCAGCCACGTCCGCTATTAGATAGCGTACTGGTGCTGTTGAGACCATATATCATAGATATGACACATAATAGCCATATTCGTAGCTTGAATGCGCTTTTCTGTCTGCCTGTAATGGATTTGGGTATTTGCAGCATATATGCGGATAAGTTAGGATTAAATTTGATTCACACTGATGACTCCTTCTGGCGCTGTGCCTACCCGTCTAGTGTTGGTCGCCACACCTGGCCAATCGTACACCATGAGGATATGATGTTAAGTTAGCTCGGAGGTTACAGCCAAGCAACCCCAAGCAATGGGTTGAATGGCTGACGCTGGTTGTGGGAGTTAGAGGTGCACCAAACTTACCCATTTCCTGGGCACAACTCTGCTTGGATGACTTATCTCTGGCTATATCTGTCGTATCCATTGCAATCTCAGAGACCCTTTTCCCAAACAGCGCTCCCACCACGACTCTGAGCGTTCGTGAGTGGTTCCAAACGTTCGAATCCTGTTTGGTTGGGCCAATTGTGATCCGCTAACAGGGTAATCACCCAGGCTCGTTTGTTTCCACAGTAACACTCATTCCATGTCCAACAACTAAAGGAATAACCGTTCACACTCAAATTTACACCCTAGAAAGCATATGCGCGTTTTCTTCTGCAGGCGGCATGGTCCTTTCGTGAACAACCAGAAACACCGCCCCATCCTCCTCCTCTTTATCCGATCGCCTCTGGCGGTATTCAAGAACCATATCATCAACCTCCATCTCACTCTTCCCTCTCACGGCGTCTAAGCCATCGTTTCGTGTGGCCAATAGGATTTTTGCCAACGTGGTTTCTTCGGTCAGCTTGAAGCCCTTCCATACGAAATAGCACCCGATGAGTGCCGGGATCATCACGGTAATAAGCGCTCCGGCGTATGCGAACCAAAGGATACGTCTTGTGTACACGTATCGATTAGCAAAAGGGGGTGCCCAGGCATCCTCAACTTCCGTGTTCCATTCTGAATATGATCCGTAAAAAATGAGCGCAATTGCACTGCGAGCAAACGCCCTTTCAAGGACTCGATTGAGGGATAGGTTGTGATCATCGAGAAAAGGGAGGTAAAGAAACATGGAGTCACGTTCGTACGACATAATGAAGCTTCGAAGGCTTGATAATAGTAAAGGATTGGCTGAGTCAACCCTGAGCCCATATGATCGAGATTCAGATGTGTTGTAGATGGTCCCAGACAAAAGGCCAGTGAACGAGTCGATAAAGATCCATGTGTTGAGTTCAGCGTATGAGCTATTAGCACAAGCCGGTCGTTCAGAAGGCGTGTCGGTAAAGAAACTCCAATCCCAACGACAGGAAGTAGCATTAAGGGACTGGATAGGTAGGTTGGGAAGTGGATCATTGGCCAAGACAGTGGTGTTGACGACATGCAGGTAACCAGTTCCATTTACAAACTTAACGTTTGCAGTATGTATTCCCTCGTGGAAAGTACATCTTGCTCCCTGGGGAGACATATTCATATTGAGAGCGTCGCTCAAAGGAGCAAAACGGGAGCCAGACGATGGCGATGTTGCTACATCAAACACTGGGGGGGTATTGGAGAGCTGAAGTTTAGCACTGTAGAATACTCGAACTCGTGGGTCAGACCATGACAAAGATGTAGTAGGGGTATATTTGGTGCATTTAAAGGCGGGGGAACGATAGGTTACGTTGTATTCACATCCCGAGTTGCATCCAGAAGGGGCGGTCCAAGGGGTGATGTTTCTCAAACTAAGTGTCTCATGCAAAGATAACAGGAACTCCGATCGAGGGCGAAGGTAACGCCGACTCTCGCTCATCACAGCGAGCTGTTCAGAGTTCAAGGCGAGATTGACGGTTGGTACACTCAAGGTGGTAGGCTTGGGGACCATTGGGACTATCGCAAGCGCTGCGGGAGCAATGACAGTCACAGCCGCGTAAGAGAGAACATTGAGAGTCGCTAGGGTGGGGATCATGAGGGACTTCAGTGAGCCGCTGAACATTATTTTCAGCGCGGGAGTGAGAGCCGGTAGCTGAAGTGCCGAGTCAATAACCTGGACGGGCAGTGGTTTATTTGGCAAAGATGACCATAGCTGGGATAAGCAGTGATATTTGTTAACTTGTACGAGTGTGCGGGTAGTATCAATAAAAGAGACTTACAATTGGGACAAATGCAGTAGTTGCAGATGCCACCATGCACGCACGAACTCCAATCGGCCATATGTTCTTCAGAGCAGCTACAACTGTTGGGTCATACCGCGCTGCATCCTGATTATCAAGAGCAAGAATCCACAATCCAGGTTCTAATTGCTGTCAGAAGTACCCTTGAACTCCCTACCTACAGGAGGGGGGGGTGCACTCTGGGCCTAATACTCTGATTTGTGCTAATTCGCACTGATTACCCCTGTAGTTTTTACTGAGGACAAGTGTCTCAACCCTAAAGAAGGCTGGGCCATTCCCTTGTTGATGCTTCACCACAAACTGGGAACCAGGGAATGGTGCGTTAGTAAAGATTTCCTGCAGAACTGAATGGATTCTCGATATGCAGCAACGGTTTCATTTGAGGAGCTATTTCAGCTCGATTAGGGGAAACATCAGTTTTCGACAAAACTGGCTGAAATTAAATGCGCATTTGCGCGACAGCCAAGGCAGCGATCCTCACGAAATTCAGTAGACAGATACGCTTAATGTATGCGATACCATGTACCAAGTTTCCAGTTATTTGCTTAAACACAGTCAGCACTTTACAGGGAACCAGACGGAGTAATGCCAAACTGACTATGTTGTCAATAGAAAAGTAATATTTCACAAAAGAGTTTCAATTTGTCTGGTGGACCATGACCTTTGTTTTTGAGCAAATAACTTGAAATTCGGTACATGGGATTTCATACATTAAGAGTATTTGTCTACTGAATTTCGTGAGGATCGCTGCCCTGGCTGTTGCGCAAATGTGCATTTAATTTCAGCCAGTTTTGTCGAAAACTGATGTTTCCCCTAATCGAGGTGAAATAGCTCCTCAAATGAAACCGTTGCTGCATATCGAGAATCCATTCAGTTCTGCAGGAAATCTTTACTAACGCACCATTCCCTCGTTCCCAGTATGTGGTGGAGTATCAACAAGGGAATGGCCCGGTCTTCTTGAACTCACACAGTCTCTAACACTCACTGTGGACCCCCCACTTCCGAACGATCCGGAAGCAGGAAATCCGTGTACGACTTCCGGAGCGTCCGGGGGTAAGGTCCGGTCTGGTGCACTAGGACGGGCATAGGGACTTTAGGTCCGGATTGGCGGCAAAATCCGGACCCTCGGACGGTCCGGAGGTCCGGACTGTCCGGGCTTTTGTTCCTCGTATGCATTTGCAGACCTCCCGGATTGTCCTCAAGTCACTCGTGGATTAATGTACAAATATTTTAATATAATTATTGATTTAATTACACACTAGTGGAATCCAATCGATACATGCGGATGGTTCGAAATAAAAGTCCGAAGGGTCCGTAGGAGAAGTGCGGCGAAGGCCAAGTCCGGGGGTAACATACGGAGAATCCGAAGGGAAGTCCGGGAAAGTCTGAAAGAAATGCCAGGAGAGGCTGGTCAAAGCTACACAAAATAAATAAATAAAATCGGGAGCATCCATGGGAATCCGGGGGTAAAGTGCAGTTGGTCCGGGAGGTTGTCGCGGGTCGTCTGGGGGTGGCAAATACATACAAATAAACCTACACTGAAATGAAAAAAGCTAGAATTGAAGAGAATTCAGCGTGCACATGATAAAACTTGGGAAATCAAAACTCACCGAATAGCAAAGAGTAAACGAAACAAACTTTCAGACGAAGCGCTTGGGGGGCTGAGAGCTGGACCGGTTGAGCGATTAGTGGACAACTTGCTCTCTCGTGCTAAATTAAAGTCGTCATGATGACTTATAAGAACAAGCACTGGGCACTTACCGGGTCTGTTTGACAACCAACTCAATGATCTCCTCTTTGCCCGTGCGAGTTGTCAGTAGGGTGGTTGCGTTGGCCTTGGCGTTCTTGTGTTGTTTCTTTGGTGGGGTGTCGAAGGTCAGCGGGTTGTTGAGCAGGGCAGAAACTTTGGTGGCCTTGTCGGCGATGGCTTGCAGTGCCTTTTGGTGGTGCCGTTGGCGTTTGAAATGAGTATACCAGTGTTATGTTTGATGAATTCGACCGTTGCTAGACCCGATCATGATCAGCCACAAGGTCGGGAAATGAAATTTGATCGCACTTACCAGTGTTCCCCGCTGATTGTTGGCGCCAGACTTTGATCTGGCACTAGGGTTAGGGTGATTGACCAACAGCATAATGAATGCACTATAATTAAGGAAAAAGTGCAAATGAGCATGTCAGAGCATGTCAATCCACTAGATACCCCATACTACAGCTTTATACTCACTGAGAGAGAGATAATGTAATTGAAAATGGTGTTGTGGCGCGCAAGAGCTAGATAGATGCTATGCAGGTGGACAGTGGTTCAGTGTCAGCGAAAAAAATAGATATTCAGAACAAGAAGAGGATCTTACCCTGAGTTATTTAAGGTGCCCAAACGATCCAAGGAGGTTGTTTGGAGGTCGACTGGGGAAGGGGGTGGTCGGGAGCAAGGGGAATGTGTGCAGGGAGTTGGTCTGTATATATAGACACACCGGCGCTTAAGTGGCGACGTGCCACAGGAGGAAAATTTTCCGCACCTGTTCCTTGAATGCACCCCCTGCTACACCAATGGAAAGACAAAGAGTCCGCTGCGATGTTAACAAGCTGGTGACAGCCAAGACGTGAAACCGTCACCTCTAAGGAAATTGGTTAGGTTAGTTGGATTCTAATGGTCAAACTATGCTAATATAATTATAGGACAAGCTCAAGGTCGGTTGACTCGCACATTTACCAAATACACCCCCCGACTTTTTCACACAATCTTTTTATGGACAAGTGCAACACCTCTTTGCACTCCCTATCCCGTCCAACACCACCATCAATCCCAACAATGACCCTCAGACCCTTTTGCTCGCCTTGGTTTGGTGGCTCAAACTGAAGTCAGCACCTTGTACAACTACACAGTGGCTTCGTACAAAGGTCCACTTTCAAGTGGAGAAGTGATCAACACGTGCAACATCATGTGTGCAATCAGGCGAGTTCGGGATGGAACTAAATGGTGGATTATCGATCAAGCCCCGGTGCTGAATGAATCCAAGGTGCGTAAACCTTTGTCTTACTGCATTTGACTGAGCTATGCGATTGCTGGTTTACTAATAAAACACTTTCTAGTATTAGGAGCTATGTAATTACAACTAGGAATGCGTATACCAATGATCTACACCCCGTACTACCCCACCCCTCAAAACCCCCGGACAATCCGGGAGTGGCTGACCGACCACCAGTCACCCGTCCAAGGGTAACGATCACATCCGGAAGTAAGTTCGGCAATCCGGAGGTCCGGATCTGGAATCCGGAAGTCCGCCAAAAGACATTGGCGGGACTTACCTCCGGATTTTTGGGCCATCCGGACCCGACCCCCGGACGATCCGGAAGTCTGGGGTCCACAGTGACTGCGTATTTGCTCCCACTAAGTGTAGGCTTGTATTCTGCCACTGTCCCCCATACATAAACTATTATATAATAATTTTGTGTCGAGTTTCATCTCAGTAAATTTCCGACCTTTATCTTGCCGCCCTCGGGAAGAAAAATGGTTGTAACAAACCCAAGCTTTGTTAGATTGTATCTCCACATTCTCCCGCCTGATTTGCTTGCACATTTATCAATCATAATCGGGTACTACATATGTAACTACAAGATTATTTTTATGCCCAGAGTACTTGTCGTTCAGCCAGTCTGGGCAGGTGCGCAATTTTTGGTCATGTGGTGCAACCAATGTTCGTGGCAGCGTATCACAATGATAGCTGTACCGTTGGATAACCATTACAATTGGGTACTTATAAGCTTTTGACTGGAACAAACTCACAATCCATTGGCACATATCTTAACTGGTCACAGGGATGGTGAATGAGGGATGCGTTAGGCTCGGAGTAACCATGGGTTGACTTGATTGTCGTGGCATCACTCGACCATACACTCGTCACTGTCGAAGAAAAAAATGATACAAAAAACTCCCCCCACCCTGTCCTACCCGTGATTGATTAACTAGAGCTACCTACTCGAAGTTAAATGAAGCGCGGCTTAAGTTGTATGCGTGAGAAACGATACGAGATATGCGTGCTAAGCGCCGAAACCGAGATGGCGCTTGTGCTTCAATCGCGATCGATATCGTCAGTGCATCCTTCCGACGCGCAACCCCCTTACTGTACCCAAGCGGTTATAGCCTCGTCTTGAGGGCGTTTTTGAAAGATAGTACATCAGTAAACGGGGTTTTTGTGGCATTCCCTTGCGACGGACTTCACCCTGCACCCCGCTTGACTCGACCCGCTGGTAGCAATGGCGTCCGAACCAAAATCGCGATTATCCGACCTGTTTCGTAGCTGCCTGCCACGCACCAAATCGCGCAATGTATCCCACACCTCGACTCCCTCTGCAGATGACATCGCCCTACCAACCGAGATCGTGTCCGCCGAGGTTGCTCCAGCGCCGACCATGCCGCCGGTTACAGAAAGCGCTCCTCAGGAAGGAAAAATAGAACACATGGCAACAATCGACACGCTAAAACAGTTCTCACGTTGCTTGAGCCCAGTCTGGCCGGGCTACCGCCTATACAACTAGCTGTGGGAGGGCTACTGGAGTGTATTACCTATTTACAGGTGCGATCCTATGCTTCCAGGGTATGCGATACGAGTCAAACGACGATACTATGCAGGTGGAAGAGCACAACCGCCAAACGTACGAAGAGATAATATTGAATCTTACACACCTGGCTACCCTGCTGCAGAAACACGCCGTAGGGTCAAACCCACGAAATGTGTCGTATTCTGTTGCAAACGTTGCTCGGTTCGTGAGGTGCTCTGTCTCCGATTAGAGTTAATTGATCATCGGAACAGTGCTATCAGAGAACAGACAATGTACATCAAACGGCAGCAGGATCGGACGAGGCTCAGTCGGCTGGCTATGGCAAAGAATGATGAAGAAGATGTGCGGAGGTGCTACCAACGGATTGGAGCGCTGTTCCAGCACTTACAGGTGAGCGACCACAGAGTGCGACTGGATGAATCTGAAATTTGGCAGACGGATATCTCACTGAGTACCTGGGACGAAATTCGCGAGCAGCAGATGGTGCGTTTTCAACTACATACACCATTCAACGATACAAAGACACTTCGGATTATTAGAACACACAGCTCAAGGATCTCCTCCCCGCACATGAGGCGCACTATGACGCAGCGCTTTCCGCCGTGGTCACAAAGCGATTTAGATGCACCAAGAACACTCGAGTGCAGATCCTTGAGGATGTGTGGCTCTGGGCATGCGAGGACGATGTCACAAGGATATACTGGATGAACGGAATGGCCGGTACCGGTAAAACCACCATTGCTTATACCCTATGCGAGATGCTCCACGAGGCCAAGCAGCTCGGAGCCAGCTTCTTTGGCTCGCGCAACTCGCCAGACTGCCGAGACGTCAACAAGATTGTACCAACAATTGCCTACCAGCTCGGGCGCTACTCGAACCCATATCGACAGGCGCTATGCAACGAGCTGACCGACGACCCGGACGTCGCGAAGCGCAGTATCATCACGCAGTTCAAGCATCTGATTACAAAACCGTTGACAAAAATCGGACAGGCAATGCCCAAGGATGTGATCGTGATGATCGATGGGTTGGACGAGTGTACCGACCTGGATGGAACGAAATCCATACTCGAAATGCTCATTCAGAACAGTGGCGACCTACCAATCAAGTTCTTCATCACCAGTCGGCCCGAGCCTACAATCTCTGATAGTATGACGGCGCGTGATGGCGCCTGGCGCCCCATTCTTCAGCTACACGCTATCGAGAAGGCCTTGGTACAGGCAGACATCAAGACATACCTCGTCGAGGGGCTGAAGTCCGTTCAGATTTCTGAGTCCGACATTGATCGACTCTGCTCTCTCGCTGGTAGCTTATTCATTTTTGCGGCTACAGCCGTTCGATATATCGCTATGAACCACAACGCAGTCGATAGACAAGAGCGCTTGCACAATGTACTAGGCAATCACAATGGTGGCGGAGACATACACTACAAGGAGCTCGACAGCCTATACAGGACGATCCTTGCGAAGGCGCTGGACAAAGGTGTGCTAGAAAAGAAAGAAGTCGAAAGGCGGCGACGAGTTCTTCGGACCGTCGTATGTGCACGAGAATCGTTGAGCCCTGCCACGCTCTCCGAGCTACTGGCCATCGGTACTGAGCAGCAGGTGACGTTGGCGATCCAATCCTTGCAATCGGTTCTCCACACATCAGATGGCACAGACGCCGTCTCTGTGCTGCATGCTTCGTTCACCGACTTTCTTCTCACTCAGGACCGTTCCCGGGAGTTTTTATGTGACCCCCATGACCATAACAGATACCTTGTACTCCGCTGCTCTAGCCATATGGATCGACTGCTACGGTTCAACATATGCAACATTGAGACCTCCTACCAACTCGATCGAGAGGTGCCTGATCTGGAGACCCGGGTCCGGGAGAGTATATCGCCTGGGCTTTTCTATGCATGCCAGTACTGGTCCGACCACGTGGTTAGCACGCAATCTTCAACAGAGCTTTTATCTCTCCTCGGGAGGTTTCTGCAGCACCATCTGCTTTTCTGGATGGAGGTGCTAAGCCTGAAGCAATGGAGTAGCTATGGCGAGGGAATGCTAAGTAAAGTGGTAGACTGGCTACTGGTGAGTACGGATTGTCCAGTCGATGTGGGATTCCGCTGAGAGGTAGCAGGCTTGCAACCTTATTGAGCTTATGGACTTTGCCCACGACGCTCGCAACTTTGTTACCAGCTTTGCGGCGAACGCCTGCTCCTTGAGCACACCGCATATATACCTATCCGTGCTCCCGTTCATGTCACGGCAGAATCGGGTATGGCAAACCTACTGGCCTCGGATGAGAGGTCTGATACGAGTCGAGGGTCCCGGGATGGAGGCCAGAGGAAAATCACCACTGGCAACTTGGGCTGTTGGGAGTAGCGTGAAGAGCTTGGCTCTCACTAAAGACGGCAAGCGCGTTGTCTCTGGCTCGGGTAACCACGAAGTGAGCGTCTGGGATGTGGCTAGCGGCACGCGCATCCTAGGACCACTTAAAGGTCACGAAAACATAGTCTGGTCGGTCGCGTACTCTTCAAACGATGCTTTCATTGCGTCCGGCTCCTGGGACAATACAATTCGAATTTGGCACGCCCAAAAAGGAGAGCTGATTACTGGGCCGCTTCGCGGTCACGGTAGCCAAATAATCCGTTCTATCGCATTTTCACCCGATGGTTTTCACCTTGCTTCCGGTTCAGAAGACCGTACTGTCCAAATATGGGACGTGCACTCAGGTGCCCTAGTCGGCGATCCACTCCACGGGCATCAAAACTATGTGATGTCGATTGCGTTCTCACCAGACGGACAGCATCTTGCATCTGGGTCGTATGACACTACTATTCGAGTCTGGGACTGGAAGAATAGCTTGATGGCGCAGCTGCAGCTTGAGGGACATACAGATGCCGTGTGGTCCGTTGCGTATTCTAGGGATGGGCACCGGCTGGTGTCTGGCTCTGCAGATCAAATGGTTCGAGTGTGGGATATGTCAAATGGCACGTTGCTGGCCGGTCCGTTTGCGAATCACACTAATACTGTCTCATGCGTTTCTTTCTCGCCCAATGGCACCCAAATTGTATCGGGCTCATGGGATGGAACAATCCGGGTATGGGAGGCTTTGAGTGGGATATTGGCAGCTGGAGCATTTATGGGGCACGGACACGGCAGCTATGTCAATTCAGTGTTATTCACGGCGGACGGCACTCGCATTTTATCTGGTTCTGATGACCACACAATCTTTGTATGGGACGCACGCCACAGCACAACAGGCACTATGCAGCCAACGGGACACACTCGCGTCATCCGGTCTGTTGCCTTGTCACCCAGCGGCACCCGTGCTGCATCTGGCTCCAGCGACCACACGATCTGCATCTGGGACACGCAAAGTGGCGCACTTGTCGCCGGTCCACTTCAAGGTCACGCCGACATAGTCAACTCGGTGGCATTTTCGCATGACGGTGCACGCATCGTGTCTGGTTCTCGTGATCGCACCCTACGAACATGGGACGCGTCCACCGGTGCTGTACTTATCAGTCCGATCGAAGGGCACACGGATTCGGTCAAGTGGGTTGTATTCTCGCCCGACGGAAGTCGAATTGCATCCGGCTCCTCCGATATGACCATTCGAATGTGGAACTCGCAAACCGGCGAATCGGTTGCCGATCCATTCAGGGGCCACACCAACCTTGTCGCATCGATCGCGTTCTCGCCCGATGGCGCCCGCCTCGTCTCTGGTTCCTGGGACTACACGGTCCGAATGTGGGACGCCAACGATGGGGCTGTACTCTGGGCATCCGAGGCTCACAAGGGCATTGTGTGCTGCGTAGCGTTTTTCACCCGACGGGACGCGACTCGTGTCCGGGTCAAGGGACCTTTCCATCCTGGTACTGGACGTGCGTGACGGTGCGGTAATGCATGGTCCGTTCACGGGTCATACCAAATGGGTTTCCTCCGTCGCCTTCTCACCCGATGGAACGCGCATCGTGTCCGGTTCTGTGGATCGAACGGTGCGAGTGTGGGATGTGGAGAGCGGCACAGTGGTAGCCGGTCCACTCGAGCGACACACAGATAGCGTCGGGTCGGCTGCATTCTCCCCCGACGGCACCCTTATCATCTCTGGCTCATTTGATCGCACCATCCGCGTTTGGAATCTAGCTGCCATAATCCAAGCAAGCCCATCCTCCAATGACTGGTCCATCGATGACGACGGGTGGCTAACCAACTCGCACTCGCAGCGGCTCTTTTGGGTGCCGTCCGATCTGCGCGCCAGATTTGGTTTCCTGACTGCTGCCAACCCCATCGTGATGAACGCCGATTGCACGACTCAAATCGACCACTCCACGCTGCTGGGCAATCGGTGGCACGAGTGCTATGGTGTGTCATCAGAGTCAGCTTCGTTCTAGCCAGCCCATCACTGCCTTTTGTTCATTTTGCCTGTTCTTCCCTCCTATTTTCCATGTCCCAGTTACAATCGTATGATAGCTGTGCTCCGGTGTTCATTCGATCAGCGCAAATATAAGGGTTTTGATGCGGAATGAACATCAACTCAAGGGTCTCATCGCACTTCCATGTCAGCGTCGATCGACGTTCCTGGATGCTCCGGGATTGCCGGCGATGCCGATCCATTATCTGGTAGGGCGTGCATTCACATGGTTTTTTGCGTGGCTGCCTAATCTCGTAAATCGTCTGTTAAAAGGGTCTGATATACGCACGTTGTTGAATGGCTGACCTATGTACAGGTCTTGTTTAGCTCACCAATGTATATGCGCCATGGCTCTATATTCAGCGAGACATACATGGAGGTACATCTACGCTGGCACCAGACGTTGATGACAGGTACGATATGAAACGCGCCCCAAAACAACCCTATGACAATCCTACGATGCACTAACCTCATGCATATTATTCTGTCCATGCATCGTCTGCCCGGATTCGTATCATATCCACCCAATACTACATCCCGCGCCTTGGCTTCCGAAAAATCGCACGCCACCGACTGGCCTGCCCGTCAGCTCGGACTTGGCCATCGCTAGCTGGGAGCGAGGTTTGACACGACCGAGCCGGCATAATTGGGGAAGAATGTGAAGTGAGGCTCTGCTCAAGGTGAGCTCCCCTTGGGTGGCTGATTCCAAGCCGGAGTTGGAGCGCGCTGGGACCTGGATGCGGCCATCGCCTAGATATTGACGTTCGCACTAGTGTTCCGAGTATGACTGCCTGACTTTGATTGCCTGTGGGAAACGTATGTCCCAGCTCACACGCTCGCCAGCCATGCTTTGTGATCATCTCGATTGTCGGCATACTGCTGGATATTCATGTACGATAGTGCATATTTCGGATTGGATTCCGGGGCGGGTTTTGAGTATCACTGGATCGAGAGTGTGTTAGGTACAAGGCAACGCGACCTGCGCAGTATATGCTTACATTGCCTCGAGGATCCCTGGCGCAGCCTTGGTGTATCGGATTTCCATGGTTCAAGGGGTTCACCCAGTTCGCGCCTGTAAGCCAGGATGGCTTAGATGCATCATCTTTCAATGTTCACTCTGTAGAAGCCAAAACGTAGACAACCATGATGTGACTCGGCTAGAGTTAGACATACGGGGCACCCGCCTTATAATAAATGACACCCAAATATACTCCTAGCGCCATATCCTGACCAACAACCCAACTTTGCCTCCATGTTCCACCAAACTGGGGTCGTAGCGAGGACGAAATCTGCTTGAGCAGGGCACCAGGCGCAATACTGGTTGAGGGGAACCGGTCACAATTCGGGTAGAGCCTTGGAAACTGGTTCGAGGTTTGGTTTGAGCCGTAAACTTGAATGCAGCTTTGCCGCAAGCCGGGAGTTGAAAGAGAGGGTGCGATCGCAGGAGCAGAAACAGAACGCGCCCGAGACCGAGAGTGTGCTGCGAGACGATGAAGCGGTAGTCATCCTTTCTCTGGATGTGAGTTCCCGGGAACGATGCGCACGTGGAATGCGTGCTGGATTCGTTCCAGTCGTCGTTGGATAGGCGTCTTGAGTTTGCGCGTCGATTGTTTTGAGTAGGTAATGTCGATCTTCGCGTGGAAATTCGCGACCGGAGAATTCGTCTTCGAAGAATTAAGTGCTCGACCATGAGTCCATTTGTAGCTAGTTCATGCCTTTGTGTGTGAACTACTTTGTCCATGAATTAATTCAGCATACCTTTTGAAAGACTGGACTGTAACTTACCGCCACTCAATGTTCGTCCGCCTCCCTGTGCGATCCATCCCACAAGAATAATCGGCCGCCATCCCGGGTCGCCATAACCACCGTCTCACGAAATCCGCCCGCCTCAGCCCAAGCCCAGGATCCCCCCTCCGAACACAGCCCTCACGAGCAGGTTCAAACGACTCCGTACCCTCCCGCACAATTTGGTTCGAAGTTCAGCAACGGTTGAGGCGTTTTATGTCACTAGGAAAGTCGCGTCGGCGAGGTCGTTTGTGACAAGTCGGAGCGTGCAAGTTGCGCTTTGCTTGTTCATCGTCAGCTTCTTCGGCACGAGGCACAAAGCACACCAGGCGCGAGATTGCCACTGCCAGGGACGATCCGGACGCTACTGATACTCGGTCAGTTGGCCCTCTTTGCGCGTCCCGGCTGGAATCACGCCGCGGTGCTAGCAGGATGTCGAGTTGCCTTTCACGAGCATTGCTCAGTCAACGTCGAAGGAAGGGTCGGTTTCAATAAACTGACGGTGAGGCCCAACCTACTCGAGACTTAGCACACGTCCGAGAAGATGGTATACTGGCGTACCTAAATGAGTCGATTTCACTTGTTCGTGACCCGACACGCGATCTCCCCCGTTCTCGATTGAGCGTGATAAGGTCCTGATGCGCGACCGCAGTCCCCGTAGCAGCACAAGTCGCGTGCAGCAGACGCCCTTCTGGCGCGAACAATTCATTCGACGGGATGGGAGCGAGCGACTCATGGAGTGGAATCAAGCGGTCGCCCGGGTCGAACGAAATGGGTGAATGAAATCGACAGAAACAAGCTATGCACAACATGAGAAATCATCCACGAGACCACGAGACGCGCTCACTTATCAGGAAACGTCTCCTCGGTCCGAATTCTATGCAGCAGAGTGGGGACACTGGGCTGCACACACGCCAATCAGCTTAATCTTGCCTAGCTTCATGAGCTCGGGGACGCGATGCTTTCCGTCTCGAGCGTGTTCATGGGATTGAGAAGCCATGAGTGCTGTCGCTTGGATGCATTTGGGATTTACTTTCAATGAGACGTCGTTGGCGAGTAAATCAAGTCGGAGGAGGGGTTTGTCGTGTTGGCAAGGCGGGAACCTGTACAAGAGACATGTTGGCCAAAGGCAGACTCGAATGGGCAACACGGACCTCATGGCAACCGACCAGTCGCTAGCAATCAGAATAACGTTATTGGCCGCTGTTTCCGTTCTAATAGTGGTCGTGGTCGATGACGAACCGAGGTGATCAACGGCGCTTGTGCCCTGGTCAAATGAAATTTACCAAACAACAAACCACCACCACACCAGCCAAAGAGGTGTCTGAACCTGTCGCCGTCCTCCATCCCGCCTGCCCGGAAAACACTTTACGATTTAGCCAGCATCGCCATGGAATCGACGCTATTCTCCCCCTTGGTTTGCTGCTGTCACTGCGGAACGTCGTAAAGAGGGCGCACCCGACCACACTTCGCGCTCTTATCAATCCCGTATGGAATGATTGACCGAGGAACTCAATCAGAAGAGAGGATCAAAGAATCCGTGTCAGTCAAGATTCTGTCCGGTAAGTCGGGAACGTCGCGCCCCATACGAGACCGAAACAGCTTAAATCAGGTCGTTCAGTAGGTGCAAACTCGTTTCCATCACTCGCTATGAAGTTCTTCTCTGTCCCCGCTCTCAAGATCACTCTCGTCAACGCTGCCCAAACTCTTCCCGAAAACGAGGGCACCTATCGCCTCGTCGACCTCGACCCGCTGCTCATCCCAGCATTTATGACCGCCTCGGCCCGAGAGGTTAAGATCAGTCCGCAGTAGACTTCAATTCGGGCAACCGACTCGGCCAGCATGTATTTTCCCTTGCTCTTTAACTCCTCCGCCGAGTCGGTGACCGAATGGCAATGTGGTGGGTTGTGAAAGACCTGAATACTCAAGACAACACTACGGCGTTATGGAATCTAGAGAAGGGGCAATACGCAGGCTACAAAGGAGACTCAAAATTCGACTCGAAAGTTGTACTAGTCGATCATCCTATTCGGTTCGTTTTAAAACCTTATGGTAAAGCCGGCTTCCAGTGAGTGTTCCTGCACCAGGCGGAGATGAACGTCAAACTAATCCTTCCTAGAATTGCGGTTCCTGGAGCCAGTGAAGGAGGTAAGACTGGTGATGTCTCGCGGCCCTACGGGAAGAAGCAGCCAGGTAAGCTCTCCGGGATTGCTTCCCTAGCCACGGTCCCATTCGTCCTTGCACAGGTGGTTCTCCGGTACTCGGCCAAAAACAGGTTCCAATCATAGAACTTTACAACTCCACCGTAGCCAATCAAACCTGTAATCCCAGAAATTGTACGTTTTATTGAAAACAATATCCAAAGTGATGGATGTTTTGCTCGCTCTCGTGGATCGGCGTCACGTGCCTATTTGACGAATCGCTCCGTCGGCCCGAGTCATTCTGTCCACCACACTCATCGAGTCGCTCCTCGAAAACTCTCCGACATGGCTACTCCAGTCGCTCTTGGAGATCTGATAATTCAACCCGCCAACAAGCAACAGCGAGCAGAAGTTATCAAGCACGTTGCTAACCAGTGGGGCTCTCCCGAGGCCGGACTCGACCATTTTATTAGACTTCACGACATTATTGAGAACAAGGAGTACGGCAAAGATGGCAAGCTGATCCATTGGTGAGCTCTCCCACGCATATATACCCAAATTAATTAATTAAGTATCGTTTACTATTCCAAAGGGTCCTCGTTCCACAGGACGACCGAGACACTCTCGAGTTTTACTCTTGCTGTCGAACGTACGCCGAGAATATGATTCCGATATTCAAAGCCGCTTATTCCTTGTCTTAGGTACCGCCGAGACACCGTCGTTCTTCACGCAGGCTCCGACAGTCAGCAACACGCGATTGGCTACGTCGTCTCGGGAGTTGTAACGCCACCAAATCACCGCGGACGTGGCTATGCGCAGCGCATGATATCACTTCTCCACTCTGCACTTGCTTCCACCATTCACTCCAGCCCTGACATCAAGATCAAAACCCCACCGTCCGTCCTTCCCGCAACAGTAGCCGTTTTATACAGCGATATTGGTAACTACTACTCTCGATGCGGACCACCAGGCGAGCCCGGGTTCACAATCACCAGCCCAATCACCACGACGTGGAACCTCGCCACTTGCATTCCCAAGCTACGCGATCATGCATCGTCATCAACCCCTGTCGAGCTCCTATCTGAAGAGGCTGTCCACGAGTTCTTAAAGTCCGACATTCCTGATTTGGCTAGTCTTCCCCGCGTTCATGACAAGACATACTTTGCGTTTGCGCCGACTTCCTCGCTTAACATGCACCTGGTTACTCGGAGTGCCGTACATCCTTTACACAACAAGTTGCCCGAGGTACACTGGGGAGCTCGCGCTCTTGATAGCAACTCCTTTATTACGTGGTCGTTTGACTATAATTCGCCTCGGACGCTACAAATCACGCGTCTCCAGGCGGATTCCGCTTCGTTACCTGCGCTTCTGCTTGCGGCTTTCCGGGAGGGAGAACTGCAGGGATGTGAGGAGGCAGAAGCATGGAATGTTTCCGAGGAGTCGAAGGAATTGTTGTAGAAGCTGTTGGTGGGAAGACCATCGAGAGAGAAGGTCATCTGCCCGCAGTCCTGTGGTATGGACCGCAGAAGAACGAAGGCGTTGTGTGGTTGATGAACGAATAGTACGTATCGTTTCTTCTAACACGAGCGTCTCCAAGTAAATTTACCTGTCTTAATAGTTACGCATGGGCCTGACCTATGAAAGCGTGTGTGCTAGTCCCAAATGACAGCTGATCAACATATATGCGGGCACATTGATATCCAGGGCTCCTAATAACACTCTAGGTGTACTATCTACGCTTGATTCATACAGAAAATAATTATATTCTACTTGTGGACTTGAGCTTACAATCGTGGGGGTTGAGTTTCATGAGTTCGCGGCGCGAAATGATGGTCCGTGTGCCTGCGTCCGCGGGGCCGGTATAGAAATGACTGTAGTTTGTTCATAATCTATGTCCTCTTCGTCAGTGCACGGCAGTTTATGAGAAATGAAGTACCAAAAACCGAGCCCCGGGTGAGTGTCTTCGTTACCAAATAAATTAGGACTCTGACCTAATCTCGCATACATTCCTCGAAGGAGCAATCCGGGGGCGAGGTATGCAATCGGTAATATCATGGAAGATGCAAATATGCTGTATCAAAGCATCCTTTGACTGTTTTACAGGTTGGAAGTTATAATCAGGCACGATTCGATACTCTCCCCAAGCAAGTTTAACGTTGGCTTCGCCTCTTCGACCAGAAGATAGTCGCTATTGTACAGCACCTTATGCGAAGATATGACGTACAGCTAGCAAAATGGAGATAAATTCCCAATAATGACCCAATCCAGTTTGTCCGACATGAGCTATGCATCCTTTAAGACGCCACATTCGAGGAGACTTGTAAGTATCCTGGGACCTCGTGTCCATAAGTTTTGTCTAGACTAGCGAGTCTTCAGCCCACTGAGATCCAACCGTCCCAGCTCCAGGGGTCGAATCATACTGGAAACGCAGGAGTTGAGAACGGCGAATAAAGTTAGCAAACAAATAGCTAATATACAGGCAAACTGAATTCCCCATCAAACAGCCTACCTAATCACATCGTACAATGCGCAACGTGACGTCTTTTCGTAAAACCCATCGTTTTTCAGGCCATCGCAAGTACCAGTACACATGTATGTACGATAACTAAGACAAAGAAAAGACGGCATCAGTAACACAGGAAACCCAATCCTGACTTTCGCGTTACTCACGAAATGGAATGGAGTTGCCCACCGATATTGGTATATCGATCGACCTGGGCCTGAGTACGATTTTAGTACTAGCTCGTAAGAAAGGTAGTGCCCTAGCATATCATCAAGTTGCACTGGCCGCGATGGCGGTGGATTTTCATACTAAAACCGGGATTCAACACCCACAGTTCGTTCCTCAATCACCGAAGGCAATTGCCGAGGCGTCCAGATCGCCGATTGACGCGCCGCTGATATACAAATGAAGTCTATCGATAGCAGTTTTGCGTGGCCATGACTATCTATGGTCTTGCAGGTTGCATTTGGCGGAACGAGGAGCATATCAAATTCGAATTCTCCTTGATCGAGGCCGGTGTGTGGCTTGATTAGCCATCACGTGGGAATTCAAACAACTCGGCGCGACGACGATGAACTCCCTCCAAGGCGCTTACTCGGTCTCGGTCTCGGCCCCGGCAGCCAGTCGACAACGGCCAGAGAGAATTCATGAGTTGCCTACCGAGCTATCTTGTTCATTCCGTGAGAACGGGGCGGTTTCACCTACGCATGGTACGACGAGATCAAGAGGAATGCGTGGTCCTTGGGTTTGTACTTTTTTCATTGCGTTGACCGGTGTATTGTTGATTAAGGCCTTGAACCGTGTAGAGTGAGATATTTGGTTGGGCGTGGCCGCTCTATGGCCGGAAAGAAGGCGGCTCGGACCCATCGTTGTCCTCGTGGGTAGAGGAAGCGGGAACAAATGAGGGCACAAGGCAAAACCCTGGTATCCAAAGACACGACCCACAATCGACATGTCCTAGCGTCAAAACAACTCAAACGACACACCACCCCGGAATGCTTGTCATAATTATGGAGAGAGAGCGCGAGGTGGATCGAATAAGGGGAGGGTGTTGCCCTGGTTGGGTAAGTCTCTCTGTTTCAATATTTTCTGTGGTCTGCTTAGAGTAATGCTAACGTCATTGTGCGAATGAAGAATGGGTGGGCTAGGTTATCACTCAGCAAGGATAGCAATAGCCAAGTCGGTATTCAGATTCCTGGCCTCCAAGACACGTCGCCTGTGGAGCAACCACCTCCGAAAGTACAGACTGTGAGGCAAAAACATCCAGAGGAACAGTCTCAGGACGAAAAGTCACAAGAGTCGCCAGCACCGATAGTCGGCTCAACGCCAACGACTGACGGGATTAGCCCGATGCGAGAGGCGGATTCGGTCGCAGAAGGTTCAACTCTGGTCGCACCCCAAGAGGTGGATCCGGCGAGGGGAATTGAGAGTGATCAAGTCTTGGCGACCAACAGAGCTGACCAGGACGCCTCACAAGATCAAGTAAACCCGCAAACTCAAGTCAGACCACCCAACCAACCTCACTCAACAGCGACAACACCCGCCCGCGAAGATCCAGCAGCTGGAACTGGGGAACCAGCAGAGCAGAGATAGGGCCCGAATAATCCTCCTGTACTCGTCTTCTTCCGTGTAGTTCATCCTCTTGCTTTACGACCCCTTACGAAGTTCGACGATTGTTACGTTTTTATGGTTGCATTTTCATTCCAAGCTGGACAATCCTTGACATTTGTTATGTTACAAGCCTCGGCCGGCTCAATGTATTAATTCGATTCACAACTTCTTTCCATGGCATGGCTCGACGATTTTATGTACAATGTCTTCCTGATTCTCGCCTGCATTTCATATATCTCCACACCAAGAAAGCCTAGCTCGTTTTTAACCAGAGTTCTGAGATTGCAATTGTAGATGCGGCTGCGGTATGACTCTGCATTAAATTACAACCTCTCATCCATGACGGAATTTAGCTTCATACGCGATTTACCAGGCATCAAAGTTCAGGTCGTTACATGACAACACGCTAGGAACTCGGCCGTTTATCGTCGAGTCAATGGTCGACTAGCTGGCTTTGTTCTCCATTAGGCCTTGACACGCTCGACAACGTAGATGTAGAGTCACCACAAAAGGAGAGTAAAAGGGTGATATTATTCCGCGCACCTTTCACGCCATTCGGCTCGGATATTACCCAAACGAAGTGCTGGGGTGTTTTTCGTACGTTTGTCTTGAACTGGCTTAAATCCCGCGATCCGAAGGCCACGTGGCTTGCTTTGTTACCTAAGGCGCGATCGCAAACTCTCTTAACGCACGCCGCCGCCAACAC
The DNA here is from genome assembly GCA_037039685.1 of Ceratobasidium sp. AG-K. NCBI lineage: Eukaryota > Fungi > Basidiomycota > Agaricomycetes > Cantharellales > Ceratobasidiaceae > Ceratobasidium > Ceratobasidium sp. AG-K. The sequence continues at coordinate 311,474 of JAWNGF010000002.1, forward strand.
GTTTGAGTCGATGCTGCGCCCTCAGACAGAAAATTCTGTGCCGGCGCTGAAACAACGATCTAGTTCGACAACATACTGCCCTGCCTCCGTTCCCGTGACGTCTTTGAATGGTCACCCCTCCATCTGGCGAGCAAGAGCACGAGGCGAGCGGGTTAAGGGGAGCTTATCGGTCTGTAAGTGCCTTTCTCACGAATCTGTTTGATGTACTGCGCCGCTAAGCACCATGTGGGGCTATCAGAGAGCACACTTGCCTTGGTTCTGCGGCCAGGATGGAAACTTGAAAGGACTGGAGAAGAGCCAGGGCGACAGAGCCGACAGAGCCATACGAGAATCGCTCATACAGCCGTCGATACCGGGCCAATCGACTTGTTCGCCACTTAAAACAACCCAGCCTACTTACCATGCTCCCATGGTTTTAATGGTCATAGAGCGGGAACAGGAGCGCGAAGTCGAGAGGATAAGAGGAGGATGTTTCCCGTGCAAGGTACGCGCTGTTTACTTATCACGTTCCTGGCGTCACTAAGCTCACAGTGCGTTTGGTAGAACGGACGAGCAACCGTATCGCTCAGTGGTAGCGATGACGCGCCAGGTATTCAGATTAACACTGCGGTACCCAAACAGCCCATGCAACTCATTCAGGAAACCGGGCCGTCACGGCAGGAGTCTGAGAAGAGGACATCAGCAGGTCCGTCCGCTCCTGGAGACGCACGATCTAGGCAACCATCTCGAGTGACTGAACCGGCGCGCTCAAGATTGCCTTCTCAAGCAGCTGCGCCCCAGGAACCACAGCGATCGAGACATGCGTCCCGAGCCACCGAGCCAGCACGGTCAAGACAAGCATCTCAGTCGGGATCAACCCGACCAAGGGTGTCGTCTCAAGCACCTGCGCCATCCCGGTCGAGGGTCGCATCTCACGCCCCCGTACCGCCGTTACCGGAGCAAGCACGGTCAAGGCGGCCCTCCCACGCGTGACAATGGTATTTGCTGACACTCTAGTCGAAACACGTCCCACACGACCCGAACTATCATTTCCAAACTTATTACTATTTTTCGAACCTTTTCCTCGGGATTCTTTCCTCCCACGTTTGAAGACTCGGCGGACCCTCCCTAATCATATGCTTTACGCCTAGTTCTTTGATCTAACGTATCCTCATGCGATCGTATCCCATGTTCATGTATTGTATGCTCGCTGTTTCAGTACTCCAGGATGAATGTACCCATATTCGCAGACTTATATCCTGTCAAACATGCACTTAATCGCACCTCTAGATGGTAGAAGTCTCGGGTCCGAGCACTCAAACGTCGGGGCCACAATGCACGCCAACGCATGTGGAGTCAGCGAATGGAATCACGACGCACCCCGTCATTGAGCCAGACATCTGGTCGGCCATTTCCATCTTTGGTTTATTCGTTTGCGAAGCGTTAGCCCCTGACACATGATTATTCGCACACGCGACTGCCTGCCAGCGATTGACGCGCGTTGCATTGGCAGTGCCCATCGATTTATACCATATACCCCCTCCCACGCTACCCTTTTACCACCTCACTGAATGACCGTACGGTTCACTCTCACCCCCCGATAGTCTTTTTCAAGTTGGTGCGAGCGGTTATTGCAAGTCATCTCGATCGGTGACTCATAGAGTACTTGACTTGACAGGTCACCTTTGAAATGTCGTCACGCCCCGAGCGCTTACCCGGGTCCCGCCACAAAGAAATCTTCCCCCCAGGATTCGACAAGAAATTTGACAAGTATACGAGCATCAGCCGTAACGGAAGCCACTTTTCCTCTAAACCAGAACAGCTGTACTATTCCCTGGTCGAACGCTACGATCCCGAAACTCCCATCGAGTCCATCATCGTAAAATCTGCGTGGTACGGAAAACAAACGAAATCAGCACAACACGAGTTCATCGTATTTCAAGTGGAAGACATTGATGTAGAGGGGCTCAACAATTATTTGGTACTCGACCGTGACGCAGGCGACGTCCAGCAGGGATCTTCGAGAACAATAGCGCCAGCGTCATCCCAGACGACAAAAGCCAACGACACTTTTAGGATCTCGTACGACGGAGACATCAAAAAACTTCTTGAAGAATGCCAGCTTACTCCATACAAATTCCTCGAGGAGCTTAAATTTGACACGGAAACCCCGCTGCACCTTTACGAGGTTGTGACTCTAGCGGACGTCGTTTCCAATCGGTACCCCTTCTATCATGCGCTCGATTCAAGTTGCTATTTGTTTGCCGGGGTGATCTGGGAGTGTATTCGCCTCATGCGGCCCTCGGCCGATTACAACGATGCCCTAGCCTACAAGCGCGGTAAATGCAATTGGTTCCGCTATATACCGAGTAGCTCCGCGAAGCAGGAAACTTTTCAAGAACTCCAAGCAAAGCTACCTGTTATTGAGTGCGACCTCTGGGAACGTAGGAATGCATTTGTAAGCTGTTTTTTAGCAATGAACTCGCTCGAGTATACTAATTTTCTGCGTTCCTCGCAGGGTTGGCCCATGACAAAAATAGACGAGGCCTACGGACCCGAGGAGCGTGATTAGTAGGTCAGTCTTTTTCCCGTTATTTACATCTTTTTCACAACTACTCGATTATAGTGTACACGTTGTTTGCCCACCCGCCGAGCTCCTGCCATCAACTGTTCCCAGCACTCGTTCCATGAGTATGCGCCTTCACCCTATCCAGTCTCTCAACCGCATGATTGTCAGTTCATAGCATCTGTGGTTTATTTTCGTTTTAATGACCCCTTTCAAGTTGCCTGGGCTGCGTTCCCAGAGCCCGAGTTGGATGAAGTATTTGGTTCCTGAATGAAATGTTTAATCGGAATTGTATATCAGTGTATGCTCAGCCAAGTATGTTGTAATAACTGTCAGCTCTATGTCTCCCCTTTCTTTCGCATATGTATACTTTCTAATGAATTATTAATTTTCATTAAGCTGCTGACTTCCCCGACCTGAAATCGCTAGTAAAGGCAGCAGTTGGTTCGTCTAGTCATCTATACCCACACGCAGCGCCTCAACATGCGTGAATCTGAAGGCGACCAGTCCTACACGTGGGGTACACGTTTCTACGTCGTGCTCACACGGTACGGTCCATCTTCTACACAAAAGACCTCCTCGGTTCAACTACCCCACTGTGTTCCAACCTGTTGATTTGTACTCCACAGAGGGTTTGAAAATTTGGCTCATCCTAATTGGGTGCATTATTGTGATTTGTTCAGCCTTGGCTTCGGACCCTTCCGAGCAGCGAAATATACGCCCTAGGTGTTGATGCACCTCTACCAAAAGTATATGCGCAGCCACCTGAACCGCTCCCCAGTGATGGGGCGTTCTGCGGAGATGATGACCTGGGGTGACTCCCCACGAGAGAGATCAAGCTTTATTATAAGGCATGCCTCAGTCTCATGTTCGGTAATGTTTTGAGTTCAGCAAGCTTAAATACTATTCAGTCGTTGAGGTACGGTGGTTATTGGTGCAGCCAGCCGCTATCGTTGGGAAAACGTTTTAGTGTCGACTCTTGCGCACGGTTTGCCTGGCTGTGATGGACGCCTGCAACGTGGTTCCTTTGGATTTATACTCCGCCCTGGCACTACCCTATGACCACTGGCGACCAGCTCTACGATCTGCCACTACCACCTAACAGACACACTCCTACCGGTATGACGATGACAATATTATAACTGTAGTATACTCATGTTGTATTTCCTCGTTTAAGCCTCGAGCCGGAATGTCTGAACCTCGTCTCAAGGACATATTTCCGCCAGGGTTCGATAGTATCTCCTCTCGAGCTAGTTCCACTGGCAGCCACTATACCCTGAAACTCGAGCAGCTCTATTATTCACTTATCGAACGCTACGATCCTAATACCCACGCCGAATCAGTCGTCGTGAAGTCCGCCTGGTATGGCAAGCAAACGAGATCAACCGAACACGAATTTATTATCATTCAAGTCGAAGACACAGCGGCAGAGGACTTGACAAATTATTTGGTTCTCGATCGCAATATTAGCGAGCCCCCGCAGGGACCGCTCAGCATACTCTCACGCTCTTGGGTGTCATCTCCAACGATGGCTACTATTGACGCATTTAGGGTCGCGTACGACGGAAATCTAAAGCAACTGCTTCAAGAGTGCCAGCTTGGCCCTCATAACTATTTGGAGCAACTTCAATTCTCCTCCGAAGAACCGCTTCGTCTCTACGAGCTGGTTACGCTGGCATGCGTCATATCCAGCCGATATCCGCTTCACCGTGCCATCGATTCCAACTGCTATCTATTCGCTGGCTTGGTCTGGGAGTGTATGAGGCAGATGCGTCCAAGCGCTACCTCCTACGAGATCCAAGCAAAGAAACGGGGCAAGTCGGGATGGGGCCGTTATACCCCAAGCACGTCTCAGATAGAAGGTGTATATGAATCTGTTCAAGACCAATTAGCGCAAGTCGAACTGGAACTCGAAAACCAAAGGGTTGTAAGTTCATTTCGGACCAACTGTCACAGTAATTTTACTGACATACATAGCAGCGGTCGGAAAGAATGTCGAGGAGTCGACGGAGTGATGCTACCTCCCATGATTCTCGTACAGATTCCTCATCTTGGGACAATGAGACCGCCATTTATCGTTGAACTTTCCTGGAATGAAGTCGCGTATTTATCCTGTCTAGTAGAGTAGGACTATGTTATAATATTTTGGCGATTGAGTCCCTACCCCCATCATGCGGTCAAAGACGAACGACTCCACTCATTAGTCTCCGGGCGGCAGCGCTGCAGGACGAGTCCCAATGGAATAAAGTATGATCCGTCGGCAGTAGACTTGGCGCCCCAGTTTGTAACGGTAATGCCTCAGTTCCGGTCCCAGGCAAGTGAGGCATCAGTCACGCGCAAGGCCATGCGTAAACAATTGTCAAGGAGTCAATGGAATTATCGACACGGTCGACACGCTATATCACAAGCAAATCGCAATATTTTGAGGAGACCCCAGTAGAGCGTCTCATCGCGTCGCGCCATCCGGGATACGATGCCGGCTTCCTTCGTAAACTCCAATAGCCTCACGCACCTGATGAAAAGATGCAGTCAGTCCCCGGAGTAAAGACCAGCGTAGCTAAAGACTTACCCAGGGAAGCCTGAAAAACTCGCTCCTTCGCAGTTCTTCGTCTCCAAGATTGGGTTGTGGCTTGGCATTGCCAGTACCGGCCATTCCACCTTGCCCTGGAGGGAGTGACATAACGGCGTAAGGCACTGCAAGAGGGGTTCAGATTCGATATCGTGCTCACCAAGGATAACATCCAAATCCCTTGCTTGACTCGCCATCCAGCGATGAATGAATTTTTGGGGGTGCGCTGCATAGGATTTACAAAACTCTCGTTTGAGTGAAAGGGCATTGATCTGGCTAATAACTTGCGTCGTCTAATCGTCAAATTAGTACGTGGCAAGTTCGGTGGGTATTAGAGTTGACCTTCTCGTCCAAGGCTTGAATTTCGGCAGTGTCCCCCTGAGTGATGGCGGCATAAGCCTCTTGAAGCTTGTTTTTGAGTGGGGCGTCGTCAATATCAACGGGGATGTCAAAAGCTTTGGGGGTGGGATTGGGGTTTACCGCATCAAGTCTACGAATTAGAAAAGCGTGAGCGGGGAGAGGAGTATGAATGGGGAAATGTACAAACGTAAGCTGGTAATCCAAGACAACTGGCTCGGGATGGAGAAGATGGCGAGTTACGATCTCTGGGATGTGGTGGAAATCGAATGAGTCGGCACCGGCCACCTACAATGCAATTAGTAACCGTTCTGCTGCCGAAAGAAAAAATAGGCTTACCGTGCGCAAGCCGTTATCCGACCTCACTTTTCTGCGATCCACCTTGTCAAACAAGCTATGAGTGCGGACGTAAGTCCACATTGCCGAGATCGCGTCAGGGCGGGTGGCAGATGTCATGTCGAGCAGTGCAGAAAGGGGCTGAGAAAGTTTGAATCGAACAAGTGAGGGGTCATTTGGAGCGAGGTGCAACATGATACGGATACGAGTCGAGGGCTGGTCACCTCGACGGATAATATTAAAGCCTGAGTAAATAGGGATTAGACTTGGGACATACTTGCTACTATTGAGGATCTCACCATTGACAGGCTGCTCTTGTGTGTTGTTATGCCACTGTAGTTTTAAGTGGGTTAGGAACAGCGAGCGACCTCATTAGGATGACACACCTCAACAATGTTAGACTCTGGGTATAACGTAGGATCACGCTCAATCTCTACTCGCATCGCCTTGAGCAACGTGGAAAACTTTGGCGTTGGGGCGTTGGCGGTGTCTGTTATTGGTTTCTCGGTAGTTATAGGCTCAGGGTCGAGAAGACGACCTTGAATACGGAGTGTCCAACTAGGAACACCTTCACCTGTCTCAAAGTTAGGAGGCGCAGACGTCTCGGTAGTCTGCCACGACTGGCTCGAACAAGTGTGGGAGATAAAAACACGAAGTGTTCGTCGAGTCTAACCGTCCAGATCAGTTGTGTTGCCCCCAGGTGGCCAAACAAACGAGAAACATACCCGTATGACCTTTTGCAACCCATCCTGCAACTCAATTCGTTTACGTTGCGTGATCCAATCGAGCTTGCGTTCCCGTTCGACCAATTGCTCGTACAAATCCGCGTCGGTAATCCCGTTATCTCGAAAATCACGTATTACAGCATCAGGAATTGCACGGGTCGCAAGTTTTCGTCGTTTTCTAACCAGCTCCGTTGGCGGCTGGAGTAGATTAGGCAACTGAGGTTGAGCGCCGGGGTACGCGGTGGCCATGGTTTGTTTGATTCACGTGATCTTGCTAGGTGGACCCATAAGCCAAAGCTTGACAAACCGCCACAACCTGGCTCGGAAACCTCTATGACACAGACGGACTTGTAATCCCTCTCACCGCAGTACTCTCAGTGGGCATTCAAACATTCTTCTGGCCACTTAGTTTCTATACCAAAATTTCACACTGAAAAACCTCGCGTTCCAGCTGATAGTCCCTATCATGCTGCCCCTATCATGCTACCTGGAGCTGACGGCCGCCCAGAGGGGCATCACCCCTTATGCCCAGTACAATAAGGAGCCCTCATAACCCAGCTTAAATTATCTGCTGACCCATACTCATCCCATTTACGCCAAACAACCAGCTCGATCAGTGACTATCTCGGTTTGTGCACGATACCTGAAGTTTCGACCCACACAAACCTGCACCCGTCCCCGACCAGAATTACAGCTCTTGTTGAAAAGCTGGTATAACGCCTCAGTTTAATGACCGATAGCTCCAAATGTGGAAATATGTTGCAAACATTTGAGCCTCGTAATCGTGGCAACTCACGTCGGCACAACTGGGCTCGTTCTCTCGGGAATGCCAACAATCGGGGTCTCCCGATGCTCGTCGTAGTAGATTTGGACTCCTTGTTCTTTGGTTCTATTGGGTCTATCAGTGCCATAGTTATACTATTTACTTCGACTTTAAACCTCAGTCGACTGCTAGTTGACTCATTGGACAAACGGTCATATTTTCGGGGTTACAACGGGTGGGATCTATTTCAAATCCATTTCTCTCTCAGGCTGCTTGCAACGCCTACAAGGTATGGCAAAAATGCCTTGCGAATACTCATTCTCCTGAGTCCGAAATCAGCACCAATTTTTTCCGAACCAGATTTGGCATATTATGCGGGAAAACTTGGTCCTGCAAGCTTGAGTACTTCGCTATGCGAGATAACTGTGCATACACGGACTCAGTTCTCCGGTCCGGTTCTACGTTTATCTTCCCTTTTCTGTCGTATTCTCGGGATTACTTGGCCAGCGAGCATAAGGCTTTTAAGAGCAAGTAATACCATTGAGCTTATCAGAATACAGCCGTTCGTCCGTGGGGTGGCTATATGCGTCTGGCTGGGTTCTAATCGAACCCCTTCGCCAGACGATCGGCAGCTACAATTGGTCATAATTAGTTCCTTATTAAATTTCTAATAAGCGTTTAAGCTATAGAAACCAACATCCAACGTTGTCCAAGGCGAGCAGGTGTTCCCTAAGACGTGAATATAAGTTTTGGCTATTTACGCGAGTAGACAGATTCGAACCCGAGCAGTCCAACACGTTATCGGCACTGCATACTCGACCTCGATGGTTCCGAGAGGATCCGGTCCTCCCTCCTCAACAGTACCGAACCCAGGAGTTCGCCCAGATATACACGAATCAGTAATCACACAATCCCGGCCGACTCGATGTCGACTACATGACATGGCAGTCTCCGCTGCCACAGAGAGACGTGAGGCAGGGGTGACAAGAGGTGGAATTGCACGTTGTTCCGTGAGTCTAGTTGACACGACAAGTGCTGACTCGGGCGCATCTAACTGCGTTCTTGAACTGGTATATTGCTTGCTGTGAGTCCTTATGGCCTATCTGTGGCAGTAGTCAGGACTTTTCGAGCATCATATCATCATGGAAAAACAGGCAGAGAATTGATCATTTCACTGGGTTCCGTAGCACAATTCCATGAATGTTTGGATTATGTCAATCCTTGTTGGGGTTATGAGTACCAAGGCGTGGAGGTAAGCCTACCGATCATATTTTCTAGCACGGGCTTCAAACTTGAAGATGGAAAATAGCGGCTACACACAAGCGTGTGTGGCTGCAAGGGTAAGTGCATTTTGGTGAACGGGCGTCAAATATTTGTTCACTACATTGCATGGATTTCATTCGCAAGAAATGGCGCAATATCCCGAGTGTGGATTGTAAGCACGCAAATAACCGAATTCAAAGGATTCTAGCACCTCGGTCATTCGAGCTAGCAACTTTTCTTTTGCGCATTCTGAGGTTTGAGGCGCATATATATTACCGTAGATGTACCATTATAGTAATGCTTAGGTTTTTTTGTACAATGAGCATCAGTTTAACCACGTTTCGAGTTCAGCACCGCCGAGCAATCATAAAACCACCCGGGTTCTCCAACGAAAACGCCAACGTGTGGCAAGATCAGGCCTAGTCACCCTTATCCGATTCGGTGATATCATTCAATGGCCATGTGGTGTGGTGGGCTTCGTGCGCGCCCGGGGCGTGATAAATGTAACTATATGTTCTTGAATGTGAAGGGAAAGTCACCTAAATGCGCCCATGTTCTGGATCAAAAATCCGAGTGAGGCTGCCTGGCGAAGACTGGATGGCTTGAATTAGGTTTTACTGGAGTATGGGACATCATTTCTCAACTTCGTGAATGATTAATTTTATCGCGTTAATTGTATTGCCCAAGTAATCTTGCTTACCCCTATCATTCGTCATACAGCTGGGTAGAACGCGCGCTCGCCTACCCGGATGTAAGTAGCGCCAACACCGCGGTCCGAGTTTGATATACAAGCCTCTCCTATCGTAGCCCTATTACCACGTACCTGGTGCAGCCCCTATTCAAAAGGTCTTTGGTGAGAACGCCGCAGGTGCGAAACGCCTCGACCATTCACAACACCACATCCATAGATCGGTATCAGGATGGCCCCACGCAAGAAGTTTCAGCGGGTTGTCGCGCCAGACGTTCGCCTCAAAGACGTATCCCCCCCTGGATCTGGCAGCATAACAAGCAGCAGCTTTATAGGTAATCACCACTCTCTCAAGCCTGAGCAGCTTTACGACTCGCTTATTAGCCGATATGACCCCCGTACCCATGTCGAGTCCATTATCCTGAGATCCGCCTGGTATGGCAAACAGACCAAATCGGCAAAACACGAATTCCTAGTCATTCAGGTTGAAGACAAGGCCGCGGAGGGGCTACCTCTTCTGCAACAACCAGTACCTCTGATGCGTTCAGAGTTTCGTATGATGGGGGCATCGAGAAACTACTCCAGGAATGCCAGCTCGGGCCTTATAAGTGCTTAGAGCGGCTTCAATTCCCCCCCCCCCCGCAGACGCCGATGTATCTCTATGAGTTGGTCACCCTTGCAGGGCTTGTCTCTAATCACTATCCGCACTACGGTGCCGTTGATTCCAGTTGCTATCTGTTCGCCGGGCTTGTTTGGGATTGTGTGCGTTACCTGAATCCTGATGCCGATTACCTTGAGACATATGCCGCGAGTCAAGGGAGATTTCGCTGGGTTCGTTATCACCCTCACGGCTCCGCAACCGAAGATGTGGGGGCGGCGGCTCAAAACAAAATGCCAGAAGTCAAGGTAGAACTCCATAGGCAAAAGATTGTAAGTGCTTTTTGCTCAAGTGAGGGTGAAAATACCTAACAGCATCATTTTCAAGCGCTGGGAAAATATTCAAAAGGCATTGGTGGAAGGGCCAGATCCCGAGGTGTAGGGAGGCTTCCCCAATCATATTCTCTATTTCTTGACGTTATTTCCCAGGTCATAAACCGTCCGGTGTCTTGTCATATTTTATTCGTTAAGGAGTGTTTCGAAGTGTGAATTTGTATAAATGGAATGAGTTCAATTAGCTACAATACGCATTGTATTGAAACCATTTCCTCTGTAGCATAATGCAGAAGCGAGCCTCCCGAGATATGGCCTTGGCAATAAACGTCCATTAGTAACCCATTTATCCCAGGCTTTGCAACCCACTCGCAGTCGCCTATGGTGGAGGAGCATGACGAGACGTCGTATTTTTGCCGGTGGTGTAACCCGTGGTTTCGGCAAACGCTATCCGCCCTGTGCGAATCGCGATTCAGTATGTGTATGAAACCCTTATAATCTCGTTATATGCTCCATCCACACGTGGGATGCCGCGCGATTACCTTCCCCAAACCATCAGCATATCAACCGCCTTTGGCTATTCGAACTCGAAGGCAACCCTATCACCACGTCAATAACCCAACCTTGCTCTCCTCTTTATAAAGTATTTTATTCGTTTTGTCCAGTTACTCGGTGATGATAGAATTGTTGCATAATTGCTATCCCCTGCTCACATATGGTTGGGTTTCTTAGCTAAACTTAAGATGTCGTCACTCGGGAAAGGCGCACTAGCACCAGAGTTCCGTCTCAAAGATATATTTCCGCCGGGATTCGACCACATATCTCCAGGGGTAGGATGCACCAGCTATCACTACAATCTCAAACCAGAGCAGTTATGCTACTCACTTGTCGAGCGTTACGATCCCAACTCGCACGTCGAATCTATAGTTGTGAAGTCTACTTGGTACGCAAAGGGAACTAGATCAGCAAAGTGCGAGTTTCTTGTCATCCAAATTGAAGACATAGCTGTTGAGGGATTGATCAACTACCTTGTTCTAAACCGGAATGCTGCGGATCCCGGCCGTAAGTCTTCTGGGTTCGTTTCAAATTCTCAAGTTTCCTCTGCGACAGCGAAACTAGATGACGTATTTAGAGTCTCATATGACGGAGACCTCGAAAAGCTATTGCGCGAATGTCAACTCAAGCCATATAAATATCTAGAACGCCTTGACTTTCATAGGGAAGCACCGCTCTACCTTTACGAGCTAGTCACTCTCGCAGGTCTTGTCTCCAGTCACTATCCACATCACGCCGCAAGAGAAGCTAATAGTCACCTGTATGCTGGGATCACTTGGGAGTGTATGCGATTGATGCGCCCCAGTGCCGCATATCAGGATGGCCTGGCGAGAAGGCGAGGTAAACGTTACCCGGTTCGTTATAGCCCGGACAGCTCCATGCTCGGAGAGGTATATCAATCCTTTGGTGATAGGATAGCGCAGCTCGAGTTGCAGCTCAACACGCAGAAAACGGTATGGTTACTTTCCGTGCAATGGATGACCGGTGGCACTCAATGATATCCAACAGCTGTGGGCGAAACTTACAAGAGCCGATGGAATGAGCGAACTCTCCGCGCCTCCTTAAGGAACATTAGAAATTGGCTGGAATTGCTTATTAACTGTTTAGTGCCGTTCCCGATTCTAGGCAGTCTACTACACTCATAACCGATGAGAGCGTCCGCTCCGTAGTAGAGCTCGGATTTATTTAGCTCTATTTTATGGGCGCCCTGGCCTCGGTTCTCGTAGTTCAGAGTGTATTTACATACAACCAAGGCTAGAAGACAACAATCGGGACAACTGTGCTGACTCAGATAAGGAAAGATAATCTTTCAACCCATCCTAACATTTTTCTCCTTCGAGTGCTCCAGAGCAAACACTAGTTTCCCTGACCAATCCGACGCAAGTTTCACTCTTAAATACCGCGTAGATTCGACGGTGGGACGCGAATAAGGATACAGTAAACAGAAACTCAGCATGCTCTCATACACACCTGAGCTCTGATATTTATCCTACCCCTGCAAGCTATGCTGCATCAACGCAATGAGGGCTCCCGTAGTCGACTGTTTACTCACCATTGACAACTATACTTCCCATGGTCGTTTCAGCCGCTAGCTTTCCAATTCCGAGAGGTAAATATGTCGTTATTTTAACAACCGCTCTTTCTGCAAGCTGACGGGACCCCTGTTTGTTTATGATAATCGCTAATAACTGGTCCGCTGAGCTAGTCACTCCCTGGCCAGCAGCGGTGCAAATTGTAGACTTGGAGTTCTTTGCAGAGTGATTCTGGGTCCAACGGGGAATTTAAGCTCGTCCATTTTGAGTCTGCGCCGGTGTTCTCAAATTGATGCTCCACCCCATTGCCTGACTCATGAACATTCCAGGTGGCCTAGTACCGGACTCCTCCCACCCCTTCCAACTCGCGCAGCTCCTAGCCTTAAGTTGGCTTCAGTAGTTTTCGGGGGGTCGCTTAGCCGGTCGGCCCTGCATCCCTAATATCCAAAATACGTAACCTGATTCCCCGCGCACTCCACAGAGGAGAAGAGCCCCACACCCGCTCCACCCGGGTAGATAAGGTGAAAAATGCACGCATTGCGAAGACTGAGTGAAGCTAAATATGGGTAGAACATATGACCCTTTAGTCGGCTTTGAGGTCGCTGGCACCTGAAAGCACTAAACAACAGGTATCAAACTCGATTTCCACTCGACACACGCGGAGGCACCGCGTTCACCATAGTGCGAGAGCTTATACATTTACTCCGACGGATACACCAAGAAGAAACGCGGATACACTCGATACCGGGACAAGACCAGGATACACCGCGCGGCCAGCAGAACGGGTACATCCATATTCTCTGCTACAGCCGCCCTAGGCGGATAATAGGCAGAAACCTTAAACTGACAACAAGGTGGCCTAGATTGGAAGGTCAACTACAGTTGCCGAATTGGAGCACGACGTGGCACCCTTCCAGTACGGTGGTAGGGCTCATATCGTAATCGGCTCGTTCCGCCGGTACCGGGTTCTGATGCTTTTGTGAAAGAGTTGACTTCCGAGAATACTTTGGAGGGTCACGTGAAGGATTGGTCAACTTTTGTTGGATAAATGGGTGTTAGCCGTTGATGTAAGCACTCAAGCTCGTAACGCAAGCCTTTGTGAGTGGAGTCTGTACCCTCCCTCTTAAAACGACGAGGAAGTGCGGTATACCTCGTGCCGTGCTCTCAAGCTTACCCATACCCGATCTCCGGCTCTGAAAATTATCCAGGTTTTCCCTGGGCCTTCTAACCAGCAAACCAGCCAGGAATGTCCATTTTGCCCGCCCCAAGACAGCACGAGGCGGAAGGGTCAGAAGGAGGGGGAACCTCCAGGCCATCACATGTAAGTTTTCTGACAATTGTTCCATCTTTGGGTCTACTGCTGACCAGGACGTACGCTGGTAGCGCAGACAGTTTAGTTTGCCATGGCCCATCTGCGGTGGAGCTGAGGACCCCGACCCGTCATCGAATTTTTCCCCAACAGAATCTTCACTATATGACAAAGGAGATAACGACTCGGTGGCGTCGGGTGCATTGTCCCAAGCGTCGACACGGTCAAGTCCACAGTCGAGACGAACCCTCCCAATAATCCCACTTAGCTATTCTAACTTCTACTCTACTCAACCAACCCACCACCCCGGAATGGTTGTAAGGATGATGGAACCGCAGCCAGACCCACCGAGAATCAGAGGTGGGGGATGCTGTGGGGGTGGTGTAAGTTTGTTGACGGATCCTGGCAATTTGAATCGCTAACTGGCGTCAATAGGGAGGGAACGTAACTGTCGCTGCTCCCCAGAGTAAAGCTCCTGGTATTCAGATTGATACGACGAAACCTGCGACCATACCTCGTCCGTTGATTCCAGACCCACCCCCAACGGGGGAGAAACCCCGGTCACGAACGCAGTCTCAGGCGGCACCACGATCCAGAGCAGAATCTCGCGCATCCCAGAAACCCGATCCAGCAGCAGGGGGGTCACGATCTCGGCGGGGATCGGAAGCGACAGTAAGGGATGGCGTGCCAGGAGGGCGGTCGAGAACGGGATCAGAAGCAGCTCCGCCCCGGTCGAGGACACAATCGCGTGCTGAACAGCCGCGATCGAGGACACAGTCACGCGCTGAACCACCGCGATCGAGAAAACCGTCGGCAGTACCCCCTGTTCCCGCAATCCCACGATAATACGTGAAGTAATTTGGGCTAGCCATTCCAGCTCAACGCTCGAAATGAACCTCACGACTTCACGACACACTCCTCGCAAATGGGTTGGTATCTTACCTGGAATTAATACCACTAGTGTTTTTTTTATTTAGTTTTTTTTTAGTTTTTTTTTACCCGCGGTGTTCTTTTATGCAGTGATCATACATGTAAACCTGTCACATTTAGTTATGTCCAATCTCATTCGCTCTTACGCCAAACTTTGTTCTCTTCACCGCCAGTGGTTTAAATTAGAAGGTGGTACAGCGGACGCGCGAACTCGGAAACCTACTCGGTTCGCCACGATAAGCTTGGGCTTATGACGAACTGTGCGTCTTTGAGTGGTAACTCAAACAGAGAATGTCGGTGGTAGAGTGCCAAGTTGGGTAATGCGCACTGATGTAAGGCTTACGTAATGTGGCGATCCCCAGAACCGATCCCCACCTCGTTTTTTTATGCGTGTTCGCCACCCACGTGTCTGGCCCCTATCTGCACAGCCGGGAGGTCAAGAGGCCAAAAATGAATGAGGTCGGCAGGGCCAACACGGTATACATATCACATGCAAATACTACTTGCCCATCCCTCGCGCCACCCCTCGCCCACCTCGTTGCTCAAGGCCTCATCCCGCCAATGGCAAATTGCGCACAGGGGAATCAGGCACGCCAGCCCTTCGTGTCCACATGTGCCTAGGTTCTTCTCACGGCGGGCCGCAAGGGCGTCATGTCCACTGATGACATCCTTGAGGCCAACTCGGCTCACCGTTGTCCTTGTTCCTTTATGAGAACCGCCCCCCACTATTGTCATCTGGTATTAAACATTCATGAGCCGTCTCTCCTTTTGGACGACGGCAAAGTCACCTATCGCCTGAACCGTTCACATGCATGATGCTCATGGCGCCAAGACAACGCAAAGCGGAGTGAGAACAGGAGTATAAAAAAACAATAACTTGAGGGGTGCCAAAACTGTGGTGACTTTCCCGCGTTATGATGGGATTGTGAAGCAACGCGCGCTTCCAGCTTGTAAAACTGTATATGTTCCTTTTACGATAAAGGAGTTGTGGTTCGAGCCAACTGTTGCTCCCTTTCTGGTCTCCGACACTCAAGTTTACACAGCCCCGCTATCAGGTTGCTGGGTTCCTCTAGGGATGGATAGCCTGCCATTCTCAGGGCAACATTGGGTCGGGCTCCGGACCGGTATGTGTGAGTAGCCCATTCTTGGGGTCCATCGTTTAACCTAAGATCGAACTGGCAGTACATGAACTGGGGAGTTTCATGGTTCACCTCTTTGAATAGTAATAATTTTGGGCTATGTAAATTTGGCGCGGAGCGGAGGGGTTTATAGGACGGTCCGGAGACGGTGAGTTGCCGCGCGTTAGACTCCCATTACAAACGCAAATCCCACAAACTCGACGGGTTACCCGAATAATCCAGTCAACCTCCCTTGATATAGATTTGATGGGATCAAAATATCGACTTGGGCTCGTTGTAAAAGCAGATTGGGACCGGAAGGTGGAAGGAATTAGATGTGATAGCTGCTGTGGTAGCGTAGGGCGTAACTAGTTTTCTTGCGACATATTGAAATCGCTGACTGGGTTGATAGTGGAGAAATATAACCACGGCTACTCCTCGAGACAAGGCTCCGGGAATTCCACTTGATATTGAAAGATGGCCACGCTACCGCAGTAACCGGCTTTATTGGAGCTGGAAAGGCTGCCCTAACCACCAGGAGAGAGGATGTAATCAAGAATGCGGTTCCAAATGGAGACTGACCAACCTTGGGCCGCATCCCATGCATATCAAAATACCGATTCGGCATCGGCGGAACCGCGATCTCGACGAGGATTCCAAGAGGCCTTAAGGGAAGGGGGGTTCGCGTCAATTCAGCCATCTTGAAGGAAAAGCCCATCAAGAATAGCACCCAAATCGCATTTAGAAATGAAATCGCCCGCTGAGGAACAACAACCGAGCGTGGCTTTGCAATAACAAGTAGCGCAATCGGAGACAACCTCTCATGGTCCGTTAGTGTCCCCCCAGTTCCACTAAGTTCATAAACCTTTCGAGGAAAATTTAGTACATACGTTACGCATATAGCCAGTACAATATCTAAAACGAAACCTTTGAGATCTGAACACCCCCAAACGTGCTGGAAACTTACGGGGAACTAATAACACTGATACACGCTACATACTATTAGCCAGGTAATTCACAGCAATCCAATGTGTGAGTGAAGTAATTTACATCCGTTCATGCATAATACTACGGGTTAAACAAGCATCGAATTTATTGACCTCTCGGCTGTCAATGCGGTTTGGATAATATGATCCGGGCTTGATGTTCGAATGAGAGCAACAGCCCAGTTGCTGAGTTATGGACGACACAATTTCGGTTACCAGCTGCCAAAAGAACACCTGCATCACCCAGTTCTTAACGACTAGGGAGTTTCCGGTCCCGCTCCAATGGTAATTCCACTGACCGGTAGAACATCCCCCACAATCATTGTTACTATGCTATCCTGGAAGCCTTCTACATACCGGCCAATTGAATCATTTCTGATAAACGCTACCGGTAGTTCAAGAGATAAATTCAGATCTTAGTACCAGTAGGAGGGTTGGTATGATAGCACGCAGATAGGGGCACAGTCCTAACACAGACAAACGGAGAGGCGCCGCGTAGCCAGAGACCGGCTGCGAAGTGGGCCGCGACATGTGCTCCCATGCTGATAGTTTGCGTTCTCCCTCCTATAAGCTTCGCGGGGGACATAGTTTCTGAAATATATGCGCATATACCTAGCTTCAATATGTCCATAAATTCTGTTCTCCCTACTAGGCGTTCCTGTCGGTGCAGGTGGGGGATGTATTGTATTGCTCTTGATTGCGGCCACGGGAAAGTGCTGTAAAGCTTTGGACCCACTATACCACACAGCTTGCTCGCCGAGTCCCTTCAGAAATCATGAATGGGCGAATTTCGCTGTGAAGGCGTTTCATCGCTGAAACGCAGATTTTCCTATTAACCCAAGGCGAAGGTAAGTTCGTGCCGTACCCGCATGTAATTCCTGGAGTCTTTGCGATCCTGTTACACGCCTCTCACACGCCGGCTCCTTCCGACACGCGATAACCTCCTGGAGATTAGCGCCGCACCGCGGTAGACTGATAACCCCTATTTTAGCGCTACCCTTTGCCATCCTCACCGAACCTTATACGCATATTCTCATCTCCCTCTCAGAAATTACTTGGTTGGTGAAAATCTTAAAATTATATTCTGGTATGGTGCTCATACGTCTTGTACTGTTCTAGCTCAACAGCGGCATGGCTCGTGAACATCGCCTTAAATCAGTATTTCCTCCTGGATTCGATGGCTCGTCATCGACGTCTCGCGGATTTGGGAGTCCCTACAGCCACTCAACAGAGCAGCTATGCATCGCGCTCATCGATAGCTATAGTCCCATGGCTGGTGCGGAGTTGATCACCGTGAAATCTGCTTGGTATGGCAAGCAGACCGACTCGGCGGAGCATGAGTTTATTCTCATCCAAGTTGAAGACGCACGCGAAGGGGAAGATGGCGAAAAGGGCCTCGTCAACTACTTAGTACTCGACCGCAATGTTTTCAATAAGCCAACTAGATCCGTCAAAGCATTCGGCCACTCTCAAACATCCATCCAAGGAGGAAAGGCGGCCGACACTTTCAGGGTCTCGTACGACGGCGATGTAGAGAAGTTGCTCAACGATTGCGGTCTCCATCAGAGCTCGCGCAGGTTCATCGAACACATTCAATTCCCTTCAGATAAACCGCTTCATCTATATGAGCTGGTCGTTTTGGCAGATGTCGTCTCTTCAAAGTACCCAGAGTACCAGGCCGTCGGCTCAAACTGTTTTCTATTCGCTGGATTAATCTGGGACAGTCTGTGCGAGCTGTACCCCAACGCCATTCGGGATAGATCTTTGGAGAAGGAAAGAGGGAAATATGGCTGGCTCCGCTATACTCCGGAGAAGTCGCAAGTGAAGGATACATGTGAGCAGGCCTCAAAGCGGATATCGCAGGCCAGGTCAAAGATTGAAGCTCAAAAAGCAGTAAGTTCAATTTATTATAACCTCTCCGGCGTCTGACGAATAAACTAACTTATCTCTCGCGACAACGAAGCAACTGGAGAAGTTAATTCACGCCCGTATCGTTGCAATGGGAAAGGCCATGGCAGCTCCTGTAAAAGGGTCCGCTATTCCATTGTAGGCGATCTCGTGTTTGCTCTCGTCCCACTTTCCGCATTCAGGTCCGCAAACTGTTTGGTTTTGCCGCCTCCTGTCGACACCTATCCAGCCGTGACGCCGCGCTTATGCTTGGGTCGTCTGTCAAATGGCATAGCCCTTAACTATTAGATATGAATTGATTGTTCTTCCCAATCGCCAGTCCGTATTCGAATATGTATGCACCTTGTATTGAATGTTTTTTTTTTGTAACTGCATAAACGGGTGATGACCATCGTGGACATGCTGAACGCATCACATAGGCTGTATTTGAGGGTCCCTTCCGTACCCAATGCCTTCAATCCACTAGGCGTCTAAAATTAGGCTCATGGTTACTCTCGGTCGCTACGTAGCATATGTAAACATTCAGTGTGCCCTCTAAACGCATTCGAGGGCCCCGTCTTCCACTCGAATCGCCGTTTGACCCAGACACAGCACCCAGATTGGTACGATGAATAGCGCAACGTCTCATCGCTACAAAACATAAGCAAAGTGCTCAATTCACGCGTGTTTTCCACACGTACGGCATAGTCTTGGCGACTGTCGTACAGGCTGTTTCGAACCCAGCTGCCATTGGCACGAGGATGCGTGGTGTAGATTGGCGCTAGCTCCGCGGTCCCATGTATTTGAGTGCTCCCCTTTACCGCATCCACAGAGAAGCCCTTCAACCCATTACCTGCTTGCTTCAAGTTTCGCATACCCCGCTAGGTGCGAACGGCTTTATATCATTAGATTGCTCATATAACCCATATTGCCTTAGCCTAACATGCGTCCAGCGCCTGCACACCGTCTCAAGTCAGTTTTTCCTCCGGGATTTGACAATCCATCCTCGGAATCCAAAGGCAACTCGGGCTACTATACCCACTCCACAGAGCAGCTATACGTCGCACTTATTGACAACTATAGCCCAATGACTGGCGCAGAGTTGATCAGAGTGAACTCTGTGTGGTACTGCAAACAGACTAACTCGGCAGAGCATGAATTTATTATGATCCAAGTGGAAGACACTCGGGAAGAAGGCAATAGTGGAAACCTCGTAAATTACCTTGTGCTTGACCGCAACGTCCTCAATAAGCACGCCAGGTCCGCAAAGGTCCATACACAATCCCAGGCGTCCATGCAAGGAGGGAATTCAGTCGATACTTTTCGAGTGTCGTACGACGGAGATCCGGAGCGACTGCTGAACGATTGTAACCTTCGATCCCATCGAACGCTTGAGCGCCTCGAGTTCTCCCTCGATACCCCACTGCTCTTATATGAGCTGGTCACGCTAGCATACATCGTCTCTTACCAGCACGAACAATTTCATACTGGTGACTCAGCTCGATTCTGGTATGCGGGGGTGATCTGGGACAGTTTATACGAGTTGCATCCTACTGCAATTCATACACCAATATCGGAGAGGAAAAAAGGGAAAAATGGTTGGCTCCGTTATACCGCAGAGAGGCCAGAAGTAGAAGACATATGCAAGCAGGCAAAAGAGACCATTTCGTTGGGCAGAGCAAGGATTGACAGCCAAAAAGCAGTAAGTCCTTTGAGATATTTCGCCTTTTGCGTGTTAGCTAAAGTTCGCAACACGATGTGACAGCAATTGGAAACATTGATTCGTGACCGCATCGCAAAGATGGAAACTCCGAGAATAGCACCTGCGCAGGAACCCGTTACGCCAAGGTAAGATGTCAGTTACCTTCCCCCTTTTCCTCTTTTCCGCGATGCAAAACTCTTTTTTAACCTGGCCCCTGAATTGTGATATCTGACTAACCACCACCCACAGTGTCGATCATGTATCTACGCTGGCTTAGACCATATCTTATTCAAAATGCCTACAAACGTACAGCAACGAATGTAGGTATACGAGATGGACATTTGCTGATTGTGGGGACTATTTCGACTTTCTGCCCATGTTTAAGCATCTGATGCAGAGATGCGCCCCCTTAACGAGTGTGAATTGTCATTGCTTCATTTACTCTCTCCAATAACGCTTTTCATTCCCTGCGAATGATATTTTCGTATATCCGTACAATCAACCTATTGGGGGTAACTAGTCGTCGAATAGTTATTCTGCAGTGCCTTTATAGTAGCAACGCCCTATAGAGCTTATTTGGGCAAAATCTTGCAGTCTGAATCAGCAGCCAGCCGTCTTTAATTGTTACCGGGGGACACTTGGTTAACGGAGACGTGGAGATATAACGATAGATAGATACAAGGCATTGGATACTGTTATTTGGTGTTGATGAGAGCCATTTTAAATTGGCCGCAAAAGGCAGGCTACTCGAGGCTGCTCACGTCAAGCTCATGTAATCTAGCGGCAGAGCCCGATTTGTCGGGGCCATCTCCACCACGTTACTCGGACACGAGTTCTTTCATCCTAGTCGCATGTTCCTCATGCAATTTCCACATTCTGATATCCTTTGTGTTCATTGAAGAGGCGAGTAAATCGGATTTTTAACATAGCTCACATACGCTAACGAAATATAGGCGCAGATGTCCACACCAATCCGTCTTCCCTGAACTACTCTCGCGACCCATTCTGTCTCTGTCTCTGTTACCTTTCCGGTCAATTATGAAGCGTGCACAAGCGAATAGAACACATGACCCGTTCCCTTATCCTTGTTGTTCGCGTCAGAGCGAAAACGGATATTTGCGTGGGTTGTGCTCACACCGAAGCACCACCCAGCACCCACGGCAGTCCCGGTTCGTTTTATTATACGCCCTCGTGAACGACTTTTTCGTCGTAGTTGTGTTCTTGGAGATTGGACGCAGGTCGAGCGCGTGAAGGCTGTTGAGTGGACTGGACATCTAGCCAGGAGGCATCCAGCAACCGCAACTGTCGCTACCACGGCCAGCATCTAGGTCTCGCACTGTTGGACAATCTTGAGCTCCGATTCCTCATCCTCTTCCACAGCGATGTGGTCGCAAGTCCCAGCCCTCGCCGCTCCCTCTCTGGCGCATCATCGAGGTCCTAGTCCACATGACTTGATTGGGTTGTCTCAGCCGACACATCGGCAGGAGGTAACCGACCCTATCGCCATGGAACGACGCGAGGTAGAAGGGATGGGAAAACGACCCGCTTCCGCTAGTTGGCTGGTAAGTACCGGTCACCTTTCCTCATTTCATTGCTAATATAGACATTGGTTGCTAGTACAAACGGTTGGGTGTACCATGGCCTAGCTGTGATGGGATAGAGGATGACCTCGATAACTCATATCGACGCAGCGCCGCTGCCAAGTCCCCACAGTCGGGATCATTGTTTCATACGCTCGCCCCACCGAGTCCGTGGTCACCGCCGACGATTCGAGGCCAAAGGCCCTATTCTCATATCAACTCGACCCAGCCGACCTATCGTCCTGCAATGGTCATTACGTTGATGGAACGGGAGGCCGATGTGGAGAGAATTAGAGGAGGTTGCCCGGGCTGCTGCTGTGTAAGTCACTATCGGTTCTTTCGCAAAGTCGGCAAGCCGCTCACTTGGGTTCGTTGAAGTCGGGATTTACCATCGCTGGCCCCCAAGGTAAGGAGGGGGGTATTCCGATTACCCCTTCAGTCCCGAACGGCGGATCGCAACCGGGGCAGGCAGCAACAGCAGAAACGACGATGCGGGAAACCATATCCCCACCGATGATACCGCACCAGGGAGCGTCCCGATCTAGATCAGCATCCCACTCGTCTCCCAAACCTGGTCCGGACGCTCCTGCAGAATCACGATCTCGACGACAATCCCAAGCACAAGTAGCAGATGGTGCCAAGCAGCCAACTCAACGAGCATCGCGGTCCAGAACGGCATCTCAGGCAGCCGAGCCACTTCCAAGAACACAATCAGGTGCAAAGGAGCAGCGACCGAGGGCGCAATCGGTGTCCCAGCCGCGATCACGGACTCATTCCCAAGCTGGGCAAGCAGATTCGGCTCGAGCAAGACACCCCTCACACCACTTATCCATAACGGCACCCGAGCTTCCTCCACTTCCAAGCCCTGTCACTCCCATCAACCTCAGATACTAGCGTCCGCATCGCACCCAATGTCCGCCATTCTAAACCAAGCCAGTTGTCCGGAGAACTCTTCATGACACGTTATGACTTTGCATAGGATTGATAGTTTCCATCAGACAACTCGAATACAGTTGTATATATTCAGTATGCGAATTCACTTTATCCCATCACCGTGACCTACATATAAACACGGTTGCCTCATACAAAAAGGATGGCGAGCCAACGTCCTGTCGATCAAACTCAATTTCAGAGCGGAATTCGAAGGGAGAGGAAAGGTAAATTGACCAGAAGAGGATGATAGTGCACGGCTATAAATAAGAATGTGAGAGTTAAGCATGTACCACTTGCTCAACAGGGTCAGCCCCTAATCTCACGGCTCACACTTTATTGTAAATGGGCGTCGGCCGCGAAATAGCTCACGACGCGGATTCAGCTGCGCGCCTGTTCTACCTTCGCCATCACGCGCAGACGCCCATCTTTGGGCGAATAACCACTGGTATTTACATAAAGTAATACATCGGATCCACCACAACACCTCTCGCTAGAACGTGCTTGACTTCCTTGCTACTCTTCGCCTCTTCAAGCACATCGGGCCCATTCATTATGTCCGGTTGGTCAACAACCCGAAGGTGGTACATCAACCCAGATCAATTGGAGTCGATCCTTCATGCATCGGTGTGGCCGAAAACGTTGCAAGAGCCTTACCTTTCCTTAAGCCGTGATGAACTTCCGCGACATTTTCCGCTCTCATCCGACAAAGGTGTCGTGCCAATACCGGATCTCCCGACACCTGACAAAAAGCACCCGAACATATCATTGACTGGTCCGTACTGTCAAAATACGGGAAAATGGGTCACATCGTCGGTCTTGTGTCTATATGTATTTCGCGCCGTCACCCGGTTCGTCGAGCGAACATAAACCCGTCCTGAATCCATCGGGTGTTGATCTCAAGTAACCGGGCGTAGCCCTAGCTCCATAAAGCTTGCTACAACCGGTCTCCACCACAGTAAACAGGAGCACAGTTATACTAGACCGTATTCGGTAAATGGATGGCTCTACAATATGGGTCCTTTGGAAGTAAGAACTGCATAGCATACGATGCATATTTTCATGTGCTGGGAATCTAGTTGTTCATGCGTTTCATTAACAAGTCACCGATACGACAGCGTAAATTGAGTTGATGTGCAAGCATTGAGGCAGTTTGCTCCCAAACGCACTCGTCTGAGCGTGTGAATGCATATTGTCCACGAGGGAATGGTTCGAGGCGGCCGCGTGTTTGATTACGATGGCCCTCATTATGAGCTGCTTACGGCCTGGTCCCGGATTCAAGTTGGATTCGCGCCTCGTGTGTGATGAGCCCACTCTGTTAAACCATCCTTGACGAAGCGGGAATATGACACTCCTGTGTGGTAAAAGCTGGCTGCTAACTTAGGAGTTCTAAATCAGAGGAATATGCCGGTATCAAGAGCATAATAGGGTTGCGCTGTTCAGATAGAGTCGGTGCTACATTTTAGATTTCTAGGTGTTCGAGCCGCTGAACTCTAAACTCACTCGCTCCAAAGAGCCGTTTGGCATCGAGACCCCATGGGGTATAAAAGCCCGTTGGGAATAGCATCACGTGGTGCAGCTTTGTTGGATAAATAGATCCTAGTCTTTTTTGGAAGCAATTCCTAAACTAATAAATAGCCTAGCGAGCAGGAACCATGCTTTCCTCTCTTGACATCGAAGGAATCGCACGTGGAACCTCACCACCACCACTCACCACTCTCTTCTCGCTCCTCAACCTTTGACATTCAAGCCCACACGCACCTTTTACGAGATCATCCCCATTAGCACATTGGCGAAGATGACTAGCTCGTCTCTCACCGAGCGTCGGGAATTGGAGAAATCAAATGAGGAAAGCCGTCCCTGGGTATGGGGCTGGCAGGTGAGTTTCTGTGCATTTATACCACCCTCTTGCTCTATCATTAACTAGGGAACACACTGATAGCGTCGACAACTTAGTTTGCCATGGACAGTCTGTGGTGAACCGGGTGATCCCAGCCAGTCATCGAATTATTCAGCTAAGGAGTGCTCGCAAATCGATAAAGATAACGATTTACTGCCATGGGCAAATTCACGATTGAAACGGACCATTCCCATGATCCCGCTAAGATGTAATACTAACTCAACTCAACCGAGCCACCACCCTGCGATGATCGTTCAAATAATGGAGCAACAGCCCGATCCACCGAGAATTAGAGGAGGAGGCTGCTGTGGTGGCGACGGCAGCGGTGTACGTCATCAATTCTCGTGTGTCTGCTTGGTTTCACTGACTACGATGAATTAAAGGCACGAATTGGTCCCTCAATTGGCCCCCATGACCAACTGTCCCCAGGTGTTCCACCTCCTACCGAGAAGCCAATCGCCCCGCCGGAACCGCTTGTTTCGCCAGTCGCTTCGGTAGCAGGGTCACATCATCAATCCCAAGGGGGGCGGTCTCGAAGGGGATCCCAAGCAACCTTGAAAGATGGCGGATTGACATCAAGACCACCATCTCGACAAGAGCCACGCTCGAGAACAAACTCACAGTCGCATCCACCACGTTCGAGAACAACCTCACAGTCGCGTCCACCGCGCTCGAGAACGCAATCGCAATCGGCATCGCGATCGAGAACGAACTCTCGAGCACCTCCAGTTCCGGCATTACCTTAAATTTCTGATTAGGGGATCAATCTCATGCGTCTTGTACCGAGCCAATTTGGCACTCCAAACAAAATTTGCGACGTTCACCAGGAGTGTGTAGAGATTATGTATGGTACTAATGCCATCAATGTTTGCTGTCCCATCACCCGAGCAAAACCCACAGCTATTTTGTATGTAAACCTTATATATTTCGTGGTGACCCGTTTCTCTAGCGTACGATCCATCGGACTCCCTAGTTTTCCTACGGAGACCATGTTTTTAGGCACGCCCCAGGATTACTCGTGAGGCATTGGTACAGTTCAAGTGTTACGCGACTATTCACGCCCGGCTTCGAGACGAGCGAGTCATAGATCGAATACTTGGGCGAGAGTGAATACGAAGGGCAAACTGTCGTGATCAAGCCGTGGGCTCTCTTGTGAACCCAAAGTACGGGTAGGTTCAAGGCGGGTTTATTTCCACCCGCCCGAGTGCATAGGTGCTTCTCTACACGTGGATTGCCACGACTGAGTCCTGGCTGGGTACGAACTCGGATCCCACCTCCTTGATACATTTGATACATTTAATCACTAAATGCGACGCGCTTATCATTACTGAATCGCTAACGCCCACGGATGTGCTACGTAGATGAACGGCACATCCCGGCAACCTCCAACACGTGGTTACCTCTGAATCTTAGCGCCGCACCCGCGGTAGATTCGACCCCTATTTCAGCATTACCCTCGGCCGCATGCGCTACGCATCATACCGTCCTGGCCATTCTGCATCCCTCCGGGCGTCCTATTATTAGTGAGATATTTTCAGGCTCGGTCTGACGGAGCGCTCACACAGATGCCATTGCTTTAGTTCTACGGTAGCATGCCCCCAACACAAGGGATTGAGCGCCGGCTCAAATCAGTGTTTCCTCCCGGATTCGACAGCGCGTCCTCGTCCAGCATGTATTCAGAGCATCACACCCACTCGACTGAACAACTGTCCATTGCGCTCATTGACAACTATAGCGCCCTGACTCCTTCCGAATCAATTATAGTCAAGTCTGCTTGGTACGGAAAACAGACTGTATCACCAAAACACGAGTTTATCCTTATCCAAGTGGAAGATAAACGCTACGAAGAGAAATACGGTGGCGGGCTCATAAACTATATGGTACTCGATCGCAACGTCCAGAGCAAATCTGCCAAATCTGGCGGGTCATTTGGACACTCCCGAACGTCTATTCAAGGAGGAAAGGCGATTGACACCTTCAGGGTCTCGTACGACGGAGACGTAGAGCGATTGCTCGAGGGATGCAAGCTCAATCCTCACAGATTCATCGAGTACCTGCATTTTCCCCCAGAGAATCCACTGCTCTTATATGAGTTGGTCACGCTAGCCTACATCGTCTCTGACCAGCACCCAGGCTACGACGCTATCGATGCGAATTGCTACTTCTTTGCAGGATTAATCTGGGACTGTTTGCGCGACTTGTACCCTGGAGCTACTCATCAGAAACCCCTGGAGAAGGAACGAGGGAAACATGGTTGGCTGCGTTGCATCATAGACAAGCCGCAAGTGGAGGACACCTGCCAACAGGCTCTAGAGAGAATATTATGGGCCAGGTCTAAAATAGAGGATGCAAAATTGGTAAATTTCGTGAAACGGCTCGAGACAAGGTGGTGAACTGATCTTCGCACTTGGTTAAACAGGAACTGGAAGATTTGATTCAATCACGCATCGCTAATCTGCCACAGCGGTGAATGTCCCAGTTTGGGGGACCGTTATCCGGAAGTAAGAATGCTTTTTTTTCGCCTTCATTCCTTCTTTATTGCAATCTAAGCTAAACCTCCCCGGTGTGTTCTATGAGTTTGTCGCTTAAACATTATCCTATCGGGGATCTTGTGTTTATTCGATGGCTTAAGCTTCCTAGTCATCGGATATAATTCTGTTGTTCGCCGTGTTCATCCGTCCTTCTTTGTTGTGGATTTCGTACATAGGTAGTGTAGTGAATAAAATATTAGACTTATGAAGATGATACCTGTGTGGACGAGGGGCTTTCCCTTGAGGCCTTATACCCGCGCAGACTTCTTTCTCTTTGGGTTGCTCATCCCGTGCTTCGCGTTCGTGCCGGTTGAACCACGGTACCTGTATGCGCTCAGTGCTCCTTCCGTATACCCTTTCGGTTCCCGTCCTTTCATTATTTCATACAAACGGACTATGTAGACTTTCCAAGTGGCGTTGAGTTCCACGCTACAGCAAATGGATTTACAAGGATTGATAAATACCTTATTGATCCCAGTCTGAAACTGCCCAATTCGAAGTGCAACTATTTAATTTAGCTACTTACGATCTACAAGCCTTTGCAGGTTAAGTTTGGGATACTGGATTGGAGCCCCTACAGGTGAAATATTGATAGTGTGATTTGTACCAGCGGTTGCAGTTCCTTGACGTAAGATCGTTGTTTGGCTGACAATTCTTGAACTGTACGATCTAAACAGGTGCTTGTCGCTGAGCTGACCATCACGTCAGGACCAGGCTATATATGCCCCCCCTGGACTACGCCAAAATCAGCCAACAAACCGATGTCCCTCTTCACAGGCCTACACCTTGTCGCTTGGGGGCGTCGGAATTCAGTTAGCAAGCTATTCCAAGCTCAGGATAAAGCCGCCCCGACATATACACGAACTATTCGTTTAACCCATAAACAAAGTCCTGAACGCGTGTTTGGTCTGGACTCAGCGGGGTCCTGCAATCGCATTACTCGGGGCGGAGTTTTAAGACCACACATTCTGCCTCAAGGCAAAGTGAGAATGTTGGTGCGGTGATAATACATCGTCTCATTGTGTGCTACCATACCCCTTCGTTTACAACGTTCGTGCGGTGATTTCCCAGCCGCCCCCTCCTTGCTGGCACTCAGCCGGCAGCACTCAAGTCTGTACGATAGCTCTGGTCTTTTCAACTAGTGTGCCAGATAGAGATGTTTGTCTCGCCCGTCACGTCGCAACACGAGGCAGAGGGGTATGCCTCCAAATTACGGCACGTGAGTTGCTGAAGGATTTATTCCGGTCCCTGTTGGCTGAACGGGGAAACCCACTAGTCTAGATATTTCGGTTTGCCATGGCCAACCTGCGGAGGAGCGGAGAGCGGTTTTGAGAACTCGTCTACCATTGATCTGGATAAGAAGTGTTGTGAGAATGACGGAGAGGAGAGCGAGCCACCGCAAACAAGATCACCCCTACGAACCTCAGCATGGCTAGGCCGACAACGGACGCCGACCACCCAAAGTCGGACAACTGATTGCAATCACATTTCGACCGAGCCACACAGTCACCCTATAATGGTAGTAACGAGGATGGAACCGAAGCCAGAGCCGATAAGAGTAAGAGGGGGAGGTTGCTGTGGTGGTATAGGTGGTGGAGGCGGGGGTGGGGTGGGTTATTGCAAGTTCTTCCGCGAAGGCCTAGAATCGCTAATTGGAATACCTAAAAGGCGCGAATGAAAGTCGATCCTCGCTCTCATTCAAAGGGCGTAGGCGTTCCACCCCCTACCGAGAAGCCTATCATTCACAGGGAGCCAACTCCCGTGGGGAGTGATGAACATGGCAAACCGGCGCAGTCCGTGCAAATAGTACAGTCCGCGAAATCTACAAATTCCACAAAGCCTGCAAAATCCACCAAGTCTGCAAAATCAGGAGATACTACAAAGCCCACGCAGTCGCAGTCAACGCAGCCAGCGCCAAAAGCAGTGTCAGCGCAGGCCAGCGAGTCGGCGCCAACGGTGCAAACAACCCACTTGGCGCCAACGACGCAACCAGTCCGGCCAGCGCCAATAGCTGATCCCCCGCTGACGACACAACCAACGCGAACGGCGGAGCCGGTCGGACCAGCGCCAACTTCAGAAACAGTACCTACGGCGCCATTGGTTCAACCAATGCAGATGATCCACTCAACTCAGCCAATGCAGGCAACCCAGTTGACACCCCCGACGCAGCTTGTACAGAAGGCGACAACGACTGCCTCGTCATCGGTAGATAGTTTACAACCGAGCCAGGTATCTCTACTGGAAACTTCGCAGTCTAGTCCAGCTCCCGAAGGACCCCAAAGGATAGGCCCGGCGCCAACTGGGCCACAATCCCCACGGGAATTTGCAAAGATGGCGGAAGGCGGGCCGGTATTGAGGCAGTCAACCCAGCAAGGAACACCAGCGAGGACGTCTCAGGCACCACATCCCGCCCCGACGATGCTACCGAGTGTTGAAGCACGTCGTTCTCCGATGTCCCAACCAATCCCGTCATCCCGGCCAGAGACAAAACCCTCGGCTCCACAAGCGGGCTCGCCGCAACCAGCGTCAAATTCCCCAACCCCAGGATCAGCGCCACCTACAAGACGCCGTAAATGAGGACCAAGGATTGTACCTGACAGGCATGCCAATTAGGCACCTGAAATTGAGCTTTGGACTCATGAGCATGCGCGCCATGAATCCATAAGGCCTTGCCTGGGACTGACGCGATTCATTACACTATACACCGTCACTCAAATTAAATAAAGTTATCTCGCATATGAACCATCATCACCGGTTTGAATACTAGATTTCTTTCTTCCCTGTTTTTAACATGCTTCTGTTCCAGACCATGTCGCAGTCTTTCAGACTCACAGAGAATAACCTACACTCAGGGATTGTAGTAATATATGTAATCCTGATCACTTGTGATATCAATACCCTCCCTTGTTCGACCCACCCATACAAGTCGCGACGAGCATATCTCCTCGTGAGTTGATAACATACATTTGCAGCATATTCGGACATTCCTTGATCAAATCGGCCTTGGGACGGAAGGAGAAGCAATCCCATTTATCGGTTCATCGGAGCCAGTGGCTTGGGTCGATGCCACGACTCTTGCGAGAAACGCGATCGAGAACGCGATCGAAGCCCGCATCGCCACCATCCAGGGGCGTTACCCATGTCTGGAAGCTCTAACATATCGACACCGACGGGATCATAATCCAGACGAATATCCAAGCGAGTACAAACGTTTATGGTGTCTGTGCGCCTTACCGCTCGAATGAAGTACATATATCAATCCCGCATGGATATGGGCGTGCCTTGTATTAGTAGCATATCGAGCATCAACATCTTGCATTCGACGATTTGTTTGTCTTGGAGAAGTCGGCCAGGGGCAGCCCTCAAGTCCTTAACCTGGAGAATGCCGCTATGAAGAGACTATGAGTACTGTTTCAAATTTAATGCTGTTAACCCACAGGTTATTGTGAGTACGCTGGGTGAATCGAGACGGACACGCCTGGGGCATGTCAATATAATCTTCCCTTATGAGGATTGGCGCCTCTCACAGTTCGGCATCCCAAACTAAAACACGTCATAGAATCACCGCCTTGGAGCCCTCCGTATCGTATTGTGTGTCCGCCAGTCGCGAGCAAGACTAGCTCTCTATGACCTATGTGGACGATGTGGTGTAACCCAGGGGGTTGTTTGGCTCTCTTTGCCAATGTCGTGCCTACGTAATGGGGCTGAATCAAACATGCTAGAATTGATCTCACGCACCACACTGCTCAAACATATTCTCATCCTCTGTGCACGTTTTTGTGCATAATAACCCCTTTTCACACAGCAAGTCGTCAAGGACTCACATTATGGATATAGCTCAAGTACTCCAAGAAAAACAGATATGAAACATCCTAGTCATGCACGGGTTCCGATTAGCTATCCTGCTCATCCCGCCATTGAAACTGCCCATTTTCGACCAATGATGGACCGCGCGTGGCCCAACGAGGCATATTAAACGCACCCTTCGCCCTCATGGCTCGCGCAGGAACGACCACTCCCTGCCTCGCAACTCCTCTTTCGAGACCCAAGCCAGCGCCTACTGTAGGACCTCCTCTCCATTGCACGAGCTCTCCACGCTACACGTCCTTGATCCCTGGCCCACAACGATGCGGTCTCATGCCCAAAGCCCTTCTCTTCCTGTTCCTGAGCACAACCTCCGATCGTCAAGTCTATACGTTCCTTCTGTCACGTCGTCTCAACTGTTCCAGCAAGCAGGGATGATGGTATCGCCGCGTATGGAAAAGCACGAGGTCGAGGGATTAGGGGAACAGCACGCTGAGGGAGCTTGGCTTGTGAGTTTTGGTCGCTTCGGTTCCTCGCCTGGCTGCTGATTTGGAGTCCAATCATTAGTCCTGGCGCCTGGGTTCGCTGTGGCCAACCTGCAATAGGGTAGAGGGTAACATTGAAGGTTCAGAACAACACCATGGAGGTATCGAATCCCTCAACCCGGGACCATCGCCCCATGCATCGGCACTACCTTATCCTCATATCAACTCGGTCCAACCAACCTTTTATCCTTCGATGGTCATTGCAATAGCGAAACCGAAAAGCCACGCAGAGAGAATACGAGGAGGCTGCCTCCCTTGTCCTGTGAGTCGTCGCGAGTTTTTACATGGCGAGTGCCCCTAACTGGCTGTTATAGCAAGGGTGGGTATCATCCGTGGCTCCCCAGGGCAAGGATCCTGGCATTCCGATTAATGCGTCCAACCAAAATTCTTCAGCGCAGCCGAATCGCCCAGTGCGACCCGAAAACCCGGCGACTGGCCCAGAGGTAGAGGGACAAGGCGAGAGACCACGGGCGAGGGCCCACTCTGAAGCCAGGCATGCACGTTCCAAGGCGCCAGCCCGCACGCCCCACCAATCCGGCCAAGCACCGGAACCTCGCTCCCGACGAGGATCCCAGGTCACGATGACGGAGCGTGCGTCGGTCCCACACTACCCAATTCATCAGCAAGCGCCGTCGAGAGCCTTGTCTCAGGCAACCGTTCCCCGCTCAAGCGTATACTCGGACGCAGCGACAGATCCACGATCCAGGGTGTCATCGGGAGCACCATTGATTCGATCGAGGGTAGCCTCCACTGGGCTGCCCACGGAGCCGCCACATGCACGGGGGAGGGCGTCGTCGCAATTTTTGACCCCTGCGGTACCTGCGATGCCTGCGCTTCCGCCAAACTCGCAAAAGTATGCCTTTCCCAAGTATTAGACTGGCCGATCGGCGATCGGGGGGCGAAGAGCCCGCTTTGGAGCAACCCGTTAGGACTCTGCATATGCTTCGAATTAAAACCATGTTGACACATTTCATTACTCCGAGTGACTTATAGATACCCGGCATGTGAATCCGCTGTATTTATTGTAACGGTTTCGAGTTGTTTTATAAGCGTCTTGCACCCTAATTGTCATGAGCTTAATAATTGAAGCGCCCTGATTGCCACTGACCTGGTGCGTAGACGAGAGGTGGGACTAATGCCAATTGGTTGGCTCTTGGGTCTCGAATCAGGACGTTACATCAATGCGGGGCAACATGTCAGTTCCGTCGCGTCATAAACATCTAATTAGACCTCAAAAGTGCCTTAATCCGCCAACCGCGAACCCTAGTGGAGCTTATGCCTGACCAACTTGATTAGTCATCTAATCTTAGCCTCGTGCACCTTGTCTCGCCCACGACTTTCAACCTACCACTGTTGGCGCCTAACTTCGGGCCTTGCTCACTACGCTATACTATCTATTAGTGGTTTCGAATGCACTCTCAGAGGCTTCTTTCTTCGAGTGTGCATCGTGTTTACCTGTGGGCCCTCGTGTGCGGCGAGGCAATCAATCAACTTGACCTATGAAGACTGTGTGAGATTCAGAGACGTTAGTTAGATTGGCATATGCGGGGTGTGAGGCTAGTCGTAGGCCTCGTCTCTGCCTCACCGTAGTAGTCGTTCTCCTTGCGATCGGAGTGGTGTGGAAAATACCAATCCTCGTCTATCCTTGTTTGCCTGCAACCGGCTAGGTACCTGACTTATGATGGTCTGTGTGGTCATCGGGATGCAAATGGAGCGTATGCAGTGTGCTTTGTTGATAAGATCACAAGAGCCCCAAGCTTCGGTACCGGTCGCGATGTCACGAGCGAAGTACCGATCGATCATCGAAGTGACCTCGCCACTATCCAGGGACAGTCCACATCCGGCATTATGAATCCAATAACCCCGGCAATCACCCGAGCCTACGGTGGCCCCTATTTCAGTCACTCCATCCTGACGCAAGACATGGCTAAGGATACAGTTAGCTGAAGGGCTTGGCGTTATCCAAGATTATTGTCGGAGGTTCAGCATGTAGTTTCCACTTTTAGTGCCCGGTGCTCCTGTCCCAGGAATTCGCGAAATGCTCATTAACTTGTATACGAGTAATGTAAGGCCCTCGCACTTCGGTCCGAGACGCTAAATTGAACCCACAACAGGGTGTGTTTTACCACCAATTTACGAGCCTGAATTCACGTAGTGCATGATCACAAGCGAATAGTCCCGCCGATCGCTTTCAAGAAACCCCTCGTTGGCAAGCCAGGCGACAGACAAACTATCCTGAGTAATGTGGGGCCTCATCAGCCCAATTTTCAATTGTACAGGCGGTCTCCTTCGCATGTTTGGCTACGTTCTGTGCGAGAATGCATATATTCATGCAGACAATGTGTACTAGTCACGTTAGAGCGTCGACCTGCGGAAAATACGGAGGTTACCTGCGGTTCATTGGCAAAACCCGCAGGTTACGTATGCATTTGATCTTACCTCCACGAACGCTCAGTCCAGAATCCGCAGGTAACCTGAGGGTTTAGCCAGTGAACCGCATATAACATGCGGGTTTCATCTGTGGAAAAACCCCAGGTTTGGGCTCCACGGTGAGTACCGTTGCTCCTCCGTGTATGCGTATCATTACCTAGGTTTAATTCACGAGTTGTGGTATCTAGGAGATGGTTGTGCGTTCTCGTCAGGTCTCATTTCAGGTGCAGTGCAGTTGGTGCGATGCGTGGGGGTTGGCCGCTTGGCGTTTAGAGTCTGAGCTTGTACAACGTTCATGTAACTTACATGCTTGAGAAGTGCGTCATCCAGAAACGCGTCATCCAGCGAGATCACGATTCGTGAGATGGGATGTGATATCTCGGTGAACGACCTCAACGCCAAATTATCCATGGACGAACCTCGCAGAGAGCCACGACTGTCACACACTAAGACGACGCCAGTTCTGTCACACCACAGTTTTGATTTGTGTTTATTTTTGTCCTGTGGACTGGTGTTCGGCAATCGTGGGAAGGCCCAATAGAGACAACCTTGAATCTTGGGTGAAATGTCATATATGAATTCATTAACAACATAAGTACTCAACCTTGTGAGTTGTAATACCCAGACCACCGTCGCCTCCAATGAATGCGCAAGGAAATGTTGTCAAAATAATCCTCATCTTGGTGACATGCCTGCGAGCCCGAATTAGAACAAGTCATGCTATGACATTCCCACCACTTTAATTGTACTATAATTTTCATTTTGCATGGATGGAGTTGTAATAGAACGAGGGGATTCATCCACAATGGTCTTGGGGTCTACCGTGCTCAGCAAAAACCGCACGTGCTAGTAAGGGCTTGTTTGCGTAAACGAGCCCTCACGAGCCTCAATTAGCACTGCGGTTTGCGCTGAGTGCTGCTCGCAAGTGTGAACAACCCTGCTGACATAATGTTGACGTAACGTGGCTCACTGATCATATGGTGCTTGATCGCCCACGACGTTATTCACGCACATTGTCTCGTTTTCGGCGCGCGTCCCACCAACGTGGACCTCCTCCCTTCGTTCGCAGTCAGTGCGTCCAACAAAAGCTCATGTACGACAAGATATAGGTGGAAAACACCGTGCGCTTGTTTGTCCCGATCTGCGTCTCAAGGTTGCAACCTGCCCATCCAACTGTCGAGCATATCCGTTCCCGGCCAATAAAAGGCTTTACGTGAACCGATGGGGAACATGGAGTCTCCCTTGCTCCTCGTTGCTCAGGTCGGAACCAACCCTAGTCTTGCCCAATTAATCGATCAGTAAAACGACCGTCTTCTCTAGCTCTGCTGACGTATTACAGAGCTACAGACCTTGATTCAGTGAGTACAGATACTCGTGCGAGTTAGGAATATGTTGGATGGATAATAACCAGGGAGCCATTCAGGCACCGTAACTTGACGTCCATTCCGGCCAACGTTCACCTGTGGAACTCAACCTCTCCAAACGTGGGGTTGCATCTCCGAGCCCCTGGCACTCCCCTTCCGACGCATCATTCCCATTTCTCAAGTCCAAATGACCAGTTCATTGGATCGTCTCAACTATTCCAGCAGGCAAGGATAGTCGTTTTGTCCGCCATGGAACAACGAGAGGTGAGAAGACTAAGAGTAAGACGCGCCTCCGAGACTTGCTTAGCAAGTCTTTGTTACGTGTTTTCTTCTCAGTACTGTTACTAACTCTAGAATTCACTGGCAGCGCCAACGGTTGAGTTTCCCATGGACAACCTGTACTGTGGTGGAAGGCAATAATGGAGACCTACGACGACGCGCGGAAGCCCTCGAGTCGCTTCCCCCAAGATCTTCGTCACATGGGCCGACACTCTCAAATCCGTTATCGACAAAGGGGACGGGGACCACTCGTATGGTCAACTCTACCCAGCCAACCCACTACCCCGCAATGGTCATCGTGTCAGCGAAACGAGAACGCGAGGCGGAGAGAATAAGAGGTGGTTGCGCTTATTGTTGTGTAAGTCACCATCGGTTTTCTGCGACACCCGCAACTCACCAAATGGGCGCTTTGAAAGGGGGGATTTACCCTCACCGATCGCCAGAACAAGATTCCGGGTATTATACTCGACACCACGAGGTCAAAAGCCCCATCACAGTCGAATTCCTCGGAGCAGTTTGAGAAACGAACTGGCCCGCCAGAAGCTCTGGCGCCTGGAGGGAGATCGCGGGCAAGGACACAGTCTCAAGCAAAGTCAGCACGATCTCAGACACCAGCTCGAGCTCCTACCAACCCAACTTAGTACCAACAGGCTCACGATCTCAACCAAAATCCCAAGCGATAACGAGAGAGTATGTTATGGTTTTGCAGCAGCCACACCATCGTTCAACACCATTGAGAGCTCCGTTTCGGGTAACCAACCCCCACCCACGAACGCAATCGAAAGCACCAACACCACATCGAGGGCGTGACCTCTGGCGATGCCCCTGGGTTCGGCGCGGAAGAAGCTACCGTTGCACTCGTTACATCTAATTATTCCTGCGTTTCCATCCAACTTACAGAACCGGGTTTTCCCTCGATATGAAGGTAGCTGATTGTGCGTTCGAAAGTAGAAACGTTTCTCTTACGCGCACTTGAAGCGGGCTTGTTGTGGTTCTAGGTATGGCTCTCACTAATATTGATACGTTCCGCCACTCGGACCGAATGCATGTGCCTGGTATGTTGGCCCATTGTA
This sequence comes from Ceratobasidium sp. AG-K, assembly GCA_037039685.1. Taxonomy (NCBI): domain Eukaryota; kingdom Fungi; phylum Basidiomycota; class Agaricomycetes; order Cantharellales; family Ceratobasidiaceae; genus Ceratobasidium; species Ceratobasidium sp. AG-K. The sequence continues at coordinate 348,105 of JAWNGF010000002.1, forward strand.
TTGATGGAGGACACTGTGCAGTATCTTATGAGTTTTTGGTACTTCGATTCTCACGTTTCCCCCATCGAACAAAGTCTTTGTTGCCTCTGTCTCTTCGCGTAGATGTGATGTAGTAGCTAAGGAATGTATCCCCTTATTCATAAAGGAGGCGAAAATGTGAGCCGTGTTTTGTCGTTACACTCTAACGAAGCATCACAGTTGTCTCACTCTATGTCAGGTGCGGGGCATCACGTGAAATAATCTTTGTTACATATATGGGTACTAGCGACTTATTTATGTAAGGGGTTCACGAACCAACGCACGACTTTTGCTTTCAGGACCTCATGGCTCCCTTTTTCCGACAAACCCCCTACCGCTCCCTTCGCAGTACAAAGTCTCCAACGGACAAGATTATACCATCCCCTTCACCAGGCTGTTCCAGCCAGCGCACGACACCGAGATGACCACTCGGCCCTCATGGAACAACACGAGGTAGAAGGGTCAGCAGAAGGGCACGCCTCTAGGTCATGGCTTGTGAGATTTCTTTACGCTTCTTCAGCCTTGATACTCTTGTTGACTGGGGGATACGTTGTTAGCACAGGCGGTTTGGCTTACAATGGCCAACCTGCACTGGAGTTGATGGCTCTGAACGATTGTCGATTTTTTCGGAAACGGAATGCTCACAAAGTGGCAACGATGGAACGGAATTATCGTTGTCAGGACCAATGTCACGAATATTGACGTGGCCAAGTCAACCGACAACATGGACAACGCAAGCGACCCAGTTGAACGATAACGTCAACTCGATTCAGCCGACACACCACCCCGCAATGATCGTCAAGGAAATGGAGCCGCAGCACGAGCCAATGAGGATCAGAGGAGGAGGCTGCTGTGGTGGTGGTGGCGACGTGAGTCGCTACCAGCGGTCTTGTGGTGATCTATACGTCGCTAACCTGAATTTACAGAAAGGACGCGTAGTTCCAGAAATGTCCGGACACCAGCAAGGCCCAGGCCTTCCGCTTCCTACTGAGAGACCAGCAGTCCCGCCGCCACCATTGGTTGAATCGAAGCAATCGGGAGAAAAATCGCGGTCGATAAAGTCGGAAGCGGTGCCGCATCGATCAAGAGCTGGATCACAGGCGTCTCATAGGACAAACCCGGCAGAAGCGCGGTCCCGGCGGGGATCAGAAGTGACGATGAGGGAAGGGGCAGCGGTGTCCAGGCAAGGATCTCAGCGAGGACCGCGATCGAGAACACCATCGCAGGCACAAGAGCCGCGGTCGAGGACGCATTCGCAAACAGGAAGATCGAGAACTACGTCTCAAGCTCTGCCTCCTGTCCCACCAATTCCACGTCGCGTCGCGTAGGATGGTCGATATGATACTCTCCCTCCATCCTCCATCTTACTTCTGTATTCGAAACGAATGGTACGAGCACCAAACCCGGTCAATATCCAGTGCCTCTCGATGGTATAGAACTGAGGCTATCAATGCATACGCGTGGAATTCTATCCAAGTAGGACGCTGTTATCCTATATTTAAATCAGTCGTATGTAATTAAGCGAGATTGCATTTGCTCATCAGGTACCGCCTTTGTTGGCTCTCAAATTTTAAATTATTCTTTTATTTTTCTGCGGTTCAGTGTCCATAACAACTGCCAATCTATTCGATCTCCTGAAGTGAACGGATTTTGGGCGCTAGCGGTGAGATATGAGGTTGCAACCCACCTTGACGCTGGCGCTGCTTATAATAACTGCGCACGAGTCCTTTTTGTATAACTCAAGATACCGGTCGCCACATGTACACGAAACATCCATCACCAAAATTTCATCCGGTAACGAATATACCGGATCGAGACGTCACAATTGTGCACCGAACGTCACAGTTCTAATTCGGTACCGACGAACGGGCGGCTTCCTGAGCCAAGGAATCGTGCTGCTTGCGATAATTGCAACCTCGCCCGCACCTATAGATCCGAGAAGAAGGTAGGTTTGAGCGTGTTCGACTGTACCACATGTATCATTCCCGCGACCCCTATGGTTCTCCTCATACGTCGCATTGCAGGCCTCGTGCCCGACACGCGACTGCCTCCCGGAGATTAGCGCCGCATCGCGGTAGATTATACTCAGCTAGCGAGACCTTGCAGGAGGTTGTATCGTCCTCTCCTTTTCCCCCAGAACGTTTATGGCCAGTGAGATGTTTGCAGATTTATTCTAGTCGAAAGCTCATATGATTTGTATTATCCAGTGATAAGCCATGTCCCTTGAACATCGCCTCAAACCGGTGTTTCCCCCAGGCTTCGACAGCGTACCTCCGAGCTCAGAATCCAAGTCTACCTCACAGCACCACACCCACTCGACAGAACAGTTATCTATTGCGCTCATAGATAACTACAGTCCTATAACCCCTTCCGAGTCCGTTATTGTACGGTCCGCCTGGTACGGAAAGCAGACTGAGACGCCCAGGCACGAGTTTATTCTCATTCAAATTGAAGATTATCGAAACGAAGACAACTACGGGGGAGGGCTCATAAACTACTTGGTACTTGATCGTAATGTCCACAACAAATCGGTCAAAGCGGGGAGGTCGATCGGATATTCTCGAACATCAGTCCAAGGAGGTCAAGCAATCGACTCTTTCAAAGTCTCGTATGATGGCGACGTAGAACGATTGCTGGAAGATTGCCAACTCAATCCCCATCGATTGGTCGAACAGCTTCAGTTTCCTTCCGACAAGCCGCTACTCCTATACGAGCTTGTCACGTTAGCGAACTTCGTTTCTAGCGAGTATCCAAGGTACCATGCCATCAACTCGAGTTGCTACTTTTTCGCAGGGTTAATCTGGGATAGTTTATACGGACTATATCCCGCGGCCACTCTTGTTAAGTCCTTGGAGAAGGAGAAGGGAAAACATGGCTGGTTCCGTTATATAGTGGATAAGTCGCAAGTGGAAGATACCTGTAAACAGGCCTCAAAAAAGATATCAGAGTCCAAGGCCAGGATTGAAGGCAAAAAATCAGTGAGTTTAGCTGGATGATCGGGACGTCAATGGGTGGGCTAATGCATATAACGTGAAAGGACTTGGAATTTTGGATCCAGGCACTTCTCAATGAGAGAGGAACTGGGAGGGGAGCTTCTACCCGGTGATTGCTTGCGCATTTACTTACATGTCTCCCTCCTACAAACACAACCGAACATTTCTGATCCGATGCATGACCTTTCTTTCTCGTGGGATTGCTGGATTTTCCTGTACTAGCTAGTGGTTTGCGTTTGGTTCCCTATAACCCGATCTCATTCGTCATCGCCTCTCCTGATATTGCCGCTTTCATTGAGGAAATATATTGAAATGATAGTATAAAAATAACGGTTGAAACCTTCCAGCAACTGTCTTGCAATCATGCTGAAGGGCGCCCAAATGTACAAGTAGAGCTGGTCTCCTTTTGGCTTGCCGCTGGGTTTCGCTTGGTTAAACCCAACTTAAACAAGGAGCCTTGGAGAATGTCGCCAGGAGGGTGTCGAGGGGGGGGGGGGGGGAGGAACGAGGCCGCCCGGAGCCCCAGCGCGCACCCGCGCCCTCTAGGACTTACTCGGCGAACCTCGGACCCAGACTACCGAGACTGGACTAGACTGCACAGCGACTTGGACAGCTATACATGCCTGCATGCACAGCCCATGTAAACTATGCATGCACGAGTGCATAGCTGCCTAGCTCGACGTAGCTCGTCGCTCGCTGCGCCTGACCCCGCCGCATAGCCGCCCAAGTCACGTGACAATACTTTTTTAATTTACGTAGACCCAACGATCGGAAGAAAAAGTAAGAAAACAAAAGGTCCACACAAAGGCAGCTCAGGCACGGTCAAAAGAGAAATCCCGCGAGGGGTAGTGAGAATCCCGGCAACGAGAGAGAAAAACACAGACCAAGCACCAGAAGAACAATATTAAGAAAGCTCAAACGCCGATGAGTCTTTGAGGAAGCTGGCCAGAGCCAAAAGGCCGGAACGTGTACTAAATAATCTGGCAACTTCGGGTGGGTTAGAGACTGGACGCAAGTATCCCCTGACCTCGTCGTGTAAGGGGCACACGTAACAACACTTACACCCAACCTCCATGGCTCGACCCGGGGCTCGACATTTGTTTTGCTCAAATGCCTTGTGACTGTTCTTGCGCCCTCTTGCCAGACATTTCTGCCTAACCTGTCGTCGTTTTCGCCTTGGAAGTTTGTCGGATCCATCGTGTGCGCCAATAGCAGTGTGCTGCCTATATTCACTTCCACCTCCCCTTACGTTCCCGAACCAGCTGATTTCCTGGTACGGCCAAACTACAATGGTAGATAACGTAGCAAGTGATTGTGGTGATTTATGGATACTATAAAACTTCGAATTTAACTCCCTTGGGCACAGGCATGAACACCATGTCGTTGTGCGAGGCTACAGTACCTGGAGCAGGAACCACACAGCGGAAACCGTGAAATAGCGAGCTTGCGGTTCGGGCACTAAACCTAACTAAATTTGCACTGCGCACGCACGACCGAAATCACCACTGAACAGGTCCGAACTAGATTCCTCCCTCGTTGTAGTGTGATATAGCCATGCCCCTTGGGATTTTTATATGTGCTTCTCATGCTTACCGCTCAACTAATTCACGTCAGCCTCTTGAATATCTCTACTTGACGTACCTTGTTATTGTGGCGACCTATATGCTAATAATGATAATCTGGATACCAATGTTGATATCTTCCTCGCAACCCTCTTCGTATGAAGGCAAAAAATGGTGCCCGCTTGGACAACTTTTATCTCTTCTCTTGCTTTTTCCATTCTGTGGGAACCCTTCACGTCAGCAATGAGCCTGTTTCGTGAAAGTGCTTAGACTGGAGCAACTCAATACCCTGGAGTCTGGGTGGAATCGTGATTGTATTTCTCGGCGCCGGATGGGCGATTAAAGAAGCTGAGTTCACCCGTGGCAGAGTTTGTGCGGAGTCGAGTGAAAAAACATCTGCAGGCGGTGTTTTGATGAAAAGCTTTGGCCTCGCGGCATAGTCGAGGTGTCGGCGTGACGCTAGGACATTATCCTGTCTTACCCAACCTGGGTCGTTCATTTCCAGGACGCTATTGCGATACTCCCCCGCTGTTCCCTCATTTCGAGGTTCCCGCAGTCCAAGTTTGCCCGACCTCTTCTCCCCTTCTCAACAAACAATCCAGAAATAAATGAGCTCGTCTGCGCACCTTGCACAAAGGCAGATGGAAAGTCCAAGGCCAAAACAGGTGGGCTTTCCTTGTCATCGTTTCTCCTTCCCGCAAAGCCGCTGAGGCGAGAACTAATTGATAGGACGGCTGCTCAATTGTACCCTGGCCGACCTCCACTAAAATAGAGAGCAGCCAGGAAAAACAATTGACCCTTAATCCAGAGCCTAGGGATCCAACGAACTGCAAAGGAGGGAACGAGATGCAGGAGACAAGACCACCGTCGCCGGCACGGTCAAGTTCGCGGCCGACGGAGACTACTCGAGTCCAATCAAGCCAAAATGAACTTATCTCGACTCAACCAATTAATCGCCCTAAGATGACCCTTCAGACAACGGAACTAAAGCCCCAGTCCAGGGAACCGAAACTATTCCGCTTTCGGTGTTGTGTAGGTTGTTTCTGGTTCTCCTTCAGTGCCTTGAACCGACAGCTACGATCAATAGTTTTGGTGTACGACAAGCCCCCATCAGGAAGGTTCGGGTATTCCACACCCTACGGAGAGATCGGAAATCCCAAAGCCTCCGACTATCCTTCCAGAACCGGAGAAAATGGATGAGCTGCCGCAGGAAGCGCAACAGGTCCCAGAAGAGTGCCCTCGGTCAAGAAAATTATCTGAAGCAGTGACAATAAGGTCAAGAGCAGGATCCCAGGCATCCCATGTGTCCCTCCCGGGGTTGGAACCACGATCTCGAAAGGGATCCCAAGTGAAAGCGAAGGAGGGCGTATCAGGATCAGGACAGCCACGATCGAGAACGACATCCCAGGCTGAATCACGGTCCAGAAGGCCATCGCACACTGGCGAGCAGCCGCCATCGCTGCTACTGCAAGTACATAGATCGCTATCGAGGGCAGGCTCCCAGGTACCGCCAGAAGTACCTCCAGTTCCAACCATTCCGCCAGGTTTGGTGTAGAAGTGAAAGCACCAATCCATCAGACATACTTTCCATAGACTCGAGGTCATCCTACATGGATTTTTCATTGATACCCATCAGATTCTAATACTCTATGAATGCAGCTGTATCACACGCGAATCTGTATAGTATATTTAATCATGGATCTCTCGATAGTGTACGTATGGTATACTTGCTTCTTTGGTTGCCATACAGCACTCTAGGGACAGCAATGTCACACGCTGGCGACAATCGTCTCTGGTTGGCAACGCCCTCGATGCCTGATGCTAGACTAGCAGCAAAGCAGCCAATCGTAGGTTCATGAGCTCAGACAATCTTAAAAATACCATGCGTCTTAGTCGGCTTAGTGCAAGCTGTATAGTACATCAGAAAACGGCGGCAGGCTAATCCGTGCTAATCCGCCCAATATTAGCGGGGACATGACAAAAAAGGCTAACAGAAGCAATGGCATAATTGAGTAGGACCCTTATTAGTTGAGTTTGCCATGCATCAGCAAAAACCCGCTGGGATATGGAGTGATTTGGAGTGATTTCAGAAAGAGACTATGCTTACAGTGGTTTGGAGCACATTTAAGCCATTTCAATTCCGCCAATTCGGATTTCAGGGTCTTTGGAGTAGCTGAAATCTGAGCCCCGGAATTTGGAGTGCTCCAAAGCGCTTCAAATCACTCAAAGCATAGTCTACTTCCCATATTACTTACAAGCACTCCGAATCCTGGCGGGTTTTTGCTGATGTGGGTCAGCTAATCTCAGATTGTTTTAGACTGAATTAGTTCTCCACTTTTGCCGATGTATCCTGGCCGATTTCCACGATAAAGGAGGCGTCATCGATCCATCAATACCGAACTTGAGCGCTAGTCAAAAGCGTCAGCTTCCGGTCAAAAATGTCGATAAATGCGCACTCACACACCATTCAGAGCGATATTGTGGAATTTGGAACAGGCAAGTTTTGCTGAATCACTTTCCGAATCCTCCTGTGTAGTTTTGACTGAGAAAAACGCACTACAAAAAAACTAGTTCCCAGAATACTGCTTGCTCGGACGGTCAGCACGTGATGAAAAAAAGTTGTCGACACTGCCGCAGCGGCTCAGCTGCTTCCCAAAACACACATTATGTTGGCCCGGAAGGGGCATACTCGTTCGATCATGATGAATTAGTGGAGATTTACGACCTGCTATGTATAGTGTTTCGATAATAAAGTCTCCTGCCTACAAATTTCATTACGTATGCGAACTAAAGCGATATAAAATGATAGGAGGAGAGAAGAACAAAAAAGGGGAGTTTTTTCGAGTTGCCCAGAAAGCACGGCCAGACTTAGTTCAGGTAATAATAGTTGTAAGACTCACGCGCAGGATAATACCAAAGCTTAAATTGTGACGATTCATTCAGCGGTTGTCGAGATAACTCGATCTCAAACTTGCATTTTGGGCTGGTCCTCACTGAAAGCTCTGAAAGTGGTCTATTCATGCGACTATATCTCAATGACTGCTGAATGAATCGTCACGATTCAAGCTTTGGTATTATCCTGCGTGTGAGTCTTACAACTATTGTTACCTGAACTAAGTCTGGCCGTGCTTTCTGGGCAACTCGAAAAACTCCCCTTTTTTGTTCTTCTCTCCTCCTATCATTTTATATCGCTTTAGTTTGCATACGTAATGAAATTTGTAGGCAGGAGACTTTATTATCGAAACACTATACATAGCAGGTCGTAAATCTCCACTAATTCATCATGATCGAACGAGTATGCCCCTTCCGGGCCAACATAATGTGTGTTTTGGGAAGCAGCTGAGCCGCTGCGGCAGTGTCGACAACTTTTTTTCATCACGTGCTGACCGTCCGAGCAAGCAGTATTCTGGGAACTAGTTTTTTTGTAGTGCGTTTTTCTCAGTCAAAACTACACAGGAGGATTCGGAAAGTGATTCAGCAAAACTTGCCTGTTCCAAATTCCACAATATCGCTCTGAATGGTGTGTGAGTGCGCATTTATCGACATTTTTGACTGGAAGCTGACGCTTTTGACTAGCGCTCAAGTTCGGTATTGATGGATCGATGATGCCTCCTTTAGACGGTCAACCCGTGGTTCACTAGCAAACCCGCAGGTTGACGCTCTATCATGCTTTTGGGTAAATTGATGGAGCACAATTGAGCGAGGTTGTGAAAGGTAATTGTACTTATTCGTGATTTATGGCAGTAAGAGCATCAGACCTACTATGATTAAAGTCGTTACCTTCCTGCGATTCTGGGTCGTGTTTGGCGATGGGCTCTACCAAAAACAGAATATCTCGTTTGGTTCGAGTGGTCTCGGGATGAGGGGACCTCTCTGGTGGAGCTTGTGAGCGCTCACGAGTTGTCACGAGGCTTCACGAGCAAAAACAATCACTTTGCTCGTTTGGCTCGTGAGCGATTACGAGCTGTCACGGTCCCTCTAGAGACGTACGAGAGAGGTTCCCCAATCCCGAGACCCCCCGAGCCAAACGAGATTTTTGATTTTGGTAGAGGGGCCAGCCTGGTCATCCGCGCTTACATGAGCCTCACAAATGAATTCGTTCGCAACCTCGCCTCATCCACAACCCCCTAAAAGTTTGATTGACCAACTCAAGGCATTACCTGCCAGCCTATCCCACCCCTCGATGTCTAGATTCGCAGGCGTTCTTCGTCTATTTCAATGTGTTCCAGTCTCTCTCGTCCACCGCAATCGGCCAGACAGACGAATGAATGGAAGGGCTTGATGCAACCTAACTCTATTGATGGACGTAAACGCCACGCTATTGGGCGTCTTCCACGGCCCCAACTTCACCCTCACCTCCCCGTGATAGCTTCTGACTTACAATTGAAGATACCCGAGGAACGTTCGCCCATCTCTATCACTCGCATCTGCACTCAACGCTTCTCAGGAGTCGAAATTAGCGCCCATAATACGGTAACCGAGATGACTTTTGTTGTAACCATAGCGCACTCAGTGCAACGGCGTCATCCCGGTATACCATATTTGGGGTCTACGTCTGATATATTCAGGGTCTGGACCCGTCACAAAACCGAGGCGTCAATTCCGTTGGGTGAGTGACCCTGACGAGCAAGGTGATTGTACCCGAGGATGCGAGGCAAAGTGCCGGGTGAGCGAGAAACTCAATAAGATTGACAGGCGCTAAACGGATTCGCATCCGCCAACCTTGTAGACTAGGTATTTGCCAAATTTTGCGCTCGCCCCTCCAAGAGCGCTACAACACCCCAAGCTGAACAAGTACCAGCAGGCTCATCCTGGCGACAGTCCACTACCAACTCAACAGACGCGAAACGCCAGCCCTTGGTCATTGCTCCTTGTTCGCAGTTGGCGCACGCCTTTCAATCCGAGGTTGGCTTCTGGCCTCGCTCTGCCCAGTGATTGCCGTCACCCGCACCGTGCCAAGACCCTGCCAAATGCCCTGCGCCTCAAACTCTTCAGATCTAGTGCGACATCCCTCATCAAAATTACGTGGTGCAGCTATCTCATGGGACGATGCGAGCAGTGCTGTTATTTGCTCTCCTTCGATTCGCCACCAGGACCACGCACAAGCAACTCGCCTTCTCCCATGCGTTTTCCGCACGGGTTCCCTCGCGCGTGGTAAAGAACCAAGTGAGCAAGAAAAGAGAGGAAATTAATCGAGCCTAACTAGATCAGTAGACGCACGATACCTACGTGTACTTGACCTCGCCCTCCCTCACGGTGACCGTGCTTGAGAGTGTGAAGAGGCACGACACGCACAGTCTATCTCCATTTCTCTTTGCTGCGCTTCAAACCTGAAACTAGCGCTCGCCACCGTGTTTGCTCCAACCATCAACTATAGCTACTAGCCCCGCGCCTGAGTCGACCGAATACCCTAATTCTTGCTAATTGCACGAAATTTACCATCCAGAGCCATTCGCACAAGGCGCTCAAACCCAGCCGAGTTCCTTTTTTGCGTGCTAGGGTGAGAGAGACAGCTGGATAGATGCGAAAACGGTCGAGTGGAACTCGAGTCGCTGGACTTCTAGCCCATGCGCATGCTTCAGCCGGCTATCTAGGACTCCGGGCAGGATGATGAACTTGCCTTAGGACCGAGGGAGGAACGACGGGGAAACCGACTGCAGGCCGCGAGGAGTAAGCGTTCCGACCTTTGCATACGTCTACCCCACTGTAGTGCTAATTATGGAGAACCTTTCGCAGGATTATCGAATACCTGGACCAAACGGAAAGGATAGAAAGGGAGCCAATGGGCTATAGTCGTCAACGATTGCTGATGATGCGGCGATGTCGGCGGCTGCCGCCAAGCATATAGACTTCTTAGCCCTGGTCCCTGACACTTAATCGATTTGACCAATCCACCACCCTGCGATGGTTAGAAGTGGAATGTGGCGGGAGGACCGGGCAGGGAGAGTAAGAGATATGATTGCCAAGTGCCTCAATGCTCATATTTGCGCAACATTCTCTAGCGTTATGAGACGGTACCGATCAACGGCCACTTTGCTTCGCATTCAATTTTCCGGATTCTGCGAGCACGAGCTCGACGGTCAAAGCTAATCGAGGTATGGGCTTGACATGCCGATCGATCATCAAAGCCACCCTAGCACAGCCATCATCCAGGCACGTCCTATGAGCCGCAATCCCAGAGTTTGAACGGAATTACGAATTCGGCAGTCTCCCAAGTCTCACGAATTTGACCAAGCACCATTTCTCGGTACATGAGGACTGCCACCACCAGGAATGCGTCATGCGACAGTCGACTACCTCGACTTACAGGCCCTCGACTCGCAGAAACAGAGACTTTGTCAAGTTTCTCGGATGACCATGGCTGCTGCTTGATGGTCAGTAGTTGCACACCATCCCATTCTTATACCGAACATACGGTATTCACCGGTCATTTTGAGTGCTGATATCTGGTTAGAGGTTTAGGATGTGCTATTTGTATACAAATGCATTGGGGAATTTGAACTGTTAATATTATCGCCGTGGAGGAGAGTGCTTCAAGTTGGCCTATTATGTAAGGAAGCCACCACTAAAGCGGCGACGCACACGTTTACAAAAAGTCTCCTCGCTTAGCGTTTGATCAAGGGCTCCATCTGCAAGCCAAGGACCTCTACTGTATATATAACCGATGCAGAGTGCTGTGTCTCATCGGCGTTGTGTCGCCCACGCTCAATCAATGGATATGCCATGGTACATTGAATGCCAACCGGACAGCTTCGCTCGCTCAGGTTCCGGCCCCCACAGGCTGTAGAGCGAAGCAAACTCCTTGGCATAACACACGCGGCAGACGGTGTCGTCACCCATAACACTCTCGAATTTCGGTACCGGCTTGCCTCACTACTTCGTCACCCAAATCACACCGGCTCCGAGTAACACGTCGCCCTATGTTGAGTGCACGCTTATGACATGTAACATACGCTGGGGGAGGGGTGATTAAATAAATTATACAAATATATACGGACTCCCTTTGTCCCACTAAATTATAGGACATAACGCAAATTAGCGCCATTAGGCTCAAGTGGGATCCTTGTATGTTATCAGCAAGTCCGTTTACTGTAAAGGCTACACACTCTATTTATATGTGATGTTTCGTGGAGCTTCCGGGACCGGAAGGACTGAGGGCGGTTGCCTTGACCACTGTACAAACCCTTGCGAAGGCGGTCTGGGTGGCTGCTCCCCAGCCAACGATTCCTTTCTCGACCGTGGGGCGGTTGCTTGAGATGTCGTTCTCGATCGTGCTCCGCGAAATGATGGAGCCCTTGGTACCAGTGGGGATTCTCGTCCCGTTACTTGAGATTCCCGTCGAGATCGTGGTTCCGCCGGAGTCCGGTGGCGTTTCTCAGATGTATGGGATGGAACTCGAGAGCGGGGCGGCTGTGCATCGGGGGGCCTTATTGGCTGTACCTTCTCGTCAACCATTGGAGGTGGCGCCCATTCCTCATTTGGGAGCGGGAGGCCAGGGCCCTGATCGTGAGAGCTGGGGTCAACAGATATATGTCCGTTCTGCAGATCCCAGTCAGCAATTCACGGTTGTCAACATTAAGTGCCTTAGTTCCTTACGCCACAAGGGCAGAAGCCTGCTCTCCTGCGCCTTCGTGGCTCTGCACGCCGTTGCATTGGTGTGGCAACCATCGCAGGATGGTGGGATGGTTGAGTCGATCGGATGCCATGCCAAGATATCTGAGCCGTTGGGAAGGCCTCCGTTGGTCGTAAACATAACCACGCTAATATTTGCTGCAGGAATCTTGGGGGCGGGACCTGGTTTTCTTCTCTATTATCGCTCTGACCCATCTCCTCCGCCACAGGATGCGGTAGGCCTTCACTGCTGCTTCCTACAGAACTGTTGCTCGCTTCTGGTGGGGCCAGCTATGGGGTTATGGCAACGCTTAGTTGTCAGCCGATCTAAAGGAAGAAACCAAATTTAGTAATGCTTACAGGCTTTGGTACCAAGACTTCCTCATTTTCTGACTCTCCCCTTTCGTGTTGATCTGCGGGCGGTGGGCTCATCCCGACGCAAAGTAGAAAGTGGGAGTAGTTAGGGAAAATCGGAGATGTGCGTAAGCTTGAAAGTTATACAGGGAGTCCCTTCAAGGAAGCAAAAGTCTGCTCCCCGTATGATCCCTTTATTACAACGCGGGGTGTCGTTGCACAAGACAAGTAACAGCGTAGCGCCAGTGTGACCTCGCTTATGCCACAGCCCCAGCCACAACGCGCTGCCTGGCCATGCCCCCCCCCCCACTACAGTAATAGTAAGTCCCAGTGATGTCGTAACCCTGGGTCATGACCTCGTCATGAATGTGTGACCGCAATGACCCATGACCCCGTCAAAAGGTCACGATCGTCATCGCTTGCCTATGAGCGGTTACATAATACTCACGAATGCACTGATGAAGGTGTCACATAGCTTGCTCAAGGATGTACATTGACTAGTTGTTCATGGGTCATAGTGGGCCGTGTAACTTGCACACGCATGGAGGAAGAGCCAACTGTAATGATGCTCCTAAACCACCTCATTAAAACGTTTATCCCATTGCCGAAGATAAAATAGCTTTGAAGCATTTCATCTTAGGGAGAAGTCAGGCGAATGTTCCTGGTAGTTTGTATCCGTGTCACACGATCCACGTGTCTGACTATTTTATAAACATGCTAGTTAGGGTACACCTACAGTGTTAATGCTCCACTTCGACCTTTGACAGTCGGGTGACCCCAGTCATGACTGGAGTCAGGACCTTAGGTCCAGGGTCACGCCATCACTGGTAAGCGCCCAACCAGCCAACGGGGTCAGCTGGCCCCGGTTAAGTCAGATACTGACCCGGATCATGACCAGGCGGGCCCGTGACCTGCATTTTTTTCCCCTATAAAGAAGAGTTCGTCAGCTACTACAAGAATGCAATGTGATTTAAAAGGACACAAGGTATAACTGCCGAAATAGAACCTAAGCACGCCATACGAAGGTAACAAACGGTCGTAAATAGACAAGGAAGGCCCGATAAGCGGGCGGGTAAGGCGTAGGAGACGGAACGATATGAAACAATTGCTATTCCATATCGATTGGATGTGCGCGCGTTGTTTGCGCGGCGGAGAAATAAGCTGCACCAGTCCTGCTTCTTCGAAAATCAAGAAGAGAATGCCGGGTTCTTTACCTAAGCATGCGTAAATCGGGATATTAATTGCCAATAAGTACCTTGGACTAGCATAGTGGTATCAACGTGGCTGCACGCAGGTTTGACATGGTTAATAGTAAGCTGGTCACCGTTGCGTGGGTTCCCACGAAGGACATGAACTTCCACATGTCCATCTTGTAACTACGTCGCTGATATACCCTTTGTTTGCGAAGATAAATTTTGGTCACTCAGACTAACCAGACTTACCTCTTCTCGCGCAGGCCACGAGGTGGTTGTAGAATTTATATCAATGCGAGGTCATGTAAGGTTTCTATATATTAAATGACAGGGCCCACTTGCTTCCGTAGACCATTCTGCTCCTTGCGACGTGCTTCCGTCATGTGAAGACCGCACGGATTCTGCATCACAGACCGGGATTCCAGTCGGACTAGACGCTCTGCAGTCGCATGCAGTTCCGTGGCACCGACGCTTCCAATCGGGGACGAAATGCGCTGTAAGCTGGGCCGTCCGACGAGTACATTTTTCTGCGTTTAATCTGGGTTTGGGTTGGCCATATCTAGTTGCGCGCTTGAGGTTGACATTTGTGAGATGACTGGCCACTAGCCTATGGCTGAATCTGCGTGTCGGATCGGGCTTGCTAGCCCTCCCTTTATCGGAGATGCTGGATCCTCCTCTTACCTGTACGGAGTCAAGTAGGAAGCTTTGACACATCTCCCAATGACCACTTCCCACTTCAGTATTGGTTTGGGCGCATATATACACTCGTGCACTTTCGGACTGGTTTCTCGGCGTAGTTTTACACCGGCTGTCTGCTCATAATTACTTACGATTTCTCTGTTACGCTTGGTTGCCCTCAAAGCACTATTTATATATCCCCATATATAATTCCTTCATTTTACAAATATCGTCAGACCATTGGGAATGGCCCAGAGCAATAACAAACCGTCTTGAGTGAAAAAAAAAAGGATTGCGGGTTCGGAAGGAGAGGGTCGTCACCTCTAATCATGGGGGGCAGATCCTTGAACTGGAGCTCCTACCGCTGCTCCGAGCATGCTTATTTTCTCCTGGACGTAGGCCTCAAATACCTTGGCACCACAGCGAAGATATTAATCACTTTTTGAAGTTGAGAATTTCAAGAAGGTCTCACCGCTTTGTGACCCTCGATCTTCGCCTTGGCCCTCGAAATCTCTTCCAACGCCTTCTTGCATGTGTCCTCCACTTGCGGTTGGGTGACTGTATAGCGATAGAGGCCATTTTTTCCTCTTTCCTTCCATCGGGCCGTCTCAAGAATGGCGCTCGGGTACAATTTGCACAGACTATCCCAGATTACCCCAGCAAACATATAACAGTTTGAGGTGACTGCCTCATAATCGGGATTCTGGGTAGAGACGACGTGTGCCAACGTCACTAGCTCATACAAGTACAGTGGCTTGTCGGAGGAGAATTGAAGTCTCCCTAGGAGTCGATGAGCAGTGAAATTGAAGTCGTCGAGCAATGGTTGTAGCTTCCCGTCATACGAAACTTTGAACGTGTCAGCTGGCTCCCCCCCCTCGACAGCCGTTCGAGAATACGTAGATACCCTTCCTACTTTGGTAGGCTTGGTGACCACATTACGATCAAGTACGAGGTAGTTTATGAGTACCTCGCCGTGCTTTTCCGCCTCATATCTATCCTCCACTTGAATAAGAATAAATTCATGCCTGGGTGAATCCTTCTCTTTGCCATACCAAACGGATTTCACAGTAATCAAGTCTGCGCCAGCCAGAGGGTTATAGCTATCAATGAGCGCTGTGGACAACTGTCCTGTTGAGTGCGTATAGTGTTTTGAAGACCCCTTGGATTCCGAGGATATGCTGTCAAATCCTGGGGGGAAAACAGGCATGAGGCGATTTCCGCGCGTATGTTTTGACTGCATTTCAAGCTTGAACTGACTGATTCGAGTAATGAGCGCTCTGCGATAGCGGACTATAGAATACCTCACTGGTGGTAGAAAGTTTGCAGGGAAATGAGAATGGTATGTCTAACCACCCGTGAAGGCGGCAAAGGGTAGCGCTGAAATAGGGGTGTTGGTTCGCTGTGCAGCGTTAACCTACAGCAGGCAGTCGCATGTTAAAAGTAACTGGAGTATGAGAAGTAATCCAAGTTGGATAAGCATAGGGGCTTCAGCCGTGTCATAGTAGGGATAGACCTAGTTCTCGGATCGATCCGAAATTACCAGTTTGACAACGACACCTTTGCGTGCGTGATGCGATAACCACCACCGACCGCCACTTTGATGCGTCTTTATTTCGGGGCCGCACGAGGTCTGACTGACGTTTCAACTCAAATGTTTGGGCTGATGATCCTGAGTGGCGCGATCGATCGGTACCAACTCTCCATCGTTGGCTTAAGCCAGTCTTTTGTACCGAAATTACGAACGTGAAATCCTTGTCCACACAATCATTTGCGGCTATGGCTAACTGATATCAATCATCTATAGCCCTACTTATTTTCATTTCTTTATCGCTTTCTCATGCCCGTTCTAAATAGTCGGTTCATTCGCAGACATAATAATAAATGACCATATACAAATGCAACTCAGCATGGCAGTGGGCGAAGTCAGGTTCGGAGTCTACGATCAACCCCCGAATGAGATAAGTAGAACAAAAAGGAAACCACAAGGAAAAAATTAAAATTAAAACAAACGCACAAACAGGGGAACATGCGGAAACATATTGAGAGAATCTATTGCGTGGTGGGCGCCTGAAGTCGCGTCGCATACGATCCGACGCTGAAGATTTACATGAGGTTTGTATTCCCTGCAGTGGTTGAAAGCTATTAAATTAGAAATTAGTCTTATAGTCTTACCTGGGATCCAATGCATTCGTAACAAGCGTGTTGAGAGGGGTGGGTTTTGTTTCAATGGACATGCAACTAGGTCGTAAAGGTCGGGCTGACCAAAGACATGGCGTGTCGGATTGGGTCTCCTACGGGTTGCCTCGTGGAATCGCTGGGACTGGGGGTATTGCGGACGGCACTTGCGATCCTTTCCTTGATCGTGGCACATGTCCTTGCGGTGGCGGGCCCGGTTGCTGTTCCCCAGTACGTGACTGCTTCCTTGACCGCGGCTCAAGTGTCTGGGATGTCGCTCTCGACCGCACCGCTCTGTGCGAGGGCTGGCCCGATCCCGATGCGCCCTCTGTCATCGTTGCGCGGGATTCCCGCCGGGACCGAGGCTTCTCAGATGCCTGGGATGGAACCCTTGAGCGCGGTGTCATCACTCCGGACGGCTTTCTGGACCGCGGTTTCTCTCCCGATGCTGAAGGCGCAGACTGCGTTTCGGGTGTCCCCTCACTCAGTTTCCCTGGCTTCTGTGCAATCAGTGGTCTTGGCTGATGTACGGATTCTTCGGTGGGCTGCGGGAGGCCTGGGCCCTCATCGTGGGCAGTAGGGTCAACGCTTACTTTCCCCCCCTAGAGATTGCAATGGTCAACAAGTTGAAAGCCTGATAGGAGAGTCGAACAAAAAGTAACCTACGCCACAAGGCCCGCAACCACCTCTTAATCTTGCCGCATCCCGCTTGTCCTCTTGGATCTGCTGTCGCTCCAGTACCAGAATGGCAGTCTGGCGACGGCGGACTAGTTGAGTTTCGCTCCTGTTACAAGAGGAGGGTCGAATGGTTTGCATTGCCAGCGAGTTTGGAAGTGTTGATGTCCATGGTGACGATGCCGGTAACGGACCGTGCATGCTTTTGCCTTCCCCTAAATCCCCCTTCTCCAACTCAACATTACGCAGGCGCTCGAGACGATCATTCGTGCCACAGCCGATCAATGGTAGCCCGTCGCAGAGCCGGAGCTTTCGTCCCCCTCCAGATTAGCGGACGCGCGGGAATGAATCAGCGCGAGGAAAACTCACAAGCCATACCGTCAGAGCGCACCATACCTTCGACACACGCGCCTCGAACGAGTGGGCAGCTTTCGCCCCTTCAGCTGAGTTTTTGGTGGTCTCGCGTTTCAAACACGCCGAGGGAGACGAGGCCCTCAGCACCTGAGTCTGGCGACCCTCACAGCTACTGGAGCGACTGAACCGCTGGTCAATCATTCTAAGAGAGCGAATTATCCTAGACGATCTGGGTCTAGGATCCTTCTCATGGGAAGGTAGGTGAACTCGCTTGGCATTGCAACGGCTAAACCAGGCGCCTTGAGCAGCCCTTGTCGCCAGCTGGCCGGATACTTGCGGCGATCCTACTAGGGTTGGTGCCCCGCTAACCCTCCTCGAATCCTCCGACGTCAAGGTATTCGGCGACGAGCGTTTGGGGCTGCCTCCCACCCTCTCAGCGGAGGGCCTGACCCAACCAAGGCCCCTTTGCTGCGAGCGCAGTCCCCAGTCAGCAATAGCATCGGGGAGTACGTAAAGTCAAGGAAAACCTACGATCCATGACCTGAACGAGTGCCTACGTCCCAACCCCCTTGTGTTGCGCTCTTCGGGGCCGGAGCATTCGGGCATCGGCGCGTTGATTAAAGTAATAGATCCGAGCCGCCGGACGTATTAGAGCGTAGCAGAGCCGGTGAAGGAGGGTTCCCTGCGGGCTTTCTGCAAGGCTTCAGCATGAGGCACAAAAAGCATGTTGCTTTATAGATAGTTCAGGAACTCGTCAGACCACCAACCGATCACGTGATATTTTCACAATACCATATGGTATAGTATAATATCATTTCTCGATTGCTGTATTGTCGGATATACCCACAAACAAGGACAAGGCGGTTGACATTGTGTGATGAGGAACCAACCATTGCATACCGCGCCATCCTTAGAACATTCCATCGAAGCGTAACGATGAAACAGGGCTCACACCCTTCCTTATTGAGACGTTACTTTCACCTGTTGTGAATTTGAGCGAGAAACGAGCACCGTGACGGCCATTGCTGGTCTTGTTTCAGGTTTACAGCACGTCAACTTATTAGAAAAAAGCTGATTAGTATTGATTAATATGCGAACGACGAAGAAAGCGAGGAGACGCTCACGATATGACACACGATGATCCGGACGAATGTGACAGGTTAGTAATCAAGATAGCTGCGCCCACGAGAGTGACCAACGGTCGCACGCAGAGTTCTAACGAGGTTCTCCCAAGTGCGCCCAATATCGTTCAGTCGACCGGTTGTACATGCCTGGAGATAATGTAAGTCACTGGAAGTTGGCGGGCACGTACCGCCGAGAGCAATGCGTGACAACAACCCTCTTTGCGCTACATTTGTGAAAGAACCTCCACAGACGGACAACGCTCCCAACGAGATCCTCGATCGGTATTTGGTTGACTACGAAAGGCCTCGTCCGCTGCTTGTCCCCGCTCCTTTTTTGCCGATTATGGGTGGCCCCTCCGATCGCCTGAAGAATTCGACCCAGGTAAGGTTTTCGGCTTTGTGGTGTATGTAAATCCGAGCACGGGATCCAGTCCTGGCGGGTAAGGATGAATATATACTCCTTCTGCCAGCTCCACTTAACGATCGCAGGACGGCGCAAAACAAAGGATCCCCTAATGAAAAGGGACTGAACGCAGCTCACTCCGATTCCATGTACTTTGCCCTCCTGCTCCATTGCTATCAGTCGTCCCAGGGAACTGTAGACAAACGTAAAAATAACCTCGAGGAATGCCTCCAATTTGTCGTCACGCGACCTCGGCCTCCCACAAAGCCAGCCAGCTGCAGCGAACCCGAACGTCACCGTTTACACCAATGCGACCGACACCTAATAGTCAGTAGCCAACCCCTCTACCTCGTCTTGTTTTGTGAGCAACGATCCAGCCACACCCACTCACAGGAGTTGCTAGAACCATCCGATGGGGGAGTCATACGAGTTCAATGGGCGTGCGCAGAGTACTGCAGAGGAGTTGGATAACTGCGTTGCCATAGACGAATGTAGGTCTAGCGGCTGGAAGTATGTAGCTTGCCTGAGTATTAACCAATGGTGATACTCGCTAAGAGACTGCCACATGTGCTTGACACGTGTTGTGAATGGGTATGGGACAAGGGAAGCGCTGATAGGCCCATGCTCATCATCAGGCCACAATAGGCAGTTCGATCGGCACACTCTATTTTTGATTTTATACTCGATTACGCTAGCAAAGTCTAAAATATCTAACCTTCTGGTCCACCTCCCACCTATCAGAGAACCCGATCCATTTAGTGGCCTACAAGCTCCACAATCGCTCCCATATTATGTTGGTTTGATTCTATCCCCTGTGTTGGCGGGGGTTGTCTTTGCTGTGCTGTTATAGTCGCGCATTAACCTTGAGGCAAGCTCACTCTCTCCCTGTCCATCAATTAGGTAAGTTATGTGTATGGCGATCGATATGTCGTCATAAAGAACCCAGCCACAAGCAGAGGGCGATTCCACTAGTGAATTCTATAGTAAGCTTTGCGAGTGATTCCCGAAGTATGGCGTTCGAATTGTAGAAATACTCAGTCAACCTACGGAGGTCAGTTTTCCTTGCGAGTTCCAGAGTATACTTCACATTTGCGGAACTCTGCCAATACAGGGGGAATCCAACCCGTCCATCCTTTGGCTTCATATAATTTGTGGTTTATGGCTAGAAGCATACAAACCACGTTTTTATGGAGTCACGTCTTGGTGATTGACCACCCAAATCTGCCAATCCGATAGGCTTATGAAGACTGGGACGTGGTTTGGGGGTATATGTAGATGGTGTGAGTCTGAAAGCGTGAGTATCGGAAGACTCCGGAAAGAGGGCTCAATGGATGTCCCGCTTGGTGCTGGTTATCATAAACATCGCGTCGCCACTCGCCACCCTCAATCTCCAGCAGCTCTCCTGTCACCAAGGCGTTCAATGGCCTAGACAAATATGTCCTCGAGTTTAATTTGGCATGGTCGAGCTCCCTACTCACGTTTACATAAATTACGCATGAAATAAACAACCATCACCCAGCTT
Source organism: Ceratobasidium sp. AG-K (assembly GCA_037039685.1). Taxonomy (NCBI): domain Eukaryota; kingdom Fungi; phylum Basidiomycota; class Agaricomycetes; order Cantharellales; family Ceratobasidiaceae; genus Ceratobasidium; species Ceratobasidium sp. AG-K. The sequence continues at coordinate 368,767 of JAWNGF010000002.1, forward strand.
CGTCGATCGTATGCGGTAACGGATTCCGGTGGTTTGCATCTAGCCCATTTCCGTAATTTACATGCTTTTACCGTGTAAACTTTGTAACGATCATAATCCAGTCTAGTATCCATCGGAGTGGTCACACCTGATCTCGCTTCACAGGAGCGACCAATCGAAGATTGCCTGGCATGCACTGTTACTGTATTAAAATTAGACTAAATTTGCGTCGATCGTCCTATCCAAAGCAAAACACCATTGTTCGGTCCAGAACGCGCCCATACATACAGATAACAACAATGGATGAAGTAAGCATAGCGCCTATGTCGCACCCCGTTATTCCGCGAGGCAGCTCGCCTCGTATCCACCAGCCAACCCCGACACGCGGCTGCCTACCGGACATCAACGCCACGCCGCGGGGTGTTATCGCCTCTACAGTACTTCAACACCGCCCTTTGCCACTATTGCAGGACGTTGCACCCGCTATTTTTCCTTTGCTTCAGACATTTTGTGAAATGTGAGATTTCCGCTAGCTTGTTCCCATAGAGTACTCAGGCAACGTTCAAGTTCTGCATGCCTCCGACAGACACACGCGAATACCGCCTCAAATCAGTATTTCCCCCTGGATTCGACGGTTTATCATCGGGGTCCCTGGGAAAATCTGTTTACTATACCCATTCGACGGAACAATTATACGTTACACTCATCGACAACTATAACCCCATGACACGCGCCGAGCGTATTGTAGTGAAGGCCGCTTGGTATGGCAAGCAAACCGGCTCGGCAGAGCACGAGTTTATCCTCGTCGAAGTTGAGGATAGGCGTGACCAAGGAAAGGATGAAAAGGGACTCATAAACTACCTGGTACTTGACCGGAACGTTCTCAACAAACCTGCCAAATCCACGAGGTTATTCAGACATTCTCGAGTGTCTGTGCAAGGAGGAAAAGCAGTAGACACTTTCAGGGTCTCGTACGACGGGGACCTGAAACGATTGCTAAACGATTGCAATCTTTGCCCTCACCGATTCCTTGAACATCTTCAGTTTCGCTCCGATTGCCCATTGCACTTGTATGAACTAGTCACGCTGGCGGACGTCGTCTCTTCTCAGTACCCGAACTATCAAGCTATTGGCTCAAATTGTTTCCTATTCGCTGGGTTAGTTTGGGATAGCTTGTGCCAACTGTACCCTACTGCCTCTCGCAACAAACCCATGGCGAAGGAGCGGGGGAAATATGGCTGGCTCCGTTACACCCCTCAGAAGTCACAAATGAAGGAGGTATGCAACAAGGCGTCAGAGAAGATATTGCAAGCCAAGTTGAAGATTGATCGTCACAATGAAGTGAGTTTCATGAACTCTCCTTTTTAGATACCTGGCTAAATATTGCGTCACGGCACGAAAGCTACTAGAGGAGATGGTTTGCATACGTCTGGCTGAACTGACGAAAGCGACAGAAGCTCCCACCAAAGAGTCTGTTACTCGCGACTAGGAGGGAGTTTGTCCCCGATGCCCCTTCTGTTCGGCCAGATACGTACGACCCCATGCATTACGGACACTGCTATCCAACCACAAGCACTACCCTCGGTGCTTCATGCACCGGCTGGCTGCTGCCCATTCTCCCGAACCTCCGAGACAGTTTTTGCGGATGCACAACATAGTATTATTTCGAGATACTGTTTCCCTATACTATTGAATAGATTCGCCTACCCATAGCTACGATAGTTCAACGATAATCATCATTGTCCTGCCATCTCGTTGTTAATTTCCGTCAGACACAGTGCGACGGATACCATTCGCCGCCTGTTGCTACAGCCCTACGAAAACAATTATAAATTTATGAAATCAATAGACATCGATCTAGTTGCTTCACTCAATATTGCGATGTAGGGGACCGACTTGGTTAGCCTGTTCATTATATAGAATCTGAGAAACACAACGAACCAGTATAAGAGCGTGACGCTTAGAGAAGCATACACCCGCGTTTTATAACAAAGGTGAGTCCACGAAAACAAGATTGGATAGTCAAGACCATCATCTGGTCTGACATCTTAGCGTCCACACCGAGTTCCTGTACTCCAGTATAATACGCGTGTTTGTATCTCGGCATGCTCACTCATAGTTGCGGATTATTTTTATGCTAGTCGGTGTCGATATATGCGCGACGGGTTGAAAGCACACCCACGGCCTGAATTCCCCTGTTTTGATGTACTCCTTATATACCCTCTCTACCCTCTATATTCCCCGCGAGGGAGACCAAGTATACCACGGTTCACCCACAGTGAAATAATATTCGAAAAAAACAAACAGATGTGAGACGCCACGCGATTGAAACGTGCTGACCTGTGTCTCTGAAACCCCTATCTCACGCCCATCAAGCTGCCCATTCTGAACCGATGATGAGCCAAGCATGAGCCGAAGGGACACATAAATGCTCTCTCGTTTCCGCTGTTGCACATGCTAACATAGGAATGTCTACGTCCACGATGTCCCTCCGATATCCCAGACGACTCGCGTGTTTCTCCAGCCTCCACCTTTTCTACTTCACGCGCTCGGGACTAGTGCACAGAGATAGTCGAGTAGGCGAGGAATTTGTTCAACGGCTAATAGCATCCAAGAATCGTTTAGGTACCGGAACCACTACATGGCAATACCATGGCTACCTAATTTACGATCCGGTTCTAGCCTCTTGAACAACGATCTGTTCAGAATGGTCTGGGAATATGCGTAATCCTCTCTCAATCCACTCCAGCGCACGATCTCTAATTCTCAAGGCGCCTTAACCCTCATATCAGACCCCTCTAGCAGTTTCAGCAAGCAAGAGTGGCCGTGTCATTCCTTGAGAATGATTAGGAGTGAAGGATCTAGAGCTGAGTCCCGTCTTCAGCTCTCGGCCTGTAAGTTCATTCCGCCCTCTTCCAATTAACTCTTATGACTCAGAGGTTAGCAAACAGCATTTCAGTTCGATGGACAGAGAGCGACTCCAAAATCAATAAGTCTCGAGCACGAACTTCAGCCAGTAGGAGAGAGGAGGTAACAACATGCTCTGCTTCACCGGGACACTTAACTCCTTGAAGACAAAGGTACTCTTGTAGTTGAATGCGCCAAGCAAGTGGTAAAACGTGGTGGCGTTGGCGAAAACGGCAATGTCGGAAGAGAAACACCAGGCCAGGCGATGCCAATGAAGGCGTCTGCTCCTGTAACTACCCAACCAAACCCGGCGGCAGAGTTGCAACGTTGACGGGGATACGAGTTGAGTTTACAATATTGATTGCAGCATCTGATGCAACCTCGTGTTGCCATTGCGTACGACTCGCCGACTGAGTATCCCGGAGCATACGCTGGGATTCCGACGGCTCTATGTCTCGGGCTCGACGCGACCCTCTGGTATTTAAATCTGTCGTATTATCATAATCAGGATATTGGGTGCCACCTCACTAGCGTCTGGTATGTATTCTCAGCTTCCATCCTTGTCTTTCAATTGCCAATGGATCCACGCCAACTCAATTTCTACACGTGGATGTGGTGCAAGGCCGACGCATGGCTAGGTAATAATGATCGTTGGGCTCCGGGGTTCAAAGCCAGAGCATCGCATTAGTGGCGGACCAGCGTGTGAGGTCTGTTTTGCCCTTATGCTTCAAGGAAGACATACTCTCAACCGTTTCATTTCGCCAGACATGTGAGATTTTAGTGAGGATGTCACGTGCTGATGTTGTTGTGCCCTGTCGGGATGGTTCGAACCAGCATGACAGTCTGTTTGCGGAGCTTCATGTCTCACCCTAGCAGCAGGGTGGTGGAATGTACGTGACTACTTTACGACGACAGTGGTTCGGCACGGTACTCAATACCCGGTGTCCTACGCCCCATACGACGCAACCCCTCTTGAAACGTTCCAATTAGCACTGGGATGAAGTGGTTTATCAGAAGAGAGTTGGGATCGAAGAAAACCCATATCTGCGGATCGTGGATTGTGAGTTTTCTCTACTCTTCCTTGTCCTAAAGAATGTTGCTGACCCGAAGAATCTGCTGATAGCGCACACACTTCCGTCGACAAAAGCCAAAGGATGAAACCGCAAACGATGCCTCTGGATGCCCCTCCAACGCCTCGATGGCGGAGTGCTCGCATCGTAGTAGCGGGAGTGACGGGATATCGATGCCGGAAGATTTGTCACGAGCATCACAGTCGAGGATAGCCCCCCAGGCGCCTTCCCTCCGTGTCGAGGCCGCTGAGCAGATCCAATGTCCCAATACGTTCGTTATGATAGCGGAGCCACAGTCTGGGTTAATGGAAGGAATAAATTTCTATGGTGTTGTGAGTCGCTATTGGTTGTTTGGTAATAACCTATAAGCCGCTGACCGGCATGACAATAGACACTAGCTACCGCCTCTGAGAACCGAGACGATTCACATATTCCAAATACCTCACTCCCTCTGATTGAGTCTTGCCTGGACACCAGAAACGATGTCCCTCCAGTGTCGACTGCAACAAGCCGACCATCATGCTATCCTAAGATAGTCGTTCCTCAAAACGAGCCGCAATCCGAGCCGGTGCAAGGACGGAATTCCCTTGGTGTTGTAAGTTGCGACCAATTTGCTCGCAATGACTCCTAATCGCTAAGTGGGACCTGTAGGAGCGACGAGTTGACATAGATTCCAACGAAAAGGACGCAAACGCCAAGCCGTCCCCAGAAGCCTGTTATGTCGGGACCAACTACTCTACTGGTCGTTGGAGTTACCCGGTCCCGTTTGAAAAGAATCCGTCTCTTTCGGAGCTCACAGAGGCCTCCAGCACCTCAACGAGTTCTACTAGCCGGGTAGGAAAGATGCGAAGGTCTTTCTCAGGACAGCACAAGGTGCTTTGGCAGAAGATATGGTATGCCTGAGAGTCGTATTCGTGAACTTTATTTTAAGTTTATTACTGCTTCAGCCTGCTTTCCGGCCCAGGCGCGACCAGCCGACGCTGGTCCTCCAACGGAATGTTGCCGGACCACCCCGGCGTGAAGGGCCTTCCTGGGAGGTTAACGAATAGCGAGTCAGAGAGGAGGAATCTAGGAGGTGGTCCAAGGAACAACAAGTCACCGTTGGCGTCATCACCACCCACGCCAGCCGTTCGGTACCTCCATCCTTCTCACGACGCGACCCCATCAGCCTACCGTCAGGCGATTGCCCTTCGAGCTTTAGAACAACAGCAGATTCAAGAAGATGAGTGGATGGCGACGAGGCTCAGAGGAGGAGGCTGCTGTGGCGTAAGTTTCTATTTATCCAAGTTCCTCTGGAAGCCTATAATTGATGACCGGGATCTGTAGGGTGGGGGTGGAGGTGGACAAGTCCGTGTCGACACTAGCGCCCATAATACAGCTCCAGGTGTCCCGACACCCACCGAAGAATCAAGACACCCACCACGGCCAATAGGTGAAAAATCTGGCCAGCCGATAGTCTCGATGAAATCGGCGGGTTCGATGTCAGGTGGGGACACGCGATCCAGGAGGCAATCTGAAGCCGCACGGTCCAGAGCACAATCCCACGTATCAGAAAAACCCAATCCCGAGCGATCTCGACGACCATCCCAAGCGACAGTGAGAGAAGGCGCGTCGGTATCCAGGCAGCCATCGCAGCCATCGCAGCGAGGAACGCGATCGAGAACAACATCTCAAGTTGAATCACGCTCGAGAAAACAATCACGCGTCGGGGAGCAGCCACCGATGCCATCGCAAGCACACGCATCGCGATCGAGGAAGCAGTCCACGGTGCCTGCAGTCCCTTCAATTCCATGAAGGGGTGGTTGGGGGCGACCATATACCGGTATGATCGATCTTTCGAACACTACTATCTACGATATTACATGCGAAACAAACTCCACGACTTCGAATATGCGCATTAATGATATTTATCATATGCTACGTATGTTATTGATCAGAATATTTATGCCCGTTTTGCTCGACCTGTTTGGGCAAGGCATAGCAATCCCATATGCACAGCCAGTGCATTGAGTGATACAAGGTTGCTCACGTAACAAGCGTCAAAATCGCTCGTTTTTGTAATATACCAGAGTTATTCACCTCCCTCCTGTTTTGAGCCCATCAGCGAAATCGGGGATGTAGATGTACTTAGCGTCTACCCACGAATGTTAGCGATATAAATAGCCCGGATTGACTTGAGTTTAGGTAAACAACGTTATTATAATAAGTGACCGAAAGGTACATGGTTATCGAAGTCGCCCATCCCCTCGGATCACTGTGAAATGAATTCAAATGACTTACTTACCTCCTGGGTGACACATGGCTCTTGGCTGTGAGAACTGCTTTTACTGTGCCGTAACGCCCGAAAAAAGTGCTGCCGAATTGCACGTATCCTGATCAATCCAAAGGATGGGTAGGTTAGGGTCACCTGTAGCTCCGCCTGTGCGTCATTACACTGACCCCTATGCCTATGCTACACAAATCCATCGCATACGCCAATCACCCTCAGCATGTGGTCACCTCCTGTAGTTTAGCGCCGTACCGCGGTAAACCTGTACCCATATTTCAGCGATGCTCTTTGGGACCCCCGTAGGATGCTACTCGTGTTCCTCCTGTTTACCTTCAGATATTTCGTGGCCTGTGAGTCAGTCCGTGCCAAAGCACTTATATAACTCATCGTTTTAGCCTAAATTCGACATGACCCGTGAACATCGTTCTAAATCAGTGTTTCCTGCAGGATTTGACAGCTCACCCTCGGACTCAAAGGGATACTCAAGCCACCAAAGCTACTCAACCGAAGCACTCCTCAATGTGCTCGTTGATCAGTATAGCCCTCTCACTGGTGCCGAGTTGATCACAGTGAAGGCTGCTTGGTATGGCAAGCAGACAGCATCACCGAGGCACGAGTTTATTCTTGTGCAAGTAGAGGATAGGCGAGATGAAGGAGAGCACGGAGAGGCGCTGGTGAACTATCTCATACTCGATCGGAACGTCCGGGCGAAAGAGCGCTCCAAACCTGGGAAGATATCTCAAACCTCGATCCAAGCGGGACAACCAGTCGACGGGTTCAGGATCTCGTACGATGGAAAGATCAAGCGATTTCTGAGCGACTGCAATCTGAACCCTCACAGATGGCTAGGAACTCTTGAGTTCTCGTCCAAAGAACCATTACACTTATATAAATTGGTGGCGTTGGCGAACGTCGTCTCTATCCAGAATCCTGACTACTACGCCGCCGGATCAAATTGCTACATGTTTGCTGGAGTAATCTGGGATAGCTTGCGCAAGTTAAAGCCCTCTGCCACTCGTCATGAACCCCTGTGGGGAGAAAGGGGGAAAAATGGTTGGTACCGTTATGTCGTGACCGAATCGCAAGTGCAAGACACGTATGACCGGGCCTTGGAGGAAATATCGAAGGCCGAGTCAAAGGTCGGCGAACAAAAAGCAGTGAGTTCTGTTCAGCTATTGTGACTTTGACGTGGACGCTAATATCCGCGCCATGGTATGAAAGCACTTTAAAGCTTTGGTCGAAGCGGGAGTTACTGCGGCACAGGAAGCGGCCAAGGCGGCCTCCAAGCCCGTTTCAGGGTCAACCATCCAGACTTAGAGGGAATTGGCGTACTTTTTTCTTCGATACCCATCGCCGTAATCTAAGCAGAATTTTCCCATCATATCCTCCGGTACAGCTGCGCGTACAGGGCTAGTACGCTTGAAATTCTTGAAATTGCTGCGCCAACCCGTTCCCTCGCCATCATATATGCCTTGCTCGTTTCTCATCGTGTGTTTGTTCATACCATTTCATTATTGTATGTATCTGATATGACCTCTTCGCGTGTATTGTTGTACGAGGGGCCCAAAGCGACGGTCTCCCCACCATGCCCACACTAGCAAGTCTAACAAACCAGCTTTCCTGCCCGTGGCGCGAAGCAGCCACATAGGGGGAGGGGATGAGTTGGGCTTAAAGACGTAGCAGCATGAAGAAACTCTGACCTTATATAGTTTTCGCGCACAGATATGGGTAGAACTAATATTGGCAGATGAAATCACAACACCGTTACAGGAAGAAGCGAGTACATTTAATCCCCAATGTCAGGCAGAGGTTACTCCTACAGGTGTACAACTACCCTCACGGATGGGATGGAGTCACCATCATAGCCAATGCTGGCGCGCTGGCCAGAGGATGACCTGTCTGGGGGACTGTCGCGCCGACTGAGCCAAGCGCCCATCATAGGGAGCCGAGGACAACGGACAACATCCGGTAAACGGCCAATCAATCCGCGCATACATGTAGTTGCAACGGGGTGATCGAGAGATAGTCAGCCGGTTACCGGTTACCGATTCCCGATTCACATCAATAATGAAATCTGATGTTGTGACCTACCTTATTGTACTTCTATCCTATATCCGGATGGATGCCCCCCTTGGGTGATCCTGAGTTAAGTTTGGCCTCGTTGTCTGCCAGTGATACTGTGCGACTCCGCCGCGCGCCTCGTGCTAGCCTCAACAGCGTGCTGGCAAGTGGTTGCAAGCCAGTTCGTATCGGAAAGCTTCTAGATTACGTATTCGGTCCACATTCCGGACGGGAGCCGGTAGTAAGTTTTGAAACTTGATGAGCGATTATACGAGCCATGATCGTTTTGTGAGATGAAACCCACGTGGAGTCTCTCGAACAAGGATAGCAGTTGGAGTTTGGGAACCTCAGCCACGGCCACTGCCTCATGGCAAGTGCGAGGTGCAGACTAACGCCGACGCACCGCCTCTCTTGTGCAACCATATTCCGCTCAATTATGGCGGCGCCGTGTGATGAACTCCCTATTCCTCCCTTCTTGTTACTTCCTTTCACAATATCCGAGTTCTTACAACTTGTAGCCAGTCCTTTCTGACCAATGAAGGAGGCGGAAACTAGCCCACCCTCTATAGAACAGCCTCAGGGCGAAGGCTCGGATGGCACCTCCGAACCATCGTCCGTAAGCCGTACTCAGTTAATTTTCCTCCAGAGCTATTGAGAATCTGACGACCAAACGGCGCTACCATCAATTGCAGTCCGCTTCACAGCAGTCCAACCGTGGCAACTTGGAGAGTATTGCTGAAAGCCCGTTGCGCCCTAGATTGGAGCCCGCAGGTTCCAATGACCAAAAAGCGCCCAATATGTCACCTTATTCAATATTGCTGCGTAAGGTGGCAGAATGGATAGGTTTCCCGACAGAGCGGTCGACCTCGCTATTGACTTCAGTGTCTAGCAACAGTCTCCGGCAGACCGAGCCAGGACCCCACCCTCCGATGACTCCTGAGGCACAGGATTCGGAACCCGAGCCAACGAACAGGGTAGGACTGGGTAGTTACTTCAGTCAGTGTATCAGCGGATGCTTCAGCAATTGCCGTGGTGTTTGTTGCGGTGTAAGCCATCCTGATCCTCTCGCAATAACCTTGAATTGCTAACTCGGATTGATAGGGCGGACAGGTGCGTGTTGACCCTCGCCCACATAATCAAGATTCGGGCCTCCCGACGCCCATCGAGGAATCAAAGCCTCCACGACCGCAATCAGACCAGGAGGGCAAGCGAAATCCATCAGGGGGGAAACCGCGCTCCAGAAAGCCGTCTCAAGTGGCACGTTCTAGAGTACCGTCTCTCGTATCTGAGAAGGCCAATCCAGTGCTAACGGAGCAGCGATATCGGAGACTATCCCAAACGACGATGAAGGAAGGAGCGCCTGTGCCGAGACAGCCATCCCAGCGAGAAGCACGATCGAGAACGACATCTCAAGAGCCTGAGCCGGGGTCGAGAAAGCAATCGCGCGATGGGGAGCAGCCACCCATGCCACTGCAAGCACATACAGCACGATCAAGGAAACCATCTCAAGCACCGCCCCCGGTACCTCCCGCCCCTCGGATTCTGTGAAGTAATGTGTGAGAACCAGGCCTACGCGCTCGCTGCAAAAACCATTGGATTCAACGCAAGCCACATGATACTAGCATTTATGATGTATTATCAACACGATATTAGTCCTACCATGCCCTCAATGATTATGAGCTATCCCGTTTAATCTGTGGCGTATTATTATAAATGTTTATTTAGTTTTAGTGACCGTCCCATGTTTCTGGGGTAATGCTGACGTGTGTGGCGCTCCCAGGGGGTAATTTCGGCCCAGCCGATATGTTCGTTGGTCCCCTGCCACCAATTAGACCTCTTGCCAACGCCCCCGTCGTCCTTCGCCATCGTTCACAAGACGACCACCGGGCCTTCCAGCCACGCCCATGACTGCAATCCATTTCGCACGCGCGTCATGTCGTTTCCTGCCCATACCCATTGTCCGACCCACTTGCGCTAAATGAATTACCAGGTGAGCCAGTGAATAACTGTACACAATCCAAGCTAATGGCACACAAAGCAAGACTTTGTCCTTCGAAACAGCCAAGCTAGATGCGCTGCCCACCAGAATCCCCAATCACCTGCCCTCCTCCCACCTCTCCGGCACAGTAGGTGCAATCGAATGCTATAGATAATACTAGCCCTTCCTCGCTGCTCTTCGTTTTTGCCCGCTATGCCTCCAAAATCGGCTTCGGTTCTGCCCGTATCCAGATCGTACGCTCGCTCTACCCTAGGTGACCATCGATTGTCCAACGCCAGAGACGAGGGCATGCATCCCAACCTCCTCGCATCCAATAGCTCAGATCCCACCCTTCAAAACTCCGTAGGGCACCTAATCTTGTCAACGATGCCAAAAGCGGAGTCGTGCAAGCTGACTAGGATGGGCGGTCAGACCGACGCGAATTTTTCGATGAAAAAAGAGCAGCAGGGATTATTAATGCGGCGACTGTCGCCTAACGTAGCCAAGGTACACTAGTGATATACCAACTCGCCGGGCACGATTGTATTCCCTCTGCCATCTCGATAGGGGCGCGCTGAACTCTCCCTCCAACTCTCGATTCTGGATCTACCGCCCGAGGTTGGATGGGTGCTATTATATCGTCCTAACTGTTGTACCTGGGTCGATCAGGCATCCCTCCTCGGTGCGTCATCACAAAGCAGGGAGGTTGAACGAAGTCTTTCTGCTGGGGAATTGGTTGGTGAGTTTTCCCTAACTTGGCGCTTCATATGCCGTTGTTGCTAATTATGAGGCCAGATTGATAGCATAAACAAACTGCCTTGTTATGTTTTGCCTATGCTAGAGAATCAAACCAGGTGCAAAACCCCTCTGCTAGGTCCCGGGAATCCTTAGTGTCCTTCGAAGCGCGACCCGTAAACCGAAGAATGCCAGTCCTGCAACTGCGATCTAATTTCCGAAGGATGGCAATTCATGTGCAGACCGATGAAGCGAGAAAGTGCCTCAATCCTCATGTTCGTCGCCAACGTGCCAAGATACAACATTTCTATGTCTACTGCTCCCCTGAAACCTAAATCCACAATCCGCTGCACCCGACCCTTCCGCTACATAAATTCACCAACCATCGCTACCCTTCCCTATTCGGAACCTACTTAGCCATACAATCGCCGTTAACGAGGCGAGTTCTCTACCCCTCGAATTACTTGTGCCTAAAGCGGCATTCGCATTGGAGGGGCACGAAGGATGTCGAAAGGAACCGGGTGTTCTCAGTCCTACGTTCGGGCTTATGCAGTATCTCGAAAGTCGTTCTGTTTCACGCCAAGCGGGGCGGTACAGTCGTCCCGGATGACGAGGTGGGTTGAAGCAAGAGAACACGCGCATTTGAGGATTGACTGGTGGGTCTTCGTTTTATCAATCAACGACGCCATCACTGAATATGAGGCTATCCCTCCAGGTCTGCCAACTCGTGAACGAAAGGGAGGAGACCGCAAAGAAGGCCCACGAGCCATTACTCTCGGGGTCATTGTTACATACCCCCACTCTGTCGCGCCTACCCAACCGCCACTCATTCAACTCGAACCCCCCCCCCCCCCCCTCCAATGTGTTCAACTCAGGTAGATTTGGGGTATCAAACGAGTATCAAACGAGGGGGAAGGCTGCCAATGTATGCTGCTACCACCGCCTCGCTTCAAGTTCTAGCATCATATTGACCCCAAAGAGCAAACAGACTCGTCATTCCGAACCGTTATTTTAGGAATTAGTGCGGATGTCCGGACCGGAACTCTGTGCCTCTGTGCCGACGCCGATCCCTGGAGCCCAGGAACGGACCCTCGATCGATCATCGAACCGCGGTCATGGCCACAGCCACTCTCCTTCTTCTACAAATGCTTACGGGACCAACACCCCAGCGTTCATCCTATGATCATCCCAAGACCTATTGCCATTTGGTGGCATCTCCGGTACACCTTTCCCCTCACTTCTAACGCTTGTACGCCTCTCACGCACAACTATAAATATCATTCCGGTTGCTCCCTGGGCGTCTTGCTATCCAGAATGACACAAGCTGCCCCTCCAAATGTGAGCTCGAATGGGCAGGTATCTGGACCCTAGATGTACCAGAGGGTTAGCAATTTGCATGCCCCAACGGGCCAGCGAAACGTGCGCACGTGCCGTGAACCTAATTCCCAGAAAGAAATTCCAAATACCCGCCGTATATAGATAAGCCATCGAGCGAAAAGCTAGCTATGGGCCAAATAAAAATGTTTTTGCTGGAGTTCATGATCACTAAGGTGGATGATACTCGACTACGGGGCCGTAGGGGGTGACCGCTTCTATTTCACTGTAGCTCCAAGATTACCACTAACCCGAATTTTCCCCACAGATTGGCGTGAAATCGGTCAGTGACATCACGTGCCCATGTTTTGTCGTACGTATTAGGACTAGTGCTTTGCCCATATAAGGGGATCGTGGGCCGGCAAATGGGGGTTTGTGTGAGGAGTTCACTTCACGACGACCGACCCTTCAGTACCGTGAACACCTTACCCCGCGACCCACAGTCTCCAAGGTTCAATAATCTACGCCTTCCTTCCCGTATCGCTCCAACCAGCCGTCAGGCCAGAAGCATGTCGCTGGAGACCAGGTGTTCCAATGCCTCCCAGAGCCCCCCAGGCCCCAATGGAAGGGGCTCGTCCCTGTCCTCGGATAGCTCTCTTAACTTGGTCAAACGTATCGAACGAGGAGGAAAATCTTTCTCGTTGCTAATGGAGACGCACGTGGTTCGAGTGCTGAGCAGCTCCTGTTTATCGCCATCGTGGCTTGTGAGCTTTTCCATATTTCCTTTTCTTCCTTGAATTACACTTTGCTGATCTGGGAATGAGTTACTAGGCCCGGTGCTTTAGTGGTCCATCTTCGACTTGCACTCGTGCCGATACAGAGAGCCGTAGCGAAGGTCCATCAGGCATTATGAAGGAGCACAGAAATTCGCGCAATGACAACAGGGGAGACGCGTGCTCAAGGTCGTTACGACGAACATCGATGCCAACGAATGCACACCTAACTCAAGTCAAGAAGTCTCCTTGTTTAGGTGTCGTCGTAACTCAACCCCGTCACCACCGTTCGATGGCATTGGAAGCATTGGAGCAGACACAGATTCAAGAGGAACTACAAGAAGCGGAAAGATTAAGGGGAGGTTGTATTCCTTGTCGTGTGAGTTACTGACTATAGTTCTCCCGTGTCTCATTCGGATAACTGACTGTGGTTGGTAGAATGGACGGGTTGTCTTTGATGGCCCTGGTGAGAGCGGCCCAGGTGGTCCACTCCCTACTGAGAGATCGGAAGGCATACCACCACCGCTGATCCAAACGGCCGGGCAACCAGAAGTACCGGCACGATCTCGGCAACCAGCTCAAACTGAGACCTATGCATTGGGGGATATTAGCCCAGCGGTCCTGGAGCCTCAGCGTCAACAGGGGTCGGGAACGACAGTCCAAGAAGGCACGCCATTATCAAGGCAGCCATCGCGGCGGGAAACGCGATCGAGAAAGGCGTCACGTGCTGGGGAGCTAGGCCCCGTTGTACGAACGCAGGGCCCACAGTCGAGGGCGACGTCCCAAACGCCAGCACCTCCGGTCCCTACATCTCCTTGAAACGCCGAGTTGGAATATCCATCTCAGTACACCACGCCCGGCCAATCTCGCACTCAGAAACGAAATTCACGCTCCATCAACGACAAACGCATCAGATACCTTATAATGCCATTATTATTCTCTGTTACGCTCAATCTACCCCCAAGTTCCCAGGGGGATTATAGTAATTGTTCCTGTGAGTATTTTACGCCTGACCCTATGGATTAGGATTGACTCGCAGATTAAGGTTAAAGCGACATTGTCCCTCATCGTCAACTCAAATCACGGTATTACCAAGGTTGATGCCATTGAGCTATGTATATGCGACCCCGTCGGGAAAAGAATCGCTGGGCGCATCTACCACAGGCCATTATCACATGAAAAGTGCCACTGCTAATCCGGAGCCACTCTCTTGTTATCCCGGGAGACAGGTGTGAGTCATGGCTGGCCTTTCCTGGACCTCATTTCTCACCTCCTTCCTAGATGTTATTCCGCAGATGGCGATCGGGTGTGCGCCATCTGGCTCGAACTAGGGGTTGCCCTCCCAAGAGTGGTCTCACTGCCACGTTGCGATCGGCTTGCACACCCATTTGTCCGTTACATTTGGACACTTCCGCAGGGAGGTTGCACGTACATCTATCATCTTATTAGGACCTTTTGAAGCGAGCTAGATTGCTGGGGGTGTTTGTTCTGTGCCATTACCTTTGTTTGTGGCGTCCGCTCCTTTGTTTATCCTTCCGAATGTCCTTTCCTTTGTTACTTCCTTCTTCGTAGAATTCCATATTGAACAAATTCTAATAAAGGATAGCTTTAGCATACCGAGCGCAATGCTTCAATCGCCAACTTCCACAACTGGACTAATAAGGGTAGAGGTTCCTATTGCAGGTCGTTCCTTCTAACCCTCGCGATGCCACCGTATTTATATGTGTGATTTTGTAACGAAGACTTCCTCCACCTCGACCCGTTGCGGGCGGCGCTGTATTGGAGGACACCTGCCTCTACTTCTGTTGCGCAGAACGGTCACACGTATCCTTATTCTCCTTCAGACTGTTTACAGTTCGGTGAGGCATCTGAATGTCGATATTGCCTAGCGCCTACAATGCTAAGATTTTTTCAGTCCCGGAAACCGTATGTCTTCCTCCCAATCAGCGCTGCTGGAAGACCACAGCGTACCGTCGAGAACCGGCAGGGATTCAAGCTACTACACCTACTCAACAGGGGTGCTTTTCACCGAGTTGGTTGGACATCATAGCGCTCTAAATCCTCTTGGATCAACTATCGTAAAATCCGCTTGGTTTGGCAAACTGACCAAGTCGGCTAAACACGAGTTCATTCTCTTTCAAGTCGAACACCGGGGCCACGAGAAATCGGACGGTAATGGGACAATAAATTACCTGGTCCTCGACCGCGATTCTCTCAACAAACTGGATATGAAAGCAGTTGTACGGGCGCTGGTCTTTGGGGGGCGCGCAATTGACCAGTTTAGGGTCTCGTACGATGGGAACGTAAGGCGGCTGTTGGATGACTGTCATCTCTCTCCTCACAGGATACTGGAGCATCTTCAGTTCCCTCCCAACGAGCCGCTGCACTTACACCAGCTAGTCAGTGTGGCATACAGCGTCTCTGCCCAGCATCCCAAGTGCCGCGCCATTTATTGGGATTGCTACGTGTTCGCTGGACTAATCTGGGATAGCTTGCACACATTATCCCCCACCGCCACCCTCGACAAGTTCTTGAAGGGAGAAAGAGGGAAATATGGCTGGTTCTGTTATAGACCAGCGAAATCAAAGGTGGAGGAGACGGTCCGACAAGCTTTGGAGAGGATTTCACCACCCAACGCCGCCCGACCGCGCGCCAATGGCTAAGGGAAACCCGTCATCTGCTCCCCTCTCTTCCAGTCCCAGTCCCAGTCCCCATACTTTTCGGGACCCCAAGAATGTAGTAGTCGGTCCATAGAAGAGATACGTGAATAACGAGGAACGGTACGAATTATAATGTCTGCGAGTGAGTTGTAACGAATGGTAACGAATCCACGCCTTCGTGTAGAGTAACTCGGAAGCTAGGGTTCATGTGCGGATCCCATCCTCTCACCAATACATGTTCCCAAGATCTCGAGCAGGCGAATGGCATGCGAATGGTATATACCTCGTCAAATTGCCTTCTCAAGATTAGCCAATCGAACTTTTCCGAGGGCGCTTGCGTTCTGGCGAATATGTCGTAAATGCATCAATTGAAATCGGTGAAATTTGGAATCTATGACGGTTCAGGGGTATCGGGCGAGAAGTGTATGTAGACTCAAGTTTCCGGCGTGTGAGATGTTCGTTTCTCTGAATGATAAAGGTTGCGTTTTTCAATGGTCGGGGTCGTCTTCTTCTACACAGTGTTACATGCCCTATTCTAGGGCGCCTTGGCGCTACGTACACCTATGCGCTCTACATGAAGCTAAAAGCCAATTCCGAGCGACTGTAGTGACCGCGAGCCCGAGTGTATGCGCTCCTTTACTCGCGACTGGGGTCTCCGGGATGATCCAACTCGCAGAGGCCTTACTAGGGGTTCTCGTTGATAGCTCTGGGGCGTACTGCACGACATATTAGCTGAGTCGAGATGCTAGGGGATGGCTAGTGATTGGTATCCTCTATCAAACATTGCCGAATAGTCGAAGCAGCTGGCAATACGATTTGGCTTCTTGAAACGCCCTATGAACCTCTCCTCACAGGAACTTAAAAGGGAGCGCTAACTTGATAAACATGGAAGTGCGACCATTATATCTCATGAACTACCCTGCAACTAACGATTTGTAATGAACATCACTGATATAGCACGGAATGCTCCAAATGATTAGTGGTACCATCGATGGTGCTGTCCTCTCAATCCTGTACATACTTTGGCTTGGCGTAGGGGCTCAGGTGACCGCCAGCTTCCGTGAAACCCAGTTATTGAAAAAAGCACTGGTATAAAGAAGCGACTCTAACCAGCTATAATTAGCTAAGGACGGGACGGTGATGGGCCAATTCTATATCATATAATCCCCAATCAACCCATGAAGTAGGTAGATGTAAAATGGGCGTTACTTTCCCTTGCACTGTTACGATCCTGATGATTCTGCGACACGTATCATCCAATGCTAGGGACCCCAGCACATAACCGTCGGTAGGCGTTGTTAAGACCAATGCTTGGTACACTTGCACCTCCGCCTTAGCGTGACGCACCCCTGTACCAATTGTATGTGCCATTCCCTCCCCCGTGGGCGTTCCTTAGCTGATCGAATAACCGGGGAACGTCCCTATGAAGTGCGTATGTGAGCCGATTCATTCTAGTTCGAAACTAGTATGTCTCCGAAGTACTCAGGGCCTGTTGGCACCCAGGGCTACCGCACCTATTCCATCAGCGGTTATACGACGCACTCGTTGAAAATTACAGCCTTACCAGCTCCTTCGAATCTATTATTGTGAAGTCCGCTTGGTATGGCAAGCAGACCAAGTTAGCAAAACACGAGTTTATTCTCATCCAAGTTGAACACAAAAGTCCCCAAAGAATAACCGGCAGGGGCACAATAAACTACCTGGTACTCGACCGTAATTTTAACAAAGCTCCCACTACATTCATCAATACGTTTGTGCGGTCTCAAAATTTCATTCGGGGAGAACCACTTGATAGGTTCAGGGTCTCCTGCGACGGAGACGCTGAGCGATTACTTGCCGATTGCGGACTGCGTCCTTACAGACTACTAGAGCAGCTTCAATTCTCTTTCGGCAGCCCGTCTTATCTCTATGAGCTCGTCACTTTGGCACACGTTGTCTCCACTCAGTACCCGCGATATACCGCTATGGACTCAAACTGCTACCTATTTGCTGCGCTGATCTGGGATTGCTTGTGCAGCTTATACCCCAGTGCCACTCACAATAAATTTTTGAAGCGGGAAAGAGGAAGATATGGCTGGTTCCGTTACGTGCGGGACAAGACGCGGTTGGAAAAAACGTTCGAGCGCGCCTCGGATAGGATATCCCAGGCCAAGCTGAATGTTGAGGGGCAAAAAGCGGTGGGTTTCGTCTAGCATTCGTCAACTAGTATAGGGGAGTTAATATTCCGACTATAATTCCAAAGCGGCTGCAAGTGTTGCTTCAGGCCCGCATCGACATGGGAGCTCCTACGACAATTCCAGCTCCGCAGGCACCAGGTCCTCATGTACCGGTAAGGCAACTATATCATATCTTTACCCGTTGTATAGATACGCTCTCGCGAATCTCCGAACAAAGGCAGGCAATCATTTATTGACTATGGGCTTTCTCAATTTTAGGGACGAGTCGAGCGAAACGAGGGCTACGATCTCAGATGTAATATCGATGACTTATTTTACTCAGAACTTGACACCCGAAGTGAATCGGTGGCCGAATTTTGCTCCACCGTTAGCATCAGTGAACTTTATTGTTTACAGATGCGTAGCCGTCAGCTAGATACTGCCAACCTAATCGTCGTCGAATCTGCTTGGTACGGAAAGAATACCAGGATGGAGGAGCATGAGTTCCTTATATTTCGTTTGGAAAGTATGGGCACCAAGGGAAAAGCAGACTTTCTGGTACTCGACTACAAAACAATGAGTAGGAGTTTGGAACCGGGTGTCCGAAGAGTAGAAACAGACGGCGGGTTGGAATCTTCCTGCCCTGCTATTGGGATGCTGCTCCTCGGGGATTGTCAACCCAATATCTACGAATATCTGGAGCAACTAACCTTCCAAGCAGGACAGCCTTTGTCCCTGTACGAGCTAGTCTCCCTGGTATATTTTATTTCAGCCTGGTACCTAAGATATTGTGTCTCTGCCTTGGACCATTACTCGGTCGCTGGGCTAACCTGGGAATGTATGCGTCATATATGCCCTAGTGCAACTCATAGCGACTTGATATCAAAGAAGCGGGGCAAGTATCCCGCAGCCTTTGGGACTCCGACTACAGCCGAGGCAACGGAAACATACCAGGAGTTTCTCAGAAGATTTAGAGAGGTTGGGGACAAGCTCGAGAAACAGAGGGAGGTATGTCTTTAAGGTGATCACAACCCACATTTTCCATTAACCAGAGGTATTACCTCACAACACGGAAAATTTAGCCTTTCAGTCCCTAATGATCATTGGAGCCAGCGAGGCGCGAGTCGGTCTAGTAATATAGCCCTGAACATTGGTACATGGTGTCAGGGTGTGAGCTTGAATAAGTGTTAAAACCCATTGTTGAGTTGGCTATTGGAGTCTTCTATGATTGCCTTCCTTCCCTATCATGAGTTGTTGTTCGAGAGGTCTCTGAGCGTTGCAATCTTTTATCATAACATCCCGTCGCTACATCTATCGATGTATATGTGCCATGACATAGTATAATGGTCTATAATATGCGGGCTGCATTATGCTCACAATTTTTTAAGAGTTAGTTAGCGTCAAGTCCAGAGTGCAACTAATTGTAACATATTCCTGTCCAGGTGACTAGGCCCGGATGACACGTCATCATGTCTTGGCCATGATTTTTTTTTTACCCTACAACGCCCTACAGTGGTCGATCTTTGGCATTGCGCAGTAACCCGGACTTACACGCCCCTTCCGTCACTTCTGCACATGTATCTCGTGCCCACACCTTGCCTGCTTTGCATGCATAGACTGGAGATTAAATAGGCTTAATCCCAGCGAACTGGATGGGCGGATGTGAAATGAAAATGTCAACGGCATGGCTCCTTGCGTCCCCTGGGTAGAAGCTCCACTTTCCTTGGCTTCGTAGTAACTGCTTCTCCGTTTCTATCTAGTGAAAAGTCGTGCATGGGTCAGAAGACCAACTTGGCGTATCAGCACTGCCACCCATTTCTTCATTGCTCAATGTCGACCGGTTGCTCTATACAGTCTATACAATGCCGTCCGACGTTTGATGCCCCCTAGACCTGTGCTGCTTAAATTATGATTTGGCCGCATATCGGAGATAATTTCGACTCAGACCATCTGAGTGCCCCAATCCCTGTCAACGAGAAGCAAATCGATGCTACCCAAGCCTCTCATGCTTTAGAACGTCACTCGTGATAACTCTGTCTGCCCGCTTCGGTTAGGTGTTAGGCCAGCCGAATGCACTGGAATATTTTGGCCCATCATGAGTGCCAGGAATATTGGGAGCGCCTCGTACAGAAATGTGATGCTAATGATTGTATTTAGTACAATTTGGGGGCAAATCCGAACTTGTCGACATGTTGTAGGTACGGAAATACGTCTGAGCTGCTTGCATGTGCTTAAATGAATCGTCAAAGCGTCAATGACTAGCGCTAAACGCTCTCGCGATTGTTGGTCATAACTAACCTTCTGGTATAGCCCACCATAACCGCACCACCAGAGTACCAACCAAGGTACACATGGTCAGCCGAATCCGTCCCAGACCCCACTATAGACCCCCCATTGCCGGATTTTCCGGAGGCTCCCGCCGTGTGATATCAGCCGCCGACGGGCGGAATGCACGCGTGAAAAGTGCGAAATTTCCGCAGGTAAGATGCGAAATCGCTTTCGATGTTTGACATGCGGATTTTGGTCGTTCTCCGCATGTAGTGTGCGGGAAAGACGGTGGGTGCATGCGTGTTTCCGCAGGTTCAGCTGATTTCCGCAGGTTTCTGCCGGTATATACGCACTCATCTTCCGATTATCACGGCAAATTCTGACGGTGTTTGGGGTTGACGGGTCATTTAGATCGCATTTATATTACTAATAAGCATAATGTACAATACATGAAGTACGACGATGGTAGATAATAATAAAAAAAACCCCAAAACCTGAGCCTCTGACTGAACCTACTCCGAAGAACACAGCCAGGGATGGTACTAATTCCGCTACAGAGCTCACTACTCAGTGTTATATTTGTCACCTCAAAATGACTACGTACTCACAAGTTTTTCTGACTGCATTCACCCGTGTGAGGCTGGGCTGGTCCTGACGAGCTGGGCAAAATGTATAATGTCATGATGTAACTTGTTGAGAGGAGACTCGGGTGGATGCGACCTTACTTTTTTAGCCACCATGGGTACGAGGGATTGCTCGGTGAGCAGCTGTCCCAGCCAAAACCTTGAGGTGGTGTTTTTGGACAACCCGAGAGAAGTTAGCTATGGGAAGCATATGCCAATGTATGAATGGGTGATAGATTACGACTGACTAGTAGAGACACGTACCTAAACTGCCCAATATGGCCCCCCTCCCTGCTTGGTAGCCCCAACTCTCAAGGTATACCACTGGCAAGATCGTGCCGGAACCTCCCATTTTCAGGGAGTCAAATTGTCACCTAGCGCTAGCTGCCGGAAACCGAAGGACGGAGCTGAATCGCACTGGAATTGCCAGGAATCCTCACTGCTCAAGATTCAGCCAGCATTCGCATTGTAATCCACGATCACTCTGGCCAAAACAGGAAACCATGTACCAGCAACACGGCCTCATCTATGTCTCATTGCGTATAGCTTGTGGAGTCGAAGTGGTAAGGAAGTGAAGTGCACTGGGACTTGGGAATTCGACCAAGGTTGATGTTGAGTCAGAGAGAGGTTTGATGACTTGCACACAGAAAATTTTCCCGGTCTAAGCGCCCAAAGAAATGGAGAGAGTGATAAGTCATCAATATGCAGTATACGGACAAGAGCCTTGATACCCCTCAATACATCCTGAAGCAATGTTAACAGCACTGTAGAAACGGTTCTTAACTACAAGCACTGTGTGTGTGCACTTGTTCTCAATTCACCTCAGTGGATTTAAAATACAAGTATACCTTCGGCTATGACTACAAGGCGACCGGTTGTACTAGGGGGACTGAGTACACATTATTGATGTTTGCAATCCTCTAAAACACAGCATGCAGAGAGTAATTCCGCAGTAGAAACAATGTAGTAATGTCGAAATTTGACATGTCGGGCTCTTACAACAGTCGGATTTATCCAACACTTACTTGCGTAAAATCCGCAGGTACCGACTTGTGTTCACGAGTCAGAGGGTGGCCGGCATGATCTTGCAGAAAAATCGCACTTGATGCTTCTCATTTCCGGCGCCAAACTACGGATCAATCGAAATCCGCAGGATTGCATATGGGAAATCCGCACTTTGAGGGTCCATAGTGCCCTCCACGCAAGAGGTGGTGAAAGGTGCAAAGTCCCGTTTCTGTCCCCCAAGCCGCGACTCCAGTTGCCCCCAAAACATTCACCCCACAACGACTACTGTCCCATTCTAGCTGAAGGGTTGTATGGATAATGTGCGAACCAACGAGAAGTTCCAGGAACCCCTCGCCCTTGCTGCGTGATCACGATTTGCAGCATCACCTTTAGTCCTCTACTGCATTCGATTCCACTCTGAAACCGCCAAGTGCTTCGAGTCGGGTTCGAGAGGAGGCAAATAGTTGACGGTTTCAGGATCTCACATGCTGGAGAAGTCTCCCAACTTCCGAGAGACTGCAATCTGAATCCTCACAGGTGGCTTGGAGAGCTTGAGTTCCCATCCAAAGAACCACTACACTTATATAAGTTGGTTGCATTGACAAACGTCGCCTCGATCCGGAATCCCCCCACCTACGCGAATGACTACCTGTTTGCCGGGGTCATATGGGACAGCTTGTGCAAGTTTCAGCCCTCTGCCATACGTCATGGACCTCTGTGGGCACACCGAGCAAAAACCAGCTGGTATCGATACGTTGCGTCAGAGTCGCAAGTGCAAACCACATGTGAGCGGGCCTTAGGAGAAATAGCGAAGGCTGATCCGAAGATTAGTGAACGGAAAACAGTGAGTTTCATTTGAGCTTCGGGCCTTTGATCAGGCAACTAATTTCCACGGCATGGCATAAAAGTGTTTCGCCGCTTTGACTCAAGCAGGAGTTCGGGCCTCGTTATCGTTCACTCAGGCGAAACCTCCCAGTCGCCAGGGGTCCCAGTCACTTCTGGTAAGTCTGCTATTAGTATATTTGATTTGTCAAGCCGCGGGAGGTGTTATGGGGTGAAAGCTGCACTAACACATAAGGCCAATTTACTAACTATGATGATTAGACTTTAGACCGGAACGACCAAAGCCAGAACAATCAGTTGATGTCTGAAATCGGACGCCCATACCCTTCGGCCTTCGATAGTGGGAGTTCGTACTCGGCTCCCTAGGCCTCATCAGAGGCCTTGCAAGCATAGGTAGCCATACACACAGTTCGGGTACTGCAAGAACTCGAGAGTTTGGGCCGGATATACTAGCGGCCGGTGGCTAGGGTGTCTGCGAAATCCGCTGTATTTGATAAACTGGAATTGGGAGTGAGAGGTCGGGGCGCTGGTGTGTTCATCGGGTATCTCACTGTGGGGCTAAGTGCGCTGAATTATAGCCACACCAGCACTGAGAACCCATGGCTTACATCACTAGACGTGTCCGCTTTCAGTGACCGATGCGCTGAAGATTATCTTCAGGAGTGACTGGGGGGAAATTAGCCCCACAACTTATTCAAATTTCCCCTTTATGGTACTGATGACCGCAAACCATGCGCAAGGTGACTGAAAAAGGATGTAATCCATCACTGAAAGCGGCCATTTTCGGTTCAGTGCATTTGCTGACGTTGTTCAGTAGCCTGAAACCCCACAGTGTCTGCCCCCCATTACCGGTTTGCTGTTTGTATCATCTATACGTAGCATTATTCTATCGTCTAATTTATCTGCTAAACTAAAACTCCCAAAAGTGGGCAATCTGCACCGTGTGGCGTGATCGCTGTGGAGTCCGACAGCTTTTTAACTTGGTCAACCAAATTGATCCGGCTAACCTCCGCCATTACCATCCTGGCCAATCGGGTAAGTAGCAATATATAACGAGCCGTGCGACCGCTTTCACCCATTGTCCAAGATGAGGTCTGGCTATCGTAAATGCGACGGCCATAAAGATTGAGTGTGCCTATCTCACTCTTACGTGACTCGGCGATCCTAACGCTTTGTTTGGTACTGACCACCACCACCCCAAATTTACACTGCTGACCAGCGCGCGCAAGGACTCAGATTCCTATCACCGTTTTGTATTCGGGCTCATGAGACGACCAGCCAGGTGAGCAAGGGGGATGGAATAACATCAATAGAGGCTAACTGGCTCGTCAGACGCGAAGTATCTGCACCAACCGCACAACCTTCACACTCCAAACAGCAGCTTGAACTGCGGCTCTGCTTGCTTCGAGCAGCGCCAAACTTTTAGTGGCCATTTCCTTGTTTCTGATTGCTAGCAAGACGTGCATGGAGCAAGTAGGGATGTGAGTACTTCCCTTGTCCCGCCAGCTGCGCGCCTTGGCAAAATGATTCTTCGCGAGGATGCTACCCGCTATAATTCCTCTCATCCAATACCTGAACTTTCATTTCCTAGGCCTATATCCACACCTTTATCGCGGGTATTACCGACGGGTATCGTCCCCGGGTACTGGCGCGTTGGTTCGCGGCGGTTCACGCCATGGGCTCCATTCGCATCTGGATAAAGTGGCCCGGCCTCTCTCGAGGTGAAACCAGAGAACGGATCATAGGTTGACCGACATCCTCCGAGCCTTAATCTGCGATTTTTCTCCTAGTTTGTGAATGTGACATCGCTACTAATCGCGAGGACTGTTATAGGGGCTCGTGGTGTCTCCCAATGAAGCGGGGATGCTCACTAGGAACTATAGGCTCGAATGAAATATCGTGCATTGAATGCTCATTGTGGGCGTTCATCCGACCATGCGTATAGGCGACACGCCCCTCCCGACAGCCCAGTTATCCGAATCGCAATGCCAAATTGAGCCCACCAGGTCGTTAATTTTCGATGAGCACGCTGGTGGCGAAGCAGGAGCACTGAGAATGGAGAGGAAGAACAATGCGTGACCTCATTTGCTGTGTGTGTCGATATGAGTTCCTGCCAAACCTTTTGTGGAATTTTGTTGACTAGGATGGGTAACCTAGTGCGTACCTCTCCCAATCGTCGCTAGGAGCGGCGGCTCGCGCTCGCATCGTGGCGACGAAACCTCGCACGGCCAACGCAACGAGTGGGGTCGATATCATCGGAGACAGTCACGACCCCATCCGTCACAAACGCGATTCCAGGTAGACTAGTATCGCCACAGTCGTGGACACCATCCTGCAACCCTGCAAATTCAAGCCGGCAGCGCCAACCGAGTCACCGTCTCGGCAACCTTTGCCGGCGGTCACGGTGGGAGGCTTGTCGAGACCGATTTGTCACTTTGACCGTACGGCAAAACTTTTGGGTCTAGCACGGGTGTTCAGGATGTAACCAACGATACCAGTATACCCACTAGGCTCGGTACCGAAGTCAATAGCAACAACGGACCCTCGATTAATTATCAAAGGCGCGATGGCCAGGGTGCGCATCCAGGAACTCGGTGACGCAGATGAAGTCAGGCCTACCAGGCGGTTCTCGCAATAGGTACTGTGGTCTCAACGTAGGAATTACAGGGCTAAGCACAAGCTTGGATGCTTGATACATAGCGCCGCGTTGTCTTTGTTCCCAGAGCCAGACCTGGATGGCGCTCGACGATTATGCTTGTGTGGCCAGCCTTCGGTTAGGCGCTGTAGAGAACTGACATGAAGCTCGTAATTATGCAGCAAAGATCGCGTATCATATCCCAAGGATCATTACCACTTGCGCCCGCATCCCAATATCGCTCGACTCAGTCGGCGCGTTACCTGGCGATTGTTCCAACGAAGATGAAACCGAATCTTAATGCCGGCGGTGTGATACAATTATCGCGTGAGTCACTTTGATTTCGACTTCGACCGTTTGGGTTCACTAGCTGTGACTGGTAGAAAGGTATATAATGCCACCATTCACCGGGATATCCCCCTCCGGTACTCCAAGCAATGAACGCTTCGTCGAGCTCCGACGAATACGCCAGACTAACCACAAACATCGATGTTTGCGAAGATCTCGGGAGGAAGTGCGCGGAACCGAGTCAGATTAGCACAGCGTGAGTTCGATCCGAGACACTGCCTCGAATTCCCTGTCATCCAGCTAGGGCGGACAGGGCCACAACAACCTCGATGGGGCCAAGACAACAAGAGGGCATGACTTGTACCGACGATATCCGCCTCGGCATCAACCTAATCGAGGATCCCCAGCGCTGCCCATGATTCAAGGGGAAGACTGTTTGTGACAGGTGCTATCGGAGGTCGCACATATGCCCTGGCCGACTATATGGATTTATGCCTTTCCTAGATATCCGGGCGACTTTGTGCCCAATGAACGTTCTTGGGAGGACCGGGCTCGGATAGGATGTTGTATACGGCTGGTAAATCGGTTGGATGTCTCGTTGCTCCATGCGGGTACCCGGTATGTAAGTGTATTATGTTGACCGAGATCGTTGCGAGTCATCTCATGAGCTGTTTATGTCCAGAACTTTCGTGTGATTCAATTACTAGCAGAGCCGTTGCTCTTTCGTCGTGGCAGTGGTCGATCAAGTTCGAATTGAAGGGCGATCATCTAACCTTTGTCTTCCGTTTTAGGGAAAACTCAGTGATGTAAGTCTTATTATAGTCAAGTGAAGTGCGTCACGCGATGATCGCCGCCCTACCTCTGTCCGGCGATAAAAAGTCGCGTCCGAACGCTGTGAGTTCATCTCAACACTTGGTCCCCCCGGACTTGAATCCATACAGCTTGCTATACATCTAACTACGCCAGTCCACTCGCCGCGCGAACGACGTAAGAATGGGAACTGAGTCGATTATTCGAAAAGCCGCCCCCTGGCTGGTGCGGAGAAAGCAGCCTCTTTTGGAGCCTTTGGAGGGTACGGACAACTCACTGAGGGTCACTGGGAAAAAAAAAACAACCATTTCCTCCCTCACAAAACCGCAGAAGAAGGAATCAAGGAAATGGCACGGCTCGATATCTAGTGTTGTGAGTTCTCGTGACTGTTTTCTTTCTTTCTTTTTCTAACGCCCTCACTGACTTAGTGAAACCCCCCTTAGCGCCAGTTCTTCAGTAGATGGTCTTCCGCAAGCCCTGTTCAGGGAGTTCACCCTGGAGATACACAGAATATCGTCGTAGGCCTGGAAGATTCACGAGACGGCGAAGGGAACGGCAGGCCATTGTTCGTATCGTCGCCTCGGGTACCAAATTTGCCGACACCACAGCCAACGCAGATTGGCCGACCTCTCCATCTTAACAGGGGGGAAGATCCTGCCTCCCATCACCGTGAAATGAAACTTGCAGCTCTGGAGCGGGCACAAATCCAAGAGGAGTTGTCGGAGGCGGCGCGGCTAAGAGGGGGTTGCGTTCCTTGTTCCGTAAGCCGCTATCTGCTCTCTCATAATATCCTCGAATGTTGAACTTGACCGTCAGAAAGGTACTGTAACCCTCGCTTCTCCACAAGGGTCTGATCCGGGGCTCTCAATTGAGGAGATCAGGTCAAGCTGGTTAACGCGGGCAGCCGGGTCGCGGGGGGAGCAACCGCGTTCAAGGGCCCAGTCTCATGCCGTCCAACCCCGATCCAGGGCAGAATCTCGCACCTCCCAGGAACACAGCTCCACATCAGGGGAATCCCAGACCCGACAGAGGTCTCCGGCGGTTGAGGGAGAAGGTCCATCGCCGTCAGGACGACCGTCTCAGCAGGACATGCAGTCAGGAACGACGTCCCAGGCCGATCCACGATCAAGGAGGCAACCTCAAAAGGAACGCCCCCCACGACCCGGGAAGCCGCCAGCGACAATCCAATTTCCATCCATTCCATCAAGCGCCCCTTAGGGTTGCCCAACTTTCCTTCGACAATTACTCGATCGGGCTTCATTGATTCCGAGCTCAATCGCCTAATACGTGGACATGCTAATATTCCGTATTTGCTTAGTATTCGTTACTTATTTATTATAATACGTAGGCTGTGGGGTTTCTGCTGCAGACCTCACATGCTCTCCTTGTCCCATGCTATTACCGTATTCCATGCTACCAATGCGCCCCATATGCTTCGCCTCTGCAAAAGTAACTAATGTGTCTCCTAACTCCTCACATGTCTTTCGTTCTTCCTAATTATTACATCATCCATATAACCCTAGAAGTCAATATTTATTGATAGCTTTCACTTGTGAATATCATGTTTGTAAGTCCAGAAATGAATGTCAACTCACGCGCATACTCGTATCAGAAGTCAACCATGAAGCATTCAGTGATTAGACAACGTTTGGTCTCTGCCCGGTTGGCGGGCGGAACCAAGTGAAAGTGTGATAAATGCAAGAGAGCGTTAGAAACGCGGAGGGGCAACCAAAGCAGGAACCAGTGTTTGTGGAGCATGGGAGCTTAAGTCGAAAAACACGTTGGCATATGACTTTATGCGTGATTCCGACAAATTTAGCCAATGATCGGAGCGTAGATTGATCACCTCACGCGTTCATAGTACTGGACGCCATTGCTACGCAAGTAAATAGGTTATTCGGTTATCATCGTAGTCAGGTCCCACGCTGTGACTTTAATCCCAAACTCCCTGGCCGACACCGCGTGGTTCGCCAGTGTTCGGCTCCGAAGTAGCGAGAACCCAGGATGACTCAGTGGAGGACAACGAATAGCTTTGAGCGCACGAAGTGGCGTCTCGAAGAAAGGTTATATAATACCGTCGAACAAAGCACCGAATCGATTCACACCGCCTGTCACTTTATTCCCATTGCTCAGGGAGACTTA
This sequence comes from Ceratobasidium sp. AG-K, assembly GCA_037039685.1. Taxonomy (NCBI): domain Eukaryota; kingdom Fungi; phylum Basidiomycota; class Agaricomycetes; order Cantharellales; family Ceratobasidiaceae; genus Ceratobasidium; species Ceratobasidium sp. AG-K. The sequence continues at coordinate 397,283 of JAWNGF010000002.1, forward strand.
GATCCACCTAAATAGGTGCCAATACCGCGGCCCACACACCTTTATCCAAGACGTATTACTAGCACGTGAGTTGGGTATCCCACCCTTCCTCTCCTCCCTTCGGGCACGCTGGGCTATTGGGGCACGTTCGCCACACATTCGTCAAACTTGTCTTCGTCTCTCTCTTTCAAGTTAAAGGATAACATGTCTTCGACCAGTAGACCCGAAACCTCGGGTCGCCTAGGTCCCTACGCCTACTCGATAGAACATTGTCTTCTTGAGCTTGGCGCCAATTGTACACTCCAAGCCCCTTTCGAGTCGTCCGTCGTAAAGTCTGTTTGGTACGGCAAACAAACCAACTCGACTGAGCATGAATTTATTCTCATCCAAATCGATACATATGGGGAAGCCAACTCTGGGGGGCAAATAAATTACCTGGTACTCGATCGCAATCCCTTCAGCAAGCCAACCACCTTGACGAACATACATCAAAAACTTGGGGTTTTTGTTAGAGGAAGACAAGCGACCGATACTTTCCGGATCTCCCGTGACGGGCATGTAGACCGTTTATTGGAAGATTGCAACCTGAATCCCCACAGATTTCTCGCACGACTTCAATTCTCCTCCGACGACCCACTGTACCTGTATCAATTAGTCGTATTGGTGCACGTCATATCCGCCCAGCATCCACGATATCACACGAGTCGCTGGAGTTGCTTCTTCTTTACTGGACTATTCTGGGATTGCTTGCGCCGATTGTATCCTGCTGCGACTTTAACCGAACATCCAAGGAAAGAAAGGGGGAAATATAGCTGCTGGCAGTATTCTGTGGACGGTTCACAAGTAGAGAGTTCATGTAGACTGGCCAAGTTCAGGCTAAATTCTCCGGGAGTAAGTCTCGTCAAACCATCCGAACAGCAGTATACTGGCTAATAGTTATATTGCAACCACTAGTTCTTATGTGCGTCAACTGGTACGGATTTAACTTCACAAGAGTGGCACGCCTCGAGAGCGGTCGGGCCCCTTGTACGCCGGTTTAATAACTGGAAAGCATCACGGTCAACAAGATCCCCAGCCTCGAATAGTCGCGAGCTTCTCATTTCACCTCCAGCTTCCATCCTAACTTAGGCCATGAAGTCAACCACTGGTCGTAGGGCCTTGTGTACGAGTTAAATAGTGTGCAGAAATTTCTTTGAATGAATACACCGAGCCAATCTCCACCTCGTTCCAGCGCGATTACCTATCTGCACCTCCTGGAGTAAGGAAGGGAGGCTGCTCGACAGACTCTCCTTGGATAAAAGTAGGTTACATGCTCGACCCGCTCCCGGGTGGCGCCTCCTCGGGTCGAGACACCTGCCAGTGGTCTCCAGACGCTTGTAAGTCCGCAGTTGATTCCTTTGTCAAGCCGTGTAGAGCCTTCCAGAAGTGAAGTCAGATTGACATACGACACCCATTTACTGACTATAAGGACTAGACTGTACATAAGGACAGCGAAAGCCAGGAGAATGAATCAAAATTTGAAATCGGGTGCCTACACCCGCCCGCGTCCATAGTCGGAGCTCTTTCTTGCATTTAGAATCTTGTGGGTCGGTTTGTCGGTCTATTGCTCGAGCCTCGTTGAGTCATTGTGGGAATAAAAGCCGGGTCGATGTAAATTTTATACCACCAACATACTGATTACGAAGCTTATAAGCTTAGTCTACAGACTGGCATAACGAAAGAGAGGACAATGAAATGACATCTGATTTCGAGCTCTTACTCTCTTCAGGATCCAACAGGCGTAGCTTGTACTCGGCCTCGTGGTTCTGATGCGAGGTATGATAGATATGGGCCAGTACATCTATGAACTCGTACGACAAGAGGAAACGTTCGGACGGGCGAGTTATGGATCATGGGCTGCAATGGGTGCAGCAACAATAACACGGATAGAGAGGCGCTTGCGGTAGGAGCGGACGTAGCAGTTTAGGGGTTTGTATGCTGAGTGGACGTGGTTTTTATATGCAGGGGGAACGGATAAGGTTACTTCGGGAACACCAGCTTGAGTTTCCCGAGTATTTCAAAAAGGAATGAGCGCATACAGTCATCAACCATCGCCCACCATGGATAAAGTAGCCCGTAAATATCATTTCGCCGGTCTAGACCACTCCAAGTCTGGCACAGATGGTCCCGACGATCGCACAACAAAGGTTGGTTGATCAGCAAGTCGCGCCACCGAAGCGTAAAACAAGAACACGAAAGTTATTCAAAGGCCAGAAGCGTCGACGTCGTGATAGCATCAATCACGATATATATGATAGCTAACCATCGATGGATAAGTGCTGCGCTGGGGTGACGGCGCTCGGACTGTATAGTATTTCAGCGTGTCATGTGTGCGTCGCCATGCCTGTTCTCGAGTATGGTGACTTTTTTTTTTGGTGATCAGGCCGACAACAAACATATAAGCTGGGCTACAGCCTGATAAAGCATTTTGTACGATGCAGCACATAACGATAGTCACTGCGGTCTACGAAGACTTATGTCCATCACTGTGTTTGTTCCCTTCAATTTAGGTTACATGCGATGGTCGCTAGTTGGCAATGATCAAGCTTACATAAAGCTGACGACGTATGACGGGTCTCGAGGCGCCATGTGGGTTTGTCCTGACCACGACGTCCCTTGTCCTCCACCGCTTTTGTTGACTAAGTTCGGGGCGCAGCCCATCTCGTCACATCACACTCGCAACCGCACACAGTGGTCCAGACGCGCAACGCCCACAACAGTCGTATGGTCCTCATGTCCCCCGAACCGCAACCCCTCCTTGCCTCGAAGAGCGTCAACCTGACAGTGACGACCATGCCTTTTCCGACCGACGAGTCGTGTACGGACCAGCGGGGCATGTCAGCGCTTCCCTCTTCATCGTCGTCGTCTGCGCCTAGACAAAATCGACTGGTTGCGAGGACGGTATCCACCTCGAACGCTCCTCCTGCTACACGAAGTCGCCGACCGTCACCACTCGCTCCGTACTGGAAACCCACGGAATACCATGTCTCTCGCCAACGACGAGGGCGTTTACCGCCTGAACCACTTGCACGCAAAGCGCTGAAGGCACACTTTGCGAAAACACCGCGCGGCGCTGCTGTTGCCTCTCTTGGCGCCAGGCGGGCGGTTGCGCAGGCCGAAGGCGTCGAGGCGGTGGACAGAGTACAGAGCAATCAAACAGGAAAACGCAACCCTCCTCCCCGACGCGTCTATCCACACTTCCTCGCTAGGCTACGGCCCCAGGTACACTCTAGACCCACGAAGGTGGGAGGGATTGCGAGGTAGACTTTTGCTGGTGAGCCTTCTTTTGCATTACTTTGGCGGTCGCTAAGCGTGGAACGATATAGAGGGACCAATTGGGGGAGGTGCAAGTTACCCGACGTGATGGATCAGCGCGACCTGGAGGTTTACCACGGGTACCAATCTTGATATCCCACTCGCCAATGCAGATTGCTGACGGACGCCGCTATCCCATCGTTTACTTGATCACGAACCTCGAGTGTAACGTTGAGTCGTGGAACACGCAGACCAGGCTCAGGGGAGAGTTGGTCCTGGTCTTGCGACCGAGGACAACACTACTTGGTGGGATCAGCACAGGATTTCACACCCCTGGTCACTTGTGTCAGTGTTACCGGTGGTCCACGATTCTGTGACTCTCGGCAGCGTCTCACTCGTACGAGGGCTGACGCACCCTGGAACTCCCAACCGATTCGCCGCTCAAAAGGATACGCTCCGCAATTCCGGAATGCGCTCACCTGGATTCTGTGCAAATACACCTGCCATCCACCTACGAATGCGCATGCCTGTTGTACGTAGTGGTCATCAATAATACAATCGATATCTCCTATACATTAATGTTTTGTTCAACGAGCCCCGCATCTCAGTCAGGTAAGAATGCGAGCGACGCTAATATCAAAGTTTCCAAGTTCGATATCTCCCGAGGATCACCTTGCTCGCCAAGGTCTCCCCCCATTATGAAGTCGATTTTATTTTCCCCAGGATTCGACGGCTCGTCGTCGGCGTCTCGCGGATTTGGGAGATACTATAGCCACTCAACAGAACAGCTATATATCACGCTCGTCGATTCGCATCGTCCCGAGGCTGGTATGGGGTTTATCATCGTGAAATCTGCTTGGTATGGCAGGCAGGCCGACTCGACGGAGCATGAGTTCACCCTGATTCAAGTTGAGGATGCATTTGCCAAAGAAGAGGGCGAAAGTGGACTCACAAACTACCTGCTACTTGACCGTAACGTCTACAACAAGCCCAAGAGAATCGGAAAGGCATTCGTGCACTTTCCTTTATTTCAAGGAGGGCAAGCAGCCGACACTTTCAGGGTCTCATACGACGGGGACGTGAACTGATTGCTAAGTGATTGCAATCTTTACCCTTACCGGCTCTTTGAACACCTTCAGTTTCGCTCCGATTGTCCATTGCACTTGTATGAACTAGTCACGCTGGCGGACGTCGTCTCTTCTCAGTACGCGAACTATCAAGCCATTGGCCCGAATGGATTCATGTTTGCTGGGCTTATCTGGGATAGCTTGTGCCAGCTATACCCTACTGCCTCTCGCAACAAACCCATGGCGAAAGAGCGAGGGAAATATGGCTGACTCCGTCATACCACCCAGAAGTCACAAATGAAGGACGTGTGCAACAAAGTAGTAGAGGAGATATTGCGGGCCAAGTTGAAGATTGATCGCCACCGTGAAGTGAGTTATGAGATCCTCTCAAATTTGGGGCAACCAAGGATGCATGCCAACAGATTTTGGAGGAGATACTGCCAGCTGCATTGCGTCGAGAAGCGGTGAGTTCAGTAATGCCTCTAAAGTCTCCAATAAACGAACTAATACCTCTACCGTAGGCCAAAAAAAAAAAAAAACAGTTAGAAGAATTGCTTAGGGCGCGCCTTGCTAGGAGTGAACGGGGAGTTACCTTGTCGGCAGTAGCCCGAGTGGAACAACCCAATCTCCAAACGCCTGTAAGTCGGCGGCTCAATTTATTGGTCCAGCTACTGGGGGGCATGGTAGAAATGAGAGTTGTACCCATGTCTCAAGCCGGTTTACTTACTGCGGGGGCTAGACTTTAGAATGGGACAGCGAAAGCGAGGATGATCAGTCGGTGTCCGAAAGCGGACCGCTGTTTCCTGGATTATTCGATACTCGAAGCTCGTACTTGGCGCCGTGGGCCTCATCGGAGACTTCGCAGGCATAGGTAGCTATGTGTACCGTCGGGGTACCGCAAGAGTTCAAGAGTTAAGTAGGATGGAAAACACCGCGATCAGTGGCCAGGGTGACTGTGAAATCTGCCTTCTGTGAGAACGAGAAGTTGTGGATCGGAAGTTGAGGTGGTGCGTTCATGCAGTCTACGAAGATTTTTGGCCATTACTATATTTGTTGCCTTAAATTAATATGAGCTTGTATGCGACGATCGCCAGCCAGCAAGAATCACGATTACATAAAGCTGACGTTGACGTGATATTACGCACCGCATCGGGCGAAATGTGAGTTGGTCGAGACCACTACGTTCCTTGTCCTCCACGGCTCTTGTTTACCGATCCCCGGGCGCAGTCCACTCCACCACACACTCGCAGCCGCGCACAACGGTCCTGGTGCGAAACGCCCACGCCAATCGTAGGGTCCACCTTGCGTCCTCCGACTCCAACCCTCCCTTGTCTCAAAGAGCGCCAACCCGACAGTCACAGCCTGCTGTTTCCGAACGACGACGAGTCGTGCACGGACCATTGGAGCACGTCAGCGCCTCCCTCTACATCAACCTCGTCTATGCCTCCACCGAAACAACTGGTGGCGAGGACAGTTTTCACCCCGAACGCTCCATTGACACATACTCGCCGGCCGTCGCCGCTCGCTCCGTACTGGAAACCCACAGAAACCCGGATTATTCGCCAACGGCGAGGACGCTTACCGCCTGAGCCGCTCGCACGTAAAGCGCTGAAAGCACGCTTTGCGAAAACACAGCGCGGCGCTGCTGTTGCGTCCCTTGGCGTCAGGCGGGCGATCGCGCAGTCCGAAGGCGTCGAGACGGACGAGGTACGGAGCGACCAAACGGGAAAGCGCGTTCGCCATCCTCGGCGGCACGTGTACCCAACTCCGTTTAGTGTAATATTGGCCCGGGCGCACCTCAAACCCACAAAGGTGAAAGGGGTCGCGAGGTAGACTGTTGTTGGTGAGTCTTTTGCTTCGTTACTTTGGCGGTCGCTCAATGCGAGATAATGTAGAAGGGCCAGTTGAGGGGGGCAAGTTATTCGACGTGATAATCAACGCGACTGGGGGATTGTCATGGATGCCCACCTTGGTATCTCCCTCGTCAATGCGGACTGCTGGCGGGGCGCCGCTACCCCATTCCGTGCCTTTGTCCAGCCGCCTAGCCTATCGTTCTATTTATTTATTTAACTTTAATTTTATTCAAGGTCATTTCGAGGCATGGCCCTATAGTGCGACCAGGGGGAAAGGGGGTGGCGTAAAAGCGAAGCTGGGAAAACGGACAGGGCGAGAGAGGTCGAGGCGAGAGACACAACAGCACGCGCGCGAGGCGGCAGAGCGAGGCAGGGCCCTCAACAGCTAGGGGCAGGAGGAGAGCTAATGTTCGTCTGCGTGCTCTATTGCCGATACCATTTCGTATTCCGCTCACCCGGATTGGCAGGCCCATACCTCGCCCTGTCTTTCCCAAGGACACGGAAGACGACCATTGCAATTCCACCCGACCACATCTGGCCAGCGTCCCCAGCAACTCGATATCACCAATATGGAGTCAGCGGCTTCGCTGGAGCACCAACGCGATTGTGATTGGAGTGACTGTTGTAGAGTACGACCGTACAACACCGCCACCATCCGGAGAACTTCCCACAAATATACAAATATATGCAACCCAACTCGGAAATCATCGTTGACGCTGGCAATAGTGTGGTATTGGCCATCGACCCGCCCTAGCCTCGTCAAGACTTAGCGCCAGGGCCCAACGCCGCCGAGTGTTCCCATCGGCTGCGACGCGGTTGCGTGTCCCGGAACTTTTGTAGATAACGACTGCGAATCTAATTCTCATGACAAACGCGCAAGTTGAAGTTGTATCGTCGTGTCATCGAATGCTCTCATCATTATTCGGTGGATTATCGAAAGGCATGACCGATAGCCATTACTCACCAACCGCGTATGCCAAGGACCGTTACCGAGGTACCAAGCTGCGCACGGTGTCGCCATAGATGTCGTTCAACATTTAGCCTCGCTCCTTTGCTGGTCGAAATAGCCTACAACCCTGTAATAATCAGCGTGGAGGTCCGGTGGGGACACCGAGTGAGTTAGGAAAAGAATGGAAGTATATACATCACATACATCAAGTATTCTCACAACTGCAATTAGCAAATCATTCGCCAACCCGATGCACTGAACTCAAAGTGCCGGGACCTTCGGTGCCGGACACAATGAGGGAAACCCCGATCGATCATCAAAAGCGCGATTCGTCACGCGCCCATCCAGGAACTCGGTGGCGATGAAGCCAAACCTACCAGGGCGCCTCTCGCAATAAGCACCGCAGTCTCACTACAGTCATAACAAGACGATGCATTAGATACTTAATACATAGGTTGTCTTTATTATCAAAGCTGGACCTAATCTGGTATCAACGATGCCGCGGGAGAGGATATTACACAGGGATGGACCCTGCGGCGTCATGTGACCGCGTTTCTGTCGTCGATGGATTCACCTTCTCTACCATCCACTCCGCCGCGTCCAGCATTTGACGAATATACTTATGCAGTCGGTCTTCGGCGATGCATAGTAGATAATTATCACGAAGCTCATGATTATCCAGCAATGATAATGTATCGTTTCCCCAGGATCATTACCACGGACTGCTACGGAGGCGCGCGCCCATCTTCCAATATCGCTTGACTCAGTCAGCTTGTTACCTGGCGATTGCCCCAATAGGAATGAAACTGGATCTTCACACCAGTGGAGTGATACAATTGTCGCGTGAGTCGCTTTGATTTCAACTGAAACCGTTTGAACTCACTGGCTATGGCTAGTAGATAGGTAGGTCATGCCACTGTTCACCGGGATATCCTCCCCCGGTACTCCAACCAATGAACGCGTCATCGAGCTCCAACGAATACGCCGGGCTAACCACAAAAATCGACACTTGCGAAGATCCTAGGAAGAAGTACAAGGAACCGAGCAAGATAAGCACAGCGTGGCTTCGATCCGAGACACTGCCTTGGGTTCCCTGTCATCCGGCTGAGCGCTTGCAAGGCCCCAATCTCAATAGGGCCTAGAAAACAAGGGGGCATGCCGTTGGCCGACGATGTCTGCCTCGGCACTGATCAGATCGAGCATCTCCAGCACTGCCCGTAATCCAAGGAAAAGATTGCTCGTCACCAGTGTTACCGCCAGTCGACCCGATGCCCTGGCCGGCCATATGGATTTATGCCTTTCCTAGATATCCGGGTGGGTGATCAAACATTCGAGGGCGGCTTTGTGCCCAATAAACATTCCTGGAAGGACCGAGGCTTGGATGGGATTTTGCATGCGGCCGGCAACTCGATTATATCTCGTCGCTCCATCGGAATATGAGTGTGTTGTGTTTACCGAGATCATTGCGAGTCATCTCATGAGCTATTTACTTTTTTTACTATTCAATTATGGGCAGAGCCGTTCTTCGTGGCTGTGGTCGACCCTGTTCGAATCGAAGGGTAATATTGAGCCTTTGTCTTCCGTTTTAGGAAACCACAGTGACGCAGGTCTCACTATAGTCAAATGAAGTGCGTTACGCGATGATCACCGCCTTACTTCCGTCGGAAGATATAAAGTCGCGTTCGAACACTATGTGTTCATCTCAACATCTAGTCCCCCAGGCTTGAACTCATATAACTTACTGCACATCCAACCACTCCAGTCCACTCGCTGCGCGAACAACACAGGAATGGGAACTGAGTCGATTATTCGGAGAGCCGCCCCCTGGTTGGTGCGGAAAAAGCAATCTCATTTGGAGCCTTTGGAGGGCACAGACACGTCAATGGGGCTCATTGGGAAGACAAAAAAAGACGCCTCTCCCCTCCCAAAACCGCAAAAGAAGGAGTCGAAGAAATGGCGCGACTCGCTATCATGTGTCGTGAGTTTCTCGTGCTCGTATCCCTGCTAACGCCCTTGCTGACTTCGGTGAATAAACCTGTAGCGCCGATTCTTCGGTAAACGGTCTTCGAGTCACGGTCACTCTGGGGATACACAGAATATCGCCATGGGTCTGGAAGACGTGCAAGATAGTGAGGGAAGTGACGGGTCGCCGCCTCGGGTACCAAATTTGCCGACACCACAGCCAACGCCGACCAGCCAGGCTCTCAACTTTAACGAGAGGGGGGATCCTGCCGCACACCTCCGTGAGATGAAACTTGCGGCTCTGGAACAGGCGCAAATCCAAGAAGAGTTATGGGAGGCGGCAAGGTTACGAGGGGGCTGCGTTCCTTGTTCTGTAAGCCGCTATCAACTCTTTCATAACGTCCTCTAATGTTGGACTTGCCCGGTAGAAAGGTAATGTAACCATCGCTCCCCCCCAGAACTCTGCTCCGGGACTCTCAATTGTGGACAAGTCAACCCGGTCAACGCAGGCAGCTGAGTTACAGGGGGAGAAACCCCCCTTGAGGTCCCAGCCTCATGTGGCCCAGTCTCGATCCAGGTTAGAATCTCGCGCCACTCAGGAGCCCAGTCCCATATCAGCGGGACCCCAGACCCCACGGGAGCCTCCGGCGATCGAGGGAGGAGGTCCACCACCATCAGGGCAACCGTCCCAGCAGGACGTGCGGTCAAGAATTACGTCCCGGGCTGATTCGCGCTTGATGAAACCATCTCAAAGGGAACACCCCCCACGATCCGGGAAGCCGTCAGCGACGGTCCCATTTCCATTAATTCCATCAAGCGACTCTTAGGGGTTGGCCCCCTCCGTTTGGCTCAATATCTCGACCAAGCTTCGCCGATTCTGAACGCAATCGCGTTATACGTGGTCATGTTAATATTTTGTATTTGCGTAATGGTCGTTATTTATTTATGCACTACAATATGTACGTTGCGGCATTTCTGCTGCCAACCTTGCATGCCTTCCTTACCCCATGCTATTGTATTCCATGCTACCAATGTACCTCATATGCTTCAGCTGTACACGAGTAACTAATGTTTCTCATGTTTGTTCTGTTCTTTCCTAATTATTTTATCGACCATATAATGCGAGAATACAATCTATATTAATAGCTTTTGCTCGTGGGGGACATGTTTGTGAGTTCCGAAGTGAACATAAGCTCACGCGCACCTCGTATCAGAAGCCACCCATGAAACATTTGGCACGCTTAGTCTCTGCCCGATAGGCGGGCAAGACCAACGAAAGAGTGATCATGATGTTTGTACGGTATATATAAACAGGCCGAGCAACCCAGTGGGTATATACAGGATGGTGTTAGAAACGCGGAGGGTAGAACCGAAGCGGGAGCTAGCTAGTCGAAAAGTACGAGTTGGGTAGAACACCAAGAAATCAAACGACCCTAAATCGGGGGGGGGGGGGATAAACGTACCTAAATTACAATGCTTGCGCACACACTCACAAATCAGCATACATCTGCTATTCTATCTCAGATATCAAAAGTTGTAAAATAGACGAATTGCGCAAGCGAATAAGTTGTTCGTTTATCATCGCAGTCGGTCCCACGCTGTCATTTCAATCGCAAGCTCCCTGTGGCCGACACCGCGTGGTTCACTGGTATTCGGCTCCGAAGCAACGAAAGTGAGAATGACTTGGTGGAGGATAATGCAGAGCTTCGAATGCGCCAAGTGGCACAGGGCAGTATCTCCAAGGAAGGCTGTATAACATTACTACCACCCGCCACTTTGTTCCCATAGCAGAGGACAACGTAGGTCCATCTGAATGGCGATAGGCGCCTGTACCGCGGCCCGGATACCTTTATGCGAGACGTATTAGCACGTGAGTTGGGTATCCCACCCTTCCTCTTCTACCTTCAAACACGCAGAGCTATTGGGGCACGTTCTCGAAGCACTCATTAAACTCAATTTTACCTATCTTTCTAGTTGGGGGATAATATGTCTTCGACCAGTGCGTCCGAAACCTCAGATCCCCTGGGTCCCTACACCTACTCGGTAGAACATTTACTTGTTGAGCTTCGCGCCAATTACGCACTTCAAGGTCCTCCCGAGCCGTTTGTCGTAAAGTCCGTTTGGTATGGCAAACAAACCAATTCAACCGAGCACGAATTTATTCTCATTCAAATCGATGAGGAAGCCAACACTGGGGCGCGATTGAATTACCTGGTACTTGACCGCAATCCGCTCAGCAAGCTAGCCACCTTGACGAAAATACATCAGAAGCTTAGGGTTTTTGTTAGAGGAGGGCAAGCGACCGATACTTTCCGGATCTCCCGTGACGGGCATGCAGATCGTTTATTGGAAGATTGCAACCTGAATCCTCACAGGTTGCTCGCACGACTTGAGTTCTCCTCTGACGACCCACTGTACCTGTATCAATTAGTCGTATTGGCGCACGTCATATCCGCCCAGCATCCACGATATCACACGAGTCGCTGGAGTTGCTTCTTCTTCACTGGACTATTCTGGGATTGCTTGCGCCGATTGTATCCTGCTGCGACTTTAACCGAACATCCAAGGAACGAAAGGGGGAAATATAGCTGCTGGCAGTATTCTGTGGACGGTTCACAAGTAGAGAGTTCATATAAACTGGCCAAGTCCAAGCTAAATCCCCCGGGAGTAAGTCTTCTTCAACAATCGGAGTTCTGGCTAATAATTGCATTGCAACCTACCAGTTCTCGTGTACGTCAGCTGGTATGGATTCAACTACTAAAGAGTGGTATGCCTTAAGGGTGGTTGGGCCCTTCGTACGCCGGTTTAATAAGTGGAAAGCATCTCACTTGACAAAACCCTCCGCTTCTAACAGTCGCGAGTTTCTCATTGTATCTCCAGATTCCATCCTAGCATAGGCCATGGAGTCAGCCACTGGTTGTGGGACCTTGTGTATGAATTAGATAGTGTGCAGAAATTTCTTTGAATGAACGCCCCTGCCATAGTTCAGCACGATTATCTATCAGCGACTTCCGGTGGAGCAAGGAAAGGAGGTCACTCGCCCGATATCTCCTTGGATAAAAGCAGGTTACAGGATCGACCCTCCCGGCCGAGTTGTGAGTTTTTTTAGTACTCTGGGACTGCGACGCGGTGGCTACTTGCGGAGATTATTACGGGCGTTCATGGGCTCTTCAACGGGGCAAGGACATTTACAAGAACTATCTGTGCGAGCGGATTATCGTGCCCCAAGTGGCTACTGCGAGCGTTTGCTTCCCCATTCGTATCGCCAGTGGGTGTCCGCACTGTGGTCCAATTACCCTATCCAAATACCAAATCGACCCCGTATGCTAGGCAATCCGCGATGGTTGTGTCAGTAGCAAGGAAGGAACGATTTGTATTGGTTTGTAGCAATACTGGAACGACCACTGGAGTTATGGCTTTGATTACTTTGGGGCACATGGAAATATCTTTATCAATGGGGTAGTATGGGACAGCTTGTGTGGGCTACTTTCTTCAACCAGTCGTCAAGGATCTCTATGCTGGGAAAAAGGGAAACCTATTGGTATTGATGCGTCATACCAGAGCCGCAAATGTGAGACATATGCAGTTGAGCCCGATTATAAACTTGAAAAGAAATATTGAAGTAACTCGAGGGTTGCTGAACAGGAAGTATTTGATTGTTAGCCCTTCGATCGGGTAACTAATGTCTACAGTATGGTATAACAGTGGTCGACGACTTGATTCAAGCAGGAGCTGAGCCCTCGTCATCGGTCACCCTCCCAGTCGCCAGGGTGCAGTTGATCTGACGTGATGCGGCGACCCCCGAGGCAATATGTGATAGCCCTGACCACCACGTTTCCTACCCTCCACTGCTTTCGTTGACCAATCTCCGGGCCACTCCGCCACACGACACTCGCGACCGCGCACAGTGGTTCGGGTGCGAAAAGCCCACACCAGTCGTACGGTCCTCCTCGCGCCCCTCGAACTGCAACCCCTCCTTGTCCCTTCGAACGTCAACCTAACAGTACAGCCATACTGTTTCCAACCAACGACGGGTCGTGTACGGACCAGTGGGGCACGTCAGCACTTTCCTCTACTTCCTCATCGACTGCGCCTAGACAAAAACGACCGGTTACGAGGACGGTATCACCCCAAACGCTCCTCCTGCTACACGAAGTCGCCGACCGTCGCCGCTCGCTCCATACTGGAAACCCGCGGAATGTCCTATCTCTCGCCAACGACGAGGGCGTTTACCGCCTGAGCCACTTGCACGTAAAGCGCTGAAGGCACACTTTGCGAAAACAACGCGCAGTGCTGCCGTTGTATCTCTCGGCGCCAGGCGAGCGGTTGCGCAGGCCCAAGGCATCGAGGCGGTGGTTGGAGTACGGAGCAATCAAACGAAAAAGCGCAACCCCCCTCGCTGGCGCGTGTGTCCACCTCCGTTTAGTAGGCTACTGGCCCAAGCGCACTCCGAACCTACGAAGGTAGGAAGGATTGCGAGGTAGACAGTTGCTGGTGAGTCTTCTGCTGCATTACTGCCGTGGTCGCTCAGTGTGGAACGATGTAGAAGGACTAATCGAAGGAGGTGCAAATTATCCGACGTGACGGATCAACGCGACTAGGAGGACCGCCACGGATGCCAGCCTTGGTATATCCCTCGTCAATGCAGGCTGGTGGCGGGGCGCTGCTACCCCGTTCCGCCCCGTTATCCAGCCGCCCAGCCCATCGTTTTCATTCATCCATTATTTTATTTCTAATCAACGTAGTTTCGACACACGGCCCTATGGTGCGACGGAGCAGGAAGGGAGTGGAGTAGGGCCGCATAAGGCAAATCTGGGAAAGTGGATGGAACGAGAGACCGAGGCGAGAGACACAGCAACACGAGCACGAGCGCCAGACGAGGAAAGCAGTAGGAGAACCCACCGTAGATAGAACTACGGTAGAGCGAAGTAGGGTTTCTAACGGCCAGGGGAGGAGAGCCAATGTACGTCAGGATGCTGTATCGCCGGTATCATTTCGTGTTTCACTGACCTGGATTAGCAGGTCCACACCTTACTCCTGTCTTTCCCTGAGGATATGGAAGATGACAGTTGTGATTCCATGCGACCTTCCTCATCATGCACGTCCCCCGCAATGGGATACTACCGACGAGTTTCACGGAGTCGGCAGCTTTGCTAGAGCTCCAACGCGATTGTGGTTGGGGTGACTGTTTTGAAGTAGAATCGTACAACACTGCATCATTCAGGGCACTTTCCCACGAATCCACGAATCTATGCGCGACCTCACTCGGAAATGTTGTTGATGCTGGCGGCAACACGGTATTGGTTATGGGCCCACCCCGGACCCGTCAAGACTCAGCGCTGGCGCTCAATGCCGCTCAGTATTTTTATTCGCTGCAGCGCGGTTATACGATCCCTAAACCTTTGTGTATAACGATGGCGAACTCCATTCTCATTACGAACGTGCAACTTGAAGTTGAATCATCGTGTTATGGAATCTTTCCATCGTTATATGTAAATTTTCGAAGGGATCGATTGACTGTCCTGTTAGTCAATTGTATACAATGTTGTACATAGCAACCGACCTCAGGGCTTGGCTCTTCAATACCTATTTATTTGGTTAGGCTTCAACACGAACCGTGCACCAGCAGAAACCAATTGGAACAAACAGCCCAGATAATTATAATAATTAAGCGGTCTTGAAGCCAGTCAACGAACTACGTCGTCATCCGAAGATAGTGTTCTTTGATTTACACATAGGCTCTGCACACACGGCCACAGCCTCCAGGGGGTCTCATGCAGGTTTCCTCGAGCCCGACTTCCGCTTCCACGCGACGGCCTCCTGGAGATTAGCGCCGTCCCGCGGTAGAGCTGTGTCCCTATTTCAGCCTCGCCTTCTGCCATCTTCGCAGGATGCTATACCCCCTTTCCTAACTCCCAGGAGTGGTGAGATTCTTGCAAGCGTGTTTTGTCAGGGTGCTCGGATAGCCTGTATTGACGTAGTTTTAGGTCGGCATGCCTCGTAAAAAGCAACCTTCACCAGGAACCCTCCAAGGTGTCGATATCACCCCATCGGCATCTCACGGGCTTTCGGATTTCTACACCCGTTCTACAAAGGAGTTGTATATTTCATTCATTGAAGCCTACAATCCCATGGCTGGTTTGGAGTTGATCACCGTGAAATCTGCTTGGTATGGCAAGCAGACCGACTCGGCGGAGCATGAGTTTATTCTCATCCAAGTTGAAGACCCATGCGAAAGGGAAGATGGCGAAAAGGGCCTCGTCAACTATCTAGTACTTGATCGCAATATGGTTAACGCATCTGCCCGCAACCGGGAAGGGCTTGGGCGCGTTCAAACGTTTTTCCAGGGGGGGAAAGCAGCCGACACTTTCAGGGTCTCGTACGACGGGCATGCAGAGAAGTTGCTGAGCAATTGTGGATTTCATTCACACTCACGCAGATTAATCGAACACATTCAATTTCCCCCGGAGAACCCGCTTTACCTATACGAGCTAGTCACGTTAGCAGATGTTGTTTCTACCAGGTACCCACATTATCAAGTTATCGGCTCGAACGCCTTGTGGTTTGCTGGAGTAATCTGGGAAGCCTTATGCGAACTCTATCCTACTGCCATTCGGGACAGATCTCTGGAGAAGGAAAGAGGGAAGTTAGGATGGCTTCGCCAGACTCCAGACGCGTCAGAAGTCAAAGACATATGCGAGCAGGCTTCCAAGAGGATATCGCAGGCCAGATGCAAGATGGAAGCTCAAAAAGCAGTGAGAGCAATCGCACTACTAAAATGCCCAACGAATGGACTAACACTCCCAAGCTATTGGAGAAGCTCCTGGAGAAATTGATTCATTCGCGTATCGTTGCAATGGGAAAAGCAATGACGGCGCCTTCTCAGGTAGAGACACCTGTCCTCCAGACGCTTGTAAGTCTGCTAGTTGATCCATTTGCCAAACCGTGTAGTACCGTTTCGGAAGTGAAGTTGAATTGGCGCGCGAGATCTGTTTACTAACTATGAGGATCAGGCTGAAGATGGGGGCAGTGAAAGCAGGAACAATGAACCAGAGCGTGAGATCGGGGGCCCACCCTCGCCAGCGTCCGAAACTTGGTATTCATTCTCGGAGTCAGCTGATCTTCAGAACATGGTGAGTCGGTCTGTTGGTCCGTTAGCCATGCATCGTGGCGTTATGGTGGAAATAAAAGTCGGACCAATGTCCAACGCCAGTTTACTGACTACGAAGGCTAGACTGTAGACCGGGACAATGAAAGCGAGGACGACAAAACAATAATTGATTCCGGAAGCTCGTTCATTTCAAGATTCACCAGCCGTAGCTCATTCTCAGCCTTATGGTCCTAGCGGTCATGAGGCATGATAGATGTGAGCTAATGTTTGTATGCTCGCGTTCAACAAGACTGAATGGCCAGACCGGGCCAGTCATAGATCGAGGCGTGTAACGGGCGAAGTCATAGCAATGAATAGGATGGGGAGATACCTATGGTGGGAACGGACGTACCATTTTATGTATCCGTACGTGCATATGCTGAATTAACGTATTTTTCTGTGAGCGGAGAATAACCAATGCTCACTTTGGAAACATCAATTCGACTCTTCCACGAATCTCGAAAACGCATGAGAGCATACAACCATCGGCCCAGACGCAAAAATAGATAAATTCACTGGTGCGATTTGAGCGGTCTAGGCCTCCCGCATCTAGAACGGATAGTCCGACGATCGCACGACAAAGGTTGGTTGATCTGCAAGTCGCGCCACCGAAGCACAAAGTAAGAACACAAAAGTCATTCAAAGAACCGCTGGCATCGGGATAACATCAGTCACGGTAGATGTGATACTAGAGCTGCCCGGGTACCGGGACACGATTGATGGTTGTCTCTTACGTGTCCGAAACCAGTTCAAACCGTCCCGGACTTGGCAATGACAGCCCGCTCGGTATCAACTATGACCCTGCGATCTTGACCATATAAAAAATTGATCAACGGGGGAGAACCAGGGGGTGAAGTCTAAAGGGGGGGCTGACCGACAAGTGGGACAGCCGGGCCGAGATCGGAATGAGCTAAGCATCAGCGGGTACAAAAAAATGTGCCATAAATAGTATATATGTGTAATTCATCAGCATGGTATCTATATCTGTACATTAGATGACAAGGCTACAGTTTTGTGCAAAGAGAAAAGACTTGAGTATCTAGCATGAGATTTCAAGTCTGGATGTTGGTCAAAGTGGGTAACTATCCTCTTGTAAAGCTCTCTTTTTGTCACACTGCCATATTCAAGCCCAAGTGTTGCCGCAATGTCTCGCAAGTTGGATTTCCAAGCATGTCTCAGTCCGGCAATGGTGCCACCAAATGTGTGCGTTGGGTTGCTTACTAGGTTAGACCTAGCAAGGTTCTCGTCACAGGTCCTTTGTTCCTTTGCAGCTTGTTCCCGAGCCTTGTCCGCATTCGCTTTCTGTCTTTCCTTGACCTGTTCCATGTGTTGCTCTTTTGCCTTGGGCGCTGTTAGGAAGCCGTGTTTCTGACCCTGAAAAACGTTGTCCACAGGTTGTCGCTTTGGCTTTGTAGTGATGTTGTGTAAGTGCATTGTCAGATCTTGATTTACATGCTGTGCAAGCGTGCAGTGTGCGTTTGCACTACATTCACCAGTGCTTGCAATTTCAAACGCCATTACAGCATAGTTCCTCTCTGCTTTGGCCTGTGCAACTTCAGCTTTGAGTTTGGCAATTTGCTTATTGGGATTTGGTGAACAACTGGGTTGATTGGCTGTAGATGGGTCCATGTCACCGCAAACATGCAAGGCTTGCTTTAGCCTTTTACCGGGGTAAAAGATGGTAAGGTATGTATTTAATCTATTCCATATTGATTATGCTCACCGGTCCCGGGTGGTAATAGGCTTGTCTTGTACCAATCGCTCCCCACAGTGTGTGTCGGCCTTGGAGAACCCAACATAGTCGGAATCTGACTTGTTGGAATCCTTGGCTTTGCTTTCACCTCCTGTAAAGCTTGCGGATTCAGCAGAGCTTGGGACCTCTTGTGGGTATCTGCTGGGCATATGTGACAGGTAAGATGTGATGATGCTTGGGGTGTAATCGGCCTCTGTAAAGATGTTGGGATCGACAGGGTAGTGACCAGTGTGTTGCCAGGAATTGGAAACAAGTTTTGAGGTGAGTGTAGCCTGCCTGATCATTGTATAGTGGTCGATTACATTCGATTTTTCGACAGGCTCATTGTTTGCAGCCATGTGCTTGCACAACTTTGCCCACACTGCTTGGATTGGCCCAAAGATGCCAACGTCAAGAGGCTGTAGCTGGTGAGTCGTTTTTGGAGGCAGGCAGACTAAGAATATGTTGTTGTGGTAGGCAATCATTTGCATATTGTCTGTGATATGGGAGCCGCGGCCATCAAGCAAAAGTATAATTGGCCAGCCACTTGTATTTTGTGCTTGCACCTGAGGGATAAATTGACCCTCAAACCACTGCTTGGTGAGCACATTGTCGGTCCAGCCATTCTCACTAAGCCCTACTCTGATGCATGCAGTCAGACATGTGATTGCTCATTGAGTGACAAAACAGAACTTACCTGCCAACCATGTTATTATCCCACCAACACCCCAGACTCCCGTTGGTTAAAATGAAAGCTGGCTTGATTGGTGCTGTGCCATCTGCACATCCAACATTGATAATTGTAACCAGCTCAAGTGAGTTGCGTTTGACCCGGTAGTAGTTTTTCTGACCAGACCCAAAGTAGAAGCAGCGCCGACTGCAATGTTGCCCACCCCCAAGTTGAATTCCCTTCTCATCCATGTTGTATATATTGGTGGGTGGGATTCTATACTCAGTGAGTATCTCCTTCCACATCTCCAGGTGCGATTGTACAGTTTTTTTGTTGAAACCCGAGGCGCATTTAGGATCAAGTCCTGTGGCACGCTTGAAGCAAAGGGATGATTTGTGCCACTCAAAAAACGCTTGGTGCCAATGTCAACCAACCTGTGCTCCATCCAAAAAGGTATTTGCATATACCAACACCTCTTCCTTTGACATTGGGAGCCCTGAAACACCTTGCAGGACTATCAGCTTGACAAGTGCGTCCTCCTGTTCCACAGTGAGAAGCTGCTGGGATACGTGTGCATCCTTGCAATCTGGACAACCATTGAGACATGCAGATAAGGTGGAACTGGGCACATCATGCTTCCGAGCAATTGCTTGGTCTGAGACCTTGGATGGCCTCCCTGGGGCTTGCGCCTCATGGACTGCCTGGGCAACTGCTGCCTCTCTGTCCCTAGCGCGTTTTTTCTGGTAGTTTTTGTATGTATTACCCATGGTTACACTATTAATGTTTTATCCATGTGCTTTAACTATGGTAAAATGTTTTTATATGGCCTACTAGACGGGGTTTCAGATGTTGTTCGTTGAGAGTGATTTGTGACTAAGCAGCCATCAGCAATCATCGGCACAACCAGGCAAACCTTTGGAAACAATTATTGTGTCAGTATCTGGTACTTATAGATGTATTTTAAAGGTTTTGGATAGTGAAATCTATACTATATGAGGCTCGGAGAGCACAATGAGTTGGGTCGATTTAACAAAATCGGCATGTCCACTTTGTCGGGACCAGATCAAAACTCAGAGGGGTTAGTTTTGCTGCTTGTCCAGCGCTCATCCGTTTGCTGAGCCACTACATGGCAACAATGTATATGTATATGTATATAATTTAGGAGCTTGACATCCATAGAGTAGACAGGAGACATTTCGACATATTTGAATCACTGACACGGGAAAAAAGCCAGTTGTCCCGCTTCCTTCACCAAATCACGTGGTGTCCCGGTACCCGGGCAGCTCTAGTAGCTGACCATCGATGGATAAGTGCTGCGCTGCGGTGATGGCGCTTGGACTGTATTGTTTTTGAGCGTGTGATATGTGCGCCGCTATGCCCGTTCTGGGGTTCGGCGACTTTTTTGGTGACCAGGCCGACAGCAAGCATGCTTCACACTCAAGTATAACTTAGGTAAATTGTTTCTACGAGGCTATACATCACGATAGTAACTGCAGTCTCCGAATACTTACGCCCATCACTGTATTGGTTACCTCAAATTTAGGTTGCATGCGACGGTAGCCAGTTGGCAATGAGGAGGCTTACATAAAGCTGACGTGATGTGGCGGCCTCGAGGCGATATGTGAGCTCGTCCTGACCACGACGTTCCTTGCCCTCCACCACTTTTGTTGACTGATCTCCGGGCGCAGCCCACTCCACCACACCACACTCGCAAACCGCGCACAATGGTCCAGATTCCCACTCGCACACGCACCCTGTCGTTTTCTGTGCGTGCACCACCTCGTGCTCGCCCTCTGGACCCCCTTGCGCGCGGTGAAGAGCCAGGTGAGCAGATACTGAATGGATCAATAGAGGCTAATCGAAATGGTAGATGCGAAACGCCCACGCCAGTCGTATGGTCCTCCTCGTGTCCCCCGAACCGCAACCCCCCTTGCCCCAAAGAGCGTCAACCTAACGGTGACAGCCGTGCCATTTCCGACCGACGACGAGTCGTGCACGGACCAGTGGGGCACGTCAACACTCCCCTCTACATCTTCGTCGTCTGCGCCTAGACAAAAACGACTGGTTGCGAGGACGGTATCCACACCTTCCCCGCCTCCGAAACCCAAGCCAGCGCCCACCGCTGCGCCCGCTCCTTCGACCACACGTACCCGCCGACCGTCGCCGCTCGCTCCGTATTGGAAACCCGCCGAATGCCCGATCCCTCGCCAACGACGAGGGCGCTTACCGCCTGAGCCGCTTGCACGTAAAGCGGTGAAAGCACACTTTGCGAAAACGCCGCATGGTGCTGCTGTTGTTTCTCTTGGCGCCAGACGAGCGGTTGCGCAAGCCGAATGCGTCGAGGCGGTGGAGAGAGTGCGGAAGTTGTCGGCCGGAAAAGAGTGTCCGGGCGGCGTATCGAGGCCGCAGCTGTTGCCTCCTGTAATGGTCGAGGCTCCGGTGCGGTTCCCGACGTCCAACGACGAGTGGGTGCCGCTCAGTGTCCAGCCCGCACCGATCGAGGTTGACGTCGAAGAGTGCGATATTGTCGAGATGGAGACAGACGGATGGTGTCGGCTCTAGTCGATGGAAGAATGGCCGATGGTTGTGTCTCCGTTTTAGTTTGCAAGGACGTTGTGTTCTGAACGTTTTCTGCTGGTCTGGCGATGCACTATCCTTAACCGTTTTCCCTACTCCTGTCGTCTCCTCTCAATGTCTGTCTTCGTTTTCTTGGGCTCGAGGTAGACATCGCGTCGAGCTGGAGCTGTGCTCTCTCCGCCCGTCTCCTCGCCTTTTTCACACTCTGCTGTTGACCTGGACGCGTCTGGCGGGTGTCATCTTACTTTACGGTCTTGTCTAGTCGTAGGTTATACACATGTAGTTCACACTCGTGGCGTGCGGGGGATTCGCGCAGTGAACATGTCCAGGCCAGAAAACGCATGCGCCACAAATTCGGTGCACGATGAAATGCAAGTCGGTTTGCAGCCACCAATGTGTAAATTTCTCCCGCACGTTTTTTTGGTCCCGTGTTGTGCCAACTCGGCCGCGGATCCTCGGGAGCGCGATCAGGTACCGTTGATCATGACGTCGATGACATCTGGAGCGAAATTTGCCCGCTGTCCGGCTCGACTATGATGCGTCATTGGGCGGTATGTGTATGACGAGCTCGACTGGTACGAAAGTGTGCCGTATTCCTCGTTCCGTCTTGGTCGTTTACTTGATCCTTTTGTCGACGCATGTGCTCTGATGGATTTCTGCGCTGTGGTTCTAGTATTGGAGCTCGGTAGTTTACTCGTCTGGTACCTCGACGATCCACCACTCTGTCCGCTCGTGCCTGTCTTGGCTAAACGGTCCTGCGACATTGAGCTGGTGCCCGTGAAACCATCCTAACGACGTCCAATCCTGTCCAAGCACTCGCCGTACCTCGACGGCTCGCAGACTATCACGCTTGGAGCTAAACTGCGGACGTAGATTGGCCCCTATTCCGCGCAAATGTCTCGTTTACTTGTCTTGTCCTGGGGCTGGACTTCCCCTTACGATTACGGCATTCCAGTCACCGCGACTCGTCTGGATGTGGATGTACTAGTACCTCGACCAAAAGCACCTCGTCATCCCGACACGGATTCCTGAAACGAGCGAGATGGATACCCTTGATACTCTGCCCGAGAACATGTCCCTGGAGGATGGATGATACGTTCAGCACCTTGTCCAAAACGAGGGCGGTGGACTGCTTACGTAATCACCCCGCCACTCGAATGTTTATCGCCACTTGGCTTGTACACCACCGTCAGCACTTACCCAACCCTCTACGCACTCAGATTTGTTCATCATAAGAATAAAGACTCCTATTGAGGAAGATTCGGTTGGTTTGGATGGTTTGGAGCAGTTTCCCCGAGCCGCGGTTACTTTAGCCACTGCGGCCGGGGCGTTGGCTACTGCTGCTCGAGTGATGGTGGATGTGGCTCAAATCACATCCTGTACCGGTGGAGCCCCTAATACAAAAGTTATGGTCGCTTCATTGGTTCCAGGAACGGAACCACCGCTGGCCGACGAGGTTCAACCAGACGACACTGATTCGTCGTCTGAAGTCTCGTTGCCCTCTGACCGTGAGTCGAATCGGCGTACTTGTGGCTAGTACTGAACTCATATGTAGCCGGATACGGATACGGCGATTTTGTCCTCAAGGATACTGGCGTTCGGGAGTTCGGTGATCCAGCCCCGTGTTATTGCGGTCCGATGAGCGTTTCCCAGCTTCGATTCGCTCTTGCTGGGTCTTCCGCCAGAGATGGGAATGAGAGGGACTTGGGTGATACGTCGTGAGTCGGTTTTGTGTGAATTGGGTCCAAGTTAACTTGTGAGTAGTGAGGTTGGGTCGGTTCTGACTGAGGTTAAACCTGCGGTGTAAGTCAGGTATCCTGAATCTGAGATTGAATCTTGCTGATATCTGCCTGGTACTAGTACTTCGACCCCACATTTGCCCAAGGAAAACGGAATGTCTCGTATTTCTGTCCCTGCTCCGATTGGCAGATGACCGGACCCACCGCCTGGTCGCATGAAACTGGCGGTTCTGTTGAAAAGCGACTCGACACCAAGGTCAATCCTGGATTGTAAGTGTATTCATATTACTATTGGGCGTCCTTTCAAGCTGGTACCAGGCACAGCCCGCCCAATATCCACACGCTCGCATGGGCTCAGCCAAAACTTCCGTGGGGCCGACATTATATCGAAATGTCCGAATTTTCGGATCTTATCCCATTTATCGCATCGATGGCGCTTCAAAATAATAAGACAATATGCATTGCGCGTACGCGTATGGCGACGGATCATTATGTTCAAATCGTACGTGTCTTGTGTATCGGGAGGTATGGGGCTAGTGTGGCTCATGAAATGTCTAATGGCTTCGGCCGATTACCGGTTCGAAAGTAACCTATCCAAAAAGCCCAAGCGAGACGACCTTGATAGAGCAATCTCTAAAAGCTCTTCGTGAGGCATCCTTTCCGACGATCCTCCTTCTCGGCCATGAATCGTTGTCTTGTGCTTGCTTTGATCTATCGAGTCAACCCTGGCTGCGTGCTCCGCTGGGGTGTGCCGCCGAACCTAACTTGATGTGGGTTAACCGTTATGTTTTACGTTACGAGAGTGTACCTGGTTTCAAGATGTTCAACAGGTATCGCTCTTGGGTATTAGGACTCGTTATTGCCTCATCATACCGCCTGGGGAACAACTCGGAAGGTTGAAGGACCGAAAATTAATAGACTACGGATTCAATGCGTATCCCGAAGCTACGTTGAAGGGAGATTTTGGTCCAACCTCACTTTTCAAAGCCGGTTGTTGAATGTCTTACAATAAGTCGCGCGGTAATTATCTTGTTTCGGGGTTCGTGAGATATTTTCCGCCCAGGGTCAGTAATGACACTGCCATATACAGCTCTGTAGAGTTAGGCGGAAATTCGGGGGAGAGCGTCATGTACGTAAATTGCCTGACGCTCTGTTGTTGCTGATAGATAGTGGGTTGTATGCGCACAGGCGATCATCAATGGTCAGTTTACCGATAATCATGCACGTCATGGAAGCTCCTTCGAGTGTTACGACCTCCGAACCTCCGAGGTATGTATTTTTTGAGTATCTGTGTGGTACTAAGTTTCGTCCGTCTAGTGTGATCACCCAGGCGGAGGCATACGAATTAGTCTCTCCACCAACTTCCGTTTCCTTACCAAAGGGACAGTACTTTATCATCCTGGGCGATCCGTTAGACATGATTACGCTTGTTGCGTACCTAGCCTATCGCAGTAGTAGAACCGTTTGCTTCATACCGGGCGTTGAAATCGGTGCATGGAATGGTTACGAAACAATTGTAAGCCTGTTTCGCCAAATAGTCAAGTTCAGTAACTGTAACGGTTGCATGCAGCTCGCGCGTCTGAGTGGAGTAAATGTGTCGAGCTATGGCGGAAGCGACGTTTCAGGTATTAAGCAGGCGTTTCAGTTGTTCAAGCTACATTTTTCAGGAATCCTACTGCGCCCGACCAAGGGCTAGGGTGACGGGGTTGCAAAGTCCGTCGCCAACTGCGTAATTTATTGTGGAATGCCCAGCAATATTTTTGCGTGCACGTTGTTCTGGCCGTTTTCAAAACGTATATTCACTCTACATTCAGACCAGAGACAATGCTTGACCAATGTCACGCATACATACATCTTGCTCGCGCTCCGAGCATCTAGAGCCAGCCAGAAGACCCGCAGTGATTAGCGAACATCCGGCCACGAACCACATAAACGATAAACGACTGAATTCAGTGCTGGGTAGACTTAGATGTATGGCCGTGAAAAATTCTGGAACATAGGTCTAAGCCATTCCCTCCAACCGCGGGTAACACGGTTAGTTACGCATCCTCCTTGGTCAGCGGTACGTCCAAGTTGAATGGTTTGAGAGGGCAGACCTTGCTAAACGGAACGAAGTAGCATCGGCGCCATTGCTCCAGGAAACTCGCCAAACGATATCAGACGGCTTTCTTCCAATACAGTAAAAACTGAGATAAATTTCCTGCAATTCGGTTCTATTACACTCTTGGCACGAGCCATTCAGAAAGGGGGATGTGAAACAATACTATTATTCCAACTTTGCGCTGTAGCTCTAATTGAAAAAATATTGAATATATGCGGATTCCTATCCTCGCAGCATGGTGGGTGGATGGCCGCCAGTTAGGCGAGTGAGTACCTACTAGAGTCGTTAGTATAACCCTATATTACGGAGGCGACCGGATGTACAGCTCGTTCATCAGCCATACAATGTTATCGGCCTGTTGGGGCCCATACCACCGCAGCGTGGGTAGATGAGTAGCTCGCTCTGTTGTAGCTCCCCCAACGGACTCGGCGACCTCGATCAATCCCTGAGGCACATTCCAAGCTTCTGCAACCCGACATCCTTGCAACTCCCCTGCTCGGAGCGCTGCCAAGAGAAGTGCAGGGAAGGATGCTCTGTTGCTTTTTAGACGAGTGACTTGTAGTGCGGGGGGAGAGTCATATTCGAATGTCCAGGTGACCCAGTTGTCGCCGTCGGCCGTGCGTGCCCCCCAGTGGGTATCAGGCGAAGCCTTGTGTAATGGATAGAGCACGCTACAGGTAGTCTTGTAGAGATGGATGGAGGCAGTAGGGGCGAACACAAAGTATGTGGTATTGGGGAGTCGATGTAGATTCATCAGATCTGGAACGTCAGAACTCAGGAGACCGTAGACACCCTCGCATGACAGTGGTTCGAGAGGGAGCAATGACGAGGAGTCTTGGCAAAGTTGATGAAGTGTTTCGGACAAGGACCAAGATGTACTGATTGGACTAATAATCTTCCAGCCCGGTTCATGTGGGAAAGGTCCACATCGTTCGTAATAGTTTCCTACGTCGCTATATAGTGTGGAGAATAATACGGGGGAGATGGACGAGGGAATCTTCACATCGACATCGGGGTTGGGGTAGATATAAGTTGCCAAGGCCGAGTGCAAAAGTGACATCATCCGACGCGCATAGCTATGCCCACGATGCTGCGGCGGTGTCACAACCGCCGCTACGTGATATTTGGTTTCAGTGGTCGGAACGTCTGAGCCCGCATGCAAGACGAGAACGTTGCGGCGGTAGCTACACTCTGGATAAATATTCTAGCCTAGGAATGCATATGTAGAGTGATGCCTTTGCTTACGTTCGGCAACAGGAGTAAAAGTCAATGGTATCCTCATCGTGTTGAGGAACGAGAACCCTGCAAGCGTGCGTGAATCCCCCACTAGCCCCTCAACTTTCCAAGCTACCAATATACCATTTTCCCGTCTTTATCATACTCTTGTGTTTCTATGAGGTCGTGAAACTGAATCGATTGTTCGGGTCCGGCTTCGGGTGGGCCCCATTGGCGCGCAACATGTTGAAAATTTTCCAGCCTTTGACAACCATTGGCGGGCCGCAGGGTCAAGTTGTCGAGGTTAACTGAAACTGACATGGAGGGCGTTTGTTAGGTCTGACAGCTGGGGGTTATGGTTTGGTTAAGAATGGACCACTAAAACTTGAGCGTTTATAACCTGACCTTTGGGGTCGGGCTGGGACATATCGGGTCGGACTTAGCTTTGCCGAGGCCGGCCTTCGGCAAGATGGACACCGAGGCTAGGGCTTGGCCATAACACCGGAACCATAATGTGAAATCACTAATTTTTCTAAATTTACTACTCGATGTTGTTTTTCAGCCGTGGGTGGGGTAGAGCATCAACTGGGATTGTGCTTCGGAATATGTGGGGGGTGGTTTCTTAAATCCGCAGCTTGTGCATCGTGCGACCCAACCGTTCGTCGGCATATTTCCTGGGAGTTTTCTTTTGTTGACTCTCAAATTCAATCCGGTAAGAATGTTGCACACAATGGCTCTGTTGATTGTTTGCGATGGGCACTCTCGATATGCATCCTCGTTATAGCTCAGCGCCCGCGTACGATCACAAGCCCCACCAAGGAAAGACTAAATTCCTACTCAATATCCAAGAGGCCCGCTTCTGCCGCCGTTTCTAAGTTGTATCTTGTGATGATCCTTGCCTTGGTCGGGAATCGTCCTGCTATCGGTGGGAAAACCTGACTTCCATCCTCCGGGATTCCGTGCAATAACACGCTGGCGGTGTATCTATTGACTCGCTTTGCAGCTTCTTCAGCACTTAACGCCTTTCGGGGAATTCTAAAGAAGAAATATTCGCGCGCCTGGAAACACTGATCAGTTAAACGAGATAATGAGGCCTCATGGCGTGTGGTTACCCCATGGAGGCTCTTTGCTATCCTTTTGTTGGACAGTAGGAATGATATGGTTGCCTCTCGCAAAGGGGATAACAATGATTCGCTGCTCAGATCAAGTAGTACTCCAGAGCTCGGATGCTCATCAATGTCGATCGCGTATTTTAGGCCACTCAGCTTGTCCCGTTGAGTTGCTGTTAAGATAATCACAGTTGAGGAGCATCCGAGCTGGGGACGGTGTTTCTGAGCTACATGCATAAATTAATGTCGGGACTTCACTCGGTACGATGGAAATCATATACCTTGTTTCAAGGGGAGATGAAACCCCCAGTAGATACAACACCCTATCTGGCTTTGGCGCAAGGATAATGGGAAACTCTTGGTTGCAAGCGAGAGAAGCAGTGCTGCTGCAGGCGTATGATTGATGAATCGTATCGCAGCGTCATCCAACGCCGCTTCATCATTTGGCCGTTCTGGTGTGATGACGGGGTGACTGATAATTTTGCTGATCTAAGCATTCCGAGCGTGTATTTCAGTGCCTAAAACTCTATCAAAAGGTAGGACATCTTCATACCATTTCACGGTACTTTCCTAATGCCCCTTGATCGTCAAAAAAACACACAACTTTGTCATACTGAAGGGTCAGGAAGCATATCAACGGAATGGCGTCGAATTCTTCTCCGATAGCAAAAAAAGTATGGCCGGGTGTCGGCTCGAATCTAGCGAGAGAGATGTGAGCGTTGGTTGCTCCGGGCCTGAAGCCAATCATAGTAGGTATCCATTTTAAAATCTACTCACTTCGGGTTTGTAAAAGGCAATGTCTGGGAGGGGACCTCGGTTGTGAGACCTTGACCATGAGGAAACTGACCAGGTCTTTGTGTGGGCGTTAAATCCGGGTCGGAGAAGCTATGGAGGGGAGGGCCAGCCCTTGCGGGAGTATGATTCTGATAATTGTTTGTTCGGGGGGTAACCGATCTGAGTTTAGTTGCGTGAGAGATGCTGTCGCTCGTGTACTGTAGACCTACCTTGGAGGTAGTGTGGGCGGGTGAGTTGAGGGCGAAGTCCCTCCGCTGACTGTAAGAATGGATGGCTGCTGGCCGTGAGAAGCTGTCATGGACATGGTCTCATTTCTGTTGTGAGATTTAGGGGCATGGCATATCAATCATCAATCCCGTGCGGGCACTTTACTTACAAGGACACAGCACCTTCTGGAACAGCAGTATTCCAGGTTGTTGCGATTAGCGCGTCGTGCCGAGCTAAAGAGAATGTATCTCAGCTCGTGCTACGTGGAAGTAGAGAACTTTGTATATACCTAAAGAGAATGTATCTACAGGTATATCGTGAGCAACATAGATAGAAAAGAAACAACAAAAACATACCTCAGCTCGTGCTACGTGGAAGTAGAGAACTGAGGTTGGAATGCCTCGACATGACACCTTTAACAAACTGTCGCGGAAACGTCTAAGTCACATGATTATATGCTATACTACGTGAGACTGAAATTCCAACACGCCCACTCAGGATTACGAGTAGAAAGAAGAAAATAAAAGAAAACTAAATCATTCCCATACCAGCTACAAAACCGGGAAACTTGACACGGCCAAGTGGCTTGGTAAGCACGTCAGCGACTTGCTGATCGGTTGGGATGAACTGGAGATCGACTTCACGAAGCTCGATTACTTCGCGAATAAAATGGTATTTCACTCGTATATGCTTGGTGTTCTGGTGGTTGACGGGGTTCTTGGCGAGTGCGATGCTCGATTGGTTGTCGGTGAGCAACGTAGTTGGACCGTCGGACAAAAATCCGAGCTCGGCAAGGAACTGACGCAGCCAAAGAAGCTGGCGTGCAGCGCTCGCAGCGGCAACGTATTCGGCCTCGGTACTCGAAAGCGAAACGGTGGGTTGTTTTCGCGATGACCAAGCGATAGCGCCTCCGGCGATTTGGAAAACCCAGGCGGTAGTCGATCGGCTCGTGTTCGGATCGCCAGCGTAGTCAGAGTCGACGTAGCCGCTGAGGTTTGACGGCTTGGAGCGATCGAATACGATCCCGAGCGCCCTAGTGCCTTGTAGGTACCGCAGCACACGCTTGAATGCCGACCAATGTTCGTCGCCAGGATTTGCGGCATGCTGTGCGAGCAATCCAGTCGCGAAACCGATGTCGGGGCGAGTCGAGATCATCGCATACATGAGCGATCTGACGCCACGTTGATAGAGGGTTCGATCGATGGTCGGGGATTCGAGTTTGGGAAGGTTAGGCGACTCTGCCATCGGCGTGTCGCATGATTTGGACTCGGACATGCTGAAACGAGCGAGTATATCGTTAATATAGCGTTTTTGGCATATCTTGAGAGTTCCGGCAGTTCGATTGCGTTCGATTTCGACTCCTACGAACATTCGGGCTTCGCCTAGATCGACAATATCGAATGATTTGCGCAATTTCGACTTGATCGACTCGAGAAAAGAAAGGGGTTTGCCGGCGAGCAGCATATCGTCGACGTGGGCTAGGATGATCGCCAGGTTATCGCCGTCGCGTAGAATGAAAAGGCGTGGTCGGATTCGGTCCGGGTAAAGCCAATTCCCTCGAGTACCTCCTTGAGTCGCAAGTAAAACGCTCGCGCAGCCTGTTTCAGCCCGTAGAGTGCCTTAACGAGCTGCCGGACGTGATCGCCATCGACGAAACCTTCAGGTTGCTCCATATAGAGCTCCTCTTCGATAACGCCGTGGAGAAACGCGGTCTTGATGTCC
Organism: Ceratobasidium sp. AG-K; assembly: GCA_037039685.1. Classification (NCBI taxonomy): domain Eukaryota; kingdom Fungi; phylum Basidiomycota; class Agaricomycetes; order Cantharellales; family Ceratobasidiaceae; genus Ceratobasidium; species Ceratobasidium sp. AG-K. The sequence goes on from JAWNGF010000002.1 coordinate 427,404, forward strand.
ATTTGAAGTAGTTCGAGGTCTTCGCTCGCGACGATGCTAAAAAGTACCCTATATGCGTCTGCAGCGGCGACGGGCGACGAGATTTCGACGTAGTCGGTGCCTGGGGCCTGTAAGAAACCTTTTGCGACGAGTCGGGCCTTGTACTTGACGATTTCGCCATCGACGCCACGCTTGTATGCGTACACCCATCGACATTTGATGACCTTCTTGTGGGTAGGTCTCTCGGCCGGCTTCCAGACCTTGTGCTCAGTTATCGACTTGATTTCTTCGACCATGGCTTCGAGCCATAGGTTGGCATCGGGTCGTGCCATCGCCTCGTTGTAGGACTCGGGTGGTAGCTGGATAGACGCGTCGAAAGCGCTCTCGCTCGTGGGTCTATCTGCTCGCGTGGCGGATTCGTTCTGGGCGCCCACTTCGGCTCCGTAGCGTACAGGCAGCCTGGTAACTCGAGTCGAACGACGTGGCGGCTCTAGATGGACTAGCTCTGGCTCTGGCTCGATGGGTGGCTCGCTAGGTGGCTTTTGCACGGTTCCGGGCTTGATCGGCTCGACTTCTTGTTCGTTCGGGTGCTCTTGGGGCTTTGGCTCTGGCTCGGTGACCTTGGGCAATGACTCGACGTGTTCTTGATCGCCCACTTGCTCTAGGAATGGGGCATCTTTGTCGTGCTCAATGACCACATGTTGACGCGTCGAGAATCCCTCGTCAAAGACAACATCACGCGAAGTGATTATGCGACCAGTTGGCCGCTGAACAAGTATATGCGCCTTACGGTTCAGCGCAAAGCCAAGGTAATTGCATTCAATCGATCAAGCTTCGAGCTTGGTGCGTTTATCATCGGGTACTCGTGCCCATGCTTTGCAGCCAAAGGTGCAGAGTCGGGATACATTGGGTGCCTTGCCCGTGAATATCTCGTCGGGAGTCTTGCCGTTGAGCGCTCGCTTCGGCGTAATGTTCCAGATATGGGCTGCGTGGAGAACCGCAAAGCCCCAGTACTTATCTGGTAAGTCTGAATCGGCTCGCATCGCCCGTTGACTGTCGTTGATCGTCCGAATCGCCCGTTTGGCGATGCCATTACTCGCTGAGGAATTTGCCTCGGTCTTCTGGTGCTGAATCCCATGCGACTGCAGCCATGCTTGGAAAGCAGCTGAGCTGTATTCGCCTCCGCCATTGGTATGTAGGTGTTTTACTCTCTTGCCCGTGAGGTTTTCAATTGATGTTTTCAGCTCCTTGAAACGGGGTATGTATTCGCTCTTTTCCCTCAGTAAGTGCACAAAAATTTTGCGCGACTTATCGTCAATGGTGACAGCGAAATACTTGACACCTTGGATAGCTTGGAGTGGAATTGGGCCGTGGAGGTCGCTATGGAGCAACTCAAGAACCTTGGACGCACGGTTTTCGGACGTAGGAAAGGGGGATCGGGTGTGCTTGCCTTTCAGGCATGGTTCGCATTTCGATTTTGGCAGTAAGCGGCTTCCAATTATGTCCATTCCCTCTACGGCGCCCTTCTTGACCATATCCAGCACGTATTGGTAGCTAACGTGGCCTAGGTGACAATGCCAGGTGTGGAGATTGGCTCGGGCGACGTGTGTGGCTGTGTATGCGACGAATTCGCTCGCCTCCTCGTCATTCTGGTTGTTCAAGCTCTTGGGGCCAACAGAGGCAGTATGGGCGACTGCTTTGGTATGTGTTACTCAAGTGTTGAGTCAATAGAGGTCACCTTCTGACCCAGATGCGAATGCAATTTCAGGACCATTGCCCCGATCTGCTAGCAAGTGCACCCTGTGCTCGCCGAAGTGGATGGCAAAATGGTTCCAGACAAGTTCTTGAACAGATATCAGGCTTGCATGGAGCTCTGGGACATGTAGAACAGACTGGAGGACAGCAGGAGTCTGCTTTTGGGATTGATGTCGTAAGCTTCTTCTTGGTGGCTATGAGACAAGCCGCAATGGAGAGTGGACGGCACTAAGACCTAAGTGACCTCTTGAACCGCAACACACTTAAGTGTCTGTAGGCTCTTGAGGGTAGGGGTGGTTCAAAGTGTCACTCAAAGGGGGTATTTGACGAGACAAAACAAGCTGGGGTTACCAGGCTTGTTGGTCCTCTATATATATTCACAAAGTGGCCAAGTCATACAAGGCGCAGCCACACAAGTCATACAAGACAGCCAGTCAGGAGTGTCCATGTGAGTCATGCTGTATGAACAGACATGACTTGTACAAAGCACAGCCGCGTTACACAATGTAACATGATAACCACAAGAAGGTGGCAACGCAGCGGGAAAAGAGAAACAGAAAGTAACATACACAGCCACAAGACAGGACGAGACGCAGATGAGTCCGATGGAGTGAGCAAGGCTCACAACATTACTCCCCCCTTAAGGTCCATGAAGGGAACCTGAGGGGACCTGGCTACTGCACCCAGCAGTCCTTGTTGGCCTTCTCTACCAGGGCGTCCAGCTCGTCCTCCTTCTCCTCCGTCAGATCTATGGGGTTGAACATGGTGTTACCCGGTTCGTCACAGTGCTCCTCCCATTTCTCCCACGTCTCCTTGTTGGTCCAGTCGGCCTTGGACCAGTTTATAACCCATTGCTGCTCCTCTACATGTTCCTTCAACCATTGTCGCACGTCCGGCTTGACTTCTGTCCACTGCGACACATCCGCTTCCTTCTCCTGCCACCAGAAGGGCTTCCACTCAAACTTCTCCCTTTGGTAGTGCCCCCTCTCCATCCTCCAATCCGCCAGGTCCCTCTCAAAGTTTGCGTCCCATGCGTCGTTCCAACGGGGCCTCAAAGATGGTGGCCTTCCCTTGTATCCTGGCACCCATTCACTGCTGTACGCCCCTTCTTGGCCCCACTCCACCACCCCGAGCATGTGGGTGGACAGCAGCACGACCTCGGAGACTTGAAAGGCGACACATCCTCTGCATACAAATATGTCCTTTCGTTGCAGTTGCATCCGAGTTGGCCACTTTTTCCCCACCCATTGGAATTCTCCCAAGTCTGAGTGGAGAATGTCGTCGGATGCGCGGAATTGCATACGACCGGGGCCTTGCTGGGATTGTTTAAAGACATAGAGGGCGGCTCCAGCATCAAGGATGCGCGCCGTATGAAAGGCCAGTCCATCAAGAACGCGGATGAGGTTGTTGGTGATGGTAGAGCGTGTGACGGCGGGCATTGTGAGGAGCAAAAGAGATTTAAAGCGTGGAGTGTGTAGCGCGATTTGGATACTGAGCAAGTTCTGCAAGTTGGGTAGTTTTTGTGCTGAGCTCTCCCTGTTATACTCTTTGGTTTGTAGTTTGAGGGTGTTGGTGCTACTGGGAATTCCTTCAGAAACTTCTTCATGATTCCTTTGAGATGTCCAAAATCTTCTGCTCATTGTTCTGTGTCTTCTTTTGCATCATATCCCTTCCATCTGACCCTATAGAAAAGTCCTTCTTTTGTCATTTTCCAATTCACAATCTTTTCCACTTTGTATTCTTCCTCCCCTTCTTCTGTTATCACTGGTGGAGGTTGGGGTTGGTTCCTTTGGAAATTGTTGTCTTCCTTGTAAGGGCTGAGCAGGTTGCTATGGAAAACAGGGTGTATCTTCATTGTCTTTGGAAGGTCCAATTTGAAGGCGTGGCTAGAGACAGCTTTTTTGACTTTGAACAGGCTGTGTTTTTTGTTTTCAAGTTTCTTGCTGGATCGATCTGTTTTTATGTTTTGCCCATGTAGCCAAACTAGGTCTCCCTCTGTGTATTTGGGTGGCTGTCTTTCCTCCGTCTTGTTTCTATGCCATTCCATGGCTGCTTTGGCTTTGTCCCACACCTTCTGCCAACTGTCCACTTTGTTGTTTGCTTCTGGAGTGGTTGTTTCCCTTGTTGAGATATTCCAAAGGGGTTCCCTGCCGTAGACGATTTCGAAGGGAGTTTTCCCTGTGATGCTATGCCTTTGGTTATTGTAGCAGAACTCTGCGATGGGCAGAAGTTTGGCCCAATTATCCTGTTGGTGATTTACAAACGTTCGTAGCCAGGCTTCCAGCCACTGGTTCATTTGTTCCATTATTCCGTCGGTTTGAGGATGGTATGCTGTGCTGAAGCTTGGTGTGATATCAATCCTCTCATATAGAGCCCTTAGGAATTTGCTGTTGAATGTTGTTCCTCTATCTGATACTGTACTTCATGGAAAACCGTGAAGCTTCCATATATTCTCCAAGAAGATTTCGGCCAAGTGTTCTGCTGTTGTTGATTCCTTGCAGGGTATGAAATGTGCCATGCGAGAGAATCAATCCACGACCACCAATATGCTGTCACTCCCATGTGACTTAGGAAGTTTGGTAATGAAGTCGTATGCAATTTCCTCCCATGGGCCCTTTGGGATTTCTAGTGGTTTCATTGGTACATGAGTTTTTGTTCCTTTTGCCCTCTGGCATTGTTTGCATGAGTCCACATATTTGTTTACTGTGGATTTTAATCCTGGCCAGTAGTATCTCCTTGAGATAAGCTCCAGTGTGCGTGCGTGTCCTTGGTGACCGGCTATTGGTGAGTCATGGTGTATTCTCATGATCTTCAACCTTGTGTCCTTGTCTTCCGGTACATAGATTCTCCCATCAAACCAGAGAAGGTTTTCTTCAAAATTGTACTTCTTGATTCCTTCTTGTACTGATTTTGGTAGGTCTTCCTTCTTTTTGCATAGTTCTATGATTTGGCTAATGCTTTCATCTTCTGCTTGAACTTCTCTGATATCTGCGATGATATCAAACTTTATGTCTCCAGAGAACCTGGTGAATTGTTCCTCCTTGATCATTACTTGTTCTGCTGTTGGAATGTTGCTATGGTCGCTCCTTCTGGACAGTAGATCTGGTTTTGTTGAAAGGATGCCTGGTTGGTACACAATTTCGAAGTTGTAGGATGCTAGAATCTGGTGCCATCGAGCGTGATGTCTGTTGAAGGTTGTTGCCTTCTTCCAATATTGCAGATTTCAGTGATTGGTGTAGATTGTGATAGGTTCTCTTGTTCCTTCCAAGTGCAAACGCCAGTGTTTGAGTGCTTCTATGATTGCCATGAGTTCCTTGTCATGCACATTGTAATTCAACTGTGCTTGATTGAAGGATTTAGATAGGAAAGCAATTGGGTGTAGGAATCCGTCTTCCTGTTTCTGTGAAAGGATGGCGCCCATTGCCACACCGCTTGCGTCGGTCTCCAAGATGTAAGGTTTTTCTGGGTCAGGGTGTCGCAATAGAGGTTCCTTGCAAATTTCCGATTTGAGGTTGTTGAAGCCGTCCTGTTGTTCTTGTTCCCATTGCCATTTTGTGTCCTTCCTTGTTAACATAGTGAGGGGTTTGGCTAATCCGCTGAAGTTTGGAACAAAACGTCTGTAGAAGTTTGCAAATCCCAAGAAGGCCTGTACTTGTTTGACCGTTTTTGGTTCTTTCCATTCCTTGATAGCCTTGACCTTCTCTTCTTGCATAGAGATTCCTTCCTCGCTGATGCGGATTCCAGTGTAAACCAGTTTCTTGACAAAGAACTTGCATTTAGGGAGTTTGGCAAAAAGATTGTTTTCCAGTAGGATCTTGAGTACCTTTCAAACGTCTTCCACGTGCTGCTTTCTATCTTTGGAGAAGACAAGGATGTCGTCAATGTAGACAATGACGCATATGTCCATCAGGTCGTGGAAAATGTGATTCATGTATCGTTGAAAGGTGGCTGGCGCATTTTTTAGTCCGAATGGCATTATGATGTACTCGTATAGCCCTTCCTTGGTTCGAAAGGCAGTTTTCCACTTGTCACCTTCCTTAACGCGGATATTGTTGAATCCCATGCGCAGGTCTATTTTTGAGAAGATTTTTGCGTCCTTGATTTTGTCTAAGAGATCTTCCATAAGTGGCATAGGAAATCAGTTGTCCTTTGTTATTTTGTTCATTGGTCCAAAGTGTTGCACCAGCCTAAGTTCTGGGGGCTTTTCGGGGTTCTTTGGGTTTTGACCTTTTTTGACAAAGAAGGTGGCTGCTGCTACTGGTGATTTGCTTGGTCAGATCTTTCCTGTGGCTAGTTCTTTGTCAAGGTACTTCCTAAGGGCAACGGATTCTGCGGGTGAAAGTGGAATTGGTCTAGCCAGTTTTGGAAGATCAGCTCCTTCTATTAGGTCAATAGAACAGTCGTATGGTCAATGGTCTGGTATGCATTTGAACTTCTCCTCGCTAAAAACCTCCTTGAATTCCTTGAACTCTTCTGGTATGTTGTCAATTTCACCTGTCTTGCCCATAATGTGGTCTGTCCTCCATGTGATAGTTTTTGAGTGCCAGTCAATGATTGGGTTAGCTTCTTCTAACCATCCTAGTCCTAAGATAAGGCGTGTATCCCCGGTCGGCATAGCAAAGAAATTCTGCCTACAGCTTTTCCCTTCCAGGTCAAACTTTAGATCGGCTCTGAATCGGATTTGATGTGGTAATTCTTTTCCCTGAATTCCAATGACTTTCCTGGGTGTTGGTAGCTCAATTAGTGGTATGGCATTTGAGCGCGCCCAGGAAATATTGATAAAGTTTTTTGAAGCGCCTGAGTCGATAAGGGTGGGAATGGGTTCTGTGATTCCAGTAACGTTTGTGTAGACAACTGTTGATTTGTTTGTTGCTTTAAGGTACATTGTTTCCGTTACTGGTTCTTTGGTCTCTCCACACACAGTTAGAGGGAGACCTCGTCTTTTCCCGACTCTGGTTTGCTCTCAAGTTTCCCTTCTCGTCCCTTTAGGTTAGGTTCCTCCTTCTTCCAGTCCTTTTCAGGGCATTTTGCTAGCAGGTGCTTGTCCGATCCGCATTTTAGGCAATGTTTTGATGAAATTCTTGCCTTGTATATGTCGTTGGGAAGCCTCTTTGTGGAGCTGGAGGATGCTGGTGTTGTTTTTTGTCCCGTGGTGTTTTTGATGGATTGTAGCTTTTGGTCAATGGAGATTGCAATTGAGATCCACCAGTCCAGAGATAGTTCCCGCTCCGTTCCATCTTTGTTAATTAGGGTTAACTCAAATCGGGCTAGTTCGGTTTTGACTTCAGGCTTCAGTCCTTCCTTGAATTGGTTGATCAGAGCTTCCTGGCCCCAATTTATGTCGACTAATAGATATCGGAATTCCGAAGCATAGTTTGCTACTGAATTGTTCTGCTTGCATTTCTGGATATTGGCTTTGGCTTTAGCTTTCTTGTTTGGGTTGCTGAATTGTTCCATGAAATGGGCTTTGAAGTTTCCCCATGAGGCTAAGTTTTTGTTACTTTCTCCCTGGTTCAGTGATTGTAGCAATACTTGTGCCCAATGGGTTGCCACCTTGTTCTCAGATCTGAAGTTGGCAAGTGCTTCACGGATCCGTTCTTCATGAGAGTTGTATTGATCGCCTAATCGAACAAAATAGCTTTCCATCTGTGTGATGAACATTTTGGCTCCTTCCCCCTTTTTTCCGTCAAAGGGTTCAGGTCGTGTGACCTTAGGACAATGGGATCCCCCGCTGGTGTTAGGATATTCTGTGAGGCGTTGGAGCCTCTGTTCCAATTTGTCGATTCGGGTAGATTTGGCTTCTGGATGTGATGGAGAGTTTGATCGTCTAGATGGATTTTCCGCATGTAATGATGCTTCGTCCATTTCTTCTCGAAGATTGTTGATAGCTTCTTGTATCGTGGTCATTTGCGTAGTACTGGTGTTTCCTTCTTGTCGCAGGTTTTCCAAGCCTTGTGTTACGGCTTCATTCCATTCAAGTTGTCCTTGCCTGGTGGTGTTGAGTTCTTCGCGTACGTTGTTTACAAGTCCTTGCATGTTTGTAACTTTGTTTCAAAGCCGGGTGACGTCTTGTCCGACTAGGAAAGTGTTATGTTCGCTGTTCCTTGCGGCATTGAGAATATCCGTGAGGGTTCCTTGAAGGGTATTTATGGAATTATTGAAGATCTGTTGGTTATTTGCTAGGACCTGGGTGGCCTGTTCTAGCCCATTGAGTCTTCTGTCAACCACTATTCTCATTCCATCGATGACCCTTAAGAGTGCATTGTGTCTTCCAAGGTGAAGGTCATCAAGGTCATCAAGATTGCCGATCATGGTTCTACTGCTGGAGCTGGAGCTTGAACTGAGATTTCCGGGTACGTCTTGGCCGTCAGTTGTTTGTTGCTGGGAATATCCTTGTGGGACGTATGGTGGTGCAGGGTTCACAGGTGTCCCGACTTGGGAGTTCATTGGGATTGGACCAGCATTGGTGATGGTACCTCTGATCTGGGGAACCTGCAGAGCATGTGGAATGTGTGGTGTCGGTGGGGGTCTGATGGGAACAAGGGATATGCCCCCATGAGCTTCAGGCTGCAGGGAAAAGAACTGTCTTCTGAATGCCGTGGGCCATAGTGGACGCAAAGGTCCAGGACTTGCGTTAGGAATAGGGATTTGAATTGTGGCTGGTGTGGGGTCATTGGTGATATCTCCTGGTTCCCTACTGACAATTGTAGGTTCTTCTTGGATGACCGAAGCGTTTTCAGCATCAAATGTTCTGGGCATAGAGGCTTGACTCTGTGGGTGAGACCTTGCTGGTCCTCCGGCCCGTGCTTGTGCAATATCTTGTTTGTTGAGAGAACTTGTGGGTCTTGCAGCCCTGCTTGGTCCTCTCCTTGTTGACAGTGGTGTTGAGAGGTGTGATCTTGCGTCTTCCTGGGTGGACATGATTGATAAGCTTGTTTTGTAATGTCGTAAGCTTCTTCTTGGTGGCTATGAGACAAGCCACGATGGAGAGTGGATGGCACTAAGACCTAAGTGACCTCTTGAACCGCAACACACTTAAGTGTCTGTAGGCTCTTGAGGGTAGGGGTGGTTCAAAGTGTCACTCAAAGGGGGTATTTGACGAGACAAAACAAGCTGGGGTTACCAGGCTTGTTGGTCCTCTATATATATTCACAAAGTGGCCGAGTCATACAAGGCTCAGCCACACAAGTCATACAAGACAGCCAGTCAGGAGTGTCCATGTGAGTCATGCTGTATGAACAGACATGACTTGTACAAAGCACAGCCGCGTTACACAATGTAACATGATAACCACAAGAAGGTGGCAATGCGGCGGGAAAAGAGAAACAGAAAGTAACGTACACAGCCACAAGACAGGACGAGACGCAGATGAGTCCGATGGAGTGAGCAAGGCTCACGACAATTGACCATGTAAGATGAGTCAAATTTGGCCAATTCCAGTAGCATATATCCGGTTCCCATCCCCCACTCAAACTGCTATTGGCGGTACAAGAGGCTGGTACCTGGAAAACCACTGATGATTTGCTGTCATGTGTTTTGATGCTCCAGAGTCCAGGAGCCATGCTGACCTCAGCGATGCATTGTCTAAAGCAGGTAGTGTGCATAGCGTTGGCGTATCGTCTGTTGCTTGACTTGCAATAGCCATCTTGGCTGTTTTGACTCTGGGTGTGGAGCTTGATTCATTCAGCTTTGACTCGCCTGGCTTTGCCTCACGTCGCTTCTGACATGGTCCCATTCCCTCAGCGCCTCCTCCCTTTGCCCAGCAATCCTTCTTGATGTGCCTGGGCTTTGCACAGTTGTTGCAGAGAGGGCCTTTGGCTTTCTTCTTGCCCTTTGGGTTGATCAACTTCTTGAGCGCTGGCTTGGAGATTTGGGAGAACATGGCAGTAAGTCCTACACCTTTCATGTGTGGTTCCTCTTCAGCTAAAGCAGCTTTGATAACCATATCAGAGGTGACAAGTCCGGTCTGGTTTGACGTCTGGATGATGGTGCTAACAATTGAGTAGGATGCAGGGAGCGCATTCATGAGGATATGTGCAAGCATAAGGTCGGTAATGGGTTCACCAAGGGTTTTCATCTTGGAAGTGATCAAGCGGAGGTTGTTGAAACCAGTAGATATGTCTTCCTCCTCTTTGATTTTTGTGTTTGTTAACTGCTGGTAGAGTGTCGTGAGCTTCTTCTTGGTGGCTATGAGACAAGCTGCGACAGAGAGTGGATGGCACTAAGACCTAAGAGACCTCTTGAATCGCACCACACTTAAGTGGCTGTAGACTCTTAAGGGTAGGGGTGGTTCAAAGTGTCACTCAAAGGGGATGTTTGACAAGACAAAACAAGCTGGGGTTACCAGGCTTGTAGGTCCTCTATATATATTCAGAAAGTGGCCGAGTCACACAAGGCACAGCCACACAAGTCATACATACAAGCCAACCAGGAGTGTCTGTGTGAGTCATGCTGTGCAGGCAGTCATGACTCATACAAAGCACAGCTGCGTTACACAATGTAACAGAACAAACCACAAGAAAGTGGCAACGCGGCACAGGAAAGGACAAACAACATACAGACAAAACAACAAACACAAAGCGCAGACGAGGGGAACACAGAGCAAGCCTTATGGAGTGAGCTGGTTCATGACATAGAGGAATGAGAGTGATTGCATGCCCTTGCCTTCCCATTGCTCAATGACCTTTGTCCATGCCTCGTGTGCTGTTGTCGCTTTGATAACATCAGCCATTGCGCCGTCTTCCATGTTCAAGGAGACCTGGGCAAACGCCTCTTCATCCTGCTTCTGCCACTTTGCGACTTCCTTACAGTGGTTTTCAACCTTTGTCGTGTCCTTGCTGTCAGCTTTGGTGAGTGGTTCTGGCATTGTCTTGGTCCTGTTTGTGATGTTGAGTAGTCCCTGTAGTTGTTGCACAGTCATTTGGCAGAACTTCCATGTGTTGTAGTTTGATCCATTGTCCTTGAGTAGCGGAATCTTGTAGGTTTTCTTGCTCAGGTAAGTGTCTGTTGTTGCCATCGTGGGTGTCTGAACGTTAACGGTGTTTACTGGGTTCTCTTTTTCCTCCTTTACGGATGCAGGGTTCATAACCTGTTGCAATTAGTGTGTTGTGCCAAGCTAAAGAGAATGTATTTTTGTAATTCCTAGCACATGAATAAATTCCAAGTGAAAACAAGTATATATGTGATAACGGAAGAAATGGGGTAAGTACACAAAGAAGAAAATTTCCTGGATAAGAATATCTGGTACTGTACAGAACCACGTCAAATATCAACACTCCAACATGTATCTCAGCTCGTGCTACGTGGAAGTAGAGAACTTTGTATATACCTAAAGAGAATGTATCTACAGGTATATCATGAGCAACATAGATAGAAAAGAAACAACAAAAACATACCTCAGCTCGTGCTATGTGGAAGTAGAGAACTGAGGTTGGAATGCCTCAACATGACACCTTTAACAAACTGTCACAGAAACGTCTAAGTCACATGATTATATGCTATACTACATGAGACTGAAATTCCAACACAGGTCTGTAAAGACTGGTCGGGGTCAGAATTGTTTTGTTCCACTTGAATTACTCCCTCTTCAGCAGCTGCTTCAAGGCCTTGCCTTTTCACAAATGCCGCCGAAACTTCCAGTAGTGGGACCTACAGAGCAAATCCTTCTGGAACAAATGATCTTGGGGCATTGTAATGAAGAGTGTCTAGAAGATATAGGTTTGCACAATATGCCAATGCACTAGGTGTCCAAGACAAGACATGGCACCAGCCATAAGGCCCATGAAGGTTGATCCATTCCTTATTTTCTTTCATTTGTACTAGTTAAACCCACCAAACTATACACTTACTGGGTACAATTTGGCCTTGACTTGGTGCGGAATCTCAGAGAGCTTTTGGTTGAATAGCGGGCGCAATATGGAAATCGAGACCTTGAATGACTCAATATCTTTTGGCCATGGTTGAGTTTCTTTCACAATAGTTGTGCTCCCAGGATAGAGGTCCTGATCATCCATGCATGCAACCAGTATATTGCAATTGGCTTGATGAGCTTCTATTTGATCCCTATCTACTCCAATCAGATAACCTAGAAAAAGTTATCATAAGGAATAGACATACATAATGTTTCCCTTGCTGGCCATCCCATGTGAACAACACAAACGCCTTCCGTATTAAGTTCAATCAAGGGGACAGGCAATTCAGGTAGCAACAACACTGAGCGGGTCTCAGCCAAAAAGGCCCTTCCAATGCATTCTAGTTTAGCAGGTGTGACCTTGTGGATAGTTTGCACCAGTATTTCGGTGACATTGCTAATATTTTGTATATGTTGGTCAATTCTCTTATTCCGTTGTCTCGTAGGTGAGTTCTCACCAGCCTTTGGTAGAGTCTGAGCATCGGAACACTGCAACACATGTAACAAATCACTTTCTGGAATCTGCTGATTATTGCACAAGCAGATAGTAGGACATCTGCCTTGTCTTCCACCAGCATGCTGGCAGAATTGAACTTGCATTAGCCCACACAGTTGACTCAGGCCTAGAAGGGTACCAACTGACCGATATGCTCAATCCAGTATGATTATATTCTCCATTAGTATCCTATTTGGGGGCGTAGCACTTGTCAGGTTGATGTGTTTCTGATTGGCCTCTGCTGTTTGGCCAAAATGCAAGCCTTGGTCAGTGTCGGGCATGTTATCTGTTCATTGATTTTATATAGCCCAAAGAGCCCAAAGGTCTGCAACATATTGATAACCTCAGAAAGGGGTCGGGACATACCTAAACCATGGTTTCCATAGTCTAGATGCCTACATTCTTCAGAACCCCTTTGGGACGGTTGTAGTCCCAAGGTCCCAGGATATGTGTTCTCTTTTGTTTCTGTTTGTGTCCATTGAGAATCGGGGTTGGATGTGTCGAAGTTGTTTGGAGCGGGGTTGTAGACCTGAGTGGTCTCCTCGATACTACCGTTCTGTGGTAACAGTGCAAGATTATTGGGTGTGAGAAGCTCCACCACAGATGCTATATTTTGAGCTGCATCTGCCAGAGCTACCGCAGCCCTTGCGAGACATTCTGCTGCATGAGCTAAGGAAGCCTGTGATGTGCCAGGCTGAGGAGTCGAAGGCATTTAACTATTATAATTGGGTTGCGTTGGGGTTTGATGGTGGCTACTATATCTATCAATCAAATGCAAATGACTGCCGTGGCAACCATTATGACATCAGCAGCACTCATAGTCATTACGCAATTATGGGATGAAATACTTTGGGCTGGCCACCAATGTCCCCATCTACAGGAGAGGAGGAAGGTTCACCTCTCCAAGCATATAATTTGCTAGGAATTCTCAATTATTGATGTCCCAATAATAGAAAACCACAGATCATAGCTCCTAATTGGTACAGGAAGGTGTGATGTTACTCTTTCTTTGACTGAAAACATAAGTTCTTGTCCTGCTTCCTCATTTTTGGATGGTAAAATTCTGAGCAAAGGTTTTTTTATATAAATAAAATTGGCAAGTTACAGTATGTAACACAAATGTACAGACACTGGGCGCTTTTGGAGAGTTTCAGTGGTGGCACTGGTTTAGAGGCTCTAACAATTAAACAAAAAGCGCAGAAAGTGAGCGAAACATGTGAGATAGACAGTCGATTTTGTTACATGCAATTTAAGGTGGAAACAGCAGAGTGAAAAATGAGACAAAACACAAAGTTGAGTGTATGGTTATGTAACCTGTTTCACCAACCATGAGGTCACCCCCCTCAGAGTACTGGAATCGATTCATAGAGCAACCTTACATGTATATAAGTACTCCAGCACAATGCCCAAAGTATCATACCAATTATCTCACTATCTCTACTATGCCAAAGGCAATCTCTGAGGCAAAGCTGAATGATATCCTTTCTGGGCTTGATGCCAGTCATTCTACCACTCAAATTGTCTCTGATTGTTGTGTTGCATGCGGCACTGTCACTAGTGTATGTGCCGAGCACCATCCACACCTTGTCAAATCCCCTGGTGCGCATCCACCCAGACTTAACCCCACTACTGTTCATCATGCCGTGCAAATTGTCACCCACAGAAATTTGGTATCCGCCCCACAAGCCACACAACTACTGTCAAACATTACCGGGATAACCATGCATCCTCAAACAGTCCGTCAGGCTCTGAAAAGAGCTGGTCTCAAAGCTGTGAAGAAGGTCAAAAAGCCAAAGCTCACCACACAAGCCAAACAAGAGCGCCTTGACTTTGCCTGAGAGCACCAGCACTGGATGGTTGAAGACTGGAAACGCATGCTATGGTCAGACAAGATCAAGATCAATTGCCTAGGGTCAGATGGCATCAAGTGGGGCTGGATATGTGGAGCAAAGCAGCCTTTGGACAGGCTGTTGGTTGGGACCAGAAATTTTGGTGGAGGCTCTTTGATGTTCTGGGGATGCATGGGGTACGAGGGAACCGGACTAGGGTGCAAGTTAGAAAGAACACTGAACTGGGAATTATACCTCGCAATTTTGAAGGACAAAATGAGCCACAGTCTGGAGCATTTGGGCTTGGAGCCCGAGGGGGTGATCTTTCAGCAAGACAACGCAAGCTCCCACAAGGCAAAAACCTGCCTCAAATGGTTAGAAGATAATAATATTGAGGTACTAGAGTGGCCAGCATACTCACCGGACCTCAACCCAATCGAAAACCTGTGGGCAGAGCTGAAAAGGCGCCTCGGAACGTATGAAACCTCACCAGCGAGAATTCTCGAGCTGTGGGACCGGGTTCAGGCCGAATGGAATGCAATCAAGCCCGAATACTGTCGAAAATTGGTTGAAAGCATGCCAAAGAGAATGGCAGAGGTCTTGAAACAAAAGGGGGGCGCTATCTTTTACTAAACTGGTCTGCGATTTTTTCCATTCCAAAACTATATGCACAGCCACTATGTTTGTTTCACTCATAACTTAGTTATTTCCCAACCGAATCATGCGAAATATGGTTTTCTATGTAGCTCTGATGTCTAGCTAACGTGTATTTATTTTTGCTGTATTTATTGGATAGCTGGTTCTATCAATATAACTCACATGCATGAAACGTGGCAAATGTTTGTATAGTTTTGTTGCATACTGTACCTCAAGGCTCAACTCAATCAAGAGCCTTGCAAAAATCTGAATAGATGCCTGTATGCGCTAGACTGGTTTCAATAGTTTCGTGTTTGGTGTACCAATCGGGAAACGCTGACATGTATATATTGTAGAAGCCTCAGAAGTTCCATATGCACAACGAGATACAGCTTCATTGTCGTGTCCGCCACCAGGAGAGAGCTAGATGAATTACCCAACAGTCAATCCCCCTGCATCCACCACAGCCTGTAGCTCGAAGGCTTTAACAAGCCTAGTAGGTGTCAGGAAACTCCCTGATATTCGTCCAGCGGTAGCAGCTGACTGCAACTTGAGAGCCCGAACCATGCTCGACGGTATGGCAATCATCACACCTACCGGGTGGAAGACCTGGGACCCGTCATCTGGATCATCTCGTAGTAATACTCGTGCAGCGTAACAATTAGCTTCGTGGGCAATCTCCTCGGCGGACCTTACGTCCTTTGGTACTCCAGCAAGGCAACGTAACTTAGCCTTAGAATGGCGGTGAATTTAGAATGCGTCCTCCCAACTTATATTTAGAAATCCACTATTACCTCGTATAATCTTCATTGGAATTTAAATACAACTTGGTGATGTTCCTCGTGGAGGTTAGCAACAGGCTTCGGTCAGGGTTGAGCAAATACGTGGAACTTGGGTGCTCCTGGATATTTCTCAACGATTTTCGAGTTTGACCTTCTGATCGACTGTAATGATGATACTCGTTGAAAGACAATTTGGTCGGGCACAATGCTTCTTAGCTGAGGTTCACGCAAGCCCTAATTCAGCTGATTGACCCAGGAATGAAACGAGAGCAGCCTACCTTGGAGCAGCGGGACAAAATTCCCCTCCCCCCAGTAAATGCAGTAATCAACGAACGCATTGTGCAACTGAGTCGGTAGCTTCTTGCAATTGTACGACAGCAGTAGAATAGCAGGTCCCCGATAAACGAGGAATTGTAGTGCCGCATCTTCGCACGATTGATCGTCGTGCACCAGGTCTGGAGTTATGACCAAACGCAATTTCGCGAGGCTACGATTTGAGTAGCAGTTCTCAGAATAAACTCACATTATTATTTCCCGAATCTACTAGTACTCCCAGTAGCTTATAAATAGACCCGATGCTACATTCTCGACGAATAAAATAGGTTACTTTGCCTCGGTTGTTGTAGCCAGGAGGCTTATTAGAGGAATAGAGTTAGGCACCTCCTGCAAAACAAAGTGCATGAGGCCTGGAGTTGGTTGGAAGATTCTTGAAGTACTGGTAAGGTTTGCGCTATCCTGTCCAGGACCTGTAAGCCCAAAGCTAGCAGTGTTTTGAGGTCTTGCATCTGAACTATTAAGGGGCCAAACGCAAACCTCGGCCTGAAGGCTGGTGGTACCTGATAAGGAAGATTGCGAGACATAACTTCTGCTCCCACATCTTGCCAGCTACTTGGAGCTAAATACACGGATTCATCCCACAAATCACCCGACGTGCTGGTTTAAAGCGATAGGCGAGATACACACGGGTCGTGAATTTCAGAATGATTTAAGCCAGCTCCGACAAAACTCACTTTGGATTCGTTAAGCCGGGGGGTTCCGCAAAGGTAGGAATAAATCTATTATTACTCGGAGACCATTGGCCAATGTCAGCAAGGCTTTCTTGAAAAAGTCTAGGCCGCGAGGGACTCAAGGTGCTGTGCGTACTTGTTCCTCGTTCCAATTGGAACGCGACGCAAATTAGCTGGGTAGCCCTGGGGCGAAAACTCGCAATGGCGTTGTATCGGGATTGACGAAATGAATCTTCGAGTGCGAAGGTATATGGTTGATATCCGAGCTTGACTTTACGTGAAGCAACCCTTCCTCGACGGCCGACTAAAGCCCATTATGCACTACGAATCCGGCTGATACTTCGGGTAGATTGGCTTGCGCTGGGTCAGAGTGGGGAGGTTCATCGGGATATCGAAGCACTTCAAGGAGATGGGTATTTGCACGATACACTAGGTCGCTTGGAGTCCAAGAACGAACATATCGACGTCCCCGAGTTCCATGTGAGGCGATCGAATCCTATTGCTGTGGTAAGTTTTCGTAGCGCCGTTTTCCTCGGTGTCTTACTGGATAAATCTTCTCCTTCATATGGATGAGTATCAGGTCGAGTTTATCATTCAACCCTGTACGCAAGGCACCGACGGATTGCCTAAGCGAGTCCACATGCCCGGCCATGGCTTTGCTGCATATCCAACAGGGTATGAATCCTCATCGACAGAATATGCTAGAAGTATATTATGTTGTGCTTCATGAGTTTTCCGCTGCTCGTCAACTACACGAGTTAGTAAAGACCGGCCACGAGTATAGGTCTAATCTTACACTTTCGCCCGTCAACTGGTAGTCCAACATGAATAACCCAAGAGTCCGCATCCCTTAGCTTGATTTCCGGGCATATAGTCTCAGGGAGTAACAGTACTCCTTTTTTCACTTCGAGGAAGGCTTTTCCAATACTCTCATCTGTAGTTCAGCAGGAGCTGTCATGGTCACAGCATAAGTCGGCGATCCAGTGACATCGTTGATCTAGTATCCGAATTCCGGTGTTAGAAGTAGTACGCAGGGTGCTAAGGCAGTAAGCACAAGCTTTTTATACATATTGAAAGTTGAAATACTACAATTCATATAGCATATTGCTTTAAAGCCCTCGCGGGCGTGGAGTTATGAGCAGACGAAGGGCACAACATCAGCTTCATTATTTACCAATTTGTTAATCAAGTGGCGTACCCGTGAGTACAGTCTACCATATTCAACAGCTATACATACTGGTAACCTTGATTAAGCTCGGTCACCACATCGCCGAAGGTCCTCGCCGGGACGGTCGGGGGCTGATGGGTTGGGTCAAATCGCAGTTATTCAAGTGAAATTGGTTCAGAGCCACACGAAGCCTGATCCGCGCCTGTAATCCTGTTGCTCGTCACCTGTCTATTCGACTCGATCACGGAGATTTGATCCTCATTCATTAAGTCTGATGAGTGGACAAGAGTAAATATGGTACACCCTCAGTGGTCAATTTACAATGCTACACACCGAGTCGATAGTAGTCTGGGTCATCTGGGTTTGTGTACTCTGTATCCTCAGAATAAACCGAACTCGCTATCTTCGCTAGTGCTCCAGCTTCGCAGGATCCCCGGGCGCCTCGTCTGTCGTGGATGATTCCGAGCCAGATTCATACAATACAATCGGAGCAGGTCCTATGGGTATCGGTGCGGGTAGCGTTGACCTGGATTCATGGGCGAGTACCTCTAAAGAAATGTATTCGCAGCGGTTGATACTGCCTGCGCAACATCTGGAAGAGTGGCCACTGCTTCAGCCAGGCGCTGGGCAGCGTACGCGATTGAAGAACTGGAGTGAATAACGGGCATATTTGTGAATATTGTTTCCATCGTATGGTTCAATTAGTTATAGTAGCTGCTGCACCAATAACGGGTTGTTTCGATAAGTGAACAAATCTTGCTGGTAGTGGCTAAGTCAAAATAACTGGCGTGTAACTTTGTTACGTAAGCCTCACCAGGTATCGGAGATGTTGACTTACAAATTAGCTTGGAGGTGTGGACCTTGCCGCAGACTATAATATCTCATTATCACGGGACTTGTCCGGACTACCTCATTATATATTTACTTATATTACGTGCTTGTACGGTATACGCGATGGAGATCGGGGATTCAAATATTGGAACGCTACTTTACGCGTAAAATCCGGGCTTGTACAGCTGGCTGTAGTTTCATGGATCGCATGAACCCTTCTGAAATCCTTATATCCCCTGTATCGCTTCGCTTTCGTAGCACTTCTCCTGAGAATGCGTTTGCTCGGGTAGCGAGCTCAATGGTGGTCCAATTCTTAACCTTGTATGGTCCCGCACCATGATACATGATCCATTCCTTTCCACGATGTGAGTTTCCTGTCATATTGCCGGAACTCAGGGAGATTACGCACCATAAAGCATCCATTGAGGGATTTTTCAGTCGCCTTGCTGAGTACTATCTCCCATTGCCGTACGGTTGCGTTGAGCGTCACGGGGGCCAGTGTGCCGCGCGCGAGATTCAATTGCAGGGGACCAAAGAACCTCTCTAGTTCGGGGATCATTGCGTGCTCCAACCGCGTCATGATGAAAGAGAGATGAGTGGCAGCGGAGCCCATGTCAACTTGTTGTCTGTCTATGGTATTGAATTTCAGTCCCATTAGCCTTGCCTCGTGCGATGATTGCCTATGCTAGCTTACATAGATCTGGTTTCCCCGCCCACCCAGAGTGAATGATTCGGTGTATCTGCTTGGAACGGAGCTCGGCACGTAGTGGCAGAAGGTAATTGCAGAATATGATGCAGCCGTTTGAAGATTCAAGGGCTTTTAGTGCGCCTTGTAGAACAGTCGAGTTAGTTGAAACCACAAACACAGGCTTGGAAGTCATTTCTTGGATCTAAAGGTAAAAAAATACACATACGCAAAGCTGTTTGAACTCGACCAAGTTGACTGAGCGCGAGAGGTGCCTACCTGAAGTGCTAAGGTTTGCATCATCCCAGGAACCTTCACATAGCATATCACGTTCTTGTATGCCTCGTCCTTGGCGAGCATGCAGATTGTCGGTATGACGTGGAAGTCATCAGGTACGACATAATACTCGTCCGAGGAAGTTGGGCCTGATGCATGAGATTTGCCTTTGGCAGTCCTGCCGCTTTAAACCCATTCAGGCGCGAGAACTGGACCATGGAGGGGATGACTTACTCTCTCAATGATTGGGGGGCTGGCTTGATTTCCGAGGGATTTACCGGAGGGGTGTTTTTCTGAGCATTAGTACCTGTCGTGTTCAGGCTCGCAGTCGCGACAGTAGGAATGGGGCCTGGTACCTCGGACTCATTGGTAAGTTTGCTCACTTGGCTATCGACGGCTGTAAGCTAAAACGATCATACTTCAGGTAGTGGCATTCTCTTACAGTTCAGGGTTGTCTGATTTAGTGATGCTAGGGTGAGTAGAAGAATGATTGAGACCAGAGCCACTGTCAACTAGGTTTAGGATGCCTTTCTTTACGGCTGAATCAAGCCCATTTTGGGTAACAAATTCCTGGGAGACTGGTGGAAGTGAGGATTGGGATGGGTCTTCCGCCTGATAATGAAGGACTTCCAACAGATACAGATTAGCACGGTAAACAAGGTTGATTGGGTTCCATAGATCGACACGTCGTTTTCCATGCGGGCCATGAGTTTCGAGCCAGTCCTGCAATCAGTAATTTAGAGGGGTCGCCTGCATTGCGGCGAGCGAACGTACAAGATAGCAACGTTCCTTGACGCCTTGCGGGGTCTCCGACAAGGCGAATTCAACTTTTGGAGATAAACTTGATATTGCGTCCGCAACCGCATCCTCACGCTCGTTAGGCCAGGGCGTAGTGAGACCCAAAATTTGTTGGCACGATTTATACATAGCCTGGTCTTCCCTGCATGCAACTAAAATTGAATGGGGGGCGCCATGTTGTTCAACTTGGGAACGATCTACCACATTGGTTCAGTAAAAAGAAATTACGAATTACGCATATTGTAACGACTAATTTATGCCCGAGTGATTCGACTCGACTTACATCGCTCTGCGCTGGACGGCCAGCCTACGTGAACCACGCAAAACTTGCTACTTGTTTCGACAGTCACTTCTGGACCAGCAAGCTCAGGAAGTAGTAGTATAGCTTCTGCCTGTCGATCAAAGGCTTTGTATGTTCGGTCATCCTTGCGAAGGCTAGTTACAGCATATACCGACGATTCGGTCACAGATTTAATCTGTTCTTTGGTGTTAGGGTGTACATGTCAAACAATGTCGTACCCACAATCTTTTGATACATCATCATTGAAGGCAGAGGGCAATGCATGAAGCAAATAAGCTTGTCGTAATTCTGGGCAAGCGCACACACGACGGGCAGGACATCTGCTTCAAGGTCAACTAATAGGTGGCTTTGAAGCCGCTTTTGACGTATCCCAGATACATCCTGGGGGGCTCCGGTGGAGGATGGTAACCTAAGAGATAGTTTTGGTGATGAGTCAGGACGGGATGGATAGACAGACCGTTCAGAAGACTCGACGAGCAGGGATTTTGGTTGATCTGGGCTGGGTGCCGAAACGGGGCCAGGATAGTTGCCGTTAGTTTTCTCGGGTTGGTTTGTGCTGCCTCGTTCTTGGCCTTCATCTTCGCCTTGAATTCGTACGATTAAGTGTCCACTTACAGTAAAGCGTGAAATCAAACTAACCAGAAACGGAAGAATCGACTTCCGAACCACTGTGATATCCTTCCGTATAGTCCACTAGAGGCTTGCTACTAGAATGCGAATTCCTAATCTGTTCGCGGCTTTCTTGGTTGGTCTGGTTGACGGCAGATTGCTGACTCTGGGCGGAGGACGCCAGGGTTCTGCCTAAATCCGAGTTTACGGACCTACACCTAGAGATTTGTCGGAGTTGCTCTACTTCGAGACTTGCACTAGAGAACGCTTCTGCAGCTTTGGCCATCGCATGAGCCGCGGTTGAGAGAATATCAGCAGCCTCAGCAAAACACTGCAAGGCATGGTTGAATTTAGGTAATTCCATCATCAGAAACTACCAGAAGAGTTGAGATAGTGTGCTCTGTGGCGCGCTCAAGTATAGTGTATTGACAGATATACCAGAATGGTCGCCAGGCAAGCGTGTCACAGCATAGCATGTGGCAAATCTTATTGGTAAGCGAAAGCCGCATTTTCGGTGGAACAAAGGCCGCTGGTTATGAAATGAGCTGAGCGACGGGCGCCAAAGTGGAATATTTTTTTTGAATACATATTTAACGAGCTACATGAACACGAGGTCAAACCGCTCAGAACAAGCCAAGCCGAGACAGAAACGCGAGAAGAGAAGAACAAACAGAAAAAACAGGCGGGAAGGTGACAGTTAATACATGGGTGCAAGAAAGACAGTCAAAGCGGGACCCGAGAAAACCAAATCAGAAGCGTCTACGAAAAGCGTCCGAGTGTGAAAGGAAATGAACCAGAGTCATAAGACCTTTTTTCGAGTTAAAAAGGACAGATAGTGAGAAGAATGAAGATGCACGGCGAGGCCAAAGTGCAATAGTTTGAAACCGTTTCCATAAGTTTCCACATAGTGTGGTCTTTTGAGCACTACGATTCCCAAACTTCCTCATGTAGAGACCCAGTTTCCGTTAATACACGAGACATTTCACGGAAAAATTATTAATTGTGACTCGTCCATGACATCACCACGGTCATACATTGCTATTGTGTCGTCACTTCAAACTTGCGACTGAAACACCAAAGCCATTCTTAGTGAGCCGTACTAGGATGTCGAGCTTGGTCTGGAACCTACCTTTCCGTTACCTGTATTGATTTGTCCAAACGATAGCTTCACGGTGCAACGTGTTGGAATTTCAGTCTCACCGTAAATTTAGTATAGCATATAGTCATGTGACCGGGATATGTCCGCGTCGGTGTGTTATAGACTCACGTCGTGTCGTGTCAAACCTCAGTACTCTACATCCACGTAGCACGAGCTGAGGTATGGTTTCATTGGGTTTCTCTCTTATTTATGTCGCCTACAAGCACCTGTAGATATATCTCTTATAGCTCGGCCCAAACGCGCTAATCGCAACACAACGGACCCCGGCCCGTTATGAGCGACGATCGAGTAACGACGCCAAAAGCCAATGACAAAGATTCAAACGCTCCCGCAACCGATTCCACGCCTAATAATGTTCACCCACCCTTCCGGTATGAGGATCGGAGGCATGGATGTTTTAGCATGACCCCAGACGGGGGCTTCACTTTTACGTTCCCCCACTCGAGCACACACGTCGCCTGGGGAGAACTGGTTCATCAATCGATCTCCCGTAGCCAAAAGCCATCAACACCGTTATCGTCCGATGGGGACGACCAAGGTGCAACTCACAAGATCGGCTCCCTAAGGTTGATGACCGATGAGAGCTTTGAATCTGCCCTGGGTCATATTAACGACCCTCAACGGAATCCATGCCGTTCGAGTCCGAGGGCAGACGACATCGAGGCATGGGTAGAGGCGTCTAAACAAACGTTAATGAATCTAACAATCAGCAAGGAGATCAGGAGACGGTTGAAAAACAATACAGCGAATAAGTGTGCTTAGTACGTACAGTTGGTGCTTCCAGCTCGAATTGTGTTGAAGGTGCTTTTCCTAAAGACTGGGTCCTTATTTCTAGACTCCTGTTGGCTATGCTCGTATATGTTAAGTCACTGAGGTGTAGTGTTCTGGCCCCACAATCCCCTTTACTGGCTTGCTGAATAAATATATTCAGGTAGGCCGTTTCTGATGACCTGCTATGAGACACTCTTTCGCATTGTGTTCGCTGTCGGTTATTCCGTATCCACGCTCCATGTATGCACCCAGTTCAAGATCACAAATTACCGAAAATGACCGTGCTTCAGAGATAAATGCACTAGAAGCACCATAGCCGACTGACGAGGGGAGTGAAATTTATTACTAGAGATTAATAGAATAGTAGGAACAAGTTGAATAATCAACTGTCTCAAAATTGCTTGCCTTCTACGTCCTGTTCCTTCGGTTGTGATGTATTAGAGTTGAGAACGAACAAGCTAAATAAATGCACATTTAGCCACGTGCAAGGAAACCAAAAATAACCATTTGTACTCACATCCACATATCGTCCATTTAGTGCCAGCAATTCTAGATGACGGCCACTCTCGATAATTCGGCCGTCCTCGACTACGTGTATCAAATCGGCGCCCTGGATTGGTGACAGACGATGAGCATCGAAATCGTGGTCCGACCCCCAGAGGCCTTTTCGAGTGATTCTTTGACTGATTTCTTAGATTCAGCGTCGAGTGCCTATCCAGATTCAATGAGTGAACAAAATTATTGGTTAGCAGGGTGATTCACAGAAGTCGCCTCGTCAAGCAATTCGTTGTAATGCAGGTTGAGTACAGTGGGTACCGCCTGTATCTGAGATACTTACGAGAAAAATCTTAGGTTCCGGAGCAACGCTCGGGCGATGCAGATCCTCTGCCGACTCACGAGTGAATTTTGCATAAACTTCAAGATGGCTGTCAATCACTCACCTGTCTCTGGCCTCCACTCATCTGAGAACCTTTGAAGCTCATGTTCGTATCGAATCCTTCAGGAAGTGATTGAATGAACTCCAAAATGCTCGCATCACGGCATGCACGCTCAAGTTGGCCTTGACTAATATCCTCGTCAAGAGTAATGTTTTCCCGAAAAGCACCCTGCCAATACGATTAGTTAGCATCATGAAATTAAATATGTTCTCACTCCGTACAGAACGGCGTCTTGTGAAACCAGGGCAAGCTGGCTACGGTACTCGTCCAATGGTATACCGCGAATGTCCTGGCCATCAATACGCCTACGTGCATGGGGTAGTCCTGATTGCTTCATGCACAGCATATTAATGAGGACGTGTATGGCATACCCCATATAGGCCTCCGGAAATGCCTGTACGCGCGACCAGAGCAAACTGCATGTTCACGTACAATGGCCATATGCAAGAACTTGAATTTAAAGCATACCAACGAAGAGTTTAGGTGCTATCGGAGCTATTTCATAAAGTGGCCCGTATTATTGCCAGCTTTCGTCACGATTAATCGGGTTGCATTACAATTGGATCAGCCTTAGTCACTTTCAGTTATACGTACAGTGTATGTATTGGAGCAATTTTGCGAACGTCACACACGATACCTCATTCGAGGAAAGTTTACGAACCAAGTACTGATGCTTCGTCGAGCTTAATACATGCTGACAGATTCTGTGGTGTCCCGCAACATGGCCCGCGGAGGTAGCGGAACGGTTTCTGGCCCGCACGAGTCATAGCGCCTGGCGCATATAGGCGAGTCATGTGGCTCGACATCTCTTACAATCGACTAACATCACCCCGGCCGCTCCCTCATTCACTCCTTTGGTCCATCTCTCTCCCCTCTCCCGCTGTTTCCGTCCACCCACCTAACCGTCACTTCTCGGCGAAGGATTGGCCGTCCATCCCGAGTTCCGCTCACGGGCGTCCCTGGTGCACCTCTAAAGCCGCCCACGACGACCGCGGGTCCCCACGCAAGACACATTGACTGTCTCGCCTTCATTCCACTACCCACACCTCCCTTTCATGTACGTACAAATTCCCTAGTATATACAATTGTTCCCCACCAGTAGATGGCCAGATGAGTTATCCGGCAGTCAATAGCCCTGCATCCACTGCAGCCTGCAAGTCGAAGGCTTTAATGAGCCTAGTAGGCGTCGGGAACCCCCCTGATATTGGCGGGAAATGTTCGCTGCCATCCTCAACTTTCCCTCGTAACAAGATCCTTGCTGAGTATCGATCGAGTTGACGAGCGACTCCTTCAGCACTGATGATGCTTCGTGGGACCTTCCCAAAGAAGTAACAATATGCCTGTTATGATGACTGAGCCAAGATAATACAAGTTGGATTACCAATTTATAACTACCACATATAACCCCTTTGCTATCTGCTGGTTATTGACTAGGGCAGATCGAGCGTTCTCGCGCATTGGTGTGAGCCATGAGCTGATACTGAAGTTGGCCAATCCCGAGGAGCTTGGATGTTCTTGGGCTTTTATCATAGATTTCCTCGAGTCTCTTTGTACTGTCGTCATAATAATGTGGGTTGCGTGGCTTGTCAACAGCACACTATTTCGCTGCGCTACATACATCAGGCCCATCATTAGTAGTGATGTTCAAGTGATGCGTTGTAGATACAGCTACCTTGTAATAACGGGACAAAATCCCCAGCTCCCCAGTAAATGCAACACCCTACCGTAGAGTTTTCTAATGCGGGAGGCAGTTTGGCTAGCCTACAGGGCAAGAGAAAGACCATTTCGGTTGAGCATGCCATGAATGCCAATGCGGCATTTTGGTTCGATTGTGCTTGATCTTTGCTGGTGGTACCCTGTGCGGCCATTACCAACCGTCCGGAAATTTTATTGATCTATGTATTCAATGGCAATTAATATTCAATTTAGTGATGGTGGCCACGGGGTACTTCACCAGCTTTTGATAGTGAGGCAAGCAACCAAAGTCATCAAGGAAAATGACCACCTTTTCAGTAGGGTATCCGAGAGCAAGGAAACATAAAAGCGGAATTGCATCGAATTCCTCTTCAAGGGCAAAGTATGTGTAACCGGGTGTAGGTAGAAATGCTTTCAGTCCAACGGACGTACTAGGGATAGTATCTGACCTGGTGTGGCCATATTAGATGTCTCATCTACTCCCAGGACAGGCTCACTTAGAATACAAGCCCAACCTGCTATTTGGACGAGTGGATTTTTGACTACCCGTAGGTGTCGTTTCATTCCTACGAATCCATTTGAGAGGATGGTACACGCAGTACGATGAGTCAACGTCATCTGGGCACTTACAGAGATGTCGTCCCTGTTGATATAAAGTCACCTCGTGATAGTGAAGCAATGTGGTTGAGACCAGAGCTGGCTTTTTTAACCCGGAGAATGCCTTCTTCAACTGCTGATTCGAGGCCGTTGGCTTTGACAAAGCCCGGCGAAACCTCCGGTAATGAGGTCTGCAGAGCGTATTCTCTGCTATTCGGATTGAACCTCATAACATCGTAGCGAAGGACATCTAAAAGGTACAGATTGGCACGATGTACCAGCACGCTTGGTGGCCACAAAGTGACGTGGCGTCGGCCACTAGAGCCATGAAAACTGATCCATTCCTAAGTTCCAGAAGATGGTAAGCTCTAAGCAAACTGACAAATATAACTCACCAGGTAAATACTCCCCTTCAGCTGATATGGCAGCTCGGCGAGCTTTTGGTCAAACAGCAGTCGCAAAATGGCAATCGATATCTGAAACGACTCTGTATTACCAGGCCATGGTTCAGTTCGCTGAATGATAGTGGCACCTGCAGGGTACAGGTCTCGATCTTTGGTGTATGCAACAAGTACATTATCCTGGGCCTGATGAGCCTTCAATTGGCTCTCGTCTGGGTTAATCAGCCGGGGCCATGGAAGAAAACAAACTGGCGTACAAAGATTTTCCTTGGCTGGCCAGCCCACATGAATGACACAGGAGCCTTTGTCATCCATAACTATACGGGGTGCAACAGATTCTGGCAGGAGAACGACCGATCGTTCCTTGCTAAGGAACTCTGCTCCGACGCGCTCCAGTTCAGCAGGCGTGACCTTGCTGATAGTAAGAACCGGTATTTCGGTAATTTCACTGATCTTTCATGAGACGTTGTTTAGGGGACCACCTATGTCTTGTACAAAAACACTTACAAGCTTTTGGAAAATACTGAGCACTGGCACGCTACAGTACATGTAGCACACGACCTTCTGAAACTTGCCGATTATTCCACACGTGAAGAGCAAGACATCGGCCTCGTGATCCACCAGTATGCTGATGGTACTATGTCTATGAAAATACGGCGGGTACGTTGAACTACCACTCACCGATATGCTCTGCCTGAGTTAGTTGAGTTCTCACTTTCGGCTGGGTGTACTTGCTGTTAGGCAACCATTACATTCTCAAAAAGTATTGAACCTCATACTGATGAAACCTTTGTCAGCCTTCGCTAATTGATCAACCAATAGGTGCTCGGGCCTGTTATCCCCACGGTCTGCCCATATTGAGACCTGTGAACATCCAAGTTCAAAAACTGATTGGAGACGTACCCGAACTGTTATACGACGTTTCCTCCGGATTTGTGCATAACTCATCCTGTGAGTCAGCTCGCAACAGTTTTGAGGTGTCGTCGCAAGCCCTCTCCGACTCTGCCCCTGTCGGCGAGGACTCGTTATCAGATTCGTAAGATACAATAGGATTTGCACCATTGGATCTCTGATTTATTGCATTAGCTGCCATCAGTGGCTTAGAATGGCCTGGCGCGAGAAGTTTCGCCGCTGCGGACAGAGCTTCGGCAGCCTCAGAAAGGGTTACTGCTACCTGGCCAAGCCGCTCCGCCGTATGAGCCAGGGGAGCTACGGGTGTCATATCAGAATCTTCCAATGTGTTACTCATTGTATTTAGGAATGTATGGCGCCGGTTAGTAGCCTAGTCGAGTCATGGGCCGAGTCTGGCGGGTGGCGGGTGGCTGGAATCGGCTAACTAGCGCAACCCTTGTGACGAGTTTGATTACGTTATTGGGCGCTTGCAGCGATTGTGAACAATGGTTGCACTCCGCCATGCATACTGTACTGTACGTGCATGCGCCATCTCCAGAACACTGAGAGATGTGCCAAGACGCGTGGCAGTTCACCAATTCCATGGGGTTACATCTTCACCCAATCGACACGGTCCCGATTCATATCTACTGCTCACCTTAACAGACTTAAATCGCGGGACAGGCCGAGTATTACCCTGGCAAGCTCAACAACATCGAAGAGAGGTACTTCCAAAGCTGATTCTGGTGATATTATTGCCAAAATTGTCCATTGATCGATAACCTCGGTAAAAATAACATGGCGTAGACGTGAGTTAACTGGACACCATCAATAGTTTGGCGGTGACAGCCGGCTGCAACTTGAGGGCCCGAACCATGCTCGACGGTATGGCAATAATCTCGCCTACTGGAGGGAAGACCTGGGACCCGTCATCTGGATCTCCTCGTAGTAATACTCTTGCTGCGTATCGATTGGCTTCGTGGGCAATCTCCTCGGCGGACCTTACATCCTTTGGTACTCCAGCAAGGCAACGTAGCCTAGCCTAAGAGTAGTGGTGAACTCAGAATGCAGCCTCCCAACTTATAATTAGAAAGGTACTACTACCTCGTATAGGCCCCTGACTACTTCTTCATTGGAATTTAAGCACGACCGGGTGATATTCCTTGTGGAGGTTAACCATGGGCTTCGATCAGGGTTGAGCAAGTCCGTCGAACTCGGGTGCTCCTGGATATCTCTCAATGATTTTCCGAGTTTGGCCTTCTGATCAATTGTAAGAATAACACTTGTCGAAATACAATTTAGTCGGGCACGATGCTTCTTGGCTGAGGTTCACGCAAGATCCAATTCAACTGACTGAACCAGGAATAGAGTGAAAGCAGCCCACCTTGGAGCAGTGGGACGAAATTCCCCTCCCCCCAGTAAACACAGTAATCAGCAGATGCATTGTGCAATTGGGTCGGTAGTTTCTTGCAATTGTACGACAGTAGTAGAATAGCTGGTCCCCGATAAACGAGGAATTGCAGTGCTGCATCTTCACGCGATTGATCGTCGTGTACCAAGTCCGGAGTTACGACCAAATGCCCGGTAATTTTGCGAAGCTATGGTTTGAGCAGTAGTGCTCAGAATAAACCCGCATTATTGTTGCTCGAATCCGCTAGTACTCACCAGTAACTTATAACTAGACGTGGATTCTGCATCCTCGACGAATAAAATAGTTTTCTTTGCCTCGGTTGTCATAGCCAGAAAGCTTATTAGGGGGATAGAGTCAAACTCCTCTTGTAAAACGAAGTATGTGAGGCCCGAAGTCGATTGGAACGTTCTCGTAGTACTGGTAATATTTGCACTATCCTGCCCAGTACCTGTAAACCCAAAGCTAGCAGGATCTCCAAGTGTTGCATCTGAGCTATCGAGAGAACCAAACGCAAACCTCGGCCTGAAGGCTGGGGGTACCTGGTGAGGAACCTTGCGAGGTGGATATTGCCGGCTACCTGAGGGTAAAGACCAGGACTCGCTCCACAAAGTATCCAAGGTGCTGGTTCAAAATGATAGGCGAGATACGCAGGAGTCATGACATTCAGAACAAGTTGAGCTAGCTCCAACGACAACTCACTTTGGATTCGTTGAGCTGAGGGGTTCCACAAAGGTAGGAATAATTTTACCATTACTCGGAACCCATTGGCTAACTTCAGAAATGGCTTCTTGGAAATAGTCAGGTTGTGAGGGACTCGAGGTTCTGTGCGCGCTTATTCCTCATTATAATTAGAACTCAATGCAAACCCGCTGAGTTAGCCGGAACTAAAACTCACCATTGCGTTGTATCGGGGGTGGTGAAATGAGCCTTCGAGTGCGAAGATATATGGTTGATACCTGGGCTTGACTTTACATGAAGTAACCCTTCCTTGACGGCCGACTCAAGCCCATTATGTGCTACGAATCCAGCTGATACCTCGGGTAGATTGGCTTGGGCTGGGTCAGAGTGGGGAGCGTCACTGGGATATCGAAGCACATCAAGAAGAAAGGTATTGGCGCGGTATACTAGGTCACTTGGAGCCCAGGAACGAACATATCGACGTCCCCGAACTCCATGAGAAGCAATCCAATCCTATTGTTATGATAAGTATTTTCAGCACTGCTATTCTGAGTGGCTTACGGGATAAACCTTCTCCTTCATCTGAACAGGTATCAGGTCGAGTCTACTATTGAATAACGGGCGCAATGCACCGATGGATAGCCTAAACGAGTCTACGTCGCCTGGCCATGGCATACTTTGCCACATTGCTGCATAGCCTGCGGGATATAGATCGTCATCAGCAGAATATCCTAGAAGTATATTGTGTCGTGCTTCATGAGTTTTCCGCTGCTCGTCGACTACACGAGTTAGTAAAGCCCAACCGTGAGGATAGTTCTCATCTCACATTTTTTCTCGTCAACCGGCCACCCAATATGGATAACCCAAGAGTCCGTGTTGACCAGCTTGATATCTGGGCATACAGTTTCAGGGAGCAACAGTATTCCATTTTTCGCTTCGATAAAGACCTCTCCAACGCTCTCCAACTCAGCAGGAGCGGTCTTGGTGACTGCATACGTGGGCGATCCGGTGACGTCGTTGATCTAGGCTCCGAATTACGGCGTTAGGGGTGGTATGTAGCATGTTATAGGCAATACGCACGAGCTTTTTATATAAATTAAACGCAGGAAGGCTACAATTCATATAACAAATGGCTTTCAAGTCCTCGCGGGTGTGAAGTAGCGCACAGACAAAGAGTAAAACATCCACTTCGTTATCTACCAATATGCTAAACCCAGTGGCATGGTTGTGAGTATACTCTATGGTATTCAAGAGCTAAACGTACTGATAGCCCTAGTTAAGCTCGGTCACGACATTGTCGAAGGTCCCTACGAGGACGGTCCGGGGTGGCTGGGTTGGGTCGAATCGGGGTTCTCCAAGGGTTACAGGATTAGCAGAACACGAGGACTGATCCACACTTGTGATTCCGTTGTTTGCTGCCCCTTCACCCGACCGGATCACAGAGACTTGGTCCTCATTCGTTAGGTCTGATGGTATGGACAAGGCGTAAGTGTGGTATGCCCCTAGGCAGTCAACATACGATGTTACACACCGGGCTGGTAATAATCCAAGTCCTCCGGATTTGTGTACTCTGTGTCTTCAGAGTAAACCGATTTTGCTGTCTTCCCTAGTACCCCAGCTTCGCGGATATTGCTAGACGCCTCGTTTGTCGTGGACGACTCCGAGTCGGATTCATACAACACAATTGGGACTGACCCCATGGGTATCGGTCGAGATATCGTAGATTTGGACTCATGAGCGAGCACCTCTAAAGAAAACGTGTTCGCAGCGGTGGATACTACCTGAGCAACTTCCGCAAGAGTGGCCACTGCTTCGGCGAGGCGCTGGGCAGCATGTGCGAGGGAAGAACTAGAGTGCACGCCAGGCATGCCAGAAAATATTGTGTCCATTATACCGTTTCAATAGTTATGGCGTCAACCACGACTAATTTGATAAGCGGGTAGCTATTCTGGTGGTGGTGTTGTCGAAACGCCCAGGTGTGGCAACGTTTTTACGTAAGCACTAATTTCGCCACACATAGGTCCCGAAGATTCGCACATATACCAGCTCAGGCATGTGAACGTTGATTAAAGACTAATCAATTGATTCGCCCAGGATTCGCCTATGGCTACCTTTTAAACATCGTTCATCCCGCGTTCCCACAGGCTCAACAAGATAGAGAGCTGAAAATAACCGTAATGCTATTTTACACGGATAATCCGGGCTTGCACAGCAGGTTGTAGCTTCAAAGATTTCATAAAACCCTCTGTGATCTTAATATCTCCTTTATCACTCCGCCTACGTAGCACTGCTCCTGAAAATTCATTCGCTCGAGTAGCGAGTTCAATGACTGTCCAATCCTTGACTTTATACTGGCCCGTAGCGTGATACTTGAGCCATTCCTTTCAATAGGATGTGCGGTTTGTCTCAGTTCTAGGGAGCAATAAAATAATCACTCACCATAAAGCACCCGTTAAGGGACTTTTCAGGTGCCTTGCCAAGTTCCACCTCCCATTGTCGTGTGACCGTGCCAAGTTCAACAGGCGTGAGTTTACCACGTGCAAGGTTTAGTTGCAGAGGTCCAAAAGTTTTGTCCGGTCCCGAGATTGATATATGATCTAATCGTGTCATGACGAGCGATAGACGAGTCCCAGCAGAACCCATTATGTCAACTTGCTGGGTGTCTAGGGCGATGTAATCGTGCTGCGTTGGCTTCGCCGCATAGCTACATCACTTGGTTGACTCACAAAGATCTGGTTTCCCCGCCCACCCAGCGTGAATGATTCGGTGTATGCTCTTGGAACGAAGCTCAGGATGTAGTGGTGCAAGGTAATTGCAAAACACGATACAGCCGCTTGGCGATTCGATGGCCTTCAAAGCACTCTGAAGCACAGATGAGTTGATTGAAACCACAAACACGGGCTTGGAGGTCATTCCTTGAATCTAAAGTCCCGAAGGCGTGCACATCAGCCATATGCCAATTACATCAACTGGCCAAAGTTTATAGCAGATTGCATACCAGAGGTGCCAAGGTTTGCATTATGCCAGGAATTTTCACGTAGCAAATCACGCTCTTGTATCTGTCGCCCTTGGAGAGCATGCAAATCGTCAGTATGACGTGGAAGTCATCAGGGGCAACAAAATATTCGTCCAAGGACGTTAAGCCTAAGCTGTGAGGTCCGCCATTGGCAGACTCGCCGCTTTTAACCCATTTGTATGTGAGAAATGAATTGCTGAAAACATACATTTACTTACTTCTTTGACGCTTGGAGAACCGACTTCGTTTCAGAAAGGTTCACAGGAGGAATGTTTTTATGAACGTTGGTGCCAGCGATGGCTGTATTCGGACTCGCTGTCGTGAAAGTAGGCACAAGAGTTGGTACGGCATTTTCGCCGGGAGGTGTAACCCTTTGGCTATCGAGGGCTGTTAGATCAATGCAACCCTAATTCCAATCAGAGGATTCTCACACATTTGAGAACCGCCCGATTTGACCGCATCAGGGCGAGTGGAGGAATCGTTGAGACCAGAGCCACCGTCAACCAGGTTCAGAACGCCTTTCTTTACAGCTGGGTCAAGCCCATTCTGTGTAACAAACTCCTGAAAGACTGGCGGGAATGAAGATTGGGATGGGTCCTCTGCCTGATAATGAAGTACTTCCAGCAGATACAGATTAGCACGGTAAACTAGGTTAATTGGGGTCCATAGATCCACATGTCGCCTTCCATGCGGGCCATGGGCTTCGAGCCAATCCTATATTCGATGCTTTAAGATATCTATTTCAAACGTGGCAAGTGAACATACGAGATAGCATCGTTCCTTAACGCTCCGGGGGATTTCCAATAGAGCAGATTCGATTTTCGGAGATATTTTTGATATTGCATGCGCGATAGTATCCTCATCGTGACTTAGCCAAGGCGTAGTGTGTTCCAAAACCCGTTGGCACGAATTGTACATAGCCTGGTCCTCTCGACATGCAACTAAAATTGAATGAGGAGCGCCGTGTTGTTGTATCTGGGAGTGATCTGATGCATTTGTTTAGTTCGAGAGGAGAACGACGTATTCTCGATAGTCAACGCATGCTCCAATGGTTCAACCTAACTTACATCGCTCCGCGCTGGACGGCCAGCCTACATGAATTACGCAAAATTTGTTATTTGTTTCAACGACTACTTCTGAGCCAGCAAACTCGTGGAGTAAAAGTATTGCTTCTTCCTGTCGATCAAATATCTTGTACGTTCGGTCATAGTTGCCAGGACCAGCTACGGCATATACTGTTGATTCTGTCACAAATTTGATCTGCAGTTCCATGTTAGAAGAGTACGTGGCATATAATTTTGTACCCACAATCTTTTGATACATCATCATTGAAGGCAGGGGACAATGCATGTAGCAGATTAGCTTGTCATAATTCTGGGCGAGTGCACAAACAGCGGGTAAAACATCTGCTTCAAGGTCGACCAGTATATGGTTTGAAGCCGCTTTTGACCTATCCCGAGCCCGACTCGGGCAGCGCCAGAGGAGGGCAACGAACCGAGAGAAGGTTTCGAAGGCGGGTCGGGTTGGGATGGAGGAACAGACCTCCCGGAGGGATCGACGAGCAGGGATTGTGGTTGATTCGAACTAGGTGTTGGCATGTGTTTCGGATGGTCGCCGTGAGGTTGCTCGGGTATATGTGTGTTGCTTTGTGCTTGGGCTTTATCGTCAGCTTGAACTCATAAGATCAAGCATGCGCCTAAAACGTGAACTCAAACTAACCAGAAGCTGAAGGATCAACCTCTGAGCTACTGCAATATCCCTCCGTATAGTCCGCTAGAGGCTTGATGCTGGAATGCGCGTCCCTAGTCTCATCGTGCCTTCGCTAATTGAGGGTGGATTTCTGACTTTGAATGGAGGACCCGGGAGCCCCCTGAATTCGAGTTTAGAGAAACACAACCAGACTGTTGCCGAATTTCCTCTATTTCGAGACTAGCACTAAAGAACGCTTCTGCGGCCTTGGCCATAGCATGAGCCGCGGTTGACAGAATATCCGCAGCCTCAGCGAAACACTTCAAAGCATGGTTGAATCTAGGCAATTCCGCCATCATGAACTAATTCGGAAAGGGTTGAGATTGTGCGCTCGGCGGCGCGCTTGAGTGCAACGTGTTGATAGATATACCAGGATGATTGCCAGGTAAGCGTGTTACAGGATGGGATGTGGCAAATATTATTAGTCAGCGAAGCTCACATCTCCGTGGAACCAGGGCTCTAAATATGTAATTGGCTAAGCAATGGGCGTCAAAGTGAGTAGTTCGAAAGACAGTTTCATAACTTGTAGCACATCGTGGTTCAGATTGCTTAACTGTCACTATTCCGCGAATCGATTTGCGCATACACCTGGCTTCCGTCGTGATAGGGAGCGTATCACAGACAACATGTTGGTCAGTACCCATTGATGACGTCATCATAGTCATACATCACTGTTGTGTCGTCACGGTTCAGGTTCGCGACTAAAGGGCTCAATCCGTTCTCAGTGAGCCATACTAGTGCATCGAGCTTGGTCTGGAAACTGGCCTCTCTATCTTTCCTGTTAACCTGTCCAAACAATACCTCGCAGCGATCGATCCCGGCCGGTTATGAGTGGCGATCGAACGACCCCGAGGGCCAATGACAACGATTCGAATACCCCCCTAACCGGTTCTACGCCTACCAGCGTCCACTCCCTCTCTCAATCAGAGAGGGGAAGACATGGCTGTTTTAGCATGACCCCAGATGGGGGCTTTACGTTTAAATTCCCCCACTCAAACACGCGAGTTGGCTTGGGCACACCGGCTCATCAACCGGTCTCCCGCAGCCAAACACCGTCAGCATCATTGCCGTCCGACGGGGATGGCCAGGATGCCTCTCGCAGGACCGGTCCCCTAAGGCTGATGACCGACGAAGGCTTGGAGTCTGCGCTTGATCATATCAACGATCCTCAACTTGGTGCACACCGTTCAAGTCCGGGGGCAGATGACATCGAGGCATGGGTAGAAGCATCTAGAAGAACAATCATTAATAAAGCTGAGAAGCGGGAAGGAGATCAGGAGGTAGTTGAAAAACAACATCGCAAATAAGTGTATGCAGTACGTACAGCCCAGCCGTTCACATCGAATTGCGCTTAAGAGGGCCCATTTCTTCCTAAAAACTAGAGACTTATATCCATGTTCATACCGGCTATGCTCATATGAGCGAAGCCATCGAGGTGTAGTGTGACGACCCCACGATTTGCTTAACGTATTGGCTAAATAAAAATATCCGGGCAGGTTATTTCTGAAGACCTACTCCGCTAACGCCCATAGCTCCTCAAGGGAACAATTTTCGGTTATTCCTTCACACACCTCAAACACGATAGGCAGAGGAACTATCAATTCAAGCCGTTCGTTCATATCCCATTCGCTGCCAGTTGTCCCATATTCATCCTATTCTTCCATGTATGCACCCAAGCCGAGATCACAAATTGTCAAAAATGACTCTGCTTTGGACATAAATGAACTATAGCTACTACAAGTGACTGGGGAGGGGCGGGATAAATTTCGTTATTAGGGAGTAATGAACTACTATGAACAAGTTGAATAATTAAACGCAAGGGCCGCGCTTCCGTATCAAAATTGCTTGTGGTCCAAGTCCCGTTCTTCCAACTGCAATGGATTAGAGTTGGGACCTAACAAGCTGAATGAACACGCATTTAGCCATGTGCGAGGGAATCGGACAATTTCTTGTACTCACATCCACATATCGTCCGTTTAGCGCGAGCAGTTCAGCATGACTACCACTCTCAATAATCCGACCGTCTTCGACTACGTGTATCAAATCTGCGCCCTGAATTGTTGATAGTCGATGGGCAATGGAAATCGTGGTCCGACCCCTAGAAGCCTTTTCGAGCGATTCTTTGACGGATTTCTCAGACTCAGCGTCGAGTGCCTATCCAGATTCAATCAGTGAACAAAATTGTGGAACAACGGTGTGACTCACAGAAGTGGCTTCGTCAAGCTATTCGTTCGTTGTTATGCAATTTGAGTACAATGGGCACCGTCTGTATCTGAGATACTCACGAGAAGAATCTTAGGGTTCCGAAGCAAGGCTCGGGCAATACAGATCCTCTGCCGAATTACGAGTGAATCTTTGCTAAACTTCTGGATGACTGCTAACCACTCACCTGTCTCTGCCCTCCGCTCATCTGGGAGCCCTTGAAGCCCACGTTCGTATCAAACGCTTCGGGAAGTGATTGGATGAATTCCAGGATGCTTGCATCACGGCATGCACGCTCAAGCTGATCCTGACTAATATCCTCGCCAAGAGTAATGTTTTCCCGAAATGTACCCTGCCGATGCGATTAGTTAGCATCTTGAAATTAGATGTGTTCTTGCGCACTTCATAGAGAACGGCGTCTTGTGAAACCAGCGCAAGCTGGCTACGATATTCGTCCAATGGTATACTGCGAATATCCTGCCCGTCGAGCAGAATCGTGCCCATTGATGGGTCATAAAACCTTGAAATCATCGAAATGATGGAACTCTTCCCGCCACCCGAAGGACCTGATCAACAAAAGAAGTTACAAAGAATATTACTTGGCAATCTCAGGCGAAGGACCTACCACAAAATGCAACGTTTTGTCCAGCTTTGATGGTAAAGCTCATGTCGGTGATCGCAGGCTTGGGGCGCGAAGCATACTTGAGAGTGCACGAGTTGAACACGATTTCTCCCTGGAACGTTTTATGATGTGACTTGCTCTCGGAAAGAGCTAGCTTGGGGGTATTGAAGGCAGCGACTTCGGGATGGCGGTCCTCCCATTCGCATACGCGCCGGAAGCCTTGTACCATTCGCGCCAAATCTGGGATGAAGGTGAACATCCGGCTTGCCGAAAAGCCTAAACACAGGTCAGTGCCAAACTTGCTTGGGAAATGACGTTGTATACCGGCAATTACGATAGCCTCGAAACAGGAGTACAGGTCTTCGATCGAAATCCTTCCGCGCGTATAAAGTGCAGTTCCCCACCACTGTGATAGCACTCAATCATAAGGAAGTAGGCAACGGGATTTCGTGGAACTCACCATAACAATTGCGCTCAATACCAGTATGCTTCCAATACCAACGCCAAACCCGAGTGAGCTGATTGCGAGATACCTGCGTTTGGTAAGGTGCTTTGAAGCGGATCTATCGAATTGCTCCATGACAGCATCTTCTCTGCCAAGTGCCGCGACCGTCTAACCGTAGGGTTAATTGGGGTATCTCATTGGAAAAGCCTGACATACTTTGATAGAGTCCACATTTTCACTTGCAAACGCTGATGCCTCCTCTAGCGGTTTTTGAACTAGACGTTCGTGGCGCTCCATGAACACAATATTGTAGTATGCAGCTGCGATGATAAATGGGACTGGGGCAAACCCGACAAGCGAGAGTTTCCAGGATACTGAAGAAAGTGTCAGTGATCACTAATCCTGTACCATCGTGATTCGATAACTCACGAACAAATCCGAGTATAACCGTCCCCAAGAAACTTGAATGCGGGTGAATATATATTCGACGTCCGATACGACCATACGTACTTTGCACTCGCCGAGATAAGTTGTTGCCACACCAATCCGATTGCTGTCGTGACGTTATTTGTGTTGGAAGCAACAGCTGCGGTCAGAGCCCCAGAAGCGTTTTCTTCTTGATCAAAATAACCGATTTCCTCAAGACGAGGTTCAGTGTGTATGCGTTGAAATGAGGCTTTATGCGCTTACCTGTTTGAGCAGAGAAGACAGCGCGACCAGTCGTAGTCTCCGGTCGATCCGGTCCGCACCAGCACTTAAGAAGAACCCAGCAACAAAGCTCGTTCCAACATTCACAATGGCTAGTATGAAGAACCAAAGGGCCCAAAGTCGTGCCTCACGAAGGAGCCGACTATCATCATCCTGTATCGCAAAAGTCTTGATCACCAAGCCTAGGATTGACCTGTGAGATGACGGGCGAGCGAGTACCAGGCAAGAGAATACATACCAACTAGCCAGGCAGCAATGGGAAATGATGCTCCACTAACCTCCTGCCATTAGTCTAGAATCGGATTAATGTATAAATGTACTTGCATGCACATGCCTCCCACAAACCCGCCCAAAATCCAAAACCCGTACCGTCCAAGAAGTTTTCCGAAACGAGTTGTGATCCCATGAGTCTTAACCTGTCCCAGGTCGCCGCGTTCGAGTGCTTCTGGAACCGGCTGCGCGATGGTGGAGGTATCAGATTCAGGTCGAGACTTAATATCTTTCAATGGTGAGAGCGTCGAAGCCGAGGTAACAGGACGTGGGTTCGACCCCTTGGGTTCATCTGGTGGTTGAGTTGCTGAGAGCTGATGCTTGACGAGCCCGGCAAACACTCCTTCAAGAGACTATACCCCGGTTTTGGTTACCAATGTTAGATCCATATTATGCCGGGAACTCACCATAAGTTCTGAATAAGTCCCTTGCTCCATAACCTGCCCGTTTCTCAAAGCAATGATCCTATCTGCATTTTGAATAGACGACAACCGATGTGCAATCAGGCTGCCCGATACCAATCAATAATGGGAGGAGGACCAGAACGAGCGATGGGCTTACATAGTTGTCATCCCTGTCTCAGCCTGCTCTTGATGAATAGCCGCCATGAGCTTCTGCTCCGTCTCAGAGTCCAAAGCAGATGTTCCTTCGTCCAGTAAGAGTATCCTCGGTCTCCGGATCAATGCACGAGCAGCGGCAATCCTCTGTCTCTGTCCACCACTTAACACACCAGTACGGGCGCCACTAACACGGGTGTCCATCCCTTCCGGCAGATTACATACGAACTCCCACGCTTGAGCTTGTTTCAAAGCTCGCTCGACGCGAGATTTGACATCATCCAATTTGGCCGCATATTCCGGGGAGGAAGGATCGGAGGGGAGCTGGTACGGAGTTCCAGTTAGGCCGTATGCGACGTTGTCGAAGATTGAGGCAGTGAATAACTGGGGGTCCTGCGAGACGAGGGAGATCTGGGAGCGCAGCCAAGAAAGTTTGAGAGTGCGAAGGTCGTGGCCGGAGAGGAGCACTTGGCCACCAGTCTCAGGTATCGGATCATAGTACCGGAGCAGGAGCGAAGCAATCGTAGACTTGCCAGAGCCCGATGCTACACCAAACCTCAGCACTAGTCCAGTCCAATGAATTCGACAACATACCTCCTACTAGTGCGGTAACCTTTCCGCCTTCAAGCACTAGGTTCACGCCATCCAAGCTCTTGTGATCGGGGCGGGAGGGATAGACAAATGTCACACCCTGCAACTCAATCTCCGCGTTAATCCTCTTCTCTTTCTCGTTGTTCTCTGACCATAGCTCCAACCCATCCAGGCGGCAAACATCGATCTTGGGCGTACGTTCAATATCTTCTAAGAGCCGAGCGGAAACGGCTGCCGAGTCCTTGATGGCGAGGAGATGGGGGAGGATGCCAACCACTGCGAAAAGCGCTACCCAGGGATTGGCATTTAGCAAAAATAGAGAGTCGCCGACTTGGAGGGCACACCATTGAACATGTTATAAAAGATGGTGAGCATGAGGCCAACTTGGAGGTCCTCGTCAACAACGAGCCGACTGCCATACCAAACTACCCGACATAAGTTGGTCCCGAAGCAAGAATAAGCAAGACTCACAGGTCAAACTGTAGATCAAGGCTATCACGCAATTCGCCGCGCCCAACTCCATGCCACGCATGATTGACCGCCACTTGCCAAGCTTTTGCAACTGTCCCACAAGCAAGTCAGTTTCTTAGTCGATTCGAGGGAGTTAGCTTTTACCTTTCGCAAATAAGCATCATACTTCCGCGCTAAAAATGTCTCGGCCGCAAAACTCTGTACCACTCGCACGCTGCCCAATATTTGCTCCAGAAGCGTCCCAGCTTGGCCATCAACAACTAGGAGCCTGGCCTCGGCTTTTGAAGAAAGTTGGCCAATGAGAGCAAATAGGATGAAGGTGAATGGAATGATACTAAAGACAACGCCGGCGAGTTTGGATGCGCGGGTAAACGCCATGATGACTAGAGCAAGGAAATGACCATAAAATAAAGTTCGAGACAGCAAAAACAACTCACTTGCAGTAACAAGAATACTCAAACTGCGCCAATA
Source organism: Ceratobasidium sp. AG-K (assembly GCA_037039685.1). Lineage (NCBI taxonomy): Eukaryota > Fungi > Basidiomycota > Agaricomycetes > Cantharellales > Ceratobasidiaceae > Ceratobasidium > Ceratobasidium sp. AG-K. The sequence continues at coordinate 468,109 of JAWNGF010000002.1, forward strand.
TGAGTCAAATACGCCAAGTACACACGTCCGAGATCCTTACCTCCAGATCAAGATTGAAAGCTTCTCCCCGACCGCAGCTCGGATGGTGCCTATGTCTTTGACCATTCGAGTCCCAACTTCACCTGGCCCAACACGCTCAAAGAATTCTGCATCTTGGTAAATTACTGAGCGAAGGTACTCTCGTCGCAGCCTGTCTGTGATGCGAGACGATGCAACAGAGACTATCAAGCCTGATCAGCAGACCTCGAGGGGGTAAAAGTAAAAACTTACAACACCACCAAAATATAGACGAGACAATGAGCTGTAGTATGCCAATACCCACAGAAACCCCAGCCACCTTATTAGTTGTACTGCGAATATCGGATATGGTATTCCCTTCGACGATTGATGTAGTCCATATTCCATAGACCAAGTCGAGGCTAAACCAAAGGATGAGTAAGTCACAAGGACACGCTGAAGATACGCACAAAGGAAACCCGACTCCTGATACGATAGCCGTCACGGTGCCTATCCCATATAAGATCCATTCTGACCGTTGAGCGAAAACAAAAGGATACAAAAAGGCTGGACCCTGAAATTTGGGGAGCCGACTGTTGGCTAGCTCTATAGTCTCCCGCGTGGTATCCATGAAGATTGAGGATTGGGAAGTGACATGCCTGGGGCGACAGAGTGTATATATAAAGTTGTGGATGCGATACGCGCGTTGTTTGTGCTTGTTGAGCGATACGCGCTTGTGCTGGAGCGGGACCCTTGGCGATTCGCTGGCCAATCAGATTCAAGGAACCCGAACCACCGTCGGCACAAGCGCAACGGCACATCAGCCGTTTGAGTTGGCCAAGGAACCCAAGCACACATACATCGTTTCATAATGATAATGGGGCGACAATTTCGCTAATGCCTCACAGGTACCAGCAAAAAGCGCTCGTTAGGCCATTCCGGTCATGTAACGAGGAGCGAAATGCCTCAGTGAGAATGTTCGGGATCAGGATCACAGGAGGGTCGTACTATGCGATGCCGATCAAAATAAGATACACAATATAAGGGCCGCAAATTAACCCATTAATGTGAATATCTTGGCATCCAGTTCGAATTGGGGTGCTGTGAGCCTGCAGATTCCAAGGACTGACTTATCCAAATCTCCACCAAAACAGCACTAAATCCTACAGAAATCGGCCAAAATGAACTCTAGTCCATGCTAAACATGATTCTATTTTCACTCGGTTTTTGTGTCCGCGATTCGGTTCAATATGAACCAATTCACTCCCTCCTATATGCGTGACCAAAATTATTGCACCATCACCTTCCTGCAGTTTCGGCACTCTAGGATCTTGGGATAGGCAATCCGCTTATTTAATGTACTCGGACATTTATTGCGACTATGTATGCACACTGTAATATCCTCAAGCCTTACAGACACATTCTTCGAGGGCCAGAGCGCGAAACTCGACTTTCAGTCACGTGGTGCAATCAAATTGGCGCCCAGTGTAAGTAAACCACGGAATCTGAAGTCGACTCCGTTCGATGGCAAACCCATCCATAACTAGTACGAACGCCTGAAGGAGAGCTGTTTGTGACCAAATTAATCTGTTCGGGGAGTAAATCCCATGGTTGAATCGTCTACAATCAAATGACGAGGATGAGAAGCAATATCTTCTAATTTGCCTTTATGCTGGTGGCTACGACTTTTAACGTGGTGGCTCATACAGGTTACTTTCTATCGAAAACGCTAAGCACTAAGCACGAGTAATAATGATCACCCAGCAATCTACATGACAAGGCAGCCTCCCCAATGACCCGCAGGCACAGTGCGCGTGTTTATATTAGGGTTGGTTGTCTCGATGGATAGTAGTTAGGAGTTACTTACCTTGTGGTGATGTTGTTCGCGCTCCAATCTTGCGCGCTCTTCCGCTTCACGTAGCCGCGCGGCTTCAGCCGCCGCCCGCTCAGCTCGCTGCCGAGCAGCCTCAGCTTCCAATAAGCACTTAGTTTAGCAACGTATATATGCCTATACCTATATGATTACCCACCGCTCGAGCCTGTTGCATTCTCTTTTCTTCTTCGACACGCTGTTTCTCTTGCAAAGCTCTAGCCTCTTCCGCTGCCTTTTGGGCGGCTCGCATATCCTGCAGGACATCGTTAGGCCTGCTTGACCAACAAATATCCAAGTTTCGTAGCTTACCGCTTCAGCCTTTCTCGCTCGTGCTTCCGCCTCGAGTCGCTCTTTCTCCATCCTCGCTTTGGCAATTTCCGCTTGTTGCAGAGCTTCTTTTTCAGCCTTAGAATAAACCCATTTCCTTCAACATGCAGCAACAATGATTAGGTGTACTTACCTCTACCAGTCGTCTCGCTTCCTCGACCGCTTTGGCGGCCTCTTCATCGAGTCTTCGCTTTGCTAGTTCGGCTTCCTCCAATCTTTTCTTCTCGGCCTCCGCATACTTTAGAAGCACGAATCAACCATCGGCTCGCCGAAAGGTATCTTACTCACCTCACTTGCCTTCTTCGCCTGCTCTTCGAGTCCGGAAAGCTTTTGATCCCAGTCTGCTCCAACCCTCATCCCAGCCTGAGTTTCTGCGAGAGATTTTTTCTCATCGAATATTTCGCGTTGGATCTGGAACGTTACAGAAGCAAGGCCCGCACACGACTCCACAACATGCCTCGCGTCCTCTGGGGTGTACGCGTCCCTGAGTCGCCTCCCTTGAACTTGCTTGTCTCCGTTCGACCCAAACATATCGTCTCTTGATAATATATCTCGCTCCCGCCCTTCGTACTTGTCGTTCGACTCCGAGGGCCACCGAGAGGTGAGAAGAAATATATGGTCGAGGGAGCTCTCTCCGCATAGGTCCTTGAACATCATTATCAGAGACTTTTCGAGTCGATTGACCCTGACCTCTGTAATTGGGCGGAGGAAGATCACGCCAGTTACAGGCACTTTGGACATGTATCTAGTCCCGGAGGTCGTTAAAATCTCAAACGTGAGTACACCCTATGTAACAGATGCTTACCGTGCAACTAGCCACGTCGTGATTCGCTCTAGAACTACCACCTCATTGTCCTCACGGGAGTCGCCGAATCCTGGGGTGTCCACCAGTTGGATATATTCATTTCCAACTTTGACAAGCGGTATGCCCGTTTCAATCACATCTACAGTATCCGAATCGATACGGTCGCTCACAGAGAGCTGAGCCCCAGTGACCGCGTTGATGAACTGATGAGGCGCGGCTTCAATATTGATATCATTATCGCCGTTATACGTACCGTTGATTTGCCAGCGCCTGTCATTCCACACACACTACGGAAGCTCAGCGTGATTAGTGAAATTCCAATGGACATCGAGAACGACCCGCTTACAGAAACGTCCTCAAGCTTGTCGGGCTTGGAGTCGGATCGGAACCGTTCGCCATCGTATTCCAAGCGATTGCTACGACAGGTTTCACGATAGAAGGACAACGGAGGGGGGCGATGAGACCTTTGGGCTAGAGGCCCCTCCACTTATCTGCCCATACACCGGTACTAGGAATCCCAAAACGCGATGGGATCATTCTGGGACGCTGCGAGTCACAACAGCGCTCCGTTAAGCGAAAGGCGTCTCCTAACTCGGCTCGGGAGAATATCAGTGCCAAGCACCGGGCACCAAATAGGCCACGTTTTCGATGCTCCTCGCGGCGGTTTGGGGCATAACAGGGGTTTCAAAAATATTTGCCACCTACCCAGTTTCGGCACCGAAGCCGGCTTTCGCTCAATTCTACTCAAACCCGGCCTGGGTAAGGTTAGGTCAGAAGAACACAAATAAACACGCCTTTGTGGCCAGTGCTAACGGAGCCGAGTGGACATACTTGTGCGATTTGTGGCGTCCAAGGTGTATATATGCGACACTGCGAGGTCGCTTGGCGTCTAAGCAAAGGACCTCGTTATTTCGGTGGGGCTAGAAGTTCGTAACATGTGTTCGGTTTCCAGGGAAGTTTGATTGATATCCGCTGTTCGAGGGTTGTGGCTACGAGCCACGCGGCGGGGTTCCCCCACTAACTAGCTTCCAGAATGCCGACGCCCGATCGGAACAGCGTATTTGGAGCTGAAAACACCTCTTCCCTCGCATCACACTATTACGTTGAATTATCGATAAGCGAAGGCTATGGCAGGTGTGGGAATCAAGCCACTTCAGCGCCCGGGCCCTGACAATCTTGCTCGTACTCAATTTCAGACCTGTATTCGGTCAAATTCTATTCCCAAACGACGTTCTATTCTGTCTTTGCGATGCTCTAGGTTCGGCTCACCCCAAAACGGGCTTATCTTGGCGCGTGTTGTTCGGAGCGGCGATGTATGCCAAACCACGAGGGGATTTGCACGATGAATATCGGGAAAGTCATATCAACCGGTCAAGTGGCTAACGAGACTCCTCACCGCCTTATTACCCTCACCTTTCGTTGTATTCTCATCCAGAATCCCTCCAACAGCTCACCATGCACGACTCTACGATCCAAGGTACTGCTTCAAGTGCGAACGACTTCAAATTGAAAACATTTCTGTTAGTGGGGTATTTGACCATGCGACTGGTTATGCTAACGCAATCTGTATTAGAGTATGCGGAATGACGGGCGTCGGAAAGTCGACGGTATGTATAGTACTCGCACTTGTCTTTCATGCGTGGGCACTAAGAATTTGCATACGTCTAGTTCATCAACGCTGCCACGGGAGCTAACGTTTCCGTCAGCGACGAGATCGAGTCGGACACTGTGGACGTGATCGAAGAAGGAATCCCATTGATCAAGATGGGCGACGAGTATATACAGCTCGTAGACACTCCTGGGTTTGGCGACTCTCGCGAAGAGAGCGAGACTGTAATTTTGAGGCGGATTACAACCTGGCTGGTAGCAAGGTAAATTCCATTGACCTTCTGGTTGATATCCAAGAAACTAACTATGAGCATCTATACTAGGCATATGTCCAAGGTACCAATCACCGGGGTCATTTTCCTTCGACCACTGGACAAGGTTAGGGTCGACCGTCCCGAAAAGTCGTTGATGATCATGTTCAAGGACATGGTTGGCGACAACTACCTTGACCATATCTTTCTCCTCACCACTCGCTGGCCGTCTACCCCCAATGAGAAATTCGAGACGCGCGAAAACGAAATCGTGACAAAGGACGAAATTTTTGGACTGAATGGGCAGAAAAAAGTGCAGACTCTACGCCTCCAGGAGGGATATTCGCCTGAAGACGCGCGCCGAGCGGTAGAGACATGCGCAGGGCTATCGCCGATAGTCTTCAAGATTCAGCGAGAAGTCGTTGACGAAGACAAAACCCTCGGTCAAACGCAGGCGGGTATGCGCATTGGAGCTGATTTAGAGGAGAAAATGTCGGGTCTCGAGGAAAAGGCGAAGAAAGCTAGGGAGGTAAGTTCGATGCTGCTCTCGTCAGTGACTGCTAGCTAATTCCGAGGGCATGAAGTATGCTGCCAAAGCCAAAAAGAAGTTGGAGGAGGCTGAAGCGGCCAAGCGGGAGCTTGAGGAACAGGTGGCTCGAGCCACAGAGGAGGCCAAGCGCGCAGAGGAGGTGAGGCGGATTTTCGCCAAAAAGCGCTGCGTTGATCACGAGATCTCTAGAACGCTAGGAAGGCCCAGAAGGAGGCTGAAGCCGCAAAAGAACAGTCTGAGAAAATGCGGATCGAGGCCGAAGGCAAAGCAAAGCGAGCTGAAGAGGTAAGAATGGCGACTGCGAATCGGATGGGTGGGCAACTGAGGTCTATTCTCTATAGGATCGGAAAGCCGCCCAGAAGGCGGCAACGGAAGCTCGAGAGCGCTTTGAGAGGGAGAAAAAGGAGAAAGCGGAAGAGCTCGCAAGGCTTGAGGCTGCAGCTAGGCAAGCCGCTGAGGTAAATACCCCTTTTGGTCTCTTGAACTATAGCTGACCAGGCTCGAGCGCGAGCAGCAGGACCGGAGGAACATCCAGGAGTTACAAGGAAAAATCAAGGATCTCAGTCGTCCCGTCGAACGAGGGTTTTGGGAGCATCTAGGTAATGCCGTGCTACGCGGCTTGACCTTTGGTCGGGTTGGGTTGTGGTAATTCTGTTCCGATTAGCTTTTGTCCTGAATAGATGAATCGTCTTATGGCCCACCTTTTCCCGTCGGACTATGAATGAGATAAGCAACCGGTATCATGAGGACCAGGTCATCCTTACGACCAGTGGACTAAATGTGAAGCTGCACGAACATTCGTCGAAGCTGGCCCAGTTGGTACCCGGGACACCCTTGAGCGGAACTCAACCAGGTAGGTAATTCCGACAAAAACAGCGGGCGGGCCGCTAGTAGAAGGGAGGGGCAAATTGAGGGAGCATATGAGGATGCCGAACAGGAGCTGGGTGTAATGCGTGGTGGTATTGAGGGTTTCTACACCGCGACCAATCATGGACCGGTCGGTAGATGATATTCACAGAGAGGATGAGAAGCGAAATTTGGCCAAATATGATGAGGTGTTCCAGCAAATTCAACAGGAACAGCATTGGTAGCTAGGTTGCAGTGCGTTCCCCGGAGTTTGACGTACATATGGAGGCAATGGTATTGACGTGCTTGCGTGAACGGAAGCAATTTGTCACCCGGACTCCGCCTGATTACCAATTTGATCGACCCACGCGTTGATAGATAAGTACAGCTGTTCACGCGCACTCTGTTTGTCGGTTACAACCCCATGTGTCCCCGAGCTATTATTGTCGAACCCCATACGGTCATGCCAAGGTTTGATCATGCCGTGGTTGATACACCTCGATACCTTCAGCTGACCTCATTAGCCGTGGATATTTGGGTGATTGATAGCGCATCATCATCTAGACCCCCGACCTTTCAATGAGCAAGGCCGCCATGCGCTATCGAATACTTCTTATAGCCACGTCTTGGTTATTTCTGGCTTAGCTTGGCACACTTCGGATTCGATGCAATCAATCACATTACTCTTGTCCCTTGACTTTGCTTGGTGCCCTACTCAACCGTTCCTTACGACGAGGTTATCTCGGGGATTAATCACTCTGTCTTCCACCAGGGTCTCCAAAATGAGACAGTACAACTTTAAACTTACGTTACGTCGACGAAAAGACGCAATCTGGGCGGGCCGCGCATTCTGGTTGCGCAGTCCGATCAATTATCTATCGTGTCACCTGAGTCACGGTTGGCGGGCCGCCTCACGGTCTTGCTGGCAACGAGCTATGAAGCTGGCAGTATAAATGTACATGGGCGAAATGAAATAGGCAAGTCAAACAAATACTTTCTTGTGCTTTCAACTGAGAAGACATACTCAAGATGCTGGTTCTTCAATTCACGATCACTGTCCTTGCGGGCTTTGCGAGCGCCGCTTCTGTTAAGCGGGCAGCACCAGGTACGCTATCGAGTTACTCCCATTGTATACCTTAATGAACGTGAATCATAGTTGATGGAATTGCCGGATACGCGACTCTGAACGGGGGCACCACGGGTGGTACAGGAGGAACTACAACTACGTAAGCCCGCTTTGTTGTTTTCTAATACGGGACATTAAGCGTTCTAATTGCCTCCAGAGTAACTACCCTCGCAGCCCTTCGCGCTGCCGTTCTGGGGACCGCACCCAAGATTGTAAAGATTTCGGGCATTATTACTGGCGGTACGATCGAAATTATTCTGCCATGTTAGGACGGTCCACTTATAATTTCGGTTCGTCAATTTAGATGGTGAGGTCGTTGACGTGGGTAGCTAGTAAGTAATGGGAGTGATGGAAAGGAATTCACCTAACCGATTTGAAGCACTACTATCTTGGGTGTTGGAACCAACTCTGGTCTTACCGGTGGTGGGCTTCGAGTCAAGGTACATTGGTTACACTCCTCTTTGATGGATACTAATTCTTTCTTCAGAACGGTAAAAATGTCATCATCCGAAACCTCCGCCTTAGCAAATCTCCCAAGCCCACCGACTTGATTGAGATTCAGGGCTCCACCCAGATTTGGGTCGATGTAAGCACCGAGCTACTAGCACACTGTTATTCGTGAACTGATCTTATCAACAGCACAATACTGTATGGCTCTGCCTACCTATGGGAAGATTCACTAGATTGACCTCCTTTGCTTGACAGTTTTCGTCCGATATGGACCACGGCAAAGACTACTACGATGGCGCCTTCGACGTCAACCACGGAAGCGAGTACGTCTATCCTTAATGGTTGTTTTCCCTGAAATTGCTCATTGGACGTGATTTAGCTACGTGACAGCTTCGTGGAATGTCTTTACTACGCACTACAAGACAAGCCTCGTCGGACATTCGGACAACAACGGTGCGGAGGATACCGGACATCTCCGGTAAGTCTGGTAAACTCGTTCCCTGAGGTTTATATTGACACTTCGACCCAAAACCAGCGTTACATACCAGTAGGTTTACCAGATTATTTATAGATACTAAGCTCACAAACAAATAGCCACAACTACTTCCACAAGGTCAACTCCCGCCTCCCGTCTCTGCGTTTCGGAACAGGGTATGTGCGTTCTTTTCTGGTATCATGAAATCCACTGATCATTACGTGTAGACACATTTACAACAACTACTATAAGGACGTAGACACTTCTGGTGTAGACTCGCGCGAAGGTGCTCAGGTCTTGGTCGAGGTATGTCATGTGGAACACGTATAGGGCTAATAACTGACCAGAGCTTAGAGTAACGTGTTCGATAGCGTCGTTTCGCCCATCGCGACTACGCTCCACGGAGGATAGTAAGTGCCTTTTTGCTGATTGGTGCTCTCCCGCTGACAGCTATGTCCCAAGCGCCGTCCAACGCAACAACCAGTTCATCAATACGACACTGAACAATGATATTGCGGTTGGAACTTTGACTAGCGCACCATATGCCTATACGTAAGTCCAACTCCTGGCTACCAGCGTATAAACCACTCATCGCGCCCACCTAGCATCGATGATGTGAGCACGGTCGCATCCACTGTAACGGCCAAGGCAGGAGCAGGAATTATTACTTTCTGATTGTAAAAATCCATCCCCTCGTACTTACGATATATATATGTAGTATACATACGTGAAAACTTCTCAGATTCTTCTCGCTGACGGCGATCCTTTGGTCACCGATAAAACCGAGCAGGTAAAGCACCACGTTATTTCTCAGGCTGCTCGAATCGGTGCAACACTTTCACGCTCCCGTCATGCGCTAACGTGGCAATTCGAACTTCGCCACCACGTCGCCAACGCTAATGTCACTCCTACCCACTCCCACTAACTTGCAACAGGACGTTGGCGCTGTATCTTTAGACCCACGCCTTCGTGATCTCCTGCACCATCTTCTCAAACTGCCCGATTCGTTACCCGGTCATCCAAGCATGTACGCCTTTGCTAACTTTGTACTGGATCCATATGGAGTTGAACATTATGGCTCGGCACAACATGCACTCAACCACCAGCTCGAGCTGGTATTTGGTTCACGTAGCAGCGGAAAGCTTGTTAAATTCAGGGGTTGAGGATCGTCATTAGAAGCAATCGTGTATCAACCGAGCAAACATACTGGGAATCTCTCAGCTCCGTGCCCACCGCAGACCTTCTCGCACACTTAGGTATTATTTTAGCCAGTACTATACCAAACTCTATGGCCAACGAGCGAACCATGTCGACGCTGACAAAGCTTAACTCGCCTGAGCGTGCCTCGCAGAATGTTTCAACACTAATTGACACGGCCATCATTTGGCAACATTATAAACGCAAAGAGAAGCACAATATTCCAGTAAGTATACATCTTTACTACTCTACTGCGTATACATGCTAACATAATCAAAGCAATCTCGCACCTTGCGTCTAACTGTTAGGTTCACGGACCTTTCTCAGTCCTGAGGGGCGCCATAAATCCTAACTCATCAACTATAAGCGAAGATGCCAACGTGCAAGATACCATGAGCACAACCGAGGCTTTAGCGGACGGAACACAATTTGAAGACCCAACATACGATTTGGGGCCACCACAGCCTGTGCGGGGCAACCCACACCGCCCCGAGGTCGAGTCAACCGACGGCGTTACCTTGTCGTCAATGTTACTGGCTGGGTTGGTCTCAGAACCAGCCAGTTACTAACAATAAACATTCTCACTCACCGGAGCCAAATACTGGCGATAATCTACCCCCCAAAAAGCGTCAGCGGATAGACATTTCGAGTCTTGCATATTAGAGTTTGCATTTGTAATATAGTTTAGTCAGAGTCAATGTTACTTGTTAGAAAGTGTAATTTACACGTGCTTACCTATCGACACTCACTTCCGCATGGCTTATTGGCACGCGATCCTCTCGGATAGGACCTCGAGCACTAAAAGCGCACGATCCCGACGCTAAGGGAATTTATCGGCTATTCAACCGTAAATTCTGTAGAAAAACTGCATACGTACCACCTGGCCGAGTTTCGAGCCATAAAAATATGTTCTCGCGTTGGATATCCACTCGCAAAATTCGGCGCTTAGCTGACTGTCCGTGGTTGCGTGATACTTGAAACACGCTCGGTCAACGTCTTATCCAGCTAAAGGGTGATAGGGGTCTCATCCTAAGCAAATAACCGGTAAGGTGTATACATAGAATCAGGCTCAGATCTGGTCAAGAGGGATGTGTTCGGGTATAGTCCAATGCCGTTTGAAAGTTCTGCGAGTCCATCGTCAACCACGGAAGCGAGTACGTCTATTCTTAATGGTTATTTTCCTTGAAATTGCTCATTAGACTTATTTTAGCTACGTTACTGCTTCATGGAACGCCTTTACTACACATTATAAGACAAGCCTCGTTGGACACTCGGACAACAATGCTGCGGAGGATACTGGACATCTCTAGTAAGTCCAATAAACTTACTCACTAATGTCTATATTCACAGTTCAACTTAAAACCAGCGTTACATACCAGTAGGTTTACCAGATTATTCATAGACACCAAGCTCACCACAAATAAATAGCCATAACTACTTCCTCCAGGTCAACTCCCGCCTCCCGTCTCTACGTTTCGGAACAGGGTATATGCGCTTTTTTCTAGTAGCATGCAATCCACTGACGATCATGTGAAGACATATTTACAACAACAACTATAAAAACGTGGATACTTCCGGCGTAGACTCGCACAAAGGTGCTCAGGTCTTGGTCGAGGTATGCCATATGAAATGCGTATGGAGCCAAAAACTGACCAGAGATTAGAGCAACGTTTTTGATACCGTCACTTCTCCTATCGCGACTACGCTCCATGGGGGATAGTAAGTGCCTTATCGTTGATTGGTGTTCGCCCCCTGACAGATGTGTTTCACGTGCCGTGCAACGAAATAACCAATTTATCAATACCGTACCGAACGATGATATTGCGGTTGGGACTTTAACTACTGCACCGTATTCCTATAAGTGAGCCTAGCCTCTAGTTATCAGCCTGTAGGGCACTAATCGCGGTCACTTAGCATCGATGATGTGAGCACGGTCGCATCCACCGTTGCGGCCAAAGCAAGAGCGGGAATTATTACTTTCTAATCGCAAGAAATGTATCCCTTCCTACCTTCAGTATATATGCACATATCAGTAGCACGCATGCGTGAACCGTTCTCCAAGGCCTTTTGCTGACGACTGATCTCTTGGTCACAGCCAAAACGGAGCAGGTGACGCTCTACATTATCTCTCAGACTACCTAAATCGATGGCATACTTCCCCGCTCCCGTCATGAGATAAAATGGCAATTAGAGGTAACCTCATCCCTATTTAGGTCATGGCTAAACTCGTTCACAAGCATTGGATGTATTCACTGATGCACCATGTACCACTTTGGAAACCTATTTGCCAAGCCCTTCAAAAAACCCAGCCACCTGTTGCATCCCCTCCTCGAACCCACGTCTTATGCACTCTCCCTGTAGATATTTTGCATGTTAAGTGAGGTGCCGATACGAATATATGAATACTAATCAAATAGCTAACCCACCGGGTCTTGCTCGCGCGCCCTTTCCTCAGCTTCATGCGCCTCGACCTCCTGCAAACGGGCGGCTTCGGCAGCCGCTTCATCTGCTCGCTGCTGTGCGGCCTTGGCCTCCTTAAACACATAATCTCAATATAATCCTACTACAACACCGGAGATCACCTTACTTCTTCTGCCTTTTTTATCCTTTCCTCTTCCTCCGCACGCTGTCGCTCCTGTTGCGCCTTGGTTTCCTCTTCTTGCCTTAGGGCTGCTTGCTTCTCCTGAGGTGTATCGTGATGTAAGTCCGCTCAGAATAACTCACAGAGTTAAACGTTTTACCTCTTCAGCTTTTCTCGCCCTCTCCTCTTCCATTTCCCTCGCTTTGTCCATTTCAGCCTTGGCAGCTTCGGCTTGTTTTTGAGCTTCCTTTTGGGCCTTCGAGAGCGTATTCCATCTGAGCTCCAAGCTGGGGATGCATTTACACAATTACTCACCTCAGCGGCTCGCTTTGCCTCCTCAGCTTCTTTTCCTGCCTCCTCCTCGAGTTTTCGCTTTTCTTTTTCCGCCCGCTCAAGCCTTTCCATTTCGTTTTTGGCATGCTTTACAGGCTGAGCAAAATCCTCGCCTCAAATGGGAATACTTACCTCGCTCGCACTCTTGGCTCGCTCTTCGAGTCCCACGATTTTTTCTCCAAGGTCCGCTCCAATCCGAATGCCGGCCTGTGTTTCTCCGAGTGACTTCTCTTCGTTGACTACTTCGCGCTGAATCCGGAAAGTCACGGAGGCCAGGTCTGTGCATGACTTTATCACATCCTGTGCGTCTCCCGGCGAGTAATTTTCATTTAGTCGGCGCACTTGGATCTTCCTCGTCTCGAGCGAGCCAAGGAGATCGTCCCGCGAGATTATTTCCTTTTCGCGCGCTTCATACTCGTCGTTCCGATCGGATGGCCAGCGAGTCGTAAGCAGAACGATGTGGTCGAGCAGGTCCTCGCCAACCATATCCTTGAACATCAGCATCAGCGATTTTTCCTCCTGGTTCACTCTGACGGTTTCCATCGGTCGAACGAAGATCACGCCTGTCACTGGGTGCTTGGACATGTGTCTAGGTGTGGTTTGAGCAAATCCCCTCATTATTGGGTCTCGTTAGTACTGTGAGATGTAGGGCCGTTGCTTACCGTGCCGCGAGCCATGATGCTATCGGCCTGAGGACGTCCGACTCGCTCTCCAACCGGGAGTCGCCAAAACCCGGTGTATCTACTAGTTGGATGAATCCATCGCCCGATTTGATGAGTGGTATGCCTTCTTCGACTACTTCTGGGGTTTCTGAATCAACGCTGCCACTAACCGAGAGCTCAGCTCCGGTAGCGGCGTTGATAAACTATCAACATCTTTTGTTAAATTTCGCCATATCTATCCGCCTTTATTCATCCCACCGTTGATTTTCCAGCACCTGTCATCCCACATACCCTACAACAGTCCATGTGGAGCCAGTGAGAATTTGCGACCTCTGGACTAGCAATTCCACCCACAAGAACAACTTGAGGTGAGCTGAACACTGAACGTCGGGTGAGTTTACTGGACTGGAAATTTCAGGCATCGGTGGGCTGAGATATGCTCAAGGGGGAGGAGGTCAGTCCACGATAGCTCAAATCGGAGTGGTTCAAGTAGCGTGGCCACGCAATCGCTCCATAGTGTGACGTCAATACACGATCTTCTTGAGGGTTACTGAAGCACCTAGGAACTACACGATCATCAAGGTCTTGAACAATTCAAGTCCGCCAAATACCGCGCGTGCTGATGAGCACTGTGCATTTTGCACATGGATTTGAGCTCGTGTCATTATCTCGCTGAGTCCCAATATACACCAATAAGGTCAGCTAAAGCCCATGCCGGGCGGAGTCGCAGGGTGCGCTGCCATAGGCGTCCCTATGTCTATGCCCATTTACTACGTACTCGACGTCGTGATGGCGGAAATCTCTCTTTTCCCAACGTAGGTTTGCACTTGCGACCACGGGTTGGAGTCTTGGGTCGGTATGTCTGATCAAGGGTGGCTCGTGTGGCTATATCCGATCACAGGTGCCATCTCTAACTGGACCTCAGTCACCCTCTAACGAAGTTCACAATGTGCACTCCCAAATTCAGGCGCATCATGCCAGTGTATTGGTAAATGATTGCAGGAGTATCATCGTGGTGATGTACAGGCTCTAAGATCAAAGGTCCGATGCAGCCACATAAGCCACGGGTAACTATATAGTTTGGATGTAATCCAGACCTAGTAAATCCATAAACACAATATGCCATTTAAATCTCAATCCCAATACATTGGCATCAGCCGAAATATATGCTGTGGCAACTTCAGTTGTTCCGGCTGTCTGCTATCTCACAAACATATCCGTCGCGGCGAACAAGGGAACAATTACTGAATTTAGGGCCACAGTGGTGGACTAAAGCATTAGCCTGCGGTTGGTATTACCCGTTAGATGTTGAGGCACACTGTAACCTGTTTAGCCATATCTAACAACGGGTAGTCCTGGATCTACGCACATCATGATCGTTCGGATATTGCAAAGCAACTGTAGACTTCAGGACGGATGACGTTTGGGCCAGGGATCTGACGTAGCCACACGAGTCATGGTGGCGAGAAGCGTAGGAAATTGAGCTGTGAGTACTTGTGTTCTTGGGAACCAAGGTTGAGGTATTGCTCTGCGGCGTAATGCGGGCGGTGCCAATGACGCCGGTGCTGCACATGGCCGGTAGTTAGCCGGAAGAGGAGGGTCACCCGGGACTGTGAGAGCGCATGTGTGTGAGCTAGGAAGTCGCCTCCCGAGATGTAAGGGGTAACGAGTATTGCACTTCTGGCCCGACCTCGTTGAAAGCCAATGGGATACCGGCAAGCTCCGAAGCTAGGACCGAGTATTCCCTTTCATCTCCCAGTCTGATCCCCGTCGTTCTAGGTAGTCTGCCGAAAACTGGCAAACCCGTCGCTACGGCTGCCCCTTCCGGTCAGGAGGCCAGGTCTGTGTAGACTTGGAGATGGGCCGAATCGGGCCTGGCGTTCAGTACAACGTTAAAAGTGCATACCGCACGAATTGCGGCCCCAGGCGTCTATTCTAGGGTTGTATTCGATGGGCCCAGCTCTTGGTACCCGTGGCTCGCACATACCTCCACTCCACGGACCCTTTCACTGTTCTCCCCGAATTTGGCTCCCAGCGGCTTGGCCTCTCAGAACTAGGGGAGTAAGATCTTAAGAGTATTCATATACTACCATAAGTCCAAATGCGACTGGTAAGAACTTCTGGAGAGCCTAGCTGCATGCAAAATGGAACACTGTACGTTCTGCTCCAAATTGTGCCCTTCCAGAACACATTTCGAGATCCGACGAGGTCATGTTCTCAACCTCAGATCTGCAAGATACGCCAGATTTTGCATCCTGTACTCCTTAAATTGAAGGGGTGCATGGGCGACTGTACTTGACACTGTTCAACGAATTCTCCTCGCCTCTATTGTCTCAGCTTAAGCATCCAATACTACTTTACCATGGAAAACAAGAACACCGAGCGGCCGCCAGATTTCAAGTTGAAAACTTATTTGTAAGTAGAACCTAAATCAAGAATAAAATTATTAATTTGATGAGTTTAGGGTCTGCGGAATGACTGGGGCCGGTAAATCGACGGTATGTAAAATTTATTCTTCCTAATATACGCATACACCCACTTAGCGGGAACGTCTACTGTGATAGTTCATCAACGCCGCCACGGAAGCGAAGCTCTCAGTTAGCGGCAAGGTCGATTCAGAAACCGCAGAAGTGGTCGAAGAGAACATCCCCCTCATCAAGTCAGGCGATGAGTACATCCAGCTAGTGGATACCCCGGGCTTTGGCGACTCGCGGGTACAGAGCGAAAGCGATGTCCTCAGGCCCATGGCGACGTGGTTGGGAGGACGGTAAGCATTGGTGCTACAGCTCGCAGGGCTCTTAAATCTAACACTAGCACCACTTGACTGGTCAACACCTTACGCAGACACATGTCCAAGTATCCAGTGACTGGCGTGATCTTCATCCGACCGATGGAAACCGTCAGGGTCAACCAACAAGAAAAGTCGCTGATGCTCATGTTCAAGGACATGCTTGGCGAAGACCTGCTCGACCACATCGTTCTGCTTACGACTCGTTGGCCATCAGATCATGATGGAGGTTATGAGGAGCGCGAGAAGGACATGTTGTCTCGTGACGATCTCTTTGGCTCGCGCAGTACCAAGAAGGTCCAGGTTCAACGGCTAAAAGAGAACTACTCACGAGAAGACGCGCGTGGTGTAATAGAATCATGTATGAGTCTGCCATCCGTGACGTTCAAGATTCAACGTGAAGTGGTGGACGAGGATAAGACACTAGGGCAGACGGAAGCAGGGATTCGAATCGGGGCGGACCTCGAGGAAAAACTATCTGGACTCGAAGATCAAGCTAAGAAAGCGAGTGAAGTGAGCGGATCGTTACTTAATCTCTATTTACTATAAGGTGGGATACTTACTCTTACAAGTATGCGAAAAAGGCAAAGGATCAACTGGAAGAAACACAAAGGGCGAAAAAAGAATTGGAGGAGAGGGTCGTTCGCACAACAGAGGATGCAAAGCGCGCGGGAGACGTAGGTTGAGACTTGAACGACCAGATACCTTCTGACATTGAATGTTTAGTTAGCGAGGGCAGCTCAAGAACAGGCGGCAGCTGCCAAGGATCAATCCGACCAAGTACGCTCCGAGGCCGAACAAAAAGCAAAACAAGCCGAGGAGGTATTACAGCTATTCCCCAATTAGCTATTAGCTAAACTGACGAGGACTGAATACAGGACCAGAAAGCCGCCCAAAAAGCAATGGAAGATGCGCAAAAAAGTTCAGAGGAAGAGAAGAAGAAAATGGACGATAGGATGAAACAATTTGAGACGGAGATTGCTGCAGGTGCCAAGGTACGGACTAAATTCTCATCTTCGGGAACCTTTTCTAAGTGTCCTGCCAAAGCACGAGGAGAAATATCAACAGGATATCAAAGACTTGCAGGGTAAAATCGACGACCTTAATCGCCCAGTGGAGCGGTCGTCACTCAATGCCGCACTCAATACCGGCGTAGGTTGGCTCACTGGCGGTGCTCTAAGCCTGGATCCGGGGTTCTTTTAAAGCTCTCCGACACACTAGGGTAGTAAAAAAATGGCAGCCCTTTATCAGCCAAGCAATCACTTGTATGCGTCTCAGTTGCATGAAAACCAATCGATATGAATCAATCCGTTGCGTTGCAATAGAGGCTTCGACCCCAAACGTTGCCTTGAATGGCGTACACGCAACTTCTGAAGGCTTTGGGCAGTGCTTAGCCTAAGAATCGGTTCTAACTTCAAGCTCCCTAGGAATTTCATCCGCTTGAGTAAAACATGCGTCAGTCCCGAATACGAATGAAGAGTGAGGGGCCACGACGTCAGTTTTCCAAGTATAAAATAAGTATCAAATGTCTGGTCTCATAAACCAGACTCCTCGGAAAGATGTCCGAACCTGGCGGCTTATCTAGTCAATCGCAGCGTCCGTAACGTTCGTATGGGTTCGGTACGGTATAAAAATGATATTATAATAGATAATTAGACACTAAGAATGAGTGGGGATCTCCGCGCAGCAATGCGGCGTCCTTTATATCCACCGAATCACGGATACCCCGAGCCGAGCCGGTAGATTTATCGTCCTCGCGCATTCAACGTATTCCGAAAGCTCTGTGGGAGGACTCTCTTTCTAATGTCCTTATCGTCAGCAGTAGGTCGTACTATCACGATCCCTATCCCTTGAATCCCCAGCAAATTGAGTGGGGGGCTGAGCTCGGGACTTGCCCTGAAATTTTCCAACGAGCTTTAGTCGAGGGTTCTATTATTATTGGTTGTACACATAAAAATACCGTGTCAGCACACAACGTCATTAGCCAACTGCCAAAAAATTCGCCAACAGTTATGTTGTTCAGCGAGAGCTGGCTGAAGAACAAAAGACTCTTTCGGGATCGGGGGCTGGGAGGTTGGATATACATCAGCAAACGCGACGAACTTCTGTGATGCCCCTCAGAGGCCCCAGAGGCTGTTCACCTTATGGCCAGAGGCCTCTGGCAATAGCTCAGGGCTGGTGTCAACGCTGCCTGAATAGGGACACACCTATACTGCATGGCTCGAAAGCGCCGGGTTTATACTTGTATTTTGTTTTATCCACCTGTCCATTTTGCTCACAAATGAATTCTGGTTGTGCATTGGGCGAGTTGAGGTACTCCCATTGCTGGTGTCAACATTGTATTGATTTGAAATTTTCTGCGTGTGGTAGCGATCCGACCAACTTTGCTCCGAGTGAACAACCCTTGGCAGGCAGGTTCACTGAGGCACTGCCACTTACCGTCTGACCCCACACACCTGCACCCGTGACTTTTGAAGCACGCCGCAAGAGACTAGCTTTCACACCTCTGGGTATTGAATAGCATTTAGATGTATTCATGCTATGGGGAAATAAAAATACAGGTGAGATAAAGAGATAGGTGTATCCGACGTGCACCATCAGTCCGCGCCCGACGGGAGCCTGCTTACCTAAACATACCAACCTACCAGAGGCCTCTGGCCATAAGGTGAACAGCCTCACAGAGGCTCGTCGCGTTGCTGATGTGGGTTGATCGCAGCCAGTGAGAAGCACAAGACTAAGACAAAAGAGCTCGAAGAGCGATGGGGGGGGGATGCTGAAGAATAGGGACAAGCGAACGCAGAAGGCACAGTACTTGCTGAGTGGCAGGTGAAGATACCAGTAATTGCCGGGTCTGTAATTGCCGACTCGGAGGCGGTGGTAGGAGTTGCTAAGCTCGGGCGATAATAGCACAGTGCCCTACTTCGCGCGTTAGTTAGACAGCCTGACGATCCTATTGTTTTTGTTGACGATGGAAATCCCTTGTCAAGTGCTTGTAAACTCGAGACTGTAATTGAACAGCATGTTATATAATAATCGACTGGTTCCAAAAATGAAATACATATTACAGATAAGACAACAATGAGCAAGCAAAGAAAACAAGTAGGGTATATGTGTCTAACGCATGCGAGCCACTCGATACATGTTCCTTCCGTATAAGAATACAAGTCTCTACTTTCCATCGTACGCGGTGCGATACGTTCCGACTGTCGACTCCTGATAATGGCCCCCTTGGCCGCGGATCCCAGGAGGCGAGGTTGATTGGGTTGGGTATCTGCTATGCGAGACAGGCTCAACTGGAGGAGCGTACGGATCGTGTCGCGTGTATCCATCTAGTACGCGGTGTTCACCCGCCTCGTCGACTGCCCTGCCATTCTTATCCCAGCGCTGGCTCGGGCTTCGTGCAATTGCATCATCCGAGGCACCGGGGTTGAACTCTCCAGCTTCGACTACCAAACGGTCCACTGAGGCTGCAGCCTGTAGCTGGGCGTGCGAGTCCGCGGCGTGCAATTGGACGTGAGAATCAGCCGAAGTGTCTTCAGATTTGCCCCTCGTCGTAAGTTCGATCGCATTCCCGGCCTCGGCAAGCTTTGCCTTCCGTTCTGCACGCCTCTCTCGCAGTACTTCCACTTTGACGCGAGCCATTTCGCGCCAAATCCACCACGCCGCGACGACGGTGATAAGAAATGTGACAGCCAGAACGACGTTGGAGATGATTGTGTCTTTAGTTGTGCGCGTTCCGTCAGCGGATTGTTCGAGTAGTACGCCCAGATAGACGGTGATGAACTGTTTGGGGAGGGAAAGGAAGGCAGCAAGGGTAAAGATCCAAATGTTCATGCCGCAAGTAGAAAACACGGCAGTTGTGACTGTCCAGATCCATGAACGTTCAGCGTAACATCAAACAGAACAAAAGAACTTACAATGCCCGGGTATGGCACTCAATCTAACCACAAACGCAACTAGCAGCCCCCCATCGCGAACAACGCGAGCAAGACAGGCGTAGGATGGATTCTTCTTCTCCATCTTGATTGCACGACCTCGGAGACAATATCGAAACGCGTAGAAATTTCCAATCTCCCCTATGAGTGTGCCGACTGTGGGGCAACGATTGATCGATGATTTAGCCAAAGTTGGCATGACGAATAGTCATCGCTACTTACCACATACGATTGCGAATCCAATCCAAAGACCCCAGACAAGACCACATAGTACAGCGACGATTTCATGACCAAAGAGCTACAAGTTGAGACGCGTTAGTAACTGCCACTGGTCAGCCGGATGGGACGTACTGGGGGGAATGAGAGGATGAACAGTACGATAATGGGGATAAGCCACCCAACCGAGAACTGGTGCATCCAGTCGGCGGCTGGTCTAAGCCATTCTACGATTTCTTTATGGTAAATTGTCATGAGAGCGGTTAGAACGCAGAGGATGACGATGGCGATGTACCAGGCTGATCAGTCGGGTAAAGGATTAACACGCGAATCACACACGAAGAATAGTCAACTCACGGATGTACTTCTTCCTGAGCCATGTCTGCCAACGAAAGACCTTCTGCCAGTTGACAATACCTCTTGCGAGCTCTTCCTTCTCGGAAGGGGTGGGAGAGGGAGTTCGTGTTGGGGGATATCGTATCTGCGATTGGGGTTGGGGTTGGGATTGGGCAACCATGACGGCAGTGGAGGTGAAGGTCGACCACAAGTGTGCACCGAATTTAAGCGGTGAGATAACTACGGACGCCTGCGTCGATTGTGGATGGCTCCAGGTTGCCCCGCCTCAATAAAAGAACCTCCCTGAGTCACGTGCCGTAATTGTTTGTTACCAAGCACTTGGCTCTGGTCATGATCCACGTCGCCAAGCGAAATACCAGATGATTGATGCCGCATATACATCTCGAAAAGGGGGGGGGGGGGCGAAAGCAAATTATGAACGGTACTTCACTCGTATTCCTATAATTCGGAAATGAATGAATGAAAAAATTGAACAATTTGTATGCATTGTCCGTAGCATATCTGCCTGAAATCTAGTGGCGCAACCCCCTTGGCTCGGGGGCCAAAGTAAGGTAGCCCTTCCAAGACTGCAATGGCGTGTCTCAGAGAAAAATACGCCTACCTTGAAAGGATGAACGCGCGCAAGTCGGTTTCTGGGCCGGTGTGCCCTTCGCGCATCGCCTCGTCGGCCATGGATAGTGCGCAGTCCAAATCCACGACAGCCACCATAGCATGCGTCTTTTTGGCCGCGTCAGCCTGAGGTATGTGCACTACTCCGAACCCAGGATTACCATAGCCCCTTATCTTGATGCGCGTGCGAACTCCCGAGAGGAACTTAGGGCGGTTTCTGATATCCTCCGCCGACACCGAATGCATGAGGAAGTGCAGTTACGTTGCCGTATGCGGACACATTCTGGGCTGTTGTATGTATCTATGAGCACAATTAGGTGGCCTGGTATTGACGAGATAGTGATGAGGGTTCGAATTACCAGTTATAGTCGCCTATAAGTAAGTACATGGTGGGCCTAAGGTTTCCGAGTTATCGATCCATCACATTATGTTCCAGCTATGGCTAGCTATCTGTCGAGCGACCCTCCCTCCGTACAGCGCTACTTCAGGTCGTAAGGGGGACGGTAGGAGTTTGCTTGACCGTGAACACCACAACGAAGTCGGAATTGTACGTTTTTAGGGGCGGATTTAGCCTCATGGTCGGCGAAGTATACGTGACCGTTTGGGGCTGCCGTGAATTGGATCTAGCAGTACTTAGCACTCGGGGCCCAGCGTCTAAAACCTTGTCCATAGCATCTCAATGCTTAAACCCGTGAAGATGACGAAAGCCTTGGATTGTAACCAGTTACTAACCAAATGTGATGAGGCCCGCTGAGGTCTACATGTGCTTATCTCCCACCCTAGCATCGTCACTCTGTCCGTCCTTAGTTGCGCTGACATTATATCTCACATTCATGTCCATCATTTCCGTTCTCGCATTCCTATCCCGTTAGACACTCATTTCATGTTCCATTTACAATCCTCGCCCCCATCTACTATAGGAACCGCCTGTTCGTGTACGTAGATTGCACTACTTTTGGAATCCGAGTTAGTTGGCAAGTTCACTGACTCAATCTCTCTAAACCCCAACACCGCCAACGCTCGCGTTCCGCTCATATGTACATCCGAATGTTTCATCCACACATCCCTCGAATGTATTTAAATAACTTGTAGCAAGCCTTGTTCAACCGCAGGTTCGAGCCGGCACTTGCCAACCAGCTTAGCTTTAACAGGTAGCGCTGGGCCTATCGGTGTGTATGTTTGATTTCCATCTGCTGGCCAACCGCGCAGCAGCACGCGTGCAGAAAATTTGTTGGCGAGCTGAGCAGCTTCGATAGCGGAGTAGTGCTCTTTGAGACGTGCCCTCAGGTGGTCCTGGATAAGTTTCAGATCAATATAGGGGAGTAGGGTAAGTAGCTACAACACGTACATCATAGGCTTTAATGAGCACACCGGGTTGGATAGAAGAAAGTCCCTCTCTTGTTTGGCTCCTCAGAAGATCAAGCGGCGAGCTCCTGTCGGATTTGTTTAGTTGAGCGGACTCTGGGTGTTTTAAAATGTTATTGGTCGTCAGAGTATGAATTGTAGTCGGAGATTGTTCATTCAGGGGCAGTAACAGATAGGTGTTACTTGCTTTGGCCGACCGAATCTGAGAAAAAACTACAAGTATTCTGAGTGGAATTCGGATCCAGGATGTGAAAAGACGCATACATGAATCGCCTGGTGGTAGACCCCAGTGAATGATACTGTCGAGTTGAATTCCAGGCAGACTGGCGGGTGCAACGTGATTCCCCCGGAGCAGCAATAGAGTCGATTTCGAGGTCTTGAGTTTTTCGATCGCTCTGGCAGTACTAGTTTGCTTGTGTGGCGCCCTTACAATGGGGAGGCTAGGTGAGATTTTATTAAGCTAGCCGATC
Source organism: Ceratobasidium sp. AG-K (assembly GCA_037039685.1). NCBI lineage: Eukaryota > Fungi > Basidiomycota > Agaricomycetes > Cantharellales > Ceratobasidiaceae > Ceratobasidium > Ceratobasidium sp. AG-K. Next base: position 490,930 of record JAWNGF010000002.1, read on the forward strand.
GACCCTAATTAGACAAATGGCTCCGAGCTCTTCTCACGTTGTACTTACTATCGCGGTATGGGGGGTTGCATTCTTGCTATGCGCGATAAAGCATACACTTTTGGGGTGCTTTCCGTAGAGATAGTAGATAAAAGGGATGGCGTCAAAATCCTCTTGAAGGGGGATGTACCAATGCGACGAAGATTGACTCATAACGGCGCTATTATCCCAATCCGAAATTAATATGGCCCATGACAATAAACACACAAAGCCTTTCTTACCTGCCCGATACTCCAATAAGGGGATTTGGTGTGGCCCATGGGGAGACAAATGATTGAAGTTATCGCCTGAGGGCCAAGCTCGAGAGGAACCCGCATGTGAATGGTACTCCCCTATTCGATAGATTGAGGTTGTATAAGGAATAACCTCAGCAGTAGTAAGTAAACTACGACACCTTCGCTCTCGCTGCTCTCATCGCTGCCACCATTAGCTAAGTTGTTGTGGAGGACATTGTTTGTAACATTCCCGTATATGGCCGAAGTTTGGTTACGTTCCGCAGTGTCACGGGGCGTTTGTTGAGGTACGAGTGTGTATTCATTTGAGGCGACTGAGCGGTAGCAGGTATTTGTGTTAGTGCCTAGATTGATATTTGAGAGCGCTTGAGCTGCCTCCGACAAAGTTTGAGCGGCCAGGGCAAGGGCGTTAGCGGCCGCCGCTAAACTTGCTGCGCTTTGGGCAAATGGATGATACTTATTGCCAGCATCCATGAGGTGAACAATATTAATTTAAGCTAGAAAAATGAGTGGAGGAGATGGGAGGATATGGAGTTCGGGATGATATCGACGGTAGCAATCAAGTGGCAATCAGTGTGGATCATGCATGGGTGGCGTGCACGTGATTATTGGAATCGGACCAACTGGTTCTACGATTATATTTTGTTTACTTCTGCTATATATGCGTCTGGCCGGCGGATCACACCCGCAGGGTTCGTATTTCGGAGGCTGAGAGTGGCCCGATGCTTAAATATGCCAAAGCTGTAAATGTGTCACCCCTTATTATAACTTGGTCTTTGCGTTTGTTTCCATTCTGACCCTCCGAGAGGTTCAGTAAGTGGAGTGGCGTGATAGTTAAAATGATCTTGCATTAGTGTTATCACACCGTGACATACTGTAGAGACAGAACTTCGTCTTGGAGATCTTAATCTATAGAATAACTGTCAGGAGATTACGGCAAGTCCTAGATTTGGCAGATACAGCTAATGAGTGCCTCACAGCTCCCTTTAGGGAGTACACCCAGGAAACTATGGCAGTGGGCGGGCCCATTGTAAGTCCATGGGAGCATCAGCATCTCCACAAAGAAGGGCTTATGGTGCGGAGTGATAGTTCTGATACAAGGCCGCACAAACTGGCTGTCGCTAGTCTTACGTCCACCACTCAGCACGCAATTACTCATACAAGCAAGATAACATTCTATAAAGAACAAGAGCTGATACCTAGATACTTTTGACACTGTTCTCCATCACACATTTACAACTCCTCCTTGACTTTCTCAACGGTCTCTTCCACAGCCTCCTTGGCCTCCTCCTTCTTCTCCTCAAGGAACGCAGCAAGCACGTTCGCCTTCCTCTTGATCTCATCAAGTTTGCTTGGCTATACGCACGTCGCACGTCAATACCCGCCGAGTTAGTCTAGGAAGGAGACTTACCGCCAAAGTCCTCTTGGCCAAAATTCCGTTCAAGCGCTTCGCCTCCTTGGTTACCCACTCATCCGCACCAGAAGCAAGCTTCTCCATCACGCGAACATAGTACGACGCGTTCTCGCCAGCTGCCTTGGCTTCGGCGTGGATAGTCTCACGAACGGCCTTGTCGGCGGTGTAGTAGCGTTGAGCGAGCGAGTCAAGAGTGGGGAGACGTCCAGCCTATGAACAATCATTAGTGGATGCGATTCTGTCACAAACGATGAGAACGTACGAGCTCGTTGAGACCACCACCAACGGCGCGTTGAGTGCCGCAGTGCTCGTTCAAGAACTTGACAAAGTCGGCCTCGGAACGACCAACCTCGTAAGGGACCGCATCTAAGACAAATTGTGAGTCCGAGTCTCACTACTCGAACCTTGGTACTTACCCTTGTCGGAACCCTTGGGGAAGAACTTGATCGTTGGGTACGAGCGCACCTGATACCTGGCAGCAATGTCCTTGTTCACAGCAGCATCGGCGTCCATCTGGGCAACAATGCATTTCGGCTCGTCCTTGTAAGTCTTGGCAACCTTTTCGAGAGTGGGTTTGAGGCTCTTGCAGTGTCCACACCAAGGAGCCGTGAACGCTGTAGGATACTTAGGACACGTAGTGTTAAGCATTTAGGCAGAACGTACCGACAAGAACGTCATTTTCGGGGTTCTAGTTAATCGGTCAGTATCGAGAGTTCGCAACACGAACAGAGAGATGCATACCAATGCTACTTCGTCAAAATCGCGATAAGTAAGTTGGAGAGTTTCAGGTGGCGGCGGGGGTTTGATATTCGACTTGACACCGGCGTTCTTTTCGATACTAGTGAGATGGTCTCTATTAGCGGGCTTTTTGGGACAGTAGGTAATACAACTCACAAGGCAGCGAGATCGTTGAGTTCACGACCACCCTCATATGGTTCAGACTTGGTGGCATCATCAGGGCCGAACCACTTGAGGGCTACGCGGGATTAGCAATCATGCCCGAGAGTAAGTGGCAGGACACTCACTCGGGAAGCCGGTAACGCCGTGCTTTCCAGCAATCTCCTTGGCCTCGCCGTCCGCATCTGCCTTGACAATCAAGACCTTGTCTTTCGCGTGGCTGAACGCGTCTGCGAGTTGTCTGGCGGAGTAAAAGATGAGCAAGCAGCACCGATTTGTCATCCGACACGTACTCATAGACGGGCACCAGGTTCTTGCAGTGGCCACTATACGGGACTTAGATAGGCCTGCAACGCGCAATCATTCAACTACTCACCACCAAGGGGCATAGCTATTACAATGTCAGCATCATTCAACCACAAGACACAATGTAAGAACTCACAACTCGACAAGTGCGGGCTTTCCCTTTCCAATGATTGAGTCAAAGTTCTTCGAGTTGACCTCAACTACATTAGAGGCCAAAGCAGGGAGAGCAGCCCACGCCACAACAAAAATCCAAGAGACGGCGCGCATCCTGTGGTCGTCGATGCGAGAAACTGACGTGGAGCATTGACTAATGGCTCTAATTGGTCCCTGGTCCCTGAGTCCCTGACGTGTCACGAGACGAATAGCCACCCCGTGCTGGTGCATGCGTGCTAGACATCCCACATTCTCCCCCTACCCTGATTTTTGAGGCAAATTTATTCGGGGTTAGAGCTCAAAATCATCTTCCGGGAATCTATACTGTAAACCCGGTTTCGAATACGTTTTGCCGTCCTCACGCATTTACACCCATCATACGCGAGAGCACATGTATTCGTAGCAAGATAGCTATTCATGAGAATTTTAAAGGACCTGGAGAAGCTAAAATTATGTATGTTTAGCCAGTCGCGTCTCCGCATTAGTGATCCCGGAGCCGGACATCTCGCGTGTTGCCAAGCGCCGGCACTGAGCTGACCAATCAGCCTTATTCATCACCCGCTCATAGAAATTTGTGATCATCCTCCACCGGATGACTGATCTCCATCCAAGTATTTAAGCGACCTCCCTCTTTGTGGCACTTTACTCCCACTCTTAGATACCCTTTGTCATGGCTACGCACACTGAACTAGAACACGAACAAGAACAAGAACTCGACCAACCCGAGTTTATCGACCAATCCGATGTTGCCGTCGAGGTTGGCGACGAACCAGATGCCGACCATCCTATGGATGAGGACGATGACGGTGCACAGCCGGATCGGGAGCAGGACGAAGTAGTCTGGGAAGATAATTCGATTCAACAATTTACCACTCATAACGCCGCCTCACCCGACGAGCCGAAATCCGTTTTTACCATTGCCGCCCATCCAACCGAGCCAATAGCCGTTTCAGGTGGCGAAGACGACTTGGGATACATTTGGGACACCCGCACCGGCGAGGTGATTACCAAGCTTACTGGGCATACCGACAGTGTTGCTGCTGCCGGGTTTAGTGCCGACGGGCAAATGGTTGCGACAGGTGGAATGGACGGGCACATCAGACTCTGGAGACATGTCGCCCGGTCGGGAAACTGGCGCACTTGGGAATTTTTGACGGATGTGCAAGGTCCGGATGAGGTTGTGGTAAGCACCCTGGTCATTTTGCCGCCTTCCTGCCGAGCCTGACTTGTCCCTAGTGGCTCCGATGGCATCCTACTGGCAATGTACTAGCCGCCGGCTCCACCGACTCCACAGTTTGGATATGGAATTGTACGTTTCTCCATTTCATTGGTTGTAGCTTTACTAATATGGTAATCAGTCCCTTCGGGAACTCCTCTCCTCGTCCTTTCTGCTCACGACTCCCCCGTCACGACTGGAGTTTGGACGCCCAACGGCAAGCGCCTCCTAACGGCCTCAGAGTCCGGGTCCCTCATCTTCACCGACCCTCGCACACCTGCCCCCGCATTCAAGCTATCACCATCTGATGCCAGGTTCGCGCTGGACGGTGGCATCACGAGCGTTGGGATCAATGGTGCGAGTACTCTGGCCGTTGTTGGAGGTGCAGATGGGGCTGTAAGGGTCGTTCATTTGGGCAAGGGGGAAGTTGTAGGAGCGCTGGAGAGTCACGCAGAGGGCCAAAGCGTCGAATGCGTTGCGTTTGTCTATCCCACGGCATCGGTACCGTTCCGTCTTCCAGCGGGACGAATCCGGTAGCAACGGCCTCGACCGAACTCGAGCTCGTCCTAACCGGCGGGACAGATGGCAAGATTCACGTCTCGGATTTAAACACCCTGCGGCTCCGTGCGACGTTGAACGGCCACGAGGATGCGATTACGTCTCTTACGGTTCATGAAGGTGGGCGACTGGTCACTTCCTCGAGCGCGGACAAGACTCTCAGGACATGGGATGTCCGTTCTGGGGAATGCATAAGGGTGCACAAGGGACATGCTGGACCCGTGCTTGGTGCAGCAGTTGGAAAGGGAGGGGAAGAAGGCAAAGAGGAAGTTGTGATAAGTGCAGGTGATGAAGGTGTTTGTCTGGTATTTCCTACCCGATGATTCGTTGCGTTAGAGTAGATCCTGTATTAATTTTATTGAGTTGAATTGAATTCTAAATGTGGGTGTATGCGTTGGGCGTATGCAGTATCATTTTTCCCGATTATATGCGAGCCGGCGTGATAAGGTAATGAGGGCGATCGCCCAATCACTACTAGGCCCGCAGGATATTGAGTTACAATAAGACATAGGCGAGAGTGCATCATCGAAACTCCTCTGAAGTTATTAGTAGGTAATTCCATGATAACATTTTATTTATTTACTTCTCGAAACGCATGTGAAGCGATGTAATCTAGCCAAATCCAACACTCGGACCTGTATTCGAACGTCCCCTGTTTATCTTCCGCTTTGAAGTACGGGCTTATATAGCCTCCCCCCGGCAGATTAGTTGTTGACTCGAACGAGGTGATTAAATAAAAGGGGAGGACGTGCTAGTACGCTATGTTGATACTCTTAGACCAACTCAATGGCAACGGACTTACTACGCTCTCGACCGACACGCGAGACTATTTGACGCAGCATCACCCCATTCTGTCGCCATGCGCAGACGATGGAAGAGACTGAAGCATGGCACAGAGTCTGGCTACCCACGAAGGGTAACGCGAGCTTGCCAACACTCGCAGAGATAGACTAATCCCAACGGTGACTATACTTGCTCAAGCATTCATATCAAGCACAGCTACAGCTCAAGGTAAATGACGCAAACCCACGTGACTAACCGAGTCAAGCCTGATCCCACAAATGAATCCAAAAAGAAAATGGTAAAATTGCATAAAACGACAGCAATGAACAAGAAGCATACAATACTGTACAATTAAGGCCCGTAACACCCATCGCATTTATCCCCTCGTGCGAGGTCAACTCTCCCCGATGAATTTATCCCCCTCATGTAAACCTATCCCTATATGGATTTATCCCGGCGCAAACTCATCCCAGCACCATATCATCGTCCTCGTCGTCCAACGCCGCCGTCTCGCCTTGGGGTGTCGTATGCGGCGCGCTAGGCAACACCTGCACGGGCACACTCCACGGATCTCCCTCGGGCTGAGTCTGGGACGGCATCGTCCCCGATCGCCGGCGTGTGGTTTCGGGACCTCGTCGTCGGGATGGGCCGGCGTCGGCTTCGGGGGCTGCGGATGCTGGGGTGGGGCCTCGGGGGTTTGTGGGCATGGCCAGCTGCAACTTTTGTCAGCTTCATGTAGATAGGTGGGTTGTGGCACTTACTGGTCGTAGATTCCTAACAGCCACATTCCTCGCTTGCGGGGCAGGCCTCACTCCAGCATGAATCACCATATCGGGTACAGGACGCTGGACCGGCGCGGGGTTGGTCCTCCCCGCCATATTCCCAGCAATATTCACCAACGCCCGGGTGACAGTCGTAGTCAACCCCCGACGCGGGACTTCGACTTCCGTCGCGACAGGTGCACCCGTCGGGGGATTACCCGACCGAGCCACAACGCCTTGACTATCATCCTCTTCGCGCGCACTAGCAACCAATCAACACCAGTCCAGTTGAACACACCCAAACGCACCTGCACCAAAATCGATGCCCCTCGGCCCAGGCTTTGCTCTGACACTCCTTGCCACAATACTTGGCCTTGCGACACCTTCGGCACTTTGCAAACTCTCGCGGAAACTCTTCCCATCGCCCGCACAGCATATTCGCGCACTGTCGGATTCCGCCCCGTTGATCGTCTTTGCGGCACGCGTTGCGCATAATCACGCCCGCCCAGTACTGGATTTCGTGCGGGAGGCGGGGGAGCGTCGTCTCGGAAGGCGAGGGCCTAAACGTGAACCGCTCGACCAACGAAAAGACATTGGGAGACTGGGCCGTGGCGCTCAATGGCGCACTCGGCTTGGGTTCGTTGGACGCATCGACGAGCGCACGGAGCGTCGCAGGAGTCTCGTAAAAAGCTTGTCGGACATGTGGGTATTTGCTTAGGTAAGCGAGGAGTTGGAGACTAAACAGCACTTCCTCGTCGCCATAGGGCCCGGGATTAACCGGCGCACGACGCGGTTCTGGGGCGGCTGTTTCTGTGAGCGGGGCAATGCCGGCTCGGGGCGTCATGTCGTTGGTCGGTACGCGTGCGCGGGGAGTGGTGATTCCGACGACTGGGACGGCACCGGGCGCGCCAGGGGGAGCGCCCATCGCCAAGTCGTCGTTTTGTTCAAGCGCGACGACACCCACGCCGACGCCTTCCCCATCATGTCCATCGCCATTGCCCCGTCTCCGTCGGCCGCATCGACAATCCCAATCGTTCGTCGCTCGCCCTGTTGGTTTTCCTCTGGGTCGGCCTCGGTGTCGTCTCCGTCGGTATCGCGCTCTCGACGCGGTCGGCGAGTGATGGTCCCACGCCGACCGCCCGGCTCTCGTTGTTCCTCGTCTTCGTGTGCGGGCCAGGGTGTGCGCGGCTGGAACGCTCCTGGGACAATCGGACGCTGGCCCGTCCACGGTTGCGCAGGCGCATCATCCCACACGGGCCGCCCAACGACCGTGCCGCTGCGCTCACGTCCAGGAACCATAACGCTCCCGGTCGGAGTCCCGGATCCTACAGGCGTCGCATTAGCCGAAGCGTCCGACGACTGGGCAGTATTCGGAGAAATAGCACGACCGAGAACAGGCGAGGGTGGGGCATTTGAGCCAGATGCCGAGGGGATGGGGATGGGCGATGCGGTCCGGGGAGGATCAAACGAGCCCGGCATACGGTTTGAGCGGGCGGGGGAAAGCAGAAACGCACCCGCGGGAGGTGCGCTCGGACCCGGCAGAGACGCGGCGCTTGCATAGCTGCCCTCAGAGTCGTTGCTCATGCTGCGACCTGCGGATCCGACACGCAGAGGGGCTGGGCCAGGTGGAGGCGTTGGGGAAGGCCCCATGTCGCTCGCACTCATCTCCTCGTCGCCCTCGTCCGAGCTTGGCCCAGTTCGAGCGGGAGCGATAATTGGCACGGGGGCAGTTGGTGCACGGGGCTGGGCAGCCGCACGGGCACGCAGATTGTCCGACGACGTTGCATTCTCGAGCGCACGGGCCAACTCCACTGCGCGCTGACGCTCGAGGGCCTCTTCCCGCCGCTTGACCCGCACCTCTCGCGACTCGCGCGGTGCCCCAGATCCAGTGGCAGACGGACCTGGCACACGTCAGCGCCAGCCACAACCACTCCAATGTACTCACCAATGGCAAATCCCTTGCCCTTGAGCCACACGGCGAGAATACAGCTCACGACACCGAGCGCACCGGCCTGGACGACCCGACGGCGGATATGCTCCGAGCCACGCACTCCGATATTCACCACGCTCTGAAACGCAAGACTAAACGTTCTGGCTGCGAGCGGATCGATCTGGTAGGGAAACGGTGTGCCAGGCGTGGGGATATAGGGCACCGCATACGCCGCCGGGTGTGGCTTGTCGCGCCCACCAATCTTGAAGCGCTGCGCTGCCTTTTCCAGCTCGGCCCTTGATGAAGACTCGAGATAAAACTCGCCCTCGTCGTCGTCGTATGTCGTCGGCGAAATCCGGTGTTCGAGCGTCCGCACCTCGTCCGGCGCACTCAGGGCATAGATCCACGCCGCATCTCGCCTGCGCGGTGGATTCGCACAAAAGTCGCGTAGGATCCGGACCAGTCGTTCCAGCCCCCCGTCCAGCGTCAGGATCTCACGGATACGGGGCGACGTCGACGTCAGATACACCAGATGTGTCAGCGAGTTGTACAGTGGCAAGGCACTCGTAGCGTCCAACGCTACAAAAAATCAGACCCGGTCCACCCCACCGACGATTACTCACCTCGTCGGTCATACAGCTGACTCGTAATACACACACACGCCCGATTTTGCGGTGGAAACGCAAAGTTGGACTCTCTCATCCTTGATTTCGATCGCTGAACGAGGGTTAGCTCCTGTCGATCCACTGCATGGCACGCACCTCTTGTTGTCGTGGTCGCTGTCCACCGTCGGCTGTGTGGCGCAACCCTGCTGTTCCACGGTTATTCAGGGTCCTCTTTGAGCCCCTATTCTGCGTGCCCTATTCCCACGGCGCCGTGGCGCGATTTATTTGCCTCGGCTTTTCGGGTACCACTCGCCGCCACCCCGCGTCGGCTAACATTCGTCGACTCGCTCAGTCAGCATTTCACTTTTGGCTCGTAGCGCCGTTTATCGGCGTCTTTCCCGCCCGTTTGCCACGCGTCCCGTTTCGTGCAGACGCTCTACGCCGTCCTTTATGCTCTCACTTCTTTGTGCCTCGTGTGAGCCAGATAATGAGCTGGCCATCATTTGATCCTGTTACGTTACTGTTTCGGTTCAAAGCGGTTGACGGCGTCATGGCATGATAAGGACCCTGTGAGTCAGGCCAAACGCGTCCTGTGCTCTCGTGCGTACTTTTGCGTGTCTACCTGACGCGCAAGGACCGGGTGGCGAAATTCGAGATGTATTTCCAAAGTCGGGTCGGTTGTTATGATGCGGTTCATTGATTCGCCACTTGCTTTTGAATTTCACAAGTTGAGCGCTGATCGCTAATTGTAAACCCGGCAGTTTGAAACATTCTGATTGGCGAGCATGTCTGAAATTTGTACTGGTAGGTGTGGTGGTTCATGACGCGCTTACCTTGGCAGGTGGAGTGTATGCCGGCTCGCCAAGGGGGACAAGGCCTGGAGCGTGAGCAAGCCCAGAGTTAATGGCATAGCCATGTTTTGAACAGGCCGTTCGAAAGCAAATTGCAGGGTATATGCATTGCTAGCCAACTATACACCTGCGAGCGATGGCGTCTAAATTATCATGTTGTCTCAGCCTAAATGTAGAGGCTGGACCGAGATCGGCAGATGCGTATACGAGACATACAACACAGGCTGCCACATATTCGACCAAACAACTCAAACCCAAGAGCGATAGGCATACGGAAATATTAGGACTCTAGCTGAGGGACAGGATGTGGTGACAGTGTTAGTTTATGAATAGTGGACTAGTAGGACCGGGACTGGACATGAGATAGTTGTGGCTCGCCGTCTGTGAACGGCTAGAGCGTATGATAGGGGGGCCACGAGGCTCGAAGGGACCACCGGGTGTCTACCTACCAACGTTCACTCATTCACTCTACGACTCGGCAGAACCGTCGAAGCGAAGCTTCCAACCGCTCATCCCGTTGGCGTAAAACATCGTCGACCAGCTCGATTCACAGCAACGGACTGCAGTACTCTTTGCACAGGATAAGCTGATGAGCAGGTCCTATAAGATCTTTCTGAATCAAATTCGTGCTGAACAGGAGGGATACGGAAAACAACAGGAGCCGAGTTGTAACAAATCTAAAACCCTCCAGTTTCCTGTTGCGTTCGAGCCTGTGCTCAGTTTCCTATGCTCATCGGCCGTTAGAATCGATCCCCGGTCAACTATTTTTCTTCCTAGTGCTCATCACTTCAAATCAACCCTCTGGAATCGCTGTTGTCTTGGTCTGGGACACTCCCCGATAGCGTGGAAGACCTCGTGATTCTGATACAGCTTCCAAAACAGGTAAACACTTGCCTACCAGTAGCCACATGTACCACCTACGTCATTTCGAGTAACTTCTATATAATGTGCCGAGTCTCTAGTCAAACTGGTATCCTATTGATGCTCTATCACCTGCGTTTATATCTCGATCCAATTCAGTATACCTGTCGGCGGCTATGGTTCGGTACCCTTCTCGATTAGCAAGGAGCAGCGGGGGACCATGGACTTCACGCTCGGTTGGGGACAAGGCGACGTGTTTACCTGGTATCGCTGCCTTTCAAGACCCATGAGGTCTGCATTTATCACAAAACTCCAGATCCGAATCGGAGGGGAATCCACATCATCGACTAGTACTCGCATACCTAGAGGATGGTACTGTTTGTCGCTTCGACAGACGACCGGATACAGGGAAATCTGGGACTTTGAGCCTAGAAACCTTCAAACACGACCAGACCCCTCGTGATGCCGCGGATGATTATTGTAATCCGACTAAGGAGGACGTAGCCACCCTACAAACTAGGACCAAGTGCGAGCTGGATATCAACATGCCCCCTGGTACCGACCTTTTGCTAATCATATCGGCATGCTTCGCAACTCACCAGAATCCCGAGACCCGCAAATACACACTCCTAAAGTACAACTGCTACTTTTTTTTCATGGACTATCGTCATGATTGTCCGCAGGCACGCTCTCCCCTTTGTCCTTCCATCACCAGTTGTGGTCGCTACGAACTTGGAGCCCGTCGTAGAATTTATGACTGCCTCTCTCACAGAAATTATATCCAAGGGCTTGCTCGGCATGGTTCTTGATATGATTACTACATTTCGAGCCGAAACTGGGCAAAACTTGAACAGTGGGTTGGGTAAACGCGAACTGCTTGTCTGGGGACTCCCGACTGGGGTTGTTCGACGAATAATCTGTCGTTATATAAGACTGAGGGTTGCTTGACGATCAGGTGCACGCACAAGTTTTCCAGGCAGCCTTCGCAGCTGGATCGGCGGCGGCGCTTACGGCGGCCCGAGACGTCGTCCAGTGTGACTCGATGCGCAAGAAAAGAGGGCAGGAAATTTCAGATACAGCAACAGGAAACTCAAAGCAGGAAATTTTGTGGAACCAAATGTGGGACGTGTGGCCAACAGTGTGGGCCTCTGCTCAAGAGAAAATAATCCACATAGTACTTCGAATCCTCAACGAGACGGTCGACGAGATGGTGGCTTTGGCTACAAGAGACCTTGTAACAATGTTTGTGGACAACAAAAACCAGTTAGTCGAGGGTGTGGTCAGTGAGCTGATCTATGTTCTTTTAACCTCGGTCTGCACATCTAAGTCACCCTGGTTGTGAACTATAGGCTGAAGGCAAGGTTAAGGTCACAAACCTGCAAGGCAAGCCTTTGTCTCTTAATGAATTCCAAAGCAAAATAATCCAAACTGTCCGGTCTGCGTACGTTCAGATTATGACTGCTGAGCAGTACACCCCGGAGATCCAAAACACCATGAGCAATGCTTGGCAAGTGTCGCGGGAGTACAACCAGCTCAAATCAACAGCACCCGATATACCAATGAGATCTCAGGTTGAAGGTTAGTTGGACGGGATGCATTTAAACTCTGGAATTTTATTGTTGATCACTCGGATTAGGGGTTTGAGCGGGGATGTACAATCGATACGCGTCCCTACTATGAGCAGAAATATCTTAAGCTTCCCAATATTTATCTCCATTGTTTCATCCTATCCTATGATCGTTACTCTATGCCCCTCCCGCACGTTAGTTCTGTGTGATAGCTAGATATATGCGGCCAACCTGGCGTTTGTTAGGCAACGTGATTGTTTGCCCCACACACAGCACCCACTTCTCCCCAGAATTATCATATCTATAGCCATGTTGTCTACCGTAGTTATGTATCCCCAGTATTGTTCCCCACCCCCATTGTCCGGGTGTTCGATATTTTGCGTGTATCAATTACGCATTTACTCCGCAGTTAAGTTCGCGGCTACAGGTTTCAAACCCGTCGTCAGGTGTCCATCACTCCACGGACTTATCTTCAGGTTAGTCACAATATCAAGGAAATCCAGAGGCCTGATACAGTCCAATGCTGGTCGGGATTTGAGATGCATGTCGACCGGTTATCTTCTTTCGGGTGCATGTATTCATAATATTCGACTCGAGATTCCAATTGGTGTCCTATATACCTAGTGACACTTGATAAACACTGAGGTAACCATATTCCCACTATGTAGGATCATTGCCCAGGGATGATCGTTTGTTGAAAATTTCAAACACACAGCGATCGCCAATTAGTGCCAGAATTTTTTCAGCCTGCGGGCGAAGCCTTTGGGTCCTAGTATTCGTGCCTACTAGGAAACGCAAGCTTAGGACGAAATAACTGCGATATTGATATCTTAATCGGAGCAGAGCGCTAGATAGGGAGCACGCCGAGACAGTCGAGCGGAGAATGCAAATCACAGATGAGCATAGTTTTCGAAACATACACACCCTCTGAGCAGCCAAATACCGGTGAATCCACTCCCGATGATTGGCATGTGAGAGCGGGGGTCATATGAGCCATGACGCCACCGGTGTACTCTAGCTTACTATATCAAGCCACAAAACAGGAGACACGCCCCGGTCGCACGCAGGGAAACCCACGGGATTGCGCAACATAAGGGGATGTTGCATGAGCGGCCACGACGGAGACGATGGTGGTGGGTGATACGGACTCGTCACAGCCGGTCGTCGGACCGAGGGACCCCAGACACAGCTATCAAACGCGTGCATATACAGGAACTCAAATCGGTCGATCGATGTGGTTGAGGCAAGTTAGCCCCCTATACCATTTGGTTATAACTCACCGTGCGATAATACACGTTGCAAAATGAGCTCTCTCAGTAAGGTATATTAGACGGCATTCTTGCCGCCCACGATTTCGACCTCGCACAAGCACGCATACACTCTGAAACAATGCCCTCATACAACTTTGGCAACCAATAGCTACTCTACTTGCAACCCATGTACACGGCGTAGGCGTGCCGTTCACATGCCCGACTACTTGAGAAAACGTGCCGAAGACGCGCACCGGGATGCAATCGTATTTGTATGATCGGCTACTCAGGCTAATACATCGGGATATCCCCAGGTGGTCGCGGCTACGAAAGCCGTACTAGTATATATATGCGTGCCGTAGTTGAATTAAAACTACCAACCGGAATGATCACTAATGGGTATCCGTTGGCCCCGCGCAAATTTCATAACAACAATCACCCAATCCTGCTGGTCGCGGGGCCATTTGTATTCAGAAGAGAATAAAAAGCAGTCATAATGTGGTATCATCCAACAAAATCCGGATTCACATGTACAGGCCTTGGAGTCATAAGCCGGGAATATGAGCTGCGGATGGTAGCCCGAGAGAGTCCGCAGATAAACTTCAACACGTCATAGGCCCTCGCTGGCGCACCTCATCGGGCAAAGTTAGCATCGCTAAGCGCAGAGTGGTGAAAAGGACCTTGCCTAGATAGAGTTGATGGTCATAAAGTTGGCGCAGGCTGTTCACATACCGGTAACAGACGGCGAAAGTTGAGAAATGTCAATCCAGAAAGTGTGGGAACGACTCTGGGAGACCATTCAAGCGACATCTCTTGCTCGGTTGACGGCGAAGCTTCGCGAAGGTTACCGAAAAAGTCACCAAGAAAACGTGCGAGCAAACAGCGAGCGAAATATTACCAACGCCACCAATACGGCCAATAGAATCCAATAGGAGATATCCATAACGCCACTTTAGAAAGGGGACAAACACAGGCCCATGTGGAGGCAAACGGCAAGCCTGCCGGAGAAGCCACCAGATATCCAGGGTTGAAAACGTGGTGTCGGGGCGTATGAGTGGCCACCAAGTTGGCGATGGACACGAAGGTGGAGCGATGAGATGCGAGAGGCTGCTAACATGAGATTCGCAGCGAGGACAAGATGCGGTGCAAAACCACGATGCAAGTCACGGTGATTCCTCTGCCGCCGGCAAAGACGGTGCTCGGACCGGAGGACCCCAGACACGGCGATCAAGCACTATGATATCATTCTAGTTCATTCGACGACACTCAAAAGGAGACGGCACTGAGCTTGACACTGCTGAACTTGCGCTTGCCTTGGAATCTGCTGTTGAGCACTCTGGAACTGGCGTGCTCAGACTCGCTTCTCGCTCCACACTTGATCACACTCCACTTGATCAGCTATAAATTCTCCACTCGCGTTGGATCGGACCTCAGCCATGCCTTCCCTCGACATTCCTAGCTCTCCCTCGGACGACGGCTCGCTGGTCTTCGACTCTAGCTCAGAAGGCATCCGCACGCCGAATGAGCGTGTTTCGCCGGTGATCAACGGTGCCAAGGGTGTCACGGCTGTGGGCGTCGCTGTCCATTCCCCTCCGGCTCTATTTGTTGGTAAGTCCGTAGCGATAACATTGTGGTGGTATTGCTAAGTTATACAATGCAGGCACGCCATTTACAACCGGCGCCAACACACTCTTTGAATACCCTTTCCCGCCCACACGACCAACATTATCTGCAACGTCCTCCATCTCCTCTGTCGCATCTTCAATTCTGGGTCCTCCCTCGCCCTCTACAAGGGCGAAATATATCCCCCGAACGACCAAATCACAATCAACTTCGCGGCGGAGACTCTCTGGAAACAGTCCGCTGGCGGTCAGGATCCCGCCAAGGTTGCGCACCGAGAGCTCAGGGAGCGTCGCGTCGACTTCAGAGCCGGGGACTAGTAAGCCACTCTCGAGGCAAGTCTCGTTACGAGATCGGTCGGGTAGTCTGGGTGTTCTTCCGATCCAACTTCCTCCGCCATCGATTGCGACGATGGGGTTGGGCGCACCCGTGGCTGGCCCATTGTCGCCTGCCGCCTTAGTGGGAGCAATGGCTTCGACAGGATTTGGGATGGCGTATACCACGGAGCCAGATGAGGAGCAGGGCGTAGCGAACGGGAAACGGAGGGCGAGCATCCCGGCGCTTTTTACTCCCGAATTAGGCCGAGAGCAAGAGGGCAGGCTGGACGAGGAAGACATAGACAATCACTCCTAGTCCCGATTGGTATTTCTTTTGTGCTGGTTCACCTGCAATTGTTTTGTCGCATTTCGCATGGTCGTTTTGTTCACTCGTTCGCTTTGCCCATTTACTGTATCACTCGTTTGTCATACCACCTCAGTCTTCTTGCATAATTTTATACTCTTTTGGTTCGCTTCGAATGAGTTGAGAAACTGAGGACAATCTTATTGGCGGTTTGTCATGGAGACCACGTCAGCAACTCCTTGATGGGTGTCCGTCCACTATCACGTGATCCTGTGTCTTTCGGGCGACCACGGCTCACTCCGCAAACCGTTGAAGTGCCGATTTTTTCTGTAGTGCTTACGTGGTTTGAAAAAGGTCCGACAAAATATAAGGTCTGAAATAACTAGTGAACCTCTTTCAGGGCTGACCTTCCCTCAAATAGGAGAGTTAGTAAATGCAAGCCAGTTTCAGCCGTAAGCTCAGTGCTACCCCCTCCTGACAATGCACACACGGTTGAACTTCACGTGGCGGGGCTTCTGTGCTGAAAGTTGAGACCTAAAACGTAGAAAGGTAAGGTTTATCAGTATTAATCACCTTGTTTCTCGACTTGCGATTGTCCTACATGACAGTATTGACCCATGCGATGGTGAATAACTATCGATACACGATACTCGAGTTTCACTGAACAACTACTGAAGCTATGTTGCACAGTTATAGCATATAAATTGTGATATTATTAAAACATGACTGTCGAAGTTTACAGTCAATCCTTACCGAGGTGTGTCCCTCCCCATTGCGAGCCTTTGAGATGCATGTCTCCCAAGCAAATCTGAGGCGGATCACATTACTCAACAGCTACTTGGTACTAAAAGATACTGCAACGCTTATTAGCTTCTTCCCTCCGCTTTCCAAGGTTGTCGTATCCTATGATGCCGCCTTCCAAAATCCCTACCCGCTGGCCAGTGTTCGTCGCAATCATTTTCCAGTAGCCACGAGCGACTGGGGAGGTCCGATTTTTACTCTGACGACAATGATAAATAACAAATGGCCTTCGCGCGCTGCGTTACGGAACATTACTAATATGGATATTGGTTCCTGATCATTTCTGGGTGTGCAATTTTGAGTTTCTTCAAGAGCTACACCAAATGTACGAAACTTAGAAAATGGGTTTTGTACTTCAACTAGGTAGGAGTCCACATCTTGCCCGGAAAGAAACTGCGGTTCATCACATTAATGTCACCAGCCCGTTTGTACCTGCTATATATCTAGCGCTTTTCTCGCATCGGGGGCCTCGAACTATCCACCGGCACCACTTCAACAATCTCTCCAGCCAGGTCCTTTCCGTCCACTGCATTCTGGGTATGACCAAGGTAGTAATTAGGCATAAAAAATGCGAGAATGAAGCATATACTCGCTGCCATCGCCATTAGTGAAACGAATATCAGAGCCAAGCATCAATGCTCACATATTCCGAGGGCGATAATGAACATGGGTCGAGTGGTCGCAGCATAAGCTATGTCAATTGAAACTTAGCCCATCAAACAAGTAGTTTGGCGTCAATATAAGCTGACCCGCAATGACCCCATTTCTGATCTCAGGCGGCGCCTGTCTCGCAGACTTGATCGAACCATAAAGCTTGTTGATAGTCGCTTGCGGCAGACCCGGAAGATATTTATCCAAATTGCCGGGCATATTTGCTCTGTCTACTTTGTTGGCTACCAAAGTATGAGCATATACGCTAGTACTCACGTCCAAATAGCCGTCGCCACCGCGCTCCCAACTGAACCGCCGAGCGATGTCCATACAGATAATAAGGCGGTGAGAGAGGCCAGATCTTGGTGAGGTACGGACGCTTGCGCCCCAACGCGTGATCCGACGACGCTGAATGCTCCACCAATACCAATGAGGACCTGACTCCAGACCTGAATGGTGCATTAGCAACGTCGATGTATTCGAGAACGGACTCACTAGTCGAATCGTAGAAGCGGCCGCTCCGTTTCCGTGTGAAGAGATGAGTAGCCCAATGCCGCTGCGCTGAAGAGGTTAGATTGGAACGAAGAAGCAACATGAGGGAGCGTACATGAGGCGAATACCAAGCCCGCAGACTTGAAGGTGCTGGTATTTCATCAGCTTTGGTATTATTTTCTATAATGTAGCAATCTCACCTTGTACCTCCGTGTGTACCTTAGCACCAGCCCCCCGACAAGGTTAAACACGCCCGTCGTTACGTTCATCGAGTTATTGAAATAGACCCATGACCGCGTGTCCCTGCCAATCCAAAACCTCGCCCTTAGCGATCAACACCTCAGAACTTCTCAGAATGCTTACTCACCAATCCTTCACGACCCATACAAAACTCGAAAGATACAAATTCCAGAGCGGGTCCGCCAACTGGTGGAGAAAGTGAATCCCGACAGCGACTTGAAACGCGCGGTTGGTAATGAGTCGCTTCGACATGATGGCATACGGAGTGAGGTGTTCCCAGACGGCGAAGAGGGGAATACATGCGCAGCCAATGACGAGCATGGCTATTATGATTGCTATTTTCCGAGTCGGCGGATGAGTTACGTGGG
Source organism: Ceratobasidium sp. AG-K (assembly GCA_037039685.1). NCBI lineage: Eukaryota > Fungi > Basidiomycota > Agaricomycetes > Cantharellales > Ceratobasidiaceae > Ceratobasidium > Ceratobasidium sp. AG-K. Next base: position 509,148 of record JAWNGF010000002.1, read on the forward strand.
TATAAAGAGCAGACGTACGATTATGCCAGCCTTCATGCACGCCCTTCGCCAAACTAATGGGAAATAGAATTAACCCGAAAATTAACCCGACCAGCACTAGTCCAACGAGATCCATTTGGACTGTGAATGCTTTGAGGAGTCGCATTGCCGATGCTGCTGGTTTGGCCTTCTCGATGTGTGGTACGCCCGAATAGAGTTCTCCCTTGCGTTTGGCACGCTTTTCGGCAGCGAAAAGGGTAATGATAGCCGGGGCCATAATCGCTGGAGTAATAATCGCGAACCTACGAAAAATTAGTCATAAGTCTTGTGTAGATTTCGTCAAGTACTAACATCCCGTCTAGGATCCAACAGATTAGCGAGCGCACGCAAGATTCCAGCTTACTTACATCCCCATCTCCACCCTGGTCCGGCTTCCACGCTATTTACAATTTCAGCCGCGATGAATGCGTTGAGGATGACTGGTGCCGAGGTGAGTGCGGCTGCGAAACCGCGCCAGTCGAGTGGAGAGATATCTGAGACAACAATATCGGTGACGAGGAAGAGGCCGGTGTGGCCCCTAAGCCATTGATGGGATGAGTGAATCGAAGGATAGAAGGAGAGCGGGCACAGACACTGTATACATGATCATTCCACCTGCGACCGCATAGACGGTTTGAGCCGATGCAACGAGAATGTAGCCTAATTCTTGGATGAGTATTGCTCAAGTCTGGATGGGTGTCACGAAACTTACCTATTATGTAGAAAACAACTAGAGGAGCAATCAATCAATCCTCGCTCACACCAAACTTTCAAAAGAGACCAAAACTTACGAACGACACTATAAGCTACCGGTCTAGACCATAAATCCGCAATCTTGGCCACACATGGTTTCCCAACCGCCGCTACGCCCTAATTCAGAATAAATGGGTAATACATATCGAGGAACTTACTAATAATCCCATCGGCAGTGCCAATTGTCCCAATAAACGAATGCTTCCCGAACGCGCTCGTTGCGAGTGGCAGGTAACTCGTGGTCGTGTTAGTGTCAAGCGAGTAGATATACGAAAGCGCGCCAATGCTGATATACAATATCCATTTCCAGGTCTTATTCAGGTGCCGATGGAGTGCTTCAACGCGGGCAACGCCAGGATTGAGTGCATCGAGCTGGACGGTTATTACTCGAGGCGCGGACAGCGGGCTCGACCCGGCAGCCTTGCTATCCGTTGTAGAGGACCACGAGGAGCCTTTAGGGTCTGGAGTAGAGGACATGATAGGACGAAGCAGACAGCGCACCCATCACGCCCATAATAAGAGTGTATGCTGGAAGACTGTCACTGTGTAGGATAACGAAAGCTATCAGATAAGATATGGGAAAGTTTACGATTATGACGAGATGGTGGCTAGCCGGACGGCGAGGAGCCTATTATTGCGCCGTGCACAGGGTAAAGCGTTGAGAATTTGCAACATTCGGAGTGATACAGGTACGAGAGACTGGACTTCCCATGGGTGTCAGGATTATATCAGGCAAGATTGACGTAAAGCGGGTATATTTAGATTTAGCATATATTGGCGTCTCGTAGTGCGCCGTAAGAGACAGCTTCAGAGTTGGAATCAGTGCGAGTTGTGTGCTTGCCTCATCCCGTAAACATGGAATTTTCAAGCCGTAGACCGTCGGAGCCAGCGTGTGCATTTTATAATCTAGGGCGAATCAAGTCTGGCACACTAGACTAAGCTATCGAGAGGACCGCTGAGTCAAGAAGTCGAGTCCATCAACCAGAGAAATTATTCATGAAAGCATACTACTATATCATGGTTATAAGTGGCTAGGGGTAGGCCTAGGGTCTTCCCATAGCGCCCACTCATTGCAAGGGCCCTTGGTACGCTGGTGGTTGGAATACTAGTGTGATTTTACGCATAGCGGGGCGAGCCCAGGGTGATCATCAACTTTGAGCAAGGGTGTGAGTACGCTCAGACAGTGTGGTTGTCATCCTCTCAATATGACAGGCCTCATCCAGATTGGTAACGGTGGTAACAGTAAGAATGGCACAGCCACCTCGCACGCCATCCTTGTAACAGCTGACTCGTTTCGGATGTCGTCGGAGTACCGTTGTCCACCACCATGAGCTCGTCGCCGCCCTACACGCTAGAGACTCCCGTCCCAGATTCTCCCACTACACGTCGGCGCCAATATCATTTCTCGACGCAATGCGCGACAGTCGAGAATCCGGACCAAAAGGACCAATTTGGATCCAGCTCGGTACCGATTTACCAGTCGGCAACGTTCAAAGGCATGGGAGGCGCGTATGACTATTCGCGTAGCGGGAATCCTACGCGTAGTCACCTCGAACACCATCTAGCAAAAATCTCGAGCGCGAGGCACGCGTTTGCCGTGTCGTCCGGCATGGCAGCGCTTGATATTATTACTCGATTGCTCAAGCCGGGCGACGAGGTCATTGCAGGAGACGATTTATACGGCGGGACCAATCGCCTCTTGAATTATCTCCGAACGCATACTGGGGTTACCGTATACCATGTCGACACGACCAATCCCGACTCTCTTCGGCCAGTGCTATCCGACAAGACGGCCCTCGTCCTTCTCGAATCTCCGACGAACCCCCTCCTCAAAATCGCCGATCTAGCGTACCTAGCTGCAACCGTGACTGCTGCAGCTCCCGATGCTCTCGTTGTGGTTGACAATACCATGATGAGCCCGTACCTCCAGCGCCCCCTCGAGCATGGCGCCCACGTCGTCTACGACAGCGGAACCAAGTACCTCTCGGGACACCATGACCTCATGGCCGGTGTTATTGTCACCAACCGAGACGACATCGCCAAGCAGATTGCGTTCACAATTAACTCGGTCGGAAACGCCCTCGCGCCGGTTGACTCTTTCCTCCTGCTTCGTGGGATCAAAACACTTGCTATCCGTATGGATAGGCAACAAGCGACGGCCCGACTGGTTGCGTCGCACCTCCATAGACTAGGGTTCCAAGTCTTCTACCCAGGTCTGGCCGACCACCCAGGGCGGACGACACACGAAAAGCTGGCGTCGGGACCTGGCGCTGTACTTAGTTTCGTCACGGGCGACAAGGCCCTCTCGGAACGAATCGTTGGCGCAACCCGACTGTGGGGTATTTCGGTCAGCTTCGGCGCCGTCAACTCGCTCATCAGTATGCCGTGCCTCATGTCTCATGCCTCGATCGATTCCGCCACACGCGCCGCCAGGGGGCTTCCAGAGGACCTTATTCGTTTATGTGTCGGGATCGAAGACCCAACCGATTTGATTGAAGATTTGAGCGAGGCGTTGCTCGAAGCTGGAGCGGTCGTGATGGATGGCGCGGGGAATTATATACGTGTCAAGCGGGGCGAAAAGGGAATTATTGGGCGAGCAGTGGAGAAGCTAGGACAGGCGGTCGAAGGTATGGGATTGAGCACGGGAGTGGAGAACCAAGCCGAGCGTCCGTGGCTGGTTAGCGCGCCCGGCAAGGTGATCTTATTCGGCGAGCATGCGGTTGTACATGGAGTGGTGAGCGCTTTGTCCCTCTCGCGCAATTGATTTCTTATTGTTCTTGGTTTATTTTCGCCCTCAATCCCATTCGGAATTGACTTCACATTTCCAATATGGACCTCACCCATTTCACGTGTGCACGCGTCAACTTGATCCTACGCATTTATCCTGCGTTATACGATGAATCGGCATCTAGACCGCCATTGCAGCTTCTGTCGACTTGCGCTGCTATGCTCTCACCACCCCCCTTCCTCCATCCAACCACACCATTTCCCTGACTCTATCAGACCTCAATGCCCCCACCCTTGAATGGGACACGGATGCCTTACCTTGGGAGGCTGCCGCTGCTGCCGGAACACTCAGTAGTACGCTTCTTCTAGATAACTCCTCGACGCTTACTGATTTAGCCTCAGCACCATTCGTTCTGGACACAACACTGGTGACTGCGCTCGAAGCGCTACTAGATGCTCAGGAGCTTCAAGGACGCGTCCGGGGCGCTGCGTTAGCATTCTTGTATCTATATATGAGTATGAGCGGGGAGTCTCGGTACGCCTATCCAACTCATTCCTCTGAGCGCGCGCTGATGGCCCTGCAGGCCAAGCTTCAATATCACGACCCGCTCTGCCCTCCCCATCGGTGCCGGACTCGGATCATCCGCCTCATACAGCGCCACAATCGCCACTGCACTTTTATTGCTTTTTTCCCGCCTTTCCCTCCCCGATGCACCTGCACCCACCACTGCCGACCACGTGCACATTTCCCATTCCGGACGACGTGCATTGCCTCGAACATTTGCCGAGGAAGTCAATACCTGGGCATTTGTTGCTGAAACAGTGCTACACGGGAATCCGAGCGGTGTGGATAATACCGTTGCGGTGTTTGGAGGCGGGCTCGGGTTCACAAGGGCTGGATTCGGCGAGAGGCGTGGGGTGGAGCTTATCCCTGCGTGAGGATCTACTCTTTTAGGATATTGGGGCCGGGCTGAACTTCATGAGATAGATTCAAGAGCGTTCGATTCTTATTGACTGATTCGAAAGTTCCGAGGGATACGAAGAAGCTTGTTGCAGGCGTTGGAAAGATGAAGGAAGAGGTGCGTTGGTCCAGATTCTGTTGGGACGAGTGCTGATGGTTGGAGTCCAGCAACCTGCGCTTGTCACCGAGATATTGGGCCGAATTCAATCGATTAGCGATGAGCTCAACGAGCGCTGGCAGATCCTGAGCTGGAACGAGGGAAGATGTTGTCGGGGCTGGAGGTAGGCGTCGAACCTCCGGGTATATGCGCACTTTCTGACCGAACATCGGACAGTCCTTGATGGACGAGAATCATACGCACCTTGTCACGCTCGGCGTATCCCATCCCGTACTTGAGCAGATCAAGGAAATCACTGCTAGCCTGAGTACGGTCTTCATACCAAGCTTACAGGCGCTGGAGGAGGTGGATGCGCAGTCACGCTCATCCCAGATGGTACGCCTACCAATCTCACCCTCAACTCAATCTTACCAAACCGCAACAGACTTTTCAGAAGATAAAACCGCGTCCCTTCTCGCGGACCTCCGTACGGCCGGGTTCGAGCCATACAACACCGCAGTTGGGGGATCTGGTCTTGGTGTATATCACCCACACATCAACTCGGGCAAAACCCCGGTGGAGCAAACAACAGAGTTGGCCGAGCAGTTCGGCAAAATCCCCTCGAACGAGTTGGGCTCATGGGCCGAGGGAGCGGGCAGGTGGTTGTTTGTGTAATGTGAAATTGGTGGGATGTATAATTAGATATTTGTACACAGTAGCAAGCTTTTTGGGTATTTCTTGGGCGTGTGAAATCCCGGTTGGAGGGAGTAGAATCGTACCAGGGCTAGGCAAGCGGCAAGGCAAGCGGTCTCGTACTTTCGATGTACTTGGAGGAGTACGTGCTCGAACCTCCTTGCCCGTTCCGAGTTTACTGGTATTACAATAACATGATCCCCGAAGTGTATCTACATGAACCGTTTCACTATGATGTTCGAGCCCTTCACACCATTGGAATGCATATAGCCTCTAGGCTCCGAGCTCATAAGCAAATGCGAGGCCGATCTTGGCGAATTCCTGATAAATTCACGAGGGTTAATCGACGAATAACGCTGTAATTTCGACAACTCACGAGAGAGTGGGCCCAGGAGAACCCGTTGACGGAGGTAGTATCCCCTGAGCCATGAATAGCGGCGTTGTGGTTCGCAAAGGTGGCTACAAAAGGATTGTCAGCGTTAATTCTCGGCTGACTACTTCCATACTAACACTCAAATGGGAATGCCGCCGGGTAACCCTGGCGAGTCCAGCTAGAGTGGTCAGAGCACCCGTAGCCACACTAGGTCCGACCTTAATACGGATAAGCCACGGAACCCATGAGATTACTCACTGTAGTGGTCGTAGACTTGATGCTGGAGTAGGCGGTAACCAGAGAAGCGACATAAGAGGTCAAACCAGAGTCAGTGTTGTCCGTAACGAGAGCAATTGCCCCAGTAGTTCCGGGCTTTACACTGTCACCAGATCGGTTAGCCAAGGTCGTTAAAACAGACTAATCGCTTACTATCCGGTCATGTCGAGTTGGAACATTGCATATACCGTCTTCCCAAGAGACTTATAGTTGGTCGCAATGGCGTTACTGCCAAGCAGTCCGCCCTCCTCACCGGAATAGAAATGGAACTCGACATCCCGGGTGGGCTTGAAGTTGTTGGCGACAAGTACACGAAAAATTTCAATCAGGTTCACCGCACCGGTCCCGTCGTCGTCGGCACCTGGGGCGCGACCAGAGGTCGGGTTGCTTGCATTAATGCTGTCCTCGTGAGCGCCGAGAATAACAGCCGACGGAGAGGAAGAGCTTCCGGCAATTTTGGCAATAATTGATTGCTGTGCCCATGAATGCGAAAACTTTGTGACCGTTACTCCGGATTTGCCGGCTGCAAACTGGGTATATGCGCACTTGAGTATAAGCTGCTATGTGCTAGTGTAAGGACCTACCCCAGAAAGTGTATCGTAGATGTAGTTGCTTGCATCTAGGCCGGTGCTCGCCTTGTAGTATCGGTTGTTGAAAGCGGTAAGTTTTGAGAGGTACGTGTTCATGTTGGTAGTCGAAAGTGATGGGAGCAACGCCTTGACCGCAGTTTGACGTGAAGGAGCGGGATCTGAGACCCGTAAGTCCGATGTTTAACAGCGAACCTCGATTCACTCACACGTAGCACGTTCAACAATGGCCTTGACCTTCTTAGCCTTCAAAGATTCCTCGATGTGGTAGGTCTCAGTCAAATCGAACTGCAAGCTCTCCGGTTAGATAGAACCTCGCGTCGTCCCGTGTGAATGCACTCACAAAGCCAATGTCCTTCTTGATTAGCTCCAACTTGTCCTCCTCGGTGGCCCAGAACGCAGGCTTGTCGTCAGATGTCTGGATAAGGCGCAGCCCTGCCGCTACCTTCGCGTCGAAATCTGCGACTGGGGCCGCAAGGGCTCCCATGGAAGCGAGCGCAGAGCCAAGGGCGAGCAGACTGGAGAATTTCATGATAAAACAGACGGGGGGAGACAACGAGCCAGTAATTGAATGTGAATCACCCAAGTTGCTACTTATATCCTTGTCCAAGCATCCGGACGCCGTATGTCAACATGGGTGCCTTGGGAAACACATTCCGAAGACCGCCTTGACCATGCTGCTCGTCCGTGGGTGACTGGTCATGAAGCATGTTTAGATAAGTGAACGAAGCAGAGCGCGCGCGGGGATGTGTCATCGCTCTTCCTCTTGTAGCATAGAAGCACATGTGGATGCATGGTGAGCTTCGATTTGTCCGCGCATATAGCTATTGCGACAGCTGGTTCTGGCTTGGCATTTGGTATCACGTGGTGGTTTTACCGTCGAGGAATCGCTTGCACATGCTGGGAACCCCAATCCGGGTTGAGAAACGCTTGCAAGGAGCTCCATATGTGGAAAAGAACTACGAGCAGTACCCAAAATATATTTACTTGGCGTGTGGTTGGTACATAGATAACACCTGTTCGCGACAAATACACCCGGGTGTTACTTGCTCCAGCACCTTTGGATATTCAAGTACCAAATCGCAAAGACACCCTATCTATAGCGGTACTCAATTCATGACGTTCTGAACATTGCATTCGTGTTACCGTCGCTGAGCGGATGAACACGTGCAATGGCCACATACCCATCAGTGACATTCAATGTTTATCTGTCTGGAGAGTCCTCTTATCCAAGGTTTAGTTTATTTACCAACTCGTAAACGTTTTCGCAGTACAGATAGTATTTATATTCCAAGCTAGATTCAACACCCATGGTGGGTTATCTTTAAATGCGCTCCTTCCGAGCCGGAGTGATTCAGGTCTCCCGGCACGTGACCTGCCAGAAGGATTGACCAATTGACTTCACGAGTCTTCGCGTCCCAGAGTCCCAATACATGCCCGCGTAGTTGCTGTGGGCGTCCCTCAAGTCGCCGATTTCCCGACCACTGCGTTAGTGTAAGATTATACAGAATATATGCGCCAACGTGCACCATTTCGAGACGGGTGGGGAGCGTTGGCCCAGAATCCAGCACCACTGAGATCTGAGGATGAATTGACCAAGGTCGCAATTTCTTCCTTCGTGCGGGAGCAAAAGCGAGAACTAAGCAGTAACATGGCTGGTTAAATTGTGAAAATTGTGGGATATATACAATAGAATGACGACAAACGGACCATGGAAGAACTAAGTCAAGGGGTAGAACTCAAGAAGAATAAGAGACCGAGGGAGCTGGCTTGATTGGTGTTAGGTGAGCAATCATAAAGACATCTTGACTACACTAGTAGCTCCTTCACCAAAACCTCCTCAAGCTCATCCCTAATCGCCTTCATCCACGACTCGTAAATCGATACATTCGTGATGATCGCAACTCGACAGGCATTACACGCAGCTGCGCCAGACGTCATCTCCAATACGTATCCAACGCGAAAAAGCCTTTCCTGTTGCGTTACGCAAGAGCGAGATAAGATATCGTACACTTCTTGGACCCATTGAATGATCCATCTGCTATGGCTATCGAAACAGCTCGCGCAGGTAAAACGCTTTAGGCTCTCGGTATCCTGGAGTACAATTCCGTCCTTGGACATCAGGAGGCTGGCGAGATTGGAATTCCGCATGGCTAGCATCCCAAGGATCCGGGTGCCGGTTGCGCTGGAGCGGAGTATCTTCACGGTCTGACTGTCACGGAGGTCGACGGATCGAACGAGGAGACATACGGCACGGCGGAGTTCCACGGCAAAGTCGAATCGAAGGGCTATTCCAAACGTGAGGAGAGGATCGTTTTCAAGATATACGGGCGATGAAGAATCTAGCAATAGCCCACGGAGGAGTTTGACCATGATCACCAATTCGAATTTGGTGCAAATGTTCAGAGCGTTTTCCAGCGCCGCAAACGAAGTGATGGTGGGTAAGTCTCGGGCATAGGCGAATTGAAGAAACGTTGAGAATGTAGCTGATGTTTCATTGATGTCGTACTCGGGCCAACAGGTGGTGGCACGAGGCCTAATCATGGATGAGAACGCTCGCGAGGCGAATGCGAGAATGTCAAAGTGAACATGGTAGGCAGCACGGTCAGATGTGTAAATCAATGTATCACCAGGTTTATGGTTAGGGTTGAATATGGATAAGTTTGACTTGATAGCATTGTCCGTGTCAGAGGGCCCTGCAACCGGGAGTTGGTTGTTGCCTGCACCAAAGACGAGTGCAGTCATATGATCGACTACAAAAGACACTTGGGTTAACTATGGCTCGGAAAATCAATGAGAGTGATACACACATGAGTTCGTATAGGTCATCTTGTACGCAAAGATGTTTTTCTTTTTCGAGATGCGCAGAAAACGATGGTAGCCACGGAGCGGAGTGCTAAATGAGTGTTGATCACCTTAATAAGCACCTGAATTTCCAATCCAGGGAACATCAAATGATATGGGTCCGTCGGTCAAAGGTTCAAATTCAACCACCACCTTTTCCGCGAAAGGCAACTTGTCCGACTGCCCGTCCGGCCCGAAGGAGGAAGAAGTATGGTCTTCCTACCTATATAAGATGTATTCTTCCTCGTACCTAGGATCAACTCTTCCACCATGTCTGTTACAATTAGCGTTGACCCCGCTCATGTTATCGCCCCAGTCGACGATAGGCTCTACTCGGGTTTCATTGAACACCTTGGAAGGTGTAAGTGACAACCAGTTATCGTCGGATCTGTTTCTAAGACTATCACTAGGTATATATGGAGGAATTGTTCCCGTCGACGGCACGTCGGATTCGCTTATCACACCGAGCGGTTTCCGTAAAGACGTCCTTCACTTGATCCGCGACGAACTCAAGGTTCCGATCGTGAGGTGGCCAGGTGGAAACTTTGTCAGGTATGATAATCTTGCTTTGAGTCCGCGGATTATATTAACTTACGGCGTGTAGCGCGTACCAATGGCAAGATGGCATAGGACCTAGGGAAAGCCGCCCTCGCCGTCCCGAACTTGCGTGGGGATCAGAGGAAAGCAACCTGTTTGGAATGGACGAGTACATCGTTTGGTAGGTGCTTGGGCTTGGACATCTGTTGCATTGGCCCATCTAACTTTTCTGCTGAGGTGCCGCGAAGCTAAAACAGAGCCCTATATCTGCCTCAACAGTAAGCCCACCCTGAGCTCGCGTGTTGTCCACGTCAATAAAACACGTATCAGTGGGAACCGGGACTCTAACGGACGCACTTGCCTGGCTCGAATATGCGAATGGGACACGAAATACCTATTGGGCTAACCTTCGCCGGAAACACACCGGCAAGGATGAGCCATACGGTGTCAAGCTATGGGGACTTGGAAACGAGATGTATGGTATGTGCGCCGTTTCCCACGCTATCCAGCCATCCCACGAAATGAAATTACAGGAAAGTGGCAAATCGGGCAACTCTCCGCTTCGGACTACGCGGCCAAGGCCGACCAGTGGGCACATGCTCTCAAGTCGATGGATCCGAGTATCCAGCTCGTGAGTTGTGGTGAAATTGGAGTCTCGAGCTGGGATTACACCGTTCTCCAACGACTTGTAAAATGGGCGGATTACCATAGTATTCACCTATACACTAGTCCCGGGCCAGACACAGAATTCAAGGATATTTCGGCTAGGGCGAGGTACGAGCGGAATGTATTTGGACCCGCTGCGTAAGTGCAACTTCCTCTTCTCTCATGGTTTGAGTTGGTGATTGACATCCTTTCAATGTGTAGAGCGGAAAAGGCAATTGAAGTCTGTCACGGTCTTATTGAACTTGCTGTGAGTCTCTTACTTTTCGATTTGCTTGAACGCTCCTCACCGGGACCCCAGCGAATCGAACAAAACGTGCCAAAGCCGGTCAAAATAGCGTTCGATGAATGGAACGTATGTTCTCTCCATGTCAATTTCAGTTACACCCTATTAAATACGCCTGGATAATAGTCTTGGGACTTTGTAAAAGGCACCCCCGAAAACGGACTGGAACGTACGTCCTTCCCTCTCTTATACCTCTAACCTATTAAAATTTTCTCCGAATAGAAATATATGACCTATCGGATGCCCTAGCAATTGCAAGCTGGCTGAATGTCTTTATTCGGAAATCTGATCACGTTGCAATTGCATGCATCGCGCAGAGCGTCAATGTCATTTCCCCCGTATGCATTTGTTATTCTCCTAATGTTCCTTGGATTAATATTTTTTCGCGGATAGATTATCACCACACCCACCGGACACATCCTTCAAACAATTTATCACCCATATCACCTCTTTGCCAACCATATGCGTCATGGTACTGCCATCCGACTTGCTCTCACCGGATCCGCTGCCCCACTGTTCGAAGGTGCGACTCAACCCGCATGGGCGCAATTCGCAGCTGGCCCCCAGCCATACCTTGATGCAAGCGCGGTTTATGTTGAAGGCGACGGGAAGACATCGAGCATTCGCGTTGCGGTTGTAAATCGGCATCCTGAGCTAGCACTCGGCGCCGTGTTTAGGTTCCCCGAGACATTGGTGGGAACACACGTATCCAAGGTCAAGACAGTTCCAAAATATACCAAATACGAGGTTTGGGCCGCCGACATGGGAGCAATGAACACAATTCAGGCCCCGGAGGCTGTCCAGACGGTGCAGACAACGGAGGATTGGGAGGCGGATAAACCGATTGTCTTCAAAGAGCATTCGTTTACATTGTGTATCTTCACTTTCGAACGTGTGTAACTTATGACATAGGTACTCAGGGTAATTGAAATGTGCATGAACCAAGTCCAAAATCCCTTAATTATGCCTGTCGCGTGGTAAAATGGACGAATGGTATTCAATTGGCTCATGACAAGTTAATTTATACAGTAACGCCAACTCAGAATTGAATGTATGTGAGGGGCCGAGAAAATGTTGTACAAGGTGAAAATGACGTAACCACAATCCACAAATATGAATCTAAAACTCTAGTATAATCCTTGCACTAGCAGGTTCGAGCAGTTCCATTGACAGCGACGGCGGATCCATATCGTCGTTCCGAAGACCGGTCTCCAATGCGCGCCAGAGTGAATCATCGATAGGGGCAAGTGCTGCCCAGTGCGAATGTTCTTCAGAAGCGGGAATCAGTGGCATAGAGAGTTCCAAAGGTGACATGCCTGAGTCGTCCTCTCGTATCGGTGCGAGATTCGGCGTCCGCAACCATTCGGGAGGCATGGTTGGAAACGGCATATTATCTATGGGCATGCGGAACATTAAATTAGGACGAACGATAACTCCGCGACTTACCACCGGACTCGCCAGAGTGAACAGATATGGTAGTCGGTTGATTCCACTTGAGATTGCCCAGTCCCGTTGGCAGCCCAAGACCGAGACCCACCTCCTCGCTGCTTCGGTTTTCTGGTGCACCAGTAACAAGACCTGCGTTCCTAGGGGAGACGGCCGACCCCTTGGTGAGAAAACTCGACTCTTCCAGCGCAAGCATAAAATCCTCGGTTTGGGCCCAGTGAGCAGCATTGTCCACGATAGTCCCCACATCAGCAACTTGGTCCAATCCTCCAATAACCGTGAATCCATTGCCTAAGCCTCGGGAAAGTACGGTTTGGGGATCTGTCAGAAGTGTTGAGATGTCCGTTGGAAGAGGCGGAGGGTGAAGGGGGTGACGTGTGACAGGGGGTGTCGCATTATCGAATGGCCTTGATCCAAGAGTTGGAGTGCTCAACGGAGACGGACTATGTTCCTGAAGTCGCTTGGCGAAGGAAGCTGCTCGATGAGAAAATCCCGTCCTTGGGCTACATATGAGCCTGCCCTGGTCAGAGTTGGGCGTGAGCCGGAAGGATCGAGTGCGCGGTAGTGCTGGCCGGCTTGCAGGTTGTCCCTCGTTCTCCGAGTCGTAGCCACCATCCTCTTCTAATGAGCCCGCGTGGGCAATCGCACCACAAGACCGAAAGGAATAAAATGCTGGTCGAATTGGGGCAGGGGTTGCTATTGTCAGGGGTCGTGCCATCTGCGCGGGTGGGGGCATGACTGGTGAGCTAGTTTGCTGCACATACGGCATATCCAAGGTACCCGACGTCTTCATAACTTTGTCCTTGAGTTCACGATGCGGATCATAGTCCAGATCACCGATCATCGTTGGGCGCAAAGGGGTTTCTGGAGGTGTATCGTTCTCAGTTTCAGTCAAAGCTTCGGAGAGGTGAGGAGTCTCAAGGTCTGAATCGGGCTCGGATGTATAGGGACACGTTGCGCGAAAGTCTAGCATATTGTATGAGTCTATTCGAGTCTCCATTGGAAGTCTATAACTAGTAGCTGTTTGCTTGTGGTGGTTATGGTGGGAAGTTTGGTGCGATCGAACCCTTTCAACCAAGGTGATTACGTAATCATTAGATCATTTCTGGTGAAGAGAAGGAGATTAACCCGGGTTTATTACAGCCAACAATTCCCTGACTCACCCGTGCGGTATTCGCCGCTGAATTTGTATAGGGTGAAATCTCGTCTATCTCACTTTCACGCCTTGACATCCTTGGCGCAAAGTACTAGTTGAGGCAGGAGACTCGTGAGACGTGATCTCGACAATTACTGCAACCAAGCCTAATAAGAGAGTACTTCAGCGATATGCTATTAGAGTAACTTGAGAGCACTGTCGCCAGCCTAGACTCTTTTATATACATAATGCTACAAAAATGGTGGACCACTACTAGGGTTCTCTTGTACCGAATATCTGGAATTCTCAAGATGCACCACACGTACGCGGACCAAAAGTCTCTAAGACCTATATTTTTCCGAACAAGCGTGGTTCACGCTTGAAGCGGGCTGAATACAAATGAGATAAAGAACCATAGTCAGTGTAGGTCCAGAAAAAAATGGAGATAACTAACCATATAAAATACAAAGCACACTCATGAATTGAATAGCCCCACTATATGCGGCCAATGCATGCCAATTATTGTTTGAACTGTCGAGGATTACACCTCCAATTGGCGGCCCGCTAAGCATCCCTATAAATGCGTAGTGGTTTGAGATAATCCTAAAGTGGGCCCAAGTGGTGGAGCATACCTGGGACATTCGAGAGATTGAACAAGCCTGTGAGCGTCGCTAGATTATGGGTTCCATAGAGTGTAGCTGCGATAGGGGTTACGAGGCTTAGGAAGCAAGGACCAGTCAGTCCAAATATAATCCTACAAAGTAAATCAGCGATTCAATGATTATAATGATTTTGTGAGAGCCTTACGAGAAAACCATGATTCCTGGGTAGGACTCTGCTGCTACATTCCATAGCACCAGTTGGGAAAACGCGCTGATCGAAATAACAACAATGAACGCGTTAATAAATCCAATACGATCGGCTATCAGTCCGACAGCCATTCGGCCAATGGCGCTTGCAAAACTCATAATCGGGATGGGTAGATTTGCGAGTCGGGAAGAGATGTTCGGGATCTTCTGTCCTGTGAATACCGAAATAAAGACAAACGGTGTCATGTACCCACTAGCTTACCGTGGTTAGCAAAGAATAACCAAGGACGGCCACTGGACTCACAATAGAGCAAAAAACAGAGCCATCCAGCAGCTCCAAAACAGCGGATCAGTGAGGTAATGCTTGTCTATCCATTGGATCCTCCTGTTCGCGCTTGGTGATTTAGGTACGGATGGCCGAGTTTTGATGAGAAAGAATCCAACCAGCATGGTCACACCTTGTACAAAGGAATATATCAACAAGGATTTGCGGAAGCCAAATTTGTTAAGCATTTCCTAGGCGATATTCATAAGGCAAAGTGATACTCGGACGGGGGGTGGACATACTTGGATAACGAGCGACGGGACTGCCGCTCCAAATGACGACCCAGCTATAACAATTCCAGTAGCCACCCCACGACGTTTTTGGAACCATTGAGAAGGGATGGCAAATATCATTGGCAAAAGCAACCCGCAACCAAGACCATGCATCACTCCCTGTATCAGAAAAAATCAATACTATGCCAAGATTAAACAGCGTCGAGCGCACCTGGGTAAGAAAGATGGACCAAAGGTGGTGACAGAACGCGGCGAGGAGCTGTCCGAGGAAAACCAGGATGCACCCTGCTGCAATGAATTTCTGGATGATACTCGTTAGCAACCTTCAGAGTGCATATATGTCCATATTTACCTTGTATCCACTGGCAGTGAACAGGGCGAGAAATTTAGGCCGTCAGAGACGTTACTTGGGCACTCACAGCGTTTTACTCACTATCGGTCACCAAACTTGCCCGACACAAAAGCTAGAGCCATCATAAGCTAGCAAAATGCGTCAGTTCTTCTCCCGTATGAGCTTGAACAACTATACTTACCGCATTTTGAAGCGAACCGATAACGCTGAGAGTCGCGCTGGGCGTGCCCGCCAGAAAATGACTCGCGTGGTACTTTTGAAATACACCCCATATAAGACTGTGTCCGGCGTAAGCGAGGAAAAGTGAGTGAAAATGAACATGCGTACTTCCACCCTAACGGCCACGAGTGTATCAATCAGCCTGCGTACGTATATACCAGTCTGGGCGGGGGCATACCGATTGTTGGTCCAGCAACTAAAGCACATCCCAAAACTACCTTCCATCCCTCCAAACCACCTTCGACAAACTCGTCGGCTTGCCGCTCAACACGAGAGGGCGAATTTTCCAGCTCGTTCACTTTTTCAGCCTGCCCGTTAGTAGCTTGGCAGGCATTATCAATCGTCGCAGCATCCCAATCTTGGGTTTTTGTTTTTGGCGTTGGATCCAGGTTCGGCGGTTGAGTCATAACGTATCCAGAGCACTTTTTCGTAAAGGGGGAGGCGAGGGGGAGAGGGTAGGGGAATGGGAGCCGATGATTATAGGCTCCAACCGAAGGAGGCAAGAAATAGGTTGAACGTTTAGAGCCTGTACCTTTATGTAAATGCCCGACAGCGTTACCGTACCGTCCCGATCCGTAAAGCCGGTTGACCCGGTAAGCGCCGTTGACACGGGTATGACCGACGATGAATAATACAGAGCTTGTTGACTGACTCATCTACGAGTAAAATACATGAGAGCACGTTGCAGAGCTGAACAAAAAGTGTATAAGAGATGCTCATAGAATACAGGTAAAAACAAAACGCACTGAGCTGCCTTGTAGAAATGCTACATTTCGTCATCAAACGCGGGGTCGGCGGGACCAAAGTCAACGACATAGTCGCGCAGGAATGCATATAGGCGCATCGACTCTCGGCCATCTTCTGCCGCATCAGCGGAACGAGCGGAATAGTGATCTCGTAGCCGACGGCGAAACCCGGGCGAACTCCACCCGCCCAGCAGTCCGAACGGGCTGATCAGTTTTGCACCTACATCCGAGTCAGCCAAGGGTGCCAAGCCGTTCCGTGCGACTGACCAAAAATACCCCAGAACATCGGTCGGCCGAAAAGTAGGACGTGCATCCCTTGGAGTAGAGCGAGTAGACCACCAATGGAAGAGAACACATCGAACGCAGTGCTTGCGCGGTAGTCTTCGATTACTTCGCACACTTGGGGCAAGGCAGAAGGGCTAGACTTGGACTCGAGGATCGACTGCAGGTTGTTTGCTGGTGTGTAACGGGTGCGCTTCGAGGGAGCGAGAGTCGCACGGGCAAACGATGTGTTGGACAGCGGCGTTGCGGAGAGTTGAGCTAAGAAGGCCCACTTAAGTATCAGTCGATACATATCGAAAACTACTCACTAATCGGAAACAGCTTCACGCTTTGGTATCTCTACTCTACAAGTCAGCAAGCCATTGATTCCTGGCGTTCAACGACTTACCGGTTTCATCCCACCTACAGTATCACGAAAGAAGGGAGAGTCAATGAACTTGCGCTCAGACATCCCAATTTCGGCAACCGAATGCACTCCGGCAGTGAGTTGCCAGGACGGAACCAACCAGGGATTGACCGAGCGCATTTGTGTCATGTTGAACCGGTCCCTCGAAAGATCCTCCATAGTCCCAAGCGTGAGCCACATCTGAGGGAGGTCCATTGCGTCCAAGGAAAGCGATGTATGGGCGCGTATGGTTATGTCGTATGTGGATGTGGTAAGAGAGACATCTATATTTCTACATTTGGTCAAGATCAAGATAAAGCGGGACCAATAAACCCACTGGAGTCGACTGCGCAGTTAAAAACCTCAAACCAGTCTCCACCTTGTGAAGTGTACGATTCAGCATCAACTGTCGGAGCGGCTGGAAGATACTGGTGGAAACATGAAACTAGATTCGCGTAAGCTAGCTGTTCGGGACCAGAAACCAGTGAGCCCAACCTTGTTTTCTCGATTGGCCCGCCCCAGTTGCTGAGGACCAGGAAGCCGTCATATTCATTTCATAAAACCGAGACAGCGAATGAGTGTCGGCAGCTTTCGCATGAGCCTGTCGGGGGAGTATGAATAAGATGGAGATGCAGGACGAGGCTGGCTTACTACTATGAGTTGCATAGCTGACATGCTGACATTATCCCACGAGCACGGTTCTAAACGGGTGATCGTCTGGAACACCTGGCTTTGTACCTGGGTCAGTAGCGTAATGGCGCGCACGATGAGGGCGGTGATAGCGAGGAGGGCGGCTACGTTTCGGACGATCGCATATCGCTTGGTTTCGACCGGCCTAACGATGCATTAGCATACTGATGGTATAGGAGCGGGGTGCAATACTTGATTCGGCGTACGAATGACTGCACGATTGTTCGCATGACTCGAGCTCCGAAAATGGCGGTCCAGGTCGAGTACACGTTCGAGTATTGGTCTCGTCTTTCTCCAAACCACGACGGCTTGACCGAAGCACTTGGTTCCCCAGCCAGCAAGTCCTTCGTGTTGAGCCATAGTCGGTTTCGTTTAGAATTATTGGACTGTCGTGCGAGGGAAAGGGGATAGAGTATCGATATGGGGAGGCTGAGGCCGAGAAATACATGGACGGACGAGAACCAGTCGACATAGAAGTCGAAATTCGCGTCGGGGAGGTGAAGGTAGAACAGCGCGACTGTCGGAGGGTAAGCGGAAGAATCGTACGCGACCAGCAAGCGGCTTACTCAGTCCAGTCGAGTTGGCCATCCACAGGATAGCTTGTTGTAGGATGACCGTGCCGGCAAAGGTATTGGTCCTCGAGCAGTCGAATGTCGACCTAGAAAATTGCCCGTAAGCCTCCAGAGCAACACTTCGACTAGCTACTCACAGAAACAGATCGTTCAAGATGCTAATCCATAACGAAACTGAGATTTGGTTAGTGCCAGAGTCCGGTAACTCATAATATCTAGATACCTGTTCTGACCACTTCTCTGGCTACCAAGATCTAAATTAACGATAAGCCCTCACGGAGTAGCAGACTGCCTAATTACCTTGATCGACTTGGGAGAACCTAGGACCGTCATACGTCGACCCATGGTTCCGTTGCCGCACGATGGACAGCGCGAGCAGTCCCAGCCCAAGCGGCAGTCGAACAAACGAAGCTCCAATGTGCCAGAGCAGGAGGTCCGGCCAGACCAACGGGCCTGGTGACATGGTCGCTCTTCGCTAGTTCAGCGATGTAGATGATGACGAGGAAGGGGGCTGGAAGCTTGGGTCAGGATGACGATCTGAGGAGGCACAGCCTTGGGATGCATCAGAAGTTAAGCGGCGTCGAAGCCATGTGAACGCCCATTTGTATACTCAAAATCGGGGACTGGCCCTCTCAGCTAAGCAGGCGAGTGATAGATAAGAGCAAAATGTATGCACGCCAAGTGCACGAGCAACTCGTAATTCGGCGTGACATAGATAGGTTTACAGACGCCGAAGTTGTGGGGGAGATGAAATGGCTCCCCAGAGGTTACAACTGTAACACAACCAACACGCCCACGTGACCGTGCTCCTCCATCCAGCCGCCACCTCATCCTGCCTCCTGCTTCTCCGTTTACGGCTAGACCATGGCCACTAAACTCGCATCCAAAACAAAGAAGGCAATCACACTCAAAGGCTCGACGCAGATAGTGACAGAGTTCCTCAAATACGCCTCGTACACGATTCTCTACCAACGTGGTGTTTACCCGCAAGATGACTTTCACTTTGTGAAAAAGTACGGGCAGACGTTGCTCGTGAGCCAGGATCCCGCGTTGGAGAGGTATCTGGATACGGTTCTGAAGCAAGTACATGGTGCGTACGACTCTAACCGCTCGACAGTTGGGCGGTCTGATATCTGCCATGGTAGAATGGATTATGAGAGGCGACGTCTCCCAGATTGTGCTCGCCATCTTGACGCGCGAGACTGGAGAATCTCTCGAACGATGGACGTTTGACATACACGTCACCGAGGCCGCCCCAGGTGTCCTCGAGGGAACGTGAGTTGCTCGTGCCGATCATGCCAACTCGCACTTGATCTAACCACCGATTTCAGTGCCCCCTCAAAACCCGACTCGGAGATCCAGTCGGAAATCCGCGCTATCCTAAAGCAAATATCCAGCGCCATTACGTTCCTTCCTGACCACTACGACCCCACGACGTTCAAGCTCCTTGCCTACACCCGAGACAACGGCGAAGTACCTGTCAGCGAATGGGTTGGCTCGGACGCACATCTCCTGCCAGCGGCCGAGGCTCAGCAAGTGAAGCTGAGGAGCTTCAGCACGGACCTGCACAAGATCGAGGCGATGGTTGCGTACCGATATACTGGGGAGAATGCGTAAGGGGTGACTTAGAGTGTGACTGGGGGGACTGGCAGGATTCAAACAACTGCTCGCAACGTTGTGCGTTGAGCTTTACTTCCCCGTTTTGCGTCGAGGAGTCTTGTATTTACCCAAGGGGCATTTAACACATGCATTACCCAGAGCTGCGTGGAAATACGGATTGAATTTTGTCACAGTTTTATCACATAAGGCCCTGAACCGATACCGATCCTTCAACAATCTGTTGGGCATGTATGTCAAACCCGGGAGCTCGGTAACCAGAGCAATGTATTAACGATAAGTGGTAGTACATTCATTGCAGACACCTCTCCTGTCAGGGTCAGGAGGTCAGAGGTCAGAGGCCTAGCGAGCCGATGGGACGCGAATCTTGCAGTGTCTGATTCTCAAGAGAATAGCTCGGGTCAGCATAATCATCAAGATAAAGTCTATTCCGTTTAACATATAGACGTGTCCTTATTACGATCGTGTCTTATCAACCCAGGTATTGGGCGCACGCTCCATTTCTGCGCACGACTCAACGATTCACGAATAACTCAGGGCAATATAATAGTATTGATTGTCACAATATGGATGGTAGGGATGATCCAGGCATATGGTCCGAGTAGGTGCGTTAGCCTGGAACACTGGGTCCATTGGCAGGGGATCGAATAGATGAGAGGTAGTTTTTTGGTTTTGGTAGAGAAAGATGTTTCGGAGACTCATACAACTTGCAGATGTTCACTTTACCTTTAGCTACCTAAGTGTCTAGCCAGGACAGGTGCTATATATCCCAAGGCCATTTTACAGATGCAAACCTCCAAATTTGTGTAATTGAGCGATTACACTCAGCGAAAACCGCACGTGCTAGTAAGAGCTCGTTTACGCAAACGAGCCCTTACGAGTCTCAATTAGCACTGCGGTTTGCGCTGAGCAGTACATCGGGCAGGACCATATAATGTAAAGTATACATTTAAAAAGACAATACTAGCAACTTGTACAATGGAAGGACAGAACCAATATAAGATATAAGAGGCAATGGGGGTAAGAGCTGGTTGGAACAAATCGACTGCGATCAAGCCCTGTAACACTCGTACCATCGATCCCCCAGTAGCGTAGAGTCGTCAAAAGGGGCCGTACAATCAGCGATGATCACGATCGGATTGGAGGAGGTGAGGAACCCAAACCTCGGACGCAGGTCGGGCGGAACCCAGAACAGCCGTTGCGATTGCGTGTTGGTAAGCCAGCCGTCGTGGTCGATGGAGCAACCAGGGGAGAATGGGTTTGCTTGAGCAACAGCCACTAGATCCCAAACTCGAATGAAGCGGTCATCTGAGCCAGAGACGATACGCGCACCGTCAGGGGAGAACGCAACAGACCACACGGAAGCGGTGTGGCCCTGGAGGGAACCGGCCACCATCGTGCCGCTCTCCACGTCCCACACTCGCACTGTCTGATCCTGAGAGCCGGAGACGACGCGCGTTCCATCGGGCGAGAATGCGACGGACCAGACACGTTGGGTACGACCTGTGAACGGACCATGCAGCACCGTACCATCACGCGCGTCGAACACCATGATGGTGGAGTCATCCGAACCAGACACGACTCGCGTCCCGTCGGGCGAAAACGCCACGCAGTTGACACCAGCGGTGTGAGCGTCAGACGTCCAGAGCGTGGTGCCGTCGCTGGCGTCCCACATTCGAGCCGTGTTGTCGTACGAGCCAGAGACGATGCGAGCGCCGTCGGGTGAGAATGCGATTGACATGACATAGTCGGCGTGGCCTTTGAATGGCTCGCCAACTGGTTCACCGGTGTGCGAGTTCCATAGTCGGATGGTGCGATCAGCGGAACCGGATGCAATTTGGCTGCCATCAGGCGAAAACGCAACCGAACAGACAGCACTGGTGTGACCCTGGATCGGACCAACAAGTAAGGCGCCAGAGGACGCGTCCCATGTGCGCAGGGTGTGATCGCGAGAGCCAGACACGATGCGTGCTCCGTCGGGCGAGAATCCCACCGAGTTGACTTCGTCGGTGTGACCTCTGAATGGACCAGCGACGAGTGCGCCGCTGTGCGTGTCCCAGACACAGATCGTCTTGTCGCTCGAGCCAGATGCAGCGCGTGCGCTGTTGGGTGACCAGGCAACAGACTTGATGCCGCCGGTGTGTCCCGACGACTCGGTCGCGCCTGTTGTGCCGTGGCGCGCGTCCCATACTCGGATCGTGCCGTCGTCGGACCCGGATAGGATGCGTGTGCCGTCTGTCGTGAAAAGTACCGATCTGATCGTCCCGCCGTGCCCCTCGAATGGTCCAGCCAGCAAGCTCCCGTTCGCAGCGTCCCATACGCGGATTGTCTTATCCCAAGAACCGGACACAATCCTAGTGTTGTTGGGCGAAAACGAAACCGACAGGACAGACTCGGTATGACCCTCAAACGGACCAACCAGCAGCGTGCCACTCGCCATGCCCCACACTCGAACCGTGCGATCATCCGAGCCAGACGCCAGTCGTCCACCATCTGATGAATATGCAAGAGCGCGCACCGGCTCGGTATGCCCTCTCATTGGTTCCTGAGCTGCCACACCCGTCCGCCAGTTCCAGACTCGGATCGTACAGTCTTTCGAGCCAGAGGCTAGATGATCTCCGTCGGGTGAGAATACGACCGACCACACAATGTCCTCATGTCCTTTATAGGGATCACCTATCGCAGCCCCTGTGCGTGCGTCCCACATGCGGATGGTGTGGTCATCGGAGCCAGAAGCGAGGCGAGTGCCATCGGGCGAGAATGCAACAGAATTGACATCTGCAGTATGACCACGAAGGGGACTGGCAATCAAGTCGCCGCTGTACGAATCCCAAATGCGAACAGTATGGTCAAAGGACCCAGAAGCGATGTGGGTGTTGTCTGGCGAGAATGCGACCGAGTAGACCCCTCTGTCATGGCCCTCCAGCGGTCCCAGGACACGAGCCCCGCTGGACGCATCCCATATGCTCACTTCGTTGCCGGCAGAGCCAGAGACGATTCGCTTGCCGTCGCTCGATCGCGCAATGCTATAAACGGGGCTCCCAACGACCCAGGTGGCAAGCGCAGACTTGCCCCTTGCCTCCATCGCTGCCCCTTCCACTCGTATCAGACCTTGCGTTCGCGGCCAGTACGTTTTCCACACCAGGCTCTGCTTCGACGTGAAGGGTAGGGTGGATATGTAGATGTGGGGAGTGCTCTGCGAGGTGGGATTGGCGGCAAAGGTGGTAACAAAGTTGCGTGCGTCGTATGTAAAGTCTGAGAGGTCTGTGGCGTCTGTCTGGATTCGATGAGTACGGGCTGATCATGATGGCGTGGATGCTCACTCACCGGTAGCCAGCCGAGTACTTGTCCAAGGATGCCCTCCCCTCGATCGACGCACCGTTTCAAGCTCAGCACTTCCAGCCAGAACAACAGGAGATGGTTCAGAAAGCCTTCAAGCAGTGAAAGCAAAGTATTCGATGGCGTCGCTATTGACAGGTGATCGCTCCAGTAGCGACACGCGTAGAAAAGCCCCGATGAAATAGTCTTGTTAACCCGGGACTGCAGCTCTGGGAGGTCTTCGTCAGGTTGATATGACGAGTCGAGCCCGCAAATGTTGAAGCGCAGCGACTGCCGCATAACATCGAATGAGCGGCTCGCGAGGTATGAGCTATGGTTGACCGGGTTGCAGTAGAACTCCTTTGAACGCTCTTTGTTTCAGCAAGAAGTCCGGGAACGATGCGTGTAATGTCGATACAGTCCCGGAAATCGATGATAGATATAGGACCGATCGTAATGGTTTCAAAGCCAGCTCGATCTTTTTCTTGTCCTTCACACCAAGTAGTTGAGCTAGGGCGGACGTGTCCAGTGTTTCGCGAGCGCATACAACCGTCCAAAGTACTCGTTGCTTCATTTCCGTCTCTTTCGCGCTCTTTCTCCCTTCTTCCAGCGCTTTAGTCAGTATCTTTGAGTACAATTCATCCAGGTCTTCGTAGCCTTCAACCTGGGTTCCTGGTTTAGAAGTGGCATCGAGGATAATGGACAATCGCTCGTCGTGATCGACAGAGTCGTCGTCGGGTGAGATGTATCGGACGACGGTGGCGGCAAAGATGAAGAGTCGGCCTGCCTGGGTTGTCAACAACTCGATGGCCTTACTAGATGGCTTCAGAGAGGCCAGAGCTTCAGTCAGATATGTTCGAATGTCTGCCTGGACAAGTGACTGCTCAATGTCGTGCAGGTGGACGATCGAACGTGAGAGGGGTTCTTGAAGAGTAATCTTGCTTGCGATCGCAGGTTCGGGACGACTGGTGACAAAGAACTTCAACGGCAGCTGGGCCACATGTCTGAACAGCAGTTCCAGTGTTTGCTTTGTTCCGCCCACATCCGAACACTCGTCCAGAGCGTCAATCACCACGACTACATTATTCGGCATAGCCTTGCTCATTTTGGTCAGGGTCTTCAAGATAAGCACCTCGAACTGCGTACTAATGTCCCGGGTCGCTGCGTCTGGGTCCTTCTTCAGGATGTCGCACAGTGCTTTGCGGTATGGATCCGAGTATCGACCAAGCTGGTACGCGATCGTCGGCACTATCCTGTTCACGTCACGGCAGTTTGGTGAATTTCGAGAGCAAAAGAAACTGGCGCCGAGGAGCTGATCTCTTCGCAGAATCTCACACAAGGAATAGGCGATCGTGGTTTTTCCGGTACCGGCCATGCCGTTTAGCCAGTATACCTTTGCTCCGTTCTCGTCGTAAGTCCAGTCCCAAGCTTCGCCGAGCAGCTTCACCCTAGTGTTTTTTGTGCATCCTGCTCGCTTCGTGGCTGTGATAGGCAGTGCTGCGTTGTAGTATGCCTCGTGCGCCGGTTGCAGGTCCTTGAGGCGAGTATCCTGTAGTCATCATCCATTCTCATTCCTGTATACCTTAGCCAACGTTCGAGTACATACCATCTCTTCCTCTCGGACCTTGTCCCAGATGCTCAAAGAGACATCGATCTGTGCACGAGATAAAGCCCAAGCATCCGTACCAACTGTCAGTCACTCACCTGCAACTGTTGGAAAAGCGCTCCTATCCTCCGGTAGCACCTTAGCACGGCTTCTGCATCGTCCAGTGCTGTAGCCAGTTGATGGATTCCTGACCGATTCTGACGCTCCCGGATGAAGGAGGTCTGTTCCTCAATATCTCTGCGCTCTCACTCAACGGAGCACCTAACAGATCACAACGGGCTTACGCACCTTGCAATGTTGGCGACTGAATAAGGCACATCCCATGGGTTCTTTTCGACGACATGTGTCTGGAGTAGATTCGCCAGGCTAGTCAAGTCCGACACTATCTCTTCATACTCGTGGCAGGTGTCCTCTCTGATCTATCTCATTTTGTCTCAGCTAGTGAGTGCAATAGCAGAATGTCGCAATCGTACCTGCATATGAGTGAGACATTCTTCTAGTCCACCAACCGCCAGTTGTACAGGTGGTATTCCACTCAGCCCGGTCTTCATTCTTTTGAGCACAGTTCTGAGTGTATTTAGTTTTCCTTGCAAAGGAGTACTTGTGCTCACCGACGTGACCGGATTGGGTGTTGAGCCACGTCCGATAGGCGAGTTGCGGCCGTGAGTTGGCGGATTTGATGGGTATGGGCTGGTGCGGTGCCTTGGACGAGGTGATTGTATGCGAAACGAGCCTGATCCGGATGCCATCGTGGTCCCAAACTCGATCGTAGGCGAGAGGTAGAATGCGAGAGTATTGTAATCACAGGGATAGAAGAACTGGCTGACGCGTCGATATACTGATGGTCGCTCTGTGGTGGGCGCGAGGCAGATTTGTAAAGGGAAATTGAGCGCCCAGCGCTGCTGGGAAATCTCATTTCAAGCTTTTTCTTGTATCGCTTGCTCGCTGCTCATGAGCACATATTACTTGATGCAGGCTGGAGCGTCGCATTTAAGCGGTAGTCTACACTCGGATGCGAGATCGATATGGATTGCAAAATTGTATCTCTTATTTTTGTTAACAAATGGCACATCAACGAGTGTTGGCCCTTGAGAGCGAGTATGCGAAGTAACCAACGGGGGGAATGAAAACGTCACAAGCAAACCATGATATGAGGATGAAGGTGTGCAGTTGTTAAGGGGTAGATCTCACAATGAGAGAAAGAGGATGGGTGAACAACCAACAAAAGGCTTCACCGTTCCACGTTCCACATTACCACACTCGTAGTCTCCTACCTGGTGGCTAGACGTAAATCAAGCTACAGCAAGAGAGATGAGGTGTGGATCTCGAAGCCAAGATCAAACGGACGGACATGAAGAATATGCAATACCGTTCGCCTGCCCGTCCTGCATACCTATGAGATTCAAGATTGTGACCTGGACTCTTCAGCGTCATGCGACAGGGTTCGCAATATCTCGGCACCGATATCCTTGGAATGGCTCACCTTCAGAAAAAAGCAGCCTTTAGCTTTCTAGCATCCTGGGGCCATTTTAGAGATGATTAAAAAATCACTAGTTGTGCGAATTATCTGAGAATGTTGACACTGCAATCAGGGGTCTGTAGGGCTTGAATGGGATAGGCGCAATGCTAGGAACAAAATTCAAGAACTTACAATATCGGGAAATACACTCCGAAGGTCCGCTGAGTCGAGGCCACGAGTCGAGAAGGCACTGTGGGGAGTTAAGAATCAATTCAACCACTGAATAATCAGTCCCCTTTTGAATATGAGAAACCCGACTCTGCAAGGGTACGTGAGCTCCTCAGTCGAAGGTAGATTCCACGGGCACTGCAAAATGGAATTCAGGCGGTTATTCTCAAGTAGCATGACTACGATTCTTCGAAGCAGAGGAACCCGTCAACTTTGGATTGAGATTGAACGTCACCACACCAGGATGAGGTTCGCTGATGTAACCGAGGGTAACTGTACATCCTGAACTGCACAAAAGCCAAGAGATACGGGCCTGGTCACAGTATCAGCTTGAACGTGTGGGCGCAACCAGAACGAGACTCACACTTCATGTAAAAGAATTGAGCCATCAAGCTTGTCACCGCTTCTCCGCTAGCTGATCAAGTCGAGGTTCCCGGTTGTTGTTGGATCGGAGCAGGTGGCGTGTGCTCGCACCATCGAAGGCCGCCTGCAAGCTAGAGGGGGGGTTCTGCTCAAACTATCAACTAGCCGTTGACTGGAGAAACTGCACAATCGCATTTCGTCCTTTGAGCCCCATCCAACCACATACGCGACTTGAGTCCGATTCCCGTCTGGGGCCACAGTACCAAGGAGCGACGACGTCGGGCTCGTGAAAGGCACCCCCATTCGAATGCATTGTCAAATCTTGTAAAATTTCCAGGCTGCCGTTGGTACTTGACCATGGTTGTGGTTCCGTTGAAGGCTTGGGCGACAGAACCAACGCCTGGAGACCGGAGGTGGCACTAATCGGCTGTGAGGCGAGGACAAAGAGAACGAAGCATTGATGTCGGTTGGGAGGCGGTTTGGTATCACAGGGTGCCTAGAGGAGTTCCGCTCGTCACTCAGCCACGGGGTGAAGTGACTCCCCTCGATCGCTCGAGCTTGTCAGCAAGGTGATAGATCCGGCATCCTCAACACGGCTGAACACGTAGACCTTCAGCTGGAGCCAGCGAGTAAAGGGATCAGAGTACGTACTGGTGTCGATGATCTCTGTGCGACTCTGCCCGACCAGCCCCAGCGAGGAGCCAAGGCGCCGGGCAACTGCTCGAATGATTCCAGCCCGCCTTCCGTTGCCACCTGACGCCCGTACCAACGCTCTGTCTGCTGAGAGAGTGGCTCCAACTGCGCCGCCAATGTGTCTCAACGGGATGAAATGACATTAGCAGAGAGATGAAGCCCGAGGTGGTCGTCAATCGATGTTCATTTTGATGACGTTGCGGTCCCCCACAAGGGTCCAACTCAAATTCCACATCAAGGCAGTTTCCGGTCACCCGCATTGTCCCCGCCTCCTTACCCGAGACACCCTTCAGTCCGTCTGTCCCTACTTGTGCATGCCTCGAGATGACACTGATATTCATCGACAATGCCGCTTGACTATTCTCTGCACTCGGCTGGTGGCTTCAAGGATAACGTCTCGGGAAATCCCATTTGGCTTGGACGCCTCTCCTCTCCGTGCACCGCTGCGTTCTGTCTTCAGCTCTCTTGCTCTCGACCGAACCACAGGCCGAATACTTCGCCAAAAATACAATCTCTGACAATCCTTAAATACCCGCTCGAATCCCGTTGCAATTCCACAAACATGACTCACCAGCGGCGTGTGGTCATACAGTTTAGATTTCATAAAACACTATGGCTGGGCGTCGCTCTTGGGGCAGTATCTCACCCCGGAGAGGTAGTGGATCCCTGGTGAAATCAAGTGAATGGTATGTACTAGTCTAGTCATCCTACATGTTGGCGATCTGACACTCGGGCAGTGAGAGAGTGTCTTGCAAGGCAACGTATCTCAGACTGTGCCCGCCCTCTTAATGTGTAAGACAAGTGAATCACTCGAATGATGGGCATTCAGCCTACATGATACCAAAATGGTGCTGAGGAGTCTCGAGGGAACGTGAGTGGCTTGTGTATCGGTTGTACCGGCTTGGCCTAACACAGCCTGGGTTCAGCGCGCCGTCCAAACCCGACTCGGAGATCCAATCGGAAATCCGTGCAAGCCTAAAACAGATACCCGCGCTGTCACGTTCCTCCCCGACCACTACGACCCCACGACGTTCAAGCTCCTTGCCTACACCCGAGACAACGGCGAAGTACCTGTCAGCGAGTGGGTTGGCTCGGATGCACATCTCTTGCCAGCGGCCGAGGCTCAGCAAGTGAAGCTGAGGAGCTTCAGCACGGACCTGCACAAGATCGAGGCGATGGATGCGTACCGATACACTGGGGAGAATGCATGAGGGGTGAGACGAGGTGGGGTGGGGTGTCGAAGGACCAGAAGTATTTGAATGCTCACTCTTGACGTTTCCCGGTATATTTTGCTTTTCGACTCCTTGCTTGTGTGGGATGTAAGAATAGATTCAGTTAATGATTACCTAGTTCTCTGGCACATATCCACCTAGTCGTGACTATGGATGGGGCGTCGAGTTAGAGACCCAACACGCACTCGATAGGCATACCCCAAACGAGGCCAATATCATGAGCAAACACACCACAGAAACAGCTACCTGTCTTGGTTGGAAAGCGCGGAGCTGGAACGTCGTCGATTACATCGAGATCCCGACCGCAGAGGATAAGTGAGCTGAGCGTGGGCAGCTATGACGGCCCCGATTTTGTTTGGTTATCTTATAAGATGTTAGTTCGTCTCACCTTGCTAACCTAGAAGTGCAATCAGCCAAGGGCGAAATCATTTCTACGCCTAAAGCAATTCTAATGTTCATTCATTGAGCACATAGAAAATACGAGATCTCATATTACAACGAACCACCAGGGACTAGCAGATACATGTATACACCTAACAATGGTAATGGGAATCTACCACCACAGGCAAGCCCAGTAAGAACGACAGCGAGCAGCCTGCAAGCACCAATCCGATATGTAAGAGGAAATGGAAAGCAACAAAGCAAAGTGCGTACACGTTGGAGATTAGGAAGCAGGTGGCGGAGACAAGTGGAAGCATTGGTGCCATTGGTCTCCCAGTACGAGCTCAGAGTGACGGGTAACACATTTGCCACCGATCACCATGGGGCTGGAAACGGTGGGGAGGCCGAACGCGCGTCGCAGATCGGATGGCACCCATATCAACAGCTGCGACTCTGAGTTGGACAGCCATCCGTCATCGCGGATAGACAAACCATGAAGGGGTAAGGAGTCTGGTCTGGTGGCGGCTGCGATGTCCCAAAGCCGAATGGTGCCGTCATCTGAGCCAGAGACGATACGCGCACCGTCAGGGGAGAAAGCGACAGACCTCACGGAAGCGGTGTGGCCCTGGAGGGAACCGGCCACCATCGTGCCGCTCTCCACGTCCCACACTCGCACTGTCTGATCCTGAGAGCCGGAGACGACGCGCGTTCCATCGGGCGAGAATGCGACGGACCAGACTATGCCGGTATGACCTGTGAACGGACCATGCAGGACCGCACCGTCACCCGCGTCCAACACCAGGATGGTCTTGTCATCCGAACCAGACACGACTCGCGTCCCGTCGGGTGAAAACGCCACGCAGTTGACATCACCGGTGTGAGCGTCAGACGTCCAGAGCGTGGTGCCGTCGCCGGCGTCCCACATTCGAGCCGTGTTGTCGTACGAGCCAGAGACGATGCGAGCGCCATCGGGTGAGAATGTGATCGACGCGACTGCCTTGGTGTGGCCCTCGAATGGCTTGGCGACTGATGCACCGGTGTGCGAGTTCCATAGTCGGATAGTCCGATCAGAGGAACCGGATGCAATTTGGCTGCCATCGGGCGAGAACGCAACCGAACGGACATAACTGGTGTGACCCTCGATCGGACCGACAAGTAAAGCGCCGGTGAACGCGTCCCATGTGTGCAAGGTGTGATCGTCCGAGCCAGACACGATGCGTGCTCCGTCGGGCGAGAATGCCACCGAGTTGAGTTCGTCGGTGTGACCTCTGAATGGACCAGCGACGAGTGCGCCGCTGTGTGTGTCCCAGACACAGATCGTCTTGTCGTCCGAGCCAGATGCAGCGCGTCTGCCGTCATGTGACCAGGCAACAGAGGGGATGCCGCCGGTGTGTCCCGACGACTCGGTAGCGCCTGTTGTGCCGTGGCGCGCGTCCCATACTCGGATCGTGCCGTCGTCGGACCCGGATAAGATGCGTGTGCCGTCAGTCGTGAAGAGTACCGATCTGATCCCCCCGCCGTGCCCCTCGAATGGTCCAGCCAGCAAGCTCCCGTTCGCAGCGTCCCATACGCGGATTGTCTTATCCCAAGAACCGGACACAATCCGAGAGTTGTTGGGCGAAAACGAAACCGACGCGACAGCCAGGGTATGACCCTCGAACGGACCGCCCAGCGGCCTGCCACTCGCCATGTCCCACACTCGAACCGTGTGATCTTGCGAGCCAGACACCAGTCGTCCACCATCGGAAGAATATGCAAGAGCGCGCACCGACCTGGTATGCCCTCTCATTGGTTCCTGAGCTGCCACACCCGTCCGCCAGTGCCAGACTCGGATGGTACAGTCTGACGAGCCAGAGGCTAGATGATCTCCGTCGGGTGAGAATACGACCGACCACACAATGCCCTCATGTCCTTTATAGGGATGACCTATCGCAGCCCCCGTGCGTGCGTCCCACATGCGGATGGTATGGTCATCGGAGCCAGAAGCGAGGCGAGTGCCATCGGGCGAGAATGAAACAGAGTTGACATCTGCAGTATGACCACGAAGGGGCCCGGCAATCAAGTCGCCGCTGTACGAATCCCAAATGCGAATAGTATGGTCAATCGAGCCAGAAGCGATGTGGGTGTTGTCTGGCGAGAATGCGACCGAGTAGACCCCTCTGTCATGGCCCTCCAGTGGTCCCAGGATACGAGCCCCGCTGGACGCATCCCATATGCTCACTTCGTTGCCGGCAGAGCCAGAGACGATTCGCTTGCCGTCGCTCGATTGCGCAATGCTATAAACGCCACTCCCAACGACCCAGGTGGCAAGCGCAGACTTGCCCCTTGCCTCCATCGCTTCACCTTCCACTCGTATCAGACCTTGCGTTCGCGGCCAGTACGTTTTCCACACCAGGCTCTGCTTCGACGTGAAGGGTAGGGTGGATATGTAGATATGAGGAGTGCTCTGCGAGGTGGGATTGCCGGCAAAGGTGGTAACAAAGTTGCGTGCGTCGTATGTAGAGTCTGAGAGGTCTGTGGCGTCTGTCTGGATTCGATGAGTACAGGCTCATCATCATGGCGTGGATGCTCACTCACCGGTATCCAGCCGAGTACTTGTCCAAGGATCCCCTCTCCTCGATCGACGCACCGTTTCAAGCTCAGCACCTCCATCCAGAACAAGAGGTGATCGTTTAGGAAGTCTTCAAGCAGTGAAAGCAAAGCCTTTGATGTCGCCGCTGTTGACAGGTGATCGCCCCAGTAGCGACATGCGTAGAAAAGTCCTGGTAAGATAGCCTTGTCGACTCGCGACTGCAGCTCTGGGATGTCTTTGTCGGGCTGGTACGAGGACTCGAGTCCGCAAATATTGAAGCGCAGCGACCGCCGCATAACTTCGAACGAGCGGGTCGTGAGGTAGGCGTTATGTTCTACCGGGCTACAATGAAACCGTTTTGAGCGCTTGTCGTTTAGCAGGAAGTCGGGGAACGAGGCATGTAAGGTCGATACCGCCTTAGTCATTTGCGATAGATGCAGTACCGACTGCAATGGCTTCATCGCCAGTTCGACCCTTTTCTTGTCCTGTACTCCAAGTAGTTGCGCCAGCGTGGGTGTGTCCAGTGTTTCGCGAGCGCACACAACCGTCCAGAGGACCTGCTTCTTCATTTCCGTCTCACTCCGATTTGTTTTACCCCCCTCTAGTGCCTTAGCCAATATCGTAGAGTACAATTCATCCAGGTCTTCGTAGCCTTCGATCTGGGCCCCTGGTGTAGAAGCCACATTCAGCATGACGGACAATCTTCCGTTGTGATCAACAGCATCATCATCGGGTGAGATGTATCGAACAACCGTTGCGGCAAAAATGAATAGTCGGCCCGCTCGTGATGTTAGCGCCTGGATCTGCTCCGCCGACGGCTGCAATGTGGCCAGGGCATCACCCAAATATACTCGAATGTCTGCCTGTACAAAAGATTCCTCGATGTCGTGCAGGTGTATGGTCGAGTGACTACCCTGCTTCTGAACGGCTATGGTACCCGCAATAGCTGGTTCTGGGCGACTGGTAACAAAGAACCTGACTGGTAGGCTGGTCGCATGTCGGAACAGCAGGCTCAGCACCTGCTTCGTCCCGCTCGTATCGGCACACTCGTCCAACGCATCGATCACGACTACAAGATCTTCTGGTATCGCCGCCCTGACCGATGCCATGGGTTGCACGATCAGGTGTTCAAACTGCGTTCCGATATCCTTCTTCGCAACGTCTGAGTTACTGTCCAGCACCTCACAGAGCGCTTTCCGGTATGGACTGGAGTATTGACCAAGCTGGTACGCGATCGTTGGCACGATCTTGTTCACATCTCGGCAGGCCGGCGAATAACGCGAACAGAAGAAGCTCGCCGCGAGCTGCTTGTCGGCTTCTAGCAGCTTGCACAGGCTATATGCGATTGTGGTTTTGCCAGTGCCAGCCATGCCGTTCATCCAGTATATCTTCGGGGTGTCGCCAGGACGAGTCCAGTCCTTTGCATCCTCAAGTATCTTGGTGCGGGTTCCCGGCGTACATCCCTGTCGCTTGTTTACGGCAGCAGTCAGGCCCGAGTTGTAGTAGGCATCGTCTGCTGCGGCCAAGTCCTTCATACGAGTGTCCTGAGTAACTGCTGAGTCACGAGCCGTTACGTTACGAAGGATGGAACGTACCACATATTGCTTGTGTACGACATCCCAAATGCTGAGCGAAATATCCATCTGGGATTACGTCAGATTTCTCCTTCAGGTCAGTGCCGCACTATGGTTACCTGCAGTTGCTTAAATAACGTGCTGAGTTGACGATAGCACTTGAGCACATCTTCATAGTCATCCTCGGCTGCTGCAAACTGCCTCGTTCTCGAGCGATTTCTCTGTCCTTGGATATGTTGAATTTGTTCTTCGATGCATCTGTGGTTACTTTCAATTTGGTGGTCATCAACAATCGCTAGCGAGATATACCTTGCCACGTTGTTGATCGAGTATGGCATATAGGTTGGCTTCGACTCTGATATATGCGCCTGAAGCTGTGTAGCCAGGTTGGCAATATCCAGTAAGACATCCTCGTACGCTTGACGGTTCTGGTCGACTATCTATGGGGTCGGAATTGTGAGCATAGCTCCGTATGATGCGGATCCTATAGTACCGACTTTCAAGTTTGTCACGCAATCTAGTAACCCCCCTATAGCGAGTTTGAGGGGAGGGAACACGTCTAGGCTTGTTCGTAGACCTTTGAGTGCCGTTTCGAGGGCCCCGGCCGCAGCAGAACCCGATGCCGAGTGCTGGCGAGTACGCGGAAGGCACCTTTGGAATACGTCGGGCAGCCATGAGGCTTTGGATTTGGGTGCCATTCGGGTCCGTGGGATATGGAAGCCGTGAGGGGATGAAGAGCAGTTTGGCCGTTCCACCAATTTATGCTATCGGTATCAGCCGCATGTCATCGGCATGCTACACACGAGGTGATGGTTGGGCGACTTCCACCGATAGACCCCAACAGACAAATGGCAGGATAGGCGCCAAGAGTGTCCTGGGTCCCGGCACCTATACTTCGAGCGGCTCCCGTCACAGTGGAAACCCTCCCAACGATAAGTTATAACGGCGCGCATATAGTCAGTCGACCCTCGGAATTCCAGTGGTCGCGATTGATAGTCCACCTGGTAACTTCCCAAGACCCGTTTGGCTAACATATCTGAGCTTTAGTCATCATAGTTTAATTTTCACCAACAAACTCGACGTGGGATAACCCTAAGTATATGCAGAGTAAGAGGAGCTATCAAATTGAGCGGCATTCATTCTGCCAGGGACAGGTCTGGACTCGCCATTCGACGCGGCCAACCGCCTTGCCGATTGACTCTCATAGTTCTCTAGACAGTCTACCATTAATTGGCATTTACTCAAATGTCCAGCGGTTATTGACCCTAAAGCCGCACTAAGGCCAAGCCACGTTGGCGAACAAGCTTCCATCGACCGTCCAACTCCTCGTTCTCGCGCTCTGTCTCCCTCACCGCGACTTCTTAATGTTCCTAATATCCGGGGCTTGAAACACTGGTTGGCCAGGGTTAGGTGAATGCGCCCAGACCGCAGGGGTTAGCTGCTACCGGTATTATATGGAGCGACGCCTCTTGAACAATGTCCGTTATTACCACGTCCATGATTGGAGTATCTCGATACAACAGCGAAGAAAGAAAGTAATAAAGTTTGTAATTCAGTCACCAGTGTCCCGTTATTGAAAGTGATCTGAGCAGAACTCCGTCTTGAGTGTTAGCTCTGGCGACTCCAAACGAAACAGCTCGCCCCGGCGCCAATTCAAGTTTTCAACCACGAAGACCCCCGAATTATTGATAGACGCGCACATACATAGCCCGAACATTTTGTCTATGCTGCTCCTTCTGGATCAACCAGCCTTGCTTGCGTGTTGGGATATATGAACCAAATGCGGACGTGCTCACGCTTCCTTCGAATTGATTTGACTTGTGTATAACACGATTGCATTCTGATTGTCTTACCCCGTTCACACTTACTCTTAGGGTATCATCAAACCGGCCGGCTCTCAAAGCAGACATGGCGAGTGAAGAATTCAGTGACTTATACCAATCAGCGTGCGACTTCCTGTAGCACACCGCGATAAGGCGAATAATCCGCTCCCAGAATATACATCGAACACAAGCTGCATAAGCTGGTACTAGACTGGGGAACCAGTAATGAAACACAATGGAGTTGGTACGAAAGGCAGGTCGATTGGGAGCCATTGATGCCTTGGGCACACGCTGAAGTCCTGGGGTGAGCCTCATCGTTTTACCACTGCCAATCGTGAAGGCCATCCGACTCTCCCTTGGAATGAGGCTTTTGCAAATACTTAGATACCATAAATATTCATGTCTAATCGAGCTACATCCTGCAGGGGGTCCGTGACTGAAGCGTAACAGAGGCCGGAGCCGGGGTAAAAAGAAAGGGAAAGTAGATCAGCCTACGTAGGATCGGAGAACCCAGTCCACGGCGGAAAAAACAAAGACAATCAACCATTCCAGACAGCGTA
The DNA here is from genome assembly GCA_037039685.1 of Ceratobasidium sp. AG-K. Taxonomy (NCBI): domain Eukaryota; kingdom Fungi; phylum Basidiomycota; class Agaricomycetes; order Cantharellales; family Ceratobasidiaceae; genus Ceratobasidium; species Ceratobasidium sp. AG-K. The sequence continues at coordinate 544,583 of JAWNGF010000002.1, forward strand.
CAAGAGATACCTAAAGCTACTGCAACTCAGCGGGCCATAGAGATCGTGGCCTCCACCTCCCGTCCGGATCGTGCCGTGGATTGACCGGAAAGTGTATTCCGTCATTTAAGCCACGTCCGATAGGTACTATGCGGGACTTGGTTAGGGAACGGGACAGAAAGGTGTAGCAATACTCACAAATCCATTCCCATACACTTCGTCCCATCACTTGCTCCCAGTTCGCTCGAGCGTTCCCTAGCCACCATAGGTTTCCTTCGCGCTCAATCCGGCCCCATTCGTAGTCCCATCTTTTGCGCTGCTCATACTTTTGTCTGCATGGAACTCAGTAAGACACGAACTGGGGATCTGGGTGAACGCACCGGCACTGCCAAAAGCTAAACACCCGTGCCAGTATCGCCTTGTCTTTTTCCCGTGCACGGGCGAACCCTAATGACTCAACCGTCGTCGCGTTCAGAACAAGAAGTCGGGTATGACCTCCCGTGAGGGAAGCGGTAAAGAGCGTGAACAAGCCAGCTCTGGGAGACCAGGCGTTAGTAGTTTATCCATATTGGACGTGCGAACCGAAATGTACAATACGGTCACCCCAATCTCCTGTCCGTCCACTTCGTAAAATACAGTGTTGGAGTCCACAATCAAGTCCGCGAGCTGTGTTCCGAAAACCCAAGCCGTGAACCAGGTCGACCAGAATGTGAAGTTGAGAAAAAACTAAAACAGGGTCAACAGGAGAGAACCCTCAAGGTTGGCAACAGACCTTGCGATTGTAAGCTCCTACACATTGACCAATCCCTGAGCCCGAGGCCTCAGTCTTCAAATTCCACGAAATGATTCCCAGACGACTCACAAGGACACTAATAGTATGTCAACTACATTCATTTCAAGTTGTAAATACAAACTCACATGATGATCATATTGCAAAACGCACTGCATCGGCACGTTATTCTTGCAATACGAGGTTGCATTGGCCAAATTACTCACAGTTGCACACAATCGACAGTGGTGCGTTCTCATGGGTTTCATTAGCCTATCTCGAGCACAGTACCTGTACTCCTCTGCCAGCACTGGTGCTTGCGGTGGAGCTCGGTCGACATGTTCGGGCCGTTTTCCCTTATTCCTGTTTTTTTTGGCGTTACTCGGCTGGCCCTGGCCTTCGGTCTGCTGGGGTAGGGATTGCGAATCGGCGGGTGTGTGTGATATGATCGTCGTATTCCCTTCAGCCTGCGAGTTCTGTAGTTGAGCGTGCAACGATGCAACGGCAGGAACGGCATCTAGCTCGGTTGCTTCTCCTGTTGCAATGCCCGGTACCGGCTGAGCAGAAACGCCAGTTGGCTGACCGTGCCCCCGCTCAGACATTTCCTCGTAGGCAGTGGCGATGGTCTGGTGCCCATCGTCCGTTCCCCGATCCTCAGAGTCAACATCCCACGGGCGTCCGTATTGAGTCGACGCAGGAGGTTCACAATTTGGAACATACTGCGGAGGCTTGTGTGAGTACAAGTTTGGAAAGCAAGGATACAGACCTACGTCTCGAGCGTACCCGGGAGGAGTTACCAATACCTGTTTCCAAGTAGCAGTTAGCATCTACACTATTGAGTTTGGTTAGGTCAATGCTACGAACCTTGGTATACGTCCAACCAAACATCAGGAAGAGTACGTTGAAGATGCTAATATAAACGCCTTAAGGGAGGTGAGAAAGTTCTACTTAACACGGCAGACCCAAGCTACTCACCGCTCTTAACTGTATCCCCTCTCCTGAGCAGTTTGATACACATTCGTCCAACATAAACATAGTAGGTCCATACAACGATTGCCAGAACCACTCCGACAACCAGCTTGCGCAAGACCCATGGCTGGCCCTTGTGGTTCTCTTCCCGTTGCTTCTTCTGTTCTGCGTATGTCTGGCGAGCGACGCCGACACAGTCCCAGTCCCCGCGCGGCCGGTCCCCCATGGTGGAACTTCCACAAGACAAAGTGTCGTCATCGTTTGTTGCTAAGCACTCGGCGCTTGCCTGATTACGAGATGGATCCTTGGATGAACCCCGATCTGAGCCGACGGACTTTGGCTCTCCAGAGCCCGCCCTCTGCGCGAGTCACCCACCAAGTTAAATTCGCCTTTATTCTGCTCAATTCGTTAAGTCCAAAATTTCTCGGAATGGTTACTCTCTAGAAGTACCCTGTTCATATAGATTGGTTACTGCCATTCAGGAACTTTTCCCCAGCTATCACTAACATTCTCACGACATTGCGGCCCCCAGCCAAGAACTGCTTTACACTGGTAAGCAAATACCGTAAAGCTCTATACAACTTCTCAGATATGACTTGTCGCACCTAACTATCAACTAGTAGGTCAGCGCGTGGGCTATATTGATATTCAGAGCAGCGGTCATATGAACTTTCCTAAGTTTTTAAATACGACTGATCGAGCGTGACTACTCAATCCCTTGCTCATGCATAAGTATTCGATACTTGGGTCATGAGTTTATATACTGGTTCATTTTCTGTGTTATCTTTCGTATATTTTTAACATGGTAAGCAAGAAAGTCGCTAATTGATTGCGCAAATCTCCCTAGTATCAGGTGAGGAACCCCAATGCGGCGAGCAAAGGATATCAGTGTTGCAAGTATCTCCTATCCATATTTTTTTCTTGTTTCGTTTGGCGTCAAGATAAGTCGGTTCGATTTTATATATCACACATCCGTCAATTGTATTAGACAGTAGTACCCACATGTCGCAATCACTAAGAAGTGTGAGCAGACTTGGACCTATCCTTGTTATTACCTTGACCCACTTCCCACGGGCTCATTTATTCACTCATAGTGCCTGCCAATCACCCAGTGAAAAGAAGCACTATTGATGGCATCATCAGTTTGCCACCTATAGTCGTCGGCCTTTGGCCCGTTGGACCACGGCATAGCATAAGCCCTGTGTTACACGACCCGACAATGGCCGCACGTGGCCTAATTCCGAGCTGATGTGGTGGATTGGTCGCTGGTCCAAGCGGCACGAGACGATATTGCGCTCGCGACTCTTGTACATAAGATTGCCGACCACGCGAATCGCTTAGTTGCCTCTGCACTTCCTCTTTCCTCTGACGGTTTGGTTCTCTAGCTACCACCATGATTGCTGCTACGTCCATTTCGCCCTATGGTCCTAATATGTGGTCTCCCCGTCCTGGCGCCGACTTGCGAGCTCGCAGACGCCACGCGCTTAAGCTCGTGAACCAGGTTAACGGCAACACTTCCAAACTTGGTGCCATCAAGCGGAAGCGTTCCGCCCCAACATATAGCTCTGGTAGTGATACGGAAGAAGAGGAACAGTCTACGCAAGTGACACCAACCTATGCTCGCCGCCATTTGAAGTGCCTTCGAACGACTGGTGATCCGTTGAGAAGCTCGGCACTGAGGCTTGTGATGACAAAAGCGCTGTGGGGTGGCCCGCGTTGGGGCCATCGAATCTAGAGGACGCTCTCCGCGCCGGTAACTCTGTGAGCGAGAACGAAATGGCTTTGGATATCGAGCACCCAGTCGACGACGAACTCACGATCGAATTTCCTCGTTCGTCCGAGCCCCTGCAAGAGGTCGATCTGGGTGATATCTATCGTAAGTTTAAATGCGTTTCAGCTTGATTTCAGACGTGAATCAAAGTATTCTTCTGGTTTGTAGACAACAACCACGTATCTCTCGATGATGATTTGTACGAAGAATGGGAATCTAGTTCTAGTGATGAGGACAGATACTACCAACCTGAGCATTGGGAGCGATCAGGTAGGTATCATCCAATTTAGCTCACCTCCACCTGGAACAATTTACATTCGTTTTCAGCTGTCCAAAAGTACATCAAAGAGCTGCCGACTCTCCTTACTCGCCGTTATCGCAAGGAAGTTCTCTCCCAACGAGCCCACTGCATCGACGACGAGCCGCTCCGCGTCAAGTTCCTCAATCGTCAATTCAAAAATAAGTATGTAAGTCCCGCTACTGTCTAGAGAACACCACTGACTTCTCACAGGCTTGGCACTGGAGACTTTACGGAGGAACAAATCCATGAAGTCATTCTCCAAAGACCTTTGTACGGGACGTTTGCCGACTTGAACATCCTCACTCCTCGCATGAGGCCCGAGTCAGACTCGGACCTGGAAGTTTGCGACTTGACCGAGCTCGAGTTTGAAGAAATTGACCTGGAGCATCCTGAACGCCCGTCAACACCGATTCCCCATTCCGACTCGGATGAGGATTCTGAATCGGACGAAGAGTATGCTCCCGTTTATTCGGCTTCCCAGATTTCTCAACAGCTTAGCCGCCGCGAGATGGAGTCTATGGGCATATACCCCGATGACGATGAGTGAAGGCATCCTGTATGACAGGGTTATGAGTTGGTTGGAGGTTCTGCAGCTTGGTTCGGAGTGTATTTCGGGTTGGTGGTAATTTTTAAATGCTTCGTTCTACATGCTGTTGGAGGTTTTTATGTTTTATTGAAATTTTCATATGTAAAAGTGCACATGCTGTCTCTGCATTCGTTTTTGTTAGATAACCTATCTGCGTTTCGTAAAAAAGAATACAATGTTCCCCAGTTTTGCTTCTAACTAGCTTCGGGCGAGATTCGGCAGCGCATATATCCACTCATGGGAGCCCAGTGGATTACCGAGAACTTCTCAATTATCAAACTGGCTAGTCAGGTGGACCGGCTGTATTTTTAGTAGTCGGCACTCGCTATGCACTCCTCGGCCCAGGATCCTTTCGTGTTGAATTTGAAATTCAGGTCATTCGCACTAAAACAAGCATCCTCGGCTTCAATCCGCACAAATTGGTGCTGGGAAAAACTAAACGAGTACCTTGAAATACATGCCAGGGATTGACTATAGCGCGGTCCAGTTTCATTACCCACGACCGCGCGGCCAAGGACCGTACGTCAGTGGCGGAAACGAGTTGCATGTGTTTTGACAGGTAGTGATTTCGCACGCTCTCATCTCCCTTCATCTAACCGCGTTTACGCCTCGAGCCTCAGACTCTTCCACCACACCGCAACCATGTTCTCCTCTTTCTTTGCGTAAGTCGACTCCAGAATCTTCTAGCCACATCTGACTTGAACTAGCGGCCCCGCCGACCCCAAGGCGCAAAACTTCCACCCAGTCGTAACGACCAAAACGCCCGCGAACGAGCTGTTCAGCAAACTCGAGCCCAAAGACACCGAATGGACGTGCGCAGGCGGGTTCGTGACCGAAACCCAAGTATGGTACCACTTTTTGCAAGACGGGACGTACATCATGTGCCAGATTATCCATTCCGCCGTCGGGTGAGTTTCTCGGGACGCCGAGACCCGTGACCCTGACACGCCGCAGAATGTGGTACCCGACCATCCAGTTTACGTGCAAGATCTACAACCCCACGACCAAGGAAAAGACTTGGAAATCGATCAATGTGTCGAATTTTGTGACCCCGCCGCCGGGCAAGGACAAGCGTTCGTCCAAGGCCGACCAGTTTACGGTCACGCACGCCCCTGGAACGGGGGAATGCGCTGAGCAATACATGATCAACGCGAACCTGGGTGACGATCTCCAAATCAGCATGACCGTCTGCCGACCCCAGGGCATCGATGGGTTCAAACTCGGTCGCGGCGAATCGTATTTCGGACCCGACGTGAGCAAGCCCGAGGGATACGTCGTGCACCGATTCTGGCCCGCACGACCTGCACGGGCCACATTATCCAAAACGGACGCGCGATCGAGGCCAACGGCGTGGGCGTGTTTATCCACGCCATCCAGGGGATGCGGCCGAACCTTGTCGCCGCCCGGTGGAACTTTGCCGATTTCCAGAGCACGGACGAAGAAGTGAGCGCGGTCCAGATGGACTTTACGACGATTGATGCGTATGGCCGGGAGGGCGCTGGGTCGGGTGGGGTGACTGTGAGCGTGGGTGGGGTTGTTGTGGGTGGCAAGTTGGTGTCGGTGTGTGCCGAGACGATTTGGCCGGGCGAGGCGGTTGCGCCTGATGCGCCTGTTCAGAGTCGGGCGGAGCATATGGAGCCTGTGATGGATCCCGACACGGGGTACAAGCAGCCAAGCAAGATTCGCTTTACGTGGCAGGGTCCGGCGTTGGGTGCGGAGGGTGTGGTCAAGGCGGTCGTCGATGCTGATGTCGGTCCGCCGGATGCTCCCAAGGGGCTTCTCGAAAAGGTCGATGTTTTGGCGGAGATTCCGGCCGCGATCAAGATGATTATTAGCTATGCTGCGGGTACCAGGCCGTACATCTATCAGGTTTGTCTTGCCCATCGTCGTGTCGTCCCTTGGCTGAACTCTCGCGCAGTGGATGAACCCTGGCTGCATCACTCTCACTGGCCCCGAGTCGGTTATCCCAGGCGGATCCAAGATCGTCCAAGGCACGTTTTACAACGAAGCGACGTTCATATCCGAGTAGACTGCTATTATCACGCCTAATGATTGCGATATTCCTGTAATATATACTCAAGTAGTCAAGATATATTTAGTTGTACACGTTTATGGCGATGACAGGGCGATCAGTGGACCCTGGATGATACACGCAGCTCCGGCACAGCGCTTGACTCACAGTTGACTTTGACCTTGACTAGCCATGCATGATGTCGGCCCGGGTATGGCGCCGCATCACACTCTTCCAATCCAGCACACGCGGCCTCAGATCTCATAGTATCCATGCGACGCCCGGCCGAGACTCGGTTTCGGCGAAATCGGGTTGGTCGGCATTTGTGGGGGCGTTTACGGGGTTGCGGACTGGAGCTGTTGGGCTGGGAGATGGAGTTGGGTTGAGGGCTAGACATATCCATCGAACGCCTGCGAGCAGGATCGTATCTCTCGGTACACCGTCGTTGTTATTTCACGACCGTCGGGCTCCTCGGCCAGAGCAGATTTCGCGCTGTGGACCCGTCGCACTCCAGGTGAGTACTGACTATTACTTGACATGGCTAACAGTAGCAGGTACGAGTTGCCCTATTCCATGCGTCGCGCCCCAATCAAGGACTGCCATTTGTCTGGCTCGCTGGTCTTCTCAAGGTGTGTCAGACAAGCGCTCACATACGGTCGCTAATCACCGTCCAGACGTCGACGGCCCTCGCATTCGCCCAGACCGCGGGTCGGATCACCATGTCGCTTCTGCCTGTCATCTTTCTCAAGCTCAAGTTTGCCTCGCGTTGGCTGCGCAAGGTTCCGGTCGATCATCCCCACTATGCTCACAAGCGCGAGAAGATTCTGCGAGTCAGATGGAAGCTCTGGGTTGTGATGGGTGTGCTTGTAGTTGTCCCTCTGACGCTGTTCGTGAGCGCTATACTCGCGAGCTTGGAACGGACGCCGCTGACTGGCCGGTATGTCGTCACTTGCATCACCCAACCCGTCTAACTCGATCGCAGGATGCGCTTGATCATGCTCTCGGCGGAAGAGGAGGAGGAGATCGCACGCGAACTCAAGGGCGCCGGGTGGTACGCCTCAGTCGCCCAGATCCTGGTCAATGCCTCGCCCGACGGAACGATGCCCCGCGTGATTCCTCCCGACGACTGGCGCTGGAATTGGGTTGAACAAACACTCCGCCAACTCGAACACGCCATTCCAAAGCTGCAGTCCAAATCGGATAACCCTCACGCCTGGTACGCTTCCTGGATCAAGGACGCCAAGCACCCGCATTCGGGTTTGCAGCCGCTCGACACCGAACCCGAGTGGAAGACGGCTGGACCCATTCCCCGCCACCCCAATATCCACTTGTGCCCCGGCCGAGAGTTGCGCAGTTGTTGCACGAGATTCCGATTACGCCCACCACCGAGGGACACCATCACGGACACACGCACCATCATTCTCCACATACGCAGCTTGGACCTCCTTATTCGCTTCTCTTGGTTGATCTTCCAGAAAGTAACGCGCTCTCGTATGGTACGTTGGCCTATCGCATTTTATCGCACACTAACCGTTGAATAGGCTTTGGAGGGGATGGAGGAGGCGGTATAGTTGTATACAGCGGATTCCTGGACGAAGTACTTGGCTCGTCGGACCCACCCCAACCCCCGCCATCCAATACACAGAGTAAATCCTGGCTGGGCGCGCTCATTGGCTCGAGTAACAGTAACGCAACCACGAACAGTGTGCCACCGCAGCCGACACCCGAGCAGACCAAAAAGCTAGCTACTCTTCTCGCGCACGAACTTTCTCACCTCTTGCTCAGTCACCACCTCGAGACACTGTCTTCTGGGACTATTTTCATACCCAGTGTGATTGGGTATGTTGCCGCTCCAGACTTGTTCCCTAGTGCTGACTCTTTGTAGGATATTATCCGATGTCGTACGAGTATTGCTCTTCCCCATTACAATGGTCATGGGCCCATTCGTGAACGACGCCGTAGCCAACTTTACTCGAGTCGGGCTAGACGATATCGCACGATCCGGAAGCACATGCCAAAGCCGAGAACTCGAATTCGGTACGTCCACTCATCCCATCCTCCCACCCAGCTAACACCCCACCCACAGAAGCCGACATGGTCAGCGCCCGCATCCTCGCCTCGGCCGGATTCGACCCGCGCTGCGCCATCGAGTTTTGGGAAGGCCGCCAACACAACCACGCCGACACCCAAACTCCACCGATGGACACGGACCCATCTCAACGCGTGATTACGCCCCTTCCCTCGGTCCCCGGCACGTTTTGGACGTCCCGCACCTCGGCGTTGGGCGCTGCGACTGGGCGGGGGGACGATAGTCACCCGCTCGACCAGGCGCGGGTGCAGCGGTTGAGACGCGAGTTGGCGCGGTGGGAACAGGAAAAGGCGTATGCGATGGGCAAGATGAAGATTGATTCATGGGCGCGGGGGGCGTGCGAGGCGAGTGTGCGTGGGATGTGGAAGTGGGACAAGTCCAAGGGCGAGGAGAAACCGGCCAAGTAGATGGTTGTGTGTGTTTTGTGGTATGGCTCATTTGTGTGTATCTTATGCATGTTTTCTATGGTGTCTAGATTTGGATATGTTGTTGGGTCTTGTTGCTATCGTTTGTGAATTCACCTCTTTTCAAGAAACGGTGTGGGCGTTGTGTGCATGTGCGACGACGAAACGATCGGCAGCGATGGAAGGGTATATTGATTCAAGCGTACCGGCCTCCTCGACTACAACAATTAGTTAAACAAGACACCTATGAGTACTGTACAAAGTCCAAGCGTAGACTCTTCAAAATAATTACTTTGGTCCATTAATTCGCCAACTCGATTACATCCCAGCATGACCTCAAATAGTCGTTCCAAGTAACTTGCGCGCCATTGGCTCCGGCGCCGTGCCAGAGGTGGTCCATAACTCGAGGGAACTCGTACCTGTGATACAGAAAAACTCCACAATCGCGAACCAGATTCAATACATTATAGATAATAGATCGATGTTGCTCCCGAATTGCGCATATTCCCGCCTATCACGTCGATCAAGTCGGTGAGGACAATTACAGGCAATGTACTCACTATTAATGTAGGAAAGAAAAAATGGATCTCTCCACCAGGGTTGTCGTCTGTAAGGCTCAGCATCTGGACTATTTGCGTGCATGAATGCTGGACCCGTGGATCTCCACTTGGAACACCACACATCCCCTGAAAGTGCACGGCTATGCTAATTGCTCCGCCTTAATAAAGAAAGCCAGCTTACCATATAAACGTATATTAGAATAGCATGCCGCAATGTTTCTTGCTTGGCCAGTCGTGCGATAGTATCCCAAGACGTGGTTGGATGGTCCTGATTCCAAATGGGCCTCCAGTTTTTGACGTTGTGCTCGACTTGTCGCCACTCGTCTGCATGGCGCACAGATGGGTCTTGCAACCGCCAGATGCTGACCTTGGAAATCGCTAGAATAAACTCGGCAGGACACCCAGGCCACCATTCCACGCGCTCCCGCTGAACGAAATTTGGATAGAGGGTAACATCCCAATTAACAAGGTGTGGGAGTCCAAACATCATCGCCATAACCACATCCCCGGTCGCGAATCTGATCATATCTGGGTGGGGCGATGTGAGCACGTCAAAGAGAGAGAATCTGCCATATTCAGCCTGCAAGGTGTTGTTGGTATAAGCGACTTGGACAAAGAAGGGCATGGCCTGCCGCAACAATTTGGCGGCTAGACAGTGATCAGCCAGGATTCCCGTCTCGTAAATCTATGAATATAGGTGTGATTGCATCCTCGAGGCTGAAACCCGTAACTTACCTCCAAGGAGGCTGACAATAGCCCGAGAAGTTCTCTTGAAGCGACTTCCGCCGGATTTGTAGATGCCAAATGTTGGCTGAAACGATGGAGTGTTTCGAGGTACGGCTTCACCAGGTTCTGAGTATGGCGAGATTCCATGGCCTGGAATATTTTGGCCCCAAGGAATAGCGAAAGGCAAGAAGTTTTGGATAATCGGATACCAGCGAGGACGATGCTCTGAACAAAATCTCGTTGGTGGAGGACCTGTTTGACGGCCATCATGTAGTACGCCCGCTCGTCTAGGCCGAGAGTTAGTTCTCAGGTTTAATAATGTGTATCCAACTGAACGGCTTACATTGCGACGAGATGAATTCAACCACAGCAACCAAACTGTCAATATCCGGATATACTGTTGGATTAGGAGTGGCTCCGCCTAGCCGATGACTGCTGGCAGTGGTAGACGGGTCCTTGGGTTGATCAAGTTCCTGCTGACTCCAGCTGGTGTCTCGCAATGGATGCGGACCATAACGTCGTGAATAGGGAGATTTCAGGGCCAAGGTGACAGAGGTTGGTACGAGCCCATGTTTGACAGTATCAACGCCAGAACCATCCGTCTGCCGCGCTGAGGGTGGTTGTTCAGGCGCCGAATGGCTCCAGGCTGGTCCAGGGATACCATAACGAGATGTTTCTACGCGTGAATGAGATGCTCCAGCGTAACTAGTTGGCAAGTGTGAACCGTCCAAGGGCGATGCAGCGCCGGAACCCGAAGAGTTGCGGCTGTTGTGGTCCAACGGTAACCTAGGCTGCGACATTGAACGATGTTCCTGGATTATTTCTGCTTGGAGGCCTCGGGATGCATATCCCTGACACGCAAACCCTCCTGCTCTGCATCGAGTGCATGTCGGATGAGTTCTGTCACACCTTTTTCTCCTAAATTGGTAGGTTGATCAACGACGAAAAATCTGGATCGAGTCTAATTACCTTTCACGACATGTGATGCAGCTCAGTGGATTAGGGCCAGATATCCGCTTCGCATGCATGAAACCGACCCAGTGGTAGTTCACAACCGAGTTGCAACTCAATAGTTTGCGTATGCTTGAGCACCGGATCCCTCGGATGCAATCGACGGAGACGATTCGCTGGCCAGAGCCACACATGTCAGCCTGGGGCTAGCTCGGGGGTTGGCCACTAAAAGGAGGCGTCATCAACTCCCCACTACCTGACTTGAGCGGTTGTCAGAAGCCACTGGCTACAGGCTCACATTGGCCTCAAACGCACGATTCTACCTCATCGAGTGCGGGTTTCAGAATTTGGGAACAAAGGAAATGCGCGAATCGGCGCTGCGAATATGTATATGCGCTTTATATAGAGAAATCCACACGACCCACAAAAACTAGTTCTCAGATTACTGCCGGCACTGAGCGGCACAGATGGAAATCGGCTGCTCCCCGCTGCTAGTGTGACTCGGCTGCTTCCCGAGACGTGCGTTAGCTCAGCAGCAGACTCCGGGGTCCATTCCCGCTCGCAGAAAAATCACTCCGAGAAGGGGATTTTTGGTGCCAAACAGCCGGGTTAGTAGTTGTACAGGTCAACTTCACATTCTGGTCGACCTGGTTCATGGCAGGGGTTTTCGGAACACAGCTCGCGGACTTGATTGTGAACTCCAACAGTGTATTTTACGAAGTGGACGGACAGGAAATTGGGGTGACCGTATTGTACATTTCGGTTCGCACGTCCAATATGGATAAACTACTAACGCCTGGTCTCCCAGAGCTGGCTTGTTCACGCTCTTTACCGCTTCCCCCACGGGAGGTCATACCCGACTTCTTGTTCTGAACGCGACGACGGTTGAGTCATTAGGATTCGCCTGTGCACGGGAAAAAGACAAGGCGATACTGGCGCGGGTGTTTAGCTTTTGGCAGTGCCGGTGGGTTCGCCCAGGTCCCCAGTTCGTGTCTTACTGAGTTCCATGCAGACAAAAGTATGAGCAGCGCAAAAGATGGGACTACGAATGGGGCCGGATTGAGCGCGAAGGAAACCTATGGTGGCTAGGGAACGCCCGAGCGAACTGGGAGCAAGTGATGGGACGAAGTGTATGGGAATGGATTTGTGAGTATTGCTACACCTTTCTGTCCCCTTCCCCAACTAAGTCCCGCATAGTACCTATCGGACGTGGCTTAAATGACGGAATACACGTTACGGTCAATCCACGGCACGATCCGGACGGGAGGTGGAGGCCACGATCTCTATGGCCGGCTGAGTTGCAGTAGCTTTAGGTATCTCTTGTACGCTTTCTGGAATGGTTGATTCTCTTTGTTTTTTCTGCTGTGGACTGGGTTCTCCGATCCTACGTAGGCTGATCTACTTTCCCTTTCTTTTTACCCCGGCTCCGGCCTCTGTTACGCTTCAGCCACGGACCCCCTCCAGGATGTAGCTCGATTAGACATGAATATTTATGGTATCTAAGTATTTGCAAAAGCCTCATTCCAAGGGAGAGTCGGATGACCTTCACAATTGGCAGTGGTAAAACGATGAGGCTCACCCCAGGACTTCAGCGTGTGCCCAAGGCATCAACGGTTCCCAATCAACCTGCCTTCCGTACCAACTCCATTGTGTTTCATTGCTGGTTCCCCGGTCTAGTACCAGGTTATGCAGCTTGTGTTCGATATATATTCTGGGAGCGGATTATTCGCCTTATCGCGGTGTGCTACAGGAAGTCACACGCTGATTGGTATAAGTCACTGAATTCTTCACTCGCCATGTCTCCTCTGAGAGCCGGCCAGTTTGATGATACCCTAAGAGTAAGCGTGAACCGGGTAAGACAATCAGAATGAAATCGTAATATACACAAGTCAAATCAATTCGAAGGAAGCGTGAGCACGTCCGCATTTGGTTCATATATCCCAACACGCAAGCAAGGCTGGTTGATCCAGAAGGAGCAGCATAGACAAAATGTTCGGGCTATGTATGTGCGCGTCTATCAATAATTCGGGGGTCGTCTTGCTTGAAAACTTGAATTGGCGCAGGGGCGAGCTGTTTCGTTTGGAGTCGCCATAGCTAACACTCAAGACGGAGTTCTGCTCAGATCACTTTCAATAACGGGACACTGGTGACTGAATTACAAATTTAATTACTTTCTTTCTTCGCTGTTGTATCGAGATACTCCAATCATGGACATGGTAATAACGGACATTGTTCAAGAGGCGTCGCTCCATATGATCCCGGTAGCAGCTAACCCCTGCGGTCTGGGCGCATTCACCTAACCCTGGCCAACCAGTGTTTCAAGCCCCGGATATTAGGAACATTAAGAAGTCGCGGTGAGGGAGACAGAGCGCGAGAACGAGGAGTTGGACGGTCGATGGAAGCTTGTTCGCCAACGTGGCTTGGCCTTAGTGCGGCTTTAGGGTCAATAACCGCTGGACATTTGAGTAAATGCCAATTAATGGTAGACTGTCTGGAGAAGTATGAGAGTCAATCGGCAAGGCGGTTGGCCGCGTCGAATGGCGAGTCCAGACCTGTCCCTGGCACAATGAATGCTGGTCAGTTTGATAGCTCCTCTTACTCTGCATATACTTAGGGTTATCCCATGTCGAGTTGGTTGGTGAAAATTAAACTATGATGACTAAAGCTCAGATATGTTAGCCAGACGCGTCTTGCGAAGTTACCAGGTGGACTATCAATCGCGACCACTGGAATTCCGAGGGTCGACTGACTATATGTGCGCCGTTATAACTTATCGTTGGGAGGTTTCCACCGTGATGGGAGCCGCTCGAAGTATAGCTGCTGGGACCCAGGACACTCTTGGCGCCTATCCTGCCATTTGTCTGTTGGGGTCTATCGGTGGAAGTCGCCCAACCATCACCTCGTGTGTAGCATGCCGATGACACGCGGCTGAGACCGATAGCTTAAATTGGTGGTGGAACAGCCAAACTGCTCTTCATCCCCTCACAGCTTCCATATCCCACGGACCCGAATGGCACCCAAATCCAAAGCCTCATGGCTGCCCGAAGTATTCCAAAGGTGCCTTCCGCGTACTCGCCAGCACTCGACATCGGGCCCATCGCCCTCAACCTCCCCTGTGTCAATAACGAATCCAGTTCCATTTGATGTAATTACGGTACAGCCCACGCAAACGGCAATCCCACTCGCGGAGATGCCACCGCAAAATACCGACCCAGAAGCACAGGAGGGCTCTGCTGCGGCCAGGGCCCTCGAAACGGCACTCAAAGGTCTACGAACAAGCCTAGACGTGTTCCCTCCCCTCAAACTCGCTATAGGGGGGTTACTAGATTGCGTGACAAACTTGAAAGTCGGTATCATAGGATGCCCGTCATACGAAGCTATGCTCACAATTCCGACCCCATAGATAGTCGACCAGAACCGTCAGGCGTACGAGGATGTCTTATTGGATATTGCCAACCTGGCTACACAGCTTCAGGCACATATCTCAGAGTCGAAGCCAACCTATATGCCATACTCGATCAACAACGTGGCAAGGTATATCTCGCTAGCGATTCTTGATGACCACCAAATTGAAAGTAACCATAGATGCATTCAAGAACAAATTCAACACATCCAAGGACAGAGAAATCGCTCGAGAACGAGGCAGTTTGCAGCAGCCGAGGATGACTATGAAGATGTGCTCCAGTGCTATCGTCAACTCAGCACGTTATTTAAGCAACTGCAGGTAACCATAGTGCGGCACTGACCTGAAGGAGAAATCTGACGTAATCCCAGATGGATATTTCGCTCAGCATTTGGGATGTCGTACGCAAGCAATATGTGGTATGTCCCATGTTTTGTAACGTAACGGCTCGTGACTCAGCAGTTACTCAGGACACTCGTATGAAGGACTTGGCCGCAGCAGACGATGCCTACTACAACTCGGGCCTGACTGCTGCCGTAAACAAGCGACAGGGATGTACGCCGGGAACCCGCACCAAGATACTTGAGGATGCAAAGGACTGGACTCGTCCTGGCGACACCCCGAAGATATACTGGATGAACGGCATGGCTGGCACTGGCAAAACTACAATCGCATATAGCCTGTGCAAGCTGCTAGAAGCCGACAAGCAGCTGGCGGCGAGCTTCTTCTGTTCGCGTTATTCGCCGGCCTGCCGAGATGTGAACAAGATCGTGCCAACAATCGCGTCCCAGCTCGGAGAATACTCGAGTCCGTACCGGCAAGCACTCTGTCGAATGCTGGATAACAACCCAACCGTGGCGAAGCGGGATATCGGAACGCAGTTTGAGCACCTGATCGTGCAACCCTTGGCTTCAGTCAAGGAGGCGATACCCGCAGATCTTGTAGTCGTGATCGATGCGTTGGACGAGTGTGCCGATACGAGCGGGACGAAGCAGGTGCTGAGCCTGCTGTTCCGACATGCGACCAGCCTACCAGTCAGGTTCTTTGTTACCAGTCGCCCAGAACCAGCTATTGCGGGTACCATAGCCGTTCAGAAGCAGGGTAGTCACTCGGCCATACACCTGCACGACATCGAGGAATCTTTTGTACAGGCAGACATTCGTGTATATTTGGGTGATGCCCTGGCCACGTTGCAGCCATCGGCGGAGCAGATCCAGGCGCTAACGTCACGAGCGGGCCGACTATTCATTTTTGCCGCAACGGTTGTTCGATACATCTCACCCGATGATGATGCTGTTGATCACAACGGAAGGTTGTCCGTCATGCTGAATGTGGCTTCTACACCAGGGGCCCAGATCGAAGGCTACGAAGACCTGGATGAATTGTACTCTACGATATTGGCTAAGGCACTAGAGGCGGGTAGAACAAACCAGAGTGAGACGGAGATGAAGCAGCAGGTCCTCTGGACGGTTGTGTGCGCTCGCGAAACACTGGACATACCCACGCTGGCGCAACTACTTGGAGTACAGGACAAGAAAAGGGTCGAACTGGCGATGAAGCCATTGCAGTCGGTTCTGCATCTATCGCAAATGACTGAGGCGGTATCGACCTTACATGCGTCGTTCCCCGACTTCCTGCTAAACGACAAGCGCTCGAAGCGGTTTCATTGTAACCTGTTCGAACATAACGCCTACCTTGCAACCCGCTCGTTCGAAGTTATGCAGCGGTCGCTGTGCTTCAACATTTGCGGACTCGATTGCCCGTACCAGCCCGACAAAGACATCCCAGAGCTGCAGTCGCGAGTCGACAAGGCTATCTTACCAGGACTTTTCTACGCGTGTCGCTACTGGGGCGATCACCTGTCAGCAGCGACGACATCAAAGGCTTTGCTTTCACTGCTTGAAGATTTTCTGAACCATCGGCTCTTGTTCTGGATGGAGGTGCTAAGCTTGAAGCGGTGCGTCGATCGAGGAGAGGGGATCCTTGGACAAGTACTCGGCTGGCTACCGGTGAGTGAGCATCCGCGCCATTATGATGAGCCCGTACTCATCGAATCCAGACAGACGCCACAGATCTCTCAGACTTCACATACGACGCACGCAACTTTGTTACCACCTTTGCCGCCAATCCCACCTCGCAAAGCACTCCCCACATCTACATATCCACTCTACCCTTCACGTCGAAGCAGAGCCTGGTGTGGAAAACGTACTGGCCGCGAACGCAAGGTCTGATACGAGTGGAAGGTGCAGCGATGGAGGCAAAGGGCAAGTCTGCGCTTGCGACCTGGGTCGTTGGGAGCGACGTTAATAGCATTGCGCAATCGAGCGACGGCAAGCGAATCGTCTCTGGCTCTGACGGCAAAGAAGTGAGCATATGGGATGCGTCCAGCGGGGCTCGTGTCCTGGGGCCGCTGGAGGGCCATGACAGAGGGGTCTACTCGGTCGCATTCTCGCCAGACAACACCCACATCGCTTCTGGCTCTTTGGACCATACTATTCGCATTTGGGATTCGTACAGCGGCGACTTGATTGCCAGGCCCCTTCATGGTCATACTGCAGAAGTCAACTCTGTTTCATTCTCGCTCGATGGCACCCGCCTCGCTTCTGGCTCCGATGACCACACCATCCGCATGTGGGACACACGCACAGGGACTGCGATAGGTGATCCCTATGAAGGACATGAGGGCGTTGTGTGGTCGGTCATATTCTCACCCGACGGAGATCATCTAGCCTCTGGCTCGTCAGACTGTACCATCCGAGTCTGGAACTGGCGGACGGGTGTGGCAGCTCAGGAACCAATGAAAGGGCATACCGGGTGGGTGCGCGCTCTTGCCTATTCTTCCGATGGTGGACGACTGGCGTCTGGCTCGGCGGATCGCACGGTTCGAGTGTGGGACATGGCGAGTGGCACGCTGCTGGTCGGTCCGTTCGAGGGTCATACCCAGGCTGTCCTGTCGGTTTCGTTTTCGCCCAACAACACTCGGATTGTGTCCGGTTCTTGGGATCAGACAATCCGCGTATGGGACGCTGCGAACGGGAGTTTGCTGGCCGGACCATTCAAGGGGCACGGCCAGGCGATCAGATCGGTACTTTTCACGACAGACGGCACACGCATCTTATCCGGGTCCGACGACGGCACGATCCGAGTATGGGACGCGCGCCACGGCACATCAGGCGCTACCGAGTCGTCGGGACACACCGGCGGCATCCCCTCTGTTGCCTGGTCACCTGACGGCACACGCGCTGCATCTGGCTCGAGCGACCAGACGATCTGTGTCTGGGACACGCACAGCGGCGCACTCGTCGCTGGTCCGTTCAGAGGTCACACCGACGAAGTCCGCTCGGTGGCATTCTCGCCCGACGGAGCACGCATCGTGTCTGGCTCGGACGATCACACCTTGCACACCTGGGACGCGTCCTCTGGCGCTTTACTTGTCGGTCCGATCGAGGGTCACACTGATTATGTCCAGTCGGTTGCGTTTTCGCCCGATGGCAGCCAAATTGCATCCGGTTCCGATGATTCCACCATCCGACTATGGAACTCGCACACCGGTGCATCAGTCGCCAAGCCATTCGAGGGCCACACCGAGAGAGTCACGTCGATCACATTCTCACCCGACGGCGCTCACATCGTGTCTGGCTCGTACGACGACACGGCTCGAATGTGGGACGCCAACGACGGCACCACCCTCTGGTCGTCTGATGCTCACACCCACGATGTCAACTGCGTGGCGTTTTCACCCGACGGGACGCGAGTCGTGTCTGGTTCGGATGACTGTACCATCCTGGTGTTGGACGCGCGTGACGGTGCGGTGCTGCATGGTCCGTTCACAGGTCATACCAACTGGGTTTGCTCCGTCGCATTCTCGCCCGATGGCACGCGCGTCGTCTCCGGCTCCCGGGATCAAACGGTGCGAGTGTGGGAAGTGGCACGCGGCACGATGGTGGCCGGTCCCCTCCAGGGCCACACCGCTTCCGTGAGGTCTGTCGCTTTCTCCCCTGACGGTGCGCGTATCGCCTCTAGCTCAGTTGACCGCACCATTCGAGTTTGGGATCTAGTGGCTGTTGCTCAAGCAAACCCATTCTCCCCTGGTTGCTCCATCGACCGCGACGGCTGGCTTACCAACTCGCCATCGCAACGGCTGCTCTGGGTCCCGCCCGACCTGCGTCCGAGGTTTGGATTCCTTACCGCCTCCAATCCTATCGTGATCAACGCTGATTGTATGACCTCTTTTGACGACTCTACGCTACTGGGGGCTCGGTGGTACGAGTGTTACAGGGCATGATCGCAGTCGATTACGTTCCAACCAGCTCTAACTCCCGTTGCCTCTTATATCCTAGAGTGGTTCTGCCGCCCCGTTGTTCAGGTTGCTGGTATTGTCTCTTTAAATGTATACGTTATATGGTCCTGCATGATGTACTTAAATCGCTCAATTGCACAAATTTGGAGTTTTTGGTGCCAACGTTGATCACTGGCAACGCGAGGTCCATCCGATGTTGGCACTGGCTTCCATGTCGACGCCGATCATCATCAGCGTTCCTGGAGAACTATGCAATCGCCGTTCGTCTTGGCGGCTTGTCCAACATGCATCAGGATAACCCTCCTACATTCTACATCCAGGGACATCGAGGTCGTCATGCATGCCCACAGGGACCTCATCATTCGATCTTGGTGCTTTGGTATGATCAGTGACCCTCCGGCTCATTACTTGTCCAGCAAGGCACACCCTAGGTTCTGCCGTGACATTGTCTGCAATTTCGGCGTTGGAACCTAGCTCTGAACGGGTTGATGGGATTCCGACTCGCGATCGGTGCTCCGTTCATGTATCCGGTCCTTGCTGGGTGGACGTAAAGCGCTGAGTGATAACGGATCAACTGTCTTCTTAAACACCACAAACATCCGGGAGAAAACAAAACATTGCGTATAACGCTCAAGGTAGTTATTTATTATAGAGACTCCCCGTCCCACTCTGTGTCACACCTAATGCATTCTCCCCAGTAGATCGGCATACCACCACCCCCTCAATCTTGAGTAGGTCCCCTGAAGCTCCTCAGCCTCACTTTCTGCGCTTCCGCTGCTGGTTAAAGGAGTGCATTGAATACGACCTGCTTGCTACGGGTACTCGACCGTGGTCCTGGGTGTAGGCGAAGATCTTGACGTTGTAGACTATGGCCCTGAATATCTGGTTTGGGCCTTCACGGATTTCGGATTGGATCTCCAAGTCTGGTTTTGACGGCGCGCTGAACCCAGGCTATGTCAGGCCAAGACGGTACGACTATAACACAAGTCACTCACGTTCCCTCGTGACTCCTCGGCGCCATTTCGGTAACATGCATGCCGAATACCCATCATTCGAGCGATTCGCCCGTCTCACACGTTAAGATCGCGAGCACGCTCTGGGATGGGTTGCCTTGCAATACATTCTGTCACTGCCCAAACATCAGATCGCCAATATGTAGAGCGACTGGACTAGTACGTACCATGCACTTGATTTTGTCAGGTATCCACCACCTCCCCAAGGTGAGATCCTGCCTCATGAACGGCGCTCGGCCATAGTGTTTCACGAAGTGCAAACCGTCTTTAGTGCAGACCATACATTGGCGGTGAGTCGCGTTTGTGAATGCCGATGGGGTTCAAACAGAGGATTTGAAGATTTTCAGAGATTGTATTTCTGGTGGAGTATTGGGTCTGTGGCTTGGTCGCAAGGAAGGGGGCTGAAGGCGGGCCGCAGCGATGGCCAGAGACACGAGGTGTCCAAACCAAATAAGGCTCCCCGAGGCGTGAAGTTATTATTGGAGCCACAAGCCGAGCGCAGAGAATAGTCGAGAAGCTTGTTCAATGAATATCAGTGCGGTCTCGAGGCGCACACAAGTAGAGAGAGACGGGCTGAAGGGTGTCTCGGACGAGGAGCCGGAGACATCGAGGGCAACCGGAAACTGCCTTGATGTGAAATTTGAGTTAGACTGTGGTCAGGGACGGCGACATGATCGAACGAACATCAACTGATCACCTCGACTCTGCTCTCTCTGCTCGCGTCACGGTGCACACCACATATACGCTGGCGACAAAGTTGTAGCAACTCTCTCAAGGGACATCCTGTCGACGCAAGCAAAAGTCGAAAGCGGAAACGGGCCGGAATTGTTGCGAGCAGTTGTCAGGCGCCCTGGCTCCTCGTTGAGGTGTGTTGGGGTCGAGCAGAGATCATCGGTGCCGGTGTGCACTCTGATCCCCTCGCGTGCTGACTCGAGCTGATCGTCTTTGTGTTTAGCTTGGTTGACGGTGCCCAATCTATCACCTGTTTGATGGGTTCAGGTCATCAAGGTGAGTCGCTTCTCCCAGTGAACCAGCGACAAGCTAACGCCCCTTCAAGCACGCTAAGGGAGACAGCGGTCTTCTCACAACCGACGCTAGTCCTCCACCCTCTCTCCTCCCGCTCCACAGCCCATTTGCACCATGACCCATGTCCAGATATCGATCCCTCCGCCCGAGCCTCAAGACCCTCATATTGGGCAATCAAGTGCCAATAACTGGCTGGAGGTTCTGCACGGCTTGAAGGGATGTGGAATGGGGACACGTTTTGACGAGGCAAAAATGCTGGCTGCTCAGCACTGTGGCTGAAGGTGAGAGGCAAACCCAGTGCGTGTCTAGGTCTAGGATTGATGTGCACTCGCAGGAAGAATGCAACCCTCCCTGATATCCCGTCGACAACAAGCTGACGGCTGGAGCAGGACTTGTCTCCAGGCAGCATACAAGATGTCATTGGTGGCACAAACACGCCCACAGCTTCCTTTGGCCGGACACGAACCAGACAGCGCCATTTGGCCGGAGAGCATGGAGTTGGAGTACGATGGATGGCTTGCAATTATTGCGTGAGCTGTAAGTCTCATGGTTGCATTGAGACCAACAAGTTCATACAGTCTTATTGCTAAGCTTGTGTTCCCCTCCCTAGTTATCCACATATCCACGTGGCTTTGGTTACGTTGGCTCATATCATCTGGGCGCCTCAACATTCTTGTTCTTGTCTCAATGGCTGGCGTTCATCGCTATCCATGCCTAGCAATAGTCACGGACAGGTAGAATCGATCAACCACGATTATACAAGGTTGGTTGTGATGATCCTGCTATCAATGGTGAGTGCTGTGCCTTTTTGCAAGATTTTGGCTTCTCACGCGCACCTGTGGTTAGAAAGATGGAGCATTTAAAGCCTGGGGCGATTCCGAAACACTCTCCCAGGTCTCTGGACTCGGGTCCTCGACAACTTGGACCTTGAAGCGTATGCCTGAGATATGCGAGTGCTCCATTTTGTTTCCGGAATCGAGCTGATTCGAGTCGAGAAGCACAGCGTTGCCCTTACCATGTCAGCTCGCTTCAGTGGTTCGCGATACCAACTAAATCTCCCGTGCCCCTGGCACAACAACTCTTCTCCGCTGAGTGTGAGCCTAGGGGACGAGGATAACAAGGTTACTGGTACGGGAACTAAACTCGGAATTGGTTGACGCTAAGTGGAATTTGTTGTGCCAAAATGTTCAAGTCCCTGGAGTGTCTGCGAGATAGTTGTCAGCGTCAAATCTTTGCGCTTAGTACGGCGAGGCGGTGAGCGGCACCCTAAATGATCATCTGTCTCCTCCTTCATCAAACTCACATTTTCCGCTCATAAATCATTTAGATTCTGGCGTGCGAAGAGATATTGCATCCAATCACCGTCGCGTCAAACCGAGTCTCGGGTGCGAATCGACGTTGAGTTACAAACAGCCCTGCCAACGCTACAGTCTGCGTGCACTCATCGGCAAAAATGGAATATGCTCCGGAGTGCGGGAGCACTGCGTAGGCTCCCCGAGTGCTCCACAGGACATGATCGCGACGCTCCCAGCTCGCACTTGTCCATATGCACCCGTTCGCCCCCGTGTTCATAACCATTCAGTATCTATGTATGTATTCAATCGTACACATTTCTATATTTGGATTGTAAGTTACAGGAAGCAGCGTATTAGCCTTTTTGATGCGACATGTGTTAGAAGAGCGCATATCCACATTTGCAGCGCTGATTCGCGCATTTCCTTTGTTCCCAAATTCTGAAACTCGCCCTGGATGAGGTACAATCGTGCGTTTGAGGCCAATGTGAGCCTGTAGCCAGTGGCTTCTGACAAGCACTCAAGTCAGGTAGTGTGCCGCGCGCAGTTACGTTACAACATGAAGCTCGGAATCCGTTCTGTTGCAACAGGCTCCAGCTCAATGATCATAGGATCATAATGTGCGGCAACACATTGCCAATCAATGTTTATATGTTGAAAGGCTTGTATAATTCCTCACTAGGGTATCCCCTATGTAAACGCGGCATGGACCGTGCTCCTAACCTTAGCGTGTGCGAAGACCACTACTAGGTGTGCATACAGCATACAAAGTCGATCAACTGTAAAGTCAATCAAAGCTAGACGACTAATTGGATTATATCTCGACAGGCAATCAGATGGTCAGTCCAAGTTACTTCAGCGCTATCAGCTCCAGGTCCGTGCCATAGGTGATCCAGTACCTCCAGAAACTCCAACTCCCGAAATAAAAACAACTTGCACTCTTTGGTTTTGAAAAGCGCCTCACAAACGGCAGACCAACGTTGTTCGCTAACCATGGAGGATGATTGACGACACAAGGTGATTTCTGGTTGATTATTGGGCGACCGGTCCTTCGACACATATCCCAGGCAATTGGAGCCTCCGGATCTGCATCTGTTGCAAGTTGGGTGAGTCCTGTCACATTTTTTCGCCTGCAAATGACTGGGCTAACCCGACTCTGAAGTGAAGCAAACATCGCTTACCTCTCTCTGTATGTCACGCAACTCAGGGGACGGGGAACATACATGCGCTTCGTATGCATCAAGGGTTGTTATCAATCAACGATAACCAAAATAAACTAGCGGTACTTCGCGGTAATGACGACTGGTGGGACCATATGTGTGTGGGGGGTTACTTTCCCGTTACCAAAATTCGAAATACGCATATACCCCAATATCCACTTGGCCCCAAGACTATCACATCCTCCTCACTACAAGGCAGGAAGTCCACCAAGCCTTCCCTTTTACGCCAACCCCGTGACATAATAAAGCTGGTTCAATAACAGCCAAAAATTCACCTTCATGTTACACGACGGATTTCTCGATGATTTTCTTTGACAGGGGATATACCTACCGACCGACAAGTGGTTCATTGAGCACAACCATGTGTGTGAGTCGAACAAGATAACTGTACATGGGGAAAAACTTGTTCATCACATGCGCAATCCCCGTATTCAGGCAACCGTATCTCTGACCTTCGCGTCATAAGGCTACACGTAGAATCGATCGTTTGAATGATGTCAGTGATTTTATGTCGGCATGTGAATACCTTAATTTCAATTGTCACCTGAATCTATGATAGGGGTTTGATATCTCCCACTGCGCTAATGCAAACGCGAATTGAGTTGAAGCAAATCTTTGCGTTTCCCCATCGATATGACCTCGAGTATACTCGTCGATATCCAAGGTACGAACATCTCGTGGCCCAGAACAAGATATTCAAACGGAAAGTACCGCGTCCCTAGGATGTCATGCGGGGGTAATGGAAAAATGGAGGAACAGCATACCTTATCCCCGCTTGAATTCTTGGCCAACTTGATGCGTACCAACTAGGCAATGCAGATCAAGCGGGGTACCGAGGATACATCCACTACGCTATCATGATAAGACCACGAGTTCTGCAACCAAGGCGCTGTAATCGGGTTTGGACAAATCAAGTCAGCCAGATTGAAATCGGCACTGAGCATGAAAATTATTTATCGACAATTTTTTCGGCGGGAACCCTACACAGGGCAAAGGAGAATCTGGGCAATAATTGTAGTATGGTCTTGGCAATGCACAAGAAAAATCAAGCTAAGTCAACATTTTTAGACCGATTCCAGTCCCCTGTCACCTCAAACATCCGATCTTCTGGAACAGACGAAGTTCCATCTGCTCAAGGACGACCCCATAGTAGGTAGAATACACTATGGTCGCTGATAGGTTTATTTCAATTTGCGCAAACAAACCAAGTAATCTGATGGCGATATTCCCGCAATCGCCGATCTGTATGTATCTGCCGGCGGGAGGCGGGCGATGTTTGCAACAATTGGCGGCGAGACCGAGATGAGCCGGAATGGCGTGAGTGGAGCGCAAAGATGAGGAATCTGGTGCAAGGTCAGGTGGTGAGCCAAGGCCGCTGGTTCAACTCGCTTCAATTGAAAGAGGCCTGGGCTTCTGGAGTTCAAGTTCCCGGACGAGACTCAGATAAGATTTTCGTCGTTGTTTTACGAGCTTTGTGGACAAGCTCAACTACTGGCGCGCAGGCATATACTCAATGCCAAGGGATGACAGCGCTCACATAATTGTAATTTCCCTCGGCAATCAGGCAACCGGGCCTCTAGGCAAAATTTCTCCGGCGTCGGTCGAGGTCTCCCGGGAGATAGCGTAGGCGATCTCGCTAGCGAAAGAATTTCGTATTTGCCACATACAGTCTAAATAATTTGTTCCTTGATGAAATAAATTTTGGTTGAAGGGAGGATAAAAGTACAGAGTTGAGAACGGATGGAAACTTCTTGCCCGGAGCGAGCGGCATCGGTCCGATCGAGCATCATATATCCGCTGGCTCCCGAGCCCACGTCTCGAGTTGAGATCTCCCACCCCAGTCACTTCCAGTACCCTTGAACCCAAGCAACCTCCGCTCAACGCTAACGAAGGATTGTACGTAGCCAAGATAGAGCAACGTAAGTTGTACTTGAGTCTTGATTATTGCCTCTTCTGGGACAATTTGTCTATCAAATTCCCCGACCAAATTTGTCGGTCGAGGGCGGGCACGCATTGTCCTCGTGGGGGCTTACTGGCACTCGTTATGGACGATGTGTCGTTTATGTCGTACAGTGACCGCTTCCCTGCCATATTCGGATCCCTGTCCCTCATCATTCCCTTCCCCGCGCTCCACGATGGTCCCAAACTTGACACGGCGATGCCTTTTGCGTAATATCTCCACATTCTTTGCTTACGCAAATCCTCTCCACAGTTGATATAAAGACTCGCACTGCGTTTCGCCGCCCCTCGAACAGAAAGCTTCCTTGACTGTCTTATCTTGACACTATTACAAAACCTCTAACCGAGACCGTTCGTGACTAACACGTATGTTTGCTTCTGGAATTCCATCCTGCAATTCATTGACGATTGGTTTTACGCCAGGTGTTTTGTATTAAGCCCGGTTTTCGTTACATCCAGGTGCTTCGAGCTCGAGCTCCTCACTTGGTACCCCTTCCGTCGCACCTCATACTCTAACCATGGACCTCGATACCAACTGGTGTCCCATCTGCGGTCTGTCATCCTACCATTCTAAAGGGAGGATATCACTTATCAATCCACCTAGACCGCCTTATCACCCCAGAACGAATCACGCTTCCCAGCTCCGACGAGGTCGCAACAAAACTCCCAGGCCAAATACCAAAGCCTAAACCGGTCGGCGTTCGACCCTCGCACGCTCGTCGTCTGACCGGGGGTCATACCCGGTCTGGCAGTAAATCCGGCTCCAAGCCTATGGGGATCGACCTTTTGACTACACAGGTTGCGGTTGCACCAGCCAAACCTTGGACAGCCATTTCCCAAACACCGACAGCACTTTATTGCTCCGAATCCTGTCGCGAAAAAGACCAACTTTCCTCCGAACGATTCCAGCTATGTTTGGAAACAATGTACTCAGGCCCGCCATCTGCCAGTTCACTCTCGAGCCCGCTTTTCGTCTCGGGGAGCGAGAGCGCCAGTGATGCCGATGTCGACGCCTTGACCAACGAAAGCTACTTCGCGAAGCTACGAATCCACGGCGGAGAGAAGGCACTGCGCCAAATGCGTGGGGGTCCCGATAGGGATTCTTGGGCCGATCGCCGGCACAGTGCCGGTGCGACGACTCCTAGCTCAAGCGAGGATCTCCCGACGAGTTCGCCTGCTACGACGCTACCCCCTCCCACCCCTACTTCTTCCTCTAGTTATGGGCGTCATACAAGCTCTTCGTTGCACGGCCGTTCCAAGTCGGTTTATGACGGAAATGCCGCTTTGTACGCCGCCTATCCCTTAACCTTCCACCGTACCCGATCAGGAGAAGGGGTCCCCGGTCTCGGAAAAATAGCTATTCCAGCCTATGTGGGACGAGCGTCGAGTCGGCGTCAAACCAACCAAACGCGAAACCTACGGATATCCAATCCTCCCAGACGACCGACACAACTCCAACCCAGAGTCCGTATGGGATTGACGCGGTTTCTGCCCAAGGGCTCCTAGTCCGTCCCGCTCTGCTACGCGCCAAGACTGAGCGAACAGGGCTATCGCCACTCTCGCCGATTTCCCTGGCGGTATCAGACTCGGCACCTAGATTGTATCCACCGGCATATGGCTCTTCACTCCCCGCGTCCAAACATGGGTTCGCGCCCAAGTCTAGGCCCAGTTCTCCGACTCGCACTCCCTTTGCCCGAAAGCCTGAATTTCGAAGACGCTCCGAGGTACTTTCTCAAGATTTGCTGAACGAGTCCAGTCGAACAAGAAGCTACGATCAGATTGCCAACAAACCGAATTTCCTGCCAATGTACCCCGCGTTGCCAACGCCTACTCCCACTACTAGGAAGGTCAAAACCTGGGTCGTGGAAGGTGAACGGTTGGTTGAGAAGGAGGTCGTGGAAGAATGTCAGGAGGAACGAAAGAGGTTCGTGCAAGAGTTTTTGTTCGACGGTTTGGTTTAACCTGGTTTGCTTGTAGGATGTTTCATTTTAATACCGAGGTTAGTTAAGGACCATGATCATCTGATGGAAAGTGTGTGGGGGGTTTCTTTATGTCGCTATGGGGTCTTTGTTCGCTCGCTTGCTAGTATATGATTTATTGGCAGTAAAAGTATACTCATTCTATTGTAACTGAAACACTTGTAGCTCTTGGTTCGAAATAAAAGCGCAAGGACATTACCTTTGTGAGCGTAGAGTAGAGTGGAACCAAGCACGCATGTCCATTCTCTTGCCTTCTCAACGGAAGGGCATGTCGGAGTCTTTGCCGTAGTACGCGCTGGGGATTTGATCGAGGTTTATTAGATGAAATCGATTGCCTGATGTTCGGACCGGGGATGCGGGGAGATTTTGCACGTGGGTTTCGTGTGACGCTCCAGATCAATTATGAATTCGCGCAGGCCAGAAGACAGCAAGTAGGGGGCCTGGTCGATTGAGCGACGAAAGAAGCCTTTAGGTAGCGGAACGTGCTGCCTAGCGCCATGCTTCGTGAGGCTGCAAGGAAGACAGAGTGTCTAAGCGCTCGCTTGGTCATCTGCCAACCAACCTTCCTGATCGGGTGGAAGCTCGACCTGTCCTTCAGCATACTGAAAGAACGACCATGAGATAAGCTTAGCGGACATGTGGGCTAGGCACATATTACACTATATTCCGACCACCACGGGACCCCGCTTGCAGAGCCGAGTTGCTGCGCTTCATAGGCAGCTGTCAGCCTCCTCTACGCCATCAGCGTCATGCACTCCCCCCGCACTCGTCTCGGTCTGGTTTTTCTGCCAACAGAAGTCCTTCTCCATGTTTTGCTGGCTATCGACGAGCCCTGGGCTATCCATCACACGAGCAGGTTCTTGTTGGCTATATCAGAGGTACGCCCTGGCGTCAGCACCTCTTGTCGGTGCTTACTGTTTTGCCTAGGATGAGCATTATCTCTTTTTGCGCGACATCAATCTCCCCCCATCGTTGATCATATGGAACGCGATAAGACGACGGGGGTCGCTTCTTTCTCCCGAATACCTGCAGCGTCTGCTTGGTAAGTAGCAGCCTCCCGGATCTAGTGCTAGTGTTTTCTTATTGAAAAACACATTTTTGTTTTTACTGGAACAGACTATGGCGCCCCCGTCCCCCTTGCCTTCGCTCAGCTCCTCACCAATCCGAGAATTCCGCGGCCAGCTCCGGCCCGGGCCTTGCACGCCACCCTCAGTGCCCTCCAACCACACACTCGGGCACTCCTCGTCGCCGCCCACATGCGCACGGTAGGCCCCGAAGGCGAGCGGGGATTCATCTGGGACGCACTAATTCACGACGATGACCAACGTGTTTTTGAGTCACTCTTTGGGGCGCCGTCAGGACGCTCCGTGGTTGCACCCGCTCGCGCGCTGTTTGACACCAGAGGTTTTGTGCCGTTTTGTGGAGGACGAACCGAAGCAGAGCGTGGCGTGGGTAGTTTGGAGGGGGCGTTTGCAAGCGCTTTCGGTGGGTCTTCACCCGAGATCACGCAGGGGCAAACAATTGATTTTTTCCACGACTTGATAGAAACAATTGCTCACTCCGAATCTAATTCATCTCTACTCTTGGCACTGCTTTCATCAACAACTATTTGCACCCTTATTGCTACAGACGAACGTGACCTCAAGTCCTCGATTCTTGTCAACGCGTTTGCTATTGCCGGGACTTCATGTGCTGCTCATTTGATGCGACATTGGGCGTTTTGGCGCCCAAGGTTAAACGTGGTCGACGCAATTGAAACTCGTGAGTCGCAGACCAGCATTAGCGCATTAACACTCACTGGCATTACGTAGACTGTAGCTCAGACCGATATCAGCTCCTTTATGGAGCTCGTCACCTTACCATCCTCACCTTGGCCGGCTTTCACTACCGACTCTGCCATCGCACTAACTGACACCAAATCGAGCTATTCGACCGTATCTGGAACAGATTACACTCTGGAAAGCATCACTCGCCTCCTTTTGAGCCATATAAGCTCCTATACTCAAACAACGGAAGGCCCTATTTGGTTCCTGAAGTACCATGTTGCCCTGGCCAGAATATATGCATACTTCAACAAGCTCACCGACGACTCATCCCGTTTGTTGTGTACATCCTTGGAGTCTCTGGCATACCAAGCGGTGGACGAGTTGTTGAAGCCGCAATATAGACAGGAGCACGGCGGAGGCAGAGCATGGTTCGATTCGACTGCCTTGTGGGCTTTGTACGAGAACTTTGGGCCGGAGTTGAAGGACAAGGTACTGAACGAGATGAGCGCCAAGGTCGAGGAATTATTCCACGGTAAGTTGGAGTCGAAGTTGAATTTGCATATTATCGTCTGACAATTTTGCGCATAGGTGAACCTGGATCTGGGAATAGCTCGTTTACGTTCTCCGAGTGGGGAATGTGCACATACCTAATCACTAAACTCGACTCCTATAGTCGACAGAAGGTCCTATCTAGAGTGAACCCGGTGCTCTCCAAGTCGGATGGCAGGGCTACGATGATAACCGATGAGGGAGCTCGCAAGCGACTGCTTAACTCTGGCCTTCCACTCACGCTCTTGGGCTTGGCATGAAATGAGTATGATTATACCCGCATCACACGAGTTTTCCCATCCATGTAATTTTAGTTCCTTCAATCCATGCTACCTATTGTGCTACATTCTCCGATGTCCTTCTGAGAGTAAATAGTGTATGATATACGTCCGGAACGTGCACATTGGAATGTGTGTTTGTGTCAACTCCGGTTTGAGCCGGAATAGGTTCTGTAGAAGTAATTTCCCAAACATGTCGGAGCTTGGACCCTCCAGGGAGAAGAAAGTCGAACCTCCCAGGAGAATAGGACAAAGCGAGCCAGATAGAGCCAGGGGCTGCTATGCCACCTATATGCAATGCGAGAGCCTCCTCGGGGTGGGTTGGAAGGCTGCTTGCGTTCAACGGCGTCGGGATATCTTGCCCACAGGAAATTGCATCGATGCATGACTTGTCTATGATCAACGATACTTGAGGAGACGAGTCCTCAAGAACTGCTGTTCGCGTTTCGTTCCAGTCTAATAGGTCAACGAGCTCCCATCGCATCTGTATATCTCCAAAAGCCTCCAACTCGGCTTGACGCATCCGCTCGAGGGCTGGTGTTGCATAGTCAATGTTGAGAATGGTAATGTTAGGAGGTATAATACGGCGGATTTCAAGTGAGAGTTCAGAGTTTCCACACCCAATATGGACGATTTTTGATATGGCCGGCTTGGATGACTCGGATGAGGGGATGATCTCGTTGGCAGGGTTAAGGAAATGCAGTATGCGGAATGAAAGGATTGATGGAGAGGCGAGCCATTCAAATTTGGCCTCTTGAGAGAATCGAGAGACCCAATAGGATTGATTTGAGTAGTCGATTCCTCGACCTGCGCGAGGGCGGCTGGACAACATGGAAAGCAGTCACGTGTTGTCGCTCGAACAGCAATCCAGGATGGTTTATCAAAGTTTGGTCATGCCTAATGCCACGAAAGCACACATCCTCTAACTATAACTATTCAGGCCGCGCAATTATACAGCTCCCGTGGTCAGGCCGCCCTTGGTTCATTGCTAAGTCCCTCACTTCCCTCAAAATCCTCAAACGTCCATTTATCTCCCTTATAGTCCCTTTAAGCCCCCGATAATCACTTCTTTCTCTGATTAGAAGCGAGCTAAGTTACTTGTGAATGTCTACCTCATTCGGTTTGAATCACCTCTACAAAATCCGCATACGGTTTTACTAGACTAAGCTCTACAGTTGTTGCGCATCATAAATTAGCTGCTCGAACCCACAACATCAGAGGGGTTTGATGGTGACTGAGATATCGCGTTATTACATACCCAAATAGGAGATTGAGGTAGAACTCGGATACAACCAGTCCGTCTGTCCACATCCTGTGACATCCCGTCCACATTTTGAGGATCACGAAAATGGGGTGCGTCTATCGGATTGGCGTTTGCTGTGATGTTAATCCTTGTTTGATGTAATCTCACGGGTTCTACGCGTGCGATTTTCTTCGGAGAGCCTTTTAACGCCGTGCGCTTTTTCTCGTTGTATGCGCGCCCGCATACTTACCATTCGCCCGCAGGCATCACTCCCGGCTCGCTATCCGGTCCTCACCGCCGCGTTCGGTCCTGTTTCCATATTTCATCAGGTGAGACGTTTCTCCTAGCCGACCAGAACGCTTCCTTATGTTCGCACCTTCGCGCTATCCCAATGCAATATTGCCATTAAGCGCACGGTCCGTGCACGATGCTTTTTGGCAGTTGGGACCTCGCATTGGGATGGCTGACGGTATGTTTCCGTTTGTCGCATACAAACACCGACTCACCAACGCGCATAGAAAAATGAAGGGGGCCATTTCTTGAATCCCTCGCTCTCCCGCTGGCGGTTGTTTCATTTTTCTTGCTTTACCCACCTCTCACTCCCTGGAACTATGGCCTCTTTTACCATCGTGCCTACCTCGGTCTGTTTTATTTTATTTTATTTAGTTTTCATTGTTATCTCGTGTCTATTTTTTGGTGGGAATCTTTTTTCTGTACGTTTTTCTCTTATGATTGGACCAAAAACGGTGGCGCCTCACCTTCTTTCTACGGCTCTTTTTCTCGTATTTGATGTTCAATGGACTTATGTATCTCTTCGTCTTCCGCTGTTTGCTCTTCTCGTTATCACTGCTCCTTTTCTCGTTCACGCTTTGATGTATTGTGTAGTACGCGCGCTCGGTTGGCCCACCCACCTTCGCGCTTTGCTCGTGTGTCGGTCAATTTCACTCCGTTTCCATTGGGCGGCCGCTGCGCGGCTCGCCTGGCTCCGCTATTTCCTGCGTGATCAGATGACCCGCTTTTTTATTTTTTCACATGACCCGCTTTACGGCCCCGTCGTGACTTCCCTCGTCGTTCATCGAGCACGGGTTGATTGTTTAAACTTTTAATTAGTGCCCTGAGAGTGATAGCCACGAGCCACGCACGTGATTCCTGATGATCAAACCCACACAGAGCGACAGGCTTGCACGTGCCACGCTATGTCTAAACCACCGCCACCATTCAAAATTCTGAGAGCGCACAACGTGCAGATTAACACCATATACTTCTCGTCTGACAACGAATTTCTGGTTGCTGGAGATAGCTCTGGCAGGGTTACTGTAACATCGACAAGGAGTTTTAGGCCTGTCGCGGACTGGAAGGCTCACGACGATAGCGTGTTGGGTTTGCAAGAGTGGGATATGAAGATCATCACGTAAGTAGATTAGGACCTGCATTGGCGACTCTAACTCCAAGCTAGGCATGGCCGAGACAACAAGCTTCACTTTTGGAGCGTAGCCCCGGCAGCACCTCTCCTTGCTGACGCTGCGAGCATACCAAACCTATCAACGCCTACTCTCGTCTCATCGATGGATGTTAATGCTCTCAACTACTGCCGCTTTTCTTTGTACGCCATCCCTCAGTCGAACCCTCCCAGAGCTTTGCTTGCATTGCCCAACTTGATCGAGTCGGAGCTAGTGGACGTGTGGGAAATTCCAAGTGGTACGAGGCTACATGCTGGTATTGGAACGATCAAGGGCGCCCCAGCAAGAAAACCCTTTTCGGACGAGGGAAGGGACATCTATAAATCTGGTATGTTACGTCATTACCCATCGTTCAGGAACAAATTATTGTCCTAAAACAGAGGAGCTGTCAGAACCTCCTACGCATCTTGCGGATGCTTGCACAAACTCTCCTCGTAGATCTGGGCTCTAGCCGGCTGGTTGTTCCTTTGACGCTGTAAATGTTGTTTTTGACGCACGCTGCTTAGGGATTGTGATGAGCCTTCACATATCTCAAGTCCCCACACACATGCGGGTTCTCGCTGCATACGAAAGCGGGAGCGTAACACTTTGGACACGCCCGCTATCTGATAAACCGAGATCCATTGAAGGAGCTGGGTGGGAGGTCGCGTGGAGTGTGAAACATCACCTGGAAGCCGGTGAGTCGCTTTTTGTCTAAACCATTGCCCTAGTAACATAGGGGTAGTAATGAGCATGGCTGTCACTCGAGATAATATCCTGGCGGCCTCCGTGTCGGCCGATCACCTTATATGTCGATATAACCTTGCCCCTGGGCCAGGTGACAATATCATGCATTTACCCCCGCATGCAACGAAGCACCCAGGTAATAGCGCCGTAGCGTTCCGAGCCGACGGACGAGTTCTGGGTGTTGCCGGATGGGATGGTGCGATCAGACTATACTCTACTGGTGTGCGCCGGTGCGGAGATTCAAGCCAAGCGCAGGATAAAGGGAACGACGCAAGTATGGCCATCGATTACGACCGTAAAGTTGGTGCTCTCGGTACGCTAGAATATTTTAAAGAAAGCTGCTTTGGTTTAGCTTTTGCCAACGAGGTACCCGGGCATGTGGGTGTCCAATCGTTGGATGAGGATAGCATGTCCGAGGTAAGGCTCAAGGCTCGATCTAGATGGCTTGCGGTAGGAGGAAAGAATGGCCGGGTTGCAATTTGGGAGCTCCACTCGTTTGAAAAGCGGTGATACGCGCTTGTGGTCACTGCCAAGATTCGTATGCATTCGATTGTTTATCATATACACTCGGCTCTACATTTTTGATGGTCTAGAACTGAAGTTTCACCCTCGGTACCTATAGGAGCTCCACTCTCACCGGCACGGGCAGTTGGAATCGTGACTCTTCAGGTAGGGATTGGGAATTACCTGTTGTGCTAGAGATTTTTTGGGTTTATGCGTGCTTCGCTGCATCATTTACTAGGGGCACCTTTCACGGAGTTTCAAGTTGTCACATCCAATGGGACTGATCCTGAAATCTCCGCGCAATTATAGGTACGTGTACACAGAGAGCCGGATGTGAACCTGCTAACCGATACCTATGCAAGTGGCTCCGCCATTGCTCGGCCCGATATTGTTCATCAAGTGTCACTTGCTTCTTGGTGCGATCCAGACCTAGATTATTCAGCTCCACGGCTGTTTGACATTTGTAAGCAGTGATTTTCGACTTTGCCCACATTGTTGTAGCAAATTCCAGCATTTTCGAGACGACATCGGAAACACGTGCGAGCGTAAAAAGAAGACAGTTATACGCCATATAGGGTATAAGCTTGTGTGACAAGCTCCTGAAAAGGCCTAACGGGTTTGTTCCGAACATATCCCCCCTCGATTCCGAATCCTTTCCGACTCGGGGCCGAGGCCACTAGACATCATCGAGCCAGTGGAGTTTGCCTCATGCACGGAGCCGTAGATGCCGGCCAAGAGCATGCTAGAACGGAGCGTAGCCAGATGACCTTCAAATACAGTCAACCAGCTCACATCTTGGCGGTACTGGAGGCAGCACAGCTGCCAACATGGTTGTGAGTCGACTAAGTTCTCTTCCCTTGCGCAAATGACGTATTGTACAGCTCGGAAACGCAACCTCGGTCTCCTCTGCTGCTGGGCCCTCAGTCTCCCCCACCCAAACTGGTACAAGTGGCAGCACTCTCGTCTCTATATCGACCAGGTTTAATCTTGAGTCCTTGGACATTCAGGATTCAGACCTAGTGCTGGTATCAAGCGATAATGTTTACTTTTATGCACATAGGACCATTCTCCTCCGCCGTTCCTCGAACTATCTTGGATCGTTATTGGGACCAAATGGAGGGACCGAGCCCCGAGACGATAAGTCAAAAGTTGCTGCACTCGGAACACATAAATTCATCACAACAGACTACAACTCTGAGGTGTTGAACGTAGTGCTTCATGCTATTTACAAATTCTCCGTTCAGTCTTTCAGGCCATCCCCAGCTACGATACAGGCCGCTACCAAGGCTCTCTTCGATTTAGGTTACGATCTCAGCGACGTTTTCCCTCCTCATTCCGAGCTATTCATGCTCTTCCTGCAGGCTGGGGTCACGGAACCACTAGAGATGTATGCGTTGGCGGCCCAGTTTTCACTCGAGCAGCTTGCAGTAGCTGTTAGCACGTTTACACTCTCGGTCTCTCCAAGCGGTATATCTGACGAGCTCGCCATTCAAATGGGACCCGTTTACCTCCGACGCCTGTTCTGTAGGTGCTGCCGGGGAGGTTCTCCCACATGCTAACATGTTTGTAGTCCTTCACCTTGGCCGGGCTGATGCTCTGAAACGCCTGTTGTATCCGCCTCCCATGCCGCATCCTGCTTACCCAGATCCAAATTGTGGTCACGAAACTCAGAGCGCTGTGACACGGATTTGGGCCATCGCTTGCGCCACGGTCGTGGTCGAAAATAACCCCAGCAATCTTGCGGCGACCTTTGCTCCATTAAGCGCCCAACTACCATGTGCGAGATGCCGTCAGTCATTGCAAGAACGGGTTACCAGGCTAATAAATGACTGGAGCTCTGTAAAATGCACCATCTAACGTGAGTCGCAGTGCTGGATATATATATGCCAACCATTGATGGAGAGAAATGTTTAGGTTCGAGGTTATCATGGATATAAGTATCAAGTAAATATAGATCTAGAATCGATCAAGCCGGCCTTGACTTCTGTAGACGCACATTCTCTTTGTGTCCTTTTATTAATGACGGGCAAGGTATGACGGAAATATTTGTGTTACACTCCAGGGTAGAATTCGCCACGACAGACAAGCCTAACCTAGAGAGACTTTCGGGGAGTTCCCGAAAACGTGCAAGGTTAGACTTGGAGGTTTGATGCCCTGAACGAGGCTTTCCAGGAGATCGTCATGGCGCTAGGCAGTCATTGGTTTAAGGATGCGTGACGAAAGCAAGTGACGTCGTGACAGCTACCAGGCTATTTGGCTTCGTATGCGCCGAGTGCTGATGCCATGTGCATAGAAGTATTTGCTCGGCAATAGTCTCGACCATGTGCATTGCATAAGCTAGCATGTTCCAGTTCGAACAAAAAGAATCAGATTCATACCCGTAGAAACACAGGCTGAAAGCCAGGAAATTGTAATCGTTTTTGAACGAAGGCCAACTTTTGACCCGCATCTCTACGAGGACGGATTCAATTGTCCAAATTCAAGCCTCAGGATATTTCACTATACTACTCCCTGGGAAGAGCTCTCTTGTTTTCCTTATTTCTCCTTGACATGGTTTTTGGGTATTTTATCACCATGTTATAGCGAAAAATGTAACTACTGGACCCCTCTACCATGGTATATCGTTGGCGGAACCACTAAGTCAATTAAACGGATAGTATGTTACAACAAACATGATACACAACTTATAATGATAACCCAAGCTTCTTAGCGCAGTGGAAGCGCGCAGGGCTCATAATTTGGCGACCTCGTCATGATTACGTCACCCTGAGGTCCCTCGATCGAGACGAGGAGAAGCTAATACTTTTTATCTGGGTTAGTTCACACTTTTTTCGAGGTATAAACGGTTCTCAGTGCCCACGTGCGTATACCTAGTTCTCGATGTTTGCAGTAGTTCAAGGCACTATATGCGCCCGTGGGTCGTCTAGTATAATGATTAGATGTCTACTTTAAGCCTCGAAATGGCTACCAGCTAGCATGACGTGCAGTATCAAAAAATCCATGTATTCAGGCAGATCTTTGCGCATATACACATCCATTCGATTTGTCATCTGGGATGGAACTCCTCATCCGGTGAGGTCGGTTGCTTCTCCTCGTCGCCAGGGTCGACGGAGTCCTATCATAACCACCATCGTGAACCAGGGCCTTTCCACTTAAGGGAGCCACGGGTATCATCCTCCCGCATAAGATCCAAATTTCGGGGATTCGGGGCTCCAGCACCTCTTAGGCTACATTGGGTATGCTTCATCCCTCCATCAGCACTACTGGTACCAGGGTGCGTCGCGATACTATCACTTATCTTGCGAACGTCTCCCTTCATGAAGTTGAACGCTGTCACAACTTAAGAGTCCGATATCAACAGGCTTGAAGAACATATTTACACCGCTCTCTATTGCGAAACGCGTGGTGCGGCCTAATAAGACGCGGAATCTACCCATTGAAAAGAGTGAGAGCTTATCGGATTCAGCATATTTAGAAGTGGCACAACATAGTCGAATGAATGCGGTCAGGTGGTGGGCGCGTTGAAATTCTTTTTGCGCTTAAATCAATACGAGGGGCAGGGTCATCAGCGGACCTGGACTCGCAACAATCATCTGGCATTCCTATGATGGGTTTTGCAGTTTACCAATAACGTGACAGCTCCAATTTGGACCTTTGCCCGCGGCGCACCGAGTCCATACTCAAAAAATTGCAATCGACATGTTTCTACTGAACAAAAAAAAAACCCCGCGGATTTTTGCAAGCCCTGAGTTTAGCGCGTCTTCCTCGACTCAAGAACCTCGACGCTTGTCTTGAACCTTCCAGTCGCTTCGAGTGCCTGGACAAGTCGATCACCAAAAGCCGTGCTTGGCGTCAATATTCCTCCCTGTCGGCCCAGAGGAGTGAGATTCGAAGGATCGAGAAGGAGCAGTGCACTCTCTACAATCATGACTATCATGCTGTTAGCTCACAACGTCGAATATGTTGACTATTGACGCTCACTTGAAGTTAGGCGGTATCCTGGGTCTCCGTCCCCTCGCACGGTGCTCTTCACGACGACTCCGGCACCCTCGGATATATTCACGACCTCGAACCGCCCCTTGTCCAGCTTGTCGGGCGCTGGACCTTCTCCGCTTTTGGGCAAGAACATCTTGGCGAGCCAGCGAACGGGAGGCAAAAGCGCAATCGCGGCGGCGGTCATAAACACCGCTACGCTAAACATGATACCAGAAATGGGGCTGGGCGTTTTGAGAAATTCCGAGTAAGAAAATCGTGAGTAGGGAGAACCAGGCTTGGATTCGCGTCGGAAACGTTCGCGGAGTCCCCAAGAGCGGCGGACGATGGCTTCATTAATAGAAGCCATGGGAAAGTAGCCGCCGTAGATTTGGGGTTCGGTGTGTGGGAGCGAGTAAAGGAGCTTGGGGAGTGACGAGTATCCCGGCTGGCCGTGTACTGAGGGACCGATAAGTCCCGAGCCAAGGACTGAGCATCAAAGTATACTTACCCGGACTGAGGCCCCAGCCCCGACCGGTTTTTAGCTTGTCCCTGGGCACCTCCTCAAACGCGGACATGAAAGTTGCAGCGGTGCCTCCCGACAACCCTCCTTTAACGGTATGTGCGGCAGTAGACTTGATATTTAGAGCTTTAGGAGCATAAGTAGTCTGGATTGATGAACATGGCGGAATTGCTCACCATCTACTCCCAACAGGGATAACTGTCTCTCAAGAGTCTGAACAGCAAGGTATGCGGCCAAGTCGGATGGGATGGAATCGTAACCCGAACAAGTCACGATGACCGCGCGGTTCTTGTATGCAAGATAATCATAGCTGTATTCGTTCGTCAGCGGTGAACGTACTTGCAAAGGTGAAGCCAACACTCACTCCTGGACGACCTTGGCAACAAATGGGCCCTCGCCTGTCAAATCAAGGTAATGAACGCCATTCTTTGCACACGCTCTGTTTGCACCTTAGCATCGAGCAGTAATTTCAAACGAGAGCGGACTAACTTTACCACTACTGAACCACGTGTCCAGTACGGGCCAGCGATATTAATGACTACCCGTGTCTTGGCTACCGCATCCATCACGCTCTGTTCTTCGTTTACATCTACATATAAAGAGCCGACGTTATTGTACTTGCTTGCGAGCTCTTGAACTTTTGTGAGTGTACGGCCGCCGACGGCGACTCGAAGCGATGACGAGCTTGAGTGGTTGGCAAGGTACTCGGTAATGAGACGACCCTACAAAGGATTAGTATAAAGAGTACGATGTAACTACTCGAACTAACTGTGTATCCTGTCGCACCGATAACGAGAACATCATACGCCTTGTCAGCCATGTCAAAGGTTGTGGTTAGGATGGAAATATGCCTCTGACCGTGTTATGTCGTCATTTTTTCGGCGATGCTAAACTCCGACGCCGCGTTCACGTGTTTCCTCACGTGGGCCAATTCATCTTTTGGGTCGTCCACCATGGTCTCTGTAAATATTCAGCCAGCTGGCTCGCGTCTCCCCCCAGTCGCAAAGGGCCTTCCTTCGTCACTAGAGTTCCCTGGGCGAAGTCTTGAAGCCGTGACAATCGGAGAGGTTAAGCAAGCCATCGCTAAACAATGCCCAAAGGTAATTAGCGTCAGCTTACACGTTTACACTTGCTAATTACAACGACAGTTTTACTCCAGCAGACAGCGTTTGACTTCCACAGCACCTGTCAAGTCGGGCGATAAAAATGCAAAGCCCGTAAAATCTCAGGCGCTGGGCGACAATACAACTTTAGCAGATGCAGGGCTAGACTCGTCAACAAACACTTTATACGTGAAGGATTTGGGCACCCAAGTCAGCTATCGCACCGTTTTTATCGTTGAATACGTGAGCTCTATTATTTTAACGCGAGTGCAAAGTATTGACACGTTGCTAGCTCGGCCCACTGCTTATCCACCCGCTTGTATACCATCTGCCTAAGCTCATTTACGGAAGAGACGTGCAACACAGTCAGCTCCAGTTGTATGTAACAATGCTGTTACTTGACTATTGCTAACACACTCTATAGCGTCGCGTATGCGCTAGTGATGCTGCATTTCCTCAAACGGGAGCTCGAGACTATTTTCGTTCATCGCTTTTCCCATGCGACCATGCCAGTCGGAAATCTCTTCCGCAAGTGGGTCCATTATATGCATGCTGCGAACCCCTTTAACACTTACCTGCATATAGCTCTGCTCATTATCATTTACTCTCGGGTGTATTGTTATCGCTTTCTCTTTATGGACCTTGGTACTCGGCCTCGGCTCTTGCTCCCAAACACACCCAGAACTCCTCACCCAGCATGCTCCTCGGATGGGGTTGGCCAAGCAATGAATCTGCGAGCCTTGCCAAGTGGATTGCCATCTGGGCTGTACGTACCAAGAATGCAGTCCAGTTGCCGTGCTGAAGCATATTCTAGTTTGCAGAACTCTCGAATCTTCATGCCCATTTGACCTTGCGCAACCTGCGTCCAGCATCCAATCCGACTGCCCGTGGGATTCCACGAGGTAAGTGAATCCTATGAGAGCACTTGGGAAAACCTAACCAGATTGCAGGTTACTTGTTCGAGTACGTCTCGTGTCCAAATTATACATTTGAGATCCTTGCCTGGGTCTCATTCACCCTTATGACCAAGAGTTGGGCTTGTAAGTGCTTACGTCTGGTTGAACGGGTAATACAACTGACTGCGTTCCTAGCCCTTATTTTCATTATCGCCGGTACTACTCCTATGGTCATTTGGGCAATCAAAAAGCACAAGGCATATCGCCGCGAGTTTAAAGATACCTATCCTCGCAACCGAAAAATCCTTGTTCCGTTCGTATTCTAGAATATGGCAGCTCGGCAAAAGGTTTATGATTAGGCATGTTCGGTGTATGAACGCGAGAATTCCTTGTGTATTCCAAATATAACCGGTATCTCCGTCTAATCCAACCCGGCGGCAGGCAATCCTCTACGTGGCTTACGACTGCGACCGGCATCTGGCGTAGGTCCACCACCAAAGAGCGACGACATCATATCTTGGAGGGGATTCCCGCCCTTACGAGGCGCGGGGATATTAAAGTAAATATCACCGAGGGATTCAATCACCTGCAACCCTATTGTTGGTCTTTCACTATGGAGAGACCGACGAACTCACATCACGTATCACCTCACCACCGACAACCCTGGTTCGGTACCTGGAGGCTAAGCGTAACCATGCATCGCGAGCCGCTCGGCTCTGCTTTTCTTCT
Organism: Ceratobasidium sp. AG-K; assembly: GCA_037039685.1. Lineage (NCBI taxonomy): Eukaryota > Fungi > Basidiomycota > Agaricomycetes > Cantharellales > Ceratobasidiaceae > Ceratobasidium > Ceratobasidium sp. AG-K. The sequence continues at coordinate 585,640 of JAWNGF010000002.1, forward strand.
TCACTCGTTGTCGCTTCCTGCCCCCATCCTGCGCGTTGACATGTTTGGATCGCGAGTTGAAGAAAGTTGAGGGTCGGATCGGTGGTGATCTGGATCTCATCGGGTTCTAAAGGAAAGTCGGGAGCTTTAGACGCAGTGATGCAATTGGCCAGGCACGTACCTGAATCCGGGGAGGTGAGGGGCACTGGGTCCGGGAAGTGTTGGTTAATGAGAGCATCTCGGTGAGGGGAGGCCAGAAGAAGGCCAACAAAGGTAGTGAGGAACGTTCGTGCGGCCAGGATTGAAGTATTGAGTAGGTACCTACACACGTTATAAGCGGACAGTTATATGATCGATTTTTACCCACGGAATTGTTCCACGGACTGCGTATGCTCCTGGATTCGCCCCGTCGCGAGACCATTCAAACATCATTTGGGCCAACAGTCGTGCCGAGTCGCGTGATGCTGAGTTGAGTAAGTGCTGTTCTGCAACTTCAAAGGATCCCTCTGATCCACGCGTGTAACTATGCAGTGAGGGTATATTTCAGACATTAACTTGCCTCGGTAGAGTAGTTCACCAAAGTAGTGGTGTAGTTCTGGGTCCCCTGCAGCATACTTGCCGTGCTTCACGCTCCAGCTTCGCTCATGGTCATTCAGAGATGCTAAGTGTGATTGGTCCATCGGACTCACGCAATCGTCTTGTCTATGAGCGTCTTCCTCCAAGCGCCCTCGGGGCCCGTCAGCGCGATTAGCTGTGTCATTCGCCCTTGAACCAGTGTGATGTATCAATCAATGCTATTAATACAATCCACAGAACCTACCTTTAGACTCGGGGCTAACCTGCACTCCCGCAGTATCATAAACTTCTATCAAGAATGATCCAAGGTCGACCCCACTCCCTGTGTGTCCTGCCTTAAGCAACTCTCTTGCCGATTGGAAGAGCACATCAATCGCGACTTCATGCTGTCCAGCCTTGACATAACGCGATACAAATGTGCGCGCCTTTTGGTGTGCTTCATAAGGCTTATTCTCCGCGATTTGCGGCAAGATCGCTTGCAGTGCCCGGGTGGAGGACGGAGCAGGTGGCATGGTGGTTCGTGATGAGAGTTAGCGCGGTCACGTTGGTGATTTGAAACCCTCCAAATTAGGCAATTGTCAATTTACCCCTCATCCCTGAGCGACGATGAGGAACCCTCGCCGACCCTCGAAGTGTCGCTCACATAAGATCACTCTGTACAAACCATCACTAGTCCATAGCTCTTATACGTTCCGAGATAATCAGACAAACAAACAAAAGTCTATTACTCGGGTTCAATAACGCTCATGTGAAAGAAGCTCTTAGCTATTCCTGGCTGGGCACCGGGTGTATTACACCTTTTCGGAGATGGTCATGAGTCGACTGCGTCTGACCCATACATTATCTTCCTTGGGCGCCCAGTTGGAGCAGCTTTCCGAAAATGTTAAATAGCTCGGGGGTCTTTCGACCGATGAGCATCGCCCTCCCCATCCTTGCAGCCATCTATTGGGGTTCAAGGGATTCCTCCACAATGATCTCGCTCTCAAGTCTGGCCTCTGCTCTACTTCCTACCCTATTTCTGTCTCATCATGCTCTATCAGCTCAAGTTACGTTACCATATGGTACGTTTGTTGGATACGACAACTACACCAACGATTCGGGCGTCGCGCTACCCTCGCCTTTGGTTGCCTACTTGAACATTCCATACGCTGCCCCTCCGACCGGGCAGCGCCGCTTCAACTACCCTCAACCTCCTCTACAGACCAATAGTGCAATCAACTCGACGCAATATGGTCCAGTATGCCTGCAACCTGGAACAGCCAATATGGATGAGGACTGCCTATCATTGGCCGTGTTTACGCCTCAAGGAACGACCCGTTCGAAAAATCTTCCAGTTGTAATATGGAGTACGTGGAATAGTTACACACCAAGTATGACATTGATGGACCACGTACAGTTCCTGGCGGTGCATTCAACACTGGAGGTGGACGTACATTCAGCCTGGCATCGATGGTGTCCAATGCACCGGTCAAGTATATCGGTGTTTCAATCAACTATCGGGTATGCTTTGCTGCGCATTAACCGGGCTTGGCATTGGTCATTGACTGGGTCATGTGTAGCTTGGGGCGCTCGGCTTTTTACCGTCCAATCTTACGCACCGGGCAAATCTTTTGAATCTCGGACTTTATGATCAGGCATATGCAATCAAATGGGTTCAGAAGTATATATCACTTTTCGGAGGAGACCCAAACCAGGTACGCGAGTGGGAAAGTACGATTCCGGATTGCTTACGCTCCATGCCAGGTCACATTGTTTGGTGAATCCGCTGGTGCTACGTCTATTGGATATCATCTTCTGCGCGTGAACGGTACGCCTCCATTTAAACAAGTAATTATGAACTCCGGAGGACCAACTTCTCGAGCGTTCCCCAACTGGTATGTAGGTGAATGCCCACCTTGCAGTGTCATTTATGCCACATCAGGACCTTCCCACTATACCAAACACAGACCGAAGAGTTTCTAAACCTCACAGGGTGCTTTCGAGGAACAAATGAGACGGCCACATTCAGTTGTCTCCGAGGGCTTCCTCAAGATACTATCAAGGGTGCCAGTGCTTCTGTCTTTCTTAAGTATAAGTACGTGCTTCAATTAAGAACCTAAAAATAATCACTCAACGTCATTGGTAGTGCCGCCGTAACTTGGCCATTTCAACCGGTGGTTGATTATAAATTCAGTGCGTCCACTTATCTAGGTGGTTAACATTTCAGCGTGCTTAGTAGAACCAGTTGCCCGGGCAGCTCATAAATCGTGGGAGTCTGGAAAAGTAAACAGGGTGCCAATTTTCACAGGATTCAATACGTGAGTCCACTCTTTCTAGAATTCCCTACTGTGAACTTAATTGTGTCACAGTGACGAGGGTTCTGGATTTGTTCCAAAAAACCTCAACACCACCCCAGAGTTTCAAGAGTTCTTCAAGACACTAGCACCAACAATCTCAGATACGCAACTGCAGACCGTTGCCGATCTGTACCCTGGGCCCGAGGTCCCCGGCTCTCCATATGCGAACTCGCCTCTTAGTCCGCAATTTTCACGGCTCTCTGCAGCATATGGTGACTTCGCGTAGTAGGTATATTTTGCGGATTATATTTCTGATCTAACATAGCCCTTTCGCTTAGCATCGCTCAAGTCCAAGCTACAGCCATTTATGCTTCAAAGCTCAAGCTGCCTGTCTGGAAATATCATTTCTCTCACTTGACTCCTGGAAACGATGCGTATCTGGGTGTCCCCCACGCATCCGAACTACAATTCGTTAGCGCTGCTATTGCGACCAAGTTCCCGGGCGAAGTGGCCCAACAAGCCAAGGTGATGAACGCATATTGGAGCTCATGTGAGGGTATAATCAAAAATGATAATTGATCAACTGACTATATGCTTCCTGACAGTCATCGTCAGTGGAGATCCGAACAAACTACTCAATTCAGCTGCTCCTCACTGGCCACAATATACCATCGGTAACCAAACTCAGATTCGATTCTCTAACGGTACCGCATACACAGAGCCCGACAGCATAAGACGGAATGCGACAGACTTTTGGAGGAGCATTCCGGAAGTTCTCATGCACTAACGACTCGTACAAGGAGTCAGGTGGATGAATTCGTGCGACTTCACCCAACCTTCTATCCCAAACTTTTTGAATAACGAATGTCCTCGTGTAGACACGCAAATCAGCTGTATCATTACCACGAATAAAAATTAGTAGTGTATGCAACGTTTGGCCTTGGGGATACACCAATATTATCCACAGGACTAGGATTGGTGGATCGAGCGCACCTACTGTACTTATTAGTTCGCCCTTGAGGGCGAGGCTTCGAAGTTCGAAGCCATGTGGTTTGAATCACGTGTTTCCATCTTTTCTGCCCCAAGCGACGATATTTCTGGCTCAAGAACTGTGGCAAGCGCTTCGAATTAAACCAAGCAAAGCTTCCTGGTGCGACTATGTAGTATGGTACACTTGCCACTAGAGCTCTAGACCAGCATGGCCACCCAAAGTAACTCGACAAAAATGGAAGCTAGCGCCCTTGGAACCCAGTTGTTTACTCAACCTTGCCCTGCATACCACTTCGAATTTTCTCTTCCACGAGGGGCAACGGACTCACCCTTGGAGTTGATCAAATGGAAGACCAGAACACATATAAAGTCCGGTGCTTTGCACATTTGCTCCATTGTGCGCAGAACACCTCCTTAACTTTACTCGGCCTGGGGCAAAAATGACCAGATTGACGTCTTCTTGGCTTGGTGTACTTTCTCTCTCAGTTGGCGCCCTATCTGCGAAGGTTTCTCTTCCATATGGAACGTTTGTGGGTTACGACAATTATCTCACCGACTCTGGTATTGCACTCCCCACCCCCCTCGTCGCATACTTGAACATTCCATATGCGGCACCACCCACCGGGAAAAGGCGGTTTGCCCACCCTCAGGCTCCTCTGAAAACGAATGGTACCGCCAATTCGACCGAGTACGGTCCAGCGTGTCCCCAACCTGGGGCCCTGAAGACGGATGAGGACTGCTTGTCACTTGCCGTCTTTGCACCAAAAGGGACGAAGAGCTTAGACAAACTTCCGGTCGTTATTTGGTGTATGTAGCTCTAAGAGCAGGATCGGACCTTGATTAACGGAATGATAGTCCACGGAGGCGCATTCAATGCTGGGTCTAAGAACCAGATTAGCTTGGCAGCCATGGTCTCTAGTGCGCCAGCAAAGTTCATAGCTGTTGGCATTAACCATCGAGTAAGTGATTATTTGGAGAAGTTACAGGTACCTTACTAATATTATCTGGCATTCGGTAGCTCGGTGCACTCGGATTCCTGCCGTCCAATCTCACCCAAAAGGCTGGTCTTCTTAATCTGGGTCTATACGATCAAGTATACGCAATCGATTGGGTCCAAAAATACATTCGTCTATTCGGAGGAAATCCTGATCAGGTAACCAATACCAGAATTCTTGTTCTTACGACACATAATACTAACCCCTTCAATAGGTCACACTATTCGGTCAATCCGCAGGTGCAACAGGCATAGGTTATCACATGTTTCACGTCGAGACGCCTCCCAAGTTTAAGCGTGTGATCTTGGACTCAGGAGGGCCCACAGCGCGAGCTATTCCAGACTGGTACGAGGGGCTTGGCAGCATGTGGTGGTCGAACTGACACCTGACCCGGGCTTATTTCGTTCTAGGACGTATTCCCTGTATCAGGCGCAAATGTCCGAGTTTCTAAACTTGACTGGGTGTACCAGAGGAAACGATGAAGTTGCGACTTTCTCGTGTCTTCGAGCGCTACCAAGTGCTACGGTCACGAACGCGAGCATATCAATGCATATCAAGTACAGGTGAGTGTAATATCTAATTACACCGGCCCGTTCTCAAACTTTAAGTCAGCGCAATTGGAACATATGCGTTCCAACCCGTAGTCGACCACAAGTACAGTGAGACAACTCTAGTTCTGTTCATCGCCCTGTTGACTACATGCTATTCTAGTCGCCCAGCCAGCACACATCTCTTGGGAGACCGGCCGATTCCATAAAATGCCAATCCTAACTGGGTTCAACACGTGCGTAGATTAGTGTTCTGTGTGCTGCGCAACTCATTACTATTCTACATACAGTAACGAAGCCAATGCTTTGATCCCGCATAACATCAATACGACAACTGAGTTCCTAGGGTTCCTTAAACGGCTCTTACCCTTGTTATCCGACTCACAGCTAGTTACGATCGAAAAGCTCTACCCAGCACCCGAGGTTCCTGGTTCACCGTATGCAAACTCTCCATTGAGTCCCCAGTTCCTAAGACTGGCAGCTGCATATGGCGACCTTTCCTAGTACGTTCAATCCATCCCAAAGCTGATGGGGTCTGATATCCGGGCGCCGATAGCATTTCCCAGGTTCAAGCAACCGCGATTTATGCCTCGACACTCAAAGTCCCGGTTTGGAAGTACCATTTTGATCACCTTACGCCTGGAGTCGAGTCGTGGGTTGGCGTCAATCACACATCCGAGCTGGCATTTGTGAGCGGATTTTGGGGAATCAAGGCAACAGATGAGGTAGCCGCGCAGTCCAAGCTAATGACCGCTTATTGGAGCTCTTGTGAGTCGTTTGTGCAGTGGGCTCGGGCGGGCGTTGACCCAACACTCTAGTCATCATTTCTGGTGATCCAAACGCTCGAGTGCCTGCTACGGTTCCGAACTGGCCCAAGTACCTTATCAGGAACCAGACGGAGCTGAGACTGGCGAACGGAACTGCATTCGCCCAGCCCGATGATTTTAGAAGAAACGCTACCGACTTCTGGAGGAGTATTCCAGACGTTCTGATGCATTAATATCATGTTAGAGGGCTGTTCACGAAACAAATGATTGATAGCTTGGGGCCTGAATCTATCATCGAGCTATTTCTGTATTGTTTAGGACAATTCAGGCACATTTGGCAATATAATTGGGGTTTGTAATCGAACCTGGTGCCGTTGGAAGCATGTGGCGCTAAAGGTTCGATGTCGAATTGCATCATCTGCGTTTCCAGCAACGCAGTCGACGTCGATCAAGAGGTCTGGTCTCGCAGAGACGATTGTGCTTCAAACGTCAATCGGATGCGGAAGACTGCGCGTTTGATCATTAGTAGCCTATATTTATTGCCCGACGTGTGCCCCCAAACCGGATGGATCCGGCAATGTGTTGTCAACCGGCAGCCGACGCAACAAGCGCGTGGTGATATAATAGCTCCTTGGTCCGAGCAACATCCGACCCTCTCCTTCGATCATCCACAAGGCTCGGGCTACAAGTTGATCTCGGCGATCTCCTGCTGCGCTCGAGTGATCCCATGCCCTCTTGTCCCTCGACCAACACCACACTACCTCGAGCTCGATGAGCGAGGACGGATGGGGCCTCGAAATTGCGTCTGCTGCGGTGGATCAGGCGAGCCAGGCACTATTGGTTGAGACGGCGAATTTGGCGTTTAGGATGCTGGTTACTCGATATGTTGCCAGTACGTTGACTTGGTTTGTTGATCTGAACCTGACTAACCTGCTTGTGGTAGTTGCCGCACTCACATTCCTCGTCTACGATATTTGGATCACGCTGGGCATGGAGGTCCAATACGTCTGGTCAGCGCCTTGGAATTTTGGCCGATTTGCGTTTCATTTCAACAGGGCACTTGCACCTTGTCTTCAAATGTACGCGCGTCCCACTGTTAGCGAATTAACTATTGTTGACTCGTAGCGCGTCTTAGTTTACAGATAATATGTAAGAGCACATCTACCGTCTCGAAATCTCGCTCAACCCGCCCGCAGCTTTATTTCAATACCAACCATCTCCTCGGTTGTGAGTTTAAACCCCTCGTGGATTCCGTCCCTGGCTGAAATTTCACCAGCTGTCTCATAGCGGGCAGCGTGTATGTGTGGGGAACAATGGCCATCATAATTGGCGTAATGAGTACGTTTCTCCTCCGTACTGCGAATCTGGCCTCACGCCTTCCAGGTGTCCTAATCGCTCGAGTATGGTTACTCTACTTTCGCAAGTAAGTGTCCGACACCGAGCTTCTCATATTTAGTTATTTAATCATTATTCAGGCCTTGGGTCCTCGTAGTCCTCTTGGTATCTGCCGTGGTAGTGAGCCTACCGCCAGTTCTCATGATCCTCGTCGCGTTCAAACACGTTCGTGTGTTTCACTTTGAATATCGATCTCGGGTGCTGATTCGCATTTTCTCAACAGGATGGTCGTATTTCCAGCAACCCTGCTCCGGACGTGATCCCTGGCTGCCTCTTTAGCGGAATCTCAAAATGGACGTGGACACCCTATGTTGGGAGCACATTGTACGAGTCGCTATTGTTCGGGCTGACAGTATACAAAGGTGTGCCTCCTCATAATCTGCTCGCGACCCGACTAATGGATGACAGTATACAACGCCGAGTACGAGCTCCCAATTATTAATCGGCTGTACAGGGACGGGACGTGCTATTATGTAGTTGTGCTGGGTGGGTATTGGCTTTATCTCGAGAGCACTATCTAACGGTATGAACAGCCGCAAACATATTCACGATGGTGGGCTCCCAAATTCCTATTGTACGTTCTCCCTTTTCTTCCACAATTGCTCAACTAACCAGCTCATAGATTTCAGGATGCGCAACAGGAGCAGGGTATGCCCCCCCCCAGCTCACCCAGCCGATTCATCCTAACTCAAAGTTACCATTGCCAACAGATTAATGGGGTCGATAATGTCAGCCATGTGCAGCCGTATGCTTCTCTCCACAAAGGGTACGCCCAGCCCCATTCATTCAACAAAATCTAACGAAAAACAGGCTTTGAAGCGAACCGAGATGAATCCATCAGTCAAACGATTCGCGTACCCCGCCGACTCGCAGGCTCAGACTTTTGGGGCATCGTCGAAGTGGATCGGACAAGTTTGTACGTCAAGAGTCTGCCGGTGGATAGCGAGAGTGTGTTCCAGGCGGTTCAAGGGGCACGATAGCGTCGTTGCCAGTAATGTACGTGCCCGGCGGGCCGGGACTCCGGGGCGGGTGGGTGCGACGTGATTCAGAGGGAGAGATTGTGGTTGCGAGGTCGTCTTAATTGCAAGGGTTTGTCACTGTATTTTCGTAGGGTTAATTATTTCAATGTACAATATAGAACTTCAAGCACGGCGAGATCCTCCTTGTTTGAAGGCTGGCTATACGCAATTGATGTCGGTCATGTCGGGGACAGCTCACATCACACCGCAAGACTGCCACAAGGCTCCACTTTGTGTTGGAAGGAGCGTTCAGGGCTGATCTCGGGCGAATGTCGCGGATAGACCGCCATCAACCTTTCGGTAGAACCAAGATAGATTAAATCCTCGACTGGAACAGGACATCATTTACCCCTTTTTCACAAAAACCCACTCGACTTAATCCCAACAGAATACATTAAAATGATCACAACACAACAAGAAACAAACCACTCAAATCTGATAGAAATAATCCGAAACCACTACAATGACAGTTGATAAACGAGTGCAATCGCGAGAGCTAGTGTCCGTTTGCTCTTCGCCAAGAAAAATACTGTTCAAAAGTCTCTCAAAATCGAGCTCAATTAAACGCGGGGAGCGGGGGTGATCCTGGGTTCGCGGACGAGCCTCCTGCGGCCAGTGCATGCGCTGGGAACAGCGGCACCTTCGGCATCCCATGGGTCGGGGTACGTGCAGCCCTCGACGGGAACATAGTCGCCCTCCCACCCGCCGCTGCCTCCGACCCAACCGCTGCCAGCCGAGACAGTCGCGGCGGTAAAGGTAGGAGCAGGCATCGTGTGCGGGGTACCGGTGGGAGTGTAAGTCGGGAGGGCAGCAGCATTGGCCTGATCGGCGAGCGAAACAGGAGGCCAGGGGTGCGACGAGCGGAGGGCAGCGGCAATCGTCTGCGACACATACGACGTCTGGGTGGGCTTGAGTTCACCGGCACGGGGGTTCGTGTTGCCGCATGCGCCAACAGCCTCGCGAGGGTCCTCGGGGATCCAGCCGTTTTCGAGACCAAGCTTGTATGACCAGAGGGGTGAGTTGACCTTGCCGGTCGCGAGCGACGCGCCAATCTTCCAGGTCCAGAAAAAGTAGTGCTGATGGAACGTTAGGTTGGACTAGGTGCGCGGACGATAACAACTCACCTGCATAGCGTCCATGCTAGCCATAGCAAACTGCTTGAGGTCGGCCTTGGTCTCGGCAGTCCAGTCGGTCGAATCGAGCCAGGGCTCGCAGCTTCCGATGCGGGGACCGTTGTAGCTGGACAGAGTTCCATCGTAACGGTAACCACTGCTAGCACCGTTCAAGTAGAGACTAGGCCGCGTGTCAGAAAAACGGCAACAATAAATCCCAGAAGACTCACCCGCAATCATTGAAAGCCAAGCTCCATTCACCGGCAGCGGCGAAGCCATAAGTGTCGAGGGTACCGTTGAAGCGAGCAGCCCAGCGAGCGCAAGGACGTTGAACCTGGCCAGACAAAGGAGTCGAGTCGAGAGGGGTGGCAAACGCAAAGTACGGGTGCGAGTCTATTCGGAACTTAGTGTATGATTAATTAGACATCAGATCAACGCACCAAGAGCAATACGGTCAGAGCCAGGCAAAAAGTCGACCCATTGTTCAAGAGGCTGGAAGCCGTCGTGAATCGAGATCCAGGGACCCTTGCCAAGGCCGGTAATGTTGCGCATCATGTCGTGCATCTCAATGTAGCTGCCAAGGAGGTTAAACACGAGGTCGAGTCGGCAAGGACAAGACGTACAAGCTGGTGATGGTATCAATGCCGATATCGCTCGTCTGGGCCTCGTTGACGACACCAAAGAAGGGAACGACATCCTTGTACTGGTCCTGGGAAATGAACTCGGTGATGGTGCGCATAATGTTGAGCGAACGCTGGGCGTTGGCAATGCCCATGACACCGTGCATCCTATGACAACGTTAGATAAGGTTTCCGATTGGACCAGATGACGCACCAGTTGGTTTGGCCACGCTTTCCAGAGTGGTTGAAGCCATTTTGCGATCCGGGGATGGTGTGGAGATCAACGTTGATGCGAAGACCATATTTACGCGCCCATTCAATGGCCTTCAAGAAGTACCTGGCATTCACGTAAGCTTTCTCGGCCATCACCACGTTTAACAAGCGACTCACTTCCAGGCCACGCGCTCCAAAAAGGGCTCCTCGGGGAACTTTTCGACAGCCCAGTATGGGATGGGAATGCGAACCCAGTTGAGGCCGGCCGCAGCAATCTGAGCAAAGTCTTCCTCGGTGATGAACGTGGCATAGTGCTCTTCGATGACCTTGGCGACACCTCCCGACGAGGCGTTGGCAGCAATGGCGGTGCACAGAGTCCACTCGTCAATGGCCTGAATGCCACCGTATCCGGGCGAGCTGGGCTGATAAGGCTCGTAGAGGGCGGGAGAAATGAAGGGTTCCAAGACAAGCCAGCCGCCGAGATTCACACTGTCAGGGAGTCAGCCAACTGTTTGTAATTTGAATAGTTGACGTACCCTCGCATGTGGTCGGTTCCGTATTTCCAAGGCTCGCTGAGAGGGGGCGACCAGCTCTGGGCACGGGCCGAGTTGTTGAACGGGTTGGTGGGATCCGAGACCCAGAAGCCACCAAACTTGTTCGTGTACGTGAACGTCGTACCGTCCTCCTTGGTGATGATGGAGCCATCTCCGCCTGTAGAATAATTAGCAATAATCAGGATATTGTTCAGGGGTGCGTACCCGAAGTGACAGCACCGCTGGATGGGTTGTTGCCTCCAGTAGGGAGGGTACCCGTGGGATCTCCCCCACTGCTGCCTCCGCTGTTTGAGCTCTCGGCCGAGTTGTTGTTTGGCTTGATGACCTTGAAGTAGACCGGGACAACCACAGCAACGACGACGACAGCAAGCGCTGCGAGACCAACAGCAGCCCAAACCAATGGGCGCTTGTTGCGCTTGGGCTCAGCCTCGTTGTGGAGCACGGGGACCGCAAGACCGTCATTGGATGACGACTCGCGCTTGACCGACGGATCCTGGCTGGCTGTCGTAGCCATCGAGTCGCGGTGGTCCGCTCCCAGAGGCCTGGGGGGCGTGAGCGTCTCATTCGCAGCCGCAGAGGGCGACTCGGGCCTGGGCGAGCTCGACATGGGGAAGAGAAATGGGGATCAATTCGAGGGTCTCGTTCTTTTATTCATCACACCCAGGCCAAGGCGCCAAGCATTCAGGGGCCATTCGGTCATGTTCAGTCCTACCGCGTATTTTTAGCGGACTGCTGTCAAACCCTTGTTATACAGTCATATATTTATCACGGCACCATCTTGGACTACTTGCTCAACGACTCGAACGCGCCCGACGCCGCCCCACTCGATTAATCGTCGTCGGTCGATCAGGGCCCGTGACCGCGATTACGGAATCCCATGACGCGAATTCTCCCATTGTCGTCGCGACGACCAGGAACCAATAGCAGACTCTCAAATCTTGCAACATTTCTCACCGACGCTGCCGACATTTGCGTTTCCTTGTACGTGCTGGGCAGGGTCGCATCTGCCGAGTTTCTGGGCCTTCGTCATGTCGCTCATTCCACTGGGGATCGAGCTTCTTCGGTCCCCCGAAAAATCATGCTGTGGCGCTTCGGATGATAACACTAGAAGAGCGTGTTCCAACGTTGGGATTGATCATCGGGGCGTGTTTTGTGCGTGGCCTGGCGCGTCTTGTCCGTGCTGCTCGATATTTTGACTGGCTGAGGTGGTTGTACATAATTCGTACATAAATACGTCTAGCCTGATTGGTGCTCAAATGAATACGTTTATGAATGAATGTTTGCGAATTTATCGACGTTCCTGCGGTCGCCAAGACACCATCAATCAAGGCGCCGACACTCTTCGCAAGAAGCTATCAAAACTCTATTGGAGGTAATCTCAATTCAAACCATCACGCCCACCGCGACAGCCCATCGGCAATTGTTTGGCTTTTTCGGTTGAGGACGGGCGGGATTTGCTCCTAAGCGGGTAAATCGCTGTGTTGTTACCTGGACAGATATAATTTATTCAAGTTTGTTCCTTGCCCGAGTATGGTCATCTGAATCGTAGTCGGCTACATAATCGATATTTGCTATGATTGCTGAGCGTAAACCTTACTTTATGTGTGCTTTGAATTTTGTATTGTATGCGTTCTCAGTGGGCAGGCGAGAGTTACTTCACCTACTGGGCGGCAGTCTCAAGCGAAATTGTGCGCGAGAATGCGAAAGAAGCCATACACTTGCGATTTCCAGCAGGTGAATCTACAGAGTTTTTTCTGGCCGTAGTTGTGGGCGTGTTCCAGCGCTCATCTTGAGTTACTTGGCTACGGACATGGCTGGCTAGAACCCTCGAGTCGTGTGGTACGAAGATAAGCCAAATAAATTTATAAGCTTACTATAAAATTTCGATTGATTGATATTTAGATGCACGAGGCAGAGCCGACAGCCGCATTTCTACGGCTTGTCCCCAACAATGTCCGGCGAGACCTCTCAAATGACGTCAGAGTCATAGAGAGACTAATTCTATCTTCAGCCCAGCCAGATCGGGACCAACTGGGCAGAAGATTTTATATAATTTACCTCCAAGCGCTTCATGATATCAGTTGTGTCGAGCGCTTATCAGTTTGCACAGAAATTTAGACACCTGATCAAGTTATCGGTCTAGACCGGACCATAACCCTCGGGCCAGACACGTTGCAAGCATACGGCCCTGGTACTTTGCACGTACACAAGCGCATACGTGACCTCGACTCCCATCTTTTCACTATTGCGACGATATCCGGGGAGCACCTATGGCGTCTGACCAAAAGTCGCTAGGAGATTTGTTCCTAGTGTGCTTACCGTGGATGCGGCGTCGAGCCAACTCGGATTCCCCTTCTGTGTTAACTCATGCACGCAACCAGAATCTAACCTCGTCGGAAATGGGACCTACTCCAAAGGTCGCAGCGGCGGTTCTTCTCACAGAGATCAACCCTCGTCCCCAAATAGATAACCCTAAATGGAACGACCTGAAGGTGGCCGTAGGGGCGCTGCACATTAGCTTAGATATATTTCCGCCGCTACAAGAAGTCGTCGGTGTATTACTCGAGAGCATGACGCATTTGCAGGTATGATGATAGCCCCGGAAGCATGGTAATCTGATGGTCGACGGTTGAACAGATAGCCGAGCAGAATAAAGAGGGGTATGAAAAGCTCGCTACGGAACTTACAACCTTGGTGGAAACTTTAGGCTCACACCTTCCGAAGACAAAACTTGCGAGTACACCATATTCAATCGAAAACGTTGCACGGCAAGTTTAGTGAACTTGAGTATATTGGCGGTGTATTGAGACGGACGCAGAGCTCTGAGTGAGCTGGTGCCACGCATAGAACGACAACAGGGTAGATCGACAATGAGTCGAATCGTTGCAGCTAAAGACGATCAAGATGACCTGTTGGGATGCTACCGAGATATGGGAGCACTGTTTCAACAACTTCAGGTGAGTGCAAATACCAGACATTACTGATTGGGGAAGTATTCTGATCGGGTTTTAGATGGATATTTCACTTAGCGTCTGGGATGTCGTGGTCGAGGGACAAATGGTATGCTAAGCAAGCCATAACCTGGTTGATAAAAAAACTCAGCTAATGCCTCATTATCGTTAGGAGTCACGCCTACAGTACCTCAATCCCGTACACCTGGCTTACTACAGCGCGGGGCTACCAATGGAGATGAACCAGCGCGGTGGATGCACGCAAAACACCCGCGTTGGAGTACTTGATGAGGCAAAATCATGGTCGAAAGATAAAATGGCGGCGAAGATATACTGGATGAACGGCATGGCCGGTACTGGCAAGACCACGATTGCATACAGTTTGTGCGAACAGCTCGAAAACAATAGCCAACTGGGTGCCAGTTTCTTTTGCTCTCGTTCGTCTTCAGACTGCCGAGACGTGAACCGGATCTTTCCCACGGTTGCTTATCGACTGGCTCGTTATTCGCACGCGTATCAGTCGGCGCTCTGCCAGTTGCTGAGCAAGGAGCCGGACGTAACGCGACAGAGGATCTCGGTGCAATTTGGGAAACTAATAGTCGAGCCGCTGAAGAAGGTGAAGGCGGCGATACCAAGTGATGTGGTCGTTGCGATCGACGCACTGGACGAATGTACTGATACCGATGGGATGAAGAAAATTCTAGAACTGCTATTTCGACATGCTAGTGAATTACCGATCAAGTTCTTTGTGACTAGTCGACCCGAACCAAATATCCAGAACCAAATAATGGTACATCCCGATTCATCCCGTTCAATCTTACATCTGCATGATATTGAGCAGTCTCTCGTCGAGGATGACATTCGAAAATACCTCATTGAGGCGTTATCACCAATCCAACCAGCTACCGAAGATGTCGACCAGCTCGTGGCGCAAGCCGGTCGTCTATTCATTTTTGCCGCCACCGTTGTTCGATATATTGTGCCAGAAGATACTACTATCAATCACAGAGCGCGCATGTTAACTATGTTGGGGATATCCTCAAGACACAACCAACCGAACTACAAGGAGATTGACAAGCTTTACTTGGCCATAGTTTCAAGGGCACTCGGAGGGGAGCTAGAAGAAGATGAAGTGAAAAATAGGCAACTTGTGCTCTGGACAGCTGTATGCGCTTCTGAACCGCTGGACGCGCTCGTACTTGCTGAGATACTAGGTGCCAGCCGGGTTGATATTGAGCGAGCTGTACAACCGCTGCGTTCGGTGCTTCACGTGTCCCCCAAAACAGGAGTTATCTCGATATTTCATGCTTCATTCCCAGATTTTTTGCTGAGTGCTGAGCGCGCTGGAGACTTTCAGTGTCCTGAAATACTCCATCATCAGCTCTTGGCCAGGCGGTGCTTCGGAGTGATGACCAAGTCGCTCAAATTTAATATCTGCGAGCTCGAGACCTCATACATGTTAGATAGGGACGTATTTGACCTTGAACATCGAGTCAAGCGGTTCATCTCGCCGGGGCTGTTCTATGCCTGTCAATACTGGGGGGAGCATCTGTCTACTGTTGGAGACACGGATGGTTTGGTTCAATCTGTACATTCGTTCCTGCGGCATCGGCTTCTGTTTTGGATGGAAGTGCTGAACCTGAAGGGTCATATTGGGCAAGGGGAGAACGTGCTGACACGAGCTCTGGAATGGATTCCGGTGAGCACGTACATATGTTTTGCTATGGGTGTAGGCTGATGCAATGCAGCAAACCAATGAACTGGCTGAGCTTCGTCAACTGACGTACGATGCACGCAACTTCATCGTCAACTTCACTGCGAGTGGCGCTTGCCTCAGTACCCCTCATCTATATATCTCCGTGCTACCGTTGACGACAAATCAAAGTCTTGTACGGTCGCATTATTTGCCACGGACACGGAGTGTAATTCGGGTGGCGGGCAGAGCTATAGATACGCGAGGGAGAGCGACTCTGGCTGGGTGGTCCGTTGGGTCTGGAGTCCGGGCTCTTGCTCGTTCAACTGACGGAAAGCGGCTTGTCTCAGGGTCGGAAGATGGCACGATTAGCATTTGGGACATATCGAAAGGCACTCGGATTGTTGGACCACTGAAAGGCCATGATGCCGAGATTTGGTCTGTCGCATTCTCCTTCGATGGTATGCGCGTTGCGTCAGGCTCTAAAGACTGTACAATCTGTATTTGGGACGCGTACACTGGCGTCACGACTGCTGGTCCTATTCACGGCCATACTAGGGGCATGTGTGGACTGGCATTCTCACCTGACGGCGCTCGTTTGGTTTCTGGGTCGGATGATCACACTATCCGCATGTGGGATGCGCATACTGGTCAACCTCTTGGCGGGTCGTTCGAAGGGCATGAAGATTGCGTCATGTCTGTCGTTTTCTCTCCCGACGGTCGACGTATAGCGTCCGGGTCAGATGACCGAACCATTCGAGTCTGGGACTCTGATACGTGCGTGACTGTTGCTGGACCGTTCATTGGGCACACCGACTGGGTTGACTGTGTTGTATTTTCTCCGGACGGACTGCGTATCGCGTCCAGCTCAGCCGATCAAACTCTTCGAGTTTGGGAATCGTGCAGCGGACATTTGGTAGCTGGCCCATTCGAGGGACATACGGACCGTGTGAGGACGGTTGCGTTCTCACCTGACGGCACAAAGCTAGTTTCCGGGTCTTCTGATTCTACCGTTCGAGTGTGGGCCTCCTCTAATGGCCAGCTAATAACTGGGCCGTTTGAGGGACACCGTAACTGTGTCTACGCGGTTTTATTTTCTGCTGACGGCGCCCGAGTGATTTCTGGCTCGACTGACGGTACTATTTGCGTATGGGACGCGCAATATGGAACAGCCGCAGCATCCAAGTCTTCCGGTCACACCAACTCGATATTCTCGGCTGCTTTCTCTCCCGATGGCACCCGCGCGGTATCCGGTTCCTTCGACCGCACGGTCTGCATCTGGGACACGCGAGATGGGAAGTTGCTTGCTCCGCCTTTTACAGGTCACACCGACGCGGTTGAATCGGTGACATTCTCGCCAGATGGTGCACGCATTGTTTCTGGCTCTCGTGATCATACCATCCGAACTTGGGACGCATACACAGGTGCTTTACTTGCGGGTCCATTTGAGGGGCACGCCGGCCATGTTCGCTCGGTTGAATTCTCACCCGATGGCAGCCGCATCGTGTCCGCTTCAAACGATTACACAATCCGACTTTGGGACTCGCATACGGGTGCACCGGTTGCTGAGCCATTTATTGGTCACGCCGACTGGGTCGATTCAGCAGTGTTCTCACCTAACGGAACTCGTATTGCCTCTAGCTCTGGTGATTGTACAATCCGTATGTGGGATGTTCACAGCAGCGCTTTGCCACTCTGGAGAAAAAGGAACCACACTGGTGGTATTATGTGTGTCGCATTTTCGCCTGATGGGACGCGAGTTGCTTCTGGGTCAGACGATTGCACGATCTTGGTACTGGATGCACTTGACGGCACCGTGCTGCATGGTCCATTCATTGGACACACCGACTTCCTCTGCTCTGTTGGGTTCTCGCCCGATGGTAGTCGTATCGTCTCCAGCTCCAAGGATTGCACGGTTTGCATATGGGATGCAGAGAGTGACAAATTAGTAATTGGCCCACTCAAGGGCCACACCAAGGCAGTGAACTCTGTTGCCTTCTCTCCCGACGGCACCCGCATCATATCTGGTTCGACTGACTGTACCATTAGATTCTGGGACGTAGTAACCGCCGAGAAACCTCAAGGCGCAGCTCTGCATTTCGACTGCCCTTCCAATGAAGAAGGATGGCTGACCGACTCCGAGTCACAATTGTTGCTTTGGGTGCCATCCGATCTTCGTGAAATTTTCCCACTTCCTCGTGATCCTTTAGTAATTCCCCCCCGAGGTGCTATAAAGGCCGACTACACGGACCTCCTTCTGGGAGAACGCTGGCACGAGTGCTATGTGGACTCCAACGACTCGGACTAATGCTTCCAGCACGTAATATATATTGTCATGCTCCTTTGGAAATTTGAGAATATTTGATCTTGATCTTGTAGCTTTGTTCAGGGTGGAATGTGTAGTAGATATGTTAGGACTGGGTTTGATTGAGTAATATGTCTCGTTGTAAGCGTTCAATTGGGCAGAACTTGCCTGTTGTTCACCCATATGCGTAATTTTGGCTGGGCTGAATGGGTTGTGATGGACTGGATTTGGGGTATTCCTGGCGGTGCGAGTTGAGGCATCTGATACATAACCTGAGAGAGTGTCCGACTGGTATCGTGTGAGCGTCCCCTTGCCTTCACAGTTGAGGAACGATAGTTCTCTGGTGGCAAGCAGCCCTTGGCGATATACAAACGCATATATTATATGTCAACTGATAGAGACGTTGTTTTGGATCACTTTTTGGTGGGTAGGGGTTGTTGAACGTTGACACCAAGGTAGTCTGGTCAACAGATATCCAACAGGGGTTCAATACTGGGAGATGCAGTGTACATCCGGAATATCGGTAATGGTAAGACGGAACAGATTGTCACGTACTGTAGTCACAATCGCCGATTAAGTTCAATTCGCACCACCTAATTCTTCCCACCTCGTTCTCTCCGTGTTCTTCACATGCGAGTTCCCTTTGCTTACGGGAACGAGGCGCTTGTGACGCCAATTTGCGTGCTAGGGCCTATATCTTTCCCTGACATGAATAGACGAGTCAACCTGCTACGATCAGTCGCTTCGTTCAGGTCTTGGAAAGAGACGGGGGTTCGGAGGTCGTCGGATCATGGTGAACGGCAGGAATTCGATGGTGAAGAGCATATGTCGACAAGTAATACTGAGTCAGTATAGGTCTGGTAGGGGGGCGTAGGGCTGAGCTATGGATGAGGCGGCATTAGCTGAGCGTTCCCTTGATTATGGGCTCTTGGAAGGATAGGTCAACTGCACTGACCATTGTTTGTTTCGTCTGCTAGCTCCGTATATTGAGGACCATGAAGATGGTCATTCGTCTTTTATCAATAATGGGCTAATGTCTTCATGTCGGAAACATAGGGATATTAGCCCGGTGGTGTACAACCTTGGTTTGCCACAAACGTACATTGAGCCACCGCATCAACGCATCAAATGAGCCTATATCCTCAGCACAAGGACAACTTCTCCAGATAAGAAAGCAATTTCAAGGGAGAGGAGTGTTGGCCTGGAAGTAACGACACATCAGGAGTGTACGTGTGAGTTGGTCGCAGCTTACCTCTCAGGTGGGTTGTTGCCCGCGCGAGGATCTTGACACCCCGTTCTCACGATCGCACTGACGACAACTAGTGAAATCGAGTTATTGATATTCACGTTAGACACAGTCAATGCGGGGGATTCGAGTCAGGTGTGAGTGTGAGAGTCCTGCGGATGCCTGATTGTGGTCGAGTTCATGTCGGTAGTGACTCGCCACACGAATCGTTTCCCACTCAAGTTCTTGGACCTCGACAGCAGTCACGCTCCGATGAGACTATCAGGTTGACTGGGATTCACATGACAGGGGGAGTCGAGCTGGCTGGTGCGTGCGCGTTGCTGGTCGTGTGCATCAGGGTTCGCGTCGATCAGGTACCAAGCGCCAGGTAACGTGCTCTCGACCACCACCCTCCTCTTTCGCTCGTCACACTAGCTATCCCAAGTCTCTGAGTGAATTTTTGGTCTGTTGTATCGCGATTTTAATGCCAAGGCGTATGGACGAGCGTTCGCACGCGCACAATCTGGGCGTTCAGTGTAAACCCGGTGGTTCTGCCGCCACCATTGTCTCAATGAAAACAGTGAGCGAAAACCCAACAGCCTTGCCGTAAATTCTGCTTGAGCGTATCCTGAATCTGAAGTCTAGCACCTGAGTTGCATTTTGCCGCTGGTCGATTTTGGGGACAATGTCGACCTCACTGGAGGGAGGAACTTTTGGTCAGTATGTCATCATGGTGGCTCCAAAATCAACTATCGTCATCGAGATGACTTGCATACATCAGTAAATGTAAGTGGCCTCGGCATCTCGTACTCTCCATCATCGCCTTCTTCGCTCAACCTGTAAATCCACAACTAGTCCCTACCTCTTTGAACCTAGATATTCGACAAAGATCTAAGAGGGCTCGACAAAGCGCACCTACGCCAGGTAGTTCTGCCTTGCATATTGCACTTAGCATGAATCGGCGGACTGCAGGTAGCACCACCTATGCGTTCGACGGGGCCTATGTGCAGCATTCCCGATTATCGTCACACCGAGTTTGACCATCATTTTACTCGAGCCCTAACACCATGAAGCCATTCCATTATACATTGCGACACATAGGTGAATTTCGAGCTGAGGTGTGATTGGTAGAAAGTTGGGAGGGCTAATTTAATTTGGCGCGATTTTGTCACCTGTATATACTGTATGCGGAGATATACATCATAACAGCATTCTCATCCCGTCCAGGGCAATCGGCTCTGTCTCCCTCGTGTGAACGAGAACCGATTTGTCGTCCCTCGTAGAGTAGCCCACCTCGATTCTGATATAGAACCAGATAGATTAACGACAAATTTATATCAACCATCCATACAAGTTAAATTTACTTCGGGCACTGACTGGCTTAGGTAATTTAGCTTTGTAATCGCCGGGCACTGCGTGGTAGGGCCGGGAATGGGTGAGCCCGGAACCCACCCGCAGGTAAATGGCGGGTAAATGGCAATTCGGCTAGCCCCCCGGGAGCTACCCACTGGATGACTAATGGGTACCCGGGTCGATATGACGGGCACCCGGGTAGCCCAAGATCTATTACTCATAGAATGCATTAGGCAAATGTACAAATAAAATACTATATAAGGTACAATCAATCGCGTATTTTCTGTTTCAGAATTGCAGCAGCACTATCAACGGACGGGAGCAAGGGCGTCCCGAACCACGAGCCTACGGCCATCTTGGCCTCAAAAGTTAGCTCGTTCATAGAGTGCTGTAGGTGATTGATGTTAAGGCGGCCACCCGAGAATGCTCTCTCGGCATCAACGGAGGAGGCTAAGAGCAAACCCACAAGTCAGGAATCGCTACAGCAAAGTGCAGTGAATAATGAGTACATACCAGGTGCACTAAGAATAGCCAGAGCGAATCTTGCAACTCGGGGCATTTGGTTTTGTTGTCTTGACCAGTATCCTAGAAGCCCTTCACGGCGCAAGATATCAACAGACACTAGTGGCGCGTCAAGATAACCCTTGACGGTATCGGGGCAAGTTGGGGCAAGATCGTCGCCTAGCTCATCGTCGGAGAGTAGTTCATCGCCTAGAGACTTATAACGAGTTAAGGATGAGTAAAGAACAATGAGATACACATTTAAGTTCATACCTCGCTGAATTCCGAGCCAAGAGAATCGCCATTCTGAGAGGGGCCAGTCTCGTCCGTATTGCTCAGCATTTGATTAAATTGCGAGTGGACTAGCTGTGTCATCCTCTCGATGTTGGACTCGCTGTACATACGGTTCCTAAACCATTCAAGTTTATAGTGAGGACACATAACTATATCATACTGTTATTAGTTTGATACAACGGGATGAGGAGGGAAAACTTACCAAGAGCGGTCCAGTATACACTGGAGTCCTCAAACAGGCGCATATATTTATTAAAAACGTCAAGCAAAGCACGTGCAGCAATGCGGAGAAGGGGGTGAAGTCCTGGGGCAGGGTTCGTGACAGTGGAAGAGAGTCGGTCCTGGAGCTTTGAAAGAGCCGGAACCACTTGATGAATGAGCGGGATTTGTGTTTCAGAGAATATCTTGGTGAGATGCTCGAATATCTGAAATCGAGGTTATTAGAAAACGTATTGTGGGTTGGTTTGACTGGGTAACTTACCTTCAGCTCAGAAATTAACTGTTCAGCGAGCTCCCACTGAAAGTCGCTGAGCTGACAACTCCGTAGCAACAATTCGCAGTCGGACGTCAGCAATTTGACTGCAGGACGCAAGCAAACATGGCTCCTGAGACACTCTAGGTCGCTATTCCATTGGGTAGCCACTCGACGAGCAAGCTTTTGGACTCAAGAGCTGCTAAGAGGGGTTTTAGATGTTGAATATTCAGTCTTATACGTGTATATATGCGTATCACGTGATTGTGTTCCACATGGACACGCGCTTCGGTAAAAATTTTGTCCTCAGTTCTCTACTCTCAAGTAGTACAAGCTGAGGTATAGTTTAGATTTTATCTTTTATATTCATTTGCTTATATTACCTGTAGTTACATTGATATCCAGGTATATATATGCGCAGTTCTCTACTCTCAAGTAGTACGAGCTGAGTTACATTGATATCCAGCCCGACACTGCGCTTATCTCAAAAGGTTATGAGCCCTGGTAGCATCAAAAGTGAAGAACCAGAGAACCCAGAAAACGCTGTAAACGTTACTACTACTACAATGGCATCGACCGATGCTTACCTTAGCAAGAAAACCTACAAGATCCCGCTCCTGAAGGACGACGGATCCAACTATAGCTCATGGAAGTTCCGCCAAATGACGGTCCTGCGAATTTGGGGACTGCTCAAGATTGCGTATGGCACAGAAACGCCGCCTGAACCGCTCACCAAGACCAAGAAAAAGGACTCTGCCAAAGTATCAGCTAATAAAATCGAAATTGAACAATGGCAGAAGCAAGACAACGACGCATTTGCTCAGATTACCCTGAATATTGTCGTGAGCCAGCTCACTCCATCGGTCTTGCCTGTTGTCTCGCCCGCCTGTCCCCTTCTTTGTCTTGTGTTTCTGTTTCTGTTTGCCGCGTTGCCACCTTCTTGTGGTTGTTCTGTTACATTGTGTAACGCGGCTGTGCTTTGTACGAGTCATGTCTGTTCATACAGCATGACTCACATGGACACTCCTGACTGGCTGTCTTTATGACTCATGTGGCTGCGCCTTGTATGACTCGGCCACTTCCTGAATATATATAGAGGACCAACAAGCCTGGTAACCCCAGCTTGTTTTGTCTCGTCAAAACATCCCCTTTGAGTGACACTTAGAACCACCCCTACCCTCAAGAGCCTACAGACGCTTAAGTGTGTTGCGGTTCAAGAGGTCACTTAGGTCTTAGTGCCGTCCACTCTCCGCCGCGGCTTGTCACATAGCCACTTAGAAGAAGCTTACGACATTACAAAACAAGCTTAACAACATACAAATATGTCTATCCAAGAAGACGGAGGATCACGCCCCTCGTCCACTATATCAACAAGAAGAGGACCTAGTCGGGCAGCAAGGCGTACAGGATCACTAAACGAACAAGACATCGCACAAATTCAAGCGGGAGGCCCTGCCCGATCACGCTCCCAAAGCCAAACATCAATGCCGGGAGCTTTTGGCATCGCCGACATGACAACTGTACAAGAGGAAGAAGCCACTATCACAAATAGGGAACCAGGAGATCTCACAAATGACCCCACTCCGACTGCAATTCGCATTCCAACTGGAAGTCCAGGACCATCACGTCCCCTGTGGCCACTAGGGACTAGGAGACAGTTCTTTTCTCCCCAACCTGAAGCTCATGGGGGCGTGTCACTTGTCCCCATTAGACCTCCTCCTACACCACACATTCCCAATGTCCCTACAGTTCCCCAAATCGGAGGAACCATCACCAACGCTGGACCAATTCCAGTGGCTTCCCAACCAGTCACACCAGCAATTCCAGCACCACCGTATGTTCCACAGGGTTACTCCGGGCAATTGGCCCCGGTACAACAAAGCACCGGTGATCCAGGAAGCTCGAGTTCAAGTTCCAGCTCTAGCAGCAGGACTGTGATCAGTAATCTAGACGACCTGGACGACCTTCTAGAAGGAAGACACAACGCCACCCTTAGGGTTATAGACGGAATGAGAGTCACTATAGATCGAAGGCTTAGCGGCCTAGAACAGGCCACACAAGTACTAGCAAACAACCAGCAAATCTTTAACGATTCCATCAACACCCTACAAGGCACCTTGACGGACATTCTGAACTCGGCAAGAAATGGCGAACATAATTCTTTCCTAGTTGGTCAAGACGTAACCCGCCTTCGAAATGAGGTTACCAACACTCAAGGACTAGTAAACAATATACGCGAAGAACTCAACACTACCAGACAAGGGCAACTTGAGTGGAACGAGGCAGTAACACAAGGACTAGAAACCTTACGACAGGAAGGAACCTCCTTCACTACCAAAATCACAGAAGTCCAGGAAACGATCAACAACATGCGAGAAGAAATGGACGAAGCATCCCTGCACGGGATCCCCTCCAGGCGATCAAATTCTCCACCACACCCAGACGCAGAATCTACCAGGATCGACGAATTAGAACTAAGAATCCAACGACTGACCGAGAACCCAAACATCGGTAGCGGACCACGTCGTCCCAAGGTGACCTGGCCAGAAGCCTT
The DNA here is from genome assembly GCA_037039685.1 of Ceratobasidium sp. AG-K. NCBI lineage: Eukaryota > Fungi > Basidiomycota > Agaricomycetes > Cantharellales > Ceratobasidiaceae > Ceratobasidium > Ceratobasidium sp. AG-K. Next base: position 610,032 of record JAWNGF010000002.1, read on the forward strand.
TGACGGAAAAAAAGGAGAAGGTGCCAAAATGTTCATCACACAAATGGAGAGCTACTTTTTACGTCTAGGCGATCAATACACTTCCAATGAAGAAAGGATCCGCGAAGCTCTAGCAAACTTCAAATCCGAGAACAAAGCCGCCACTCACTGGGCGCAAGTACTTTTACGATCACTTAACCAAAGGGAAAATAACCAAAACCTTGCCTCATGGGAAAGCTTCAAGACACACTTCATGGAACAATTTAGCAACCCTAACAAAAAGGCAAAGGCCGAAATCAATATCCGGAAGTGCAAGCAGAACAATTCGGTAGCAAATTATGCTTCTGAGTTCCGTTACTTATTGGTCGATGTCAACTGGGGACAGGAAGCACTGATCAACCAATTCAAGGAAGGACTGAAGCCTGAAGTAAAAACCGAACTTGCGCGATTCGAATTGACCCTGATTAACGAGGACGGAACAGAGCGGGAGCTGTCACTAGACCGGTGGATCTCTATCGCAATCTCTATTGACCAGAAATTACAGCAAATCAAGACCTCTACAGGGAAGAAGACACCTCAAGCAACCGCTAGCGGACAACCCTCTACAAAGCGGCTACCCAACGAAGTTTACAAAGCTAGGATAGCAACCAACCGCTGCCTAAAATGCGGACAGGAAGGACACCGCTCATTCAAATGCCCATCCAAAGAATGGATAACGACGGAACCTAGCGTTAAAGGAAGGGAGGCCACAATCAAAGAAGACTCGGGAAAAGAAGGGGTCTCCCTCTAACTGTGTGTGGAGAGACCAACAAACCGGCAACGGAAACAATGTACTTTAGAGCGACAAATGAATCTACCATTGTTTACGCAAACGTTGCCGGAATCACAGAACCTATCCCAACCCTCATCGATTCTGGAGCATCAAAGAACTTCCTGGACATTTCGTGGGCTCGATCCAACAACATTCCACTCATGGAACTCTCCACTCCTAGAAGAGTAATTGGAATCCAAGGGAAAGAACTCTCTCACCAAATACGTTTCAAAGCAAGGCTGGAAATAGAAGTAGAGGGAAGAACTTTCAAACAAGTCTTCTTCGCGATGCCTACTGGAGAAACTAAACTTATCCTCGGACTGGAATGGTTAGAAGAATCGAACCCTGTCATCGATTGGAAAACGAAGCACATATCATGGCGGACAGAAGCCATTCAAGCAAGGACGGCCTCAATAGACGACCTGCCTGAAGAATTCAAGGAATGTGCCGACGTCTTCAGCAAAGAAAAATTCAAGAGAATCCCTGATCATCGCCCATACAACTGCGCCATTGACTTCAAGGATGGAGCTGAACTTCCGAAACCAGCCAGACCTATCCCACTCTCTCCGGCAGAGTCAATTGCACTGAGAGAATACTTGCATGAAGAAATCGCAGCAGGGAAAATCCGACCAAGCAAATCACCCATTGCATCACCTTGCTTCTTTGTCAAAAAACCGATCGACCCCAAAAACCCAGGGGCAGTACGCCAACTACGACTTGTTCAAGATCTCAGAGGAGTTAACGCCATTATGAAAGACGACAGATTCCCAATGCCCCTGATGGAAGACCTCTTGGATAAAATCAAGGACGCAAAAATTTTCTCCAAAATCGATTTGCGCATGGGTTTCAACAATATCAGAATCAGGGAAGGAGACGAATGGAAAACAGCTTTCAGAACAAAAGAAGGACTGTTCGAATACGTCGTCATGCCGTTTGGACTAAAAAACGCGCCCGCCATATTCCAAAGATATATGAACCACATCTTCCATGATCTCATCGACGTATGTGTTATAGTATATATCGACGACATCCTGGTCTTCTCTAAGGACAGAAGTCAACATACCGTGGATGTCAGGAAGGTGCTAAAAATCCTGCTGGAAGAAAATCTATTCGCAAAGCTTCCAAAATGCGAGTTCTTTGTCACCAAATTGACATATACTGGACTTGGAATCAGCGATTCAGGCATCTCAATGGAGGAAGAAAAAGTCAAGGCAATAAAAGAATGGAAGGAACCAAGAACGGTCAAACAAGTTCAGGTGTTCCTAGGATTCGCAAATTTCTACAGAAGATTCGTACCGAATTTCAGCCGTTTAGCAAAGCCCCTGACAACCTTAACAAGAAAGGAGAACAAATGGGAATGGGGAAACGATCAGCAGGAAGCTTTTGAGGCTCTAAAAACAGAAATCAGCAAAGAACCTACTCTATGCCATCCTAACCCTGACAAACCCTTTTTCCTGGAAACAGATGCAAGTGGAGTAGCAATGGGAGCAATCTTGTCGCAAAGACAAGACGATGGCTACTTACACCCTATTGCTTTTCTTTCAAAGTCTTTCAACGAGGCTCAACTCAACTACGACGTCCACGATAAAGAACTTATGGCTATCATAGAATCTTTAACACATTGGAGGCTACACCTTGAAGGAACAAGGGACCCTATCACCATCTACACCGATCATAGGAACCTACAATTCTGGAAGGAAGCAAGAACATTCAACCGTCGACACGCAAGATGGCACCAATTGCTTGCTTCCTATAACTTTGACATCATATACCGCCCTGGAATCCTGTCTTCAAAACCGGACCTGTTGTCAAGACGATCAGACCATGAGGATATCCCAACGCCCGAACAAGTTATGATATCTGTCGAAAGGTTCAAGGGATTTATGGGACAGATAGACACAAACATCATAGAGTCTATCAGGGAGGCTCAGGAAACAGATGAAGGATTGGCACAAATCAAAGAAATCTGCAAATCAAGGGAAACGTTACCAAAAACCCTACAACACAGCGCAAAGGATTATGATTTCAAGGAGGGACTATTATGGTTCAAGGGAAGAATCTATGTGCCAGAAGATAAGGAAGCCAGACTGGCTATCATGCGGGTCCATCACGACTCAAAAATCGCGGGACATCAAGGACAGGCTAGAACACTGGAACTAATATCAAGAAGATACTTTTGGCCAGGAATGAAGCAAAGCATAAACAGATACGTGGAATCCTGCGAGACCTGCCAGCGGACAAAGGGATCAAAGCAAATAGTACCGATCAAGCCTCTGGAGATTCCAAAAGGACCATGGGAAGACATAGCGTTCGACTTCATAGTGAAGTTGCCAAAATCCAGAGGATCAGATAGTATCTTAGTAGTGGTGGACCGATTCTCAAGAATGGCACACTTCATACCCTGCAAAGAATCCCACACGGCAAGCGACCTTGCAAATCTTTTCGTCACGAATGTCTGGAAACTGCATGGTTTTCCAAAGAGCACAATCTCAGACCGAGGAACCACTTTCAATTCCAAACTTATGAAAGCCATTTACAAGAAAATTGGAACTAGCCCAGGTTTCAGCACTGCCTACCACCCCCAAACAGATGGAATAACGGAGAGAATCAATCAATGGATGGAAGGCTGGCTACGATCGTTTGTCAACTACCGGCAGGATGATTGGGCGGACTTATTACCGATTGCGGAATTCAGCTATAATCTACAGAAGCACCGCATAACAGGTAGTTCCCCTTTCGAAATTGTCTACGGGAGGGAACCACTGTGGAACATCTCTGCAGAAGAATCGGCGGTCCCAGAAGCAAACAACATCACAGGAAAATGGCACAAAATCCACGACGAAGCAATTGCATCAATGGAAACCCAAAGGCTCCCAGAAGAAGAACCAAAGAATGGGTACCAAGAAGGAGATCTAGTATGGCTGCTGGGGAAGAACATTCAGACAAAAAGACCATCAAAGAAACTGGATAACAAAAAGCACGGGCCATTTGTTGTGAAACGAAGAATAGGGTCACACGCTTATGAGCTCGACTTGCCGGCAACAATGAGGGTGCACCCTGTTTTCCACATCGACTTGCTCAGCCCTTACAAAGAAGACACAGAGTTCAGCCGAAACCAACCCCGACCACCGCCAATCATAACAGAAGAAGGGGAAGAAGAATACGAAGTAGAGAAGATTTTGGACTGGAAGGAAACAAAGGATGGTCTTTTCTACAGGGTCAGATGGAAGGGCTATGGGAGTGAAGAAGACACAGAACAAAGGGCGGAAGATTTTGGTCACCTGTCAAAGATCATCAAGGACCTTCTACGCCGACACCCCGAAGCTCCCACGCCATCTAACTACGCCCCAGGAAAGATAAAAGGGGGGAAGGGAACAACCGATAGAGATATCTGCAAAACTTGCTACTATTCCAAGAAACACCCCCAACTCCACGCTCTAAATCTTTTTTGTCCTCCACAATGCCTGCTGTCACCCGCTCCACCATTGTCAACAACCTCACCCGCGTCCTCGAAGGACCTGCCTTTGCCACAGCAAGGATCCTTGACTCCGGGGCCGCCCTCTACGTCTTCAAGAGGTCACAACAAGGCTCGGGAAGAATGCACTTCAGGGCCTCGGACGACATCCTCCACTCAGACCTGGGGGAATTCCAGTGGGTCGGAAAAAAATGGCCGACACGCATGCAGCTACTACGAAAAGACATATTCGTCTGCCGGGGGTGCGCCGCATTCCAGGTCTCGGAGGTCGTTCTCCTCTCCACCCACATGCTTGGGGTGGTTGAATGGGGACAAGAAGGGGCTTACTCGAGCGAGTGGGTACCAGGGTACGACGGGAGGCAACCAACACTGCGACCCCGGTGGAACGACGCCTGGGACGCCAACTACGAGAGGGACTTGAGCGACTGGAAGCTGGAAAGGGGAAGGTACCAGAAGGAGAAGTTCGAGTGGGCGCCTAACTGGTGGAAGTGGGAGGAAGCGGACGTTTCGGCATGGAAAGAGACGGAGCCAGACGTGCGACAATGGGACAAGGAGTTTGTGGAGGTTCAGGAAAGGGTCTTGGATTGGTCCAAGGCTGACTGGACAAAGGAGGAGACATGGGAAGAATGGGAGAAGTTCTCGGACGAACCGGGGAACACCGCGTTCAATCCCATCGACCTAACCCTGGAGGAGGATGAAGGGCTTGAGGATTTTATGCTGAGGAAAGGGAAGGACTGCACGGTACAGTAGGTCCATTCAGGTCCCCCAAATGGACCCATAGGGGGGAGTAATGTCGTGAGCCAGCTCACTCCATCGGTCTCGCCTGTTGTCTCGCCCGCCTGTCCCCTTCTTTGTCTTGTGTTTCTGTTTCTGTTTGCCGCGTTGCCACCTTCTTGTGGTTGTTCTGTTACATTGTGTAACGCGGCTGTGCTTTGTACGAGTCATGTCTGTTCATACAGCATGACTCACATGGACACTCCTGACTGGCTGTCTTTATGACTCATGTGGCTGCGCCTTGTATGACTCGGCCACTTCCTGAATATATATAGAGGACCAACAAGCCTGGTAACCCCAGCTTGTTTTGTCTCGTCAAAACATCCCCTTTGAGTGACACTTAGAACCACCCCTACCCTCAAGAGCCTACAGACGCTTAAGTGTGTTGCGGTTCAAGAGGTCACTTAGGTCTTAGTGCCGTCCACTCTCCGCCGCGGCTTGTCACATAGCCACTTAGAAGAAGCTTACGACAAATATGGAAGACGGAGCGATGGCCGACGTGATCGAGACGACATCAGCGCACGAAGCATGGACGAAAGTTGTCAAACACTGGGAAGGAAAAGGAATGCAATCGCTATCCTTTTACTATCAGCAATTCATGAGTGCAAAAATCGAGGAGGAAGAAGACTTATCTGCCGGGTTTAACAACATCCAATCGATCGCCTCCAAGATGAAGACACTCGGAGAAGTGGTGACCGACCTTATGCTCGCGCAAGTCTTCATGAATGCGCTCCCCCGTCCTATGTGATTGTCAGCACGGTCATCCAGACATCCACTCAGACCGGCCTCATCACGCCCGACATGGTTGTCAAAGCGGCATTAGCTGAAGAAGAACGACGGAAGACAGGAGGTGGACTCACAGCAATGTTTGCTCAAGCCCCAAAGCCAAAATCCAAGAAACTGAGCAACCTGAAAGGGAAGAAAAAGGCCAAAGGCCCCCTATGCAACAACTGCGCCAAGCCCGGGCACACCAAGAAGGAATGCTGGGTGAGAGGAGGCGGAGCCGAAGGGACCGGACCACACCAAAAGCGACAAGCCGCTAAGTCAACTGAATCAAAAACGAGCGAATCAAGTAACGCACCTAAAACCAAATCGGCAAAAGTGGTCCTCACAGCCGAAGAACCCGATGATATGCCATTGATATATGCGATGCTGGCCATGGACAATCAGTCAGCTAGAGACACGTGGCTGCTTGATTCGGGAGCGTCAAAACACATGACCCGAAATCAAGAATGGTTTTTGACTTACCAACCTCTGGTACCACCAATCGTTGTTCGAGTGGGCGACGGGAATATGATAAATGCGACCGGAATTGGCCGTGTCCAGCTTATGCTATGCAACGGAACCCGTAAGGAGACCGACATGTTGATCGACAGTGTATTGCACGTACCAGGACTTCATGCCAGTCTGATGTCCGTCAAACAACTCGCCAAACGTGGCACTTTTGTTCTTTTTGGCAAAAGTGAGGCAAGACTCCTGGCAAACAATGGCCGTGGACCCGAGATCGGCTACGCACGCGAGTTAGGCATTGAACTTTACCGACTAAATGCGTGTGTTAAACACGCAGAACCGACCGCCCATGTTGCCATTGTCAAATCGGAGAACCTGAACAATGAGGATGACCTAGAAGCGAGCGAATTCATTGCATATACGGCCAGTCACATCGCCTGAGCCGATCTACATACCTGGCATTGTCGCCTAGGACACATAAACTACAAGTATGTCCTAGATATGGTCAGAAAGGGCGTTGTACGAGGGATGGACATTGTAGGCAGTTGCTTACCGCCACAATCACAATGCGAGCCATGCCTCAAAGGCAAGCAAACCCGCGCCCCATTTCCAACGTCGACAAATCGAGCGTCCGATGTACTCGAGTTACTCCATAGCGATCTACATGGGCCCGCTGCCATTCAAGCCATTCAAGGTTATCAGTACTTCGCTGTCACGATCGACAACAAGTCCCACAAGATATTTGTTCACTTACTTAAGCATAAAAACGACTACGCAAATCACTTCAAGGAGTTGAAACTGTCAATCGAGAATCTGACGGGCAAGCGGATCAAGCACTTACGAACGGACGGCGGAGGCAAATATGCATCAAACACTTTCAAAGCATGGCTGAAATTGCACGGAATCAAGCACCAGAAGACCGAGGCGGATTCTTCAGTGAGCAATGGCGTAGCAGAGCGAGCGATTCGTATGTTAAACGATAGTCAACGAGCGATGCAAGCGGATGCAGACTTACCCGACAAATATTGGGGACTCGCAATCATTCACACCACATACATCTGGAATGTAACGCCAAAACAATCGCTTGACGGTAAAACCCCGGACAAAATTTTCATGGGCAAGCTACCCAATGTCTCCCGACTCCGCACCTTTGGCTGCAAGGCATGGGCTTGAGTACCCAATGGTCAACGTACCAAGCTACAGGCAAGATCGATTGAGTGTACTTACCTCAGATTTGCCCCAAATTGAAAGGCGCATATTCTCATTCAGCGCTCGATTGGTTGCGTAATCACCTCACATGACGTTGTATTCGATGAGGGAGGCAAGACGCAACAACGCGTGATAATTGAAGATTTCGAGGACAAGTTCCCAGAACAAGTGGGCGATCAGGAGCACCAGGAGCCAATGCCTGAACTCATCATTGAGCCAGAGCCAGTAAGCCGACAAGAATCTGATGCCGAGCCAACAAGCAATTCCCCCATCGAGCCAGAGCCGCCAGCGAAACAGCCTGAGCCTCCACGTCGATCAGGTCGAGCTACTAGACCGCCACTACGATACAGAGCTGAAGTGGGCGTGCAGAACGAGACTGCCACGCAAACTGATAAGCCAACGACCAAGAGCTCCCTAAATGCACTAATTGAACATCCCCCCGACACCTATGCCAAAGCTATGGCACGACCAGACTCCAATCTATGGCTTGAAGCTATGATTGAAGAAATCAAATCGAATACCGAGCATAAAGTTTGGAAACCGGCTGATAGACTGACTCACACAAGGGTCATCAAATGTCGCTGGGTGTACGCATATAAGCGCAACGTCGATGGCGAAATCCTCAAATACAAACCCGACTTGTCGCCAAGGGTTTCCTTCAAGCTCCAGGTGTCGATTATGTTGAGATCTCGTCGCCAGTGGCCGCATCGGACGCATATAGGGTGCTTTTCAGCATTGTCGCGAGCAAAGACCTCAAGCTCCTTCAGCTTGACATCAAAACGGCGTTCCTACACGGCGTCGTCGAGGAAGAGCTCTACATGGAGCAACCCAAGGGATTTGCCGAAGGCGATCACGTCTGGCAACTTGTTAAAGCGTTATACGGTCTGAAACAAGCCGCTCGAGCATTCTACCTTTGACTTAAGGAGGTTCTCGAAGCGATTGGATTCACGAGAACCAAAAGCGACCACGCCGTATTCATTCAGCGGGATGGCGATAATTTAGCGATAATTTTAGCTCATGTGGACGACATGCTCCTAGCTGGCAAACCTCTCTTGTTTCTAGAGGAAATCAAGTCGAAAATGCGCAAATTGTTCGACATTGTCGATCTAGGCGAGGCACGCATGTTTGTCGGAGTTGAAATCAAGCGCAATTGCGCTGCTGGCACGCTCAAAATTTGTCAAAAACGGTACATTAGCGACATATTAGCTTGATTCAGCATGACCGAGTCCAAGCCATGGGATACACCAATGGCAGAGTCACCAAATCTACCCAAACTCGACGCTCCTACTGTCGATCGGACGCTCTATCAACATGGAGTCGGATTGCTCATGTATGCGATGATTTCAACTCGTCCCAACATTGCTTTCGCAACCGGATTGCTTGCCCAACACGCCGCTAATCCTGGCGACGAGCATTGGTCAGCATTCAAACGAGTTCTACAGTACCTACAAGGCACAAAAGCACTCGGGATCATATTCGAACGATCAAAATCGTCAAAGCCGATCAGATATGTCGACTCAGACTACGCTGGCAATCCTAATACGAGTCAATCGACTACCGGTTGGATCTTCCAACGAGCCGGAGGAAGCATTGCTTGGTCATCCCGAAAACAACCAACGATTTCATTGTCAAGTACCGAGGCTGAATATGTTGCCGCTGCAAGTGCCACCTGCCAATTGATTTGGCTTTGTCAATTTCTTGAAGAACTCGGATTTTTGTCAAAAGGTCCGACAACTTTGCTTACCGACAATCAATCAAGCATTGCATTGGCCAAGAATCCCATTAATCATCAAAATACAAAACATATTCGAGTAAAACATCATTTTATTCAAGAGGTGATCGCACTTCACGAAGTCGACCTTCAATTTATTCCGACCGAACAACAGGTCACCGATGCACTTACTAAACCACTTGGTCGCATCAAATTCCCTGGTTTCGTTACTGGGATGGGAATGTTTTAAATCCTTTCATTTCATTTTTTGCATAATCCTGAGTGGGCGTGTTGAATATTCAGTCTTATACGTGTATATATGCGTATCACGTGATTGTGTTCCACATGGACACGCGCTTCGGTAAAAATTTTGTCCTCAGTTCTCTACTCTCAAGTAGTACAAGCTGAGGTATAGTTTAGATTTTATCTTTTATATTCATTTGCTTATATTACCTGTAGTTACATTGATATCCAGGTATATATATGCGCAGTTCTCTACTCTCAAGTAGTACGAGCTGAGTTACATTGATATCCAGCCCAACACTGCGCTTATCTCAAAATTAGATAGGTGATGCTCGAATCGAGTTTGGAAGTGTGGCGAGTTGCGCACTCGCTTGGCCAGTCGGGCAGCCTGTGTGATACATGTCAGGGGCTTGCAAACCAGATGCAGGCGATGTACCGACCTTGGTTAACACCTCCTGCCCGTCTTGCCGGTCTTTCTGCGGGATAACAATTCCAAATTGTTTCTCGATGTCATTGAACGCCTTTTGAACGCTAGATTTGACTGCAGCCTTGTCGAATTCATCCTTGTCTTCGTCAATCTGGTCTTCGGCAAAAGCCTTCTTGTTGTCTTCAACATCTGAGTCGCTCTCAATATCGCTCCCAGCTTCCGGGTCTCCTTGAATGACGGATGCGTCAGCTGGCATGTCAGCAACTGGGTTGTTTGCTACTGGCTCAAGCTGGCGCCGCTTGTGCGACGCTTTGTTCTTTGGGGTCTTCTTGCGCTTTGCTGCTCGTTTGCAAATCACAGGCAAAGAGAATACGCTCAAATAAGACTAGAGTTTTTGGTTTGATGTCAGTATATGCATCCTGTAATACAAGAAAACTCACTGCATACCTTAGCCATTAAATTGACTATGTGAGCCGCACAACGGACTCGAGCACTTGGTCCGCCAAAGGTAGGGAAGTGTTTTTGAAGCTCAAGAGTGAATGTGTCGTTGTTGCTGGCATTGTCCATGCATACAGTAACTAACTAGAATATCAAAGACAATTCAGTTAAAGTGTGGCGATAGAAATACAAGAAAATGTATAACATACCTTCCTTCCAAGTTGGTATTTGTTCAAGCACTTAGCGGTCTGTTGAGCTAAGTATTCACCTTTATGCCTATGCGACAACCTGTTCCAAATCTGCATCAGTCTGCCTGACAACGCAAGAGGCCAAACTTTTCGACTCACTCAACAAATTCTAGAACAGAGCGCTGCAAAACACCAGCTGCCTGCCAGATTATTACAATTCCAAGGTAGGACTGAGAAGTTGGGGCAGTCCAGCCATCCATTGCAAGGTGGATTGCGTCAATATTCTACATATACAAATTAGCATTCGAACAGAGTCAATTATAATACGCATATACCTTGAAATACTCGGTAACCAGTTCTGCATTGTCCAGGTAAATGCCCTGAAGATCATGGCTGATCGTTGTATGATCAGGGACAATGGTTCCCGAACAAAGCTCCTCAATCATCCCCTTGAATAGCTCGTCTTCTACAAACTCAAAGGGGCGATGATTGCGAGCGCACCACAACGCCAGGTATGCTCGAAAGCGAGCGTTCGAAAACTGACGGACTGGTTTTGAGGCCAGATCAATAGCACCAAGGCGTGCGTTGCAGGTAAGTGCACGTCGGAGGAGGTTGTTGGTGCCAGAAGAAGTGTCTTTGCGAGCACGGAATTGAGGGAGATGGTTGGCTGGGTCAGTCTTGCAGGTGAACTTGAACCACAGAGACCGCTCGCCGTGTTTGTCATACTGGCGGTCGATTGTGACATCGAAATGATTATATACTTCTGATATCCAGGTCCTTCGTGCAGCATCTGAATATCTCGAGAATTAGAGACATAAAATCGCCTCAGAGCAATGTAACATACCATATATAACTTTGTCATCTAACTCCCAGGCCTGAGTGTCGCTAAGCTTGTTGATATCCTTTAGGTCTTCTGCCGCAATTTGTGGTACACTTAGGACAGTCATTTGCAGCAGAGTCTAAGGAACGGTGACTGGAGACGAGTACCATTAGGCGTGCATTGGCTCTGTTTTTATAGCCTTAAGTCTACATTTGCGCAATTTCTCGTGCATTCTTTTTTCTAGCTAAGTACAGGATCACAAATCTTTCCCGCCCTCTCCCGACGCTCGTGCGGCCAGCGGGATTAGTTTGGGCAGTAGAAGCGCCGGGCACCACGGGCATTGGTAATTTTGCCCGGGCTCCACCCATCACCGGCACAGCCTCACCCGCTGCGGCCCGTGACCCGACCCAACCAGCCCGCGGCGGGTGGGTATTGGGTAATACCCGGGACGTGCCTGCCCATTCCCGGCCCTAGTTGTGGTCAACCACATTGGAGACAGGCATCAACATACCCTCAACAACTCTATTGATTACAGTAAACCCCCCGAATCGAAGATACGCCTTTCAAAATCGAGTCGCCATTAGAAGGGTGCCTATGCCGTCTGAGCAAAAATCGCTTGGTGATTTATTCCTGGTCTGCATGCCATGGAGGCGTCGAGCCAACTCGGATTCCTCTCCTGTTTTGCCCCCCGCTTGTGACCGGGATGCGATTCCATCAGATGGGAATGTTACAGATATAATCTCAGCCTCGGTTATTCCCCTCGCAGAGATTAACCTCAGTCCCGGAGCAGATACTTCAAAATGGGACACCCTGAAAGTCGCCGTGAGGAGCCTACAAACTAGTCTGGATGTGTTTCCACCACTACAGGAGGCTGTGGGTGGATTGCTAGAGTGTGTGGTGAACCTACAGGTATGACAATTTTAGAGGTGATGAAAAAACCTAACAGTCGGTGTTTGGATAGATGGCCGATCAGAATCGACGAGAATATGAAGCGCTCGCCACAGAGCTTACGACTCTGGTGGATAGTTTGCGAGCAAATCTTCCAAAGGACCGGCCCGCCAGTGTACCGTATTCGATTGAGAACATTGCTCGGTGGGTATGCAGCTAATCGTTTTCGCATGCTGACTCAATGGTACACAGGTCTCTAGGAGAACTGGTGCCGCATATACGACAACAACAAAGCAGATCAGAAGCTCGTGTATTTGTTTCAGCAAGAGACGACGAAGAGGACTTGTTGAGATGCTATCGTCGCGTTGGGGCTCTGTTTCGTCAGCTACAGGTAAGTAATTGGGTGAGGCATCATGGACGTGAACTCTAACTATGCGTCAGATGGATGTCACCCTCAGTATCTGGCACGCTGTCACGGAAGCACAAATGGTACGTCCAACGGGACTTGCAATGCCAAGGAGAAATCCGACTGAAGTTCTGTAGCATCACCAGGAGCTACGACTCCGAGACCTTAACCCCGCACACTTGGCTTACTATAACGCTGGACTACCAATGGATATGAATCAGCGTGGAGCTTGTACAGAAAACACCCGAGTTGGAGTACTCGATGAGGCAAGGTCGTGGGCAAAGAACGACAAGACGCCAAATATCTATTGGATGAACGGAATGGCTGGCACGGGCAAGACCACGATAGCATATAGCTTGTGCAAGCAACTCGAGGATGCCAAGCAACTGGGGGGTAGCTTCTTCTGCTCCCGTTCGTCACCAGACTGCCGAGACGTGAACCGGATTGTGCCAACTATTGCTTACCAACTTGCTCAGTACTCGAACCCATATCGGCGGGTCCTGTGCGACGTGCTGAGTAAAGTTCCGGATATGGCCAAACGGCGGATATCTGTGCAGTTTGAAAAGCTACTTGTCGAGCCGTTGGAGAAAGTGAAAGAGGCAATCCCAAACGATGTAGTCGTTGCAATCGATGCGCTGGACGAGTGTGCCGATATTGGCGGAATGAAGCTGGTACTCGATTTGCTGCTTCAGCATGCAAATGGTCTGCCCATCAAGTTCTTCATCGTTAGTCGACCCGAGCCAAGTATTGTTAGTAGGATCCTCCGCTCCGATTTGTCGAACTCCATTCTACACCTACATGATATCGAGCAGTCTTTGGTTGAGGAGGATATTCGAAAGTATCTAACCGAGGCATTAGCACCTATACAACCGTCCACGGAGGTCGTCGAGCAGCTGGCAGCCCAGGCCGGCCGTCTGTTTATCATTGCAGCGACTGTGGTGCGGTACATCTTGCCGGGGGACGACGCTGTAAACCACCAGGGACGCCTGCTCACCATGCTTGGAGTCACTGCAAATACTCGTCACCGAGACTACGAGGAAGTCGATAGACTGTACTCGACAATTATAGCAAAAGCGCTGGAAGGAGAACTGGAGGAGAGCGAAATACAGGATAGAAGGCTGGTCCTGTGGACGGTGCTATGCGCTTGCGAGCCGCTAGATTCGTTCACGCTGGCCGAGGTTCTGGGTATTGAAGTGGATCAGGTGGAACTTGCCATCAAACCGTTTCGATCTGTGCTTCATGTTTCAATGAGAACTGGAGTGGTCTCGGTGTTTCATGCGTCGTTCCCAGACTTCCTTCTTGACGCCGCGCGTGCTGGAAGGTTCCAGTGCGACAGAACAGCACATCATGATTATCTAGTCAAGCAGTGCTTCGACCTAATGGCAAATCACCTGCGGTTTAACATATGCGGACTCGAAAGCTCACACCGATTTGATGAGGATGTCCCTGAGATCAAGACTAGGGTTGAACGAGCAGTCTCACCAGGGTTGTTCTACACATGTCGGTACTGGGGAGATCATTTGTCCAGGGCTAGCGAAACAGATAGCTCAATGGAATTTCTGAAGGAGTTTCTGCAATATCGGCTGACGTTCTGGATGGAAGTGCTGAATCTGAAGGGGTGGATGGGGCACGGCGAGGCCGTATTGACGCAGGTGCTAGGCTGGATTCCGGTGAGTTAGTAAACTCTCCAATGGTGAGAAAACACTGAAAAAATCCAGAAAAATGATCAAGCTGCTGAGATTCGCCAGTTTGCATACGATGCACGCAACTTCGTTACCACTTTTACCACCAGCGCTGCTTCACTCAGCACTCCTCACCTCTATATATCTATGCTGCCCGTCACGTCGAAGCAGAGCCTTGTGTGGTTGACCTACTGGCCACGGACACGAGGTCTACTTCGAGTCACAGGCACAGCCATCGAAACGAGGGGAAGGGCGTTGGCAACCTGGGTAGCGGGATCCAGAGTGAATGCGCTTGCTCAATCAATCGACGGCAAGCGACTTGTTTCCGGCTTGTCTGACGGCTCTCTCCACGTCTGGGATGTGTCTAAGGGTGCCCGCCTCGCTGTGCAGTTGACTAGCCATCAAGACGGTGTTTCATCTGTGGCGTTATCTCCCGATGGTACACGCATAGCATCAGGCTCATATGATGGCGTAATCATCCTCCAGAATGCAAATACTGGCACTCCACTTACCACCCCACTTCACGGCCACGAAAAGTGCATTTGCGGGCTTGCGTTCTCTCCCGACGGTTCCCTTCTTGTTTCTGGGTCGGAAGACCATACAATTCGCTTGTGGGATGCTCACACTGGCGCAAGGCTGCACAGATCATTCGAAGGTCATGAAGACTGTGTAATGTCAGTCGTCTTCTCACCAGACGGCAAACGCATAGCCTCCGGCTCTGACGACCGTACCATCCGGATTTGGGATCCCAACACAGGCATGACGGTTGCCGAGCCATTCCTTGGGCATACTGATTGGGTCGACTGTGTTGCATGGTCACCAGATGGTATGCGCATTGCGTCAAGCTCACTCGATAAAACAGTCCGGGTCTGGAACTCGCAGACCGGCGAGATGATAGTTGGACCACTTGAGGGACATACGAACCGGGTGAAATGTGTGACATTCTCGCCTGATGGCATGCGGATTGTATCTGGATCGTTTGACCGCACCATCCGCCTATGGAACTCAAATACCGGCGAGCAGATTGCTGAACCGTTCGAAGGACACAGAGGCCAGGTCAGCGCAGCTTTATTTTCTAGGGATGGTACTCGCGTTTTTTCTGGGTCAACCGATGGCACTATTAGTATCTGGGATGTGCACTATGGGACGGCCACAGAATCCAGCTCTTCTCGCCATATCAACGCGATATTATCGGTTGCTTTCTCTGCCGACGGTACACGCGC
The DNA here is from genome assembly GCA_037039685.1 of Ceratobasidium sp. AG-K. Taxonomy (NCBI): domain Eukaryota; kingdom Fungi; phylum Basidiomycota; class Agaricomycetes; order Cantharellales; family Ceratobasidiaceae; genus Ceratobasidium; species Ceratobasidium sp. AG-K. The sequence continues at coordinate 625,536 of JAWNGF010000002.1, forward strand.
GGTATCTGGCTCTGGCGATTGCACGGTCTGCATCTGGGACACACGAGAAGGCGTGTTGCTTTCCCCACCTTTTACGGGTCACACGGCGCCAATTAACTCGGTGGCATTCTCAACAGATGGTGCACGAGTTGTCTCTGGATCTCGTGATCATACCATCCGAACTTGGGATGCATACACAGGTGTTTTACTTGCAGGTCCATTTGAGGGGCACACAGCCGGAGTTCGGTCTGTTGCGTTCTCACCCGATGGCAGTCGTATCGTGTCCGCTTCACACGATTACACAATCCGACTTTGGGACTCGCATACTGGTACACCGGTTGCTGAGCCATTCATGGGTCACACCAGCTGGGCCAATTCGGCAGTGTTTTCACCTGATGGCACTCGCGTGGCCTCTGCTTCTGGCGACTGCACAATCTGTATGTGGGATGCTCGCGGCGATATCCCCCCACTCTGGAGACGTAACGCTCACGTTTGCGGTATCTCATGCGTCGTGTTTTCGCCCGATGGGACGCGAGTCGCCTCTGGGTCGGCTGACAACACAATTCTGGTACTGAATGCGCTTGATGGCACCGTGCTGCATGGCCCGTTCACTGGGCACACAGACTGTGTCTACTCTGTCGGATTCTCACCAGATGGTAGTCGCATTGTCTCTGGCTCCATGGATCGTACGGTCCGTATATGGGATATCCAGAGTGGCAGGCTGGTAATTAGTCCGCTCATGGGCCACACTCACGAAGTCGACTCCGTTTCATTCTCTCCTGACGGCACCCGCATCATATCCGGCTCGTCCGACCATACGGTTCGGTTTTGGGATGTAGCAGTGGCTGAGAAGCCTCAAGGTGCAGCTTTGTATTTCGACCGCCCCTCCAATGACGAAGGATGGCTGACTGACTCTGAGTCACAGCTATTGCTTTGGCTGCCATCTGATCTTTTCAAACAATTTCCTCTTCCACGCAGTCCTTTGGTAATTTCTCCACTCGGTGCTCTAAAGGCAGACTACACGGGCCTCCTACTGGGAGAACGCTGGCACGAATGTTATGATGACTCAACCAACTCGAGTTAATGCTCTCAGTATGACATCAATGTATATTTTCACGCTCGTTACAAACATTAATAAGCTCTGTTCTTGATTTCGTAGCTTTGTTCCTGGGGAACATGCAGTAGATATTCTGAAACTGGATTTGATTGAGTAGTATGAGTTGTTGTAAGCGTTCAATCGCACGGAACCCGATTGTATCATTTACCCACGTACATACATTCTGTCTGGGCTGGATATGCTGCAATGAATTGCGTGCTGAACCGACAAATATGTTGTTTTGAGGCTACTTTTTGCTGAGTGAGGATTGCCGGGCCCAGGCGTTGACCCCAAAGTAGATTGGCAAGCGGACACCCAAGTTACTGTAATCATAGTATTAAAATGTAGCATACACCTAGGATAACATTTGAGCGAGACAGATTGCCGCGCACCGTATCATCATTATCAACTCCATACAATCTGTAACATACAATTGATCCCGCCTCATCCTCCCCGGGTTTCTTGCACTTACCGTTAGCCCTCTCGTACGGAAGCGAGACCCTGACGCTGATATTGCGTGTCACTTACTATTGTTCGTAGCAGCTACCATTTCTTTAAATTAAGATCTCGGTCAGGATATGGATAGTTTTCCCTTTATCGTTGACAATTGGCTAATATCCGATTATAAGGTAGGATAGCGACGTTCGGATTCGGCTTGCGATGAACGTCCCTCGAATCGCATCAAGGGGTCAAATGGGATCCTGCCATCTACTCACGAGCGACACTGCCATATGGAAAAGTGAGAACGTGGGCAAGGAGAGTTAGAAGTAGTGACACACTGGTAGGGTGTGTGGGTGAAGGTCGCACCATACCTCTCACGTGGAACCTGGCCCCCCAATTTCAAGATGTCACTAAGAGCCTCAGGAAGTGTTTCTTGGTATCCATATCAGATGTGAGCGGCACCTGGGATTCAAACCAAGTACGAGCACGGGGAGTGTACGTATTCATAGTTTGTATTGGGCTCGAGTTAGCAACGACTTGTTATGGCGCTATTCCTTCACCGAAGGTCTTGGGTGTCCCAGACGTTCGCCCTCGGATGAAGACGTTGAGGCCACTGGGCGCAAGTCGTGATGGTCGACGTGGGTATGTTCTCAGTTGTGTACATCAGGGTCCGTATCGATCAGGGACCAGACACCTGGTGACACTGTCTCGACCACCGTCTCCGCTCTCCTTGTGCTCTTCGTGTCAACAGTCCCGAGTCATGTCGATTGAGTGGTCGGACACCTAGCCGGTAAGTGAGCAGAAGGTGTGTCATTTAAGACTGAGTACGATGGCAGATGAGCACGACCGTGTTCAGTCGATCCTCGATGCACGGCACCTCCCTGACCCCACGCTCTTCTGTGCGCCTTCCATCGATCGGACTGCGACTCTCGGGTGACCTGGAAAACGACATCAAACCTCCTCCGCTCTCATGCAGCCATTATTCAAATCACACGAAATGCGAATCACTCTCACCGACCACGCGCCACGGAGCCAACTGGGACCTTCAGAACTTCTTGACGCAACAAACATCCAATATTTCTTTCTACTTATTCGCAGGGCCCTAAATTCACTCTTTGGCTCCGCATTGGTCTGCAGGTGCTTGGCCTCCGCTTAAAGTCAATTTTGCTAACCATTTGCCAGTCTCTGTTTGGTCCACTTTTACTCCCAGCGAATTAGTGTGTGCTTGTAGTACTACTTGGCGCGCATCTTTTGCTTGACGATGGATCGACTTGTCAAATAATAAATAAACAACCATGAAATATTTTCTGGATTGGCGTAGCCTTGGGAAAAGTGAGATGATACAGTCATTCTTGTGGCGCCGCTAGCATAGCCACATATTCTCATAAACACTGGTGGCGTGGCTCAGCAAAAATCGCACGTACTAGTAAGGGCTCGTTTGCGTAAACGAGCCCTTACGAGCCTCAATTAGCACTGCGGGTTTCGCTGAGTGGCACCTTGGTGTGCGACGGGAATCAAAATGGTTCCAGATGCCATAATTATGAGTCATGCTAGGACCGCTATCGCCGAGGTTGGCTGTGAGCCGCCCACCACCATCACTTGCACAGCCGACTCGTCATGCTCAGCGATAAACCGCAACAACAACTTGTACTATCAACCAAATAACTTCGATTAGAGCTTCTAGGGTATATACATAACTCACGTCCTAGACGTTGGATTTACACTTTAAGTTGACTAGTCCTCAAACGCAGAAAACGAGCCTTTTCACACTGCGATAGTACTACATCCGGAATTTGAGTCATGTTTACGAGCACATATTCGGACACAAGAATGCGGACTTCTAGTTCGTATCAGAAAAATATGGACCGTGCAGGAGGGCTAATGGTGAGTATGATTTGCCCTTCCCATCCTGTATCAAAGTCTGAGAAAACAACCTGCCCACAATTAGTCCGGTGCCGAAAACTATACATCGTCGCCAACTGCCTCTCAAAGCGATGAGTTTCAAGGAACCGATCAGAGGATATCAAGACAGCAGAATGTCCACGATTGTGAGTGAACTTGTCAGACATATCCCCTAATCTTTATCTGGGCTGGGTGCTAGATGTGCTTCCCCCGGCTGTCAGAGATGCGAAACAGGCGTGGACAGTCTGGTCCCAAGGGATAGCTGTAACGGTAGGAGATTGCTGTATCTTCTGCTTTTATCCTCCGACTAAACCCGTGCTTTAGACCGCACTATTCGCTGCCGTCGAGGCTCAGCTCTTTAGCCTCATTGATACAACCGAAGGGCTGGCTCCAACTACCCTCACTCAAGCATTCCGCGTCTTCTCCTATCTAGGACTCTTGTCCAACCTCCTGGCGACAACCTCTGCACTTTTCGTACTCGAACGCGTCTCGGGCCTCTCTACCCGCGCTCGCAAGTTGAGCCTACTTCCCAACTCTCTTCCTCGACAGGTTGCAGACGGTGTACCCCTCCCTGCGGACCTACTTCACCCCTTACGTGAAACTGCGCTACTGCGGGCGTTTGGCATGGATGCGACATGGGCGTACACGATTGGGATGTTCTACCTGTTTTCGATCTCGGGATGCGTTTCAATCTTCGTGCAGTTGTCCTTGTATCTGTTCATCCGTGAGCCGGTAGCGATCGCTTGTGTGTTGACTGGATTGATCCTCTTTGGGTTGACCCCTGTCGCTGTGTTGACTATTAGGATCGCATATGAATTCTTGTTTGATTCGATGTAGGATTAAATACACACTCATTTCTAATACGAAACCGATTCCTCGCCGCTCCCCCGCCCGACCGTAGCATCCGAGAATTGTGTGATGGTTGGATTTTCCCGGTGGTATGTCGAATCTGCATGAGGAAGGGATCCTACATCGAAGCTCAATAGTATGGACCCGGAAATTGTGATACCACTGAGCACCGACGGTAATGCTTTTGAGTATTAGTACACTCCTCGGTTCAGGGATGTATAGTGCCAGCCATTACTCAGGATATTTGGTGCAGTATATTTGAATTTCGACAAGTTGTAGTGGGGTGTTTGGGCACGGCCATTGGGACCAACATGTCCGAGTAAAGTTACAAATCAGTGAACGAGCGTCGGGAAACCCAGCGCATATGAGGCTACTGGGTGTATTCATGGTCATCCGTGCCGTGCTGGATAGTTCCTGGGGTCCAGCGGTATAGACCCAGCTTGCGTCATGGTGTTTCCATTATCCACACGGTGAGATTAAAATTGGTCATCAAGTCCTGACCTGCTCAATTGCCAATTAAGGCTTGGCTGTTCATGTTATTTATTTTTACCACAACCCAAGTACCAATCCAGAGACCTGCGTCGCCAAATAATCACCCGTTCGTAGGCGGTATTAGCTGATATATTTCCTCGATACCCCGCTGGGCTCATAGCCAAACCCCAACGAATACTCCATGTGATTTCGTTGGCCCGACCCCACACCAACCTAAGCGAGACTTGAAAAAGAAAATTTCTTCCTTGGCCCTTTAGCTGCGGTAGCGGATGGTATTGCGTTAGTGGAACATATAATGGCGCCTTACAGCTTTCAGCTCAGCTATATCAACCCGTTGCATGATGATGCTCCTTCGTAACTCGCTCCGCTGCCATGTCGCAGTCCCCTCCTCATTCTCAGGTGAAAATTGCGTCCTTGGACGAGAAAGACCGTGATGTGGAGAAACGCGGGACGGAAAGCCTAGGAAGCGTGGAGGAGGCTCATGGCGATTACAGTGAGAATGAGGCGGGTTGGGATTATGCTTTCAACTAACACGCTACCGGTCTAGCAGGCGGGCAGACACCTGAAAATGGAGTTCACCGGCGCCTCAAAGCGCGCCATTTGTCTATGATTGCCCTAGGGGGCACAATCGGTACCGGGCTTTTTGTAGGATCTGGAGCTGCACTTGCCAAGGGTGGTCCCGTAGGAGTCCTGCTTGGTTATGTAAGTTGTATATCCTTCGCTATTCGCGAGCTCATGAGACCACCTTAGACAATTATGGGTACAGTAGTGTATACCGTAATGATTGCTCTAGGCGAGATGGCCACTTTGTTCCCTGTTTCCGGCGGATTTATGCATTATGCGTCACGATGTATGCGCTCTCTTTCTATAATCTACCTCAATACTCACTTGTTTCCGCCAGTCATCGACCCCTCCGTCGGGTTTGCGCTTGGAATCAACTACTGGTACTGTTGGGGTATCGGGCTGCCAGTAGAGCTCACCGCTGCTGCCATCGTCATTCAATACTGGAACACCTCGATCAATATTTCCGTCTGGGTCACCATTCAATATGTCCTCATTTTGATTATCAACTACATGGGCGTTCGGTGGTACGGCGAGTTCGAGTTTTGGTTCTCAGCCATCAAGATTACGGCTATCGTCGGCCTCATCATCCTTGGTATTGCAATTAACTGTGGTGCCGGCCCGACTGGCGCTGGGTACACCGGGTTTCGTTACTGGGTGGATCCTGGTCCATTTAACCAGATACCGATCCATGGCGGGGATAGCTTCATCCCGGGCTCTTGGGGGAGTAAGTACTCCGAATTTCTCTGTGTCTTGTCGATGACTAAATTCTTGGCTTCAGGGTTCCTCGCATTTTGGAGCGTTTTTGTGCAAGCGGCGTTCTCTTTCATCGGAACAGAGATCGTCGCAGTTACTGTCGGGGAAGCCGAGCACCCACGCCGTAACGTTCCGAAAGCCATCCGACGAGTTTTCTGGCGCATACTTCTGTTCTACGTGATTGGTATCTTAGTAATCGGTCTAAATGTCCCTTATCACTCCCCGGATTTGATCAACAACTCGGGCACAAACGCCAGCGCAAGTCCTTTTGTTATTGCGATCAGAACAGCTGGGATCAAGGGACTTCCGAGCGTGGTCAACGCAGTCATCCTTATTTCCGCTTGGAGTGCTGGAAACTCGGATGTGTATGCGAGCTCGAGAACGCTGTATGCGCTCGCGATTGAAGGGCAGATCCCATCCTTCTTCAGGAAATGTACCAAGGATGGATTGCCTATCTGGTGCGTTCTTGTAACGTCGCTTTTTGGCTTGCTCAGCGTGAGTACTGGCGTTCAGGGGCGAATCAAATGCTAATTCTACTGTGTTGTAGTACTTGAATGCTGGATCCGAAACCGCCATAACGGTTTTTACATGGCTTTACAACATCTCCTCTATTACTGGTCTGATCAGCTGGTTCGTTATCCTGATCGCCTATCTGCGAATGTACTACGGCCTCAAACGACAGGGGCTCTCACGAAAAGATTTCCCGTACGTCGCTCCATTCCAGCCCTATGCGTCTTGGTTCGGGGCAATCTTCGTTGGGCTGGTGATATTCTTCAACGGGTTCACCGTCTTCCTTGCTGGCAACTGGGACGTCTCCTCGTTCGTGGCCGCATATATTTGTCTGCCCATTTTCGGAATTTTATGGGCGGGGTGGAAGTTCGGCAAAGGTACTAAATGGGTAACCCTGGAAGAAATGGACTTTGTGACAGGAAGGAGGGAGTTGGATCGGATGGATGCAGAGCAGGCGGCGCTGTACAAGCCCCCAACAGGGTTCGTGCAGAAGTTATGGGCCTGGATGTTTTAGAGATAGATCTAGCTTTCCTATTGTATTTTACGATAAAAGTAGATTGGAAGATATAAAGTCGCATTACTCATTTGATTAACCCGCATATGGCTCCTTTAGCTTCGCTGAACAAGCTGGATGACCAGTCTTGACATCCCAGGGTACTGTATTCTATCGAGTCACGTGTCTTTCTTGGAGGCGCGTCCTGATCACACACGACGCGACCCGCCACCACATCAAATCAAGCCTACATGCCTCCGTACGAAAATGATTGGAGAAGTAAGTGATCATCTCAAACCTCAAATCCAGGACTAATCATAGATTATAGTTCAGGACGAGGCGGATGAAGTAGAGCTCGATGAGCAAGGGGTAAGACCCTCGTTTCTTATTTACGGGGTACTCATTTCTCACCAACACTGTTAAGTAGCATAGCTCTCAGAAGGATGCTATCTTATTTTGCATAGACGTGACTCCTGGTATACTTGAATTACGCCAACCAGAGGATGTAGAGGGTTCTTCATCACAACAATCTCGTTCTGCTTTAGAGATCATATTTCAAGCCGCCGTAGATCTTCAGAAGCGAAAGATTGTGCATGGACCAAGTGACGCTGTTGGGGTCATGTTATTTAATACCGTATGTCTATTTATAGCTCTGGGTATTCTACCTAACCGTGAGGATGAGATAGTCCGAAACCAAGGGTGATATTGTCAAACCGAATATGTATCTGTATCAGCCCGTATCCCAAATCAATGCACCTGACATCCAGAAATTACTTCAATTATTGAATGGTTAGTTGGGAAACTTAACTTGACTCCACGCGCTCATTCGCTTCACACCTAGAGGCGGCGGATAATCGCGAGTACTTTTCGATGTTGTTTTCCCCTGTGGAGAACCGCGTTCCGATGGTCAACGTATTCCAGACATGTGGCCATGTCTTGCGAGACGGGTAATTACCTTCCTAACAAAAGATTATCTCGCTTTACCTCTACGATTATGTCCACAGTGTTCCCAAAGCCACCGGAAAACGTATCTTCTTCTTCACCGACAATGACGACCCTGAATCTGGAAATAATTCTAAAGTCAAAGCTACTCAAAAGATTGTGGAGGTTAGCCGTGTCTGGAGTGCGCACAGTTATCCAATAACCTTTATGTTAGGATTTGTATGATTTAGGAATTACCATACAGCCGTTCTTCATGGCATCGCCGGGGCAGCCATTCAATGTTCATAACTTTTATTCAGTGAGTCTGGCATCAAATTTTCCATTTTTCTTTCCCTTGCTCATTCTCTGTTCTGCTAGACCATCCTGTCCCGCCCGAAAGAGGACATTAATGATGATGTGACGTTGAACGTACATGAGTCATTCGGAGCAGTCCTAGCCGACATGCGGATCCACGAAGCAACAAAACGAGCTTTATTCAACATTCCGTTGCAATTGGGTGAGGGCCTTACGATCGCCGTGAAAGGGTGAGTGCATTATGAGACATTCAGGCTCACTCACCGCCGATTTTGATGTTGGCGGCAGGTTTGGCCTGGTATCAGAGCATAAGAAGGGCACATACAAGTATTATTCCAATATGGGGAAAAGTATCGAAGAGGCTGTGGCTAAAACTACTTACGTCGACGAGGTGCGTTTCGAATATGTCCTCTAGACTGCTGTCGATAACTGTTCTCGTGTAGGAACAAGAAACTGAAATATCAAAGGAATCGATTATCTTTGGCTATCAGTTTGGGACTGGTGTACCCGGCACTACGGGGGACGATGAGAATGCGATGGATGAAGATGCGCCTCGGACCCAAGTCAAGGACAAGGTCTGCTATTTATACTGTCGAGGCACAAATTCCTCACCTTTCTTATCAGGTCTTTTATACTCCCGATGAGATGAAGGCATTTAAGACTTTCAACCTCAATCCAAGTACGTAGTGGGATCCGTGTGTGTATGTCTTATAACAAACCACACCTACTAGGCGTCAAGGTGCTTGGATTCAAAGACATCAACACTATACCTTTTGATGCCAACGTGAAACATGCTGTATTTTTGCACCCCAATGAAGCGGTTCGTCAACCTTTGCATGGCCAGACTTTTTCTGATGCACTACATTAGGCAGTGACCGGCAGCATTCGTACCTTCAAAGCGCTCTTAAACTCCATGCTGTCCAAGCAGAAGTACGCTCTGACGCGATGCTTGTTTCGAAAAAATTCACCTATGATATTTTGTGCCATGGTTCCCCAGGTAAGCGTTGGGTGTGATTGTGCTTGCTTGCTGTCTCCAATGGCCATTTAACTGTGACATTCCTGCAGGCCGAAGTTGTGGAAGATGGGATTCAGGTTGATCCCGCTGGCTTCCACTTGATTCCACTACCGTTTGCGGATGATATTCGGCAACCCACCGTGGAGAGGTCCGCCCATTGTAAGCCATGGGTCGTTTTATTCCGTTCGATGTCTCATGACATACTCTAGGCTCACCCGAACTACGCAAAGCCGCCGTCGGTATCATCGAACGCTTGAAATATAGTGCTGGTTATGACCCTGAAGCTATCCCTAACCCATGTACGAATTATATTGGCAAAATCAAACAGCCCGATACTCATTTGCTTATAGCATTGGCGCTGCATTACGGATTCCTTCAAGCCGAGGCGTTTGGAGAGGAGTACAACCCGGAGGAGGACTTCAATGACCGCTCAGCGCCTCGTTTTCGGGCCATACACAAGGTCGGCTCTTGTGGAACTGGTAGATGTTCGGTTGCTTATATATATGCGCTACCTAACAGAAGGCCGGGGCATACATGGATGCCTGGAGAGGGATCCTTGATAGCGACCCAGAGGCCGCAGAAATGGCAGTGGAGTCCAAGGCTGGAGTAAAACGCAAAGGGGTGAGCACAAGCTGAATGTACACAAGACAACCCTTGAACCGAGGCATACAGGGTGCTGTGGATGAGATTGTCGTTCGTGCACACTTTGACGATGACACCCTCAATAAGGTAGGTAGCAGCGCAATTCATTAATGAAGTTTATACTAACACAAACAACAGCTTACTGTGGAGCAGCTCAAGACATATCTCAAAGCTCAAAGTCAACCTTACTCAGGGAAAAAGAATGACCTAATCGAACGCGTGCAAGATTGGTGTGCCACGCATCCCATCTAGCTTTGTCTCGTCTACCAGTATCCACCTCGAATTTTGGATCTTACTATTTGTTATTCACCAATTCAATAACTCACATTTATATGACGTACCATATGGTTCGCCATAGTCGAGAGACAGCTCAGCAATTTATGTGTTGTTCAAAGGGAATCAACGCGGTCACGTGACCGCGTTCCAGCATTCTCCCGCCACCATCATCTGGAACCAGGCTTTAGCCATTTTGCATCGCTTGTTTACATAGATTACTACACGATGTCTCTATGGGTAGACAAGGTAATGCCATTAAGCGCTCATTCTCACCTACTCAACTTATACTTCAAAGTATCGGCCGCGCACCCTTGATGACCTCAACTACCACGCGGATCTTTCTCAGCGGTTGAGATCTTTGGTATGCGGCCCGTATGGGACCCAATAAAAGCGTCTCAAAATACTTTCTCAGGCAGGATCGGGTGACTTTCCGCACATGCTGTTCTACGGCCCTTCCGGTGCAGGGAAGAAAACGAGAATAGGATGTACTTTGCGGGAGCTGTTCGGCCCAGGGGCTGAAAAGGTATGTGCTTGGAATGGCTCATGAGGGGAGTTCACGTCAGTGATATCTATTTTGTCTAGCTTAAACTCGATCAACGAGTGTTCCTAACACCGTCAAAGCGCAAACTAGATTTAAACGTTGTTCAGAGTAACTTTCATATTGAAATCACGCCAAGGTGCAGCTATGTTGCTAAAGATGTGGTAGCAATGTGTTTTACGCTTATTTCCAGTGACGTAGGGATTTATGATCGGATTGTCATTAGCGAAATCCTGAAGGAGATTGCACAAACGCAGCAGGTAGACTTAAATGCTAAGCAGAAGTTCAAAGGTTAGTCTGCGTCTGTATGCCTAGGGGTCTCAACTTGCTAAAATTATTGTAGTGGTGGTGATTAACGAAGCCGATTCGCTCTCTCGCGACGCCCAAGCTGCCTTGCGCCGAACGATGGAACGCTACATGAACAACCTACGCATCATAATGTGTGCCAATGGGACGAGCAAGCTCATCGCGCCTATTAAAAGTCGTTGCTTGCTTGTTCGAGTCGCAGCACCAAATAACGAAGAGGTGCTTTGAGTCGGAATTAAACTTGCTGAATCATACTGATAGACTGTGACCCGCAGATGGACGCTGCATTACGAAGAGTGGCGAAACGCGAAAAATTTGACATCCCAGATGAAGCTGCAGCTAGGATCGTTAAAGACGCTGAAGGTAACTTACGGAGGGCAATTCTAGTACTCGAGGCCATGAAAATGCAGTCGTGAGTTTTGATGGATATCCTACGACAGGGTGTCAACGAGCATAACTAATATAATTTGCTTCCTAAAGGCCTGATTTAAACGCTACCACCCAAATCGCAAAGCCTGACTGGGAGGCGTACTGCTACAAGGTTGCAGATTTGATATTACAAGAGCAGACACCACAGCGGGTAATGGATGTTCGTGCCAAGCTATACGAACTATTATCGCACTGTATTCCTCCGACTGTGGTGATGAAGGTCGGTCTCGCTAGTTGCTGCTGGTGCCAATTGGGTTGATTAGCATTCGAACGCGCAGACGATTGCAGAAAGGCTACTAGAAGTGGTCGACGACTCGTTAAAACCTGACATCATGCATTGGGCTGCCGTATACGTGAGACATGTCTCAACCGCCGATGTGAAATACTCATGCTAAGCTTACCAAACGCAGGAGCTTCGCATGCGGCAAGGTTCCAAAAAGATTTACCATTTAGAAGCCTGGGTAATCAAAGTCATGAGCTTGTACAAGGTCTGTTCTTCAGAAACCTATGTAGAGAGGCCATCAGTGCCTGACTGATTCGCTTGCCCTCAGCATTTCTTTTATGGCATGGATATGGAGGACTTCGATTAAAGTGTATTTGTTTAGGGTACAGACTTCACCCTTCTTTCTATTACCAGCTCTGTCGTCTATAATCCCACCATCGCGCTATCGCTAGTTATTCGCTGGAATAATCACATCGTATTCCGTATTGACTGCATCTAAGAACCCCATCATCTATATGGCCATTCGTCAAAAAGCCCAAACCTAGTTGATACATTCGACTCACTAGCTGGTGTCGCTGAGCACCCAGCTGCCGACCCTGAGAGGTCTTCAGTCTGTCCCGGATATTCAAAAGCTTGTCATAGAAGTGTTGGATAGACGAATCAGAAGCTTGTGGATCGCTCGCCGGGGTATGCAGGGGCCGATTGACAACTGCGCTATATGCGGCAACTCGTAGGATACCTAAACCCACAATCTCAGTTAGCGTCAACTTAGCAGTGAAGTGAACGGAAGAGTTCACCAAAGGCGCCAATGGCGTCCAATCGATCCGCATCTTGTACACAATGCAACTCGACACACGACTCATGCCATGGTTCTATCCTACCCTCCGCTCTGAGCTTCTTTTCTGTGGTCCACGAAACGTTCTCGATAATCCTCACGACCTGATTAGAAACGCATGGAACAATCACTTTCCCTCTGGGACTGGTTGGTTAGATTATACACTAAGTCAACTTACGAGCTCTGCACGACCATCAGTTAAAAGATCCACATCAGACGCGACGCTCTGGAAGAATGGTCGAAAGAATGTATGGGGATCCGCGATATCGGTAAGAGATGCATATTTCTTGTCTAGGACATCATGAAGCAAGGCGGCTAGTTCAACCACTAGGAGGTCTGGGTGGGGAGTTTGACTCCTTGCAAGCGCAAGCGCCGTTCTCCGGACCCGGTTGACTAGAAACCTACCAGCGTAAGCTGGTCGAGCAAATGGAAAGTACAAGACATACCATGAAAAACATCATGACTAGGATCGTATTTTTTCATTGTTTCCTGTTCTTGACTATATTAGTAACATCTTAATGGGATACTCGACCTTAGAACGACTCCAAGGCAATGAGAAACTAATACCTCCATAAGTGACTCTGCGGCAGCAATCACAACCGCCTCAGATGCGTTTGGATAAGCTTGGCCGGAAGCCAGCCCAGAGTCAGTAGCTCTCATTTTGATTTGGCTTATTTTAGACGAGGTTCCTCGGCTGCTGGCTTTCAAGTGTCCAATTCAAAGCCCAGGTTCCGAAACAACCCAAATACTCTAGTACGAATCGTTCGTACAATGTTCAGAGGGAAACCTGTGGCAAACAAGCGGGACAACAGAACTGGTGAAGGAGTCGTGGTCGTGCTGGTCGAATTTGCATTGAGCTGGTCCCACATGGGTCGCGCTGGGCGCTTCCCCAACCAGGTGCAAGTTAGTCCGCTACTGCACTCAAACACCGTGAGAAGTGATCAAAGAGGTGTGAATAAAATCTATTGACCGAGCAGCGTACATTCATTACAGAAACGCAGACATAAGGTATAAAAGCGTCTCAGATTATCCTTAATTCGTGATTTCGAGAATCCTCAAAGATATAAACGATCTAGATTACGGTCTTCTTAATCACATCAGCCGCCTTCTCAGCGACAGCCACGACAACGGCGCAAGGGTGTCCTGACACTTGGGTAGGGAAGATGGAAGCATCGATGATACGTAAACCTCGGATGCCGTGCACGCTCAGTGAAGCATCCACAACGCTGTCGCTAGAAGAAGAGCCCATTCGAGCAGTCCCGACCTGAATGTGTGCTATGTAAGTATCTTAACCTAAGTAGATAAAGGGGGCACGTACAGGGTGGTAGATTGTCTCAACTTCACGTCTCAGCCAAGCCTCAATTTGAGCATCGGTGACAGTTTCAGGATCCGCGTCGCCCATAAAGAATACACTCTTCTCGTCATCGTTAGGCTTGAAGATGAGCTTGTCGGCAAGGGGCTTGGTGTGCGCGATGCGCAATGCGACACGCACACCTTGGATCATAGTCTTGATGTCGTTCTCGGTCGAGAAGTAACTTCATAGGTGTTTGTGAGCTTAACGCGGAAAATAGAAACGGGGAATCTTACTTAGGCTCAATAATCGCATTGTCCCACGTGTTCCCTGACCTGATTGTTACATGGCCCGCGCTTTGAGGACGCAATAATACGGGTGCCTAAAAGCCATGCGCAATCGTTATGTCCTTACTTTCGTGGACGTATAACGGGACTTGAAACTTACGATAGTAAAGGCCTTTTCACCAGGCGGGCACGCCCTGAAACCATGCTCAGCAAAAGCAAGATTTGCGCAAACGAGCTCGAGGTTTGGGGCCTCAGGGGCCGAGGCGGTTTCTTGAATGGGGAGGGGGTTGGGACCAAAGAGTCTATGGATATCGAGTCAGTGCCCGGATGAAAAGAAGGCAGAATGTGGAGGAAACCGATAGGGATAAATCGTGTAGGTGAAACGTTATGCAATGAAAATGTACTCACTTGGCATCGTCAGTACGGAAGAATGCGCATGCCTCGGCAAGCTAGTGAATGCCATAACAGAATTTCAGCACTGCTGTCAGAATAACCAATTGCATTCCTCACGTTGCTACGAAGTGGGCCTTGGCCAGTAAGGAGCCAACGAGCGAGGGGCAGAAGGCTGCCTGTAGGGGTAGCGAGGTAGTCTAGGGACTCGGTGGCACGGAAGACAATACATCCCAACAAATGCTGTTGGCCCAAGCGTTCAGCATACAGACGACCTGCCGCTGGCAAAGACTTACATCATACAGATTCCTTCCAACGTGAGGTAGTTCCTTGACCAGCGCCACGCCTGCCTTTTCGACGACTTCCTTGGGACCCACGCCTGATGCAAGAAGCACCTGGGGCGTACCGATGGCGCCGGCGGAAAGAATGACTTCCTTGGTGGCGCCGACGCGGAACCGCGGCCCATCGGCTGTTTGAGCAATCTCCACACCGACGGCGCGCGGTTCGGGACCGCTCGAATCGAATAGGATGCGGTGATACGAGAGTCGATTAGGACTGCCAAGTTTGGCCGCCCAAGAACGGGTTTGGGCAGATAGGCTGTCGAAGTGGAGCTTCCTATTTGTATGAATTGGTCAGACCGGTGGCAAGGTGGAGTTTAATCTCAAAGCGGACATACGTTCTCCCTTGGAATCGACATTGGATATAACCTCAGTCACACCAAGTGTGCCGGCAGGAGTGTTGATGTCCCTGAATGGTGTGTGAGAATGAGAATGGGAAGCAATGGGGAGACCACGTACGGGTTGTAAGGAATTCCAACTTCCTGGCAAGACTTGGTCCAATCCTTACCCAAATTCTAGCGAACAGATACTGTTATCATCGTGCACTTGACCCACATGATCGAGAAAACTGACCGAAATGAATGAGTAGCCTGTATTCCATTCACCCTCGTGCCCACGGTGGGTCTTGTCAACCAAAGGGTGAGCAGTGTGCGGGGTGAATTTTTCAGCCTTGCGAAAGTAAGGCTTAAGGTCGTTGTACTTCCAACCGTCAATGCCCCACGCGTCGTAATCGGTAGGTGCGCAATGCAAGTACATCATTGCATTGATGGAAGAGCAACCGCCGAGCATCTTCCCGCGTGGCCAGAATAGCGACCGTCCATTAAGCGTAGACTGGGGTCTGTTTGGCGTGATTGTAAGCGACGGCACTAGAAGAGGTGTGTGGTAGCACTTACTCGGTGCCATAGGCCCAGTCGGACTCGGTCCTGAAAATGGAATTTGCTTAGTGAATTAACACACTAGATGCCGGGTGCGCTTACTTGAAGAGCCTTCCGAATGTGAGTGGGATACGCGAGAACAGCTGATCCAAAGGACTAAGAGTGCGAAACGGTTATTAGTCCATCAAACACGCGATTGGATACAAGTGCGCGCACTCTTTGCCGGCTTCGATTACCAAAACGGAAACGTTCTTGTCCTCGGAGAGTCGATGGGCGAGCACGCAGCCCGCCGTTCCTAAACAATGTTAGGATCAATCGAGGCCGACGCCCTGATTTAGTTGGACTTACCTCCACCCACGATAATATAATCCCACTTCCTCCACGAAGCGACGTCTTCTGGAGTGACTGTGCTCTTGTTGTTGGCCCCGTCGACTGGAGTCGCAACCGAGGCAGGGTTGGTGACGTGCTTAGAGTTGGCTGCGCCCATGATAAAGTCCAGGTAGGTATAGAAAGCTCAAGTTAGAGGCCGTGAATAGCACAAGCCAGAGCGGTCGAAGAGGATAGTGAGCTATTGACAGCTTGCGACGACCGGTTTTTGACCAGAGCAGAAAGTGAAATACGAGCGGATATTCACTCCACAGGCATGCTGAAAGTAAAACCCGCATGTCTTGATGGCGAAACATATTCCGACGAAGCACGACGTTGGCCGTCTCCAGCTACAGGGAACCTCCACCTGGGATGGAATATTGGTTATGTAAGGCTTACCTCAGCCAATCAACCCCACAAAAGTCTTGCCTTCGCCCAGGGACATCATCGTAGCGAGCCACGGCTCTTGCCTCTAGAATCCACCCCGATATGTTCCGGGCAAATATTTTTGCACTGCCAAACCTTTCGAGCGTCGATCAGTGAGCCACCAGCAGTTACCCGGGGTGTCAAAAACGCGATTTTGACAGACGGAAAACATACGGAGGGCCGAAGGGCCCCAAGGCATGTCGCCCAGTCTAACCGTCTCGATAAGCAAGTAATATTTCGGACCTAGACTCGTTTGCCGGCTCCTTTTTTAACCAGCAGCTCGTTAGTTGATCAGCCGATATCTTCCCAAATGACGTTCTCCTGCGCCAAATCCCTATCAGTCTTCTCTGGACCGACTGTGATCGCAAATTCGATTGGTTATGCAACCCATGGTCGTCATGTGCCACAACCAAGCAAACCTCCGGTTTCAATCGTGAAACGACTTAGCAGTTTCTTGGGATTGGGATTTGGAAGGATCTGCCGGCCCCAACCTTATGCGCTCTCGGGTTCTCACAACGTCCCTCAGCCAGACGTGCAGGACATTATCAAATCGAACTGAGAACGCTGACCAGAAGATGCTTGGGCAATGCTTGTCTTTTCGGCGGGTCGGCTGTCATATATAGGTTAGCAGCACAGGGACTTTCTTCTGATCTGCTGTATATCTAGGCTAATTCGCGACTTTGCAGCGACTATCCCCTCCCTTCCTTACACCCCTCCGCCACCCTTCGCCCTCGCCGCATAACCTGTTCGGATATAGATTTTCGAATCGCCCAAAAAGCCTGAGTGCAAAGCAACTCCACCTCCTCCTTGTCTCCAGCCCATATCTTCACTCGAACGTGCTCTATCGCAATGGGCGCAATGGACGAGACCTTTGGGGCGACCTATATCGGGGGCATTGTTGCCACCTTGTAAGTACCTTTTCTCTCACGAAAAGGTAGTTTATAACATTGCGTTACTAGCCTTTACGGAATTATGACACTTCAGACTTACATCTATTGGGTCAAATATGTGAACGACGGTCTTTTCGATAGGGCATTCGTAAGTGTTTTCTCACTCGTGGGCGTGAGCAGGTAAACTAATACAGCATGTACATAGGTTGTGGTATTATGGTGGGCTCATTGTCCTTGACGATGGAACGTCCTCTGATACCCTTGTGTAGGATCGTGGACACAGTCCAGATGGCTGCTATATGTCATATGCAGTATCACTACGTGATAACCAACTATGCGAATCCCGCAGCTCTACAATCCAGCATCTGGTGCGTCTGTCCTCGGGCATACGCACAACACAAACTAACCCACTATCCTGCCCTCGCGATGCTAGGTCTCTCAATGTATGCGCAAAGTTTACCCTGATATCCATCGCTCAACTAATGCAAATCGACGTAGCTCGAAGTAGGTTTGACTGCCGTTATTACGTTTATGGTTCAAGTGTGAGTCGGGGGAACTGTATCACTTGGGTGTCCAACTGATAACGCAAAACTTGCTCAGCTTCTTTGCACGCCGTGCATGGTTTTGTAAGTCTGCTCAAAAATAAACGTTTCATCCCCGGCACGAGCTGATTTGGTTAATTGCCCAGTCACTAAGCGGGTCGGCTCTCGGTTTACGACTACCCGGAAGACACAGGTGATGGGTGTTGTCATCGTAAGTCCTACCCATCTCTTTGTCTCGCGTGGGCTTAATTTCTGGGTTGGTTTCCAAAATTGTAGGGTGTGATATCCGTTACTCAACTCGGCTTTGGACTTGCCTCGTTTGTATTGACATTTGTCTTGGGTGAATTCTCGCGATTCATTGAGTATCGAGTACGTTCGTTATCCCATCGCCAATAGCGCCTGCTCATCTCCTACAGTGGCTAGTCGGCGTTTGGCTTGGTGCAGCAGCACTTGGCGATATTATGGTCGTGTGGATGCTCTCGACTGCGCTCATGACCCAACGTAACGGATTCGGCAGGTGAGCTCCAATACATAGAACGCCGAACAACCAATACTGAAACCGCCTCAGAACTAATGCGCTCATCGATAAACTCTTGCGCTATACTATCAACACCGGCCTGTTGACAAGGTAACTCGCCGTTCTCCATTGCATCGCATATTTGTTGCTAACAACTCATTTATTTATAGCATCATTGCCATTGTGGATTTGGTCGCGTTCTGCACTATGAATAACCTGGTACATTTCGGATTCAACTTCATCCTCGGAAAATGTGAGTGTTTGAGTATTGATCTGTTCAAATGAAACTGAAACGTTACGATTGCAGTATACACTAATGTACGCCACCACCGCTCGGAATTTATAAGAGCCTGAACTGACACGCATGTAGACTCTCCTTGCCACTCTCAATGCACGAGACATAGAGCCTACCAACATCGTACACGTCGAATCTAGCTCCTACAAACTTGACCAAGTACGTGGCCATGGCGTCAACTCGGTGAACCAGTTCAGCCGTACGGGTGCGGTTTCTAGTCAGGTGAGCCATTTTTGTCCGGGCTCGGGAACGTGTTCCTGACTCTCGGCCGCAGGAACGAAGCCAGCATGGAATCCACCTGCATACCGACACGGCGATCGAGATTTCAGATGAACCCCGCCGGCGGTCCCAAGATCGAATGGTAGGCTATCCCTAATACTTCACTTGATGCGTTGACTGAACGGTCTTGTCTCAGCCGACCAAGGTCGTTGTTCTCGGATCTGGGGGCGATCACTACCGTAACAACAAAGACATTGAGTACGATGCAGATGGTACCGACTCTTTCGACACTAAAGAAGAGAGTTATAAGAAAGGGAGGGGTGTATAGATCAGACATTATTCCTTCGTTTCGCTTTCTTCATGCCGATTGGTTTTACCTGGTGTATTGCCTCATTTTTGTTTGATACTTCGTTCGTTCGGCCTCCGCATTTTGAGATGTACATTTACACCACACCATACTACACAACCAGAATAACTCCCATTCATTTACCCCTACTTGGGCAGACTCAAACCATGCTGTACTAATTGCATTTTGCTCATGTTTCTGATCGATCGGTTCAATTTTTATTCTGATCGATTAGCCGGTATCTACCTTCTTGTCATTCTGGTTTAGCGACCACGTGCGGTGGAGCGGCGAACTATCAAACGCGTTGCTCACATGCAAATCCTCGCAGGACATAGGCATGGGCACATTGCTCCGCGTCTCGGCCGTTAGGCTAGTCAACTGATTTGAATAGTTTTGCAGTCGGTAATGACAGGGTCGAGACCGTCTTCTACATGCATGACTTATCTGTAACCGTATTTAGGCTTTATGCTTTCGACTGATGTCCGCGGAGTTTTCGTGCAGGCGTGTCCCTCGAAATGGATCGTATCTTGAATAGATGGAATGTCATCATGATAAATGCTTTCGTCTGATGTGCGTGCTCAATTGGTCCTTCCTGAGCATACGTGCTTTTGTGTTTGAGCCAATCGAGCGTATATTGGACCGCGTTTTGAGACATGGTCCAAAAGCGCGCTGTTCTGGTGGGGATGGTGCAGGGCTGGACAAGCGAATTCTAGTGAGGAAAGACGAGCCGAGCCGGGAAGAGGCGGCTAGCATAGTACATTATTTGTAAAATCAAAGATAGCAGCAGCCCATCACGTTATAATAGATAAAGTCTATTGAAGGACTGAGAAGGAGACACATAGGCAAATAGAGGAGCGGTTTGCCTTAATGATGCAGCGTGGATTGCGATCACCTAGTTATTGGGTACTTAGAGGGCTGGCTCTGTGCGACATAGCCAGGACGAATTGAGGCCGAGACGTTTAGGGGTTCTTAGTTTCGATTTGAGTCCAAGGAAGCAAGGTAGCAACAACACAACTGGAGCTAGCCTGCCACGGGACTGCTACGAGATGGGGATGATTGGTGCTGTAATTGCGTGCGGGTGTTGGTGCTTGGATTCCCATGTAAAAGTCGCGCCGCACCTGCCAGATAAATAAGTAGTGCGACCGGTGTTACGATGCATGAGCAGTACCTCCGGGCCCAAAACGAGTAACGTAAGCTCATCATGCAAGTGTGCGCGTGTACTCCGACTCCATTAAAACGCCACATTCTGTTGTCGAAGCCATTTCGCAAGCTGCAACGTGCGCATACACCCATCCAAAGAGACACATCGCTGTATACTATCATCGTGCTACCGCTTCTACCTGGGTCAGCTCGTCTGGGCGCTCGTATCCAGACGGGGATAAAAGGCTGCCATACACCCCCCACCTGGAAGTGGATTGGGAACCGGCTCCTCTGGGCGTGAGCGCCTTGAGGGCGCTCTCGGTCCTCTAAGCCTTGTATTTTGCTATTTTGCACCGCCACAGTGCTATACTAGATTGTACTAGTACAGCTCCAAGCACAAGTCGGCTCAGAGAGTATTTTATCTGGACTCTGCCCCGTGGGTGACTAAATAGCCAGTGGCGGAGAGGTACGCAACGTGTGATGCCTTGGCGATCTTGTATATAAACGGACAAAGCAACTCCTCTTTAATTTCACGGCAGGCACACTCAGCTCGAGTTGCAGCACTTTGTACAAGTATTTACTCACACATTCTAATTAATCATGAGTGAGCTCAGACTTCAGGCGCCAAAATTCGGGGAGGAGTTGTATATTGTCTTGAGAAACTACGGTACAGCAAGCCGCCAATCTGGTTACCAGAACTACGCAGAGGAGAGTAAGTCATGTATAGAAATTACCCAAGCCATCCAAGCCGCTGAGCAGGGCCTCCGCTGATGCAACTGATACTTTCGAAGGTGGAACCAGCATATGCTAGCTAGACAAAATGACACTTACAGGGTGGTCGAGCTTGCGTTCACCCTTTACTAAGGCCGAGAAATAATATCCTAGGTTGTCAATCCCGTCTTAATGTTTAGCCGAATGACTCTCGAGCTAGTGAGCCAAAAAATAATATGTTGCCCTCTTACTATAGCGGTGACTTCAAGCGACGTCTACACAATTAATGCTATACAAGGGTATGCACACACTCGTAAGATAGGCATCTGAATTGTGGGAAGGCGAAACAGTAGCACAAAAAGAAAACAAACGAGACAAGCATGAAACGTGCATACGAGTTCAGAGGGGTAAGGTCATGACCAGAGTTCCTCATCTTCAACCGGAAGTAAGGTAGTCCCAGTTTCCCGAAGATCGAGGCTCGTGACTTGGCACAGCGTACAGCTAACGCGATGCTGTACTACTCTGCCAATAGCGTATGCTCGCTTATAATAAAGTTGCCATGGATTTCAAGGCAATCAGCTGAGGAACCATCATGGCGAAGCGCCTTCTCACTGTGCACGGCATAGGGAGACCTTTATAGTGAAACGATGTGCAGATCAGAGTGGTTATAACCTTCTGCGAGACATGTGTGTGCTCCCAAGTCTCCCTCGCGTGCCCATTGGCCAATTACTGTCAGACCCGATTAGCTAATGAGCCGTAACTAGCCAATCAGAACACAGACGCGAACGCACATGCCTCTAGCGCTGTTACCATCTCACTGCTCCAGGGACAGTGCCTGTTGTCTTACCTTTTTCTTACTGCGCTAGGGTGACGAAAATATAGACTCATTGATGGCCTTGGCTGTATAAGTAAATATAAGATGTTGGTTGTCATAAGCTGTGCTCGGCCATGGTACTCATAAAACGTGCAAGGGAGAGATAGCGCTCAGTTATCGAGTTTCCCGAGCCCTCTAGAAATGGGCGAGTCACCACCCCATTGCAGTACTGCGATTGACGTTACGGGGGGCGAGGTTGTTGGCTTGAGCGTGAGTCAAATCGAGTTTGGTTGACAAAGCTGACTCTTGGTTGTTTCAAGTTTACTTCATTTGCTTCTTTCATCTCCCTCTTCTCTGTGGTATGGTTGTTGATTCTCGTCACGGTGAGTTTATCAATGATCGCAAGCAGCGTATGGCTAAAACGTAAGCAGAAAAAGTATTGTGATAATATGAGGTCAGACCCGGGTGGTCCATGGAGGCTTCTCCGCACTAACTTGGACGCATACATGGTGATTATCGTTGTTCCTATCAATAATATTGTGTGACACAAGCTAACGACCCGATCAGCTCAATCTTCTGGTGGGGGAAATCGTCGTATCAATCGGCGGGGTCCTGGACATGAAGTGGGCAATCGCGGGGAAAATCGAATGTGGGGCCGTATGTAGCGCCCAAGGCGCTATGAACATTATAGGCGTGACCACCACCGCGCTGTTTACTCTCGCCATCACCATCCACACCTGGTACGCGGTGTACACCGTGGGTCAGGTCAAGTATAGCCTGTTCGTGTGGCTCGGGGTTTCTACCACCATTTGGGTATATATCATTGTTTTTGCGCTTGCTGGAATCTTTTCGTACCCGAGGGACGGTTCGGGACGGTTCTTTGTCCCGTCGCCACGATGTGAGTTGAGTCCTGGTTCGATGCTTTCTTGTTGACAGTGTAGCTTACCTAATCGATTTCAGGGTGTTCCACAAGCA
This sequence comes from Ceratobasidium sp. AG-K, assembly GCA_037039685.1. Lineage (NCBI taxonomy): Eukaryota > Fungi > Basidiomycota > Agaricomycetes > Cantharellales > Ceratobasidiaceae > Ceratobasidium > Ceratobasidium sp. AG-K. Next base: position 648,537 of record JAWNGF010000002.1, read on the forward strand.
CAAACTACGAAGAAGAACGTATCCTCGTTCAATATCTATGGTGCGGACTGTATCACATTCTCAACATTAATGTAGCTAATTATGTTTACTAGGATATGGTTATCCAGTCTTGGAGGGATCGTTTTTTATGGCCTCCTTTTCCTCTTCTCGCTTGGCAACCTCGACTTTCACAATAGCGCAACCGGGGGGCGACATTGGGTGTTCCATCTACACTCACAGTCACTCCCTGAAGTAAAACTACGGCCGGATGGAGAACCGGTTGACCTAGAGTTCTACGATGATGTTGAGGTGCAACGGGAGCTCCGATCGGACGCGTGGAAGATGTTGCTGTAAGGACATCACCTCAACCGTTACACGATAGCCAACCTTTTTCTAGGTACCCGGTGGCATACACCCTCCAGACCCTCGGCACCTCGGTCATCCGTTGGGTACCGGGGGCCAACGCGTATCCGCTTCGTCCGGGTGTGCTCGCGGCGCATATTATTTTCCGGGTCGTGTTTAGGCTGAGCGGTGCGGTGAATGTGTTGCTGTTCCTCAAGACTCGACCGAACATGTTGTTGTTTGGGTCGGGTGGGGTGTTGGGAGTGGGGGATCCGCGAAGAAAGAGAGCTCGGCCTAACAATGTGTCGGGGAGTAAAGAGTCTGTATCTGGGATGATCCAGATGGAGAGGGTCGGGTTGGAGAGAGAGTTCTAGGAAATTTTGCGCTTGGTTTATGGTGTATTATATGTTGTGGACGGACCTAGATTGTCGAGCTCAGAGGAATTAATCATATTTTCACCAAATGAATGTCACGTGCGATGTAGTGACGTAACCGACGTAGTCGATCAAGTCTCGGTGACCATATCAGCCAATTCTGTGAGTCTTGGTCCCCGTGCACTGTCGCAACCGGCTACTACCATTCGTATGCTCATTCAAACCGCCTCCCGACGCGTCCTGCGGTCCATCAGTCCACAGACGGCGATCAGGTCGAGAACACGGTCTGGGATCCACATCTCTATTGCACGCACCCCAATGCGAGATGATCAGATGGAAACACGTGCTCAGACGCGGCGGTCTTTGCTCGAGATGGAAGATGATGTCACGCTGATCACGGCCGACGCCGCACGCGCGTGGGAGTCTTCGTCCGACGCGACGCGCAGACTTTCGGACGAAGTGATACGGAATGGGTGGGGATACTGCATACGGCAAGGCCAGGGCAGACCATATGGGCGTGGAACAATCACCCATTGGTGGAGTAGCTTCGATTGGACGTGGTGCGATTACCTGTGATGGAGTGACGCAGCTAATGGTCCGTGCCCTCAACCACGCAGCATATATAAACCGCATCAGTCCACTTGATCTCCATCTGTCTCGCCATGTCCGACTTCCAGAGCAAGCCGTCGACTGTCGTCAAGCGTCGCCTGAGTGGCTTTGGTGGTACCACCACCGGCGCTGGTGCTGCCCCGCGTCATGCTCACGCCCAGCTCACCCCGATGTACGCGGGTATTGCTGCCAACATCTTGGAAGACGAAAAAGGCGTCGAAGTTGGCATCTCTATCCACGATGGCTCGTACACGATCGATTACTGCACAGAGAAAATCAAGCTCACCCAGCATCCATCCAAGGCCCCTGGTGTCATTGAAAACTACGTGATCAAGTCGATCATGCAGTTTTCGACCGACCACATGCTCAAGTTTGTGGCCTGCGGCCTCACCCAGTTCTTAGCCGATCTCGCCCCGAACCTGTGCAACCGACTCTGGCTCGAGCTCGACATGGTTCCGATGGTACGTCATTTCATAATCGCCCTATATGCCGCCGGCCCCAGCTTACCCCGCGATTACCCCGCATTATAGCTCTTCCCCGTCCGCACGACCATCAAGCCTCTGCGCCCTGGTTTGCCCCTGTCGCGCGCCGGGACTACTCCCGGATTGGAATCGCAGGCGGGCCAACCCAAGGATGAGTCCCTGCTCAAAACGGTCACCGATACGCTCAAGGGCACTTCGCTTTCGGGCGGTACCATCCAGCGCTCGGTCGACGAACAGGCCGATTCAGCGGTTCGCAAGACTGTCATGTACTTTGGTCCGACGCACAACCCTCGTCTTCAGATTGGTTACAGGAACGAAGTCGAGGTCGATGCCGCCGGCAAGATCCATATTCATGACGGCTTGGACGTTTATCGCAAGACGTGTCGCGAGCCAACGTGGAATGCTGTTATGCACTATGTGGAAGACCTTAGGAATCGGAATGTAAAGCTTGGATTCTTCTCGAGCACTCCCCAGGGTGGAGGTGTCGCTTTGGTGAGTGACGCGCTGATTTAGTGTAGCTGGTGCTGATTCGTTCGAAATAGATGCGTCATGCGTTGATCCGTTTCTTCACTATCGTCGGAGTCGACTGCAAGTGGTTTGTATAATTTACCTAAATTTTGTTATTGTCAGGCGATCTCATCGGATATGTAGGTACGTTCCCAAGCCCTCGCCCGCGGTTTTCCGCACGACCAAGAACAACCACAACATCCTCCAAGGTGTCTCCGCACCCGACGTGCGTCTCACCAAGGAGCGCCAGGAAGAGTTCACCGCATGGATTGAGTACAATGCTCAGTACGCCCGCCTCTACTCGACGCGTACACCCACTGACGCAAGTAATATAGCCGCTACTGGGTCAGCGAGGGCGGCCCACTTGCCCCGGGAGGCGTCGACGTTGCGTTTATTGATGACCCTCAAGTGGGTTTATCTCTCATCGATGTCACATCAGCTCATTCGGTTATGCACAGATGCCCGGTCTTATCCCGTTGATCAAAAAAGTTCGACCCGATCTGCCGATCATCTACCGTTCGCACATCGAGATTCGCTCGGACTTGGTGCACCAGGAAGGCTCTCCTCAGGCCGAAGTCTGGAAGTACTTGTGGGATCGCATCCAGTTGGCCGATTTGTTTATCAGTATGTGGTCTGTTATTAGTTGTGATGGTGGTTTTGATCGTGGGTTACAGGCCACCCGGTGAACAAGTTTGTGCCCAAGGAAGTTCCGGCCGAGAAGTTGACCCTCTTGGGTGCGAGCACTGACTGGTAAGTGACTCACGCTTTGCAGAATATCACCGATCTCATCAATTTCACAGGCTCGATGGCCTCGGCAAGCCGCTCGGTGACTGGGATCTCGACTACTACATGAACCTCTTCCGCCGCCAGTGCAGCGAAATCCGCCAGAATCGCCTCCACTGGCCCGATAGGTTGTACATTGCCCAGATCGCGCGCTTCGATCCTAGCAAGGGTATTCCCGACGTCATCGATTCGTTCTGCAAGTTGAGGAGAAAGTTGGACGAGGTTTTGTAAGTTGTAGCCTTGACTGCGAGGACAAGATGACTGATTGAGCGGTAGGCCTGCTAACCGCACTCCTCAATTGTTGGTCTGCGGTCACGGTGCGATCGATGATCCTGATGCGAGCATCATTTTCGATGAGACTATGGCTTTGCTCGAGCGTCCCGAGTATGCGCCATACTCGAACGACATTATCGTGATGCGTATCGGTCCCAGTGATCAGAGTATGTCGAACTTACCCTCACACTCCTTTGGCTAACACCTCGCCAGTCCTCAATGCCCTCCTTACCAACGCAACCGTCGTCCTCCAACTCTCTCTCCGCGAAGGTTTCGAAGTCAAGGTCTCTGAAGCGCTTCACCACGGAAAACCCGTGATCGCGACGCGCGCAGGCGGAATCCCGCTCCAGATCCAACACGGCAAGTCGGGTTACCTCGTCGACGTTGGCGACACCGATGCCGTCGCCCAGCACTTGTACGACCTCTGGACCAACCGCGAGCTGTACACCACCATGAGCGAGTTTGCGCGCAACAATGTCTCGGACGAGGTCGGCACACTCGGAAACGCGCTCAGTTGGTTGTACCTCGGTAGCAAGTTCTCCAAAGGAGAGTTTATCAAGCCCAACGGCAAGTGGTTGAACGACCTTGCGAGGGAGGAGGCTGGAGTGAGTTTTTTCTTTATTTTTATTTTTATTGTTTGGTGCTGATGTGAGGTTTAGGAACCGTACAAGGAGGGCGAGCCGCGTTTGCCTCGCGGCGGATTGAATGTTGTTGGGTAGATGGTGTGGAAAGAGATAAATGTCGTAAATGCGTATAAAGCGGAGTGTAGGATAAATGTATTTGAATAAACATAAATTTGATCGCTCGGGGAGAAGCTTGATAAGGCCATATTCGGGTTGGGATTGCCTCGTTCCTATAGTTGTGTTTTTATCACAAGTTGACGTGCCGAATCAACATGCTATCTCCCAAGGGTCAGGCCACTCTAGGAATGAGCCTGGTTATGCGTTGGATCAGACTCAAACAATTGATTAGACCTCGGGATCTTTCCACACCAACCTGTGCGAGGAGACACGCGATTGTTCTTATTTCGGTGCAGCAATTCTAACACGCATACAATCACCAGAACCTACACTGTGGACCCCCCACTTCCGAACGATCCGGAAGCAGGAAATCCGTGTACGACTTCCGGAGCGTCCGGGGGTAAGGTCCGGTCTGGTGCACTAGGACGGGCATAGGGACTTTAGGTCCGGATTGGCGGCAAAATCCGGACCCTCGGACGGTCCGGAGGTCCGGACTGTCCGGGCTTTTGTTCCTCGTATGCATTTGCAGACCTCCCGGATTGTCCTCAAGTCACTCGCGGATTAATGTACAAATATTTTAATATAATTATTGATTTAATTACACACTAGTGGAATCCGATCGATACATGCGGATGGTTCGAAATAAATGTCCGAAGGGTCCGTAGGAGAAGTGCGGCGAAGGCCAAGTCCGGGGGTAACATACGGAGAATCCGAAGGGAAGTCCGGGAAAGTCTGAAAGAAATGCCAGGAGAGGCTGGTCAAAGCTACACGAAATAAATAAATAAAATCGGGAGCATCCATGGGAATCCGGGGGTAAAGTGCGGTTGGTCCGGGAGGTTGTCGCGGGTCGTCTGGGGGTGGCAAATACATACAAATAAACCTACACTGAAATGAAAAAAGCTAGAATTGAAGAGAATTCAGCGTGCACATGATAAAACTCGGGAAATCAAAACTCACCGAATAGCAAAGAGTAAACGAAACAAACTTTCAGACGAAGCACTTGGGGGGCTGAGAGCTGGACCGGTTGAGCGATTAGTGGACAACTTGCTCTCTTGTGCTAAATTAAAGTCGTCATGATGACTTATAAGAACAAGCACTGGGCACTTACCGGGTCTGTTTGACAACCAACTCAATGATCTCCTCTTTGCCCGTGCGAGTTGTCAGTAGGGTGGTCGCGTTGGCCTTGGCGTTCTTGTGTTGTTTCTTTGGTGGGGTGTCGAAGGTCAGCGGGTTGTTGAGCAGGGCAGAAACTTTGGTGGCCTTGTTGGCGATGGCTTGCAGTGCCTTTTGGTGGTGCCGTTGGCGTTTGAAATGAGTATACCAGTGTTGTCGTGAGCTAGCTCACTCCATCGGACTCGCCCATTGTCTCGCCCGCCTGTCTCTCTCTTCTTTGTTACGTTCCCGTTTCTGTTTGCCGCGTTGCCACCTTCTTGTGGTTATTCTGTTACATTGTGTAACGCGGCTGTGCTTTGTACGAGTCATGTCTTGTCGTAAGCTTCTTTTTGGTGGCTATGAGGCAGGCCGCGATGGAGAGTGGACGGCACTAAGACCTAAGTGACCTCTTGAACCGCAACGCACTTAAGCGTCTGTAGGCTCTTGAGGGTAGGGGTGGTTCTAAGTGTCACTCAGGAGGGATGTTTTGACGAGACAAAACAAGCTGGGGTTACCAGGCTTGTTGGTCCTCTATATATATACGGAAAGTGGCCAAGTCATACAAGGCGCAGCCACACGAGTCATACATAACAGCCAGTCAGGAGTGTCCATGTGAGTCATGCTGTATGAACAGACATGACTCGTACAAAGCACAGCCGCGTTACACAATGTAACAGAGTAACCACAAGAAGGTGGCAACGCGGCGAACGGGAACGGAACACAAAACGCAGAAAGAAGGAAACAGGCGGGCGAGACGACAGGCGAGTCCGATGGAGTGAGCTAGCTCACGACATTACTCCCCCCCTAAGAGTCCGTTTGGGGGACCTGAACGGACCTACTGCACCGCGCAGTCCTTTTCCTTCTTCAGCATATACTCCTCCAACCCCTCCTCGTCCTCCAGGGTCAGGTCGATGGGATTGAAGACGGTATTTCCCGGCTCGTCCGAGAACTTCTCCCACTCCTCCCAAGTCTCCTCCTTTGTCTAATCCGCCTTGGACCAGTCCAAAACCCTCTCCTGGGCTTCCACAAACTCCTTATCCCATTGTCGCACATCGGGCTCTGCCTCCTTCCATGCCGACACGTCGGTCTCCTCCTTCTTCCACCAGTAAGGTTCCCACTCGATCCTCTCCTTCTGGTATCTCCCCCTCTCCATCCTCCAGTCGCTCAAGTCCCTCTCGTAGTTGGCGTCCCAGGCATCGTTCCACCGGGGTCGCAGCGTTGGTTGCCTCCCGTCGTATCCTGGTACCCACTCGCTCGAGTAGGCTCCTTCTTGTCCCCACTCAACCACTCCGAGCATGTGGGTGGAGAGGAGGACGACCTCCAAGACCTGGAAAGCGGCGCACCCTCGACAGACGAATATGTCCTTTCGCAGGAGCTGCATGCGTGTCGGCCATTTTTTCCCGACCCACTGAAATTCCCCCAGGTCGGAGTGGAGGATGTCGTCCGAGGCTCTGAAGTGCATCCTGCCCGAGCTTTGTTGCGACCTCTTGAAGACGTAGAGGGCGGCCCCGGAGTCAAGGATCCTTGCCGTAGCAAAGGCGGGTCCTTCCAGGACGCGGGTGAGGTTGTTGGCGATGGTAGAGCGGCTGACGGCAGGCATTGTGGAGGGCAAAAAAGATTTAGAGCGTAGAGTTGGGAGTGTTTCTTTGAATAGTAGCAAGTTTTGCAAGTGATACTACCCGTTTCACTCCTCCTGCCTTTTATCTTCCCTGGAGCGTAGTTAGATGGCGTGGGAGCTTCGGGGTGTCGGCGTAGAAGGTCCTTGATGATCTTTGAAAGGTGACCAAAATCTTCTGCCCTTTGTTCCGTGTCTTCTTCACTTCCATAACCCTTCCATCTGACCCTGTAAAAAAGGCCATCCTTTGTCTCCTTCCAGTCCAAGATCTTCTCTACTTCATACTCTTCTTCTCCTTCCTCTGTTATGATCGGCGGTGGTCGGGGTTGGTTGCGGTTGAATTCGGTGTCTCCCTTGTAAGGGCTGAGCAAATCGATGTGGAAAACAGGGTGCACCCTCATTGTTGTCGGTAGATCAAGCTCATAGGCGTGTGATCCTATCTGTCGCTTCACGACAAATGGCCCGTGCTTTTTGTTGTCCAGTTTCTTTGATGGTCTCTTTGTTTGAATATTTTTTTCCAGTAGCCATACTAGATCTCCTTCTTGATACTTGTTCTTTGGTTCTTCTCCTGGGAGCTTTTGGGTTTCCATAGATGCAATTGCTTCGTCGTGGATTTTACGCCATTTTCCTGTGATCGTGTTTGCTTCTGGAACCGCTGATTCTTCCGCTGAGATGTTCCACAGTGGTTCCCTCCCATAGACGATCTCGAAAGGGGAACTACCCGTTACGCGATGCTTCTGTAGATTATAGCTGAACTCCGCAATCGGTAATAAGTCCGCCCAATCATCCTGTCGGTAGTTGACGAACGATCGTAGCCAGCCTTCCATCCATTGATTGATTCTCTCCGTTATTCCATCTGTTTGGGGGTGGTAGGCAGTACTGAAACCTGGGCTAGTTCCAATTTTCTCATAAATGGCTTTCATAAGTTTGGAATTGAAAGTAGTCCCTCGGTCTGAGGTTGTGCTCTTTGGGAAACCATGCAGTTTCCAAACATTTGTGATGAAAAGATTTGCAAGGTCGCTTGCCGTGTGAGATTCTTTGCAGGGTATGAAGTGCGCCATTCTTGAGAATTGGTCCACCACTACCAAGATGCTATCTGATCCTCTGGATTTTGGTAACTTCACCACGAAGTCGAACGCTATGTCTTCCCACGGTCCTTTTGGAATCTCCAGAGGCTTGATCGGGACTATTGACTTCGATCCCTTTGTCCGCTGGCAGGTCTCGCAGGATTCCACGTATCTGTTTATGCTTTGCTTCATCCCTGGCCAGAAGTACCTTCTTGATATTAGTTCCAGTGTTCTAGCTTGTCCTTGATGTCCTGCGATTTTTGAGTCGTTATGAACTCGCATGATGGCCAGTCTGGATTCCTTATCTTCCGGCACGTAGATCCTTCCTTTGAACCATAATAGTCCCTCCTTGAAATCATAATCTTTTGCGCTGTGTTGTAGGGCTTTTGGTAACGTTTCCCTTGACTTGCAGATTTCTTTGATTTGCGCCAATCCTTCATCTGTTTCCTGAGCCTCCTTGATAGTTTCTATGATGTTTGTGTCTACTTGTCCCATAAATCCTTTGAACCTTTCAACGGATATCATAACTTGTTCAGGTGTTGGAATATCTTCATGGTCTGACCGTCTTGACAACAGGTCCGGTTTTGATGACAGGATGCCAGGGCGATATATGATGTCAAAGTTATAAGAAGCAAGTAATTGGTGCCATCTTGCGTGTCGGCGGTTGAACGTTCTTGCTTCCTTCCAGAATTGTAGGTTCCTATGATCGGTGTAGATGGTGATGGGGTCCCTTGTTCCTTCAAGGTACAGCCTCCAATGTGTTAAAGATTCTATAATTGCCATAAGTTCCTTGTCGTGGACGTCATAGTTGAGCTGAGCCTCGTTGAAAGATTTCGACAGAAAAGCGATAGGATGTAGGTAGCCATCATCTTGCCTTTGCGACAGGATTGCTCCCATTGCTATTCCACTTGCGTCTGTTTCCAAGAAGAAGGGTTTGTCAGGGTTCGGATGGCGTAGAGTGGGTTCCTTGCTGATTTCCGCTTTTAGGGCTTCAAAAGCTTCCTGCTGATTGTTTCCCCATTCCCATTTGTTCTCCTTTCTTGTCAAGGTTGTCAGGGGTTTTGCTAATCGGCTGAAATTTGGTACAAATCTTCGGTAAAAATTTGCGAATCCTAGGAATGCCTGTACTTGCTTGACCGTTCTTGGCTCCTTCCATTCCTTTATTGCTTTTACTTTTTCTTCCTCCATAGAGATGCCTGAATCGCTGATTCCAAGTCCAGTATATGTCAGTTTGGTGACGAAGAACTCGCATTTTGGAAGCTTTGCAAAAAGATTCTCCTCCAGTAAGATCTTCAGTACTTTTCTGACATCCACGGTATGTTGGCTTCTGTCCTTAGAGAAGACAAGGATGTCGTCAATGTATACAATGACGCATACGTCGATAAGATCATGGAAAATGTGATTCATATATCTTTGGAAGATGGCGGGCGCGTTCTTCAGTCCGAAAGGCATGACGATGTATTCGAACAGTCCTTCTTTTGTTCTGAAAGCTGTCTTCCATTCGTCGCCTTCCCTAATTCTGATATTGTTGAAACCCATGCGTAGGTCGATCTTGGAGAAAATTTTTGCGTCCTTGATTTTATCCAGGAGGTCTTCCATTAGGGGCATAGGGAATCTGTCGTCCTTTGTAATGGCGTTTACTCCTCTGAGGTCTTGGACAAGTCGTAGTTGGCGAACTGCCCCTGGATTTTTTGGATCAATAGGTTTTTTGACAAAGAAACAAGGGGATGCAATGGGTGATTTGCTTGGTCGAATTTTCCCCGCCGCGATTTCTTCATCCAGGTATTCTCTTAGTGCAATAGATTCTGCTGGAGAGAGAGGGATAGGTCTGGCAGGTTTCGGGAGTTCAGCTCCTTCCTTGAAGTCGATGGCGCAGTCGTATGGACGATGATCCGGGATTCTTTTGAATTTTTCTTCACTGAAGACATCGGCAAATTCCTTGAATTCTTCTGGTAGGTCGTCTATTGAGGCCGTTCTTGCTTGTATGGGTTCTGGCCGCCATGATATGTGCTTTGTTTTCCAATCAATGACTGGGTTTGCTTCTTCTAACCATTCCAATCCCAGGATAAGTTTAGTTTCCCCAGTAGGCATAGCAAAGAAGGTCTGTTTGAAGGTTCTTCCCTCCACATTTAGTTCTAGCTTCGCTTTAAAACGTATTTGGTGAGAGAGTTCCTTCCCCTGGATACCAATTACTTTTCGCGGAGTGGAGAGTTCCATGAGTGGAATGTTGTTGGATCGAGCCCACGAGATGTCCAAGAAGTTCTTTGATGCTCCAGAATCGATGAGGGTTGGGATAGGTTCTGTGATGTCGTAAGCTTCTTCTTGATGGCTATGAGACAAGCCGCAATGGAGAGTGGACGGCACTAAGACCTAAGTGACCTCTTGAACTGCAACACACTTAAGTGTCTGTAGGCTCTTGAGGGTAGGGGTGGTTCAAAGTGTCACTCAAAGGGGATGTTTGACGAGACAAAACAAGCTGGGGTTACCAGGCTTGTTGGTCCTCTATATATATGCAGACAGCAGCCAAGTCATACAAGGCGCAGCCACACGAGTCATACATAACAGCCAGTCAGGAGTGTCCATGTGAGTCATGCTGTATGAACAGACATGACTCCTACAAAGCACAGCCGCGTTACACAGTGTAACACATAACCACAAGAAGGTGGCAACGCGGCGGGGAAAGACAAACAAAGAACGCACACAGAGACGAGAGAGGACGAGAGAGGACGAGACGCAGACAAGTCCGATGGCGAGAGCATGGCTCACGACATTACTCCCCCCTATGAGTCCATTTAGGGGACCTGAATGGACTTATTGCACCGAGCAGTCCTCCTCTTTCCTCAACATAAACTCCTCAAGCCCTTCATCCTCCTCCAAGGTCAGATCGATCGGATTGAACGAGGTGTTTCCCGGTTCGTCCGAGAACTTCTCCCATTCGTCCCATGTCTCCTCCCTTGTCCAGTCGGCCTTGGACCAGTCCAAAACCCTTTCCTGTTCCTCCACATGGTCCTTGTCCCATTGTCGTACGTCGGGGTCGACCTCCCTCCATTCCGATAAGTCCGCCTCCTTCTCCTGCCACCAGAATGGCTTCCACTCGAACTTTTCCCTCTGGTATCGTCCCCGCTCCATCCTCCAATCCGCCAAATCCGCCTCAAAGTTCTTGTCCCATGCATCGTTCCATCGAGGCCTTAGAGTTGGGGGACGACCTTCGTATCCTGGCACCCATTCGCTGCTGTAAGCGCCTTCTTGTCCCCACTCGACCACCCCGAGCTTGTGCATGGATAGCAGGACGACCTCGGACACCTGGAAGGCCGCGCATCCCCGGCATACATAGATGTCTTTTCGTTGGAGCTGCATACGTGTTGGCCATTTTTTGCCGACCCATTCGAACTCGCCCAGGTCGGAGTGGAGGACGTCGTCGGAGGCACGGAATTGGAGCCGTCCTGGGCTCTGTTGAGACCTTTTGAAGACGTACAGGGTTTGATTCTTCTAACCATTCCAATCCTAGAATAAGTTTAGTTTCTCCAGTGGGCATAGCAAAGAAGATTTGTTTGAAGGTTCTTCCCTCTACTTCTAGTTCCAGCCTTGCTTTGAAACGTATCTGGTGAGAGAGTTCTTTCCCCTGGATACCAATTACTCTTCTAGGAGTGGAGAGTTCTATGAGTGGAATGTTGTTGGACCGAGCCCACGAAATGTCTAGGAAGTTTTTTGATGCTCCAGAATCGATGAGGGTTGGGATAGGTTCTGTGATTCCGGTAACGTTTGCGTAAACAATGGCAGATTCATTTGTCGCTCTAAAGTACATTGTTTCCGTTGCCGGTTTCTTGGTCTCTCCACACACAGTTAGAGGGAGACCTCTTCTTTTCCCGGGTCTTCTACAATTGTTGCCTCCCTTCCTTTGACGCTAGGTTCCGTTGTTATCCATTCCTTGGACGGGCATTTGAATGAGCGGTGTCCTTCCTGTCCGCACTTCAGGCAGCGGTTGGTTGCTATCCTTGCTTTGTATACTTCGTCAGGCAGCCGCTTTGTAGAGGATTGCCCGCTGGTGGTTGGTTGGGCTGCCTTCTTTCCTGTCGAGGTCTTGATTTGTTGCAATTTCTGGTCAATAGAGATTGCGATTGAGATCCACCGGTCAAGGGAAAGTTCTTGTTCCGTCCCATCTTCATTGATCAGGGTCAGTTCAAAGCGAGCTAGTTCGGTCTTGACTTCTGACTTCAATCCTTCCTTGAATTGATTTATCAAAGCTTCTTGTCCCCAGTTGACGTCGACCAATAAGTAACGGAATTCAGAAGCATAGTTTGCTACCGAATTGTTCTGCTTGCATTTCCGGATATCGATTTCGGCTTTAGCCTTTTTGTTGGGGTCGCTAAACTGTTCCATGAAGTGTGCCTTGAAATTTTCCCATGAGGCGAGGTTTTGGTTATTTTCCCCTTGGTTAAGCGATCGTAATAGTACTTGTGCCCAGTGAGTGGCGGCTTTGTTCTCGGATTTGAAGTTTGCAAGAGCTTCGCGGATCCTTTCTTCGCCGGAAGTGTATTGGTCGCCTAGACGTACGAAGTAGCTCTCCACTTGTGTGATGAACATTTCGGCACCTTCTCCTTTCTTTCTGTCGAAGGCTTCTGGACGAGTCACCTTGGGGCGACGTGATCCGTTACCGATGTTCGTGTTCTCGGTCAGCCGTTGGATTCTTAGTTCTAATTCATCGATCCTGGTAGATTCTGCATCTGGGTGTGGTGGGGAATTTGACCGCCTGGAAGGGATCCCATGCAGGGATGCTTCGTCCATTTCTTCTCGCATGTTGTTGATAGTTTCCTGAACCTCTGTGATTTTGGCAGTGAAGGAGGTTCCTTCCTGTCGTAAGGTTTCTAGTCCTTGTGTTACTGCCTCGTTCCATTCGAGTTGCCCTTGTCTGGTAGTGTTGAGTTCTTCGCGTACATTGTTTACTAGTCCTTGAGTGTTGGTAACTTCATTTCGAAGACGGGTTACATCTTGGCCGACTAGGAAAGAATTGTGTTCGCCATTTCTTGCCGAGTTCAGAATGTCCGTCAAGGTTCCTTGTATGGTGTTGATGGAGTCGTTGAAGATTTGTTGGTTGTTTGCTAGAACCTGTGTGGCTTGTTCTAGGCCACTAAGCCTTCGATCTATGGTGACCCTCATTCCGTCTATGACCCTAAGGGTAGCATTGTGTCTTCCTTCTAGAAGGTCGTCTAGGTCATCTAGATTGCTGATTACAGTCCTGCCGCTAGAACTGGAACTTGAACTTGAGCTCCCTGGATCTCCGGCGCCTTGTTGTACCGGAGCTGATTGATTTGAGTAACCCTGTGGAATATATGGTGGTGCTGGAATAGCCGGTGTGGCTGGCTGGGAAGCCACTGGAATTGGTCCTGCGTTGGTGATGGTTCCTCCAATCTGAGGAACTGTAGGGACGTTTGGAACGTGTGGTGTAGGGGGAGGTCTAATAGGAACAAGCGATACACCCCCATGAGCTTCGGGTTGGGGAGAAAAGAACTGTCTTCTGTATCCCAATGGCCACAAGGGACGTGATGGTCCTGGAGTTGCAGTTGGAATACGGATTACAGCCGGAGTAGGGTCATTCGTAAGATCTCCTGGTTCTCTATTTGTGATCGTGGGTTCTTCTTCTTGTACTGTTGTCATGTCAGGAATGCCGAAAGCTCCCGGCATTGATGCTTGACTTTGAGGGCGTGATCGGGCAGGACCTCCCGCTTGAGTTTGTGCGATATCTTGCTCGTTTAGTGATCCTGTGGGCCTTGCTGCCCGACTGGGTCCTCTTCTTATTGACATAGTGGATGAGGGGCGTGATCCTGCATCTTCTTGAATAGACATATTTGTTAAGCTTGTTTTGTAATGTCGTAAGCTTCTTCTTGATGGCTATGAGACAAGCCGCAATGGAGAGTGGACGGCACTAAGACCTAAGTGACCTCTTGAACTGCAACACACTTAAGTGTCTGTAGGCTCTTGAGGGTAGGGGTGGTTCAAAGTGTCACTCAAAGGGGATGTTTGACGAGACAAAACAAGCTGGGGTTACCAGGCTTGTTGGTCCTCTATATATATGCAGACAGCAGCCAAGTCATACAAGGCGCAGCCACACGAGTCATACATAACAGCCAGTCAGGAGTGTCCATGTGAGTCATGCTGTATGAACAGACATGACTCCTACAAAGCACAGCCGCGTTACACAGTGTAACACATAACCACAAGAAGGTGGCAACGCGGCGGGGAAAGACAAACAAAGAACGCACACAGAGACGAGAGAGGACGAGAGAGGACGAGACGCAGACAAGTCCGATGGCGAGAGCATGGCTCACGACATGTGATTCCGGCAACGTTCGCGTAAACAATGGTAGATTCATTTGTCGCTCTAAAGTACATTGTCTCCGTTGCCGGTTCTTTGGTCTCTCCACACACAGTTAGAGGGAGACCCCTTCTTTTCCCGAGTCTTCCGTAACTGTTGCTTCCCTTCCTTTAACGCTGGGTTCCGTCGTTATCCATTCCTTGGACGGGCATTTGAATGACCGGTGTCCTTCCTGTCCGCACTTCAAGCAGCGGTTGCTTGCAATCCTTGCTTTGTAAACTTCGTCGGGTAGCCGCTTTGTAGAGGATTGTCCGCTGGCGGTTGGTTGGGCTGCCTTCTTTCCTGTGGAGGTCTTGATTTGTTGCAATTTCTGGTCAATAGAGATTGCGATAGAGATCCACCGGTCTAGTGACAGCTCCCGCTCTGTTCCGTCTTCATTGATTAGGGTCAGTTCGAAGCGAGCTAGCTCGGTTTTGACCTCAGGCTTCAACCCTTCCTTGAATTGGTTGATTAGAGCTTCCTGACCCCAATTTACGTCCACCAGAAGGTATCGGAATTCCGAGGCATAGTTTGCTACTGAGTTGTTCTGTTTACATTTTCGGATGTCCGATTCGGCCTTAGCCTTTTTGTTGGGGTCGCTAAACTGTTCCATGAAGTGTGCCTTGAAACTTTCCCATGAGGCGAGGTTTTGGTTATTTTCCCCTTGGTTAAGCGATCGTAATAGTACTTGTGCCCAGTGAGTGGCGGCTTTGTTCTCGGATTTGAAGTTTGCAAGAGCTTCGCGGATCCTTTCTTCGCTGGAAGTGTATTGGTCGCCTAGACGTACGAAGTAACTCTCCATTTGTGTGATGAACATTTCGGCACCTTCTCCTTTCTTCCCGTCGAAGGCTTCTGGACGAGTCACCTTGGGGCGACGTGATCCGTTACCGATGTTCGTGTTCTCGGTCAGCCGTTGGATTCTTAATTCTAATTCGTCGATCCTGGTAGATTCTGCATCTGGGTGTGGTGGGGAATTTGACCGCCTGGAAGGGATCCCATGCAGGGATGCTTCGTCCATTTCTTCTCGCATGTTGTTGATAGTTTCCTGAACTTCTGTGATTTTGGCAGTGAAGGAGGTTCCTTCCTGTCGTAAGGTTTCTAGTCCTTGTGTTACTGCCTCGTTCCATTCAAGTTGCCCTTGTCTGGTAGTGTTGAGTTCTTTGCGTACATTGTTTACTAGTCCTTGAGTGTTGTTAACTTCATTTCGAAGACGGGTTACATCTTGGCCGACTAGGAAAGAATTGTGTTTGCCATTTCTTGCCGAGTTCAGAATGTCCGTCAAGGTTCCTTGTAGGGTGTTGATGGAGTCGTTGAAGATTTGTTGGTTGTTTGCTAGAACCTGTGTGGCTTGTTCTAGGCCACTAAGCCTTCGATCTATGGTGACCCTCATTCCGTCTATGACCCTAAGGGTAGCATTGTGTCTTCCTTCTAGAAGGTCGTCTAGGTCATCTAGATTGCTGATTATAGTCCTGCCGTTAGAACTGGAACTTGAACTTGAGCTCCCTGGATCTCCGGCGCCTTGTTGTACCGGAGCTGATTGATTTGAGTAACCTTGTGGAATATATGGTGGTGCTGGAATAGCCGGTGTGGCTGGCTGGGAAGCCACTGGAATTGGTCCTGCGTTGGTGATGGTTCCTCCAATCTGAGGAACTGTAGGGGCGTTTGGAACGTGTGGTGTAGGGGGAGGTCTAATAGGAACAAGCGATACACCCCCGTGAGCTTCGGGTTGGGGAGAAAAGAACTGTCTTCTGTTTCCCAATGGCCACAAGGGACGTGATGGTCCTGGAGTTGCAGTTGGAATACGGATTACAGCCGGAGTAGGGTCATTTGTAAGATCTCCTGGTTCTCTATTTGTGATCGTGGGTTCTTCTTCTTGTACTGTTGTCATGTCAGGAATGCCGAAAGCTCCCGGCATTGATGCTTGACTTTGAGGGCGTGATCGGGCAGGACCTCCCGCTTGAGTTTGTGCGATATCTTGCTCGTTTAGTGATCCTGTGGGCCTTGCTGCCCGACTGGGTCCTCTTCTTATTGACATAGTGGATGAGGGGCGTGATCCTGCATCTTCTTGAATAGACATATTTGTTAAGCTTGTTTTGTAATGTCGTAAGCTTCTTTTTGGTGGCTATGAGGCAGGCCGCGATGGAGAGTGGACGGCACTAAGACCTAAGTGACCTCTTGAACCGCAACGCACTTAAGCGTCTGTAGGCTCTTGAGGGTAGGGGTGGTTCTAAGTGTCACTCAGGAGGGATGTTTTGACGAGACAAAACAAGCTGGGGTTACCAGGCTTGTTGGTCCTCTATATATATACGGAAAGTGGCCAAGTCATACAAGGCGCAGCCACACGAGTCATACATAACAGCCAGTCAGGAGTGTCCATGTGAGTCATGCTGTATGAACAGACATGACTCGTACAAAGCACAGCCGCGTTACACAATGTAACAGAGTAACCACAAGAAGGTGGCAACGCGGCGAACGGGAACGGAACACAAAACGCAGAAAGAAGGAAACAGGCGGGCGAGACGACAGGCGAGTCCGATGGAGTGAGCTAGCTCACAACATGTCTGTTCATACAGCATGACTCACTTGGACACTCCTGACTGGTTGACTGCTGTGACTCATGTGGCTGCGTTCTGTATGACTCAGCCGCCTCCTGTTTATATATAGAGGACCAACAAGCCTGGTAACCCCAGCTTGTTTTGTCTCGTCAAAACATCCCCTCTGAGTGACACTTAGAACCACCCCTACCCTCAAGAGCCTACAGACGCTTAAGTGTGTTGCGGTTCAAGAGGTCACTAAGGTCTTAGTACCGTTCACTCTCCATCGCGGCTTGCCTCATAGCCACCAAGAAGAAGCTTACGACATTACAAAACAAGCTTAACAAACAAACATGTCTATTCAAGAAGATGGAGGGTCACGCCCCTCATCTGTGATATCAACAAGAAGAGGACCTAGTCGGGCAGCGAGGCCCACAGGATCACTGAATGAGCAGGATATTGCACAAACTCAAGCGGGAGGTCCTGCCCGATCACGCCCCCAAAGTCAAACATCAATGCCGGGAGCTTTCGGCATTCCTGACATGACAACAGTACAGGAGGAAGAACCCACTATCACAAATAGAGAACCAGGAGATCTCACAAATGACCCTACTCCGGCAGTAATTCGTATTCCAACTGCAACTCCAGGGCCATCACGTCCCTTATGGCCGTTAGGAAACAGAAGACAGTTCTTTTCTCCCCAACCCGAAGCTCATGGGGGTGTATTGCTTGTTCCTATTAGACCTCCCCCCACACCACACGTTCCCAATGTTCCTACAGTTCCTCAAATTGGAGGAACCATCACCAACACAGGTCCAATCCCAGTGGCTTCCCAGCCAGTCACACCGGTGATTCCAGCACCACCATATATTCCACAGGGTTACTCCGAGCAATCAGGCCCGGTACAACAAGGCGCCGGAGATCCAGGGAGCTCAAGTTCAAGTTCCAGTTCTAGCGGCAGGACTGTAATCAGCAATTTAGATGACCTAGATGACCTTCTAGAAGGAAGACACAACGCTACCCTTAGGGTTATAGACGGAATGAGGGTCACCGTAGATCGAAGGCTTAGTGGCCTAGAACAAGCCACACAGGTTCTAGCAAACAACCAACAAATCTTCAACGACTCCATCAACACCCTACAAGGAACCTTGACAGACATTCTGAACTCGGCAAGAAATGGTGAACATAATTCCTTCTTAGTCGGTCAAGACGTAACCCGCCTTTGAAATGAAGTTACCAACACCCAAGGACTAGTAAATAACGTACGCGAAGAACTCAACACTACCAGACAAGCACAACTCGAATGGAATGAGGCAGTAACTCAAGGACTAGAAACCTTACGACAAGAGGGAGCCTCCTTCACTACCAAAATTACGGAAGTACAGCAAGCCATCAACAATATGCGAGAAGAAATGGACGAAGCATCCCTGCACGGAGTCACCTCTAGGCGATCAAATTCTCCACCTCATCCAGACGCGGAGTCTACCAGGATTGACGAATTAGAATTAAGAATCCAACGGCTGACCGAAAACCCAAACACCGGTAGTGGACCACGTCGTCCAAAAGTAACTCGTCCAGAAGCCTTTGTTGGAAAGAAAGGGGAAGGTGCCGAAATGTTCATCACACAAATGGAAAGCTACTTTCTACGCCTAGGCGACCAATACACTTCCAGCGAAGAAAGGATCCGCGAAGCCCTAGCAAACTTCAAATCCGAGAACAAAGCTGCCACTCACTGGGCACAAGTACTCTTACGATCACTCAACCAAGGGGAAAATAACCAAAACCTTGCCTCATGGGAAAATTTCAAGGCACACTTCATGGAGCAGTTCAGCGACCCCAACAAAAAAGCTAAAGCCGAATCAGATATCCGAAAGTGCAAGCAGAACAACTTTGTAGCAAACTATGCCTCGGAGTTCCGATATCTCCTGGTAGACGTAAATTGGGGACAAGAAGCTCTGATCAACCAGTTCAAGGAAGGGTTGAAGTCAGAAGTCAAGACTGAACTAGCTCGCTTCGAACTAACCCTGATCAATGAAGATGGAACAGAACGAGAACTTTCCCTTGACCGGTGGATCTCAATCGCAATCTCTATAGACCAGAAATTGCAACAAATCAAGACCTCGACAGGGAAGAAGCCCGCCCAAGCAACCGCTAGCGGACAAACCTCTACAAAACGGCTTCCTGACGAAGTATACAAAGCAAGGATAGCAAGCAACCGCTGCTTGAAGTGCGGACAGGAAGGACACCGGTCATTCAAATGCCTGTCCAAGGAATGGATAACGACGGAACCCAGCGTTAAAGGAAGGGAGGCAACAATTGTGGAAGACTCAGGAAAAGAAGGGGTCTCCCTCTAACTGTGTGTGGAGAGACCAACAAACCGGCAACGGAAACAATGTACTTTAGAGCAACAAATGAGTCAACCATTGTTTATGCAAACGTTGCCGGAATCACAGAACCTATCCCAACCCTCATCGATTCTGGAGCATCAAAGAACTTCTTGGACATCTCTTGGGCTCGATCCAACAACATCCCACTCATGGAACTTTCCACTCCGAGAAAAGTAATCGGTATCCAGGGAAAGGAACTCTCTCACCAAATACGCTTCAAAGCTAAGCTGGAACTAGACGTGGAAGGAAGAACCTTTAAACAAACCTTCTTTGCTATGCCTACTGGGGAAACTAAACTTATCCTAGGACTAGAATGGTTAGAAGAAGCAAACCCGGTTATCGATTGGAGAACGAAGCACATATCATGGCAGCCAGAACCCATCCAAGCAAGAACAGCCTCAATAGACGACCTACCCGAAGAATTCAAGGAATTTGCCGATGTCTTCAGTGAAGAGAAATTCAAAAGAATCCCAGATCATCGACCATACGACTGCGCCATTGATTTCAAGGAAGGAGCTGAACTTCCAAAACCGGCCAGACCAATCCCACTCTCTCCAGCAGAATCAATTGCACTAAGAGAATACCTGGATGAAGAAATTGCAGCGGGAAAGATTTGACCAAGCAAATCACCCATTGCATCACCTTGTTTCTTTGTTAAAAAACCCATCGATCCAAAAAATCCAGGAGCAGTTTGCCAGCTACGACTTGTTCAAGACCTCAGAGGAGTAAACGCCATTACAAAGGACAACAGATTCCCAATGCCCCTAATGGAAGACCTCCTGGATAAAATCAAGGACGCAAAAATTTTCTCCAAGATTGATCTACGCATGGGTTTCAACAATATCAGAATTAGGGAAGGCGACGAATGGAAGACAGCTTTCAGAACAAAAGAAGGACTCTTCGAATACGTCGTCATGCCTTTTGGACTAAAGAACGCGCCCGCCATCTTCCAAAGATATATGAATCACATTTTCCATGATCTTATCGACGTATGTGTCATTGTATACATTGACAACATCCTGGTCTTCTCCAAGGACAGAAGCCAACATACCGTGGATGTCAGAAGAGTACTAAAGATCTTACTGGAGGAAAATCTTTTCGCAAAGCTTCCAAAATGCGAATTCTTTGTCACCAAATTAACGTATACTGGACTTGGAATCAGCGATACGGGTATCTCAATGGAGGAAGAAAAGGTCAAGGCAATAAAGGAGTGGAAGGAACCAAAAACAGTCAAGCAAGTCCAAGCATTCCTAGGATTCGCGAACTTCTACCAAAGATTCGTACCGAATTTCAGCCGATTAGCAAAACCCCTGACAACCTTAACAAGAAAGGAGAACAAGTGGGAATGGGGAAACGATCAGCAGGAAGCGTTTGAAGCCTTAAAAATGGAAATCAGCAAGGAACCCACTCTACGCCATCCGGACCCTGACAAACCCTTCTTCTTGGAAACAGACGCAAGTGGAGTAGCAATGGGAGCAATCCTGTCGCAAAGGCAAGATGATGGCTACCTACACCCTATTGCTTTCCTTTCAAAATCTTTCAACGAGGCCCAGCTCAACTACGACGTCCACGATAAGGAACTCATGGCAATCATTGAAGCCTTAACACATTGGAGACTATACCTAGAAGGAACAAAAGACCCTATCACCATCTACACCAATCATAGGAACCTACAGTTCTGGAAGGAAGCAAGAACCTTCAACCGTCAACACGCAAGATGGCATCAATTGCTTGCTTCCTATAACTTTGATATCATATACCGCCCTGGAATCCTGTCTTCTAAACCGGACCTATTGTCTAGACGATCCGACCATGAAGATACTCCCACGCCTGAACAAGTTATGATATCTGTCGAAAGGTTCAAAGGATTTATGGGACAGATAAACACAAACATCATAGAGTCTATCAGGGAGGCTCAGGAAACAGATGAAGGATTGGCACAAATCAAAGAAATCTGCAAATTGAGGGAAACGTTACCAAAAACCCTACAACACAGCGCGAAAGATTATGATTTCAAGGAGGGACTATTATGGTTCAAGGGAAGGATCTACGTGCCAGAAGATAAGGAATCCAGACTGGCCATCATGCAAATTCATCACGACTCAAAAATTGCAGGACATCAAGGACAGGCTAGAACACTGGAACTAATATCAAGAAGATACTTCTGGCCAGGAATGAAGCAAAGCATAAACAGATACGTGGAATCATGCGAGACCTGCCAACGGACAAAGGGATCAAAGTCAATAGTCCCAATCAAACCTCTGGAGATTCCAAAAGGACCATGGGAAGACATAGCGTTCGACTTTGTAGTAAAGTTACCAAAATCCAGGGGATCAGATAGCATCTTAGTAGTGGTGGACCAATTCTCAAGAATGGCGCACTTCATACCCTGCAAAGAATCTCACACGGCAAGCGACCTTGCAAATCTTTTCATCACAAATGTTTGGAAACTACACGGTTTTCCAAAGAGCACGATTTCAGACCGAGGGACTACTTTCAATTCCAAACTTATGAAAGCCATTTATGAGAAAATTGGAACTAGCCCAGGTTTCAGTACGGCCTACCACCCCCAAACAGATGGAATAACGGAAAGAATCAATCAATGGATGGAAGGCTGGCTACGATCATTCGTCAACTACTGGCAGGATGATTGGGCAGACTTGTTACCAATTGCGGAATTCAGCTATAATCTACAGAAGCACCGCATAACGGGTAGTTCTCCCTTTGAGATTGTCTACGGAAGGGAACCACTGTGGAACATCTCTACAGAAGAATCAGCGGTTCCAGAAGCAAACAACATCACAGGAAAATGGCGTAAAATCCGGGACGAAGCAATTGCGTCAATGGAAACCCAAAGGCTCCCAGAAGAAGTGCCGAAGAACGAGTACCAAGAAGGAGATCTAGTTTGGCTGCTAGGAAAGAACATTCAAACGAAAAGACCATCAAAGAAACTGGATAACAAAAAGCACGGGCCATTTGTTGTGAAGCGACAGATAGGGTCACACGCTTATGAGCTTGATTTGCCGGCAACAATGAGGGTGCACCCTGTTTTCCACATTGATCTGCTCAGCCCTTACAAGGGAGACACTGAATTCAGCCGTAACCAACCCCAACCACCGCCAATCATAACAGAGGAAGGAGAAGAAGAATACAAAGTAGAGAAGATTTTTGACTGGAAAGAGACAAAGGACGGTCTTTTTTACAGGGTCAGATGGAAGGGTTATGGAAGTGAAGAAGACACAGAACAAAGGGCGGAAGATTTTGGTCACCTTTCAAAGATCATCAAAGACCTTCTACGCCGACACCCCGAGGCTCCCACGCCATCTAACTACACTCCAGGGAAGATAAAAGGCAGAGGGGGTGAAGCCAGTAGTGTCACTTGCAAAACTTGCTACTACTCCCAAAAACACTCCCAACTCCACACTTTAAATCTTTCTTGCCCTCTGCAATGCCTGCCGTATCCCGCTCCACCATTGCCAACAACCTCACCCGCGTCCTCGAGGGACCTGCCTTTGCCACGGCAAGGATCCTTGACTCCGGAGCCGCCCTGTACGTCTTCAAAAGGTCGCAACAAGGCTCGGGGAGAATGCATTTCAGAGCCTCGGACGACATCCTCCACTCAGACCTGGGGGAATTCCAGTGGGTCGGGAAGAAATGGCCGACACGAATGCAGCTCCTGCGAAAGGACATATTCGTCTGCCGAGGATGCGCTGCATTCCAGGTCTCGGAGGTCGTTCTCCTCTCCACCCACATGCTCGGAGTGGTTGAATGGGGACAAGAAGGGGCGTACTCGAGCGAATGGGTACCAGGTTACGACGGAAGGCAGCCAACGCTCCGACCTAGATGGAACGATGCCTGGGACGCCAACTACGAGAAGGACCTGAGCGACTGGAGGATGGAGCGAGGCAGATACCAGAAGGAGAAGATCGAATGGGAGCCTTACTGGTGGAAGAAGGAGGAGACTGACGTGTCGGCATGGAAGGAGGCAGAGCCCGATGTGCGACAGTGGGACGAGGAGTTTGTGGAAGCCCAGAAGAGGGTTTTGGACTGGTCAAAAGCGGATTGGACGAAGGAGGAGACTTGGGAAGAATGGGAGAAGTTCTCGGACGAACCGGGAAATACCGTCTTCAATCCCATCGATCTGACCTTGGAGGACAAAGAGGGGTTGGAGGAGTTTATGCTAAGGAAGGAAAAGGACTGTGCAGTGCAGTAGGTCCGTTTAGGTCCCCCAAACGGACTCTTAGGGGGGAGTAATGTCGTGAGCTAGCTCACTCCATCGGTGTCATGAGCTGACTAAGCTCAGACATTTTATTCTGATTTTATATCTTTTTTTCCGAACACTTTCCTTTTTTGGTACAATTGTCCTCTGGCGCTTAACTTGTGTCATGTGATGTATTTGTCTTTTCATTTGATATTGGTGATGCTTCCGGAACTTCCAGAATGTCGAGTCATGTCTCTTATCTCGCTTATCATCGGTTGTACTCGGCTTTCCCACACTGATAGATGATGACGTGGCACTGATCCCTCATGTATATAAACCCAGAGGTCAAGCCAGTTAACGACAAGGCTTGACCTCTTCTCCACTAGGACTTGCCTAATTCAATCCCCTTACTTATCACTACTCCTTGGGTTCAAAGACTTGTCTAAGTTGAACCCCTTAACCCTATATATACCTAATTGACCCAAGTCGGGACATTAGGTCAAGCCTTCTAAGCATCGGCCATAAGCCCCTGCTCTTCCACCAAGTAGATAGAACGTACACGGGAAAACGGGCATAGTACAACGAACGAAGAGCTATACTTGATATAGACCAGTAGTTCCACGTCGCTATACGCTGTCAGTGAACCCAATCGTTATCCTCTTTCGGGTCATAGCGGCTTTAGTCAGCTAAATACATCCTTACTCTGTTATACACTGTCGCTATCACGCCCGCCCAAGGCTGTTGATAACTGATAAGATCAGATAAGGAGTATATAAAGCAAAAGCTTAGCGTCTAGCACCCTTCACATCCAAATCAACATCTCGAGGAAGCCAGATCCTCTCAAGCAAAAACTGGAAAGTGGTCGGAGCACCACCCAAGTTAACACTCTCATCCATCAAGAACCACATCAACTTGTCGTTTCCATCAGTACGCACTAAAAAGGAACTAATTAGTAACTAACTAATTAACCTTAAAAGTGTTCCCCGCATTTTTTAGCCTCTGCGAAGCAGTCTTTAGACTAAAGGACTTCGTACTTGATCTAGACACCAAAGTCGACGAATTAAACAGTCGAATTGAAGTGCTAGAAGAAGATCAAGTTGAACAAGCAGAGGATTTAAGGGTCGAACGTACCAGAAACGACGAAAACTACAATCAACTCGAAGCCGATTATCAATCCCTCCATTCAAGGCTCGAGTTCATCGAAATTAACCTTGACAATACAAACAAGCAACAAGCCGATCAAGATCGTGTCCAAAGCATAAATTTGGCGGACACTAATATCGAAGTCGAGCGATTGCAAGAACAAACCCGTGTCTTGATCGAAAACTGCGACCAACTTATAAAAATCCAAGAAAAACACACTCGAAAGGTCGAAAATCTCATCAGCAACAACAAACGTCAGTGGCGCACTATCGAAACCCTTAAAGACAAAATCAAGGGCAAATACTGTCATCTCGCAGCAGAAGTGCGTATTCCTATTAACCAGGATTACCGCCTTCTAAATCACCTTAATTCTATCGCACCCAATCCTTTTCAGTGGGACCAAGACCTCGACTCACACAGGAACAACACAGGGAACAACTTAGACTAGAGTCCCTAAAACTCTTTATTGAAGACGTTCATCGTAACTACATATACGAACAGTACGACGAACTAGGAGTTATCAACGCGTTGTTTCTGGAGGACGAAAACCTTGAACTGATATTTTTGAGGAGTTTGCGCATTATTAAAGATAGAAGGGTTCGGAGAAGAATTCGTAACATTTTGTACGGCCTTGGATCTCAATAAATCTACCTTTTTCCCCACTCCAATATGTCGAGAGCCCCATCACCCGGTCAAGGGGGATTTACCCAAATTTCAGCAACATCTGGACCCGATGTAGTTGCACAGGCAATCAATGCCTTAATAGACAAAGTGCGAAAAATTAACGGTCACATTAATGCCTTAAATGGCATCACCTCTACCCTAGAATTGGGAATCGACAATAACATTGCAGATATTCATGCAATTCAAAATCAAACCGCACAAATTGCACCCCTTCACCAATTAATGAATGCGGTATCTCAATCACTTGCAAACATGGGTGCAACACCCTCTACCACCGCGTCAACAACCACCCCAGGATACAAACTCAAGATGCATCCCCCAGAGGAATTCTCTGGAGATGTAGATAAGTTCGATGAGTTTAAGTCGCAATGTACTCTGTACATAAACCACACATCCCCACAAGCAACCACAGAACAAAAAATCACTTATATCATGGGCTATTGCAAGGGGCCTGCCTATGTATGGATGCAACCTGGAATTGATGTGGACACGGCAAGGAGGGGAACAACAACTTGGCTACACGACATGGATGAATTCTGGAACGAAATGCAAGCTAGGTTCGGCGATGTTCACAAAATCGACCGATATAGACAATTATACAAGAAGTTGATCCAGAAGAACTCTGTCCAAGATTATCTACGAGACTTTGTCACTTATTCATCGGTACTTGGGTACACTGATCGAGTACTTCGTGATGATTTCTATGACGGTCTTAAGGATGAAATCAAGATGGCCATGGTGTCACAAAACTTTAAACCCCACGAAGCAACAAGAACATTCAATCAAGTTCGCGAAAGAGCCCTGGAAATTGACTCTACAATGAATGCCATTAATGCACCAAAGAAGTCGCAAGGCCCACAAACCAGTACCTCCAAACAAACCAGTGCCAAGACAACCTCAAGCGTTGCAAACACCTCACTAGGTCAAAGATTCAACGTAAACGACCGTGTCTTTATGTCAAAGCCTACAGGGGGAGTGCAATACGGCAAAATCTCAAACATTACCAGAAACGCCAAGGGTCGCCCAGTACCACAGATCTCCTGGGACGATGGGACAAAAGGAAATGTTCCTTTTGGAGCAATTCAAAAGGACACTCGAACCAGTACCTTCAACGCTCCAATTATTCAAACACCCAAATCGTCCACTCCTGCTAAAGACCCCAACGCAATGGATCTGGATGGGAAAGGAAAAGGACCAATGATTTGCTTCACCTGCGGTGGCAAGGGACACTCAGCAAGAGTCTGTCCTTCTAAAAACACAGCCTCAGGGTTTGAAGCTCAGATTGAAGAAATCTCTTCAGACATCGAATCGGGAAAAGACGTCACCGAGGCTTATTAAGGAGCCAAGTACTCGGTGATATATTAGCTAGTAATATGGATGAACTAGAAATCATGTCAATATCAAATGAAAACCAATTATACCTTGATTTCACCGCTCATCCACTAGCTACGGCTCCTGATTCTAAGTCAGTTAACAGATCGAAAAGATTCTCTGGACAAGCACTCCTCGACTGCGGTGCAACCTCCTGTTTCATCAACCCTTCCCTAGCAAAAGAGGCAAACCTTCCCCTTTTTCAGCACAAAAAACCAAAGACTCTGCGAGTTATAGACGGACGGGAAGTCTCGTCTGGAAAAGTCACCCACTATACAAAATTTAGGCTTGTCATGGGAACACATTCCAGCGAAATAGAATGTCATGTCACAAACATTGGAAGACACCCTATTGTACTCGGGATGTCATGGCTCAAAAAACATAACCCACAAATTAATTGGAAAAACAGGACAATTGCATACACAAGCAACTTCTGCTCAGAAAACTGCCTAGAAGTCCCGTCTACACTCCAAATTGCAGCTGAAACTACATTACCAGAGGAATACAAAGAGTTTGCAGATGTATTCGACGAATCCAGGTTAGAAGAACTCCCACCTCACAGGCCAACGGACATTACGCTCGATCTCCTACCAGAAGCTAAACTAAAGCACGGCCCTATCTACAAAACGTCCCCAGCTGAAGACAAGGAAATGAAGAAAGTACTAGAAACCCTGATCCGAAGGGGACACATTCAGATTTCTAAGTCTCCTTTGGCTTCCCCGGTTCTGTTTGTCAAAAAACCACATCCAGAAGATCCAAACAACCCAGAATTACGCTTTTGCGTTGACTACAGATATGTGAATTCGCTATGCAAATTCAACGCGAGTGGAATACCTCTATTGGACCAATGGTTAAGGGCCCTGGAAGGATTTGTCATTGGCACCACTCTAGACTTGGCACAAGGATTCCATCAAACCCGAATAGCAGCAGGCCATGAATGGAAAACAGCATTCAAAACTCAATACGGCATGTACGAATGGAAAGTCATGCCCTTCGGTCTCAAAAACGCCCCATCAAGCTTCCAGTCCCTAATGAACTCCATATTCAGGGACATTATGGGGGTTTTCGTACTCGTATACATTGATGATATCTTTGTTTTTTCCAAACGAGTCGAAGATCATCCAGGACACGTGAAAGAGGTGCTAAGAAGACTAAGGGAACACAAGCTGATCGCAAAATTGAAAAAATGCAAATTCCACCAGACCAAACTGGACTGGGTAGGATTGGTCATTTCCAATAAAGGAATCGAAACGGATCAGGAAAAGGTCACGGCGGCTATGAACTGGAAAGCTCCCAAAAACGTCAAACAAGTTCAAGAATTCCTAGGATTCGTCAATTTCTATCGAAGATTCATTCAAGACTTTGCCGGCAAAGCCAGACCTCTGTACAACCTACTTAAGAAGGATCAAAAGTGGCAGTGGACAAGCAAAGAACAAGAGGCCATGAATGCGCTAAAAGAAGCTCTTAAAGTGGCACCTGTAATGATGCAGCCCGATCAGAATAAGGAATTTTTCCTCGAAACAGACGCGTCGGGATTTGCTACAGGAGCAGTTCTATCTCAGAAGGATGAAGAAGGGAAACTACACCCTGTAGCTTTTCTTTCTAAATCACTAAATCCGGCTGAGCGAAACTATGACATTTTTGACAAAGAACTATTGGCAATAATTAGAGCTTTCAAAGAATGGCGGCACCTACTTCAAGGCACAGAAAAAGCTGTTCAAGTAATAACAGATCACAAAAATTTGGAATACTTCTCATCATCCAAGCAATTGAATCAACGCCAAATCCGCTGGATGAATTTCTTGGTAGACTTCAACTTCCAAATCTTGTACAGACCAGGAAGCCAAAACAAAAAAGCAGACATTCTCTCAAGGCGATACGACCTAGAACCTTTGGGGGGGGTAGAGAACCAAGTTCTCCTCAAACCAGACATTTTTATTTCGGCTATCACCCCTGACCAGGAAATTAACGATCTAATCAGAGAAGCAATCCTTGAAGATCCCAGATTAGAGGAAGCCCACAATAAGCTGAGAAACGGAGAAAAAGTCAAAGATTGGGAATACAGAGAAGGACTCCTAATGTTCAAAGGAAAGATCTTTGTCCCTAAGGATGAAACTGTCAGAAACCTGATATTGGAATCGCGCCATGACAATATTTCAGCTGGACATCCGGGACAAGCAAGAACATTGGAATTAGTTTCCAGAACTTACTATTGGCCAACCATGAAGAAATTTGTCAACTCTTATGTGTCACACTGCGAAACATGCATTCGAGTTAAACCATCGAACCAACTCCCCACAGGATTACTGCGTCCTCTACATATTCCTGAGAGACCTTGGGAAGAAATCTCCTATGACATGATTGTAGGGCTCCCAGAATCAGAAGGATATGACGCAATCTTAACAGTAGTAGATCGGTTCTCCAAGATGGCACACTATCTCCCTTGCAAATCAACGGCCACAGCAGTAGACATAGCCAATATTTTTGTCGCAAACATTTGGAAACTTCACGGCACTCCAAAGGCAACAGTCTCGGATAGAGGATCCACTTTCAACTCAAAGTTCATTAGGCATCTATACAAACGGTTAGACGTAAAACCTACCTTCAGCACAGCGTACCATCCAAGGACAGACGGACAGTCAGAACGAGCAAACCAAGTGGTTGAAATCTTTATCAGGGCATTTGTCAACCATAGGCAAAACGACTGGGTGGCCCTGCTCCCTATGGCAGAATTTGCTTACAACAATGGAATCCAAGCATCCACTGGCAAAACCCCTTTCCAAATCTGCCAGGGTTTCAACCCTAGAATGAACATCGGGGAAGAATCAGACTATACTGTTCCTGAAGCTGATGCCCATGCGGAATTCCTGCTGAAAGGATACGACGAAGTCAAAGCCGCCCTCATCCTAGCAAATCAGTCCTACAAACACTACTTTGATAAAGGAGCCAAAGAACCAGAAGAGATAAACCCTGGAGATAAAGTCTGGCTTAATCATCAAAACATATCCACAGACAGACCTTCAGTAAAACTCTCTCACAAAGTTTTAGGCCCTTACAAGGTACTGGAAAAAGTAGGGACTCACGCTTTTAGACTGGAGTTACCAAAATCGATGAAAGTTCATCCTGTCTTCCATGTCATGCTGCTCAAGAAATTCCACCCTGATCCCCACGGCCGCGAACCTGCTCAACCACCCCCTATTGTCACACAAGATGGAGAAGAAGAATGGGAGGTTGAAGAGATCCTTAATTCCAAGAAAATCCGTCGCCAACTCCACTATTATGTTAAGTGGAAAGGATACTCTCATGCAGACAACTCTTGGCAGTCAAAGGAAGATCTCAAGAACGCTCCTGAACTAGTTGATAAATTTCACAAACTCCATCCCACTGCGCCAGGCCCTTAGGAGGGGGTAATGTCATGAGCTGACTAAGCTCAGACATTTTATTCTGATTTTATATCTTTTTTTCCGAACACTTTCCTTTTTTGGTACAATTGTCCTCTGGCGCTTAACTTGTGTCATGTGATGTATTTGTCTTTTCATTTGATATTGGTGATGCTTCCGGAACTTCCAGAATGTCGAGTCATGTCTCTTATCTCGCTTATCATCGGTTGTACTCGGCTTTCCCACACTGATAGATGATGACGTGGCACTGATCCCTCATGTATATAAACCCAGAGGTCAAGCCAGTTAACGACAAGGCTTGACCTCTTCTCCACTAGGACTTGCCTAATTCAATCCCCTTACTTATCACTACTCCTTGGGTTCAAAGACTTGTCTAAGTTGAACCCCTTAACCCTATATATACCTAATTGACCCAAGTCGGGACAATCGGACTCGCCCATTGTCTCGCCCGCCTGTCTCTCTCTTCTTTGTTACGTTCCCGTTTCTGTTTGCCGCGTTGCCACCTTCTTGTGGTTATTCTGTTACATTGTGTAACGCGGCTGTGCTTTGTACGAGTCATGTCTGTTCATACAGCATGACTCACTTGGACACTCCTGACTGGTTGACTGCTGTGACTCATGTGGCTGCGTTCTGTATGACTCGGCCGCCTCCTGTTTATATATAGAGGACCAACAAGCCTGGTAACCCCAGCTTGTTTTGTCTCGTCAAAACATCCCCTCTGAGTGACACTTAGAACCACCCCTACCCTCAAGAGCCTACAGACGCTTAAGTGTGTTGCAGTTCAAGAGGTCACTAAGGTCTTAGTACTGTTCACTCTCCATCGCGGCTTGCCTCATAGCCACCAAGAAGAAGCTTACGACAAGTGTTATGTTTGATGAATTCGACCGTTGCTAGACCCGATCATGATCAGCCACAAGGTCGGGAAATGAAATTTGATCGCACTTACCAGTGTTCCCCGCTGATTGTTGGCGCCAGACTTTGATCTGGCACTAGGGTTAGGGTGATTGACCAACAGCATAATGAATGCGCTATAATTAAGGAAAAAGTGCAAATGAGCATGTCAGAGCATGTCAATCCACTAGATACCCCATACTACAGCTTTATACTCACTGAGAGAGAGATAATGTAATTGAAAATGGTGTTGTGGCGCGCAAGAGCTAGATAGATGCTATGCAGGTGGACAGTGGTTCAGTGTCAGCGAAAAAAATAGATATTCAGAACAAGAAGAGGATCTTACCCTGAGTTATTTAAGGTGCCCAAACGATCCGAGGAGGTTGTTTGGAGGTCGACTGGGGAAGGGGGTGGTCGGGAGCAAGGGGAATGTGTGCAGGGAGTTGGTCTGTATATATAGACACACCGGCGCTTAAGTGGCGACGTGCCACAGGAGGAAAATTTTCCGCACCTGTTCCTTGAATGCACCCCCTGCTACACCAATGGAAAGACAAAGAGTCCGCTGCGATGTTAACAAGCTGGTGACAGCCAAGACGTGAAACCGTCACCTCTAAGGAAATTGGTTAGGTTAGTTGGATTCTAATGGTCAAACTATGCTAATATAATTATAGGACAAGCTCAAGGTCGGTTGACTCGCACATTTACCAAATACACCCCCCGACTTTTTCACACAATCTTTTTATGGACAAGTGCAGCACCTCTTTTGTTGTGAGCTAGCTCACTCCATCGGACTCGCCCACCGTCTCGCCCGTCTGTTTCCCTCTTTGTGTTATGTTTCCCGTTTCTGTTCGCCGCGTTGCCACCTTCTTGTGGTTATTCTGTTACATTGTGTAACGCGGCTGTGCTTTGTACGAGTCATGTCTGTTCATACAGCATGACTCACTTGGACACTCCTGACTGGCTGTTCTGTGTGACTCGTGTGGCTGCGCCTTGTATGACTTGGCCACGTTCTGAATATATATAGAGGACCAACAAGCCTGGTAACCCCAGCTTGTTTTGTCTCATCAAAACATCCCCTCTGAGTGACACTTAGAACCACCCCTACCCTCAAGAGCCTACAGACACTTAAGTGTGTTGCGGTTCAAGAGGTCACTTAGGTCTTAGTGCCGTCCACTCTCCATCACGGCTTGTCTCATAGCCCCCAAGAAGAAGCTTACGACATCTTTGCACTCCCTATCCCGTCCAACACCACCATCAATCCCAACAATGACCCTCAGACCCTTTTGCTCGCCTTGGTTTGGAGGCTCAAACTGAAGTCAGCACCTTGTACGACTACACAGTGGCTTCGTACAAAGGTCCACTCTCAAGTGGAGAAGTGATCAACACGTGCAACATCATGTGTGCAATCAGGCGAGTTCGGGATGGAACTAAATGGTGGATTATCGATCAAGCCCCGGTGCTGAATGAATCCAAGGTGCGTAAACCTTTGTCTTACTGCATTTGACTGAGCTATGTGATTGCTGGTTTACTAATAAAACACTTTCTAGTATTAGGAGCTATGTAATTACAACTAGGAATGCGTATACCAATGATCTACACCCCGTACTACCCCACCCCTCAAAACCCCCGGACAATCCGGGAGTGGCTGACCGACCACCAGTCACCCGTCCAAGGGTAACGATCACATCCGGAAGTAAGTTCGGCAATCCGGAGGTCCGGATCTGGAATCCGGAAGTCCGCCAAAAGACATTGGCGGGACTTACCTCCGGATTTTTGGGCCATCCGGACCCGACCCCCGGACGATCCGGAAGTCTGGGGTCCACAGTGCTAACACGACACGTCGATCACCGTCACCTTCAAGGGCAAGGATGCTTCCTGCTCAATGGTTCCATCCTTGCATCGGACATGTGGCTTGACCACGCCGTCCGCGTGCCAGCTAATTTCCGCGTCGCTCAGCTCGAACATAAATGATGATACCAAGATGGATAGCACGAGCTCTGATTGATTGTTCGGTCAAGTGAGTAATCGCCCGTATGGCAAAGTGGAGTTTTACTCACTCATCTCAAGCTGCGAGAACTTGAAGCCACTAGAGTGGAGACAAGTGAGTATTTATTGCGGGTGGAATAGGGGTTGGGCTCTTACAGGCAAGCGCGTGGTCCTCCTAGGAAAGTCATCCTAGAACAATATATGAGCTCATGGAACTATTTCCAGCCTATACACTTACGTCGACGAGTAAAGTCCAGGAATCTTTGCTTCTGTAACTCCGGATGGGAGCGGTTGAATCCAGCGAGAGGGTTTGAATTGATCGGCGTCATCTCCCCATGTTTGCCTTGGAGGAGTGTTTCAGCAATACGGTATGAGCACAACTCTGGGACCTACTTGTCTCGATTGGTCGACCCAAGCGATAAATAAATATGCGTGCCTTTCTTGACGTGAATGTTCGAGATCATACTCTTCCCGTCCTTTGATTTGACGGGGTATTGGAGCGGCAGGTCCCAATCCTTTTGTGCTACGCGCTCTACCAGTTGGGCCGGTGAATGTAAACGAAGCGACTCGCGGCAGACGGCGTCGAGATAATTCAATGAGTTGATCTGGTCATAGTCAAGGTCTTTGCCGTATAATCTATGGGCTTCTTGAACTTCCTTGCGTAGCTGCGTTTGAACCTCCGGATTTTGAGCCAGAAGATGCAACGTTCTTGCTAGACCTCCGCTGAAGTGAAGGGGATGTCAGCCACCATAGTTTAGCCGATGTAAGAGTCGGTACCTTGTAGTGTCATGTCCAGCAAATACAAGGCCACTATGGGAGATTATCAGCGAATGACTATGATACGCCTTTGCTCAGCAAGTACTCACGCGACCTGGGATATGATTTCTTCCTCAGTCATTTGTTCCTTGGGTGCCACTACTTGGTTCTGCTTCACTGCGCGACGCAGACGATGTGTTGAGGATGGTGGAAATCAAATGAGAGGAGAGCTTGGCCCACTTACACAAAGCTGACATGATGTCGTTGCCGGCTGCAATTTCAGACTCAAGGGTACCCTTTTCGAGCGCTTCCTTTTTTCGGCGGTAGATATCGGCAGCCTATTGATATATAAAGATGTGGATCAAGGTCTCCAAGCATGTCTATGTAGAACAACATACCGTTCCATCCATAATGTCGGTCACTTTTTTCATTGCTTGCACGGGGCCGATTGGCAGATATTCGACCATCAAACGGCGGAAGTACGCCGGCCCCGCCTTCATTAGATACGGTAGGAATGGTCTAAAATACCACATACTGCCTATAAGGGGGCTTTGACGAACTATGTGAGAGGATTTTCCTCTCCGGGGACTCGCGCATACAGGGTACTCACAACAATTGGCGCGACGCATCAAGATACTCGGGTTCCTTTTCCTCCATCACTCCAAACGAGTAACCCATTCCTACCCGGACAAAGCTCTACTCAGTATGTGTAATGTGCATATAATATTGTATGATCGCCTAGCAATATAACTCCTACCTGCTTGACCAATTATTTCTAGAGCGACGTTGCTCATCCACGTGAAAACATCGACCACATCCGTGTTGCCCCCGTTGGCTCGTGCCTTGGACGCAATGATGTCTTCGAGCTACATAAAAACCTATCAGGACCCACACACTCAACCCACTGCTAGCAATTCTTACATGATAGGCAACAGTGGTGATCGTTGGGGTCTAAAAACGTCCAGTCAGCAAAGGAGGGCAGACTATAATCAATCTGAAGGTTACCACTAGATGAAAGGTTATCAGAATGTGCCAAAGGAGTCTAGTCTAGTGGATAACTTACAAAGGCGCATGTGACTGGCGGTAAATACCGGGTTAAGTATCTGTTTAGTGGGGTGAGAATCAGTATACTATCGAAATATTAAGGCTCACACCTTGCGCTGTAGCTTGTGCTTGTAGCCTACAGAAGGTTAGCAGCAGGAAACACCTGCGCGGGATCGCAGCACTAACCATTGGTTACGAGTATGTTAGGGCCCATAGTTAGCTTAATCCACCTGTCAGTCAGAGCGGGGGCTGGTTAGTGGTTGATACCCTTGGAACTCGTGTATACGTACGAGAGAAATGCCTCGGGTTCTCTGAAGTCATCATACGCTTTAAGGACTATTTCGGTCATAGCACGTGGATCAGAAATCCAGAGTCGGTCTTCCTAATGTAGACCCGTTTTAATCGAGCGTCCCAGAACATTCGGTAGAAGGAGTGCCTACCCCGAGCGTTCCTTTGACTCTGCACACCGCCCCATAATTGGTGAGAAGTTGATCATGGATATCAAGACTCGTTGCGAACTCGAAAATCAGTGACTCGTGCCCTTAGGTACTAAGTTAGCTCCTCGTGGAAGATGGACGCGTGGCCATCGATGCTCACCCCAAAGAAACGATTTGGATGCCGGCCCATCAAGCAAACGGAACTGAGTGGCTCTCTTTAAGGCTTTGGCGACTGCAAAAGCCCCAAAGGTTGCTAGTAAGCCTACCCCGGCGTAAGCTGGATAGTCTTTGAATGCCTGTAGGGTAGCCAAAATCAAGCTTCCGTCGTCCGAGCGAACAGAAAAATTAAGTAGATGTCGCAAGGAAGGAACAGACGGAAGGGTTGAGATAGGCATGTTGTTGAGGTGCTCGATAGAAAACAGGACTAGCATCAGCTTGCGTTTTATACTTGTAGAGGGGAGTCAATGTAAGCCTTGTATTCATAGTTAGTATCTAGGTATGACATCAAGCATCCTCGCGCGCGGTTTAGGAAGCAAGTGATTATCATCGAGCGAGGGCTACAATTACTTGCAGTCTATCTCGTCAGACTGAGATTATTCGGATGAACCCAACTTGATAAGGATTGGTGGCCGCGCCAATGTTGTGGAACCAAAACTATGCTGGTCATCAAAAATGAAGGCGAACGCCTTAAAATGCTTTAGAACAACTGGGGGTTGGCTGCTCTGCAGGCAGAGGTTCGCGCGATTCTCGAGCCAGTCGTTGGCGCTCCCACTAACCAATGGGCCATGGCATGTTCGACCAAGCGCGCGGTTGAAGAACTCACCAACAGTGGGGACACAAGTGATTCTGCCATCACTTGTTCGGAATTTCTCACCGTTACGTAACTAGAACGAATACGAATACAAACACAGTATGTCTTGAGTAATTTGGACGCCGTAACGTGCCATTATATGCGCATATACAGCCAATTTTTGTATGATGCAAAGTTTTCAGATCACCTCTTGTAGGTATGGATTGTATTACGTGAGCATAGCCTTTAGGTTCTGGGAGAGCTTGGCGCCATAGGTTCCTGGATCATCTATATGCCTGCCAGAACTCGCATCTGTGGTGGCAGAATGCAGCGGCCCACAGTTAACCGCGCGGGCCCTTACTGATGCGTGCCGCATAAACGTAAACTCAAAAGGTCCAATTTGAGCGTACAGCGGAAAATATGACTTGGTTTGCGCGCGGATCATCAGGCCTGAGCGCGAAGCTGGGAAGGCACATTGGCAAGGTCTCGGGGCCCGCACGCGCCTCGCTGGGCGCAGATTAGGTATGCGCCTAATCCCGTACGATGATAACCCCGATTCAATTCGATTTTACGTGTTCAGACATTTGCTGTAATAGGACCGGCCTAAATTCACTTTCTCGCCCTGCAGCAAACCTAAACTTCGACTAACCCGGGCTATATGATAGCAGCTTAGCTTATCCCTTTGGTCGACTTTGGCTCATTGTCACGTGACATCCCCTAGCTCTCCGCCCCTATTATGCCGAACACTACCACATCGACCTATTACCACTTCTTCCATTTACGTTCTGCACTGGTAGATCAATAAAAAAAATGCTTATGCTAGTCGTATTATTAGGCCGCCTGGGTACTCTCATGACTCTAGCCGGAGCGCTGCCTCTGAACCGTCGACCTCACAGCATATCTAAATTTTTGCTTGCGGTGGACATGTCTCCTCCCAAAAAAAACAACTTGCGCTCTGGGTCTCTTCTCTTCTACCCTGAACACCCTCGTGAAGTCTCGAGGTCCGACATGAAGGCGAGAGAAAACTCTCCAACTGTGGTGGATGGACCACAGGGTACCGAACAATTGTTTGAGGAAATCCAAGCTGACTGGGAAACTATGCTTGAGCCATGGATACCACACGGCATTACCGGACATATAGACCTCGTTACTAGCTCCTACCTCAATCTCAGCCTAGTAGATCGACTACCGCCGAACACCCAGACAAACACGAACCACAATTCCCCATTCCGATATGACCCTGGAACAGCTTTGATTAGCACGCCTACCCGTAGCTTACGAGGGAACGGAAAATTATACAGGGTTGCAGAGATGGGCTATAGTCAAGCCCCACACCCTGAACCTGGCAGAGTCAACTCGACTGTCCCATATGCATATCGTTTGTACGCCAAGTCCCTAGGCCGGGGTACCAAATTTTGGATGCTAAAGTCGCCCGACCTGGATTTCCTCGCTGGCGAAGGGGAGAAGGGTAACTATACCTCTGGAGTAGGGATTGCATCTGGTCCAGAATTGGGACCAAGCGACGGTATGGAGTATCCTGTCACGCTTCGGGCCCCTTTTATCAACCGGGAACATCGAGGAGTCTACGCATACTGCGCGACATACGATCCAAACCCACAGGGTTCAACTATGAGTCTGAGTGTCGCGCCGTGTGGACGTACTTCTTGCGTTTCCGAGCCTCTCGGAATGAACGGTACCTCGGCGTTTGCCATGCATACACTCCAACATTGGACATCTGATTTTCATTCTTACGACTACGGCCCCGTTCCGAGCTCCAATTCAAACACGGGTAGCTCAGGCCAACTCGCACAAACCATTTCCCGCAATCCAGATGGAACCGTTGCTCCAGGAGTCTTCAACATCCAGTCATGCGATCACTTAGACCCTAGCTGCCACGCCGCGCAGGTATTCCTGTACGATTCAACAACGGGTATTATTAGGCCAATATACAACCCTGGAGGAATGGAAGGACACGACGGAACACATATTCAGCCTCCAGGTGAGGTTGAACTGCAACCAGTACCGTTATGGCGAGGTGTGATCATGAAGTTCGAGGTGGAGGATCGCCGACCACTCCAAGGCACTGGGTTGAATCGCACCACGGAGGTTCAGGATCTTGCGTTCGATAGAAAAACACAACCCCAGCCCGAATTTCAGGAGTTGATTGAGTAGCCCGTCGTGAAAAAGGCGGGAGAGGGGTCAGAAACCAATGATTCTGCGCCCGACGGCCCTCATACTTTACCTTGGCGGACAGACAAGATGGAGATTGCATTGAATTTTAGCAACAACGACTCGGCGATTGACACTGACTCACCCTCCACAGTTTCTAACCGAACAGATTCCAGGAGACGCAGGGAACGAATATGAAGATGGCTGGCTGGAACTGGCTTGGCTCCACGATTGACTGCGGGCACCGTTTCCGCGATTGTGTCTCGTTGGCTTAGAGGCAGGTTATTTGTCCATGTGGGTTTTTATTTCATTTTAAATCGTATGTATAGTAAAGTTGAGTTGGGGCCTAGCCCTATGTACAACCTCTGTGAAAAAGCGA
Source organism: Ceratobasidium sp. AG-K (assembly GCA_037039685.1). NCBI lineage: Eukaryota > Fungi > Basidiomycota > Agaricomycetes > Cantharellales > Ceratobasidiaceae > Ceratobasidium > Ceratobasidium sp. AG-K. The sequence continues at coordinate 686,985 of JAWNGF010000002.1, forward strand.
GCAAGAGAGAGAAAAGGAAAGAACACGAAAGGGCAAACCCAGCACGTAAGGTAGGGTAGAGAAAACTGGACGTAGAAGGAGATCACTAAGCTGAAACTATCTAAGTGTGTCTGCGAATCGACGCGTGGCTTTGATGTAGCCAAAGAGCGCCTGGATGCCCTCGGGGGAGGGCAGAAGGAACTCAAGAGTGAGAAAGTCCCGCCCCCTGGAGCCCAAATGCTCGTGTCGATCTTCCCCATACACTGCACAACGAAAGAGGTAATGCGAGACCGTTTCTGGTTCCGTCGCGCAAAGCTCGCAAGGGTGCTTTTCAGAACAGCCTATTCTGTCCGTGTGGTTTAACTATGCTTGTACTAGCACATGTGGATGGTATGATTCCAGAATAGCTAGTTCATTAGTCATCCAAGGTCGTGATGATTTAGCACCTGAAATTGAAGTCCGGAGACTCGGTAATTTACGTGTGGTGAGGGAGCCATATCGGTGGAAAATGGCGTCGCACAAGGCGACCAGAACTGTAAGTTGCATGACCGCGCCTCTTGGCAAATTCCGTTCTACGCAAGTCGTCAGGCTGGCCCAGCATAGAGTATATGCGCGCTGAAAACAAACATTCAACCCTCTAAGCCCTGCAAATATTGCCACAACCATGAAGCTACTAGCGCTACATTCAGCTTGATAGATCGGAGATACTATTCCAATCAAACACGTTTCGCTACCTGTTCAGTGAGCAGCAATAGAGTGTTTGTCAATACTTGAATGGTATGTTGATCTCGTTCAGCTTTCATGGACATAGTATTACAACGAACGTCAGTTGGTGCCAGAGGGCCGGCGTTTCAACAGGCGGAGTCAGAGTCGAGTGATTACAAAAGTAACAAGAAAACAAAAACAACATTAAACACAACAGAAAATAAACTCGTGGTGTGGGTAATTGAAGCACCATTGATGATAACATAGGGTGGGGTGGTGGTTGGCGTTGCCGTAAGGGTATTGGAAGTCGTTAAAGTCGTTAAAGTTGTTTGTGAACTTGTCGACATGGTGGATATACTCAAAGGGGTAGTAGATGTAGTCGATATTGAGGTCCCTGATGCAGTTGAAGGAGCCGAGGAAGTAAGCGCCGACGTAGAAATGATCGAGCTAGAGGTGATGGTTGTAGGGACTGGCTGTGTAGCAGGTTCGCCAATGTATTGTCGGCCTAGGTCGTTAATGATACCAGCTGGGCTCATTAGCGCTGTGAGCTGCCTCATGACGATATTAGTTTCAAGCCGAGGGGGTGTAATCAGCGAAAGCATATCACCCACGTTATTAACGTTGTTGGGCAGTACAGCCATCGCCCCAAACCATGCATAGCGCTCCACCCAGGGTGTCTGGTCCATGTAAGTCTGGGTAGTGTTCAGGAACTGGACAATTTCATCATATGTACATTGCGCGCCATTCACCTGCGAAATCTTGTTATTCTCCGTCATCACTAGCTCTGTGAATTACAAACGTACGAAGTTTTGACACGAGTACTCGGTAACCCAGATGGGGCGTTGGAAAGTGTTGTGGAAATCTTCCAGGTATGCAATAAATTCCGCCGCGATATTGCCATACCAGTCTGCTCATAGGGTGTCTATTCAATGGAATAAGAAGCAACGAAATCAGTGCTCTTACGCAACGCGACAAAGTCGACTGTGCACCCTTCGCACACAGTGAGAAACTCTTGCAGCCACGTTTTCCCATTCGGTGCACTTGTCGTAGCCGGAGCACCAAGCTGAACGCCAGACGATTTAAGGGGTTCCAAATATGTTTTCCACATATTGGCAGCATCTTGAGGGCTCATGTTCGCCTGAGTAGGTTCTTGGGGTCTATAGTAATCTGGCTTGAGACAAAGTAAATACATAATAATGATCAAACGTACTCGTTCATTCCTAGAATATGTTTCCATCCATTGGTAGAAATGGAAGAAGAATTGACCACACTGGAGAATGTTGCAACGTCCTTATTACCCCATAGTTGTGGTACAAACTCTAATTCTGTTGGCGGTGGAATCACCCAAGACTGGGGCGACCATGTAAAGTACCTGTCGGGTCCAGGTTTCAGTTCCATAAGGGTCGACCTGCGAGAACTAAATCGATTTACCACCAGCTAACCTCATGTCCCTCGAATTGAGAGATATTGCCTCCCCCGCCCCAGCCCAAACCGGCCTTGCGAGTCGTAGTCGATTGTCGTCTTGAATTCGGCAAAGCAACAGCTTCTGCGAGATGTGTCTGGTATAAAGTTGGTATCAAATAAGCGATGGAGAGTAGGCTCGAAAAAATAGCCATCGTCCAAGAATTACAGTAATCGGGATTTTGGACTTCGGTATCGATTTCGTCGGTCGGGCGTAACAGGTCGTAGGGGGTCACAAAATGCGGGATAAAAGAGACTAACGAAGCCCACGAGTACTCCATCCTTTAAATCACTGGAAGCGTGGAGCGGTGCCTCATAAACAAGAAATCTGACATTGATGCACGAACCGCCAAGCACCTCTGTTACTGACGTCAGATCACGTGCGTTTTTGTAACTTTCACAGATATGATTCATATAAACCTCCGTTATTCAGGTATATGCACGAGGGTATTTACTTGCACGACCGTGTCAGAGAAAAATAAAGCAGAGAAATACGGAAAGACAGAGAAGGCCCATTGGGATGGCGAGTCGCCCTGTACCCCCGTGCGTCATCGGGCCCTGGGATCCAATATATTGTTTACCGAGGTCATTGATTTCTCCTGAAGAATCCATCAGGCCAGTGTCCTGTTCTGAAGTCTCAGTATGACGTCGGCCGGACAAAAGGAAACATCTGTGACCTCATTTATTGGTGTCTTGGCCATCGCGCCGAACCACGCGTACCGCTCAATCCAGTCGGTCTCGTCCATGTAGGTCTGCGTCTCCTCCAAGAACTTGACGATTTGGTTATAAGAACATTGAGGCCCGTTGTTCTGGATTCTGTAGTTAGTGGGTGTTCGCATAGTCAACAACCGCGACGCACAAAGTTCTGGCAAGCCCATTCAGTGACCCATATGGGTCGCTGAAACGCATCGTGATACTCATTGATGTGTTGAATAAACCGAGTCGCATTCACGTCGTACCAGTCTTGAGGCATTATGATATTAGAATCGCCGTGTGCTCGGGTTGGGCGGCAAACTGACTCACGTAGGGCAATAAAATCAACAGTGCAGCCTCCATTACAATTACCAAGAAAGTCCCACATCCATTGAATTCCGTTCGGTCGGCTCGAAGGTGCGGGTGAACCTAGCCGGATATTAGGATTGGCAGCTTTGAGCGGCTCTAGATACGTTTTCCACATATTGGCCGCGTCGGCCGGGCTCATATTCGATTGGGATTCTTCTTGAGGCCTAAATAACAACGGGCTTCAGACCATAAAAGGAGGCTGATTGGTTAAAAATACCGACTCGTTCATACCCAGGATGTGGGTCCAGCCATTTGACGAGATTGTAGCCGGTGTCACTGCCTCGCTAAATGCCGAAACATCTTTCCCTCCCCATAGCATTGGAACGAATTCAAGATTTGGTGGAGGCTGTACCCAGGACGTTGCGGTCCAAGTGTAGTACCTGTGGAGATTTCTCGTACCCCAGGCTAAGAGAACTAGTACCGAGGTACTCACCATGATACCTTTCCATTCTCGAATTGAGAAATTTCACCTCCACCTCCCCAGCCAAGCCCCGCTTTCGTGGACGAGTCACGAGGGTAGCTCTTCGGCGTGATGGCCACCGCAATGGACGCAAAACTCGCGGACCATATCAAGGCAGGCGTTGATAAACAGAACAGGCGTACCATCGAATGCGCGAAGAGAATGTCGGGATCTTTAGCCTTGTAAACGGGAGCATTTTATGTGCCGCCGGGGATGAGCTCAGAGTGGGGCTTGTCTAGATGACGTCACCAAATCTGGGCGAAACGGACCAAACAGCTGCAGGTCCAACGGCAGACATTGCATTAAACAGCACAACGGCAAGTAATCCTACAATCGCACCTCGGCAGAAAACATGTTCTCTTCTATCGTCGCTTGGGAGAATTGGACCCATCACCGTCGTTCTCCGCCTTGCGCTTCATCGCAAACCCAAACGCGACTTTTCCTCGTTCCAATCCACCAGCGGGCGAAGCTGAACCAGAAACAGGCTCCGCGGTGACTCGGGTGAATGTGGGCTTCATCTTTATGGGAGCGGCAGCGGCGCTTGACGCGGGTGTTGCTGTGCCGGTGCTCGGTGCGGTGACATTGGCCGAATGGTTGGCGGGGACGGCAACAAATCCAGTAATATCGACCGAGGTCATGACTGGGGTCGCCTCCCCCTCCGCTTTCTTCTTTTTCACTTTATCCGCAGCCTTGTTGGATTTGGAGAGGTCGCGGTTGTCGAGGAATTCGGCCAGTTGGGGCACGGCGCTAATTAGATACTCAGTAAAAGAATTATAAAATGTTGATTCAACGTACCCTCGGTTTCCGACAGAGAGCACCATGTGAGCCTGCCCAGCTTTCTCCTGCCTCGCCTGGAACGCCCTGTTCATGCTCAGCGGGGTATCACCACTGATCATGGCCTCCCGCTTCTTCTCCTCGGCGATCTTTTTCATCCGCTTTTCCAACTTGGCCCTCCCGCTGCCCTTTCCATGGAACTTGTGACTCAACGCCTTCCACGCCTCCTTCCTATCAAGCTCCCGGCCGCTCTCGTCGTAGTACTTGAGCTCGATGTCAGGTTTGTAGTCCTTGAAGCTCTCCATGGTATCGCGGGCTTCTTGCTGGTCTCGTACACGGTTCTCGTACTCGCGTGCTGCTTGATCCTTGTTCTGTCCACGGGACCTCAGACGTGCGAGTTCGCGTTCAGCACGTAGGCGACGGTGAGATGCGAGCCAGGCGTCTTTTTGTTTCTGAAGTCGCTCGCGCTCCTCGACCTCCTGGTCAGGCCCCGCTAGGATACCCTGTTGCTTCAGGACCCTGAGTGTCGAGGCCATGCCACGACCCGAAGTCGCCGCCGCCGCCGCAGTACCCATCTAATGCGGGTTCACGTCAGAGGTGGCACGAGGCGAAGGATGTAGTACTCACGTCAAGTTCGTCCACCGGAGGGCCACTAGGCTCAGCATCTGGCATGCTTCCGCCAGCAGCTGCAGTAATCATTCCCTCGATGGCGTTCAGCATAGCCTCGTCATCCTCTTCGTCCGCCTCGCCCTCTTCCTTCTCGTCGTCTACATCCATACTCTCTATTGCCCGGTCTGCTTCGGCCGCGGCGGCGGGGGCGGGGGCGGGGGCAGGCGCAGAGAGTTGCAGCGCGAGTTTCTTGGGGTCCGCGGCGGCGACTGGGTCAAACGTCACGGATCGCACGAATTCAGAGGTATCGTCCAACTCGAGACCGCCAGTCGGCTGTTCTTCGTTACGCATCGCGGCTTCTGCCTCGGCTTCGTTCTTTTCTTCGGCAACTGTATCGTGGGTTAGTGACACGTTTAATTATCCAAACCATCGACGCACCTCGTTTGGCGAGTTCCTCGGGGCTCAGTTTGTTTATCTTTCGGGCTTTGGATCGCCGACTTCTTGCGAGAGCGGCTTGCAGCTCGTCGTCGTCGACGAAATTCGCATCCAAGTTACGTTCCCGACGAACAGGCGCGATCGAAGGCTTCTCGTCGACTTCCATCTGAGCTGATTCCGCTTCGGGCTCTGCTTCGGGCTGGTTACGACGAGAGGCGCGCTTTTTCTTTGTCTAGGGATATTGCTATGTGGGTGAATAATAATCAAAAATCGACGTTAGACTGACCTTGGGCTTTTTGAATCCAACGTCTCCTTCCTTCAGGTAGTCCGAGATTTCCACATTCTCTGCGTTCCCAAGCCAGATCAGCCTCGGGCCTCCGATAACGGGCAGTACATAGAACTCACTGGAGTAATCCAAGGACAACAGGGCACGGTTGACGGACATGGTATCGTCGTCCTTGATGTTCACTTTTGGACCAGACTGGGCCGCGGCGCCTCCAAGTCGGAAGGATTGCTATAACCATAATGCTTAGCAGGATGGAGACGGCAGACGAACATAAGACGCACCGCTTGCTTCGGACCATCAATGTCCTCGTCGTATTTGGATAAGACACTGCGCTTCATTCCTGCGGCGCCAGGGGTGAACTCGTCGTCGTCATAGCCGGTATAATCGCGCCGCTTGGTCTTGAGCTCGTGCCTCTCGCGATCCTTTTCATCCTCGGCCATGTCGATATTTTGGAGCTCGTCCTCTGCCGCGACGGGTCAACATGCAACCCTGCTATGGTAGGCCGAGGCGACTCACCCTCGTTATCCAGAATCCGACTATCTTTGAGCGTCAGAATCCGGTCCTCGCCTTCATTGAGCCCCTCAAAGTCGTGGCTGACCTTTAAGCCCTCCAGATCACCTGGTTGGACCAATCAGCGTCTTCGTCGTTCATCAACACAATGCAACCCACGTTCATCATAAGTCGCGGTCGCCACCTTGCCCAGTTTCTCCAACTCGGCCTTTTGTTTGGCCGCCAGCTCCTTTTCCTTCTTCTTGGCCCGCTTGATCCAGTTCTTCGCGTCCATCGTCACATCGTCCTCGGCGTCACCCAACGTTGCGCCGACCAGACGACGGTTGAGTTCAAGCTGGTTGCGACTCCTGTAGAGACACAGACATGGGTATCAGAGTGCTGTTGGATGCTATGGACTGTTCGTGGCAAAAAGAAATGCTGTTCTAGCAACGAAGTCTGCGAACAGAGCAAGTACTCACTTGGCAATTCGTTTGGCGATGTCACTATAGTCGCAATACGAGGAAATAATCAGCTTCCATTTGGCCTGTAGTTCAACACAACCGACCTCTTCTTCTTTTCCTCGTCCTCTGCTCGTTTGCGCTTTGCATAGTTCTCCTCTGCCTCCTGGTCCTTGTCATTGCTAGGTGCCTTGTCGTCCGTCAACGGCTTGAGACCGAGAGAGATACGAATCTTGTTGGTCTCTTCGAGCGAAATGGATTCTTCCATAGTGGCTAGTGTTGTGGTGGTGGTGGAAAATGAATGACCGGGTTGCAAATGAGGGCACCTAAGCGCTCGAAAGTGGAGGGGCGAGTAAGCGCCCAGACTTTGAGCCGACGCTGTGATCAGCCATACAAATGTCCTCGAGGTGGCCGAGACAATGCCCCATGTCAACCATACCGTGGCCGGGCAGCCAAACCGTCTACTAGTTACAAGTTCTTCATCCAGACGTCGTCTCAGCTATACCGTAGGGAAAAAGCTTCTCGGATGAACAACTAACAAAACGGTGCCAAAGAGAAGGTGAATAGAGGTATGAGTCTATATCTCTTCAAGGCAGAACGCTTGTCGCTCAGGTGCACATTGGCTTCCTTCTTGAAACAAACATCAACCGCATTGATCCCATCCCAGGATCTGAGACCTTGTGCTTCACAACGAGGTTCACAAATGGGATCTACTCCAACTCTTACCGCCCAGGCGGCAATGTGCACCCGATTCCTCATAGCCAATGGTATAAGGCAACTAATGCTCAAGTAAAACATGATATAGAGCTGAAGGGAACGAACAGCGAAGACTGAAAGGATTGTGATAAATGAGCAGCTTGACAGTCAGAGGTCCCACCATCGGCGAAGCCGTCGAGTGGTATAGGTGCATGCTCTCCAAGTCTTGCTCCTAGATATCTCCAAATGTGAAGCGGCATATGAGAAGGAATAAATCCGTAGTTGCATGCAGTCCGATGTCTGTGAGACCATCAGGATAGATAATCAGCTTTCATGCAGCATTTTGCCAAGACACATGAAACTCTACCAATTAGGCCCTGCTCGGCAGCGGATACCACGCTATTTTAGAGTCGACTAAAATTCAAGATATTGGGCTAATTAGTTACCCCGGGTTCACAACCTTCCGATTCGTTGACTATTGGATAGTTTTGACTTGCCTCCGATACAGAAAACTAGGTTTATTGTACAGGTATTGGTTAAATACGGCTCGCAGAGTCTATTCTTGGTCAATGCTTTCATTACACGAGTTCGCTGACTATATGCGTGTACTGCTGGTTCTGGTTCCAGAAGTCCTACCGTTAGGAATGGATGAAAGAGCTCCAGGTCCCACAGAGCAGGACCCACGACACCCTTGGCGTCTATCATAGTGTGTCTGCTTCGGATCGCGCATCCGGTCGGTCTTGACCATCGCCTCGCGTTGAACACACTGATCACACGAAGTACCCCATTGCTGTATTTGTAGCCCGGCGACGTGCATCTCCTTTCCTCTCACATTCTCTCCCTCTCCCCCGTATATCACTCGCCCATATGACATCCGAATCTAGGGACTGGTGGAACAACTTGTTCCGGAACTGTCTGCCACGTACTCGCCAGCGTTCGAGATCGGATCCATCTCCCTCATCGCCCACATCAAACGCACACTCGACTCCGCTCAAGCCAGTCTCAAGCCAACCGAAAGCAACCACAGCCTCCCGGCCAGAGGTCGTGTTGTCTGACGACATTCATCCGATCGCAGAGACAAAGGGCTCAGCTGTGCCGGGAAATCTCGAGGTAGCACTCAAAGGCCTACAGGCGAGCCTAGATGTGTTTCCGCCACTGCAGCTTGCCGTTGGAGGGTTGTTGGAGTGTATGACCAACCTGAAAGTATGCAAGGTGTATATCTCATTGTGCTAAAATTGAATCATTCGGTGGTAGATAGCGCATCAGAACCGTCAGGCATACGAAGAAATCCTGGGGAATCTTGCCAACTTAGCTAATCAGCTACAAAGACACGTCTCAGAGTCAAAGCCAACCTACATGCCGTGCTCGATTGATAACGTAGCAAGGTAGGTTATCTCGAGACGCCACCAGTGGTCATCAAACTCAGCATATTAATAGATGCATCGGGGATCAAACTCGACACATACGAGAACTCAAAGATCGCTCGAGGGCGAGACAGTTTGCTATGGCTGAGGAAGACGAGCAGAACGTGCTGAGGTGCTACCGTCAACTTGAAGCCTTGTTTCGTCAGACGCAGGTACTCGAATCGAAATAACGAGTCCCAGTAGTATTCTAACCAACTCATAGACTGATATCTCGCTTAGTATATGGGATGCTGTGCGCGAGCAACACGTGGTTCGTCATACACGCTTCGTTATGCAAGCCACCACTAAACTACAAGTACCTAGGAAACACGTTTACAGGGTCTAGGCCCAGCAGATGATGCGTACTACAACTCAGCGCTACCTGACACACTGGACAAACGACAAGCTTGCACACCTAATACACGTACTAAGGTACTTGAAGACTCGAAGAGCTGGACACGCAGAGGTGGTGTCCCCAAGATATACTGGATGAATGGCATGGCTGGCACCGGCAAAACCACAATCGCATACAGCCTATGCAAACTACTGAAAGACGACCAGCAGCTCGCGGCGAGCTTCTTCTGTTCCCGATACTCACCCACCTGCCGAGACGTAAACAAGATAGTCCCCACAATCGCTTACCAGCTTGCACGGTACTCGAACCCATATCGTCATGCGCTTTGTCGGACGTTGGACAGCAACCCGGACGTTGCGAAACAAGACATCGAAACGCAGTTTGAGAGCCTCATTGTAAAGCCGTTGGGGTCCGTCAGAGCGGCTCTACCAGGTGATCTTGTGGTAGTGATCGACGCGCTGGACGAGTGCTCCAATGAAAGTGGAACGACCCAAGTGCTTGACCTGCTGTTCCGACATGCGGGTGACCTTCCGATCAAGGTGTTCGTGACCAGCCGACCCGAGCCAGCTCTTGTCAGGAAGATAACAAGCCAGGAACTTGGCTCCCGCTCAATTGTGCATCTGCATGACATCGAGGATTCCCTGGTACAAGCAGACATTCGAACATACCTGGATTCGGCGCTATTCTCTTTGAAACTGCCAGCGGAGCAGATTGACTTGCTGGCAACACGGGCGGGCAGGCTTTTCATTTTTGCCGCCACCGTTGTGCGTTTTATTTCGCCGCAAAACGATTCTGTTGATCATGAGGAACGATTAGCCATGATGCTGCGCGTCGCCTCCGAGCCAGGCACCCAAATACAAGGTTACAAAACTCTAGACAAGTTGTACTCGAATATCCTCGCCAAGACATTAGAAGAAGCGGAAGAAAACCAGGGCGAGACCGATATGAGACGTCGCGTACTCTGGACGATTATATGCGCACGCGAGACCATGAACACGGCCGCACTAGCTCAGCTACTCTACGTGAGCGAAAAGAAGGTCGAGCTGGCGATAAAGCCACTACAGTCTGTGCTACACTGGTCGACGGCAACCGGAGTGGTGTCGACCCTCCACGCATCATTCCCCGACTTCTTACTAGACCATAGCCGCTCGGAACGATTCTACTGTGACCATGTCAAACATAGCGCATCTCTAGCAACATGCTGCTTCAATATTATGCAACGATCCCTTCGCTTCAATATTTGCGGGCTTGAATCATCGTATCTACTGGACAAGGATGTGCTGCAGATCCAGGCCCGAGTCGACAAGGAGATCTTACCCGGATTATTCTACGGGTGCCGGTACTGGGGTGATCACTTGTCAGTTGCAACGACACCGAGTGAATTGCTATCGGCCCTTGAAGACTTCCTCACGAACCGCCTTTTGTTTTGGATGGAGGTTCTGAGCGTGAAGCAATGTGTCGAACAAGGAGAAGGAATACTCAGCCGAGTACTCGCGTGGCTTCCGGTGAGTGAATTTACCAGGATGAGTGGTGGACTAGACTGACTTGGCGCAGAGCGACGCGACATATCTGTCAGCCTTCACACACGACGCACGCAACTTTGTAACAACCTTTGCAGCCAATCGCACCTCGAGTAGCACTCCCCATATCTACATATCCACCCTACCCTTCACGTCGAAGGAAAGTTATGTGCGGAGAACCTACTGGCCGAAAACACGCGGTCTGATGCGGATTGAAGGCCCAGGAATGGATGCAAGAGGCCACTCTGCGCTTGCAACTTGGGACGCTGGCAGCATGGTCTTGAGCATTGCACTCTCAAGCGATGGGAAGCGCGTTGTCTCTGGGTCTTACCGCAGCTGTACAGTGAGCATCTGGGATTCGTCCAGTGGCGCTTGTGTTATAGAACCCCTGATGGGTCACGAGGGTGCGGTCTGGTCGGTCGCTTTCTCCCCGGACAGTAGCCGCGTTGCATCCGGATCTGGGGATCGCACTGTCCGTCTCTGGGATGCACAAAAGGGTAGCCTAATCACCGGCCCGCTCCAAGGCCATACCTCAGCAGTCAGATCTCTGGCGTTCTCAGTCGATGGAACTCGCCTCGCTTCCGGGTCCAGTGATTCTACGATTCGAATATGGGATGCATACTCTGGCGCCCAGCTCGACGAACCACTCAAAGGACATCAGGGCGCTGTAACGTCGGTTGTATTTTCTCCAAATGGCAAGCATCTTGCATCCAGCTCTGTCGACCAGACCATCCGCGTTTGGGACTTCCAGGCAGGCACGACAGTTGACAGACCGATTGAAGGCCACACAGGTGCAGTGTACTCCGTCGCGTACTCCCACGACGGACTGCGACTGGCATCCGGCTCGGAGGATTGCACAGTTCGAGTATGGAACGTATCCGAGGGAACACTGCTTGTCGGTCCGTTCCAGGGCCATTCCAACGCTGTGAGCTCGGTCGCGTTCTCACCCGACGGCACTCGAGTCGTATCTGGTTCGTCTGATGCAACAATCCGCGTGTGGGAGACTGCCAGTGGAACACTGTTGGCTGGACCACTCGAGGGCCACAGCAGCGATATCCGGTCGGTGCTATTCACGGCAGACGGCACACGCATCATATCTGGTTCTACCGATCGCACGATCCGTGTATGGGATGCCCGCCAAGGATCGACAGGCGCTACCGAGTCGTCGGGACACACCGGCGGCATCTACTCTGTTGCCTGGTCACCAGACGGCACACGCGCTGCATCTGGCTCGAGCGACAAGACGATCTGCGTCTGGGACACGCACAGCGGCGCACTCGTCGCTGGTCCGTTCAGAGGTCACACCGACGAAGTCAACTCGGTGGCATTCTCGCCCGACGGAGCACGCATCGTGTCTGGCTCGGACGATCACACCTTGCACACCTGGGACGCGTCCTCTGGCGCTTTACTTGTCGGTCCGATCGAGGGTCACACCGATTGGGTCCGTTCGGTTGCGTTTTCGCCTGATGGCAGCCAAATTGCATCCGGTTCCGATGATTCCACCATCCGACTATGGAACTCGCACACCGGTGCATCAGTCGCCAAGCCATTCGAGGGCCACACCGAGAGAGTCACGTCGATCACATTCTCACCCGACGGCGCTCACATCGTGTCTGGCTCGTACGACGACACGGCTCGAATGTGGGACGCCAACGACGGCACCACTCTCTGGACGTCTGACGCCCACACCAACCATGTCAACCGCGTGGCGTTTTCACCCGATGGGGGCCGAGTCGTGTCTGGTTCAGGTGACTGTACCATTCTGGTGTTGGACTCGCGTGACGGTGCGGTGCTGCATGGTCCGTTCACAGGTCATACCGAACGTGTCTGGTCCGTCGCATTCTCGCCCGATGGAACACGCGTCGTCTCTGGCTCTGAAGATCAAACGGTGCGAGTGTGGGACGTGGCGAGCGGTGCGATGGTGGCTGGTCCACTCAAGGGTCATACCATGATCGTTTACTCTGTCGCATTCTCTCTCGACGGTGCGCGTATTGTCTCTAGCTCAACTGACCGCACGATTCGGATCTGGGATGTAGCCGCCATCACCCAAGCAAGCGCCACATCGTGCAACGACTGGTCCATCGAGAGCAACGGGTGGCTGACCGACTCGAACTCGCAGCGTCTGTTCTGGGTGCCATCCGACCTCCGTCGTAGGTTTGGGCTCCTTACTCCCTCCAATCCCATTGTGATCAACGCTGATTGTACGACTCGCATTGACGATGCCATCCTGATTGGAGATCGGTGGCATGAGTGCTACAATGCGTCATCGGTGTCCGTTTCCGACTAGTCAGGGTATGTCTTGCTATTCAACGTATCTTTGATTTTCGCTATCACTCTTCTTTGCTATATCGTGCACGTAGACATGTACTACAGATATAAAGTTGCTTCATGTATCTACCTCTCGTCTTTAACTTTATCGTCTTTGATATCGCGTCCAGCAGAATAATCTCATTCGGGGTCCTGGTGGCTGTTGTGATATTGCCGATCGGTGGACTCGGCGGTACCTCCACAGTCGTCTACATTTGCGAATGCAATAAGGGAGTCGACGAGGGAAAGATGACTTATGAACTACAACTACTCCGAGGAACTCACTGAGTTTGGGGTGCCCGTGAGCGGTGAGGGCCATTCGGCACAGGACGAGGGCGAGAGGACGGCAGGGTCGGATTTGCCTCGATCAAACATTTTAGACTCAAACCCTATTCGAGGCCCATGACGTCATCTAATGAACGACCTGCCGATAACCCCACTTCGGCCAGCTTGTTCTCACTGTCTGCTCGAGTCATGGCATTTGCATACGGAACCCGACCGATAACATGAAGTCCACGAGGGGAAGGCAGTATCTCCAGGATGAGCGGGCGGGAGGCGGAGTGCTGCCATGGAGGAGAGGGCGATCTGAAGCGAAAACCTGGATGCTGGAGACGGCTCGCGTTGACACGGCGCCAAAAGGGCGCAATGTTTCGGTAGAATGTCACATTGTTTGTACTTCGATTGTCAGACCTGGGGAACGGAGCAGCTGCGTATCAACAAAACACGGTATATCAAGAGGAAGATGCCCAACGAGAGAAGGGTTAATATGATATAATCAAAACAATGCAATGTCTAAGGTTGATAGTACTGATGGGAATAGCCGCCCGTCCTTGCTCGCCAGTGGGTACTTTTGGGCGCACGGCAAGCTTTCGATTTTCTTTACTGGTGAAGTCAAACTGAGCAGAAGCGCCTGCCCGGGCTGACCTCCCGGTCACGCGTTCAATGTTGGCTTGCCACTCAGTGCTGTCAATTGTGGGTCAGTGACCCCAGCTTGCCCCGGTTTCCGGAGTCCAACCGCTACCTGTATCTTGTCCGTAGCTGGGTTTTCAGCACCGAAACTTCTTATAGTAGCCCAAATTCCTTCTACGGGAACAATCACTTAACACTAGTTGAGCTGTTTTTCAGTCAGGTAATGAGATACGAGCAAGGGAAAGACCCCGGAAAACGGGTCAAGCTGAGGTCACCGACCCCCAATTGACAACACTGCTTGCCACCATCAACGCGAGGTAGCTAACTTACCATCATGGCCTTGAGATATTGAAGGTTTAAATCCACAAATCGCAATGGATCAATGTCGAATATCAAGCGCATCTGTTTCCGACCAGGCATCGTATGTCTTGCTATCCAATGTAACCTTTCCTTTCGCCACTACTCTTCTTTGCTATCTCGTACGCATAGATATACACTGCATGTATGACACCGACCCATGTATCCACCTCCCGTCTTCAATTTCATCGCCTTTGATGTCCACCAGAATGATTTCATTCGGGGACCTGGTGGCTGCTGTAATATGGTCGATCAGTGGACTCAACGGCACCTCCACAGTCATCTACATTTATGAATGTGATGAGGTAGCCGACGAAGTAAAGCTGGCTTATGAACTCACCTACCTGTGGGTAATGACCCGGGTTTGAGATGCCCACTTTTTGGGAGGGGTCGTCCAGCAAGGATCGAGGACGAGAGATTGCGGGTTGAGCTGGCGATCAAACTTCCGAGGCTGGCTCAAAGCCTACTCATGATCAGGGTCTATTACGACATCTAATGAACACCAGCCTGTCGACAACCGCCACCTCGGTCAACTTGATCTCGCAGTCTGTTCGAGTGATAGCATTTGCACTTAAATCACAACAACCTATCTATAATGACGTAGGTCATCTCTCAGGGAAGCGTAGGCAAGGCGACGGCCTGCCGTTGTTGTTCAAACCATCGGACGGGTGCCTTGTGTTCTTCAAGTGTGGTACGTGCTTGAGCGCAATTCCTCGATGGAGATTTGTATCTATATCATTGCTTGGGCTGAGTATATTTCAACACCTGCAGGTCCAGCTGCCTGCAAATGGTTATATATGGCTTTCAAACATACCAGAGATACCTGTTACTAATTGTCCTTTGTATGTCATACATTCAGTGACTACATGCGTACCGTTGATACTTATCTTAGAAGAGTCCTGGAGCCAATGAATGATGGCATGATCAAATGGCTCATAGGGCAGTACCCTGGCCTCATCACGCCGCATCATTCATGCCACATCTACTTCGGGTAGCAAGTTCGGTCAGTTTCAGCCGTCATCTCGCCTTTCGCGCGCTGATACCCGGTGCGCCCTTGTTAAATTGGTAGCTCGGCGACGAAATTTTCTCCTCGTTCTCGCTCTCGTCGTATACAACACGTTCATATGACATCCGAATCTGATGACTCGTGCCCAAATACTCACCAGAGCTCGTGGCTGGATCCATTGCCGCCTCCTCTCGTATCTAATGCGCACTCAATCCCGCCGAATATAGTTACAACCCAACCCAACCAAACGACAGTTGCTCCGCCAGTGAGGATGTCATCTGATGACGCTCATTCGATTGCAGAGACAGTGGATTCAACCGTGCCTGGAAATCTCAAGGTCGCACTCGATGACCTGCAGGCGAGCTTGGATGTGTTTCCGCCACTGAAGATTGCCGTAGTTGGGTTGCTGGAGTGTGTGACAGATCTAAAAGTATGTAACGCATATATTCTGCCGTATAAATACTTACACATCCGGGCTCCTAGATATCGCACCAGAATCGACAGACATACGAAAACTACTTGAATAGCCTCGCCGACTTGGCCAATCAGATACGAGTGCACATCTCAAACTCAAAGCCAACCTACACGCCGTATTCGATCGACAACGCAGCTAGGTAGGTCCCCTCGAAATACCGCTGGTAGGCAGCAAACTCACCGCACCGATAGATGCATCAAAGACCAAACTCGCCATATTCAAGAGCTAAGAGACCGCTCGAGAGCGAGACAATTTACTGTGGCAGAGGAAGACGAAGAAAATGCATTACAATGCTACCGCGAAATTTTTGACGCGTTCATCCGTGCACAGGTAGGTGCAGGTGAATAGCAAAAATAACTGCGACCTAGGTTCTAACTGATTCTCAGATTGATATCTTACGCAGTAAATGGGATGCTCTGCCCGAGCAACAAGTAGTCCGTCATTCATCGGGCATCGCTCCAGCCCTAACTAACGCGCACGCACTTAGGAAATGGGTTTACGCAACCTAGCCCCAGCAGATGATGCTATCTATAACTCGACTCTACCTGGCACGAGTAAACGACATGCTTGTACACTGGGCACGCGGGCCAAGATTCTTGAAGACTCGAAAGATTGGACACGTCGAGGTGATGTTGCCAATATATACTGGATGGACAGCACAGCTGGCACTGGTAAAACCACGATCGCATACAACCTGTGCAAACTACTCGAAGCTGACAGGCAGCTTGGTGCGAGCTTCTTCTGCTCTCGATACTCGCCCACCTGTCGAGACATAAACAAGATAGTACCGACGATCGCGTATCAGCTCACACAACACTCGAACCTATACCAGCAAGCGCTGTACCGGATGTTGGATGTTGACCCAGATGTCGCAAAACGAGACCTCAAAACGCAGTTCGAATTCCTCGTTGTAAAACCTCTGAGGTCCTTGGGAAAAGCTATACTAGGCGACCTCGTGGTGGTGATTGATGCGCTGGACGAGTGCTCAGATGCCACTGGAGCGACGCAGGTTCTTGATGTACTTTTCCAGCACGCCGCTGAGACTCCGATCAAGTTTTTCGTGACCAGTCAACCTCAGCCAGCTCTTGTCAAGAAGATGACGGACCAAGACCTTAACTCCTGCTTAATGGTGCATCTACACGACGTCGAGGAGTCCCTTGTACAAGCAGACATTCGAGCCTACCTAGATTCAGCACTACACCCATTGGAACTACCAGAGGAGCAGATTGACTTGCTGGCGGCACAATCCGGGCGATTATTTATATTTGCCGTTACGGTTGTTCGATACATTTCACCGCACGACGATTCTGTTGACCAGGAAGGGCGATTATCCACGATACTGCGCGTCGCCTCTGGGCCACATACCCAAACCCGAGGCTATCGAGCCCTGGACGAGTTGTACTCAAGCATCCTAGCCAAGGTGTTGGAAGAAGGGGAAACATACCAGAATGAGGCCAAGACAAAGCGTTGCATACTCTGGACGGTTATATGCGCCCGGGAGACTATGAACATATCCACACTAGCCAAGATGTTGGGCATAAGCGAAAAGAGGGTCGAAATCGCAATACGGTTGCTGCAATCTGTGTTGAATTGGTCCATGGCAACAGGATCGGTGTCGATACTCCACACATCATTCCCCGACTTCTTACTAGACCACAGTCGCTCAGGGCGATTCTATTGCGACCAGGTCAAGCATAGCGCATACCTAGCGACCGGTTGCTTCCGCATTATGCAGCAAGGCCTCCGGTTCAACATCTGCGGGCTTGAATCATCCTACAAGCCGGACCAGGATGTGCCCCAGCTTCAGACACGAGTTGACCAGGAGATCTCACCCGGGCTATTCTACGCATGCCGACACTGGGGCGATCACTTGTCAGTTACAGCGACGGCGAAAGAGCTGGTATCAGCGTTTGAGGAATTTCTCACGTATCGCCTCTTGTTCTGGATCGAGGTTCTCAGCTTGAAGCGGTGTGTTGAGTGCGGGGAAGGAATACTCAACCGGGTACTCAAATGGCTCCCGGTGAGTGGATGTATGCGCATGAGCGACGGACCCGCCCTAACATCACGCAGAGCGACGCAACATATCTCACAACGTTCACGTACGACGCGCGCAGCTTTGTAACCACCTTTGCAGCCAATCTTAACTCACGCAGTACTCCCCATATCTACGTATCCACCTTGCCCTTCACGTCAAAGCAAAGCCACGTGCGAGCAATCTACTGGCCAAGAACACAAGGTCTGATAAAGATCAAAGGTCATGGAATAGAGGCAAACCAGAAGTCAGCGCTGGCAACCTGGGCTGCCGGTAGCCCGGTCATCAGCATTGCCCTATCGAGCGACGGAAATAGTGTTGTCTCTGGTTCTGAAGATTCCACCGTGAGCGTCTGGAACTTGTCCAACGGTGCCCGTATTATAGGGCCGCTGAAGGGTCACGAGAAGCGCGTGTGGTCGGTGGCGTTTTCCCCGGACAGCAGTCAAATTGCATCGGCATCTGCGGATGGCACTCTCCGGCTGTGGGATGCGCAAAAGGGTAGTTTGATCGCCGGCCCTCTTTGCGGTCATACTGCGGGTGTCGCCTCGGTTGCGTTCTCGCTCGATGGAGCTCGCCTTGCTTCAGGATCCAGTGATTCTACCATTCGAATGTGGGACACGTACACGGGCGCTCTGCTTGGTGAAGCGTTCGAGGGACACCAGGGTGCCGTACTGTCGGTGGCATTTTCTCCAAATGACTTGCATCTTGCATCCAGCTCGAGCGATTGTAACATCCGAGTCTGGGACTTGCGGGCAGGCACGACGATCCAGGGACCAATGGAGGGGCATAAGGATGCAGTGTGGTCGATTGCGTACTCTCAAGACGGACTACGAATAGCATCCGGCTCGGATGATTGCACCGTTCGAGTATGGAACGCGTTGGACAGTACGTTGGTGGTCGGCCCACTAGAAGGCCATACCTACCCTGTAATGTCTATTTCGTTCTCACCTGACGGTGCTCGAGTCGTATCTGGCTCAATGGATGAAACAATCCGCATTTGGGAGACCATCAGCGGCAGATTATTGGCAAGGCCACTCGAGGGGCACGACGACAGTGTCAACTCTGTGTTATTCACGGCAGACGGCACGCGTATTCTATCTAGTTCTAACGATCAAACGATCCGCATGTGGGATGCCCGCCAGGGATCGGTAAACGCTATCAAGTCCTTGGGGCACATTGGCGAGATCCTCTCTATTACCTTGTCGCCCGATGGCACTCGCATTGCATCTGGTTCAAGTGACCACACGATCTGCGTCTGGGATACGCACAACGGTGCGCTCGTTGCTGGTCCATTCAAGGGTCACACCGACCGAGTCTGCTCGGTGGCATTCTCGCCCGACGGAACACGCATCGTGTCTGGCTCTGACGACGACACCCTACGTACATGGGACGCGTCCACCGGCTCCCTACTCGTCGGCCCGATCGAAGAACGCGCCTGTCTTGGCAATCCGGTTGCGTTTTCGTCCGATGGCAGCCAAATTGCATCAGGTTGCTATTATGGCACCATCCGACTCTGGAACTCGCGCACCGGTGAATCAATCGCCAAAGCATTAGAGGACCACGACCACACGGTCACGTCGATTGCATTCTCGCCTGATGGTGCTCGCATCGTCTCTGGGTCCCGGGACCAAACGGTGCGAATGTGGGACGCCAACGACGGCATCGCTTCACTTTGGGCCTCCGACGCCCACACAGATCATGTCGACTGCGTAGCATTCTCCCCCGACGGGACGCGTGTCGCGTCTGGCTCGTGGGACTGCGCCATCTTTGTGTTGGATGCGCGTGACGGTGCGGTGCTGCATGGTCCGTTTATAGGTCATACCGGCAGCGTCTACTCTGTCGCATTCTCACCCGATGGAACGCGCGTCGCCTCCGGCTCTAATGATCGAATGGTACGGGTGTGGGACGCGGAGAGCGGTACGGCGGTGGCTGGTCCACTCAAGGGTCACACAGAAGCAGTTCAGTCTGTCGCGTTCTCCCCCGACGGTACGCGTATCATATCTGGCTCGGAAGATCATACAATCCGCGTTTGGGACTTGGCAGCCATAGGTCAAGCAAGTGCGACATCGTCTGACGACTGGTCTGTGGACGATGAAGGTTGGCTGACTAACTCGGCGTTGCAGCGACTGCTCTGGGTGCCATCCGACCTGCGTCGCGGGTTTGGGTTCCTTACTCCCTCCAGCCCCATCGTGATCAATACGGACTGCACGGCTCGCATCGAGGACACCACGCTGCTAGGGGATCGGTGGCATGAGTGTTACGATGCGTCACCGGCGTCTGGTTCTTTCTAGCCAAACTATACCCTCATTCTTTAACGAGTCTTTGCTGTTAGATGCCCTCGCTGTGCGATGTCCCCATGTTACCACATTCTGTCCGTAGATATGAACGTACCAAACATTTGCTTCTCGACAGTCCTATAAATCCACCCCGCATTTTTGAAATTTAAGGTTTCCGATTGACTATCCAACATCGTATGATATTTCAGGGACACCAGCAGCTACCAAATTGCTGTCGATCAGAGTTCCTGGCACCTGCACAATCATCGTTCATCCTGTCTCCGCCACAATCCATTGCCGGCTCGTCATTGGCTAGTCACATTCATACTACATACGCTGTCACGTTCCAGATCAGCGACAGCGACACTAAGATATATTTATTCTATTCCAGGCCACACGCGTATTTCGATCACGCTCGCATCCGGACCCCCACTTCGAGCTGTTTCGAAGTCCCGTGCTCTCCCTCAAGCTACTCTTCGACTATCAATTTATATGATGGGTCGGCACGTCGGTCCGGCGTCCTGGAGTCGAGACGCTTACGGGCAATTACGCGGGTGTCATGTCCTATGTGTGTCAATCAGGCCAATAATTTTTTTTAATTGTAGTAAAATACACAGACTAACGAAAATCTATTGAATTAATTGTTCAGTACGAAACACGAGTACCGGAGAGAGAGTGTACGTGCGTAATGAAATACGCGGCATCGGAACGGCCATGTCCCCGATCCCCAATACGCCAGCCTGCGTGCACTCTGCATCGCGCGTGTCTTCCTTCAACGTCATAAACCTCCGCGCCAAAGCTGCTTGGCCCGATATGCTGCATGTTGGTGGTCTTAGAGTCATCAAGTTCGGCCCGCTCACTGACGGGTATACTTGGATTATTGAGCGAGGATGCGAGATCTTTCGACGTAGCAGTCAGGATGGAGTATGGAATTTATTGGGCGGCTTCGCTTCTCGGGTCGGTTCCGTGATCGGTCTGGAGAAGATGAGAAAGTTAAAGAAAAGTCAGATACAAGAAGATTATAAGATGTGGTACTTACGCTGCCTCCCAAACCACCCGCCTTCCTCAGCGACACGAGCCTCGAGCGACCTGCCACCACACGACATGTTGCTCGAACGCTCTCGCAGCCGCCGTTGGGTCTGGGGTCACCATTTGCTAGTGCGTAATTTGCTATGGAAAAGTGTATCGGCAACGATTGTGGACAGACGAGGTCGGGGTATTCGAATGAGGCACGCCATCGTGAGTGATTTACGCTTATTTTTGGAGCCAACCTCTGTCTGCCGGCAATTTAGCAAACGTCCTACAACCGATAATTAGATTAGCTTCACGGTGGCTAGAGGTACATACCTCGTATTGAGTCTCCTCGGGTCAGCTCCTATCATACGAATGTGAGTTTTCGCCCTTCGAATGACTCGTCCATCCCACTCGACACGATGGAGTCTGGCACGCATCGGTTTCGCTAATCTCATTTTTCGAGCATTTGATTATCGAGCCTATTCGGTGCGTTGAGGGAGGATTTTACCACGCGCAAATCCTCAGCTTCATATAATCACCTGGATAGGTCTTTGCCGCAGAGTCGTGACTTGTAAAACCATTCTTGGGTGGTAGGTTAGTGGCTATAGTTGCGAATGTAATGAGTGAGCTGACGAGATGAGGGTGAGTTATGGCTACTCCTACCTTTAAAGAATGAACTGGAGCTGCGATGCTCACGAATCGCGAGAGGTCATTCGGCAATGGGTGAGAGGGCGAGGGTGGAAATTGGCATCAGGAAACGCGGTCGGCTCTGATGACAATTACATGTCTGATAAGATCTTATCGCGCTTATTCGTAGCTTAGTTCCAATTAATACATCTAATTATGATGAATCGCTCCTCAGCCCGAAGGAGTACTTATCCAACCCTTTCTGCCTGAATTTTTATGACCTGTAGCATCTAATAATTATGAAGTACCTGAGTGACTAGCAGTGTCACACTTCAGAAAACTCTAAGGGCTAATAACGTGTTCTGATTTACAGGTCGCTTGAATTCGATGACCGGCGGAGGTTTATTTTGCAATGTGTGGGCTGGTACATGTATGCGCGAGGCAACCGTGAACGATTGTTACGATAACTGCATAAACAGAATCAATGAATATGTGTTATTCCCCCCTAATAACTGCATGGAAATATAAGAAAAAGCCAAGCCAAGGATGGAATACAGCCACTTCCCATTATGGCACGTCCGTCTGGCGATGGAACTACGATATTCATCATCGAGTGACGGGAGGCGGGGCGCCACCACAGTGGTTCGAGAGTCGCCGGACGGGTGCCTTGGGTTCGTCGAGTGGGTGCTTTTGTTGATGCCAGTAGACGAGCTAAGGTTCATAAACTAGCTGAACCAGGGTGAAAGAACTAGTGTCTCAGACCTATCACTATAACACAAGGAATTATAGTTACCCTATATGCGCTATCTTATTCGACCTGAAGCCTACCCTTTCCTAAGAACTCACGTTCAGTCCAACTCGTTCATTACTATTTTCAGCTCAAACATACATTGATACAAACACTAAACGACCAGAACAAACGCAAAAACTAAACACTCATTCTCTGTTCTTGGTTATCGCTCGTGAGGGAAATCTTACTGTCCGGGATTCATCGATCCCCGCTGCTCCTGTTGGTTATGATAATACTCGACATCCAGCGCCTCTGGATACCCGCCGTGCCGATAGTTGGGATCGTGTGGCAGTGGTAATACATGCGGGCTCATTACAAACTCGGAGCCAGAGGGCATGCCCATGAGTGGCTGTTGGTGTAGCTCGTGTAGCCCACGATAGGGTACTTGGCTCGTCTGGGCGTTTATAGCATACCCAAGCTCGAGCTGGTCAGATTGTTCGGAAACAAATTGACGGAACATGAGAGTAGGGTCAATAGTGGTAGGGTATTGCAGTGTCGGTTGGGCGGTGTAGCTGTCGTGCCAATGAGGTGGATGGGGGTGATGCATCTGAGCCGCCAGTTCGTCGGGCACCGGAAGTGCGCTCTGGTGGTTGATGGGCGATGATTCTGCACTCATAGTTTGCAAGGAGGACGTACTGTACCCCCAGTTACTATTAGTCGCAAAATTAGCATGATTGACGTACAAACTCACGCTTGGATAGGTGACTCGCCCGTTTGCTCCTGCAATAGAGCCTGCAGCTGCATTGCAATCACCTGTGCGCATTCCCAGGTCTGAGCTGCGACTTGTAACGCACGAATACATTTGCGCGTAGCATCGTGCGCATCAGCGCGTTTCTTCACAGCAGAATCGGAGAGCGTGGCACTTTGAACCAGGAGTGTCGCGCCAGCAATGAAAATCACCTGGATCAAGGGTGTCTATATATGCTCCGTATGTGATATGGGCGGGACTCACCTGTAGCATCCCTAATGGGAAATACTTCAGCCCGTACGATCGCTCGAACAACATCACAAGTGTTACGATCTTATTCGCCGCCCGATCACATAGTTTGACCGAAAGCTCAGTAAACGACGTTGGAGGTGCCTCAGTAGACGCGTTGGACGCGGAGCGTTGGGTTCGCGCGTAGAACGGGCGGTGTAGTAGAAGAAGCAGCCACCAGTAAGCGAGGTTCAGGGTTATGATGTGAGGTAGAGGTCGTGTACCGGAGCGAGTGGAAACTAGTAAATGTTCGGGTAGGTTGTTGTACCAGCTATCGAGGAGTAGGCTATAACATGAAGCAAGTGGTGAGATCACCAGACGTCACGCGGCGTGGATAATAAACCCACTGAATTTGAGAAACATTATCTTTCTCGGTAACTCTCCAGTTTTGCCTGCCCTGCGAATATCTACCACCGCGCATTTAACCAATCAACAAAGCTTTCAAATATGTATAGTAATTTTGGCAGGAGCCTAGCCAAAGTCCAACTCACATCGTGTCCATAATTCTAACTGCAATCAACATAAGCTTGCAGCCCTCAAAAAACGCTAGAGTCGCCATATTTGATTGAGCTTTATCATATGCTGTGCCATCCCATGGCTTGGCGTCGAGTCTGTTATCAATTGTGGGAAGGTTGACGTTGAGGTGGGGAAGGGGGATATCATAGTCTCTTCCGTAGTCCAGTGACTGCAGGATCGATTAAGCATTAGATGTGTGAGTAGAGTTGGGGAACGTACCATAATTTTGTCTAGTTGCGCGGTTGATTAGCATTAAGGGTTCGATTGAAAGGAGCAAAAGACTTGCCTTGGCAAAACGTGGACCAAAACAGCCAGTCTCGTGTGACCAACTCTTGTGGTGTGATACGACCACTCTCCACCCATGGACGGCAGTCGATACAAAGTCCCACTAGGCGGTCAGTCAGTCACTATAATTGCGATGAGAGATGTATACTCACAGGCTCGAACCAGCCTGCAGCTCATGCCTACAATAAATTTAAAACATTGGGTAGCTGTATAAAAATATGCACATACCGAAATATAAATACGCTAATCCACGCTCCCCTATGCCCCCATAGTAATCAGATAGGAATGTCATCGCCTGGACGGCAGTTAGCGTCGGCCGCGCGCATTCACCCTCAAGGTACTGCTTCGCGTAATCCGCGAAGTGCTTGCGTGTCTCCTTTGCACGAATTTTGGCCTTATCCGAAAAGGCAGTGGCGAACGCCATCAATGCACAGTGTAGGAACCCACTGTAATTCTGCACGCGAGAGTTTTCTTGAGGAAACCCAGGAGTAAGTTGGGTGAGCATATCCCGGAGAAAATGCTCAGGTTCAATGCCACGCATCCAGGGGGTGTGGAAACTAAAGCAACGTTCGAGGAGGATATCATGTTCCAATTGATCGAACCCGTCAATATGCTTGGGCAAATATCTGTCCCACTCGCATTGTGCCGAGAGTTGAGCACCACGCGGAAGGAGGTGGAGGGGAACAGACGGATCGCATCGGAAAATATATTCATATTGGAAAGGATGGTTTTGGATGGATGGTTTCTCCGGGCTTTCGTCGACAGGAAATGTTGACCACATTGAGGTTGGGCCACTGGCGCTAATTTTTCCCTCTTGCATCTACAGTCAAGTTGGTTAGCTGCTGGCTGGAGTATTCAAACGACCTACGGTCAAGTGTGATCGACCAGGAAATTTGCTCTCGAAGTTGGTTGCATCGTGCTCACTGCTGCCCGATGATGGAACAGCGCTAGCTCTTGTCGTAGGCTCTGTGTTAGCTGCAGGTAGTCCGCGCAGTTGGGCCACCTCAGATTCGAGTTCGCGAATACGCACTCGCAGACTCTCGACTAGCTGTTTAGTAGCTGGGCGGCGGGCATCTTCTTCCTGGCTCCATGTGCACTAGGCTAATGTTAGTAATGGTGGATTTGCGAAGGGCAGTTTTGGCTACCTCATGTCCCTGGGAATGGGGGCGTTAGTGGAGCCTTGGAACGAAGGTGGATACATACGTAGAATGTACAAGTACCACAGACTGGGTGTATGCCATCACATTTGCAGCGGCGGCGGCGGCAGCTGTTGCATGCCTTGGTTGCGTGTGTGGCCCGTCGCTTCGAGGACATGGCAGAGATTAGCAGTTATCGAAAAAGGCGCTTGTCCACTGACGTCAATATTCGATCATGCTCGGAGCCGTGCAAAGTGGGGACGATTACTCAGCCTGACTAATCCAAGCGCTGCTTGTCTACATTCAGCACATGAAGACAAAGCAGGCGTTAAACGAGGAAACTACGGGTGGTCCTCTCCGTGTTTACTATCAAGATAAGGAGGCTTTGCTGCTGTCACCACATGGGCCCTCCCGTCAACAAGGCCGGTTTCGGTCATCAATCGTAAAATAATCTTATGCAAAACCATACATCATCCTAAGTCTATCATTGATCGACAACGTCGAAAACTGTATCACAAGCTTCCAATCATTGTCTGTCTTACCTATGAGACTATCTTCCTATGGACATGCCCATACACCTATGCGAGTGAGGCTTTTCCCGTGAATACAATGTATTCGACCTCGAGGCGAAGATACAATTTCATTCAACTTACCCGCGGGGTTTGTCGAGGCATAGATCAGCTATCACGATGATTTCAATACTTGGCTCGCCCGCCAGGTGTCCTGGCGGGATTAAGACTCGTATTACAATTGACCGAAGCCGCTTACGATGATGCGTTTTCCAAGTCTATAATTGCCCCGCGGCATCCGTTTTTAGGCTCATATAGGTTTTCAATCAAGCGGCTGTCTTATTGATCCATACTATGCATATACAACTCTGTTCCGTGAATGAAGGTCAGTTTTTTTTTGCAATTCGGTGGCTCTTCATTTGTGGTGGCGCCATTACCCGAACGGGTAAAATCCGTGCCACCTCCACCCTTCACTTCTCGATCTGTGCCTCCACCATATCCATGTGCTCCCGGTGATCTTATGGACAGAGACCGATCCTCAAAGGCTAATCGAGACCTACGTCAGATGATCAACACTGACGATAATGACATCAGTGTTGATTAATTACATTCTCTTGACTCACGGATATAAATTGTAGTCCCGAATTCGGTTAATCCATCCCTTGCTGCTGCTA
The DNA here is from genome assembly GCA_037039685.1 of Ceratobasidium sp. AG-K. Taxonomy (NCBI): domain Eukaryota; kingdom Fungi; phylum Basidiomycota; class Agaricomycetes; order Cantharellales; family Ceratobasidiaceae; genus Ceratobasidium; species Ceratobasidium sp. AG-K. The sequence continues at coordinate 713,566 of JAWNGF010000002.1, forward strand.
ACTACTTCGTCAAAATGTCTGACACCCAGTTCAAAGGATACGCGCTCACCGATAAGTCAAAATGGAGTGACCTGAAGGTCACCGATGTCACACTCAAAAAGTGGACTGAAGAGGACATCGATATCGCAATTACTCACTGCGGGTACGCTAAACACAGCCCGTGAATATCAAAACTGACCTTTCTCTCTCAGCGTTTGTGGTTCCGATATCCATACGTTAACCAATGGGTGGGGTAATCTCGATAATCTTCCTCGTTACTGGGTGAGTGGCTTACTCCCATCGCACTCGACCCACATTGATCAATGGTTCCAGACACGAAATCGTAGGGAAAGCCGTTCGTGTGGGCTCCGTTGCTGCTAAGAAGTCCGGATTCAAAGTTGGGGACCGCGTCGGCGTTGGCGCACACATTGCGAGCTGTGGTGAATGCCGTGCGTGCCACACCGATAACGAGAACTACTGTCCCAAAGGGCTGGACACCTATGTAAGTCTACTTTCAGGGTACCCCCACATATAATAATGTACTTATTTGATAGAACTCGCCCTACCCCGACGGAACGATCACTCAAGGGGGATTCAGTACTGCTATCCGAGCAAATCACCAATTTGTGCTCCCTGTTCCAGAGAAGCTCAAATCGGAGCATGCGGCCAGCATGATGGTGGGTTTAGTCTGCCGCCACGCCCTTCATTAATTCAAGCTTGGTTACAAGTGCGCAGGATTGACAGTTTTCTCACCGCTCATCCGCAACGGATGTGGACCAGGTAAGAAGGTTGGTATTGTGGGACTAGGAGGACTGGTGAGATAGTTTTCGCTGTTATTGATAAATATCAACTAAGAGAGTTAACAGGGACACTATGGTGTCATGTTTGCTAAAGCGCTCGGTGCCGAAGTCTATCTGTTTTCGCATAGCCCCGACAAACAGGAGGATGCCAAAAAGCTTGGTGCGGATCACTTTATTATCTCGACTGACAAGGTGGGTTTTCTTTCTACATAAAGGATGTGAATATTGAATTTTGAGCTGGTTCAAGGACCAGATGGGGAAACTTCAGTTCACCTTGGACCTCATTGTATCAACGGTTGATGTCTCGGAAGGGTACCCCTTGAAAGACTTCCTTTCGTAAGTCACCCCTTTCCTCTATTTCAGGGACTGGTTTTAATGAGAAGTCATTCAGCCTCCTGTTTGTCAATGGTACGTTTGTCAACGTCGGCATCCCGGACTCCCCTCTGCTGCAAATTGGCCCATTCGACATAGTTTTAAACGGAGCAAGGCTTGCAGGATCGTTAATCAGGTCTAAGAAAGAGGTTATTCAAATGCTTGTAAGTATCATGACTGCCGTGTGATGCATTGACAACTTATACTCTGGCAGAATTTGGCAGCAGAGAAGAATATAGAGCCATGGATTGAACTTATGCCAATGAGCAAGGTTGGTGAGGCTGTAGAGGGTATGAAGGCCGGAAACCCCAAGTACCGATATGTCTTAGTCCAAGATTTTGCTCCAACATCTTGAAGTGTGGATGTATGCGTAATAATCGTATATAAATGTAATAAATGATTGGTTGAAATTTTAACGATAGCAAACTCCCATGGATTTCCTATTACAACCCTTGCTTCTGCGCTGGAAACTACCTAGGCACCTGTTCAGCTGTTCAAAACCCCTGCCGGCGAAAGGACGCGCCTGCGGATATCCTCCCAGTACTCGCCAATCGTGAGGCCGACCAGCTTTCTATCGCAGTCTTGTATGATCACTAATTGGCTGAACTTTAACTCACATCAACCACGGCACCACCATTCCCACACTGCAGCTAATCACTATCATGCTCTCTGATCCTAACTCGTACCTTTTTTGTCCGGCCTTGATATATCAAACTCTTCGATGGCTAAACCTGCTACGTTTCCTATCTTCTCGGGTTGGTTAGGAGCAATATACTTGTTTCCTACGCAAAATAAACCGGTTGATTCTCTATTGGAGCCGTTTGCTCCTGAACAATAGCTACTACGGCTATCATTCTGCCATTCCCCAGGGGTTATTCCCCCAGCAAAGCTCCACACCCGTGTTGAAAGCTCTTTCACCTACTCAAAGCAAGTGAATCTAACTAAATTTCCTTGTGGAATTGCTCCAAGCCCGATATATTGCTTGGTCCGGCACTTAATCTTCAATCATTGGTTTTTGAATATCTTGTTTGGGTCTCCCGTACGAGCCATTCCTCCGTTGGCCGCGAGCAACTTCTCACACAAATATACCGGCTGGATATGCTCTATTTCTTCACGTGTCACTGAGAATGACAAAAATACCATTTTTGAGTATCAAAGTGTCCAGATTCGGTATTTTATCGAATTTCGGTATGGATTCAATCAACTTTCAGTGCAAACTACCCTGATATTTGAGCCTTTGGATCTGATTCTTGAATTTGAAAACAAAGCGGTGGGATACGTTGTCCCCAAAATCGATATGAATGTTACTAAATCCTGTCCAAAAAGGGTAATCATACTGAAACTGGACACCTTGATACCATAAAACGGTACTTTACACACTTGTAGAGATGTATATTCAAGATACAACCTTTGAGCAAATGCCGCAGTTGTTAACCGGTATATCACCTTTGTTGATACGGAAGGCATGAATTCCTACCGCAAAGTTACTAGAATGAGTTTTTCTACGATTTGTACAGATTGCGCATACCACGACCCAAATGGACCGAACCCAGCCAGGGACCAGGAATGATGTATCTGACCAAGGTTTTTCCCAAAGGTTGAAATTCTACAGCGGCTGCTACCAGTGCAACCATGCACCACGAGTTTTACACGCATGTGTACGACCCGAAATATCTCTGAACTTAACAACTTGCCCTTAAAAGCTGTTCTGCTCCAAATTTGCCGCATACCTTTGAAACTGGTTGGTCTGAACCTGGCCCTGGCCCTGGGTGGCGGAGCAATCAACAACGCCAAATATCGTGCAAGAGACTACAATCCACCACCACTTCAAAATTCGGGCACGTAATCCGAATAAGACTGAAATGAGCCCTCCAATCATTTAAACATTATGAGGCTCACCAACGAGGCCTTAGAGGCCCAGCAATCCATTGTGCAACTCCTTGCGTCCATGTTCCTTGGCGTTGGCGAACTCGAGATCGACGACGAGAGCCAGGCGGTACTAGCCACCCTCACTGAACACCTCGACTCCAACTCGGAATCTGCCCCAGCTCTGGGAAATATGCACGTAACCATCCATCAGAGCCTATCGCCCTCTCGGACGATCGCATTGTCCATTACACTCCACCTACGAGGATATGCACATGCAACCAACTCTGCGCCTCTGATCGAAGTCTCAATCAAACACCCCTCGTGGCTTTCGCGCGCATCATACGAACAGCTACTTTCATCTCTACCTCCTTATACCGGTTCTTCATCCCCAGACGTCCAAGGATCGGATGATGGCCGAGATTGGCTAATGCAAATCATCGAGCATGTCGATTCCGAGCCGACTCGACACCTCCTACTCGAACCCCCACCTACTTCCTCACCACCCGAACCGACCAAGGAGAATACAATTGCAACATATACCCGCGCATGGTTCTACCTCCCCTCGCTCTCCACCCGGTCCAAACGCACCGACATGGTCACCCTCGCGCGTACACCGAAATACAACCTCACTGGGTTCGTCCTAGCCGGCAAACCAGGCCTACTCTGCGTCGAATCTCCCTCGGGGCCTGCTTCCTTGATCGACTCGTACATTTCGGAAATCAAGACTGTCTCGTGGGCCGATATTCCGTCGCATCAGAAAAAGATTACCGAACGTCATCGAGAGACGGGGTTGAGTGCACGTGCGTTTGAAGATATGCAGGAGATTACGGATACGATTTCGACGCGAGGAGACCGAGGTAATAGGGGTGATATGGGCGAGGTTCGGGCGTTTTTGGAGGAGCGAGGGTTGAAGGGATCGTTGGAGGTTGTGTTAGGGGCAAACGAGTTTAGATAAGGCATAGTTCCTCGGTCGGAGTTTGGAAGTTGATATTCCGAGGCAAGTTTGGATACCCAAATCATAGTCAAATGTAGTCTATTTGAGGGGCGTACGGTAAAACATCGCAGAGCAAAGGAGAGCGGATACAAAGACAGGAACAGTACGTGAGTCGGCAAGTGTTCGAGCAATACAGCAAAAAAGTTCGAGAAATAAGATACAATGTTTAATTCAAAGTTCTAGTCCTGTTGAGGTAATGGTCCGTTTTCAACCCTCCATCTATTCAAGTGTCCATCTTCAATGTTCGTCTGCTGTCCCTCTTTCCAGAGTTGGTCTGCTTCACTCCTTCCACAAACCCAACCATGCTTCAAACTCTCGCGCCATCTCACCAACCTGCTGTCTCCGCCTGGCATCCCCGCGAGCGCCCAACAGCCTTCGGGCAATCTTCTTCTCAGCGCCGAGCGCCCACGCCTGCTCAATAGCGCTTGCCCAGTCACCCGCTTCGTACCGTTCGCGTGTGAGCTCGACGCCCGTGCCAGCCGTTTCCATCAACTGCCTCAGGCCGTGTTCCTCGATAAACAACGCCCGGGGGACTAGACCAAACACATCAGTTACAACGAAAACGAGGAAAAGAGAGGCTTACCGTAAACAAACGGCGTGCAACTATCCACACACTCGGCGCACGTCCCATAACCCAGCTTGCCAAGCAAAACATCACCCATGGCCGTAACATCGGGCATGTACACGTCCTTGGGCGCTACGTAGAACCGCTCGGGCAGGTCCTCTTCTCCCCAGTTTTTGGACACGCCGCAGACAATGGCGATCCAGTTGTCTGGCAAAAGTCGGGGTTCGAGGTCATCTATTTCCGCAGAGGGGTCGGTGGGTTCGTCTATCTTGAGAGCAGGGGAGATGGGCGAACCAGGATGAGAGTCCTCGGGCGTTGGAAGCTGTTCCACCGAGAGCGAATCTCTCTCGGGTGGGCTAACTTGGATAAATGCTCCCGGAGCGAGCGGAATCGGCTGAGGCACCTCGGTTCCCGGCGTCGGAGGTGTGAAGAATGACCCAAACGCTGGGCCCGTCCCAATTCGGCCGGTAGTGAGCATCGGCGAAGACGGGTTCGAAGCGGGTGGTGCGCCGGGAACATAGATATGCGAGGGGGTAGCGATGCGCATGGGGCTCGCTAGCGCTGCATGCAGATGCTCTGGGTTCTGAGCGTTGCTTGGCTCGGGAGCGAGCGAGACCACGCTGGACGAATGCCTGTGGTGCCCCGGGCGTTTGGTAGGAGAGGGTAGGTCCAGAGTCACGACTGATCCCTTGGGCGAATGGCTCGGTGAGGGGTGACGAGAAGGTGTGCGAGTGCCGACGGGCCGCTTGATCACTTGTCCACCAAATGAAACAATTAGGACCTTGTGTCCGTGCATCGAACGGGGAACGCCGATGGAATCCAGGAGTTGGGTCCTGTCGGTATCAGCACTCGGATGACGTACTAGCAACGGTGCTTGGCGTATTTGCCGAGCAACAAGCTTTGGTTTGCCGGACGGAAACGGAACGGAGGGGTATAACGGCAGCGCGTCGGTTGGTCGAAGCAATGTGTGCGTCACATCTGGGGTAAACCTAGCCGTGTTGAGGTCAACCCATGTCGGAGATGGCAACGGGTGGTTGGGGGAGAACGAGGGAATCGGAATTGCGCCGGGAAGTCGGAGGAGTAAGTCCGCGCATCGATAGTCCTTGACAATTTGGTCCACGAGGGGAGCAAGGATGGCCTCGGGAATGGGCAGGTCGGGAGCCAACTCGGAATCGACCGTGGGATGCGAGGACGACTCATCAATGAATTGAGTACCGAGGTAGGAGTAGACTGAATCAAATGTGAAATTAGTGACGAGTGCGCAAGGCAGCGAGGCCGCATTGGCAGCAGCGCTGATGCAACGAGGCGGTTATCAGAACAGGCACAATGACAAAAGAAAGATTGCGCACCACGCGAGGAACGCCGAGTCGCTCAGGACGCAGTGTGCTCCAATCGACCCAAGCCATTCGACCTCCTGCGCAATCTTCACGTCGCGTTGGCGTAGGAAGCGCTGGAGAACGCGAACACTCTTGTCGCGGTCAACTCTGTCCAAATGCGGTTAGCGGGGTTGCCCTGTCGCGACACCTCGTAAAACCACTCACCGATAGGCAAGGGGTTGCACTACTACTGGATCAATCTCTGCAAATCGATAATGGCAATGCTCAGAGGCTTTCAAGCAGTCTGAGAATATGTGTGCAGGGGCAGAGGACACGATATGCACTTCAAATTGCGGGCCGAGCGCGAGCAAGTGGGACGTAAAGGCTACAACCGGGCTTAGCGCCAAGCAACAGAACCAATAATAGACGTACCCGATACCCGTGTTGCATGGCCGTAGCCGTGGCCAGAGCAATAATACGCGATAACCGTGCGTGCCATCTAGAATATGTTTAATGTTATAAAGAGAGTCGGTGGTGGTAGAGCCCAACACCAAATCATTCTAATATATTCGTTTTGATGTGACGTCAGCACTGCCACTATTTCTCGGCGGTGTGCATGCGCGCTGCCCACAGCAATGCGTTCCTATCACCCACTGACAATCGAGCGCCTGCACCTTGATCATCCAAAGATAAATCTAGCCAAGTTGAGAGCTCTCTCGTGGGTCCGTTCTCGCAATACCGAAGCACCTCATTCGAGCAACCCCCCGCTGAAACAGCGCACGCCAAGCGCCCGCTGGCCCGAGTGCGCGACTCTACGGCGAAATACGTGGCCACTTTCTCGATATACCTAGTATCAGGTGCTGGCCTTCTGCTCCACTTTGCCCAGCCCCGCCTTCCCTCGGAGTGTCACCACTCCAATATTTACAACTTGAGTAATTATCTCACAATAGGCAAGAACCAGGGGTCCCGTGGTGCGCCTGATCCTCTGATGAGCCAGCACCGCGATATCCTGATTTGACGTATGATACGCACTCATGTACTCGCATCGTAGCTGTGTCATAATAGTATGATCATAGCACCAGTCTCATGCAGCTGGTTGAGGGAGGTTGCCCAAAATCACAAAGGAGGGAAACCCGAACGCCTGCAGCGAGATCCGAAGTAACAAGGCACGCCCTACCACGCTTATCACAAAAAGCGCGCGGACACAAGAGACCATGACGCATGGGCTATGGACACCTCGGGCATACATGCGCTCAGTCATCTCCTCGTTGGGATCGCCGAGTCTTTAACCCGTCTCGGTCGTCGGGCGCTCGGGCTGCTCACCGGTCAAATGCGTGCCCCGAACGATCCAGCCCGTCTACGGAGAACACTTCCACAAGTATCGTACCAATATCCCCGAGGCAAGGCGTCCCTGGACTGCTCTCACTCTCGAATGAAGTCAAGTGTTGCTTATGGGTATTGCTGGTGGCGCACGCATTCGCGGTCACGTGCAGCCTGTCATTCGTCGCGTTCTTTGAACCTGTTTCCGCCCTCGACTTGACGAAATGATTTTGAAGATACATGCCCACTCAGCAATAGATCTAGCTTGGTGGGAATATGATCAACATTCAAGCAGCCGATATTCTCGCCCAGAAGCTATACTCGCGTACTCAAGCCGCGGACACCTCGCCTCAGCACTCCATTGTCTCTAGCAAGTTAAAAACAGAACATGACTACGAGCACCGCATCCAGCTTTGTTGCCAAGACCCACACAAATTCTGCTGATCAGTTGTCATCGTCGAAGCATGTGATCGTCCTCCCGCCGATATTTCAAATTTCTCAAAAGCTCCCGTGCCCCAATCAGTCGCATTCCGTAGCCATTGTCAAGCATCCAGAGCGGGAGTAGTAGCGTGTGTACGACATCCGGCATGCATCTTCTGTTCAACTCGAGCGGATACACGTTCTTGGATTGTGACTAAGTGCACGATTACGGCGACGGTCCATGGCGACCCGCACTGCATGCCGTCCTTGGCGCGAAATCAACTTGTGTGCGAGCGATTCTGGCGTGGACCGGTATGTCCGTGGTGGTATAAAGCATGAGGGATGTGGGCAGTTGTTCTTCACTCCGGTAGTCATCTCCTCCAGCGCATTCAGCCCTTTCTACTCCAGTGCAGGTTCACTTTTCTTCTCCTTTGCTACGCAACTGGGTCAGTTTTATGTTTCCCATCTTCTACTCTCTAGCTGACTCTCCTCCAGTTCAGTGACAGGTTCACTTTGCACGCAATCAACTTTCAGGCAGCGCCTTTACATTTCAACGACCGACTATCTTTAACGTTCATACTACTTACATCAAGATGTTCGCCAAGACTTCTGTCCTCTCCTCTGTCCTCCTCGCCCTCACTGCGGTCTCCTCTGTGAGCGCACACGGTGCTATGGTCGCTGTCACCGGCTCCAACGGTGTCACTAGCCAAGGGTTCGGTATCGTCGAGACTACTCCTCGTGACGGGACTCGCCGTAACCCATTCCAGGTGCGTTGGATCAATTGCCCTTGGAAAATCAGCTTATTCATTGCTTGATCAATAGACCGATACTTCTATCATCCGCGATCGTGAGATCGCGAGTGGCGATGCGGGCCCATGCGGGCGAACCCTAGCTGGCGGTGTCAACGATATGGCCGCTCAGATGGAAGGTAAGCCTAATGATTATTGGCGCAAACTCCCGGCTTCTAAACTCAAACTCGATCTTGCTCAGCTGCGGCTTCTGCTGGCCTTCCTGCCGTTGATGAAAATGGTTCGATCACGATGACCATTCACCAGATCAACGGTGACGGTGCTGGGTAAGCCATCCGCTCTACTTCTCAGCCAGAACCAGCGCTTACCACTTGTCCTCCATAGTCCCTATACTTGCGACGTTTCTGCCGACGCATCCGGCCAGAACTTTGTCGCCATGAAGGTCACGACTAATGTTCCCGGTCAAAACTCGCGCTCCAACGCCAAGGCGACTGACTTCCCGCTTGTCGCTCAAATGCCTGCGTACGTCTGACTGTTCTCCCTACATATATGCGTTGCTTACCGGTCATGAACAGCGGTACGACCTGCACTGGCGGTCCCAACGGCGATGCCTGCGTTGTTCGATGCCGCAATGCGGCTCGTGCTGGACCTTTCGGTGGATGTGCGGCGGTCACCAATGCTGAGCCTGCTGGAGGTGCCGCAGGCAATGGCACTGCGCCTGCTGCTCCTGCTCCTGCCGCCGCCGGCGCCAAAGCCAAGGTTTGTCCATTTCCCACTCAGTTTAACTGCACGTCATACTAACATCCGACGGTTCTAGTCGACCAAGAACACCCGTGATGTGACCGTGGCCGAGGCTGAGGCTGCCCTTGCTGATGATTTGTACAAGCGTGCCCTCGACGTTGTCAAGACCTTTGAGAAGAAGCGCATGCTCAAGACCCGCATTGCTGGTGCCAAGGCCGGCTACTGGATCTAATTCAAAGCCCAGTCCGCCCGGTGCTCTCCACGGCTTGCTTTTTGTTATTCTTGGGTGTCACCGCGCCTTATTTTTTACGCTGCTAGTTCACTTTTCCAGTTGCTTTTTTTATTACTTTTTTTGTAAAGGGGATGGAGTTTAGGGGGCTTTACATTTTGTAGATGTGCACTTCTTTCAGTCAATGGAGAGACTACTGTGGTTCACCGAGTGCGATGGTCATCGACCGATGAAGCGAGAGATGAGCTCCGGAGCAACCCTCGCATTATGTAGCATACATCGTAGCTCTGGAGGCATGGGGTACACACCTTGCGACATCAACCTCGATTTTCAAAAGGTTTTGGTGACGGTACGCTTGATGGTATAGTAAGGATATTAATGGACCTGTTATTACTTCTGGTGGCCATAAATGATCAATGAGTACATGCCAACAACTGATTGAATCCGCTTGCTAGTGCCAGGTCGAGAAATCACTCCCACTGTGCGATCGGGTTGGGTTCGTCTTGGTCAACGCATTTAACAGTTGAACAGATGGCAGAGAGTTTGGTGCTAACCGGCTCATGGTCAAAATAGTAATATTGGTCTTCGTCAATAAATATGCAACTCCAAAAGACAAACAACGACACCGTAAACGCTTAGTTATGCTCCTTAGTTCGCCCAATTCGACGGTACAGCGAGTCGTGTATATCTTAAGCAATTGTCGGGGGGCTTTAGGAGCCAAATTGATTCGTTGCGGTGGTGTTGAGAGAAGTTCGATTTAAACAAGCAGGCATCTAGCGCCAAGACTTGCAGTTCTGGCAGCGCGAGAGCCCCACAGACCCCAAGCCAGACGTGCGAGAACCCTTCAAACACAAGTGCACCACATTCGAATGCTCAAGGAAGCTCTGCAAGTGCGATTGATGCTGATATTGTAATGAATAATTACTTGATACGTAGCCCGAGCAGGAGAGCCGGGAGAGAGCATCCGGAAGAACGTGTCAAGTTGATTTGGTTTATTTCTGTCGAGTTCCAAACCTCCAAATCAACCAGGTTCGCAGACCCCACATTGGAGCTAAGTGAGTATAATTCAGTAATATTGAGGCCAAACCGAATCAGGCGTAGCATAGGACTCGATATCAGAATGTCAAGAAGCTCACATTCAGTCATCGAAGGTGGGTCTTGGTAGGTGGACATAAGGTGAAGCTCAGCTAGCCCGCGATGTAGTGAATGAATTCAAGGGAGATATATGCCATCCAGGCGTAGAGACGTAATGGGGAGTAGCAATGTTTTAAGGTGCTTTGGTCGCGTATCCAATAAAAAATGTGTAGAAATGGCATCCGGACCATGAGGGGTGTGAATCAGATCAGAGGCGGTGGAAGAGCCAGTAATAGTCAGTTGGAACTCGAAAATTGTCCCTGGTAAAAAAAAACCCCTAAAACAGAATTCCAAAAGCGATTCGTGACCCCGTTCCAGGGGGCGAGGCGCCACTGACTCAAAAGATCTTACCTGTGGTGCCACGGTAGAGAAAGGGCCAAATACGTCATTTCACTCATATGTAGCATAGTGCTCTGGCTCATAAAAACGAACATCAATTAGACGTTCATTCGCCTGTGCCAAAAATGCGTTGGCTCGGTGCTTGAACCCATGGTTCGTTAAATTGAATAGGACTGGATCAATATGCGACCGCAATGGAAAGAATCCAAAGTAATCCGGCCCCAGTGAGTGCAAACACGCGATAGATACTCGGGGTATCTAGGGGTGGGAATCTTTTCACCGACGCGATGCTTGAGATTGCAGGTTCAGGCAACCAGGTAGACTATACGAATCAAAACCTCCGTTGGCAGGGCGTTGATGTGTATAGTTGTAGCGGAAGCATTCAGAGCCTGGCTAATCGCCGGTCCAGCTCGCCTTAGCTTTGTTTCATATGAGACAAATAGTGGGAGTTCATTGAATATATAGCCCGTAAGTTCCCAAGAATACATTGGCGCGCGTTGTCGGTGGCCCCGGATAGAAACACAAAGCATCCAGGTATTTATCAAGTGATGGGAGAAGAACTCCCGCCTCATCGAGCTTATGGATCAGTTCAATCATCGTATCGACATATAGTATTTTGGTGGAATAAAGAGGCGTTGTTGGAGCGGGCTGAGGTTTCAACTAACTTACTGTGCTAGTACAGTAAGAGGGGAGGGTATACCAAACGCTGGGCGGTAAACATTCATACATATTCAGGCACTGAAATGATGTCTGAAAGTTCAGGAATGAGTTCATGGTTCGGCCAGCAGTCGCCTATATTTCACCAATCTGGTAAGCCCGATATTACCTTAGCTGATGATTCCGACTCCGATCTCGGACCATGTGAATGGCCCTTACAGCACCCGGCACTTCGTGAGGTAGATTCACTCCCTGCTTGCTTTTATCTCCACAGTTCCAGCACTCTCGATCCAATAAAAACAATACAGTACAATCACCCATATATGCTACACAACATTTCGGTCGCAAAGCCCAGGTCGGACGTATGTTACCCCCCGCAAGCCCCAATTGCTGATCAAAGTCATAGTTCTTTTCCTTGAGAGAGCCTCACAAATATCTAAAGTCTTGTCAGCACCCAGGCCTATTAGCACCCTACTTACACTTGCCTCATAATACACATCTGATGATTGAGCGCCCACCAGCGACCACTTGTGATTGATCACCATGTGGGGTACGCTTGAGATACCCATACTACGACAAAGGTCGATTGTATGCTCAACTTCATCCGACAAGACGTTAGACTCGAGGAACATAAAGGTCTAGATAGCAAACTGAAGTGAGCAGGTATCAATGATAATTCTAGTGTGGTTAGATTACTTCTTCTGGTGACATCATTTTTGCTTGCTCACAACACCGGGCTAGAGTTTGAAAATCTTCCAAGTCCCCCATGTTATCGTGATACGCTCGGAAGAGCTCGGTGAGTAGCGCTTGCTGTGAGTTCTGGCCACCCTTTTGGTAAGCGAAAAGGAGCAGGCGGTTGGCCAGGATTGATTTCCATAGGGTCTTTGGTGGGCCACGACTTCCCCGAATTTCAGGAACACCGCATGTGCTGTAACCATACGATGCGACTTACAGGCTGATTCCAAGCTGCTTCGCCCTTTCGGATAGTGTTCGGGTAATGGTGGTATCACTGGCAAGAATATTCGCCAACGATTGAGATTGGGATAAAGTATGATTGGGCTAGCTTACCGTGCCCGAAACCCCTCCCGCGCCTGGTCTGCCATGCAAGAAAGACCTGCACGTAGTTCAAACGCCTTATACTCGATATGAAAGCACAAGGGAAGGCGGTTTGTATATGCGCGAGCAATTGCCTTCCGGAGCTCCAATGTAGCGATGTAGCACCAGGGGCTAATAATGGGGAGGGCGCATAAGCGGAGTAACGTAAATAGATTCGATAAACCAACCAAACCACATCGCTGGCTATCCACAAATCGATTACTCGCCCGGTGGTAGTAGTGGGCATTGTCATGAGGAGGCGGGAGGTGTTCTGGTACAAAGTCGGCGATTGGCCACAGATACCACACCATGCGGCCTTATATATGGCCCTCACCCTTAGCCTTGCGTCCTCTTACTTACATCCTCGGCCAAAAACGCCCGACAGTTCAACATTTGCAAATACTGTTTCGCATTCCACGCCAAGGGGCAGCAGTTGTAGCGTTTCTCTACAAATGAAGCATGGTACTACTTTAGCTCCTCAATGCCAAATCTAGGCAAAAAGTCTACCAGCTCAATTTTCTTGGACTGAACATGACAGTAGGACCGGTTCTTCGAGGCCGATGCTATGACGAATTGTGGGGATCGCCCGGTCTTCAAGCACACCGCCGAGGCGGTGCGAGGAGGGTGGGGCTTGGCGCAGTCGATGTGAACTTGAAGGGAACGTACCAACACTAAACTAAGCTGCTACCGTAAAGCTTTGTGTCAGCTCTCAATTTGAATCGGATATCAATGCCCGAGTTGTGTAATTCGAGGTGGATCTTTAAGGCTTGGTTGGCCCCATGGCTGATGGCGCTCAAGGGTAAAAGGCAAGGGTGTCCTGTTTGTTGGTAGGACTTGCCTTCTTTTAAATCTACACAACAAAGGAAGCTTCGGAAGGGAGCCCCTCTTTAGAGAAACTTGGGGTTTGGACTTGGCCTTCATGGGCGTCGTGGGAGGCATATTGAGGCGCATATAGCCGATTACCTTTCATTGAGAGACAAACCAACCAGGGAGAAGCACAAATGCCAGAGCGCACTGCGGAGTTGGCGGCCAGTGGTAGCTTCGTGGTCCGTTTTTGCTACTGTATTGCTTCAAGTCGGCAACGTGTCCGAAGATCTTCGGACGTACTCTTCGCGGACTCGTTATCCGCTGCTCACTACAGGTGAATATCCGTATGGTCTATTGGTTTGAGGATATAGAGCTCCGATCCCCTGTTGTGAGGAGGTTGAGATACATGACACTAGGCGGTGACTCCATTCCAGGAGAGTTTAATTATAGAGAGGGCGAAGAGGCTCGCCGTATTTGGGCATGTTTTGACCAGAGTGTTTAGCGCCCAGGTGTCTGCAACCACAACCACATCGAGGCGCCTTGGATACTGAGAGTATGCCAAGCGATATGCAAAGCAATCGTCCATTATCGCCTCTGATGGTATATGAAACCGCGGAAAAAGAATGGAAATCGCTTGGTGTTGTTGCCTTAACTGTTCAAACGCCAACTTCTTCTAGTTTTACCCCTCCCGATTCACAGCCACCACCTCCGCCTCCTAGGTGGCATACCCCAGAGTATTTATTCTATGGACTCGCATTTTTGGTAGTTGTGCCGTACATGGCGAAGGTAACATATGACATTAGCAATGGTAAGAGTGATTTAAGTCCACGTTGTTATTCATGCCAAACAAGAACACAAGAGTCAAATCCAAACTTTTACAAGATATTACCCCGCTTACAGCCGGGATGGATATTCGGCCGTCGGGTCGTAAGTGCGAGACTCTATTGGATTCTCGCTTGTATTTGACTTTGGTTTAGGATAATAGCGACGCTCAATATCGATCTTTTCGATCCAATATCCCAGCCTTGCTCGCACTCGCTACGGTTCACCTGATATCGGGCCGACTATATACTCGCATTGGCCGTTTATTCTCGAATGATCATCCCACTGGGCACTTGAATACCCCACCTCGAACACCTTTCTTACTTGGATTCTCACTCTTTATGCTTGCTGGCCTTCATGGAACTAGTATCCTAAAAATTCTAGTTATCTTGGCTGCCAATTATGGTGTTGCCAGGCTCAAAATACCTGCCCTGACGTGGATATTCAATGCTGCGGTGCTTTTTGCGAGCAACTGGTATGAAGGATTCCGGTTTGGTGCCATACACGGGGCATTCGCTAGCCTGGTCAGTTATTGGATTGATAAATTTGTTTCCTTGTCTGACGCTACGACAGGATAGTATTCCAGGGTTTTACCCTCGTTGGCACATTAGCTTCAACATCACAATGCTTCGACTACTTTCGTTCGGCATGGACTATTACTGGGCATCCAGCAGTACATCAACCAAAGAGGTGCGTAAAATCTATATCTCGTCAGGCATCCGTTGATCACTTGACGGGGGGGTTGTTCAGCCTGGCAGTAATATGTCGCACAAGCAACGCGTCGCTCACTCACACCCTTTGGAGGTGTATTCTTTTACCAATTTTTTGGCCTATGTCTTATATCCTCCGCTATACATCGCCGGCCCTATAATGTCGTTCAACGACTTTATGTGGCAGGTAAGCAACTACTTGATATTCCACATGTAATTTCTAAAACCTCACCAGATACGCCGTCCTCTGCGGGCAAGTACGTCTGCCACGACTCCGTTCCCGACCGCGTACGCGATCCGCTTCCTTGCTTGCCTGGTTACGTTGGAATTTATCCTGCACATGATGTACGTCGTCGCAATAAAAGACACTCACGCTTGGCATGGGCTCAGCCCATTGCAACTGAGCATGGTCGGGTTCTGGAACTTGATAGTTGTATGGATGAAGGTGCGTGCAGGACCTGTTTTAGACTCAAGGCAACGCGGACTGGAGCTTACCCCCAACTTGAAGCTTCTAATTCCATGGCGCTTCTTTCGATTGTGGGCTCTTGCGGACGGAATTGACCCTCCTGAGAATATGGTTCGCTGCATGGCCAATAATTATTCTATCCTTGGATTTTGGAGAAGCTGGCATAGAAGCTACAATCTTTGGCTAGTTAGGTATGTAAACACCTCGTTCACTGTTCCTTCCAAGCTGGAACGTCATTACAGGTATATATATATCCCACTGGGGGGCTCATCCCACGAGCTTCGCAACACGCTGCTTGTCTTCACGTTCGTAGCCCTCTGGCACGATTTGACCTTTAAGCTACTTGCGTGGGGCTGGCTTGTTAGTGTGTTTTTTGTGCCCGAGGTACTGGCTAGGAGTCTAGTCAGCCGCTCAAAGGTGAGTGAAAAGTGTAGGTTTCGTCGAACGGAAGCCTAACTGGGTCATTGACTTTCGTTTAGTTCGGCAATCGCGTTTGGTATAGACATGTCTCTGCCCTTGGTGGGGTGGCCAATATCTTGCTCCTGATGGGCGCCAACCTAGTTGGTTTCGTGATAGGGCTTGACGGTATGAAGTATTTTGTATCGGAACTTGTAGGCAGCTGGCAAGGTGTGTTCGATGTTCTCATTGAGGCCTCACTGAGGCTAGCAATTGGAAAAAAAAATTATGACGTTGATACTAGGGATCCGATTCCTCTTGGCCGCCTGTATTTGTTTGTTTATTGCCGTGCAAGTGATGTTCGAGTACCGGTGTGTCATATGCATCTCGTGATGTCATATTGTACTGTAAGCTGATATACTTCGTACATCGCAGTGAAGAAGAAGCCCGAAGAGGAATCCATCGGCGTTGCTAACTTCTTTTTTGGCCATATCGTATACTCAGCATTCACTTTGGTATTTGCTTCGTATCGTATTATAGTTTTTCCGAGAGGAAAGACAGAAGTCGGTAGTTTCTCCGAGGACTACGTACTTCAATACACCTGATGTTAATTTTACCCCTTATTCTCGCGCGCTTGTTCATCAACTTCGCGATCATGTGTTTGCGAAGCACTCTCCCCGACGGGGATGAGTGGCGGCCCCATACCCACCAGTGGAGCTGATACTTCGCGGAGACCCATTGCTCCCGGAATATTTCCCCGTCCCGCCGCCCGTGAAACGGTGAATCTTGCGCCACCGGATGATCCTGTAAACGGTGAGGTCAATCCAGGTATGATGTTCATAGAAGGTCTGACACCTGGGCGAAGTGGGGGCAACATGTTGGTCGGGCCGGAAGGGACAATGGGGGCCCGCATCGTCTGCGGGTGATAAAATTGAGTGGCTGTCGCCGGAGTTTGTGAGTGGGTGGGCTTGTGGAATGGCATCAGAGGGTCGCCCAGAGGAAGATGCTGGACGACTACGCGCTTTGAAAGAACTTCGGCCTATTCTCAAGACGAGTGAGCACTGGATGTACTCCGTGATGCGCATACATACCTCGTACATCTTCAGTAGCCCTGAGTTCACCTTTCTCCAAACAGGAACGGAAGACGCGATAGAGTATAGTTGCGGGGAATGCTCGTGGAATGGGCCAGATTTTATAGACTTGATGCGTATGATAGAGAGCGTGTATAAGTCCATCGGGGGGTTAGGCAACGGAACCTGGAGGACACTGGACGGAGTTGCATCTTGTTTTTCTGTCATGAGAAAGTCAGCGGACCGTGAACGTATATTCAGATTCACGTACTCGCCTCGAAGCTGAGCGCTCCCCCAATAATAGCCTAAAAATGAGTAATCATCAAGTCCCCATACCCCGTGACTTCCAGCCGGTTCGAGTTTGTAGGTGTCCTGGAGTCGCCAACACACATGAAGGTATCTAATGGTCTTAAGATCGACGAAGCCTAGCATTTGAATAGTACCCACTTCAGAAAGACCTTCAACACCGTGCTCTTTTCAACCTCAGGTTCGTTTGCAAGGAATCCGATCTTGTTGAGGCAGAGTAGGAAAATGACAAACGAAAGTTCGTGCCCCGTGCCGTAGTCGATACGGATGAAAGAGCCGAAAGATGTCAAGACATATGGCTGTAAAAAAGGTATAGCCACGTGTAAATCTTCAGGTAGCAGAGTTTCCAGCAGTAATTTGCACCGCTGAGAACAGGTAAGTAAATCACCACACAAAACGCGAGCCCACTGCTCACCTCCTCCAACCGCCGCCCCCAATCTCGAAATGCAAGATTCCCGTAGCGTTGAGGGGACTCCTGGGGTGTAATTTCACTAATCCAGGTATCCAGTTCCTGAAGTAGACTCAAAAGGGACTGAACTGGCTGGCAAATGTTAGAGCCTTGGTTTGCAGAATTCACTTGAGATACATACCTTTGATTCACCTGGGTCCGCGGACAGATCCTTCAATTCAGTGCCAACAACAGAGTCTCCCAGGCGTCGTATATATATCAATAGGTGTAAATAAGATTCTGAACGTTGCCAAATATGAACGTCATTGTCCGTTTGAATTGCAGTTCTGGGTGGAGGATATTGGGCAAAGGACGCAACGTCGCAGGTGGGTATTTGAGGTAGATTAAACCCGTCCGATTCCATCTCTTCTATGTATAATTCTAGATCAAGCGTTACTATAACTATTTATTATGGAGCAGAATTATACATAAACGTACATCAAAGTCCAATGGTGGACGTCAACTCGTGGGCGCCAAGCGCCAGCGCACAGACCAGGGTCTAATGTAAGCCATTTTGGGATTGCCACGGTCAATCTTGACGCCCTCCAATCCACCCTCACCCACACTCTAAGGGAACCGACTAGATTAGTGCACACGGCCCGACTTTTTCATCCTAGGCTTTTTGAGTGTGATTTGGCTCGGTTCAAATGGCACATGATTACTCTCAGCATCAACAAGCTACTAGTACAGCGCCGGGTTTACTCGACTACTCTGCCGAATTCGAGTGGCCCGAAGGCGGCAACCAACGACAAGAGTCAGTCTTGAGTCACTTCCAGCATGACTCTGAATCACGTCCTACACGTCCTGCAGCCCTCAATTCAGCTTTTTTGCGATTGACTGTCCTATCAAGCACTGTGCTATCCCGTCGAGCTGTTGCTCTTATCGACTCGTTCGACGAAGTTTCCATAGGTCGAGACAGATGTTCTACCCCTCGTCTGCGACTCAAGGAACTTGCAGTGTCCAAGTATCACGCCAACGTTTATTGGGACTCGCAAACGAAAAATTGGTCTCTTGTGGACGTGGGGTCTACTCACGGCACCCATCTAATCTCGCCCGACTCTGCAGTTGCTCAGGCGTCTGGCTCGGTTTCAGATCAAGGCTATGCACTGAGTTCAACTACCAGGCTTTCCCTCCCTAAGTCTGCCAGTCTTCCCCGAACGCTATCGCACCTGCAGCACATTATCGTTGGAGGCACAACCCTAGTAGTACACATGCATGCCGACCGAATTCCATGTGATGCTTGCGTCGTCGCAGGGCATACCCTCATCGACCTCAGCCCATCTATTGGCAAGCCAAACCATGAACCCAAACCATCTAACACCAGGTCGCTCCAAGTGTTAAAGCGCGACCTTCTCTCTCGACCCGCTTACGCTGCTTCAACACACGAACGTACTCGCCCAGGTCTTGTTTCGGAACCATATATCGATCGTGCAGAACTTAGGCGTCAGCGTTACCCCGGTTGGCGCGATCCCAACCCTCCCAGAGAATTGGACTACCCACAAGTGACTCGGGTTTGGACCCCGGATGCGATCCGCTCGCCTGTCACAAGCCAAGCTCCTGATTTACAGTCTGCCACCCCTATCTCATTGAATAACATTGGTCATAAGCTATTGACGAAGAAGGGGTGGACTCCCGGATCGGTCCTGGGCTCCCAATCCGAAACTGGAACAGCGTCAGTGGCTCTAACTGAACCGCTTGTTCCTCGGGCGACTACCAACCGCCGCGGTCTAGGGATGAGCACCAAGTGATAGTCGCATTTCGTTTTGATTCGTTTTGATGGCAGGGATGGATAGCATACCATGTAATGTCTATTGTGTAATACTACAGAGTCCATCCCCGCCGAGTCCGAAAGTAAATTTGGCCAGCATATGCTCTAAGAACAACAAAAGTAAACAAAAACCATAAGGTGGTACAAGGTTAAAGCACACACACAAGTTAAAACAATAAAAATGTCCAATGCATAGCAAATAAAGAAACGAATAATAGTTAAGGCCGCCGTGGATCTGCCTAGATTCAGGCAGATCCACCGGGCTCATACGCTGGTATACTGTCGGAGTTGCTTGTTGACGTTTGTGAAGTTTCTCCGGACTTTGGCCGCGAGTCTACGGTTTGACTTAAAACATGAGGAGGGTAGTGGCGAGGAGCGGCTGTGGGAGACGTCATGGAGTCCTGATGTACAGGGTTTAGCGTATCTGTTGTGGGGAGAGCTGATGAACTAGGGGTGGCGGCAGCTGCGGCAGCCTGAGCAGCCTGTGCCTCGGCTTTCGCAATGCGTTTTCTGATGCGCGATGGATGTGTCGAGGTCGGTTTCAGTCCCTGATTTACGGGCAAATACGGCGATTAATGGAAGTTGTTCAGGGAAGAGGAATGAAGTATTTGCCTCACCAAGTGTGTGGCCTTGATGAGTATCTGATGTCGTGTGCGGCTTGCCCCGAATCGCTCGACAACCCAATCCCAATCTATCTTATCCTGACCATTCAATTTTGAACTAGCTCGACTATGCTCAGCGAGCTGCTTGAGTTTTTCGGACTCTTCATCTCGCCATGTGCCGTGATTGACCTGATTGAATGATCAAATTAGGGATCGTCCTAAATAGGTTGACTCTGATCAGAGATCAACCGGAGAAACTATCGACTCACATTCGCGGCGCTCCGTAAAGTGGAGTTATTGAACGAGACATCGACGCTAGTCGAAGGCGGGCGAGCGAGCGCAAGCTCTCGCTGAATTGTCGGATCTGAACCGTACGCTCCTTTGGGAAGCTGTGTGTGTGCAAAATATTCACCTTCGTCGACCCCGGAAGGCGTGGCAGGGTGAGAGGATGACGGTAAACGCGGCGACCAAGGGCTATGGAAGGGTGGGGGATATGCCGAGGTTGTGTAGCCAGACGGAAGCACATGTAGCATCGTGCTCTCGAGATGCGATGAGTTAGGAACCCGTGTACGGATAGTTGAATCGGAATGCTAGAAACCACGAGTAAGAACGAATCGGACAGAAGGAATGTCGTGAAATAGACTCGCCATCATTCTCTCACATATGGCTTTGGCATCGTTAAGCATTCTCATTGGGTCTGCGCCAGTACCCATTTGAAAAGACTGAGCCAAAACATCGTGTGGTGTTGCACGCTGCGAGTCCGAGGTTTCGCCGACCGCAGGTTTATGATAGTACGAGGACGAGATAGGCAAGTGATTAGCGATCCGGAGAATGCTTCTAAAGGTATCGGCGGGTTCTTGGGTTGAATTGTTGAAACTCACCAGCAAATTAGCCGCGTCATTGTGAAATTTGAGGCACAGCGCTCGGGCCCGGTCGTAGAACTGGGGAAAGCTCGCGATCATCTCGGTTTCTCCGAGCGAATGCGATACGTTGGATGAGCCGTCGTCTGAGCTCGTTGCGACAAGGGCATCAGGTCCGCTCGGAGCGTTGACTGTCGATGTGGATAAGGAAGATGCCGATGCCGCGCCAGAGGGTCGTAATCCGCTCAAGGGTGGGGTATAGTACGGGCTTACTCCATCGGGCGTAGGGTGACCTGGGAGAGTCGGGGACTGAGAGGTGGGACCATCAGTCATCGATGTGGGGGGCATGAAGGGGTGGGATGAGGCACCGCTGAATCTTCGCTGGGGGGACGCGAATGGCCGAAACGAGGAGCTGGCCCCAGCCGAATGCATCGTGCTATGTGCTATACCGTTCATTGTGTGAACTTCAGGAGATTGGGGTTGCGAATTGGCAGATTGGGGTCGGTCGCTGGCTGGACTGGCGAGAAATCGTTGTACCGAACCCGAATTGAGGTTGGATGAGCCGCGATTGTCAGGATGAAACTGGGCAAAAGGCGAAGTACTATTGTCAGCGTGGGTTATATGGTACCATGTGAGAAGTGGCCCGGCTAGTGCAGAAGATACGTGGCAATATGCGGACTCACGGGTGAGTTTACGCCGCTTAATTCGCTCGTTGGTCGGGACAAAGTGCGGCTTGGTTGAGAAGACATCGAAAAAGCCGACAATTCCCAGGCATCCTCAGGATATACCAAACCTGGACCTGTCGCTCTGACTCCGTCTGACGTCCTGACACGCTTAGCTGAGTCGGATTGAGAGAACGAGTCTTGCCGTGGTCGTTTGGAAATAGTCGAAAGCCTGGCTCCCGAATGATAAGTGTGCATCTCAGGTCATGGGGTTCAGCCGTCTACTCACGGAGGGCTCGTGCGCACGAGTGGGCGCGTGGTCATCGGATCAATATGGTCGGATGAGGAAGGCATAACTGTGCCAGAGGGTGCCATGGGATCGTGAAGGAAGGCATTATGCAGCTCGTGACTGACGTCCTGACTGATAGCGGCCGACTGAGGAAATGGCAATGTGGATTGCCCGATGTGATCAGGTTGGTGTGCGGCTCCTGGATCAAAAGAGTGGCCGTAATTGCCGGCCAAGGCTAGTTGGTCGTAGTGTTGAAAATGGCGGTGAAGAGAAGAGCTATTTGAAGCATTGTGCTGTGTCGGCATTGATCGGGAAGGGTAACCGCTCATCGACTCGGGATGAAAGCCGAGAGAGGGCCCGGAAGGACCAGAGCGGACAGTGTGCGTAGTGCTCATTGAAGGAGATTCTGAAAGCAGAGCAGGTACATAGCTAGGGTTCGTCGGCGAGTGACTAGTTGAGGGCGTTGGGGACGTGTATGCATAGCCGCTTGGCACGTGGGGACCATGTTGACCAGCCATGTTGGCAAACAGCAGATGACGCTCTATTTGAGTTTTTCTGGATCGCGGCTAGTGGACATATGCATGTCAAGTAAGCGAAAGCTAGGGCTGGAGCGTGGCGGCTGTAGTGAAGGGCCGCTTGGAGAGAGCACTGAACAGAACTGACGACACCTGGCAGCTTCTTGAAACGGAGCAGCAAGACCTGTGGCTTAAGAAGGAGCGCCATGATAAATGGCCTAGCCAGCAAGGCGATGGCAACCACCCGCGAGCTCATCACAATCGTATAGAATCTAGAAAGGGCGTCGAGGGTCCGGTGGACTGGGTTCGCTCCCTTTGCTGACGATGCCGAAAAGGATGCGACAACTCCACGAGAAATTGACGATCCGAAGACGAGCGAGTCTGTCCGTATTCAGACGCTTTCTCACCTTCCCCACAACACCCTTTTTCAATTTTTCAATTTTGTTTTTCTACCAAAGCACCGCTGGCCGCCGGACCTCAGCCAACCCTGGGGTAATTTCATAATTTGTT
Organism: Ceratobasidium sp. AG-K; assembly: GCA_037039685.1. Lineage (NCBI taxonomy): Eukaryota > Fungi > Basidiomycota > Agaricomycetes > Cantharellales > Ceratobasidiaceae > Ceratobasidium > Ceratobasidium sp. AG-K. Next base: position 736,376 of record JAWNGF010000002.1, read on the forward strand.
AGCGCCCTGGTTTCCCACATGGTTGCGCCTGACTCCACAGGACGGTGACGAAGTGCACGGAACCGAGCCACTGCTCTATCACGTGAATCTGCATGATGTCCGCCACGACGAGCAACCCTCCCTTGCTTGCTGGCCTCTTCCTCACCTCGAAGAAGGCCCTCCTTCATGGGAATAACGTCTGCAACCACGCGAGCACGCTAACTACAGAGGCTAATAACCTTGCTGTTGACGTATTGACTCTTGATGCCAAGCTGCGGTGGTTAACCCACGGCGTTCTCGACCAACTTCAAGTGGGCAACTTGCAATTCTCATCGTTCGCACTCTAATTATTTAGGCGGCCAGCAGTATTGTCAAATTTCTTGAATTGGAGAGGGAGCATGTTCATTCAGTTGCCAAGGTACGTATTTGAGCCCTCTTGTCAGCCTGCTTGTAGTAACTCGACACAGGAATGGGATCGTGCTCGTTCCCAGCGCACCAGATCGCTCGACGCGATCTTGGAGAAACTAGGGAACCAGGCTGTGCCGCCATCGTTGCACAAGACTGTTACAGGTTCCTCGGTCTTTGGTAGTCCCCGCTCTAATACTGGTAAAGATCTTCCCGGGCCGTCTCAGGCCGAGCTCAACGGCAAGCTGTCGCCTGTCGCGAGCCGCCTCAATCAGCCGGAGAGCGGCAGTGCGAACCAGGATCGGAGCCGGTGGAAGACCCTCCGCGATTTCATAGACGAGCGCGCGATTGAAGAAGCCCTGGAACGGATTGAAGAGGAAAGGCTCCAACTCGACGTAAGCACTGCTGTCCCTTAGTTTGATCTCATCCAACAACCCCGCTAGGATTGTCTCGCTCGGACATACGACTTTCCTCAAACACTCGCCGCTCACATTGTTGCCATCCGTGATTCGTTACCGGAGTTATCATCCGAGCCGGCTTTACATGTGGTCCACCGTCTCGCCACCGAAAAAGATCGGTTGGTACATGCCATGGCCGAGGACTTGGAAGGGATCGCGAGGCACTTTGGGCAGGTGAAAGATGCTATGCAGGTGGAAGATGATGGTGGAGTTATTAACTCGGAGGACCTAAAAAGTGAGCTAGGGAAAATCGACCTTGCACGCCCACCTAACATGTGATTGGGAAGTACTGGATCAGGACACAGGGGAGCTTTCCGCTGTGGTCGGGGACATTGACCAGTCTGGGCAGTCCGTTGAGGGAATACAGTAAGCACGTGTTGATTAGCAGTTCGTTCCCTGTCTGATAGCCGTAGTGAACAACTTTGCACGATGAAGTCGACCCTACTAAGGGGCCTAGAAACGCATCGAGCAATTTTGGACCGACTTGAAGATCTGGACGAGACTATGACCACCATGCTCTCTGAACAACAAGTTGCTCAGCATGACGTAGAAGCATTGCTCGAAACTCTGGAATCACGGCTTGTGGAACTCGAGAATCTGGAAGGCGCATACGTTGCGTACAGACGCTCTTATGCTCACCTTCTTCAAGAAATGGCTCGGCGTGAACGACAGAGATCAGAAATGGAGGAAATCGTTCATGGAATGCTAGAAAGGCTTGACCGATATCGCGAAGGCAAGTGACCGTGGCCACTTGGCGTATTTCGCTCACATTGTCATGTAGAAGAGATTCAGCGACGACACGAGTTTTTCACGCTCGAGGGCGAGTTTATTCCAGAGGACTTATGTCCGTTTGTCACCGACCCCCCCGCGCGATGGTCATTGGCAAACAGCGGAGAAGATGATGCGCGGGTATTGGAAGACGGATCTAGACTGCTGGAAGAAGTAAGCCATCTCGATCTCGCTCGTTGCCAACGTTTAATTTGGCGCTCACAGGCTCGCCGTATGTTGGAGAGCGGTTGATTCAAATTTATATGTAATGAGCATCCACGTGGGTTGAATGGCAGTTTCATGCGTTCATGCTTCTCCATGCTGTGAAGTCCACCGGAGCATGTTGCTCGACAGACTTGTGGGTCAAACGCGCGCCGACCGGGGGCCGCGCAGCTCGAATTCTTGAGCGAACAGCTACAAATTTATTTGGGGTGCTCATGGGGATTTTTTGTCTCGACCGTGGATGTCAAAACATGCACCGCAATGCACCCTGACGATCCCTCGCTCGTCAAGGCTTAAAACAGACACTCGCACGTGGAGACCCTGTTGACCGAAGATTCTCTTGTCAGCCTGAGATTTCGAAGCGCAAAAAAGTGTATTGTATTCGTTGCGCGTGCCATCATGGAGCATACATCGGACCAAGTACGTCATGATGGGACACACACACTACAGCAGCAATCATCCTCCCGCACAAAAAATCATCACAAATGACAGGAAAAATAGTAAGCAAAACGTCAACTCGACGACGAAAAGAGCAGAAAATATCCAGGGCGATCAAAGACGAAGAATGTCAGAAAGGAAGTCTCTAAGCGACAGGGTTGCCCTGGGAGTCGATTGCCGGGGTGGCAGCAAAGTTGGTCTTGGCACCGAACGCTGCGTTGAACGCGTCGGCGGCAGCACCCTGCTTAGCACCAGCGGCCGCAGCAGCAGCCTTGGCCTGAGCACAGAGATCCTTTGCGGCTTGGTTGGCGCCGCACGAGTTGACGAAGGTCTGTCAAGACGTCGAAATGAGTTATATATGCTCCAAGGGTGATCGAGGGAAACTTACGTCGCAGATGAACTGGGTAATGATTCCCGAGTTCTGGGCGCTTCCGTGGTTGAACTCCTGCAAGTTGTTGGGAATGAAGCTGGTCTCCTTGCGGCCCTCGATGCCTACACCAAACTTGATGGTAGGATCGGTGCACTTGCCGAGGTCGACATTGGCGGGAGTACCGGTTACAACGGGTGCAGCTGCGTCGGTGGTGGTCGCAGCGGCGGTTTCAGTGGCAGTAGCGGCGGCATCAGTTGTCGTAGCCGCAGCATCGGTACTCGTGGCGACCTCGGTGGCGGTAGGAGCAGCGGCATCAACAGTTACTAATGAATCCGGGCATATTAGTCCCGTGGTTGACGTAAAGACGCATATAGTAAACTTACCAGTGACGGTTGCGACAGCAGGGCAGGTGTTGGTTGCATCGGGTGCAGCGGTGCTTGTCGCAGCGGCATCAGTGGTCGTGGCAGTGGCAGTCTCGGTGGCAACAGCAGTTTCAGTCGCGGAAGTCTCGGCGGCGGCGGTCTCGGTAGCAGTTGGAGTTTCGACAGCGTTGTTCCCTCCGTTACCGGCATTTCCACCCCCGGTCGCACCCCCGCCCAACGGCGCAGTGTTGGCCTGCGAGCCCTTCGTCACCGAACATTTGCAGGCAGGGTCGAAGAAAATGTTGGGGTCATTAGCCGGGTCTTGGGCTTGATTAAGTCCAACGAGCTCCGGGTTGCGGGGCGGGGTCTGGCAGAAGACGCTGTTGCGAGCAGTAGGCGGGTTGGTCGTAAAGTCCGGAGGAGTGTTCTTCTCGGTCTGGCGGAATGTGATTGCCAGCTCGACCATCTTAGCCGCAGTCGCTGCATCTTCGTTCTTCGAGGCGTCTGCATGGGATGTTAGATGTATGAGCAAATCAAAGATATTGGACTCGCCAATGATGTCGTCGGCCAAATCTTGTTGAGCGCACTCGGGCGAGGCTGCAAGCAAAGTGCCAACTGCCTTCCCGCCGAGAACACCACAAACCTCGCCTCGGCAGGCGCTTCCTATTTGTCCAATCTGAAATACGATCGGTAAATGTCATCGGTCACCCAGAATTTGGACTCACGACCGCCGGGCTCTCCTGACCAAAGCGACGTCCCCACAGTGCACGTCCGTCGCGCTCGACGATGCGAGTGCGGGCTTGAGCTTCTCCCGAGAGAACAGCGAGCAAGACAAAGGACACAAAGGACTTGCTGAACATCGTGGGTTGAAATGAAAGTCTGGATAAAGGGAATGCTCTAGAAAAGTTTCGCGTATAGCACCAGTGCTGAATGAGTGATTGTCGAGTAGACGCAAGTTGCAAAAACTGTCAGTGAAGAAAGAATGTGAAAAAAGCCGGTCAACGACTTGAAATGAAGAGAGCTAGAAGAGTGACTGCGCTGAAGAGGCGGTGAGGAGAATGCCACCCCGCTGGGCTCTTTTTATATTTCGTCTCTGCGATGAACAAGGCTTGGAAGTTGTTACGTGAGATAGGAACGACCAGGTCCATTGCGAGGTACGAAGTACGTTTGATGACAACCGTCGTTCTAGACGACACGTGGACCTACTTTAGCTTGGATCGTATTTCCTAATTTAGTTCAGTCATATTCTGGGCTTCCACCGACTTTTGTTGACCTAATAGTGTTGGAGTCAGTAAGTGTTTTACTCCGGTGTTGTAGAACTCGGTTAGGTACATCTGTTTGTCAGTGCATCCACGCTTCGGTAATTTGGTCACGTCGCAACCGGGAAGATCGTGTCACCCGGTTGCCGGCTTCTCTCCACAACCATCACTCCAAGCAGCCTCTCCACGCTCCCACCAACGGATAGGCTTTGGTCGGTGAAAGGATCGACGATTGTTTGACGTCACTGTAATTTCATGGCACACAAAGAAAAACGGCCTTTGGAAGGCATCCGGGTTATTGAGGTATGAGTTTCAATCAAATCATACTTTCAGGACTCATAGGTCTGTCTAGTTTGCAGGTTTAGCTCCCGTGAGTGTTTGACGTACCCAGTCACCAGATTCGGTTTTAAGAGACGGTCACCAGGGTCCCCTATGCGGTGAGTGCTCGGAGTTTCACTATACGATCCGCATTCCCAGATTGAAGTACCATGGTGCGAAGGTCTTGTCCTCGCTGACTTGGGCGCGACGGTCGTTCGAGTCGACAACCCTGCATCGGTTGGCGCTCCACCTAACGATGTGTTGTGTCGAAGGAAACAGTCGATCGCCATTTCACCCAAGACTTCTACGGGACGAGCTGCTCTGCTACGTTTGATTTCCAAGTCGCATGTTCTCATTGATCCGTTTCGGTGAGGCAAAATCATACCCTATTTGCGATCAGACTAATGTGCCGATGATTCAGACCAGGCGTCATGGAGAACCTGGGGCTCGGTCCTGAAGTATTTCTGGGTCCACAAGGAGTAAATACTCGACTGATTTATGCACGGCTCGTGGGGTAAGTTCGTCGCAGGTGATATGCGTGTATTTACTAATGCGGGCTCTGCCATAAGTTTCGACCGGCGCGGCGAGCTGAAAAACATGGCTGGTTAGGGACAAATTGCTCCTTGTACAGAAGGAAGTTTATTTAATGCTCGCTTATAGGACACGATCTCAACTATCTGGCGCATTCGGGAGTACTTGGGGTGTGTTAAAATGCTTATTATAAGCAAGGATGACTTAAGAGATTTGGCTAGATGATGCCTCCTACGACACCAGAAGGACGCCCAGGATTTCCTTTGAATATACTGGCAGATATGGCGGGCGGTGGCCTCATATGCGCTACCGGGATTCTTGCAGCTTTGTTATCGTTATCCAACGATTCGACGGCACACGGCAAAGTGGTAGAAACCGACATGGTAAGTTTGCTCGGATCGTCCTGTTTATGGAAGGCCCATTTTCCACGCGCCTAGGTCGCAGGATCAAGGTACATTTCTAGTTTCAACTTGCTTCATGCATTGGATCCCAACAACCCGATATTTGCCCAACCCTCCGGGCGAAGTTTGCTTGATGGAGGAGCTCCGTTTTATAACTCCTATCAATGTTCCGATGGAGGTTGGATGAGTGTGTAAGTTGCTATTTATAAATCCGAATTTACGGTTGCGCTTCAACTGGCTCCTGTTTAGAGCGTGTCTCGAACCCAAATTTTTCGCCACATTCTGCTCCCTACTTCAGCAAAGCGTTCCTTCGGATTTCAGCTCTCCTTCTGGTGCCGTGCGCCCGGAACCATCGATCCAACAGCAGCGCGACAAGTGGAATTCAGTCGCACTTTGGATCGGGGCAGCGTTCAAAACTCGATCGAGGCAAGAATGGGAAACTGTCTTCCAAGGCAAGTCTGTTCCACACCCATGGCGAACCCTAGTCCTGAACGTGTTGGCTAGGGACGGACGCCTGCGTCGTTCCGGTGTTGACGCCAGCCGAGGCTGCGCAAGTCCATGGCCCCGTTCCCACCCCACATCCCAACTATGTGACATATGCTAGCGGCGTACCAGAGCTGATTCCTCTGGGCCAGAGCGAATCGACAACGTCGGGAGCATTATCTCCACTCGGACTTCCACCCGGAAAGCATACATTTGAGATCCTGCGTAGTCTCGAATTGAGCCCTGCTGAGATTGCTGAACTGAAGCATCAGGGTGCTCTCGGGAATCAAGTTGAGAGAGCCAAGGGAAAACTGTAGACACAGCCGAGCGCATTGAAATATCGTTTAAGCACCCGAAGCAATGTGGGGCTTGTTCAGTACGTTGATTGGTAATTAAAACTGGAGTTGCGTTTGCTCGTATATTACCTTTCCATGCGTAGCTAAGCTACTTTGGTACAGCTGAACGGTATAGCCCTTTCCTCGGACCCGCTCGAAATGGTCATGTATGCCACCAAATGAGTGTAACCACGTGACGGAGTGGAACAAGGAAAGCGCCTTAGTCAATGCCCACTGCGACTAACACGATCTAGCACCATCTTCTACTCGTTTAATCGGACATGTCGGACGAGATGCACCGATACGCCACTGCTAGCCCTGTTGAAAGTTCTGGCAGCGCCACCAGGCTTTTCTTTGTTGCGACATACGACGACCACAGTGTAGCTATCAAAAGAAATCCAGACTATGAAGTACGACTAGTTTCTTGTGCAACTCGGGTGGGACCTAACATCCCGCTAGGAAACAATCGCCTCGGTCCGTAGAGCGTTCCCAGCTCTGGCAACTCTTTCTTTGGCCTCTTGTGTTCGACTGTCGGCCCGCTTCAGCGAATTCCCAGATCTGTTGGTTGAGATAAACAGAGAATTATGGAAGGAGCTATTGCCGAGTTTAACCATTGTTCAGGTGTCGGCTAAGGGAAACTTACTCTCGGGCCACAATAATGTGGGAGTCACCCAAATGGAAACGGCAGCGACAAATGCTCGTGAGTGGGGTCCTCTTACTCGTTAAAGTAAGTCCAGCCACTGAGATCATTTCTAGAAGATGAACTTGGTGTACACTCCGGACCCATAACGGTCTACATCTCCGATCTGCGGGCAAACATCAATACCCTTGCCCTACCGTTGTTCTCTACTACCACGATATGTCATTTAAAAGATGTAATTCGGGAGCATGACGATCGGCTTCCCCAATTCCTGACACTGACGTACGAAAATTTTTCTAATCTCGAGGACCATAAGCAACTCCACCACTACAATATTGGCGACAACTCCCTGGTCACGATCACAACTGAGTTCATGGTTTACATTATTGGAATAAACCTTCCAAGGATACCCATTACTGTGACTACGTTTACAACCGTTCGGTTCCTAAAAGTTCTTGCCTTCGCCTTGATGGACGAGGATTCAAAGAAACGCCTTCCCCCATATATTCAAATATTAATGTGTTCGGGGGACACACTGGACGACTCAAGAAAGCTAGGGTCATATAGGCAGATTGTTCCAGGCTGTGAGATTCGCATCAATAGGGGGATACGATTAAGTATGTACCTGACTCAAGTTTGCCAGTGGGGGCTTATTTGATTACATGCACTCTATTAGGGCAACACACGACTGATTACGGACTAGTCGACCTCTGCGTCCACAAACATACACCTTCAAACCAAGTCGAGGACATACAGTACAAAGTACTATCCGGATCGACCGCAATGGACGTGAAGCTTCTCATAGCCAACACAATCAATATACCAAAACGCTCGCAGACGTTGCAAAGCTCATCCCATGAGCTCTTGTACGACTCGAATATCATCAAATCACCGAGCCGAAATGGAACTATTATTATTCATTTAACTACCTCTAACCAAGGCAACGTTGAGGTGCAAGGACGGGACGCCGAGTAATAAATGATAAACGGGAGGGGAGTATAACTGTGTTAGGGTTGGGATTAGGCATATGATCGACCTAATATGTTTCAGTGGCCGTGGGTAATGCTAGTAAGCTTAAGAGAGTAGGTTGCCTCCACATGTTATTAGTTTTTGTTACGTATATGCGTCTCAACTCTATGCCGCAACTACATATGGAGCAATGTCCAACAAGTTAGCCATAATTATTAACAATAAACGTTGGGCCCATGATTCAAGAGGCCAAGGATCTGACACCGAACTACCCTCGTGCAGAGTGTCATCCATAAATTCCGCAAGCCGCGTTACTGGCCAAAATCGTCGTGTATCTTTCATACGCCAATATCTCGGGCTGTCATTATTCCTACCGGGAGGATCCTTAAAGATAAACATACGGCGGTGAATACAGCGAGGAGAGTGAACAACGACTATCAGAACATCGCTAAAGTCAACGATAGCACACAGGAAAGGCGCCGATGTGAGATTCTCATTAATGGAGAAATACACTGCATATGCGTTGTCATAGTCAACTCTGAGTATCCGTTCCTTGCATAGCGCCTCAGAGCACGAGCCCTAACAATTTCTGTACAAATATTGCTCATTTTAACTACACATTCGAGTGAAGGATACTCACTGAACTTGGTATCCTGTCCAAACCTTCCCCCGGAAAAAAATCACGAACGCTCGACGCTCTACAGCAACCTCGAATCCAGAGTAGGATTAGTGGTTCTGTATAACACCAGAAGGGTATCGAACACGTGATCTCTCGCAGGTCGTGGGGTTCGCACTGCCAAACAACGTCACTTAATTTACTTATCCGATTGCAATGTCAAACGGCGAACTTTCTCCAGTCGATACTATTGGATTGTCTGCTAGCGCTGGTCCAATTAATAATATTTTCATTGTCGCGGTGCATAATAACCACAGAGTAGCCCTGAAGAGGAACCCAGATTATGCAGTATGGTTTGTAGCTCTGATAAGTTAAGTCGAACTTAACAATTATCTCAGGCTACCATCACCTCGATCCAAAAAGTATTCCCCGCTCTAGCAACGCTCCCCCCGACCTCCCGGATTTGCCTCTCCGCCCAGTTCGACGACTTCGAAGATCAAGTAATAGAAATAAGTGAAGAGATATGGGAAGGATTGCTACCATCTCTAAAGGCCGTACAGGTCTCGGTTGTGGGAGGCCCGTGTCCTGACCTAGATGAGGAGGCTAGCCAGTTAGAGACACCTGTGACGGTTGAACGTGAGTGAAGTTCCGTAGCTAGCCTTGATTAAATATATGTGCTTATAATATAAATGGTAGAGAGCCCTTCTATCTCTACCGAACTCAAACCGTTCGTACTCCATGTACGCGATACGGCAGCAAACGTTGAAACTCTCGCTCTTTCCATTCTCTCGACCCACACTATTCGCCAGTTGAAAGACATAATATTGGAGCACGACAATCGGCTTCCCCGCTTGTTGACTCTAGCGCACGAAGGTGTGCCAATTCTGGAGGACGACAAGCGACTTCAGGACTATGGTATCAGCGATGAGTCGGTGGTCACGATAACTACCGAATTCATAGTTTATATTACTGGGCGATATATACCGAAAACGCCAGTGACGGTAGCTACATTCATGACTGTTCGTTTCTTGAAGGTTCTTGCATTCGCCTTGATGGACGAAAACGCAAAGCGCCGGCACCCCCCACATCGTCAGATTTTGATGTGTGCTGGAAACGTCCTAGACGACTCAAGAGCACTGGGATCTTATGAACAAATTATTCCAGAATGTGAGATTCGTATCAATGGGGGGTTACGTTTTGGTACGTTTAATAGTGATAATAACGAGCCGAAGCTTGCGACTAACACAGCATCCTCGCGCTGCCAGCACAATACACGCGTGACAATGATCTCGTGACTCTCTGCGTCCATAAGAAGTTACCTCCGAACCAAGTGGAAGATATCCGTTTCAGCGTAATGTCTGGAGCGACTGTCCACGACGTAAAACTCCTTATATACAACACAGAGAAGGTGCCAAGACATTGGCAAACTCTACAAGACTCATCTCGCGCACGCTTGTACGACATGGAGACCCTACAATTGTCAAGACTCAAGGATCCTACGGAGATTTATCTCGTACTATCTACGCGTGGCCTTGATGAGATGAAAAATCAGAGCTCTCGCGTAATAGGCGACGGGCAGGACGAAGGGACACAATTGGTGCAGGACCCCGAACCCGAGCCCAACGTAGACAGCACACAATAGTTGTTTGATGCTAACAACCCTTGGTGGGATCTTGTCTCGTGGTTTTGCAGGGCTATTCATGTAGGCAAGTTGTATACGAACAATAGATAGGGTTGAGAAAGTAGCCCCCCTTTGATAATCAACTTTTCTATATATTCACAGTAATAAGGCGCAGATCATAAGGGGATTAGGTTCAAGAGACTCGTCGGACAACTTCGTCGTTACGTCAGAGTACATGACTGCGGCCAGGAGGCTCGTATGCTTTTTGATTCGCACAGTAGTAAATAGACCGTCTTCATCACGGTACGTATACCTCTTCTCCACTAGCGACCACCGCAAGGTGCAGCTACGAAGTTGACGCACTCAATACTATGCGTGCATAATATATGCTCAAAGCTAGTAGAGCGGCCGACAAGTACTTCGATTTCTCAGTAAAGTTCGATTGTAACCAGTCACTTGAAGCTCGTGTACCAGACTTTGAAATCGGCCAAAATGCTGATCCAAGCTTATTTCGCCGGAAGTTGTACACAGGGCTCGGCTCCAACGCGATTTAAACATATATGACTGAAAAAAGGCTTATATATGCGCTGAACAACCCATTTGTATCCTGCACTGGAGCCGTCTTCGCTGCATTCAGCTGTCGGTAGTGATCGCTGTACCTTACATGGGACATTCTATGGCTAAAGCATTTGTATCCCCCATAAAACCGTAACTAAACCCTAGCGGTCCTTTCTCGGCTTGTGAAGGTTGAGCTAGCCGATAGGAGGGAGGGATACTACGCGGGGGCAAATTAAATTATATTAAGGGTACCAAACCCGCCCAGTCAATTGTTATTACACATCATTACTAGCTACACATCGTTTTCAATGGCATGACAACTTGATCCTAGAAAACTGATATCTTACTGGGTCCCATTCATAACTAACAGTTTCAGTAGCCACTCCAAATCGGGTATATGTTGAATATACCCATATACCCCCGCTAGATCTGGGAATTTAGTCAAACGTCCCCAATTTTGGATGCCTGACTAAATGCACAACTAACCTGAGTCATCAGCGCCTCGGAATGTACAACTTGTGAGAAAAGCTACACCAGATTCAGTAATGAGGGTGTTTTGGCAAGTCGAAAGGATCGGTCCGGATAATATATGCTGGGTTAGCTGCCATTATTTCCAGGGCTCCCGCACTGGGATTTTTGTGCCTCTGGTTCGTGCCCCTCGTAAAAATGAGGGGATTGGAACGATCATAGACTGTATGAGAGGTTTACAAACTCTTCCTTCTGGCACTAAACTTTATGGTATAAAATTCAATAACCGTACGTACACCCGTGCTCCACGGTGCGCCTCGGCAAACCGACTTCCTTGCCGGATGTGACTATATGTTAACCCATGACGGAACACGCACACTGGGGATGAAGCTAAATTTTCAAACATTGAATGCAGTTGTATCTTTTACGTGAAGTTTGCATTTTCCAAAATGGGCGACTAGATACTACCACAATAAGTATCTATAGTCTGAGCCCGTCACAAATCGAGACGCCAGTTCCATTTGCGTGAGCGATCATGACCTTGACAAGCAAAGTGAAACCGGACCGGCACGTGATCACCTTGGGTAAGGAGAGCCCACCCGTAATCTCGTGTAAACCGACGTGTCTTGATCAGTGATGTCGTGACCCCGGGTCATGACCGTGTCATGACCGTGTGACCTCAATGACCCATGACGCCGTCAAAAGGTCACAATGGTCAGCGCTTGCTAGCCAGCGATGACGTAATCCTTGTGCACGCACTCGTGGAGACGTCTAGTTGCTACCATCCTCCAGTCTTGGCCTCAATGCTCACCGCTTAGGAACCATAAGCCCAGGGTTGGGGTGAGCATATCATAACTTGCTAAATTATGCATAAGGATCCGTTGTTAACGGGTCGTAGCAGACTACAGGATTAACTCGTGAAGGAAGAGCCTACCTTAACGATGCTCCCGACCCGTCTCGCTGATATTTATCCCACATCACAAGCCGATATTAGCTCAAATCCTCCAGTTGTAGGGAAAAGTTGGTTGGAGCTTTGTGGTTTGTATCTGGTGTTACATAAACATGTCATTTAAGGTACACATATAACGCTGATGCCCCACTTTGACACCTTGACTGTCGGGTGACCCTGGTCATGACTGCAGTCACGACCCAGGTCGAAGGTCACGAGGTCATGACCTTGACCCCGTCACGGCATCACTGGTCTTGATTAGCAACAGCCATTTGATTTGCCCACTACTCGTTTTCTGATCGCGAATGTCGAATAATAAGGTGACTCCAGTCGTCGCCAGTAGTTCTATTGACAGCCCCGGCGTAAGTAGTGGGCAGTTCTTCGTTGCGACATATAAAGATCATAACGTGGCAATTAAAAGAGACCAGGACTACGCGGTACGACTAGTTGCTTGAGAAATTTATGAGAAATCTCATTGTATTTGCAGGACACCCTCGTCTTACTTCGCAAGGCATTCCCAGCTCTCGGAGCCCTCCCTTCTACCTCGCAGATTCGTTTACTAGCCCGGTTTAGTGAATTCTCCGACTTGCCGATCGAAATCAACGAGGATTTATGGCAGGACATAATGCCGGCTTTGAAGTTTGTTCAAGTCTTAGCCGAAGGAGGGTCACAGCAGGATCACAGTAGTACGATAATTTCCCGGACGGAAACACCGACTATCAAGGGGGGTGAGTATGACTCCCTGGTTAACCTCTAGCAACTGAGGGTTGTCAAAGCATTCATAGAAAGTAGCTCTAACCTCGATCCGAAACCCGTGACGATTCATGTCCGTGACTCCGGGGCGAATATTATAGGCCTCAACCTACCTTTATTCTCGACCACCACCATACGCGAACTAAAGGACATAGTTGCGGGGCATGATGACCGGCTTCCTCGCCTACTGCTTATGAAGTGCGAAGGATATCCCAGCCTAGAGGATCACAAGCAGCTTCAGGACTATGGGATAAGCGACGGAGGAGAAATTACAATGATGAGCGAATTTACGATTTATGTCATCGGTCGACATGTCCCGAAAACGCCAGTGACTGTGGCTGCATTTACGACCGTTCGTTTCTTGAAGGTCCTGGCGTTTTCCGTAATGGATGCAGACGCACAGCTACGGCTCCTCCCACACAACCAAATACTGATGTGCGCTGGTGACATATTGGACGACTCGAGAAAACTGGGGTCGTATAGCCAGGTTGTTCCGGGATGCGAGATCTACGTCAATGGAGGATTACGGCTTGGTGAGTTGGTCGCTGCCCGTTGGTGATGCTCACGTTTATTGAAACTATATGCGCACCGATAGAGCAACACACCGCTGATTATAGTTTGTTTGATCTTCGCGTCCGCAAACAACTCTCGTTGGGTCGACTTGAAGACATGCGTTACAAGATAATACCTGGGTCAACTGTTGTTGATATGAAGCTTCTCATAGCAAACACGACCGGTTTGCCAACGCATTGTCTCCTATTACAAGACTCGTCTCAGGAGCGTTTGTACGACACGCATACCATCAAAGGGCCGGCCTCTAAAGGCGCTATTGACGTTTATCTGATTGTACTTGCGTATAATAGCAATAACCTGGAATACTAACTCATCAAATCGACGACCATGACTAGAACCGGAGAATATGGATGACAGTGTCGAACTATGAAAGGTCATATGTCAACTTAATTCGACGGTCGCGTTTGTTTCTCTTATATCGCTTGTACATCCATATACTGTAGTACCAGGCAACCGTTGGGGTCGGTCCCTTAAGGGCATGTTGCTTGGCTTCCTGCGTCTCAGTTTGAGGAACAATTCGAGCTTGTAGCACTTCCATGGTGGATGCGGTATGCTACGGTTTTGCGCTTCAATGATACGGATATTTGCACAGGCCGCGATCGAGATAATGTATAACCCCCACATAACCCCGCTTCCGGACTTATATTTAGTCATTCAGCCGTACCTTATTCTTGTAATCGAGTAAGCGGGTTGATTCGCTTGCAGTCCCACAAGCTCATACGCATCTAGGAGATAGAATGGATCATTGTATTTCCTTATCAAGCCTAATCAGACCTATCCGTGTCACAAACCGTGTGAGATCAAATCACGATCAACCACCGACCCTGTATGCGCAACACCGACTCCCACACTGATTGGGTTTCATCGAGGCCTTTTATCTCGTCCGAGCGAGATTAGATAGATCACCCCTCCGCAGATCATGACCCAGTCAGAGTTGCATGCGCAGATGCGCGTGGCCCTCGACTCGAGACGCGAACGGAGTATTCTACGCCGCCCGCACCCGGATGCGTTTATACCCGTGCCGGCAAACCTCGCTTCTACACCTAGTGCGTCTCTTCCAAAGCTAGAAGATGGTACTGATGAAAGTATAGCACCATCTTTGGTAGACTTTTCGTCCAACGACTACCTCTCGTTATCTACCCACGCCCCCCTTCGTGCTCACTACCTCTCTACCCTCGAACGCACACCTCATATCCTAGGCTCAGGTGGTTCCCGACTCTTGGACGGCTCTCACCCTGCGCATGTCGCACTCGAATCCCGTCTCGCAAAGTTCTTCAACCACCCCACCGCGCTCTTATTCAATTCCGGGTTCGATGCCAACGTAGCGCTCTTTTCGGTTCTCGCCCAACCTGGAGACTGGATCGTATACGACGAGCTAGTGCATGCATCCGTGCACGACGGAATGCGCGCGTCTCGGGGGAAGCGGGTGTCGTTTAAGCACAATTGCGTGAAGGATTTGGAGGAAAAATTGAGTCGCGTTGGAGGTGGGACGGTATTTGTTGCGCTCGAGGCGTTGTATAGTATGGATGGGGATTTAGCTCCCCTGGAGATAATTTTGGATGTGGTCGAGAGGATGGTCCCACCCGAGCGACGGTGTGTGATTGTCGACGAGGCGCATTCGACTGGGATTTATGGGTCTGGCCGCGGGTTGGTTGAGGAACTTGGGCTGGGGAGTCGAGTGAATGTGAGGCTACATACGTTTGGCAAGGCCATGGCAAGTAGCGGAGGTACGGTCACCGGATACGTATACCAGCGAAACTGATTAAGCATAGGTGTGGTGGTTTGCGATGCCCTCATGCGGGAATACCTAATCAACTATGCACGGTCCTTCATCTTCACAACCGCACCGACGGTAGCGAGCGTCATCGCAGTCGACTGTTCGTTCGACATGGTCGAGAATGGGACAACGCAAAAGGTACGTATCGGCCAGATTTATAGGTCCGCATATAACGCCCGATATAGCTCGCGCATCAACTTTTTGAAATCTCGACACGGTTTACCGATTCGTTACGGGCGAGGTTACATGGTATTCCGACCCGGGTGATGGCGCTCCCTCCGCACCTCCTCCATCCTCCTCCGTCGGCGCTCCCAACGCCAATTGTCCCAATTCTCACACCCTATCCCCGTCCTCTCGCTCAACACCTCTATGCACGGGGATTCTTGGCGAGGCCGATAACGCATCCGACTGTACCAAAAGGTGAAGAACGAGTGAGGGTGAGTATACGACTGGTCTATCGAATTTGATTTTAATCTCGTACCAGATCTGCCTTCATGCATCCAACACGCAATACGAAGTCGACGGATTGGTTGATGCGCTGGTCGAATGGGCAGTGGAGCAAAGTGGAATCAGCTGGGCAACACGGACTCTTCCCACTGCCAAACTTTAGATAACCGTGATGGACCGGGGGTCGTGGTCAGTAGCACGCAACGCACCAGTTCATACCCTGAGTCCAAAAGCCGAAATCTCATTGGCAGACCACGTGAGACACAAACATGATATTTTGGCAACGATCTACATGCGTTCATGAATTAGTGGTGCTCGTGAGCGTGTGGGTCGCCGTGGAAGTCGAGCGTGTAGACTGTAGAAAACATAAGCGGGTGTGGGAAATGATAGTATGCGACTGACCGGATCCGCACTCGGGGCAGCGGTGGTTCTTGAGCTTCTGGTTGACGGTGAGCCAGATGGTGTCGTGCGAGTCGGCGGGGAAGCCAGTGCAGCCGACATGGCGCTCGGGGGCCTATGCACAGTGAGATCAACCCACGCATAAATTAAAACACTTACGAGCGAGTAAATTTTGATTGGGTCTTCCAGTGTCCCAAGACGAGTCATCTCGAGGGGGTTCATGTCGAACACATCGACGCCCTCGATCTTTCCGAGAATCTCGAGCCTATCCAGACCAGTTGCCTGATTCTCGTCGGTGGGGACTTCACCAGCCTTGGCTCCTTCACCGAGAAGCGCTGGGGCCTTGTGGCCAGCGAACACCCTAGGGGTGGTCGACAAGGTGCGCGCAATGGGGCGGGCGCGGAGGGGCAGGGTGCGGAATGCAGACAGCATCTTGTCGTGGTAGATTACAAGACGGTCGTTCCGGATGCCGCCGGCCTCCTTTAGGGCTGGTCACGGGACTTGTGTGATTTAATCGGGCTGATTACCACCATGACGCATAAGCGACGAGATTATGGAGCAATCCTCATCGAGGTATTGCGATATATAAGCTGGACGAGCGCGACCTAGCCTTGTTCCTACCACCACTGGGTAGATGCCCCTTAGACCGAGCAGCATCCTCAGAATGTCGAGTAAATATTCCATCGCGTCGCTGCCGCTCCCCTCATCCTCCCATATCCTGACACACAACCTCACTCCGGACCCTGTCCAACCATCCGTCTATGCATTCTACCAAAACCTTACCACAAAACCATCGGCCCAACGCCGAAGTCGAATGCTCCACCCTTCGAGCCACTTTTCCTACGTTGCTCCACTTCCCCTGCCGTTCCCGTACCGTATTGTCGCACCTGACGGAGAAGAAGAAGTCGACCAGACTGAGGTCGTCGAAAACTGGCTGAGCAAGCGTGAGCCACTGGAAGAAATCCCGCTTGCGTCACCCTCGGAAAGCAAATTGCGGAAATACACGGCGCCGGATGGAGCTCGAGACCAGAAACGCATTCTCCTCGCCGTATCCTCGACTGGGTTGAAAGATTGTCTACCTCACCTAGATGTCGGAGATGCATTTGAACACGTCGGTCAAGGTTTGTTGTCTGGCTCGAGCAAGACAGACGACAAGCCCAATGAGGCAGGACAAGAACTCATTGACGTCCTGAGCGGGCACAGCGTCCTCATGCATATCCCCCCCTCGACCGAATCTGAAGAAAAAGGATACGCACCGTGGTCGTTGAGGTACTCGGGACACCAGTTTGGTACTTGGGCCGGCCAGTTGGGAGACGGACGGGCGATTTCGTTGAGTGAGTATCTTGTCGGTCGCTGGAGTGTATATTAATCCTTGGTAGTATCGACTCCGCACCCCGATGACCCCTCGACTACGTACGAGATTCAAATTAAAGGGGGTGGAAGGACACCATTCTCCAGGGGTGCAGATGGCTTGGCCGTACTCCGTAGCTCGGTTCGCGAATTTCTTGGTGCTGAAGGTGCGTCCCCCTTCACTTGTGCATTCACCCATATAATTAATTACGGTCTATAGCTGTACACGCACTCGGGATACCATCAACCCGCTCCCTTACTTTAATCTCCCTCCCCGACCTCCCTGTCGCACGTGAGAAACTTGAATACGCATCCATTGCCACTCGCCTCGCACCTTCCTTCCTGCGCATCGGGAATTTCGAAACATTCAATCCTCCACACGACATTCTTTACCTCTTTGGCCATGGTGCTGGTGGGAACAACAAAGACTGGGAAGGGATCCGTATTCTAGGCGAGTGGGTCGTCAAGCGAGTCTTGAAGCTCGACTTGGTCGAGGGAGAGGCTTGGGGAAAGAAGATGGTGCTTGATGTCGCGAGACGGAACGCGGAGATGTTGGGTGGGTGGCAGGCCTATGGATTCATGGTACGTTTCCCCCACTACACATATATACCGTAGACTGAGATAGGTGGTAGCATGGCGTGATGAACACGGATAACATTTCCCTTCTTGGACTTACGATCGACTATGGACCATACGCATTTATGGATGTGTACGACTATAATCATATTTGTAATCACTCGGATGATGGAGGGCGGTACTCGTTTAGGATGCAGCCTTCTATGATGTACGCCTCTCCCTTATTCCTTTATATTTTAACTAACGTAGTCGTAGCATATTCGCCGTCCGTGCACTACTGAACGCCGTCTCACCCCTTATCGGTGCCGAATCCTCCCTTGGACATGCAGTCGGACCTGGATGGGCAAAGGATGCTTCGGAAGACCAGATTTCCGAGTGGACCAAGAAGGGACAGGAGCTACGGGGTGAAGTCGAGGAGATTATCAAGGGTGTGTTCGAGAAGAAGTATTGGGGACTTGTGAGGCAGGTATGTCTTTTGTCATTATCCCCTTATTTATTCCCCCCATTTACTAATATGCACTCGTTACAGCGTCTCGGGCTAAAGAAAGACGACGACCGCGATGTTCAAAATATATTCCAGCCCTTGCTAGACGTGATGCAACACCACGGACTTGATTTCCATGGAACATACCGCGCGCTGTGTGCATTTAGACCTGAGCACCTAGACGTAGACTCGGCCGACGCAGAGGCCAAGGGGAAGGACAAGTCAGACGCCTATGGCTCTGTCCTCAAAGAACTCGAGTCGATTGACCAGTCGCCCGCCGTATCTTGTCCAATGCCGAGTGGAGATGCACTTGTTGGAGCACAATCCAACGCACAAGCCCAAGCGCAGAGCGAGACCACGTTTGCCATCCCTGCGACAAACGGAACTAGCACGACGACCCCACTCGCCACCCTTCTCGCCCGAATCACTCCACCTGACCTCATCTCGCCTCCTTCGCGCGAACGAGCCTGCCGCGACATTCTGGGCTGGCTAGAAAAGTATGCCGTCCGGATTGCCGAAGACGACGCGACTTGGACCCCCGAGGAGCGAGAGCAGGCAATGAAGGGCGCAAATCCGCGATTTGTGCTTCGACAGTGGGTGTTGGAAGAGGTGATTGCTGCTGTGGACAAGGATCCAGTTGGAGGGCGGGGCGTGTTGATGAAGACGCTCGAGGTAGGTCACTTTCCTTTTAACTATCTTGATCCCAAGTGCAGGTATTGACGTGATATGTAGATGGCAACAAATCCGTTCAAGCCTTGGGGTGCCGAAGATGATTCCAGGCCGGAGAGCGAGTTGAGCGAGGAGGAACGCGCAGAGAGGAGGTTCTGCGGTGTGGGGTCCCAAAATTATTTGGGTTTCCAGTGTTCATGTTCCAGCTGATCTCGTGAAATGTGTTGATTATAGTCGACTAATGAATAATATAAATGTGAAATGCGAAGACGCATATATACACGCATTACTTTACTTGGCGCTGGCTCAAGCAACGGATGCACGAGAAGGTGATATGGGCCCAACATGAGAAGTCTGGTGGGCTAAACGAGACAGACAATTTTCTAGCTCAATGGCTTCCGCTCGCAGTCTCGTAGGTTTAATCAAATAACTCAGAGTACGCAAGGAAGAACACGTCAACGACGGGGCTGCAATAGTTCCATTTGAATACCAACATCGGAGCCATGGGGCTAGGTGACTCACATAAATACAGCGAAGGTCACGAACCAAGTATCCCTTCGCTCCTGCCCCCAACCCGCTCCGGCGCTTTCTGGTGATGTCGACTCTTCATATCTGGTCATTGGCGCTAACAGATGACTTGGTTTTGAGTTCGCCCGTCAAATGTGAGCTCAAATAGCGTATAACTCAAACCCAAAGGTTCAGTAACTCGTCCCTTGAAGCTACAAAAACCAGGTACCAAAGTGGTCGCTACTTATCGTGACGCGGCCAAGATTGATGATCCGAAAAAGCTATCTGAGAAGGCGGGTTCGGGGCGCCTCAAGTTGGTTCAGTTGAATATGACTGATGACTCGAGTTGTAACGCATGTCAATCATACTTATTTGAGCTGCTCTACAGACTAAAGCTACTGCCAATTTAGGCTGCGGCTCAAGAGGTCAAGTCCAGAGTCGAATCCCTTGATATCCTTATCGTCAATGCGGGAATAATCACGCCCGCGAAGCCTCTGCTTGACGAGTGGGTGCTTTGGTACCAACAATATTGGGCTGGCGTAACCATTAGTACAGGCCGCTTGAAGACATGCTCGGAATGTTCAGCAGCAACGTTCTTGGACCCTTGCGTATAATCCAGCACTTTGCCTCCGCTCTATCTAGCATACAGTCCAAATTAGTGTACATTACTTCGGAGAAGGGGTCTCTCGCCGCGGGGGAAAAAGAATCATTTCCGGCGTATAGCATTAGCAAGGTATGTTTGTTGATCCGAATTATTTCAAGTGCTTTGTGTTTGATCAATATTCCAGTGGATCCAGGCTGCACTAAACATGCTGGGGCGAAAGATTGCATGTGAGTTAGAGAGTTCTGGAGTGGACTGTTGCATTAGCGATCCAGGTTGGGCTCAGGTAAGGTTTACATGCCATCATTTCCCGACGGAGTTCACCATCCCACTTTCAGACTGACATGGGAGGGTCGGACGCTCCACTGACCCCTTCAAAGAGTGTCGGCGGTATTCTTGGCGTGATTGATCAAATCGATATGCATAGTATTGGCGAATACCGGCGATGGGATGGTCAGCAGCTACCCTGGTAGATCTATAGACCTACAGGCAGTGCTATATAGTAATCTCCCACCCACATACAACTGTTTATCAAGTAAATGTGATATTCATATAACATCGTTTCACTAACTTATTCCGTTGGCTGGTTCATGTATAACTTGCATGTTCAGTATGCACTTTATCTCGACTTGATGTTCCAGCCTTGAAACGCATTTGCCTCGAGTACTATATTGTACACGGCTACGTAGTAGGCACGCAACTACGGTTTACGCAGGATCACTTCTCGTTACGTATCTCAGCGTACAGTCCGAGCATACAGCCAAGTATTATCAACGCGCTGCATTCCTCCATCAGCAAAATACCCGGGTAGAATGAATGCGTCCGTTTCTGGAGTCAAGTCCGATATCTGCAAATCACACCCGGGAGTTACAAGCCATCCTGATGGAAGATGAGTGGATTTGTCCAACTACCGATTACCGGCATCACACATCACATCTTGCCGTCCACAGCGCCACTCGGTCTACAGCACTCACCCAACATTCAAATACAGTCTCCACATGTTCCTAGATAGCGCCTGACGAAGCGGGTGACCGGCTTAGGGGTTTCTTGGCTGACGGGATGGAATCCTCTTGGCTCGGCTACTGAAGTTTCGTGTGCTCAACATCGCCGATCCATCGTTAGGACGAACCAAGCTAATATATTGCACAGGTCTAATTTGACAGACGGCTATTCTTGTACTTAGCCGACCATATCATATCTTGATGCCGACTGGGCTTGAATGGCATTGAGGATGCAAGACTCAAGCCGGCAGACGGCATTCGTTGACCGAGCTTGCGCCGGACACCCGACTGTAAACCCTCAGTTGGAATTTCACTGAACGCGGTCTCGTATGTACGATCAAGAATCCCAAGCCATGGATGAATGGGCAACATGGGGCGCAGAACGGCACTCGGTCCTTCACCCGGTACCCGTAAGCAACTGAAAAGTTAAATTTGAGCGTGGTTTGCGTGAGATGTATAGTTGAAACCCTTGATATATGGCCATACATGTACAAGGCGTTTGCGCAGAAGCGTCTTTTGCTGACGGTCAAGCGTGGATTGTATGCAGGGCATTTTCGGTCGAGGGAGGCGGTGAGATAACCTCGAGGGCTCGGGCATGCATGCTGGGAAAGCCGGGACAGGAAATCCAATGCTGTCCGCAGGATAAAAAAAAATAAACAAAGGCTGTAGCAACCAAAGTTGCGTTGCCGGACCAAGGAGATCGATATGCCAAGAATCAATCATACGCCTGTAAATAGATACGGTAGGAAAAGATATTGCAGTATTTTCTCACTCTTTAATCCAGCGAGCCACAACTAATGCATCAGGAACGCAGAACAGATGCAGGCATAATCCAGCGTCGGGAGGTCAGGCAAAAGTCGGGAGACACAGCCAGGGCCGGAGTCAGGGTCCGAGGGTGGCCAAGTCACGTAGTCATGGACAGCGCCAACAGCCCACAGTTACGTTGATCTCTTGGGATTCTCGGCAACCACTACAAAACCGTCTTGGTCGCGCTGGGTTCCCAACCGCAATCATGATGCTCTCCCTACTCCAGAACGGCCCGCTCAAACTTGCACTGGTGCTTGTAACTTCGTGGCTGGGTAAGTCCAGTGCCTGTCGATCCCCCGGGCGCCAATTCTGATTGATCCGCAGGTTTGTTCACGGTGTTTATCACCTTCAGTACGTTCTTGCGGGGACCCGAGTTTGAACATGCCATCAGCATTGTGCCGGGAGATGTTGTTGAACAACGAGTTCTTCCGTGTGTGCTGAGGTCTCAATAATTTGAACAAGGGCTGACCTGCTGCTATAGGATTGCGGCACTCCAATCACTTCCCCTCAGTCCTATGAACCGACAAATACTCTCATCCATGACCTCGCCTTACCTCACCTTGACATTCGACACCACCAACACCGGACGCAACACGCCAAGACTCAACCGTGAATATATATCTGGGGTTAGCCGTAACTCGTCAGTCAGCATCTCAATTGCGTCCCGTGCGGCCGTTCCTTGGTCTACGTTCGGGGTCCGGGCAACCGATGCGGTACTACTCAATGGCATGGCCCACAACGACGACGGCCAGGGCGCCTGGAACTTTCCCCAACTCCTCATCTATACTTGGTTCATTCCCCAAACCCAGACGGTACATCTCTCGCTCAAAGCTCCATTCCACCCGGGAGACGAGTTTGCTTCGTTGGTACAAACCAACAATACCTGGACTGTTCACCTCGCGCGTGCC
The DNA here is from genome assembly GCA_037039685.1 of Ceratobasidium sp. AG-K. Taxonomy (NCBI): domain Eukaryota; kingdom Fungi; phylum Basidiomycota; class Agaricomycetes; order Cantharellales; family Ceratobasidiaceae; genus Ceratobasidium; species Ceratobasidium sp. AG-K. The sequence goes on from JAWNGF010000002.1 coordinate 759,378, forward strand.
GCACAAGCTGGTGCACCTAGCCGCGCGCTTCCTTTCCAACGCACCCTCGCCATCTTCCTCTGGCCCGTATTATTCCTGCAGTTCCTAAACACCGGAGGGTTGGCTGGTGTTTGCCTGTTTTGGGTGTGCACGATGACGACCGGATGTGCAACTCTTACCATTTTGCTCACACACTGGGTGGTTCGGAAGAGTACCGGCGAGGTAAGGGGTCGGGGCGCTGCGCGCCGTGGGAAGAAGAGGGTTGGGCTATCATGGGTGTTTCCTCCGAGGTGCGACGAGAAGAAGACGTGCCGGTCAAGGTCGATTCCAGTGCATAGGTCGTTTCTGTTATACCCACGTCTGAACATTATTTATGAGCACTTGATTGTCATTCCTTAGCTTTCGTCAGATGTACAAGTAGATGCCACGAAATGAAATCCTGGTTGTACAAAGTTCAAACACCACTCCAGGAACTGCACATCACTCGGCGTCGTCTAACCGTGCGGGGATGTAAAATGTAATTACCCCACCAGTGTCCGTGACCGATCCAATATAAACATACATAATGACACAAAAATTAGCGCATATGGCTAGCCGAAGGATGTCAGTACTCGCCCCTTGCGAAGTCCCAGGGACTCACAAGCGACAGTTGAATTAGAAAACATATGGCAGGTAAGAAACTTGATCAGACTCTTGACGGCTACCAATGCACCGTATTTGCGATTGGGATCTTCCTCGTGCTCGGGGTTGGGAGCTTCACCCTCTGCGCTGCTATCAGTATCATTCTGTTGGCCACGAGGGATAATGCTCACCAACGGTTGGCCTTTGGCAATTCTCCCAAGTCGTAGACACGCGGACGTCATCTGTTTGGATGGCGAGCACGAGCTGGCCGCTGGGCGTCGCACTGATGGCTACGATATCCGAGAGACGTTGCATATGATCGACGATTGTGCGAAGTTCTTTAAGGGGAGGAAGGATCAAATGTAGCTGTATGGAGGCTTAGTCCAGGCGCGGAGGTAGGCAAGTCAGACATACATCTGGAGGTGGGCATAGTGGCTCCTTGACCTGTTCGATATCCGCCGGTTTCATGACCGTAATCCGAACGTCGTGTGTAACCGTCATTTTCTTGCCTTGCCGACTCTATCCTCCGGTCAGCCGTAGCTCCTGTACTGTGAGCGGAGCGAGTGAGATATACCTCTGTTTGGGCTTCGAAAGAAAACACGGGCTGGTCGTTCTTCTTGGCCAATTTAACAACCACATCTTGGGCGGCCGCTGCCGATTTTAGAGCCTGTGAGAGAGGTTCGGTCGAGACTTCAAGACTGATGAGGTTATTAGCGTTGGATTGTATCCGGTATTCGGAGAACATCGAGTCCTAAAGGTATTCAAGTTTGTAACAAGTTCTAGGAACCAAGAGGAATGTGGCATACCACTGGAATCTTTCTAGAGAGGCAATCAAGTAAGTTAGCCGTTGTAGGATACTGAAGAAACGACGTACGACCAAATCTGCACACCCACGTCCGTCTCACCAAGACATATGATTTGGACTGTATCTTCATTCATCTTGAATATACACCTTTTGGATAACTTCTCCATCGTTTGTACGATTTCTACCAATTCATTAGCGTCGCTCGCCGGCGTGAGTAGGATAGACTATACTGGAGAGAGTTGAGATTTCATCGATGCATGCTCTGAACCGCATTTCGTTGAGGTGGAGGTGGTCGGGTGCATTGGTGGTGGCAGGATCGAGCCACAAATAGCGGGGATCGGGTCCGAGCGCGTGTGCGGGTGATCGAAGACACGTGATCGTTCCCCGCTCCCAGGTCAATGACCGCGCATGACCACGTTTTGCTTGACTAGATTGACACGTGGGAGACGGGTAGAAAAACGGGGAAGATTAACTTTGTTCAGCGTGGTGCGAGGTAACGGGGACTCTTAGCCGCTGGCTTGTCTACATTGTATTTCATTCGACCCAAATAATCCGTGGTTGTAGAATACTTCGAGGTTTATGGGTTCATCGTTCGGGCTGTTCACAAATCATCTCAATTAGTAACCTGAGGCACAAAGAAGCGCTACATTGTTCTACGACAGCACATGCCCATGTAAACTCCCTAAACAACCATTGTACCCGATATTACAACAGCCTACCATGAACCTCGAATCTCGCGCGTCGAGTCGACAAGCAAATCTGATTTATCCTCGTACACCGCCTTGATGACCTCTCGTTCGACCCAAGTTCGCGTGTCTGACGCAGCGAGGAATTTCGAGACGGGTTTAGGTGTGAGAGTGTAGGTAATTGATAATGCTGACAGCACCCCTCCGTATGCTTTCGATATACCTAGACGCAAAGTTAGACGGACAGCCTAATTGAGCGGAACCCAACGCACCCGTATCGATGATAATGATCTTGCCATCACACCTAGACACCATTTTCTAACCAGCATATTAGCCAAGAGCCCATACACAAGGTACCACAATAACTAAATATCAAGACTCACCTCAAAATCTGGCGTATGACCCATAATCAACCTCCTCACGCCCGTCTTGGCCAATACGCCTTCCACCGCCGGGCAGACAAACGAATCGTCCTCCATGGCCCAGCCACGGTACCACACCGGCCCGTCAGCTCCATATAGTTCGTGTTCAGCAGGGGTAGCACTGTTCGGTAAACCTGGGTACGGATTGGGAGGGTGTGGTGGAGGCTGCGCTCGATCCTGTAACTTCCGTAGTAAACTAAGGCCAAGTGCATTGATAGCTGAAGGGTATGGAGTGAGGTTGGAATATGTCGGAGAAAGACCGCCGTGAACGAAAGAAAGAGCGGCATGCGAGAGCGGGTCTGCTGGACCGTTGGGGTCGTAGTCTGTGTTTGGTGGACCTAATGAGGGGTGTAAAGGGAGTCGAGAGGTGATTGTATAGTTGGCACGCCATGACCTGCCGAGCCACCCCGAGCTCAGCATCTTTTGTCGGTTGGAGACTGAGCCGAATGTTTCAATTTCGCTTTGGGGAACATATCGCCAGTCGCCAATAGCGTTCATAACCTACAAGTGTGTTAGCAATTTGTGTCAGCTAAATAATGATAGGCGCACACCTCATGGTTTCCGAGATGGCTGAGCACACGTCCTCCGGCCTGCAACGCCTGCTCACGTAGCTTGTCCATTAACCCAAACATTTGCAGGGTGTCATCCCCTCGGTCTGTTTTTACTGTCAGCAATTTCTTATATCAGTGCCAGCTCATCGACGTACCGATCATGTCACCGGTTTGAACGAAAAAGTCGACATTTCCACTCCAATCTCCGGTTTCGTTCAACACGCCCGACATTTTCAGCACCTTTTTCATGTTATAAATGTCTCCATGTAGGTCTCCTACTGCGACGATTCGGCGTGTGAACTGGCCGTCTGAAACGGGCTCCTGTCCTTGTGGGTTATTCGGTGCTGGTGGTTGAGACGGTGTGCTCGATGGAAGATGCAGTAGCGCGTAAAGAGACAGAACGGATAGAGAACCAAGGACAAATGTTCGAACAGAGGGCGCCATAGTGCGTCAAAAGTCGTATTAACCGTTTCGGCTCAGTGCCACAGCTCGGTGGAAGAGGAAGCCGGGAGATATGAGAGTCGATGAGGTAAGCGAGAGGGTGGGAAACGGCACGAGACCAAGTTTGAAATGGCTTGGGCTCACAACTTGGCCTCCATCCATTCAGAAGATTACAATATAAGCATGTACTTCTAGAAATAGAATTATGGATTCATATTGCCTCTGCACTCTTTCAAACTTAAACAACAAACGAGATCATTCATATCAATAATTTGGGGTACAACGACAGTAACCCATCGGGCCCATTAAGTGAACATTATACTCAGAAGCGGCTTTGCAATCCCCACTCGGCAATTCTCCTGACCTCATCCTCATTGAGACCCAGTCCCAAGGGCACAGGCGCCATAAGCAAGGCGTATTCCGCAACGAGAGACGTCTTGAACGGAAGGATGTCATCAGTCTGAAGAATCCATTAGCAGTCCTCCGGCACGACAAGGCAAGGGCGGCTGCTTACAGATACAGCCAACGGGTGTCCAATCTTCAAGTAATCGTTGATATGGTGGACGTCAATGGCTGAAACCGTTTTGGAACTACAACCGCCCTATCAGTGAATTCTAGGTGACTGCTTAAGACGCATATACGTACAGCAGGTTGGAGCTAAGGCAAATCTCAATAGCATGCTTTCTATTGAGTACGATCAGCTGTGCAGCTGGATCCAAAAACGTAGCGTGACCGAGGCGGGCCTTGCATCCAGTGGGTAGCAGCTCTAAAAGACTCATTGTGTCCTCTGTGGTATTCTGAGCCGTCTGTACGATAAAAAAAAAGACAGATGTTAGCGGATAAATCCACACTTTGCAAATGACTTACCTCTGCAATGTGTAACGTTAGGCCAAGTCCCGCCTCCCTCGCACGTGAAAGTGGGGGCCCAAAGACAGTGGTGTCGTTGGCCTAGGCAGCATTCGGAATGATATCTTCTATAGCGTATTGTTGCACTTACCAAAGGGCTTCCGCACAAATCCACTCCCACAACTCTTCTGCCCTCGCTTTTCATTTGGATCGCAATGTCAACAACCTCATCGGCTTCTGCTCTAGTCATACGGCGATCTACGCTTAGAATGAACGCTGCATTTTCACTCGGGAATTTTTCAACCTCGTCCAGTACGGCTTGGACTTGAGGTTTGGCATGAGCGAGAGGTTATTTGGAACAATTTTTGCGTACTCACCGTACTCTACCCTGGTCATCTGACTTGTAGCCCTCGGTGTCGAGCGCAACTCCAGGTAGCTACACTGCGGAACAGCAGGTGCCCCCTCAACACCACTCGAAGAAGGCCTAGGCTTCAAGAATTCATTCAGAACGGCACGTGCAGCTATCCCAAGAGAGTGCACATCGCTGGTCAGTGCATAGATGGTCGGGAATAATTTAAAGAAGTCATCGATTTCGTTTAGCTGAACACCCTTGGCTAGGTTTTCAATCGCTGTGATAACCTCAGTGGACCCAATGGAGCTTGTTGGCTTGTAATGTTTGGCGAGTTGCTCGAGACACGAGATGGGTATAGAGCCATTCAGATGAGCGTGAAGCTCGGCTTTTGGCAGGGCTTCCAGAAACAGAATTTGAGAGGGGGCCAAAGACTCTAGGGCGTTGGCTGAATAGTTCATGGTTTGTCGACCGATCAAGTTATGGTTGAAGAGATAGACCGGACTGGGGAGGGTCGAGTCGTAGAGAATATGTGACTAGTCATTGTGGGCAGAGTCATTTCATGAGCGGATGACTTCGGTCACTCGGATCAGACACACGTGACAAACTAACTTCTTTGAGTTGTCTGCGACCAAGCTCGTAAGTTAGTGCTGGGCTCGTTTCCAGCTAGTGAAATCAAGCTGATGTGAGCTGTCCAACAATTTAGATCGGATATATTACGCCTGTCACGAATTGATATTTGACTCGAGTCTAAGCATTCACCCCATCGACTTCGGAAGTGATTTGGCGGAACTATAATTGGCCAACCAGTAAGATATACACATACAACTTATTACCCAACCGTTCTAATCGCAACAACAGGACTCTCAGAGTCATCATGCTAAAGCATGGCCCCTTAAATCGGCTGTCTTTGGCTTGCTCTCGTAACATACGGTCATGTCGGCGAATTCCCCAAAATATCCTAAATGCAAGGACTACACACCGATCTCAGTCAACCAGAGCCGCGACAGCTCCCGTCTCAAATCCTCACAACTCTTTCAAACAATACTTCCTCTCAAATCCGAGGGTTCAAGCGTCTGCCGCCTCGCTAGAAATCGCCGATATGTCCCTGAGAAAAGGGGAAGCCAGAGCATTCGACGTTGACATTGATTCGGACATGTACCCAGAACCAGCGACCAAGCAGTCAGGCGCTGGTTCGGGATATTCGACCTCGCCAACGACCATACCGCTCGCACCTTACCCACCCCCGCATATTGCCCTCTCCGCTTACTCCCCAGTTCCAGCACTCACACTCAAATCCCTACTCAAAATTTATATGCAACTATCAAAGTCCCGACTCACCACTCTTGTCGTCCTCACTGCCATGTCTGGTGTTGCTCTATGTCCACTATCAGTCACCGTTCCGACCCTTCTTGCGACTGCAGCCGGAACCGCGCTCTGTTCAGCCGCTGCCAATACGTTTAACCAAATCGCCGAAGTACCACTCGACGCGCAGATGATTCGCACTCGTAACCGTCCCCTCGTCCGCCGAGCCATCTCGCCCGCTCATGCCGCCGTATTCGGTCTCACAACAGGTGCTAGTGGTATTATGATTTTGGCCACATGTGTCAATCCGTTAACGGCCGCACTTGGCGCATTTAACATTCTCTTGTACTCTGGCGCTTACACTTACTGAAACGACGAAGCATACTCAATACGTGGGTCGGAGGTGTTGTGGGCGCCATTCCACCCCTCATGGGCTGGACAGCTTGCGAGGGGCATCTGATTCCTTCACCAGAGCACCCTATCACACTTGTTTGGCCTTCAGATATTGCCAACGCCCTGCCTTTGGATAACCCGCTCGCCGCCGCCACGTTATTCGCATTCCTATTCGCGTGGCAATTCCCCCATTTTAATGCGATTTCTCATCTTACGAGGGCGGGATATGCGCAAGGGGGGTACAAAATGCTGTCTGTCACTGACCCCCGACACAACGGGCTCGTTGGGTTCAGATATGCATTGGCGTTCATTCCAATTTGCTCTATCATGGCACCGCTGAGCGGGTTGACGACGTGGTGGTTCGCGCTCACCAGTCTTCCCTTCAACATATGGCTCTCGCATGGAGCCTGGCAATTTTGGCGGGAAGGAAGTGAAAAGGCAGCTAGGAAGGTTTGGAGACAATCTCTCTTGTATCTGCCGTTGGCATTGGGGTTGATGATGGCAAGCAAACCAAGCCTCGACTGGCTGGCGTCCATCAAGAAGGCATTAGGGTACGAACAGACGGAGGAGCACGAGATTGTATTATCCGAGTGAACGTCAAATTACATATGTGGAAAATAGCAGATGATAGACCAAAAGAGAGTTCCTGCAAAGAAACCGTAGATTAAGGGGCCGCCTTTTTCTTTCCCCTCAGCATTTTGAGTAGTGTTTTCTTGTCCACTCCAGAGGCTGGTACGGGGGTCGCCCCAGCGACGCCCTGCGCCTTTCCTGTCCGGACGGCCTCTAGCCTAGCCTTTAAGCGCACCACTCGCTCATCCGCTTCCTCCTGCGCCATCTCCTCGTCCCTCAACCTGTCCATAATGAGCTCTCGTTCTTCCTCTTGTAACCTCTGTCGCTTCTGCTCCTCCGTCTCCTCGACCGGTTCTTGTACCTCGCCATCTGGATTTTCCGCACCTGTAACAGACGCAGGGAAGCCGTCGGGGACATTACTGACGAGCTCGGGCTCGGCAAAGACCGTAGCTGCTTCAAAGATGTCGCCGGTCGCCGGTTTAAGCGAAGGTTGAAGGACGGCTTTGGCGAAAGCAGCGAACTCTTCGTCGAGGGATGAAGGGTTGTTGGAGGCTGGAGCCATAGTTTGGTCACCATCGTCTTCGGCATCTTCATCTAGAGGTATGGGCGCTCGGGAAGGGTCTGAGAAGAAGTCGGCAGGAAACCCGCCTGTAGTAGGTTGTGTCTGAGTGGGTGGAGTCGGTTCAGGCTCGGCCGTTCGTCGGCGTTTGCCTTCGGAATCGTCTTCGTCCTCCTCCATATCGGCCTTTTCGACCGCCTTTCGCTTCCTAGCCTGCTCCTTTTCCTCCTCGGCGCGTAAACGCGCAACCTGCGTGCGGTGTGCTTTGCTGATGACGTGCCCTTCCCAGGCATGCGATTTGACAGTGGTCCCACATGCACCACATCGTAGTTGGCCCGAAGCGTTATAGACAGCAAGAGGGTGGTTTATACGTTTCTCGGTTTCAGCAGCTTTAGCACGGCGGAGGAGGGAACGGGCATCAGACATAACGTTGGGAGAGAGTCACGTGACAATGAGTGCCTCTCTGGCGCCTAACATTCCCTGGGTGGAACTGTGCAAGACCACCGCTCACTCCTAGGCACGAACATATTTACTAGTGCCAGTACTAAAGAGTGCCCGCTGGCGTTGTAACTAGTTGAAGATTATATATGTACCTAGGATACATCTATGGTGAAAAATCTATGTACTTGTCCGCGTCCACTACCGAGCCTCAGAACTTCCTCAACCCATGCGTGATTCCAGGAGGGAAAGTCAGATCGAGGGGAGTAACCAGCTGTGAGAGGGATGACGCGCTCGTTCCTGATGTAACAGACGAGCTGGATGGCATAATGGAGCAAGTCGAGTGTGTCGGTTGAGTTGTCGTATACTCGGACATGATATCGTCTGACAGTCCAACTTCAAGCCATTCGTACGCAGCGCCCTTGACCAGTGAATTAAGCCTGTCAATCGCTCCCTCAACTGTACTCGCTGCGTCTTGGATGACTGAATCCGCTGTTCCGGTATTGTCCTCCTCATCCACGTTGAGCCTGACCAGCATCGCCCGAGGGTAAAGAGCAATATTGAGTGTCCCATCAGTTCCATGAAGCACCGGTTTCGAGTTAGAACCGGCATTTTGGCCAGCGGGGCGCAAGCAGGACCCAGGCCGATAGATATTTTGAACCCGCTTGAACGTGGCACGCACACGATCCTTGTTGTGGGCTGAGGTCTCGTAGATTTCGTTCCGTAATGGAGTAGACTGAGTGGAATCGCACGAAAGGACATAGGGCTGGATCATCCGAGGTGCATCTGAGCGGGCGGGCCGAGTAGGAACCCTTGGATTAGTCGACCGCGGTGGCAGAGTAGCCACAGATTTGGCCTGGGCATTGGCCAGTCGGTTCGTGTTAATCCAGTTGTACCCAACACCCTTGATCAGCGCATTGAGCCTGGCAATGGCCCCTTCGATGGTCGCCGTAGGATCTCGAACAATGGCTTGAGTCGCCTTGAGTTTGTCCTCCTCGTCCAGGTCCAACCGGTCCAGGGTAGAGCGAGGATAGAGCGCCACGTTCAGTTCACCGTCCGGCCCATGAAGTATCATCTTGGAGTCGGAGCAGGGGCGGTAAATATCCTGTAGGCGTTGGAATGTAGCACACAGGCGGTCCTTGTTGTGTGTTTCCGCGTCGTGTGTTTCCTTCCATGATAGGGTAGGCTGAGGGTTCCCGGTAGCAGCGTTGTACTGTGCAGAGGGTGGGTCCCGCAGGGTGCCTTGGCGATACCGCTGCGATGACGGGGAGAGAATTCGAGGTATTCGTCCGAGCGAGCCGAGCGAGGCGCGAGTGGGTAATACAGGGATCCTCGGCTAGGAGTTGGGAATCCAATCTGTCCATACGACCGGGTCAATCGAGCTTTTGGCGCTGCCGAAGACATTTGTAGTCCCTCCTGGGTACATGGCGAAGTCATAGCGGGTGAATCAAACATCCTCGATTGCTTGATCGTTCCAGGAGCTTCAAGCCACTTCTCGTCTAGGCCTTGAACCAGAGCACTAAGTACATCGATCGCACCCTGCACGGTTACGTCCGACTTGGAATTGGTGCAGTTGGCAGCGTCTCCGTGTAAAACAGGGGTCGAGCATTGCCCACCCTTGTAGTCTTGTCCGAGGTTGACCTGCATTGCAGCTGGCCAAAGCGCCACATTTGTTGTTGCGTCTGACCCAGACAGTTTGACCGGCTCTCTGGTGCGTTGCTCCTTGGACAAGTGTGCTGCGTTGGGCCGGTAGATTTTCTTGGCTCGGGCATAGGATGCATGGAGTTGGGCCTTCTTATGCTCTGGCATGAGCTCGAGGGTGGGTGGGAGGCGGCGAGGGGTGGTAGGAGTGCAGAGGGTTTCCTCATCAACCTGAAGGTGTCAACCTTGGTGAGAAAAGATATCACCGAGAACGGGTTATGAAACGCACCTCGAGAGCAAAGTATGGCGCAGCTTGTAGGCTCAGTGCGAGCCGGCCCTGTTCGACCATCCTGAGCACGGTACGATACAGGTTCAAATGGAACTCATGGTGAGTTACCACCGAGCGCTGCAAACTTGGCCGTTAGGAATTAAACTGGAAATATCCTAGCATGTACTCACGAATGCATCGGCAGCGAATTGGATGAGAATCTCGGTGTTGAACATGGTTGGTACTTGGTGGTGTCTTGATTGCTTGAGCGTTGCCTTGATTGTTGGAGGAGTGTGATAAGTCTCTCTCCTCCTCCTGCCCTCGCCCTTTATACCCGTTCTCAGTCCAAGTTGGCTGTTTGTCCTTCATGTTATTCGTTTGCTTTTGGCAAACGAATTACCAGATCTGGTAATGTGAACCTACATCCGCTCACTCAAACGGAAGTATTAATTACCAAAATGAGTAACTTGGACCAGTAAACATTCGAGATCCCGTGCACATCAGGTGACTACACCAGCGAGTTTATTGATATCCTCAAGTTATTGAGAAAAGGTTGTGGGTGGGAGCAAGAGTAGATCCAGCACGTGATTCCGCGAGTTGTTGGTCCGAACGGAGATCCTCAGCTGTATCTTCCGACTTTGACGGACAATAACAAGGCAAGTATGGACAACCTTTTCTACGTCTTAGATTGATAAGTCAAAGTATAGAATGTAGATGACATGGGAATAAATGCGTGTATTGGATGAAATTAATCCGTCCCGTAACCATGAATTATGAGCGACCGTTCTTTTGTACATTCAAATTATCGTAATCGCAGTAGTATTAATTACCAGATTTAATGAAGGCAGCAGCCTTCTCTCCAACGCCATAAACAGTTCGCGTAATGTGAGTGCCCATGTGAATTGGGATGACGCTCGCGTCAACCTATCGGACCGTTAGTGGAAGTTTGAGCAACTACCAGTAGGTACTTACCACTCGAACGTTGGCAGTGCCATAGACCTTCAACTTGGGGTCAACGACGCCTCCTAGCGCCTTGGGAGCCAAAGCAGCCGTACCTGAACCAAAAAGTTAATTACAGTCACAGTCGAGATCGCATTCAACATACCAATCGGATGATAGACAGACTCGACATAGGTCTTGACATAGTTGGCAATATCGGCATCAGAAGTAACTCCAGGTGCAGGATCCTGTCGAGCGACGATGGCAGAAGCAAGTGGCTCGGTCTTGGAGATTTTTAAACCAAATTTGACAGCCTCGACAAGGGTATCCAAGTCTGCGGAAGATTTAAGTACGTGAAATAGCGAAAGCCGCTAAGAAGTTACCAAAGGACTTGGAAAGATACTTGGGGTCATAGCTTGCCTTGACGAGTGGGTCAGCCGAAGTAATGTGCTAGAAAATAGAGTTGTTAGCTATCTGAAATCGGTCAACAGTGAAGCGACTTACAATGTTGCCTCGCGAGTAAGGATGCTGAAGGGCCATCAAGAGTGAAATGTACGACGTATTTGGCTTGGGGCCGGAGAACGCAAAGTAGCCTGTGGAGATGTGCGCCGATTAGACCTATTGAACGGTTGGGTATACTGCCCACCACAAACCTGGATACATGATGACCTCGAGGTGACCGAGCTTCTGGGAGAGCCATTGCTTTTGAATTGCAAACTGTGCCCTCTCCAGTGCAGTCGAGCCGGAGGCAGCAATCTCCCGGTCGAGTTTAGTCTTCATCGATTGAATCTTGGTGCTATTCACGTATGCAGGTAGATTCAAGAATGTGAAAGCAGAGTGTGTGGCCGCATAGATACCGTCATTAGTTGATGCGCTGAATTGGATGTTAGAGCGAAGAACTTGGGGAGGATAAAGTGATCCCTACTATTGGGCCTGAGCTTCCGCAGCATAGGTCGCATTGTTTCGGAGAATATCAAACGTAGTCTTTCCCGGCTTGAGCTCGTACGAAGTAGCGATGAACAGGTGGTCTTGCAAGTTTTCTCCCACACCAGGCAGGTTGACAAGCGGAGTAATGCCATACTTCTTGAGGATAGCGCTGTTGCCGATACCGCTAAGTTCGAGCAGTTGAGGTGACTGCAAAGAACCTAGTAGCAACACATATTAGCGTATGAAGCAGGACTACGAGTCCGAACGTACCAGCAGATAGAATGACCTCCTTTCGGGCCGCTACAGTATAAGTCACCGAATTGGAGATAAACGAAACGCCAGTGGCCACATAGTTGCCCGCAACGGTGGTGTTTGAAAATTTGATCTTGGTCGCTTGGCCGCCAGTTAGGACTACCAAATTCGAGCGAGCAGCGTTGTATGCATAATAGGTGCTTGCCGCATACGATCGCCTTCCAGTCGTTCGGTTGACGGACATGGCGCAGTTGTAAAGACCATAAGCATTGCCGCTATCCTGTAATGAACCATGTTAGATACAGCCGTAAAGTACCCAACGTAAACTTACTGGGTCGAAGTTGGGAGGAACCCCAAGGTTGTACATTGACTGGGCATATGGGGTTGATATGTCGCTGTACCAGTCTATGCCACGTAAATACTCCATTGGCCTCATATGACACAACGAACTCACTGTTATATCCACTTCCAATTGGACCAGTAGTCCCCTGGGATGGGTAAATCAACTGACTACCACCAGTGAGGTTACGATACGGATCAGTATTTGTGAATTCCTCAGCAGCCTTCATGTAAGGCCAGATGCCTGAATAAATGTCGATTAGAATCAATCACGAGCGAGGAAGCCTGAACAAACTCACCGTTCCAGTTCCATCCGGTGCTACCCAGAGTCGCCCAAGCTAAAACGATTCGGTCAATACTGGGCATCGAATGCACAAATATTAACCTACCATCATACTCGGCCTTGGAGGCACGATCGAAGGCCATGTAGTTGAGCTAATAGAATGTTTCCAAATCAGACCTGATTAATCACGCAAATAGAAATCAACCAACCGCGCTTGATCCACCAAGGACTTTACCTCTTTGGAGAAAGATCAGTGATCGACATGACAACCGTAATATGCAGACTTACCGAGGCATGCTCATCTTTCGTCCGTTTACGCCGGCCTGGGCGGTGGACTGAAACATCCAGTCATATGTGGGATTGCCCGAGGTTGCTCCAAATAATTCTAAAAAAGCATAAGTGGAAATGGCTATATGGATTGGCAATCACTGACGAGGAGTGTCAATTAAAGGATCATCGACTATGTACTGCCCCGCCTCGATCACCCCGACGGTGATGGTGGAGTTCTCGGCGAGTCTATGGGCGGTTAGACGTGCGGTGCGTCGGCGCCTGTCGTCATGCTCACCTGGCTGCGACAGCAAGACCAGCAGTACCCCCTCCAACGATAACATAATCAAATTTCTGCGAGGCAAAGCTTGCGCCGTCGGTGGTGAGACTTCGGGGGAGGACCGAGGCAGAAACAGCAGTTCCGAAGAGTGTAAGCGTCGACCAAATGGATGCTCGGTTCATAATGAAAGTAGCACAAGGCGTAACCGGGACCTGAGAGAGGAGAGGAGGAGATGCAGTACCCCCCGAGGCGACTCATCCTTTTATAGACGCATCACAGCTCGGGTTGCCGCTCGGTCCAAATTCCCCTGCTAGCGAAAGTATCGGAAGATCCCCCGTCCATTACACTTACTAACATAGGCTAATTCATGAAACGCGCGTTCTAGTGAATGATATGTAAACTAGGATGCAAGGTTACGAGGAACGAACGGGAAGTGCATGAAAATCAGGTTCGCGGCCCCTCATCAGCCGACGCATCCATTCCGTGCCTTGGACTCTCGATCGGGCGTACCGCATCCTCATCTCCGAGACGGCCAGGTCAGTGTGTGCCGAGTCGAGGCTTCCCATCATCGCGCCACCACCAAGTCTCGTCGGACGTCCGTCTAGTGACAGCATTCGACATGGGATCAACTGGACCGGTCAGACTGGGAGCAAGTGCTTACTGGATACACCAACATATCTGCACGCTACACCATGACGACCCTGGAATGGCGAAGTCGAAGAGGCGTGGGGACGTGTGAGCCCGCCTAATCTAAAATCTCGCAAGGCAGGCACCAGGTAAACAGTGACGTTGAATGTGCGATCTAAGCACAAAGCAGGCTCCCGCTAACCTGCTTAGTGAGCCAAAATGTCCTTTTTCCGGCCAGCCAACTTGCCACCAAAAGGCTCTAGTCTCGGCGCTTGGACGCCGGTATCGGGATACCAGCGTGGATGGCGCGATGCTCCCTGGGTGGAAACGTCGGGAAACTTCTCAACCCTATCTTAATTTGAGCACTGGCGGTATGCCGATTCTCTTGTGCAGGATTGCTGGGCTCTCTTGGTACAGGAGAGCTGTTCTGGGCCACTAGGCACTACACACTGTCAGTCGGTCGATGCGTACGCACCCCCAAATGCACAGACTCGAGTCAGAGGCTGATTGGGCGATAGCCAGCTCATCGCCGTACAGTATCCGTTGATCCTTCACAACGCTTCGCAGAGATCCCGAACCAGCGTATCGCGACGATGATACCATATCAGGCAAAGCGAACCACCGAGCAGAATACGGGTAACGCAACGACCATGGTCAAGTGCCACCGAATGCTCAGACTTCCACATGGCAGGCCGCTGTCCAAGTCTGCTGTCAGTCAGAATAACGTGTGCCGAAGCTCTGCCCGGAATCGAGTCTGAACTCACTGTTTGTCTAGACAGAATCGCAAGCTTGGTCATCTGTCCCTTGCAAGAACTCTGGAATCGTCTTGGTCATCTTTCGCTCAGCAATGCTCCACATCCAGGAACGAGCCCGCGCCACGGGTCGCACGTCGAAATTAAATTTACGTTATGTCATTATCGATAATTGACAAACATCGGCTAGCAAATCGCCGGTAAGCATATGGTCTGTCGAGTCGAGTATCAGTGGAGTTGGGGGGATAAGTGTGATTGGTAGACGGAGAGTATGATCATCAGGATCATCGCCTGTTTGGACTCACCCATTCAGTCTAGACGCGCCCCAAGCGTCTGGCCAAGCTTGCGGCCATACCGCTTCACCTCTCCCACCGCTCCCATGACCGTCAACAACGCATCCCCCGCCTTCATACTCTTGACCACCGGACTCGTCGGCACCCCACTCAACGGCACGAGCTCAAACCGCCCAAACGCCCAGTTGAGCACGAGGATTTCGCCCGGGACGAGCGAGAGGAAGCCTTTTACCCGGTAGACCGAATCGATTGGGAGCGAACCCAACGCACCGGTCAACAGTTCGCGCGTCAAAAGTGGCAAGTCTGCTCCACGAGGTTCCGTGTGCACGTGGGTGCGGGTGGGAGAGTGAGGGGGGTGGGAGTGGGAGTGAGTGTGGGGTTCGGATATGCCCCTCGATAGCGTGAGCGTTTCGACTTCGCTGTGGTGGTCCTTGTCGGTCTCCGCGGGCTGGAGGAATTGCTTCGAGTCGAGGCCGAATATGAGGCTTGGAGGGACACCTGACTTGCCCTCACAGCGGAGTTTGGGTGTGAGGTCGTTGAGGGTACCGAGGTGGTCGAGTACAATGTCCAAGTCGCGTTCGGATACCTGTAGAATGCGTTAGACGGATGAACGACGGCGAGCAGAATCCCGATTCGTTCGCCCCTGAGATATCGAGAGTGTCAGGAGGAATGGCTCTTGGGCGCTACAGAAGTGGATGTCTCTGGAACCAGCCACAGACGAAGCTCAGGACTTTGCCGACGGTGGGTATCCCCGAATCGACCCGTTGTGGCACGGGGACCGGGAGTATTAGGGTCGTATAAAGCAAGAAGTCGAGCGCAGGCCCATATTTGGGCAGCCATAGCCTTTGGACAACTCCGAACGACCCTTGAGAGACAAACACTCACATGCTCCCATTTGTTCTAGACACAGGAGAAGTTAGATCCAATAGTGCCACAAAGCCGAGGAGCAAATGGCATCCAAGGCCGAAAGAACGGTGGCACAAGCGAAGGACGGGGAACATACCAATAGAATCACATCCGTATACTGGGCCTGCATCTTGGCCGTCGGACTCGTGTCCTCGTACCCTCTAAAGTTCTCCGCATCGACAACCGTGACAATCGCGTCGAGTTTAAAGTCTCCGTTGGTTTCTTTCTCGAGTTCGCGGATTTGAAAGGCGAGTGTTGCGGGGAAGGCTGAGCCCCTGTTGTAATAGCACAGCAGGGTCGAGAGTGGATACGAGATTATAGTGTGGGGTTGAGGCAACGACGTGAGGGTCGAGAGACGTAGCGGGTGAATGGACGTACGAAGACTCGATGATGATTCGGTCAGGGCGATGCTGGTCTGCGCTCAACGATTAATATACGTCTTTGGGCGTAAAGTGGCGCTGACCTCTAATTTCGAGCAGGGCGGTTTTCATCTGTCCCACCAGGACACAGCACCTACAACTCGTCAAGCACATGATGAAAACAAGTCGGCCCACTCACATGCACCCATTGAGAATCTCGCTGACGGCCGTCAAGGACGAGTTGGAAGCGAGTTGACTATCGACTATTGTTCCAGTTGGTTTTTCAGAGTTTGGCCCGGTGTTGGATCGCGTACCTTCGACGTCACCGAATTCATTCTTGAGCAGGACAACTTTGTAGTCTTTAGGGAGTTTAGGCAAAAGAGAGAGAATAATGGTCGTCTTTCCGGCACCGAGGAAGCCTACTAACATCAACGACAGCACACACTAGTAAATTATGGCTCACCAGTAAACACAGTAACAGGAATAGCAGTCTTTACACCCATTCTAATCTACTTGTAACTAAACTCTAATGTGGTCTGTGAGAATGTAAAGACACGCTAAATCAAATTTGCACTTGTTTACCCGCCACGCACATCACGCCCTTCGTCTCAACCACCATGACCCACCTACTCCCCCCGAATCTCTTGAAGCTATTTGCCCCTCGCCCACCGCTGCCATTTGTGCGGTCGGTGGGAAAAGACCCCGAAAAGATCCGGCCGAAAAAAGTGTCTGGGGTGGCGGCGTTGCTGGCCGAAGTGCGCGAAGAAAACGAACGTGGGATCGTGGGCGGAGAGCGGGAAGAGGGCGAGGAGGAGCGGTTTACGTATGCAGAGGAGATCAAGCGTAGTATGTACCGCGAGCAAAAGCTCAAGCGCAAGCAGGAAGAGTTTCAAAAGGCCAAGGAGACTTGTGAGTGTTTTGTTTTGTTTTTTGGCCGCTTTGTTGACTGGTGTAGATAAACCCGCTGATGATCCCGAGGCGACGGGGGATCCGTACAAGACGTTGTTTATTTCGCGATTGGTAGGTGCGGTGTGTGTGACGTGAACTTGACTAATATTCTGCAGTCCAAAAATGCGACCGAGGCCGACTTGCGCAAAGAGTTTGGCGTGTATGGGCGCATCGAGCGTATCCGCTTGGTGAAAAACAAACGAGGAAACAGTCGGGGGTATGCGTTTATTGTGTACGACCGTGAAAAGGACATGAAAGGTGCGTCAGCGAATTGACGCCGGGCGGTGCTAACCTCCCACTAGCTGCCTATAAGGAAGCAGACGGGATTAGTATACTAGGAAAGCGTATTCTTGTTGACGTTGAGCGCGGCAGAACTGTCCGTGGGTGGAAACCGAGGCGACTGGGTGGAGGTCTGGGTGGTAAGCATCCAACATGACGATATGCACCAGACGACTGATGACGGTTGCAGGCCGACCCAAGCCAGTTGCTCCGGCGGCAGAACCCGTGCGGTTTAGCGGCCCTCCTGGCGGTTTCCGGGGCGACAGAGGGCGTGGTGGGTTTAGGGGCGGCTTTGGAGACCGTGGCGGGTTCCGAGGACGCGGAGGGGGAGGTGGTGGGTTTGGTGGACGAGGTGGGTACGGAGGCGATCGCGGGTACGAAAATCGCGATCGCAACGACCGGGGAGGGTTCAGCGACCGAGGCGGGTATGGGGGAGACCGTGGAGGAGACCGCGGAGGGTATGGGGGAGACAGGGGATACGGTGGTCGAGGCGGGTTTGGTGGAGACTCGGTATGTGCATTCACCCAGCATTGCTCCCGTCTAACCTGTATGCAGGGTCCAGGTGGGTACGGACGACCCGAGGGCGGCGGAGGGTATGGTCCGAGCAGGTAAGTCGGCCACCGAGTGTGTGTGACATCGCTGATGGTTGTACAGGGGCCGTGGTGGCGGGATTGGATTCCAGGGCGGGTTCGGACACCAAGACGGCGGATTTTCAGGAGGCGGGGGATATGGGGGTGGGCAAGACAACGGGTACCCACCCAAGCGGGGCTACGACGATGCGGCCGATCGCGACTCGAAGCGCACACGTTACTGAACCCGAATGCTCGCCGGCCAGGGTTCCTGCCATTTTCATTTTGTCTGATTTTATACTGTTGTGTCTCACCAGATTTGGTTCTAGCAAGTCTAGTGTAAGTACATGATGCAAGGTATGTTGCGAGTGGTGTTGCAACACTGTTGCGACAATCGAAGATGTTCATCGGAATCGAGTGTTGGAGTTCTAATCAGCTGGAGGAAACAAACGTCTCGGATCCATGGCTACAGGTCCCGAGCACGACGGTCGCACGATCAGCGCCGCACTGTCTGGGGGTCCGTGCTTCGGTCTCGCGTGGCAACCACGCGTGCGACGTTGATCGTCATCAGAGCGCCACGGGCCTGGTGTTTTGTATTTTCATTTGGGAAGTTCTTATTGTTTACTGTGGGATCATGTGTATAGGGTGTCCGAGCGGGTCATGTGTTGTGTGTACAGGGTGCTATGTATGCGCGATGTCCTCGAGTTGTGGCTCGCCAGGAGGCGATCGCGCCTCGCTCTCCTTGATAGGCCACGTGCGGCTATCATCGCGCGAAACCCCTGTAGATTTTCCAACGCGAATAGACTTTTGGACTTGATAGATTGCGTGCCGGTTGAGCTTGAAGTGCGATTACGTAGTGATCGAGGAGTCAGGAGTTAGGGGTGTGGGTTGTGGGCGGGGGCGGTGGGCAGCAGGTGGAATGCACAGACAATAGCGAGGTGGGAGTGAACGCGATTGGTGGAGCGGTGGGAAAGTCAGGAACTGGGGTATAGGCACCGAGTTGGAGCAGGCACTGGGACTGACGCTCAGCATGACGTTGTGTCTAGCCCATGCCGGCGTTTGAATGGGAGCCGAGGAGCATGTGAATGGGGGGGACGATGATCAGGATGTATGCGCTGGCCGTTTCAGGCGGGGATTCGTCGGTGGCACGTGGGGTTTAGGCTTTTGTTGGAGCGGAGCCGCGAGTATGAAAAGGGGGCCCTCGCAGGGCGGCAGGCAAGTCGAGGTGAGTGCCTGGGTATCTGGGGTCTTGGTTTGCACGTGTTTGCAGGGGCGGGCCGGTGTTGCCATCGCATATCTTGACGAGTGTTGGTTGTGTTTCCTGTCTTTGCTCGACGCGTCCGCTCCTTTTCCCTCGCTCACTTAACCCACGATCTTTTCTCCAGTTGACGGCTGGCCTGTCTATGGCCTGGAACTTTGAACTCATGGATTGTGAGTGGATTATTTTTTGAGAAATATGTGTACTTATGGCAGCCCAACAACATCTCTCCGACGAGCCGCGCCGTTCGCGGCGAACAGCGTCAGCGCAGCTCGTTGTTCACACCGACCACACCCACAGCACGGACATTACTCTCGAGTCCGACGACCCCAAGCCTCCGTCGCCTCAGGCGGCTGTGCTGGCTGATCTCGAGTCTCCACTCAGCCCCCCTTCTGCAAGCTCGACGCCGTCCCAATCGGCGTTTACCCGCACTCGCTCGGCCACGGTTGGGTCACCTCTGCGGTCTACCACCCTCGACGACGAACAAAAGCCGAGCTCGATTGGGCCTCAGCGTGTGCGTAGTGCGACGATGAGCAGCCCCACGGCCCCGAGGACCAACCTTCAGAAACGCAAGCGCTCGCGAGTGACGCCAGAGCAACTCGCCCATCTCGAGCGTGTGTTTGCCCAGGACAGATCTCCCACTGCCGCACGCCGCAAGGAGATTAGCGAGCAGCTGGGCATGCAGGAGCGCCAGACGCAGATTTGGTTCCAGAACAGGTCGGTTCATTTCACCCGTGTTGACTAGGCTGACCCGAGTAGGCGCGCAAAGGCAAAGCTTGTAGAAAGCAAGGGCCGTCGTCCGGGCTCGCCTGGCTCGGGCCGGGACACACCCCCTGACACGCCCCCAGAGCTCAGCCCCGGCTACGAGGCGGACCTTCAAGCCCTGCTCCACGAAACAGAACGTAAGCTACACTTTGGGCACAGTCAAAACAAACATTAACTCTTTCCCCAGCCATCTCGATCATCCCCTGCACGGACCTCACCATTGGATCATGGCACCGCATCGCAGACCGTACCGGCCGCCACGACCTCGTCGCCTACATCTCCGACCACAAGGCCTCACTCACCTGGTTCATCCACTCGGGCGGGCACGGCTTCAAGATGGAAACGCCCCTCTCCTCTGTCGTCCGCACCGAGTTTGCCCATACGACCCCGTCCCACCCAGGCCAAGGCATCGCCACCTTCTACCTCTCCGAAAAGCCCATTTTCTACATGGAGTCGGGCGGAGGCTGGCAGGTCTGCGACGACTGGACAGAAGGCCGTCAGGCCTCGAGCGTGCTCAAACACCAACTCGTTGGGAGCTCCGTCCAGCTCGGACACGCCATTCGGGTCTTTGAATCCCGCCGGTCCGGTCGTCCCCTGCACGCGCCCCAGCCTGGTCTTGTCGTCCCCCCTCCACCCCCGATGTTCACATCCCCCCCCACGCGCACGTTTACCCATGGCCGCAAACGCTCCTACTCGGGCCCCCCCGCGCCGGTTGGCCAGGGGCATGAAGTTTTTGGACCGGATTACGCTGAAGAGAGTCGGTTTGGCACGTTTACGGTTCCGACCGCCCACGGACACGGACACCAAAACTCGATGACCGACTTTACGTCCATCCCCATCTCGCAGCTCAACCGCCCATACAGCGCAGACCCCGCACGGTACCAGGACCCCTCGAGGCCATTCAACCCCGAGTTCCAGCCCCAGCCCCAGCAGCAACAGCCCCAACGGCAGTTCTCGCAGGACGCGCGACAGTTTAACCCCGAAGCACGTCCGTTACAGCGCTGGGTTCCAAGAACCCGCCCGGCCGTACATGGACCGCCGCGCGACGTTTGACGTTGCGGCGCATGGACACCCTGTGTTGGAGCAGCGGCGGTACTCTGAGATGGGCGAGTTTGGGTACGATTATGGCGAGATATTTGCGCCTGGGGGGATGCAGGTCGGGTCGAGCGCGATGCCTGGGTCGAGCGGGATGGCACAACCCAAACATGGGCATGGCTCCTAATCCCGGCGCGAATATGGGCATGGCGAATGCTGGCGCGAACATGGGCATGGCGAACACTGGCGCGAATATGGGCATGAACCCCACCCAGACGGGCTCCCCGATGTTTGGCATGGGCATGCCAATGGGCTATACCGGCTTGGAAGCCGTCAACGTCAATGTTGGCGACATGATGCCGAGCGGGTCGGGTCAGACCCCGCCCGGTACGCTCTAAGTCTTGCCACTATGCCCCGCCGGTCCTATGCCCCCTGCTCTCGTGCTCCTATGCCCCGGTCTCTCTCCTATGCCTCTCGGTCTCATTTGGGCTCTATCCTACGCTGTTGGTCGCCTTTTTTTTTTATTCTGCTTTTTTCGAACCTGCCTGCCGGTCGAACCCACACTCGTTATCTCTCCTGGTCGAAAGTCCCTATTCTTGCCTGCACACTGTTGCTAGGCCATCTATCGCCTCGGTCTTGTCACCAGGCCCCCCATTGCCTTGGCACCCCTCGGCCCCAGCCAGCTGGAAAAACCTCATCTCTATCTCATCTCTGAATCAACCAACCATCTCGTCCATTCCATCAACATCCGTGCTGGCAACCGACTTTCGACTTATTTATCCACGGGCCTAGTCCCCGTCACCGCATCATGCGCTGGTCACTCCTTTATCAACCTGCAGGTCTCGATTCCACCCCAGCGTCGCGTACTATATACGAGTTTACTACCGTCCTGAGGTCCTGGCGTTTTTCGTTGTTACCCCCGCCGCTATTTTTCCTTAACTTTATACACGTCTGTATACGGGCGCCTGAATTTCTCACATTGTTTGTTACCTATTTTTACCACAGCTGGCTCGGTTTCTTGCGAGTGCATGCATACCTCTTTGGTCCCACTAGTGATGTAGCACAATTTTCATATCAGTATAAATTTCTCTCTCATCAGATCAGAACGTGTGCGTTGTAAAGGGTCTGTGGCTGAAGCCATACGCCTGGATCCAACGTTGGGAAGACAGGATCCAGTGTGCAAGACTTCCCAGAGATCCAGCGCGCAGGACTTCTAAGAACCCCGCGCTAGGATCCCGCAAAAAAGTTACGTGCTACGCCCCTGCTTCTCCACGCGCCTCTTTCCACTCTTGCGTTCCGCTCTGACGTGAGCGTTCATCGGGCGCGGCTCGATGGTCGGATTCGGCGAGCCAAGCGCGCTCAGCCTCGTCCTCGGCTGCGAGTTGAGCCTGTCGAGCAGGGGATAGGTTTCGCCGGCGCGCAGCCGTCAGTCGGGATATTTCCTGTACGTCATGAGACGTCGTATCAGGTTGATTAGGCGTTGGAATTGGGTCGCTAGGGAATCATGGACGTACCTCGGCCAGGGCTGGTTCAGACACGAGTTTCCTTCGCTGGAGCATCTCGGACGAGTTTTGGACGTAACCGCGACTCACATCGCTCGCACCATCGACCGAGAAGGCGATGATGTAACTCATCTGACGAGCGGTTACGGGGTGTATTCCCACTGGACAACGACATACCTTTTTTCCCCACCCCTTGTCATACAACAGCGGTTGATCGCGAGCTGCTTCGCACGAGTCGGTGTGGAGCCACCGTCCGGCGGCCGGGGAAAAATACTGGACCGATCGAGGGCAGTTCATTAAGAGGCCAGGGTGCAGCATACCTCGTTCCACACATGATCCTCTGCATTCCATACTAGTAACGTTGGTTAATGAAGAAGCTCAGGTCGGGGCGTGCGAACCGTAGCGTGCGCGAAGGCCGATTGCGCGAAGAAACAGGGTGTATAGGTTGGCCCATTCTCCGCACCTCCCTAGCCGGGTTCGCATCAGATATTCGAGATTGCTGATAATGTGGGTAAATAGTGTTGGATGAAAGGTAAAAAACGCACTTGAATCGAGCGAATCGAAAGCTTCCGTCGCACGCGCCATTTTCGCCTTTGCACACGTGTAGTTCGACTCGTCCTGCCCCGCCCTTGCGTTCATAGTCGGTTGGGGGTACCATCCCTGCCACCTCCGTGGACCCATCGCATTTGGGACACTTGATGGGATCGGCCCACTTGAAATAGTCGTGTTTGAACCATTGGACGAGCGCTTGGGCTAGGGCGTCCTCTTCACTCAGTGGATCGGCAGATTGCTGGAGCGCAGCGGCCTCGGCTCGGATTCGTTCCATCGGAATCTCGTTACGAGCCAGGTCCTACGCAGATCGTCGCATACATCATGACCAAGTGGCGCGTGCTTACCAGCATTTCCTTGTTCTCATACATGTCCATCTGGCGGTCTAGGCTCCGCAGGGTAGTAAACAGACCCGGTTCTTGGCGACTCGTGTCGGGTGGGAGTGGGCGGGCGGTGGCGAGCATGAGCGCCACTAGGATCTGAAACTGCTGTAATTGCTGGGCCGTGACGGGGCGGGGCTCGGCCCATCCCTGGCGGCGCGCGAATTGCAAGAGGCCGGGTAGCAAACGGAGCGAGAGCGCTTGGGCCGAGGCGGCGTCCATCGTCGTGGGTGGTGGGGTTGCCTCGGCGCTTGTTACGCCACCTGTTTGGCGCTTAGTCTCGACGACCACGATGGATTTTCTCAAGGCGGAAATTGCGGCCAAACGCAAGCCGGCTGACGATGTCAATTCGCGCCCGCAAAAGTACATGCGCAAGGGTGATATTGAGCGTCTCAAGCGAGAGCAAAAAGCTCAGGAGGAAGAGGCCAAGCGGCAGGCGGCCAAGGAGGAGCTGGAACGCAAGGAGCGCGAGGTGAGTACGCTCGTGACTATTTTGGTATTTACTGCATGGTACTACAGGCGGCAGAAAAAGCCAAGTCCAAGTCGAAATCCAACTCGCCGTTTCCGGATACTGGCACACCGGGCGAGGGCGGCACGGGCGAGGCATTCAACATCTCCAACGAAGAGGCCATTCGGCGACTCAGGCAAAAAGGCCAGCCGATTCGACTGTTTGCCGAGACGGACCGAGAACGGAGGTTGCGTTTACGTGCGTTGGAATTGATTGAAGAACGTGGCGAACGTGGGTCGAGTCAAAACGTGTTCAAAAAGGCGCTCGAGCAGATGGAGGGCACGTTGGACAAGGAGGAGATCGAGCGTCGTGCGGGGCATACCGACAAAGGGAAAACCAAGGACGAGGTTGCGAAAACAGACGTGGCCAAACCCATCATGGACGAAAACACAGTGATCGACCTGTCGCTCGTCAAGACTAATCCGGACAAGCTCTATCCTTTGATTTACCACACCCTCAAGCGCGTGTTGAAAGAATGGGAGCAGTCCATGGCGGAGCGCCCAGGTGCGTGGCTCGTGGGGAACGCGATGTGTGATTAACCATTGATTTAGATAATATCAAACGGTCCACTCAGGGAAAGCTCGCGGCTGCCACGCAGGTCCAGTCGGCCGAGTACCTCAAACCATTGTTCAAGCAACTTCGGTCCAAAGTGAGTCTGGCAGTATTGGCATGCATGTGTACTTATGGGGTAGACGGTCGCCGAAGACGTCCTAGGCAAACTCGCAGAGATTATTCATCACATGCAGAAGCGTGAGTACCAAAAAGCCAATGATGCCTATCTCCGATTGAGCATTGGCAACGCTGCGTGGCCGATTGGTGTGACCATGGTTGGGTGAGTGGATACAGCGTCTTGTTTGGATAGGCACTGACCATGTGTTAGTATTCACGAACGTTCTGCACGCGAGAAAATCTCGTCCGATCAAGTCGCACACGTCTTGAACGATGAAGTTTCCAGAAAGTATATCCAGAGCGTCAAGAGGTGGGTCCACTCGGTCGGTTGGATGTTTGCATGCTGACCACGTGCAGGTTACTGACCTTTGCACAAACAAAATACCCCCCGAGCGATATGTCACAGCTCATGGGTTGATTTGGATTCGCTTCATGTGTATTTATAATGTGGAACTTGCTTTGGATCTGTGCATACAGAGATGGGTGGTGATATTATGAGGGTGTATACTTTTAGTTCATT
The DNA here is from genome assembly GCA_037039685.1 of Ceratobasidium sp. AG-K. Classification (NCBI taxonomy): domain Eukaryota; kingdom Fungi; phylum Basidiomycota; class Agaricomycetes; order Cantharellales; family Ceratobasidiaceae; genus Ceratobasidium; species Ceratobasidium sp. AG-K. The sequence goes on from JAWNGF010000002.1 coordinate 784,458, forward strand.
GTCTTGTACACTTCAGGGTGAGACATAAATTTATTCAAGTCCGGATCCACTTGAGCGTTCTCGGGAAATTCTGGCGACGTATGTCTGGGAAACGACATTGACTTGTGGATGGGTTAGAATACGTTATACTAGCACAGACATCCAGGAGGTTACTCACAAGCCTCCATGTATCGGTCCATACATCGGGAGAGGCATGTCTCTTCTGAACTCCCAAGAGACGTAGAAGGCTTTGTGATACATTTAGCAAAGCACTTTTCGTTGATTTTCTATGATGTAAATGTTAGTATGGCTCTTGGAGCTACCCCAGAAGCGACGTACGTTGATGAGTTCCTGAGCATTCGCCAACGCCATCTCGTTTCTCAGCCCATCCATGAGCTGCTGCTTCCGTGTCGCCTGGTCTGGGAGACAATAAATTTATATTCTCAATCCATGCACATAAACCTACCAGGCGCCGGCGCACTGCCAAGATTGCTCTTGAAGAAATCGGACATGATAAACAACGGTGGCGGTTGACTGAATAATTTCAAGACAGATTAACTCGGCGCTTAACACCCAAACACGGCCATACCGATGATCTGCCACCCCCCGATACTTTCCGGTCTAAGCTCTCCCACAACTAGACTCCATTACGACCATGGCTGACGTTGAGGCACTCAAGGCGTAAGTACTTGTAATTTTTAATGGATTTGCGGCCGGGCCGACTGACATTTCTTGCCAAGGAAATACGTTCTCCAAACTGCCGGCTTTGATGGTAGGAAACATGACATTCATCTCGACCGATTGTCTAATCAGCGCATCCCCTACAGCCCGGTTCCCCAACACTAACCAGAGCAAGCACTGGTGAGTATTTAGGTTACTTACGCGTATGATCACGTCTTGAGCCATAGGACAGCTTCCAAAACTATCTCGACTACCACAATGCATCAATGCCAAGGGCGAGGATTTTGCCCCTTGCAAGCAGTTCTACCGTGCATATCGCTCGCTTTGCCCCAGTGAGTAACAGCCACGTTTCAGATATCCGACCAAGGCCGGCGAGCTTACTTTTTGATGATACCAATTCACATCAGACGATTGGGTGAGTGATTTATCAATCTATGTCTAACCAATTCTCACATTTGCCCTAGGTTTCTCGATTTGACGAGCAAAGGGAGAACGGTACCTTTCCTGCTTCCCTCGATCCTTGAATGTAGACACTGTTCATTTGTTACGAACCAAGGCCAATAAAAAAGTTTCTCACACCCATCTTGCGTCAATTTAAACTCTAGTCGTTGAAAAAGGAATCCGCATTTATGCCTATGGTACATGGTATGTAGATACAGTTTTATGTTTGAGACCAATTTACATCCTCAGGCGCGGCAACCTCGTACACCATCTTGATCTCCTCGGTTGCATGCGCCGCAACGTTATCAATCGCCCACTCAAGTCGTCCACTAATGTCAGACCCCATCTGTGGGTTGTCCATCCACCTTCCCCGAACCCTATCCCGCAGCTCCAGGTCCTTGCCCAGTCCGAGCTCACCCAAAGCCTCTGGCTCTTTGATTGTCACGCGGAACCGGGAATCATCGGGTACAGGGACCGCGTGTCGTACAAGCACCCGGGGAATAGCAATCGACCGCGAGTTTCTCAGTGTGATTATGTCGGTAACAACCGTCGTCTTCTTGTGGGCAAAGGTAGAGGGATAATTAGTGTCTGCCTTTTTCCTTGTCTGGTTGAAGCTGATGCTGAGAGCGGTATCTGTGCCTAGAGACTTTATGATTGTGCCCCTGACTGACACAAACTGGAACCAACGATTGATAAGTAGCTCGTGGGGTGTTGGTAAGAACTCACCGGGATGAGCACCGTATCAACGTAACTGTCGTCAAGATAAGTGACCAAGGAACCGGGCAAGAACTGGTGTGTCGATGTGTTTGTGAATTTGCACTAACGACGGGGTTAGAACCAGAAACACTTTCGGTACGACCCGTGCTCACCAGTAGATACACCAAGGGTGTCACCTTGGGTACCGCGACATAGTCAGTCTTGACTCCCAGCGGGATGGTCATCATCGTTACGCGATGGGGCGTATCACCACTGTCGATAGTCACGTTTGTCTCAATGCTGTACGTGCACGAGAGGGCTTGCTCAGTAGCCGCAGCACCCACATGCTCCAGCGCACGTAGCTCGGGATCTGATTCGACGATGACTGTTGATTCAAGGTCCAATCCATCGTTGAGCTGGTGGACATGCGGCTCGGTTGCTTGCGAGCCAAACAAACCACCTGACGCGGCCGGAGCAGATTCTGGGGCTACAGGCGCCGAAGAAGTGCGCCAAAACCACCAAAGCCAAAACCTGAGGCCGTGGCGGCTGGCCCACCAAATAAGGACATAGCCGCGGTTGGAGCGTGTATAGATGCCGCAACTCCGGCGGCAAAGTTTTGTGGTTTGTGCCCCGGGTGGTTGTTCCCAAATCCAAACGCCCCCGCAGCCCGGATAAGACTTCGTTGCAAGCTTGGGGTGCCTTGAATACCCGAGGAGCCCCTGGTGCTCAACGTAAGGCGGGCATCTTTCCAATCTTCGCCTGTGGTTTGAGTGATTGATGCGCAATAATGCAGTACCGCAGTGCTTGCGACGGTGTGGTTTTCGAATCGGTAGTTGCGTGAAGCTTGTATGCGGGACTCCAACTCGCTTTATTCACGACTGGAGTCGATGATTAGGTATTATTCGTGGGCAAGTGCATAAAGCTTACCATAGGTGAGTGAGAGCTTGACCGTACACGCCTCTTTGGCGCTAATCACGACACTGGCCTTTGTTTTCAATTCAGGATTCAGCGGCTCGTCGCCATCTTCATCAAGACTGTTTGTCGATGCGATCTTCTTGATGCGGTCGTCAAGCTCTTGGACAGCCGCTTCGATGCGGGTGGAAGCCTGCAGCGTGACCTCGCCTGCAGCGTTGAATTGCGTCAAAAAGTTCACAAAGTCCGTGGGTTCAGTGTTTTCTCCAGCTAGGGACTGGTGAAATTCAAGTTTAATATCAACTTGGGTGCTATCGCCTGGGGTCTTACCCTTGCGTACGCGAGAAGGACGTCGCTCCTGGCATTGATCACTATACAAAGGGGTTATTAAATCCGTCGCGATCCTTTAACCCGTGAAACTCACAACTCAATTCCCTTAATAGCTCGCGCTTCGTAGCCTGGAGCTCGGCCACCTTCTTTGTGACCCTTTCAACGTTTGAACGAATAGCTGCCTGTGGCTGGCTAGGGACAACACACGTGGTGTCTACAATCGACGCTTGGCCAGCACTCAACCCCGCAACGTGAACCGTATCTGGGGCTATGGATGATGGAAGATTTATGATTGCAAAGTCATTTCGACCTTCCTAAACGCCCGTCAGTCGTGTGCATGCAGCCGAGCCACCGGTAAACATACTTGTAATTCTAGTGTAATGATACGTCGGACCTCTGCCCGAAACATGTACACTGTTACCACCTCGATAGGGTGGGCTTGAGCGTCGACCACTGTTTGTCTCATGGTGGATGAGGGCGGGGAAGAAGGGCTGGCCGAGTATCGCATGCCGTTGATACTTTATACGTCAAGTGGCTTGCAGCTGCACGCTGGTAGGCATACCTCGAATATATACGCCCCCGGAAACCGTAATTACTAACTTTTACGGACAAGTGTCGGGGGAGTCACTCACGACGTGATGGCTGGCTCGGTGTTGATTGGCCAAGAACTTGCGCCTGCGCACGCGTACGGGCGATGATCCCGGCACACAGCCACTGTGAATTGGGCTATGACTCGCCAAATTCAGTGGATTGTAGGCTTTGGACTCTGTATCGGGCAGGATTCTGATGGTGCGCATATATATATATATTACGTTGATATCAATAGAAGCTACGGATACACTAGATTTGGTCATAATTCGTCAATGATTAGAAACGGATATCATTATGGGATAGATGGGTTGAAAGGGGGTTCGTGGGCTTATGCGCGGTTGCCGCTATGGAAGCGTTGCTAAAAAGGCGATATATGTCAGACACGCCCAAAATATGGTTAGCAAAGGCACTTACCTTCATGCTGCCCTTGTCACCCAAGGCGTTGCCACGAGCCTGGCGACGACGGTTTCCGGTGATACCGCCGAGGATGGAATGACCCTTGCCACGGGCGCGGTCACCAGTTCCAGAGGCATAGCCCCTAGCCTTGGCTGCCTTGATTTCCGCTACACCGCGATTATGACTAGAACAGTTGTGAGCGGAGGGATAATCAATGCGATGTCCGGACTCACCGATCACGTCCACGTCCAGCGAATCCGTGCGCACGAACCAAAGTGCCGACGGCACGCTGGAGAGAGCCCGAAACAGACTTGAGTTGTCCACCGACCTGAAACGAGCCTGTGAGTATCAGCAACACAGTACGAAAGCCAGGTGCTTACACGAGAAGGGGCCATTATGTAGTAATCGAGTTTGAAAGTTGGGTAAAGGTAGAGGCTTGTGAGTAAATGGGATGTGGTGAGATGCCGTCAATGGGGCTTGGCTTTTGTATGCGTTGAAAGGTGTCACTCGTGCCTGCCCACAGGCGCCACCGCGTCATCGTTATGTCAGGCTGATAGGGGCAGTGCACCACATGCCAAGTGTGTGGAACTATCGTTCGTCACCACACCGTCATCGTCGGGAGATTTTGCCAGAAGATGGACGAAGAGAGTCATTTATACGTATGGGATAAATACACGAACGATCTATACACAAAGCGACAAACTACCAGGAGATGCAGAAATCCAAATGTTCAACGTTTGCCCTTGCCCTTGCCTTTCTTTGCACCGTTCATCTTGGCCTGCGAAGCTGTCGCAGGCGCCTTTTCAGGAACAGCAAGTTGATGCCCAGATGCTTCGATATGAGCAAAGAGTTTGGTGCGCGATTCAAATGCCTCGCCACAGACATGGCAGGACTTGTATCCCAAATTAGTACATTATGAGATTGGACAGTTATAGTACACACCTGCACAGGAGCTGGAGCTTCGGCCTCTTTCGCCTTTTTCGCGGCCTCTTTTGCCCTCCGCTTTTCCCGTTTCGTAAGAGTAGGCTTATCTCCTTCCTTTTGGTCGTCCTCTTCACCCTCGGGTTCGTTATCGTCGCCCTCCGCCGCGGCTTCTGTTTCTATCTTCAGATCGTCCATGGGTTTAGATAGATCTTGCTCCGTTGCGGTTGGTGCGACTGGGTCTGGCTCGACAGCCATCGCCCGGACCTTCTTTTTCTTTTTCTTGGATCTTTTGCTGGCCTTTGGAGTCGGGGGTTCGTCAGATTCAGATTCTCCTGGTCCAACCTCGCCATCGATTGGCGTGGGCGGCTCGGTATCGGCGCCATCCTGCTCATCAAGTCCAAGCTCAAGATTTTCAGCCTGCATTTCTCGCTTCAACCTAAAAAATAGGTTAATTAGATAGCAGTCTGACGTTTGGATCACTAACCTTTCAACCTCCTTCATGTGTTTCTTGCTTCGCTCATGGCTTAGCCACCCTGCCTCACTCTGAAACGATTTACCACAAACAACACATTCATACTCTTCACTGTCGTTCTCGGCAAGTCCCCACTCCAAGTCGGCGTGATCGTCCGTGTTGATTCGCACCTTTTGCCAATCTTGAGGGACAAACGTATTTCTAATTGGGGATTGTTGTGCGCCACCCGATTTAGGTGCTGGATTCGACACTGGTTTTGATTGTGCGTTTTTATAGGCTTTAAATCGCGGATCGCGTTTACGGATGAAAGCGACCAGAGTCTAACTTGGGTGTCGGTAATTAACAATAGGGAAGATGGTAAGCATATACGCACTCGGACGGTCTCGTTGTACTCTTTTCGTGCATCGTCCCGCGCCTTTTTATTATCTCGCTCCATCAACCTAAATAAGATTAGTGGGTGATGGCTAATGGCTTGTATCGCTAACCATACCTGCGCACCCTCCGGTCGGGCGCCTCGGATATGTTCCACATATCACACCACGAAAAGTCCTTGGTTGTTGCAAACGAACCCCAAGCCCTGTAGAACAAGCTTGCATACTCTGTCTTGTCGCCTTTTTGTTTAGATACGGGAGCCCAAGGGGTATTTACGTCCCCAAATGCAGGATACTCGATTGTGTCGCCGTTGAGTGAGGACCATGCTGCTTCTTCGGCTGCAAGACGATCGAACAAGCCACGGTAAACTGTGAAAAATCCCTACGAACATCGTATCGTTAGACGACGATGTAGGAGCCGTGAATGTGGTGCTTACGTATTTGGAGTCGTCCATACTGGTATACAAGCTGCTGTCGAAGAAGTGGAAGAGCTGAGGAATCGATAGACCTGGATCTCTTGCGCGAGCTTTGAACGGCTTTCCGTCTCTAGACACGATGTCTTCAAAGATATCTGCTCCGTCTAATGTAGGTCCTATCGACGAACGATGAGAGTCGTACCAGGCACGTTCCTGATACGAAATCGATTACTTTGAGAGCATTTATCACAAGACAAAAGGGTAGCTGACCTGCTCGTCGCTCAGAACCTACAAGATGTTCACCAAGTCAGAAACCTTGATGTGCTAGAGCGCGTTATAAAAGCTTGCCTCGTAAGCTTGTTGGAGTTGTGCAAATTTCTTGGTTGCTTCCTCGACATTATCATGGTTTTTGTCAGGATGGTGGATTAAAGCGAGTTTTCGAAAGGCTTTCTAGAGGTATAGCCCGTCATTTTTTGATACGACTGATTTGGTACAGTGAGACGGACCTTGATTTCATCGGAAGTTGCGTCCTCCTCAACGCCCAATAATTCATAATAACTAATTTCCATGGCAGCATGACCGTTCGAGGCTCCACCTGCGCCGGCACGAGAGTTTTGAGCACCCATAGCGAGGCAGTATTGGCGAGGATCGTCGTAGCCACAACAAACCGACGTCGGTCAAAATATTCGCAAGTATTGATGAGTCAGCCAATCAATTCCGTTTTGGGCGTGATCGTGGTTGGTGCTCCATGCTCGATAGCTAGCCAGCTACTAGCAAGGTCTCAGTTTGGTTGAGAAAGAAAATGGGATAACAAGCAAGTGAAGAGTCCATTTATCAGAAGGATCCCAAGCTGGCAAGGAGGGTCGTTGAGCACATCAGGCTGTGCACGTGATGTGCGCGTTGGTGTCTGGGGCGTCTTGTGTCAGCGAAGTGGGGTCTTGTGCCTCGCCACCACGACTGCCAGTGGCTATATACCATATCATGTTCGGTTTCTTGCGTTCTATCGCATTACCTTTACCGACATTTGGAATCGCACTACCGGCCAACATCCAGCGACGATTTCTATCATTTCTCCTAAAGTACTTTCTTGGACATCTAGTCAAGCCTGGGCAACTTGACGACCACAAGATCGATGCCCAGATTGGTAGCGGCCGAGTAGAAATCAAAGATGTCGAGTTAGATGACTCGGTAAGTGCTCCTTCCCATGAATGGAACGGGAGTCCGTTAATACATTATGATTTAAAGGCTATTAATAATCTGCTCACTGGACTTCCAGTATCGCTCCGAGAGGGTTCGTTGGGCAATGTCAGCGTCCAGGTACCTTGGCCAAACGTACTTGGGGATCTTTGTCTGCATCGGTCTCTGGGGTATCGTTGACTCTTGCGTTGCGCCGTGCTCCCACGTCACCATCCACTCACACAACTGGGCCCATTGATCTCTCTGGTTCGGTCGCATCATTAGCGGAAACCTTCGTCCACACTGATCTCTCGGAGGCCGAGAATAATGCACTGCGACAGTCGATTCACGCCGAACTTCCTATCCCGGACGACGCGGATGACGTGTTTGCTATGCCAGGCTCGATGGATCCATTTTTGGAAAGCGCCGTGGCTGCATCTATGGAAGAGTCGGTTGTTCTGGGAGACGAGGAGGGAGTGGGGATGTTGACAGCCGTGGTGGAACGATTGATGGCGCGATTCACTTGCTCTGCCCGGGACATATCTATCACACTGGTCCACGAAGACCATGCCTCCTTCCACCTTGGAGTATCCGAGTTCTCGTATGGTGATGGCGTGTCCGACTCGAACGTCACCAAAGTGGTCTCTGTACGAGGTTTCTCCGTCTCAATTACTCCTCTGGAGCCCTCAGATCCAACTGCGGCATCGTACACTTCACTTTCACCGGTCGGGTCACCAGGCCGACAAAGTTCGGGAGACGATAGACGAGAGGACATGCTACAAAGCATTGTCTCGCTAGCAGATTCGTCTATGTTCCAAAGCGCAATATCAACCGCGCAACCTACCCCACCGTCACCTACCACAAGCATCCACCGCGAATGCCCCCAAACACAACAGGTTTTGAGTCTTTCGGATGAACCCCTTTCCATCACAATTGCCACTCGACCGCGAGAGGCCGCGCCTGCAGGTAGTCTTTCTGCTACCCGGCAGCGTTCCCCCAAGTTCTCTATCAACGCAACCATGGGGTATCTGGCCTGTGCGCTTCGCCCCATTGATATTGGATCAATATTGCGTGCCGTAGCACTTGTCACGACCTCGTCAAACACTTCGGGCAACCAGCCACCGCTTCGTCAGGATATCAAAAAAGGGACTCCAATATTCGAGGGGAATGGTCGCATTCGTGGTGTAGTCGTGGCGCTATTACTTGAAAACGCTCAAAACTCTATGCATTCGCGAGCTCGAATCGAGGCCGAGATGTCAGAGTTCTTCAGGCAGCCAACCCATTCCCTTTCGATACCCCACTTTCGCTCTCGAATGGACCTCATCGAACCATCGTTTAGCGCTTCCGGAGATGTTCGAGTTCATGTAAATGAGGTCTCCGTGTTTCGTATGCAAGGGGGCCCCAGTCCGACCGCTACCCCTATTCTCATCGCCGATCCGAATCTTGATTCCCAGTATCCCACTGGGATGAATGCTCCCGTGTTTGATGTTGTGGATTGGACGAAACCATCCGCCCACGCTGGCGCTCCGAAGATTTCAGCCTGGCGTTTACGTGCCATCCCAGGTCAGAAAACTAAGCCTGCGACCGGCCCAACGACAGCGATCCGGGTCGAGGTAGACAAGAGTGGGAGCGTAGACGTAATCTTCCTCCCTTTACATGTGTTTATAGACCTCAAGGTGTTGGAGGACGCGATTATATTCGGACACAGTATCGGTTCTCTTAAGCCTGACTTCCTGGACGAAGAGGACGTAGTTGCGGTGGATGATTCGACGCCACCCTCTACCCCTAGGCCGTTCCGCTCGGTTGTGGATGACATGGAGCGAGCCGAGGCAAAGGTGCGCTTGCTTGGCGACGATACTCAATCATATGACTCAACATTGGCTTACAGGCTCAAGATGTAACTATTACTTGTCCGCTCATACGTGTTCAGCTTCGTACGCCTTCTCCTCCATCAAAGCCACAACAGCGTTCGGGAGCCATCGTGATCGACCTGCATTCCCTCAAAGTGGGTGCTACGTCCTTGCCACTCCAGGTTCGATGGGGGAGGTTACTAGTTGCATTGGCCAACTTTGGGGGTCAGTAATATTCATATGAGTCGGCCTGGGCACTGGATTGACGTCACTACATCATAGATACCAAAGCTACAACCATTCTATCCATAGGCCCGTCTCGCAATCCAAGTCCAACCTCGAAGCCGTTCGGCGGATCAACCCCCACTCAGAAAGCCCCGGGCTCAGTAGAGCCTGAATTCTCACAAGTGTTGATTCGTGCCGGCGCACCCACAACAACCCTCGAGGTTCAACTTCCGACTCTATATGTGACGTTGAACAAGTTCGGCATGGATGGCATTCAATACTGGATTGATGATGCCACACAATGGGCCGAACGTACGTTCGACGAACGCAGGTTGGACGAATCTCGCAACACGAGTCTGATTGGAAGTCGGTACTTTGCGAGGAACAGTAGCATCGGGACAGTGGAGACCGTCGGTGCGGCAAAGAGTCAGACTATTGTATCATTGACTTTGGATAAAGGTAAGCTATTTATTCTCGTTGTGGAAGTGGGACTGAGGGTGCGTGAATAGCCGAGATTCAATTATTTGTTCCACGCCAAAAGTCTATCGAATCGACCGAGGTGTTACCTTTTGACGTAGCTGCTACTGGCCTTGATGTGCTTCTGGAGATGAAGCCTGACGGCAAGGTACGTGATTTGTTGCAACCGCACGTGCCCTACTGAATTCATTCCAGGACGAAACGCGGATAACAACTTCAGTTCTTGATATCAATGTCAAAGATTCGACCGGTTCGCCCCTAGCGTCGACTATTCTTGCCCGGACACATTCATTGAATCTAGTACGAGTTTGATAGGATGGTCACTCATAAGGTTCCTGATTATAGCAGGCAGGACATTCAAAAGCAGTCGTCAAGTTGGTCATCAAGGCCATTGTGGACCCAGTAACAAATGGCCGCGAAAATCGTATCAAGGCTGACCTCGCGGGGATTACATTCACTTTGGCCAAGACATATGCTTGGACCAATGACCTGGCTGTCTTCTTCAAGGCGCCACCTGGGGTAGGTTCTCGACCTACCACAATCCTTGATAAATTAACGAAATCAACCTATTGGATGTAGACCTTTGAAGCAGTGGTACCGACGGAACGAATGCGACTCAACCTGAGCCTCGTTGATTCCTGCGTGAAGCTTGTTGCGCCAACACACCCTGGTGCACTGGCAATAGTAATCGGTGAAGTGAATTTCAGCACCGATATAGTGGGAGATGCCCCAGAAACGATATCCGACGCAACCTTGCGTACCGTTACAGTCCTCGTGGTGGACGAAGAAAGGTCAGAAACAGAGGAGTTGACTGCTACACCCTCCAAAGTCAGATTCTCAAACGATGTCGATATCTGGAAAGTGAGTTTATTGTGGAACGCGATGCGGCCGCCGGTCCTGACTATGAAACATTCATTCCTAGCGGAAAGGATTTGCGAGCCTCGTTGTCGTTGATGAACTTGTCGCTCGCGTTACCGCTAGAAAGGACAGTAGCCCGCCAGTATCTGTAAGTGCTAAGTCAACTCGGAATGTGGGGGCACTGAATAATAAATTTATATAGGTGGATGCCTCTCGAGTCAGAATTGGTGTGTTGTCATGTGCGGACACCTTAGGTGCTGTGGCGGCTTTTGGCGCGGATCTGGTGACCATGTTCCCTAAACCACCACTAGAGTAAGCTTTCGTTTCATTATGCCAACGAAGCAAGTAAACTAATTTAGGTGCTCAGAGAAAAGCCTCGGATCCACACTATTCAACAAGTAGATACGGAGACTAACGGCCCACGGGGATTGTTGGGTAAGCATGGTTTCGTTCCTTGTTTTATTGCCATCCTTCTGGCCTCTGACGGGGTGTGCTTTTAGACGACATTGACGAGGATACTTTTAGTCGGGAGCCTGAGTTAGGATTCACCCCCGACATGATTGACGACGACCTCCCTACAAACCTTGACTATATTGACGACGTCATTGGACCTGCCGCTGGCCTGATTGAGCTATCTGACGATGATGAGTCCGGCAGCTTGTCGGATGGCGAGATGTCAGAGTCGATCCTTGATGCGCGTTCTACTATGGGCTCTACCCTTCGCCACTCCACGGTGCTAGATGAATCTACGGCGTACGTGGACGCATCCGAGACCGAAATACAAGGAAGCAAAGCGGAGACGATTAGGATGCTTGTCAACGAAGATATTCATATCATCGAGGATTATTTTGTGGGTTTAGATCCGGAACCACTTTTGACTACAAATCCAAAGTGAGCCACAGTTATTCCATTTGGCCAATAGTGCCACTGACCAGCTCTTAGCGAGGGAGCCGTGGCATTCAGCCTCAACGTCCGGAATTGTGATGTCACAATTCGCCTCCACGATGGGTACGACTGGGAGAAGACCCGAGTCGCGATTGAACAAGGTCGCAAAGTGGTCCGACGTCGACTCGAGAAGATCCGACAGCTACTTGCAAGCGGGCAAGTCCCCGACGAAAGCATCGAAGATACGCATGCGGTTCTTTTCAACTCAATTTATGTTGGGTTGCAGCAAGACCTCGAAGATATGGAGCCAGAGGCTATGCTGGCTGCGATCGACCAAGAACTCGCCGACGACGGGGCCGACACTGCGACCGTCAGCTCCTGGCAGACTCTCGCCGGACAGGGTCAACCTGGAACACGACCCACTCACAAACGCCAAGCTAGCAAAGCATCCAAGAAGAGTAGTCGCAAATTGGTTCGATCGCGTGGTCCAAGGATCGAGATTTGTCTCAGGGGACTTTCAGCTGCTGTCACCCAATTTGGACCGAGCGAACCGACAGCAATGCGGGTACTTGTGACGATCAAAGACCTGGAGATCCTCGATCATATCAAGACTTCAACCTGGAGCTCATTCTTGACTGGCATGGCGGCCGATTCTCGAGGAAACGTACGAGAGACTGATTCAAACATGGTTCGGGCCGAGTTGTGTGTTGTGCGGCCAATATCGGATGCTAGGGTTGAAGAGGGGCGCCTAAAGGTAGATGATTGGTGATCGGTTGTTGAATATATGCTAACTTTTTGATAGGCCAAGATCCTGCCCATACGGCTTCACGTTGACCAGGACGCTTTGGACTTTTTGAAGAAGTTCTTCATGTTCAAAGACACAGAAGCTGAACCCAAGGCAGAGGAAGGCAAACCAGCGGAAGAGATGTTCCTTCGTAAGTCATGAATTCACGCGCAAAATCAACGTATTCTCACCAAGATTACAGAACATGTTGAAATATTCCCCGTTGATCTCAAACTTGACTACAAACCGAAACGGGTCGACTATCGTGCGCTTCGCGAGGGCCGGACAATTGAGCTCATGAACTTCTTCCACTTTGAGGGAGCTGAGATGACACTTCGCCACATCACATTGTCTGGAGTACGTACTATAATACAACCAGCCATCCCGAAACGACTGTACTTATAAACACATAGATCACTGGTTGGGCCCGCCTCGGAGATACGTTGAACGACCTATGGACACCCGACGTTAAGGCCACCCAACTCGCCGAAATCGTGGCCGGTATCGCTCCCTTCCGTTCTCTTGTGCGTGTCGGGGCTGGTATGGCCGACCTGGTGCTGCTTCCCGCTTCAGCAGGCTGGCGTCGTGACCGTCGTCGAGAGAAGGGCGTTCGGGGAGCGGCAGCGGAGGCAGCCGCCCTCGGCGCTCGCCTTGCGACAGGAGCCCAAGTCGTCCTTGAACGTGCCGAAAGTATGCTTGGCGGAAACGCCCCAGGAAGTGCATCCGGCTCTGGGCTCACAGCTCGACCCGGGCCGGGCGTAGGCGCATTCCGTGGGCCGGTGACAGCTATTCCGACCTTGGGCGAATGGGACGGAAGCGCTTCCATCCTGGCACCATCCGCCTTGGACAACGAGGAAGACGATACTAGTGAAGAGGGCTCTGGAGACGAGAGGATGATTAGTCGATATGCCGAGCAGCCACGAGATGTGACGCAGGGTATCCAGTCGGCATCCCGTGCGCTGAGGAGGAACGCGACCGCTGCAGCACAGACTATCTTGGCCATTCCCATGGAGGTGTACGAGCAGACAGAGAATGAGGTACGTGTAAACTTCGAGTAACCATCACATTGTTACTGACGACTATTCAGGGTCCGATACGAGCGGTCGTTCGCGCTGTTCCTATTGCAGTATTGCGACCTATGATCGGTGCGACCGAAGCAGTTGGTCAGACGCTACTCGGCCTCCGTAATTCTCTTGATCCCGCCGCAGCAATTGACGAAGGGTCGAAATGGAAACGACGTCAATGAGAGAACGGCTAGTTATGAACGAGATGCTGATTGAGGTTCATGTATAATTTCCCGCTATTGCTACTTTCTGTATAACCTGTTTTACAATGTAACATATCACATATGCATTCCACATAGATAGCGAGTAAGAAAAGAACGACAGGGCGTGCACAACAGACCAAATCCAAATACCCAGTTCAATCAATCGACGTCCATGCTCATACTCATGCCGCCTCCAGGTACCAAGGCGCTCTTCTTTTTCCTCGACGCGGCCTTGATGGGCACCTTGACCTTCTCCTGTAAGACCACCTTTTGGATAGGCTCGACAAGGTCGTCCAGCGTGACATCGGCCTCCTGGTCCTCCTCCCCCTCCTCTGTCACTGCCACTGCCTCCTTCTTGCTCGCCGCCAACTTCTTCCGCATACGAGACGCCAACAATTTCTCCCTCGCCAAAGCCATTCGGGCTTTCCAGAATGCCCTCTCTCGCCTGGCCCGAACTTCGGTAACTCGTTGCATGGCCTTGAGTGTAGTTTGGACCAGTTCGCGATTGTAGCGGACAGGAATGTTACGCCTCTTTTCGAATTCGAATGTGGAGTCCTGGGACAACAGGGCTTAGCAATGAAGAATTTTTTTATAGAAAGACAGCTCACGATCGTCATCTCCTTGCCCGCTGCCTTACGGAACGCCTTGGTCCATTTCACTTTACGGGGGTTGCGTTTCATTCTAGGTATGCCATAAACTTGTGACCCAGCTTATGCTAAAGAGCACTTACTTGAAGTTCTTGTGACATCTGCGATACCGAGTTTAATAGGACACTTAACGAGGATGAGACGGGTGAGACATACTTGGACGAGCAGAAGCGGAACATCTTGGAGTCATTACGGACAAATGCCGTTCCTACCTAGGTGTTAGCGGGCCAAATATTTTATATAACACTAGCATACCATGACCAGGATAGACATTGGTAGAACAGAAATAACACTTCTCCACACGCATGGTTCGAAGCTGGTGGTGGCAATTTGTGAGCCAGAAATCTTCCGGTATCAGGAAATTAGTGCAGCACTGCCACTCACGAGATAAGATAAGATGGCTTGTTTGTGATTAATGTGTCACGACTGACGGTAGTTCGCTCATATACTTGACCAGGCATTGCAATTACTTGACAAACTATCTGACGATGGCAGGCAACTGGAATGTAGAATTACCGAAGAAATGCGCAGGTGCGCTTTATCTAAGAGGGTCAACCCACATGTGCGGGAGACGGGAAGAATTCTAATTCTCACTGTTGGGGCCAATTAAAAAGGGTCAAACCTAAGTTTGTATACCTTACTAGCTATATAGGGCGTTGGGTTGATTTAAAGTTTAGCATTAGCGCTAGGAAGAATTATGGACGAGCCAAGCTGAGACAATATGAGGAATTTGACCCTATCGCATACAGCCACTAAAAACGAATGCTCCTGCATGTAGTTGAATGAATAACACAAGAAGCGAGCGGGTCCAGCTGTATCATATAGAAGTATTGGTATAAGCTCTGTAGCAATACACAGTAGAAATACAACTCTATCATGATCTATTCTCGATATGGGTTTGAAGGTTCCCCCTAATGGACTCATTGACTCTTTTATAATGCCGACCGTCTTGGCCGTTAGTTTGAAAGTCAGGCTGGATTTATTCGTGCCGAGCTCAACCTTGCTTTGGCGGCTTATTCTTTGCTTATCGTGGCCGTTCAGGTATAATAAAAAAGCAGTATTACAGGAGGAATAAAGCTGGTCCTCCGACTGGCCAAAAGACATTTCTCACAGAAAAGTGTTGGGAGTGCAGCTGACAGAGATTTGCTAAACTCGTATTTGTCGGGAATCTCCGCTGGTAGTATACTTGTCTCAAAGGCTGAAGCTAGCGTAGGTAGTATCGAATGAAATTACGACCAAACACGAGCAACGTTGTCGCATATCCAGCCCAAGGGTCAATTTTATCTACTAGCTTGCTCTATGTACACCACCCAAGCGGTGTAGTAAAAAAATAAGCTGACGCTATCGAGTCGCCATCCGCTAGAGGGACCCAATCGAATTGGCGAGTTTAAATGAGCATGTGGCCAATAAGCGAGACCTACATACATCACACTCGGATCACATAGTCCAGCATTGGGCCAAATCGATACGTATCTCACCAGGGGAGAAAGTTGCAAACGCTGCTGGAGCACTGTGGATGGTACATAACGTGTTAATTTGAATGCCTTATGTGGGCCTTCTCCTCAATTCGTATAATTCCGTCAATCAGAGAGAAAGTTGATGCCGGCGAGTGAGAACGCAAAAGCGTTACCTTGCCTGTAACTAGTACCGCACTGTAACATGTGTCAACCAGCGGGATGCCATCGCTAACATCCAAACACAGGCCGTAACGGAGTATGAGACATAATATAGGTACATCTCATTAGATAATCAAGGGATTTTTGTCGTTGTGGCCCTTTGCCGTAAGTTGGCCCGGACACAAAGTTCGGAACTCAGCTTTGTGACACAAGCGACGGGCGCCTTTCCTATGTTTGCGCACAGCAATCTTGATGAGCAAACGTCTTGCATCCTTTGGTGGTCCTTCAAACCCATCTTCCTCTCCGATCTCGGGACAGACCGCAAATTCGACTCCTAACAAGAAAGGAGGAAAGAACAAGTCAAAATCGAGGGATGTAACCCCTTCCAGCCCTCGTCCTGGACCCACGTCTCCTAGACCGAAAGCAGACGCCTCCAACAGCACCTCCTTCACATCTCGTGCATCGTCATACGCTCCTCGCACCGCTACCACACCTACTAAAAAATCCCTGTCGAGGTTTGAATCACCCATTCAGTACCTGATACGTTCCACACTTAAACGTGCTGCCTCCGAATTGGACGAGTGGGAGTCGATTGCTTCGCGGCGTGCATTGAAATACGCAAAGCTGATTGTAGATACAACGACTGAGCTCGAGTGAGTTTTCCCTATGTCATACTTACTGGTTTAGTAGGATTCTGATTGTCGTATACAATTACAGAAATGCCCTCGGTATGACATCTTCGTCGGGAATCCAGCCTACCTCGCGGATTCTCGGATCACGATTGAAGGAGCTGGACAGAGCGAGAATGGAGTTGCAGGGCTATCAAGCGGACCTCGTAAGTGCATGATTACCAGTTCCATGCGAAACAATTCATCCGTTCGTTCTACTGGTTAGGCAGTTACGTTTACTCTATTGGCAACCCGCGTCGCTAAGCTCGAATTAGCACTTGTAGAGTTTATTCAAACCACCGGCATCGAAACATCTCCGCTTAATCCTATCTGGGATGACCGAACGTGGTCCTTTGAGCACTTCGGTCAGTTGGACTGTCAAAATTTTGAAGCCTCCGCATGCTCATGTGATAGGAGAGCACAGTATCGCATATTGCTCGGGTTTTGAAACCGTTGAACCGATCAAATCATATCATTGCGACGGCGATTAGGCAAATCACTGCATACTCGATCTCTACCGGCGGCCTCGATTGGCATACGAAAGTCACTAGATCTCACATCAATGCAGTGTCAACTCTCAATAACTCTGCCGGCCAAACAAATTTAAATCACTTGAAACCTTCCACCCAAAGAGGGACACTTCCGACGTTTGAGGATGCTCGAAACGCGTTGACTGCCTGGTCTGCAGAAAACTCCCGGACGGGAGAGTTTATTCGAGAGTGGGTCGAGACTTGTGAAACGGAAATTGTGGGGTGGGACGAAGGATTGGAGGAGAGGTCTGAGGAAAGTGAGGATTAAAAGGCGAATGAGAGACTCAGTTGTTGCTGATAGTCAGAGTATCTGCGAATGGATGTGGAGAATCGAGAATAAGTTCAGCCCAGGCTTACGGAGCATAGAATTGGATTGGAATTTGGATATATAGAGGTGGCGTTTCATTATATCCGAGCCATATGGCTCACTTATATCCTCGTTCTGGACCGATACATGCATATATGAGTGGAGTGGAAAGTGATATTGGACTGGACGCAAGGTTGATCACAAAGTTGCGTGCTTCATATATCAGGCTGCGCAGATTGCTCATATTACCTTCAACCTATGGTGCTTCAGTGGATGCCACAGTCAAAAGCTATTCAAACACTCGTCGGAAGCCAGGCTAGTGCCTGACCTAGTACGCCGTCCCCATAGCCTAGTTGCACTATTAAATATAGTACTTCCGTCCAGAACAGCAGCTGATGACGCATGAGTAAGTCGAGGAGCAACAGCGATGGGTCCGAAGATGAAGTCTGCGTGAGATGATCGCTCCAGTATAAGCACGAGTAGAAGAGACCAGTCGAGATTGCGTCGTCAACTCAACTATCTGGGTCCTTCACATCAATGTCGAGCTGATACAACGATTCTAGCCCGCATATATTGAACCGCAGCGATCGTTCCATGACTCGGAAGCAGCACTCGGCTAGGTAGGCACTTTGCTGGGCTTTGTCACAGTGGAACTGTCCAGTACGCACCCTATCAAGTAGAAAATCAGGAAATGGTATGTGAAGCGTCGACACGCCACTAGTGCTCTTCGACACATGCAACACAGACGGTATGTGCTGAACCGCCGGCCGAACCACTCGGATTTTTGGCAGATCAAGAATCTCAGCGAGTACCAAAATTTTCAGCGGCTCTCTCGCGCAGACCACATAATCGACGTCGGGCAAGATATATCGCACGAAAATGAACAGGCTACCAGATCGAGTGGCGAGTTGGTCAATCTCGGATGAGGTTGCCCCAATCGACTCCAGCACCTCGGTAAGGTAGGGCTTGATGTCTGCCTGCACCAGCGATTGCTCGATGTCATGTAACCGAAGAGTTGAACGCATGGCGCCGCCAGGAGCTGTCATGCAGTTCGATATTGCGGGTTCGGGTCGACTGGAAACGATAAACTTGATGGGCAGGTTTCCCGTATGCCACAGGAGCGTTTCCAGTATACCTTTGGTTCCACTTAGGTCGGTACACTCGTCCAGCGCATCAATCACCATCCCCGCGTCGGTTGGCATCGTCCTGCTCACTTTCACCAGTGGTTTCGATACAAGCTGCTCGAGCTGAGTGTTAACGTCGTACTCCGCAACGTCAGGGCCATCCTCGAGTATACTGCACAGTGCCTGTCGGTATGGGTTCAAGTATCGACCAAGCTGGTATGCAATCGTCGGTACTATCTTGTTTGCGTCTCGGCAATCGGGCGAGTTGCGAGAGCAAAAGAAGCTGGCGCCAAGCTGCCTATCCTCAAAGAGTATCTTGCACAGTGTATCGGCAATGGTGGTCTTGCTGGTGCCAGCCATGCCATTCAGCCATATATCTTTGATCCGTCTTCATCACGAATCTAGCTCCTGGCTTCCTTGAGCAGGTCAACTTGCACCCCTTTGGTGCATCCAACCCGCTTTGTGATTGTGGTGGGAAGCACCGCGTTATAGCGAGCCGAGTGCGCCGGCCAGAGGTCCTTGAGCCTAGTGTCATATAAGCGAAACGTACTCTCAGCCTCAGCATACCCGTTTGCAAGGTGTGTTATATATAGTTTGTTGTTCTCGGAGCGCATTCCAGATACTGAGCGATATATATACCTGTTAGAACGTGAGATTCTCCATCGCGCAATTATTAGTTGATAACTCGCCTGTAGCTGCTGGAACAGCACCCTGATGCGACGATAGCACCTTACTACAATCTCCTCGCTTTCTGATGACAATACCAGACGACTAGCCTTTGACTGATTTTGACACCCCTTGATGACCTCGGTTTGCTCGCTTACGGCTCTATCGTGGAGGTCGCTTTAATACCAACCCAATAACGGATGTGCACACGTACCGCGCAGCGTTGGCGATCAAATACGGCGCATTACAAGGCTTCGATTCAATGACATGCTTCTGAAGTAGCGGGGCCAGTGCAGTCAGGTCTGATGTGAGATCTTCGAATGCTTGACGGCTCTGTTCCTCCACCTGTATCATTTGGCGCTCAGACTTGTGGATATCAAAATATGGAAACATTAAAACATAACCGTAAATGTACGGTACATTCTAGCAGACCACCGACGGCCAATTGTAAAGGCGGTAGATCACCCAGGCAAGATTGAAGCCCTGCGAGTGCCGTCCCCAGTGCACCTCTCTCCAGGCTCTATTCTATTTTTACCGCTTGGGAAACGCCTTTGGTCATTGGCACTAGCGGAATGCCCGTCGTTGGAGGGCATATCTAGATGGGATCCCAGCTGGTGCAAGGCTATCGGGTACAGGGGAGGTTACAAGCGATGAATTGGAACAAGAGCTTCGCCCAGTCTGGGAGAGGCGGTTGTGAAAGAGGTCGGTCCGCCGTGGGGTTTTTTTTTTTTTTCGGATGCCATTGTCATGCCTGAGGTCGGATGGCGCCAGGAGAGATAGAGAGTCTGCTTAGGCGAGAATAGCCTGTTGTGGCGATGACAGAGTAGCCAAGATCGTGGTGTCCGCGTCCAGATGAGCGGTCATTTGGTCACGCTGCAAACCCTGAGCAGGGTCTGTGGTGTTACCTATCTCATTAAGGCAATATCCGCTTCGCCTACTCCTCCTCGCTGGGAATTTTGGCTTATTTCCTGCCCTGTTCGCTCACTTGCCTGCGGAAGTAAAACGATCCCCCCCCCCCCGGACTTTTAAATCCAATGCCACTTGCGCCCACCACGCTCTAGTGTGGTTAAACCATATAGCGTTACGTTCAGTGAACCCCCAAAGCACTTGTAAGCTGTATCCCACTTTACTCGGTTTCAACTATGAGCAAAAGATCGATGGATTGAATTATAAAAATATGACGCACCCCACGCTCGCTTATTAGACTGTTGTATCTGATAGGTAAGAAACTTGCAAGGTGCTTGACGTGACACGCATTCAAACTTATATCACAGGGGGGGGGGACCTGGAGGGTCCGACAGACTCCACGAGGTCATGGTACGAATATATCACGAAAGTATCTTGCCAATATGACTTCTAATCCTCTCACACTCTTTAAACAAACCTGGAAATCGACGACAAATATAAGCTATTCGAGCGGATTCAAGGCACACCCTTATTTCTTCCTCAGCATTGTGAGTCTATCTTGCACAGCCCTCTTTTCTCCTCGCACCAAGGTTGCAAAACACCTGCCGGTGAGTGAGATATGAAACGCAGTACAAGAAACTTGGCAATCTCAGCGTAGGCTCGCACTAAGCAGTGATACCCTATGAACGTTGGACGTATGAAGACTAAGGAGCTCGGATAGTAGGACATGGTTGTTCCTGGTATTTGTACATGTTTTACCGGAGCGCGATCCCCCGCAATCGAGACTACGCAAATGAGCGATCGAAATGAAGTTGATCGACGCCACATCCAAGCCACCGGGTCTGGGATCCCTGCTGAGCGTTGGAAATACATGCAACGCGATAGCTCACGGCCACGATAATAAGATTGATAGCTCGGTTAGCGAGCGCTTGATCAAAGAGAGAAGCGATATACCTGCATGCCCATGGTTCACATCCTGGTAGCGGCATACGCGGCGGCTAGACGCACAGGCAGTCACATTGACCCGGCGTGTACAGGAGTAGAAGCACATTCCATTACCCAGCACCTTGTCTCAGCAAAGTGCGACTCATCAAAAAAGGTTCTATTGCAGGCTCTTCCGGGCGTGGCACATCGCCGTCGTGGTAGGGGCGGTGGACCGAGACGTGGAGATGGTGGCCGGAATGAGTGCTCACGCGGTCACGTCATGGACCCTGAGGCACGTCCACAAGCCCAAATGCAAGCGGGTCCCGATCCCTTCTCCGCTTGCCCAATGACTCTCGCTCTGGTTCCCGAACGCCCCTGGTTTGTCTTGATGCGCGGCTATAACATGGACATACGACCCACCCTAGTCTGGTCAAAGCCTCTCCGGCTCTCGAGGAATCGGCTGGTCGTGTCCTCAACGCAGCGTCAACGCAATCCATGGGAGAATTGCTGACCAGAGTGGCAGGTCGTGCTGATGCACAGGCGAGATGAACGGTGACTGTGCGGGTGCCGCACACGTTGATTGACAACTGATGGAAGCCGCTAGGGTCCCCGGAACGGGCCCGTTGGTTTGGACACCAAGATAATCTATAGAAATAGGACACACCAAGTGGATACATAGTGTTGGTGCAAAGATATGAAGCGTGTTGATGCGAAAAATAGAGGAAAGTGTACAGGACAAAGCAAGGATACAACAGATAAAGGGGAATAAGCGCGCTAGGACGAAACAGAGTCTGGGGACGCAACGTAGCACTTGTGCCACCGATCGCCAAGTAGCGTGGTGTCGTCGATGCGAGCAGTGCAGCTAGCATTGATCACGAGGGGATTGGATGGAGTAAGAAACCCAAAACTCCGGCGGAAGTCAGACGGCACCCAGAACAGCCGCTGCGATTTCGAGTTGGCCAGCCACCCCTCACGATCAATAGACCAATCGTCAGAGGACGTGAGACTCGCTTGCGCGGCCGCTACTAGGTCCCAGATCCGAATCGTGCGGTCCAATGAGCCAGAGATGATACGCGCACCATCGGGAGAGAATACGACAGAGGTAATCTCATCGGTGTGACCCTTGAGTGGGCCAGCCACCATCGTGCCGCTCTCCACATCCCACACACGCAGCGTTTTATCCCAAGAGCCAGAGACGACGCGGGTCCCGTTGGGCGAGAATGCGACTGAGCTGACTGAATAGGTATGACCTGTGAACGGGCCATGTAGCACTGCGCCGTCACGCGCATCCAACACCAAGATGGTCTTGTCATTCGAGCCAGTCACGACTCGCGTCCCGTCAGGTGAAAACGCCACGCAGTTGACATTTTCGGTGTGAGCGTCGGACTTCCATAGCGCGGAGCTGTCGCTGGCGAGCCACATTCGTACTCTGAACTCGTTGGGGCGGTCGCTGAGGCTGTCATCGGAGCCGTCGTCGAGGAAGTAGGGCAAGCCGGAGCCAGAGACAATGTGTGATCCATCCGGTGAGAACGCGATCGACGTGACTCCTCCGGTGTGACCCTCGAATGGCTTGGCGACTGATTCCCCAGTGCAGGAGTCCCATAGCCGGATGGTTCGATCATCGGAACCGGATGCAATTTGGCTGCCATCGGGAGACAAGGCAACCGACCAGACACAACTGGTGTGCTCCTTGATTGGACCGACGAGTAAAGCGCCGGTTGATGCGTCCCACATGCGTAGGGTGTCATCCCAAGAGCCGGACACGATGCGCGCCCCGTCAGGCAAGAATGCAACCATGTGGACTCCCTCGGCGTGACCTCTGAAAGGACCTGCCACAAGTGAGCCGTTGCGTGTGTCCCAGACGCAGATTGTGCCACTCCCCGAGCCAGATGCAACGCGTGCACCGTCAGGGGACAAGGAAACAGAATTAATACTGCTGGTATGCCTTTCGGGCTGGGTACTGCCAGTTGTTCCGTGGCGTGGATCCCAGACACGGATCGTCTTATCAGCAGACCCAGATAGGATGCGTGTGCCATCCACACTAAATAGCACCGAGTTGACACTGCCGCCATGTTCCTCTAGTGGCCCAGCCAGCAGTATTCCGCTAACCACCTCCCAAACACGGATTGTTCCATCATTCGAACCAGAAACAAGCCGAGTGCTGTCGGGCGAGAACGAAACGGACTTGACAGCTTTAATATGACCCTCGAGCGGACCAGCGAGAAGCCGCGTGCCGTTCGACGTGTCCCATACTCGAACTGTGCAATCTATTGAGCCAGACGCCAGTCGCAGTCCATCATGAGAGTATGCGACCGAGTATACCGCACCTGTATGGCCCTTAATCGGTCCTTGGACGGTCGTGCTTGCCCGGAAATCCCAGACTCGGATTGTGCAGTCGCTCGAACCGGAGGCAAGGTGTCTGCCGTTTGGGGAGAATGCAACCGACTCCACAGCATCCTGGTGTCCCTTGAGAGGTTCACCGAGTGGAGTGCCTGTGTACGCATCCCACAATCGGATGGTCTGGTCGTCGGAGCTGGAAGCGAGGCAAGCCCCATCAGGTGAGAATGCGACTGAGTTTACGGCAGAAGTATCGCTGTGAAGCGAACCAGCGATCAGTTCCCCTTTGCCTGCATCCCAGATACGAATGGTACTGTCCGAAAAACCAGACGCAAGACGGGTGTCGTCTGGAGAGAATGCGATCGAGCAGACAGTCGCCCCATCAACCCCCAAAGGTCCCAAAACGCAAACTCCGCTGGAAGCTTCCCAGATTCTCATCGCTCCATAATATTTTTGGCTAAAATCTTCATCCAAATACCAACGTGATGAGCCGCATGCGATAAGTTTGCCGTTGCTTGATTGCGCAATACCATAAACTGATTCCCCAGCCAGCCAGGTTGCAAGCAATGGCTTTCCTCTCATCTCCATATCTGCACTGTCCACCCATACCAGCCCTTGTGTATTTGGCCAGTAGGTTTTCCACACATGACTCTGCCTTGATGTGAAAGGTAGGGCGGATATATAGATATGAGGGGTGGAGAGCGAGACTAGATTGGACGCAAGGGTGATGACAAAGCTACGTGAGTCGTGTATCAGATCGTGCAGATCAGCATTGTTACTTTCTGTCTGAGGTGTCTCAGTAGTTGTTTGTGGCTAGGATCCATCAAATACTTACCGGAAGCCAAGCCAGCGCCTGTCCCAGTACCCCATCCCCATAACCCGGCCGTCCCTTGAGATTCAGTACTTCCAGCCAGAACAGCAGTCGGTGCTGCATGAAAGAGTCAAGGAGCAACAGCAATGGGGATGAGGGTGGAGCTTGTGTGATATGGTCACCCCAGTATATGCACGAGTAGAACAGCCCCCGCGAAATTGCCTTGTTGATCCGATTTTGTAGGCCTGGCACTTCGCTGTCAAGCTGATATGACGATTCTAGTGCACATATGTTGAACCGCAGCGATCGTTCCATGACTCGGAAGCAGCACTCGGCCAGGTAGGAGCTTTGGAG
This sequence comes from Ceratobasidium sp. AG-K, assembly GCA_037039685.1. NCBI lineage: Eukaryota > Fungi > Basidiomycota > Agaricomycetes > Cantharellales > Ceratobasidiaceae > Ceratobasidium > Ceratobasidium sp. AG-K. Next base: position 809,079 of record JAWNGF010000002.1, read on the forward strand.
GGCTTCATTGCAGTGAAATCGTCCAGCCCGTGCCTTGTCGAGTAGAAAGTCAGGGAATGATGCATGAAGCGTTGAAACCACATTGTTGCCCTCCGATACATGCAGCACAGACTGTAAGGTTTGAATCGCGAGCTGAACCGCTTGGGCATTGGACATATGGATGATTTCAGCAAGTGCCGAGATCGTCAATGGCTCTTTTGCACAAACAACTGTCCAGAGTGTGCGCTGCCTCCCAGCAATCTCCGACTCTTCGAACTTCTTCTTATCGAGCACATTTGATAGAATCGTAGCATACAGTTCATCGATATCCTCGTAGCTTTTACTCCTCTGGTTTGACTGTAGGTTCAACACCGTCCAGAGCCGCTGTCTATGATCCACAGAATCCATATCGGGAAGGATGTATCGCACCGTCGTTGCTGCGAAAATGAAAAGGCTCCCAGCCCGATTGACTAGCTGATCGATCTCGTCCGAGGTTACATCCATCGATTCCAACGCCTCGGCCAGGTACGTCTTGATGTCGGCCTGCACCAGTGACTGCTCGATGTCATGTAGCCACAGAATCGAGCGCATAGAACCACCTGGAGCCGTCATGCGGTTCGATATTGCGGGTTCAGGCCGACTGGAGATGAAGACCTTGATTGGTAGGTTGTCCGCATGCCGCAGTAGTAGATTCAACATGTCCTTGGTCCCGCCTACGTCGGTGCACTCGTCCAGCGCATCAATCACCACCACCACATCGGTTGGCATCGCCCTGCTCACTTTCACCAGTGGTTTCGAGATCAGCTGCTCGAACTGCGTGCTAATGTCATACTTTGCAATATCAGGGTCATCCTCGAGTATGCTGCACAGTGCCTGTCGGTATGGGTTCAAGTATCGACCAAGCTGGTATGCAATCGTCGGTACTATCTTGTTTACGTCTCGACAGTCGGGCGAGTTGCGAGAGCAGAAGAAGCTGGCGCCGAGCTGCCTATCCTCGTAGAGCATCTTGCATAATGTATAGGCAATGGTGGTCTTGCCGGTGCCGGCCATGCCATTCAGCCAGTGGATCTTTGGTTCTTCGGGGTCACGAGTCCAGCTTCTGGCGTCCTCGAGTAGCTTGACGCGTGTCCCTTTGGTGCATCCGACTCGCTTTGTGACTGTGGTGGGAAGCGCTGCGTTATAACGAGCCTCGTGTGCTGGCAAGAGATCCCTGAGTCGGGTGTCCTGCGAACCAAGCGTGCTCTCATCCTCGCTTAACACATCTACAAGGCCAGTCACGCACCATTTGTTGCTCTCGCTGAACGTCCCAAACGCTCAGCGATATATCTGCCTGCCCTAGTGTTAAATCATTCGCTACGGTAACTTCTCAGACTGCTCACCTGCAGCTGCTGGAATATCACTCCAATCCGACGATAGCATTTCAGCACGATCTCTTCGTCCTCAGGTGAGAGTGTCATCCGGTTAATCGACTGATCCCGACGTTCTTTGATGGCCTGGGTCTGCTCACTGATAGCCCTATTGATACAACACCTTAATACTACTGATCCGATAGTGGGTGTCCACACGTACCGCGCGGCGTTGGCGATCGAATGTGGCACGTTACGCGGCTTCGAATCGATGACGTGTTTCTTCAGCAGAGTCGCCAGATCGGTCAGCTCTGATGTCGTAGTTTCGAATGTCTGATGGTTCAGTTCTTCGACCTGTATGGTTCAAGCGGTTGGACTTGTAAGAGCCTCGATAAGTACGACCGCACCTGTGAATCTATGATACACTCTAACAGTCTACCGACGGCTAACTGCAAAGGGGGTAGTTCGTTCAGGTTGAATTTGAGGGCTTCGAGGGCTGTCCTCAGCGCGCCTATCGCAGGGCTCTGTTCTACATTTTGTTCTTGGGGAACGCTTGCGGCTACGGGCGCCAGCGGAATACTCCCCGTCGAAGTAGCCCCTGCAGTGGTGATCCCCAAATGCGTAGGGTTGCTAGCAACAGATGGGGGTGGAGAGGATGGGTCGGAGTGGGAACTTTGCCCAGCGGGCGGTGGACGGTTACGAAAGTCGTCTGTCCAAAGTAATTTTCGTTTAGATGCCATTGTAGTCTTGGAAGTGGGTTGGCGTCAGGAGGGCGTCGTCTGCCTGAAGAGCGAGTGTATATGATGGTATCTTGATATGCTTCGTGTTTACCACGTGCCCGACAAGCAGGCTACACCAGCTCGTGGCGGTTGGCAGTGATTCGATCAAGTCTGGCACATTAGGTGGCGCTAATATCTCTGTCGGAGATTTCACGTGATTGATCCATGCCGAGTCTCCGATTCAAGCACTCAACCATCATAGCCGCTCGTGCGAATGCGCCGAAATGCAGCACCCAGACGTTGGACTTGATCACCCTATCGCGATAGAGATCCTGAGCTTACGAGACGCGCTCGCCCAGCTCCAGGTACGACCGTCCTCCTCGACTTGCTCAGGAGCTAATACTACGTAGCATACTAGTCAGCAAGCAGCCGCCCAAGTCCAAAAATACGCGTTCGAGGCACTTTCGGCGAACAACAAAGCTAGGCAGCTCGCAGCGGAGAATAGCACCCTCCAAGCTGAACTCGATGTCCTTCGTACACCACCCCCTGTCGCCTCCCCCTCTCCTGCAGAGGCCGAACTCACGCTCGCCCTTCGACGCGCCAATGCTCGACTTGAAGAGTCTCAGGTCCAGCTTCTAGAAGCCAACACGTCCGTTGCGCACGTGCATGCAGAGCGAGAGAGGACCGCGGGCGAGGTGACTGCAGCATACCGGCTTCTGGAGGCGGCACGGGCACAGGAGATGGAGCTACGGGCGAAGCTAGCCGAGAGAGACGTGCAGAAGGAAGCCTATGAGCTTGCACTGAGCGAATATGCTGCACTCGTACGGGGCTTGGGAAAGCGTGAGGGAGAAGTCGCTGCGCTGGCGATCTCAAAAGAGCCAGCAGCGGCCACCGGAACCGAGCAGATCAAGGAACTCACGGTCGAACTCGCGCGAGCTAGAGCGGACCTCGAGTCGGTTCACGCCCAGTTGGATGTGGAGCGACATACAAGCGAGGCCGAACGCGTACAGCTGGCAGAAGTGAAAACAGACCTGGGAAGGCGCCTTGCCGACGACAAGTCCGCCGCGGCGCTCGTGGAGCGATACATGTGAGTAGATGGGTGACAACTTACTTGGGTCCTAATTCCGCTCTGTTACACTTTATCTCGTCTAACTTCATACCCAAGGAAATTCTCGCAACACCACACCGAGGTTCTACAACGTGCGCTTACCGATCAGTCGACCCGGCATGCGGCCACGATCACCTCACTGTCTCAGCGCGCTGAGCACCTGGAGCAGTCCCTCGCAAATGAATCGGCTCGATATAGCCGGTTGCAAGTAGCTTTGGAAAGCCTTGTGGAAGATCTGGCGCGGGAATCGGCGGGACGCAGGAGGGAAATCCGAGTACGTCTGGCCATTGCAGGTAGAACCGCAAAAATTGAAGAGGATCTGCGAAGATGGGAACGACGAGTCAGAGAGCACTCGAAGCCCCATGAATCGCCCGGCGAGTCAGTTGGCTTGGTCGTTGGACAATCCGATTTCGACCAACTCCGAACGATCGTCGACTTCCTTGGAGCCCCTCTGGTCTTTCGTGATGCGGCAAACTCTAGTTCTGAGGATGACTCACTGTCTGGACCGTCGTCGCGTATTCTTGCCGCAGAGATCGCCGTCGAAGGCCTCAGTGCGGAGCTCGAGCGCGAAACTGCCAGGAGAATCGAACTCGAACGCGAGCGCGCGCAGTTGCCACCAGCACCAATTTTGGAGCAACCTCGCATTACGGACTTGGATCGAAAGCAAACGCCATACGACACGTCGGCAATAATGTCCTCGGCATCGATCTCTATTTCATCCCTTCAAAGCGCTTCCGGCTTGTTTCTTACCGAAAGCGTGACTTCATCATCCTGGAACGAAAGCTCACTCATCAAGTCCACCGTCGACATCGAGGAAGCAAATCCTGTTGCAACAGACCCGGAGCCCCCTGTTGAGGCTTCAGTTGGCTTGGCGCTCGACCTCCCAATTGCTCCGGTTGTTCCAGTCGTCCCACCACCTTCAGTCACCCCAATAATCCCAAATGACCCAGCAGCGCAAGCTATCACCGCTGTTCCAGCCATTACACCGGTGGCTCCGGTGGCTCGCGTTGATCCACCAACCTCGGCTACACAAACCGGCCCGGTTGTTCCAAACGATCCTGCTACTCCATCCCCAAAGCAACCCCTGACCTCAACGGTTCCCTTTCCCTTGGAACTCCCTCCGCCAGCCGAACCGAAAGAACCCGCAGAGGCGCGGTCGCAAATCAACTCGGAAGCACAGGAACTCCTGGAACAGCTTCCCACTGCTCTCCAGCGATATACCACCTTCCAAAATACCTTTCGAGACTGCCACCTTTCCCTTAGCGCGCTCAGAACCGAGCTACGCCAGCGACCTCGCACCCACGTTCTTACCGCCGTCGAGCGATTGTATAATTACAACGAAGATGCCCGAGTCGAAATCGAAATCCGTATTGCTGACGAGGCGCGCCAGGCAAACGGGTTCGAGGCCATGTTGCACTTATCCCCCTCGAACGTCTCGGATGTGGTGTCGGAGCTTCGTGCATTCATAGACGGCTCGGCGTCCGACGTTCACAAAGCGCTTGAGACTGCCAAAAGGAAGCGGGACGAACTAGAGCATGATATCGCAGCTATCAAGCTTTCTATGCACGATCCTTCCGCCGATGAAGAGGAAAGGCCAGCCGCTAACCCTCCTCCTTCTCCAATGTGGGCACGGAGGTCTTTCCTTGGCCCTAGTTACTTAAGTGGCGCGACGGGGCCACCGTCGCCAGCCGCGGGTGTTGGCTTCCCGCTATTACGAAGGGTTGCTTCTGGAACTCTACGCCATAGCAGGGGCTCCTCGTTGACCGGCAACGAGGTTACCGACCAGACGAACAAGGACCCCTTTGCGAGTCTCGGGCTGAAGATACCGATGCCATCGTCCCATTCATTTTCTGGGCCCGGTACTCCATTAGCGTCACCCATGAAACCGAGTCACCAGACGGGGCCGACGCTCGTTCTCGAGAGAACACGAACGACATCACTGTATCGGATCGGTCTCGGCCAGAGCCGGTCCGGACTAGATCTTCCTATTCGCAGCATGACGGTTACGCCCACGTCCAAGTTGGGAGAAGGCAGCGACGATGGCGTTGAGTAGAGTGTTTTTCCTGTTTCTTTCGAATGGGCGGAACGTATTTATTTGCTTTGTTTGTGGATTAGATTGCTTTCATAGATCGTGGATAGAGCTCAGTAATATTATGTATGTGGACGGATATCAAATGTGGGCCAAAACGAATTTCGAGATACCCAGATGCAATTGAACCCGATTTAGGGGGAATGGAGATTTGGATTCTCTGGGTAGTTCTCCGGGATAGGTTGGGACGGAGGCTGCATTGCTAGTCATTACCCGGGCACGGACAACGACCGCTTCAAGATAGACAGATCAAACCCCCATTACCGGCATTGGTTTCAAGTTTCATTCACTCACCAAACGATTCTTGCACTCCTGCTAAGAACCAGTCTTCCTGGGTTCACTGCCAAAAGTGGGATTAAACCACGGGGCCAAGTTATCGGTAGAACACGATGTGCACGACCTAGAATAATCCTCCCGGAAGATTAGCACCAGCAATACACCTGTAAAGGGGCATTTGTAAGCAATGACTCTCGCGTGATCAATACACCAATAGCTTCCAGCGCACGAAGCCCAAGGACCAGTTAGGATTATGAAAGCGTCAAAGCTGTGGTCACCGCGGGCTCTCCGGCGTGGACTCTGACTACTAAACTCCGTGGCAACTAGGCGTGCCTTATATGTGTGCTTCCTTTACTCCTCTGGCATATTGTCCTGCCCCGACGATCGTCATGCTTAAGTTTGGCATAAACCCTCGTGCGCAGGACTTTCCCACATACTTGGACTTGCTGACTGTATGCGCAGCTGAAGATGTCGTACACGGTTCTTTGTGTGATCATGGGCCACCACATAGTTTACTACTGGGCGCTCACCGCGTTGATAATTAAATCCCCTAAATTGACTCATTGAGCGGGTGGTTAGGATCTCAATAAGTACTAGTATTAACTAAAAACCCTGTTATTGAAATGTCCCGAAATTATAGTCATGACCTGCCCACGCGTACACCAGCGTTTGTAAACCAATCGAGAAGCTGACTGGGTTTGATGGATGGCGTAGCACAGTTTTCTCCTTCTCCTTCTCCTACTGACTATCGTTCGCCTCTGCGGAAAGTCCCTCCAGTCCATAAAACCGCTTGCCGTTATATGCAATTCCCCTCGATATCTCTCGCTTGACTGCCGCGACTCGGACTTCAATGGCAGACGAAAGTAGCCCGCCTGGGTTGGCAACCAGCCAAAAACCGCCGGTGGTGGACGAAACACCTACACTCAATATTGTGAGTCGGCAAGATTCAATAACCGACCGAGATGTTGCGCCCTTGGATTCGTCTATTCGGGCAGTAAACGAACATCCATCCTGGGTACTATGCATTCTATTTGGGGCCACAATATATCTTCAAACACTCAGCCAGCTGGCTGTAGCATGGCTCGCGGTGGCCATGGACGAAGCTACTTGGGGCCCAAATCCTCTCAGTGTAATACTTGACGTGGCTCTGGGTGGGTTTATAGTTCCTGGACGCCACAGACGCTACATAATATTATGAAACAGCTGACGGAGTACCTGATGCAAACAAGTAAAAAGCAAGCTACACGAGGTATTCCATACTATGCGTACTTCTTCCGCGCTTGCGCTGTGTTATCGTCACTGTACGTGGCCGCCTGGTAAGCGACAGTCCCCGAAGTGCTGCTACAAGCAATCCGTGTAATACCAACCGACTACATACGTATAGTCACCTGAACACGCCGCCATCCAGCGGCATGCATAGAACAGATGATACTTGGTCTAGCCGAGCTGGCCATGCCAGCATCTGCACAGCTGCATGTGGGTTACACAGCCCTATCAAATTTAACGTCACCTCTGGTCTTCGACGGGTTATTTCTGATCCGGTGCGAAACTAGAAATATGTATATATACACTCTCTTGAACCTATCTCAGTTCATCATCCATTCCCGTACCTTTATGCAGTCTGAAAGCAGCTTACCTGGGTCGACGAACACCGGGAAACAGTCAACCGCTGATGACGCACCCATTGGGAACCGTACGAGTTCGATTATGAAGACCCCGCAATCAATCCTGGAGTCACGTTGTCAACTTTAGTTACGCAACACGTGACAAAGCGCTCCGTTTGGACGTTGTGTATTGCACTTGGGGCAGTAATATACATCCATGCACTTGGACGACTAACTACGGCCTGGGTATTGGCTTCTTCGGGGCTGACCCTGCCTGGCCATGGGATAGAAGTGAAGCTATCATGGGCGTACAATATGGGGACCCTTTACCGTGTAAGTACCCTGCTTGATCACATTTTCGATTGTAGGACCGAGGAACCATGCTGACAGTTACAACCAGGGGTTTTTGGCACTCTTGTTTTCTCCAGGCTTGCCGATGTCCACTCTCGTCTCATGTCTTCGGTGGTAGCGTGTGAGTCTCCGGGACACAAATTGTTGTCGCCTTGGCGGGTTAATAACATGCTTAATCAGTACTTGTATTCGTCATTGGTATGGCTATGCCTTGCTCGACAAAGACTTAGATCGGATGCTTATGGTTTCACTTGTATGCAACAGGAAGTATCATGGTGGCAGCCGCATCGAGTGTTTCAACAATCGTGGCGGGAATAATTTTTCACAAAGTGTGCGTGGATTTCGATGGGAACTTGCGTGGTTGCTGGTATTAATATCTCAAGCATGCTCAGCGGAAGCTCCGGAATCAACTTGCTGATTACCCTCATCATTGCTGACTGCACGTCATTGAGATGGCGTGGGTTTGCCCTTTCCTGGACGTATTTTCCTTTTGTTATCAACATGTGGGTTGCTCCGCGTATATCAAACGACGTCAATTGGCGATGGGCGTGTAAGTGACGTCACATAGTAGCCCTATACATTGAGCTAACAACCTGCACCGCGGGTGATTAGATGGAATGTAGGTCTGCTCTGTATTTCCTGCGCATATACTCATAGCTTGTCATAGGTTTGTCATCATGATACCTACAATTTGCATCCCCGCACTCGCCATCTTGTTCTTAACGAGGTATCGCCAACAAGCAAATATACCCAAGGCCTCAAGAACTAAGCTGGTTCGAGGTCTGATGAAGATGGATCCACTAGGACTGCTGCTCTTTACCACAGGGTTCGCTTTAACAATGTACGGACTCGGCTATTGGTGGGAGAGTAAAACAGGTGGGATCACCGGTTGATAGGTGATTCGACATCTGTACTAATTGATCCAATAATCAGAGCACTCGCCAAGAATTATGCTGGCTATTGGGCTCGTGCTGCTTTTTCCGTGCTTCCTCACATGGGAGTTCCTATATGCACCTTTCCCGTTGATAACGAAAGACACCGTTAGTACCCGAGCTGTGAAATGCGCCATATTGGCTATTTTCTGCTTTGAACTAGCAAGCTCCCTCTCATTTCTTGGTTCCAGTCGGGTACTAGTTGGTGGTCAATGGTGAGTACAACTGCATGTGTGTAGACGTTTTCTAAGGCTAATAAATGAATTTCAAGGACGATAGGTTTGATTACCTGGGTGTCTAATTCGCTCTCATTAGCGTGGGCTATCTTTGGACCAATTTTTGGCGTCATCTTCCTCCTCGCCCGACGTTACAAGGTTAGCTGGGGGCCATGACCAATATGATGACCTTGGGCTGAATTGAAGCAATATAGTTGCCTCTGCTCATTGCGAATGGGTTGCTCATTTTGTGAGTACATTTATATCTTGTGTGGAGGCCTCGATCAATATGAACTAAACACCAAGGCAGAGGAGCCGGGCTCTTGGTGCAATGCACACGTGTTTTGAACCCGCCAGATTCATTCCCTTCTGCTGGTCTAATTGTATGTATCTCCAAAAAAGTTCGGTTTCTTTGGACATAACGGCATGCGTTTAGTTTGCCGCGGAAATCATAATGGGAATTGGTACCGCCGGGACTGGGCTTGGACTTGCGATTGTATCTCAAGCCTCAGTTTCGCATGACAACCTAGCAAACGTTATCGCGCTAATGATTATGGCCTCCTCACTTGGGGATGTAATATCTCAGCCCATCGCTACTGCAATTGAATAGTAAGCGCCAGGCTAACATTCTCCGCCCTCCTCACTAATGCCCTTGTGTCGTAAAGCTATTCGACTGCTTCGGAACACGCATCGGCAGTGATTGTGGCGACTTTGGTACTCACCTTTGGTAAGCATCCTTCCTGTTACCTTGCGAGAATGCGTCGCATTTATTGTGAATTTCTAGCGCTCTTTAGTTTCATACTCTCGCTTCCTATGCCGGATTACGTCTTGGGACCTGATCACAATGCGGTCGAAGTGGAGGGAGTGCATCGATCAGACCCCGAGGAGGCTGGTTTAACTACCTGAAGGGTCGGATTTTAAGGGCGACAGTATAGGATCCCTGTGCATAAATACGTCTGTCATGTCCAATGCGAGCTCATTATACCACTCCGCACGTTTCGAGGTAGTCATGCACCTGCAGTAGAGTTTACGGCGTGCATGGAAGTCGTGCTTCTACGACGCGACCGGCGCGTTCGATTTGTGCTAACATTCTCCTCATCGGATATTTAGGTTGCGATACAACTTTGGTCCTGGGTACCCAATCCATCATGGGCTAGCAAGAGCTTATAGATCCATTGCACATATATTTCCTTGTGCTCTCTGTGTGAAACCTGGTATGTAGTGTAACGACAGCTTAAAAGCGGTTCAGTAGATATATCGGAGCCCTGACTCTTCTGGACACACAAGAAAAGTCTCCACCGGGGTTTCCCCTCCTTTGTGCACTCAGGGTGTATGCTGTGCAGTGTTGCTTAGCCATATGCGAGAAATGTTCGCAGTGGAACGTTTCGAGTTGAAAACCCTGGCCCAATGTACGGTTGAAACCTCGATGTGCTAATTACGATAAGTGTATCTACGCTACGCAGTTGAGCATACTAGGACTAAACCTAAGTGGGGTACAGGAGTACATAGGGGTCGATAGCCGGCCTTCTCGGTCATATGTTAAAGCGTGTCGGCGGAAGGTCTACGCCAAGTGATTCTGTCCTCAGCGTATGCGTCTGTGCTGTGCCGTTTAGCTATGGCGACCATTTCGGGATATTTGATATCGCAAGCAATTATCGTGTACCTTGATACGGCAAGTAGGAAAATCTGTGTAGTTCAATATGATTAAATCATTTCCCAACGTCACTCCATGGTGCAAGTATGAGTTCTCTACCTCGTCTGCGAGACGACCAAGCTACGATCTAGCAAAGTTTCCGGGATTTCGTATTACACGTCCTGGACGTGCCAAGCTTGGCGTCTATGCAATGGATTTAGGGAGCAAAGAAGCCCTTGCTCAGGTGACTGGCCATCCAGCCCACGCTCGCATGTTGGTATCCCGGGATCCTAGGGTATTTGCATGTGGTGTACAGCCTTGATCGTTAGTATGCCCAACTTAGAACCGCTCACCTTCTATTGGATCTTTCTGATCTCTTGGGTATATTCGATAGCGACATAAAGCTCGCTTTATCGTAGGTCCCTGCTCGTCGTACTCAATTTTGATGCAATCCGACAGCAGCTTGCATCGGCCAACCGTGGACGGACATCGGACTGGCACCGATGAGGCCCCTATTCTCAACAAGCCCCAATACCAAGACCCTCTGACTAACCCCGGGGTCGCGTTCTCGGATTCGGTTGCACAGTCTCTGACAAAGAACCTATCTTGGACACTGTGCATCCTTTTCGGGATTATAATATTTATCACTTCGCTCCATGATATCACTACGGCGTTCTCCCCACTCATGGCATCAGCGGACGATTGGGGAGAAACAACTAATTTTATGCTGTCCCTGGAGATACACTACGCCAGGCCCGTTATATGTGAGCATCTCTTATACAGTTTTTCTTCTGCATCCGGTGGGTCATGTCACTGATTTTCCTGTGGTTAGGGGTCTTTGGTGTCTTGGTTTTCACCAGGTTGGCCGACGTTTACTCACGGCCGACTGCCTCTGTGACTGCCCGTGAGTGTTTGAGACCGGATCAGATACTCCTCAATAGGCTAATATATTCCCCATAAAGTGACTGTCTTTACGTTGGGTAAGATCGCGTGCCAGCTAGGCAGCGTTGCCGGTCAAGGTTGCTAAGCATAAGCTTTCGCTATGTAGGGAGTGTCATTGCTGCTGCTGCACCGAATGTCTCGACACTTGCAGTCGGGGTCTTGTTGCATATGATGTGGGTGAACGCGAGCTATACCCCTTGCTATGCGCTGAAAGAACGTGGGACAGTGCTAGTGCTGGAATCAGCAACCTCGTTACTCTCTTCATCGCAGACCACACGCCGTTGAAATGGCGTGGTCTCGTTCTCTCCTTGGCATACTTTCCCTACATCATAAATATGTGGGTAGCTCCACGTATACAACAGAATCTAAATTGGCGATGGCATTGTAAGTAATCAATCATGTATGTAGCGTCGTTTATATGAGTACTAAGTTACATATTTTTATCAGATGGACTGTACGTATATGCATTGTGCGCACCCTACGCGCATATACTTATATTTTATCATAGGTTTGTTATAATAATCCCTCTGATCTGTGCTCCGGCTCTCGCAATTATGTTTCTGGTAGGATTTCGTCAGAAATCAAAGCCACCCCAGGTCTTGGGGAAACTGGGCCGTGATCTGATGAAGATGGATCTGCTTGGCCTTTTACTCTTTGTTACAGGGTTTGCGCTCACGAAGTACGGCCTTGAGTATTGGCGAGGATATGATAAAGGTCCGTAGCATTTGAGACAAAAGCCAACGCCAGGATACTGAGGCAAGTAATATTGCGGTAGAATACCCTTCGCGAATTATGTTAGCTTTAGGACTTATACTTCTGTTTCCATGTCTTTTTGCATGGGAGGCCATATATGCGCCTTTCCCCTTGATGCCCAAAAGCGTCTTGAATACAAGGGGTGTAAAGTGCGCCGTTTTGGCTGCCTTCTTCTCCCAGCTAGCAAGCAGGCTCGCGATCGGCGGCTTCAACAAGCTCTTGTCTCCAGCGTTATGGTAAATATGATACACGCTGCATTTCCATGTTTGACATTAATTAAACCCCACAGGAATGCAAATCTATATGGATACATGTTAGTCGCACCATCCATGGCAAACAGTGTGTCAGCCCCGATCTTTGGTTTGGTTTTCCTTTTGACCCAACGCTACAAGGCACGTTATAAGACGAGACTTACTGGAATACTAACTGAAGTGTATTTACCCAGCTGTCACTACTGGTGGCGAATGGATTTTTCATCTTGTGAGTACTGAAGATAGTCTCTACAAAATTTTTTATGAAATCAAGCTGAATTTTCATTTCATTAGGGGGGTTGGGCTGATGGTCCATTGTGCGCGTACTACAACTCAGCCAGGCTCCCACCCACCTATCAGTCTCATTGTAAGTATTTCCTTAGCTCCTCGGTGGCACCTAATCACGGACTATGCGTTTAGTTTGTCGCCCAAATTTTGAGTGGGATCGGACGGGTTGGAGTCGACCTTGGACTGTCTGTGGGATCTCAGGCCTCAGTGTCGCATGACAACTTGGCAACGGTTATCGCACTGATAATTGTTTGGCCATCAGTAGCAGATATTTTGTACGGACGAATCTCCTCAGAGATATTAGTGTGAGTTACGGTCTTGTACGCTTAGTTTCTGAACTAACGCTTACATGTCGCATAAAGCAAAAAGGCGATTTGGGAGAACTCCTCGTATGTAACTATTCTGAGTTTAGCACTTGGCATGTGTGAGTTTAGCTCCCATTAGTTCTCGAAGATTATGTATTAATCCTATATTTTAGCCTTCGTTTGCCTCATCTTTTCCCTTTTCATGCCGAATTACGTGCTGGGATCCACTCATAATATGGCAGAAGAGAAGAGCACTGGGGAGAGCGTGGTTCAGGTGACAACGAGACTCGCCCCACTAGTACTGTTTGAGAAAGCTTGCTCTAACTTCACTGTTTTTTTTTTATTTTTATTTTTTTTAATGTTTTCTTGCGATATACTTGTGCTTGGGAGATGCCGCGATAAGTGTAATATACCCTTCAGATCACTTAAAAGGCATTTGTGTTGCGCATAGCGTGCATGGAATCGACTTGAGCAGTATCGTAACAACCAGCCTAATCGAATCGACGCGGGTTCAGCTCGACCGCAACCTCTTTTCGATGATGGTGACATACTTTGGACAGGCAAAAGTGAACAAATGTGCGATGAAAGAGAGAGCGGCACTCACGTCATTTACTCCGCCTGGAAGCGGTCTCAGTTTGCCTTTGGGCCCGACTCGATACACAGTTCCAGTCTTTCCCGGATCATCTGGGTCCCCTTCCCCTTCCTCTTCCTCTTCCCCTTCCGATTCATCGATCGGTTCATCGCCCTCGGGAATTAACGAAGCCCCCTCGATTACACATCGAACTAGGTGCCGATCATGACTGACGAGTAGCACAGCGCCTTTGTAGCCACGAAGTGCCCGCATGAGCCCTATGTTTGTATCCTACACAATGGGTCTGGTCAGGCGGCCTGGTATTAACCCCACTGTTGTTTCCAATTACCATATCAAGGTGGGTAGACACTTCATCAAGAACTAAGAGATCCGGTGCTGGGTAGACGATCAAAGCTAGGGCCAGCCGAACCTACGCGTAGTATCAGCATCGCATATAGTCAACCTGATTGTGTGCATACCTTTTGCCCGCCGGACAAGGTCCCGATCGGATTGGTCGCAATACGCCCTTGCAAACCAAAGCTCCCCAAAAACCGCCTTGAGGTTCCTTCATCAATGTTAATGTTGTGACGAGTCTTCAGTTCCTCGATAAAATGGTCTAAGGAGGAGCAAGCGCCGACTTTAGGGTCGGTCAGCTCCTCGACCGAATGCTGCGAGTAATACCTTATTATCGATGGATAGCTTTAGTCAGGAGACATCGGTTTATTGAAGATCTAGATTATGTTCTCACCCAATACGGAGGCGTGGATGCATCTCAACGACCCCCTTTGTTGGCTTCAGTTGGCCGATGAGCAACTTGACCAAAGTAGACTTTCCTTCCCCATTCTTTCCCACAAGGCCTACCCTGTCGCCTGGATGAACTGTTATGGTGACATTGTCCAAGATCGTTGGACCGGACTTGGAATAGCGATAGGACACACTGGTTGCGGAACATAACGCTCCCGGAAATCGAAGATCCTCGGGTTCGGGAAAGGGCAAGTTTACGGGCGGGTCTATGCTTTCCATCTCCACCTCGGCGCGGCTCGTGAGATGGTATCCTTGTTGGATGAATAAATTAGATAGTCAAATTCATTTGAATAACCCATACCTCCAAAATCACGATTGAGTTTGAATCTATTTTCGAGCGCATCAACTTCACAAGCATCCTGCGGTCGACAGCCATTATATGCCTACCTATGTCCTTTGTCATTCACTTCGACACCAAAACGATCATCCAGCTTCTTCTGTCGAATCTTGGCCATTCTCGCCTTGTTGTCATCTCCTGACTTGCGAGCAGCACGCGCGCCTTCAGCTATACTTTTCTCAATCGCATCCCGCTTCTTGTCCAGAGCATCGCGCATACGAGTTTGATATTTTCGCTTTTTAGCAGCAGCTCGTTCCTGGGCTGATATCGCGCCTTCATAATACGACAGCTTTTGTTCGCGAAGTATAATGGTTTCTTCAGTTACTTCATCCAAAAAGTCGCGATCGTGCGCAACGATTAGGATAGTAGCCCCTTCAAGATTTGTAAGATATCTCTGGAGCCAAATCACGGATGGAATGTCGAGGTAGTTAGTTGGTTCATCCAGAATTAGCTAAACAATGGTCAATATAGTACGTATCGCTCGCACTTAGGGACGACATACCAAGTCGGGCTTCTGCAAAAGCGCGCTTGCGAGCGTGCATCTAGAGCGCCATCCACCGCTCATAGCGCTAAACGGCTTGTCCAGCTCCTCAGCTGAGAAACCAAGGCCACGGAGGATTACCCGTGCATTGGATTCGGTTGCCTCTGCGTTAATCTTGGTTACCCATAAGCATAAGCAATGTTCAAGTCTAAGCAACGCGAGTACACGTACCGATTCTAGCGTTTCTTGGATCTCCACAAGCAGCTCGTTCGCGGCGGTGTGCGTGGCCGCTGCAGCCTCTGGGCTTATATCAATGGCCTTCTCTTTGGCTGATGCCAGCCTGAACCCAATTAGAGTGTGCTCGCTCGGGCCACAGGAAAGCGAGCTACTTACTCGCTTCCAGGTCTGCAACCTGCTTCTCACACACCAGGAGGTGTTTGCGGCTTCAGCGCCACGGGCCCCACTACGCTTGAGGGCAATTTTCTGTGCTAACTCCAACTCTTTCAGCGCCCTTGCATGACGCAACGTGACCAGCGCCTCCATCAGTTGAGCCTCTGAGTCGGATTCCAATGCAGGGGCCAAAGCTGAAACTAGGTGAGCAATAACCCCATGCCGGGGGAAATGGCTCTTACTCTTGTACTCCCACATTGCCGACTCTCTTCGCGAATCGCTTCGAACTACGACCTGCACGACGGTGGACTCTGACACGCTCCCAACTTGGCTTGGACCCAATACAGAGTCATCGACTTGACCAACAAGTAGGATGCGAAGGTTTTCAGGGACTCCGGGAATTATTTTATCCGCGAGGGCTTTGAGAATTGCTACAAAAAAGCATTAGACGACTTCAAACAACTTCAACAGCATACATACTTGATTTCCCTTGTCCATTCCTACCAACTAATCCATACCGTACGCCAGTCTTCAAACGTAAATGAGAGTCGACCAAAATATCCTTGTTACCAATCGAGATGTTTACTAGGGAGCATGGTAAATTTCCGAACAACGATTTGTCGCCGCTACTTTACCTGTATGCAAATCAATCTAGAAGTCAATCTCAATTAGATTATGTACTAAACCACAGGAGGATTCAGTATTACCTCCTTGGATAATGTAATCAAGGTATCGACGTGGAAACGGGAGGTCTGAGAGGTTGCGACGATCTTGCTGGTTGAAGATTTAGTCCCCTTGGAGGCCTTAGTCTTTGAGCTAGACATATTAATAGAATGGATCAAAGCGCAGGGCGGTTAAAGACGCGAAAAGACAATAGTGATTGAAGTAGGGGGCGGCGTTTGCAGTGATTTTGCCGGCAGTTACCCTTGGGTTGATAAAGCAGTAAGCTCGACTCGACTCATTGACGTACTTCCAATGTTTCGCTCCCGTTGGATCCACGTGTTATAGAGCTATGACTCGCTAGCCCCAGTCGTGCACTTCGACGACAGGCAAGATGGCGCCAAGTATGACTCGGGTCCGAATTTCGCACCGAACCACGTGAGATTGGGACTTGCACGCTCCACCATCACAATGACGCTGACGAGGTGCCTCGGTCGATTGCGTTCGTTTCCTACGCTCAACAAAGTCAACACTCACCGCAACTTTCACCCCACGTACAAGTTAGTAAGTTCTCTGTACAATTCCCGTTCCGAGTTTCACACTCTCACAATCCACTCCCTTGACTTCGAACATTCCGCATGATTCAGAGCATCGATGCGAGTCGTCCCTGTACCCGTCCGCAGCGATAATTACGCATACCTTCTGATTGACGATGCCACCAAGAAGGCGGCCGCAGTCGACCCGTTTGATGTGCCCAAAGTACAAGCGCAAGCCGAGAAAGAAGGTGTTCACCTTTCTGCACTGATCACGACCCACCATCATGCTGGTGTGTAGACTGTAATGTTCTCAGCTTTACCCCCACTGATATACTACGCCCCTGGGTATGTTTAGACCACTCCGGGGGTAACAATGATTTCGTAAGGACCTAACGACAGCGGAATTCACGAACGATCTAACCGGCTAGCGCAGCACTCGGCCTATCCCGACGCCCCTGTATACGGCGGCTCAGATAAGATTCCGGCGCTCACTCGCCTTGTAAAGGATGGAGACACATTCTCCATCGGCGAGAGTGTCAATGTCAGGAAAGTCATTGACCAATTAGCGTTGATAACATCCGTACTTATACTCCAGCAGATGTCTAGCTACACCCTGCCATACGCAAGACTCGATTTGCTATTACATTGAGGATGCGGCCCAACCAGAACAAAAAGGGGTGTTTACTGGGTGAATTGTCCCATAATTAAGGAGACACCCCCATGACTAATATAGCTGCAGAGACACCCTATTTCTGGGAGGCTGCGGCCGCTTCTTCGAAGGGACGGCAGAGGAGATGCACAAAGCTTTGTCGTACCTTGGCACGCTCCCGGAAACAACGGTAGTATATAATGGCCACGAATACACTAAGTCATCATTGGCGTTTGGAGTCCATATTGATCCTAGTGCTCCAGGCATCGAGAAACTTCGCAAGCTCGCCGAAGAGGAAATAACAACCGGCAAGTCGACCATCGCGGACGAGAAGCAGTGGAACGTTTTTATGAGGCTCGACAGTGACGCCGTCAAGTACGTGCCTACTCTCGTCACTAATGCAACTGGTGGAGCTACATGATCTACTCAATACAGAGCGGCGACCAAAGCCAGCGTGACATCGACGCAATGGCAAAACTGCGCGAAATGAAAAACTCGTATTAGGGCTAAACAAGTTGCTGATTTATAAGCGCTATCCGACTCCGAATCAGTGTTATTCGTTGATCTGAATACTGTACAATAAATAAAAACATTGCTCTATCACAGCGGTAATAGGTCGGCCCTCGACGTTGGATGCCCATTTGACATACAGCACGGGGATCGGAGTCCTTGAAGGCTGTGAGAGGTTCGTGTGAGCTCACTTCTTTTTCCTTGAGCCTCCTTAACCGCATTTGAGAACAAGCGTCTGAAATAGGTGCTATCATTACGAGTGGGCATAGAGTAGAGAGCCATACCGGGTTGACATCATCTTGTGGAATGAATGATCGGAACCAAGTGGGAGAGGGAGGTATGGCACAAGAAGTTGCCGGGATTTTCCACTAAATGTGGCACCGATCACTCCTCCGGCTTCGGCAAACGATGATCTGGCTAACCGGAGCACACGTGACTCATACTTCACATGGCTGCCGATCCCCCTTGTAGTTTCAGAAGGTTAATTTGGCGAGTTCCGGTGCCTTTACCTAGATCGCGACCAATTACCCGGTCGTGTGGGGGCGGCTGGACATGCTGCTATTTGGTTCTGAGGAACCTTCCGGATGGCTCTCGTCGCTCGCTGAATTCTGGGCGTGCTTACTAGTGGGTGCCATGGCCTCTGGGATAACATTTCTCCCCCGACACTTGCTGCCGTGTGCGGGGCTTCTGACGACCTGGCTTCTTTTCGCGCTCTCGAGTCTGCCTGGAGTCGTACTTAACCTTGACACCCGCGCTGGCTCGCTGTTTGTTCGTACTCCCCTTTTCGTTTCCGCGCTTGACCTATCCCGGAGGGCCGCGATCGTGGTATCCCATTAACCGCAGCTACCATACGGCCCAGACTACAGCCCGCTCAGCTGCAACTTGTATCCGCCCACCGGCTCCCACCCACAGGTCCCCCACCCACCCAAACCCCATGGCGGAAGCAGCCGGATCAGCAGCTCTACAATCGGCTCTTCACGAGCTGAAAGTCGCAGTTGAGCATGTGTTTATCAGCCGGTGAGCATTTGTGGATCGGGTTGCGAAATGAACTGTGGCTTGTGCTAAACCTGTCACAGGTACATGGGTGTCGCTGGATACGCGCTCTTGATATACGACCACTTGCTTCACTTTTCCCGCCGAGGTATGATTCACCCGACCAGACATTCCCTCGTGTCACTCAACGCCAGAGCCTTTAGGTGGAGCTGGTATGGAAGGCTGATAAGCGAAACACTGTCACATGGTTGTTCCTCCTGGTACGCCCCCATGACTAGCAAAATTGCGAATATTAAACGTTCGGATCGTTCTAGAACCGATACCTCGTTCCGATCATCCTGGGGATTGATCTTTACGACAAAGGCGGCTTGGCTAGTCATTTGACTGTTGACTTTTGTCAAAAATGGTTTATTATCGAGGGTTATCTCAACGTCTTCTCATTGTGAGGGTTTCCTTACATGGAAATTGGTACACGGGCTGACATGAACCCACTATGTAGCGCTGCCGTTCATGGTGCGTAGCCTCACAACCGGGAAACAAGCGCTGACCTCATTTCTTATTTTAGCATTGGTCGCTATGCGAGTAAATGCGGTTTGGGGTAGACGTAAATGGGTTACCATTCTGCTCTGGATTACCGGGGGCTTGTACATAGTGGGTACCTTGGCAATCATCACTCCAGGCTTGTTCCAGGTATTAGGTATGTAGCCGATCCTGCTTCTTCTTTCTTACTTGCAGACTGATTAGCGATTTTGTGCCATTAGATCAGGTGAGCTTGCTTTGTGGTGCATCAATATGATACTTCAGTCTGCTGATCACGATCTTGGATTTCAAGGTCGCGCCAAACCCTGTATTCAATGTTTGCTTCGGAACGGTGAGTTGCTGAGCTCCAAGTTATTTTGCATCGCTGACGACAGAGTAGATTACAACATACTTGTAAGTGCCCTCGCAGAGAATACCTCTCGCCAATTCAACTAACGCACTTCACTTTCCTGCGCCTAGTTGGACCGTCTGTATGTGCATATTTATTCTAATCACACCTCTGAATTCACCAAGCCGTTGTTCAGGGATACCGCCTATTATTTTCGAGTTAACTATCTTTTCTCTTACTATAATCAAGGCTATCGAACACAGACATAGGGCTGTGAAAACACCTGTAGCATATACCTTGTATCGTGATGGTAAGTGTAGATCACATTTTAATCATCAGTGGACTTACAACCAGTCAATAGGATTCCTATACTTCGTTGTTATCATGAGTGCGTACCCAAGCGTTCAATATACGTAAAAAGTAGGCGACGCTGACTTGATTACATTAGTGTGCTCCATCTTCCCACTGATTGTATGGCTCGCTGGTCCTTCAACGTGTGAGCCTCATTATCGCATATATTTTACTAATCACTAATACCACTTGTCCTTTATAGTGGTTGCAATGCCCAAATACTTCACCCAGGCGAGTAAGTATTAATCATCCCAATCCCGTGATATTACCCTAATAACTATTGGATAGTTGTCAACGTTATGGGTTTCAGACTCGTCTTGAATCTCCGCGGCTTACGGGGTGATCGTAAGCAGTTTCAAGCAATAACCTATGAACGTCACTGATTTCCATTAGGCATCATGGCTTCTTCCGGTGGAGGAACTACCGACGACATGCATTTAGAATTGAGCGATATCAAAGGCTCTCGCAACGTACCTACCCGAGGAGGATTTTCACC
Organism: Ceratobasidium sp. AG-K; assembly: GCA_037039685.1. Taxonomy (NCBI): domain Eukaryota; kingdom Fungi; phylum Basidiomycota; class Agaricomycetes; order Cantharellales; family Ceratobasidiaceae; genus Ceratobasidium; species Ceratobasidium sp. AG-K. The sequence continues at coordinate 829,516 of JAWNGF010000002.1, forward strand.
GGCGCCCGCACATTCTCGGCCCGGCTACTCGATGCAAAACTCAGATTTACGCGTTCCCGTCGTGGCCGAAATCCCCCAGACTAATCCTGCCATCGACTCCCGGTGGCAGACGCAACAAATTAGGTATGCGGATCAAGTCGGCCAATCGTTTGATCAGTCTTCGAGCACAGAGAAGGGCTATCCTCCTGGCTTCGGTCCTGTGAAGGTATAGGCAAATTTTCGCTGGCCATGGCTTATGTATCTTATTATGTCGCACTATCTCACATTTGTTTGGATTTCAATTTTTGGATGTACGGGTCTTACGCTGCAACTACACATGTGTTTACTGTAATCGAATCACACTCTGTTCACGTGATGCTTTGGCGTGTGAGCGCGACGACGATGCTCAGTAAGTGCAACCATAATAGTTTCACCCAACGATCTCAACATTTTCTATCTGCAAGTTGTAGGCCTGACGGGTGGCATCGCCTCGGGAAAATCTACTGTATCATCGTTACTCGCTGCCCATGGGTTACCTATCATAGACGCCGATCTCCTTGCTCGTCAGGTCGTGGAACCAGGTACCCCTGGCCACGGCGCTATCGTCTCGACTTTCGGTTCTAGAATCTTGAAGGAAGGAAGCCAGAAATTGATAGGAAGAAACTAGGAGACATCATCTTCAATGACGAACACAAACGTAAGCAGCTGAACGGAATTGTGCATCCTGCCGTCCGCAAGGCAATGTTTTTGGCTATTCTTCGCCATTGGATGCGCGGAGAGAGAGTTTGTATCGTGGACGTGCCTCTCCTCATCGAAACCGGGATGTGGAAGCAAGTGGGCAAGGTCATCGTGGTTTACGTGTGAGTGTTGCTCGCTTCGCGTTCTGTGTACCTCGATTGATATTCTAACTTCCTGGTGCTCCCTTCTTGTAGGTCAAAAGAGCTTCAGATGCAGAGACTCATGCGCCGTGACTCATCCGATCGTACAGCGGCGCAAGCTCGCGTATCTTCCCAACTTCCCCTAGCAAGTAAACTAGAATATGCAGACGTAGTGATCGATAATTCTGGGTCCTTGGCCGATACGGATAGACAAATTGTCTCGCTTGTTCAAAGACTAGGGAAGGAGACCGAGTGGACTTGGCTCGTAAGCTGGCTGCTACCCCCTGTGGGGTTACTTCTAGGCGGATGGTGTCTCGCATGGCGAGCGGTCAGACGTGCGAGAAGGACCAAGCGACGACCGGCAGTTCCAAATGAAGGTGCCATTGAGCTGAGCTAAAGTAGCACGTTCACTGCCTTTTGAGCGTTATTGTTGATGTGCAATTCTAGTATCACTTGTTTTTGGTCATTAGATAGAAAGGAGTCCAATTTTATTTGTATGACCTGACTATGGTCGCCCTGGATACTGGGTGAAGGATCGACTGAAAGTCAGAGCCGTGACCTTACGACCAGGCTCGGTAGCTCCTACGTTTACAAAATTTCTGTATGTGTGGGGTATACCTCGGCTCTCTCTCACGGGACACGACCAGACAAACATATCGACCGCCGGCTTGACAAGATAACATGGATAACCGGCGACCGAGAATCTCTGCAGAGATGCGCGCACGCGCTCCTGTGGACTTCCTGGGCCTTATCCGGGGCCTGAGTTGGCTTCTAGTGTTGAAGGAACCATGGCGGGCCTCGCTTCGTCGACCTGATCGTCTGTATTCTTGCCTTGGAATGTGAATCGACACAGGCAACGATTCCGTTCGCTCGCCATGGTATTCCGATATGATGCTGGCGAATAGGCGAATTGCAAACCAATTACAATGATGCAGCACCGTTGGTTGATCGCCCCTCCGAGTCGAAAGTGTCTCGCTGAGTTGGCCTGTCAAACTGTGCCGCGGGTACGCGATCCAAACAACCCACCGGAGTCCGGTACGCATGACCCGATGGCAGCTATGACATCAAAGACTACTTTTTTGGTTTCAACGATCACCTCGAAAGGCGCACAAGGAGCGATCACGCAGATTGCCGAGGTGATGCACACCTCGGTGTATTTCACCGAGCTCCAAGCCAGCTCCTGAAATTTCAGGTCGGTTTCGATCGAATGAAATGGCTCCGGTCTGACAGCTTGGATGGGCTAGCGGCGCAGTCTGCGCAAACGGTGCCCGAACATAGGGGGATCTACATAAACCTTTTGGCTATACGTATAGCACAAAGTGAGCGCGTGCTTTGACGTGGATCGGCTCGACTGGGTGGAGGCATAAAGGATCGTGGATGGGGTTGCCCATGATGTCGGCATGCACATACGTGGGTTTGACTTATTCGACTAGTCACTGGTTCCGCCATCGTACGCTCCATCCCTCTCTTGGACAGTGGCGCCCGAGTTGATCAAGTGAAAATCGGTAATAGACATGCATAATTTGTACCGTGGGTGATCCAGCCGTCGACTTGTCCGCGGAATAGGAGCACGCAGAAAGTCACTTTGTACCTCCCGAGGGCGGGAAGCTTCAGGGTCAAGCATTAAATGATAAAATAATTTATTTTGTGGCAGCAAGAGGGGTTATAGTTTACACCTCTGTCCGAGGCCTCCATGGGCGGGTAGGGCAGAAATCAACGTTATGTTAGGCAGTTATCAGGCCCGATCGGATAATTTGTCGTACTGCTTGGTTCTGTCAAGTCTCACCCAAAATGGCGTTTGTCTTGTCTGACGTGTCGGACTCACATAGCGTTTTTCAACACCGCTGCTGCAAAATGAATGTAAAATAGTGTTTCTGTGACCACTGACAGTCTTTGTCCTACTTTGGCTGCGTAGTGTTTAGCTCCGAGGATCAGGTTGACTCGCCCTGATTGGTGATTCTACTTGTTCAAGATGGAGCAGTAATGCATATATTATATTGTGTTGTATCGGTGAGATGTGACATTAGGGTTAGGCCTAGGCGAGCTGAAAAAAAGAAAAAGAGTAATCCCGCGACGACACAAGCCAGTACTGTAAGGGCAAGGTCATCTCGTCACCGCTCGTGCAAGCAGAGGAGCAGCAACCCGGGCGGCAAAAATTGAATAATCGATATAGCTGGCAATGCCAGCGTTTAGTCGATTAAGACTAAAAGAACAGATACTACACTTGATCTAAGCCAAAAGGCCAGAGTGGTGAGGAATGACGACGGGTGTGACGGAGATTATGTAGTACGTGGGGTTGGTCCGTGCATTGGCCGTTGGGTCGGGGGCGTTGTGGGCGAGCTAGTGTTTTTGTAATTGGAAGTGCTGGTATGACGGCGATGGACGTTTGGGCGTCATATGAGCTGCAATCAGAAGAAAGGCGCACAGTGCATGGTTTGCGTAATTTTGAACAGTCATAAGAGCCTCTGGGCATTAGAGCGCTGGGAAAACGGTGCGGGGGCTATTCGGGACTCTAGGACGTTGTCGTCGAGGTTAATGAGGCACAATCAAACATCTGCCGCCGGCTTTCGAATGGGAGATTGAGGCACTTTGGTCAGGAGTGACAATCAACAGGGACAAAAGTGCAAGGCCGAGTTTATCAAGTTCATGTCGTCACTGTCGTATACGCTGTTTACGCTCTCGCCTCTCGCTTACTTTTATAAAACAATACCTCCCAACGTCACCGTCGCTCTGTCCTGTCTCCCTGGCGGTCAACGTAGGCCGACATAAAATATTCGTGTGTATCACAAGTGGCGAGTTGGCACAGCCACCACCTGCAATTAGGATCGGATAACCGGAATGGCAGCGACCACGACACAGCTACCACCACCCACTACTCAACCTTCACCCACCCTGCACGACTTACATGGGACTATGACTGCGACACAAGACCAGCTTGCGCTAACCAAGGCCAGCCGTGCTGGCGCCGTATCGACCTCGACAAGGCAGGCTGTCCCGGCGTTTCTGAACAAGCTCTACAAGTGCGTTGTGTGACTGCTTTGCGGATTATGCTTACACTAATATAGCATGGTGAGCAATCCGGACACTGATGAACTGGTGCGCTGGTCGGACGAGGGGGATTCATTCTACAGTGCGTCCCCCCAGTTATCCAAGCGCGGATCGTGACACTCAAATGCCAATAGTACCCAGCCATGAGCGACTGAGCAAAGAATTGCTGCCCCGGTTCTTCAAGCACGGCAACTTCTCGTCGTTTGTGCGCCAACTCAACATGTATGGCTTCCACAAGGTCCCCCATCTCCAACAAGGCGTCCTCCAAAACAGCACCGAGAGCGAGCTCTGGCAATTCCAAAATCCCCACTTTCAACGCGGCCAACCCGACCTCCTCTGCCTGATCACTCGCAAGAAGACGGGAGGAAACGCCGACAACGCCCCCGACGATACCCAGCACAGCAACCACGCCATCGCCAGCAATGGCTCCGCACACTCGTCTGGCCCGTCGAGTGGCCCGCTTGACATGACAGTCCTTACATCCTCTCTATCTGCAATCAAGAAACACCAAACCTCGCTATCTACGGAACTCAAGACGCTACAAGAGTCCAACCAGCACTTGTGGAACGAAGCCCTGGCGGCCCGAGATCGTCACAAGAAGCACCAGGACACGATCAACAAGATCCTCAAATTTCTCGCCAGCGTTTTTGGGAATGGTGCGACCGGGAGTCCAGCAGCAGGACCAGGAGCCAGCTCACCCGGAGCTCGGGATGGACGCGCGAGCCCAGGGGCGCTCGTGCCACGCAAACGGCCACGTCTGATGATCGAAGACGGGAGCGCTAGCCGAGACCACGAAAGTGATGATGAAGAGTTTGTGCACTTTAGTCTTCCTGTGGACCACGAAATGTCCGAGGGTATGTCGAGTTTATTTTACCTAACAAGCAGTTTTCCTCATTTGGCCCAAATTAGCACGAATAAGCGAGGCGCCAAGTGAGGGGGCGCCGTCCCCTGCGTCCGTCCCCGCCCCCGTTCCCGACTCGCGTCCCGCTAATCCACTTGCAAAGTCCGAGTCCCCGCCTACCCCTGCGCTAGCCACGCCCTTGATATCTCAAACTGCGCCACCATTCCCAGCTGCGCCTCCCATGAACTCTATCGCCAGGCGCTCGTCGTCACAAAGCACTGTTCCTACTACCAGCACGCCATCGAACCCTCCTGAGCCCCATCCTACCCCTCAAGAATTCAATCCCGAGGACCCCCAAGCACAGGACCACCTATACCAAGAAACCATTTCCAAGCTCCTCAGCTCACCTTCGACTCTTCAACGCATCCTTGCCACGCTCTCTGCCGCGGGTCCCGACGCGGCTCCATACCAATCCGAGCTCGCACCGTACTATGGTGGACTGATGAACGGGGGGATGATGAACGCGCCTGCGGGAGGGATGATGAACTTGCCTGCGGCGGAAGGAGACCTCGACCCCGCAATCGCGTACAACGCGGCGCGATTGGACCAGGCGACCGACGCGGTGGGGGCCGAGGTCGAGAGCGTGAGCCAGGACATCAATACGCTCATGCGCGAGTGGGGAATCTCACCCGACATGCTACAAGACCACAACACCAACGGGTTCGGCGATTTCACAGCTGGCGCCAATCCCAATGGATACGTTCCCCCACCCGGGACCGACGCGAGCAACTTTACCCAGCCCTATGCGAGCATCGCACCTTCCAATGACGCGCATGTCGACATTGATACCTTTCTCAACCAATTCGAATTTCCTGATGATCCCTCCACCGATGACCCTGCTTCGTTTCCCGTGACCCTACCTGCCCAATTCGACCTCGAGAATCCGGGCCCGCAATCGGCCGCGTTTTTGGATGAAGTCCACCCAGTGCCATCGGCCGCGTCTGATACGTCACTCTCCCCTGCTATTCCCCTCTTGGACGATTTCGGCGTTGGCTCGGGTGTAGGAATCGGACCACCGTCGCCCAACGCGCAAAAGTTCGCTACTCCTACAGCCCCGGTTCCCAACGGCGCCCCTCCCAAGCGCGGTAAAAAGCGCAGGAGCGTCGAGACCGCGTCGCTCCAGGAACACGTTCGCCCGACTCGCAGATAAACGTGCGGGACGTTTTCTCACTCGTATTTAAACATTTTTGCTATTTTTGTGTTTGATTTGTACCAGCCGCATATCCAGCTGTATATTGTATGCATAGTGAGCCCGATCAATGATGAATCTAGTTGATAGACAATATATTGAGAGCTAAATCACTCGTAGGAGAAAAAGGTATGGAGAGAGTGTGCGTCTGGGTAAACAGGACGATTGTACCAAAAAGGCCAACTGTAACAGGAAAAAAAATTGAACAGATTCAGGAGAATAAATAAACCAGGGTATCGTTCATTCGATAGGCTTGGGGGGAACGGCTGGCGCATTGGGAGAGGGCAATGGTGGAGACACCAGTGGTTGGTCATAATCGAAACTGGGAGAACGCGACCGATCCCAATCGCTGTGTTGGCCGTTGGCGGCCAGTGTTTCTTGGATGTATGCCGCAGGGGGTTTCTACGTCCAATAATCAGTTTATTTTTCACTCGAGTATTGAGTGGCACTTACAGGCATAAGCGGCGGCGGAGGTGGAGGCGCTACAAACGTCGAAGCCGACCTAGATAGCTGGGTTTCCGGGACAGGGGTCTGCGTCGCTGGGCGCTTACCCCATGAAACGCTAGGATCGCGCTGGAGCCCACGGCCTTCTCCTGGAGTTATCGTAGCATTCCGTTCAGGCGGAACAATCGTATCCTGGCGCTCGGGAGCTGGGTAGTGGCTGTCAAACGAGGGCGGAGGTGGGTCAAAGCTCGAAGTCTGTCCGGGGCTGTATGCGGTTCCGTTGGTCTCGGCCTCGTACTGCGCACGAAGCCTGGCTTTTTCTTCAGCGGCCGACAGAGGCTTGAACGTAGCCGGATTGATGAACCCGCCTGCGAATGGCGGGGGCTCGTTTCCATTGGGCTCGTATCCGGGCGAAGGGAGGAGAGATCCAGCCCTAGGGGGGGTAGGAAGCGTCGGACGCCTACCGCTGTCATTCGTGGCGCGACGCTCGTTGGTGCGTACTGCGGCGTCTTGTTCGGCATACATTCTGCGCATGCGCTCTTTTTCGTCTTGAGCCGTCGTTCCGTACGCGGGAGATTGTTGGAACGCAGGAGGGGGAGGCGAGGCTGGTGGGGGTGGGCCTGCAGTAGGACTAAGCGTGCTCCCAGCAGCAGCAGCGTCTTGCTCTTCGTACTGCCTGCGCAGGCGTGCTTTCTCTTCCAACGCAGACAGGGCACTTGCAGTTGGTCCGAGATTAGGCGTGAACCCAAGCGGAAGCTCCGAAGCGTTAAACGGCGGAGGAGTCGAGTGGATTGCAGGCGGAGAACCAGAAGCCGAGGGTGTCCGGCGCTGGACACTAAGTGGACGTACAGCGGGCGCCTGCACTGGTTCTGAAGCCGGTGCGATGGGGGCGGGGCCGTAGAGCATGTCATACCCAGGGATACTGCTTGGGCTGCTCGGTCCATCGGCGTACCCGTTGCCATCTCCGTACGAGGCTGCTTGGGCATGGGCTTGTTCGACGCGTTGTTTGGCAGTCATGTATGCCAGTGCAGCTTTTTCTTCAGCCGCCGAAGGATACCTCTGGGACTGCGAATGGCTTAGGCTCGAGCCAGAACCGTACCCTGGCGCGGAGCTCGAGGACCCGTATCCTGGGATGGCGTTCGAAGGGGGCGAGGGGACTCTCGGAGAGGGAGATGTCGTCTGAGCTTGTGTACCGAGGTAGGACGACGCGGGTTGCTGGGCTGGATACATCGATTGTCGCCCCATGGCCGCCAAACCAGCCGCAAATAGCTCTTCGCCCGTCTTTCCTGCCCCGGGTGTCCCACCTCCGTGACTATGTGAGAGGGTGCTAATCGGAGAAGAGACACGATCCGGGAAAGTGGGAATTCGAAGCTCCATACTGTGAAGGAGCAGTCGAGTTGGTACCATAGGGAGTGGTTGAATTGGTACCATAGGGGGAAGGTGTGCTGTACGGAGCGGGAGAGGACGAGGTGTTGCTGTTTCCTTCGATGCCATTCACAGCGAGCGATTGAGTCCGTTCCGCCGCCGCGCGCGCCTTTTCGAACAACATGCGTTTCTCGTCTGCTGCAGAGAGCCATTGCTGTGGGGCGGGACGGGCTTCGGCCTTTGGTTCGGCCTGATACAAAATTGTTAGACAGTGCGTGAAAATCAATAATAGCACTTACCTGAGGATAACCAGGCTCGGCCGGTGGAGACGGCGCATAGGGCACCGTAGGTTTATTATCACCATAACCAGTTGCCTGGGGTCCTCCCGTACTAAACGCCCACCCACCCGCAAACGCCTCCTTGTCCTGCTCAACCTCGGGCTCGTCCTGCGCATAGGGCAGTCCAGTATCGTACGTCGTACCCTGCGTGCGAGCCGCCGCCTTGCGCGCACCTTCAAACAACCTCCGCTTCTCCTCCTCGGCCGTCGGCCACCGCGGAGGAGTCGAACTCGAGCCGCCCGCCGACTCGGGCACATCGATCTCGTGACCGGCGCTCTGCTGGGTCTTGGTCGCCGTACGCCGCGCGCTTTCGTACAACCGCTGCTTTTCGTCCTCGGCCGTCGGCCAAGCGCTCTTGCCGTTTCCGTTGGGCTTGGACCCCCCCTGTTTCGGATTCCTTGCGTCTCCGGTCCTGGTTGGCGTATTTTTCCTTGAGCAGGCGTTTTTCTTCTTCTGCGCTGAGGGGTTTGGCGCCTTCTTCCCGGTCGGCATTCACCACGGTGAACCTTTGCACGGCCGATCGACGATTTGGATTCGCAGGTCGCGGAGTGGGCCCATTACTCGCCAACGGGCCGGGCGAACCAAACTCATCAGGCTCCGACGGACCGCTCGACGACCCAGGCCGACGTCCACCCTGCGCCGACCCACCCTGCGAACTTCCATAAGCCGAGGCAGGGTTTCGGGCAGGCATGGTCTGAGCCTGTTGTGCATGCGCAGGAATGTACCCCAGCTCGTCGATTTGCTCGCCCATCCCGGGAGCGCCGAGCGTATTCCGACCGGGTGACTCGACCCCGGTGGAGCGCCTCGAGACGCGCTCCGGGATGCTGTGCGATCCGGCTCCAGAGCTCGTTGGGCGAGCGCCGTTTTGCGTTGGGGCGGGAGAGGCGGCTGGGTTGGTCGCTTGGAACATGTTTAGGTTGAGGCCTGGTCCCGGGACGGGGGGAGCTGGGCCAGAGAGCTCGGGTGCGTATCCGATGCGTTGCATGGCGTCTTGGCTGGCCTGGCGCTGCCAGTTTGTGATCGTGACTGGCAATTCGACGGTGACGACTGCGTTGGATGCGAGTACAGCCTTGACTTGGACGATATAGTTCACTTCAATGTGTCTAGCCGTGCGAACCGAGACGTTTGTTTGTGCTAGCGGGATTTGGCAGCCTAGGTCGCATCTATGCTGGCTCCCTGGGAACACTTGGACCGGAACGGGCACTTTCTGGTCAGAGATGATATTCGACCGTGTTTGAGCCGCTGGTACACGGCGCTGGGACTGTTGGCTGTGCATATGCAAGTGGGGGTGATTATGCTGCGGAACAGCAGGGGGACTCGACCGAAAGATGAGCGTCTCGCGCACAGTGAGCTCGTAAGCGCGGAGGACGGCACCCGTGCCAGGAACGTCGGCCCTTAGGATAGCTTCGACGGGAACAACATCGCCGGGGCCAAACCCTGTTTGGTGAAAGTTGGCAATGAGGGTGACACCGTTGGCGCTAGCCTGACGTGTCTGTAGCTGGTGGTAGATGGGCCAGCACTGGAGCAGATCGTGCTTTTCGATGACGATGGGGGAAGAGTAGGTGCTGATGGGCGCTGGATCGCGCTTCCAGAGCGACTTTTTGCCTTTGAGCATGACCGAGGCAATCAACTCGTACTTGATCGCCGCCCCGCGTTCGAGGGCAATGCTGGGGGGGACGGCTTCGGGGACGGCAATATGGAACGGAAAGTCGTTCTAATGGGCGTTAGTCGAAACCCAGCCCGGCGATCGCGGCACTCACAGACTTGAGCTCTGAAAACTCTTCTTGGTTGCTGGCCCAGAGGGTGATGGGCCGTTCGCCAATCGTTTCGGTAAATGTGTTGTTCTGTCCTCCGCCTGGCAGGACCTCGATCTTGCGGAGTTCGACGCGAACCCATTTAGCCTTGACGTCTCCACGAACTTCGAGTGTCTAGACAGGATTAGCCGTGGATTAGCCAACTAGGTATTCTGGCTTACCCCTTGCACTAATGCTGCTTTGCGCTCGCCGTGAGGGGCAATACCAGGATAGCCTGTGGGGAATGAGCCAAATACGAGTCAGCTGCCACATGACATACCTTGAAGGAATTCGACATGCGGGGGAGGCCGCAGCATACTAGTAAAATCCCATAAGTGCCTAATACGCACCCACTGCCAACACTTACAGCTTGAAGTTGGAACTCATGGCCCCGGTGGTTGAACAAGAACAAGTCCTGGACGTGGTCAAATTGGGCGCTTGTTTCTCGGTGGACTGCACAGCTCCGATCGCAGCGGTCCACGGAACGGGCGGCTGGTTGGGCGTTTCGTCATTCATTGAGTCGGCGCTAAAGATATCCATCTCTCCCACCACTATGCTCGACCACTGTTCCATTTCGCACAAGGGTGGGCGCATTCATTTGAACTAACGCATATTTTCTAACTGATTGTAGGCGGCGCTGTTCTCTGGTCGCGGTCGTTTACGCCCACGGCCTCTGCGGTGGCCTCGACCGCAGCCTCACCCGTAAACAGTCTTGTGCGCGAGGCCATTATCCAGGACAAGACAGAAGACGTGTTTGAAAAAGACGGATACGCAATCAAGTTCAAGTTTGTCAATGACCTCGAGCTTATTTTTGTCGTACGTCGTGTCATGCGCATATGATCCACGCTCACCTCTCCTAGGTCGCATACCAGCGGATTCTCCAACTGACCTATGTCGACGACCTCCTCAATGTCATCCGCACCGTGTTTGTGGACATGTTTGCGCCGTTTATCAAGGAATTCCTCGCTGCTGTGCATTCCTCGGCTAGTCTCGCGGCTGCTGGCGTGAGCTCGGTCGCAACCCAGTGGGATTTTAAAGAAAAGCTACGCGATTGGGACGCTACATTCGACAAGATCCTACGCTCGCTTCAAGACAAGGCCTCTCAGGTACGCTTTTTCATTCGATTCATGCACCAGCTCACAGTTTTGCAGGAGAGAAAATCTCGCTTGAAGCCAGCTCCACGTGTAGTCCAGCCTGTTACCCCGCCCTCGGATGACCCATCCACCGGTACGTCCATCACCGCTTATCACACACATGCTTACACGATTCCAGCCCCCGCCCTCAACGCCGAATCCGCCACCGACGCAGAAGAAATCGCACGCAACGTCCAAGCACTCAAATCCCGACTTAAAGGTCGACCCGGAGCAGGGGCCCGCCGCAGCCCCCGAGTCTCGCTCAAGAGCGGGACAGCGAGCAGTGTGGGAGGATCCGAGTGCGTTTTAATCTTGCCTCACCTACCTCGTCTCATTTCATCCCAGTTCGGAAACCTCCCACACGCCTAAAAAGAAACCCGCCAAAACGGCCCGACGCTGGGCCGACACGGCGCTCTCACCCCAGGACATGGCCGCGCTCGATTACAGCTCGGCTCCAGGCCCCGAATCGGACGCCGACATTTCCCGGTCCATCGACCTCTCGCAACTCGTCGACGAGTCGTCTCGTGGCGCCATCGGCGCAGACGGTTTGTACGAAGTCAAGGACCTGGACTTGTACGGCGCGACGGGCGTCAAGGATGACGACACCGAGGACATGATCGCCCGTGCACTGAGCAAGAGTGATGTCTCCAAGGACGAATCTGCCGTGGCCAAGAGCGCATTTAGCTCCATCGGCGGCTTGTTCTCGCGGTTCACGGGTGGCAAGGTCCTCACCGCCGAAGACCTCGCGCCCGTGCTCAACCAGATGCGCGAGCACCTGATGAAGAAAAACGTCGCCAAGGAAATCTCGGACAAGATCTGCGAGAGTGTTGGGGATAGTCTAGTCGGCACGCGCGTGAGCGGATTCGCAAGTACGTCTCCTCATTTCCTCTGTGTCCTCTGGCTAACATGCATTTAGGCATCAAATCCGAAACCCGCACCGCACTTTCGGCCGCCATCACGCGCATCCTCACCCCCAAAACCTCAACCGACCTTATGCTCTCCATCCGCGCCCAAAAAACCTCGACCCCCACCCCCGCTCCATACGTGATCACATTCGTCGGCGTCAACGGCGTCGGCAAAAGCACAAGTCTCGGCAAGGTCGCATTCTGGCTCTTGCAAAACGGATTGCGCGTCCTCGTCGCTGCGTGTGATACGTTTAGGAGTGGTGCAGTCGAGCAGCTCCGTGTGCATGTTCGCAATCTGGGTATGCTTAACGGAGGAGACGGAGCGGACCGCATCGAGCTGTACGAAAAGGGGTATGGAAAGGACGCTGCTGGGATTGCGCGCGAGGCGATTGCGCATGCGGGGCAGAAAGGGTTCGATGTGGTGCTTGTGGATACTGCTGGACGGATGCAGGATAACGAGCCGTTGATGAAGGCGTTGGCCAAGGTGCGTTTTGTCGTTCTGGGTTTGAGCTGGGGTTAATGGGGTTTGTAGCTTGTTGCGGTGAACCAGCCCGACAAGATTATTTTCGTTGGAGAGGCGCTCGTAGGTAATGAAGCTGTCGATCAGTTGTCGAAATTCGATCGGGCGTTGCGCGATTTTTCGGGCACGGCGGGCAAGGGACGGGGTATTGATGGCATGTTGGTGACCAAGTGGGATACGGTTGACGACAAGGTGCGTCCAGTTCATTTTTATGGGTAGAATATGTGACTGAGCGGATTGGTAGGTTGGAGCTGCCTTGTCCATGACCTACGTCACCGGCCAACCAATCATCTTTGTCGGATGTGGACAAGTGGGTGATTTATTAGATTTTAATTGGAATAACACTCATCTCGATCTGATAGACATACACCGACTTGAGGCAACTGAGGGTCCAGCACATCGTTCAAGCCTTGCTCAAAGACTGAGGTATTTTATTGTAGTCTGTACCAATTGTATGCGTAAAAATAGACTCGTAAGAATTCCATAATATTGTCTTTTATGGCAATCTCGCCCGGATAATACAAATCGCAACTCTTGCTTCCACCTCGAAGCCTCGCACGCATGTGTCGCTGCATCTATAAAACTCCGCGCACTATCTTTCCATCTCACTAGCTATCACCATGTCCACTGCTCCTCCACCCGGAATCTACGTCCCCGCCGTCCTGTTCTTCACACCCGATGAAGAACCCGACTTGCCATCCATCAGATCCCACATCCTCCGACTGGCCGCAGGCGGCGTCACCGGGATCCTTGTCCAAGGCAGCAACGGCGAGGCCCAACACCTCTCACACGAAGAACGCGCCCGACTCATCCAATTCACCCGCGACACACTCGACCAAGCCGGCTACGACGGCAAACACGACAAGAAGCGAATCGTGGTCATGGCCGGGACCGGGGCGCAGAGCACGCGCGAGACGCGGATCTTGTGCAACGAGGCAGCCCAGGCGGGGGCCGAGTATGCGTTGGTGTTGACGCCGAGTGTGTGGCCTCCGATGATGACCAAGGATGCGATTTTGAAGTTTCATCGGGATGTGAGTGGGTGGTGGTTGGGTGGTTTGGGGACTTATGGATTGGTTTGTGTAGGTTGCGGATACGTCCCCGATTCCTGTTTTGATGTGAGTCGAGTTCCTAGTTGGAGGGGGTGGGACTGAGGATTATGTAGATACAATTTCCCGGTCGTCACTGCTGGGATTGACCTGGTAAGCCTCCCAATTCTAGTTATCTTTGTAATGCGTCTGACTGTTTGCTAGGACTCGACCACTCTCGGTCAACTGGCCGAACATCCTAATATCGTCGGCACCAAAATCTCCTGCGGACAAGTCAACAAAGTCCACCGCCTCGCAAGCTCGTTCCCATCCTCGTCCTTCTCCCCTTTCCCCGGTCGAGCGGATATTCTCGTTCCGTCGCTATTGTGCGGTGCCCCGGGCGCGATCGCCGCTCTCCCCAATATTGCTCCGAAAGCGACCGTACGGGCGTATGAACTATTCAAGCAAGGCAAAGTGGCCGAGGCAATGGAAATTCAAACTTTGTTGTCCCACGCAGACTGGAGCATTACTCGGATTGGGGGAATCTCGGGAGTCAAGGTGCGTGTGCAACACAAGTGGATGAGGTGGTGCTTATATGCGCGTGTAGAGCTTCGTAACCAAGTACTTTGGGTATGGAAATAATCTTCCAAGAGGCCCGCTTTTGGCTATCGACATGGCCAAGACGGAGAGTGATGAAGGGGAGTGGCTTCGCAAGTTGATCGAGTTCGAAAAGACTCTGTAAGATACCTAATTCGACATGCAATGTATAAATGAAGAAGAAGTGAATGAGACCCATATAGTTTACCAGAGTGCAAATCTCAACAAATATGAAGTTGAGACCGCCAGTGAACTATGGGCACTTGTTCTTCACGTATACATACCCCAGCATGCTCCATAAACAACAGATTGGTGGCTGATATGGGTCTACGGATTAGATAGCCCTCGACTCTAAGATCAGTTTCTTGTCGACTTCGCAGGTGTGGTTCGTTCAATGGGTTTAATGACCAGCATTCCATCAATAGATCCAGCTCGGTGGCATGTAAATTTACCGCTCGATTCGGCGTATGTACAATGTGACGCTTCAAAAGAGAGGGCCTAGAGTACCAGAGTGGTCTATAGAACAAATCTACATCACTACATTGCCAAACATATAGGCAGCTCTGGAGTTATAAACTGTGCATGAGTGCCGGTAACAATTTACGCTAGTGTATCCTGGGTTACCTATTATATGCGCGTAAAGGTTGGGTAAAGCCAGTGAATAGCGTTGACCCGCATTTGAGTGTGCGATAACATACGCGACTGTAGCGTTCGGATTTGAGAACCCACAATATTTCGAACAACACACCGTGATCTACAGGGTGCTGAAGTTTCAGCGCCCCTTCCTCGACGCACGGACCACCCTACGAGGTATTAAAAGCGAGCGTTTGAAGTCGATGTTCTTTACCACTCTGGCCTTTTGGCTTAGATCAAGTGTAGTATCTGTTCTTTTAGTCTTAATCGACTAAACGCTGGCATTGCCAGCTATATCGATTATTCAATTTTTGCCGCCCGGGTTGCTGCTCCTCTGCTTGCACGAGCGGTGACGAGATGACCTTGCCCTTACAGTAATGGCTTGTGTCGTCGCGGGATTTCTCATTATTTTTTCTCTCTCGTCTAGGCCTAACCCTAATATCCTGTCGTGTTACAATGCCCAGAATAGACATTATTACATAAGATTGACGTCAGATTGAACGTTGATCAATGGCACAGCTTGGCTGGCGGCTCCTGCAGAGTACATCTGCCGAGAGTCCCAATCTTCTCGACCTAAACCTAGACCCGCATCAACACACGGGGAACAGCGTACCTAGACGACTCTTGTTACCCCAACGCAACGCGCCAACCTTATTTGCTCAATTTACAACTTATTTGCCTTTATCGGGTTTACTTGACACCTGTACCCTGCGCTACTTAACAACATCGGTGGGCTTGGCTGGTAATTCGACGCGCTGGCCACCATGGACTTCGACATGTTCAACATACCGGTCATTAATCTCGACCATTACAGCGCGCTTGGATTGAAACAAGTGGATGACCCGAGTATTGAGGACATTCAGAACGCGTATCGACACCTGGTATGTTGAAAAAACATGTTTTTACGACATTGATTCTAAGTAGTATTTTCCTAGGCACTCCAATGGCACCCCGAGCGCAACAAGACCTCATCCAAGCGCGAAACAGCCTCACTCAAGTTCATCGAAGTGCGTACACACGTTCTTGTACCCTCAAACGGAAAAGACTAATTATCGATTTACTTGTATTGTAGATCAACGAGGCGTACAAGTTTCTCATGGACAAAAAGCTAAGGGAAGCCAAACAGGCTGCGAAGGCCGCGAAATCGAAAAAGCCTGAGCGAGCACTCAGTCCAATTGGACGTGCAACTAGCCCAGGCCCAACGAGCCCTACTGGTAGATCCAAGAGCCGGCCGAGGTGGTCTGCAGCGGCATCGAGGTTTGTATCGGGGATGCATGGCTCTTCTCAGTCAGACATGTGAGTGCAAAGAAGGCCAAGTGGGGATAGTTATTGAGTATATGCTCGGATCGTTGCAGCACCGTCAACGCAGAGGAAACCAAGCCTGCCACGCCCAAGCTGGAAGAACCACTTCCGGAACCGGAGCCGCCGAGGTCAAGCTTTGCTCCTCCACGGTCTATGATCGCTAGTCCACCTGCGACTCATCTCTCTGCTCCACTCTCGGTTGTACCCCGTCACCCATCTGCGCCTCCCTCGCGTGAGCCTTCGCCCGCTCTGCCTGGGACCTACGCGCCGTCATCAGCCGGGCGATCAACCGCGAGTTGGATTACAACACACATCCCAACACGCCCCAACCCTGAGGCTCAAGACTCACGTGCTAGCAGCGTGCGATCACCTCCTGCAATCTACACCGTCAACGAGGACGTCCCTACCCGCCAACCACGCTACCTACGCGCTATGAGCGAACTGGGTCTCACCGACATGGGGAGCGTGTCCGGCAGCGGCAGCGTTTCTGGTGGATACACATCTTCGGTTATTTCTGGGTTTTCCGGATCGAGTGCCTCAACCAACATCCCAGACGATTGGCTGTTCCCGATTTACCTAACCCTCGAGGATTTATACACGTGTAAGACACATCGGTTCAGGATAAACCGACACTTGTTGAATGGATCGTCCAAGGAAGGTGCGTGTTCACAGGTTTTTTCCGGGTAGTGTTGGAGACGTGTTATTGAAATGTATTTGTCCTTTTGTCTTTGCAGTGTTTGTGGATGTCAGTGTCCAACCTAATTGGCGCGACGGGACCCAATTACGGTGCAAGGGGTTAGGGAACGAACGTGAAGGACAACCTCCGCAGGTATGCTTGCCCTCTACCCGCAATCTTATCGCAGACTAATAATACCAAAATAGGATGTTATATTCGTTGGTACGTCACGCGCTCATCCCCCACGCATTCAAACCTGACCTTGCTTTTTACGTATAGTAAAGGAAAAGCTCCACCCCCGGTTCCTACGAGATCCAATGGGGTACGATATCTATGCTCGCCTGGAAATCAGCCTCGTTATCGCTCTCGGCGGCGGGTCGGTCAGCGACGAAGCGCTTCTCATAAAGGGCGTAGACGGAAGTGAAATTGTGGTTGAAGTTCCACCCCCCGTTGTTCGACATGGCTCCATGACGAGGATCAAAGGTGCCGGGATGCCCAAACACAAGTCCAAGGATGGAAGCGTCCCGTTGAGGGGTGATTTGATTCTAGAGTGAGTGCCTATTGTGTTGCCGCAGGTATGGTCCTAATGTGTTTGGGGTAGGTGGTGCGTGCTTCCTCCTGACAAGGAGCTGAGTGAGGAAGCTATGGTCGAGTTGAGGGAAGCGTTGGGAGATTCATGGCTGAGGGACGAAGTGGACGAGTAGAGCAAACGACGTGTTTGATTACGAATCTTACGAGCGAGGGGGGCACTACACACGACTAATGGTTTCTGGTTTCCTGGCTTCTTTGCTTTCTTGTCTCTTTCACTCACACTGATGCTTTCTTGTGTCTCCGGATGCACGCCTCTATCTCTCACTGTACTGACTACCACGGATATTCTACGCTCACACATCCATATCCATATGTATACACTTCCACTACCACGAATTCAGACATTGCGAGCAAAAATCCACATTGAATTCAGGGCAAAGTAAGACATACAACTGGAATGAGATCTCCATGCCCCGCATGGCAAGAGGGAGAGGAAAGCGAGGTCAGATACATACACCGTTTGTTGAAACAAAACTGAATCCTTCAAACAAAACTCTATCTAGGGTCATTGGGTTCACTTGAGGTGTGGCCTCGGTCCGCCAGGCGTTCCAGACCGACTCGCGCTAGGCTTGATCATCCCCGAGGGTGGGTTGCCAATCATGCGCGAGAGTGTCCAGGGGAGTTCGAAGCGGGCTTCTTGGGTGAGCTGCACGTAGCGTGCAATTTCGAGGTGTAGCGTTGGGTAGTAGGCCGTGGATGCTTTGCGGGCGGTCTAAAGGTGGTTCAAGGATCAAATAATTAGGTTGTCAAGGCATCGATGTTGGTAGACGTGTTAGAACAGGCCGACAACGCGGGACAGCGGCACTCACGGCTAGGATACGCTCGAAACCAGACGCGAACAAGTCTGCATGGAGCTTCTGTGCTGACAACTCATCCGAGGGTGGGAGACCCAGTTCAGCGGCGGACTTTGAAATCGCGTTTACCAAGCGCAAGTGCGTAGTCTACGGAGAAGAATATTAGCTTCCATTCAACGGGAAGAATAAAAACTCACAAGATAGGTCATGGCCTCGTACTCGACCCCGCCCGTCATTCCACCGGGTGCACGCGGCCGCTCGGCCTTTTCCTCGTCCACCTTGGACAATGCCCAAATCGTATTCGCAGGGTGGCAAAAGACCCAAAAGTAATCCCTGCACACGTCGGACAGTTCTTGCAAGTACGTCTTATAGATCCGAGGCGTATGAAGCGTCTCGATGAATGCGTGTGGCGAGATGGGTGCACTGGGCGATTCAGACGGTAACGGGGCAGGTGTGAGAAGGAGAGCCCGGATGAGCGAATAGAGAGACTTGTGTGGGGCTGGGAGGTTGGGAGTGGTCGAAGGTGGGTAGATTTCGAATAGGATAAGGAGCAGTTCGACGATAAGTTGGCGAGAGCAAATGTCGCCTGGTTTCTTGTCCGAGTATAGGAGCGAAACGAGTTGGACGAACGGAGTGGGTGTCGAGGAGCGAAGGGCGAAGCAGCCGATGGAAGAAGTGGAAAGTGCTTTGAAACAGCGGAGGATTTCGTGGAGGATGGGGTCATCACGTTGTTCTTCTCTGCAGGCGAATGCATTGATATTTACATCAGAGATGAATCCAAGAGCGAACTCACCTCCATTCCATTTCGAGGAGCTCATGAAGTCTGCACATGAGAGCCGAGTATCCACCGAGACGCATGAATTCTTCAGACCAGCTGTACCAACGTGTCAGAATTCTTCCTACGTGGCGCATATAGACCTACCTAGCAGACTCGTTGCGTAACATAATCCTTAGTTTTTTGACCGTCTCGAGATCCAACTGAACCGACTTGGTATTAGCCAAAATTTGACAAAACTTTTGCGGCGAGATAATCTCCCGCTCGGGCGCCTTGGGTTTCGCATTCTTGTCTTTGGCCTTGGACTTGTCTGAATCTTTTGGTTTTTCCTTTTTAGATTTTTCCAGATCGGCAAAGGAGCTTGAGCGGGGAATGTTTGCACGGGGAATGTCCAAGGAAGTTCCGCGTGCGTGACGCGAAGGACTAGCCATAGGGTCATGTACCGAGTCGAGAGACCGACGGGGCAGTTCATCGGCCAAGAATGCTGGCCGAGGAATAGTAAACTCATCGTCTGAAGCCGCTCCTGCTTGAGCATTGCGCAAGAATGAAGGCTTGGGAGATGCCAGGGAATCGTTGCTTCTAGTGCGGCGCAGGCTGGGCGGGGTAGCTGGGGCTACGGGAGCGGTACCAAGCACGTGGGAGGATCGAAGCATCGCAGCCTTGACGGGCGTCTCGAGCGTAGTGAGCTTGACTCGGACAGTGGATGGGATTTGGAGGTCATCCTACGCATAATATATTTAACAGAAATTATATTGGGTGTAAACCGTACTTACAAGCATACGTTCAAAGGCGACGTTGGTGGTTCCCCCCGTAGGCTGAGGCTCGATTTTAGGGGCAACCTTGGCAGAGGACTGCTTCCTATTGCGAGGCATGTCTACGCTGGCTCTGTTGGAAGCGTACCACGACTTGGGTGGCTCGGCACCTGGTCGCTGAGCCTGAGGTACGTTCTCCTTGCCATCTCGACGGTCCGTAGCTGGTGCTTGAGGAGTTACAATCTCGAATGGCGAATCATCTGACACAGTGGGTCGACGAGATGGCAGGACCTTCTTAAACATGTTGGCAGGGCTAGAGCTGGGTAAGCTGAGCTGGCACAGGACAAAGTATAATTGACCTGCCTCTAGATATACAAGTGGGCTGTAGAATGTGTGCCAAGCAAGTTACGCCAGTTGCATCTAACAGACGAGGCTAGAGGCTTGCAAGTTGAGGAGAATGAGCGTTGGATGAAGAAGTGAGCGCGCTTGCCTCCAACAACACGTGATCGTGACAGTTTCGACACGTGATACATCCAGGGCACCGCCATATACAAGTATTGCATATGATGTCACCCGGTCGCACTCCACCGCCGGCTAACTATAGCCTCTGGGTACTTAAGGCTGGGCCCTCTCGTAACTCCTGCTCTCCCCCAGCATCCGGGTAAGTCTTGACTTGGCTCACTCCTTTCTATTTCGCGTACTCAAGTTCCCTTGTCTTGCCACTCCTCACCAACCCAGATCCACTACGACTTGCCCCGAACCCATTAGATCTCTAATCGAATCCTAGTTCCAACTTTAACATGGCGGCCATTGCCAAGAAAGCAGGACTGGTGAGTACGGCACCGGATCGTTCTATCTTTAGCGCTGATGATCCACCACAGAAAGTGTTTGAGCGGCACTTGCAGAACTATACCCCCGTCGACCCCCTGTACGAAGAGTACACCGACGAGCAGGGCAGGAAAAAGCGCAGAAAGGTACGCCCACATATCACTCGCACTTGAGCGAGTCCTCACCTGTTTGCGATAGCGCGAGCTTCCCCCTGGCCTCTCCAAGCGCGATGCCGCCATCCTGAAGAAGGTCAAGAAGCGTGCACACTACCTCGACAAAGGGTTCTCGATCTGCGGTCTTCGATTCGGTTGGACGTTCATTATTGGTACGTCTCCCCTGCTTCACAGCCCAATACCTGTGCATGTGCCTGACCTTTGCCCGGTAGGTATCATCCCCGGTGCCGGAGATGTCGCCGACGCGACCCTCAATTATGTCCTTGTCGTACGTAAAGCGCGTCAAGCCGAGATTCCAAGCTGGCTGCTGCGCAAGATGCTTGCCAACAATGCGGTCAGCGCTGGGGTCGGCTTGGTACCTGTTGTGGGTGACATTGTCTTGGCGGCTTACAAGGCGAATAGCCGTAATGCCGCCTTGCTAGAGGAGTTTTTGCGTATCCGGTAGGTTCTCTATTCGTCGGTTCATTGGCTTCAGCTTATTGATTTAATCCGTAGTGGAGAAGAGTTCTTGAGGGCCGATGCGACTCGACAGGAAGACGCATCTGTTGTCAAGCCTGGTGCTGGGCGCGAACAGGGTGAAGCCATTCCCGGCAAGAAGAGCGGGACGATGAAAAGCTTGTTTGCTGGACAACCAAAGCAGGGTACTTCGTCTAACGCACTAGCCATCCAGACCCAGCAGAACGGCCGGAAGTAATTTCTTAGATTGACTGGACACTTTATTTGCTTGTAAATGATCCACCTTGGTTTCATTTTCTTTCTAACTTGATACCCTCGCTTTAATACACGAATGTATCCAACTTGTAATAAAATATCACTTTCGTAGTACTAGTGTCCATCGTAGAAGACTGTCAGGTTAAAGGTCCGATGAAGCAACCCACGCCAAAAGTGGGTTGCAATCGTACCGGTCATAGATACATAATTGTGGTATATTAGTGCAGAGTGGTGGGGCTGTTCATTATACAAATGCAGATTATTATCCAAAGCTAGGTCGACATTCTATTCTGCAAACTCGCTCTTTTTCTTCTCTTCAGGCCCACCTGCCACCATATGCCATAGCTCTGGTCCATCTCGAATGATTGCCTGGGACGCATTTAGTCAGTGTTCTACCCTACATAGCTGTATACTCACAATAACAACTTCGACAGCGATTAGTGCGATAATAATCAACTCCATCCGATGTCCTGAGCTCTCTGCCAACAACTCCCTCAAAAGCCCCTGCAACTCGGCCGCATACGTGATCTTGGCATTGACCGAATCCGCCCTAGCCTTGATCTCCAATGCCTCGCTCACGGAATCAAAATACCCCTCTAAAACCGGTTCGGTCCAGTACAAATCGGGTGTATCCCCAAACGTTTCGCGACCCAGATTCACTCCTTGTCGGAAGCGCATAAGTTGTCCAAGTTTCATTCGGAGTTCTTTTCGCCCAAGCCCAGGTTTACCCGTGCTGCTCAGGGTGAGTGGAAGCTTCGAGACGCTGGTAAGATAGCTGTCGAGCGACGTTTCGAGTGCTGCAAGTGCCGAGGAGCGGGCTAGTGCGTGAGAGAAAGCGTAGCGAGCCGGAAGAGTCGTGGAGGGGAGTGGGTTAGGCGAGGAGGGGGAGGGAAATTCGACTTCGGAAATTTCTGGCATTTGACCGAGGATAATCAGGTCACCTTGCAGTCGGGTTGGTCTATGCGTCGTCTGGTTCAATAATCATGACCGGATTATTAGTGTGACTCACTCATTGGGATCCGTAACAAAATCTAGCTCCTCAATCTCCAGCACCTTTAACCTCCCCACCTCTGCACCTTTCACGCGCATCACGACTTCGGCCACGAACATCCTCGCGTCCGCCTCGCTCAGACCCCAGAACACACAGCTCCCAGAATCAAACATCCATACTTCGCCACCTCGCCAGTCGGGCACCCACCACGCTGCGTGTACACGCTGGGAGTTGGCCGGAAGAGCTGGTTCGAGCAGATGTGGGTTATAAGATTCGGCCGTGGCAAGCGTGAGGACTGGCTTGATTGAGCCGCGAGTAGGCGTTGGGTTGGAGCGGATTGGAAGGGAGGCTTGAGCAGCTCGGCGCAGAGTTTGAGGTTTGGATTTGGGTGAAGCCGGAGGTGGATTCACGAAACGAGCAGCAGTTGACGTGAGTGGTCGCAAGGCTGAAATCGACGGCCGGCATATCTCTATTCGAGGTGGGAGTATCCTATGAGCATTAGCGTTGCTTGCGCGTAGTGCCGAGCGCGTTATTCGTGCGAAGCTCATGAGTACGCAAGCCGTCCGAGATGAAAGTCTTAAAGTAGATCAATTTCAAGATGTGAGAACTTCAAAAAGTAAGCGCGCCGCCGGCAAGTTCCAGGCACGTGATTAAGCCTCGTTCTCCACACCAACACCACTGGGTCGCACTAGGGCAGGACAAGCATGAGTCAAGGGGGTGTAAGTAGAGGTTATTTTTGAACAAGTGTTTGATGGTATTGATTTTACGTGGCTTTAGCTCGAACGAGATATTTTCGGTGGCTCCGACTCGGACCTTTCCGAGGAAGGTACGTCAACACTCCCTTTGCCTCAAGCTCGTTTACTAACCACAGCTTCAAGAGCGCCAAATTTTCCGTCGCAAAGCGGCATCTCCCAGGTCTGAATCTCCTGGTGGACTAGTTCGTGAAGACGCTGGGTCCGACTACAACGACGAAGGCACAGGTGGAGGCAGCACTATTCCCAAATTTACCAAACGGAAAAAATCGGCAGGTGGGGATGGAGACGGCGCTGGCGCTGGTGGGAGCATGATCCCGAAAAAGAGAAGAAAGAGAAAGGAAAAGGAGAGGGAGCCGAGCGTGGAGATGGACAAGCTGCCCGACTTGACGCCCGAAGAGCGTAAGTTGAACGAGGCGCGACGAGGTTTCTGGTCATACTAACTGTTGTCGGATTACAGGCAAGCGCCTCGAGCTGAGTCAAAGGATCGACTCGATTATCAAACCGAGCAAGGCTGGAAAGAGGAAAAAGCGTAAAAAGGAGGGCGACGAAGAGGTATGTTGGAACGATTTCCGGGAAACCTTGGTATGACGGTCTCCCCTTAGGACATTGACATGCACGCAGATGAGGAGGTTGTGCGCCTCCGTCAAGCTATGCACGCTGCTGCGGACCGCGATATCGAGGCAAATGCAAACAAGCAGCCGGCAGTTGCCAAGCTTAAGATGTTGAGCGAGGTGATGGATACATTACAAAAGTAGGTCTACGCTCTTCAAAGCTAAGCTTGAATTTTCTAACCCCGCCCTCGCAGATCGTCACTCGCACAGTCTGTACTGGATAATAACTTGTTCGAAGGTGTAAGGCGCTGGCTCGAGCCGCTTCCTGACAAGTCGCTCCCGGCGCTTAGCATTCAAAACGCATTTTTCGACATCATGCCCAAGGTTTGCCTTGAATCGTATTTACGAACCAAGACACGCGCTTACGCCCTCTCAGGTTTTTATCGACACCGCCACTCTCAAGGAATCAGGCCTTGGCAAAATTGTCCTCTTCTACACGAAGTGCAAACGCGTTACACCCTCCATCCGCCGCATCGCCGACCAACTCGTAGCCAATTGGTCCCGTCCAATTGTCAAGCGCTCCGCCTCGTATCGTGATCGGCTCGTGCCTACAGCTGAGACCGAGACCGTTGCACGTACCGAAAAGCTTAGCAAACTTCTCGAACGCGCTGCGCTTAGCAATCCAGGCCGAAGCCGCAAAAACGCTGTCCGGATCCCAGAGAGCGCGATCGGGCGGTATACGGTCGCGCCCAAGACGGGGAACACGGTGGGGAATGCGAGCGTCCAGGCGGACGTGGAGAGGCGCAAGATGCACCAGGAACGGTTGCGGCGAATGCAGAGAAAGCTCGAGACAGCAAGGCAAAAAACCGCCAAACCGTAAGGCGACAGGGCTTAGACTTGTGGCAGAGTGTTGTTGTATGCTATTGCGATTGTAGCTCTTGTGATAGTTGCTCTTTTAATGTGATCCGGGACTCAAGACGGAGTGGAATTACTAGCACAAGAGAAGTGAATTGCTTGGCAAGGACAGTTAAAGACAACAGCAATATGCTACATTGATTGAGGCTGGAGCATCGGAATACAACGAACGAGAACACGCTATTTCAAAATAATCACTGTGGTAGGTTACTGGGTCGTGCAAACCTACTAAGGACTATCAGAAAGTGAAGTAAAAGGAAACAGTGTATTTCACTGACAATATGCACCCGCATTATGAGATACTATAGGTTGGATTGTAACACTGTCTCCACGATTCGTCGAGCAAAAGGTTCGTCCAGCCGATACGGAGCGACCCCTCCGGGAGAATTGCCAAGGTGAGAGGCAGCTTTGGGAAGTATCTATCCAGGTTGCTCGGGAGCCGAGATTTGCTATCCTCGACCTACCCCTCGCTACTGATTCTCCAAGAGCCAAGAAATGCCCCGAGGGTTTTTCTTGATAATAGCCAAGGTCGTTGTAAAACCGGATTGCACAAGGATCCTGATCCCTCCTGAGAAATCCTTGGGTACCAAATGCAACACGAGTCCCGTCTGGTGAGATTGCTGACGAATAAGATGGAGAAAACTCGGATGTCTTTATGCACAGGTAGTAGCGTAAACTGTTGGTTTGTAGATCCTAAACTCGAAATGTGCGGTCCCATGAAGCACCAATAATCCGTGTACCGTTTGGTGAAAATACGACCTGCGTGAATAGAGAAAATCTCTTGAATGGAACCATAACTTCAAGTAGGTTGGCGTGACGCACATTTCAGAGGCGAATCGTGCGATCGTCGGAGCCAGAAACTACACGCTTACCACAAGGCGAAAATACGGCTGATTCAACTGCTGCAGCGTGGGCGTTGAGTTCTGCCACTGGCTAATCGTAGCCACGCGCCTTCCACACACGGACTGTCCGATCGTCTGAGCTCCAGACGATTTGAGTGCCATCTGACGAGAACATGGCTGAATTGACGATGTCGGAGTGACCTTTGTATGCACCAGGGATTGAAATATTGTTGTCAATGTCCCGGGTACGAATTATATGGTCGCGAGAGCTAGACACAACGCACATACCATCGGGTGAGAATGAGACCGAGCTGATTTGCTCGGGATGAGCCTTGAATGGTCCGACCAGTAAGGTATTATTGTACATGCTCCAAACCTGAATGGTGCCATTTACGGATCCAGCAACGAGGTGCGCCGAATCCGGCGAGAATGAAAGACAGGTGGCATAACTAGAGTCACCATTGAGTACGCGCGAAGTTGCGAGTGCATTGCTCCTGTGTGTATCTCATGTTCGGATCACGCCATCTCGAGAATTCGGGGCAATGCAGTCGCTACCTGAGGAGAGCGCAATAGAAGTAACGTCATTTTGTGATCTGCACTCGGCGTCAATCACTTACTGAGCGAATGTGGCTAGGTGCTGTCCCACTCCTAAAAATGCTGGCTTGGCCCCTGGTCCCTCGGAAATACCAGACTGAGGGCTTTGCGAAGGTAATTTAGAGCGCGCGTGGCGTGGGCGTATCATCTCATAGCTGATGTTCTCTTGATTACCTTACGCTCGCGACTTAATCAGTCCACCGATTGTCACCATTGCTCGCTCTTGAACATTCAAGCACACCAGTGGCAAGCATTTATGCCAAAAATGGTCCCTCTCCACACCAAATTTGGTACGCAACTTTAAGTGCAACTTTGTGCCATGCTCTATGCACCTCGGATTGGAATCACTTGTATAATAAACTAGACACAACAAGACGGTGTTATACAAGACTGCAAGGCCGAATATAGAACAAATGAACAAATTACAACATACATGGAAAGGCTCGCAAAATACAATAGAATATAAGGAAGATATATGCGTGGAAATTGGTCAGATCAAGCCATTGCACCTATTGCACTTGAAGGTGACCGTCCAATCTGGGCGGGCCCATTTCTTGAACGGACGCAGGTGCTCATTGCTAGGCCAATAGGGGTTATCCTTGCTCCTCATCATTTGTGCAATAATATCCCGCGCTTCCTCAACTAGGCACCCTGTGCCGATGACACCATACTTTTGTCCTCTAATGATTGGAGTAGCCGCACACCAAATCAAGCCCTTGATTCGCTTCCATTTGTGTTCGTTGTTGAGTAGCTCCTTTGGAAGCGGCGTGTTGTCGTTCTCGTCTAGGACACGGTACATATAACGCTCCAACGTCTTTAGGTGATCGAGATCTAGTGTGCTATCGTCGAAGCCGGGGGTGCCTATGAGCATCGGTATAAGGTTGAGCGGGTTGCCTTGGTCGACGGGTTTAAACCCGGTTACTTCGAGACATTGCTCATGAAACCAATGTTGACAGGTTGAACGAGGACAGTACCGCTGGTGTTCGGCGTCGGGAGTGTACCTCGCACGGCACCCGTCAACGGCGCACCTAGCGGCAGGCAGCTGTGTGATTCTGTTATATAGTCCCCAAGCACGTCAACGAAGACGCACGTACTGTCTCATAATCAGCGGTTACCAAACGGTTATTAAGCGCGCCATTCCCCCCAACTTTGAAACTATATCTATAAATATAACAATTTCAGCCGCTGGTATAGTCGCTCTCACGTCTGAAGACTCACCTGTACCAGAAATCGTCGTCGCCAAACACATCGCACGGGGATGGGTCAACTTCATTGAAGAAATATACGTCGACTCTTTTAAGAATTGAGTCGGCGCAGATGATTTGTTCGTGATTGGATAGAACTAATTCGTGCGCTCCGAAGTTGCAGGTGCGCCTAGATGAATAACCGTAGTATGAGATGTCTGTGTAAAGAATAGTGTGCATCACAACTGTTGCTTACAAATTACCTACTGCTGGGCCAACGCTCGGCTCGTAGTTGTTGAGATCTAACGGGCAAAAGATGTTCAAGTCAGTGCTGATTGAATGGGGAGGCACGTACTCGATTCGGTGTAATACCAGTGGATTTTGATGAAAAGCTGAAACTAGGAGTGAGCCTATGGATAAGATATTCTAAAACGTTTCTTACGTCTTTCAAACTCTTTGACTGATGGTCAGACTTAATCTCGAGCACTTTTGCGATCCAAGGTTCGCCGTCAACCGCAGTGCCAGACAAATCCTCGTCTGGATCAATTTCGACACTACGTCATGCGAGTAAGTGAGCAAGAGTGAGCGAAAGTATAGAGGCGATACTCACGAATCACCGGGAAGTACGCGGTCTCCGTCGTCCAGAGTGAAAAATTGTGGCAGGCCCCACCATGCGACGCAAACACTTGCAACTGTTTGCTAAACTCGAGGGAATGCATCGATTCGAACGACACTAAGCGACGTTGGGCACCTTTAGGCAGCCCCATCGCGGAATACAGACTGGAGGATGGGGGCTGGTAATAGTCTCGCGCTTGAGTTACGGGCGCAAAGCCACCGAACGAGCAGCTTGTTTGAGGATGGAGATGGCAAAGACTAGGTCAAGTGTTTGTAGCGGGTATTGAGAAGCAAGAAACCAATAAAATACGAAGATATGTTGTGACCAAGAATCTCAAGCAGAACACGACGAACTGGAGGGGGTTGTGGAGGGGCAGTGATGTACAGGCGCCGTAAATAAGGCGGCGACGGATTCGGCCCAAACAAGCCCCCACTCTTTCCTATTTAAGCCTTTCAGATCCGAGAAGTTACATTGATGCGCCTCATTGCCACCCACGAGTTCGAAACTAGAATTATCCTCGAATTACAACAGTACCACAAAAAGACTGTAATCTAAACAAAACATCAAAGTCCAATATAAGCCTATCCTCGCTAAGGTATTCCATCCTATCGTTGTTGCTGATGTTGCTGCTGTTGCTGATGTTGCTGTTGTCGAATATACGCCTGAATGTGCTCTAAGCTCGGTTGGCCACCACCCATCCCTGGTGGACGCTGCTGCATCCCAACCGCCGGGCCCGCACCCGCAGCGTTCATGCCCTGTTGTTGGGTCGCTCGAATGTGGAGTATCATCTGCTGGACTTTCGCTAGTATCGCCTGTTTTTGAGCTGGTGTGGCGGCTGCCAGCTGCGCGGGGGTAATACCAAGCCGGGCGAGCGCCATTTGGTTCATTGCGCGATAAGCTTGAGCTTGGGCTGGGGTTACCGCGGCGGGATTTAGCCCAGGGACGACGCTGGGATTCAGTCCAGGCATTCCGGCTGCACCCAGTCCAGAAACACCTGCAGGATTGATCCCTGACATACCTGCCGCCATTGCGTTGGTAGGGTTGAGGCCATGCATCAGCGCCGGATTCATGCCTCCTGGGTGCGACGTTGGCGCCGTTGGAGCAGTCGGGTTGGCGTTGGGTGGTGTAGGTGTCGGGTGGGGTCGTGCACCCATTCCAGTTCCTGCACCTGGGACCATTCCAGCACCAGGAACGTTGGTGGCATCGTCGGCTGTATAACCGCTCCAGTTGCACCCGGAATTGGTCCCGCTGTGCCGGCGCCTGGTAAACCCATGGTCGCGCCCATACCCAGATTTGTTCCCACTCCAGCTGCCAGGTTCGGGTTTTGAGGGGCTGCGCTTGGATTTGTCCCATTGGCGGGTGGATTTGGAGTTCTCGTCAGCTTTGGCCCAGCGGGTTGACCACCTCGAGTGAACGAGGCTGGACACAGCTGATTGACAAACGCCTTGAACAAGATCCGACCTGGGGCTTGGGGGGCGCTGAAGAAGAGAACGCCATGAGTTCCTTGCGCGGGGTTGTGCGTTGGGTTAACGGGGTCTGCCGGGAACTCGTAGAAAATACACTACAAGCCCCTGGATTAGTGTACCGCTGTGTTAGCTCAGTCAAACAAAGCTTACCCAGCCCGCTGTGATAATCTTTTGGAAAACCTGCCACTTTTGAACATCCGTGTTTGCGTGTGATGGATCGATACTGATCTGTCCAAAGGGAACTTGCGAACTGTAAAGTTGGGTTGCCATCTCTGGTGGGAGAGCTTTGAACCCATTAGTTGCCGAGAGACGGCTTGGCCAACGATGCGTCTCGCTGAGTTTCGTCAGTACAAACGGGCCAACTGGTTACAGAGCCCAAGACATACATGTTTTGGTTCGGCCCACCCGCTGCAATTACGGAAAAGTGGAGAGGCGCGGGCTCCTGATCGAGGCGTTGTTGGAGCAGGTATGCAATCTGGCCTCTCCAGACGCTAGCTGCAGCCGGGACTGAACCGGCAGGTTTAGAGCCGGGAGCGCCACTGCTTTGGGGAGTCGCGACGCTTTGACCAGGTACACTGGGATTCTGAACACCGAGGGGATGCTGAGCGCCCGGCGGTGATTGTTGGTGTGCTTGTGGAGTTGCGCCGGCTCCAGGAGTGGCTTGAGGAATCGGGTGGCTCATCTGTGGCGTCGCATGAGTAAATTTGGGCGTCGAATGTAGAGCCTGAGGCGTCGCGTGGGCGAGTTGAGGTGTCCCATGTGGAGGTGTAACGCCAATCTGTTGGGGGGTACCCACCACGTTTTGGGGAGTAGATGCGTGTTGAGGGGTGGAAACGAACTGAGGCGTCGCGCCACCAACGTGGTGATGCGCTGTAGCGGAGGCTTGCTGGGGGGTGACTTGGATTGGGCCAGGCTGCTGTTGGGAAGCTTGGGCTACCCCTGTTGACTGGCTGAAGGAGCTCCAAGAGTGTGATGGGGCGCAGGACCCGCGCCTGTTACCGCACCTGGTTGGGCAGGCGGTGGTGCGCTAAGAGGGAACGCGGCTTGACCGTGAACAGCCTCGACTCCAGCCCCGGGGGGCTGAGTATGCGCGTGACTTGGCGAACCATGCGCCGGTAGGGGAGATGCATGATTCTGACTCGAGACGGCCGGGTCGGATTGAGGGATAGGCAGTTGCGCGGATGCTGGTACAGGAAGCGCTTGCCCACCTGGTACTTGTCCGGCCTGATGTTGTTGCTGCATCATGCTCCTCATCTGAGCGACCATCGCCTGCTGATGTGCAATAGCCGCAGGGTTGTTGATTCTTGCTCCAGCTCCTCCCGGCGCGTTGGCCAACGCATTTTGTTTCATCCGTTCCCACGCTATGGCATGCATCTTTGGTGGTACCGTAGCGCCTGCGCCAGGTTGGCCCTTGGAATCGAGAACTACGCCGGCTGCGCCAATAAGCGCCCCCGATTCGTCGATTCGAAATCCCGCCTGAACAAACTTGGCCCGTTGCATGGGATCGGCAGAGGTGAGCATTATATTGTGCAATTGTCGATATGTGTTAAGCAACACCTGGTTGGTGGCGCCTGGAGTCGGACTGGGGCCTGTAGGCGGAGTAGGTTGTGCGGGAAGAGATGGCGGCTGAGGAACTGGTGGTTGAGGAACCGGTGGTTGAGGAACTGGTGGTTGAGGGACCGATGCTTGAGGTTTCGGCGGCGAAAAGTGTGGAGTAGGTATATCGATCTTTCCTGGACCCGGGCGGGGAGCGGGCTTTGGAGACTCCTTTGGCCGTTTGGGGGCGACGGTGTCGGAAGGCCCAGCCTCGAGCTGACGCTTTGCATTTGCCATGTGTGTCCCCGAGAGTAGAATTGTGTAGGGTTTGGGTTTGGGAAACCAGACTGGGTCGGGGCTGGGCCAAAGCTATGGGGCAAGGTGGGCACGAAGTATTAAGAAGGGGGACAAGGGCTACACGAACCTTGTTGTGCACAGCTAAGAGCTCCTTGATTTGCCCGTTTAGGCATAGAGAAAGATTGATGCCTCTCTATGAAGTGCAGTGCCATTAGTCGAGGCACTCCCCTGAATGCCAAGACGTACCTTCGAAAGCTCATCTGGTAAGGTTTCCCAAGTAATTTCGTCAAGAAGAGCGGATTGATTGCACGTTGGACGACGAGCAAAGTCTATCCGGTGCCCGCCAATCAGGAGAACGTGGAAAATTGGAGGTTGACGAGGAGGGTGGGAAGGAACGCTAGGATGTCGCGTGCGTTGTCGACGTGCAGGCGCTTCCAACACGTCGTCGCACATCTATTAGAGCAACGCAGCATCAGTAACGAGGGGAACCAGTCACGAGCCCTACCCTCGCCAGCTCACCTCTATTGCAGCAACCAGACCTTCCAAGACAGCCATGCCAACTACACCCCCAGATCCACTAGTTCCAATCCCAAGTGAGTGCGGTGCAGTTTTGAACAGAGGAAACACGGCAGTCGCCTGAGTAAACGCTCGCCGGGCAACAATAGCTGGCCGTGTCGTCGGAGTCGTATATGTCACCATTCCAACGAAAAGCTTGCATCCGGCGTGCTTGTCCTGAAGCCTCATAACCATAGGCTGGATGACCTGCATTGCCAGCGTGACGAATACATTTGCGTTAACTGCAGAGTCGCACACAACACAGAGCTTGACATCAGACATTGTGGTGGCGACCAGAAAAGGCTTAGCGCCCATCACCCGAAGTCAACTTGCCCAAATAAGCTTGGGACAATTGGCGCTCAACCATGACTCGCAAACGAAAAGCCGGAGAAGTAGATACCGCTCCGGCTACCTCGACCTCACTTTTGCCTCAAAAAAGGCACTACAGGCAGCGAGCACATGCAAACCCGTTCTCGGACCATGACCTTCAATAGTAAGTCTTTAATTTCCTTGCATGGACCAACTTCTAACTGTTATTCAGCCCGGCCTCCCCAGATGAAATGGACTGGCCAACCCACTATCCAAACCGCCCAGACCGTCAAGTAGAATTCGCAGATATAGGTTGCGGGTTTGGAGGCCTGCTCATCGCGCTCGCACCTCTCTACCCAGAGACACTCATGCTCGGTTAGTCCATTCCCTATTTTGCATTGCAAGAATTAACCTTGAATTAGGGATGGAAATCCGGGTCCAGGTTACGCAGTACGTAGCAGACCGAATCTCAGCACTCAGGCAGCAGTCCATCGAAGCACATGTTCGATATGATTCTGCGGAAGGCGACGCCAAGGACCCATCAGAGCTGGTCAGCGGAGGGTACCAAAATGTTAGCGTCGTCCGCGCAAACGCCATGAAATTTTTGCCAAATTTCTTCTACAAGGACCAGGTGAGTGCTCCATGTTAGGCTTGAAAAAGCAAGTAATTAACGGTATCTAGCTTAGCAAAATTTTCTTCCTGTTCCCTGACCCCCACTTCAAAGCGAGGAAACACAAAGCGCGAATTATCTCGTAGGTGTCTGGACCACTGATTCATTGGATCAATGTCTAACCACCTCTTTCAACTTAAAGCCCAACACTCTTAGCTGAATATGCATACGTTCTTCGCCCAGGAGGCATCGTTTATACAGTCACAGACGTCGAAGAGCTTCACAAATGGATGGTCGCCCACCTGGAAGCATTCCCCGCGTTTGAGCGGATTCCAGACGAGGAGGCTATGAAAGACCCGGTTACCCCGCATGTAAGTCCTGCATTTTGACGAGTTTTATATTCGGGTCCTCACACTCCTTTATTAGATCTTGAATGCGACCGAGGAGGGAAAGAAAGTCGAACGCAACAATGGTCAGAAGTGGATTGCACTATTTAGGCGGAAGGATAGACCGAAAAGGACGACGTGAAAACAAAAACCCACCTGTAACACAGATGAAATGCACGACATAGTGCGCCCAAACCTCAACAAGTCGACCAAGGGAGGCCGATTCCAGGTATCGCTCAATCATTTGATCCCATGCTCGGACACACAAATGAGATCCGCCAAAAGGATTATACAACAAGATATATAATGAAGATGCTACATACAGCAAGGAGCTAAATATACCAACAAAGCTCGTCTACTATTTTTGATCCACTAGGAAAGCTAAAATCACCAGACTCTAGCATACAAATGCTTAGGAGCGGTTGGCGAACATTTCTTGATCGCCTCGCTCGAGTACGACTTCGGGCGCTCAAGAGGCGCACCGAGCGCGCGGTCCCAGATGAGCTGAGCAACGACACCGAAGGCACGCGAGACACCGAAGAGGACGGTGTAGAAGTTCATCTCCTTGAGACTACGAGAGATGTTAGATAGGTAGGAAAAGTAACGACGTATATAACGCTTACCCATAGTGGGTCAGGAGGACACCAGAGTGGGCGTCAACATTGGGCCACGGGTTCTTGGCCTTACCGGCCTCGAGCAAGATGCCAGGAGCAATGTTGTAAACCTGTCCGACGAGCTTGAAGAGGGGGTCGTTGGGCAGGTGCTTCTGAGCGAATTCTCGCTGAGCGGTGTAACGAGGGTCCTAATTGCACATGCGGTTAGACCAAATCTCAGGACTCTAATAATATTCCACTTACAGTCTTGCGCAGCACAGCGTGGCCGTACCCTGGAACGACCTGGCCACCCTTCAAGGTGCTCCAGATGTACTCCTTGATCTGCCATCGGTCGCACCCTCTCCGACCTTGGAACGCATGCGCATTAACCAAATCAGGACTTCCTGGTTAGCGAGACTATTTTGCGCGTTAGAATATCCTTGTACTTTTGAATCCATTGAAACTTACCCATGGAGGGGACCAGCGAGACCGTTCAGGGAGGCACCAAAGGCCAAGAAAGGATCAGAGAGGGCGGATCCAACGAGCTTGCCGGTGTGAGCGGAGACGTTACCACCCTCGTGGTCACTATTATTTGTTGAGTAAATACTCAGAGAGCAAACAGAATTCACTTACGAGTGGATGGTCAAGTACAAGCGCATGAGCTCGACGAAACCCTGGTTATCGCCAAAGCCAAGGAGGGTGGCCAAGTTGTGCGAGTAATCCTTTGCGAGATCAATGGCAGGGAGTTTGCCATCCCCATACACATTGCGGTAAATGCGGCCAGCAATGTTGGGGAGCTTGGCGATCCTAAATTGTGGGGTAAACTATCTGATAAAATTTGGCAGGTTCCACTCACAAGTCCATTGAATCCTCAAAAGTGGGTCCCCAGTACTCCTTCTTGGAGATTCCATCCTGGTAAGCCTTGGCAAAGGCAGAATCGTGGTTGAGCTAAAAAAGGATCGATTAGAAATCGCAACCCTGATATACAAATAATTTTTCGTACGGCGTTTACTGCGATAGAAAACTGCGTCATCGGGTGAAGAGTGTTGGGGCACTGGTCGATGAGGTCCTCGACAAATTTGGGGAGACCGGCGCGAGCAGCCCAGTCTGCCGAGAGGGCCTTGACCTGCTCGTTGGTGGGGACTTCACCAGTCAACAAGAGCCAGAACAAGCCCTCGGGAAGAGGCTCGGAACCGCCGGGAGCCTTGGGGAGCTCAGCCTGGCACTCGGGAATGGTCTTGCCGCGGAAACGGATTCCCTCTTCCGCATCGAGAACAGAGCCTGTGACATAATTAGATGGTGCTCCATGGCCGATGATGAAACAGACGTACCATCCCAAAGCAGAGCGGGAAGACCACGCATACCACTATGGACAACCTCAGCATAAATCGTACCGATAACACATTTTACTTACCCGTAGACTTGGTCAACGATAACCTGGCCAAAAGCCTTCTTTCCGTGCTCGGCACGGATCGCTTTTACCTGTGCGCCTCGTTAGCATCCCTTATCTCAACGGCACGCCCAATACTCACGTTCTCAATCTCGCCCGGGATGAGCTCAGCAAAGCGCTCCTTGAGCGTCTGAGGCTTCGAGGTCGCATAGGTGCGGGCCGCGAACGAGACACGGGAGAACGCGTTTGCCTGGCGAGCCTGATATGGGAGCGTGTGAGCATATGCACCCCACTCTGTCTATACAACACACCTGAAGCCGCACAGCGGTACGAATAGCAGAGGCCATGAGTGATATGTATAAAGAGGAGTGAGTGGTGGTGGGAGTAAAGAAACCTTCGGCCCGTCGAAATTCAAGTTTTCCCGCTAAGGGACCTCGCTTACGTTCTCACGCTAATGACGCCGGTCTCACCCGTGTGCATCCGTCAAATCGGGACAAGTATGTCATTTGCACAACACACGCCTCATCCAAATCGGCAAAACTCTTGCTGATTTGATCATTGATCCTGTTTAATATACAACTTCCAGTATCTCATATCCCATCTCGGGTTCTCATCGAGACGAAAAAGTGCGACCCCTGCCAAGTGGTAGATCAGCAAAGGCCAGATCGGAGGATAAATGATAACCCACGTTATGGTCTTGCGCTCTTTCTCACCCACAGTTTCCGTCTTGGCGCGATTGAGGACCTTGAGGAACTCGGCTACGCGGTGTCGCATTCGGCTGTGCATATACGCCTTGGAGCACTTGATGTGGTAGTGCAAATAATCTCGGAACAGTTGGATGTGCGAAATAGTATTAGCTGCGACGAGCGGATTCGAAAAGTGCCGTGGGAAGATAACTGACAAAACCCGGGTGAGACGTAATCACTTGATCTGTCACACGTATAGCGTACCGAATGTAACGTATCCGACATCGTCGCTCACGTTCAAGCCTTGCACCCCACGAATCTCAAGCGGAGGTTCCCGGTTGTTGTAGAGTACTTGTGGGGCAGTTTGAATCGAGGGCTGTCGCCTGGCATCGACGAATTCCTATTGGCAGTTCGAGTGACCGATGCGAGATGACATGATTAAATCATACCTGCAAGAATACCCTCCCTACAACTTTGTCCGTCTCGTCCTGGAACTCTGTGGAGAACACAACCGTGACTCGGTCGTGCCCGGCACGGACATATATAGCCTCCCTATCCCGATAGTGAATCGACTTGAGGTCACCTGTCGGCGGTGCGGAGCCGTCCGTCGGCAGGCCGGCCGCCTCGAGCTGCTTCTGCGTCTCAAACGCAGCCTCGAACGGAGCAGCGAGAGCGTTTCGTTTCAATAGTGAGACAGACTTGATCAGAGCATCCCGTTCCTCTGTTATCGGTTAGACAAACGCGGGGGCCAATATTTCCACAAATGAAACATACCTCCAGCAGGTGGGATAGCCTCGGTATCAAAGACGAGGGAAAAGTTGTACCCTTGCTCGGGCTGGGGCGCGATATAGGTACCATATTCACGCTGCAACACGTCATTTGCTCCGTACTCGACCAGTTCTTCCCAGCATCGCATGCTTATGGAAACCAACAATTCCGTCTTCTTTTCTGGAGTAGAGATTCGGAACCGGACTCCATCATAATCGACAAAACTGACATCGATTCCTCCTGGCCTGTACACTTATTATTCGACTGCGCGTAAACTGGAGAAGGGTATCAGGCGTACTTTGTGAATTTCTCAGTAAGGGTGTTTTGAAGAATAACGTTGTGAGACTATAATAGATAAGTCCACAGTTTACCACATTTGTGGCTACGACTCACCTCAAGAAGGATCATGGTGTGGATGGTGAGGTACTGGTTTGATCCACAGGACGCGACCGCGCTTGATGACGTAACTCATTAGTCCTAACTAAGCGCTGTTGACCTTGTTATAGAAATCTAAGCAAATCTTGTTGAATTCACAAAATCTAACAACAAAGTGTCAGGGGGGGATAAAGGACCCAATAAAATCATTTGATAAATCCGTAGCGTTTTGTGTATGCGTGAGCCAGACCCCAGCTTAGATGTGACAGTCTACCACAGAATTAAGCGCGCATTGTGCCTTTGACCGTCTTACGGGCGCTAGGCCGTACTTTAACCACCATAGCTCATTACACCAGAAAACACAACCAGAACGCATAAGTCTCGCCACCCCTACTCCTTTAACTTGCACTAGTATTTCTTCTGAATTTCTTTCGACCTTGCCTATAAACCGCATCATAGCTCAGCCATCCCACTCTCGGGGCGCTACACTCGATACTGTAAATAACTTGTTCAAGGCCATATATTTAGCCCTCCCAATCATCTATGAGCTATCTGAAGCCTCAGACTGCCATCGGTTCGACTTCGAAGGTGTCTCCACAACCCCCACTAAATGCTCAACACCCCACCAGTGCTCAAAATGCAGAACTACCCGAGCAAAACACTCCAGCCAGTCAGAGCCCAAACAATCCGGTCAACTTGGACCATACACCTACCGGGTTTGAAGTTTGGAGAGGACAGATTGGATACCTACTCCAATTACATTCCCATCCGGAGCCCCGGCCACTCTACTTTCGTGCAATTGCTGTGGGTGCACCAAACCTGAATATGTAGGTTGAAGTTTTTGAGATGGTTGCCGGATGCGCTAACGTTACTTAGAGAGACGTGTCGCTGGCCAAATCACCTCGCAAGAACAGCTGGATTCAAACTTCTTCCGCCAGATGTAGCGACCCATCTATATCGCTCAGGCTTGTCGCTTCCCTTCGGGCAGATGCGCATCGACCCAGCCCATGTGGCAGAAGATGTTCATAAGTGGGATGTTTTTCAAAGGGTTATTTTAGGTGGCTGGGTGAGCTTCCTACCTGGCTAAATAGTGACAGGAACTGAACCTGAAATGGCGAAGTGTATATTCTATGGATTTTCAATAGATCCTATGGGCCTAACGCATAGCCCCGTGTATGGCGCTTATGGTATTCTGTTTTTCAGTTCACGTCAAGTTCCGGGTCGGGTCTTATTTACGGCTTTTGTCAATCAGTCTTGCCCAGCTTCACTCGCTCGGGATGGAATTCCTGCCGGACCAAGGATGACGGGAGCTCGAAATTCAACTATGAGTATTAGTAGGACCATTTCAAGCATAGCGCCTCAGAGCCCTATCTTAGCAGCTGGAGCGGCGGTAAATTTGGATATGGGCACAATTTTGGGTTTACCAAACGCTGGGGGAGCAGGAGAAGTCATACCATCCACTACTCCTAGCTCAGGAATGATCCTAGAAGGGGGGGCTAGACCAGACGAACAACCTCTACCACTAGGCACTGGTATCACTCTAGTAACACCAAGCCCGAATCCAGTAGCTATCAGTCCTGCAAACTCTCTCAGGCTTGGTGCAACTGGAGTGCCCAGATTGAGTACCAGTGGCCTCCCTGCGGACAACCTTGTTACGGTCAACCTAGCTCAGACTCGGACCCGAGTTCAAGCTACTCGTGAGCAAATACGTCCGCTGATTCGCATAGCACTCGCCCGACTTGGTGTCACCCGTACGCAGCTAGTGGCTGCAACGCCGGCCCAGAAGCAGGTGATATTGGCACAGGTTCGGCAGGTGGTACTCCGCATGCGAGCGGCCCAACGGCAAGGCACGAATGTGACAGGCGCGGGCCCAGTGGTCGGGACGTAGCAGCGCCCACCGAGGATGGGCGAGGGTTGATGAAGCTTGGAATGCATACAAGTGTAGATAAGACAACAACAGTAGGATGGAATAATGGTTGGTAAGAATGAGCCTATGTTTAAAATCTCTTTGAAAAGTAGCGATGGTTGTTACGCATTACTGCCGTAAATCCAAGGATACTTCAAGTCCTGGCGGCTATAATGATGAGGCGTGTCAATCTAAACATATTAAATAGGAAAGAATGGGGGCTTGTTTGGGCCACCGGCGCTGCCTGATTGACGGTGCCTGTACATCAACCACCCTTCCAGATCCCGCAGCCCACCGAATTCCGCTGGATTTTCCTGGTCGTAGTTTAACTGTGTGCTTTCTTGGGCTTCTCGTATCTCAATCCCCTCTGCGGGCGCTTGAATTCAACTACGTTGTTTGCTTCCTCGAAGTCTGGCTATTCGCTTCGTGGGTTTACGTCCTCGTCCTTGAACTCGAGCCCCTCAGCGCACCCGTACTTCGTCATGGGACACCCTGAAGGGACTCGTCTTCGGCCAGTTACGTTTAATTCGATGCGGGCCCTCGGCGCTGCGCGTGAATTCAACACTCAGTTGCAGGTGTTTGCGATGCACCATAGCGACCACGATTTCCTCACGCTAGATAACGGAGATCGCGTGCTTCCCGGTGACTCGTGAATAGTGCATGATTGTTTATGTCGACTTTTCTCATTTGTTCGTGTGACATAGCGTTGAAATTGACCCGGCCGAGGATATGTCTGGTACCGCGGTCGAGGGCGAACCCTGGGCCGCAAAAATACTCGAGATCAAGTCGGACCGCAAGTCAAAAAGGCTGAAGGACGTAAGCCGGTTGTGTCATTGCCTTACATTGCGAACTGATACTCGGTTTCAGCTCTTTGTAAAGATACATTGGTACTACACAGAATCGAGTATGACCTCCGTTGCTTCTTACATTACCTAGTACATCCTCTAACATGGAGCATGCTCCATATAGACCTCGATCTCTTCGATGTTAAATGGGGAGAAGTAACAGGCCTGTAAGTAACACCGCGTCGTGAATAGATCCTTGCATGGCGGTCCACTGAAAAAAAGTGTATTTCAGGCCGAGCTGCAAGTTCGGAAAGAACGAATTAGTATTATCAGACCATGAGCAAATTATTTGCGCAGACTCAATTATGAAAAAAGTGGATGTTCATCTCTTCGATGAAGCCGATCCCTCTCCTCGTGATGTGTTTGTCCATGAAGATAAATGGTATCGGTAAGTTGTCGATTGTAAGAGTCAACACTAAGCTAACGTGCAAGGCAATATCATATGGTGTCCACAGCTACGCTTTCATAGTTGAAAGTGCACGCCTAGTAACTCCCAAGTATGCAAGAGTATGTTTCGTTCCCTGTACTTTTCAATTTAAGACTTGTTCAATGACCAGCCTGCGTAGTTGCCTGCTGCTAGATGCGGTGTCAAGACCTGCCACGCCAGGTACACTCCCGACGTCGAATATCAGCGGTACTGCGCTCGTTGTGGACACTGGTTCCACGAAGAGTGCCTCAAACGAACTGGCTTTACCGGTCGGGGCTACCCACTCAACCTCAGGCCAATGCTCATCGGTACTCCCGGCTTTGACGACAACGACACACAAGATCTCGAGTACTTGAAGCAGCTAGAGCGCGACATGCACCGCACCTTGGACGAGAACGATAACACGCCGCTCCCTCGTCATCTACTTAATAATACACGTAAATGGAAGCGGATCAAGGGCTTAATCTGGTGTGCAACGACTCCGATCATTCGGGGACAGACTCACAACGTCGTTGGCACCGGACGTGATGTTGAAGAGGCTCGGGACCTTATCGTGCAGATGATGAGGAGCACGAACCATGCGTATTGGCCATGTAAAGAAGACCTGGAACCGTTCAAGAAATGGCCACGTCCAGACTGGACGGTTGCCTTCAGGTGCAACAGGTGCAACGGCCGCATCTAACCTAATTTTCGCACATATAATCTTTTCTCATCCTGTTGTATTGTGATAACTTTGTACGCACATTTGGCTTGAATTTCTGGGCTCTTTCCTTTTTATTTAGTGTATATATCGTGCATCCCTCGTTCATCCCACTGCCTCGCTCGCCTGACAAGTTTAGTTGTACTGCTCAAACAAGCAATCTAAATACCAAGAACAATGTACACAATCGACCCAATCAACTGAAAAAAATCTCGGAAGCTCATGGTCTAATCAAATATTGGCTTAGACTATTGTAGCCTCACATTCTGTTACCCTTGGCGGCTGTAAAGTTACTTGGTGTGGTTCAGATCGCATTGACGGCACGTGATCACTGCTATTTTACTCTTCCACCGCCACTTTGTCCAGATTTACCTCGTTCACATTAGAAGAGGATATCTTACATTGATAATCTTGCAAAACCGTAGGTTGACTTCATCGGACATTAGAAACCCACTTTTGGTCCAGCCACGGGAAAAGCCAGCCACAGGTAGCTGTTGAACAATCGACAGTCGTCTCGGAGTCGACCTTAGTATGGTAAGCTTACCCTTATCGTATTCAACCTACTTATCCCAATCTCAACCTTAGTCCCGCGCAGAAATCCTAAACGATGGCGGGTACCGCGCCGACGGCCGGAAAGCCAAGGAACTCCGCTCTATCACCATCGAACTTTCTCCCCACCCAACTGCCGATGGTTCTGCCACAGTATCTCACGGCCTAACCACCGTAAACGCGTGTGTATTTGGTCCTCGAGAAGCCAAGAATCGAGCGCAAACGATGCACGACAAGGCGCTCATCAACGTCGAGGTGTCCGAGGCTGCGTTTAGCAGTAGCGATCGACGGAAACGTGGACGTGGTGACAAGTAAGTCTGTCCTTTGCCCGTGAGGTAGTGTGGGTCTGACTCGCTCTCCTTAGGCGGACATTAGAGTTTGCCTCCTCCATTCGTGCGACTTTTGAACCCGTCGTTCAAGTATCCCTCTATCCCCGATCGGAAATCGACATATTCGTCCAAGTCCTCCAACAAGACGGAGGCGTACTCCAAACAGCCATCAACGCCGCAACTTTGGCCCTCATTGACGCAGGAATCGCACTTACCGACTATGTCTGCGCATGTACTGCAGCGTGCATTGATACCACGCCCCTCCTCGACCTCACCAACACCGAGGAATCGGATCTTCCTAACCTGACGCTGGCTGTACTACCCCGTTCCGGTCGCGTAACCCTAGTCACGATGGAAACCCGATTGCATGTCGAACGGTTCGAGCAGATATTCAAACTCGCGATACAGGCTGGTGATGTTCTACATGAACAGATGAGAGCGGCGGCGCGGGAACGGACAGAGAAGTTGGTTCAGAGCATGTCAATTGGTGGGGTGACTTCTGGAGAGGCAAAAGAACCCGCGGGTGATGTCGAGATGTATAATCCCTCATGAATACCATGTCTAGAACTTCGATTCTGTGCCCGTACCCCCACCGGGTCCCACCCCTAGTCAGAAGTCACAGAACTAAGGTCTTCTCACTGCGCACGCCTGAAGGGAATAAGAGCCTATGATATTAGGATATACTTCGAGGTAACATGGTACAGGATTGGACCCCGGTGACAGTTCTAAGTGGGTATCCTTGTCTATGCTCAACACACACACCCACGGGTGTCAAACCCGTTGACGAATCTATGACGCTCTCTATGTCACTTGACGCCTGCACTGTGATCCGAGGTGTATGCACTTGGCTATGCAATCGCACGACGTCACATGTTCCAGTTTAGGCTAGTGTATGGCCTAGAACAAATCCACGCACCAATTACAGCGAAAATAGCCTCATCCCGAGCGTATGACCGGGCCCGCTAATTGAGGCTCCAGTGAAACTGAACAGAGTCAGGATTCAAACTTTAACCTCAGAACAACGACGTCACTCACCAGCGCGGGATATGATAGGACCTTTGCACGTCTATAATAGGGTATCCAATTCTAGAGGGATATATGTAATTGGCGGATCAAGGAACGACGGACGCAGAAATAGCTATCATAGAACTCTAGAGGGGTATATGCGCAAGGGCTATCGGACCACTCGCACAATACTCGATACTTATATCCCTCAGTCTTCGCACAACCCTCGACCTCGAACACCGGTTAGTCCGATCAAGTGAGTCCGATTGACGCTTTTGAGTGGGCGTGGGCGTCTGGTTAGTTAGGGGGAAACGCCCATCGTGCATTGATTCGCAATCGGCCGTGCTCGCCTCTCATTTATAGACACCTAATGTCCGCGATTGGCAAATTCTTTACGATTACCTATCACGGTCACCCTGCCTATCTCCCTATCGCGTTCATGCCAATTGATGAGCTTCGCTCGCAGTCGAGTCAGCGAACCCTAGGCTACGACGATGGGTTCTGCTCTTCCGATAGTGCATACACGACCAAAGACCGGCTCCACTCCCTACTCCAACTTCCAGAACGCTCCTTTTCCAGCATACACAGACGCTGAGCCTCACAGCAAGGTTCACTCACTTTTGTTCACTGTATTGCATTTCATCCATCCCTAGAGTCAAATCCCAAACATGCACGAAGCCCAAAGGTTAACCCCACCTCGACAAACGTAAGGAGACTGCTGGCCGGATTCCAGTGTTTACCGCTTTCAATTCCAACATCTGCCGCAAAGTCCAGCGTTTACCGGCGCCGATGTCCGGCGGCTACCGTACCGAGGTCCCACCATAGCCAGTCGCGCGCCGCATCTCGCCCAGATTCGTCCCGGGGCCGGTGGAGCTACCGGCTCCCCACGAACTCGAATCGCCATGGCCCCAGTCTCGTCTCCGAGCGGCCGACGCCTCTGGGCGATAAGGTCCCGTTCCAGTCGCGGAACGCTCCCAGTCCCAAGTCGGACGCGTACGATAAACAGGGTCGGTAGGCTGATTCATGCGATTGTATATCCCCGCGGCCAGTCCCCCGACGCCGAGACCTGCAGAGCGGGCTCAGTTCACTTATCTACGTACATAAAAGAACACACCGAGAAGAGGCGATCACGGTAATAGAAAGACGTGATCATGAGTGATCAAATGGAAAGTGTGGGGTAATCGAGGGTGGAGATAAGACAAGATAAACACGTACCCGTCCAGAATCCAGGTGTCCAGGATCTATCGCTGTTCGAAGAAGGATATTTGGTGTAGGGAGGAGGTGGGGCGTTGTTTGATGAGGTGGGGCCGCCCCCGCGTCCTCCCCAACCCCATCCCTGGCCCGTGCCCCCACCTCCCCAACTCGAGCCTGTTCCCCCGTGTGTGCTGGGTCTGTTGTAGGAACGCGGAATCAACCAGTTGATGAGCAAGTACAATGCCAGCAAGAGAAAGGCTATATAGAAGGCATCTGTCGGCACGTTAGCATCTAGGCACCGGCACGGAGAGGATATGGGGGTACAAGGCAGGTTCCGGATGTGATAGCAGACAGGAACGTACAGGTGGCATAATCCGTACTAGATTCTCCGTTGTCGCGTATCCGTATGAGGGAATAGCTCAGGCCACAGGAACCTGTAG
Source organism: Ceratobasidium sp. AG-K (assembly GCA_037039685.1). Taxonomy (NCBI): domain Eukaryota; kingdom Fungi; phylum Basidiomycota; class Agaricomycetes; order Cantharellales; family Ceratobasidiaceae; genus Ceratobasidium; species Ceratobasidium sp. AG-K. The sequence continues at coordinate 873,680 of JAWNGF010000002.1, forward strand.
CACGCGAAACAAGCAAGCAAAGGAATGAATATCATCGGAAAAGGAAATTGATCAAACGCTTACCTTGGAGGACATATGGATCCCCTGGGCGATCCCAGCCTTCGCACGATACCTGCAGGTTGCCGAATCGCAACGACGAGGGTAGATCTGCCTCGCACTGTTGTGGTCGATGGTCAATTTATAGCAGCGCTCAGTTGAGGTGAGATTGGAGCTCACCTTCCAGTCGATGTCGACGTTGGAGCCGCCGGAGTTTGTGCATTGAACGGCAGCAGGCTGAAAGTCGCGGCAGTAGCTTCCGCTGCACTCGAGTTGGGGGACTGGGGCCGTTCTTCGGGCCCGCGTGTATTTGTTGGCGTAGAGGGTGAGGGTCCTGATTGACGAGAGGAGTACACGCTCTGGCATACTGGGATTAGTATAGCTAGTGGTTGTCCAGTTCAAGTACTAGCTAGGACCAGGTGGCGACCGGATGAATACGTGTCCTTGGTGGCGCAAGTGGAGCTCACGTGGCTGTGCCGATCAACCCGTGAAGTGATCCAAAAGAAGCAAGCGTGATCAGGGGTGGTTCGGGACTAGGCTGATTCAGAGACGACATAGGGGCTCCATTCCTCGATCTCATTGCCGGAAATTGCAGCCCCGAACCGGCCCAATCCATGCGCTTGGTTACGGCACATCTGGCGCTGGCCGATGACGCGCACATGGCAAAGGCTTATCAACCTTGACTCTTTGAGTTTTCGCCCACCACACACAATGCCCAGCGCTCCCGTCGTGAGCGAAGCTGACCCGGTGCTTCAACAATCTCCGGTCCTTGAGGAGTTTGTCGACGACGTCTTTTCCAGTCCAGCCAGCTCCCAGACCCTCCTCTCCACCGACGACGAAAACACCCCCCTCCTTAAAGCCCAGTCACGACGCGACAGGACTAAGCCATGGTACAGACGAGCATCACCCAAGCTGTGAGTACGTGTTCCGGTGGCGAGAAAAATTGCTCATTGTCCCCAGACTCGTTCCCTTTGCTCTCGCAAGCGCTCTATGTGTAAGTCCCGCTCGCTCCGTATGACCGTCGGCTAACGGACGGAATTAGCGCGGAATCACACTTGCACCACGGGTTGAAGTTTTTACCCAAATTGCGTGCGACCAACTGCGCATCGAGCCAGCAACTGAATTCCGGTCTGACTCTTTGGGAGCGAAGTCCATCGCTCGGACGGAGCCCATCTTCCCCTCGATCCAAAGCCCGCTCTGGTCGATGGCATCATCGGGAGACCATGTGCACATCTTCCCGACCGCACATGTCGGCCACAACACCACGCGCGTTGTCTCTCCTCGGAAACCCACATGCCGAATCGACCCTGAGGTTCAGCAAGGGGCTGCGAAACTCCAAATGGGTTCGTCCAAAAATCTCGTTGCTTTGTCATACCGATCGGCTGACCAACCGCTCGATCCAGTCATCATGACGTTGACAGGTGCTCTTTCTGCCCTGACGTCGGGGTTCTGGGGGCAGTTTGGAGACCGGCATGGGCGCTCGTGCGTCATTGCCCTGAGTATCTTTGCGATGCTCGCCACGTGAGTCATCATTGCTGTTCATAGTTCTAGGCTCATAGTTTGTAGTGATATTGTGTTTGTCCTTGCTGCGTCCCAGTCGGCGAACCCTGCCTTTTCGTTCCTCACCGCCTCCCGCATCCTCGTCTTATCCCCGCTCGTCGAAGGCGCGCTCGGCGGATTCCCGACCATGCAAGCCGCACTTAACGCTTATATATCCGACGCCACGCCGGCGGGTACTTCTCGCGCCAAGATCTTTGCCCGATTTTTCGGAATTATTTTTGTTGGAGTTGCCGCAGGCCCCACCCTCGGCAGCGTTCTCCCATTTGATCCCTTCCGAATTTCGATCGTAATTGGCATGACCAACTTGATCCTCGTACTCCTGCTTCTTCCCGAGAGCTTGACAAAGGAGCAGCGAGACGCATTGATTGCGAGCCGTGCGTCTGCGGAAGACCGGAAACCAGAGCCAGAGAGAGGAGTCGTTGGGAAGACGATAGCTTATATTACTGGGACACTAAAGGGCGCGTTTGCACCGATGGCAATTCTTCTGCCAAAGAAGAGGACAGGACAGGGCCAGGCGGTTTCGGGCAAGGACTGGAGTCTGACATACCTTTCCATATCCTTGGCTCTATACTTGTTGACGATCGTAGGTTGAGCCTCGAGCCATTTTGGAACAGCAACTGACTCAACGTAGGCCATCTACTCGGTCAAGTTCTTGTACGCCGAGCACGTATTCGGATGGAATACGAAAGAGGTAAGTCTGGCGCTAACCCTAAAGCACAAAGCGCTCATAGTTGTCTAGCTCTCGTATTATCTCTCGTTCATGGGCACACTCCGCGCGCTCAACCTGATTGTCATTCTGCCCTGTGCGTCGCACTCCCTCGGGCATCGCGGGCCATCCTAATACGTCAAACTTGATCGTAGATATCATCAAGATCTACAAGCCCAAATCCTCCAAACGATCATCGTCGGCTTGCTCCGCATCATACACGTCCCCAGCCATGTCACCCCACGGCTCGATCGTGGTCATCGGCTCACCACCAACACACGAACGAACCATGTCCCTCCCGCCGGTCCCAACTCCATCCAGTCCCGTCGGCTCGGAAACACCCCAACCCATCTCGGCGACGCACGCGCAAATGATCAAACGGTCCGTCCGACTCGCGCGGGAACAGCAATTCGATCTACGCGTGGCCCGAATTAGCATGTTTATGGATTTCTTGTCCTACTTTTTGCTGTGCTCGTCGAATTCGGCGACGGCGTTTGTCATGACGACTACACTGTCTGCGTTTGGTGGTGGGACCAGTCCCGCGATGCAGAGTCTTGCATTGGGGATATTGGGACATGGTCAGGCGCAGGCGGATGTCGGGCGCTTGTTTGGTGCACTTTCGATGTTGAGTTCGATCGCGAGCACGATCTTGTCGGTGAGTAACCCTTGATCGGTTCCCGACCTGATGCTGATGAATTTATGCAGCCAATGATTTTCGGCTCGATTTACTCTCTCACGGTCGCCGTATTCCCCAAAGCCATATTCATCGTCGCTACAGCGGTCCTAACCACCGCACTAGCCCTCCTCGCCCTCGTCCAACCTACACAACCGCTCCGGAAACGAGACCTAGAAGACTTTCCACCAAGAGGCCGGAGCCGGCGCTCTAAAGATCTCAGAAGAACTTACACGGGCTGATTTACGAACCACAAACCTCATCTCTTTACGAAAATCCCACACTTTTATGTTTGACAAAGCGCCTTGCACACCATATGTGGTGGGCCTCACGCTTGCATTTATCTATTATTCGCATCATCACTCGATTTGAGCAGGTGTATTTGTATATTACTTCGGTTTGGTGTTTGTTTTACACACTATTGTAGTGTTGGTTGGGGAAGTTTGGATCGGGGTGTGGTTTGGATGGATGTATGCTAGTTGAAATGGAGACGAAGTTGAATTGACGAGACTGAGTGTGGGTCGAGGTAAATGATCCATGTGTAGGATGACAACGTCAGGCAAGCACTCAATTTTGCACTGGATAGTACATGAAGCACCGCAAAAAATGCACGAAAAAACAGTACGGACGCGGCCCGCACAACCTCGATGTGGGGGTTCAGCAGTCTGTCTCGCTCTTGGCAACATCACTCCGACATAGCAAGAGCGATATGATTCGACGATGTCATTGCGTAGACCTCTGGTTCAAATGAATTAGCTCTTGGTTGGTTATAAGGACGCCTACGAGAGCCAGTAATGCCAACTCAACGCCCTCCTAGTATCCAAGGTCTTTCTTGGACCATTTAGATACCAAAGCTCCTTCTACTACTTCTTTTCTCTTACTTTCCCACCAGTGGCCTATCCAGCCTCATTTTTGCACCATGATTACCGGCACATGCTTTATCAACTCGACGTGGACACCAAGTATGAGCCATTCCCGCTCTCGTTCAACACATGATGGAAGAGATATCGAAAGCCCGCTTAGTCAGATGTACTAGCCCGGACCAAAAGTATGGCAACAAGCTAGTTTTGAGAATATCTCACTACGGGTGAACAATTTTGGTTTGAGCTCATAATAAGAGTGAATCTATTCAGTCCTCTCGTTACCCATTATCGGGAGCACATAATGAGTTTTATATTTAGATCTCGTGCAATGTGCAAAATGAATTCTAATAGCACGTTTTATCTCCTTGGGGAGAGACTTTATGACAAAAGTCCTATAGTAAAAGCAATAGATTGTTCAATTCCAAGTAACTTTCATTGTGCATGCGTGCCTAAAATCTCGCAACTGAGAGATATACTGGCAGAACAAGATAACCATTTTTGATGAGCTGGGTGTGAATGTATATAAAAACCCCTGAAAATTGCGCCCCTTTTGGCGGCCATACCTTCTTAGCCAGGCGGTTTCACAACTCACTTCATTAATGAAATTAGTTTGTATTCACATTTTCTATCACTTCTATTATAACCATCAGGGCAGAATTCTCAAAACAAGCAGGGCAGAAATCGGTGATGTATTTTGTATCACATCATGAATGCTATATGACAATAATCATGCTCAAAAGGTTCCCATTAGGCGTAAACCAGTGGTAGGAAAACCTTTTATTATTCAATCTAAAACAAAATTTGAGTTTTCGGTGCATTTTTCGACGAAATAGCTTGTTTCCATACTTTTGGTCCGGGCTAGTACACTATGCGCATACAGTGATGAGAAATCCTAAGGTCATAAGAGGCTAGGTGAGTCTGGGGCGATATGCACCTATACAATCCCTCGTACATCATCTTTTTGAAAAGAAATTTAAACCAATTTGGTAAATGGATAGAGAATTTGGTAAGGCATGGGACAAGGGCAGGTGCTTGGATAGAAAACAATGGACTTATATTAACAATTCATAGCCACAGGATCGACACTACAAAATGATCATTTGGGGTGGCATGGCAGAAGTGAATGAGACCTGCTATATAGGGCGGCCTACATAACGATCAGAGTCTACCTATGATGCGCTGGTCTAGCCCTTACCAGAAAAATATTGGAGATTGGGATTGTGCTTGTAGCATTGGTCCCAGCGCTCGCCGAATAGCATATCACCGTAGTCTATCATAAGAGTGCCGTGGTACCCATCAATAACAAGTACGCAACGACCCCCTGGCGTTAGTTGGGCGAACCTAAGCACGGGTGGCATCCAAAAGAGCAGCTTTCCATCCGCGCCTGTAACCCAACCGTCGTCACGAGCGGGATAGTTTGGCTCGGGCCACCCTTCGGGGAAGGGAGCAACCTGTAAATCATCGTGTGCCTTCCAGACTCGAATGGAACTGTCTGCAGAGCCGGATACTATGCGTGTGCCATCGGGTGAATAGGCGATTGCTTTGACCGGGTGAGTGTGACCTTCGAAAGGACGAGCGACGAGTTCGCCGTTGTATGCATTCCACACTCGAATGGTCTTGTCTTTGGAACCGGAGGCGATCCGAGTGCCATCAGGTGAGTAGGCGACTGATTCGACCGAGTGGGTGTGGCCTTTGAACGGGTCCATCGCCAGCCTGCCATCATCTGCATTCCATACGATAACGGTCTTGTCTCCAGAGCCAGATGCGATGTGGGCACCGTCAGGTGAATAAACTACTGAGTTGACAGAGCCGGTATGGCCCTGGAAGGGAGCAGCAATTGGTGTACCGTCATGGGCATCCCACAGTCGAACGGTGTTATCATACGAGCCAGACGCGATACGGGTGCCGTCAGGCGAACAAGCGACTGAATAGACAGGACCAGCATGTCCTTCGAGTGGACCCGTGACGGGTGTACCGTCACGCGCATTCCATACTCGGACGGTATGGTCTCGAGACCCAGAGACAATGCAAGTGCCATCGGGGGAATAAACAACCGAATTAACCCAACTAGCATGACCTTCAAATGGGCCGGCGACTAGGGTCCCATCTTGCGCATCCCACACCCGAATTGTCTTGTCACCGGACCCAGAGACGATTCGGGCGCCATCGGGTGAGTATGAAACCGAGTAGATGGGACCGGTGTAATCTTTGAATGGGTTGGTAATGGGTGTACCATCGTGTGCGTCCCAGATTTGGATGGAATCGTCCCAGGTACCAGAGACAATGTGAGTATTATCAGGCGAATAAGCGACGGACATAACCATATCGTTCTGATAATCAGGTGAAATAACCACCGGTGTGCCATCTCGCGCGTTCCATACTCGAGTGGTCTTGTCATTAGAGCCAGATACGATACGAGTTCCATCAGAGGAATAGACAACCGAACGCACAATATCGGTATGTCCGCTAAATGGGCCTGCGGCCAGTGTACCGTCGAGTGCATTCCACACTCGGATGGTCCTATCTTCAGAGCTGGAAACAATGCGTGTGTTATCGGGAGAATATGCAACTGAATAAACTGTGCTAGTGTGACCTGTGAGAGGATCTAGAATGGGTGTACCATCATGTGCATTCCACACTCGAATGGTCTTGTCGCGAGAGCCAGAAACAATACGAGCTCCATCGCATGAATATGCAACCGAATTAACCGAGTGAGTATGGCCTTCGAAAGGACCGACGGCGAGTGTGCCATCGTCTGCGATCCACACTCGAACGGTGCTATCCCGAAACCCAGAGACGATGCGAGTGCCGTCGGGGGAAAAGGCAACTGAGCGAACTGAGCTAATATGAACCTGGAAAGGAGTAGCGATGGGCGTGCCGTCTTGCGCATCCCATACTCGAATGGTGCCGTCTCGAGACCCGGAGACGAATCGAGTACCGCTGGGTGAATAGGAGAGTGAATGAACCGTGCTTGTGTGGCCTTCGAGCGGACCGGCAATCAGAGTGCCGTTGTAAGCATCCCACACTCGAATGGTCTTGTCATATGAGCCAGAGACGATGCTGATTCCATCAGGCGAATATGCAACCGACCAGACTGGCAGGCTATGCCCTCGGAGTGGATTTGTAACGGGTGTGCCGTCCAGCGCATTCCGCAAATAGATGGCTCCGTCATAGCATCCGGATGCGATACTTTTGCCGTCAGGCGAGCAGGCGACTATGTACACCCTCGAGTCGGTCCACCATCTCATGAGCTCCGGGGCATCTCTCTTCTGCATGGCACTGCCTAGGACGTTCATTAGGCCCTTTGTCTTCGCATAATACCGTCTGAACACCGAGCTGGACCTAGGACAAAACGGCAGCAAGGATATGTAAATGTGGGAGGTAGACTGGGAGACAGGAGTGGTCGTAAAATCTAGTATAAAATTTCGGGCGTCCAAAACAACTCTGCCGATGTCGATTGAGGTTTCGCCTGCCTAAAATATTGGGGAACGATTAGTTTATTATCCACAGGGTTCGAATGCCTAACTTGCCTGTAGCCACTGTTTTGCCTTTAGTAACATAGCTACACCCGAGCCTATCTCCTTTTTCACGTTCAATACCTCCATCCAGAACAGGAGGTGATTCGATAGGAATTCGTCGAGTAGCTTGCATAGTGATTGCGAGTAGGTGGAGTGTTCCAGGTGATCGGCCCAGTGCCGACAAGCATACCATAGTGCAGGAGAAACGCCCCGTGTTACATGACTAGGCAGGTTCTCCACTTGACTGTCTCGCAAAAAAGACGACTCCAGCCGGCATATATTGAAGTGAAGTTGTGATTTCATTACTTCGAAACAATATCGTGAAATTTGCTCGCTGCGCACAGTGATATCGCAGGAAAACGCCCCCGAGCGGGATTTGTCGAGCATAAACTGGGGAAATGAAGGATGCAGCGTTGAAACGAACCCAGTAGTCCCAGAAAAATGGAGCACGGTATGCAGGAGCTGAATTACGACCGGCGCACGCTCTCCGCTCAGTCCAACCAATGTGGCAAGCGTTTGTACAGGGACCGGCTCCCGAGCACATACCAATACTTCCAACGTCCGAAGTACACTACCGGCCTCCTGCGCTTCTAGTTCCTTGCTGTTAAACGCCTCTTTGATCACAGATGCATATAATTCATCGATAGTCGCGTCGTGCCCAGCGGGATAGGAGCTCATCGAGAGTGCCAACTCTAGCCGTTGCTGTGGGTCTGTTCCGGCATTGTGGGATTGAATATATCGTACTAGTGTGGCGGCGAAGATGAATAGTGCTCCAGACCGTAGAGCAAGCTCCCCGATGTGTATTGCGGCTAGTGCCATGCACTCTAGTTCCGTCTCCAGGTATAATTTAATGTCTGCCCGGATCAGCGACACCTCGGCTTCGTCCAACTGCATCGTGATATAGCTTTGATTACATGTAATAACCCTGTTATAGAGTCCTGGCTTGGTTCGGCTCGTGACGAAGAACTTGAGTGGAACCTCGGATGTGGACTTGAGTAGCGCATATAGTAAGAGTTCGACCTCGGTCGTGTTGTCACACTCGTCCAGTGCATCTATTGTCACTACTAATCCGCCTGGCATCGCCTCCTTGACATTTAGCAGCGGCGCCTTCAGCAATTGCTCGAACTGCCTCGGAATGCTTTTCGAACGAGCACCTGGATCGTCGTCAAGTGCCTTGTACAGCGCGCACTGAAATGGAATCGAGTACTGTGCGAGTTGGTACGCAATAGTAGGTATAATCCGACTAACATCGCGGCACTCGGGAAAGTTACTCATACAGAAGAAGCTCGCCGCGAGCTGATGGCGATTTTCCAGTGTTTCGGAGAATCTGTATGCGATTGTTGTTTTGCCCGTTCCGGCCACACCATTCATCCAATATAGGCTGGTTATGTTGGGATTATGTGACCAGTCCTGGAGTTGAGACAAAATAGCAGTCCGCGTACCGTCAGTACAACTCCGTCGAATACCTCTGGAAATGTTTGAGTCATAGTAACCCGATTTGGCTGGAGCCAGCTTTTCAATCAGTATGTGCTGTGAAGTAGGTAATGGTAGTAGAACGAACACTTCGGAGCGGGGAACGTACTGTCATCTGATCGTTAACAATATTCCGTTCAGTCATGACAGCATCGGCCTGCCCTGTATTAGCTTCTGTTCAAATATGCTCAGTAATACACATACCCATAGTTGTCGGAATAGTGACACGATTCGGTAGTAGCAGTTGGCTAAACCCTCATTAATACTTGCTCCCGGGAAGCGCTCCCCCGTTCCTTGCTTTCGTTCGCCTTCAATTAGCATTGCTTGCTCTTTGATACCGCTAGGCACTAGGTCAGGAATATATTTGGGATATCCCTGGTATATTCACCATGCCAAGTTAGCGATGGACCCCGACATGCGTGGGGCGTTAGACAGGCTCTTGTCCTGTGCCAGGAGCTCAGTGATACGTGAGATTTCAGAGGCGAGTTCCAGATGATCTCGGTGGTTGTTTGAGGCCTCCTACCTTTCGATTAGCTCAATTATCATTGTACTATTGGGATGGGTAAACTTGCCATCATAAGGTCAAGGCAGGGAAGAAAGGCATCAATTGCGGACTGGACTGGAGGAAGCAGCTCGGCGCTTTTTTTCAGATCTCGCAGCGAGGTACCGAGCCTCCTCCATGCATCAGTGGTAGGCTGCGAACTGGAATATGACATGAGACCAATGGTGCCGGGTGGATTGACCGGGAGCTCGTCCTGATTCGGAGCTTCGTCTATGTTGGGTGGATTGACCGTCGTTGGAAACTCGCACTGGGAGTATGCATGGGCTCGAGGAGCGGGGATATTTTGGGATATGGGCGAACCGTCTGGAGATACCGATCGCAGGCTTGGTGGATGGGAGGGTTGTTGAGATGCTTCAAATACGACAGGAAATGTAAGGGATAAAGCAGAGACGGGCGATAATGATGGTAATATAGGGGCGTGCGTCTCGGTTGCAACTGCAGCTGCTATCGAAGTATTGCTGTGAGACGAAAGAACAGGTCGATTGGTGGGCAAACGATTTGGGGAGATGGCTCGAACATCTGGAGCATCCAAAGGGAGTCGCGATGGCGCTGGAGTCGATGAATGTCCAAAAATTTTGTCGACTTGCCCGCGTATAAACTTGCGCACATCGTGCTTGGGTCTTGGAGTGGATGACTCCATTGTCGTAGAACTCCGCGGCGGTGGATAGCCGTAGATGTTAGGAGTCGTATGGTGGTTTGGTTCAAATGACTTCCGTACATCCCACACGTGTGTTGCTCAGGGAGCTATAGGTTACAAACGATAAATTTGTTCACACATTAGGTTAAAGCCTTCATGGAGCATACTGTGACCTAGGTGGCGTTGCTCAGTTTGGAATGATATCCGGCCAAAAGTCATCTACAATATTCGGGTGCCCGCCGCGAAGGCCCACAACCCGTGATCATGGTGTAGCATGGAGACTGAGAGAGTGGCTCGTTCAGAGTTCTCACTATGCTCGCCACATGAGTAGCCGCCACATCATGTCGTCGCCACCCACTCACGCCTCCGAAGCAGTATCGAGTCTGTGCCCGCTGTATCCCAGTCGACTCAACCAACCGACCCCCTCACTTTTGGACGGTTTCCCACGCCCTCTCTGCATAGTTATTGATACTTGAAGTCAGTACTAACTCCGTAAACTCCGAACTCATATCTCCGACATTGACTGTGGGAGGTCACCACACTAGTTTGGGGCCTCCCTTACCAGATGTTTTGGGATATACGTGTGAATGCCCCTTGAAGTTTCGACAACCATATCGGTGTTGTTTCTACAGGGTGGAACCCACATTCAATTGAGCGCTGCAGAAATTTGACTACATCAATGTTCTATGCCAGTGGTGTGCGCGTACAATCAAAACCACATCGCAACGCAAGTCCGGGCCCGAAGTAAGGTTTTATTGTTTGCACTACCCGGTTTAATATGTGCGTCAATGACCAGGCATCCGAAATATAAATGGGTCTGAACATTATTACCGAGGCCCTCCTGCGGGCTAGGTGCAACATGTAACCACTCGGCTCTGTTAGCGCTGGGCTCCTCACCAATTACGTACATCTGCTCGATCCGCCACCTGACTTGCCACTTCATCAGAATACCCACCACACTGTGTCCAAATCATGTCTCAATGCGACTATTGCGGGTGCTGGTTCTCGAATTCTATCATCGACGCACATATGTATCTTCACAGGCATGATGCACTGTACATCGAGTCAACTGGTTTTGACGACGATAACCGGTACATGTCACATATATCTTGGCAGGCTGTACGCTGATCTTCCACGCAGATATGAGACCGATGACGACCCTCCGGTAAGCTCATTATACGTTCAAGCGATGCAGATGTGAAGATCGTGGTGACTTTGTGTCAGTCATGGGAGGATGCCGAACCAGGATGGCTAGTGAGTTGGTTGACCTTTAACCCGAGCGACTAGGCTATAATATGGCTGATCAATATTGTACACAATAACAGAAATCAGGCATTGGTTACGACCAACGCGCTACTGATTATCGCGCTCTACACAGGCCTAACTCGACCGTCAAGAATGCCCCAACGGTTGTGAGGTCCAACTCTAGACGACGTCACCGACGGAGTCTCACGACTAAGTGTCAATACGGAGGCCCCTTCTTCCGAAGTTACTTGGGCCACTGGATCGCAGCCCCCTAACAATCCTACGCAGGCTCGACCGCGTAGGAAAATAACTACTAGTGCAGCGGAACAGAAATCCAAGAGTACTCTGGATGTGGGTATTGCTTTCCTATTAATGTAAGCCGACCTATTCATGTTATATATGGGCGGTGCTAGGTAAAATCTGCTGAGCTTTGGGCCTGTGTTTCACTCGGACTGCCTAGCTAACAGCCTCATTAGGATCGCCAGTGGAAGCCAGTCAAAGCGGAGTAATGGTACAAAGGCAAACAATAGGAGGCTCAGAAGGAAGAAAGACAAGAGTCAAGTGAGAAACCTTGGAGCTAGTACCTCGGTTGCCGCAGTACGAGTGTCAGGTAATACAACCTCTCGCCTCACGTCTTGAACCCGCTCACTCTAGACTCAGTGGTGCATAGGTAGCAGATTCAAATGGAAGTTTAACTCAACATTTTACTTGCTTATACACGGTATGACTTGGTCAAGGTTTATTGAAAGGTGATAAGACCACCAGAGGGTTTAGTACGGGGCTTCAAGCGCATATGAGAAGCCTTTGCAGATCGCTAGTCACTTGTGGTTTGAACTCTGCTCTCATCCATTGATTCATTCCCTAATCATTTTCTTGCTCTTATCTCGTCAATTGCATCCCCTATACGTTACTCCAGTCTCGTATAGATTAACCTATCATGGAGGAGGTTGTGAGCGATATGTAAGTCAAGCCTTGTGAAGATCGTAGAATGGGTCGCGACGAGGGGGATATTTGCAGTGCAGTTCCCTCACCATACGTATGCCCGAACTCCATATTTTCCCAAATCAGGCACGCTATTGTTAGGTGATTTGCTTAGTTCTAACTGAACAACTTCAACTCGATCAATGCATCTCGAGCATTTGTTTGCTTACGAGGATTGTTTTTGCCAGTGTATAAGCGCTGAATCCGCCTACATCCATCAATTGCAAATCATCCTTTGCTTCCTTCCACACCGTTCGAATGCAAACTTGATTCACCAGGATTACGCCAAGGCGCAATTAATTTAGCTTAAACGATAATGTCACACAATAAACGACCACTTAGTGCTTTAATTTTCCCTAATTCGAGCACGTCGACCAAGAAACGGCCTAAACTACCTGCTCTACCGGTAACCCTCAATAATACTGGAACAAACCCAAACCACTCGCCTAGCCTGGCTCATCATGCCTCCACAAAACATGACGATAAGTGGTATTCTACCACCCACGGAAAATTGAACATCACGGGAAATGCACTACTATCCGCACTGAAATCCTCGCTGACACTTCTACAACGGGGCAGTGGCGTCGTGTTTCCACATCTTGGATCGTCGGTGGCGGGGCTCCTTGAAACTCTGGAAGCCATTGAGGTAGGTTACACATCCAGGCGTCAATGGTATTCAAGACTTATTAAGTTATGAATAGACGGGGACATCCAACAGCCGCGAGGCGAAAGAACTAGCTTCACAACTTCCTCAGTGGGCTATTACGCTTGAGGGTCATATATCCGGGCCACAACCAGAGCAGTTGCTGAAGCGAGTTGGAAGACTGGTAGAGTAAGCAGCTTTTCGTGGCTATTGTCCTATGACTCAGCCTTTATCAACAGTGTTCTACGTGAACAAGCAGAATACATAAGGACGCAGCAACAACGAGGAAATTTGAGACGATTAACAGGATCTCAACAGGAGCTGGAAGAGTTGGAGTGGTGCCATCGACGCATAGATGCTGCATTTTCTCAGATTCAGGTACGTGCGAGTGAGCGAGTCATGGAAGGGGGTAATTGAGCGAATGGCATGGCATTAGATAGACGCAAGCCTTAGCGTATGGAGAAATACCGACGAGCAAATAAAGGTACGAGTACAGCTATTTGTATGAGACTCTGTTGATCCCGGATTAGGACACACGGCTAAGTGCCCTACTGCCAGCGCACGATGCTCGTTATGACTCGAGTCTTTCCGATAAGATTGAACGGGGCGAGTGTCTTCGAAACACAAGAGTCACAATCCTGGAATCTGCGCGTCGTTGGATATACTGCCCTGGTGAGGCGAGAGTCTATTGGGTCAACGGCATGGCTGGTACAGGGAAGACGACCATCGCGTACAGCATCTGCACTGAGCTGGAGCAGAATGAACGACTGGGTGCAAGCTTTTTCTGTTCTCGCGCATCGCCGGAGTGTCGAGACGTAAGCCGGATCCTTCCCACAATGCATACCAGCTTGCCCAACAATCCGAGCCATTCCGATCCGCACTCACCCGGATACTTGGCAAGGAACCAAACGTTGGACAGCGCAAGTTATCTGTACAATTCGAGTACTTGATCAAAATGCCATTGATCGAGGTCAAGCACACTCTGCCGGGAGGACTTGTGATTGTAATTGACGCCCTCGATGAATGCTCTGATCCAACCAGCATGACGACGATGCTCGAGACAATTCTCTCCCAATCCGCACATCTCCCCGCACGATTCTTTCTTACTAGCCGCCCCGAACCTTCAATTTCGAAAACAATTCTTAGTGCGAGTCTCAAACAAACCTCACGGTCAATCTTGGAGCTTCATAATGTGGAAGAACAGTTCGTAAAGGCAGACATCGAAACATACCTCACTGTCGCACTGGCTCAACTTGCTCCCACAAGAGAACAAATCGAACAACTAGCTGAACAAGCTGGGATCCTATTCATCTATGCTGCAACGGTGGTGCGATACATCCTAGCCAGGACGCCTGGAGCGAACCCCGCCACGCGCCTGAAAACCGTTCTAGATAAAACCACCAACAAAGGTAGCAGGAAAGATCGGGAAATCGATCAACTTTACAAGGCTATATTAGACGGAGCTCTTGGTTCCGAAGAATCGGAACTGGAAGAGGATGAAGCCGAGCTAATCAAGAGCGTACTATGGACCGTTGTATGCGTCAGGGAGCCAGTAACAAAAAGTACGCTGGCGGCCTTGCTGTACCTAGATGTCCAACATGTAGGAGCAGCGTTGCAGCCACTTCAGTCGGTGTTGCATATATCCGAAGGTAGCGATGTGGTGTCAACTCTGCACGCATCGTTCCCGGAATTCATGCTCAGCTGTAGGCGATCCGGATCCTTATTCTGCGATGAAAAAGCGCACAACAAATACCTATCGGAAAGATGCTTTGAGATCATGAAGAAACAACTGAGGTTTAACATATGTAACTTCGAGACGTCATATTTACTTGACGAGGACGTCCCAAATCTCAAGAGTCGAGTTGAAGCTGCGATCAGCCCGGAGCTATTTTATTCTTGTATCTTTTGGGTGGATCATCTACAGCGTTCTGATAGATGCGACACACTGCTCGCTCTCATTAACGACTTTCTCGATAAGAGCTTGCTCTTCTGGATGGAAGTGATGAACCTCAAGCAAAAGATAAGCAACGGGCCAAAGATCTTAATTCAGGCGCAGAGTTGGCTACTAGTAGGTATATTACATATATGGCGCACGTCGTCACTAACTATTATCTAGAAATACAACTACCACAACGACACCTACAAGTTTGTCCGCGATGCTTGTAGTTTTGTGACTAGGTTTGCTGCAAACGCGGTTTGCCAAAGCACGCCCCATATATACCTCTCACTGCTTCCTTTAGCACCCAGCTATAGTATGGTTTGGCAAGCGTATTGGGGGCAAACACAAGGACTACTAGACGTAGAAGGACCGATGAGGCAACAACAAGGCGCGCTCGCAAGTTGGGAACTTGGGTCCGAGGTCACAGCCATGGATTACTCGTCGAACAATGCCCGAATAGCTCTTGGATCCTACGATTCGAATGGACACGGAGCGATTCACATACACGATGCACACATTGGTACAAAGCTATCTCAGCCGTTCCAAGGCCACGGACACAAGGACCATATCAGCTGCATATCGTTCTCTTTCGACGACACTCGTATCTTATCCTGCTCCTGGGATAACACCTTGTGCGTGTGGGACGCTAGCACCGGGCTCTTACTC
The DNA here is from genome assembly GCA_037039685.1 of Ceratobasidium sp. AG-K. Lineage (NCBI taxonomy): Eukaryota > Fungi > Basidiomycota > Agaricomycetes > Cantharellales > Ceratobasidiaceae > Ceratobasidium > Ceratobasidium sp. AG-K. Next base: position 889,182 of record JAWNGF010000002.1, read on the forward strand.
AACGGGCCATTCCCTTTGCATGAGCACGACGGTCGGATCCTGTCTGCTGCCTTCTCACTTGACTGTAAACAAATCCTCGCCGTTTCCGAAGACTCAATTTCCGCTGGAGGGTTTCGCAACTCGATCCGAATCCAGAAAGTTAATTTTGCACCTTTCAATCATGTACTGGCGTGTTATATCCTCAACATATGGTCTGCCGTATTTTCGCTGGATCGTGGATTAATCGCAACTAGTTACCAGAACACGATTCGTGTTTGGGATGTGCTTAGGGGTGATTTACTCGTAGGGCCTTTCGAGGCTCATATTGGATCAGTCACTTCCCTCGCATTCTCACCCGACAGTACCCATGTTATATCTGGTTCCAGTGATGGGGAAATTAGCGTTTGGGGCGCACACAATGCCGAGCTTATCGCCGGTCCGTTCGCTGGTGTGGGGGTGCGCTACTCTGTCACATGCATTTCAGTCTCTCCCGACGGTAACCGGATCGCCTCTGGGACGGACCATGACATAGTTCGAGTGTGGGACGTACAAGAAGGAGTCATTTCTACGAGCATGCTTACTAGTCACCCCAAAGAGATCGACTCGGTTGTGTTTTCGTCGGACGGCACACGCTTTGTTTCTGGGTCGTCCGATGGCATGATATGCCTGTGGGACGTACAGGATTCTCCTGTTATCCTAGACTCCAAGCATCGCGCCTATGGAATCACAGTAGTATCCTTCTCCCCCGATGGTTCTCGCATTGCCTCGGGCTCGAAGCAAGGGACAATTCAGATATGGGACACTTTTAGCGGAAGTCCGTCAGAGCCTGTCTCGCATGTGACAGCGGACGGGTCGGGAATCGCGTGTCTCTCATTCTCACACAGTGGCACTAGCATCGCTGTTGGCTCCTATGGGGATCGGGCTACGGTACAGGTCGTAGATGCCTACAGCAACGCTTTACTAGCTGGTCCTTTCCGAGGGCATTCCGATTCAGTTACCTCGGTTAAATTCTCTCCGGACGATACGCGCGTTGTTTCCGGCTCTTACGATCACACCGTTCACGTCTGGGATATTTCGAGCAATACTCTGCTTAGAATACACGAAGGGCATTCCAAAGTTGTCAATTCGGTTGCATTCTCGCCCAGCGGCACACACATTGTTTCTGCCTCTAATGACCACAAAGCCATGATATGGGACGAACACGACAACGGGCCACTCGTACTAAACAATGACGACCAAGTCACATCCGCCATTTTCTCACCGGACGGCACGCATATAATTTCTTGCTCTCCAGGCGGCAGGGTACTGCTTTGGAGCGCAGGCGACGCTTCCCTGCTTTCTCAAACCTATCCATTCGGGTTCGACGAGTCGGTCACACAAGTTGCGTTTGCACCCGATGGTGTACGCGTCCTATGCACTTCTGGGCGCTGCTCGATCCAGATATGGGATCCACGGAACAACGAGTTGGCGATCAAACAACCATTGGAGGGCAACCAACGAGGCCCAGCCGATTCATTCGCGATCTCAAACGACGGCACTCGCGTTGCGTTTGCTCGTGCACAAGCATATAGCGATAGGGACGGTTGTAATCGTTCCATATGGACTTGCAAGGACTTTGATGATCCTCAGCCGCAAACTCCAATTTTCAGGCCGTGGAGGATTTGTCCCGACGGGTGGGTGGTGGATCCCGAGTTTCAGGCGTTGCTTTGGCTCCCGCACGAGTTGCATCGAACGTTTCCCAGACCGCCGACTATGCTCTCGGTCAGTCCCGAGGGTGCGATTAGGGTTCGGTGGACGGGTCTTTTGCTTGGGGAGGATTGGCACAAGTGCTATGTCCCTTGAGTCGTCCTGATCGGAATGTCAAAGTCATCTCATGCTTTACGCCACAAGTTGCCTCTTCTAAAACGTTTTTGTAGGATTTTGCGTACTGAATATGGCTTCTAGGGGTTTAAGTGTATTTTCGTTTGATTGAATTGAAACTGGTTTTTCAGGTTTGGATTTCTGTTGTTTTGGATGTTTTTGTACCAGCGCATGTATACCATTTCCCGCACGCTCCCAACCTGGCCATGAATCCGCTAGTACCTGACATATGACTTTATCCTTTGCTGGCTCAACAAAATAGAATATATGTTCTGGACGTCTTTTCTTTACACTCTGCAAACGCCGGTGTGGTTATTGGACTTATGACCTAGGACGTCACTTTATTTTAACAGTGCGTAACCACAAGTGGGTAGTTCGCTGTTTCGGCCAAGCAAATGGTCAAAGCTTATTAATATAGCTGGCGGATGATATCAAGAAGACCGTCTTTAGTCTATTTAGCAAAAGTGTCAACATAATGGTGTTTCATTTCTGGCCCAAGCGCAGCCAGTGCTTATCATTCTGGGCGTCACAATAGGTGCAAAAAATCACGAGCCAACCCCACAATAGCACTCCCAGTCAGATTTAATTTGTGACATCGCCTCGCGACTTTGCGCCTGCAAAACGACGCAACAGGAAGTCTGCGCTCGTGGACTCGGCGAAGCAGGCGGCTTCGTCACCCGAAATGACTCCCAAGCGCCTCAAGTCACGTGCGATGGAGTGGTGGCGGGGCTGACCACTCGCACGCGACGACCACGGAAAATGCCAGCGTCATTTTCGTCCTATGCGTCCCAGTTCCTGAGCCGATCGACGGCGACCAATGGGACGCCGATGTTCTACTCTGTTGCCGAAGGAGGTGAATCGCAATTCAACCTAGACGACTCGACGCACTCGCGGCGTTCTGCTGCCGAGCTCGATGACGATGGGCTACCGATGCTCCCCGGTGGACAGACGATATTCGATAACGGGGAGAGCGAGGATGAGGTGGACTCGAGGGCGAGTACGCCCCAGTTGCCACCAGCGCGGTCGCAGCACCTCGAGGTGGAGAATCCGTACTTGGACGAGGACGACTTGGACAATATGGACGATATGATGCCGCCTGATTCCATTCCGCTGATCGCATCCCCGCCGAGGTCGCCTTCCCCCAAACGACATAAACCCCCAGCGGCGGGGTGGTTGGCGCACTTGTCCCACTCGCAGGCGGGTAGTGCTCGGGCGATGTCGCCACTCGACGAGAGAAGACATTCGAGTTCAGAGGACGAGTACGAGGAAGACTCGGATTCGTCGGAGGATTTGCCGTTGTTCCCGCAGAGCCCGGTCCAGACACATGCGACACCTCCCCCTCCACGAACGCAGCGAGGGCATATCCCACTCGAGCCCTCTCGCACACACATTGATTTAACCGAGTCGCTGTTGCCCCGAGACGGCGTCGAGCGATCGGTGTTTTCGCTGCCAGACCCGGCTCGCACACCTTATCGCAAGTACAACGACCCCATATGGACTGCGCTCTGGTGCACCAGTCTGTTGTTCTCGCTCGCTGGGTCCATCGTGATCATCTTCTTTACAAATGTGCGTGCTGTTATTTCCTTCTTGGGCGCTGACTCACCCCAGACAGTCCCATCCCCCTAAGCCCTCTGTCATCCCCGGGCGTAATCCGACTACGCCGTTCTCGACGCTTACGCACACCATCCCGCTTCTCACGCTCGTCGTCGTGTTGTCGTCGGCGTTTGGCTATCTGTACCTCATCCTGCTGCGCTACTTTGTCAAGCCCGTGTTGACCGCGACCGCACTCGCCGCACCCCTTGCGCTGTTGTTTGCTGCCATATGGGCATTCGGAGGGAGCTTCATGTGGGACGGAGACGGCGTTGGCGAGACGTGGGGCGAGACTGTGGGGTACGTGGCTCGGCCAAAACAATGATCTCAGCTAATTTCCATTCTAGGCTGCGTCTGTTTTCGTTCCTCCCCCTCATCATTGCGTTCTTCCTCGCCAAGGCGCTGTACGACAGATACAAGCTCCTCCTCCGTGGCATCTCGACCATCTCGCTCTCCAGTTCGCTCATCCTCGCTTATCCGCCCCTCCTTGCGCTCTCCCTCGCATTCCTTGTCGGCGCGCTCATCCTGTCCATCCCGTTCCTCGCCCTCATCTTCCGGTTGCTGTTGGTTGGAACGTTTGAGCTCAAAGGGCTCGACTATACATGGAAAGTCAAGGGCTGGGCGTGGTGGATGGCCGTCCTCGTCTGCGGAGTCTGGATGTGGAGCTGGGCCGTCGTTCGCGGCGTCATGCGCGCAACCGTAGCAGCCGTCGTCGCGAGCTGGTACTACTCGTAAGTCCCTCTCTCCTACCCAATGATTAAGCTAACATTCCGCAGGTCAATCGACACCCCCTGCCCCTCTTGCCCGCCGCAACCGAAACGACCCGCCTGGCCGTCCTACGCGCCAGCGGCCCCGCCCTAGGCTCAATCTGCGCATCCGCCCTAATCTTAACCATCTCCCGCTCATCCATCCTCCTCCTCCGCACCGTCCGACGGCTCACGACCCCCACCATGCTCTCTAAAGCCCCCATCCCGCTCCCACCCGCAGTCAAAGCAGCGCTCATCGGGGGGCTGGTGGCGTTTGGTCAAGCCGAGATGATGGGTGCGATACTTGGGTGGTTGGGAAGGTTTGGTGGAGGTGCGGATGTGCAGGTGTTGGTGGGGGTGAGTGGGGAGAGCGTGTGGACGTGTGCGAGGCGTGTGCCGGGGCTTGTTGGGTTGAGAAAGGCTCGGAGTGGGGGAAAGAGGACTGGTAGGGAGTGTGAGTGCTTTCTTTCATTACGCAAATCATTTCTTTCATTACACGGGATTGCCTCTTGCATTATACGGAATCATTTCGCGATGATGTGAACGCTAATACACTCACTCACAGACCGACTCTTGACCAACGTACAATTCGCCACTGCACTCGCACTGGGTGTGTTCGCCGCGATCGGGGGGTACATCTTTGCTGCGCACGCACTGAGCGATCCTGCCTATGCCCCACTCGCTGCGGCCCTCGTCGGAGCTGGGACGTGCGCGAGCGTACGGTTTGGCGTGGGTGTAGTTGATGATGCGTAAGTCTCTCTTGCACCAATTATTACGTGGAATGGTCGATTGACTGAATGGGTACAGAGCTGATGCGTTGTTCATTTGCTATTGTTTGGATTACGAGACGGGAGTTGTCCCAAGGAAAGACGTTCGGGAAGCTGTAAGTTTTTTTCTGTACGACCTAGTATGCGGTACTAACGATTTATAGTTCGAGGGAACCGCACGAGAAACTGTTTAGTCCGACTCGCATCATAGACGGTCCTGCGACCTTGTATACCCCTATGCCAAACCTGCAACAATTCAATGATCTCGAGCACTGTCGTTTCGCATCTTCACCTCCCATAGACCCGAGCCCACTGTATCTCTGGCATCCATTCATCTTTTTGTCTCTGCTTTGGATTCTGCAATTTATTATATTTTCCGATTGAACGGGATCGAATGATTGATTGGCGATGTCGTATCACGTGACATGACATCTCGTGTGCTCGACAAGTGATAGATTAAACCCCTGTTCCGCATCGGGACGTGCCTCGAGATTGACCGTCATCGTTCCTCACTCGAGTGCTCGCTTCTCTATCGAATTTTGACCAATGTCGACCAATATAGGCCCGCCACAATGCTGAGGTCCCCCGTTTCAGCTGCTCTCCGTGACAGCGTGAAGAGGGCGCCAATTGCCTCCTATGGCTATTAGACTTTAAAAAAAACACTCCGTTGATCCATGAATAGCACCTGTCCGATTGCCTGTAATCCTTCCGTCGCATTCAGGTCCGAGATCGTACAAGTTGCCACGCATTTCCTCAAGAGATGTACCGGACTAAGCGGAGCGAGACACTAATCCCAAACTTTACCTGGTATAAATAACGGTGCTGTCCCGCAAGGTCAGTTCATCCCTACGATATGCGGGCTACACTATTCACCCTTTCCCTCGCCCTCGTCGGCACTTCTGTCGCTTTCCCTAGCGCTACCAACCATGGACATGGCGGGTGTCCCCATGCTGCTGCACACAAGAAGCGCCAGGCGGCGTTTGACCCCGTCAAGCAAAAAGTCGACGTGTCTGGCAAGCATGCGTTTCAGCCTCCTGGACCCAACGACCAAAGGGTATGCGGATTTCGTCATGCGTGGGGTATATGCTAATAGATTCTGTCTAGGGGCCTTGTCCTGGCCTGAATGTACGCACTTGGAGATTTGAATTACGAGTTGAGTTGCTAACTTGGTTTTCGTCGTAGACAATGGCCAACCACGGGTATATCAATCGGAGTGGAGTGGTAAGTCTTGAGCACATTCGAGTCTCCGGAAGGTTCTGATGTTGGGTAGACTACTTTTGACGAAGCTGTCGATGGTTGCCAAAAGGTGTTCAACTTTGGCTTGGACGCATGCATAGGTGTCACAGCTTTGGGGCGTAAGTAGCCTGCTACCAATGTCTTGGTGATGCTCATTTTTTGCAGTGATCTATGGGGGTAACACACTCACTCAAAAGTTCTCAATCGGTATGTCGTGCACCAAGATACCCCGAGTGATATGCTAACTTGTGCATTTAGACAATAAGGTTCCTGGCCTCGGGACCCCGCCTCTCATAGGTAATCCTCCAGGGCTGCGAGGGACCCACAACAAAATGGAAGGCGACGCTTCTCCCACTCGAGGGGACGCATATATTAACAACGGAGACTCGAGCACTCTAAGTTTGCCACACTTTAAGCATTTGCACGACCTTGGGTCTGGTAAGTCCGGTTTGCTCACGGCTCGTCTACTGCCGACTCATGTTTGATGGCGGTGTAGACGGCCGTAATATCGATGGTTCTGCTGTGATACAGCACCGAAAGTGGACTCGAGAAAAGTCAATTGCAGAGTATGTTGCGTTCGTATCTTATGACATGAGAGTACTTACCTTGCCACTTTATTAGCAATCCCTAGTGAGTGACATCCAGATACAGTGTAATGATAAATAACCCATCTCTGGCGGCATAGCTTCTTTTCTGGACCCTGTGAGTCGGCCTATACAAATTCGGACGACGCACCACTAACCTGATGCGTACTAGGTTCCTGTGGTCATAGTATCGTCTCTCGTTCATTTTCTCACAACTCGGGCATTCTCAAACCACTCTGTCGAGTATCCCAACGGTTTCCTTGGTCAGGAAGTTCTCAAGTCGTTCCATGGAGTGAGTGGGTCTAGCGAGAATATGAGCTACCAACGAGGGCACGAGGTGCGTAATACCCTCTGGCCATGCTTGCATTACTCATGGGTATTTTAGAGGATTCCCGACAATTGGTATCGTCGCCCCGATCCTTACACACTAGTAAAAGTTAGCGAAGATCTTACCCAGATGGCGCTGGAATATCCCGCGTTTCTCTCTGTCGGTGGAAACGCAAGTAGTTTTCCTGTCCCCACACGGGTCAGTCTCGCTGACACTATATGCAGACCGGAACCGTCAACAGCTTTACCGGTGTTGATATTGGTAATATTACTGGGGGAGTCTATAATTCAGCCAATTTGGTCAAAGGCAACTACTGGATCTGTTTGTTGTGAGTCAGAACTTACACAGCTCTCATAGCGCATATACTGAACGTTTTGTTTTTATTCGTGATAGGAGTCAAGCTACTGAGGCTACGGTCCTGGGTGGCGGTCCTGACCTCGTAGCAGCCCAGAGCTTTCTCATCGCTAAGTTGGGGCAAATTGTGGACAGGTCAAATTGCCCAACGATCTCCAAGTATAACAACACGAATTTTCGATATATTCCCTGGGGCAAAGGATCTTTAATTACATAGGTAACCCCCCTCCCTCCCGAAGTTATTTTTGTGCTTTATTCTCTCTTTGTTTGAGCTGCGTTGCCTCCTTCGTATACGTACCATCAATTCAATCGATTCGATAATTGCACATGATATAGTTGCTCTCGGACCCGTCCCTACACTCCGGTGGCTTCATGCACGCCTTGGCATTTGCCAACTGACATCAAAAACATTGTGTCAAAGTCCTCAAGGATCTGCGCAATTGATTCCGCTCTTCGGCTTGTATCTTCATATGGAAGTCTATTTTTTGGCAGCTTGGCGTCGGCATAGCTCACCTTCCCGTGAAGAAGAAAGGGATCTTGTTCTATCACCCCAAGTAGTTTGGGCAGCCTTACGTATTGAGCCTTGGACGTTTTTCTTGGCGTGCTAATAGGCTCGCCACTTGTGGTAATCCGCTGCTTGGTTGCTCTTTCTTGCCTTGATTCTAACCCGGACTGTGAGTTTGCGGCACATTTGCATGCTGATTTAAACCACTCATAAGCGTCACATCAATGGATTCGCGACATATCGCTCGAGATCCTGTACATGAATGGCTATTATTTATGTCTGTACTAGGTGGGCTTCTCTCTGGTTCGACGTCGCTGTCGTACACGTCGGATCAACCCCGCACAAGACTTTGGCTTACCGTCGATCAGTTTCTCGGTCGAAATTTAATCATAGTCGTTTGGAGGAAAATCTCAGACTCGCCGCTATAAATTCTGATACGCGACACCCCAATGCTGTAGCGAACCTCCCCCGCCAACATCCTCATGCGAACTGCTTTCTTGCCTTTTCCTTTGCCTTGTTTGGGGCCACTGTTGCCTTTCCTACAGCCTCCACTAATACACGACGGAAGTACCGGGTGCCCGTTCGCTGCTGGGCGAGAGAAGCGTCAGATGGGAAGTCCTTTTGACGTGGTCAAGCAGAAAATCGACGTATCTGGAGAGCACGAATTTCGTCCACCTGGGCCAAATGATCAGAGGGTAGTGTAAATTCAAGCTCTTCCGTAGTATTCTCGTTGAACGGTCCTTTTCATAGGGACCTTGCACAGGCCTTAATGTAAGTGCTCATTCAGGCGAGCCACAAAAACCAACTGGACTGACTAAATCGCTTGATATAGGCATTGGCGAATCACGGATACATCAGCCGTAGTGGCGTGGTAAGCCTCAACGCTCTGGTGTAGCGAATGTCGCGCTTCGATTAACTAGGTTCTTTTGGTAGACAACTATCACTGAGGCTGCGTCAGCCGGCCAAAAGGTATTCGGTCTGGTCTAGATCCGGGCATTATTTTTGGAACCATGGCCGGTGTGTGACAAAATAAAGAAGGTCTTCGTGTTTATTCAGTCCTACCTTATCTAGTCGCATACGTCGGAAAACCAAGTAGTGAAGAATTTTCCATTGGTTGGTTATGACCCTACTTTGTGACGTTTTGAGCAGTCTAATAGGTGGCTTTATTGCTAGGTGGGCCTGTGTCAAGCCTTCGGGAGCCCACTATGTCCGCCCCGCCCCCAGGCCTAAGCGCGACCCACAACCAAATGGAGGGAGACGCATCGCCTACTCGGAAGGATGCATACATGAATAATGGGGATGCCAGTTCTCTTTCTCTGGAGTACTTCAAGCACTTATACGACTTGGTCCCCGGTAAGTGAAAGCTCTCCAATCATACGTTTTTACTAACAGGCTGTTCGTTATGTAGAAGGTTCTTCTGGCACCTTTGATAAAGAGGTAATGATTCGACACCGAAAATGGACACGCGAGCAATCAATTTCAACGTATGTAGTTCGCTACTTTTGCGCAGAAAATCAAGCTGACATTTCCATCAGCAACCCTAAGTGAGTTGTAGAACTAATGCTTATTATGGAGCTAATCCAACTCCTACGCTCCAGCTACTTTGTTGCCCCGGTAATGTAGCGCATATACCCATACCACACAGCACTAACTTGAAATTCCAGGTTAGCGGACTCGCCGTGTCAACTCTCACACATCTTTTCATACCCGCCTTTTTATCTAACCACTCCGCGGAGCATCCGGAGGGTGTCCTTAACCACGACAACCTCAAATCGTTCTTTGCTGTTAGCGGGAGCGGTCCAAATCTCAACTATCAAAAAGGACACGAGGTAAGTAGTAGCAAGCTCTGGGTCACGAATACATCGCTTATTGAATGCTGTTAGCGAATTCCCGACAACTGGTACAGGCGCCCACTGACAGAAGACTATACACTTCCAGTTATCATGTCGGAGCTCGTCGCTCTGTTTGCTAAATATCCTGAGTTTGCCGCACTGGGAGGAAATGTGAGCCACTTTCCAATCCATAATATATGTACACTTCTCAACTTGCCCGCCTAAAGACAGGAAAGGTGAACAGTTTTGCGGGACTCGATCCGGACAATCTCACCGAGGGAATCTATAACTCCGCCAACCTGCTGGAAGGAAACAATTTGATGTGCTTCATGTAAGTTTGGGATTGCCATAATTAGTGCAGAGCGCCGGGCTCATGCGCCCATTTTCCCACAGGCTCCAAGCGGCACAGCCGGGCATGACCGGTGTTGCTTCTGACCCAGCGTTGAATCTTTTCAAATCGAAAGTGGGGCCGATTATGGGTAGTCTGGGGTGCCCGGAGATGTCGCGGTTTAACACAACGGCATTTGACGTGTACCCAGGAGCAAAGAATACAGAAGCTCCGTAAGGGTTGTTTGTATGATTGTGGCTTTGTCGAATAGTGCTATGAGATATAACATTTCACATTATTTGAGAATTGAGGAATGACATGAGGAGCATAATAGCAGCATACAGGGGAAGACGTTGGGTGCATATACTTGGTTGCTTTACAGTGGGGTTTGATAGATGCAGTGTTGGTCGGTGCTCTCCATTCCCCTTTGCGAAGGTACGAGGCCTGGTGGTGGTGGTGGTAGGGCTCCAGTTGAAGGTTCCGCGAGCCTAATGATGGAACCCGCTGTCCAATAGCCCGACTTTCCTACCTCATCGAGGTGTACCATATACAGCCTAGGAGCTACATGCCAAGAGCTCTTATCTCGCTGAACGGGATAATGTTATATTGACGAATGCTATTCTACAACATTTTGGCTTACCGAAATCCTGTCTGCTAATATCGCGGATATGTATCCGATGTGGGATTGTGCTTGCTTCCCATCAGTAGCCGACATCTGCACCATCACTTGCTCGCCCATCTACATTGGAGTTACTTCTTAAGTTTTTGTCTCATTAAACTAGAACTTAAGGTATTGACCTTGAACATGACTCTATTGTCTTTGAGCTTTTCCTCCAAATACGCTGGAACAATCCATTTCTCCTCTAGATCGGTCCAGATATTTTCTATTTCTCCGGATTCTCGTTCTGATATCTTTACAGTATATTGACAAGTCATTTTTGCCCGTTCGAGTCTATAAGTTAAGTCGTGAGTATATGCGGGTCAGAACGGCTCCGAATCTCGTACAGGTGGTATCAATTCTGCTTCCGCAGCGTCTCGTATTTCCCTCGGCATCAAGGCCTCAATAACTGTGGCACGATACCATTCTCCTCCGGGGGAGTACAGCTGAACTAGCACCGCATCTCCGTGACGCCAGAGTGGATATGCTGTCCCCCATGAGGTAAGTGGTGCGTTGGTGTAATTCACGATGGAGCCTAATGGCCGCCGTCGAGGACTTGGTGATAAAGCTCCTGCGCTTTTTTTAACCCACGCTGCATTGGCGTTGATTTTATATTGGTAGGTATTGTCAGGAACATAAGAAGGAAAGTTGGAGCCATGTGTTGACATGTTGAAAAGTGGAAGATAGCGGGAAGCAGGCGGTTCGAGTTGGTCAAGCTAGCGGGATGAAGCCTAAAGCGCGGTTTTGGACTTTTTATATAGCCTCTGCGTACCAGCCACGGACAACCGCACAAGGTCCAAGCTGCGCTGAAGCCCTTGGTTCGCATGTGCGCGCCTGTTTGTTTGTGGTCCTAGTGCGCTTTGTTCCCGCGTGCACTGCCACAGTCGGGGCTTGAACCATTCTCGCCTGCAGCCTGGCCTGTGTTGAGAGCAACTGGTTGGACCGCCAGCATAATCGAAGATGTCGGGCCGCGTCACAATGAACATACATATAGCAAGTGTCGAGTCTAAATAAGGCCATTTGTTGTTCGTTGCGCCAGATTCTGGACCCACCACAACAGAAGATTGGTAGTGATACGAGCATGCATCAGTCATCTCACAAGAAGCTAACGTGCAAAGCACTGTGAATATGTAATCCTAGTAGTAACGGCATCATCATACAAAACGCCCGTCCCCAGCCAACCGCGCCCTAGACCGCCTAGAACTTGAATTCCTTCTCCTTGTTCTTGCCCTTGGACTCCGCCTTGGCCTTTCGCTTTGCACTCTCCTTGGAAATCAAGTCTGAGAAGTCCTCCTTGTTGGCTGAGCCAGGGACACCCGCGTTGCCTCTCGACATGGCATCGTATTTGGCGCGTATTTGGTCCTGGGTAAGACCCTCGAGCTCGGACGCGTCGAGCGAGATGTCCACGCCATCTCGGCGCTACAATACCATAATATCAATATACAGCAAACAAGTTGAGTAAGCGTAGACGTACCCTGGTTGATCGCTCCTCGCCCAACACTGGCACTCCAGCTGCACTCGCTCCGACCGAACCCAAATCGTACCCACGCTCGCTGCCCATAAGTCCACGCACCGCTGTCTGCCGCTCGGGAACGACCTGGTACAGCTGCTTCGGCGGGCCACCAGTCGTGGTCTCGACCGTGTCGCGCTTGCGAAGCTCGAGGAAATCGGGCGTCTCGATCCCGCCAGGAACAGTAGACACCACCGACGTGAGGCCTGAGGGCGTTTCGAGCCCGGAAGGAGTCTGCAGGCCATCTGCGGGAGCTGCGGGTTCCTCCGTTTCGTCTTGTTCCATTTCTTCCTCCTCTTCTTCGGATTCTTCCTCCTCCTCGGAGTCTGGCGGGTGGCGAGTTGGTATTTGAGTATATTTGGGATGGATGCGCGCGACGTACCTTCCTCTTCGGGCTCGAGTTCACCCCACAGCGTTCTATCAATAGGTTCGGTCTCCTGCAAACAGAGTTCAGCTTGGGGAATGTGTGGCTACGATTGTTCTCACCTCGGCCTCTGGCTTCGCTAATACACCAAACACGTCACCATATAGCGGCCTGTTGTACTCATCCAGTGGCGGTTTGCCCCATCCTCCAGGATGGAAACCCCATTGCGCACTATGCACAAGTTCAAAAATACAAACAAACGAGAAGAGTTTGAATGCTCACCCCTCTGGGATAGGCGCATTGAGTCCAGGAATTTTGAGCGTGGGGTAGCTCGGTGGCGGGCCGAATCTTTGCATGCTAATCAGCCAAGGTGGAGGGGCGAGAGGTGGGATGGAAAGTGCCTCCACAAGTTCAGGAGAGAGGTCGCCCGGTCGCTTTTCTTTTAAAGAGGTCTCAAACTCTTTACCCTCATAGTACCTGTCCGAGATCCAAGTTAAACACAGCCCACAAACAAACAAAATAACTCACATTTCGCCATATCCAGTCAAGGGAGGCTTGGTCTGGAACTTGAAAAACGCATCATGAAGCTTTTGATAGTCAATATCGATTTTACCCATCTTGGGTTGCACTCGTTCGCGTGTCTTGGCTTTCAAGCTCATGTTGGCTTCCTTCTCCTTGACTGCGTCTCGCATGGTGGCGATACCAGTATCGGCGATGAACGCGGGAAGCTGGAACGGAGGCTTCTCGATACCACGCTTGCCCTGGAGATAGTCTCGCTTGGCCGACCAGTGCGCGGGAATGGGAATCGTGTTGCGGTAAGACTTGAGATGAAGTAGTAAGCGTGGGTCCGAGGCAGAGACATCGGTCCATTCGACGACCTCGGGTTTTTTGACGAGCTGTTTGAGTTCGGCGACCGAAAGCCTCGCCATTTTCTTCTGCTTTCGTTTGGACATCGTTTTCTTCTCGCCGTCAGAGGCCTCATCGTCCGAGGGCATCTCTTCGTCTGAGTAGATCACATCACCCTTAACATTGGGTTTATCTTCGCTATTCTGGTCAAGAGTTAACAAAAGTCAGCGACACGAGCGCTATGAGACTACGTACCCCTGTAGACGACTCTGACGCCTGGAAACGGGCAAAAACGTCGGAGAACGCTTCCAGACCAGGCGCTTTAATATCAATCGCCTCAGACACGTACTCGACATCACTCTGTCCATCTACATCCATTCCCCGGTCTGATCCCTCCTCGAACTGCCCGAGATGACAATGTCAACAAACACGTTGACGAGAAATAGCGATTACGCACCTTGACTTTGGGCGCGGCCTCAGATCCATTCTGATCCTTCTTGGCCTTATTCTTTGCCCTTCGGAGTTGGTTCTTTGACTTTGCCTTGGCTCCAGGTTTCGTTACTCCATTTGTGGACGGATCGACGGTGACTGGCATCGTTGGAGGGAACAACTTGTAATGCCAATTCCATAGTGGCTGTACAACTTTCCCTTCTGAGCGCTTAATCACCTCCGCATATAAGATCTCACTTCCTGAACTAACTCACTTTCAGCCCACCATCAGAGCAACATGCCGCATCATAGGCGCGAGCCCTACCATGTCAACCTCTTTACTCCCGGTCTTCCTCCTCAGACTCTGACCCCACATGCATATACGCACCTTCCCGACAAAGCCGCCCTCGTGTCCGAATTTCGTGGCAAGACGTTAAGTCAACTTCGAACCCCTGCGCTGGTCATCGATCGTTCGACCTTTGCAGAAAATTGTGCTCGGATGCACGAGAGAGCAAACCGACTTGGTACACTGTTTCGTGCACATGTGAAAACACACAAGGTTGGCTCTTTATTTACAATATCCTCGGCCATTAATCCTCTGCAGACTGCTGAAGGTGTCCGACTGCAACTCAAAAGTTCTGCCGCAGAGACAAGCTCAGTGGTTGTTTCCACGATCATGGAAGCCTGGAGCATCGCCCGTGCCGGCTTGGTTGCTGATGGCACCGTCACCGATGTGGGTTGAGCCTCTCGGAATTGTTGCATATCATTTAACTTTCAATAAGATTCTATACGGCCTTCCAGTATCCCCTGCCAAAATAGCCGACCTACACCAGCTTCGAGCAGCACTAGCCGCCCATGGCGCGGTCCTCCGCCTCATGATCGACCATCCATATCAAGTGCGAGCTCTTGAAGCATTTGACCGTGAGCACCCTCCAACGAACCCAGCTCTCTCGGAATGGAGTGTCTTTATCAAAATAGACGTCGGGACCAGGTATGTCTTTACTTACCCGTCTGCCATTTAGCTCGTTTCCTCAATTACGACTAATAGACGAGCCGGAATCGAACACCACTCGCAGGACCTCACCGGCCTGATCGACACTATCATCACACTCCCTTCGCGCTCGGTCTCCATCCACGGATTCTACGCCCATGCAGGTCATTCGTACTCCTCGACCTCGCATGACCAAGCTTCTGGCATACTCCATGAGAACTCACGGCTGTCAACGCCGCCGCAGGGCACGCCCTACAAAAATACCACGCTTTAGGGCTATCCGAGCCAGCCTTTGTGTTGTCAGTGGGTGCGACTCCAACTGCTCACGTCGCAGTCGAAGGGAATCTCCAAGTCCCGAATCCGTTGCACGGTGCAGTCGAGCTTCACGCTGGGAATTATCCTATGCTCGACTGTCAACAACTTGCGACCAACCTTGTCGAGACGAAGCACGTGTCTCAGAGAGTCTTGGCAAGTGTGGTATCATATTATACTGGGCGAGGGGAAGGGGATGAAGCTATGTGTGATGTAGGTGCGATAGGGATGAGTAAAGATCATGGTCCGTATCCTGGATATGGACAAGTGGTGGGTGTTATACGTGACGGTGAACAACACAGCTGGGAACCACGGGAAAGTGGATGGATGCTGGGCCGGATTAGCCAAGAGCATGGAATCCTCACAAGGTCCAGCAAGCATGCCCCAGAACAGGAGCAAGATATCTTGAGGTTGGGTGATGTAGTGGGTAAGTCCAAATCTCGAGCCGTGTTGACTCACCTAACCCTGTTTTAGCCATTATTGGCCAACACGCCTGCCTCACCGCGGCAGGACACCAATGGTACTATATTGTCGACTCAAAAGACGAGAGTAAAGGAACTAAGGTCGTCGATGTCTGGGTTCCCTGGAAAGGGTGGTAAATTCCGTACTAGCACGATGTATGCACTACAATACACCCTCAATTGGGAAATGAACCCAACGTGAACAACGTCTCCTTGCCCTTCTTCTTCTTCCCCTTTCCAGTGACCACCGGCGCAACCTCTTCTTCAGCAAGTGGCGGCGTAGGCGCTCCTCCCCACACATTCTGCTGTGGTGCGTTCTCTCCCGCGATCCGCTTCAATGACTGGTTTCCGCTCATCTTTGGTATGGCCACCCTCGACCCGGCCGAGCTTGGCAATTCGGGGAATGCACTCGCACTCGAAATAGGTGGGGCACGAGCAGCGGGCCCTGTCCTAGCGGGTTCAGGCGCGCGTGCTGGGGCAATAATCAAATGCTGGGACTGCTGCGCTCCGCCAGTACTCCAAGGCGTAGCAGAACTCGACCCAGATCGCGAGCTACCGGCACCACCAAGTGGAGGGAAAGCAGCTGGTTTAACTGGCTTTGGTGCTGCGCTGACTTGTAATGCCGGCGGGGCGGGGGTGCTCAGTCCGGCTGCGATGCGGTCGACACGGTCCCATACTGCATCTGCTGCACGAGACGAGCCACGCGAGCGACGTGAAGGTGCAGTCGAGTGCTTGACGTTCAGAACTCGCCCGCTAGCTATATCTGCGAATCCGGACCCAAGAGCAGTCGGGGTGAGAGACGGGAATTGATCGCGTTGCTGCCAGGGCAGATGGACATAAGTGACCCATCGAAGGTAGATGTATAACGCACGTACCTCAATTTTCATCCCGTTCCAAGCATTTAGGACGTCTTTTCGTTTCTCTTCGTCAAATAATGGAATTAGACCGTTGACAATCGTCGACATGGCGTTCATGTTCTCATCTAATACTGTATGGATCGTCCCAAGCATGTGTTTGGCACTCGATTCGGATGATTTAAATGACCTTATTGCACCTCTCACGGCGGTTACACCGTTCGGAGATGCATGTAGATTGAGTAGGCTCAGGAATTGGTTATGCCGTCTAATAAAATACGGTGAGTGAAAGTTCCATCTGCGATTTGTTCCACTTACTCTAGGGTCTCCGGATCAACATCTGGATCTGGCGTCCTCGTAGGTGACGGCCGAACGGGTTCTTGTTGCAGCGTAGCGCTTCCGCTCTGTGTGTTCCCTCCTTCTACAGTCAGCGAGGATCCAAACGCAGCCCGGCGGCTGCCTCCACGAGGGGCAGAGCCTGGCGGAGGTCCGGGTTGTGGAGGTGGTTGAATCGCAGCGCGCGCGGGAGGATCTCTGCCTCTTCCTTCGTTGGAGTTGGAGGACGACTGTTCCCTTCGCGGCTCGTTTCGTTCTCCCCTGCCCCTGTCTCCCCGCCCACCCCCGCTGCCGGCTCCCGTGACCGTTCGCCCAAATACAAATCCGGTTTCTACGCGACGTGCATCTCGTTTATCCTTGTTGGACATTTGTGATCCATGAGCGTCCATTTGGTGGCCTTGAAGATCTAGCTGAGTTGCAAATACGACGAATTTTTGTTCGAGACATGTATGATGGGTGCAAGGATAATGTTGGTCTTTAAAGTGCTGCTCAAGTTGCTCGTAGTTGCGGAAGCTGTAAGAAACATTAGGTCAATCACGCGGGAACACAATCGAGAACATACTATTGATCCCGGATTCCTTCACGTTTACAAACAAAACACTCTTCATGGTGTTCACGGAGGTGACCAAGTAGCTCGTCGTCGCCAAAGAAGCATTCTCGACAGAATTGACACATTGGATGGACTACGTCGGGGAGTCCTGCATCAGCTTTTTCTTGGGCGCTGAACCGGCGAGTGTGAACAGAGGGCATATGGAGACTAAATGTAACGTGGGAATAGAGTGTGTGTTCATGCGCAAAAATCTTCTTGTGACGAATACACAAGTCACTGTCTCGGAAGTTAGAATGGTGTGGCGCACCCATCATTGAAGGTACGTACCAGATGATCGAATCGTGCTTGTCCTTGGCGTGCCACTTGAGATCGTTCCACCCCTGGGCGACAAAATCGCAGTCCTCATCCGGACAATTGAATCGGAGCAAGATCAAAGTTTCCTCCATCATCTCTTTGGTCTCGAACGATATTTGCAGTTTCGGATCAGAGAAAGGGGTATCATTGGGTGTAAACTCGGCATGCGATTTCGTAGCAGATGTCGTGAATATAACCGACACTTGGGGATGCTACAAGCGCGCGAGGTCAGCCACCCCGCCACCCATTAGCCACACCCAGATTCCCACCTTGCAGAAAGTGCAATCCGCCTTTTTATACAGGGCTCGAAGCCGGAGAGCGCAGACATGACACGTGCGATGGTTGCATTCAGACAAGGCGTAGAACTTGACGGGTTCGGCACAGATCCAGCATAGACCCTCGTCGTTATCGTTGGAGTCCTCTAATTTTGGAACAGGTTGCACCGGGTTGGATGTTCCGTTCACGTTCGCATTGCCAGTTGTGGAAGTTCCTCCATTGGCTGCAGCACTACCCCCTCGGCCAGGGCGCCCACCTCTCTTTCCGCGACCACGGCGATTATTAGAGCCACGGTTACTATTCGACGACATATTGACAAGTAAGATAATCTGTTGTGGTAGACGGGAAGAGAGCGCGGGTGGCCAGCGGCGAGGAATGGGTCAGACCCGCTCGGTACCGAACCGTGTGACTAATCTCGAAATGAGTCACATGACTGCCATATCGGGAACACCAGCAGCCGCACCTCCTTGATATATAAACTTATATGGATCCTAATTCGACTTCTACCACCCATCGAATATTCAACATCCCGGAAATTGTTGATAATATTGTTCGAAACTTGAACCGGCGTGAACTTGTTCGCCTTGTGACTGCGTCAAAGGCAGTTCTTCAGATACACCGCGCCACTCCTTTGGGAAATCTTAGTACATCTAGATTTTAAAGCGCTACGCAACCTGGTAGTCCCAGACTTCAATTGGAAAGCGGTGCACCCTCGAGATTTCAGGTGAAATATGGTACGCCGTTGCTGTTAATTTGCAAATGGCATCGTTCAGGCCGATGCCCGCAGTTGCACGACGCTGAGCCGCTTGCTGTCAACAATCTAAGCCGATTCAATATCTATGCTCCATACGTCAAGCGGCTGCAACATCCCAACATATGCGACGGCCCCTATCTAGATTGGGCCAGTTTCTAATCTCAGCGGGCAGGGTAGATAGCGAAGTCAAATGAGGGAGTATGAACAGGGCTATCGACTGAAATACCCGACGGGATAGGAGACAGGCCATATGTGGGGATCTGTCACGTGCCTCGGGGTACTATGCTAAGACACCCCGAATCTTCGTACTGTTAAGATATATGGCAAACCGGACCCTGGCACTACACAAGATCCCCAGTGCTACAATCTCTTTCGCTTCGCGGGGCTCATACCCCGGGATATACATGGGAAAGTCTGCCCCCCATTTTCTCACGATTGTTCTCCCGGGTCGTTGGGGAGTGCCCAGACATTCAAACTTTGGCCAAACGGCGTCTATTGCGAATTGTTGGGCCAAGCTGCCAGTGGTGGCACATCTCTGCAAGCAGACAGTGACACCATAAAAGGGCTCAATCGATCACTCGAACAGCTACGTTCTTCAAGAGGCCCCGCAAACGAATATATGGCTTCAAACTGGAGGTTTGTCAACGATACGAGCATATTATGGTTGTGCGAGTGAGGCATAGTTTTCCAGTGGTTGACTCCTCAATATATAAGGAACCAGCCGTTGATACGCATTTCAGAAGCTAATTGTGATGCGACAATTAAACAATAGAAAAATGTTATGTGTGAGCATATAAACGCTGAAGTTCAACTTTGGTTGGTCACGGTGTACGCTGGGTCAGTGCTGACAAACGACGCTCCATCATAATCCTTAACGGGTGATATCTTTCAGCTGTTTCTATACATAATTGGTTGAACGTACCTAAAACTTCCACGATTACTGAAAACAGGATTCCAGTCGGCATAGTTGACCCCAAGCCAAGCTGGTAAAGCGCCTTCCCCCATAGATCGTTTAGCGTCAGCTACTAAGGACGGCTCGATCAACCACCAATGCGCCGCGGCTTCTTCATCCACCTCGCTGATCTGCAGCACGCGGTGCAAGACTGGAAGTTGATCTGTTCGATGCGTTTGATAACCGGAACCTTCAAACATTCGGTACTCGACTTTGAGGCTCCGGCGATCTGTGTCCCAGAATATCTCGTCAATCGGAAGGAGAGGGGTAGTTTGTGATAGGTTGTATGACCCCAGACCATTAGAGACCGCCAAAAAGTCCTGAATAGCAATGTTATTGGTGGCTGTATGCAGAATTATCTGGTCTGAGCCCACACCTTGTAGTCTTCCGGAAGCTGGATTCCGAGTCGCGTTTCGGCTAGCACAATACGCCTTGGCGATGCCGGCCTACATAAGAAGGGAATAACAGATTCGTGCTCGTCTTCCTGCAACTCGACCTCCCTCGCTTCAATCTCGTATAATAAGGTGGCCCAGGACAGATCCGCGTACGATCGAGGTTCTCCAGAACTTAGTCTGGTGTTGAGTGCGTTCACGACTTCAATTGTGATTTCCCTGGCACGAGCCTTGGTCAAGCCAGTGATCGACTCAAGGATAGACGTATCGGCTAGAATGCGACCGGCCCGTGGGGTGAAAGCTACATCCCGAGCCGCGCTTGAAACCAGGTTTACGATTCGAGCCCCAATCAGACGAAGCATCTTTCGAGCCAGATTCCAGTCGTGATATTTGACCGCTAGATCGAGAGCTATTGCGTGGGGACGAGAATCCGGCCACTCTTGCACGAGGAGGGGCATACTTTGCTCGATAAAGACTTCCAGGATGCCGAGCGCTCGAAGTTCTAACTCTGCACTAGGAAGGCTCTGGAACCGGTCACTTTTTGCTGGAATCAGCTACGTACAAGAAACACCTGAATGTACTTACTCGGGTCTGTTCGGATGGCCAACATCTCTTGGATCTCGCGCCAGCGATCCACAACCGAAGAGTCAACTAGCATTGATGGAGCTACGCCATGTTCCACTGCGCAAAAGTGGGACCTCTGCATAATCTCTATCTGATATTCCGTATAACCCAGTTGTTCGAGCCTAGCCGACCAATTAGACACGCCCGTCGGGATAAAGTTTGCCCCTCTCCAGATTAATTCGAGACCGACACGATCAACTGCATCACGGACGAAATCGAGCGAAAAAGACCGATCCCTACTCTGGCCAGACAGAGTAGGATCCCATATGGCGGCAACAATTTCTGCGGAATCGCCAAAGTGACCGTGCAGAGCCATATCCCGGGCAACAACTGTAGCAATCTCGACGACAGCATGGTCATCGTCTGCGTGTAAAATTCGACCGGGTTCGCCGGCAAGGCGAAGTTCAATGTATCTAGTCATGAGAGAGGCAGAGATTGCTGTAGCCCCCGCCCCCGAGTTTTAAGAGTCCCGTAGGGTGATCACAACCGCCCAGAGCAGACCTTGGGCGACCCCGCGGAAAAGCAATGCTCACATGGTTTCAGGTTCGTTTTCATTTCGAGCATAACTCTCGGTACTGCCGCCCATGGTGCTTTCAGGTGTTGTGGAAAGTGCAAGCCAATGGAGGTTTCCGTATGCATGAATCCAAAAATGGTAACAAAGGTCCTCCAAAAGGAGGCCCCGGCTGCTCCCGCTCGCCACAAACTAATCCAAATACGCAGCTTCGACGCTTGATTGCAGGTCTATCGATGGACTAACGCCCAGTAGCCCTGTTAAGTTATTATGGAAAATAGTTAATCGTTTTCAGTGACATAGACGACGCGCAGCGTTTACATGGTGGCTTGGTCGTCGTGCGAAAATTCCTCGCAACGAATGGTAGGCATACTGTATCTCACCAGAGCAGCCAAAATCGGCTATTGTTATGGTTCGTACTGGACCTGACCTGGCGCAAACATTGCAATTGATGATCTTCATGGGCGCTTATTTGTCATCGTCACCGTTCGATCTTGGCCTTCCGCTCATCCTTGCCTAGTCAATCCTCAAATCCCAAACTACAGTATTACTCACGTATCATAATGGTCGGAACGTTTTCAAAATGAGAGGAGATTACGCTCAATCTTGTCCTAGTAGCATGGGATCAAACGAGTCCAACAAACAGAGGAGACGCTAAAGGCGCAGCGAGATCGGGAACGAGCCAAGATCGATCGCTATATTGTAGTTGAGACGGATTTCTTTGAACGAGTAAGTTTTCGTGGACATGAAGGGCCAAGTAAGGACCTAGCGCGAACTATTCAAGCGAACGAGACACGATCTGAGCAAAGAATCCCTTGAGGCGACAACGGCTTTGCTGGGCTTGAATCCCGAGCTTTATACTGCTTGGAACTTTAGGAGAACTGTATTGGCCGACGGCATATTTCCTCAAAGGTTAGAGTTAGGAAGTTTATCTCGTACAATGGTCCTGAGACGTGATCCATACAGTTCTCCTACCGAGATATTCACGGCCTTGGATGGGGAGCTATCCCTCACGTTGGCCGCCTTGCAAGTTCATCCAAAGGTGTATTGGCTTTGGAATCACCGTCGTTGGTGCTTGGAAAACCTTCCCGATGGTCCACCCGATGCCGAGAAATCATGGAAATCGATGACCTGGGCACGGGAGTTGGCCATTGTCGAAAAGATGCTCAACCGTGACGCGCGCAACTTTCACGCTTGGGACTACAGGCGATACGTCATCTCCTCTATGCCCGAGTCCGACCGCCGCTCGTCAGATTCCGAGCTAGCGTACACCACCAGCAAAATTGAGCAAAACTTTTCGAACTTTAGCGCATGGCACCAGCGGACTAAAGTCCTTGGTACAATATGGCGAGATCATCCGGATGTAGAGGCATCTGCGAAGCCTGAAGGTGCCCGATTCAGACCGTCTTATCAATAGGTTCTCATCTCGCATTGGTAGAATTTGAGTTTGTGAGGAATGCGTTGTGGACTGATCCAGGGGACCAAAGCGCCTGGCTGTATCACCGGTGGCTCATTGGACAAGGTTCATATTTCACCTCGTTCCCACTTCAAACAGTTTCCGTTGAAGTTTAACCTAGGCGACGACATCGATACGCTCAAATCAGAAATAACCTCGATCGAAGAACTCGTTGCCGAAGTCGGAACTGATAGTAAATGTAAGTATCATGATGCCATCTATGCTTATCTCATCCGCTGACAATCTCCACCTCCACAGGGCCCCTTCAAGCACTCGTGCACTACAAGAGCTTGTTGACTTCACATGATCCGGCCGCAAAGTCTAGCCTCCTGCGGGAATGTAGGGGTCTAACCGAGCAGCTCATTCAAGTCGATCCTATGCGGTGCCAAATGTACCAAGACCAGCGTGAGCCAGCTACTAGAATGGCCACAGAGTGGAGTTTTATTGACATAGAAGCACTAGTCCATAGTTTGGCCGGCGAGTAGCTGGGCTAGAGTCTGTTCGGTTGAAGTCATTTGTACGTTAAATTTGCTGCTATAAGCGTTCTTTCGGTATATTATGTGCTTCAAAGACCCCTAGTTGGTCTACAAAAGATGGCCCCAAAATTGCTTGGCCGAAAGCAAAGAAAAGGGGCGCCGTTCTACTGTGGTTCCTGACACAGGGCGCGGGCACAACGCACGGATCTAGCAAGCACGAATCGACAGAGCGGGTAGATGGTAGCGTGATCACACCACATGTCCGATGGCCAATAAATCGGTGGCCCGCTTAGACTCCATGGAATCCAGGGACAAGCTCGTGAGATCACTTACCCCGCACTCGCCTTGCGCCGTCGCTGAATTTTCTAGCGTTTCCACAATCAAATAGATGTAGCTTTTTGCCGGTCGAGTCAAGGCGTTACAACATCGCTTGTTACGTACACTACCCCGCTTGCTCTCATATTTCAACCAGCGGAGGGGTACTCATCCCCGCTTTCTCACCAGTTTTCTACTACCCGCCTCCGACTCTTGACTAACGTCTTGTCGCAACCTGGGACTAGACCCGCCTCATGAGTCAAACTACAACTTGCCAAATCGAGCTTGATGTGCTTCCTGCCTTGGAGCGGGGACACAACTTTCAAAATTCTAAGGGCGACCCCTTGCAGACCCCCGAAGTTTTGACAGAAAGCGAGAGATATTTCTCAGGTGTCGATTCTCAAGGTTCTCGCCCTAACCTACCGCACTCAAGTCACGAAGCAAGCTCGGTAACCATCACGCAGAGTTTCGGGTTCCGCATTGGTAAAGTATTTATAGAGGACAAGGTTTTGTACTTGATAGGAGTGGGTCCCGCCGTTCGCGATTACAGTCGGCGATTGTTGACTATCCTGAATCATAGTCATGCATGGGAGTCTTTGCTGTGGGCCTCAATGATACGGCCACCGGAGCCAACCTGCCATCTATCCAAGATCATTATAATCTACCATATGCGGTTGTCTCGTTGGTTTTCCTTGCTGGATTTGGAGGGTAGGCATCAAGGCATGGTTCATCGGTTACAATCGGTTCACCAACTCACCACACAGGTACTTAATATCATGCATGCTTAATTCCGTGCTTCAGAGCGCCCTTGGGACGCATCGGGTACTACTGGTGAGTATTCTCCTAGGTTAGCGTTCGGGCCAGTTAGTAATAGCCTACCACTCAGTTGGCGGGGCTCCTATATGGGGGCGGGTCCTTGTTAATCTCGTTTGCACCACCGTTTCCGGCCGTGATTGGTGGGCTTGCGCTAATGGGATTTGGCGGAGGTTTCTACGAGGCCAGCCTCACTAGCGTTGTTTCTCACGTGGGTGTCGCACTATCTGAGGCGTACTATGCTTATTCCGTTTATAGTTCGAGAATAGCCGGTTCATGAACATTCTGTATGCGTTCTTCGGGGTAGGTGACGCCTTATGGTGTGCCTTGACTACACTAAACTGACGCAATATTTTCAGCTCGGGGCAGTAAGCATATTTCATTCGCACAATAAGGCCAGTAATAATCTCCGTAGTTGATATCTCCCTTTATTATTGGAGCGCTGGCTAAGGCTGGTATTGCGTGGAGAGTAAGTCGGCCGCAACCACCACTACCGTTCGAGTGAGAACGTTGACGCGACTATATAGCTATACTACTGGTTCCCATTCTCTTTGGCGGCGCTCGTGACAGTGTGCCACTTTATGCTATTCAAGCATTATGTACCTCCCTCTGAAGAGGACAACACCGAACATAGAAGTGTGCGCGCAAGATTCACCCGAATGTCGCGGATGAGAGTGACATGGTTGGATTAATTCCACCTCCGTTTTTTTCTATAGCTGACTCTCGGCCTGCATTTAGGGTAGGGATTGTTTTGATTATTCTTAGCTTTGCCATCACCGACACACTAAGTAATGTAAGTATAATCCGGCTTACATGTTATGGGTGTTAACGCGCAATGTTCCAGTGGTTGACCTCTTACCTCATTGACGTTAAAGGCTCTGGTCCCGACGTTTCTCGGTATCAGCTCTCCATGTTCTGGGCCGGTAAGACGCCTTTGATACCACCAGGATGGCTAAACTGACGTTTGATTATAGGGCTCACACTTGGTCGGATATTCTTCTCTCTTCCTTTTGTACACGTCCGAGATAGGATTGGCAACACTCTATTACTCGCATCGCTATGCGGGTCTATTGCTGTGCTTTGGGCTGTGAACTCCTCTGTATCAGATTGGATCATGATTGGCGTTGCTGGCTTCTTCCTAGGGTAGGTATATGCGTTACATTCATTCCCACGTAAACGCTAACCGAAACTCAGGCCAAACACCCCTGGTATTCTTTCGATTGTTTCAGCTCGCGTTCCACCGAGCCTCAGAGGGACTATCATGTCTATCACCATTGGTAAGTATATCCAAGACTTGGGCCTATCTCTGACCGGCCTCGTAGGATTGGGACTTGTCGGTGCAACGCTTGGGCCGCTGCTATTTGGTGTTGTAGTAGGGAAGATCGAGCTGGTTTGCGTGTTCTACCCCCTGTAGTGGTAAGCAACAATTTCATTTCTTGGTCTAGACTATTGTACTTACTAGTAACTATATAGATGGTCTTGTCTTCCCTTTCCGCTCTCGCGTTCTGGACGATCCCATCTCGGGAGAAACGTGACTAAAATTTGAGCGCAGAATAGGGGGTGATGATTAGCTACCTGATTTATTACCATTTGTATGTAATTTACCAAGACTTTGCTCTGAAGGTGGTGCAGTGATCGTCCCCAAATCGTGATCAGCGGGACAAGATGAAAAGTTCCAGTATCAGAATAACTCCAGGGGCTACCGGTACTCGGGCAACAGCTTGCAACACGAAAGTATACTATCCGTAATGAACCCACTATAATAGGTAGTATCAGCATTGAAAATACAGCAAATTTAGATCTAGAACAGCGGACCACGCATTTTTACGAATTCAAATGCATACATCCAAGCAATCAGTCAGCATTTTCGGCGATTGCGCAATGCGGGACCGAGCCGAGACCCCTGGTGGCCAGCCCCAACCCATGCTGATTCATTACCGGTTCCATGCTCCGACAACAGGAGCTAGCGAGCGCGTTATGACAAGCCCTTAACTTCTCTCCCAGTTTATCAAATGGCAGTTTCGCCTTATCATGAGATTCAGCCTTTCGGCTGGCGCTCCCTTGAGAGCCCTCTGCTAGCGGTCTATCTCCTGTCGTTCCCTCCATCAAAATCTGTCCCGGTGGCATAATGAGTCAAGCGACTGCTTGCCAAATCGAGCTTCACGCGTTGCCCGCTCTGGAACGTGGTCATCCGTTTGAACGGAACTTAGGCGCCCATGCTCACAAACCCGACGCGACGGCAGAAAGCGATAGGAATTTAAACCCCCGTTCTAACGACATTACCTCTTCGACAATCGTTCAAAGTGAGTTCCGGATAGGTAATCTTGTCATAGAAGAAAAGGCCTTATACTTGCTCGGGGTAAGCATGCCCCATTTACATCCTGGAGATTGTATAGCCAAATGTCAATGTGTACTAAACAATATCGTAGTCTTGTATGGGTATCTTTGCTGTCGGGCTTAATGATACAGCAACCGGAGCCAACCTTCCATCAATCCAGGAGCATTATGGCCTACCGTACGCTGTTATTTCATTGGTGTTCCTTGCTGGCTTCGTCGGGTAAGTACCAATGTAGTGAACGTAGTCAATAGCCTGAATATTCTTCCTAGATATTTCGTGCCATGCATGGTAAATTCGGTGATTGAAAACTACATCGGAACGCGCTGGGTTTTAGTGGTAGGTTTCACTTACAGCTGGTGCCATCATTATGCTAATAATCACTACCGAGGTGGCTGGAGTTTTGTACGCAGGTGGCTCTTTGTTAATATCGTTCTCCCCGCCTTTTCCTGCTTTAATGATAGGACTCGCCCTTATGGGATTCGGAGGAGAGTTCGATGACGCTTGCCTCACCAGTGTCATTTCTCATGTGGGTTCTCGAGATTAGATCGTGAAGAGTCATTCACAGCACCCATGAAGTTTGAAAACAGGAAATTTATGAGTATTGTGTACGCATTCTATGGGGTACGTAATTATAAATCAGAGCGAGATGATGAGCTAACTGGATTGATGCACCACCAGCTTGGGGCAGTGAGTGTTCTTGACGCTAGGCTTTACGCTTGTTATAATGAATGCAGTTGGTTGCTCCGCTTATCGTTGGAGCACTTGCCAAGACTAGCACTTCGTGGAATGTAAGTCGAATAAGAATTCAGGTATTAATGTGATATTAAGGTGTCCACCTTGCTTCTTTTGTAGGCTTATTACTGGTTTCCGTTCTCGCTGGCGGTACTTGTTACCGTATCTCACTTCTTTCTTTTCCATCGCTACGCTATACCGTCTGAAGAGGAAAGCGTCGAGTTTCAGGTCACTCGCACACGAGTAGCCCAAATAGCGCGTATGCCACTCACTTGGTGAGTGAAACGTTAGTTAATGAATTTATTCAAACTTACCGGCAGTACCAACTCGGGAACAGGGCAACAATAGGATTGATACTTGTCACCTTTGCTATTAGTCCTACGCTGGGAAACGTGGGGCATTTAGTCGGAGAATCAAAAAATGTACACTGATTATCCTTGCGGCAGTGGTTAACATTGTACCTCATTGACGTCAAGGGATCAGGGCCTGACATATCTCGTTATCAGTTATCAGTATTTTGGGCCGGTAAGGAATCCACTGGCGCGCCTAAGGGGGAGAGCCTGACATCCCGATACAGGACTTACCATTGGCAGGATATTCTTTTCGCTCCCTTTCGTACATCTTCGTGCCAGGAGTGGTAATGCACTTCTGTTACTATCAGTATGTGGAGCAATTACAGTGTTCTGGGCAGTAAACTCCGAGCCGTCGGATTGGATCATGATTGCAGTGGCCGGGTTCCTTTTGGGGTGCGTATATGCGCACCGTGACGACCAATATTGATTCGGCTTCATACAGCCCAAACAATCCTGAAATACTCTCCATGCTCTCCTCCTGCGTTCCGGCAAATCTGAAGGGATCAGTGATCTCTGCAACTATTGGTGGGTGCTAATCGGGAAGAGATTCGTCCGTCGTTATAAAACCTTGCACAGGACTAGGTCTTACAGGGGCAACTATTGGTCCACTGGTATTCGGAGTAGTAGTGGGGAAAGTAGGTCCCGGTTTGAACATACTTCCGCCAGTCGTCGTGAGTGAATAGGCCTCAACATGAAGCCTCTTGAACGTCGATTTTAATTAGGATGATTCATGTAGATTGTGCTTGCCGCGCTGTCAACTTTAACCTTCTGGGCGATTCCATGCCGCGAGAAGTACGACTAACAAGCCATCTATTATTCATAGCATCGTCTTTGCTGGGCTATAGTTAGAATATTTGGGTCTACCACGCATTGTTTGGCCATGTGATAGATACGCGATAGTCACGTGAAGAGCTGTTGTTTTGACTGATCCACCACCGTAACCTATCATAACCCAAGTTGCTTTTCTCTTCGAGTCGGATTGTCTATAATGGCTCGTGAGATTGCAACTACTTTCAAAGGCTCTTCTATGCGTTTCGACGACGAGAGTGATGAGGACGAAAATACTGACGCCCAGGGCCACAGTAGTAAAGCTGTGGTTCGACCGAGCACTGTGGCGAAGGTTTGCTCTTGGGGTGATTAACCAAGTTAATTTTACTGAAAATTGGATTAGGATACTTCTAAACTCTTTGTCAAAGATGATACGCCCATTAAATTCTTTATTTTGGACGAGGGCGTTTCCTGGAGCATAGTGGTTGAGCTAGAGCAACAGATCGCTGTGGGTAACTGTATTGTCTGCTTCTTGATTTACACTCACACACAGTTTGCCTTAGGAATGCGGCGGAACGGTGGTTTCAAAGCGGCCAATAGAAGGATATGTTCTAGTAGACACACGCACTGAGGAGGCAGCTAACTACATATCCTCCCATTCGACAACAACAAGGCGCGTGGTATCATACACATTTGTCAAGGAAAGCATTGCTCGTGGAAGGATTGTTCCGTATTCCGAGTTGGCGCTGTTTATCAAAGAAGATAAACCGGTAATGTTCCATTTGCATGAATCGTTGGGACGGGAGGAGTCTGAAAGGCTCATAGACGCGATTATGGTAAGTTTTGCTTCGGCTCGCTATTCTGTCCCAATTCAGTCTCTCTTGATTCAACAGCTTGGCGGAGGAAATCCGACCGCGAGCCTTAGAAACGCTCAAGTTCTCATCCATGCGGACGATTGGCTCGACAAAGCGTTAGTCGCACGAAAATACAAAGGAATATCCCTCTACGAAACCGTGAAGTGGCTAGAGGCGTGCATTGGAGCCAAGCGATTTTCATTGGGCGGCGCGGTTGGGACAATCCCAAAACCGGTTACGAGACCCGGGAGAAAGCCTGGAGCGTGAGTTGTTCTGTCCCGGGTAACTCGATCCTTGACAAGTAACCGCTATGCAGGCCTCGCACCGATTATACTCCACAGGACGATAAATGCCTGATTGGCTGGATGGCCCAATATTTTGGGAAGTCAATGGCTGGCCGAGCAGGGAATAAACCGTACCAGTTGATGACTCAAAATGTAAACATCCAACCACATTCGCAATACGCTCATAATTTATTTATTTTAACTAGCCTCAATGTGCGGAATGGGCTCACAGGCATACTTGGCAGTCCTGGCGCGAGCGGTACAAGACTAGGAAATCCCATTTTGACCCACTTATCGAGGCGCATATTGCCAAGCACCATAAGCGGAAGCTGGATGATGCTGAAAGCTTCGTTATGAACGATGAATCGGACGCCGATGATGACGATGATGGCCCTCCTCGTCCCACTCCTAGGCCAAAGAGAAAAATACGGGACTCAAGCGGCACTCCGGGTAAGCCATCTGGATCCAAGGTTCCTGGGGGTAAAGATGCTCGTCCAAGCAAGAAAGCGAAGACGACACGTCCTGCCCCGAAGGGGACAGAAGAGGAAGAAGAAGAGGAAGAAGAGGAGGAGGAAGAAGAAGAAGAGGAGGAGGAAGAAGAGGAGGAAGAGGTACAAATTAAGTAAGACATGCCACTTTCGGTTGATTGTTTGTCAAGTGACTGGATATACGTCAGGATTTCCGCATCACAGCGAGATACCAAATCTCAAAAACCTCAACCGAAGAAGAAAGCCAAAGCACCTCCAGAGCCTGAACAGGGCGATGATGACCATGAAGACTTGCGGATCAAGTAAGTGGTGCAATTTACATTCAAGTGCCCGTTGGCTCACCGCATTAATCTCAGGACTTCCGCATCTCAGCGATCGAACAAGCTTCGTCGGCCTCCATCTCCGCCACTTGGCTCCCCTCCCTTTTCCCCGACTGAAACAGGATCTCATCGGCGCGAATCAGGGCCGGGACTACCTCCACAAGACGCGAGCGATCTCATCGAGGTGGATGAATCCCAAGACGAGTCCCAGGGATCTACCCAAATGACGCCACCATTCGGTATCCTGGAAAATTCTACGAATGCGCAAGATGAGGTGGACCGTCTAAATGCTGAGCTGGCGACTGTGGAGCAGCAACCTCAAATCAGTGACGAAGAAGCCGAGGAGCACGAAGACCCAGATGTTGATGTTGTTGGGGTAACCCAAATCGACACGCCGCCCGGCTCCCCCACGGCGCGAGACGAGGATGGATACGAAGAGACACCAGAAGACGCCGGCGGGACCGAAATTGAAAATGTATCAATTCAACTTCTCCAGATGGCCGACGAGTTTGGGGTCGCCCTGAATAAAGTCAAGGCTGCATACGAGGCGATTTCATCTGACCTGGATGACGGAGAGGCACTGGACTTGCTAAGAAAAGACCTCAAGAAATCAAGAAAAGCTAGGAGGGGTAAAGGTCGGGCTCTATGATACTCTTATCTTCGTCTTTGTCTCTTTCGTCCATTGCCAGTCGGTCTTTTTTTGAGCATTATTGTAATCCAGCTCCCTTTGTAAGGAGACAAACCCTGAACTATTGATTGATCAGTTTGAATATGTAATTACTTTTTACCTCTCATCTTCAGCACACGTGATCATGAGCTCTCACAAAGAGGAAGTTACAGCAGACAAGTGCCCGGTCGACCACACAAACAGCGAGGCATGGGCGAACATGACGCGGCCTTCGTGGCATCCCCCTGTTCCTGGAACTCGTGCTTCTGCCAACACATCCTTGCCGTCTTCGCTTCCGAGGGAACGTGAAACATCGACCATCCCCCGAGTCGACGGACAGAACTGGGTGTATCCCTCGGAAGCACAATTCTTCGCCGCCATGGCACGCAAGAATCATAACCCCCACGCACCGGACATGCGCGTAATTGTACCCATTCATAATGCGGTGAACGAGAAAGCGTGGAGCCAGCTGCTAACCTGGGAGGCCGGAAAGGGCGCGGAGGCATGTGGGGGGGTCAAGCTGGTCAGTTTTAAGGGCAGGCCAGGGGATCGAACGCCCAAGGCGTGGCTCAAAACTCTGATTGGGCGAGTCCTCTTTCACAATGACTTGTTGAGCGCACAATAACTCCTTGTGCAGGTACCAAGCCCCGTTTGATCGCCATGACTGGGTGATCGACCGATGTGGCACACAGATGCGATACGTAATCGACTTTTACACCGGACGCTCATCCTCGCCCAGCGCGGGGTCGTCTGGACCCATGCACAGCTCCCAACCCAACGTGTCGTTTTACCTTGACGTACGGCCGGCTATCGACAACTGGGAGGGGCTCAAAATGAGGCTGGAACGTGCTTGGACGGATCTGACCGGCTGGAATGTTTCATGAAAATCGGGTTGTAATTGTATTTGTCCACTTACATATTTTTTACGCTTATATCGAGCTATGTGCGTGATGTATCTGATACGTCTCCTACCCGGCTTAGTCGACATTTTGATCTGCATCGAAAGTCTAGAACGTGCACACGACCTCGTGGATTGATTGATAAGCATATATTGAAAAACGTATCGTGACAGCCGGTCAAGAAATATACAGTACAGCATATTCGAAACTGTAAAAAGTACTTAGAAGATGAAACCAAAAGCGCTCGCGAGAATGCCAAGCAGCATCCCAATCCTTGCAATTGGTAGGTCACTTGCACCATTGGCATTTGAAGGAATCTAAGGAGTAATATGTTGGAATCCAAGTCAGTTGTTGGAAAGAAAGCGACGCACCAGTGACGTCTGCAGACTGGCAGTGAATGAGGTTGTTGGCATGGTCATTGACGGGATGCCGGTAATTGTACCAGATGTAGCGATCACAGA
Source organism: Ceratobasidium sp. AG-K (assembly GCA_037039685.1). Lineage (NCBI taxonomy): Eukaryota > Fungi > Basidiomycota > Agaricomycetes > Cantharellales > Ceratobasidiaceae > Ceratobasidium > Ceratobasidium sp. AG-K. The sequence continues at coordinate 921,689 of JAWNGF010000002.1, forward strand.
CACGCTTTGAGACGCACTACCTGACGCAAGTGCGGATCGAGGACAAAAAGTTACCGTGTAGTCTGGGTAGCTCGAGCCTGGACAAGTTTGCAGCGAGGTACCCGACGTGACATCCTGTGCTGAGTTCCGGAGCTTTGTATTAGACGCAGTGCACTTGACGGGGCCAGACAAAACTCACAATACGCATATGTAAAAGGGCACTGGTTCTTGAAGTAATCATAATACGGAACACCGCTGGTAGGGCACGCCCCTTGCTCCCCGAATTGACCTGTGCAACAAGCGGCACTATTGTCCGGAGTTCCGTCTATGTTTGCGGTACATGCCGATTTGCATCCAATGGGCACCGTGTTGTTCGTGTTCGGAGCAAAGGGACCGCGAAGAGCGTCCGGACCTGGTAGACGGTTAGATTCCTCCACGATGATCGCAAATAGGGTCAGCACATACAATTAGCGTTGAGGTCTACCGCGCACTCAGCAATACCGCAGTTCTTTGCACTAGGAAGAACCTGAAGTGGAAGGTTGAAACCAGTGACCTATAACAAGACAAAAGAGGGGAGCATCAGAAACACGAGGTCAGATTTGGAATAGTCGCAGATAGGGTGCCAATCCTCGCCATGGTGGACAGTTCGGCATGGGAAAATCACTTACAATAGAGATATCGTAATAGTCTGCGCCGGAACCATCTCCAGGAGCCAATGTCCATTCAGCGTGTGTTGTTGGTGAGGTCCCCGGTGCCGTACAGTACAACCCACCCGGGCAACCCCCCGAGACGCATCCTCCCGTGGTGGTGTCTGTATCCGGCGGAGAATTCCCCGAAGAAAAGTCACAGTCTCGGCGCGCCCATATCATTCCACCAGCCCAACCTGGTGAGTGACGCGCAACAATAATAGAGTTCAGATTTCCTAATACGGCGGCTCGAAAAAAAGGCAAATGAACGTACCTTCTGGCACAACAAAAGAGCGTGAGCTGCCGCTCACGGACTGCCAGCCAGTTTCAACCCCAGCGAGTGTAACTGCTGATGTACTCGGAGTAAAAATGGCGGGCCCTAGGTAGGTAAAAATATAAGTCAAGTACCATACAGCATTGAGTACGTTGGGAGCTACGAAAAGTATAAAACTCACAAATAGTAAACGGGCAATCATTATTTATAGTCCATCTGCGAGCTTGTACTGCAGAAATGTGTGCAGCAACGAGAAACCCACGGAGACCCAGAGTAAACCCAGAGTTCGCCGGCATATTCAATTGATCAGGCGTCCACAAAGGTAGATCAGAGCAAAAATATACAGAGAAACGATACAGCAGCGTTCACTACAATAGTAATAAGAGATTCAAATATGAATTGTCACGAGCAAACCAAGGGGCTGATTTTTGGTCGTGTCGAGGTCGTAGAGTGGCGGTCGTGAGAAGAGGGCGAGTGGCTCTTGTGGAAGACACACAGGATTCAAAAAGGAAAAACAAGACCGCGAGGATGCCGCGTGTTACGCTTATGCGTATCAGCCCAGCAATAGTTCCACTTGGCCGCTGCCGGCTTGCCTCGAGGTCACTGCTCGGCGCTAACGTCAATTGTTTGTATACACGTGACAGTGACGTAAATCCCCCACAAAACAACGACAACCCAAATAGGACATATCAAGAGCTGAAAGGCAAATAGCTTGTTCACATTCATTGAAGTGACCGGTACAAAGAGATTCTCCATGGCCAAGCGACTCGTGTAGTTAACACAACCTCACGCCGCTGGTTGTATTCCACCCAGCTACGTATTGGCCCGTCCTTCCAAAATATCGGTCGTCCATTTGATAGTCTGCGCAGTGGTCCAATAATTTCGATAGCTGGGGAAAGGAAACTCAATAAGATCGAACATCCTCCCAGCATACTTCCTCACTCACCCAAGTGATTTTCGGAGTCGGCTATCGTCAACAACAGCATCCAAAAGCGACATGTCCCACATCATGGGCTGCATATACGAGAGCTTGCTATCTATGGCCCATTGAGGAAGGTGGGGCACCGGACGGCCAGTGATTTTGGATAGTGCCCCGAGAGCCAAGTAACGCGCAAAGAAGTATACCTCAAGTATATGCGAAAGGATATACAATGGCAATACTAGTTCATTGAATCTTTATTCCCTAGCTTGGCGTGGCGCGTTTTAAATAACTTACCTGGGACGGTTTCGAAGCGTACACCGGTCTGGCTGTAGAACTATTTGCGCAAGGGGTGATATTAGCGACAGGGGCTGTGTTACCTCGGGCGAGAACGCACCGAAAACATGTACCGAAATTCTCCCAAGGTATAGGTGGTTGGCTGCCCGGTGATAGCGAATGCTTGACCTGCGAGTCCATCAGGTCTATTGGCGAGCGCATCTGACAACTGGAGCTGGGCCCGTGCGAGGTCCCATGGATTGATGGCATTTGATGCAAACCTGAGTCAGATATAATGAATATGTGGCGGTTAGAATGACAGGCGTGGTAGACTTACCCGTCACCCCAAGTAGGATGTGGACCAGGCTTGTCAAAGTACTTATAGTGTGTTCAGATGAGTACCCGTAGACTTTATGCTAACAACATACTCACGAAGGAGAAAAAGATCGACTGCGGACCAGCGATAGCCCTTTAGTGTAACAAGTCAACATGTCAGATTATGATATAATCACGTCAGGTGAGCTGCTTACATTCCAGGCCGGAGGACCCCCGTTCGGATGCCTTTAATCCCATCTGCGGCACGCACGATCCTATCTGCCTCTAGCTTGGTGGTGCAATAATGGTTCCAAGTAGCTAAGGCATCGTCGGGTATGTCATCTCTCAAAACGTGTAAATCCCGAGACCCCCACAAGCCGAGCCTCAGAAACTTGGCAGCGGGCACGAATAGGCCCGCACTCGAGGTGTACACAAAAGCGCGAACAGAACCTAGCTCTTGCGATGCCCTGAGTAGATTTTGGGTACCATCGACATTAACTCGATAACTGAGGTCCTTCAGGTATGCCAAACGCTCGGCGTTCCGAATGACTGCGACCGTATGAAACACGACATTTGCCGTACGTCCCGTGTTGCCAAATGGTTTGGAAATAGCCTTCTGGACGGATTCATAGTCCGTTATATCCGTTTTGACGAATTCGGCACGAGAGACGTGATCGGGTGTATTGGGGTCCCGGTAGAATCTAGTATTAGGTGTAACGATATCAACGATGCGAACTAAGGTTTCGCCACGTGCTAGCAGTGCCCGAACGATGTACTGCCCCACAAGACCCGCGCCTCCAACAACAATGTATGCCTCCCCGGTAGCCCCCCCATCGGCCTTGATGACGTTGGCTATCTCCTCGGCCGTGGGAACCACGACCTTTGCAAGCTCTTCGTCGGATAGGGGTTTGCCAGCATAGGCACGGGCAGCAGGATGGGGTGTGGATAGCCGTTTATGAAGGGCATATGCGTATGCAGAAAGAGCGATTCCTGAGAGAATCCAGAAAGACATGTCGTGATCGTTGAATAGTCCTCCGTGGACGTCGAGTTTACGAAGGCTCGAAGTACGGGCGCCTGTTTATGGGGGCACCTCGGCCAGTCCCTGGATTTTGATACGCAGGTAAACTGCCATATTGGGCAATGAACCATAGAGTAGCATGTCTACCAATGCGGAATAGTACCCCGCTGCCTGGGAGTAAGACCTAAGATACAAGTGGGCAACGTGGGGGTGGTGATGAGGATACGAGCTGGTGGCAATTAGGTTGCGCTAGTGGATGAAATCGGTAGCTATCCTCGAACCTTGCCGCGCGCGTTCATCTTCAGCCTGGGTTGACGTATGATTCTCGCGAGAATGAGGAAGAGTTTACAGGTCAGTCGTTTGAGAACAGGACTCCTCTGAATATCGCGATTCATCCACCAGGTCTATCTAGGGAGCTCGCCACCGCCAGCACTGCAGTCGGTTGCGCTTCATTACCCTTCCCTGATCGCAAAGATATCGGTACCAGGCTAGTCGATGGCTCTCGGCCTCGGGTGTCCGTTTTCACAGTTGGTCGTGATCACTGTACCAGTACGCTCGCTGGTGCTCGTGTATCCATAGGCTAATATGACGTCATATGGGCTCGGCGCACCTCCCGGGTAAAAAAAGAAAAAAGCTGCGGCATTAGGGTTGTCATGTCCTTGACACGTAGAAGCGCGCGTAAAACGGACTTCCCGAGGCTAAACTCGAACCTCCGCCGGAACCGCGAGCGCGAGTCGAGTGTTCGGAGCCCGGAGTCAAAGTGCGAGCCTCGGCGCACACTTTCCCTGAGCCACGGCCACGTGACACCATTTCATCAGCCACATCCTCCGCACGTCAAAGCGCCGATCATCTCTGATTCTGCAGCGGCTGTACGTACACGCACAAATCCAACCATGCTCCTGAGCTCGTAATGCGCGGTTATCGAGGTGGTTAGATACGGCAGCCTGTTTCCTGTCCCCCCTAGGCTGTTACTTACCGGAAGAACCAATTGAACTAGTGGTTTTGGCAATGGTTTTCATCATGTTACAGGATGGGGCTGCCGGGTGAACCGCGACGCGCGCTGAGGATAACAGCCGCAAGGAAGCAAGCGTGTGTCAGGTAACTTACTGTGCTTGTCATCATCCGGCGCAGGATCCAGCCTAGGTCCAACCAGACTATAAATCCAGACATCGGGTGGCCTTGATCGATAAGTTCTTTCAACCCCCTCACAGAATCCCCTATTTCCCTACTCGTAATATTCTACCCCTAATAGACATATTCTGCTTTCAACAACAACCACAGACAACACAAGCATGGAGAAAGGCGGCCCCGCCGAACCCACCCGTACCGACTCTGTTCGTGCCGACTATTTCGACAACGAAGGATGTGCTGCTCTTGATCGGACTCTCTCGCGCATCAGTCAGTCTGGTGCTCAACAGGTAGATGACACCAACTCTTCTGCCTTGGGCACATTGGTCGAGGACCGAGTCGAGGAGGAGAAGTTTGACTTTGCGGATCGGCTCCGAACGGCGCTGGACCGAATGGACGAAGAGGGAATCAAGAAGCGCGAGCTTGGCGTTGGCTTTGTGGTATGTTTTTGCGTGGCTCATTACTTCGATTACTGACCCTATCACAGGACCTTACTGTTCGTGGATTAGGTGCCGCGGCCAAGTACCAGGACACGGTTTTCTCTATGCTCTCACCGAATAATCTGCTCCAGAAGGTTAATGAGCTGAGGCACCCTCCTGTCAAGGACATCCTGACCGGCTTTACCGGAGTGGTTAGGAGTGGAGAGATGCTTCGTACGCATATACGATTCTCAGGGTGAACTTCGCTAACTCCGATCCTAGTCGTCCTCGGGTCTCCCGGCAGCGGCTGCTCAACGTTCCTCAAAGTAGTTGCAAATCAGCGACAGGGCTACCACGAGGTGGCGGGAGAAGTGTCGTATGATGGAATGGGCCCTGATCATCTCGCGAAGCACTATCGAGGAGGTATGTGACCGTCTGAAATGCAACACCGCTTGCGTATTGAACCTGCCTGACAGACGTCGGGTACTCGCCCGAGGATGACACGCATTTCCCCACTCTTTCGGTGAAGGATACGCTTATGGTCGCTGCGAAAATGCGTGCGCCCCAGCGCCGAGTTGGTGGTATTACGCGTCCGGAGTTCATTGAAGGTATGTAGTATCCATCTTCAGGTTCAAGCCAGGCTAATGAGCATGTATAAAAGGCGTTGTAACGACTTTGGCGACTGTCTTTGGTCTTCGACATACATTCGGCACCCCGGTGGGCGATGAGTCTATCCGCGGCGTCTCTGGCGGAGAGAAGAAGCGCGTCAGTATTGCCGAGATGATGGCCACGCGAGTGCGCATTGGCTGCTGGGACAAGTGAGTTCTCTGCCCGTTCAACTGTCCCTGGTACTTAGACAAGTATCAGCTCTACTCGCGGCCTCGACTCTAGCACTGCATTGGAGTTCGTTCGTGCTCTGCGCATTGCTACCGACATCGGACGAGCCACCACCGTCGTTACCATTTACCAAGCTTCCGAACAGCTCTACAAGTGCTTCGACAAGGTCTGCATCATTTATGCCGGCAAACAGGTGTACTTTGGCTCGGCCGAGGATGCACGACAGTACTTTGTCGACATGGGATGGGAGCCCGCCCCCCGCCAGACCACCGCCGACTTCTTGGTCGCTGTTACCGACCCGCAGGCCCGCACCCCGCGAGCCGGATGGGAAAACCGCGTCCCTCGCACGGCTGAAGAATTCGTCGCCTACTGGAACAAGAGTCCAGAAGGACAGGCGAACCATGCTGATGCCCAGGCGTACATCCAAGCTCCCGAGGACGGTCTTTCCGGCAAGGGTCAGCACTACAAGGAGTCTGCGCATGCTGAGCGTGCCACCACCGCAAACCGCAAGAGCGCGTACACCGTATCAGTCGGGATGCAAGTTCGTGGTATCATGCTTCGCCGAATCCAAATTCTCCGCGGTCAGATGGCGGCTCAGGTGGTCACGAATCTCGTCTTCATTATCCAGGCCGTGATCATGGGCAGTGTGTTCTTGAATATGCCTGCCGCGACTTCTGCATACTTCTCCCGTGGTGGTGTGCTATTCTTTTCGGTTCTGTTTGGTGCTCTCAGTGCAATGGTAAGCATCTCGTTCGAGCATCTGAAAGTGTGCGGCGAATTAATGGTTCCCGTTAGGCCGAGATTGCTGCTCTCTATTCTCAACGTCCGATCGTAGCACGACACCAAAAGGCTGCTATGTGTGAGTACCTCCGCTCCTAAAAGGAGTCACTCAACCAACAATACTTTATCTATACAGATCATCCGTTTGTTGAGGCCCTTGCGTTGACTGTTGTCGATATCCCCATTACCTTTGTAACTCAAGTTCTATTCTCCATTGTTTTGTACTGGATGACCGGTGAGTTGTGGTTTTGTCATGTCTGCCTGGCTGCATTGCTCAAGTAACATAAACAGGTCTTCAGAAGGAGGCGTCGAAATTCTTCATCTTTGTGCTTGTTGGCTTTTTCATGACACTCACCATGAAGGCTTTCTTCCGGGCGCTTGCGGCCAGCTTTGGTAAAGAGTCGACAGCTCAGGCTGTATCCGGCGTTGGCACCCTGGTTCTTGTCCTCTACACTGGCTATACCATCCCGAGGCCTTCCATGTATGTCGACCTCCGTGTATGCGTGCATATGATACTCACAGACACTTTCTAATAGGATCGGCGCTCTTAAATGGCTCACCTGGATAAACCCTATTCGCTATGGCTTCGAATCTATTCTCGTCAACGAGTTCCATGGTCTTGAAGGCGAATGCTCACGTTTCGTTCCCTCTGGTCTTGGGTACGAGAATGTCGGAATCGAAAACCAAGTGTGCACCACCGTGGGCTCTGTTCCTGGACAGATGTTTGTCGATGGCGACGCATTTGTCAAGGCTTCGTATGATTACTCGTATGGTAACTTGTGGAGGAACTTGTGAGTTGCCCGGTCTTATCTATTGGTATTACTGATACTAATCTAAACTGTCTCTTAGCGGAATTGTCGTCGCGTTCTGGATTGCGTTCGTCGCCTGGTTCCTTTTTGCCACTGAGCGCGCTGGACATACCTCTGGTGGTGCTACGCAACTCGTCTTCAAGCAAAACGCCAATATCCCATCGTTGACGAGCGCAAGAGCGGAAACGACAATGAGCAAGGCTCGGTCTCTCCTGATGTCATTGCTGAGAAGAAACACAACAAATCCGCGGCCGCACAAGGCAAGGTTCCAACATCCAACTCGGTATTCTCCTGGCATCATCTGAACTATGATATCGACCTCGCTGGCGGCAAGACGAGACGTCTACTCGATAACATTTCCGGATTCGTTGCACCTGGCAAGATGACTGCCCTCATGGGAGAAAGCGGTGCTGGAAAGGTATGATTTAGTTGTCGTGCGCAAGGCCATGGGCTCACATGAATTCTTGTGAAGACGACTCTTTTGAATGCCCTCGCCGAGCGAGTTTCTATGGGTGTGATTACTGGCGATCGTTTAGTGAATGGCAACCCGCTGCCCAAGGACTTTGCTGCTCAGACCGGATATGTACAGCAGATGGATATTCACTTGGACAGCACCAGTAGGTCTAGCTGTGGCTGGGGTGAGATAAGCGACTAACCATATTACTCCTTCAGCCGTCAGGGAAGCGTTGATGTTTTCTGCGGAGCTGAGGCAACCGGCGAGCGTATCAGCTGAAGAAAAGCGAGCTTAGTGAGCCGGTTTTCCTAACTTTCAAGGTGCAATGACTCATTAAACCTTCAGTGTCGAGGAGGTTATCAAGATGTGCGAGATGGAGGCATACGCGGACGCCATTGTCGGCACTGTTGGCGAGGGTCTCAACGTCGAGCAACGCAAGCGATTGACGATTGGTGTGGAGTTGGCCGCCAAGCCCCAGCTCCTGCTCTTCCTCGACGAGGTCGGTTTTATAGCTATCTTGTGTGCTTTAGTGACTGACTGTTACTTATAGCCGACTTCCGGACTTGACTCTCAATCGGCCTGGGCTATCATTGAGTTCTTGCGTTCTTTGGCCGAACAGGGACAAGCTATTCTGTGCACGTGAGTTGGTTGCCAGGTTTGATACACGAAACAACGCTGACGACGCATATATGCGCTCTGATAGTATCCACCAACCTTCCTCGGAGCTGTTCCAGTCGTTCGACCGCCTTCTCCTTCTCCGTAAGGGTGGTCAAACCTGCTACTTTGGCGATTTGGGCGAGAACTCCAGCACTCTGATTTGTAAGTGGATACCAAATATCCTCGTAGTTGATTACCTGACCATATGTGCTCGTAGCATACTTTGAACGCAACGGTGCCCGTACGTGTCAGTCTGACGAGAACCCTGCCGAATATATGCTTGATGTCATCGGGTATGTTGTAACGGAACGGGCACAGAACTCTATTGACCCATTTGACCAGAGCTGGCGCAACTGCAACGAGCAGCATTGACTGGCACGCCACCTGGAAAAACGCTCCCGAATCTTCCGCACTTGAACAAGAACTCGTCAGGATTCACGAAGAAGGACGTAGCAAGGCCACAACTACCACCAAGATCAATTCAGAGTTTGCAACGAGTCTTGGAAACCAGCTCTCAGCACTGACACGCCGTGCCTTCCGTGTGAGTATATTCATACTGCGCCCTAAAATGGAAACTGAATTAGCATGCAGCATTACGCACGCAACCCGGTGTACATTATGAGCAAAATCGTGCTAAACGTCGCTTCTGGGCTCTTCATCGGCTTCACATTCTACAAGGCCGACAATTCGATTCAAGGATCTCAGAACAAATTGTTCGCTGTCTTTATGTGTAGGTTTCTGCTTTCCCATCTAGATCTCTTGCTAATGGGTTCTATTCGTAGCAATCATTCCAGCGTCCTCACTCAGCAACCAGCTGCAGGTTCAGTTCTTCAACTTCAGGAACATATATGAGTATCGCGAGAAACAGAGCAAGATGTACTCCTGGTTGCCTATGGTCACTTCCGCTGTGGTAGGCCCGTTCCCGTGTGCATCCCCGGCATTTTATTGATAATCTGGTTAGCTCGTTGAGCTCCCGTACAACATCTTTGCCTCATCTTTGTACTACATGTGCTGGTACTGGACTGTTGGCTACTCGAGCGCCGCTTATCGTGCTGGGTACATGGTACGCATGCTTCTCTCAGACTTCCTCACCTTGGCGAGCTGACAAGAACCTAGTTCCTGATGTTGTGTGTCGCCTTCCCGATGTACTACACTACGTTCTCGCAAGCTGTCGCTGCCATGTCGCCAAACGCCACCATTAGCAGCCTTTTGTTTAGCTTCTTCTTCTCGTTCACTATGAACTTGTAAGTCTTTTCGCTCGCGTTCTCGGATTGCTTCCTGACTATATTGAATCAGCAACGGCGTAATGCAGCCCTACTCCCAGCTTATCTCGTTCTGGAAATGGATGTGTGAGTACCATTGCCGTGGTCAGATGCGAATCACGCTCATGGAGACTTCAGATCATCTGTCGCCCCTCACATATCTGATTGAAGGCCTACTCGTCACCGGTATTGCAAACATGGATCTCCAGTAAGTGGTCGCATCCATTCTCCTCGGCTGTGAAGCCAACCTCTGGTTTTAGATGCTCTCCCACCGAGGTCCAGACTATTGCTCCACCATCTGGTCAGACCTGTGCTTCGTACATGAACCAGTATATCTCTACAGCCGGTGGATATTTGCTCAACCCCGATGCGTCCTCGAGCTGCCAGTTCTGCCCGCAGAACACGACCAACACTTACCTGTGAGTATTAGTTCAGTCAATGTTCCGAACATGGCTGCTGATGCTAAATGCTCCAGCGCATCACTCAACATGTCGTACGAAAACCGCTGGCGCGATGTTGGTATTATGTTTGCCTTTGCAGTAAGTTACGCTTCTAGATCTTCGCGGACACTCCAGCTCACCATCGTCGTATAGTTCTTCAATGTGTTCTTGATCTACGCTGGAACCTACGTATTCCGGGTTCGTGGAGTACGCGGCTTGTTTTCTCGCAAGTAGCCATGCTGGGTTAGATTAACAATCGCACGAGGTCTGGTTAGCTGGTGAATTGCACTCGGCATCGATCTGTCTCATAATTCTTCAGCCTACATTCATTCTTTTCATATATGTTTTGCTGCCCGCCTTAACGAATAATTGGGATCCTCCTGGCTTGTATAAATTAGTTCATCTCATTAATATAATTGATCTTCCAAAGTTCTGAGTAAAGCACATTGGATAGTAATACCTGTAGCGGACGCGATTGGCAGCCATCTGGACAATTCCACCCCGGGTTAGAGACCCAGCGCTTCATTTATCTTGTCGGCGACATTAGTTCAACTTCGCCATGAAAACAGTAATCACTGGCCTTCCGGATGATGTCTGGAGAATTATACTGGCTGTATTACATGCATCCGATCTTAGGAGGCTTCAAGCCGTGACTCGAACTTTCTTCGCATTCGCCAAAGCTCTGTGTGAGTTTTGGCTCGAGCTCGACGCGGTCGAGTGTGTCGAGTCTCCGAACTCAAGGTCATCCTAGGAGCCCCTAGGGGACCCTCTGATTTGATTTGCAACACGCCTAGATTGTATGCGGCTCATATTTCCGTGAATACTAACTCAAATTCCATACTTGAAGGTCTCCAGCTGTTCCTCTACAAACAAATATTACTACCTCAAACTGATATATACATTTTCCCAAAGGTCGGGTTTTCAGCCCCTATATTGTGCTTTTGCAGTCCAGATCGTTTGGCTTTGGTTCTAACTTGGTTTTTCATCGAGCCCCACGTGTAAGACTACATATATCTCATACATACTTCGAGTAGAAATCCACTGTTCCTGGATAGCAAACCTACGTTGCAATGTTATTGCGAGATACCATACAAACAAAGCCGTTCCACACGTTACACCGTTCAGCTGCCTATATTTCCGGGCCAGTGAAAGCAAGGTGATGTGTATGGCACATGTACTTACTCTAGTGAGCTATGGGGGTCCAGCTTAGGTTAGAGAACAGAATCTATTGGCTATCCATGCTGCGTAAATTTGACTCGTGCTTTGATAACGCCTAACCATATAGCCTGATCAAGGTATGGCTCCTTTGGCACTTTTGACCTCAAAACGTTATCACTGTGACTGCCGTAAGCCTTCTACTAATATTATTTTCGCGCTGTAAGAGTGTTTTCTTTAACGCATCTCCTCCTAAGTAAGCCGCAGTACATACGTGTATGATTACCACTAAATCACGAGGTATCAGATTATCAGTCTTATGGTATCTCGAGACTCACGGTGCTCATCGTCTATCCACGCTGTCGAGTAATGCTCGTCGAGGAGATTCTTCACAATGTCGTGCTTGAATCGAGTTAGCCTGTAAGGACGAACCGTTCTGTTCCTATCATGTACCCATTCCTCCTCGCCGAGTGTCCAGTACGACTCCGAAGGCTGGCATGACCATATGCGAAGTACTGAATGCGATTTATCCAGGCGATCGTGCTGTCTGAATGGTGGCAGCTGATCACGCTTGTGGGCTGCCGCAGGATGAAAATCAAGGACTGGGATTTCAAATGAGGGCCCATGCGCGCATTTTGTCCCCTTGTGCTTTGAGCAGCACGGGCTGAAATGAGTGAAGACACAGCGCGATCCAGAGACAGTAGGTCCATACGAGTGCTCTCCAAGCCTGCGATCATGAACCCAACGCGCCCCGGTGCCCCATTCGAACCAAGGAATGACCTGGCTACCTGCACCACTCGCTTGTATACGTGGGACTTGTCGCAAAATAATGCCCGCCGGAATAAAGAGGGAAGAACGAGACGCCTTCATGCGAGATGCGCGACGGGGTTGTAAACTCTCTAGCATAAAATGGACATCTAGCTGCAAGATTTGATTTGCGCTTGAAACTTCAAAGATCCTGGCCGGTCTTAGTGTATGCAGTAGGTTGTTTAGGGGCTGGTGAGTGGGTTGCGTTCGAAGAGTCGCTTCGACTCCTACAATCTCGTATAAGATGCGGGAAGACTCGGGAAGTATTGGGGCTGTATTGGCGGCTGGTAACTCCAAGCACGCTAGATGGGTGAGCTTCATGCCCTTGTGGTCAGCGGAGTACAAGGAATATACGTCGATAGAACCAAGAGGAAGATGGTTGGGATCTTCGTTTGGCCTTGAGCTGGGCAGAGCTATCAACTCGTCGGATAAGATTGTAACTCCAAGCCTATAAGGACTGCCGAGCCTCTCTTCCTATGAGTTTCTTAGATGTTGAAAGCTACGGTAGAATGAGATGACCCGCACCAACATAATCTCTCCTGTTGTCCAATCCCATACGACGATCCCTTGATAGTACTCTCGCAGAACCAGCATAAGTGAGCCAATAAACTGGACCGCGAATCCCGCATCCAACTGGCCGAAAGCATTACGGATTATGGTAAGCTTGGGCAGATGTGCCCTTGGGTGCTGTATGTTAGAAGATAAAGTTCGCAAGTGGAAATGATCTACCGAGTGTTAAAGGTACTCATGAGCAATTTTACTAGATGATTTGGCGACGATCTGGCGAAACGCTCACCATAGCATGTAGGATGTCCATCACCATCATCGTTCCAGGGCATAGGAGGACGCTCGAATAGTACGAGTAAGTCATAATCAGGTTCTATCCAAAAGTCACGAATTTCGAACATCTGTTCATGTACCGACCATTGCCGCATTTCCGTGCCCTTGTTAACGGATGGAAGCCGCGCAACATCGATCTGCTGTGTCCTCTTGGTGGTTCCGTCCTCGGGAGCGGCATCTACATACCCGCATCGCGCTAACACCCCCCCGACAAACACGGGGTCTCTTCGTAGACGTGTTGAGGGTGAACCTGCGCGGCCCTCAGCATGTAGTTGGGTCTCCCAGAACCGAACGACCTGAGAAGGGGTCAGCGAGTCACGGCGAGTGACGTGTTCACGAAGGAGATTTAGCCTTTCTTCCAGGCCAACATCGGACCTTGATTTCTGCGGTTCGGTATATCCTGCTGCGTCGAGCTCGAGACGAAGCTCACAGAGGGTTTTGGTGAGTGTAAGAAAAGCCCGAGACACAGCCTGAAGTCTTCTGAGATCGGACACATCTAGTAAAGAAAGGACGATTGCCCAGACGTCGTGTGGGAGACAATTGGTTGCTTGCGTCATGTCAACGTCGAATTGGTGTAACCGGAAAGATTAAGGAAGGGTAGCTATAGACCCGCCGCCTGGAGTGAATTGCTCGGGTGGCTCCACATATCACGTGCGAGTCCCAAGGTGAGCGCTTCTGTGAGGGTGATCGCTTGGCGGCCTTGACCTCAACTACTCGCACCCAACCTATTTTGCAAGCTCAATGGAGAAACCCTATAAGCCACAGAACTAATACAGATCCAAAATCTACTTTACCATATGCATCCATCATCCCAATATTAATTGGCAAACTCAACGTTCGTGTATCCACCCGATTAGAGTACCATATGCATTTGGGGTACCCTCCCCCACTACTGGCATGTATGCGTCACATCATGAATTAGCCCAAGTCGTATAGCGTCACAGTCGTAACAAAAAAAGTCTATGATAGTTCCACAAACAGCCTCAAACCAAATCTAAAGTTTCCCAGTCAATTTCCTCAATGTGGCGTACTTGACACCGATCATGATCAACACGCAAAGCACAATCATCGAGCCTAACAGCGGAACAAAGCTTAGTCTATGATCCGCAAATGTGATGGTAGTGCAACGTACCTGCGTAGTATCCAACCTCTACAAAGCTGCCCGTATGATCCCTAATGGCACCTGAAATTGGGGGACCAGCAACGGCTCCGAACGAGACTATGGTCATAAGCATTCCCGTGCGCCTGCCCACGTCGTCCATTCCACCCATCCTGGCCACAGGAGCGGGAAGCATACCAACAAACACACCGCACGCAATTCCATATATGCAAGCAACGCCGATCAACGATCCCTCGGTTCGAGCAAATGGCCAAGCATAGGTGCAAACTCCCGCAAGGAGCGTACTCGGGATGAGTGTATTGAGTGGCCCGATGCGATCGGTCATAATACCGGAGCCAACTCGTCCAACGAGAGAGGCAGCATTGGCGATAGGGATTAGATAGAATGCAAAGTCTGGCGAAAGGCCAATTTCGGTGCCGTATACTTCAAGGTATGTTAGGACTGCAAGGGTAGAAGTTGTTAGGGCAGCTGCTAGCTGGTTTAGAGTATCACATACCGGTATACAATCCCAGGAAAGACACGACCGAAGCAAACACGTAAAGGGTATAAGGTATGTGGAGGAAAGCCTTCGGGTTCAGCAAACCTCCTGCAACCTTTTTGGGAGGAAGCCGGCGACGTAGGGTAAGGACCGCGATTGTTAACACGAAAAGCAGGATAAACCCGGTTCTGAAAACAGGAAGTTGAGAAATCGGATCACACTCCAAAAGGCCAGCCCACATACATCCTCATCGCCCACTTGAAGCCAACGATCGGAATGAGCTTTCGTACTGCAATAGGAATAACAGTTCCTCCGATACTTGAACCCGAGGCGAGGATCCCAAAAGCGAGTCCACGGCGTGCGCGGACTACGTCAGAGCGTCAGTGCCAAGAACACAGACAACTGAATTGGTGGGCGCTACTTACACCAATGCGATACGACTGCAATTGTTGGACCGAACAAGAACCCAGAAGCGAGCTGGGGGCACCAACATACGTCAGCGTAGGCTCCATCTGTCACAAAAACATACGCACCCCAATCACAACGCCTTGGCACAGAAGGAACTGCCAATACTCATGGCATTCGGCTGCTAGAAACGTCCCAACTACCAGCGAGGCGGCTGAGATGAGTTGAGGGACGCGGTAGTGTCCCAGATCGAATAGTCTTCCAGTCAAAAGCCCCTGTTGGTCGATGGAGACCGGTTAGTCAACGGTACTTGTACGTGTGGAATAGGTCGGGTGCATACGGGCAAGAATACAAGGGCATACTGAATCGACCCTATCCAGGAACTACAAAGAAAGCTTCATCAGCCTAGAGTGAGATTGGACCAGTGAATGTACTTGCATGACCGAAGGCGAAACATCCGAAAGAACCGTCTCCTGGTAGTATGCTTGAAAAACTCCCCATGTATTCACAAATCCGAACCTGTAAACAAAACAAAAGAATAAGTACCACGCCGGAGGATAAGAGCCGAGGTACGCTGACCGCACACAACAATGGAGAATTAGATAGATAATAAAAAACCTACGTGCCAAAAGTCACACAAACCCCCTACTCAGTAATTCAATTCAGACGGCCGGAAGTTAGATTCTGTTACGTTATACAGTAATGAATGAGCTTACCCCCAAAACAACCAACCATGCGCGCAGACCCCCATCCGGAAAGTCATCCTGATCCAGTACACCCTCTTTTTTCATTTCGGCAGACTCGGACGCGACGTCGATGTTAGCTAGATGGTGTCCCTTGTTTGGGGAACCGTCAATGCTTCCTGCGGCCGTACGCATCCCTTCGTCCATAGCGTCATCCTCGCCCAACGAGTCCTCCTTTTTGATCCCGGTAGCATCGGGGGTCTTTTCGGTATCGGCCAGTTGACACTCGTCGTTTGGGTGGCTGTGGATACTACCTGCGATCGTCTGCTCGTCCCCCTCCCCTTTCAGAGAGTGAACCCGGCTATGGGCGGATGCCGTTTCGGTACCTGTAGGTTTGTCTGCCATGCCAAGAAACGCAAGAGGGGGGTCAAGAGCAAGGATCAGAAGTGGGCCAACATCTTTTTATCCGTTTAGCGAGTGTTCCCGAGTCACCGCAATAACCAGTGGGGCGAGCCCACATTTCATCCCGGGAACCGCGGGTAGCTTTGCTGAGTGAGCGTGCCGATGGTGCCGTGACCAATGTGCCTCATAAAAAACGGGAGCACGTGGTTGATCGTGGAGAGCGGCCAAGACACTGGGTATAAAGCCGCAGTAGATATAACACAGCAACAATCCAAGTTCATACACTACCGACATAGAGTTGGCGGGTGAGCACCTCGACTTTATAATTATCTTGATATTCTAGGCCACGAGATCTGGCGCTGTACCAAACGAGTCGGGCACAACGACGACTGTGCTGTGTGTGTCGGGCCGGTATCGATGCCCCCCCCCCCCCCAGTTTTTTTTAATAAAAAAACCTTCGGCTTTCCAATTCTCGCGTCGAATTGGATCTGGCGCCGCAGCGGGTCGGATCCGTTGACTCTGCGAACTAGTACAATATCACGACCAAACTGTAGACCGTTTGAAAAGACCGATATATTCGATATGGACCCAGATGTTCCTTTCCAACAGATTTGGGAGTACTCCAACGTCATCCCGTAAGGAAACTCGTGGATTTAGGTGTTACTTAGCGGAAGTAGGAGCGGTATTACAGGCATAAAGCTCCACCAGCCAAGACATCCAGCGAGAGGGCATAAGTAAGCGACGAGCATAACCCAGAGAGACGTGGTGGCGCAATAGAAAAGCCCATTGACGGTGGACAATTAAAGTTAGCCTGAGCGCTTGTGTCCAGGAGGCAGTCCTCTCACTGTGTTGGCTAGGGTTACATGAGGCGATCTCCGCAACTAGTAATTAACGTATAATAATCGTAGTGCATGTCGGCGAAAGTAAGACGATGAGCTGTGACCAAAGAGGTAATTGTCTCAGTTTAATATTTTCTTGAAACATAATCGAGTGAGTTGCCTTGATATTGATTTATGCCGCTTCCTAGCTAGCATCGCACCGATGTGTGTAACTTTAAATGAACCAAGGCGAGATGCAACTCGAGGATGTCCTAGACACCTAAATTTATACACGAACAATGCATGCGCCGGCTTCGCTTCCCAACGTCTGCAGGTGGCGATCTCCCTCCCCCCCTCCATTTCCAGCGTAAACCGTCATTTATCCTTATGTGGCACTGCTGGGGAGCGCATGGGTGTGCATCATGCTTTTTGGTAGCTGGAATCCCGCATCCGGATGTTGGCAGTATGCGTTCGTTTGTTCCATGTAAACACCGACATATCGTGTTGCGTAGAAAATCAAGCAAGCCGACTACACCCCTCCACTCCTCCGCTCACCCGCTGGTAATTTTTCATTTTTCTCGTCCTAGATAATCACTCTTCAATGTACGGACTTCACGCGTCCAGTCCGTCACGACAGCTAACGCATCACATTGCCCGCCGGCGGTTCGTTCATTTTTTTTCACGTTGGATCCGTCGCTTGTTCCTGTTCACCCACAATTCGTTGCGCCTCTCCTTATTCTTACACCGTAGTAGAATACGCGTAATCCATGACCGACGACACGCTCCCCAATACCCGCGAGGCGCTCGCGCTCCTCCCAGTCCAGGTGACAGATGGACTTGCCGCGGGAACTATGACACGGGGAAACGTCAACGAATTTCTCGGTTATATCTTTATTATTTCTAACAATGGATTCTCAAGGGATCACGATGACACTTGCTTTGTTAGACTATGGAAATCCTGGGTCAAAAAAAATGGTGTCAACGCAGCGGCCTCTCCCGTAACCGATCCAGGGAGTCGACCTGCGATTCTAGAGCACTTGAGCCCCCCAGTGATGATTCGCGTATCCGAGTATTCTGCACTCTAACCATCGTCGAACGCCTCCAGCCTGCACCGAGGCGACTCCTCACACGCTTTTCAGGTTTCATCCGTCCTCCGGCCGTCCACGAACGCTCAACCCGGAGGAACTCGCTCGTCTAGCTGAGGGATTTTTTGCTGGGGATGCTTGGGTCGTCTATTGGAGTTTCAGAAGCTGGATCTGTGGCGATCGTTGCAGAGGGGCTAGGTCCGTCCACCTTTTACGTATGCGGGACCTGCAGAGGGAAACCCCGACACACATCGCTCGAAAACTTCCACACCAGGTTATCATAATTGCAGTACCGGGTTCACGAGTAGACCCGCTAACCGGAGACTCAATGGCCAAGCCAAATCGGCACGAATGCCTTTAGGGCAGCGGCGAAGAGTCTCGATTCCCACCCACCGAATCAACCAGCCCCGCCCTCTCCTCCCCTAACGCGACTATTTGTAGGATCTGAGGCAACACCCATCTTCTGGCTATTCCAAATAGCACGCATATATTCATGACTATCACTTCATTCAACACTGATTATTGCAGAGTTCTTCTCGGGAGTCACTCCAACCGACCACTAGCCGATCTACATTGTGCCCTATTCGCGACGTCGCATACTGGTATCTCAGATTGTACCACTATTGAACCTGAGGCCGCCCAAATTTACAATCTGGATGAGCAAGTTCTTGCGTTTCTTGGGTGCAGCGTGACGACGATGTAGCCGCCGGCCGATTCCCCTCTGCTCTCTCTTTGCTCCCTCCTGGAATGCAGTACCCTCTGCCAGGATCCCTTTACAATGTGAATTCTGACGAGTTTTGAGTTTACCCAGAGTATGAGCGGGGATCATGTGAAGAAATATGTTTGACAGGCCAAAGGCGGCTCTGCTGACTTGGTGACCTCTTTCAGCAAATTTCTCTTAATATCGCTTAACAATCTAGCTAAATCTGTTCTATTTTACACGACCACTATCGCTCTCATGATTGTCTCTATATTCCCACTGCTCTAATTGTTGCTCAAGATATTAGTCGACGATTCAGCATCGCGGCCCAACGAAGAAACGCCATCACTACCCAACAAGTCGCAGATCCGCCCCGGGTGAACCCGAGCACCGGAAAGTTAACACGGTCCCACTTCACATATTGACTTACATCCACCCAAATTTTATGTCTTTCTAGGTGTAGTTTGGGTGAATGGCACCTAATTTTCCCTAATGAGATTTTCTCCCCTCAAGTCACTGAGACTGGCCCTGAAGATGGTGGGCAAACGCATATAGTCCGCTTTTAACTGATTTTGGATCACTTTTTGCTTTGAATCCACCCAAAGCAGAATGTTTGTATCTCATGAATGAGTTGATATTCTGCACTGTAAAAAATTTGGTTTTGGGTTGGCCGATTGTAGATACCCTCGACAATGTTCTATTACAGTTCGCACATGTGGGTAGGCTTGTTTCGGCAAGTATGTACATCGAGTCAATGTAGTGAATTTCAATTGGCTCCAAAAATCGCATCAGGACGGTTTCGCCTGACATGCGATAATTTGGAAAATTTACCCAAATTTCGGGTTGTTCGGGTCACACAGAGCCCCTCGTTCCTCAGCCTCGTTCAATGACTTGACATTCTCCGAAGTTACGTTCTGCCGGTACATAAAACCAACCCTGATTTTGAAGGAGGCCACATCTGAATCATCAAATGTCGGGACAAGAACGACTCATTACCTCTATTACCATGCCTATGTATGCCGCCTCAAACAGACCTAGGTTTTCTACAGCCCAAATAGGCGTTGGTCACTCAAATTCATCAAAATGTACCATGTATGCGTCCTATTATTCACAAGCGCTGGTTTAATGAAGTATACCCTTGGGAAAGAGAGACTAGCGCCCTACCGAATGTCCCAGTTTCCCAGAAATCTTGTCCAGGATACAGGAGTACATTTTGGAAGCGCTAGATACACGTAGACAAACTTAGAGCTGAAGGACTTGCCCTGATGTGAATTCCCGCCACCCCTCCAAGACTTTCACATACCAGCCTAAGATAAATTCAGACAAATGGTATGTATTCCAACATTGCCATCACTAGATACACCAGCAAAAATCCACATACTAAATGACCATCCAACCCACAAGTGACAAAATGACCATTACAATCCACACCATATACCCACCCAACAAGTTGTGCTCGGTCGAAAGAGCAAAAAGTGTGCTCACGCACACCGGGGCAAACATCCTCGCGAGGCACTGCGATAGTTGGTTCAGGCCGTTTGTAGCACCCATAGCACGCCTGTCGGGGGCCGATTGGCGCGCAATCACCATGTTCATCCTGAAATCGCGAGGTTAGGTAGTAGTGGGACGAGAGGCGGGGTTACGTACGCGTATGACATGCACGCCATCTTGGTCAAGATTTGAGAGCCCCAGATTCCTATCCAGATCGCCACCAAGGCCTCGGCGCTGATCGGGCGCTCGCCATTGTTCGACGAAAAGCGGGCGGTAGCGTTCAAGATGGGTGGGATAGCATATCCAATCGGCCAGAGGAACATGCATATCTTGAAGATCTTCTGAGGCTTGGAGTATTTGAGAAGGAAAGGGAGCACAAGGATCTGGAGCCCAAAGCTGATTCCGCCCGCCGTGGCCAGGACGAATCCGATCTCTGCGGGCTGGAAATAGGGATGAGAGGGAATCGAGCTATGTAAGAAATCAAACTTACGTCAAAGCCGAGGCCACCATACTGGATCTTCCTAAAGTAATAACCCGAGTAAGATAAGTGATTTCGCGACCGATCACACTCACGTATATGCAAACAACACAAACACGACGACATATGACTCGGCGAGGAAGCTCAAGACCATTGCCGATCGGCACAATCGCCTCAGCTCGGGAAGCCTCAACAGTTCCCGAGCGGTCCATTTATGTGGCTCGTCCTCACCAGCTAGCAATGTGTCCGTCTCGCTAGGGTTTTTTTTACAAGGTTCATCACCACCGCGAGTCGAGGTGCTCGAATATCGGGTAGGGGTAGAGTTACTTGAGCTTGGGGTGGACCCTGTGAGGCGTGAGCCGGGTACGGACCGCTGATTGATGAAATCTCACCTCGTTCTTCTGTTCGGCCGCGAGCGCCATAGAGTGAGGTCGGCGTCAAGGTCCCACTGGCACCAGCTTGCTTCTTGCGGAGTTTCGAAGGAAGTGTCTGGCAAGGGTGTGAGAAAATAGGAGATATATGCGACCAGGTAACTAACCTCGTTCATAAAAAGGAATACAAATGAAAAAGATAGTGCTGCGAACGTTGATGCTGCCATGCTCGGGAGCATATAGGGGTATTTGTCAAACAACTTGTGAAGGAACGCGGGAACTAGATGGGGGATATTTTCGTTGGGCTTCGCAAGAGCCCCGCCGATCAGCGGGCTATTCGTGTTCAGCGTAGTGGTATCGGTGATTTTATCATGAGGACTCACCCAATCAGCGATCCTATGGGATAACACAGTGCATATATCGGGTATGCTAAATATCGAGCACCATTAGGACAGCCGGTAAGATTTCAGCGAAGTCCAGAACATACCAGCGGATTGGTTCGTCTCATCTGTGATCTCACCCAAAACGGAATGGAGCACTCTGAGAAGAAATTTAGATGAGCGAATCGGGGGCCGAACCCACCACTCACGCTACGTAGCCCGAAAGCAGTCCCGCTGTCCGTCTAGTGTCAGTCACAAGATAGGGGGCGGAATGTGGAGGTACTTACCCAACGTGCGAGCGGCCATCATTTGGACGAACGAGTTCGATAGGCCGAACAGGGCTGCACTGATCGACACACCCAAGGTCCCTAGAAGCACCACGGGTTTGCGACCGATTCGGTCTTTGAGGGGAAATCAAAGAAAACGACAATAAATCACAATGAATAAATCACAATAAATAAATCACTTACCAGACAGTGTACCGTAGCCGTATACTGTGAACAGCTGAGCAAACGCAAAGCCGCTATCGATGAGCCCGCTGTAGGGGCCTACTGCCTAGGATTTTTCGACCATTTAGTGTCTTTCACTCCCATACCACATAAGACGTACTTTAGGATCGTCAGTAATACCCAAATCTAAGACCATTTGGTTTACGTAGGGGAATAACTAAAAGTCAGAATAATGTCGCCGGACACAAATCGTGAGCAAAGGCAAAAATCAACTATTGAACAGCCGACCGTAGAACCCTACTTACTTGGGTATAGGCCAGTGGCTCCACTACGCGAGCCACGCATACAGCGAGCAATTGGAAGAGCGGAACAGGCGTGGGGGCGCTAGGCCTGGGAGTAACTTGCGACTCCGTATCGCCACGGGCATCTTCCAGCGGTGAATCGACTGTGTCGGACGATCGTGACGGGGACATTAGTGCTGCGGAGGATGAGAACACTGACTGCGTAGGTTCAACGACTATGCAACGTTATCAACTAAGCTAGCGGTCACAAAGTCAAGCAGAACTCACAACGGGGGTCGTGGCAGGTCGTAGTCCGAGTCAAGCTCTCGGAAGGTAGTCGTTTTTCAATGACCCGATCCTGGGGTTTGTTTGGCTCCAGGACCGGTATTTTGACAGATCATGATGTAAGAATGATGCACACGTGATCTCATCTAACCCTATACGGTATTTATCCCTCAGGTTATAGCCGTTGGCTCAGACTTCGCCAGGGTGGGAATCTAGGGGACAGGAATGAAAATACCGACGAGACGCGCCCTTGTACGCCATTGTTACCTCAATCAGTGCCTTCAAGGGAAGGTGGCAAAATAAGCGCTGGGCGGTTGGGTCCGCGGATGGAAAAAATTAAAGATCTCCCGTGGCGAGCCGCAAGGGCAACTCTGCAACCACCATCTATTGTTCTGCGACGTCCCATAGCACGTCGCCCATACTCTCATCCAAGCCCAGTCGACAATTAAAAGTCGACTACTTGGACCTAGCGCTTTTCTGCAATCATGTCAAAGTATGTTTTATTGTTGTTGGCGGATGGCAAAGGGTTAATGTGGCATCCAGCGAAGAACTCCAGGATGTCGCCGCGACTGAGATCGAGTCCAACTGGGATCAAGTTGTAGACAAGTAAGCTTCACGGTCCGTACGCACATCACGTAGCTAATCGCATTTACATCGCAGCTTTGATAACATGGATCTCCGCCCAGAGCTGCTCCGTGGAGTGTACGCATACGGGTGGGTGCCAACCATCCCACCACCTACCCGATCTAACCTTTGATTAGTTTCGAGCGCCCATCTGCTATTCAGCAGCGCGCTATTGTCCCAGTCGTCAAAGGCCATGATGTTATTGCCCAGGCCCAATCGGGTACCGGCAAGACCGCCACCTTTTCCATCTCCATCCTGCAAAAGCTCGATCTGAATGTCCGCGGCACCCAGGCACTGATTCTTGCCCCAACTCGTGAGCTTGCTCAGCAGATCCAAAAGGTTGTTGTTGCTCTTGGTGACTACATGAGCATCACCAGCCATGCCTGTGTTGGTGGCACCAATGTCCGCGAGGACATGGCAAAGCTCAAAGACGGCGTCCAAGTCGTCGTCGGTACCCCTGGCCGAGTATTCGACATGATCAACCGTGGCGCGCTCAACGCCTCTACGATCAAGCTCTTCTGCCTAGACGAGGCTGACGAAATGCTTAGCCGTGGGTTCACCGAACAAATCTACGACATCTTCAGGCTCCTCCCTAGCGATACCCAAGTTGTGCTGTTGAGCGCCACCATGCCTGCGGACGTCTTGGAAGTGACCAAGAAGTTCATGCGCGACCCAATCCGTATCCTTGTCAAGCGCGATGAGCTTACGCTCGAAGGTATCAAGCAATTCTACATTGCCGTTGAAAAGGAAGAATGGAAACTCGATACCCTTTGTGATCTCTACGAAACCGTCACAATTACCCAGGCCGTCATTTTCTGCAACACCCGCAGAAAGGTCGATTGGCTTACTGAGAAGCTCGTCTCGCGCGAGTTTACCGTCTCTGCCATGGTATGCAACTCTTGTTGTTTACCCCGCTCGATCTAACGATAAATATTTACAGCATGGTGACATGGAGCAAAACGTCCGTGAAGGCATTATGAAGGACTTCCGCTCGGGCACCTCGCGTGTGTTGATCACGACCGACTTGCTCGCTCGTGGCATCGACGTCCAACAGGTTTCGCTCGTCATCAACTATGATCTCCCCGCGAATCGTGAGAATTACATCCACCGTATCGGCCGTGGTGGCCGATTCGGTCGCAAGGGTGTGGCCATCAACTTTGTTACGACTGAAGACGTACGGATGCTCCGTGATATTGAACGTAAGTACTGGTCCTTTTTTTTGATGGAGTTCCCATATTTCATGCCACATTTCCACTCATATCAACCCTGACTAACCCTTGGCGTTCACAGAATTCTACAACACGCAGATCGACGAGATGCCCCTCAACGTTGCCGACCTCATCTAAACCTTCACCTCAAAATTAACTTGTACTTACGTAGACAATCTTGTTGTTTGATTAGGGTGTAGGATTTGATTTTGTTCGACTACTATTTCCTTTTGTTTTTGTGTCTGCGCGTTGTCTAAAGGCTGCCTGAAAGGATTCACTGCATACGCATACTTATTCGCACCGCATGTTCGTCCTATCTTGGCAATACAGTACATTTTTCACTTTAGCGCAAAAATTAAGGAGTCTATTGGACTGGATTAGGCTTTGCCCGATGACCCCGGCGCTTTTCTGGCCTGTGCAAGCGCCAAGCGACCTGCCCATATTCGGATTATGTGACCTCAACCATGCACTTTACGTGTGTGAGGTGGGGGCGATGACGGTCGTGGATCCTATACTGAATACTGGTCTCGGACTCGGGTATCGTGTGATATCACTGGTTCAGTGACAGCTAGCCCCACTGCCTTGCTAGGCGGATAAGAGCCAGCTCGCCCCCAAACTGCCTGCCACTGCTCACCATGTCCTACTACACTCCTAGGTTCTCGGCTGCTTCCACGCAAAGCACCTTAACCCTAGTCGACACGGAAAAGAAAACTCCCAGCCCACGATTACCCGAATTCGCGCACCTCTTGATCGACCTCAAACCTGGGCACCACTATGGCGTTTGGGAGATTGGGAACAGGACAGAATTCAACCCTTATACAATTGATTTCGACGAAGTTAGTCTCGACGAGGAGCAGACGGGGCTTGTGGAGAAGCAAGAGCCAAAAGTCGACGAGTTCCCGGACGGAGGAATGCGAGCTTGGCTGGTCGTTCTCGGGGTGAGTTGACCTGCCGACCTTGCATGCGGAAGCTGATCCAGTGGACAGGGTGTATGTGTAACCTTTGGAACGTAGGTGTATTTCGCTCTATCGGTTTCGTGGTCAGCGTACCCGATCACCGCGCTCCAAGTCGTACTGACCCTCGTTGGCTTATAGGTTTGGGTTTATCAACACTTGGGGCGTAAGTGTTGTATATTTCCTACAATCGAATGAGAGCTGACGGTACCTGCAGGTGTTTCAGTCGTATTATCAAGATCATCACCTTAAAGGTGTTCCAGCTTCGCAAATGTCAGTTCATTTCAGCACTCGTATCCGACTCAGCTGACATTTTCCTCAGCGCGTGGATTGGCTCTGTGCAGTATGCCCTCGTGTTCCTTCCGGTGAGCATACAGTGCATCTGAAAGTGCAAACGCAGAGACTGACCAATCCGTAGGGACTCTTGACGGGAAGGCTTTTCGATCTGGGATACTACCGTGTCCCACATATAATTGCATCCATTTGCCTCGTTCTTGGAACGTTCTTGGCTGCGGAGTGCCGCGAGTATTGGCAGTTTCTTGTCTGTCAAGGCATAATCGTTGGAGTAAGTCCTCGGACCTCCGTTGGCTGGCGCTTGGACCGGCAATGCTGACGACTGAACTAGCTGGCTTCTGGGTTCCTATTCAATCCGACAATCGCGGTTATTTCACATTGGTGTAAGTAACACCGCACGGCTTCCGAACTGCATGCATCGTGGCACTGACGATCTGATGCATACAGTCAGCAAACGCCGTGGCTTGGCATTTGGCATCATTGCTTCGGGCGCTAGCATGGGCGGCACTGTGCTACCCATCATTGTGCACACGCTTATTCCAATGGTTGGATTTCAATGGGCTATGCGAGTGTATGTCCCAGTTTAAACTATGTTTGCGCCTTTACCTAAACAGTACTGCACAGGGTTGGGTGTATACTATGCTTGGTACTCGTGGTTGCGACTCTTACCCTCCGACAGCGGCTACCCCCGAAAAAGGTAGCCGGTGGGATATTGAATCCAAGAGCGTTCCTGCATATTCCATATACCTTATATGCACTCGCTGCGGTAGTGTCATTCCTGGGACTGTACACTGGTAAGTGTTTGACTGAAACTGCGTCAGCCGGACTTACTGATTTGCCTTGTAGTGCTGACCTACCTCGACGTATACGGTACCGAGATGGGATTCCCGGACGACTTTGTCTTCTACCTCATTCCTATTGCCAACGCCACTTCTCTCATCGGACGTGTCGGCGCAGGAATCGCATCTGACCGTATAGGCCCGATCAACACCCTCATTCCAAGCACCCTTATTGCAGGTGCTTGTACATATGCCTGGCCATTTGCACGCGAAAAGGGTAGTCTAGTCGCAGTAGCTTCGATATATGGGATTGCATGCGGTGTATTTGTGGGTATGCTTCCAGCACCGGTGGCCAAGATGGGTGGCACGGATGATATTGGAAGGCGCACGGGAATGCTTATGACGGTAGTTGCGATTGGTGCCGTCGCTGGACCGCCGATTTCTGGGGCCATCAAGGATAATACTGGCAACTTTGTAGCGGTAGGCTACTATGCAGGTCAGCCTTTAGCGCCTTGTCTTTGGGTTTGTAACTGATCCGATATAGGCTCGATGATTTTGGTGTGTGTGATGATGCTAGTTGGCGTAAAGTACGCCGCACTCGGCAAGTTTTCTGGAAAATACTAGATGGGCAATTTGGGACACATATTTATGACACTTTTCTTACTATGGGTATGCATACATTCGGGACTTAAAGGACTTCAATGAGACTTTCAAGCATTATCTACCTGCACGTTTTGTAATTGTAGTGGTTAAATGATAACTTATTGCACCTGCTTTCCATATCTCAGCGGTGTAGTTGCACATCCGTTGTGGTTCAGTAAATCGCATACTGATACAGTGATATATAAATAAGGCTGCATTGCGGCAACCTACGCGGGATTTTGTGCTAAACCAGGAAAACCGCCAGTATCCACTCTTTGGCAAGCTGTTGGTGCGAGACTACAAAATATTCAAAGGACCTTTACATGTTCCTTGCGCTAAAAGCTAATCACAGTAATCTTTACGAGCCCGCAACGTTCGTCGCGCTGTAGCAAAAACAGACTTAGTATCTCTCGGTGCCCAGGGGGTCATTAATATAAGCATACGTGTGCAATAAGCACTAAAGGGGGGATATTTTAGACATTCCACCGTATTACATTCGGAAAACTCACGGTGTTCTTCGTCGATTAATACGCTGGAGTTTCTCTCGGTACGCAGGTCCCCTACGACGTCGTGTCTGATTCGGGCGAGCCTGTAAGGGCGGACTGTTTTGTTTTTATCGCGTATCCATTCTTCCTCGCCTAGAGTCCAGTATGACTCTGAGGGTTGGCATGACCATATGCGCAGGACTGGGTCCCATTTGCCTAATTGTTTAAAAGGTGGTGGTTGGTTACTCTTTCGAGCGACTGCGGGATGAAAGTCGAGTATTGGGATCTCGTATGAGCATCTATGTGTACCTTTTCCGCTCCTATAATATGGGCAGCATGGGCTAAAATGAGGGACTATGCAACGCGATCCAGAGGCAGCGTGTCCATACAAAGATCCAGCAAGCCTAAGGTCATGAATCCAGCGCACCTCTGCACCCCATTCGAACCAAGGAATTGCCCGGTTACCCGCCTGGTCCGCCCGCATACATGATACTCGACGAAGAAGGTTGATTACTGGGATATATAGGGACGACTGTTGCGATGAGATGGAGATTATTGGCCGACAGTCTACGTTTTCTAGTATGAGATGGATGTCGAGCTGCAAGACCCGGTTGGCACTTGAAACCTCAAATATACGAGCGGTGGTAGGCATGGGTGGGTTTCCCTGAACCGGCACATGGGCAAACTGCGTTTGGATTTCAGTCCGCGTTATCCGGTACAAATTCCCTCGAGAGCCCTTGGGCAATGTAGGAATGGTATTGCCAGCAGGTAACTCCAAGCACACGAGGTGGGTGAGCTTCAGGCTGTCGTAATTAGCTGAGCACAAGGAATATAGATTGATCCGGCCACACGGTTGATCTTCAGGGGTCTCGCCTGATCTCGGGCTACAGAAGACCATCAACTCATTGGTCAGAACCACCATATTTGATACATGATGTGTGCCTTCCAGCTGTTCCTCCTGTCCGCAAGACAGACGTCAAAAACGGACAAACCAAGTAAAACGAAAAGGTCCCACCAGCAACATTTCCCCAGTAGTCCAGTCCCATACCACGATGCTGCGCGAGAATTTTCGAAGAACTAGCATGAGTGACCCAATGAACTGAACTTCATATTTCTCGCCCCAAAATGGGGATGTGTATGTGAGTTCAAGAGTGGGCAGTTGTGCAACTGGATGTGAGATGTTGGTTGATAAAGTCCGTAAGTGAAAGTAATCTTCGGCAAAGCCAAAATACATGAGTAACAGTATTTGCAGAGTAATTCTACTGTGTCGTAACTCTCACCATTCCAACGATCGGGTTCCCGCCGACGACGATGGGATAACACAAGCAGATCGAATTCAGGTTCAATCCAAAAATCATACACTCTGAATTTCCGCTCATAGATCGACCACTGTTGCATGCCCGTCCCTTTGTTGATCGATGCTAACCGTGCGAGGTCTATTCGTTGCCCGCCATTGTCAGGCCTAGTCATGTTGATTTTTGTCAAAGGTATAAAACGTGCAAGCACACCTCCGACAAACAAGGGGTTGGCTCGTTTTGAAAAGAAGGTGCTAGGTGGATTTTCCCAGATAGTATCGACTCGTGAGGGTGTGAGCGAGTCTCTATCGGAAACATGTGTACTAAGAATAAGCAGTTTTTCTTCTAGATTGATATCAGTTCTTGGGTTCTGAGGTTCGACGTATCCAGCAGCATCGAGTGCGAGACGAAGTTCGCAAAGAGCATTGATCAGCGCATTGAAGGTTTGCGACACTGTTCGAAGTCCCCTAAGATCACATATATCTAGTGAAGAGAATACGATTGCCCAAATGTCGTGAGGTAGACCAAGCATAGTTTGATTTTCGGCGATGCAGGATAACCCGCGTGGTTTTGACCGCTGTGGTTCATTACGAGTGTAGTTTTCATCAAGCACCTCACTAAATAGTTGCCGGCACTCTGGCACTCCGAAAAGTAACAATTTATATCTATTTGAAGGCATTACTACAATAACCACCAATCCAAACTTCAGCTATAGCGAGCGACAAAGTTGGATCAACTGAAAGCAGAAAGGCAGGTACCTGAAAGAAATGGAGGTATAAAAAGTGAGAAACATCAAAGCAAGTCCGACCACTAAGTCTAAATCCCAAACAAAGCAATCCGGTATACAATCAAAACGATGACATTTACTTCCGGGAAAACAACCCGCGGAACCCACGAATACGGAAAACGTAGGTACAACCGTAGATCAAGAGAACATTGAAGAACTGTTCGATAACCGTGAGTGTGAATATCAAACAGCAACGCCGATGGTACTTACAGCAAAGGCAATCATGATTCCCACATCACGCCAGCGGTTGTCGTACGACATATTGAGCGACGCACTGCGATAACAAAAATTAGCACCTGCGCTTGAAGCTTTAGTTGAGCTGGGACTCACAGATAGGTGTTTGTCGTGTTCTGTGGGCAGAACTGGCAGCTCGAAGAAGCATCTGGATTGAGCAAGTATCCGCCAGCCATGGAAATATAGGGATCCATGAAGGACGCGCAGGTCTGACCAGAGAGAGGAATAATGGTCTGCACCTCGGCGGGAGCGCATCTAAGAGGGTGGTTAGAATTATTGCTAGAGATATGGAGCTGGGCACCTACTGGAGATCCATATTCCCAATACCACTAACAAGTAGTCCTTCAATCAAATACGTGAGAGGCGAAAGGCGATCTAAAGTGAGGATTAGCATACATTGCGTCGGATGATAAAGAGAACACTTACACATCCACCTCCAGAACGGAATGAGTTGGGAGTAGGGCTGGAGAACACCATTGCTAGTATACAGTTATTACCAAGCATTGACAAAGCAAAACATGGCGAACTCACAAGTTCATGGTGAAGGAGAAGAAGAAACTGAACAGGAGGCCAGCAATCATCGCATTCGGGGACATGGCGGCGACGGCTTGGGAGAATGTAGTGTAATACAGCGGGAAGGCCACACACATCATCATAAACTACCGACCCCGTCAGCCGCGATGGCATCAAAATCAAAGGGGAAGACGCACCATATATCCAGCACGGTCAGCGGTGCTCGAGTATCCAACAGTCCAGTACCAGCACAGGTAGTACAAAGACGAGGCGAAGATATTGTAAGGAAGCTCGACAATCTTTTCGATGTGTTAGGAAATCCTCAAGCCTCTGCGTACACCAACCGACTCACCACAGCAGAAGTGACCATAGGGAACCAGGAGTACATCTTGCTCTGCTTCTCACGATATTCGTAGATGTTCCTGAAGTTGAAGAACTGAACTTGTAACTGGTTGCTGAGTGAAGCTGCCGGGATTACAGCTAAAAGCAAGCCCTTGTAAGGTAAGAGCGGAGGAGGAACCATGTAAAAGCTTACACATGAAGACCGCGAAAAGCTTGTTCTGGGATCCCTGGATCGAATTGTCTGCCTTGTAGAATGTGAAACCGATGAAAAGACCAGAAGCGACATTCAGCACGATCTTCCCCGTGATATAGACAGGGTTGCGTGCGTAGTGCTACAATCATACTTAGTGCCGGCTCTGCAAGCGAAGCGTAAACACACTTACGCGGAAGGCACGACCCATCAGGGCGGAAAACTGGTTCCAAAGGCCGGTTGCATACTCCGAGTGAATCTTCTCCGTGGTAGCACCTTTTGAACGACCTTCTTGGTGCAGCTTGACGAGCTCTTGTTCGAGGGCAGCGGACTCGGGGGCATTGTTCCATGCGGCATGCCAGTCAATATCGCTTGTTGCGGTTGCTCCGGCGCTATTTAACCAGGTTAATATGATCATCTACTAAGATAGATGACAACGCACCCAATGACATCGAGCATATACTCGGCTGGGTTCTCGTCAGATTGACACGTGCGTGCACCATTGCGTTCAAAGTAGGCTGTAAGTCCAATACTCGCGATCAGATACCTGACAGTCAAGTTTGCATGAAGTGTTACTAACAAATCATAGTGCTCGAGTTCTCGCCCAAATCGCCAAAGTAGCAGGTTTGACCACCCTTACGGAGAAGGAGAAGACGATCGAAAGATTGGAACAACTCAGAGGAAGGCTGGTGGATACTATCAAAGCGTATATATGCAAAATCAGTGTCCTTACAGGTATCAAATCACGAATGAGACTCACGTGCAAAGAATAGCTTGTCCCTGTTCGGCCAAAGAACGCAGGAACTCAATGATAGCCCAGGCAGATTGAGAGTCGAGCCCAGATGTCGGCTACGTTTGATTATAAGCAACTAAAACCCAGTCAACGGCTATGCAACTCACTTCGTCGAGGAAGAGCAGTAGCTGGGGCTTGGCGGCCAACTCCACACCGATCGTCAACCGCTTGCGTTGCTCGACGTTCAGACCCTCGCCGACCGTGCCAACAATTGCGTCCGCGTAAGCTTCCATCTCGCACATCCTTATAACATCCTCGACACTGTTATACGGGTCAGCACTGGTGCCCAAATAGTACAAAAAGTAACTCACTAGGCACGCTTTTCTTCCATCGGCACGCTAGCCGGCTGCCTGAGTTGTGCGGAGAACATCAACGCTTCCCTCACAGCTACGATGATGATCCTATCAGCAACAAACTCAAAGCCAACTAGGCGCTCACTTACTAGTGCTGTCCAAGTGAATATCCATCTGCTGAACGTATCCAGTCTGGGAAGCAAAGTCCTTGGGAAGTGGGTTGCCGTTTACGAAGCGGTCACCAGTGATAACACCCATAGAAACACGTTCAGCGAGAGCGTTCAACAAAGTTGTCTACAAAGACTGTGAGTTTAAGCCTCATACCGGGTGAATAGCAGCTCGTACTTTGCCAGCACCACTTTCTCCCATGAGCGCGGTCATCTTGCCAGGAGCAACAAAGCCAGAGACATCGTCCAACAGACGCCTCTTCTTGCCTCCAGAGATGTCGATATCATAGTTCAGATGATGCCACGAGAATACAGAGTGCGACGCCGGAAGCTTCTCCTGCGCAGCCAAGGACTTGTTGTGCTTCTTCTCGGCTATCACGTCGGGAGAAATGGACCCCTTTTCGGTGTCAGTCTTGCCCTTGCGTTCGTCCAACGATGGGATATTTGCGTTTTGCTTGAAGACGAGTTGCGTAGCACCTCCGGAAGTATGTCCCGCTCGTTCGGTAGCAGCCAGGAACCAAGCGACAAAGGCGATCCAGAAAGCGATAACAATTGCACTAAGATTCGTTCCGGTTAGCCTTGGCGACTTACTCGAAAACGGAACATGAAAACTTACAAGTTTCTCCACAGATTGCCATATTCGTAGTCGTACGAAGCCTTGACAAAAGCATCGCCGTCGACGAATCGCTGACCAGAGACGGAGCCAACAGTTGTGCATACTTGGTTCTCGAGGCCAATGTTCTCGTAGCCTGGACCGGAAGGAACAAAGTGCGAGCATTCTCCCTCGAGGCCGTGGAACTCGTTGACCAGAATGGCCTCGAATCCGTAACGAATAGGGTTAATCCAGGTGAGCCACTTCAGTGCGCCAATCCTATTAAGGTGTATTGGTTAGCGTAGTCCAGGCGCATATAGCAACATCGGCTTACATGGAAGGCTTGGGGATGGTGTAACCAGTGTAGAGGACGAGAACCAATGTGCCAACACCAGCGACAGCCTGAGCAGTGGACTCTTTGCCGAAGCTAGCTGCCAGACCACGGAAGAACGCCTTCATCGTGAGCGTCATGAAGAAGGTAACGAGCAAGAAGATGAAGAATTTCGATGCGTCCTTTTGTAGACCTGAAACAAAATCGTGTAAGAGACGCGACCAGAGGAATAAGGTGTGGGCCACTGACCAGTCATCCAGTACAAAACAATATCAAAAAGCAGTTGAGTAACAAAAGTAATAGGGATATCGACAACAGTCAACGCGAGGGCCTCAACGAATGGATGGTCTGCAAGAGCATAACTATGTCAGTCAAGCGGCCTCACACGCTAAGAGATCAATATTCTTACACATGGCAGCCTTCTGGTGTCGCGCAACGATCGGGCGCTGGGAGTATAGAGCAGCAATCTCGGCCTGATAAATAACTGTTAGCCTTGAAGACACTTCTGAAACGGAGAGGAACAACTGACCATCGCGCTGAGAGCACCAAACAGAACAGCAAAGAACAACACACCACCACGAGAGAAGTAGGCGGCAGTAGCGGCAGGCATATTCAAGAACACGCTACCCATGATCACGGCCTGAATCATAAAGACTAGGTTCATAATCACTTGGGCAGCCATCTCGCCGCGCAGGATCTGAATACGACGGAGCATGATTCCGCGGACTTGCATCGCGAGCGAAACGGTGTATGCGCTCTTGCGGCTGGCGGTCTTGGCACGCTCGGCCCGGGCGGATTCCTTGTAGAGCTGACCCTTGGTGGCAAGATGATCTTCAGGGGCTTGAAGGTATGTTTGGGCATCAGCGTGGTTCGCCTGGCCCTCAGGGCTCTTGTTCCAGTAATCGACAAACTCTTCGGCGGTACGAGGGACGCGGTTCTCCCATCCAGTTCGAGGCGTACGGGCCAATGGATCAGTTACAGCGACCAAAAAGTCAGCGGTCGTCTGACGAGGAGCAGGCTCCCAGCCCATGTCAATGAAGTATTGTCGCGCACGGTCCGCTGAGCCAAAGTACACCTGTTTGCCGGCATAAATGATGCAGACCTTGTCGAAGCACTTGTAGAGCTGCTCGGAGGCTTGGTAGATGGTGACAATGGTGGTGGCCCGCCCAATGTCGGTGGCAATGCGCAGAGCACGAACGAACTCCAATGCGGTACTAGAGTCGAGGCCACGGGTAGAGCTAAAAGCAAGTTTAGTGGGGTTCGCAGTGTATCATAAGACGAACTTACTTATCCCAGCAACCAATGCGAGCACGGGTAGCCATCATCTCGGCAATGCTAACACGCTTCTTTTCACCCCCAGAAACCCCACGGATAGACTCATCACCGACTGGGGTGCTAAAAGTGTGTCGGAGACCAAAGACAGTAGCCAAGGTTGTTACGATGCCTTCAGATATTCGTTAGTCGCTGTTGCGTACGTATGAAAGCAACATACCTTCAATGTATTCGGAGCGGGTGTGACCTCTGAGGCGGCTCTGAGGAGCGCGCATTTTCGCAGCAACCGTGAGAGTATCCTTGACCGTGAGAGACGGGAAATGGGTATCGTCCTCGGGCGAGTATCCGACGTCTGACACCCAAAACTCAGTAAACTAGGTTCGTATACCTGATACGCTACATACCTCCACGATAGTGCTTCGCGAGATGAGCAGGCTCCATGCCGTCGTACGACACTTCTCCCACCACCTCGTGGTAACCCTGCCGCTGGTTTGCTAAGACCTTCAGGAAAGTTGAGCAACCACTGCCTGGCGAGCCGAGCACAACTAGAAGCGCTATCAGCTACAGTTTAGTCTTAGAAGGATATATGCGTACGAAGCATCTCTCCACTCCTCACGACTCCAGTGAAACTGTTAAGGATGTCCTTGACGGGAGGATGCCTCTTCTCGTTCACTTTTTGGAGTATCGCCTTTGGCGAGAGCATAGTCAAAACGGTATCCTGGTACTTGGCAGCAGCGCCCAATCCGCGAACGGTGAGGTCCTAGGAGAAACATGAGCACGATGAAAGAAGCCACATGTTAAGACATACCACAAAACCAACGCCGAGCTCACGCTTCTTGATTCCCTCCTCGTCCATGCGATCGAGCGCGGTTCGAAGTTGGTTGGCAAAGTCAAATTTCTCCTCCTCCGCGCCATTCTCGACCAGTGTGCCCAGGCCCGAGGAACGGTTGTCTTCGGCCTGGTCATGGTGCCCGTGGTGTTCCTGTCCGTCGCTTTGGCTGATGCGGGAGAGAGTGCGAGTGAGGTTGGCGCATCCTTCGGTGTCGAAATGGTTGGCCGGTACGGAACCAGCATGGGTGTGTTCGGCAGGAGTGCCTTTCTCCATCCTATTACTGTCGGAAGTTGTCTATTAAGGGGCAAAGAATTAAGAAGTGGGTGTAGGGGGAAAGGGGAAAGGGAGAAATTGCGTCAAACTGCGGTCTGCTCCACGAATTTATAGTTATGCGCGGACAGGGCGAGATCCTCCGCGCAAAGGCGAAAAAAACCCGGTTCTGATACGCACTATTGCTTGCCGGTCGTAACTTCAGCGCGCTTCGCGCTAATAAACCGGCGGCCATGAAAGATATGCTGTGTTATCTAACCACCTCGATAACCGCGCTCACCGCTATCCTCCGCGGGCGCCAAGCTATAACACACGCCATCTCCCACTGCCGATCGTTTGTAAACCTGATTCGAAAATTGTCCCACGCGGTTAGGCACCATAGTGTTTGAAGGCCATCTTATAGCACTTTCATCAAGATAAATTGACACAGAGGAGCCACCTTGACAAGGGGGGATCGACGCGGAGGATCGAGAAAGCAACGTCACGTGAGAGTGGGGTCAGGGAATCGGGCCCCGGTCTCTCCCGGCCTCGGAATGCTACAGGACGGAACGTGCTCCAGCTCCCGGATGATATCACGAAACTAGAATATTCCACTAGGCATTGTGCGAGCTTGCATGCTACCATGATAACTCGGGCTGGTATTTCGTCCTCGATCGTCTCGAGGCT
The DNA here is from genome assembly GCA_037039685.1 of Ceratobasidium sp. AG-K. Classification (NCBI taxonomy): domain Eukaryota; kingdom Fungi; phylum Basidiomycota; class Agaricomycetes; order Cantharellales; family Ceratobasidiaceae; genus Ceratobasidium; species Ceratobasidium sp. AG-K. Next base: position 957,732 of record JAWNGF010000002.1, read on the forward strand.
TCTGAGGTGCTTACGTGAATCTCGCGCGTGCCTTGGGTTGGATCTTACGTATGCCGTTTTTGTGGCCTCATGAGTTTTGTTGCCTAGCTACAGAACAAATATGCTTTATGGCTATTGGATTTCCTCCAAACCTTCTCGGACTGACAGCTCGCCATTACAAATGACCAGCCTGTGCAACGCGCGCACCGCGCGAGAGAATCGATTTATGTTCTTAATCATTGTGGGCCGGTCGGTCGATGCCAAGCTTGACATCAATACCGGCACCTCAGGACACGCAAGCTTGCCTCGGGCTTCGGCTCCATAGTACAGACATGTGGTCAACCCACGTTGAAGTTCTCACGCTATGGAGGGCACTGCTATCAGCGTGAACATTGGTCGGGGTTGAATACAGCGTCCCATCCCCCGCGCCAGGGTATGTTCCAAACGCAGACCCATCGTACTTGGTCAATTCGGGACAACTTAAGGCCGAAAGCATGAGCGTAATATTGTTGGTCCAAAGACTCAGCACCGCAGCCAGGCCACTCAGTGCTCCGTTCAAGACATCTGGCATCGCTTGCTAGGAGGCCTGGAGCCTAAATAGGAGCGATGATCGATAAGCCTTACTACCGCGACGGTTTTAGGGACAGTCACGCAAGACAGACCAAGTTATTTCCTTCCAACGGATTCACCGAGTTATAAACCCCACCAGTGATGTCGCCGACGTTGACTCCAGCAAAGCTATTCACTTTACCGGTCTAATACACCAATATCAACACGGGGTCTCTCGAACATGGTTGACGGAAGAGGCTCTACTTGCATTTCCACCAATGGAGAGGAACTCTGGATGTTTCAACCCTCCATAAGGTAGCCACGCGGTCAAATAACTGGATATATGCGGGGTGGTAATTGGGTTACTGGCGTTGAAACGGATGCCTGACGGCGAGTAGCCCGATGCTGGATAATCAAAATTTGCAGAAGGCTCTCCCTCTACTCAACTCTTCGCACTATTGTCTGATTTTTTTCAAAGCAAAGTGACAATGACATTTGAAGGTACCTATCAAATCCGAGTACAACGTGAAGGATCAAGGCGAGACGAGGTTACGCAATAAGTCAAACTAAAGTACGCGAGCTAAAGACAAACTCAGATACACTGCTCGGCGACAAGGAATGGACAGGCGTTGGGACAGAGGGAGGCGCTGGGACAGAGGGAGGCGTGCCGCATTTAGAGATCGGCAGCGGTTGGGAAGATGTTGGACTGGTAGCCGTTCTCCTGGAGGCGCTTGATGAGGAAGTGGATCAAGGTAACGTACGTGCAGTCCGACAACTCGGTGGCTCCAGCGCCGCCGGTGATGATGCCTGCAATCCTTCCCGTACCGTCGATGACGGCGGATCCCGAATCTCCTGGCTCGGAAAAGGCACCGGACTTGGAATTGCGGGAGTAAACGGCGACCTCTCTCGTCGGCTGACCTGGTTTACCCTTGAAATAGAAACGGACGACGGAACGGATGGTGTTCAGGCGTCCGACCGTCAAGCCAGAGGCGCTGCCACGCTTGATGACCATGATAACGGGGTCGTGGTCGTGATCGAGAGTCTTCTTGTCGGACTGACCATCTGGCTGTCTGGGATGGTGCTGAAGAACTTGAGAAGGCGGTCACCAGGGTACTTGAACGAGGTCGGGTTGGCCGGGTGAGAGTACATCCACAAGGTGAACTCTTCGACGGGGATGGAAGTGCCGAGGTCGATACAGTTGGCGACCAAGTTGGTGTTGTCGACACAGGTGCGGTCGATCTCGATCACTGCCCAGTCCTCGGTACACTGACCCACACCGACGCCGAAACCGAGACGAGGAGATAGAACGACGTGACCGATGGTGCGGTCGGCTGGAGAGCCCCAGTCGCGGGTAACGTCGCGGAGGAGCTCGCTGAGAGCCACGATTGCCTTCCTGGCCTCCTCCTCCGAGCGCAGAACATCTGCCCTCTCCCCCTCAGCCTCCTCGTCATGCTGGCCCTCGATCATCTGCATACTCGCTGCGAGCTGCTCGAGAACGATATCCTTGCCGCGGATCTCGGACCGAATGGCCTCGATGCGCTTCTCGAGGGCGGCGTCACCGAGTAAGAAGACCTTCTTGACCGCCTGGCTGCTGAAACGCGCCTCGCAATGCTCGTTGGTGGTGAAGTCGGGATGGAAGAGGACGTGACGAGCGGTGACGAGGTAGAGTTTGCCAGGATGCTGGGAGTCGATGAAGAAGAAACCGCCCGTACCCTCCAAGTTGGTGGTATCGGCGCCACAGATGGGCAGACCGAAGGTGGTGGCGAAAGGCTCAATAGCCTGGGCGGTGGGCTTCGCGCTGCGGATACGAACGGGCTTGTACAGCTTCGTGTATAGAGTAGCTTCGGATTGACGTATCTCGACGTGGACGTCGGGTATGCCGTTGTCCGTTAAGATCGCCCGACATCCGACAGCCACCTCGAGTCCCTTCTCAGCCACGAGAGAGCCAGGAACAACCCCGACCCAAATGATAACAGGGAAAGAATTGCCACGAGTGTACCCGATGCGCACCGGGTCCAAGCTCGTCCAGGCTACCTGCTGGTTCTCTAGATATGTCTCGATAGCGGGAGCGACGGTGGCCTCCCATACACCGTCAAGGTCGTGGGGACCAACCGGCCGAAGCTCCTTCGGGAGCAGGTAGGCTTCAGGACCATGGGGTTCGACCCAAGGATCGACGCTGGACCGAGCGACGAGGACTGGCTTGGAGGGGAGGCCATAATAGTAGCAGGCACTCTCAACGGGAGAAGGGATGCTGGGAGTATGTGGATTCATTTGGTTAGCTGTGTGATACACGAGGAATCCGAGTGCATCAAGGGGCGAAGGATGAGAGAGAAAATGGAAGCGAAAGAAAAGCAGAAATTATCGATAGGCGAAGGCCGGATGACGCAGAAAGGTTCCGCAGGTCCAAGCACCTCGGTTACCCCAGAGGTTCGTGCGCGGATGCAGAGGGGTCGCTGTGGACACGCGAGCTGGGCGGTGGGGCATAATTATGCTCCAGGAACGAGACCGATACTGTGGGGCAGCTCGGAAATGTGAGGGGTCGAGTGCTGGGCGAGACGCGAGCAACGAGGTGGCTCGTGGCGGGTCACGTGCTAGTAGCGGTGTTGGGACACCCAGCAGCAGCAGCGTCCCGAGCAGCACCACCCATGGTCGGAAATGCCAGTGCTGAGCTAGCGAGAGCAACATCAAGGGCAAATCTCATTATTGCTTAGAGTAATGCTTTGAAAAAGAGGACAGGAGTACTGGGGAACATTGTCCCCGCTCTTGTTTATATACGTTGCCCCTGTTTTTGAATGCCCAAGCTGAAGAAGGATGGCTCTCTGATTGGTTTAGGTCGCATAGCTGTACTAGTGTGTGGAGTAGGGAGTAAAACGCATGACTAGCGCCGGGGCTGTGGGGGCCATATCTCCTTCAACTTCGAGAAATACCAGTAGTGAATTCATACGTTAGTTAAAGCAAAAGTACGGTAAATACGTTCCGATTTTTAGCTCGCCTTTACAATTAGGAAGACGAGAGAAAATGGCACTTCACTCATCCGTTTTACTCCCTAGAGTGGAGGAGCAACTTCCACTTAGTCATACGTCAGCTTTAGATTGGGTCCGGACCAAACCATATGCTATTAGCCTCAACAACCAGCCCACAGAATTGCACAATTTACGGCGGTACTGATTTACTCTAAATTAAGGAAGATCAATTATCGCTCATCATTTACTGTCCGAGTCTGATACCGCTGGAAGCACCCCAAGCACAAAGGCAGCTTCCTCGACCCTGTGAACCAGCACCATTAATTTATCCCGTTTGGCCTCCCATTCCTTCAAATCCTCACGCTCGCCCCTGTTAAGCCGGTTTTCATCACCAGCGATATCGCTCCTGTCTCGCTTGTCTAGAATGGATTGTACCCTTTCTTTTTCAGTGTCGAGACGTTCCACAAGGTTTCCCAGTGTTCCATGCAACGAGGCTAGTACGGTTGCGTGGGCTCGAGCAGGGTCGATATACCAAAGATAGATAGTACGAGCTGGCTGTCGGTCAGCAGACTTGGGAACCTCCTGAAGGGCCACAATGTTTGCCGTATTTAGAGTGTTGACGAGGACACGGACGTCATTGGGAGCCAACATGGCAATCTTGGCAATCTATCACATCCAAGGGAAGGTTAGTTCCAGATAGGAATAATGTATCACCAAGAGGATACTTACATGGTCTTCGTGAAGTTTGTTCTTCTCGTCCAGGACTCGAAGAATACGACACGCATGGTCTCCCCATCGATCACGAACCGCACCTTCTAATACACCTCGCTTCAGCCTTTTGGAAATGGCCTCGAACTCAACAGCGACCTTCCCTCCGCCACCGCCACCTCCGCCTGTTAGGTGCGATGTCAGACATTAGCCCGGCGGGCCGGTCATCGGGTTTCTGCTCACCACTGATACTGAGAAAGGCACTTGCCACCCCCCATGGAGTTGGGTTGTCGGAGCAGGCCAGTATCGAGACAAACTCTCGAATGACTGATGTTCCAGAGCCCGAACCTTTGAGGTGAAGACCTCGTTCCAAGCGGGTATTCTCAGGCAGGTGCTGAGATATTTGGTTTGTGGGAACTGGATCTATAGGGCTGGTTCGGGCTTGGATCGAACGACGAACCCGGATCATAGACTTACCGGAGCGAACCTCGTCTAGGTGTGTCATTTTAGACTCGCATGATTTGATAATTCCTTTAAGAACCGTCGCTGCTTCGTCGTTATATCTCTCACGCGCCGCAGCTTCGATGAGCTTTGTATGGTGGTCAGGTATATACCATCAGAACACGAGCCAACGCCTACCTCGTTCCGAATGTGGACGTAGAACTTGGCGTAATTGACTTTTAGATAAACATCAGGCTAAAAAAACGGCATGCTTAGTGCGAAATCAGTCGACATTAAGCGCATAACTTACATCTATCGCATCCTCTTCCACAGCTTGGCGCTACCAAATTAATGTTAGAGGCGAGCTGGTATATGATATCCAGTGTAACGCACCTTTTTGGACCTCCCGCTGCCCCCATCCTTGTTCTTTGCCTTGCGTTTGATCAATCCCACAGACGGCGCCTCTGCTTCTTCGCGCTCTCTCTTGATTCGTACCTCTGCCAGAGTACGAAATTGGCGTGCATCCTTGGGAGCAACGATTCCGACATGCTTCTTCCTTTCTTCCGCCTCGTATCGAATAAGTTTATCTCGCGGTGAAATGTGCGATTCGGGAGTGGACAACCGAAGGTGAGATGATGTGAGAAGTTCAAGAGCAGCTTTGGTGTAGACTTCTGACTCTAAAACAACCGTGCTCTACGTTCTGAGTTGAACAAGGCATATGGCAGGTAGACTGGGCTCACCTTTGGTGTTGCTCGATTTATTCAAAAGTCGAAGAATGTCGGGTAGCCTGAGTTTACCGTGGTCCAAAATAATGGAAACGATGTCATAGCCCTGTCACAGAACAATAAGTCTCCCAAATGGAAGATTGTGTAGTTTAACTCACCGGTGCACCAAACCTCTCCTTTGCAATCGCCAGCACTCTCCCAAATCTCAAGCGTGCAATACACTCTTCCCAATCAATCTCGACCACTTCTCCCTCGACAGCATCCTCAGCATGCCAGACCATATTGTGTTGTATCAACGCAATAAGAGCCGCCCGAACTAGGCTCGGTTTTAGCCCTGTAAATCGAATGAGAGTGGGCAGCTGCAGACGGCCTCGATTTAACAGCTGGCCAGCGACTTTCTGAGCAGTGGCTGTGGTCAATTTTTGAAAATCAAACTGAGGACTTCGGCTTACCCCCGCTATGGGTCCAAAGTGCGAGCGAACAATTTTCTCACATAGCCGCGCTGTTTCTTTGCCTGCCATGACCCAGTTGTGGTGAATTTACCGTGAGTCACGTGGGGCTGTGTCTAAAGTTGTCCAAAGCGCCCGAATGTGCTTTGTAGTACCTCCGGGCCGGCCAACAACACACATAGACCACTCGAGCTCCGCCACGCCCCGCTGTTCAACATAAAAAAAATTCTACGTATTACTAATAAACCAATGATGGCGGCAACACATTTGCCCCCTGAGCTGTACCAAAAGTTGTTTGAGCGGGAAACACCGACCCCATTGCGCCCGAAAGCACCTCTTTTCCCTGAACTTACATCCCAAATCTCCAACCTGAGACTAGGAGGGAAAACCGCACCTCCGGCGGTCACAACTGCGCTCCATTTGTTGAACGACGATGTTCCATCTGCACATACGATTGCCGAGCCGTTCTATTATCAGGCAAGTTGGAGCCGATTTCTGCATGATTATAGTCGCAATAATTATGTTAGGAATAGGGCATACATACATGTGATTACCAGCATGGCATTGTACATATTCGGGATGGAGATTATGGCAACGCGGGCTGGTGGTGAGTCCTACAAAATCATGTTTATGCAGACATATTTATCTGACGTCATTCAGGTTTGGACAACTATCACATCCGTTACTTATCGATAACTTTTCCCAAAGGTCAGGCAAAGAGCTCTCCATGAGCGAAGCTCGGCAATCCGCAAGGTCGTTCATCAACGAGTGTCAAAAGGTGGGAACAGGGACCTCTGAAGGACAGCAATTGGAGCACGAGTTGTATCGGCAACTGAAGAACCTGGCGGATTGGTCGATCCGGGATTTCGTTGAAGGGAAGTAGGAGGGGAATTGGCCTATCGTTCACAACACATGCTACCTTGTCATATAGAATGGTGAAATAAGAACTTCAACTGACGTACACCAAACAAACGTATCTATACAGGTTTGGATTGAACTGGGGGTGAAGCGAAGCGGAGGTGGTGCCCGGCCTCCGTAAACGGACCTCCACCAGTGAGCTAAAACGCCAGCTGAAGACCCAAGGCCCGCGCCACCCAAGACGAGATGAATGATAGGCGCTCTCTTGTAGAAAATAGCGGGCGTTAACATCGCGCCCAAGAGCATTCCAATAGTCGAATGATCATTGAGTCGAAGGAGACTATGCTACAAACAGCAACCACTTGAACAACGGCAGATTCAAACCACTGCATTTACTCACATCGTACGCCATCTTGGCCCGAGCCGTATGTACCCGCTCGGGACTAGAAGATGTGGCCCATGCCCACCCTGTACCTGCGCCGGCAACTGCTCCACCTATTCCTCCCACCCATGTCGCACGGAGAGTTTGAGTGAGGGACCACGGTCGCCGTTTGGCAATGGCATACCCTGTGTATGCAAGAGGTGCCACAAAGGATAGTGTTTGATACCCTACATAATGCATCTGGTTAGCTAGTTGAGTGACTGAACGATTGAGCGACAAACCTCTTGTGCTATATTGCCGGAGGATGTACTCAGAGTCAGCCGCATGGGCTGCCTCCAGAATCCCAAGCTCGGTGGGCGAAGACATAATATAAGCGAGGAGTAGCTGTAGTCGGGCCTCTCGAGAGTCAACCAGTCGGAGTAGCCAGTCAAGGACAAGTTAGCTCAATCAATTAATCGTGATATTTTTTTGAGATTGGTGACGTCGTGGAAGGGTGACCAAATGCTTGAAAGTTAAGCGCCGATATCGGGATCTGTTTGCGCTGATCCACTGGGATTTGATGATTAGATTTCTTCTGTTCCGCCACAGCCCCTAGCATCATGCCTTCCTCGGCTATTGTGCATGTCGCCGTGTTCTCCGTGGGTGCAGCACTGGGAGCTGGAATCGCCGCTGGAGTCGCGTCGAGAAAGCACTCCAATGCAGTTGGGTCGGTTTCCAGCCCGTCCCACCTCGGCGCCAATGCAGGTGCGAGAGCCGCTTAATAAAGACTTCACCGGTTGGAGCAAAGGGCATAACGCAACTCTCACCAAGTATGCCGGGTGATGTCCTGCGGTATGGAAATCCTGGTGAGTTTTTGGTAAAGACAAGAGGTAACTGCACTGATTGCCTGTAGGTCCCATCTCGGACTTCATCATGCGGGAGGCATATGTAACTGCCTATGATCGAAGGCTAAGGCATCCGGCGTGGGTAAGCACATAAGAACTCCTATATGGTGCCCAAAGCTATACCGTTACACAGACGGCCGAGCACCTCACTTTAGCATCACTTGGGAGAACTGGGGGAGCGGGGAAACCCAAAGGAGATCGCGGCAACTCAGACTTTGTTGAGGATCCTAACATCCCTGTGCCGTTTCGTGCACGTCTCCAAGACTATTTTAGAAGTGGCTATGATCGCGGGCACATGTAAGTGGCAAGCCTTGCGCATTCATGCTGTTCCTAATTGGTACATGCATAGGGTGCCTGCCGCAGACGCTAAAATATCTCAGGTTAGACTCGTGCAAAATATACGCTTGAAAGCTTGGGTCTATTAACGAGATCATTAGGAAGCAATGAACGAAACGTTTTATCTTACGAATATTGCACCTCAAGTAGGCGCAGGATTCAACCGACACTGTGCGTTTCATCATTAGTTTCTCACACCACCTAACTTATTGCTATACAGATTGGGCGTACACGGAGGAGTGGTGCCGCCGCCTCACCAACTCGTTCCAAGACGTATTCGTATTTACAATCCCTCTATACCTCCCGAAACAAGACCCAGATGGCAAATACCGCATCGTACGTTTGTAACTAGCTTGCTTAGATGCCGATACCGAATGCACTCGTCAGACATACGAAGTCATCGGAAACCCTCCAAACGTGTCGGTTCCTACACACTTTGCCAAGGTTGTTCTGGGATCTCGACCGTCCTCACCAGCGACACCACAGCTAGCTGAGCTCTCATTGGGGGCATTTGTTCTCCCCAACGCTGAGATTCCTGACGAGACCCCGTTGACCAAGTTTGTGGTACCAGGTTAGTGAATTCATGCTGCGATTGGGACGCATAAGCTAATTCAGTATGGGATATGCGGAATTTAGTGGAGGCCGTTGAACGAGCGGCTGGGCTCACGCTCTTCTCAGACGACATCAAAAAATCATCCAAGCACATTTGCCAGACGGCTCAATGTGAAGTAATCGTTCGCCGATTCGATGATGCGAGGCAACAGTCACGGAAAGCGATTGGTGCACCATCAAAGTAACTTGATGTACTTGGCTTATCTTCAATTTACTGGGTGCTAGCGGGTCGTTAAGTGTGCTTATATTGCCAAGTATACAATTAAAATCTAGCCAGATTGACCGTCTAGCTCACAACCCATGGTGTGCTTACGAGCCTCTGGACGCTGATTAAAGCTCGGTATCGTACGTCGGCATCCGCGTGCGTCATGAGTTCCATTACGCGCGCCTTGCCTCCCAGCTCGGTCACAGCCCTATGAGTAGATACAAGTTAATGCTTGTGCGTAAGTTGCATTTGGAGCGCTTACTTCTTTCCCGATCATGATGTTTGACGTATTGTCCCAAGTCGTGCGCGGCAACGGCCAAAACGGTGGTGTTAGGAGAGGTCTTGAGCAGTTCCACGAGTCGCCTGTACAGATTTCAGTACGCGTACTTACATGGCGCGGAGCAATACTTACTTGAGTTGCGTAAACTCCTTCTCGTCCAATTTGGCAGCATTCTCCTTCCAGAATGTTTCAGATTCGTGCACAGGAGACCAGGACAAATGACCAGATGCGAGCTCGGATGTGTATTCATCGTACGTCCTAGCGATACCATGAGTCGGCAGTTCAGGTGAAAACCACAATGAACTCACGTAAGACTCTCGAAGTTTTGTTGGAGCAAATCTCTCAAGAAGGTCACGTCCTCTACGATTTCCTCATCTGTAAATTTGCGAGTAGCCAGGTTTTTGCAAAATGGCAAAAGCTTGGCCACCAGCATCGATGGCAAGTTGGCGCTTGGGGCTTTAGTAGCCAAGTTCTGTCCGCCGAGTCAGTCCCTTTCCCCCACAAACTCGAGTCGGCTTACCTTGAAGGTAGCAATAATCACCCGGATGACCTTTTCCTTCCCAGCACCCTGCGCAATCCCCACCAATATGGGAATCACGTCAAACTCGCTGTTTACACCTGCCGCAACGTCATCATCAAAGGTCAATAGCCACAAGCAATATCCGGCCAGATACGCTGCCTGAGGCCCGGGCGTTGGGGGGCCTTTGAGGATCTTGACTAGGCCCTTGATGCTTTCCCGAGCCTGCCAAGCTAGTGCGCGAGCTGGACGCAAAGAGAGTATGGCGGCAAGACATTGCAGCGAGACGTCTTGTGCGTGTGGAGACGATGAGGAAATATTAATCGAGAGTTTGTGGAGAAAGGGGACGAGGACGTGGTCTGGTGGAGTCGTAGACGAGGACTGCGGTGGAATAGTGAGGAGGGCGGTGAGAATTTGAGCAGTCTTGAGGCGGACGAATTCGTCGTCCGAGTCCAAGGCACTGAGCCAAGTTTATTAATCGAGATACGAGTGAACGTGGTTCAGACACACCTAACCAACGGCCCAAATGGCAACTCAGGATCTTGCTCTCCGGTCCTCAATAACAACTGAGCGCGCTCTTCGTGATCTACCTCGCCCAATGCCAGTCAATTAACTACTTTATTCCCCTGCTTGTTACTCACCAGCTAGCGCGTCCCCAATCATGACCAACACCGCCTGGGTCGGCTCTGTCCGGGACAGCTTCTTGAGAATCGACATAAACAGAAGCGCGTATTGAGGGCCTTCTCCCAAGAGGAGCTGGTGAACCTTGGCTGGGGGCTGCTTGTCAATCTTCTTGAGCAAAGCGAGGTCATCGGGCGTAATTTGGCCTGCACGTTGGTAGCTCTGGAAGCGCATCGGTCAAGCAAAAAGTCGCATAGTAATAATGATTAAATTGAATAAGTGATCACGGAAGTTCATAAGAGTCGTTAGATGTCGCTAGACGCTTAGAACACGACTCCTCACCTCCCACGACAAGCTCCTCGTCCGAATCCTCGCTGCCTGCTCGTCCAAAAACGGGCTCGAGACGAGTGCAATTGACATCGCGTATTGTCTTGTACCGTATCCTCAGGGAGCAATTAATCGAGTCTATCCTCGCAGAACAAGAGGCGGTGGTGACCGTCCAAAGAGGTCGCGCTCAGGGGTTCGATCGTCATGGCGCTTAATCGATCCACGGAACATTCCATTAATCTAATCTAGGCCAAACTAATATTTTCGAGCTTTCGCTCGACCCATACTTCGCCCACTACATCCCACCCGCCTATGACCACAGGTATACTGCTCTCGCTGTCCCATGGCTCCTCTATGTTGAACGGCAAACCGACTTCGCGGTCTTCCACGACGTACACCTTGATCCCTCCAACACGTACCATGCCCGTTCCTGCCCTCTTTCCTGATAATGCGACGTACTCGAGGTCTACGTCCACCCACCCTTCACCACGGCCTTCCTTTCCCTTGGCGAGCGCAACCAACGCACCCTCCGTCGGAAATTTGGCTGGCTCTTCCAATAGGATTGGAGCCAGCACCCGAGTACTCGCACCCAGAAACGCTGGACTCTCGGCAGGTGCAGTCGGACTGTATGGAGGCGGGAATCCAGGTTTCGGACCCGTTATGACCTCGCTCTGAAGTATATTCCCCAAATCCCTCAATTCGGTGTTGACACTCATCCCACCGCGGGGTGTACCCGGACTCGAGAGCGCACTGAGGAGCGCACGGGGAGAGGATACTTCGGGCGCCATGGGTTGAGGTGGGGGTGAAGTTGGGCGGAGCGAGGTGTGGTGCGTGTGTTGGATTGCCAGACGGATCAACCGGCCGCGCTTAGGTTTCGAGTCGGTTTCGGGGTCGTCAAGCGTGATGAGTTTTTGGACAGGTGTGCCGGTGGGGTCGACTTGAGGAAGCAGTGCCATGACGCCGACTGAACATTTGAGCTTGAACGGTTTGTCGAGGTAGGCCGTTCCTGGTGCTTCGTTCACGACTAGGTCCACCTCGATTTCTTTGTTCCCGGGTGGAGGGCCGCTGGCGGCTGGTATTGGCGCTGGTACCGTGCTTGTGCCGACAGTGCTCCCACTCAAACTCGGTGACATTGGTCTTCCCATCGCAGGTGATTGAGGCCTTCCAGGAGGCATCGTGCGCGCTTTATATGGCGTAGGTGAGCCCGGTCGACCGGGCACTTGGCGTTGAAGGTGGGGTGGAATGGCCGAGGCAGCTGGCGCAGCAGGGGGCAGGGGTATTTTCCGAGATAGCATCTAATCAAAAATGTTAATCCAGAACGCGCGTGTGGCCTGAAGCAACGTACCGACGTCAATAGCCGACCGGGTTCACCAAATAACGATCGCCAGGACATATCCAGCCTCCCGAGCGCAATGATCGTTCCTGCTGGGTAGGGAATCGGGAAGGAAGGCGTAGCAGCAGGAGTCGGGCTGAGTATGTACATATACTGGCGGAGATCTTGCGGACGGAGATTCGAGTCGAGAGATCTAGAGTGGGTTACGTCGGGGTTGTTGAGTATCCATCCTTCAGCGCATTCGAACTGGATGCGATCAAAGTGTATGGGTTTGGGTGTAAGGTTCTGGACGTGTACTTCGAGAAATACTTTGTGGCGCTCGGTCTTGTCTAATAGGGCTGTTGGAGAGCGGGGTATATGTACTTTGGTTCGTACGGCCAGGGGGTTAGACACCTGTTCGCCAGTCAGTCATTAACCACAGATGTATAATTTTGAACTCGCAATGAACTTGTAAAACTTTTTGATGGTCCGGAGTGAAGGGTTCGCGGGATCCTCTGGTGGAACCGTGCTATTCCTCAATGAAGGGGGCACATGGTAGCTCACGGTGCACGCAAGCACATGCTGTCCAAGCTCCTTGATCTCATGGCTAACCACAAGCTGAAACATCTCCCCTGGCAGTAACCTCGAACTAATTCCACCCACTTCTCCCAGGACTACCTTGTTCGTCGCAGTCTGGATTTCAACCAACAAGTGACCTCCCAGGACCTCGAGCGACGATTCATTGTTGACGCATAAACTACTGGTAAACGTCTCGCCGAGGGATATAGACCCGAAAGCTTCAGGTAGCAGTAGTAATTGAGACTGGGCGAGGTCACGGAGGGTACTTGGCGCCGAAGGAAGCGGGGTAGAAGATTCAAGCGAAAGCGGCGAGGCGCGAGCATGGGCAGCGAGCACCGTCGAGTCGGTAAAGAATGGTTGAGGGTGCGCTGCAAGCGATGGGCGCTATCACATCTCATTTATTGTCTAGATTGTATGGTAATCGAGTGGGCCTACCGAAACCCGCATCACTTTGAGTGCCAGTAGGTGGTCCATCGTGGTGGTTGTAATTGGATTAGAACGTGATTGTAATGAGATTTGTTTGTCTCACGTGACTGCGTGTCTGTCCTGGTTTCCCCCACCATGGACTCGCTCGAGGCGCTTTCGAGCGTGCTGCCTCTGACGGTGCCGATTCCCTCTCCGGTCAACAACACCAGTCTCTTGACGCCAAAAGATCTTGGACGAGAAGAAGATCTGCTTCGGAATCCTGGTTCATTCCAAGCATGGTGGTCAGCGATCCAAGTAGCCAAAGAGCAGGCCATTGCAAGCCAGAAAAACCAGGCGCTAGGTAACCCTCTGCTTGGCCCTCTCGCGTCGCCCATTGCCCGGAACAACCTCCAGCGTCTAACGTACCTGTTCGAATCCGCGCTCGTCCACTTCCCGCGCTCGTTCAAGCTATGGAAGGCTTACCTTGCTATGCGCACGTTTTATGTGCTTGGAAAGGGCCAGAGGAAGAAGCGCGCCGGTGCGCGAAAAAAGTATGCGCCTATGAAGGATATTATGGAAGAGGAAGAGTTTGACCAGGAGACTTGGGAGGGTGGATTGGACGGTGTGGTTGGTTGGGAAGAGTGGAAGGCACTAGCAGCGACGTTTGAACGTGCGCTTATATGGCTTCCAACGGTGAGTGCCAACCACTACTTGATTGGTCTGAATGCTTATGAATTAATTAGATGCCCCGTCTATGGCTATCATACCTAAACATATTCTCCCATCCCCGTTGTCCACCATTGCTTACGCGCACCCACGCGCGCAGAACCTTCGACCGGGCCCTCCGCACACTTCCCCCCTCTCTCCACGACCGCATCTGGCCGCGCTATCTCCTCTGGGCCGAAACCGCCAGTGGCCCCGTCACAGTCCACGTATACAGACGATACATCGCAGTCGACCCTTCCCTCACCGAACACTACACCACCCTCCTACTTGCCCCCGAGAACCCCCACAAGCGCCCGTTGGAGGCTGCCAAGTTGCTGCTTAGTCTGGCGAGGAGTGCTGCGCGGGGAGAGTACGAGAGCCCAGAAGGAAAGAGTCCGTACCAATTGCTTGGGGCCTGGTTGGAGATTGTTGAGGCCTGGGCTGAGGACGTGGGCTTGGATCCGGATGAGATTCCTGATAAAGACGCAGAGGGTTCGGACGACGAGCAACTAGGCGAGCAGGCACCTGAACCAGTGTCGGCCACTGGTACACTCATTAGGCTCGCTGGTCCTATGGTTCCCGCCACCGAAGGCAAGGACAAAAAACCTGCACGTCCATACGATCCCGATGAAGACCCAACCAACGATCAAAAACTCGACGTCGAGGCAATCATCAAGAAGGATGGGCTGGCAAACTACAAGGATCAAGCGGGTCGTCTTTGGACGGGTTTGGCTACCTACTGGATCAAGAGGGGTGAATTCGACCGGGTGAGCTCAATCGACTCAATAAATTGGGCTAGTTCTAATTAGTATTGCAGGCAACCGAGACATTCGAAGCCGGCATGTCAACTGTTCTCACTATCCGCGACTTTACCCAGATCTTTGACGCCTATGCCGAGTTTTCCGAAACGCTCATTTCAGCGCTCATGGACGAACTGGCATCGCCCGAAGCCGTAAGTCCGCTCTCGTGCGTCTGCACGCATCACTGACTCGCCGTAGGACGAGGACACGGCCGAAACCGAGGCAGAACTCGACACCCGCATGCGCGCATTCGAAAAACTCATGGACCGGCGCCCATTCCTCGTCAACGATGTCCTTCTTCGACGAAACCCCAACGACGTCCAGGAGTGGGAAAAGCGAGTGGCCTTGTGGGGGAACGACGACGAAAAGGTGCGCCACACCGCTCTTCCAGTAATCCATACTAACACACCGGGTATGGCAGGTCGCCGAAACATACACCACCGCCCTCAAAACGATCAACCCCCGCAAAACCACCGCCAACGCACACCAAATCTACGTGCACTTTGCCAAGTTTTACGAAACGGGCGGAGTCGAGGGTGCAAAAGAGAAAGACCTCGCGAGTGCGCGGCGGGTGCTTGAAAAGGCCACCAAGGTCGAATTTAAGCACGTCGACGAGTTGGCCGAGGTTTGGATCGAGTGGTCAGATTTGGAGATTCGTAATGGGTGAGTCCGAGCTGGTTCTTGTCAAGACGGGTGCTGATGCTAGCTGGGTGCAGTAACTATGACGAAGCAATTCGAGTTATGCAGCGTGCAACCGCGGTGCCAAAGAACATCAAGATCAGCTACCATGACCAGGTAGGTTTCGTGCATTGCTCTGAGACAGTTGTCTAACTGTTGTGGTAGTCTTTGCCTGTACAAGCTCGATTGTTCAAGTCCCTGAAGCTTTGGTGCTGCTATGTCGATCTCGAGGAAGCGATTGGGACTGTGGAGACGACCAAGGCCGTATATGACAAGATGCTCGAGTTGAAGATTGCGAATGCCCAGGTAGGTCTTTCTAGTTGTAGACAGTAGCTGGTGCTAATACGTATGCAGGTCATTGTGAACTATGCAAGCTTCTTGGAGGACAATAACTACTTCGAGGATAGTTTCAAGGCAAGTCACTCCCTTGTATATGCTAAAACGCTGATATTTATAAGGTCGCAGGTTTACGAGCGTGGTGTCGAGCTGTTCACATTCCCGATTGCTTTCGAGCTGTGGAACATCTATCTGGCCAAGTTCATTAAGCGATATGTGCGTCATTTAGTCCTTGGGACATAGCGTGGAAACTGATAATTCCTAGGGCGGCACAAAACTTGAGCGTGCCCGAGATCTCTTTGAACAAGCGCTCGAGAAATGTCCCGAAAAGCACTGCAAGTCGCTGTTCCTCATGTATGCCCAACTCGAGGAAGACTATGGTCTCGCGAAACGTGCAATGGATATTTACGACCGCGCGACGAAGGTTGTTTCAGACCAGGACAAGTTCGAGGTAGGTTCACTTCTCGATTTCATATCCCCCATACTCATACTTCATCAGATGTTCACAATATACATTGCCAAAGCCAGCTCGAACTTTGGCCTCCCCGCTACCCGCCCAATCTACGAGCGTGCCCTTGAAGTCCTCCCCAACAAACAAACCGCCGAAATGTGTCTCCGGTTCGCCGCGCTCGAACGCAAACTCGGCGAAATCGACCGTGCGCGTGCCATTTACGCGCATGCATCGCAATTCTGCGATCCCCGCACCGCGGCCGACTTTTGGAAGGCGTGGAACCAATTCGAGATTGAGACGGGCTCGGAGGACACGTTTAGGGAGATGTTGAGGATCAAGCGCTCGGTTCAGGCGCAGTATAATACCGAGGTGTCGTTCTTGGCTGCTCAGGCGTCGGCGGCGCGCGAGGGTGGAGCGAAAAAGGCTGCCGCGCAGGCTGCGGCGAATGCCCAACCGGTGGACGCCATGGCGGCTGCGGAGAACGAGTCCAAGGGGAAGAACGCACCTGCATTTGTGTCTGCTTCTACCAACGGTGGTACTTCAGCCGCCCCGGCGGCGAATGGAGACGCTGGTAACGCGGACGAGATCCAGATTGACGATGAGGATTTCTAATGAATGTGGCTATACCGCTGTGTTTGATTGTATGTTGTCTGTTTCTACAAAGCCTTGATACATCTCGCAGCTGTGTCGATATCGGAGATGCTAAATGTACCACATGTCTACTTATTTCAAGAAATAACCCATCTTCCTGGGAGCCATGGCGTGCATATATCCCCGAAACTCGGTTCCAGGGCACTATGTTTGATCTTGAGTTCCAGTTATGGGGGATGTATGCGCCAATACTGGGGCATTGATCAATTTTCCCGGTACGCCCAACACATCCACATCAGTTGGATTATGTTATATTGTTACAGTAGGCACTTCGGGCTTATTTGAGCACATAAGACGTTCTGCCGCACGATCACAAGTCCCTTCCTTCAAGCCAGCGATTCAGCATTGCCAACGATTCCTTTGGCTTATCGTACGGGACCTAGATAAATTGTCGGTCCCGTAGAGCTCCAGTTTGAGTATCAACAACTCACCATATGGCCCGCTGCATTCACTGTCGCGAACGTTAATCCATTTGCAGAGCGAGTGAAACCAGCGACCTGGCCGTCGACGACCCAGTCCCGGTCCTCCTCGGCAATGAACGTAACACTGCCTGTCCAATCGAGTCCCATTACCCATTTCTGGTTGCCTACCTTGGGTTGCCGAGAGATTTGTGAGTATATAATTTGTTCAATCAATTCAGCGCTCACTTACCCAATTGCAAACAAAATCGTATGTTCCGACGTAGATGAGGACCTTGATTCCACGCTCCAGCAAACCCGCAATGTACCATTGGTTCGAATGGAAATGATCCAGATTTAAAAGGAAGCGGTCGCCAACCTCGCGACTACAACCCGAATAATTACCTATGGACGGGTGTACGCCAAGCGCTTTTCTAATGTCAGGTCTATCGAGGAAATTGTTGATATGAACAGTGAGGGGATAACAAAGCGAACTTTTTCGCTCTTCAGGTGTACAGGACTATGCCAGTCACTCTCAGTAAGTTTTGAGACCTTCGTTGAGGTTGCTGTCGACTCACCTTGGTCATGTCGTACGGGTTGCGTGCTGGAAACGGTTCATAAAGCGTCTTGAACCAGCGACGCAAGCTTACCGGCATATATATACGGTTCTGAGAGCGCTGAATTGCAGAATTGTCCAGCCATTGTGCATCCGACGGGATCCATACGCTCAATGCACTCCTTATTGTACAAACTCAAGCACCGTGGGAGCTACAAAGAGCCAATCAGCAACAGTTTGGCTGAGAGTCATAACCTCAAACTCACCGACTGTTTCATACTGACGCAAGTGCTGATGTCTTGAAATGGCACAAGGGATAGATTCTTACACTGGATCTCGTAGTATGCTTCAAACATGCTAAATTATTGAAATTTAGTCAACTGGTCTAAGCTATGAAGATATTAATATGAGTATTCGTTTACCTTTTGAAGTCCGTTAGTCCGTTACCAATGAGTACTGACTTGAGGTTGATCGGCGCAAAACCGCCAGCCTCTGCGCGCTTGTTCTGGTCAATAATTTCAGACGCAAACACGGGAAGGTAACGTCCCTAAAAGAGAGTCAGATCTTTTGTAGTGCTGGCTCCCATATACCCATGCTTACTCCATATGACTCGCCAGACATATGGAAATCTCGCTGTGCTATCGTCAACAAATTGGTCCAAGGAACGGGAGAGACTCGTAAACATACACCTTGAAATCTCGAAAACGTCTCGAAAAATATAGTAACAAACGCCTGGACATTCTTGGCCGCTCCCTCAGTAGTGCCTACTGTCTCTCCATAGTCTAAAAAGCCTCTCAGACACCTCATATATGCTATACCGCTGTTAAACGAACCTGCATAACTGAACCCCACTCCGACTCTACGCATATTATAAGTATAAACAGCCCTTTAATTCATCCAAGTACCTACGGCTGCGACTTTGTAAGTACTCAATCTAGAAGGCCAAACACAGCGCACCTCATCGAGGAAAAACACGTTTGCCTTATTGTTCCACGAGTATGGATTCCATTCGGTGCCATTCGAGCCATTCTTTGGAGGACCGTGAATGCTACATGGGCCGAGCTCCATGAAGAGACCCAGGGATGAGGAGCATCCTGGACCTCCATTGATCCTAAAAGCAAGTACATATGACTTCATATTCCAATAAACTGCCTATTCACTCACCACATAAGGACAGGGTCAGAATCTGGTTCGCTCCTGCTTTCGAAAAAGTAGAAGAACAAGTGCTTGGCTCCGAAGTCTACGTCGAGGTAGCCAGAGTACGCCCTGAGGGTGATCCAAGTCGTAATTGATCACACAACCCCTTAGATTTAGTTAACTTACTTAACAGTGGGATCACAAAAGTCCCTAACCCGTTTCACCCGAATTTGGTGGGATGGAAACGACTGATGTCCTCCGGTCGTAAAATCGTCTGCCGACAAGGAAGAAAGCTCTAGCCGTTGTACGCTTGCGCCAAAAGCAGAGCCATTTTTTCTAACGATGGTATTGCTCGGCGAATGAAAGGGCACCTGGGTAGTTGCCCGAGTGCTACAAGCGGTCAGGAATAAACCCACTATTAGAGCAAGGCCGCCCGCGTATTTCATTATGCTGGGGCTTTGTAGGAATAACTAAAGACCACAGTGGGATGTGGTGGAGGGTCTGGGGAGCTTACAACCGCCCTGTGTGAGCATCATTACCGGTTCTTAAGCGCAGAGCCCTGACGCTGTCCACATGGCAGCATGGCTCCATGATTTCAGACATCAACTAATCATAACTAATGTTATGTTTATTTTGCGTTGTCTATACCAGGAATAACGTATCACGCCGCATTCTTCCTATCATTTTGCCTCGTTTGAAGCACCTAACGATAGGCGCGTTGTTTTCATTCACAGGCTGGGGTGGGGACGTCTGCCGTAAAATCGGGCTCTTACAGTCTTACCATATTGGCACTTGGGACTATCTTATAATTTACCCATCATACTGCGCATCAACCACGCAGCAAATTCGAAGTTGGAGTTCTCTCGGGCCGAGCCTCTCATTCTAACTAGCTGGGCCCAATATGATCATGAACAGGATTCGAACACTCTTGGCTGGGGATACCTCGATGGTTAGCTCATTCGGTTGAGCTCCGTGCTCGAACGTGGCTATATTGATTGTCCTACAACTCCTTTCCCTCAAGCCAGCGGCTCAGCATCGCTAGCGCCTCCTTCGGCTTATCATAGGGAACCTGTGTTTTACGTTAGGTTGATAGAATCGGTCTCTGGTGGTATGAGCGCACCATATGTCCCGCCGCGTTCACAGTTGCGAATGTCAATCCATTCGCAGAGCGAGTAAATCCAGCAACCTGACCGTCGACAATCCAATCACGGTCTTTCTCAGCGCGGAAGGCAGAGCCCCCAGTCCAATCGAGCGCCAACGTCCACTTCTGGTTACCCACCTGATAGTGAAAGGCCCGAGTAAGCATACAGTCTACTTCACGGACTCAACGTTTACTCACCCAGTTACAAATCCAGTCGTAAGTTCCGACGTAGATGAGAACTTGGATTCCTCGCTCCAGCAGCCCAGCAATATACCATTGGTTCGAATGAAAGTGGTCCAGGGTCGCCGAAAATCGTTCACCAACCTCACGGGAGCAGCCGGTATAGTTACCGACGGAAGGGTCAACTCCAAGTGCTCTCCTGGTTTCGGGCCTGTCTAAGAAAGTGTTGATGTGTTTTGTGACAGGGTAACACAAGGAACTCGACAGCTCCTCCAGTGAACAAGGCTGAAGTAATTGGTAGCGTCTTTGAGTTGGATAACTATGAGGATTGGGTTTTATGGTTACTTACCTTGGTCATGTCGTACGGATTGCGATCTACAAAAAAGCTTAGTGTTTACCCGAGCCTCATTCATAATAGACGCACTAGCATTGAAGTAAGGCATTTCAAGGGCAGTACCGCAGAATTGCGCAGCCATCGCACATCCAACTGGATCCATTCGATCGACACATTCCTTGTTGTACATGTTCAAGCAACGGGGAAGCTATCGGGGCAATATGTCAAGTGCAACATAGAAAACTCCCCAGGTTGTTCACATACTGATTGCTTCATATTGACACAAGTACTAATGTCTTGGAATGGTACCACGGACAGGTTCTTGCACTGTATGTCGTAGTACCCCTCAAACATACTAAGCAAAATGGTAAGCATAGTATTAATGTTTAGATATTTTCGTGCGTACGTTTTGGAGTCCGTAATGCCGTTACCTATGAGCACAGACTTGAGATTGATCGGCGCAAACCCGCCAGCTTCCGCACGTTTGTTCTGGTCGACAATCTCCGACGCGAACACGGGTAGATATCGGCCCTACATTGTAGACCTAGTCAATCACAACAAGCCATGTTTCGCTGTCTTACTAGGTACGTACCCCGTAGGATTCACCCGACATGTGAAACTCTCTCTGAAAAAGTCTGAGTTACAAAGGAGGGTTGGGATAGTAAGTGAAAACTTACACCTTTGAACTTCGAGAAGGTCTCGAAGAAAATGGTAACAAAAGCTTGGACGTTTTTGGCCGCCTCCTCGGTGGTGCTAATCGTCTCCCCGTAGTCTACGACGAATGTTAGTCCGCATCTCGCCATTGGATGGTAACATACCCGCGTAGCTAAACCCAACTCCTACTCTGTTAAGAATATTAGTATCGTAGCGACAATCCCTGGCGGTTTACATACGGCTAGAGTTGGCTTAGATAGTGAAGCTACCAGCAAGAGAGAATAGGAAATACCTGATCCAGGAAGAATAAGTTTGCCTTGTTATTCCATGAGTACGGATTCCATTCAGTCCCGTTCGAGCCTTTGTCCTGAGGACCGTGGATGCTGCACGGACCAAGCTCCATAAACAGTCCTAGAGATGACGAGCATCCCGGTCCGCCATTGATCCTAACGATTTCCGCCCGACGAACACCATCATGAGAAGGCGGATTGAGACGGAACCATTGGACACTCACCACATGAGAACAGGATCGGTGTCTGGACTGTTTCTGCTTTCGAAAAAGTAGAAGAAAAGGTGCTTTGCGCCATAGTCAACATCCAGATAGCCAGAATACATCCTTGAATTGACAAAGAACAACGGTCACGATCTGTTATCAGATAATATTTAGGAGCGGTGCCTACTTGACGGTAGAATCACAGAAATCCTTCACGCGTTTAACCCGGACTTGGTGAGCAGGGAAAGACTGGTGCCCTGCGATAGTAAAGTCATCGGTGGACAAGGACGAAAGTTCAAGTCTCTGAACATTGGCGCCAAAAGCGGTGGCATTCGATTGTACTTTGGCATTTGGTGTAGCTGGAACATGCCATGGTACTTGGGTTATCCGTTGCGCGCTAGCTGCAAGGCTAAAACTTGCTAGGATGGCGAGACACCCCACGTATTTCATAGTTGTGCAAGTAGGAGGATGACCGGCGAGCCTAGGGAGCGAGCGTTTATAAGTGGACCCTGCGATGCTGGACCCTGGACGCGACCATATGGCACGCTACCTGCGAAGGTACCAAACTGCGTTACTCGGCACGAGGACTGGATGGCATAACTATTTCGGCTTGAGATGTGACTTTTTCACTCAAAAATCGAATGACCTCTCTTCACAATTACGTCGTATAAACTAACATCCGAGTCCCTCCGCTTACGAGCCATCCGCTATCACGAAGTTGAATCCCGGAGAATCAGTACATATCACAACTGTGAGCTTGGTGTTTAAGCTTATTGCCTGGGTCTCTAAAAATAAAAACGGCTGAGTGTAATCATTTGCCTCAGGGTGTATGCATAGACGGTCAGCTGGAGATCAAGCCCGTGCAGATGACAGAAATAGTACGACGTGCAAGTGGTCTTTTGATCCAAACCCACGAGGTCCTTGATTGAATCAAATCGTTTCGCTAAGTAATAAATCGACTTTTTCCGTAGGTGGTAGTACAGAAGGTCAACTCTCACTGGACGTCCTAGGGAGTCACTCGATGTACCGTTATCCCTCTCATTGGTGACAAAGATTTAGTTTCAAAATTGAGTATAAACAGAAATCTGTACTACATCTACAACCATCTATACAGGCATAAAAATAAGGACCAAGCAATACACGATAAAAGTAACTAACATAGGGACGCTCAACTGAAGCCAGCTCCAAGCACCTACATCTATGGCATCCTCCTGCCGGTCAGCTCGGACGGCTTCGTAATAACACTCGACCATGGATTCCATAGCAGAGCCCCATGATCTACCAACGGGTGTGGATGCTGATGCGCACTCGCTCATGACACTGCGAAGCGTCTTGTTCGAGACAAGGCGATGGAGCAGCGCGGCATACTGCCGTGACGATGCTTCAAACTTGGGGCTTCCCGGGACAAACTGCCCATTCCAGTTCAGGACGGCGCCCGCCTCCATGTAGTTTGACCGGTGCTGAAGTAGGAGACCGGTGCGGCCATGTTGTACAAGATCCCTTGTGCCATCAGCATCGAGACCAACGACCGGTAAACCGGATGCAAGTGCTTCAAGCACAACTTGACCAAAAGTTTCGGTGTAAGAAGGAAATCTGGATTGAGCGTTTAGCGACAGTCTGCACTAGAGCTTCCACATACTCACGCGAACACATCAGCACTAGCATAGCCCTTAGCCAGCGCCTCCCCCGACAAATGACCCATGAATTTCGCTGGTATTCTCCTCAGTCTACAGTGCTCTTCAAGAGCGAGTCGAGCGGGGCCATCCCCAATAAACACGAATACTGGCGGTGCCGCCGTATCTGCTACCATATCAAGAAGTAGTCTGTAGGACTCCACTAGAAGAAGTAGATTCTTCTCATAAGAACTAACGTACCCAATATTGGATCAACTCTTGAGTTATTGGAGGAGATCACTTACATGCGCCCAACATATAAAACCACACACTGGCCACGTACATAACCACGCTCGGTCTCTGGTGGAGTCGGAGACGGGGGTGGTGTTAGAGGGTACACTTCGCAGCTCGACCGCTGATCGCATCGACTCTGGGGCGTTCTAACGCCCCAGCCTTCCCGAACCATAGAGCATCGTTTATGGGGCCCAAAGCAGCTTAAATCCACCCCTCGTGGCCATATTCTCGTGTTTTGAATACGCTTTTGCATAAGCATCGTGGCGGTTGAGAGAGTTGGGCATGCAGTTAATAAGCACTGAGAATGGATTCTTCGAATCCAACTCCACATCACTGGCTCCAAGAACTTTAGGCCAAAAAGCGATGCGTAACTATATGCGTGTATAAGTTGTGGGTTACACTTGTGAAGTGCCAAGGAGACATGGCTCACGTTGGAAGATTGGTGTGGAAGCTTGCGACAACAGGCGCTTCCGGGTAGGTCCACTTCGATCCACACCATCCACTTCGGAGAGCAAATAGCACCTGTGGACCAAGCCAAATAGGGTCGACCACATGGATAACATCTGGGTTCTACCATTTGAGTTATTATTATGTTCGTTGAAAATAAGTTAGATGCTCACAAACTCTCGAATGGCTTGAACAAATTTCGGCCGTAAAAAGTTGAGTTTAAGGTCTGGATAGAGCATCAGGGGGATGCCCACAGTGCCAATAATCGGATATGTCTCATACGTAGACTATCATAAGTTTATCAACTTCCTGGAAACCGATCACTAACACAATACAGCATCGGCGTACCATATTCACTTCGGGTCCTAGAATCAAGACCTGATGCCCATGCTCTCGAAGATGTTTCAATAACCGAGCAAGACACCTAGTAACACCATCGACTTTGGGTAGGAAGTTCTCTAGCGGATCCATCAACACAATAAAGAACGATTGGGTTCGTACTTACCCGTCACTATCGCCACTCGCAGCGCTCTCGTGGCTCCTTTTGGACAGCCATACTCAGAGAGAGTGTACAACAGCAGGTGGTGGGTCCTGTGGAGCCGACTCTCCGATCTTATTGGAACCAGGCTTGTATTTTCAGCAATCTTATCGCACTTGGCCTTGACTGTATGCGCTCAGCTCGATCCGGGTGAGCCAATCCACCAATCAGATTTGAAGGCCCTCGCACGGGGATCTTTCACGTGTGCGGGGGCTGTCGGGACAAAAACCAATGGGAATCTATCAGCTCCGCAACAACGGGCCTCCGTGGGCACGTTTGACACTTCAGGTGCTCATCGTCGCGTTTATTTAGATCGACAAAAGCTAGGGTATTATTCGAGATGCATGTAATATGTTCTTCAATTACTAGACATAGGTGATTGGCAAGCATATAGATCGGCATCGAGGATATCATCCTAGCGCCAATGCCACGTTCAGAAATCCGAATCCCAAGGTTGTTTATCTATCGATTGAGAGAGTACCCGGAGTCGAGACTTCCATTCATCGGCTCCCACATACGCGCCACACATCCGTCGTTTGCCGGTGAATGCCGACCGCCCGTGCAGTACGCGGTGGTTATCTACAACCACCGCAGTACCCGCACCGAGCTGTACCCAGAACTCAGCATCCGAGCTCGTCAGGCAACGATTCCAGGAGCGCAACGCGTCATACCTATGTTAGGAACAGGTTACAAAATTGATACAACAAGATCCAGCTTGTATGCTCACCAATCATCTACTAGATCTGGGTCAACGAACTTCAGAGCACTCCTGTCGTCATTATTGTACCGAACCCGCATAAGATTCCCATATAGATCGGTCTTGAGAATGGGAAAGGGCTCATCCGGGATGTATAAAGAATCGGCATCTCCCGCAGCGTGCGCGCTGATCTTCACGTTTGTTAATAGATCATAGTGAGAGGGATGTTTCTCCTTGAGTTTGGCTGCCGCGTAGAACCCATCAACCAAGAGGGTTTTGCCGCCAGTCCCTTCATGGGCAAGGAGATGGAACAACTGAAGGCCACAGGGATCGGACTACTCGCACAAGGGATGAGTCTGGAATGTATCATTGGATTGCCTGGAGCTTACCAAGTATGTAGTATCTGTATGAGCGCCCAGAGCCAAGTTAGTATATGCCGTATCCCCGTGCTTGAGATCGGAGGTGAAATCCCAGAACCCCCCGTCTAGGTTAGGTGTCAAAACTTCGAACTCAACCAGACCTCCAAAAGCCATCCTTACACTTGGTGTCTCGAATGAATGCGATGCGCCGTGTCAAGGCTTCTGTACCTTCCGGATTAGGAGGAACCCCTGAAATGAAGCAAACACCGAACTCGTCCTGCAGCACATAGTCAATTTCAGCTTGTGCAAAAACCTTGGTTCTACATGCAATTTTCTGGAGCCATTTGTATACGCCGTCGTCGTCCCGCATGACTTCTTCGTATGTTACAGTCGGAGAAGCTTGGCGTATGCCAGACCCCCAAGTCGTCTTTCTATAGCAGAAGGGAAGATCATTGTGTTCATTTATCGAGAGAAATGGGTTACAAATAAACCCACTTATTGGTAGGGCCATACGCCAGAGAGTGCCTAATAGGTGGGTCATAAGAGCTCCGGGACAGCCATTCCCAAGGATATAAGGAAACGTGTTGGGGAGATGTGGTCCCTATTGCATGATAACGTCTGTTAGTGTTGCTCCTAGTACAATATAGGACTAAAGTCTCACAAGTGACTTCCAACCCCGCCGGCTTGCTCTCAATGCCAGTTGGCCGTACGTTCGGAGGTATCTGGCGTACCTTTTCAGCTCATCAAATCCTACAGCAGCCGATCCACACGAACCTCAAAAGTATTCACGAGGCGCTGTTTGGTTACCGGATGAAGACATTCTGAGCACCGGCAGTGATCACGTAGCCAAATATGGTGACTGGCTCCTAGTTTCAGCATGGTTTCCCTAATATAAGATGCGTCTTGACTTACAAACGTGACTGTACTCCGTTATCCCATCCAACCGATACTTTCCGTTCGTCAAACCCAACCTGAGGCAGCCGAGCTCTGGTGAGAGTGGCCGCCGCGCCAGTGGAGCGGAAAAGTCCGGGACCGGGCACCATATCACGAGGGAGCTGTGGGAGCGTTTGAAATCGCTGCTCTACGGGGTTTACGCGCTGGGGCAGCAGAAGCTGGTTTGAGAGTCTCATTGGTACTTGAGATATAGCGAAATCCTAAAGTCTGAGGTAGTCATCTGAGCCATCTGAGCTCACTTCAAGCCGACGGCACTCACATTTGAAGGCCTGTATTGGCAGATATGCCTGATTTGTATATCGTCAACTCACAGGGATAACTCCTAATGAAAATAGAATTACCTCGGTGCAAACGCACAAGTCCTGGGATTGATTCTCATCATAAATCAAGGATAGTCTGGTGAGCTGATTGTGTGCGGGGTGGTTGTCTTCCGGCAGCCATTACTCGTAGTTGCCATCGCTCGAATGGCCGGCCGGGACCGGGTGATCACACGGTTTGTGAAAGCGATAGTGTTGTTCCGTATTTGGCTACGGTGAAATGGATATTTGTTTTCGCTGGAAACATTATACATGTGAATTAGGCTATCTGACACCAAGCTATTCATGTATGGATACAGTTGATCATCAAGTAGACAGGAGAAAACACGGTCCGAGGCTAGTGGCGTTTCGAATGGCATTTGCCTTATTTAAAAGCACATTCATTCATTTACTTGGGAGGTGGTCCAGCTGGAGGCGCGTAATGGGTCGGTGGGGGTCCAGAAGGCTAAGTAGCGCTTGGTTAGATCGAACGGATAGACATTTAAGAAAATAATACGTACAGGAGCATATCCTCCACCGGTCTGGTGAGTCGGTGCTGGGAACTGAGGCCCATCGACAGGATAATTTGGAGCGCTACGCTGCGAGTGAGCTTTTCGGTCAAATCAGACCACCTTGACCGCGCTTACCTATAACCGCCTTGGTTCGGATAGTCTGCACCACCTCCAGGGTATGGTTGATATGCGTCTGTTTGATGCTGAGCAGGCTTTTCATGGTGTACGCCAGTCACGGGAGGTGGAAGGCCACCACTGCGTTTCAAAGCACGACGTCGGCGAATTCGCATCAGGCAGAGCAGCATTGACAGTATCAATAGCCCGAGAATCGCTAAAGAGATGGGATGTTAGCAAAGCGAAGATTTTCGGCCCTCGGATGAAACATACCTATGCCAACACCGAGTCCTATCCTTGCGCCTCTAGCCAGTCCACTTCGACACCGGTATCTCCCAAACCTAGCGAATGTCATAATTAGCGTCGCAATAGACACTGAATGGCTTAGGCAGTCTTACCTATCATAATAGCATTGCCTGGCACTCACAGCCGGGGCGTTGACCAAAAGCAAAGCAGCGGTAGCACACAAGACACTCGAAAGGCTAGTCATGGCGGGTGAGGAGAATTGTCCATTCACAGTCTGCTCAATGCTTATTTATTACAACAGGCCCCAACGAGTGACGTCGTGTCGATCCAGAACGCTCCACCGATGACGAATCGGGTTGACGCGAGGTGCTGCTTGGCCATTTACGTAACAGTGTAAATCAACCGCCGGAAGCCACGTGCGCGGCATCGAGCATCATAGGCTTGGGGGAGGGGGGGTATTGACCGCATGACTCGGTTTCGAATATGTGCATGTATTTACGAGATTACAAGCTTGGTGAATATTACACATGATTATACAAAGGTGGACGTCGATACAAAAATCGATAGCTTCAATCATGAGGAGCCGTCGAGATCTACGCCTTTGGTGGGGAGTAGTTAGGTGGATTATGAAATATCTAGTAAACTGTGAGCACTCTGAGAAAATTATGAATGGATGTTACCCAACTTGTGGACTCTGGCCAACGGGATATACCTGTTCGGGAACCCGGGGCCTTGATTATAATAACTACAGGCCAGTTCAGTACTTAACGATGAAGTGCTCATACCTTGGACGTACCCTTGTTGGTTAGGATAGGGGTTGTAAGCCCCAGCTTGGGAATGCTCAAGCCCGTTGCTCGGACCGTTCATCTGAAACCCGTGGTGATGCTGTGGTAGCCCTGCACCTCCATTTCTCCGCCAGATGGAAGCAAAGGTCTTCCCTGTTTTCCGTATGTAGACAAAGACTACAATCCAAAAGATAATTTTGAGGGCAACAACCACTGGAGAAGATCCGGTTTTCAGTCAAGTGTGGCTATGGCTTTTCGTCCATGCTAATTCAACTTACCAATTATGATACCGATTATCCACTTCATAGTTGTGCTTATAGCTGATCGTGTCTGATTGAAGCCGCTGTCCCAACCAGGATCACCCCAGACGGGACTGAAGAAGCTTAGTATAAGTACTCATTATATGCGCTGTGAAATAAGCATTACCCTTGGGCCCAAGAAGTTGTAGCCAGGCTAAATAAATACAAGATTGCACAAAGGTTGAACATAGGATACAGGACGCAAAAACGACTGCTGCGTTGCGTTGAGGAGTTTAAATATTGGCGTGTGAGATGCCGAAAGATTTGAGGAGGAGAAGCGCGAGCGCAGAGTGGCGGTTATGCGGTCCACATTGGGCTGTGTAACATGCTAGAGTCATATGCATGGCAGATTGATTAGTGTGCCCCTTGCGATCAGGTGTCCGTCTACGGCATTGGCGCGGTCATGGGGCTCGTTATTACGCAAGTGTCTGTTTCATTTACTATTTAACGTGCGTCACGGTGGCGTGATACGTTATTTGCTCCGCCGGCAGGCCTATGGAGTCCTGACTTGGCCGGTGGTCATGTATGGTGTTGTCGCACGCAACATGACTACACTGCCTACTCGGAAGGAAACGTCTCCGTGGTTGATGAAACGAATCGGTAAAGACAATCACAACTGCCACCGCAGTGCCGCCGTAGTACTCTATGCGAATTACTATGTAGGATAGGTCTAGGAGCGTAATGAACCTTGAACTGTAATTATCTGGCGTGTTCTAAGATGAGAATTTTACGTTCTAGTCACTCAACTTGCTTTGGAGCGGACCATCTCCAGTTCGAATCGTGTTGACGACTGCGTCTCATTTAAACACGTTGTCAAACTAAAGCATGGATCGACTACACTCTGGAAGGTGCTATCAATCGACTCGAGAGTACGGCGAACAGTCGCGCAACCTGGGTGAACTTCGAATGCTCTGTACTTGACGCCGAGGAACCCGAGAGTCGGCGACTATGCGGTACATTTGGAGTTGCGTTACACACTGAAGTTGCGCTCCATCAGGCGCTAGTACTGCATTTTTGGCTGAAATCAGCTTCGCCACTCGTTCCAAAGGCTGGGAAGCGCTCCCGACGTACGATTCACGGCTTTGTGACCCCAAGACCATGTTTTCATACTATGAAATGTCTCCACAGACACACACAAGCATCAGAACACAGTATATCACACATTTACTAGCAGTCGCTCGTAGCCCGGGGTATTTGGATAATCCTATTTCACCTCAAGAAATCAGTGGGTGATGGCAGATACCCGTGCGAAGCAACCCACCTGGGTGGACTGGGTGTTTGAAGCGTGTCCTCCTGGTTGGCGTGGAATCGCCACAGGGATGAAACTAAAGAAAGGATACCTTTTAGCGAACTTTTGCAACAACTAGATCAACCGCATACTTCTGGTTGTCATTTGAATTGTCCGGTAGGGGAGGTAGATGCACAATGGAGCTCGCATTCACTTCTCGAGGCAAGGTGCCGGATTGGTCTTGTCTGAAAAACCTGGTGTTCGTCCACCCCCGCTTTCGGAAGTAGGGGTAGCCGAAAGCGTAGAAAAGTAGAATCAAGGTGCATCCTCCTACAAGGTAACGGACGCGCTATTAAATTATAATCAACCAAACCACCACGACAAACCTATTACGATGCTTATAGTTAAAACCATAACGATAGAGATGCTTTTATGCGCAGGTGAATCTTCAAAGCTGGTAGAAAAGTGCTTATTTAGATACTACAGTTCAACTTATACTTTTTATAAACTCGCCTCTGTGCCTTTACGCTGGAGACCATGCGGAAAAGAGGTATCAACAGAGCAAGATGTCCGCATAGCGACGGCATGGTGCGTCGAGGGATCCAAGGGGTGGGTATGTGCATTCACCCACATGTCCGGTTCGCCTTGAATTTATTCTACTCGACTGGGAATTGGCGGAACCAACGATGGAAGGAACTCAAGAGGAAGGGGTAATAGGCCCGAGCCCCATCACCGGCATGACCCTATCCATGGCTTCTCTAGGCAAGGAGCCCGGTCCCACGAGGTACCCCGTTTTCTTGGCATTTGGTAGGAACATGCTATTACATGGGGATTGGACGAAAAAATATTGACACCAAATCATATGAAAATTGTTGTGTTGGGTACCAGCCGCTAACCCTCGGGTGGGTAAGCTTGTGTGTGACTAGGCTTCATTCATCGAGGTGAAATGCGGTCGAAATAAGTCGTATACCAGGTGCCCAAAATAGTTATTTGCTAGCATTTGTCATTCAACGAATATGTATAGCATTGATCCTCATTGGGCAACATCTGTATTGACGTTGCATGGTGTACAACCTGGCGTCCTCAGCAAAAAGTGAAAACCTGAGGGCTCCGAAGTCGCTCCTACGTGATGCGACGTACGGAGCCTGAGCGTGCAAAACCCCAGCTCCAGCGCACTGGAGCATCTTCGGTGTCTCGGTGTCTATCTGAAACAACAATGTAGCTAGAGTAGTATTAAGAGTTCTTTAATGATTTATTTAATACTAACATATGCATATATGTGCACGCCCGTGGGGTTTGGGATACCACCCAGCCTTGGCACTTGCGACCAATCGGGACGATCACGTGCCGTGATCATCTGAATTTCTTAATTGCAATTTAGCTTTCTTACAATTTCCACATGGTCCAAACAGCACCGACCACAAAAGTTAGTTACCGGGTACAATTGCCAGGGAATTGACTCTTTGATTGTTATAGACTAAATCAAAGGCAAGGTACCTAAAGGCGAAAAAGGAGCGACGCAAGAAACGACTCAAGTCCGCTGTTGTCTCAGCCGATGCGCCCACTCACAGGCGGACTCACGCTGAATCGGTAGTTGAATCTTCAGACGGGGAAGCAGATACTGGCGAAGATGAGGATACCGAAATTGTAGAGGCTACTGCGACTGAGTTACCCAAGGAAAAACAAAAGTACACAGCCGAGAATCAAGCGTCGCCCCGACCTTCGCCTTCTGCAGTTCCCGGAGACGATGAAGCCCATATGGATGAAGACACGGAACCTATTCCACCCAGCCCTGCTTCACCGAAAAACCCACCAGCATTGTTGTCTTTCCCGCTCCCAACTCAACCTGCGCCGCCTTCTAAAGCGACACTTGCACTCCAAGGTCTAGACCGAGCAATACTCGAAGCAGAAATCATCGACCCCGCTGCGAGTGCGCCTATTCCTGCTTCTGGTGCGCCGGATCCACTTGGACTTGGACTAGACGACCGAATGCGAGAACGACTGGCAGAATTGGGGATCGAAAGCTTGTTTGCTGGTGAGTATGCACCACGATATAGATCCAATCTTGCCTCACGCTTTTTATGCGGTAAATAGTGCAGACTGTCTTACTTCCCTTCCTACTCGGCACTCGTGCGTTACACTGCCCTTATGATTCACCGCGAGATGCATGCGTATCAGCGCCGACGGGTAGTGGGAAAACGTTAGCATATGTGGTGCCGATGACTGAGGTATGTTCTATAAACCCAACCTAGCAATTCAATGCCTAATACACGATTAGATTCTTTCAACCAGAATCGTAACCCGTTTACGAGCCTTGGTAGTGCTCCCAACGCGCGAACTTGCGACACAGGTCCGGGAGACGTTTGAGGCCGTAGCCAAAGGCCGGGGTCTCAAGGTATGTAAAATTTTCTGGCCTCGACATGAAATCTCACAGCTTTCCAGATTGCCATTGCAACCGGTCACAGCTCGTTTGCACATGAACAGTCTCAACTAATACAGACTTCTCCACCCTCGGCAATTCATCCTGTCCCACAATACCACAGCAAAGTAGACATTCTTATTTGCACTCCTGGAAGGCTAACGGACCATCTGCACGGGACTCCTGGGTTCACGCTAGAACACTTGCGATTTTTGGTGAGCAAATGCTTGGAACTGATTATTGAAGTGGAGCTGAGCGGGTTAATTTTCTTAGGTTATAGATGAAGCCGACAGACTCATCACTCAGTCATTCCAGGATTGGCTTTCACACGTTCTAGAGGCTACTCAGCCTCCGAAATCAGATTTCCCTCCGACAGGCGAGTATACCAGCGGTGTCACGCGACCATAGTCTAACAAGAACTGAGCAGAGCTTGACGAGCCGTACAACTCTTCATGTCAAAAGCTGCTATTCTCCGCAACACTCACCCACGATCCAAGCAAGATTATTCCGCTTGGTCTGCGCGACCCCAGCTATTTTGTAATCGGCGATCAGGCGGGTGTCGGAGCTGAAGAAGAGACCTTTGCATTCCCTTCTACGCTGTCGGTATGTCTGCTATTATACTGCGCCATGCTTCTGATACTCAACCCTCGATACACAGGAACACATGTGTGTTTGCTCACCTTCAGAGAAGCCGCTTGTTCTATTCCACCTTGTGCATACACACGGTGTACGGAACGCACTCATCTTCACCAAATCGGCTGAATCGACTGCGAGACTGGTACATCTGTTTAGTTTCTTCGAGACAGCGAGGGGCGATGGGGGTGCAAAGGCCACGATGCAGGCGTACTCGAGCGATTTGAGTGGGTCCGAGAGGAAGAGCGTAATTGAGCGGTTCAAACAAGGAGGAATAGATCTGTAAGCGTCCACTCATTGCGGTTGGGGTTATACTGATGTCTATGCTAGTTTGGTATGCTCGGATCTCGTCGCTAGAGGGGTGGATATTAGTCATGTGGCGCATGTAGTTAGCTATGACGCTCCGGTAGATATGCGGAAATACGTTCACAGAGTTGGTCGGACTGCGCGGGCTGGTAGGGCAGGGGATGCCTGGTCGCTGGTGGAAGACCAAGAGGCAAGTATGGGGTCTGGTGTGAAATAATCGGGAGCTAACATGATCCTGCAGGCGAGGTACTTTAAACAGATGCTGAAAAAGGCCGGTCACTTAGACGCGGTCAAGAAAATAAGGGTGAAGGAAAAGGACTTGGCTCCACTCCAGTCATCGTACGAGGTGAGCTCCCAATTGACTGCTGTGAGATTACAGCCGTACTGAAACAACAAACAGACTGCGCTTCAAAACTTGAAAGAGATGTATACCCGGACCTCTGGACAAACACAAAATAATCAAGGGTGTTTTATGATAGCATTGTTCGACGTACTACCTGTATCTGCATTGTCTGTTTATGCGAACTCCGTACTTGACACTTGGACCGAGAAATCAAATTATTTATCCTCTCCCGCCCAGACAGGGGCTTGAAAAGGAGGGCATATATGTCGTGATCGACGGTTAGGAGGTGGTGCTTGGTAAGCATGTACCAAATACAGAAGGCCAGCGAACACACCCGTTTTGTTTGACCACGAACATTAGTTGACTGCTCAGCCAGAAGCCAGCTCAGGAAGTATGAGAGCACGGGAGAAGGTGTCAAGGTCCAGCCAGCGTTTGGCATCCTACGCGGCCTAACGTAATTGGTAGGCCGTTGACCATTATCTGGAACTCGTTTTGAGCCATATGTGGTGCTACCCGGGCGAGGAGTACTTAGGTCCCGTAGACCTGTGAATCGAACGGCGCAAGTGGTACATGGTAACCTGACTGCGCATATACTCGCACGTTTGGATGGAATATATGCGGCATTTACGTTGCCGATTGGGAGCGATTTCACGGCACGGAACGATAACGGCGAGTACCATGCTATTGTCAGTTCCTCAGAGATTTAGGCTTAGTGTCCTTGATACGCAATAGTAGATTTACCTTGCATCGAAGCGAGTGCTTCAGTATCCAGCTAGTATATACATCCCCTCAACTGCAAGTCAAGCGTGCTTTTGAAAGTAAGTTCGGCGTGGTACTGAGAAGTTCGTCAGGCGTCGAAAAAACTGAAGCTTGATCAAGTTGGGTGGAATCGACTCTGACGCGTACTCAATCTCACACACTATATACCTAACTACTATCACATACGATATTTCATGCCAGATGTGGATTTCGGACCTTCCACTCTCCCACCCCATCGCCATTAAAAAACGGCTTCAAAGCATACAGACCCTCCATGTTTTGCTCAGAATCCTTCCGAGGGAAGTCTTCGAAAAGTTTTGTTCTGGCTAGGATGAGGCTGTAGTCTTGTTCCGCGCTCTCCGGGATTGCTTTGAAAACTTTAGACCCTCGTCCACGCACAACGATTTCATAGTGGTGATCATCGCGATGTACTGAGCCTTTGTTGCGTGTTGCGTGGGGTGATATGTCCTGAATGGTAACTGCGTTTTGGCTTGAGCTCGTGCCATCCCCAAACTCGATAATGATAGAGATCACAGGTTGGTCGAGGTTCGAAATGGTTAGCTCGCGGTCGATGTGGCAGGTTTCGGAGCACTTGCGGTTCTTGATCTGCAGGTTGATCGCAGATGTGTTCTCGAGAGCGATGCGCGACGTAACAGGGCCCATGTGGATAGGAATCACCGCGTCGATCGAGCGTTGGTTGTCTTTGGCTTGAATGGCCATCCCGCGTGCCAAGGCTGAGGCTAGATTGTGGGCCTGAAGCATCTCTGAGTTGCCAGCAAGCACGAAGTGAGAGAAGCAAACGAAGGAATCTTTGAAGGCCTCTTCCAGAGAGGCGCCACCCTCTTTGCGTGTCACAGACTTCGCATGTAGAATAGTCGCATGATGTTCCTCGGCAAATAAGGCGCGAAGGAAATCGAGAACAGGCACAGGTCGATGAAAGCGCGGTTCGTTCACGGGCCGGGCGATTCCCGGCTTTCGGAAATGCTCTTGCAGAGCCATGTCGTGCGCGATTGTCATGAGTAGCCGAGCACAGAGCTCTTCTCGTTCTCCTCGTGCAAGGAAGCCATCCATACAAGCCTCGGAAAGAATCTTTGGGCCAAGATGTTGTATCCTGTCGGGGTAGGAGTCCTCGTCAAGGTACTGCGCCGCTGCCTCAGCAAGGATGGGCTCCGAGGGCGACCCGGCATGCATAAATTCTTGGTGCTCGGGGACTGCATAGACAACGCGCATATGCGACTCAAAGAGCGCTGACTCTTTCTTGCGCGAGGACTGCGTGGTGGAGTCGAACGCTATACCGATGCGCACACCGAGAGCTGCAAGCCTAGACTGGGATCGGCCCCCAACAACAAATCCATTGGTTAATTTTTTTCTGGCTAAAGCCAGCACATGCTCGCTCAGCTTGCTAGCTAGCCATGTCTTGTGATGCGCATACCACCTGTTCGGATACGCGTTAGTCGCCGAATCCGCCCTAGAATCAAGTGCATACAGGCTACGCCCGAACCCAACCATTAC
Source organism: Ceratobasidium sp. AG-K (assembly GCA_037039685.1). Taxonomy (NCBI): domain Eukaryota; kingdom Fungi; phylum Basidiomycota; class Agaricomycetes; order Cantharellales; family Ceratobasidiaceae; genus Ceratobasidium; species Ceratobasidium sp. AG-K. Next base: position 993,732 of record JAWNGF010000002.1, read on the forward strand.
GCTTGTCCGACAGACATTCTCGAGTGTCCATTCCTCCGAAGCCTTGCCTAATTCTTGGGACACCACGCCCGCGAACAAATCGAAAGGCAGCTCGGTGAAAGGAGGGAAAACCCTGGGTCCTAGCCAAACCCGGGCTGATGGATAGCTCATTGCCGGAGGGGCGAATCCTCGAAGATGTGAATTTGTTGATAGGAAAATGAAGAATACCTGGAATAGCTCGAGCTTTGCCAATACTGTTCCTAAGTTATGGTAAGGCGTGCAGTGCTGTTCTCCTAGGCGGACAGGCTTGATCGGCCCGGTGAGACCATGGGCTTCATCGAAATACACAAAGCAAGCATTGGTTTGATTGGTCTCCAGATTGGACCCGGATACCAATGTGACGAGATCCCTGCATTTTCCCCTCATTCCCTGGAATATATCCGTCAATAAAGACGAACCACTAGAATCTCGTAGCTATTTAAAACACTGTCAATTAAGCACAACTGAATAAGCCTTCGTGCTCACACTCTCTGCCTCCTTTACAACCTCGTCCAGAAACACTTCTCTTCCAGTTTTGGTATTTCCCTTGTGCCTCCTTTAGATATTTGGCCCATTTGGCAGCTAAGATTGCCCCTTTTTCGCCATTTGCTATGCGCTGCGCCACTTTTGCAGCTTTGTCAAATAACACTTTCAAAAATATCGCATACGCCGCTTGAACCACAGTGTCCGGTTTGGACCTGCCGACTTCAAAGTAATCGCGGACCTGCTTATCTGGAGGCGGGAATGCTATAAATGAGGGTAACCCTGTGAGTTGTTGAGTTACGAACGACGAATAATTGCACTCACTTAAAGCGCCTTGCGTTTCTTCGCGAATATTAATTGGGATCGTAAACACTGATTCGGCAGCCTGGTCGACCATGCGTGATTTGCCCATCCCTGAGGATTGTATGACAGCAATTGACCAGTTGTAAGGTAGGTCCTCGCGCTTAGTGGATAGAACTCCCTCCCGCCGATACTTGTCCAAGGTGCGAATAAGCAACTGATCCGCTTGCCCACGGTAAGGTTCCTCAAACGCCAATTTCAGACCTAAACAAACTGAAAGCTGAACGAAAGTCCTTGGGCGTGTCCCGCTTACCGGGATCACATCCCCCCGTTGGATGGGAACTGTAGTGATCGCCCCGCCAAGACCGTTAGTTGCAAAGGGCATGTGAGCTATGGGGACAGTATGTCTTAAATAAGTCCGGGGCGGAAATGGATTAAGTATCATCGCATACGATTCTTTCGTAGGTCAGCAAATGACCTAATTTTGTACGCCGATTTGAGAGCAGCGCACAGCTCAGAAGAGTAGAGGCACTCTGAACGCTGCTCCTCGTCAAGGATTAGATCTCGCGCATGTGTCTCTACGATAATATCAAACAACGTATCCACACTGCGATAATCGAGGCGAGTTTCGTGAACGAAGGAATCCGGGTGCTCTTTTTTATGCTCGGCGATGCGCTTTTCAACTCGGCGATTGAATGTCTGTGCCTCTTGCTCCGTTAGGCTGAGGGGTTGATCAACGTCCATAGGGGCATCCATGCGGGGCGGGGTGTCCGTCGATGTGGCGGCCAAAGAGAGGATATGGCACCAAACAGAACCAATGCCACCGAAATCACAATCGTCCAATACATCCTGGCATATGACTTACCTGGATGCGTATGTAGGTGGTAGCTAGCTAAACGTCATCTTGCTCCTACAGATTTTTTGTCGATTACCGCTGCCTTCTTGCTTATTATCTATACACGGATATGGATTGTTTTCTCGGAATAGCTATTTTGAAGACACCCTTGCAGATGTAAATTCAATGCCATAAACTCAATCCTTATTGTGTTGTTGGTATGGGGTTCAACTCACTCCCATCCAGCCTGGCAATAGACCGGAGCAGATATCTTACGAACGGTCGATCAAACGCAATGAAGATAGATAAGTGAGCGTAGTTAAAGACCGTGAATGTCACCCTTGCTCAGCGCAAACCGCAGTGCTAATTGAGGCTCGCAAGGGCTCGTTGACGCAAACGAACCCTTACTAAATTTATATCGGACGACGAGTAACTAATGAGCAGCTGGTAACGGGGCCGGGACTTTGGGGGACGGCGTGAGGCCAAGTGGAGACCCGGAGGTAGCAATCCCATCAATTTCAAGTGGGCAGCGCACTTCGGACCGTTGGGATCGCGGCTCCCATGGCCAGCTCCTCTGGCAAAGAAATAATAATAATTCATATTCTTATATTTAGTCGTTCGAGTGATACGAGCTACTTGGAAGCGGTGTAGAGCTCGATGAATTTGAGGAATTAGAGAAAGCTGTCACGTGACCGCGCGCGAAACACTTCTCGATCACTACCACGAACAGCATGGACATCAGCCCGGCCAAGAGTCTGGACGTCGTCAGCGACAGCGAGGGCGAGGAAGACACGAGGGATGAGATAGACATGCTCCTCGAACTCGAGCCCAATGCGGCTAGGCTTCCCGATCCACGTGATTGGCACACCACTTTGAACGCGGAGACGATCGCCACCAATTCCTCAAGTGAGTTTTTGCCAACTAGTATCTGTGGTTATGGTGCTGATAACCTTGTAGGCCATATATCACAGTTTCCTACCCCTTTGCCCGGCTATCCCTTTGCAATGGCAAACGACAGCTCTGCGATTCAAAGTGCTACAGACTCGGACTTGTCCGCCACCAAACGTGCACGGCCGCGGCCTCGTATGAGACCTGTGCCTCCTCCAGACGACGTAGCTTCATCCTCGATCGATGCTTTTCCGACTCTGCCACCGGCGATTAGCGGCGTTGGAACGATCGCCTCATTCGACAACTCGGCCGTGCAAGGTGTTCCAGCTGCTCGGCCTCCTTCTCTTCCCCCGTCGTCCCTTCCTAGTGCCGACTCCTCGTCTATGATAGCCCCTACGTTCCCTATTCAACCTTCTCCTCAAAAAGCAACATTCAACGCTCGAATTGCCCCAGTACACAATGCTACTCCAATGGCCTCTAGCAGTCTCATGCCTGGGACTGCTGGAGCTGATCAACCTGCTCCCTCCAAACGACCCAGACCAAAGATGCGCCCGCCACCTCCACCGGATCCAGAGCCTGTCACTGCTACAGCGAGTACTGCGACTACGTCCAGCAGCAATAACGCCAGTGCAAGCACCGGAGCAACGACAGCTTCAAGTGCAGAAGCATCCCGGCGTTCCGCTCTTGACGATGCGTTGGAGTTTACGGGCAGAGGAGCACGTGGGTTGCTGCAACACACCAAGTCAGTTCCTGTGCCAGATCCTGATGTTGATGTTGGGGGTCCAGAGGATGTTATTAACTTGCTGGACAGTAGCGATGGAGAGTATGCCGGTGAGTACTCGGATACGCGAGCGCTGGATTTAATTGACGTTCGCCCAGCGGATAAAGCAGTCTCGAAACCCAAGGCCAAACCAAAACCCAAGCCAAAAAAGAAAGATGCCTCCAAAGTTGGCACTCCTGTCCTGTCCGATGCTCCTACGACATCAGCCGCGGTTACAAAACGCAAATCCCCACATCCCCAAACGAGTGACGATGAACTTGGAAGGTGGGATAATGTTCCTGATGGGTCGGCCTCCAGCAACTCGAACCCCAAGAAACGCAAAAAGACAGGTGCTTCGGCCTTGGATGATAAAAGCGCGTTTCCAACTCGCACCACTCCCCCCGCCCAGGTACCCAATACTATCGACCCACCCCCGGGAGATCCTCCTTCATCACCTCTAACGGACATTGGACGCAGCCCAGAGACCAAACGCCGAGGTCCGCCTGAACCCGCCGCCGAAACAGCCCCGAGTCCGGCGAAAAAACAGCGCAAGAATGCAGGAAACGTTCTAGTCGGAGTCGTCCTCCAAGGCCCTCCAAGTGACGACAATGGCAAGAGGAAGCGAAAAAAGTCGCCAAGGCGGTTGCGAGTGAACCGGGCCCTGCAACTGTGGATGAACAGGCATACGTGCCTCCGGCGTTGGGCTCCGTTGCCGATACTTCGTCTGGCGGGTTGCACTCCGAATCCAGCAAGGCCAAGTCTACTCCGCCGACTTCCAGTGGTGCTTCCTTGTCCGTTCAGCCACAGCCTGAGCCGGTGCAGGACCCAGCCCCGATGGACACTGAAGCCGCGGTGCCCGCCAAGAAGCAACTCAAGAAACGAGCACCCAAGGGAAAGAAAGGCGCTGCCACCGAGGATGCCGCAGCAACTGATGAGCAAGCGACGCCAGCGCCGAAGAAGGGTGCCAAAGGCAAAAAGGCCAAGGGTGCTGAACTATCAACTAGCGCAGTAAGTTCGAGGCCCTGTCCAGGAGTGCCAATCTCATCGTGTCATTAGGCTACCGACGCAGCAGATTCGGCTGCTGTCACCAGTTCATCCAACCCAGATGCTGGCGTGCTTGCAACTTCGTCCAATCCCAGTGCGGATGCACCTCCCCCAACCTCATCCAACGAAGCTGCCCAAGCACAGACTCCTGCTCCGAAGCCCAAACCCAAACCCCGTCACAGTGCCACTCCAGCTTCGATGCCAGTCGCCATGGGCGCCTCTGGGTCATTGTTACGATCGACGGGTGGAAAGTCATCAGAACGTGAGTTTATTGCTCGTACACACCGCCTCTTCTCTAACGAATCGCATCAGGTCCACTTTCTGAAACCATCCGCAAGGCGATAGGAGCTTCGAGCACACCTTCCCCTCGCATGGGTCTCTCCCGGCGCGGGTCGAGCAAGATTGCACCGTTGTTGGCGTTCCGAGGTGTTCCTCCCCCACCTCCGCCGCCCATGCCCAAGAAACCTGTACGCAAAAAGAAAGGCGACAGCGACGAGGAAGACAGCGAAGAGGGGCCCGAATGGGAACGTTTAACCGAGAAGCAAAAGGAGAAGAAACGAAGGGAAAAGGAGATGGCTGGGTGGTACAGTGATTAATGTGTGGATAGTGAAGTAGAAAACCGTCAACGCTCTCGTAACTTATTTCGTTTGCTGTACAATTCAATGTAATTTATATCTCTAAACATGGTTTGCTCTACCTCTGTTGCTTTCAATGCCTTGCTGGCTTCTCTGGGTCAACAGGTCCCCAGACCGCCGCTGCGTCTATCTCTAGATCTCCCCATCCATTCGGGTTTCCACCCTGGCCCCAACCAGTAGCTCCCCAGCCATTTACTCCTTCATGTACAACCGAACCTGTATCTGCACCCCACTCGTTTGCATGGTCCAAGGCTGCCTCGACGTCCCAGTGCTGGTCCCCCGAACCATAGTCCCTATACTCATATTCATCGTCCTGGTCCTCGCCCGGCAAAGGTTCCGGGACAAACTGCTTCCACACAATCACTCGGTCCCATCTTGGGTCTGTAAAAGTGTTTGGATTCCTCGGCTGCTGAATCGACCACTGGCCAATCGTGTCTTCGTCTCCTTCAGCAGATTCGTTCGCCCGTTCGCCCTCGGGCTCCTCCATCAACGCATTCACGAGCGCTGCGACTGACCCCCCGCACGGCATCGCAAGTTCAGACCACAATTCGGAGACCGTAAGCTCTCCCTCGCCACGCATATTCATCACCCACGCTGCCGTATCCCTAATCACACGGGGAGACTCGGGACACCCAGCGCGCGAATCAGCCTCGAAAGCGCGCTCGACTTGGAGCTGATGCAAAGGCTCATCTTGAGGCGCATACACCGTCGAAATGGACAACGTATCCAAGCTGAGCTCTTCGCGACGAACAAACAGTGCTGTCTGGGACGCATGGCCCAGCTCACGTTTGAACGGGTCTGGTTCGGTAGGTAAGCCGACCCCGCCGAGTGTTACGTCGTACCCATGCGTGTCGGCTGCTTCGCGGCACCATGCTTCGAATTCGGGAACGGTCCATTCGCGCTTATGGTCCGAGTGCCTAAACACGCGGGTCGTTTGGCCCGTTGGGTCCAGGAAACCTTTACGGGGAACACCGGGCGGGTGGAATCGGGCGTTGAATGTAAAGTTGGGTGTGGTGAGGAGCAAGAGTCGGGGTCGGTAGTGCCCTAGGAGGACGTACGAAAAAGCGGGCAGGACAGAGTCGGGCACATGTTCGATCCTATTGGATGTTTAGATTAATTTTACGTAGGTAGCGATGGTACTTGCACTTCCGTAGAAACAATGGCGTCGAATCCGTAAAATGTGGGATTGAGTACTTGGAGTTGGCCTAGCCACACCGCCACATCCAATGGCGCCCAACGTGTGTACCACCCATCCTCTCCAGATCCCCATGGAGCGATATAGTGAGGCGAGCGCTTATAAGTAGCTGCATGTACTGCGTCTTCAATGACTGCTGGGTCAATGTCCAACGCAGCCACGCAGGTGAGGTGGAGGTCACGAATGGGCGTGGACAGATGTTTATCTTTGGCGTCGTTTGGAATACTTGATGCGGGGTTGGATAACACGCTCAACAGGGCACCTTCGCCACACCCAATATCGAGTACCTATCATAGTTGAGCAACGTGCGTGAGCATAGGGTGCGACACTAACCGACCGCGCACGATTCGTACGGAGGGTATCGAGGATCCAACGTTGGCGCTCATGAGCCAAAGGTGGCATAAACTTTACAGGCAGGTCCTCGACCATTGTATCGACCGGGTCTGGGTCACCCATATCGAAGTCAAGAGCAAACATTGATTATCCATTCCGGTACATACACAAGAAAACTGATTCGACTCAAAAACGCCATCAGGAGAATTACGCCCGTTCCTTTAAGGTACAAGGTAAGGTGCCGAACGAGCGATAACAGAGAACACACACTCCCAGGGGAGTGCAGTCTTCATATCGTTGCTCAACGTCTCATCACGCAGCGTTTTTGATTGTGGAAGAATCGACTGCAAAATTTGCTTCCGCACGGATTAAAAATGCTGGGTTGGCACAGCCACAGGGAGCCGCCGGCAGTAAAGGGGTTTTTGCTAATGAATTTTACAAGTACGAAAAACGGTTCATATAATAATATGTACGAAACTACTTGAAGCACCTAGGAAGCACGACAAATGTCTGGGGACACTGCAATGGATTCAAACATGACACGGGGCCAGGGATTAATCGAGAGGTGGCAAGCCGGGTATCTGCATCAACAGCAAAATCTAAACGGGGTCGAAGTCTTTCAGGTCGAAGAGGTCGGTGTTATCTTCTAAACGCGGGCGCTAGTGAGCACATCATCAAGGCTTGTGCGAGCTCGGGTTTCCACGTCACACGACGGAGGGCCTCGGCGAAATCGACCCACTCTCTCCGACGTTCCGCAGCTTCGTCCCACATGTCGGCGAGCGAGACTACATCCAGCTCGAAAAAGTGGTAGTTGGCGGTTGCGCCGGGGATGGTTGTGACTGATCGTGTGATCTTGCCTTGGACGCCAGCTAAGGAAAAAGGCGATGTGAGAAGGCAACGAACGCGGCGAGGCGCGAGAGCGGGTAACCTTCTTCAAATGCCTCACGACAGGCTGCTGCCTCCAGTGTCGGATCGCTGGTCTCCCAGCCGCCTTTGGGCACTGTCCGAGCGTCAGGCAGAGCTCCGATACAAGAAACGCTACTCACAAACCCACTGGTGAGGTCGTTTTCGGCTTGTTACGAGCAGCACTTTTCCAGCTGCTCGGGCGATGGGGATCGCACAGCACACAGTGCGAGGACGTGCGGCATCGGCTCGGCCCATGTTGACTGCGACAGAGTCAGCAGATCCCTACAGTCCAGCGGCGTACCCACAATCTAGTTGGTGGAGGGGCGGGAAAAGACTGTTGAATATGTAAGCAATGAAGTAGTGCTCAAGAGCGGGTGGTAGGGTTAAAGAAATAGAGCGTGCGACGAAATATTTGTATTTGCTAGATGGGAGGAGATGTCGTGGAAGGCATGGTCCAGCGGAGGTGTGGGGGGATCTAGGATTATTTTCTCCAACCGCGCAGGAGACACCAAACTCGCACGTGCGTGCCACAATACATAAGCACAGCTTCTTGGGCCCAACACTCCACACAAGTGCGCGGATAACGCATACAGCTTGCCACTGCGCAACTTGAACATTGTCTTTTTCACCGACACGTGATGCGCGAACAAATCGCTGCCACTGGATCGGCTGTCAAGAAAAGCCAAGCCAGGGGTTTGAATGGGGTGAATTACATTGTTTGACACCACGAGTAGACAACAAACGTAAATTGGATCTGCTTCATGTCAGCGCTTCACAGAAAATCGCATAAAATGATCGAATGTTGCATTTCACTGGCGCCTCGGCTGTATATAATTATAGAGAACAAAACATGTGAGAATAGGTGCCAAACCAGGTATGAATGCGATTCGAACGTATTTTGTTCCCCACCTTGATCCTAGCCGTAATCTTAACCATTCTCGACTCCGATGGCTGAGCACAAAATTGACTTGGTGACTGACGAAACACCGGTTAGTTTGTGGTTCGGGATCTTGTTCAAATCTCCTAACGTGCCGAGACGTCAGCAAGCAGCACTGACCAGGGATAAGAGGACGAGCCAAGGTGCTGGTCTTTAAAGGCGGTTTGAACTAGACATCAATCACCGTGCCAGACAATATATTGCGCGAGCACATCATATGCGTCGGAAAAGGTAGGCACCAGGTGTATCGGGTGGACCAGGAGAGAAGTTCCTGTGGGCTTGTATATCTAAGCAAATAATCAATATCACTTTGAACAAGTAAACTCGTTCGTTCTCGCAACCGGATGTGTCGCTGCCAGGGGGGGACACCCTAGACCGTAACGGGAACCCATGGGTGCAGTAAAAAAAAAAAAAAAAAAAAAAAAAAAAAAAAAAAAAAAAAAAAAAAAAAAACAAAAAACGGAAAACTCGGAAAACAAAAGGCACCGTTATTGAGGATTGTTCTACAACGCAACTAGGCTCTTTACCTAGAAACGAAAAGGAAAAAAAGACAGGGCCAAACGTGGATCGAACACGTGACCGCTCGATTTTGAAACTACTATTAGATAATAGCTGCAATCGAATGCTCAGCCACTGAGCTTTTGGCCCGTGTTTGAGCTTTCTTAACAGTGATCTTGATGGGTAGGAAGGCTTTCCTATCCTCCGTTACTGAACAACACCTCGTTGCCCGGCAGGACTGCTCTCAAGGATGTAACTGATTGCTCAACCCCTGAACTTCTGGCTCTCGGTTTGAAGCTCTGGTTTGGCCGTTGGATTTGTTGGCAAGCTCTCACGTGACTCCTAGCAGGCTCCGCACTCGCTTGCACCTTGCCTTTCGCCACCATGTCAGAAACCGAAACCAAGACCGAAGCCCCGACAAAGCCAGCGTATCACCTCCGCCCGGCCCGCAAGCAAGTCAAGCCTGGTGATGTAGAAAGAAAAGAGACCCCACAAACGGGAAAGGAATACAGTAAGTAATACGTTTTGTGATCGTTCACGGCTAACATTCAGACAGACATCTGGTACAACAAGTGGGCAGGAGGTGATCGGGAAGACAGTTACTCCAAGTAAGTCGAACCGGCTTTCTATGAAATTACACCTAACTGGTGTAACAGCAAAGTCAAGTCCCAGACACGATGCAACATTAAACGCGACGCTGGCTACACACGGGCCAACACGACCGGAATGAAATATTGTTGCCTGTTCTTTGCTCGAGGATGCTGTCCGTATGGGTAAGTTGTTACTGCTTCTTGCGTACGCTAGCTAATGTATTCTAGTTTCGAGTGTGAATATCGCCACGACCTTCCCTTACCCTCCAGTAGCATGCCTGAATCATCAAAAGACTGCTTTGCCCGTGACAAATTCTCCGACTACCGCGATGATATGGGTGGTGTCGGATCGTTTACACGACAGAACAGAACATTGTACATTGGTCGAATCAAGGAAACTGGCCCTGGAAACGAGACCGAGGAGATTGTTAGGAGACACTTCAAGATGTGGGGAGAGATTATATTCCGTGAGTAGAGCTGGTCTGTTCAGAAACACGACCTAACAATTTCTAGTCAGAGTACTCCAACACCGAAGTGTTGCCTTTGTAACGTATGCCGACGAGACCAGCGCGCAGTTTGCCAAGGAAGCAATGGCTTGCCAGAGTATGGACAACGACGAAATTCTCAACGTACGGTACGTGCTCTGGCCCAACTCACCAACCTTCTCTGACCAGTTCACAGCTGGGCGACAGAGGACCCCAACCCCACTTCCAAACTCACAGAAAAGCGACGTCTAGAGGAAATTGGAAGTGTGGCGATTGCCAACAAACTTGACCCCCGCATGGTCGACGCAGTGCGCCACATTCGAGCACTCGAAGACGAAGAAGCTGTCCCAGAACCAGCCTCGCCCCCCGAAAAGCGCCAACGGATGATCGAGCCCGAGCCCGAGCCCGAGCCAGAAACAGGTATCCTGAGCGCGCAAACGTTGGAGGGAATCAAGTATCTTGCTGAGCTGAGGCGACAGCAGGAAAAGGCGCTTCAGCCAAAGGCCACGCCCCGTCCGGCCGCTAAAGCTGGTCTGGGTGGACTAGGGGGATATGGCAGTGATGAGGACGAAGACTAGGTTTGTTATGTAGACGTCGTGTAATGAGAGCGCGCAGGATAGTTTTATTAGCCTGTTGTAATACGAGCAAAACAGCCATATCCCTGTCTATGTGATCCTACCACCACCCGATTAGCACCATACCCCACTTGCCTTGTCGAGTTATACCAGTGAACATGGCCTTTTCGTAATGCGCTGGGCAATTCACGTACATTGTCACCGCCAAATGGGCAAGTGCGGGCATCAAGGCACCGCTATGCAGTGCGCACCGCCACCTCGTGGTCACCCAGGGCAGGTTTAAAAGACCATCGGCACCCAGAGAGGAAAGTTCATCTACCCTTTTACGATGATTATCTCTACGCTTGCCGCTGGCTTGTGGGTTGCATCACTGGGCGCAGCTGCTCCCGCGCCATTTGGCTCGACATCTCAATTAGGGGCTTTGGCACGACGGGATAACGATTTGGGCTCATTGGTCCTCATTGTGAAAGCCCAAGACGACGTAAACGACCCCGACGACTTGACTGTATCCTCTTGTTTGCTCAACAATGGCAATACGACTCTGAAGGTTCTCAATGACCCCAATGGTGAGCTCGTCGACGCCCGGGGGTTACGAATCTAATGCGCGCCCAGGTCCACTAAGTACGTGGAAAACCCATACCTTTGAATTTTACGAGGTCCCTGCGAGTAGATCGGGTCTCAAGGCGAGAGCAGGCGGTGGAACAGCTGGCGTCAATGCCGTCCGTGTCAAGGTACGCGTTTAGCGTGTTTCATTCGCGTTCCTTGTTTACCTTTTTGGTTTAGTACAATCCCGAAGTGGTCGCAGCGCTATCTGATCCCAACACGTACACTGTGCTCAAGCCGGGCGAAAACAAGACTGTTGTGCACGATCGTAAGTCCACCCTTTTCCCATGGGTCGTGGCTAACACGTCAACTAGTCTCGGGGATGTACAACTTTCAAACAACGGGCGAGTATGCCGTGCGTCTGACGGCAAACGCAGAGTACATGCGCATCGTAAAGGATGATGGCTCGGTTGGCTATATCCAAGCCAAGATGTACGACGGGACCGAGGCGGCTAACTGGACTGCGACACATGTCGCTGAGGCAGGCACCTACGCGTCTATGCGTGGTCTCATCAACGCCGGTATTCCCAATCATGGCTCGGGCTCGCTCTTCCGTCGATGGGAAGACGAATCCAACCTCTCGAAGCGTCAAACATACAACAACTGTTCTGCGGCGCAACAAAAGGATATTGAAGCAGGTGTGGCAGGAGCCAACGCCTATATTGACGAAGTAAACAAGTACCTCGCATCAGCATACTACCTCGCCAACGCGCGTTACCGCACCTGGTTCGGACCGTACACGAAGACTCGATGGGACACGGTCAAGTCCCATTTCACTGCCCTTCACGGCCAGCCTGCGCGATTTAGGTACGACTGCTCATGCACAGAGGCGGATACATTTGCATTTGTGTACCCCAACCAATTCGGAATTGTATACTTGTGCGGGGCGTTTTGGAGAGCCACGACGCTTGGACAAGACTCCAAGGCTGGGACAATTATCCACGAGGCTACTCATTTTACGACGATTGCGGGCACCGACGATCACGCATATGGGCACGCAGAGGTTCAAAAATTGGCCACGAATTTCCCTGATCAGGCTGTAATGAACGCAGAGTAAGTCCACACCGTACTATAGTGAACCCAAACTGATCGTTTAATTAGCTCCCACGAGTACTTTGCAGAAAACACGCCTGAAATTCTTTAAGTTTCCGCGCACTTATTATGTACTTTATTAGGATTGACAACGGACACTAATTCACGATTGCTACTCGTTAGCTGATGTTTTATTACACTTCACATATGACTTAGTTTCAATAGAGAACGAGCATTCATCAGGCAAAGAGCGAAAAGGAGATATCCACGTACAAAGACCCAGGACCGAGACAAACGTATTGATACCTATAGGAGGAATGCACACGTATAGTATTTATCCAAAAGATCGTCAATATTTGACTAGACCAGGTGCAGATATAAATAATGAACGCATATGGTCACCTAGGCATACAAAGCCCCTGGAGTTAGATTCACTAATAGTCGCTTGCGCTCACGCCCATCTCATGTATTTAACCGTCAGTCACGGTGGCGACGGATAGTAATCAAAGGTTTATATACATGTCCTGATGTGAAAAGCCGCCCTTAGAGCGAAAGGTACGTGGGGAGGATATACCCGTTACTTCATAACGGTAGGTAGGATTGTGTTAGATTAACGCTTTTGAGTCCCGGCATCATGTTCGACGTATATCCACCGATGTTACCTGCATCTAACATTGGCTCACTATTACACTTTCCAGGCTTGAACCACCACCACGCAATAGGACGGATCTGCTGATGTCTAGAGTATTGTCCTACACCAAGTCTTCCTTTTGTTCGATCAGGCCATTAACAGACCTGAAGGGTGAGGCTCTGACCTGTAAAGAAAGATATATCACTTCCGTTTAGCTAGACGGGCTAGATGAAATTTTGTCGAGCGTGCTCACTTCTGTGGGATGGCTCGGCGGTGCTCTAGAGCCACCTACTTGGGCTGCCATTCTCAGACCAACTTGACGACGACTCTGTTGCAATCAATAACTATTCACCAGACTTAAGCTAACAACAAAGAGAGGTATCCGTGTACAAAAAAGTCAAGGCGAACGTATAAATACATAGTCAAGGGGAGCACATATTGACTAGTCCACGAGATCTCATGTATCGGACTAGGCAAAGTGCACGCATAATCAACGAGCGCATATAACTAGGCATACGGCGTGGGCAACCCTCCGGCAAGCACACGAGCATTCTCACGCTCAGCGTCTTGCTGCTGCTTGACCAACATCTCGTGGTGGCGGCGCAGATCCTGGCTGGTACGCGAGTCGGGGGCGCGCGACGATGGAGGAGGGACGTGTTGGATATGGTGCATAGGTGGGAGCGTTTGTGCGGGAGGGGGAGTCGCCTCGTCACTCTTGCGCTTATATGGCCGCTTCGACTTGGCTCCATTTTGGTCTTCCTGCTTGCGCTTGGATCCTGCCGACCCTACAGGAGACAGGGGTACCCTGGGTGGCGAGTGGGACGCAGGCTTGCGGTCGACGGGGGCAGTGTGATAACCTGGGTCGGGCGAGTGGTCTTCCAGAGGCGCACATGGGATTGACCTACGCAGACACTCCTCACATCCATGGTTCTCTGGGTGACCAGGCCTACATACGATTCGATTGTCTGCGCAAGGTTAGTTTTTATCAACACCTTGATGCACAGGACTTACTATAGCAGTATACACAACTTCGCCGAGCGCTACCATTAGATTTGGTGTCCTTCGGCCTGGAACTGCGGGGCGACGCGACCCGCGCGGGAACCCCGACTGGACTGGGTGTGGCATCGTATGCAGGCCCTCGAGCGGATCCCCGTTTATCGACAGGCGACATGGCACTGCCACTGTACCTGGATGCTGGCGGAACCGACTTCCGACCCACTTTCCAGATCTGCACGACCAGTACGCAGTCGGACATGTCTCGGAGTTGGGTAAACTTGAGGGTGTTGAGCCCTTCTCTAATTTCGCTGGTTATGTCGATGGTTTGATTTAATTTGCCCTGCTCAAGATCCACGTGAGAATGCGTAGCATTTTGATCAACTCGACGTACGTTAGGAGGCGGTGCCATGTGGTGCGAGCTCGCAGGCTCGTCTCCAGATGTGATGGAATACACACCGGCCTTGGGAAGCCAGTCGGTTGCCACTCCGAGTGTCACCCGCTCTTGGGAACCCGAGTCGGGTGGATTCTTCCGATAACAGTTCAGATGGAAGCGAAGATCATCTTCGACAGATCTATAGAGCGTGATAAATCAAATGAAACACGCGAACATCCCAGACTACTTACCGGTTCGGCGATCGCAGATGCGCCCATTGGGTAGCACATACAGACTTGGCTCTGTCAGCATCGAAGCGGAAGACCAAGACGTCCGCAGGGGAACGGCCTCCTTCCACTGCGCACAGATTTTCACCCGCCTGAACTTCGGTCTCATCGTCATCCTCGACGGCCGGAGCTGGGCGATGCTCATCACTGGGGCGTCGATGACGGTCCTACCACGTGATGTTAATTAAATGGTGTAGCAATTGGTCAGCAATAGCCTTACCTCGTCAGCCGTAGACATGTCGACCGAAGGGGAAGGATTCAGAGGAGCGCGAGCGTCCCGGTTATAAGAGTGACGTGCTTCCGAATGATCCTGAGCCGATACGTAATCCGTCGTACGCCCACGATAACCCTATCAAGAATTAGGAAGATCAGTTGTGAATGGGATCAATTGTGAATAGGAGGGATCAAATGGGAGGATTGATGAAGAAGCGCTCACGTCGTCGGGCTGTGACGTGCGCGAAATTCGGGCACGACTGCTCAGTGCGTAATCGAGGCCGGCGGTGGTGGGTGGCTGGGAGCGCTGGCCGTTGGCAATGGCCTTTTCGATGACGCGCAGTTGCTGCTGCTGTTGCTGGACGTATTCGCCCGGTGGCGAGCGGGATCGGGACGAGTGTGGCGAGTGTGGCAGGACGGCCTTGTCGTCTTCGCGGACGTACGAGTCGTGGGGGAGGGTGTGGCCAGCAGATGGGCGAGATTGACGGCCCGGTCGTTTTTTGACCGTCGAGGATCTCATTGACTTTGGGCGCTTCCTTCCGTGAACCCGGAAGCTGGTGTGACAGGCATCAACATTCATCAAAGATCATCCCGTGGTTTGCTTACTAAATTTGGCATGCATTGCAAATCGTTCGTCCATCTTCGTCTTTTCGCCACAGCGATGTCTTGTCTAGGCACCATTCTGTCAGCCGGTGCATATCATCTCATTTTCCCCGTATCGCGTACCTGTGTCACAGTTGATGCAGCGCTCGTGGCCTGGATCGCAAATCCATGTTCAGTCGCAGCCGAATGACATTAATCGCCTACTTGCCTGTGTGGGGCGAACGCCGCCGAGGAACTTCGCTATCTTCCATCTCAACGTCTCCGTTGCCTGTCATGGTGTGAGCCAATTAAGGACCCGATGGCATGTGCACTTACGTTGGAGAAGCTGAGAAGACGTTGATGAGACTGGGCGTGCGTCGTCTTCGTCCTCGTCCTCGTCCCAAGCCTTTTCGTCTGGTCGTGGGGCTGTAGCAGATGAATCGCGTCGCTTGGTTGCGCGGGCGAATTATTTCCCTGACCGTAATGCCCGGACCGATCATGTCCTGTACCAGACGACGCAAATGAATCTCGGCGAGAGGGATCCTGCGCCCGGCGAGATACGTCATTTCGCGCTGGTGCTGGACCAGGGAGAATGTAGGTAGGAGCACCGGCCGCAGCAGGTGGCGCGTATCCTTTCACGGCCTTGCCAAGTTCCATTAGCATGGGTGGTGGGGCACCGTTAGAAGTTGCGGCCGCCGCAGCAATGTCTGGACCCATCGGGACTACATAGTGCAGCCCTCCGCGGTTGGAGAAGCCACCATAGTGAGACTTTTGGGGATATTCGCACTTGGCCTGGCGGTGCTTCATACACATGTCACATTGAGGCAATGAGCCGTCGCATTTGATTTTCCGTCCTTCACAGCCGTGTCAAATTGGCCAGGCTAGGTAATATTGGTCACTTACTTCGGCAAAATAGGCAAGCTGTATTGGCAGGTATATTTGCCTGAAAAGGCTTTGATTGATTAATCCGGTTGAGGCGGGCTAGACATCGAGCCATGAGTAATGGTCCGAGAGATGGAGTCTAGGTAATACCTCGGAGGTCGTCTTCTTCAAATGCCGTCGAATTTTCGTTGACGGTATCGACCATTCTGATGTAGCCCTTGACAGCCCCTTCCATCTGGGGCGGACACACAAAGTGTCGCTCTTGTGCCACCCGGGCGGTGATCTCCCACAACCCCGCAGCTCGCGTCTTGGAAATTTCATCGCTTGCAACCTGAAATCCCATGTCGTTAGTTGACGCGATAGTAAGAAGATCAATGGAGGAAGAATGTGATTCCTGCCGGAGATGTCCGAGAGGAGACAGCCGGACATGGTAAGCAATGAGAAACACACCTCGAGCAACTCGATGATACGCTGGCGGGTGATCGGCCGAGTGTAGAGGTCGGGATTGCTTAGGCGTTCGCAGAGGTCGTTGAGCATTCCGGTGTCCCCAACATCGAGATTGTCGCTGGCCTGGGTAATAGCTGCTGTGGCCGCATCTAGTGCAGCATCAGTCGAATGTTTGGATGTTGGCGGAGCCGGGAGGCTACGGGGAAGTGTTCTGAACGCTGGCTGCTCCGATATGGGGTATTGGGGCGCACGAGCCTCGGGAGAACGGTGGTTGAGTGGATGCGGGAGCTGAGTGTGCGTCGGTGGTGGAGAGGCGCTCGCCATATCGCGGGCTTTGTTTGCGGTGGTGGAGAGGGAAAAGAGGTTGCTGCCAACAGCACTCGACCGCAATTTGTGGCTGACTGGTTCGGAACACACTCTACGATCCGGAGCCCGACTCCGCAAACGACTGGATCCCATTTGATGCTCTTCGCATATACTACACGTGTCATAGTAATTCAATTCGTGACCCCGGATTCCCTGCTATCAATCAACGACGGCAATGCACCAATCCAAGCACTACCGGAATCCCATAGATACCCTATAGGAATTCCTACACCTTGTGACTCAGGCCTGCATGATGCGAACATTCCATGCTGCAGCGATAAGCGACCCACCCTGCGCCTCCTCTTCTCGTGGGAATTCACCGGCAACCGCCTAGTATTCTGATGACACCACGGTGTAACCATCATCTCACCAACTGCCAGATCGTTCATCACTGATATGCCGAGCCTTGATGTTTATGTCTCATATAAGATCGCGTGCCGCAGTCCCTCAACTCCCGTGTGAACCCACTCGTTTTATTGGTGGGTCGCAGCTGTGACTGCTCTTTCCGCTAAAACTTTGTTTCTTGCCTCAACCCGTGCCAGCCACATCAAAACGCCCCCGGACACTATAGATACGCAACTTCTTGCGGTAAGATGCGCTTCTAATTATGCAACTGCTTTAGCACTTGATTCGGAAGTCCTCGGACGTCTGGCAACCAAAGTTTGTTCCGCATATGGCCTGTATGTAAGTTGCGCTGGCAAGGGGTAGGCTGATGGTAACTGGCCGACGTTTATATCTTGCATACCTTTAGGCTCGGTGATCGGAATGGACCTATCCTCTGTGTGTTCCTGATCATGCAACCCACTCACCGTGTGCCGTGGCAAGATTCCAATGCCCTCATCCACGCGTACCTCGTTTGATCGGCAGCAACGGAAAAGGCTCCCGTGGTCTTGGATGCTTGGTATCAGCTCGCTAAATAACTATCCTGCCGACAATCTAGCGCGGACAAGACTGGGAGATGGAAAGAAGATACTGTATCCGCTTGGCCCACCCAAGTGGTGTCAGAAACGTGATGGGTGACAACATCTGAATTTGGTCGCGTGTACTCTATTGATTCGCTGTCACCCTTGAAAACTGTTTGCGTCGCCGGCCGATACGATAGATAGCTTGACGGATATGGCGTTCGCCACGAATTTGTGGCTGAGGGCTATGAAATGGCTATTCAGATCAAGCGTCAAGGAGCGTGTAATTACTGTCACTGGGGTCCTGGTTCGTCTTGGGTATCCCCTAGCCATCAACTTGGTAGTTTATACTCCGTGGGTTGATCGAATTCAGTCCGTGTGTAGATCCGAGTCCACCTATATGCGCACGATTCATCGAAAGCTTGATTGACTTGTGTGCAATATTGGTGAAAAGCCTAAGTCCAGCTTATGCAATTGAAATGGTAAACTTGGAGGCTGATCATACTCCGGAGGGATCAATTCGCTCAGTTTGAATTAATTTTCATATCGACAGCATTTCAACTCCAGATAGTGCTAGCTTGTACAGTTGAAACAATATATTTTTAATGAGGTGTCTAGAAGGTGAAAATTTTCCACCCAGCCCAACCCATCAACTATGAATACCCATTCCAATCATCAATTGATGGATTGTAACGCGCCAACAGCCTACTTCGCTTTGTTGTCCTTCGATAGCGAAACACGATGATTAAGCGTGATTCGAATGGTGTGAAAGAACAAGTGGTGCATGCGCGTGCAGAGAGCGTCACACGTGCACAGAGGTTCTTCCCAGTTCCCAACGAGAAGGGTAAACCACCCCTTTCAATCCACTTGATGCGGCCCATCGGGTCAGGCCTCGTTGATCGATATATTGTACCCGAATTTTTAGGCTTAGTGCGGGTGTTTCATTCAGAGCTCGACGGGGATGCGTGACTAACATGTGATCAAGGGCATATACGCGCGTGTAAATTTACACAGGTATAAATAGAAATAGCACAAGGGAAACGGTACCGTTTCAATGGCTAAATGGGTGCATAGGTCCTATTATATATTTGAGATGACACAGACTTACGACAAACTGAAGGGGTGAAATCCACACGGGCCTGTTGGAATTTCAGTCGCGCTACGGTCTCCGCCAATCCCTTCTTATGATTGAGTGATATTCGAATGATCCATATCCCTGCCGCGGAACAATTCTTGCCACTTCGCCAGGCTGCCCGAATCGTGTTTCTAGACGACGCCGGCAATCTTTTTGGCGTGACACACCGGGCAGAGTTTGATAAAGTCTCCAACGAGGACTTTAGGGACCCAGCTCTGCCAACGCACATACAGTCAGCACACGCGAAGCTAAATGTGGCAGAAGCCTATTTACATAGTTCTTTCGTACAATAGCGGTTGTCTTGTCCCGGCCCGCATGGTTGGCAAGCAAGTGGCACTGGGCTAGCACATCGTAGATTTGTTCTTTAGCTACCACCGGCTGATCGTCATGCGTGATAACCTCAGGTTCAGGTTGATGGTTGTCTGGGCACGGGCGCCCTGTTGGAAGAGCTATTACCGAATGAGGAAAATCGGACTGTTCTAGGAAGCGCAAACGTGGAATAGTCTTTAGTGAGAAATGCTTCCTGTAAATCACAGATGTCAGGACGAACGTGACTTGTTTATGTATGCGCATCTGTCACCTGCACCAGAATCTAAACTGTGGTGTTCCCATTCCAGGAAGGTTGTTTTTCTCTCGTTGTAGAGTAGACACAATTTCGTCGTACAGTTCTCGGGTGACCAGTGCCTTGGGAACTCTGTCAGGATGCAGTCCAGCGAGATAAGCAGCTACGGCGTTGGAAAACTCATAAGGGCAAGGAAGACGGTTATTTAGGGCCGCACTGTGGGAGACTACCGGACGGACCGAACTGAGGGTAGTTGAGGTCGCCTGAAGCGTGTTGGCGGAAGCTGGATCCAGCACGGAGAAGCCCTTTTGGCACACAGGAGATTGTAAACAATTCGTGGTCGATTGGCTTGCCAAATCCATCAACGGAGGTGGAGAACGGGCAACAGTATCAGCCGGATTATCGCATGGCTGTGAAGTTAAATCTGGTGCATTTCCCAACGGCCGTCTCCTCGAGGGAAAAGACTAAACCGAGATGAGGCAGGGTAAGCAAGCCACCCCTCGCTTGGATGGAACGAGCGACTCTCACAGGGACAATTACTTCTTGGACTCCACCGAGATCTTCAGGGTCAATGCGGATATATGCGTGCTCGAGTGGGACTAGAATATTATTTCCGGGTAAATCAAGCTACAATCGATAAATGTATTAGCGCCGGTACTGGTAATCGTCAATCTCGGCTTACTTGCTCGTGGGGTGAGGGCCTAGACATGAGGTCTGATCCAGCCCGTTGGGGCCACAACGGATCCTTCTCAAACAGGTCATCGATAGCTCGGGGCCGAACGGTGTCTCGAGTATTACTTGTCCCAGCAGCAAGCGTCCACTCTGTGCTAGTCTGCGAGTCGGAGAAACTACGCTGAGGTAGGTGGTTTGACATTGAGTGAGTGAAGAACCGACGCTTGAGTGTCAGTGTGTTCAGACCAGTCGACCCATGCCCATTCTCCGAGTTCGATCCAAGTCGAAGGAAGGGGGCTTTGGTCGAGGAAGACTCCATAGCATCGTCGCCCTCTCTTTGACGCTTCCGCAACCGGGGTGAGTAAGAGCTGTATTCAGACTGCGTTAGGAAGGTAGCTGAGGACGAATTCGTCGACACTAGAGACGCGCTTGAACCCCGCCTCTCTGAATTCGGACAATTGGGTTCGTTGATATATGACCATTGAGGTGCGTCAGATTGGGTTCTCGATGGACTTTGTTCACGCGACATGCTTCCCCTCTCGATAGTCGGGAATCCTTGCAACTCGTCGCTCCGGGTGTGCTCCATGGAGGGGTCATGAACTTCTGACCGTGGAGGTGCATCTGAACAAAGAATGAATGCTGATGCCAACTGTACTGCTGAACGTAGGACCCAATTGATTTCGTGAGTACATACCATTGGTCCCCCATTTGCGCTCAGACTCGGCCCCGGGGGACCTCCCGGACGGTTCCGGCCAAGCGAACCTTGTCGAGGTTCTAGAATGTAGAGTAGGGATGCGAGAAATCATTGCCTGTCCATTCAGGCTATCCGGGCTTAAATACGGGTTGTCATGTATATTAAAGAACGACGGCGTGATTGTGGCGAGAAAGGGTTCACGGCACGGAGATGCAGATTTTGACCGGGGAAGTACATACCGCCTATATAATTGAGGTCCCCGTGTGGGCGCGAGCGAATTGAACCCATCGAAGCTAATCCCTCAAAGCTGCGAAGCTATCTGAAGGCAAACCAACATACAGATGCGACGGGCAAATTTCTCCAGTGCAGTCAACGCAGCCTAACTAGCTCTTATGTATAACTAGAATGACAAAGCAACTTCATCGAGTGTATGAGCTAATTCTAGCTGGAGTTTCCGAGAGGTTACGGTAATGATCGGGTTAAGGTTAGGCTTGCAAGTTAGGAGACAATGTCGTTAAGTGACGTTACGATCTGACGCGGGAAAGCAAGATACAACAGGGAGCGCAATATTGTGTTTAGGACGATAGCACAGGCAACTCTGGCGTTCGAGGACCGTGCATTCGCGCAAGTTGTTGGCACAGAGAAACAAACCTGATCGGTGTATTTGCCGGTATTGACGTGTGAGTCCACACACCTGTCAACAACCGTCAACAACCGTCAACAACCGTGTTTCATGATCACTGTTGTTCGCGGTTTTCCCATAATCCTTGCGTCGACTGGCATTCCAATTAGGCTTTACATTGAGCTCTTTTACTTGTTCTCGATAGGCCCGATTTTTATTCATATTAGAGGTAATGTATGAAGATCACCACTGTGGACAAACAAAACTCAACTATTCCACACATTCATTTTGTCCAATCGGGCAAATAGAAAGCTCATGTCCCAGGATCCCAGCTCCTTCCCAAAACGGTCACTCCTGGCATAGTACTCTCAAGCTCCACAGTTGGGACGAACGGACTTCAGGATGATACGCCTCGTATTCAAATCACCTCCAGCGCAGCAACATCCACAGTACCATCCAAAGATCCCTCAGCGCACAGTCAACCTCACGTCTAACTCAGGGCATGGAGACCCACGACTCTTACTTCGACTCGTCCAATGATCCTGAGTTGGCTGGACTGGATGCGTTAGAGGACGCACAACCTGGAGAAAGGCCGGCGTATCCGTTTACTACGTTGATACGGTGAGTTGAAGCCCTGAGGCTACCGAATTTGACTGAACCTGCAAAAACAGATACGCCATTAAGGGTTCCCCTAATAGCCGATTACTGCTAGAAGATATTTATAATGCGATACAGGTTAGTTCTTCTCGCACTAACAGCTCACGGGGACTCGACCAATCTCTTGTAGAACCGCTATCCTTTTTTCAATACTGCGCCTGCCGGATGGAAGGTAAGTATTCACTCCGCTCATACACACTCTCGGTAACTCAGTGTTTATCCCTTAGAACTCGGTTAGACATACGCTCTCTCTGATGACCTGTTTCGAAAAAGTTCCCCGGCTGTTGACCGAGCCAGGAAAAGGCTCATACTGGACCGTAAATGACTCAATGCCCCATGCCAAACCCTCGCGCGTCCGAGTGCGGAAACGGAAAACTCGCGCGGATGAAGACGGGCCTGCGACGCCCAAGTCGGTACCTGATCCGCTCCAGGCCGAACTACCATCTAACGGTGATGATGATACGCAACTTCCTCCGTCTGAACGCTCTATAGTATTCACGCGCCGGCACTCGTCGTATGTGCATGGAGATGTGGCTAACCAATACACCGACTATAGCTACGGTATGAGGCAAGTTGGGTTATACTTTCAATGCTATGTGCTAATACCTAGCTTCAGTAGGTCACGCGACTCCCAACAATATGACAATAGCATTTGGTACCCAAGTGGAACAGGCAGTCATTCAACAGTGATTCAAGCATCAAGTCAACCAACAACAGAGTCAGGCACCTCCCGAACTTATGGATCCCAAGTTCTCCACCCGTGGACGTCCCCTGATCGTGGGCTGGTCCAGAATTCGACTCAGTCTGACGACACAACGGTTGATTATCGCCTGATTTTGATTTCTGACTTGGAAAAGCTTCGGAATGTTATAGGCAGGAGGGAAGACATAGACAGGGAGTGGTGTCGGCTGATGGTAGAGCGACTGAGAGCGACTGGGCTGGACTTTTGACTTTTGTCACACATACATATAAGCACGCATAATTAGTTTATATTATCCAGAGCACGTAAAGGACCACAAGTAGACCATAGAGATAAGCAAACAAGAGGCAACCAATATCTAAGAGAGCTATTTCTTCCCAAAAAAGCTAGCCAGCTTTTGTTGCCCAGCTTTTGGGGCGTCGCTCGACTTGTTTTTCTTGAGTTTGGATCCGTCTGAGGGTTGTCGTTTTGCTTGAGGCTTGGGAGCGCCAGGGGTTGGCTTGGATTTGGCCTTGGGTTGTATCACCTTTCCGCTCACATCCACGTCGATATCATCTCCGTAATCCGTTTCGGATTGAACGTCGGTGTCGTCTGCCTTGTCAGTTTCGTTTGGGTCAGCATCCTCGTACGAAGAGTAGTCCTCAGTAACTGAGCCCAGAGTCAGTATTCAGAATGCATATATGGTCATTTGGATAGCACACATACCCATATATCCTTTGGCGTTCTTCACCCGCCTCGTTTTCATTACTCGCTTCTTGCCTTTTGGAACCCGCTTTCGAGACGTTTTTTGTTTCTGGTCGACGCCCTTGGATGCTTCTGCCTTGGCTGCTTTCGCCGCCGCCGCCGCTTCACGAGTGGATGGAACGTGTTCGGGGGTTGCCTCGCGAGTAGAGCGGCCATTTACGACACCATCTACAGAATACTTAGCTCACGGAAGTTGAGTTTAAGTTGATATGGTCTTACCATCATCAATATCCATCATAGCGGCTAAGCTCGCAGAGCTCTTTTCCGCAGCGGTCATAGGTTCATCCTCGTCATCTTCGGAAGTGCGACTCTTTTTTCGTTTAATCGCGGGCCGTGAGCGCTGAGGTGCTGGCTCGTCTTCATCGGACGAGTCTAAAACGCGCTTCGATCGCCCCGCTGTGCCCTTCGAAGCAACGACAGACTTCACGGGCTCAGCGTGGCTGGCCTTGCTGCTTGCGGTACTAGGGGGTTTGGATGCTGGCTGGGGCGTTGCAGTCTTACTTCGGATCGCTGGTTCATTCTCTTCCTTCTTCACAACGACAGGCTGTTTCTTTTCAGCAGGCTACATGGATAAAGGTTAATACTTGCTCGCCAGGTCCGATCATGCATACTGGCTTATCCACTGATGGGTTTTTAGATGTACCCTGGTCGGACGCCTTTTTCGATGATCCACCGAAATTGAGTGTATTCTGTCGGCCGGAACCTTTGGCTACCGTAGAATGTGTATTATCGCTTGTGACTTTGGGCTTAGCCGCCTGTTCGATTTTTGTCGTCGGCGTGTCTTTCTTTGGAGGTGCCGTATCTTTCTTTGGAGGTACCGGTTCTTTCTTTGGGGGTACCGGTTCTTTCTTGGGGGCTTCAACGATACTACGTTTAGACTTGCTCTCGGTTGTCGAAGACCACTACGAGAGCTTGAGGTTGGTTTGCACCTAACAGTGCTATAGTGACTCACGGGAGCATCCTCGCTTAGCAATAAGCCAAGCCGAGAGGCGTGTTGTTGGCCCTTTTGCTTGTCTAGCTGGCGAACTTGATCTGCAACGGAAGTTAATAGCCCATGGTCCTTGGAGTAGTTGTTAGAACAGGATTAGCTGATGTGGATCGGCAATGCTTACCTTCAAAGGCACGGGTGACAAGCTGTACACATGTTGCGATGGAGCACCATCAAATTTGCTCCTAACATCTACCATTGACAATGAGCCAGAGTCACAACGGATGTGCTAATGTAGACCGTACCTTCGAGCTCGTCCTCTCCTGCGAGCAGGACTAAGTGTCGGGATGGTTGTTCAGTGGAGCCGCCACGGGCGTCCGAATCAAGCGCCGGAGTCCCTGTAAGAATGTAAGTTGCAAAGACTGGGTCCTTGGTTCGCCTTGCTGCTTCGTAGAAAAGTTCCAACTCTCTGATCGAGTGGTAAGTGTAGGATAGTCGCCGAGCCTAGATAACTCACCTCTTGGCTTCGGTAACATGGATTGAGAGTTGTCGACTTAGGAGTCGAAAGGTAACCTTCGTAAGGCCGCTAAGTCAACGAGATCGGTGCTCAAGAATTGAATCATACAATGTTATTCGAGGCCTTGATTTCTTTGGTCAGAAAATCAGCCGCTGCCTGACTGGCCATGACGTCGACAGCCGCGGGAACAAGTCCTCAAGTAATGGCGGGCGTATCAGAATACGGAGACGAGGAAGATTAAGGTTCTCGATTCGGTATGGGAGATTTTCCAGGGCGTTGGTCCTCGATGCAAGGCTTGTCTGTGGTCGCGCTCCCAAGGAAGGTTGGGCGCGTCGGTCACGTGACATGAAACGCTCCTTCACCGAACCTTGACCACTTTCGCATGGCTCATCCTAAAAAGAGAAAACAGGCAGACTCGGACAGTGAATCGTCTCCTCTCAAGCAAGCAAGAACAGACCAAAAGAACACTGCCACATCATCTCGACCTCAATATACCCTGTCCTTGGCGACCTCAGGATCAGACCCATCTCCGGCATTCGGGAAACCGTACCAGCTTACCTGTTTCTCATATACTCCTCAACGCGAGCTTCGTTTTGACAAATCTGCATTGAAGTATTACGTACCTGCGCCTTTGAACACTGACTTGGGCTACCGATATGAGTACTGGATCAAACGCCCTGAGGAGCGAGGGAGACTCGACAGTTTACTACGCGCCATTGAGCAGGAACACGTCGTAGGAGAGCGTAAGAAAGGAGCCTTCGTGAGCTGGAGAGGTGTCATGACCAAGTGAGAATAATTACATGTGTGTTGAGCGTCGTCTTATTGATTATCAAGACTCATGATTGCTCCACTGGAGACTCGGGATCCAGTAAATCTCAATTTGATGTTTGTTGACGGGTGTATATATGCCGAGGAGCACTCTACCGACGCGAAGCTGGCTGACAAGTGGGTTGTGCACCGTTTCACGGGGTTTAGTCTGAGCACGTCGTAATTAGGGAATCCATGGCGCCAAATCATCGTCGCATGACCTACTACGGCTATGCATTCGAGTCCTTCAGTACCTGGGACGAACCACTGAAAAGCAGGGAGCAACACGAGCAACGGGATCGGGTACGCTGCTGGAGTGGAGACGTCGACACAAATGTTCAATTCTGCAGCATCGTGAAAACAAAGATTGGAGCAGAGAGAATGATTCTTGGCGGTGAAGTGGATTGTTGCCGAGGTACGTCAACGGTTTCTCGCTCGTGCAGTGGCCTCTTACCTGGCACCAGATCGATACACAGGACAGCCTGATTCATACGTCGAGTTAAAGACGAGCATGGCGATTCGCGATGCCCGAGACGAGCAACGATTTGAGCGGTAAGGCCATAGCGCAATACTCGACGCATTCTGATACAAGTGACCCACCAGGAAATTACTCAAGTTCTGGGCCCAATCATTTCTCTTAGGTATCCCGGTAAGTCTCATCGTAGCGTACCATGCGGGATAATTTTAACCCTCCATTGTGTGGTCACCACGTTCCCACAAAGCATAGGAAATCGTAGTTGGCTTTCGAACACATAAAGGCCGCATTTCCACACTTCAAACATTTGAGACACTCGCGTTACCGCGTATGGTACGCGGAAAGCCTCACGCCTGGGATCCTAAACCATGCCTTGCGTTCGCCGAAAAGCTCCTGCGATTTCTACGTTCGACACTCGAGACGAACGCCCAGCGAAATGAACATAATGAAACCGCAACGCTTTCCGAAACTACTGACACATCTACGGATGCTCCAGAGTCAGGCAAGAACGAGGGCCAAACATCCTTGGAGCAAGGACCAGACCAGTCAGTATGGAGACTAGAAATTCGACCGAATGGTCAAAATGTAACACTGTACAAGCTCGGCCCGAGCGAGATCGAGCAAGTGCGCAATGGCGAAGACCGAGTCGGATTCCTTCCAACATGGTTCTGGAAATCTGTAACAGGGGCGACACAAATGTAATAGTTCATGTCGACGCAATGCCCATATACCATACATGGCGAGGGTTTGATTAGGTTTCCTTTTGCTTGCCCTTGTCCTCAACATTTTCCTCATCTCCGTTGTCGATATGCGTCTGGTTAAGTTGTTGCATGAGCTCTTCTTCCGCCTTCTCGTCCTCGTCCTGCTTCTCCTTTCGGTAAGCACTAAAGTCCCAATCTGGCTCCTCGTCGGATTCGTCTGCGAACCATTCTGGGTTGTATTGGAACTAGGCCACGAGAATACAGGAATGAGTGACGGTGCTGACAGGTCGTAAATTAAACGCACCAGATCCCTCCCAGACATCCCGACGTTCTTGCCGGCAGCAGCCTGAGCATCCTTGGCTTTACGTAGTGCATCCTCTTCGGCTGATTTCTTGTCCAATCGTGTCTTTTTCCAGATTGCGAACGTTTCTGGAGTGACTGGTGTCAAGTTGGGTCCCAATTTGTGTCGCTAATCGTAACAAACTCAGGTCATGAACAAGCTCGAGTTGATAGGCACAAACCTCAACCTCTAGGAACTCCTCCAAAGATATAACGTTTGCCTTGGCTGCCTCCTCGGCAGCTTTCCTGTCTGACCTAAGCACGAATCCAGGAGGCAATGCGTGTCGATACATGCACTTCTCGCCACCGTTGGGACACTCCCAGAACCACCCGAACCTAAAGATGCAGTATTAGGAAATACGTTAAAAATTGTGTATAATTAACTTGCTTTCCCGTTTCAATGGCTTCAATGAAGAATTTGCAAACAATCTAGGGTGGTTCAAGGTTAGTGCTGGTACCTCATCAAATCGAGGAAGCTCACATCTGTCGTTGTCCTAGGATTTCCATGTTTCGACAGAATCACGCTCTGCAATTTTTCCTGATCCCACTTGTCCATGGTATCTGAACACCGAACATCCGTTAGAAATGATTTGCCCATTACCAGATAAGCACATACCCTCAGTCTTGTCATCTCGACCATCGGAGTAGATGTCTTTCTTCTCAATCTTTCGGTCGACATTTCGATCATGTGAGAATTTACACTTGTTCCCTTTCTCGCAGTTGCCATTCTTGAAGTAGACACATAATACTGTTTTGGGATCTGGATACAAGATATCTAGTCACGACACTGATATCACATATTGATCCAACTTACCGACACCAAAAGGTACCTTTTGCGCTACTTGGACAGGTTTAAATAACTCTCCTTCCTCCTTCTTACGGCGTTCGCATCCGCTTTTTCTTTGGCGCGCAGAGCCTTCTCTTTCTCCTTCTCCAACTGAGAGGAAGATCAGTAAGGGTGTTCTAAGTGTCGCATCCGACCCACCTCTTGTTTATTCTTCCCTACGCGTGACTGTTCGCTGTTGATGCGTGCAATGTCCTTTTGTACCTTGGCTGATTTGTTTTTCTGTGGTACAGGATAAATCAAGTGACGCAATAGCAGTAGGAGTGCTCACATTCTTCAGCCCAAAGGTTTTGTCATCCTTGACTTTCGAGGAGGAGGCTTTCTGCTGCTGCTTAGGAGGCATGTTTCAACTGTTATCCGGAGTTTAAATAATGGTGATAATTCAGTCAAGTAGGACAGAGATAATCGTGGTCGCGCGTTGGGTGGCTTAGACGCCCAGCCCACGGATCGATTTGAAAGATTCTCATAAATCTAATCTGATAAACAAATAGATAAATTATTTCGTCATCGCGGGCGATCGGTTTTGTCAGCGCTGCCAGGGAATATCTCTCTCCGCTTCCATAGCTGACGACGCCAATCGCCTCTTTGTCTCTCACTGGCCCCGCCTAGTCTTGTTCGCTCTTTGCGAGACTAGCGCTGAGGTTGACAATGGCCACTATATGGCCGTGGGCCATCCCGCAGGTGACGCGTTCATCAAGAACTCTAGCTCAATCAACATACCTAGCGCTCGGTCGATTCATCTTGTAGTACAGCAATCAAAACACAAATCCCTAGCTGTACAATTTGGCCGACTTGGTTTTGCTCGATCGCAGCGAGGTTTCTCATCTACGCATACTCCTGGTTATCCCCGGCCCACCGCACCACTCTCCCAGCCTCGATGGATCAACAACCGCCCAGGTGTTCGCACCACATCCAAAGAAGAATCGGAGGAAGTTGCTGATGAGCAAGTGGACGAAGCTGGTAGGATCGAGGACGAATCCTCGGTCTCGTTGAGCTCTTCGGAAGATGATAGCCACCAATCCCCACCGGCTTCATCGTCTTCTGGTAGCTCCAGCTCTGGCGACGACTCTGACAACTCTTCTGCGTCTTCTCCACCCGGTTCTGGCTCTTCATCGTCCTCGGACCCACCATCTCCAGCCTCTGCACTCGCCAAACAGTCCGTACCCGAAATATATCCACAAGTCCTAGCTCTACCGATTACTCGTCGCCCGTTATTTCCCGGATTCTACAAAGCCGTCGTTGTTCGAAACCCTGCTGTCGTCTCTGCGATCAAGGAGATGATGAAACGAGGCCAACCGTATTTGGGAGCCTTTTTGCTCAAGGACGAAAATGCGGACAGCGACATCATCACGGACATTGATTCAGTTCACCCGGTTGGAGTATTTGCACAGATTACCAGCGTATTTGCTGCAAGCAAAGGAGAGTCCACTGGCAAAGATGAAGGACAGGAAGAAAGTCTCACGGCTGTCCTATATCCTCATCGTCGCATACGAATCACCGACTTGATTACCCCTGCTGCCCAGCCAATAACTAGCGCTACGATCGAGGAAGTTCATAGTGATGCTGCTGCACAGGCTGAGCCGGACGCTCAAACGGTGCATTCGGCAGGCAAGTACTACTTATGCGCACATGCATGAAGTTTACTCAAGCTTGTTTACAGGCTCACTCCAGACGTCATTCCTCCACGATTATGCAGTTTCCCTGGCCAACGTCGAAAACCTGACAGTACAACCATACAGCAAGTCGAACCAGTACATCCGTGCGGTCATGTCCGAGATCGTTTCAGTCTTCAAGGATATTGCCCAGCTCAACCCGCTCTTCCGCGACCAAATCACCAACTTTACCATAAGCCAGAGCGCAAACAACGTCTTTGACGAGCCCGATAAGTTGGCCGACTTTGCTGCTGCGGTATCTACTGGCGAGGTCAACGAGCTTCAAGACGTACTCGAAAGCTTGATTGTCGAGGAGCGGTTGCAAAAGGCGTTGCTGGTATTGAAAAAGGAGCTTATCAATGCGCAACTCCAGAGCAAGATTTCCCGCGACGTCGAGAGCAAGATTCAAAAACGCCAGCGAGAATACTACCTGATGGAACAGCTCAAAGGAATCAAGAAAGAACTCGGAATGGAGTCGGACGGCAAGGACAAGCTGATTGAAAAGTTTCGCGAACGGGCCAATTCTCTCAAGATGCCAGAAGGCGTACGCAAAGTGTTTGAAGAAGAGCTAAACAAGCTTCAGCACCTAGAACCTGCTGCATCTGAAGCCAACGTCACTCGCAACTACTTGGACTGGCTGACTCAGGTTTGTGTGGCAAAATTTACGCATACAGGCGCCTACTTACTTGGTACGATAGATTCCATGGGGCCAACACTCAAAGGAAAACTACTCGATTGCTCACGCGATCAAGGTACTCGACGAGGATCACTATGGCTTGAAAGACGTCAAGGACCGTATCCTAGAATTCCTGGCCGTCGGAAAGCTGCGTGGCACCGTCGAAGGCAAGATCATTTGTTTCGTGGGACCTCCCGGTGTGGGCAAGACCTCGATTGGGAAAAGTATCGCCCGGGCCCTCAACCGACAGTTTTTCCGCTTTTCAGTGGGAGGCCTAACAGACGTCGCAGAGATCAAGGGCCATCGGAGGACTTATGTCGGGTGCGTAGTCTCTTGTTAGTCCATGCCGTGCGCTAATTACGCGAACTGCAGCGCACTCCCGAGCAAGATCATTCAGGCACTAAAGCGTGTCGGCACCGAGAACCCTCTTATCCTGATCGACGAGGTTGACAAGATCGGTCGTGGCCACAACGGCGATCCTGCCAGCGCCCTGCTTGAAATGCTTGACCCCGAACAAAACTCTGCTTTCTTGGATCACTAGTGAGTTGAGGGTGCCTGATACTGATCATCAACTAACACGATCTAGTATGGATGTCCCTGTAGATCTGTCACGCATTCTCTTTGTCTGCACCGGTGAGTAACGTGCCCCCGCGCAAACTCAATCCTAATTTGGTTCAGCCAACAATCTGGACACTATTCCCGCGCCGTTGCTCGATCGAATGGAGGTCCTGGAAGTCAGCGGATACGTTTCCGAGGAAAAGACGCAAATAGCAGAGCGGTACCTGGCTCCTCAAGCTAAAGAAGCCTCGGGTCTGAAAGAAGCCAACGTCACACTCGACCCATCTGCGATTGACCACCTGATCAAGTACTACTGCCGTGAGAGTGGTGTTCGAAATCTCAAGAAGCACATCGACAAGGTACGCACGCATTTACACAGGTTGGCGTCGCTCACACTAGTCTAGATCTACCGCAAAGCGGCGTTCAAGATTGTCACGGACCTAGGTGAGGAAGCGTTCCCCGAAGCCTCTGCGACGTCGGAAAAGTCCAAGGACGACACCAAGACGGTTGAATCGACCGAACCCGCCCCGAACTCGTCGACTGCCCAGGTTGAAAAGGACGAGACCGCGGTGACGACTGAAGAGCGCAAGCCCCTCAAGGTTCCCGACTCGGTTTCCATCAGCATCACTCGCGAGAACCTCAAGGACTATGTCGGACCTCAGATCTACCAAAAGGACAGATTCTATACGTATGCTCCTCCTGCTGGCGTGAGCACAGGGTTGGGATATTTGGGTAACGGTTCGGGTGCTGTGATGCCCGTCGAGGCCACGGTAAGGTCTCATATGACGTTGCATGATTGATGCTGACCCCCACTAGACGATGCCGGGCAAAGGCGGCCTCCAACTCACCGGCAAACTCGGCGAAGTCATCCGCGAGAGCGCACAAATCGCACTCAGCTGGGTAAAAGCCAACGCACACGACCTCGGAATCACCGCAACCCCGGAAGAACAAGCACTCCACGACCGCGATATTCACCTGCATATGCCCGAAGGCAGCATCGGCAAAGAAGGTCCCAGCGCCGGAACGGCCATCACCACGGCGTTTGTATCGCTCCTGACCAAGACCAAGGTGAACCCCGATATTGGTAAGTCACACGACCGTGGCTAAACGTGGCGCTCACACGTCGCAGCCATGACCGGAGAAATCTCGCTCGTGGGACAGGTATTGCCCGTGGGCGGACTCAAGGAAAAGATTCTCGCGGCGCACAGGGCGGGGATCACGACGATTCTCGCACCCAGCGCGAACCGACCGGATATCGAAGAGAACGTGCCCGAGAGCGTCAAGACAGGAATCCGATTCGTGTTCGTGGACGATATTCGACAAGTCTTGCATGAAGTGTTCAAGGGCGAGCCCGTCACCGAGCGATGGAAAGAGACTCTGCCGCAACGGTCCGAGCCCGTGACGTCTAGTTAGAGCTTCGTTGAAGTCAATTTTGTATTCTAGTTTTCACAACCCCCCAATACAACTAATTGTACAAATCAGCGTTTTTTGAACTTGGTACATAGTTCCGTCTTTTCGAGCTCGACGTGTTCGGGTGTGTCTTGTTCGATGCCTAGGTCTTCGAGGAGTGCGGCGGCCTCGTCGCTTGACAGCGAGTCTGAGAGGAGGTCCCAGAGCCTGGACGACTTAGCATAGAATCTGGAAACGACTTAGAGACTTACGTCTTGAAGACCTTTTTGCGCTGGATCCATTCCGTACGCCAACGCATCCAATCCGCATCCAACTGGGCCAAGTCCGACTCGGACACGGGCGCCTGCCCCGTCCGGAGCGGCTCGAGCGTAGCTCGCAGCCGTTCAATCTACGCCCGTCAGCACCCACTCCACGCACAATACTGGAAATACCTTCTCCTGCGTAGCCGCAATTTCGTCTTCAAGGTTCTGGTCCGTCGGAGTCGCGCGGACCTTGGTCAACTCTACACCCGCTCAGAGTGGAATGTATGCGCTGAATTAAGGACGTACCCGCTGCGAGCTTTTTAACTCTCGACTGTTCGTTCTTGGACCTCGCGTTTAGTGCGCTCGAGCTCTGCGGCGAGCTCGTCCATCTCGGATGCGGGGACTTGTCCGAGGTGGTTTGGGGCGCGACAAAGTAGGTCGCTTTGCCTGCGCGGGTGTGAGAAAGTATGAGGGTGGTAAGGCATGGAGAGCGCACCATAGGTCTTTTGCGTGACAAGTTGCTTGTCTGCGAGCGCGAGGAGAATCTTTTGTGTGGCAGCTTTGGAGACGGTGTTTTTGAGATTGGCGGAAATGTCGGCTGCAAGTCGTCAGCTTCGGGGCTCTACAATCAAGGCGTGCGCGCTCTGCTCTGAACGGGTACTGCTCTCCGCTATACGGATGCACGCTTTCTGCTAATAACAGCATGCTTCACCGCGAATAGGAACACTGGCAAGAGACCGCAAGACTATTGATAGACTCACACGACCCATACGGCCTATTGGTCTACGCGGGTCAGCCACCGTCATGCCAAGCCGTGGCGCGCACCTTTTTGAGGTACCTGAGGACAGCGTCTTCGGCGTCTTTGCCCTTGAGCTGGGCAACCTTTTCGTCGTCTTTCTTTGCCATGAGGGTCTGGTCGGGTGTGGTGGAAGTTGGACGCCAAACGCACGAGTGCCGATCTTTGAACACGACTCCCAGATTCGAGTAGGACTCACCAGATATGCATGCTGGTCAGTGCGCAATTGAAACCCTGACTTGGCGCGGTGGCTCGTGGCTAATGCAAATGACATGTCTTGGTCGTAAGGGAAGTACATGGAGAAAGGAACGAGGACCTATGCATATGTGCGTGTAGGTGATGGGAAGTTAAGGACAGGAGGCGGGAGGGCAGAATGTGGAGACTGATAGGAGCGACGAGATAGAGACAAATGGGGCGAGATCAATGGAGGGACAAGAATAGGCACAGAGAATGGATAAATATTCGACTGATAAACATCGAATGACAGCCCGGATGCAAGGCCAGAGACGATAGATAGGCCAATAGTAATACAACCGAATGGATAATAGCCCCGGTGAATAGAGTTACAGATACAAGAGTACACACACGGTCCGAGAGAGTCCTAGCTAGTCGAATAGGCGGCGGGCGGGGACATTAGAGTTGGGTCGGGCTGGGGGTGCGGCGGGCGAGGGGGAGACGTTGATATAGTCGCCGAGGTTGAATGAGCGCTGGGGGGACACGGGGTTGCTTAACTGGGATGGTTCGGGGGTGGGCAGCTGCTGGGGCTCTGGAAATGGCATGCGGTCGTCGGGAAAGAGCACGCGGCCCTGGGGACGGGGGGCAACAGCCAATCCGAGGCCAGGGCGGGGAGTGGGCCGTGCGGGGCTGGGGGACGTTGCCAAAAAGAGCATGAGCTCGGCAGCCTGGGCATCGTCTGGCTGGGGCGTGCGACTGACGGCTGACGAAGCGCTGGAGGTGCGGGACAGCGGGGTGGAAGCGCCGGCGCGCATGATGGCCGTGAGGGTGGTTGCGGCGTTGATGTCTTCGCGCTCGGTGGACACGGCGTGTGCGTGTCTGCGGCGCGAGTTGCGCACGGTCCGCCCGGGAACTGCCAGCCGGTCGCGTCCTGGGGCATTGCGCGAGCGCCGGTTGGCCCCGTTGGGAGCAGGCCCCGGGTCCAGCACCGCCTGGTACAGGCTCATCCCCGCACTCCGCCACAGCCGCGCGTTGTCCTGCGCACCGGGGGGAGGAGGCATCGTCGTCGTGTGGTTCAGCTTGCGTGCTGGCTCGGGCGGCGTCGGTCGACTCGCGAGCTCACTCTCCAGCGACGTCAGCGGCACATGCGCTACATTGTGCGTCGCCTTGTACGACGCATACGACAGCCGCGCGCGCAACACACGGGCCAGCTGCATCTCGTCAGCAACAGCCCACCCGACAGACACCCGGCTCACCTTGGAGAATTCAGTGCGTGCAAGAAAGGTGTCAATTGCCTTTTGGCGCTGTGCCTGCTCGTCGGCGTCGATCACCGGCGACGGCGTAGTGTTCTGCGAGCCAGCCTGGGCCATCATGCCTGTAGGCGCAAACAGCGCAGAGAGTGATGGGCGCGTGTGGGAGCTGCCCGCGGTCTCAGAGGACGTCCTTTGCTTCCGGGGTCCTGCTACGCGTGCCGAGACCCCGACGACCGACCTCCCCACGAGTCATGCGCGGCGTGTCTGAGTTCTTGTTGATCATCCGTCTATTCCACCGCCTTGTCGGCCCGTGTTCACGTTCGACGTCTTTGCTGGACGCCCGCCCCCCGCCGCATTCCATCAGCCAGCGCACACGACGGCCCGATCTCCGAGCCTGATCCAGATCGACAGCACTCTTCCTGCAGATCACCAGCACGCGCTCGCCACCCGAGCCCACACCGCGTCGTCACCTTGCCGCGTCCCAAAATTCGCGTCGTACCAAATTTACTGATTCGCGTCCCGTTTGCTGACTCACCCCACGAGTTTCAAAGCAAAATTTACCATTTGTTTTGACAACGGCATTTGTCACGTTCCCTTGTCCACCCGGCCCCGAATGCGTAATCCCGTGTATTCACAAAATCGCTTGATTTAGCAACTTGGTATTCGTTCGGCGTTTCGATCCCGCCCCTTTTCATCCACTGTAATGCGCCATCGACATTTAGGAGGCGTGTATTTCAGATATCAAACCCAGCGCATACAATACACTTAGCCTTATCAATCACGAATTTGGGGCGCATACACCCACGACGCCCACCCCGATCTCTACGCCCGTACGTCATCCACTCGATTCAAGATCCACCCACCCTAGAAAGCACCGATGCGGACTCATCCCGGCCGATGCCAGATCGCCCCCCGCTACCTGATCTTCCGTATACGCACGATCACACTTTGATTTATACACTACATACAATTCATTCATTTACGCCCGCGCCTTGCCCTTTCCGGCCGCCAACGCCTTGCCCAGATCGACGAGTGCGTCTTTGCGCTTGTACCGTGCGTCCTGGGAGTCGTTAGTATACAGTCAATGCACTTTTGGGCGTCATACCTCGACGACATCTGCGCAACACGTCAATAGGTGCGAACTGATAGGGTTAAAGACTCACCAACGCCCGCGTCCCCACTAAACTGCGCGCTCCACTGCACAAACGTGCTCCCACGGTGTTCGCCCGACGTCACAGGGAACAATCGAATCTGGCTCAGAACAGACGAGTACCCGCGCGCGGGTTCGCTCTCGATGACAGAGTAGGTAATGAAATGATCGATCGCTACACGACTTAGCACCTTCCTAACCTCTAAACGGGGGACTGACAGGAATGCTCCTCGAGTTTAACAACCTCGACCGTGCCGTCTTTAAACTTCCACCGCGCAGCATGGACTTCGTCTTGCACATTCACGTCCTCGGCTGATTCGATCAGGCTCCAAAACTGCGGGATCGATTTGAGTTTGACCAGGTGCCAGACTTCGTCCAGCGGGAACGGGATCACGGCGGATTCTGTTAGCGATGTTGCGGTTGGGATACGAGTCGACATGGTGGTCGAGTTTGAGTTTGGTCGAGCAGGATGGATGGGAGATCACTCGTAACCCCACGCAAGTTGCGTCATCTCTTGGGGCATCACGGTCATGTGATCCAGCCAAGCTCGGCGTCGCGCCCGAGCAAGAAATGAATTGCGGGTTTGTGCCCGGGCGGCCAAGTGTGGCCGTGCGTATTGTTTAAAAGTTTGGGGGAGGTTTGGGGATAGGGCGAACGACCATGGTTGCACGTTGGGTGTCTGTGCTTGTTGCGTTTCTGGTAAGTGTTCACTGATATTTGCTCGATCCAGTTCTGACTTTATTGTAGGCTTATTATGTCTGGCACTTCAACCTCGCTATCAGTACCCAACTCCTCTCCAAAGACCTCCCACCTTTGTTTGAGGCTAGCGGGAAATGCAAGGTCCTGCGAGACAAGAAATCGAATAGCCAGTTCAAGTTTTGTGAAGACGGATTGGTAGTTGCTCCAGGTTAGCAAAGTCTAATGCCCACCCAAGATATGCTGACGGAAAACGTGCATTAGGAGTCGCCATCTTCAGTTGTGATCCAGGCCGGCATACGTGGAACACAGTCATGGTATGCCAATATGACTATTTCAGGCCTAGTGCTAACACCTAATAGGGACCCATGTTAGATCCTGACCCTCGCGGAGCCTTGTGGGCCCTGCACTACACCTCCGACTCGGCCGAGGACGACGAACCTTACCAGCTCGAGCTGAAAGGTTTCCCAGCCGGCGCCGACTTTCATCCCCTCGGTATCGACGCCACCCCAGATGCCTCGCGTCTGCTCGTATCTAATCACGGACGACACAATCCAACGATCGAAGTCTTTCGTCTTGAAATCACACCCGGAACTGTCACGCTCATATACGAAACAACCCTCAGCCATCCGTCGTTTGTTTCGCCGAATGCGATCGCCGCCGTATCGTCCAATGCGTTCTACCTGTCTCAGGACCACTACTTTACACGTCGCATGCCTTGGCCTTTCAAGGCGTTCTTACCGTTCCTCGAAACGATGACCTTGGTCCCGCTTGGATGGGTCGACTTTGTTCGGTTTGCAACCACTCCGGGCGCACAGAGATCAAAGTTTCAACCGTCGCATCCATGATCCCCTTTGCAAACGGCGTCGCTGTATCTCCCGATGGCTCTACACTCGCTGTGGCATCCACCAACCGCGTTGAAGTGCTACTGTACAAGCGCAACGAAACATCGCTTGACCTGGTTTCCTCGGTACATGTCCCGTTTAGCCCTGATAATATTGCGTTTGCTGGGGATCGGCTTTTGGTTGGCGGACATCCACACTTGCCATCGTTCATGAAGCTCGTCAATCGAAAGACTGACCATGCTCCGAGTCATGCTGTTCAGGTCGAACCCAAGAGCAGTTCCAACAAGCCTTGGATAGCTCGGGCGGAAGCGGGGAGTTCAAGTACGGGACGTGTTCAAGAGCGACGGGACGTTCTTTTC
This sequence comes from Ceratobasidium sp. AG-K, assembly GCA_037039685.1. Lineage (NCBI taxonomy): Eukaryota > Fungi > Basidiomycota > Agaricomycetes > Cantharellales > Ceratobasidiaceae > Ceratobasidium > Ceratobasidium sp. AG-K. The sequence continues at coordinate 1,031,736 of JAWNGF010000002.1, forward strand.
AACTAGCTCCGGGGCGTTTACGGACCTAGACACCAAGTCGATGTTTATAGTTGGCTTGTATGCGCCTGGTGTGGTCAAGTGCGAGCATGTATCAATATAGAAATACAAGATGCGGCTGGCCGCGATGCATGTGATTCGGGCGAGGCGGAATTGGGCGGTCAGGCGCTGAAACTTGTCGATTGCACTCGAGGCGACCGCGTCTTGCCTACCACGATGGCGCGTTGGATAGCTGCAATCATACCTCTTGTGGCAAGTTGTGCTTTGCGACGAGTGAAAATAAACTTATCTTTTCACCGCACAGGCCTGGTACATTTGGCGCCTCGATCACGCCATTCGTGCTCAGCTTTTGCCCAAAGATCTCCCGCATCTCTTCAATGCAGGTGGCAAGTGCGAAGTGATTAGAGATAAGGATGTCAATCCACAATTCAGGTACTGCGAGGACGGTCTCGTTTTCGCTCCAGGTGAGCCAAATGCAAACTAGCGTCTATTAGATGCTCAATAGCATGGGTAGGCATTGCACTTTTCAGCTGCGATCCCGGTCGTAATACATCTACTTCAACTGTGGTAGGTGTAGATTGGTCGAATAATAAACACATTAACGACCAATCAGCTTAGGATACCCTCCTTGAACCGGATACTCACGGCGGCCTGTGGGCAATGCATTACACATCGACTTCATTCGAGCCCCCTATCTGCTGGAGCTGGCAGGGTATCCGACCGACGCCGAATTCCACCCACTTGGAATCGATATAACGCCCAGAGACAATTGGGTGGTCCACCTCACTTACTAGTTGCCAATCGCGGCCTCGGTCAACCAACGGTCGAGGTGTTTGACGTGGAACTTGCTTCGGGAGTTGTCACAATCGTGTACAGAACAACACTGCGCCACTCGGCTTTTACGGCACCAAATGCCATCTTCGCCATGTCGCCCAATGCCTTCTACGTATCTCAAGACCACTATTTCACGGGTCGAATGACATGGCCATTCAGTCTAGTACTACCATGGCTCGAGACAATACTGGCGCTGCCGTTTGGGCGAGTACATCTAGTCCAGTTCGAGGCCACTGAAGGACTTCGCCAAGTCACGACTGCTGCGTCGATGATCCCGTGCGCAAATGGTGTCGCAGTATCGCTTGATGGCTCGACCCTGGCCGTGGCATCCACCAACCGTGCCGAAGTGCTGTTTTATGAGAGAACAGGAACGACAATCAAGTTGGTCTCATCAGCACAAGTCCCTTTCAGCGCCGACAATATCGCATTTGTGGGGGAACGATTATTGGTTGCTGGGCATCCGTACCTACCCGCATATGTGGCGCTTGTCAAGCAGGAATCCAGCCACGCGCCGAGCCATGTGGTTTCGATTGAACCAAGGGGATCCAAGGGCTCTTGGCTCGCCCGGGCTACAGCGGGCGTCGATGTGGTCGACGTTTTCAAGAGCGACGGGTCGTTTTTCTCCAGCAGCTCTGGTGCATTTGTGGATCTGGAGGCCGGATCAATGTTTGTGGTTGGCCTGTACGCGCCTGGCATTGCCAAGTGTAGTTTTGCGTAGCCATGACGAGATGAAATGACAGATGTCGATCAGGGTGGTTGTGTCGAGTTTAATTGTTGGGCTCCTGAAATGGCGAGTGACACGTGCCGGTCCGGACGATGGTAACCGGATGCAAGTTCACATAAGTTGCGTGATCTAGAGTTTCAGCCCTTTCATTTTGCTCTTGAACCTGTCGGTCGCTCGACTACACTCTTTTACGTTCCTCCACGCTCCCTGTACCATCTCACTCGTTCTGTCTATCGCGCGTCGATCGCCCCTATCTGGAACCTATTGTTGTACCACCAAGCCTCTATCAACCATGTTCACCAAGTCCTTTGCCCTCATTGCCGTTACCGCCGCCCTCTCGGTGTCTGCTCTCTCAATCAGCACTCCTGCGCAGCTCACTCAGGTAAATCCGCTCAAACCTTGGTACCGGATCAAAAGCCTTACGCTCTACCCTAGTGTGACACTGTTGAGATCAAATGGTCTGGCAAGAACGCCCCTTTCATTCTCTCGGTCCTACCCAGCTGTGATTCCGACTCTGAAGATCCTCTGTGAGTATGGTCAATAAAATTGGCGGACTAAATCTAAATTGTGTAGCCTTGAGTTCACCGGCGTGAACACCACATCTTACAAGTGGACCGTGAACCTTCCTTCGTCCACTGGTGCGGTTGCATTCGCAATCACGGATAACAAGGGCAATGAAGCCTATACCGACGAGGTAGGGCAATTTTCCTGTACTTGTGCCAAGTTGCTCACGAGCCCTGGAATGCTTAGGTCACTATCCAGAAGAGCGAGAACGGTGCCTGCCTTTTGGGAGCGTCCTCGACGGCGGCGAATCCAGCAGGGACCGCGACAGCAACGGCTGATAAGTGAGCTGCTTCTTTTTCGATATCATTAGCGTCTCTGATCTTGGTAAACTTAGCACCAATGCCGAGGTTTCTCGTACCGCTTTGACTGCAACCACATCTTCATCCTCTACTTCTACCCCTGCGGCCCCCATCAACGTGGGTAGCAGCGCCAATGGCTCGAATGGATCTGGCTCTAGCTCTGGCACTACAGGCGAAAAATCCAATGCAAACGGCGCAATTGTCTCTATTGCGTCTAGTTTTGTCGGTATAGTCGGAGTTGCCACCGCTCTCTTGGTGTCCCTTTAGCCTATTCCCCCCCTCCGTACCTTCCTCCGATTTCTAGCTCCTTTTTACTCGGCTGCGCCTCTCGCCCCTCCCTTGATATTATTCCCAACACACTCAACCAGTGCTTGTTGATCACCCCAACCGCGTTGTGGTTTTGACTCCTCTTGTAGGCTGGATTTCAACTTGTGTTTATACCCACCCATTTTGTCTTTGGGCATTTGTTTTTATTATGTTTTTATACTGAGCCGTCGATGCGCGATTGAACACTTTCATAGCTCCTGTGACGTGTTTAAGTTGTTGAAATTTAAGGAACTCGTGTCCCAATGCAAAGACTCGCCCGCAGCCGCACGTCTCGACAGAACAAACTCCTCCCCTCATACCCAGATCGCTTGTCTCGCCAAATCTACTCAGTACAAACTACTAACATATAATAAATAGGAACCAATGCTACTAGACACAAGCGCTAAATACACGCATAGAGTGGCCAAAAATACATGAGTAAATAGATAAATAAATGCACGACGCCAATTCAGTTCCAACATAAAAGCATGTACTGGTTCTCGAAATACCGCATTGAGCCTCCCCAAGTTATCACAGCGCGTCCCAATTGGGGAGACGTGTAACCAGGAACTCTCCGGCCATCCCACCATACCGCGCAGTGGTACAAGGCTTGATCTATTCCTCCTAGATCTGCATGTCCCCCTACTACAGGGCGACACCCTTGTGGAATAACTCCCCGGGAGGTGCATACCCAGTGCATCTCTTCGGTATCCACGAGGAGTTGAGTGGTTCCATCATGCTCGTACTCTTGATCATCGAGCCCATAATGGGTTGTGGTACCACGCGACCGCCGTACGGTCTTTCCCGGAATTATGATTGCTCCATCATCTGTTGGCCGTACGACAGACGATATAAATACGGGCTCCTTGTGCTTGTCTCGGAAATTGACCTGGGACGGCTTGTAGGGAGGAAAGGCCACACTCAAGTTGTGGCTCCTAGTAATGTAGCGTCCACTCCCGTCGGTTCGAATATCATTCGTTTCCCAGTTGGGTCGAGGACACTGACTTGCTAGGCAAACATGGTTATAGTTTTCTGCGTGATCCAAGTCGTCTCGAACAGTCAGGCATTCGATGCCACGCGGGCAATCCGGTCGGGCCGTGACGCTGGCTGATAAATGTTGGCATGAACAAATCAAGCATCATACTATACATACTGGGAAGGCAGGATTCTGCGCGTCTAAATCGCCACCAGTCGAATATATTCGCTTCTACTAGCTCGGCTGCACAGTGCATGCACACAGTTTCATCCAAGTAGACAATATCAGATCCGGATTCACAAAACGCCCGTCCATGCCAAGGAGCTCTTCGAGGACCAGGCTCCCGTCTACAGGATCTCAGTATATCCTGAAAAATCTCTTGAAGTGAAAGGTAACTCCTGTCAAGGTATGACTTGAAGAGGTCACGCTCATAGTGGTTGTCGCCGAATGCATGGTGGAAAGGTAGTTCTGGGATTGTTTCAGACTCAAATTCTACATCTAATCGCCAATGATTCCTCCCGTTAGTTCGTTCTAAAAGATGACCAGAAGTGTGCTAACCTCTGAGTCGGGATAGATGGAGTCTCTGAGAGCCCCGAGCGGGGCATAGCAATCCCACTGCCAAGCAAGTTGTTCGTGTACAAATCACACCTAGGTGTATATCAGACGATAGCACGACACAATAAAGAAGAAACACACATTTTGAACCAATTAGATCGTCTCGTACAGGCAAGAGTCGGCAACATTCGGCACAGGTGGTGTGTGCAAATGGTATGGTCCTCAGTCCAATATCGCTATACTCTCGCACACCGAGTCTAGGACATACAAAGCCAGTGGTATTGTTTGAATCACAGCAGGGACAGCTGGTGGCCCTGTGGAGACTTGTACCACCAGCCCGTTAATGGTATGTACCCCATATATGCGCTGTCCTACTTACAATTGGGTGGCGTTTGGCTGGGCAGCCGGAGATTGCCTTTCGGGTGTTGTTGTACTGTCGCTTAATACAAGCTCGAAGTACGAAACAGCTTTGGTTCTGTCGGTTTCTAGCCGAGGCATCAACTTCTGACCGATTCTATATTTCTGGCGCAAAGCTGCAACCACTTCGGGTGTTCGTGCTTGGCACAAACCTGAATTTGGCACAATTGTTCGGTATGCTTCCACGACAGCGGCGGTGCTGTGACTGTCGTGCGTACCACGGATGGATTGTCGACATTGCGGACACGTTGTGGAGCTGGAAAAAGTCATGAATGGCCGGCTCCAGCGGTTATAATTTACTTACTACTCAAGCCACGTTCTTGCGCATGAACCACATGCAACATGTAAGCAGTCAAGAAACGCTACAGGATCGACATAAAGCTCCATGCATATTCCTTGGCGGCGATCAGCTCTTTGCAGTATACAGGAAGGAGGCATTGAGCCACATACCACATGTAACTAACTGTCGGAGTACATCCTTCGCGTCACGACAGTGGCAATGAACGGTTGTTTCCTCTCTCCTAATGCTCCCAGAACCTGACATTGTGTTGAGAAGTCGGCCGTAGAGCAAGAAACTCCAAGAGGGTGTGGCCAGGGATGCAAGCTGTGCATGCGAGGAAGATTGCATCGGGTTATAAGGAAGTAGTGAAATATCATGGATTCCCCAACGCCAACTAATGATGGACTCCAGAGAGAGCGCAGTGCCCAGATGGGCAGATTGGCTATGCATCGGCTATGTCGGCGAGCCTACGTTCAGGGTCCCGAAAGAGGTCGGGTTGCCGCTTCCAGACCTAGGCGTAAATGCAAAGTCGAGCTTGGGTGAGAAGGTATAGAGTTGCGCTCCTTCAGTCCGGCACCGAGGGTGGTACTCAATGTTATAATGGGGCGGCGTATGGTTCACACCAATACTGTCGTCGTATGATGTGTTGCATTAGCACAGGACACTCGAGTCCAAGACAGACCAGCCACACTGATGCTATCGACCCAAATGCTCCCAGTTTGGAAATTTCATACAGTGGGTGGAGGGGAAGGTCAGCCGGAAAGAGTATGGCACAGTACTAGTATTGTCATTTACGTAGGTTAGGTTACTCGAATATAATCCACTGATCGCGCATATAGCCATTTCATTATGAAGGGGGGTCATGATAATCAAATGCTTGAGCAAGGCTCAGCCCCAACAAAGAAGCTCGTATCGGTCCTCAAAGTACCACATTTTGCCCCCCCAAGTAATGGCCGCATGTCCCATTTGACGAGAGGTGTATCCTGGAATTCTTTGACCACGCCACCATACGGCACAATGATAGAGCTGTTGGCTTACTCCATCCATTGTGAGCTGCCCTCCTACGACTGGACGGCACCCGGCGGGTACGATCCCCAGTGACGTTCGTACCCAGCGCATGTTTTGAGTGTCTGTCAGTATTCTAACACATCATCATGTTCGTGCTCCTGGCCGTCTATCCCGTAGTAGACCGTGGCAGAATGTTCATTCCATAATGTGACTTTCCCAGGGATCGTTACTCTCCTATTACCTATGTGGCCGACGGAGGAGCATAGAAACACTGGCTCATTTCCTTTGTCGCGAAATATAATCCTAGATGGGCTAAACGCTGGGAACGTATGGTCTAGGTCGGCACTGTTGGCTACGTAACGATTTCCGTCCTCGGGTGCATCGTGATCACGGTCTTCTGAACGATCACCTGCCGCTTGTCGGCAAATGTGATTGTAGTTGCGCGCGTGATTTTGATTATGCCGAGCAGTACGACACTCGATACCGTACCAACAGTCAGGGCGTGACATTACTTCACCTAAAGTTGCCGGTTAAAATGAGTGTATCGTCAACTGTCGTTATATACGCACCGGAAAGGTCGGCCTCTGGGCGTTTGAGTAGCCACCACTCGAATAAGTTCGCTTCGAGCAGATCGGATGCACAATGACGGCATACTTTATCATCCCCGTTCACGGTAATTGGTTCAGAAGGGGAAAACGGATGACCATGCCAAGTGGCCTTTTGCAAAATCGATCCACGAGAGGTGAGCACTTCACGAAACAGTTGTTGCAAGTTTAAGTCGTGTTGTCTGGCGTATGAAAGGAAAATGTTGCGCTCATATCCATTGCTGCCAAAAGCATGCGTTAGAGGGATTATCCACTGCTGCGTAAACTGCACATCTGTTATTGTAGGGTGTTACCGCGGAGTGTTGCTCAATTGGGAACAACCGACTCACCTCGCAGAGATGCAAGCTCTATGTTCTCCCGAGTTGAGGGGTCCCGGCATGTCTGTCCCATCGCCGAGCAGGTTGTTCGAGTACACACCGCACCTATTTTAGAGTCGTATCAACAATAGGATCGAAAGAATATTTGACTTACATCTTGCGCTTGGAAGATCCTCTCGAACTGGAAGGAATCGTGTACACGCGCCGCACACTGTGTGACCTGCTGGTATCGTTTGCCGGCCAATTGCATCGGGGCGGCGAGTACATGATCCAGGACAAACAAAGCCACTCCGATTATCTGGGTCACAAAAAGGACAACTGTTGTCATGTCTTTTGATCAAGTTAGAGCGCCAAGGAAGAGTGTGTTTATGCCAAACGGACGGCTTACAGTTGGAGTTCGTCGTTGACAGGATGTGAAGCTGGTCGCCCTGCACGCCAAGGAGGGATATCTGAACTGGGAGAAGTGGGACTATAAATAGGGGAAGTGGGACTATATCTAGGGGAGGTCGAGATGAATACAGGAGATTCGGGAAAATCTCCCGGAGGAGTGATCGGACTGGGTACAGAGTTTTCCTCGTCTCTCGAGGGGACGGCCGTCCTCTCCCCTGGTCGGTACTTCTGACGTATGGTCGCTATCTCTTCGGGTGTCCGTGCCTGACATAGGTTTGAATCGGGTGCGATTGCTTGATATGCCTCCACAACAGCAGCGGTGTGGTGGTTGTCGCGCATGCCCCGAACCCGTTCCCGACATTGGTGACACGTATTAGAACTAAGGGCTTGTTCAATACTTGGACATTATGACTGCTGAATACTCACCGTTCTAACCAATCTTTAGCACATGACCCACAAGCGAGATGCAGGCAGTTGAGAAGTGCGACTGGGTCCACATAAAGTTCCATGCATATTCCTTGACGAGATTAGAGGAAATATGGTATAGTCCTGAGACACGTACCACAAGTAACAAGTGGTCGGAGTAATTCTTCAGCACTGGGGCGGGGGGTGCTGGCCACGTCTCCAGGCCGTCCATAATCTGCCATGCTCGGCGGGACTCGTGCAGGAATTGAGGTCCAAACCGAAAGTTACAAGTTCACCTGGTTTATGTTTGGGGAAGGACAACAAGCAACTTCAGTCTAGTAGTTTGTGGTGGCGATTACTTGGGGACCTTGGTCACTAGATTGGCAATGATAACACGAGGATCCGACTAATACTTGCGCGCGCTTCTTGTGCACAGCAACGCCGGGTCCCGACACTTTGATTGTGCATAACCTAATACATCGCCGAACGCGCCCTAACACGAAGGACACCCACCGGGCCAACACCCACCACAGCTAATCACGCCAACCCCAAAGGACTTCATCACGAGTCCAGCAATGCTCGCAACGCCTTCCCCAAGCACAAACCCGCTTGCCAAAATGACGATGCCTACATCGCTCGCAGCGTTCCCTTCTTGACGTAGGCGTTGAATACGGCGGCGGTAAAGAAGCTCCGCAACGCCTCCAATCAGTCGTGCAATGGTGAAACTTGGAGTATTGAGGAAGCCTGATGGATTTGTGGTCCTTGAGAACGCCAGAAAACTAGGTCCAGTAACTTGGACTCACCAATTGCGAAGGCTACACCACTGGGTATCCACTTGGCCCATCCCTTACCTCGACTCAAAGCTTGCACCTTGAAGCTAGCGATAAGCGAGGCTATTATGGCGGCGTTGATAATAAAAGGCTTGGTATGGTCCGGGAGACCGCTTCCCGACCCGATGAGCCTGGCGAAGGACAACCAAACATAGGCTGTGGGCGCAGGGAATTGTGGTCCAGGAATTGTATACGCCCGTGTATACAAGTTGTATGCGGTTGCGCTGACGAATATAGAAAATATTGACCCGATTAACTGCCCATAAAACTGGGCTCTAGGGGAAGCATGTAGCAAATGTCCAGTTTTGAGGTCTTGCATCAAATCGCCTGCTCTGAAAATATGTACGTTTTAGGCGTAGCGGGTTTGCAAGGAGGAAAGTGCTTACTGTTGAGCTCCAGCCTCTGCTACTCCACCAGCAATGATGTTCGCGACAACGTTACCTGGCTGGAGAAAGGCAAAGACGAGTTGACTGGGGAGATTTTAGTATGCTGGGGATTCAGTTTGACTATCGCACTTGCCTGATCTTTCCGAGAGCAGACACTGGGTTGAGGTCTGTCTCACCGAGCGCTCTCGCACTGGAGGGGGTAATAAAATAAGCTTTCGTGTCGAAGACGGCGGTCAAACCTACTTACCCGAGATGGCTGAGAACTGCTCCCATCGCAAACCCGAGTACAGTTGCCCACGGCTTTATGCCCTCGTATCCAAAAACAAACCAAACGAGGATAGTTCCTAGGATGACTGAAACAAACAACCCTCCCCAAACCCAGCTTTCGGGAACAAGTCTTGACTCGGGCTCGTCTTCTGGTATGTCCTCTGAAACCACAACTGCTCGCTGGGAACACACAATTAGAAACACCAACTAGCTCGCTACGAAGAGGCAATACCTTGGACAGTATTGTCATGTACACCGATTTGACGAGTCGATATACAGTAGGAAGAATCGAAATGAGCGAATCCGCACAAATTATAGCCTGTGGTTGAGAGTGGTAAGTGAGTGAACGTAGCGGTTTCTTACGACCAAATCGTACCAGAGCAACCCATAGTATCCACCCTCTTGCGCCAGTAATCATATCTCCAGTCGGTCCAGGTGCCCACCCTTTGAGTTTAGACAACGGTGATAGTATGCCCCATCCGAAGACCATTCCCTTGATACTAGTTAAGCTGGGGTTGTAAATGAAATACGGATCCGGACGCACCAGACTCATGCTCAGGGTAGTTGGGAAACCCATAATAATACCTTCTACGGGTGAGCATTCTCCCATCCGCCTTGGTGAAATGGCTCACCTTGCCCTACGTATGAGAAGCTAGGAGAGAAATACCACAACCATTCGCGAGCGAGATACACTCCAAATAGCGGGATGTTGAATATTACGGGAAAGAAATACGAACCGAGCTACAAACGCATTACGGGGAGTAAGCTTCAATGGTATAGTGGACTGGGAGAAACACACCGTAAGTAACGCCGACGCTGTAAAACTCCAACCCAACACTCTCCAGCTTTGTGTAACATCATACTGATCCTTTTGATCAGCTTGGGCATCCTCATCATCGGTACTAGCAGGATAATCGTTCTGTTCGCCGGAGATTGGTGTTTCCTCTGGCGGCGCTGAAGGTAGAGCTTCATAACCTCTTCTCCTCGTGACACGAGATCCAGAGTTGAGCGGAGAGACGTGAGCTTGTTCTGCGTCTGGCGGACCATCGGCCTTCCCATGCAGGACCGAGATAAGCTGAGCGGTAGCAGTTCCTGACGGGAATACCAACTCTTCTTTAATTATCTAGGTGAACGTGAACGTCAGTGCGCGCAAACAACGCGTGTTAAAGCAACTACCATTTGGCGTCGGAGAGGAGGAGCCAAAAATACGCTTCATGATCAAAGATGGTTAAGAGCCAGGATCAAGGATTGCATGGAGAGGTCACCTACCCAAACAGCGCGACTGCGCATCCCCACAGGATTCCATCTATGAATCCAACCTTGATAGGGTGAGCGTTATCATGCTTGTAGTCCAGCAGCCCTAGGGCAGGTATGACTCCCACAAAGCCCGCAGCTAAACTATACTCCAAGTCAAACACAAAGTACTCGGATCCAGATTGAGCACTCACGGCATGGTTCCAGTAGCCACAGCAGTCGTTTGTAGCACTACGTTCTCTTGTGGAGTCATTGGAGTCGGATAGAGCAGCGAGATGAGATATCCGAGCAAGGCAGACTGCATCGACATCCTAATCACACGTTTGTCAGTGCATGTTTGCCGTCGGGCCAGAATGGGTCATACTCACATACTGATCCATCCTGTTTGAAGACCGAAATACATATTCGTAAAGCATAACACACATCCTATTAAAATCCCAGAAAGAACCGATCGCAACTGTCGGAATAAACCCATTCAACCAGGATTAAGTTAACGATGTTGGACAAGGTGGCGCACTGTGAGCTCTGGACTGCTTTCGTTGTTTAGCCTCGGAATACGCCAAGCAGGCACTACTCTAGCTCGCAGCATTGCATAAGAAAAAGGACGGGTAGGAGTGCAAGTAATTCATACCGTCTTAATCCGTCCATCTCTATACTCGGGTCTCGAGTTTATTGAAGATTGGTTTGTTCCAGATCGGTTTAAAGTTTCAAGAAGGTTCCTCTATAGCTACTATTTCGTCGAGAGCATCAATAACTCCAAGAAACACTGTGTCGTGGTGGTCGAGCTCGAGTTGTAATTACCTCACACACGCCAGGTCATGCCGATCATCTTGCCTTACTCAGCACCTCAAACCATGGCCGACACCTCCATTAATACCACGTAATAGTCAAAGAAACGGACCGATTTATCATTGGGATTTTATTCTAGCTACACAAACGCGTACCGCTCGGAAACTACAAGTCTAGTACAACAGAAACAAACACGCAAGCAATACAATGCAGCCCACACATGCCAGCCTATTAAGCGATAAACAATACTGTTGTGTCCATTGGGTGGGAGCTAGAGAGCTGAGGCTTTTGACTATACTTAGCCTTAAGGACATCTCGAATGTTATTCAAAAGTTCTTGATACGTTTGCTGAGGACGTTGTCTCAAGACTTCAATAAACGCGTAACCTAGGCAAGTCGCTGTCAGCTCCCTCATGTTCCAGTGGCTCAACAAGGACTCACTCATGGCCCCAGTAGCTTCTCCAGCCTCCACTGTGTCAGCCGATGTCTGCGAATCCTTGCAGCCCGACCACGAGATAACGTCGGCTGGGCTTGTACGTGTCTGACGCGCGTATTCATCGGCCTTCTTTTGTCCACCTGTGGCAGTTTTAAGGATTCCCCCAAACCCTTTAATCATACCACCAATATCGCCGCGGGCGTAGGAAAGACCTGCACCTGTAGCGAGGGGTGAATAGGTTAGAAAGGGGAATAGAAGTGTCGACGTACTGAGGAGTCCTTGGCCAGCTTCTGCAAGCAGGTTGGGTTCTTTGATCTTCCCTTCGGTCGAGTAGATGTAAGGGAGATCTGTGGTAAAGCAATTAGAAACTAGAGTAAACACAGTATGACGCTGGTACACACCGAGGGCGGAACCTGAGTGACAGGACTAACCACGGAACAACAATGAGTATAAAACCCTCGGTTCAAGACACCAAAGACTTACGTCGAAGATAGCAGTAAGCCTGCACCCTTCAGGAAGTGGCGCGACCATAATAGCATGCATTTCCTACCGCAAGACTAATCAGTATCACGTCGCTTAGCTACTACATGATTAACTTACATCGTCAACAATGTGTCCGTTCTGCTCAAAGTCAACGGGATAGATGACTGTCACCAACAAATCAGCATATGAGAAACACTCAAGTGCAAATTCCTGTTACCTTCATCATATCCATCACCCTCGTCGCCGTCTAAATCCTTGGTCTGGCCTCCATGACCCGAGTAATGGAAGAACAGCGAGTCGTTTGGCTGAGCATCCTTTACCAGCCACCTCATGGCTGCAATCTATGTCGCAATTAGCACGTAAACTCGGCCCAGTGCTTGGTTCGAACATACAATGTTTTCCCTTGTCGGACGTTGGCGGGGGTTCTTAGTATCATCGGTCAACGTGACTATATCCTCTTTCTTGTACTGGAATTGGCGGCCCAAGAATTCAGTCAAGTTGTTCACATCGTTGATGCAGCCTCGCAGTTCGCCTGTTTGGCCAAAGTAGTTGATTCCGATCTATAATGCACATAAATTAGACTTCCATATAATGCACCTATATGCGAGCGACCCACAGAAAGTGCCTTTCTCTTGCCTGTACACATCGAATACTGGAAGTGCATTTGAGGCCCGTTCTGTTGAGCTGGCCCATAGTGCTGCTGACCACTTGGGGGCAGGTCTAGCACGTCCATACGTATAAGGCCACATGAACAGACGGTACGTGATCACTTACGGGCGTTCCCAGACGCAGGTTGGCCACCTGGATGACCAGGTCCCCCAGTTCCGTACCCAGTTTGTCCGCCCGGGGGACTAGCAAACACGCGTTTTCAAGCTAAATACGCGCGTACATGTTCAGAGCTGCTCACCCGCTGTGCCAAGCACCGCTAGAAGCGCCGTTATTCGCAGGGCTGTTCAACGCACCAGTGCTTTGTTGGTTCCAGTTTACGGGAGCGCCACCAGGGTAACTTGGATTGTTCTGCTGCCATCCTTGGCCGTTTCCTTGGTTTTGGTTTTGGTGGTATGATTGTCCAGGATATCCAGAGCCGGGGCCGCTGGATGAGCGGTGCTGGAGAGGAGGAGGGGGGCCGGTAGCCGCGCCATACCCGCCTCCAGGTCGGTTTCCGGGCACGGGAGGTGGACCCGAGGGGGATGGATGCGAGGGTGGTGGACCCGAGGGAGATGGATACGAGGGTGGTGGATGCGAGGGTGGTGGACCCGAAGGTGGTGCGTAACTTGGACTGTAGCTTGGGTTATAGCCGGGCGCGGGAGGAGCGCCTCCTGGTTGCGGAAACCTTATCCCACAGCATCTTAGCGTCTTGCCACACAATACACTATCCGGAAGGTGCTCACCCGAATGGGCCAGGAGGCGGGCCGCTTGGAGCCCCGTACGATGGGTTATAAGATGGGTTGTATCCACCACCATTAGGAGGCGCTCCAGGAGGTGCACCGTATTGTCTAACGGCACCGTCACGTAAGTGACGTAGCTCTTGACGTTTTGTACGAAATTATATGTACTCACGGCTGGGGAAATCTAAAATACAAGAAAAGTTAGTGTCTGTGGCTGACCAACGGAAACTGAAATGAATGCCTACCCAAACTGTCCAGGCGGAGGACCAGAAGGAGGCTGATACTGATTATTCCACGACATGTCAATAGAATATACTCAATAAAACTAAAAAGAAAACGCGTAGAGGGGGTGTCGTGGCAGACCGAAGCCGCGGAGGCCTTTTTGAAGCTGATCGAGACGGCTGTGCCAATGCCGGTAACGGTATAAACGTAAACCACCCTTACTCAGGCGCCCAAACCAATGCGATGAATTGCCGTGCCTTGACCATGTATTTTTGACAGAGGAAAATCAGGGGTAACGGTCTGCTGCAACCGGAACGGGCCATGGCAGCCTAGGAATAATTGGTGCTGTGCATCTGGTTTCGGCGAGAAGGCCCACTACAAAGCGCTCAGCACGCCCCCGAACAAACAACGAATAGATGGCACCCGCTCTGGGTACATGAGACAGAATCAGCTCTAGACTAGAAGGGATTTCCCTTTTCACGAGACAAAGCCCGGCCGACAAAGGCTCGGGTACTGTCAAACGACCAAGTCTTTCTTGGAAAAGTGGACACCCGCACACCCTATCTCGGACGGCTGACATTGTTTCGAGATTGTATGGGTCTAGGATATAATGCATTGCCAGTATGATTAATCTATGAATCAATTTTAGCGAAGCCTTTGACCTATCACCCTCGATGAGTATCGATTCCGTATACGAAAAACGAAACTCACCTGGGCATCCTTCAATAAATCAATGTATTTCTCCGCCAACTCTTTGCAGGACTGGTAATGATTTACACCCTCGAATTTATGGCACTTTTGGAGCTCCTCTCTCACAAGCCGGGCTTCCATCGCCCTCACCCACGATTCTCGGATGACATTATCTCGTTCAGCGAGAACATCTAGATAAACTTTAAGTAGTGCTTTACAAACAACGCACGCAAATAGCATACTCTTGTAAGCTTCAACGGGGTCAGACATGGTGATGGCCTGTGCCAGTGAGGTGAGAGCGGTTGGAAATGAGGTCGGCGCCTAGTATTCCCGATCGGCAGCTCTGCACAGCCACTGGATAATAAAGCCATTGCTCCACCACCACCTCCCTCGATATTTTACCTGCTAACGAGACAAGGGATTCTCGTCCATAAACGCTGAGGCCCGACCTACCCAACCAAAAGGCTTCACCCACCCGGTTTCTGTGACCGCTACGCTCCGTTTGACTCACACTTTAAACCTGTGGCGATTTGTTTACTATGGACGCCAGCCAACCCATCATTGTGAGTGGCCCGCTCCCATTTCTTTAACTTGACCCACCAGCTGAAATCTATATCAATAGGCTCGAAGGAGAAGGACTCGAGCCACAGATCGAGCGCTTTCTCGCTTTATGGGCTCTCAACCCGAAGTTGGCCGCGCTTCAGCCACGGTAAACCCACACCCCAGTGAAGGGTCGATATCGACTCCACGAGAGCTCTCCGATCCGGCTGACGCTCCTTCCGATCCTCTCGAGTCTTTGACTTCTGACTCGGCTGTAAACGGAGAGGATGCCCGACGCTCCCATACGGCCTCACAAGTACCCGCCGAGCCTTCGCAAGGGTCGATACCATCAAGCTTGGTCATCACTGGCCAAACTTCCACTCGACGACGCTACCAACACAATGCTGTTACGTATAAACGAAACAGGTCTATGCGCACTCGCTCAACCTCTGTTTCCGTGTCTTTTCCATCCACTCAACCGGAAGTGCATGCTCAAGAACCCTCCGAAATCACGTCTCGTGTATCTACTCAGCCGCAGCTACGCGACGATGACTACACACCATCTCCCTCTCCGGTCCCCGCGCATTCATCCACCCGAACTCGCAAGCGTCGTCGCCGCCGTTTGCCGCCACTCAAGAATCGCCTGGCACGCGTCGCCAGATCTAGACTTGCGCGTGTGCGGTCTCAGGAGAATTATTCTCAGCCACCCATTGCGGTAACTGTTCCTTCGGAGTATGGGGAAGAAGAACTCGACGTGGAACCCGAACAACCAAATGTGATTCGACGACGTCTTGACGCGCCCGAGAACTACACGATCCCGGATTTGAAGGACTTGGTCAACTCTAGTTCCAAATACACTGGGCAGGTTGCTACTCAGATAGTTTACAACACTACTCAGCAATTTCAGCCTGTGACTCAAAGCCCAGTGCGACACAACCCAGCTCCACGCTTTGTGCTTCCACCACGAAATGTGATGCACACACCCCGGACTCCATACAGTTCTAAATCACCCCGCAAGCCCAAGAAGGAGGATACTCCGCGGTTGAATTTTGTCGCGCTCGAGGCGCATCAGGGTCAAACTACTTCACGAAGGTGCGTAAATATTTGGCTCGGGAGGTGACAGTTCTAACGAACGGTTTAGAGGAACAAGTGTATTTGGATCGCATAGACTGCCCTTGGGTGTAGCTCAGCCTTCGCCGACACGCAACAAACCCATGACTCAAGTGAGCGAAACGGACGAAATCGGCCTCCCGTTCGAGAATCATGGCGATTCGTAAGTCTCCTTAGCAGGTGATCTTACAGCTCATCTAACTTAAAGATTTTATCAAAGGAGTCCTACCCGGTCCTCTTGCCGGTAAGTCAAAGTTAAACAAGAGTTGAAGTAGATGACTAATCACAAGCGCAGAGTATTGGTAAAGAATACCCCGGAGCCCGAGGCATTGTGCTTTCCAAAGCGCCTTGACTTTACGAGCACAACACAGAATCGACGCATACATGAACCCGATGCCAAATATATACCACAGATCGAATCCCCAATGTAAGCTTCCGGTGGCTTCTCACATCCGTCATGCAACTTACGCTCGTTTCAGTCCAATTACTGTAACACAAGTCAACTCTGGTCGCCCCTTAGCGCCCATGTCCGAGCTTTATGACAATCTAATGAAGCTTGCCAGATCAGCTGACAGAATGGGGGCACAGATCCTTCCAGATGCACCAGAACCATTCAATAGCACTGCTTTGAAGCGAAAGCTTCAGACCACATTGACTCCTCAGCTTTCGTTTGAAGTCGCACACCCAGCCAAGCTTTCAAGATTTCAGTAATGTTGTATTGTCTATCGTTTGTTATGTATTCATAGCGTTATATATTGTGCTTTCTTCAGTCGTGATCACAGACTTAAAATACATTAAAATTATCAATGCTGCGCCAGCTTTGCCGCCTCCTCTTTGATGGCTTGCACCTCCGCCTCCTTCAAGCTCGCCTTGAGCGCCAACAGCTCGGCCAATGCTGCGTCCAATGTCTCCCCCTCCTGCGCCTTGCCTTCCTTGATCGCACGTACACGCTCGCCCTGTGTCTTGACTTTGACCTCCAATTCGACGACCTGGGGTGTCTTGGGAACTGGCGGAGCCGCTGCTTGAGCTGCTTTTGCGGCTTTCGCAGCTGCGGCCTGCTTCTTCTTTGACAATGGTGGTACGTTGTCTGCCACCCCCGCATCAACAGCTGCCTGCGCACCGCCAAACTTCTTTCGCCATTCATCCGCTTTGGCCTCCTTGATCAGGGTGAACAAGAGCTCTGGTGTACCAAGCTTATGTCCCGCGAGAATGTCGGTCGAAAGCACGTCCGGAACAACGCGAGGGGGTGCGTTCAGTTGACGGAGGATCGAATCCGAAGTAGATGGCATGAAGGGGTGAATCAACGCCGAGAGCGCATAGATTAGGTTCACGGCCCTCGAGAGCACCTGTGCGCATCGCTTTGGGTCCTTTTCGAGCAAAGCCTTGGTCAGATTGGAGCGTTGGAGGTAGGCATTACCTCGGGCGGAGACAGACAAGACGAGATTAAGACTTTGGCGGATCTTGACCCGGTCCATGGATTCGACATATTCAGCCAAAAGTTCATTGATCTCAGAGACGAAGGTTGGGTCGGCTTCATCCGAGTTCACAGGAAGTGGACCTTCTGGGTCGTCGGATTCTGGAATAATGCCTTTGAACTGGTCGGTGAGGAATTTGAGGACTCGGTTGACGTAGTTGCCAAGGCTGTAGTTGCGTTAGTTATCCAGCCACAGTAATGAAGAGTGATGCGATCACTCACTTTTTTAAGAGCACGTTATTGTTTCCAGCGATCTAGGGTCAAATTTAGGGGGTGTCGCGGGAGCGCTCATAGATAAACTCACGAAGTCCGTCCATGAGAACATGGAGTCAGAGGTTTCCGGGCGTGAGGCTAGGAGATAGTAACGCCATACTGAGGGAGGGATACCAGTCTCCTTGGCTCCCGGGCCAAAGACTCCAACCCCTCGGGACTTGGAGAACTTCCCAGATTCGTAGTTTAGATATTCTGAATGATGGTATAATTAGAAGTGGTCGGATGGTGAGAGAAAGAAGTTTACCTGTCGTGGATAAATGATGCAACGTGGTCCATGGTCGACCATCTCCGAGGAGAATGCTCGGCCAAAGCACGGTATGGAAGTAAACGTTGTCCTTGCCCATGAACTGGAACAAGCGAACGTTCTCGTGATTGAACCACCATTGCTTCCATTCGGGGGTATATCCTGCTGTGATACTCGGGTATCCAAACGGTGCATCAAACTATGCATTTTGTCAACAATGAGCCACCCTGTCGCTGCGCTTGATGCTTACCCAAACATCTATGGACAAGGGGTTAATGCTGTCATCAGATCCCTGTGAGCAGATGATACTCACACAAAACCTTGCCCTCCATGAGCTCACTATCCTTGTCGCTGGTCTTGGGTACAGGAACGCCCCAGGTCAAATCTCGTGTAATCGGACTGGGACGTAATCCTCCCTTGACGCGAGAATCAATTATTTCTCCATCAGCATTTATGACCGAATTCGGACTCCATCTTCCCTCTTTCCAAGACCGTTTGATCCATTCTTCTAACCGCGGCTGCGTGATGTCGAGGCGAACGTACATATGGGCTGTGTCTCGAGTCGTAATCTTGTGAGAGCGATCGACTAGGCACCGGGGGTTGATGAGCTCTACGGGATCAAGGGTTTTCGCACAACCATCGCATTGATCTCCTCGAGCGTCCTATGTAAAACCAAGGTTAGCTATATTCGATTCTTTCCATAGGCGACCTACATCATATCCACAGTGAGGGCAGGTTCCTTCAACAAATCGATCGGCCAGGAACCTAGAAAAATTGGTCACACGATGCAAAAAAAGCTAATACGAACTAACTTACTTGGCGCAGCCCTCGCAATAGGTCTGAGCTTTGGTTTGCATCTGGAGAAGTCCATTATTGGACAGGTTTGTATACGCCTCCTGGCATATTCTAATCGATTATTGTTGAGGAGCAAATACACATGTATGAATTAAGCTTACTGAGTTTGCTCCGGGGCTGAAGTTCGACCAAACGAGTCAAAACTGAGTGAGATGTTAGGCCAAATTTGGATCTGGCAGAGCGATACAATCAACACTCACCTTAGCTCAAACCAGTCATAGGTCTCTCTATGTAGGGCATTGTACTTGTCACACAACTCCTTGGGTGTAATCTTCTCTTTGATCGCTTGTGTCTCGGTTGCAGTCCCGTATTCGTCTGTTCCACAAATGTAAAGCGTCTTTCTGTTTCTACTGCCTGCAACGCCTGTTAATATCACTGTCAGACTGTCGCAAGCAGAGCTAACGGTTGTATCTATGAAATCGATATCAGCCATCGGCTCCGCCAACTTGTTTAACAAACGTCTGACAGACCTCGCGAAGACGTCCGCGCTAAGTGTGCTTCCAATGATATTTCCTGATACCGCTCAGTTAGTACGCCACTTGGGCTGAATTAGTAACTCCTCATACCAAGATGAGGGACGTTATTGCAGTACGGCAACGCAGAGGTAATTAATATATTCTCCTTCCCTTCGTCCGGTAATCTGTTCACAGTCAAGTGCTCAGCTACTTACCACCTGAAGTTTAAATATTTGCTTACATTACTTCCCCCGGCACCACAAGCTTCATAAGTATCCTGGAATCATTACGGATTTTCCTATCGGAGGCCATCTCTGTGCTTGGAGCTCAAATAAATGTCAGGCGAGGTTCCAGCGATCGTGGGGAAGTGCAAGTCGGTCCAAGCGTGTGCGAATCTAACTGATCGCTGACTAGGATAAAATCAACACCGCCACAAATTAGCCTTTTAGCGCTGACGGTTGCACCATCTCTTTTCAGCGCTTAGCGTACCTCGAGGTTTGAAACTAAGTACCTTTGTTACCTAGAGACGCAGAATCCGTAAAATCGCGCACATGTTATTTGGAATAAACTTGCTCCTTTGGAATAAATCAGTTCCGATCGGGTTCGCGTCTAGGCGCCGCCTCTGTGACCGTGTGTATTAAGTTACTAGGCGGAGATGGGATAGAAAACGTGCACAAGTAACCCCCCTCCCTTTTCTCTGTCTTTCCTTACCCTTCCTTCAGCACACTATCCGCAATGAGTGAGGTTTTGGCCGATTTATACGGAGATGAGGACATGAAGGAGGCTGAGAAGCTCATTGGCGATATCCCAAATCTCTGCGAGAAACAGTGGATGCAAAAGGTACGTTGCATCACACCTTCGTTGGACCTCGTCTCCCCCTTGCTATCGCAACTCTTGCATCTTTCCCCCTGAAATATCGCTCTTCAGTACTAGAGCCAACTCTGGGCTAACTTGTTCATGTGTGGATTATGTGGTTCTAATTCACAGGAAGCATGTTATGAGCTCTACGAACGCCACGCAGACTTTCAGCAACAGATACAATTCGTGAAAAATCACAAACCTTACACTGAGGCGGACTATAAATTCTGCAGGGAGGGGGCAAAGCTGGAGCTTCGTACTATATCAGAGTGAGTAGCAGCAACTTGAACTCCTTGTACGTTTGCGTTCCTGGCTCACTAATACATCTATCAGATTTTCCAATCTCCTCCAGAAAACATCGCGTAGATCCAAACTCCGTAGTTTGTTAAACCGAAGAAAGACCATACGAACACTCAAAGCACTCAACGAGGCCTTAACTCAGGGGATTGAGCATATCCACACTCTCATTCCCGAAACGCATGCCTTATTCCAGCCCCCTACCAGCCTTGGGCTACCAGATACCGAGTTTCAGGCTATTGAATTCGACCCTTGGGCGTACAGCACTGCTCAAGCTCCAACCCGAGCTCGGAGTCGAAAGAACAGTGCCGGATTGTTGTTCGGGAAACCCCCTGGGCGTGGGGGCGCGACTCCTCATCCCCCAATGCCGCCCCCCGTATCCATACCACCTGGTGAACTCACCGTCCCAGGCTCCCAAACTCCAAATGGCTTGGACTGGTCCCCTTCATACGAATACGCGTTAGCAGATAACAGACTCCCGAATCCCCCCGCAGCGGCCTAAGCAAGTCCCTCCCAATGATTGGTTGACATTGTGGCTTCATATATTTACTGTTTTTCCCGATAGTGCAATTGTCCCCGCCCTTGGATACCCCCAATACCCAAATATAATACGCCATCAATGCATGTACTTCTGCACTAATTCCCTCATATATGCCATTCAAATAGATATACGATGTTTTGACAGAAGGTCGTACGTTGGTTAAATAACAAGGTGACAAATTCAATTCAGTTGATAAATTGCAGGAAGCACTGACCAAGTCGGCCCTCGATCCGTTGTCGGACTAGTGAGGTCGACCAACGTGCTGATTGTTATTGCTGGGCCGTCGGTCGCATTGAACAATGCATCCAAGACTCGGTGTTGCGATGCAGATTTCTATTATTTTTGACCCCCCCAAACATTCTCATCCTTTTGAGTCTAGACGCATACAGGCATGTTGCCATACTCCGAGTGCCACATGGTAGCTTACAGGTTCATGTCAACAACACCGATGGAAGTTCATAGCAAATAATACACAAACATGTATTAAGCTCTTCTGCTTGCAGAGGCCAAAACTGTCGCGTCCGGGTTCTTTGCGGTACAATGGTGGATGCGGGAGGCAACAGCTGCCGGAAGTTATCCATGTTGAGAATATGAGGATTTGAGGTGGGGCACTGGTATATAGTAAGCTAACCACGCCGAAGTCCAGAGTTGACCCTGGATGCGCAATTACAGCTATATTAGGGCATATGGCAATGTAGCTGATCATTTTATCCTCGTCAGCTGTAGGTCTCTTGCAATGATTGACAAGGAGGCGTAGTGTTTGATCGTGGCATTCGGGCGAGCCGAAACTCTCAATCCATGCACGCACCTCGTGCTGGCCATGCCAAAGAAGTACGAACGGCGGTGCGACCGCCCCTGTGTCAATCCAACGGCCAGACACTAGACATTTTCACTGCGCAAACCGAACAAGCCTAGGCACATGACGACTCACATATAGCACTGACACTCGCGCCCGGTCAAAATGACGGACGTAGCGCAATCGTGCAATCAATCCCGCGGGCCCCTAACTGTCATGCGGACGAAACCCCTTTAATCGCAACTATGCCGGGCGGCTGTACGAATCCAGGTTAAGCATCCCCCGCTGTCGTCACAAGGCGATCGGGCACCCATGATGCAATAGTGAAGATCGCAAGGCCAAGAACATCGGACGCTCAATCCACTGCCGGGGGCAATAATCCCGCAAACGCATATAACACGCATATACGAACATGTCTTACGAAACAGACGTCACGCAAGGTCAAAGCGTCGACTTTGCCTAGATCCGGATCTCACGTGAAACTTCTCACGGTTGCTAGACGGTAGAATGAAGCAATCATTACTATGTAATGTACAAGTTATACAACGCCACGCCGTACACACGTAGCTACTTTTGACGCGTCCAATCATACGCGTTTACCGGCCCTTGCCACCCTTCTTCTTTTTGCCAGCACCTGAGGCGCTCTCATCACCGCTGCTTAGCGCCTCGCCCCTCGACACCTTGCGTGCTCGCGCACCAGTACCTCCAAGGTGGTGAGAAGGGATCCATTCTTCCTCGTAGCGTGCGGCGCCGCCTGGGGTCTCGGGGAGGGGAACCTGGGTAGCGGGAACGTCGGGCTTGGTGGTTCGGGACTTTTTGGGAGGGGGGTTCATGGTCTGGTATGCAAAGTATCCGCCGCCGCCGATAAGACCAATGAGGGTAAGGTAGGTGAGAATCCTAGATACAGCGTAAGTCTTGGAACCTAAATAGAAAGGAAGAGCGTACATCTGAATGTCAAAGATGGAAGAGGGAGGTTCGACAACGGCGACGATCGAGTCATAGGCTGTGAGGCGGTATGTATTTGCCTGTTGGTGCGATTAGTGGGTGTACGCGCATGTATAGGCAGCAAACTTACGCCGTCGTTGACATTGGCCCAAACAAGGAGTTTGGTATCCTTTGGACGAAGCCTAAGGGAACGGTCAGACGATCATCTGTCATGTGCGGTGCAATTACTTACTCGGAGTTGATGTAGTATGGGAATGTCAAGTTCATACCCTCGATGATAGGCATGTTGAATTTCCGAGACGTAATCTGAGCAGGTCCGTGTTAAACGCGCATGCATACAAATATCAATTCACTCACGTTGCGCAAGGTTTTGCCAGAGTCGACATCGTGGAATGAACCAGCAATGTCAACGAGTGTTACGTTCGCTCCGGACGAGTTTAGGATCTTGATATTAAGCGTAGTCCTCTGTCCGTTCACGACCTCTGAAAAATCTGTTGGTCCAAATCTCAAAACAAATGACGCAAGACTTACGGCCAAATGGATTGTCAGTGGTAAAGCTCGCACTGACATCAAGCTTGGGCTCAGTAGCAGCAACGACTGCCGCACACGCAGCAGATGCGAAAACAGCAAGCTGAGAAAGTGTCCGGATGAAGTGCATGATGTGGTAGAGAGCTGGAGCTCCAGTCGTGTCCTCAAAACTCGCATTACACCCACTCAGGGTCCTGCCACGTCGCGTTTGAGATGATTAGTCATGTCAACGGCGCTTGATTTCGAGAGCCAGCGACGACATGGACGAGCCCAAGGCGACTCGAGGCGCTGGAAGAGGGCGGGGTCGACCAAGGGGAAGTGGACGTGGGACAGCTAGCCGGTTTCAAGGTGAGTTGGCGAGGTTGTTCCGAATGTTTGAACTAGACGTCTTTGTAGCACCGCGGGAAGCGCAGAACGTTGCTGCGGTGCCAGCAGCCCCCGAACTGATAGCTCGAAGGAATAGACGACACGTCGAAGAGCTCGAGGTGAGTTGTCGTCAATCATGAATCAAGTGACTGGTTCGAGTCGTCCGCAGCGATCTAATTATGCCGACGCTAAACCCGGCGGGGACGCTAGTACCGGGTTGAGTGGTAACCGAACTCGAACCACACTCGCCGATCAAGGTAACAAGGGTCGAAAAAAGGCAACGAACAACGTGCGGACGATCCTGTTGTACCGAAAGAACCTTGCGACGATTATCGAACAAGCGGTGAGCATTCTTCATTATATGCATCGGGCACCCTAATTTTTAGCGAAATTAACTCGATTAGGGGTTGGGATCATTGCCGCGCGATGTAGCCAGCTATGTGACCGCCGCAGCACCCGAGAGCACGATCGCACCGCGGATGCTGTGTTCAGTGTGCAGTTACTGGGGTCGGTACAAGTGCGCCCGATGCGCCCAGCCGTACTGCGATCTGGGGTGCAAGGCAGTCCACACAGACACGCGATGCGAGCGACGGATTGGCTAAAGTTTGAAAACTGGGGGAGCTTCTTTCGAATCGATATCGGGAGGATGGCTCATGTGAGATAAGGCCGATGCTTTCTGACACGCGTCTGAAATGCTGTCGGTGATGCTCTGGTGATGTCTGTCGTAGGTAATCATGTCGTATATGGCCGCAACTGGGATGCGAAGCGCATGTGTCAGATAAGCGCTGTGACGACATATGTGGGACCCCGGACAGCGGATGGGATTACGGTGCCTAGGGTCTCGATGACATCATGGCGTGGGGGCTTCAAAGAGACAGAGCGACGGGGCCGCTCCCCCAATTACAACGACCAGAAGACCACAATGGGTGGAGATCATATGTGCCCCGTCTGCTCAGCGACCTTTACCAGGCCCCAACATGTCGCACGCCACATGCGCTCTCGTATGTATTACTCCACTTGGCTTCGCAAGCCCCGCTGATGACTTCAAACAGATACCGGAGACAGACCGTACGCGTGCCAGATGTGTGGAGACCGATTCGCGCGAAGGTGGGCGCTCCACCATTCGTCCTATTCATTTACTCATTCTATTCATTGCTTAAGCGACCTGCTCTCGCGCCATGTAAACAAGTGCCATACCCCCGGCGGCTTATCCAATACCTCTAGAAAGAACCAGGGCTCGCGCGCCGCCCCTGCTACAGACGATAAAAAGCGCAAGCCGTGTGAGGCCTGTACCCTCCAGAGCACCAAGTGCGACTATGGCAAGCCATGCAGTGAGTCTCACGCCTTTCAGGCCCCCTTGCGGTCCTATCTCCGCCGCAGCACCCCTATTGTTGCTGACGTGAATTGTTTCAGATAATTGTTC
This sequence comes from Ceratobasidium sp. AG-K, assembly GCA_037039685.1. NCBI lineage: Eukaryota > Fungi > Basidiomycota > Agaricomycetes > Cantharellales > Ceratobasidiaceae > Ceratobasidium > Ceratobasidium sp. AG-K. The sequence goes on from JAWNGF010000002.1 coordinate 1,056,862, forward strand.
CTCACGTGGTTCTAAATGTGCCTATACCAAGGCCAAACGGCCTCGTCGGAACACCAATCCTTCCCCCACGACTACAACCGGAAATCTTCCTGACAGCAATGTCGGCCTCTCACACGAATCTATGCCAATCAACTCATTCGGCTCATACCAGGATGACATGCCACCGTTTCATTTCAACTATCCGCAGGACAATTCACTTGCCTTGCCTCATTTGTTCGAGCCCAACCTGTCGGTTCCTAACGCAAACTCTGGTTCGTTTATGGGCAGCCCGGAAGCGCCTTCACTCTCGTTTTCGGCCGCGACTAGCGACAGTAACGATTCCTCACCATGGAACGGGCTAGACCTGATGGGACTGAATAACATGCCCAACGGAAATTTTGACAACAACATCTTCCATGATCCGAACGCACCCAGTTTTACTTCGGGCCACAAGGTCCAGCCCATGTCCAGCCAGTTTGCCTTCAATCTCGACCATCAGTCTCATCCGGACCACCAGCTTCCCTTGACCGCCCTTCATCAACGGCCCGGATCTGCCGCCACTATTCACCGCCACCCCATTCAGCACCACCAGCGCCACCGCTCGTCCCCATCGCTCGACGGATCTCAGCCGCTTTTGAACCATGCCCTTCTTCGTGCCCAAGGCCAACAATACCCCGCCATTACGCCGTCTCGTCTGTATATGCACCGAGGCAGTATCAGCGCAAGTGACTCGGGTACCGACTATGAATCTTCGGGTGGCCGGCCGAGTACTGCGGGCGAGTACCCCGACTTTCCCAGTCCGATGAGCCTAGTTTCGGAGTCCGGAAGCACGGCAGGTGTAGGCCGTTCTATCGACGACATGTCCTTGCACGACCCTGGCGCTAGCTCTTTGTTGTCGATGGGCCCTATGATGGTACCCGGGATAGGAATGGGCACCGGTCTAACCCCTGCGCTCGAGTCCCCTTCAAGGCCCTCGATGACGCAACGTCATCAACTTTTGGCGACCTTAAGGCGTTCTGGAATGAGTGCATGGAGAATGGCAATTCCAACGTGGGACAGAACGGGAATGCCGAGAACCGGTCCCTGTCCAAGATGACGTCGATGCCCTGTCTCAAGACACCCCTTGGGGATGCGAGCGCAACTCCTCGAGCCGCTGCCCAGGATCCTCTTTCCCGCCTTGGGATGACTCACCAACGAGCTTTATCGGGTGCGGCCCAGACCCCACGTGCCGCAAGCGTTGCGGGGTCGGAGGGTCTAGAACAATACCAGAGTGCGTTGAACGCCCGGCCCGCCCCGTCGCTGCATCTGGCTCCCAAAATGAAGGCCGCCGCCGCCAAGCAAGAGGACAAAGACTCGAATGACCATTCGTTTGCGGCACCATTTTTGCCCGGGTCCGCCCAAGCCGATGCCTGGCGGTCGCTGATGTCCGGTACGGGCGGGTCGTACGTCGCCGATTCAAATCGCCCCAACTACAAGAGATTGCCTTCGCAAACTCTCGGTCCTGAAAACTCTAAGCGCGCACACCACGACGATGGAGACGATCCAGTGTTTACCGACGAGGAGGAGGATAATTCGAATGCCGACTACAAGCAAGCCCAGCAGGAATGGCACCGACGCATGAGCCTACCAGTAATGGGCCGTTCTGGTAATACTTCGACAAGACTGCACCAGCCGATGCCTGTGCCTGCGAGCAGGCCAGGAGGCGTATTGAACTAATTGACGAAAAGAGACGTTTATATCCCCCGATTTTTTTTTTTCCGTTTTGTGATTTGCTTGAAGTACGTACTGTATTATAGAATTTATCACGAATTGTAATCGTTCAATGTTTGTGTCGGAGAGAATGAACGGTGGAGCCAACGTCGGTGGCGTCGGTACGTCATGATCACATAAGCACACTATATAGAACCTGCGATGACTGCTGTGCCTCTGCATCTGCCCCCCTCAACCATGTCGTCTCACAGCCGCGCCCACTCGAATGCTGGCGATGGAAATACTATTTCTCGAGCGACGAGTGTTTCCCGTCGCTCTGCCATGTCCAAGAACCAGACGCTCATTCGCAAGAGCACGGCAGTGCATGAACTTCGACCCTCGGACATTCTCATCGAGGTGAGTTTGTATCGACACGTCCGACTTTTATTGATCCCTAGTAGCGTTTCACAGCGTACAAGCATATTGTCAAGCAGCTCGTGGCGTACTTTGAGGTTCGTCGGGTGGAAATGCTAATAGCCTTGTCTTACACTCGGGATAGGGCGTGGCCGACATCGAGAGCAACACGGCCAAGGAAATGACCAAGCTTGGCGCCGTCATCCAAGTTCCATTCAAGGCCGGGAACCAGTTTATTGGAGAAGGAGGGCTGCAGGTAAGTACCCCTTGGTTGCGTTTCTCACGACGTATCGCTTAAGCACGCTCTGTAGGATGTCTACTACACCATTCGAGACAAGACGCGCACGATCGGAGACCACCATGCAAATCTCGCCAAGACGATCGAGGGCTCGATTGTGCAGCACTTGCGCAAGTTGCACTATGAAATCAAGGCGCATATCAAGAATGTCCAGAACGATACCGGTAAACTCGCTACTTCTGTTGCCAAAGAGCGCGAAATGTCGACCAAGCACATCTCGGACCTCGCGCGGACGATCGCTATGTTCAAAAACACACCGATGCAGGTCACCGCTCGCGACGACCCCTATGTCATGAACCAACTCGTGATTCGACAGCTACAGAAGCAAGTGCACGAAGAGAACGCGCTGCAAAAGTCTATTATCATTATGCAGCAGAACTCGGCGCACTTTGAAGAAGGCATTGTGCGCTCGATTCAGTCGGCCTGGCAGACATTTGAAGAATGGAACTCGCGCATGTCGGCGTCGGTGCAAGAGACGTGGCGGGTCATGGGCAATTCGATGGCTGCACTCGCGCCAGACCGCGAGTGGATCGCTTTTGCGGCCAAATCAGACCATTTGCTCGACCCCGAGACGCCTCTCCGTAACCCAGATACAGTCGAGTACCCTTCCAAGGACGATCCATCGGTCGTGCCCGTCCATGTGGGTATTCTGGAGCGCAAGAAACGATTTACCCGCGCGTACCGCGAGGCCTATTTTGTCCTCACCCCGGCTGGATACTTGCACGAATTCGTCTCTTCCGATCCTCATGTCCGCCAGACTCCCCAGTTTTCGCTGTTTTTGCCCGCATGCACATTAGGCCCGCCGAGTAGCGCCAAGACGGCTCGGTCACACAAGTTCCACATCGAGAGCAAGACCGAGCACGACGGGCCCAAGACGGGTGGGCTTGTTAGCCGCGCAGGAAGTCTCCTGGGACGCAACCAGCACGCATATACTTTCCGCGCGCGCAGCCACGAAGAGATGATGGAATGGTGGAACGACATTCGTATGCTCGCCGCTCGCTACCTGGTCGCCTCGGAGCAACTCGAACGCACTGGCCCTGTCGCTGCTGCCGTTCGCCAGGCTGGATACCTGAGCGAGGACGAGGATAGCGGTGAGGAGGAAGGAAGCAGCGTCGAAGAGGAGGAAGACGAAGACGACGAGGAAGACTTCCACAATGCGCGCGACGGTGATGAGGCCGTACCAGCCTATTCGCAGCCCACACACGGAACGGGAATTGAGATGGGCCCGAACGGATATGCGGTTAGTGCTCAGCTGCCCTGGATCCTATCCAAACACTGAACTAATTATATTCTAGCTCGAGAAGAAGCCCAGGGGATACAGCGGCGCGGACGGTACTGGCGCAGGCGAGCCCTCGACCTCGGATGGCGACCTCGCCCGTAGGATGAGCCGACGCCAAGAAAAGGCCCCCGAGCGAGGTAAGGATCCATCTGTGCCTTCGTCTCCCGCGCCAGCACCCGCATCCACCTTGGCTCCTGCCCACGAACACGAAGTTACCCCTGCTTCTCCTCGAGCCAATGGTGACGCCCATCTTGCCGGGACGGCACCATCGCATGCCCCTGTGTCGGATACGGACCATGCGGCAGAGGTAACGAGCGCCGCACCAGACACCAATGGTGCCCCCGAGTCGCCCAAGGAAGAGAGCTCTGGGCTTATGAGCAAGTTCAAGGAGATGCTCAAGTAGATGCAAAAATCGAGGGTGCTGGTCGCGGATTTGGTTTTGAGGATAACTGTATCGATAGCACGCTAACGCTATATTCTGTTAATGATGTAGGTGGTTGATCACGTTGGATAATGGGATAACCTCAGTATATTACGCGGCCTTGGTTTCTTGAGACGCACATACGCTTGTTTCTAATCTCTTTTTTTTTTGGTGACTGTTTATAATAAACGATTCTGCATTCAGGAGATTCAGTGTAGCTACATGGTATTGGACAAGTTTTAATATGCGTACAGTGAAACGAGAGCGGTAAAGACAACGACAAAAGCGAAAAAGCGGGAAACGAAAACATATGCCCAAAGAAGAAAGTGGGAAATCACGACGGCTGCGGCTCGGTCGAAGCTAAGAGCGCTGACCTATCTGTCGTGGTTGCCCGATCCACGTCCAAAGCAAAGTCCAGAGTAAATTGAGAATCAAATGGGATGCGCGCACCCAGGGCAAAAGTACGAGAGAGGCGTAATTTTGAACTCTTCGCTGGCGTTGTGCGATTTCGCGGCCTCGTAGAGTTCGGTCTCCTCCTGCTCCGTTAGCACCCCACCCTCGAACACGACTTTACGAGCCAGCGTTCTAGCATAGCCAACTACCCACCCGCCTCCGGTGATGCCCTGTCCCGACTTGATACCCCGCGTGATTGCGCTGGTAACCAACGCCTGGAGCGGGCTCGGAAGTTGGCGTGCGAGTGCAAGCCGACGCTGAGCCGCACCCGATGGCGGGACAGGACTCTCGAGTGTTGTTTCGGTTTCGGTCTCGGATGAAGCACCGACATCTCCAAACTTGTCCTTGTCCTTGATAGGCTTGAGCACGCCAGGAGCATCGCTCTCTGGGGCAAGCACGGTCATAAGTTCCATGATTTGTCGGTCCTCGGATGGTGGTTGTTCGTACTCCAGTATCCTGTAGTCTTCGACCCGCGTTTTGGTGGGGACAAGACACGTAGTGTGATACCATCGTTTACAGCTCACACGCGGGCAATAGTGCTGGATGTCTCTCTCGGGATGATAGGTTAATTTGCACCTCGTTGTGCAAGTGGGCTTTGGTGACTGAGAACCAAGGCGGATCAGTTCCGAACTCCCAAGCCGCAGATACGTACGTACAATAATACGATCACCAAACAGTACGCGCCTGAATGACGTTAGCAATGGCTGGGTGTAAGATGAATTACTATACCTGTAAAAACGGTCACCGTACTGGAAAGGTTCGATGGATGACCGCATTTCGTCAAAGTAGGCAATATCAATCAGGCCTTGCACTGACGACAGATGAATGGTATCGTGATGGTCGGAGAATATGAGTTCGTGCTTGATCATGTTGGAGCATGATTTTCTGTTGCAATGGTAAGGCGCAATCCCGAGTTTATTAATACGACGCACTTGTCTTCTGGAGTGATTGGGCGCTGACCCAGCACTTGATTATCTTATTAGATCATTATTACCCAGCCATAACAGAGGCACTCACTGTCATAGTCGTAGAACCAGGCGACTCGCAGGCACACCTTGAGTCTGGGTTAGTGGTTTGTAAGTCTCACGATTAGTTTACTCACGTCTGTATCCATTATCTCCTTGTCCTCACGGTCCTTTCCTTTTGAAATCTTCCTCGCACCAATATACAGTATCTGCGCAAACCATTGCTCAGTGTCCTCGACAGACTGTCCTCCAACTTCTCCGGCCCTAATCTGTATACTGCACCAAGCGCACGTTGTTAGAATGGTGTGACAAGGGTATAATGTAGACTCACTAGTCCAATACTTGAATCGGTCCCCCAAAGCTATCCTCTCCTGTTTCCGGGTCGAAAACTACTCCAACAAGCCGTCAGGGCCCGGACCAACATGTTGTGTCACACACACCTTGCAACTTTGGAAATGGCTTATAAAGTCGCTTCAACTCGTGGGGATCCTGAGGAACCTCTATCGGATCGTCGTCATCCCCGTTCTCGTCGACCTTGGGGAAATTGACGCGCAAGAGCGGACCCCGCTTGAGCTCCATGGCGTTAGGCAACTTGAACAAGCTAGCAATCGAGTTGCCATCTTTGGATTTTGATTTAGTTAATGATTTCCTCTTGGTCTTGGGCTTCGGTGTCTTGGCTTTTTGTGATTTGGGCTTAGAAGGAGCTTTGTCTTTCAGCATAGTGGTGGGCGGGAAGAGGCGAGGCACGATGATCGGGTGGAGGGCGGGCGCTTGTTTACCGGGTGGAAATCGGCAGATGGGGTGTTGAGCTGGCGCTTGATGGGACCTGCGATCGTCCACGATTATTCTCCTGACCCGGTGTACGAGTGCTAGAGAGTGGTGGTGGATACTCACAAGCATGCGAACATGACCTGGCGATCTATTCGTGATGTGCATCTTCCCAAGTCCGGATATAGTAGACATTGTACACTCGGACCCATCTTTATTTGATTGTTACGTCAACGACAAGTGGTGCTCGCGATCAAGGCTCCAACTCGACTCGACTTATCTCTAGCCGCTGAATTAATTTGTGTTCCTCACGTCCGACAAACGTGCCTTGTTTTCTCCGAAACCGATAACCCTCGGTCCAGGAAGACTGCTACCATACCGGGCAGAACCACACAAGCCTCGTTTACCGTCTTCGCTTGCTTGTCGACGAATAACCAGCCCGGTTTCTCCCACGTATCTTATGAACCCCCGCACCCAGCCATCTATCCTCAAGGAATCGTATCGGCATAGCCGAGTCCGGTCGACCAAGTCCGTGCATTACACTCGTTTGGAAATTCGGACTCGATCAACTACAAGCGCCGTCGCGATCGAACGCGCTGCCCAGTCACTCGATGCGCCCCAAGACGCGGTTTGAAAGGGGTATTACACCTTGGCTACTGGGCTCGGTGTCAAGGCATGCATGGCGCTCGGCAGACAAAGTACATAAATAGTGGGACAATGGTCATCCCAACAACATTATCCTCATGAAACTCGCAGATGGCACCCCCCACAAGACCCTTGCCCGACGCTGTCCTGGTGACGGCAGGCGCTCACGGCAAAGGAGACATCCCGGACGCAGGCACCAAGGTATGTGAGCGCTCAACACAGCAATTATACGGTCGAACAACATTTTATGCGCCAAGCCGACGCCGTGCCGATCCTGGCTGAAAGCACGAGGCCCAGGCGCGCATTGTGCCTGGCTGGGCGACATAGACGATGATCCCGGCCCTACCTGTGCGCTTGACACCCCTTGGTATGGTATTTACGTTGTGGACACTCCCCAACGTGCATAGCAAAGGCGAAAGCACGCTCCCTAGCCGCTCAACCCCAGTCGGAACTTCCATCTACCGTTAAATCGATAGGATCGACAAAACGAGACCCGGTCGCGTTATCAGGACTCACCCAATCCACAAATTTCCATACCCGAACTCGGCTTGCCTAGACCGGCCACACTGCGTCCTCAATTAGAAGTTCGGCATTCGGGATCAGCCCTGCGCGCCTAGTCTAGAAATTGGATTGTCCATAGGCGCCCTCGACGCTTGATCACGCCCCGAACAAGTCCAAGAGAAGAAATTATCCCGCCTCGTGTTACGCTCGGCGTGCTGAGTCCGAAACTAATTTTGGGCTCGAGCGTACTGCAAGGGAATGGCCTTCAACAAGGGATATTCAAACCCGGCGGTCAACCCCCGCAACTGCTTTCCCCGCGCCCGACGTTCCCCTAGAGACGACGCCGAGAGCAGGGTTCTAGCGGGAGCGCATTGTTGACAAGCGCTCGACACAAATCAGAATACAGAATGTCTTCCCTGCGGCCAAGGCCCATGCCGCGCCGGAGTAGACGCAACTAGAATCTAGCACGACGATGATGGGTGTGGTTCCTGGCTGGGCAGTGGAGGATAACGGTTTATGCGTGGATGATTAATGCACTTGTATACCACGGACCATGCCAAGTTGCTTGGGCGATACTAGTGCACCACGTTTCTTGTTCAATTATTCTAGTCAGTTTGGACTTGCATTTACGTTGAAACATATGTAAGAGCTCGGACAGGTACTAGATTCTGGAGCAGTAATTGCAGCAACTCGGGCAGAAGACGCAAGTCGCCAACCGCTGAAATCGCAGGCGAAAGTTTGTAAATGCCCGTAGCGAACCGGATTCGAGAAAGGAGCATGTATGCATTCCATGCCAAGCATTGGGGTACGCTTCGAGCATGTGTCGACCATAATTTTCTCGAGTTTTTTTTGCGTATGAGCGTCTGAGTAAAGCAAATCTTCTTGCTTTATGCTCATTCTTATGCCCCTATACCCCGCTTCTCACCAGCACGCCTGATCCTGCCGCGGCAATCGTGTAGGATCAGAATACATTCGCCTAAGGGGAACAGGTCCGGAACAGCAACTCGGCCAACGGGCGAACGAACAAATAACACCTTCGCAATAAAAGCAGCCCACGGCACGGCGATTGGCCAAGCACGCCGAGCATTTGTGCATCTGCGTGTTGAGATGAAATAGAATGTAGAAAAAAGTCCGGCGCACGTTTGTTATTACGGGATGTAATGGTCGCGATCGGTCGAGACGGTTGTGACGTCAAAGGAGGTTGTCCTGGTTGTATTGTCTGACGGTTGACAGCGTGAACTGGGTTACTTTTGTGATCTAGAATGACGCGGCGGTGTTGTGAAGAAGCTAGCGGTGTTGCCGGAGAAGCGATCAGGAGTGATTGAATTGCGGCATCATGGCGTAACGGCTCGCCAAGCTTGTATGCACGTTTGGAGCGACGACAGCGAGAGACGGGAGGCCAGCGTAGACGGCAGAGGCGACGATGGCGTCGACAGCAGTAGCGATGGCGACTGGCGGGAGTGTCGGAACCCCACGGGGCCAGGGAGCTGGAGACGAGCAGGAGGCTGGGAACGTGGTTTGATCGATGACGTGCGTGAGGTAATTTAAAGGCCGAAATTATATAGAGCGCAAAGTGACGATTAGTGGATCCAACCCCCCTCAATGGCTACGCTGCTCGAGCGCATAAGCGACCTTGCGCACTTCACGCGCACACCGTCATTGACGGACACGGACGACTCGGCGCCTAGCGATGATCTGAACGACCCGCCGGCGATCACAGAATCGCCAGTGGGCGAGACGACGACGATGAAGCATCCACTGCTGCGGTCGACGTCCAAGGCATCGCATGCGACGACGAGGATGCGGTCACCATCGATCTCGAGCACGCTGATGCTGATGTTCCAGCGGCCGTTGGTGGTTGCGCTGACAGAGCCGGGGGTGCTTGGGTGCCTGTTGCGGTACCTGTCCTGGCACGAGTTCCGTAATCTTGTCGGCACGTCGCGGACCGTCAGGGACACTCTCGACACCGAGGCATCCATGGACCGCATTCTCACCCGTTTTGTCCCGGCCTATCGCCTGGGAGTGCGCCCAGATGAGAACATGCGCATTTCGCTCGATGACCTCGAGTTGTTCAGTAAGTCTAATTAATTGTAGTTGAATGTGTGCTCATTCTAGTAGTGCTTTCCCAGCATACGTCGCTGCACCTGTATCCGACCCATGCGCTGTCTGTCATTGACTCGTTCCTCAACATGATGCACCTCGCCTCCAGCACCACCGAGCGCTTCCAGAATCTGACTGCGGCCCACTCGCGCTTTGTTTTGTTGTTGCGCTCCCGTGCTCTGGCCGCGCCTCATCCACCCGAGGTCGACGACCAGCCACCAACACCGCCGCCTACAGTGCCCCAGCTTGTGTTTCCTGCCCCCTTGTTCTTCGCTCAACCAAAAATCACAACTTCGGCACCCGCAACGCTGACCAAGCAGGGCTCCTTGCGGCGTGCGTCCCTGACCTCGCTGCTCAGCCTGTCCCGGAGCTCGTCAAGACGGAAGCCCATTCCCCCTCCAGCCCCCCAGCCCCGCGCATCCATCTCTGTTTCGTTCAACAAGCGCTCGTCTACCTACCTCTCAAGGAGCTATAATCCTCCCGCCAGAAGCAAGAGCACGCCTCCCCAAACACACCCGGATGATGATTTGTCCGTGCTAAAGCCGCCCAGACCCTGGTGCCGTCGTCATTCGTCGCTTCCCGGGAGCTCGGCCTCGTCATCGCGCGGATCCCTTGCGGCCGTCTCGGAAAAGGCTTCCCGCCTCAGTTCTGGCCCTCTGCTCCCCACCGGCCCGCACGATTTGCTCTATGCGACTGTTCCCGGCCGTGCACCCATCCTCCGGGTATTCGTCCCCACCGACGTTCTTTCCCCCGAGTCCATCCGCGCCTGCGAGATGCTTTTGTACCGAGCCGGTCTCTGGGACTGGATGAAACCCGGCGATATCGTGTGCAACCTCGGGTACGTCCCGCGCGAAGAGTCCAACGCCAACTCGCCCGTCGACCAATTCGGCCGATTCCAGTCCAACGAAGTCCGCCAGACCGAGTGGTTGGTGTTTACCGGCTCGGCCCTCATTCCCTACTTTCCCCCCGCCCCGCCTCCACCTGATATCGACATCCTCTCTCTCCCAGGCCCGGCGTACTATTCGCACCTCGCCACCCCCGGTCCGACGCATTTGCACCTCCCGGGGCTCATGGACGAGCCGAGCATGGCCGTTGCAGGACTCGTATACGCACTGAGCATACCCAAACGCTCGACCGAGCCTACTATGCGCCTCGACAGCGGTGTGGGATACGTCAAGTCCTCGCGCGGAATCACGCGCGTCTCCCGAGCAGTCTGGATCGCCTCGTTTATCGTCGACAAGCCCCGACACGGCCGCAAGGGCAAGTCTAAATCGACCCTTGCCGACGAGTGGACGGGTGAATGGGTCCTCGAGGGTATGGGCACGCGTGAAGGCGAGCGGTGTTTACGTGACGCAATGGACGACGGACAAGTCCGATTTTGGGAGTGGGTACGGGAAAAGAGCGGACCTGGACGCGTGTGGTTACGGTGCGTGTCCTTGGCATCATATTCGGGGCGTGTACTGACGTGTTTTTAGACTGCTCGATGCACCTGTGCTTGGCGTGACTGAACCCGTGCCGCCCGTACCTCCCATCCCCGCCAACCTGCCGGCATAAAAAAATCTTTGCATGAACACTTGGTTTGCACAGACACTCATGACACTTTTGAACTATGTTATCTATTACCCGCATCTCATGGTTATGGACACATTATCTTCATTTTATTCCTTGGTTATAGACGGCTCACTTTGGTCAATCCTTAGCTTTTTTTTTGTTGCTTTTTGTTGTATACTCGGTCACATACTTGAAATGATATATACGGTCAACTCTTTACACGCGGACTCGGCGCGCAAACAAGCATTGGGAAGCGATCGGCTGTCCCGAGGTCCATGCGATCGGAGTCGTCGATCATATCCTGTTTAGGCCTCGTCACATTGAGCTCGAGACAAACTATTCGGCACATTGATTCCCACGAATTACAAAGAAAGAAAACTCTAAGTCACACCCACGGATCACCTAGGTATGAACCTAGGCGTTACGTTGGGGCATGAGCCTTTTCTCCACAGTCCTAAACCCGACATACAACACGGCCGCCAAACAAAAGGCAACCTCGAACCCAACGTCGCCTGCCTTTTTCCCGATCGGACCCGCGAACCAGACTTGGTTCATCGACGGGATGATGAGCGCAAACGACACGGCAAACGCGCCCAGGGCAGCGATACCAGAGGGGAGCGCAGCGGGGTTATCCCACTCGGCGGTATTGTAGGCCTTGTACGATTTCCTGAATACGAGGTGCTCGACGAGGACAATTGCAGCCCAGGCGGCGGCCCAGTACCCGATGACGCCTGTAAACGAGATGAGCGACACGTAAAACGTGTGGGCGCCGACAATGGCGAGCGGGATGGCAATGGCAATGGCAACGATCGAGTAGATGTATCGCGGGATATGGCCAAAGATGGGCGCAATGCATTGGAAGCTTACGCAGAAGCTGTACATGCATTGGCCTACAATTCTTAGTACAAAGTCCAAAAGCGAGGTGGAGGGACTTACTGGACGCGGCGATACAGCTCAACGCCAAGAGCACGATGCAAAACTTGCCAAACCCGCCAGCCGGACGCATGACCTCATCGAGTAGACCACCGACCTGGTTGACCTTGTATCCGTTCAACCACGCCTCGTTGCCTGGAGCATACATGGACACGGCGAACGCCGCGCCGACCATTTCGCAAATGACGTTGGGGATGAAGAATCCAGCATAGGCAAACCCGAATACTTTGGCGGTCGAGGCGGATTGGTCGAGATAGATGGTATAATCCGAGGCGAGGGTCGACCAGGAGATCATGTACCCTGCGATGGAGGCCGCAAAGCAGAGAACCGTGACCGACGAGGCCGGGACGACAGGGGGAAGGTTCCTGTGCGGGTGTCAGCGGAGGTTGAGCGAATGAGTGAGGACGTACGTCAGATGCTTGCCTCCACAGCCGAGGGCGACGAGGTAAACGATGACGATTGGGATCCAGGCAAAGCGCTCGTACGTATACAGGACCTTGTATCCGCAAAATGTCACCTGTGAGATGGTTAGATTGCATACATCCGGCGTTTGGTTGACGTACGAGAAGCGCAATGACGCCAACGATCGCAATTCCTACGTCCCAGCTAAGTCCGCCTCCGTGGCCGGCTTGATATCCGCTGACAGCCGCGAGCGTCTCGCCCCCAAGGATCAAGTTGAGAATGAGGAAACCCATGAACGTGACGAGGTTCAGAAGCGATGGGAGGATGCTGCCATAGTATCCGAACGAGTAGCGAGCAACAATCATTTGGCGCATGCCAAGACGGGGACCGAACGTCGAGCTGTGCCATAGTTAGTATGTGACGAGTGATAGTGTGGCTGACTTACAAATAGGCAGGGAGCATGGCGCTCAGCAGGTTAATGAAAAAGATGACCAACAAACTCTCCTTCAGCCCCAGCGCAAAGATCGCTGGACCCAGCGAACCGGTGGAGAACGCCAGGATGTTCCAGTTGGCCGAGATCCAAAGGAAAAGCAAGTTCCAGAACCGGGTGTCGGTGCGGGCATCGGGTGGAGTGGGCACGACTCTGTATGCGTTGTGAGCGAAGCGAATAAGGCCCGGAGGGTGACTTACCCGCGAGTCTCGACGCCGAGTCGGCTCAGGCGAATCGTAAAGGCAGCGAGCTTTCCCCAAAACGAGGTCGCGTCTTTGGCTTCTTCGGCTTGACGCTGCTCGACATAGGGAGCGATCTGCTCCGATGCCGATTCGTCGGACGAAGCTGCTTTTTCGACGTCGCTCGAATGATGCGAATCGGACTTGGCGAGCGTGGGGAGGAACGTTTGGTCTTGCGGTGCAGCCATCGTGGAGGAGCGCGATGGTTGGGTTTCGTCGCTCGGGGGTTTTATTGCAGCTGTAAGGTGTTGTCAGTCCAAGGTCCCAGGATGGGTTCAATAACTGACCAATTTATGAATCAACAGGGCGGGATTCGCGTTGACGTTTAAATCGGGGGTCGTATATGCCCAACTAGGCCAATGTGTTGATTGTCGTTGAATGCGTACCTGGAGTACAGGGGATCGTCAAGGACCGGGAATGGCCAAGAACAGAGGTCGCCGTCTGTTATCAAGTCGTAGGGAAGCTGGTCGTAAGAGCACTCGAGGGGCCGAGCGATGCTGGGGTGCCTGTGGTGTCCCCTCGTATTTTATACGAGACAAACTAGGGGAATTGGAATCAGGGGGGTAATGGGACGCCCATACCCATAATTCTCGACACGGCACTAGACTTTGGCAGCTCGAAGTCAGCGGCTCTGATTTCGACATGGTGGAGTCTTGTCAGGCACATTCGCTGATTAGTGTCAAGAATAGGGTCGGGTGCGAACGCCACCACATCCGTGTGGTGCCACCCTCATACTCGTTTTCCAAGTTGGGGCAGACTATGGTATAATGACCATAAATTGCAAGGCGGTTCGCGCTCTGCACGATTGGCGTCGGTGCTATACGCGTCTGCTTGCGCCTGGGGAACATAGAATATGCTCCCCTCGTATCGCTGTAGCCTGCGAGCTAAACCGACTTTGTGCAGGGCTGAAAGTAGGGTGATATCAAGAGCAATCAGCTAGAGCCGAGGTGGTCGACAAAGGATCGTTTGAAACGTGAAGCCGGCGCCCATTCTCCGACGCACGCGATTGCTTTGCTAGCTAAAAATGGATCCCATGGTGGCATGAAATTTACTCCAGAGATCCTTGGAGAGCTAATTCTTGGCTGAGCAAGGCACGGAAAACGTTGTCGCACCTCGTGCTCTTAGTTTGGTCAGACTTCACGTGAAGATCGCAGGCGACGGGCAAGTAGGTCGGAGGTATTTGTCAGGAGCCTGGATTTCGACGGCCATGCCCGAAGCAAGGCAACAGAGTCTACAGTAGGTAGCAGAGGTCAAGAAAGATTGTCGGACTTGTGGAACTACCAAGTACCATCATTATCGTAAGCTCCCGGCGCTTGACACGTTGTCACTGATCTTCCGACAGGCTGTCCAGCTTGCGGACCCAACACGTCATCGGCTGGGCATCTGGAAGCAACGACGCTCCTTTAGACGACCACCAGGATGTCCACTGAAGTGCTTTCCTCCACCCGAACAACTCCTCGACCTTCGATCTTGGAGCCTATGCTCTCCAAGTCCACTATCAGCCTAACACAGACCCAGACTCGCCCACGCCATGACTCAATCGCCTCCAACGGCGCCAACAGTGTCAAGAGCAGCTCTTCATATCCAGGGTCTGCAACAGGACGAAGTTCACTCGATGGGTATGAATCTGAAGGCGCGCCACAGGCGCCTCCTATACCGGGCTTTGTAGTGGCAAGCTCGAAACGAAATGCAGATTTCCATGAATTGTTCCCCAACGTACCCGAGATGGACTACCTTGTTCAAGGTGAGCTAGCCTCTTTGTTTTGGGGAGCTCACTCAACGTTCTGATCAATGGCTGTAGACTATGGCTGTGCATGGCATCGTGAGATTTTGGTCCAAGGTCGCCTGTACATATCGGAGAATCATCTCTGCTTTTATGCGAACATATTTGGCTGGATTACGACTGTAAGCATTCTAATCACTCTCGCTGGACACTACTTACTTTCCCACAGCTCACCATCCCATTCCTCGATATTCTTGGAATCGACAAGCGAATGACGGCTTATGTGATCCCCAACGCAATTCTCGTAACAACACATGGCTCTGAGTACACGTTTGCATCGTTCCTCACTCGAGATACCGTCTACGACGTCATGCATAGCTTGTGGCACCCATTGCAGCCGCCTGGAGGCCAGCTCGAGGCCAATGGAACAAATGACTCTGCGGACAAGGAGGGCGAGAATAACGCTGTTGATCAAGAGGGGCCACACGCCAAGCACAAGGCGACCGAATGTGCTTGCAGTAAGAATGGACAACACTACTCGACGGTGGTAGCCGACTATCGATTACCTGGGACCCCGGAGAAGCTGTACGATCTCATATTCAAAGATCCCTTTATGAATGATTTTTTGGTCAATAACCAGAAATTACTAGGTATGTCGTAGCTTGGTTGGCGCAGCACTTTATATTCATGAGCATTCTTGCGTCAGAGCTCCAAATCGGGGAATGGGCCCCCAAAGAGCCAGATTCGGCATTAATGTCAAGAGAGATGTCATTTATCAAGCCGCTTACAGCTAGCATAGGGCCAAAGAAAACCAAATGCGAGATCAAGGAAGAAGTCATGCATCTCGATTTTGATGACTATGTCTCGGTATTGACGACCACACGAACGCCGGATGTGCCAAACGGAAATATATTTTCTGTCAAGACCCGATTGTGTCTCACCTGGGCGGGATCTACCACCACCAGGCTCGTAGTGACATCGGCGGTTGAGTGGACGGGCAGGAGCTTTATCAGAGGTCAGTATCTTTGTTTCAAGTGTGCGACTGTATCAAACTGAACTTGCCTTGTTATAGCGGTCATTGACAAGAGTGCGATTGATGGACAGAAGCAATACCACCAAGAACTGGAAAAGGCGATGCGTCAGCACATTGCTGCGCATCGAACCGAGTTTGTGCCCGACGGCGTTGCGGCCGCAGAGTCGGAATCCGGTGATGTGCCTGTCTCTTCTGATGCCGAGCAGCAGGTCGATCTGCAAAACACCCAAGACAGAGTGCCTAGCTGGACCAAACCGGACTGGGGAGTCCTGCTTGACATGACCAGGATGCGTTTAGCCAAGTCAAGCGCCTATCGAGCACCCAAGCCCTTGTGGTCTTGGTGTTTGTATTAGCGCTCAGTAATGTTTGGTCGTTGTTGCGTCCTGCCGCAGAGCCAAGGTTGCCCGGTGATGCTCAGGCTCTCAAAGCGAAGAAGAAGGGAGGAAAGAAACCCGAAGTGATTGATGTACGAGTGGAGATCAGGGAACTGCGGCGGGCGATGGAGGTAATCGAGAAGCGATTAGAGAGGATTGAGTTGTCCTTGGATTCTCTCGACTAGATCTCTGGGCTGAAGCATGGATTCGGGGACCCGCGAGCCCGCACTTGATGCCACAGGTACGCGTCGCTCGGTGTACAATGGGCCTTGGCTGTACTATTGCTATGTACAATACTGTATTATTCTCGCTTTCGAACCTTGCAGGACATCCTGGCTCTGTGCGCTTCACATTATATTATGTATACCAAGCAATAGCATTATAACGATATCAAATCAGACTAGAATGGTTACAATGAGAGATGTGGATGAAACCGAGGCAGATGTACAAAGGTATAAATTATATGCATGTTTCGGTTCAGCGCTTCACCACCAGCCCCACCCCCCCTCTTCACCCTTCGAAGTCCGCTTGCGAATCACATAGTTCCGCTTTTGGCTCCTCTTTCCAGATCCCGATATGCGACGCGCACGACAGGTTCGAATTTTGCGCGAGGAGTTGGCGACAAGGTGTTGGATCGGAGATGACCGCATTGGGCCGGTGGCATTGTGAGCTGATGCGTCCTCGGTTTCATTTAACGACGCAAAGGTAGTGTTTAACTCGGGTGGTCCAAGTGGGCCAAAGTCCGTAGCGTAGTAAGGGTCGAGGTGAGGGACATCGGTGGGAAAGGCTGCTGCGGCTTTGATGCCTGCCGAGTTTGGAACCGGGTGGCCACTGACAGAGGAAGGTACGAATGCGCTGTTTGCCGAGGAGCCCGCCGCCAATGAGTCCCATAGATCGTTCTGAGCCCCCTGCTTGAATCCGTAATCATCGGTGTATGTTGGAGGATCATAGAAGTCATTGAACATCTAAGATTGGATATGCACCGGTAAGCGAAATTGTAATAGAATAAAATATTTGAAGGGGCATACGTTGTTGCCTTCGTTCTGGAGCCAGTAGAACGGTTGCTTTGCACCTACGGTACAGTTCGTCTTGTCGACTGGGCAATAACGGGGGACTTGGGGAGGTGGGATGGGGACCGAAGACGTCGCGTTTGTCACGGCGCAGTCAAAGGGGTTCATATACACTGAAAGAATCCGCGCTTAGTTCAAGATCTTTAGCAATACGCGCAGAAATCCTACTTTCTTCTCCGCCAGAATCCTCCCTGTGAATCCAAAAGAATGAACAAATGCATTTTCCACCAGGACATTCAGGAAGTTTGGCGGGAACTATGAAGATCATCAAGATATGCAAAACCTGCGCGCATGCATAGACCCACCATCAAAGTCCGTGAAACGGTTCCACACGCATTGTTGATTCACGGTGAAAATAGCAAAGTCTTCCGGTTTGACAGCGTGGATATCATTCTTATAGGCAATGGCAAGTCCACAGCCACCGAGGCCGCTGATACCTAGGTCAGGTCGGTGAGAGTGCCATTTGAATACGTCAGAGAGAATGCTAACCATTGGTATGGAACGCTGCCATGCGAGAGTTTGGACAAACACTATTTCCGTCCCTAACATCTCCGCCTTCTCCGGATTCCCAGAATGAGGTTGCGGCTTTGGTGCACGCGATTTCGGTGGTAACGGTCTGTCCGGCCGGAAGCTGGAACACATCGCCCTCATTTGGGGGATCGTTCATATATCCATGCATCCACCATCTTTTAGATTTCGTCAGGTGACCAAAGGAAACGGTTGTCGTTATACTTACGTATTGAAATCCATAAACTTGAGCGGTACGACTGGTCTATTATCCCGACCGTCCGGCGTTTTGGTTACGTTGAAACCATACATAGAAGGATGCCAGAATGCTGCACTAGAGCTCAGTGGGAGGGGCTAAGACTGATGGTAAGGACAAACCGCTATGTGCATTCGCCGAAGCGAGTAGAGGTAAAAGAACGAGAAGTGAAAACATAATAAGAAATTGAATAAAACTTAAGAAAGCCCAGATGTCGTTGAACTCGCGCCAGTCGAAGAACTGAGGGGATAGAGGACGGACCCATAGTCACTTTATAGTACTCCCTTGGTTGCAGGTCAATGGGATGGCTGAACAAAGGGGCCTATAATTATTTGCGTAACGGTAGTGGTTATGTAATGGACAAACATGGGTCAGCGTCTATTGTTCAAATAATATAATGACAATGGGGCGCCGGGTGGCTAAACCTCGACTTGACCTAACTCCAATCTACATTTTAAATATACACCTGGCTTCATCCCACTAGTAGCCCGACATCAACCATCACTCACCAGAGAGCCACGCTGTTTCGGCGGGCTGCTGTGTCGACCACAACTCACTGACGAAAGATGGCTGGAGCGGGTGGCAACAGGAACAAAGCGATGCGAGAGGCCATAAAGGCCCTGTCAGCCGCAGCTGCATCATTAGCGCATGCGGCCGATGCGCTTTCTAGCCTATGTGAAGCTGACGATTTAGAGGAACACGGCGTGGCTGGTGTGGCCGACTCTGTGAGCGATCAACCATGCGCTCCCACTCTCCCAAACGCCACACCCGCCCTAGACTATGAATCCGAGGAAAGTGAGGATGAATACATGACGCTGGCCAGAGAAGTGATTCGGTCTGCTGCCACTACCTTGCCCGAGCAAAGTCGCCAATCCCCAGGTAACCCTTGATCCCCGTTCACCAGTCTACCTCAAAGGCATGCTCACCAAAATTAGGGTTCAGCCCCATACTGGCGCACCAGAATAACCTGCGTACGTCTGTCGATTTGAACGACTTACAAAACCATCCTTTTGGTCGGCCAGATGTTCACAAAGGCATGGGAGGCTCCCCAGCTGAAGTGCCTCGGGATGAGCTACAAGCTAGTACCGCCCCCAGAACATGGGCAGACCTGGCTCGGTTGAATCAAGCACGTTGGACTGCCGTGTCTGAAACACGGTGAGTACTTACTTTTGGAGTGCCCATTTAGCTATGTGCTAAACATGTTGTGTGGTTTGACTGAATTCTGAAGGGCCTTTACGACTGGGGATGTTAGCTCCAATCCCGGGACGGAAGACAGAGTTCCGTTCAAGAACCTCAAAAATAAGTGGGCGACACCCACCGAGCTCCAACTACAGATTGCCGAGCCATTGCGTGCGGGATATGATATGTGTGTTGCCGTTTCTCTAACGTGGGCTCTCAACTGAAATGGCGCTTGTCATAGGCTCTTGATTCATGGAAATCTCAAGTCCCAAACCCATGCTATTCTAGCCCATTGCATGAATACGCTCAAGAAAAACATTTCGACGCTTGGCAACAACCCCGTTGGCGTGATCTCGGTGTTGATTATCGTACCCCAGCAAACAACTGGTCGGCTTTTCCTTGGTTCTGCGAACGAGCTCATTCAAGACTTTGACCTCCCTTGCAAAGCTTTATGCACGTATCCTTCCGATCAATCCATAAATGCATATCTAATTCATGACTGTGTAGTGCTTCCGGGTGGTGGAAGCGATGTTAATTCAGAGGCGGAGCGGATGGCCAATGAACGAATCGACATTCTTATAAGTGTGAGTGGGTGGATCCTCTCGGGGTTTCTGGACTGAAACTACATCCTCAAGTCGCCGCGAGTATTCGTCAACCATGTTAACGGCAACCCAAATCTTACCTCTCACCTTGCGAAATTGCGATTCGTCATCTATGCGGGTGCTCAAGAACTCACTCGAGGCGATACATTCCTGAGCTTCCAATTCAATATGATCAAGAGACGCATGGCGACTCGTGCTAAATCACCCAGGTACGTACAAGTGGACTCACAATCACCTCATTGCGACGTGATATATTGGAATGCAGGCAAATTATTATTACAACTACCGGTACCAGTGAGCAAGTAGAAATAGTAAGTGGGGGATGTTACTACGGGGACTTTAGTTAAAAGTGCACCTCAGTTTGCTACTCGCGCTTTGAAACCTGAACACGTTATCGTGACTGGCTCTGGTTCAGGGGACAGCCTGCAAGATAAAGTTTGGGACGATTTGTTGAACGATGTCCGCTGAATATAGGTGGCCAACCGATACACTCACACCTTGGATTTCTTGCTTCTTAACGTTTGATCGGAATAGAATGTTGTGTGTAATCATAATTATATGTGCTTGAAACCAACACACTGTAGCAGCAACTAGGAAGAGCCACCATCGCATGGTCCCTCTGTTAGTTCCGAGTTGGTCATCCCGTCACAGTAGAGCCAGATATATAGGGCCTTTCTAAACGAATCCAAGGGCGGGTGTTTTTTTGGGCTCGGGTTACATCGTCACTTGATTCACTCACGGCCGGCTATGGATCATACGATCACTATCACTCGGATCTGCCCGGAGATTGGAAGAATTGTTATACCTACTAGTGCAAATGCTGGTTGGGCCTACGCTTGTTAGTCTGACTGTGGGGTTTATCAAGAAAGCGCCAAGGGACGTAGTTGATATGGCAGATTACCGCTATCTATGCTTGGGGCTTATCGGGCCATATTTGCATCAACGGTGGAAATAAACGACGTGACCTAACTATAGTGTCGTCGACGTCAATCCACGCTGTTGCCTGAGGCACTACTGCATTGGAGCATTGTAGAACCCAATTTCCCACGTGGGTCGAGTCCAGATGCCGAAGTCGATGTGAGTCACTGGCGTACTACAGTAAGGACTACCTAGGTCTATAACTTGTCATCGTCGGCAGATGTGCATATAAAACACCCTCGTCGCTGAGTTCCGAATAGTTACATCCCGGCTCATTAATCATGCGAGAGTTAAGCGACACAACTATATCGGAATGCAAAATTCAAAAAGCCGGTCATGCCTGGAGGCAAGCGGGACCTCCCCGCCCGAGAACGCCCCACCCCACGGGACTGAATGCTAGCCGAGATGCTGTTCCCCAACCTGGTTCCTTCGGCCGTACCACATGGGATGCATCGTAGTAGTAGCAAATTTAACATTCCGAGTCCCACAAATTGATGGCTCGCCAAGTATTTATCGGCAAGTGCTTCTCGTCTATTCTTACCACCCCCCTCTGGGCGTACAACCCCTGCCCCTCATACCCCCTCATGAGTGACTCTAGGTCTTCGCCTGTCGAAAAGGGCTCATATCCCATGGCTGAGAAGTCGAGTTCGCACGACGTCGAGAAGAATGAGCTCGCACTCGACGGTGTTCAGACGTCTACTATTGTGGTCGGCGGGCTTGGTAAGTCGTGTGACGTGCCATAGCTGCTCGAGCTTGCCTTTTAATACTTTCAAACGAAGATCCCAACGCGCCTGAGGGTACTGTACATCGCCGACTTAAGGCCCGTCACTTGGCCATGATTGCACTTGGTGGCACAATCGGAACAGGTCTGTTCGTTGGTTCTGGCGGTGCGCTCGCCACAGGTGGCCCAGTCGGCACACTGCTCGGATATGTGAGCACAACTTATATTCAATCTAACGACACCCGAGCTCACTGTTTGTGTTTCAGTTGATCATGGGTATCGTCGTATACTCTATGATGATTGCTCTCGGCGAGATGGCGACCTTGTTCCCTGTTTCAGGAGGGTTTACTCACTATGCAACAAGATGTAGGCAATATTTTCCTTGAGATTCGCCCAATACTGAACTACAAGCTAGTCATCGACCCGGCCGTAGGGTTTGCGCTTGGCGTCAACTACTGGTACTCGTTCGCGATCACTCTCCCCACCGAGCTCACGGCCGCAGCAATCGTCATCCAATACTGGAACACAACGATCAACGTGTCTGCCTGGATCACGATTCTTTATGTGCTCATCCTCATTATAAACTTTATGGGTGTTCGCTGGTATGGCGAATTCGAGTTTTGGTTCTCAGCCATTAAAATCACCACCATCGTCGGCCTCATCATCCTTGGCATCGCGATTGACTGTGGTGCTGGACCAGCAAGTACGGGATACATCGGATTCAGGTATTGGAAGGATCCTGGCCCATTCAATCAGATGACGATCAACAACGGCAACGACATCATTCCAGGAGCATGGGGACGTATGTCACCAAATCTTCACATGGGATCTGACTCGAGCTGACATAAAATTGGTGTAGGATTCCTGGCGTTCTGGAGTGTTTTTGTACAAGCCGCCTTCTCATACCAAGGCACGGAGATCATCGCAGTAACCGTTGGTGAGGCTGAAAACCCGCGCCGCAACGTTCCCAAGGCCATTCGTCGTGTATTTTGGCGTATCCTGCTCTTTTATGTCCTGGGGATATTCGTCATTGGCCTCCTCGTACCCTACAACTCGAACGAGCTACTCAATAATTCGGGCCACGACGCAAGCGCCAGTCCATTTGTTATCGCCATCAAGACCGCAGGAATCAAAGGCTTGCCGAGCGTTATTAACGCAGTCATTTTGATCTCGGCATGGAGTGCCGGTAACTCGGACCTTTACGCGAGTTCCCGGACGCTATATGCGCTTGCTCTCGAAGGAAAAGCGCCAGCATTTTTGAGGAAGTGCACCAAGGGAGGGTTGCCAGTGTGGTGTGTTTTTGTCACGGTCTTTTTGGTCTTCTCGCCGTAAGTACGACCCCACATGACCACCCACGACCAATTCTGATTTTAACTTGCACCACCAGTACCTGAATGCCGGATCTGCGACCGCGGTAGAAATTTTCAACTGGCTATACAACATTTCGTCAATCACGGGACTCATCACCTGGTCAACTATCCTCGTCTCCTACCTCCGCATGTACTACGGCCTTAAGAAGCAGGGTATTAGTCGCGACGATTTCCCATACAAAGCACCATTTCAGCCCTACGCGTCATGGTTCGGCGTTATTTTCGTCCTTCTCGTCCTCTTCTTTAACGGCTTCTCCGTTTTCCTGGCCGGTAACTGGAACGTCTCTGATTTCCTGGCCGCATACATTTGCCTTCCTATCTTCACCACGTGCTGGGCTTACTGGAAACTTTCCAAACGTTCCAAGTGGGTTCGCCTCGAGGACATGGACTTTACCACTGGCCGTCGAGAATTGGACGAAATTGACGAGCAAGAGACAGCGCGCTACAAGGCACCAAAGGGATTTTGGGAGAAGCTTTGGGACTGGCTGTTCTAAATTCTGTACACCCACTCGTCCTTGATCGGCCCAGTTGTATTTTAGTTGTTTCATCTCTGCTATCCAGATCGATACCTCAATGAAAGAAACGTTGAAAACCACTGTCGACCAATTATATCTAGACTAGCCACAGTCTTCTTTGCGGAAACCGAACAGATATCAACAAATTTTACGATAACCTTTTGCTCCCACCAGGGCGCTGAGAAGGAAGTAGTTTTAAACAAATTATAGCTAAATTGCTTGTTGACGGATCATGTCGCAGCAATTCTGTCAGCTAACAAAGGCAGAAACTGAAGCTAGCATTCCCAAAGTCCTTGAAGAATAAGAACCAGAGAGCCAGACCGACCGGATACCGAGTCCCTATTATAGGGTTACGCGGGGTCGGTATACCAGTGGTCGGTGCAATACACCTGGTACATGGAATGGGTGGAATCCAACCTCAACATCTGTAGGATTCCCTTCACCTCTCCACCGTCGCGGTGATCGTTGTGCGCGCACACCTCATACGCAGCGGAACTACTCGGGTGAAACGGTGTCTGGGTTGATCGGGGCTTAGTAGATGCTTAGGCTATTGCTGGCTTCTTGGGATTGAAATATTTTAGAGCATCAATGCTCAAGTAAATCATGGACCCGCGTAAACAGTGTATGGCGCGGTGGTTTTCACTTTAACACATGACACGCCAGTCATTTGGTGGGGCTTGTAATTTACGCGCGGCTTGGATCATCTGAGTGTTGCTGTAGCGCAGTCAGGGGCTACTGAATAGGGTGACTGATCGGATGATCCAGGCTTCATAACTAAATCTACATTGGTCGCAACTATATCAATTTTGCCGAGAAATACTTTGCTATTCCAACCTTGACTACTGGACTACATGCTAGATCGGATGATTTACCTCTTATGTTGTGAGGGGGAGAGTACGAGTGCATATATTCTTCACCAAATCAATCCTTGATCTGCACAATAATATGTTATAATGGTGGGACTGGGGTGACCATGAGACTGCTGCTCCGCAGATACAGATATATACTTCAACGACGCAAGGGCGATTCAATGCATGGTCACACCGAGGTGCTCGGGGAAAGTAGTACCCAAGAGTGCGCTTTCCAAAACAGGTGTAGTAACAATTCAATAACAGCGTGCATAGATTGTAACTGTGGCTTCAATTTTGGACATCTCCTAAGATGTGATGCTTGAGAGAAAAGGTAATGTTGTAGACTAGATGTTCGCCGCATACACCTTAGTTTACCTTGGGTATGGCTGACGCGTGTCAGGCCTGGAAGGAGGTTAGTCGCATGGTATGGTTAACAATTGAATGCTAACCCCCGGCTCCATATCCATATTCAAGAACGCTTGTATCAGTTTAATCCTAATGCACTCGTTTCTTAAACATGAGCTTGATGTCAACGGGGACCATCGTGACTTCTTGCCTCCACCGAAGCAGCCTTTCCTTCCGAGCTTCCCATGCCATGTCCAACATACTATCCTTGCACCGTATGTCCCAGTCTTGCGCGAGCGTAGCAATGGTCCGTACTGCTTCCGCAACGGCAAACCCGCGACCAATGCACCCCCGAGGACCGTCCGAGAATGGCATGAATGCGTGTTTTGGCCAGTCAGACTCGAGGAACCGGCTTGGTTCAAAATCAGCGGCATTCGCCCCCCAGTATAGCGCTGGGGACGAGTAGCAACGGCGCACGTAAGAGACTCATCAGAGACACTCTTGGGGGCGTAACACTTACTGCTCATGTGCAATCCATAAATATCTGCCACAACGCAGTCACCCTTGCGCAAAGGAACACCGAATGACTGATTGAACGTATCACAGGTCGGATTGTTCGAATCGCGTCTCGTTCCAGGGAGCACAGTATCCTCTCCCACAGTACAAGATACAATAGGCTCTGCAGGAAAGTGGCGCATTGTTTCATTGAAAACTGCTTGAGTGTAGGCCTGGAGTGGGGCATATGAGCTCTGAACACACTATTAATCCATGTACCTACCAGCTGGCGGAAATCCGCCTTGTAAGAAGATGCATCCCTGGCGGCTGGGTTGATATGGGCACGAGGCCATAGCCTGTCGGCTTCCCCGCGAACTTGGGCATGAATAGCGGGGTAAAGTGCGAAAACTGCTGTCACAAAAGCGAGTGTGTGCGCTGTGGTATCTGTTTATATACTACTTGTAAAGATCCGCCATAGAGATGATTGCAATCGAATTCACTCACCATGGCCAGCGAGCAAAAACACCTTATGACAAGACCATTAGGACCCAGTAATCCTCAATATAGTATATACTAACATATGCATTTGATAAGAGTTCACGAGCTGTGAGCTTTTGGTCTTCATTGAGTGTGGTGTTCCCCTGTAGCAACCCCCGTAACAAGCTGCCTTGCTTTCCAGTTGACATCGGTTCCGAGTCGTCGGCGAT
This sequence comes from Ceratobasidium sp. AG-K, assembly GCA_037039685.1. Taxonomy (NCBI): domain Eukaryota; kingdom Fungi; phylum Basidiomycota; class Agaricomycetes; order Cantharellales; family Ceratobasidiaceae; genus Ceratobasidium; species Ceratobasidium sp. AG-K. The sequence continues at coordinate 1,082,655 of JAWNGF010000002.1, forward strand.
ACCACAATATAATCTTTCTTGAATGAGTCTATTAAGGTGCCGTTCCATCTCCTCAAACGCAAGCTTCGTTCTTGCGAATACTGGGACAGGAAGATTATATGCCCAAGACGGAGTCAGTGCCCGCCACGCCGTAAGGCCGACCGCCTGAGTAACAGCCGCAGAGAACGAAAGCCGATTAGATGCATCATCTTCTTCAGACGAGTAATCCCATGGAAACTGCTCTCCAAAGCCAACCGAGGCGATTGTATTGAGTGCAACCTTGTTATACATGCACTCTGTAGCGAATGCCTCCACTTTAGTGCGGAAGACATACCTTATTTAAAGCCTTAACAGTGTCTACCTCTACCTCATCTCGGCCAGCACTTTGAATCTCGTTGAACCAATCCCCGAGTACGCGGTTAGTTTCCTGCCACACCAGTGAATAGGTTCTCTGTAAGGCTATCAGCATCAACCCAAGAAATCGGGAAATAACCAAACCTCGGCGAAGGCCAGCCTAGAAGCTTTACGATATCGCTTCCATAGGGCTCCCTCGCTCGCAAAGATGTTCGGGCCGTGGAACATGATTAATTCGTACTGGATGCCACTGGTAAAGTTTGGGTATTTTCATGGAGTAATGAGGCGCACCGAAGACATATCTTTTCTAAATCTGGTTTCGTGGAAATTTAGAATCTGGTAACAGGCCTCGGTGTTGGCGAACCAAACCGCGGGAAGTAGCGTTTCGAGCTGTGCGACACCCAGGACGGTCGAACCAGCTTTTTCGTATGGTCGAAAGCCCGCATGTAGGTCTCCCAGCTTGTGCTTTGGCCACGTCGGAAAGATCAGGCGTGTGGTTCGCTCGATGGACCATAGCTGAAAGTTCCAGGACGGTACTAGCCTAGCACAGTGGCGTTTTAATAAATTTTCGCCAACTAATGGAGAGCGGACTTGCCTCAAAGTCTGAACCAAACGCTGTAAGCGTGCCCATAGTCGGGCCGTGTAGACAGTGAGAATGATCAGAAGCAGCGAAACAACGGACAGCAGTATCATTGATGTCGAAGTGTATTCCGGTCAACGTGCTGCGCCAGCACGACACTCGGAGCAGTATCGCCCTTGCTCGCATCGGCGAGGTCTTCGGCGATACAATGCTGATAGTGATTACAGCAAACGTCAATTCGATAGTCGCACCCCGTTTTCGTGATCATCAAAATCTGTCCGGGATGTCACAGGATGTCGACGGACTGGTTGTATCCGAGCCTTGTCTCAATCTCCTAATAGGGCATGTGGTAATGCGTCATCTTAGCCACCATCAAACCCCTCTGATGTTATGGGTTCGAGCAGCTAAATTAGATAGATATTCATAAGTAGCCGGCATATGCAAGCCTACTCGTAGTGTTTTGGGTGCGGCGAGGTTCTGGCTTGATGCACGCGTCGAAAGCGGCGCAATTCAGCTGCCAGAGGCGGGCACACGAAGCGCAACGGGCAATCGTATATGGTGGATTCGAGGCTATATGCGCCCAAGGAATAGGGGTGAAACCCTGACAAACCTAAGCAATGGGCGGGTACTGCGCTCCCCACTAGCGCATTGAACCCCAAAATACATATAAAGAAGTGGCTCCGAATGCGATCCAATTATGTCAAGGAGATCTCTCGACGAGTACATTGTGTATACTAGCAATATCTCTACATTTAATTGCACCCATTGCTTTACTCATTTCCTACTTACTTGCCCAATATTAGGCAAGGATAGAATCCGGTTCTCAAGTGCGCAAATTGCAAAAGCTGCGAAAGCGCAGCATTCACATCCACTTCCAAGGGCTTGAAGAACAATCTTCGAGGAGCGAAAACGTTGTAAACCGTTTCGCCCCGAATTCACCGCCCAGAGGCCGTGAGGATGATGGGAATCAAAGGACTGACTACAAGGCTCCTTAGCCGCTCGAAGTGAGCCTCTATTCCTTGGTGTCTCGAATAACAATGAAGCCCCGGGAAGGCTACTTGTGGATATCTATCTAATTTAGCTGCTCTAACCCATAACATCAGAGGGGTTTGATGGTGGCTAAGATGACGCATTACCACATGCCCTATTAGGAGATTGAGACAAGGCTCGGATACAACCAGTCCGTCGACATCCTGTGACATCCCGGACAGATTTTGATGATCACGAAAACGGGGTGCGACTATCGAATTGGCGTCTGCTGTAACCAGAAGTCAGAGAAATAGGGAAGTGTATGCGCGATTTGATAAGATCACGTGGTCATTGACTTGCGTCATGCAACGTCACTCTTGGCTGCAGATCATTAGCAGTTCGCCTGGCGTACTGCTGGAGTTCATATTCGAAATTCGGATAAAAATACAATGGTATAGTGTACACGGCAATACATAGCTTATCATACGATTAGCGGTTCATTGCTTGTGTTGGATCGTTTTTTCAACGCAGCAATGACAGTGAAGGAATAGCTGCAACAACACATGAAGATGACAGGGTTGTGGTGCCGATTGGGACCACTCACCAGATATAAAGGCAAGTTTAGAAATCCTCAAAAGTTACGCGCCAAGTGCCATCACTTTTTCTCGGAGTGAGGGTGGAACAGGAGCCTCTTTCGAGACCTCCCGTAACGCGCGAACGTAATGTGGTGACGATGGCGAAGAGCCGTTACTTGAATTTCCAGCGTGTTGAGCAGAATCACCAGCAGTCTTTATGGCAATAGGTTTGGAGTCTCGAGGCGACTGCTCCTCGGGATGGAATGGATACTCGAACATATTGGAAGTTGAGAATGGCGTTCCTAATCGCAAGTCAGTCTGGGTATCCTTCGGCACAGCAAAGCGAACTTACCAATGAATTTCTCGTTTGGGGAGTGAGCTGGTACTAGCTGTCCCCGAGACACTACTCGGTAGTCCGGCGGCGTTCGCAGAGCACGGTCAAGTTCATCATCTACAGACGAGTCGGTCGGAAAACGCGAGAGAGCAGGGGTATTATTCATGTTAATCATGTCGGTAGCGTGATGGGGGAGTGGAGTGGAGCGCAAGGACCACCAGGTATATGAGGAGAAGAGACCGGGTTTATGACGGGGGTCGCTACTGCGGAAGCTATGACGGAGTAAAATAGGGTGCGGCCTTATCACGAGTCAAGTGCGACATTGACGCGGGGAAGCCCATACGATCGCCTTTATACACGTTGCGAACTACCCGTGATGTCATTGCCCCTGTCCAGATCCCAGCGCTGAGTGCCCGGTCTCGGCGCTCGTTAGGTTACTTGGGCTCGGCTCTCCGAATTTTTCTTGTATGTATCCTTGGTGGGGCCAGTCATCACCCGGAGTATGGTTACTCCAGGAATCGCGGCGGCCGTACGATCATGCCGCGGGAGCGCTCGTTCCGCATACATACCCGATACCGACGCAGACGAAAGCAAAAATATTCAATTTTTGAGTTGTTCAAGCCTGGGCACTCTGTGCCCTTCCTTGCCTACGGTGGGTATGGTATATGTGGTGCAGAGTGACCATGCCAAGGACCATCACTTGTCTCTCCTCAGTCCAAAGGTTTCTTGGTTCCGCACGGCCCCACACGGCTATTTCACACGATTCTAGGTCTCTTGCGTGGTTTGTCCTCGGGAAATCATTCGCAAGCAATACCACCAGTTCTTCCGACGCCGGCGAGGCCTCGACTTGGTGCTACATCACTCGCTGTCTTTATCTCACTGGATGAGCTCTTGAGATTCACACACTGGGTGTTACATAATGATCTATGAGGGGGCTATTCTAACTTGACCTGAGCGCGATGTATATACTTGGGTCCTGGCGGGAAGATAATAGGTGAACTTTGTTCCTTGGCGATCTGCGTTTCAGCTGGGTACTACATCCGCTCGACCTTGCGTAATTATTATCTCTTGACCACCATCTCATCGACGATCGAATCGGTTTGCAAGTAGTCTGCAAACTCCGCGGCTTCTCGGCTGAAGCGGCTGGGGGCGGGAGGAGAGAGCAAATCATGCTGATTTTTACCCGGGCAGCCTGTTCGCACTACGCTAGAACTCGTCCTCGTTGTGCGTTGTTATACAAGCTGAACCATATACTGTACACAACAGCCACCGGGTTCCTTGGCCGGCGGATAAACCCAAGTTGGATAGGCGGGTAGATCCTTTATCTTTTTAGCTCCGTCGGAACCGCGCACATTGGACTGACCGACGACTTCCCTAGGCAGGAACAGGGTTCGTGTATCATCCTATCCCAAAGGCAGATGTGGGCGTGTTTCGTATAAATCTGTGGGTGGTGGGGCTCCCGTGGGTCACCAGCTAGGCTCGTCGCCCTCTCGGTTTCTCTGTAACCATGCCCGAGCGTGCTCCAGTCGCCTACCCTGGTGTTGGGACAAATCATATTAATTTCTCGTTGCCGTTAAGACTTGCACAACATCGGTCGACGTCTTCGTTATCCCATCGTTCTTGCGCTTCTGCACAGAGATCGCCAACTCTTTTGGAAGTGCCTCATTCTGGACGCGAACGTGCCGCGTCTGTTCCATCCAGTCCCGCCTACACACTAGACCCAAGTGCGAACCCACCCAACCCACTTACCTATCTTCACCCCTCCGATGCAAAATCAAACCGGAGGCCAAAACCACAACTTCGCCTCGACCACCCTCGGATCCGAGCGGATTCTGCGTCGTCCCTCGAGGCCTCGTTGGTGGAGCTCGAACAGCTGATCGACGTGCTAGGCACACCGGCCCCTTACATTCAAAACTTTTTCGAGTATCAACCAGGGAGAAAGATGGAATTGGGTTCAAAACCGGCAAGACCAGCGGGATTACCTCAGGTTGTTCCTGAGCAAGCTAGGAGACCATTCAATCAGGCTGGCCCGAGGTGGATTTAAGGCAACGCAAGGCTAAGAGCGATAAAGTGGACCTTTTTCGGATTAGTACTGGATACTATGTTACATAACGAACACCCTTCATTTGCTTTTCGTTCCGTTTTCGTTTTCATTTTTTTCGGGCTGCAGTTTTTGCCGTTGTCAAGTACATTAAAGCCATTGCAATATGTTGTGTGGAATCTTAGGTGAATCAGATATCTTGTAGTGGCACTATCCATAGGCCACTAGAAGGGTTGTGTAACAAGGTCACTAATGGACGAAGACCTTCAGCTTGTGGTCCAACAAGCAAAAGTCTAAACTACCGCGGGTCCGGCTCATTGTGAAGAGACGTGAAGCAGACGCGGCGGGTCACGTGGTCAATCACGTGATCAGCAACACGTGCTTTCGTGCAACAACACCATCAAGAGCGACCACCAGAATTCGATCTCTCTTTTTATCTCCAACCGCGCCCAGCTCAGATTAACTGCATAGAACCCGCCTGTAGTCATTGATTAGAGACCACATACCTGGGGAGCGCACATAACCCTATTCACTACGGTAAGCCGAACACGACGTCAATTATGCTCTGCTGACGTCGCTGGATGCAGTTGGATGTCCTTCACCAACACGCCACTTGGACAGCAGCGGCGACTCGACCGCAACGCTTTTCTTCACGGAAACAAGAAGCAACTGAAACCCTCCAAGCTATCTGCAGACAACGGCCAGGTAGAATCCGAGCAGCCCTCTCCTCCCCGGCGCTCAGCCTCGACTCACACAATCCCTGTCTCTTACTCGTACGGGTACGTTAGCATCGGCTCCTGCGCTATTTTTAAAAAAAATAATTTGGCCCTCAGCGCCCCTGAACTCGCACGGTCCGGCTCCGGCTCACCTCCCAAGGCTTCGTCCTCGATCAATAACCGCCCTTCGTCCCCTTCACGCTCCGCCACGACGTCGTACAAAGATCAATCCGAGGAGCCCAATACGTCTTCTGAACCAGCCGACGTACGTTACGCCCGTCTCAAGCAGCGTAATCAGGCATTGGGTCCCACGGCTTCCACGTCCTCGACCAGCTCGGCCTATCTCCGCGACACCAGCGTAAACGTCGCCAACGCATTCACCCAAGCGGCGTTTACCAAACTCGGCGGGACGATGCCTAAACCCAAAACAAGTGCCAGCTGGTCGAGCGGCAACCGCCTTCTTGGCCCTCCCTCGTCGTCTGGTTATGGGCGCGGGTCTTCTATACTTCGTGAGGAGGACGAGTCCAATGTTACCGGGAATGATACAGGCGAGGTCGACATCAATGGCGATCCAATCCCAAGCCGTGCTGACCGGGCCAAGACTCCGTTGTACGATGCTCTTGGTGCTGCTGGTACATATTTACTCAACCAGGCGAAGCGCGCTACGTCGCGCCAGCCAGAGGATTCGGTTTCAACCACAAACATTCAACAGTCGCTTTCCAGTGTCGACCGTACTAGCGATTACGAGGACGCCGAAGCTCTCTATCAGCGGGCCAAGGCCGGCCTTGGTGCTCCTTCGTCAGATGGGGGCAAGTCGACTTCTCAAGCAGCCAAGAAGAAGCCGAGAAAGAGCAGAGACAATGCACTCTATAAGCCCTCAGGCTCTGAATCTGAAGAGTCCGACGGTGTCGACTCGGACGAAGGCAAGCGGAAGAAGAAGGCCAAACTCGTCAAGGGCATGTCCTTGCCTATTATTGCTCCTTCCAAGACCATCCGCACCAAAAAACCTCGCCGACAAAGCTCTCGTCCCAATCTCAGCATATTAGGAGGCGAGGATTTGAGGAGTGTCAGTAACCTCGTCCAGGTCGACGAGGAGCCTTCCGTTCTTCCTCCATCTCGCGGACGAACGCGCAGCCGGAGTCGTAGCCATACCCCTCGAGCCCAAAGTTTGGGTGGTCACTCAACGGATTCAGCCGCCATAGAGCAAGAGCTAGACGATGCCCTAGGCGATGATGATTCGAACGCGTACACCGACCCCGAGGTGCGGGAGCAGTCTCGCGAAATGGCCGCCTCGCAACAGGTTTCTCGTAGCCAGACACAACCGGTTCATACCCACCCGCCCAAGCGACAGAACAAGGGCCTGGGGGTCGGTGCCGCTCTGGGTACCTTTGTCCGGTCTTCCGCACGAGCGCTGAACGCTATCAACAAGAAAATGAACTACGATACGAAGGTCCTCCTTACCATCCTCGTCTTGATATCTGCTATCTGGGCCGGCGTCTTCAGGTCTCCCAGCTCGATGCCCAAACCCGCTCCGATCCCCCAACCAACCAAGGCTTCAAGAGGCTTCTGGGGCTCTATTTTCCCTAGTCGGTCGGCACCTCCGCCTGGCCGTTATGAATATGTCCCGATGCCACAGTTCGATCTTCCTCCTGGTTCGCTTGAGGAGCTCATTGAGCGACTGGCCGTACTCGAGCGGGCTCAGCGGTCGGCGGACACTGCTATTGGCGATGTCACATCGCGTGTCGGAAATGTTGAGGGCTACGTCGGAAATGTTGACAAGCGAATTGGATACGTCGACACACGCATTGGCCAAGTAGAGGGACGACTCGGGAGCGTAGAAGGCCAATTCACCAAGGCGGACGAGCGAATTTCCAGGGTGGACGACCGATTCGATCAATACGACGTTCGGTTCCATCAGGTCGACTCGCGAGTGGAGCAAATTGGTGCGCGAGTCGGCGATGTCGATACCCTCGTCGGCAAGGTGGACGCGCGTGTTTCCCAGGTCGATTCCCGCATTGGAAAGGTGGACTCGAAGGTTGGACAGATGGATACGTGGGTGGAGCGGGCGGATGCTAGGATGGACCAGCTGGGTACACGGGTCGGGCACGTCGAGCAGTCTGGTAGCAAGGTCGGCAAGGCGGACGGGAAGCCGGGCGCTGTTGAGCCGCATGTGGTCAGGGAGATGGAGGCCCGGGCGCGCGACATTGATCTCAGAGCGAAGGAGATTGAAGGCCATGCCAAACGCTTTGAAGGACGAGCAAGGGAGATCGATGCCAAGGCCAACGAGATTGACGCAAAGACCAAAGAAATCGACTCCAAGACCAAGGAGCTCTCCGCCAAGTCCCGGGAGCACGACTCCAAATCCCGAGACTTGGAGTCCAAGCTGCGCGAGATCGAGTCCCGATTCAAGGATGCCGGCGGGTCCTGGTGGCCTCGTACCCGCACTAGTGGCCAACAACAAGAGCCGCTCTCGATTGGCTCCGAAGCCATGGACCAACTTGTCCAGCGCGCCGTTCTAGCAACAACCAAGGACACGGTCGCACGCGCCGATTTCGCTCTCTACACCGGCGGTGGCCGTGTCATTCCCGAATACACCTCTCCTACTTTCAGCGTCTCGCCGACGTCTGGCTGGCGCAAGATACTCGGTATCGGAACCGTCCAAGGCCGCTCACCTGCTGTCGCTCTCGTTCCCGATATCAATGTCGGCAACTGCTGGCCGTTCGCTGGTAGCCAAGGGCAAATTGCGGTACTCCTCAGCCGAAGCGTCAAGGTCGATGCAGTTACTATCGACCATGCTTCAAAGGAGGTCGCCTATGATCTTCGTGCGGCACCCAGAAAATTCGCTGTGTGGGGTTTGGTCGAGGGCGCGGACAATCTGGAGAAGCTAGCCAAGTACCAGGAGGAGCTCAAGGCACAAACGATCGGTACAGGCTCCGAGGGAGAAGTCGAAGACGTCGATGGCCCAGCATTCAAGCCAGCGCGTATCCTCCTGGCCGAGTTCGAGTACGATATCAACGCTGCGTCGCATATCCAGACATTCGAGGTTTCAGAGCGCGTCCGCCAGGCTGGAATCGATGTTGGTGTTGTGGTATTCCAGATTCGTAGCTCCTGGGGCGACCCAAATTTCACCTGTTTGTATCGCGTCCGGGTACACGGCGAGGCTATCGGGCCCAACATCAGTGGAGCGTAGGGTGGCTAGATGGGGAATTTATGATAATCACGAAAGCATGCATCTCGTTCCTTATTTTCTTTATAAAAGTTTCGCAGCTTCTGTTGTCTTGGCTTGGCGATATCCTTCTGGTCTACAGGCGCGTGCATAATGTGTACGGATATCCGTTTCTGTTGTCTCTATATATTTCCTATATCTCGATGTACGAGTGGAACAAAATGCACTTTTCACAATGGATTCATTCATTTACAAGTCGTATTCGGTACAGGATTGATTATAACTCATAGCGATGCAAATTTGTCGGCAGCCTGGAAGTGCTCAATCAGTGTTGTGGGTCGAAATCGTAACTCTGGGTGCGTACCTCGGTGAGTAGTTTGGCAGTAGCGGGTTCACGAGCGGAGTGTCCGGCATCCTATAGAAATCGAGTTTTGTACGAAACTCCAAGTACAAAATAGCTACAGGACTTACGGGAACGATGTGAAGTTCAATATCTGGCCATTTACGCTTGAGTTCCCACGCAGTGGTGGCCTGCACCACGTTAAATAGGGGTTATGTTACAACGTGGTCGATGAACTTACCGGGCAGACCACATCGTAGCGGCCTTGTACTACAATACACGGAATGTGACGGCTGCAATTTATATTAGTAGGCACGGTTTGAGGTATGAGCAGCATACAGGTGCATACATCTTGTCTATCGACTGCTGTTCTAGGAGTTGACCTTGACGCATGAAACCCTACTCATAAAGTCCGTTTAGCCATGTGATTAATAGATAAACAACGAAACGAACCTCGTTGACAAAATAATGATTCTCAATGCGAGCAAACGCACTTGGTAAATTGTGTTGTTAGCAATGACATAAAATTAGAAATCTAACATACTTGGCCCAGTCGTCCTCAGCAGCCTTAGCGATATACTCGGGATCCACGTGTAACTTGGATGTGGTCATTCTACACCAGATTAACGCGCTAGTAGTGCATGGGAGCATAACAACACCTACTCCCATGTAGACCACGCCCTGGCTGCGTTGAGGCGAACTTTTTCATCGTCAGAGTTGAGGAGCTTATTGTATGCCTTAACAAAGTCTCCATGTTCATCTTCAGGAACCGGGGCGACGTATTGCTCCCTGCCGACCGACAGTCAGGACCTTAAGTATCACGTAGGTTTGAGCCTACCAAGCCTCGGGGAACAAATGTGATGTTCCATTCTATGATCGTCGATGAACATCGTCACCACCAACTTGCCAAAGACTCCGTAGGTCTTACCTGATAGAAAAAGTCCAGCTCACTAACAAGGTATTAGCCATCTAAGTGAGTATTCCTCTACGGTCAAGCATACCTTTTACGCAATGTGAAGATCCCACTACAGTGCTCTCATTAAAAGCTAAATTTGAATACATAAGTTATGTAACCTACCGAAGAATTAACCCCTTCACGCGATCGGGATGTGTTTGCGCATATGCCAGGGACAAAGTGGATCCCTGCGAATTCGGTTCGGATTGCGGTCATAGATACGAGCTAGTGGCTTACCCAAGATCCACCGAAGACTACCCACTTATCAATGTTCAGATTTTCACGGAGCTTCTCGATATCGGCCACCAAATCCCAGGTGGTATTGGCTTCAAGGGAAGCGCTCCTACGCGGACCAAGAGTTAGCGACGAGACTCAAAGGTTGGGTAGTGACATACGGCTCCGACTTCCCACTTCCACGTTGGTCGAACAACACAATCTTATACTTTTCTGGATCAAAGTAGGTACGATCCGAGGGACTGACTCCGCCCCCCGGGCCACCTGTTGATCGACCTTTAAATTTTGGATACTTTAGTGGTACCACCCCCGATCCATACCATGCAAAAACACAACTAATAGCGGTTGTATGCTTCAGTAAGATCTATCAGATATAAATAAATCCTACCCACCTGGGTTTCCGTCCTTCTTTCCGCTTACTTCATAGCTTTTTCTGTCATCAGAGAAATTAACTGGTGCCAGAGTATATACCCACTAGAGTTTGTGTGGCGGCGATTGTGAAACCTCAAGCATCCCTGTTTCAAAGGGCGTTCCTTCCGGGTACTTATCTATCGTTGGGGCCATTTTAGCCGTCAAGTAACGCTTGGCTAGGATTTCGGTGAGTACGGGACGCGGTACGTTGTGTTTGTATGTCCAGTGGCGAGTTAGTATACCTCTGGAGACTATCGGGGCGCTGATCAACCTCTGCATCCTGTAGATGGAATCGGTTTAGAATCGTGATCACGTGCAGAAACCGCTACCACCACTCGGACCCACTCTTGCCAAGGATAACACCCTTCTGCCGAAGCTGGCTACGTTTCATCACTTTCATACTGGGTTATGGTGGGTAAAATGTATCCCATCCCTGTCAATTTGAACGCGGCAAATACATGCTTTTGAACTAAATACCCACCCGTCTCACCACGACAATCTGCTCTTTAAAGCACTTGCTGAGTGGCAGACGTAACCCTCTAGTAACTCTTCTTTTCCCACTTGATGCGATCTCACGGGTCCTGGTCCTGGGTGAATGGGGTTCTGAGACTGCGAAGCGTCGCGCGCTTTCGTCACTATATGCGTGTCTCCGCGTCCATCCCTTATCCACAGATGTCGTTCTGAACCTGTTGGCTGCTTTTTGCAGTTCATTTTATATTCATAGTGAAATCCAGACCAAAGAGGCGTCTTCCGCTTCTCGTATTCGGCACGCTCCTTATTTACTTGCGCGGAGTGTTGGCTATTTACTTGCCACCCAGCTCTTGAGGAACGATCACCGGCTTGCCGCAGTCAAACATATCGCAAGACGAATAGGTGACATCCTCCCGGTCCCCCCACCCCTGCTGGCAATTATTTCACTCTTCTTGAGCGTGGGCTCATTGGTTTACATTTCATGTTTGAGATAATCAGACTTGCTACAACTCAGAGCGAGACAAACTTGTCGGCGGCCTAATAACTCTTGATAAGCGGTCCGGTTTAGGATCCCTTGCCCTTTGTGCGTACCTCAGCGAGTAGTTTAGCTGTGCCTGGCTCACGAGCCGAGTGTCCGGCATCCTTTGGATACCGTGTCTCAGCACAAACTTCACGAAAATAGTTGTGCGTCTTACGGGAACGATGTGAAGCTCAATTTCAGGCCATTGGCATTTCAATTCCCATGCGGTCGTAGCCTGTGAAACACTGGATAAACCTAGTGGTGTGAGAGCCCAAGTTGAGTAAACCTACCGGGCAGACAACATCATAACGGCCCTGTACGACAATGCATGGGATATGCCGACTAGAACAGATACTAGTAAGGTTTTTGTGTCGACATGTTCAAATTATGTGGGCGTACATCTTGTCAATTGATTGTTTTTCCAAGAGTTGACCTTGACGCATAAATCCCTGTTTATTAAGACTGGTTAGTAATGCTGTTAACAAGTCAGCTGGAGGGTAACCTCATTAATGAAATAGTGATTCTCGATCCGAGCGAATGCGCTTTGTAGACCTTGCCATCAGTCGTGTAGAGTCAAAATGACTTCAACGCACTTAGCCCAGTTGTCATTGGCGGCCTTTGCAATCCCTTCTGGATCAATGTACAACCTGCATGTGGTCAATCTGCACTGCGTTAGTGGGCTGTGTAACGGGTACAAGACGACGCTCCTCACTCCCACAAGGACCATGCTTTGGCGGCGTTGAGTCGAACACTGTCCTCGTCAGAGTTTAAGAGCTTATTATATGCTTTGACAAAGTCACCACGCTCGGCTTCGGGGACTGGAGCAACATATTGTTCCCTAAAAAAAGCGAGTCAGGTCCTAACGATCGTACGGTCTACGTGCGATTAGGTTTACCAAGCTTCGGGAAACAAATGCGATGCCCCATTCTGTAACAAAGAATAGGCTTATACTTCTACCAATCCACCAACCTCCCGGGTACCGGACGGGTCCTCACCTGGTAGAAGAAATCAAGTTCGCTGGTAGAGGGTCAACTTATTCGACTAAAATAGCTCGTGTGTGACCGCACCTTTTACGCATCGTGAAAACCCCACTAGAAGCGATGCTATTAAAAAACGACGCTCTCAATAACGGACATATGACCTACCGAAGAATCAATGCTTTTACGTGATTAGGATGTGTTTGTGCGTATGCCAACGCTAAGGTGGACCCCTATGGATTTGGTTGAAACCGCGATCTTGGGTATCAGCTTGCCACTCACCCACGAGCCACCGAACACCACCCACTTATCTATACCCAGCCTTTCACGAAGCTTCTCGATATCGGATACCAGGTCCCAGGTGGTGTTGGCCTCAAGAGATGCGCTCCTATGAAAGCTGGTCAGCAACACGCCCGCAGAGAATTGGGTAGTGACGTACGGCTCCGACCTCCCACTTCCACGTTGGTCGAACAACACAATCTTGTACTTTTCTGGATCAAAGTAGGTACGATCCCGAGGACCAACTCCGCCTCCTGGACCTCCTGTTGGTGAAAGTTTGAACCGAATGTATACACACGGGAGTTCTCAGGGTGCGTACCGTGCAAGAATACAACTGGAAGTAGTTGTATGCTTCAAAAAGACTCGCCGGAAGGAATCATACTCACCTGGTTTGCCACTCTTATTTCCGCTCACTTCGTAGCTATGAACTCGGTTAAATAAATCATTGGCTGATCTTTGTTTCTACTTACTAGAGCTTATGTGGTGGTGACTCTGAGACTTCGAGCATTCCGGTCTCAAAAGGCGTCACCTGGGGGTATTTGGCTGTATCTGTAGACATGTTGTATTTCAGAATAGGGGTTGTATGGTACGAAATTTTGTATTGTGCGCAAGTATTTGAATCTATGCGACCAATAAAATCAATGAGAGCTCTTGGGAATTGTTGAGGTACAAATCAAAAGATGCCGATGCATGGACGCATAAATATAATTGGAACAGGGGTCACGTGCAATAACTGATTTCTGGCCGGGGCAAACCCCTAAGTCTACAAGCTTTATCCTAGGTTTAATCATACTTTGCAGCTCAAAGGCTTTCAACCTTGCGGAATGAGTAGAGCAGATGCATCCCGTCTCTTTGACTCTGGCAAAGATCTGCTCATTCAACTTAATTCCAGCACTCGTCCGCCTGACTACGACACCCTGCTGCCTGAAGCGATGCGTTGCCTCGACCAAGCCGTTGATTTGACTGAGAGGGAAGACCCTAGTTATAACAAGTATATACATTTTTGCGCCTCGGTCCACGCCCGGTGCCTTGAAAGGGTAGACTACTCTTCCATGCTCGACGCCCATCTCGCATCAGCCCCATTACTTGAAACTCTTGTTGGCTGGTATCAGAAACATAGATCCAATCCTTTAAAGGTCATCACATTGGTAGTTGAAGATCAAGCCTTGGATGATTTCTGGGATCAGCTTGGCAGCGTTCTTGATGAGCAATATAGCTTATCGCAGCAGCCACATTTACTAACGCCCGCGATCTTGGCAACTCATATTGATATATTTAACGAAGCTATTCGGCTCTCCTCCCGCAATGCCCGCCTGGAACGGTTTTGGCATCAATGTCGCGCCACTGTGTTGTACATGAGGATGGATTTATACAATCCCAGTGAAATTTCGCAATGCATTGGATCCATCTACAGGACATTACAATTAAACGAGGCTGCAAATCCCTCGTCTAGCGAGGTGGACTTGGATCGACCTCAAATGGTAGACAACACGTTGGTCGAAACCGATTATTTGGAACGGCGAGCTCTTTGGCTTCGAAGCTTAGCAGCCTTCTACATGTGCAGGTAAGTTGCTTTAAGAGTCAGTGTACCGTTTTAATCTTAATCATGTTTCAAGACATTTGTCTGACTTCAACCACAATTGGAGTATTTTTCAGTCAACCGGCAGCAACGAGTCTCTAGAAAATTCGATATCGGCAGCTCGTGAAGGCATCCTTTGGAGTAATAATACTGGTGTTCTACCTGGCGCCCGCTTCGAACTTCTCCTTGGCTGTGCCACCGCTCTATACGAAAGCTCCTCAGTCAACGGATCATCGGACGAGCTAGAAGAATCCTATGCATTGCTATGCGAGTCTTTGACATACACTATGATACCGGAAGCCCAAATTATGCCTGCAAGACAACTCGCTTCTACAGTTGCTGCGGATTTTGCAAGCGTACTTGCTGAAGAAAAGAATTCGGAGTTGTGGTTAAGATCGTTACAGTTGTGGCGACAGAGCGTTGACTGGACCGACTCCGAGGCACCTGAAATTCTCGCTCGGCGACTCTTTCAGCTCGGCCAAGTTGCTTCAAGGCTCTATAGCTACTCTGATCATGGGCTACCAGAGCACATATCGGAGGCCGCTGATGCATTCACACGCGCTACAGCCCTCACGGTTGAGCCGGGACTATTGGTTGGAATCCATTTTGAATGCATTCACACGCGCTACAGCCCTCACGGTTGAGCCGGGACTATTGGTTGGAATCCATTTTGAACGTGCCAATGCACTCTACAGTCGATTTCTTAAAACAGGACAGCATGATGACCTTACTAATAGCATCGTTTCTGGTGAAGCAGCATGCCATATTGTTCGCCAAATGCCATCGATGGCTGAGAATGCTCTAACCTGGATCGGCTGCTATACGCACGGATTCAAACTCACAAGGAGCATTCAAGAGAATATTCAAGGAAATGCAGCTGAACTTACTGCAAAGCTCCAATATGTCATCGATTTATTTCAATTGATCATTCCGCTCCCTCACGATCATCGCCTTAAAGCAATGGACCGCTTAGGGATAGCATATGCGTTACTTTCCCGCGTACAACGCCGCGCAGGAATGCCCACCAGTACTTGTTTGGATAGCCTGAACAAAGCACTCGAGATCCACGAGCAGACACTCAAAGAAACACCCACCGACGACAGCATCAATCCGGGCATTCAAGCTCAGCTTCACGCACGCCACGCACTCGTTGGGTCATGCTATCGCCAATTATCCAACTTGTTGGATATAAATAATCCACTTTATCTCCAATATATTGACTCGGCTGTCCACCATCTTCGCCGGGCTATGATACTTGGTGCACTTAGCTTGAGCAGCTCTGTGAACTGGCGAAAGCTCTAGAAGACCGCTACAATGCAAACGGTCAACAGACAGATATAGACGAGTGTGTCTCTCTACTTCTCCACAATCATAGCACCGACCCGCGCAAGCCAATTGTCGGTCACCCCAAGTCCGCCTTCGATTCTGCAATGCAACTGGTCCGGATATGCCGTGAACATGAACTCCATGACAAACTCCTTCCCGCCTACAAGCTCGTTTTATTTCGCTACGTAGATTGTCCCACCTAGGACTAACATCTATGGCGCGGCAACAGGCGTTAGTTGGGTACTCAGCAGGGCACGCATGCGACGCCGCTGCGTCCGCTCTTGCGGTCAATGATTATATTGCAGCCGTAGAAGTCCTGGAAGAAGGAAGGAGTTTGTTTTTCTCTCAGCTACTCCCCACCCAGATGGACACCGGCCCCATTCGCGCGCTTGATCCGGATTTGGCTACTGCTTTGGATGAAATCTTGGACAAAATCAAGAGATATTATAGAACCACAGACTCAAAGGGCTATAAGGCAACTCAGTATTATAATGAAGGGGGATTCGCAGACGACCTCGATGAAGTTAGCACTGATACGACCACAGAGAGCCGTGAGCTGCGGCGCTATGGCACCGAGCTAACTAGATACCTGGAGGATGTTCGTGCTTTGCCAGGTTACGAGAATTTCATGGAACTTAAACCATTCTCTCGCCTAAAGCAGGCAGCCCAGTATTGCCCCGTGGTGTTTCTCAACATAAGCCAATTTCGCTGTGACGCCATTATAATTGGTGGTCCAGACAAGACGCAAGAAGTGCTTCTTGTCCCACTTCGCACCTCGTGGGCCCAAATTCGCGATATCTCCCGCAACGTGCAACGGATCGTACGGCTTCAAGGCAGGGAGGTTCGCGGTGCAGCTGTGACCCGGAGGCAGAATCTGACTCGGATACGTTTCGCGACATGGTGCGGCCAGGCTCTGGAGGGGAGGTACCAACTCAAACGGTACACAATATCTTGCACCAGCTGTGGGACATGATCGTTCGACCGGTACTATCCGCTTTGGGTTACTTGGTGAGTCTGGGCTTGATCGTTTGTTATGCATATATAAATAAAAGCCGTTCAGCAAAGCTCTGGAGCAGGTCGGTCTCCAGAACATCTACCGCATGTATGCTGGTGCCCAGGTGGCCCATCGGCTACATTCCTACCTCTTCACGCAGCCGGTAATTACGCACTAGGAGAAGAGCACTGGGCCATGACTCACGTTGTTTCTGCTTACACCCCAACACTCTCTGCTTTGCTGCAGGCGCAGGAGCGCGAATCTCAAACCACGACAAAAGATGCCCGGATGCTTCTCATATCACAGCCTGCTTCACCCCCTAGCAATCCGCTGCCCTGTGTGGTTCAAGAACGGGATGGAATATTGAATTCCATGAGTCTAGCCGAGGCGCGTAGTCGCGTGACGGTCCTTCACCACAAGGACGGCCGAGTAGAAGATGTCGTTGCCCATCTTCCAGCTCATCAAATATTGCACCTCGCTTGTCACGGAAAGCAGGATCTGAAGGATGCCCTGGAGAGCGCGATATTATTATATAATGGCCAGCTGACTATCCGAGAAATTATCAAGACACCCCTGCCGGAGGCGGAGCTCGTGTACCTGTCGGCATGCCAAACAGCGACTGGTGAGTCCTGAAAACGTGTAGAGATAAAATTTCCTGCCTATGAGCATATTATATAGGTGACATAAACACACCGGATGAGTCTCTGAGCCTCGCTGGCGGGTTCTTGTTTGCTGGTTATAGGGGCGCAGTCGCCACGATGTGGTCCATCAATGACCAAGATGGAGCCGACGTTGCTCGGTCGTTCTACAAGCACTTACTTGGGCGGGATGGCACCCTTGCCATGGGCTCTGCCCTTGCATTACACTGTGCAATTCGAGAGCTTAGAAAAGCGAAGCCTAAGATTAGCCCAATTAGGTGGATCCCGTATCTGTATTTTGGGGTAACCGCCAGCGCGAGCTAGAATGTGTGTAGTTGACGTATTCAATGTATTTGGCGGTATTGTACAGGAAGCAATCGTTCTTATGTCATAGCTTAGGTTTGGGGGTATCGTCAAATACCTTGTTGAACAGAGCCTTCATTTCTCGCAAACTTTCCACCACTTTCGCCTTGAATTCGGCAGTGGAGGTTTCTGGCGCAGAGTACTTGGACTCTATCCCGAACTTGATGAGTTGAGGTCCCGCGAGATCTGTAGAGTGCCAAATACGTCAGCACGCCAAGCTACCCCTGCAGATCCCAAACGTACAATTTATACCATAACCATCGGGCCATACTGTTCCAAACCTGAGGATATTGTGAGATTACAACTTTAGGAGAAATGGCATAGTTCGTACCCGGTCCCAAGGAACCGTTCCCCAGAGCTTAGTCCACTTGTACTCAGCTTCCATTCCGAGCTCTTTGCATACAGCTCATCATCAAATAGAGGGCTCGTCTCCCCCGGCCGCAGCATTTGCTTCAACCCAAACAAGTGCCGATCGCAGCCTTTGCCCGTTGAGGCGTCGCGGGTGTACGTATTATGGGACGTTACGGCACGTTGAAGGGCAGCAAGCTTGGTTGAAGACTAGGTTTAGGAAGTGAGATCTTATGTTCACGAGGCAAAGGAGAACCAATCAACCTACCGAAGCATTTGGGTCAACCATTGCCTTCACAAATTCCCTGGTATCCGAGCTGTACGTTCGAATAACATCCGTTCGTCCGTGCTTGAACAGTCTTGTGGATGCAGTTTCATACGTAGCGGTGAATTCACCTCGCTGCTTATACCAAGCTAGCTGCAGTGCAACTGGATATATGCATCCGGAGAAACCTTGCCTATGCAATCCAGATTTACTCGCCGTTAGATCTAGCATGGCAACATGGCAACTATCAAAACACGAACCTGATTTCTTCATCCAATCAGCAGCGTACTCGGAAAACCAGAGCTGGCTCGCATCCGAATCCTCTACAATGGCCTTGGCGCGCTCTTCGGCCTGTAGGATCTCCCCCTTGATTACATCGTCGACAACCCAGTCGACTGGTTTCCAGCCTTGGCCGCCTTCACTCGCACCCACATACTCGACCCCACCCAACTTATTCGGCGACTCGCTGAACGCTGATGTGTCGATGTGTTCCGCAACGACGTAGTCCACAATAATACTAGGTATCAGAGCATCACATGGAGAGTGTTCACCATTCATTCCGGCACGTCCGTTCGATTCGACAGAGACGGTGAGCGACTTGTCAAACCAACGGTTGAGACCATGGAACCCCGATGAGGTGTTGCGGACTTGTGCGTCGAGTACTGGCTGCTTGTGCTCGTCGGAGCCCTGAGATTTCACAGATGAAGGCGGCAGTGTGTAAGGATCCAGGCTGATCGTGAATAGCGCCGTCTCGATGGCACTAAAGGACTCCCGGTTGTGATCGGACAGCGTGAGGAGATATTCGCGATTCTTTGGTAGAGAGGTTGAACGGACGGACCAATACACATGGGGAACAGTAGCTTACCTTGGCCCATTGATTTCTCTCATCGGCAGTCAAGACACCAACCCGCGTCGCTCGCTCGCCGTTTGCTTCCCTCTGCTGTACATCTTTCACGACATCCCATAGCCTACGCTCAAGCTCCTTGACGCCCACATTACGTCCCGCACCGTCGTAGGCCTGAATAGTGTAGCACCAATCATTGAGCATTACATGGATATGCCTGCCATTCTTTTCTGGCGGGATGGCATTGATCATATCGCAGTCGTGCTTTGGTATGCGAGTCAAGTTGAACAGCCTGCGAGCGGGACGGTTGAACCAAAGTCCTGTATAAGTACCAATGGACAGAACGCGATCGGGAAAGTGGGGTGAGCACGAACCGAGTGTACTGATGCATGCAGAACGGACCTGTTCGCGACGAGTCTGGGTGAATATCTTGTCTATCAATACACAACAAGGTAAATTGTAGACAAGTATGCTCGCTGAGACGTGCACTCACGCATCGATCCTCTCCTTGAAATTCATAAACCGTGATGCCAACCACGCTGCACGTCGTATTTGCCAGTTACCGATCTCGCCGCCTGTGGGAAGTTTCACACCATCTTCCAACGGACTTGCGCCATCATGGTTCCTGATATGTTCTGGGATAGTCGTATCATGGTGGAAGAGAAGCCACCAGTTGGAGTTGATGAGCAGTGGTGCGCGCCATTCGTGATAGGCTTTCTTGAGCCAAAGGTTATCATCAAGCCAGTTGTTCTCCGAAGCATTGTCGAGATCTACATTGGGCAAAACACAACATCGGCACAGCGCCATCAATAACGCTAGGCATGATTGCTCACCGATTAGTCTAGCTTGAGCAAGTTTACCGATGCCATTCTCAAACTCCTCGGCCATTCGTACTCGTTTCTGCATCTCCATAACAGCATTTGCACCGCTAGATTCAGCAAGAATAGGTTCTAGACTCTTCAGATATCTATCGAGGGTTGGACGTAGCTTGGGAACCGGGAGTTTGGGTAGCCCTCGCTGGTGTGCGAAAGTCGGGAGGCGTTCAGAGCGGCGAGGGGCATAGAGGGCGAACATTCTGGTGTTGCGAGAGAGATGTGGGGTATAGGTAGCCGCTTGCCGCAAAGTAAACATAATAATGACCTGGGACGACCGGGTAGAAGAGAGCAGTCGCGGTAAGACGGCCGGTTTCAGGTGCTTTAGAGCGGAGAAGTGAACGTGATATTCGAAATCAAATCGGGATCTAATTATCCGGCCAGAGCCGGAAATGAACTGGCATATGTTTGCTGTGATCCGACAACAATAGTATTCTTGACCAAAACATGCTGAAAACAACGAGTATAGCGGTAGTATACAGTATAGATTACAATTACATTATAACACAATCCTTATCCTTCTTGGGCTTCTTCCCAGCCTCGGCCAGCTGCTCAGCGGTAACACCACTCTGCGAAATTCGCATATTTGCCATTTGATTCGTGGGAGGTTGTGAATGTTGCTGATGCCCAGCTGCATAGACGGGTTGCCTCGTGTTTGCTTCGCGTCGTTGGCGTTCCTCGGCTTCTACCCGACGACGTTCATGTTCTTCCTCTTCGGCCTGTAGCCGACGTGCGATCTCAAAACTAAATGAAGTAGATCAATATGGGCAAACACTGATAGAAATTACAGAAATGGCATACTCTGATGCTTCAGTAGCAAGCGCCTCCACCTGTGCCTGTTCTCGTAACACCTGGTCTGCTGTGTGCCCAGCATAATCTCCTCCTGCAGTCCCAGTCGCCCTGAACCTTGAGTCCACAAAGAACGAGCCAGAGCCATCCACGTCACACAGGCTCTGAAATCGCGATATTGTTAGCATCCTGATGTACGCCCCATAGCCAGGTCGCAACAGCCCGGGACTTACCTCCCATGCAATCGCGCCCTCGTTGGCAAAGTTCGCGTCCGTCACTAGCGTCCAGAGCGATTGTTGTCCTTGCTCGTCGATTCGCTTGTAAAGTACGCCCAGATGTGAATTCCGGAACAAGCACACTAATTCACGCGCATGCATCGCGTTGAATAACGACTCAAGGCCATGGTAAGTGAGTTGCGTGGGGTTGGACTCCAAAAAGTCTCGAACGAGGAATGCTGGGTTGTATCAAGTAATTAGGCGGGGTGGCAGACGTATCCACGATTACTCACCTTCCTCGATCATTAGTCTTTCTTCCTCGCTCGTGGTTTCCGAAGGCTCGACCGAACCAGTTGCACCAGAACCTCCAGCACTTTCAACCATTCGTCCGCCCATGATTGCGTCGCAGTTAACGATGAGGTTTGTTGCGGCATCGTAGTCCTTGACTTTCTCTAGCGCCGCAAACGACGGTGACTGTGGATCAACTAGCCAGCCGTGAACAAGTCGTACGCCAGAGAGGTCAAAAAGCGTCGGAGCGTGCGTTGAAGATGAAGGGGAGGTTGCGAAAGCAGAAAGCGAGGTGAATACAGGTTAAGATCCATGCCACCTGGAAGTCGAAGAGATAACACGTCAGAGAGTCAAATGCAGGAACCGCAGGTGCCGATACAGTTCGTAGGTATAGCCGTGTGATGCGACGGAAAAATTAACTATGTAAGAACATGGACCACTGTCTCGGTCAGCTGTAAACACTCACGTTGGGTATGCGGGAGTGTAGACAGCGCCTTGGCAAGATCATCGGAGGTAGGATCTAACTGCGGAGACGCCAGTATGTGGTCTGCAACAAGTTCGGCAAGATATTCATAGCTGTAAAAGTATTCATACTCGTGTACTCTATGAAAATGTCAACGCATGACACTCACCCGACACTCTTACGACCCGGCGGTTGTATAACAATATCCCCACGAAGAATTAAGATGTTACCTTCACAGAGAGGGATATTATCGGAGAGTCATGCTTTAGCTGTGTTATTTAAACTCACATAAAGCAATTAATCCGCACGGTCCGTTCTCATTCTGGGTAATAATTTGTACAACAGGTCTGGTCTCATCGTCGGGTGGCCACTGAAGCTCTTTGAGCCTCCAAACATCAGCCGCGGACCGTCGAGCAGCTTCACGGTGCTCATTCCTCGGAACTTGTTGGGGGGTGGCAGTCTGGGGCGTGACACTCGGCTGCGGTGGTGGTTCATGTTGCTCGGTCTCTACGGCAGGAGGTTGATTTGGCGGCTGCTCAACAATTGGCGGTTGGGTATCATTAGAAGATTCGGGATGGGGTTCAAGTTGGGTCATGGATGTGGTTGCTGGGATTGAGATGGCTAGCCGCGCTGCGGGAGCGGCGCAGACGGTGCTGCCAAAACGGGCTGTGCTTTACTTCTATACAGGACCGCTTACGTTATTAGTCATAATTCCGGCATTTACAGCGCCTTGGGTTTCTGTAGCAGTCAATACACCATGGTAGCTCAAATCATGCGCATATTGTTACTCGTTTATAATCGTACTTCACTGCGAGTAATGGCTCGAATGCGACCACTCTATATAGCGAGTACGGGGATCGGACAGCCCGTGTAAGGCATCGATGATCCTATGGCGGAGTCCTGGTTTGCAACTGACTATGATAATACGTGTACTATGTTGCGCGGACCATTTATCTAAATTCAGTATCGATCCAACACTTTACAGTCCAAGCAACTAAAAGCCCATGGATGCAAGCTACAGTCACTAATCCTCGATACATTTTGAACACTATTCATTGTTATAAGTACAGTAATGCGACAGGAAAACATCGTTCAGAGGATTTTATGCAATTCAGTGGTGCTGTGTTTGATGCTCAGCCCTATCCGCCTTGACCTAAAGAATCGTTAGCAACGTGAAGGCTCATAAACAATCATATTCGACCCACCGCATCCTCGCTAGCCGTGTTGTGTGAAGCGCGGCGTGCTTGCTCGGCCCGGGCCCCCTTGTCGGATAGTGTACCCTGGGCATCCTCGGGGAGGGTAGCAGCAGCCTCTGCCAAAGCATCAGCTGCCTTCTTGGCCGTCTTTCCTAGGGCACCCAATGGCCCATCGATAGTGTCTTTGATGGAGGGCGAACTGGTATGTTCTTGAATCGTCTCACTCCAGCTATTGGGGTGCTTCTTCTTCACGTATTCTATGGTAGAGCTCGCCATCTCCTCAGGCGATCCCTCAGCCTTGTCGGCCTGTTCCGAGATAACGATGGTCAGCCAAACGGAGTTGCGGGATTAAGTATGACGACATACCTTAACATTGGCCTCTGAATCCGAAGCTAGGAGCTCGTTCCATCCTGGGGCATGCTTGTGCGCCGAGTGTTGCTCCCCACGAAGATTCTTTTGCTTCTCCTGCTCGAGGATCTTTGGTCACGAGTTAGTCCCGTCCGAATGTAGACACAAATACACGCCATGGATGCTAACCTCGGGGTCATTGCCATGCCTAGTGCTAGAGGGGGCGTTAGACTCTGTGGAAAGACAGACGTGTACAGTATGCACTTACGCAAAGCTTGAATATCTACAGGGTTTATGAGCGTGTTGAGCATGAGGATTGGTTTGCGAAATGAAACGTACCTAGGGGTCGGCGCGACAACGACGCGGCGAGTGGCGCTGAGGGTAGGACGAATCGTACGAGTGAACATGGCTGGTAGGTGAGAGTTGTGGTGCAACGGGCAATCTCCAAGAGGACCATCGCCTTTTAAACATTTGAAGAGCCCCGATTTGTAGAGGACCCCGGCCAACCATGATAGATCCCAGGTTTGTTTGGACAATGACGAAGAGGGACGTCACTCAGAAGAGCCACGGCGCTTCAGAATATTAGCTAAGCGCCATCCACACGTGACCGAGACACAAGCCAGCAAAGGAGTGGGTCTCTTGTGATCACTCCACGATATCTTTGGCCAAATCTCTGCCCTTTGCAATTCTGGTTGCAAGGCAGTAAATTCCACCCGACTCTTAGAACCAAACTACTTTTTCTTGTACTACCACTATGGCTGACCCCCAGGAGGTTGACGGCTGGATCGCGCAACTTGGGCAATGCAAGCAGCTCAGTGAACCTGATGTAAAACGACTATGTGAAAAGGTGAGCTTTATTCTTATTTTTTTCTCGAGTCTCGACACGGTCGTCTATGATGTTGTGCGGGGCGTTTGTGGGGCGTAGGGTTTGGACCGCGTCGTGATTGAGATCCATAATTGATAATCGCATATGCTGATTATCCGTCCGTTTTGCCGAAATCGTACGTCGCGTTCTCGACGCCACAACTAAATAGACGCGAGAAATATTAATGGAGGAGTCTAATGTGCAACCTGTGCGGTGCCCAGTGACGGTTTGTGGAGACATTCACGGCCAGTTTGTACGTATTGCGTCAGTCCATTTTTCGAGTCGCCCCTCACCGTCCAACGCGCGTAGCACGATCTTTCAGAGCTCTTCCGCATTGGCGGTAATTCCCCGATACCAACTACCTATTCATGGGCGACTACGTTGACCGAGGATATTATTCCGTCGAGACAGTTACCCTGCTTGTCACTCTTAAACTGCGATACCGTGATCGCGTGACTATCCTTCGGGGAACCACGAGTCGCGCCAAATCACCCAGGTTTATGGTTTCTACGACGAGTGCCTCCGCAAGTACGGCAATGCCAACGTGTGGAAATACTTTACGGATTTATTCGACTTCTTGCCCTTGACTGCACTAATTGATAACCAAGTACGCGTCTTGCTTAATTCGTGCAGAAGATCGTGCTAATCCATTAGTAGATCTTCTGTCTTCACGGCGGCCTTTCGCCTTCCATTGACACCCTTGACCACGTTCGAGGAATTGATCGCGTGCAGGAGGTTCCACATGAAGGGCCCATGTGTGACCTTCTTTGGTCAGACCCCGATGACCGTTGCGGTTGGGGTATATCCCCTCGCGGAGCTGGCTACACCTTCGGCCAGGATATCAGCGAGGCCTTCAACCATAACAACGGTTTGACGCTGGTGGCGAGAGCGCATCAACTCGTCATGGAGGGTAAGCTCGAATATTGGTACGGCGTGCTTAAGCTGATGATTGTTTCCGTCGCGCCACTAGGCTACAACTGGAGTCAGGACCGAAACGTCGTTACTATCTTCAGCGCGCCCAATTACTGCTACCGCTGTGGAAATCAAGCAGCAATTATGGAAATTGATGAGAAATTATCTTATACCTTGTATGTCACGTTCTTTCATCATACTTTGTCATTACTCTTCTCCGCGTCATCGACGTTCTTATGCTGACAATTTGTGCAGCCTTCAGTTCGACCCTGCGCCCCGTGCTGGCGAGCCTTTGGTTTCCAGACGTGTCCCGGACTACTTCCTGGTGAGCCTTTTCACATCCATCACTGACCGTGTATCCGCCCATCCCTTCCACATGCTCTCCTCCCTTCGCTTCTTCCTCTTTCACCCCTCTATACAAACGCTGACGATCAATGTTTCATTACAGTAATAAACCTTTGTAGCTACATATTCATGCGCAATCATTATTTCTCCTTGTGTCTAAATTTGGACTTCGAATTGAGCATGCACATGAAAGGGCGTTCATGGGTTTCAAGATTCCAACAATTGATCGAAAATGCGCGCATCGATGGTCCTCCCACATTCTATACCCTGTGCGAGGCAGGCTGATAGGGGTCACTGTGGGCGGTCTGAGTATGCGCCCACAGTAATAACCGCGCGTCCTTGGACTAAATAGGGCAAACTCTAGAGGAAATGAGCCATTAATATGAATTACTGGCCGGAGGCGGAAGGTACGCCGCGGAGTGCAATACATACGCCTTATGCGACAGACCCAGTGCAAGAACCAAAAAGTACAAACGATGGGCGAGACAACTTGAATAAAAGTGAGCAGGCATTTCTTCAACCAGCAGCCTACTGCCTTGCTCAACTTTTGCCATGTCTAGCTCCCTATACCAAACTCAATCCACACACACTCCCAGCTGCGCATCTACTGTGTGCCTGGTGCCTCACCCACAACGGGACTACGCTGCCACACTAGGCGACTTGGTATCAAAATACGGGTTTGTAGGGGCTCCCGTTCGCCCCACCACGGGCAAACAATCCTCGTCAACCAAAGGATGGAGGGGGGTCTTTTCGCGCCATGCGCATCGTGGGTGCCCCAAACAACCTGACATCTCGAGTCCCGAAATGACGAATACCGATTTTGGGACGTTGATGGACAAATACGGTGGTCAGATGCGCGTGCCGAATATGCTTTGAATTCTGGTAAGTTTTCTTGGGTCCGGCATTTGGCAAACAGCGATAATGACGTGCTGCAGTTGGCTCCGGTCTGGTTTTGTGTAATGAGATTCGTGTGTTTGTTGTGTCTTTAAACCTAAATGTATGCGTGTCCCAACCGACAGTGGATTACACGCGTTCCTGACTAATTGAATGGAAGCGTGAGCCCGAAATCGTGTGACTCGTCCAAACCTATATTTGACTACAATCTTGACATGGTGCCCTCGCTTGACAAAGTCATCCTTCGCCCCGCGACGCGAGATCAAGAGATTGAGTCGCGCAAGCTGACATCGGTGGCATGGGCCAAGTGGTATAATCTCGAGGAGTATTTACAGCACTTGGAATATCTTGATAAGTTGGATCATGCTGCGGGCGGGAAACTCGTTACTTGGTCAGTTCAAACACATAATCGTCATGTTTTGGTTCTAATGTTAGTCGTATAGGGTGCTTGTTCCGACTGATGATCCTCACGGACTGGAGGTTTTGAGTACTTGCCAGACGTGAGTGGGAAGTGTCACCCTGACTCGCAGCCACCAAACTAATCTGCTGGAGGTATGTAGGTACCGACGAAACATACTTGTGCTTCCTGCGAACGAAACCAAGTTGGTCTCTGAGATCGGGTACGGCATTGCATCCGTGTTTACGCCACAGAAGTATCGGGGTCGGGGTTATGCATCGCGGATGATGAGCCTGCTACACTTTGCGCTTGCTAAGCCTGGTGGGGTTCCTCCATTCCCTCCGGGGTGGGGGAAAGAGCCTCCTACTAGGGTGAACAAGCCGGGATTGGTATCTGTGCTATATAGCGGAATCGGTAATTACTATTCACGCTGCGCACCTGGAGATGGGGTTGGTTGGACTATCACTGGGGCCGATACCGTGGAATGGGTGGTACCCAGCGATGATAGCGTTGGACACAACGCCAAGATCGCTCCTGGGGTCG
Source organism: Ceratobasidium sp. AG-K (assembly GCA_037039685.1). Taxonomy (NCBI): domain Eukaryota; kingdom Fungi; phylum Basidiomycota; class Agaricomycetes; order Cantharellales; family Ceratobasidiaceae; genus Ceratobasidium; species Ceratobasidium sp. AG-K. The sequence continues at coordinate 1,110,040 of JAWNGF010000002.1, forward strand.
AGCTGCTTTCATTAGAAGAAGCGATTTCCGTCGTCGCAGCCGATGCTCCCCTTGTTGAACGTGACCTGGAGTCTCAAGCTCCGTCTTCCCAAGTACACTTTACATTCGAGCCAACCGCAGGGTGGTGCTGTTACCAAATGGCCCGAGACCAAGGATGCCCTCTATACCTCGCTTCTCCTCCCCAGGCCTGGGGTGCGCGCATCAAAATTGGCGACGAGATTCACTTTATCGTTTGGACGTACCGTCCTCGACCAGAGAATGCTCGTAGGCTGGTGGTAGTCACTCTCCGTGCCTCTCCAAAGGCCTTCCCATTCCTTCTGGCTGCCGCGATGTCTGTAGCACAGAGGGAGAAGCACAACATAGTTCAAGCCTGGAGATTGGATCAATCGCTGTTGCCAGCTATTAGAGAGACGGGGGGACAGATTCATGAGAGGACGGAGCAGTTGCCAGCGCTAAAATGGTACGGTCCGGAAGAGCTTTCGGGTGTTGCTTGGGAAGGGAATAACAAGTGAGTGTCGCAGTCGTTGACTTCTGTCTGTAAAGAAATGCGCTGCTAACTTTATCACGCAGGCTGCATTGGTGTTGAGCTCTGATTACTTGACAGGGTCAATATTTGCCATCAGTGTGACCCAGATTTGCCTCCTACATCCATGTCCAAAGCGTCTCTCGGGGTGTATGCGCAGCTCTACAAACGTTATAGTTGATATAATTGAAATATGCCCCGCCAAATGCACTTGGGAGTATATAGAACCCTAATTTCAACTCGTCCGTCTGCATTATGGCAAGTTCCTGTTTGTCTACCCACTAGCACCAATGCAACCTTTGCGACGACGATTAACCATTCAATTCGATTTCATAGAGGTGTATTATAACCACTCACTTGTTGTTTCCAAACCAGACGACCTCCCCAGGTTGGCCATACCATTTCATGGCTGGTAGATGTTCGCTCCTTTCGTAGGTACGCCCTCCCAAACTCTCTGCCACTGAAGCAAGTGATTTATCTAGGTTCCAGGACTCGATCACGGTGTGTTGCTCTTCCCTACAGGCCCACCTCATTGCAGAAAATAGGTCCTGAAACGTTTCAGAGGTCGCTCGAATGTTCACAATAATGAGCTTGCGAGTCGGGGCCGTTTCATACGTCCATACGATAAAGTGCGTTTCGCCCTGGAAAGTCATGCGGGCCCCCCAGTTTTTGGGAGGGGAAGCCACGTATAGCGGGTGTTCATCGTCTCGGTGCATCTGGAAATGGCACCAAGCCGCAGTTGGCTGAAAAGCAAAGTGTATGCGCGATGAGGGTCCGTTAGATTCCAGATCGCGCTTGAAGAGATCGAAGTCGCCGGTAGCGACGTTCACCGCTTCGTTTCTTGATAACAACCGGACATGCGGAGGCGGGCCGACGTTGTCCTCGCCAATAGTCCATTCAGTCGTCGTGGGACTCACAATAGTCCAGCCGGTTCCCTCTCCTGGGGCACACCGCTCGTAGAATCTTCCCACGTCGCTATACAGGACCGAAACGGTACCCGGATGTTCGACTCGTGTAGGTGGGCTCGATCCCCATGCTGAAGGAAACGAGGGAACTCCATTGGGCTTGGCAATCGCAAAATGCAGTAAGCTCATCATGCGCCCCGCATACCCTTTGCCTCTGTATTTCACAGGTGTAAACACAGAAGCAATCCCATACCCAACGGAAGAGACTGCAGCTGTTTCATTGGCAGGGAGGACAAATATGTCTCGTCGATACCTAGAGTAGATATCGGTAGGGAACTCAAGGTCCCGCCCCTTTAAAATTGATTACTTACGTTTCGCATGCACTCAAGAAATCCAAGGTCTCAGGATCATCTGCTGGCACCAACACCCTATAAACGTCCAAGAGATTTTTCAGTTCCAGATCACATGTCACTATTCCAGTCTCACCAAGCTATTAGCTTTCCACCTTTAGCGTGATCTAACTCCTCGGCCTCTTCGTCCCGCCGCAAGTATTGTTCGAGGGTGAGCCACTTGGCCCATTCTACGGAAGACCTTTTTCTGGCTTCGATAGTCTGTGCCTTTGACGCTGGCTTGAGCGTTAGCTGGTCGAGTGCAAGCGCCATGATTGTGGTTGAAGTCGAGAGATAAATATGGGCACGTGATTCATTTCTTATAGTGTCCTACAACTGGGTGCAGGCAAGTACAAACATTAAGCGCTTACAAGCTACATCAGCCCAAAGCGAACGTGCGTCCGCTAGGCCGCTTCGCCATTTTCTACCCCTAGCACCTGCCACAGAACGATTTCCTGACCAAATGGTCTTCTTGATCCAAGCAAGCTCTGTGGTGCCTCGTACTTGTTTTTGGGCGCACGTACTTCCTCGACCACCTTCAAATAAACACGTCCAACTCGCGCTAGAGCGGACTGGTGAATACTCGTGGCGATTCGTGGATTGGATGCCCGGAGGAGAGCAAGTCGAGGTGAAGAGGTCGGATCGAGTACAGAAAGAAATGCATCAAAGGATGTGAGTGCAGCCGTCAGTTCCGGAGCGGACGCGCTTGGTAGCCGAGACAATGGTTCCTTTGTGCGTGTAAGTTTTTTTTATTAAAGTTCCACAAATGGTTTGTACTCACATCGGGGTCTTTGGTGTTTATGCACTTGTACAAATCTTGGAGCCCAGACTCTGCGAGCATGTCGTCCAACTTCCCAGCCCGTATGTGATAAGTATATGCTACAGCGCAGAATGAGTGCTTACATGTTCGTCGATAAGGCTTGCCTGATACTCGGTGATTAGTTGGTCAAGCTCGGATGCCCTTGCAGCGGTAAAAGAAAATCCGCTCAATACTCCCTACCCAGCTACGATTAGAATGCATATATGTAGAACCAACTTAGACTCACCTGAAGGTAAGTGAGGCAATTAATCATAAATATGGATGTCTCCCATTTCCCTCCTTTTTCGCGCAGACCAGCCATGCGTCGACACATTTCTAGCATTGGGTCTACCATTGCACCAAGTGTGGCGTCGAAATTCTGCATTCCACCGTCTGAGACAGCTCCGCCCTGATGCTCATCATGGAGGAGCGAGGAGTCATACACGACCATGATCTCTTTGAGTACCTGGGTAGCATCGCGCAGGGAAGCTGGCGCAGCCAGATCATCGTCTGCAGGCTAGGTTTTGTGTGATCAGGATTGCGACATCTATCGTATAAGCCATAACCCACATGCAGAAAGCGTAGCAGACTGCGTCCGTGAGCAGCCAAGGTGTCGAAAAAGACAGTATATGCAACTTCAGTTAACCTATTTATAGGTCCGTTTGCGTCATTGCTATTTGCGAGGGAATTACTCACTCTGTAAGCGCCCTGGATAAGATCGCCTCTTCACCGACGGTGCGCCTCATAGTAGTCATGTAAAATTCGAGAAGATTTGCAATCTTATAGGAGGTGATGCTTCCCTCTTGGGATCGTATTGTTTGTTGTACTCGAACCTGAAAATGTTAACACGCATCCGACGCGTTAAAACGTTATCACTACCTTGAGTGGTGTACAAAGCTTCTCAAGGTCCTCATCCATAAGTACCCGAATCCAAGATTCTTCTTCTCCGCTCTTTGGTTCCCGTACGCTGCCGACCATTCTTCGCTCCCCTTTGACGCCGAATAGTCCGTCTAAAAATTCACGTTCACCAGCCATAGCCTGACAAAACGATTAATGATTGGGGGACACATCAAGAATAAGCCATCGCACCTGGTGGACCCAGGCGAGCATATCACCAACGTATCGGGTTGGGTCATGCGCGTGAAGTTCAATGGGCCGAGGAAGCCCACTGGGTCCTCCACGAGTAAGAGCGGCAAGGAACGCGTTTAATAGCGTTGCTTGACGAACGGACGCAAGTACGTCCAAAGCCTCTCTACAAGCCGTAAGTATGCATATTGGATTCAATAATTACTCTTACTGTAAAAGAGCAGGTCTTTTTCTTAAGCGGCGTACAGCTTCAGTCATGATCGGCTCAACCTCAACGTGGGCGTCGCGGCCAAGTTTTCTAAATTCAAACAAGCACCATCGCTGGAGCTTTTGGAAACCTTCTTCGAGCCTTTCCGAAGTGGATGACATTATATCTAGTCTATATGGGTATTTAATCACCCCTAGGACAATCCTCTACGAGTTACTTACCCGGCTTTTGTCTCGCCCCCTTCCCCGGTCATCAAAACATGGCAATCCTCTCGAATACGTTCAAGCTTGTCCATAGAATCAAACATTCTTTTGCCGACTGGAACATCTCGGGATGTAATGGCCTCTAGTTCGATTGCGCTTAGGGTGAACCGATCTAGGAATAGTGTAATAATTTCCTGGCGGGTGTTTGTTGTTTGTTGTTGAGCGCGCAAACCCTCAGCACGCTCTAACAAGTATTTGCATGACTGGTTAGTGGTCCTCAGGCGGGTTTCCATGGCTTCGCATTGAGAGTTCATGATTTGGACATGTTCTCTCAGCATGTCTAGTTTCTGTATGCTATTGAGTATGCGACTCGAGTTACAATTGAATATGCTCACCTTATCTACTTCAGCGAATGCTTCGAGGAATTTTCGACCCCCATCTGCTAGCCGTCCTTCAACATCGCGTTGGAGACTTTGACGGGCTCGTGCAGCAGTGGTACCTGCACCAGGCCCAACAGCAGCAGTCGACCGAGCCTTGCTTGGCCACTTCACAGCCCACGGATCGTCTTCGTCATCCACATCACTATCAGAGTCTCCTCCAGGTGTAATTTTGTTTTCGTGTCTAGTAGCTGGCGCATCCACTTCATTCTCGGGAGGGTAGTATTCGGCTAAAGTCTCAAATGCCTCGCAAGTAGAAGGGTCATCAAAATTGGCCCCTAAGACCTTATAGATACGCAGAGAGAGAGGATTACGCGTCGTGGAGGGAGTATTTCCAGGTGCCTTGCGACTAGAGGGGCTCAGCGCGGGGGCGTTTAGCCTAGAAGGAGGCACAGCAGAGGTCGGGCTTGCCATATAAATGGATTTGATGGCCAATGTCGACGACAAGTCAACGTTTACCATTGTTTACTACTATATTATATTTTCAATTATGAGGCAATTTCTCCTCAAATAGGATCAAAATGTCGGTACATAAATAGTCGCTAGGTCGATGAACAGACCTGAGTACATGCAAGTTTATAAGAGAAAGGACTGAATCATAATTAGTATTTAATCTATGCGTTGAGTTACGTCGGTTTGCCTTGGTTGTCGCTCAATGGACTAAAATGTGCTCAGCACATGCTTGAGGTACTCGACAAACAACCGCGCTGAGGTACCTCATATATCGCTCTCGAAAATAAGCGACAAACGGGGGATCAAGGAAATTGAATTTAGGAACGAAATGTGACGTTGGCCGCATGGCCTTGTGAGGACAAGGTAGTAATATTTGGTGAACACGGACCACAATCCTTTCTTATGGTCCACATCTGGTCTTAGGTAACAATACTGGCGGACGGAGATGCGAGTCGCGTCCTCCTCACGATAAATGTACAATCGTTCAAGGGGTTTCATGCTTGAACCACACCAAGCAATCATAACGTCAGCTCGCAATTCCGAACCTTTGCTTTATTTGGGAGACGACGTTTGGATCTCCGGTGTTCTGTGTGTACTTTGTGAGCAATGGGGAGTCGGCTTAGATATCACACACGAACCTTGGATAAATCATCACTAATCTTGACGCATGGCACGCCCTCCACCGATGCAAGTTTAATTACCATATTTAAAGGCTTACTCTTCTCGCCGTTATCGAGTCGCTTGTAGTCATTGGTGAAGAAGGTGCCGATGCCAAAAGCACCTTTCAGGATCCATCAGTTAGAAAGAAACTGCCGGGAGAAAGCAAACTCACCAATAAAGCCCTGCTGATCAATCGCTTTCCGGATCTTTAGAGTAGTTTCTACATCCAAGCTGTCGGAGAAAACGATGACCTTTGTTCGGTGGTCGATCCCTAGGCGCTCGTAGACGGCCCGAGCCTTTGATATGAACTCAATTGGGTCGCCACTATCTTGCCGCAAGCCCCTCCAGCGTTTGGCACGTTCTACGTCCTCTTCAAAATTCTTGACGAAACACGTGAGTGGAGTTTAATCCCTCGGGGGTACTTCAGACCCACCTTGTTGAAGACATCAGTGGAGAAGGTATCTGTCAGAGCAATATGCAAGGCATTGGACTTTGTAGTCGGGTATGCTGACTCCCATAGGTCCAATGCAAGGCCATTTGCGTTCTCGTACCCACGAATTGCGGCAATCTAAACAATGTTTAAGCCCGGGCTTCCACTCGCGCGGAAGGTTAGACTCACGCCCATAATCCATTCACTTCAATGCGTTCGCTATCAGTAGGCGTACCGTACGCATCGAAGCGGACCTACTGAGCAATTGTCCCCATGGCGGCAAGTTTGTATTTCATAGCAAAGTGAGGCTATCGCCGGCGTTAGGACTGTCACCCGAAAGTAGGCTTGATCTCACTCACATTGCTCGTGCTTGTGAGCTTTCCCCGAGCACCCTCTCCACTGAATTGCTGATTACCCCGAATCAGACCCTGAAGCACCAAATCTTGGCCATGATAAGACCTGCGTCTCCGAGTTCCAAAATCACTAAATGAAACTCCAGCCTGGATCAACGTCTTGGCCTTTTGGTACGCGAGTTCTAAACTTATGTCAGATTACTAGTTTGCCGTCGGTCTAACCAACGTACCCTCTTGACCATCGTATGACCAGCCCCGATCTACTGTTAAAAAGAACGCCTCGCTGAGGACGGACATAATGGGAACTTCATAAAGTATCGTCTCAACCCAGAGTCCAGTGATGTCCATTGTGATGTATCCTTCTTCAACCTCTGCACCAGCTTGGCTTGTGACGTGGAGTTCCATTTTGACTTGTTCTTCTGGGCGAAGTCGAAATGAGCTAAGATACTTGATGTAGTCTTCCGTAAAGTAGGGGCAGTTGGCCCTCAGCCACTCAGCCTCCTCGGGTTTGAGTTGAAGTTCTGCCAGGCCTGCAGACAAATGCGCAAATTATGACAAGTAGGGCTAGCAAGTACCCACGATTTACGGACTGCTTTGCAAGGTTAAAGCAGTCGCGTGAGAATAGCATTTCTTTCGCTCGATTGGTAAATTTATAAGTGACGTTGGTTTTAGGAAAGTGTTGAAGAACAGCTTGTTGCATAGTAAGCTTACGATAATGGCATACATAGTGAGCAATCGTTGTATGTGACTTGGCAAAACACTTACTTTGTACAGGTCCGTGTCCAGAATCGACCTTGGACGAAAGTCCGTGGTACTTTCGAGATCCGCCATTATACCGATTGTCCAGTTGATGAGGAGAGCTGAGTGGTGGACGAAATGAAGTGTGGGGCCTTCCAGTTCCGCAGTCTCATGAAATTTCTAAGCACGAGGAACGTTTGATAGACAAAACCTACACCGGTACCGAACGAGAGCGGTCCTAGCATTATTTATATCGACTTGAACATCAGTTATTGGAAATTGATAAGAGATTGGAAGATATTGTCCCGGGTTGTATGCATTGTTGCGGCCTCAACGTGAACGATATAGTGGGTCATCGTGACACACAGAAAGTGGTGTAAACCCAGATAGGTAGACACACGAAGCGCACATATACATAACATAATATGACATAACCGTGACAACGACTGTGCCGGGACGAGTGCTACCTCCTGCTGGATAGTTTCTCCCTGAGCTGGGAGAAATCGCCACTGTTTAGCCAGCAAGCATTCCAGTCAACGAGTGCCTCGGCATTCTCTCTGGAGCCGCGAAGGGTCAATCGGACTCGCTATGAACAGCTAGGTTCCGCGACATACCTAACGCGATTATCGTACAACTCTCGTTTCGATTCGTCAGGTGGGACCCATCCATCAACTTCCTCATGAACCAAAGTATCGTATACGGATGCGACAACTGAAGCGAGTGTGGTCTGACGAGATATCAGCCCACGTCGACTGCCTGGCGAGGGGGATGGCGACGGCGAGCCTGGCGGTGAACCATCAATGTCACAACTCGGGCATCTAATAAGCTGAGGCGCAAATGACGGGTTGGGTATTTCTTCGGGAAGAGAGTCGAGAATATGCCGAATGATGCAGAGACAGCAGAACGAGTGCCCGCAGTGGGTACTTGTAAGCGCGTGTGGATCAGCCCTATAAGAAGCCACTAGTAAGTAAGCAAGCGACAGAACGAGAGTAGGGCGCGTACATGAGCTCCGAACACCTGGAGAGACCAAAAAGAGTCAGTCAGCATTTTGTCCAACAAAAACCATGCCAAGGGAAGCTGAAAGTGCACATTCAAACAACACCAAACACAGACTCGAACGCACTCGAGGAATCCCGACCCACAGTTCACACCGCATTTTCTCCATCAGATCGTTCAAAACGTCTGCAGCTACTACCCGAGTTATGTCGGTCGATGCTTGTCTTTTGGTCCTTTTCGCCGCTGGAAGTGTCGGATCCCCTCCGATTGCGTGAATGTCATTGCTAATATGTCGACTTCGGCCTCGGCCCCGCAAGATGTCATCATCGCTGCTATTGCGCGCGACGTTGAGGGGAGAAAACAGACGTGCACCCAATGGAGTGTTTCGCGGGCTACCGATTCGTTGAAACGCGCGCACAGCGTCTGGAGATGGAGAACCCCATTGTTGCGCAAGCGTTTCGAGCCCAAGCTCCAGTGCTGTTTTGTGAATCCTTGGTGGGCTAGGTGTTCGTGGGTTGACCAACCCGAGGGCTGAAATGGTCGGCGATGCTGCCCGCGATGTGTCGAGAGGAAAGCCAAGAGGTAGTGCGGGCGGAGGGAGCGCGCTGAAGCTGAGAGGGGCATGCATCCCGGCAGAGGCAAATGGGCGTGGACTGTTGAGTGGTGAAAGTGTGGACCCCAGCCCGGCACCAGAGCTGGCAAAGTTTATGAATTCTCTGAGTTCAAATGATTCCTTGGCTCTTGAAAATATCATAGACGAGAGTGCATGTTGGGCCATGGGTTGGATGGGGTCAACGATCAGCTTGTCTCGATTGGCAATCGCTGCGTCCACTGCCTCTTGGTTTTCGAGGATCATAAACGTGCGGACACCAAAGCTATCGAAAAAATAGCCAGCGTCGCGTCTGATAGAGTATTAACCAGAGATTAATTGGGGCTCTGAGATATAATTATCAGACGCACCCATTCAAACGATCGCACAGAGCCTCCATCGCGTCTCTGAGCTGGTCCTCCTGGAAACTTCAGGATGGCAAATTGCGGAGGATAAAGATACGGCTACAGACGACTCGCTCAGTAGGAACATACCTGGAAGGTGGGCCGTAGATCTCTAAGATATGGTCCTCTTGGATGTCCTTGAGGGGAGGGAGCGGTGGGTGGCCCACCTGGACCTTTGGGGGCAGTTTTGGTGGGGAAGTAAAGACATCTGTACCATTCATGCTCGTGGAAACAATATAGTTAGATCATACAATGGACTAGAATCAAGGAGCCGTAGAGTAGATACGCGTAAAATGTCGTTAGGTCGAGTATTACAAGATAAGAACAGCAGGTCGAGGTCCAGACGTCCCATGAGCCGCCATCAGAACACGCGCCGTGACAAATTCACCATAACACGTGCCCAAGTCCCACACTCATTGTTCGGCATTGCTTTTCAAAACGGGCCTGGAACTTAATCTCGGTCCGCTCACCAGCGCACTGTCCCGTTTGCGCGCCACGGGCATACGAATAGTCATATCGCCGCCCCAAATCAAGCTTTCACTTTTTAGAATAGTGTGGTGCCCGGATGACGCACGAGTAGCACCATCAACTCCAACGTCGACATGGAATACGTCACTATAGTGACATCATGTGGTGGATCTGCAGCGTATATAGAGACGCTTGCCGCCTCTCTTACCAACTACACAACACACTCAGCCACTACCAACTACCTAATACACTCGAATATCTACCATGGACACTGCGAGCCGCGTTCCCGCCCAAGGCCGTGAGTATAGCCGTCCGATCTTATTCCGGCAACTGAATCTCCCACTAGCTACCTTTGACGCCAACCAAAACGTGATCCACAACGAGGCCGCCCCCAATTCGACCTCCAACGCGGGATTCGGTTTACCCACGACCGCGACCAATAACACCACCACAACCGGAACGACCGAGAACGCACCTGGGTACCTCCAACAGGCGCGTGAGACTCTTGCGTCTCTCGCCGGTACCGTTCAGAATGCTGTCGGAATCGGTAAGCACTCGTGAACACTATTTCGGCCGTGATCTCATTGTCGCTTTCAGATACTCCCGCATCTACACTCCACGGTATTGCCAACAACGCGAAAATCGACGCCTCGATGCCCTCGTCCGAGGCCTCTGGTGCCAAGCCAGGTGAACGCGTTGGTGGTGTAGGTGCCCTACCCGGAGATGCCAAGGAGGAGGGTGTTGCCCGTCTACCAGACGAGCGCACAAGCGTACCTAGCCGTGAGCTCGAGGGAACCTTCCCCGGAGAGAAGACCAGTGGAGTCGGCGCTCTTCCAGGCAATTTCAACGAGAGCGGAGTTGCACTCTTGCCCGATGAACGAAGTAGGCTTACTCTAAAACCTTGCTGGGACCGTATCTGATTACCTCTATCTGAATAGATCTTCAAGCCAAGGAATCCATTGGAGCTTCGACCCACGCCGCTGCGCATCCCTCGTCCGAGAACCCAGACAGGAGGGATCTTAAGGCTGCGGCCGCTCATCCCATTGAGACTGCCAAAGCTCACCCCGAGAACCCAGAGAAGAGGGATCTCAAGACCGCGGCTGCTCACCCCATCGAGACTGCTAAAGCTCGCCGCGGTTCCACTTCTTCGTCTTCGTCGTCTGAGGGCGAGGAGGCCCCAGGTGTACCCAAGAAGAAGACCTCCTTGAAGAACAAGCTCGCTGGTGGCATGAAGACTGCCATGGGCAAGGTCAAGAAGGACGAGGAGATGATTGCTGAGGGTCAGGCCCAGCGTGGTCACTAAATTCTAGGTGCATAATCAACGCTAATGACGTCACGATTTCAATTGTATCAATAGTTTTCGCATAATATACCTGAAATAACTTGACCTAAATGTCACCCGCTTGATTATCATGAGAGCGCTACAGACGCAAATCGAACCTCGAACCTGTTTGACCGCCCTCATTTGCCTGATAACCGTGGCATGGGTATTTTTGCGCTACTATTTGTGGGCGTCAAAAACGAGCAGATGCACTCAGAAGCATATAGATCGCGAAGACCTGGGGCACCAATTAGACAAGAGTAAAAGGAAATCTCCGGTTGAACGTACGGGCTAGATAGGGTATATGCGGATTTCACTCGCTGACTGGACCTAAATAATATCAGCGGTGCATTTGCGAGTGAAATATGTTGAGCTGAAGAACGAATTCGATCGCGGAAGCGGTTCCTATCAGCGCGGATGGAGGGATAGTTGACTTGGATCGGTTGATTCAGTCTGTGCAAATCCAACGTTTCCGGGTGCACGCCTTGCGACTCAGTCTCGCAGCCCCTGCTCTAAAAACAATACCCTCTTGGCAACCACCATAACCATCTGAAGTTCTTTTGCCAAGAAAATCGAGTAGACTTTTGTTTCTAAGACTACTAGCCCCCACGTGCGGTCAGGTTACCCATCACCAAATTGAGTGACAGTCAAGGACAATCCTCGACTTAGCGTCAAGCCATACAAAAGTCGTATTAATTTAACCGTGATCATTTCGCCTAGTTTGCTCGCTTTTTGAACATGAGCTTAATATCGATGGGCACTATTGTGATCTCCGCCCGCTAGCGAAGTAGCATATCCTTTCGAGTTTCCCACGTCATATCCATCATACTGTCGTTGCACCGTATATCCCAATCCTGCGCAAGCGCTGCGATCACTCGTACCCCTTCTGCAATTGCAAACCCGCGACCGATACATGCACGAGAACCAGTTGAGAATGACATGAATGCATGCCTTGGCCAGTCAGGCTCCAGGAATCGACTTGGGTCGAACTCTGTGGTATTTGGTCCCCAGTAGTGTGCTTCAAACGGGCATTTATAAGTGGTTGGCGTTGAAAACGCTGTCCGAGGTACCCACTATTCATATGCAGCGCATAAATGTTCGCAACAACACAACTTCCCTTGGATACAGGCACGCTGAATGATTGGTCAAACTTGTGGCCTTCCGGGTTATTTGGGTACCTTCTGGTTCCCGGAAGTATGGTATCTTTTCCTACAGTGCGTGGCATCACGGGCCCGGCGGGGAAATGACGCATGGCCTCGTTGAAAACCGCCTGGGTGTAGATCTAGAGCAGCGCATATAAGCCTAGGACATAGTCGTGCGCGTATGCTTACAAGCTGATGAAAATCATCTTTGTAATGTGATGCACTCCTGTTCGCTGAATCAACGGGGCGCAAGGCCAGAGCTTGCCCGCTTCCTCGCGGGCCTGGGCATGGATGCGAGGATATAGTGCGAAAATCGCAGTCACGAAAGCGAGCGTATGTGCGGTAGTCTCTGCGAGGATTTTGAGATCCTGCTTGGGAAATTAATTTCCAAGTTCGTAAACGCACCATGACCTGCGAGCAAAAATATCTAGGGGAGGCCCGTTAATACCTGGGAGCTCGAGCTTCATAATAAGTAGATCATTGACTTACGTATACATTCGACAAGAGCTCGCGCGGTGAATTTTTTTGGTTTTCTTCCAGCGAGCTATTCACTTGTAGCAAGCCCTGTAATAAGCTACCTTGCCCTACAATTGCGCCAAACTTGGAATCGCCATCGACGGTTTGACTAAACCGTTGTTCAACCATGTAATTAAAATGCCGCTCCATTTCCTCAAACGCGAGCTTCGTCCTTTCAAATACTGGCACTGGGAACCAGTATGCCCAAGATGAAATGATACTGCGCCATATGGTCAAGCTAACTGCTTGGGTGACTGACGTCGAGAATGGGAGTCTGGCGGATATACTACTTTTCTCAAATGCGCTATCCCATGGAAAGTATTCCCCAGATCCAACCGATGGAATGATATTGAGTGCGACCTTGTTCGATTTGTCAAGCAAAGCAAACGTTGTGGCACGAATATATCATCCACACCTTGCTTAATGCTTCGACAGTATCCACTTCCACTTCATCCCCGCCAGTGTTTTTAATGGCGTCAAACCACTCCCCCAGTGTGCGATTCGCTCCCTCCCAGGCTAGGGAGTTGCTTTTCTGCGCGCCTATGATAAAAATACACAGGAAGATGGGATAGACATACATTGATTAATGCCGACCTAGAAGCTCGCCGGTACCGCTTCCATAGCTTTCCCTCGCTGGCGACAGTATTCGGGTCATGAAACATGAGTACTTCATACTAATACCACTACTTAGTTATCGATGTAAATCTCTGGCACTAGACTTACTACCGACATGTCCTTCCGGAATGTCGTTTCGTGCAGCTCTAGGATTAGGCGACAGGTCTCGGCATTCGCGAACCAAGTTGTGGGCGATGGCATTTCCATTTCTGCGACACCCAGGACTGTCGAGCCAGCCTGGTCATATGGCCTGAACCCCGCGTGCACATCCCCTATTTTGTTCTTTGGCCATGCTGGAAAGATCATGCGCATGCGCCCGCCAACGGACTAAAGCTGAAAGCTCCAGGACGGTACTCACCTGGTGTAGGTCGTTAAATAATTGCCCGTTGATATTTCAAGACTGCGCTTACCGAAGTGTGACTACGAGACGTTGAAAATGAGACCAAACCCGCGCTGCGCAGATCGCAAAAAAGGCGGCAAGCAATGGTGTAGTGTGCAGTGGCATTAAGGGAACCAAATGCTAAAATTAAGTCAGTTCGGGGTGGAGTGAGTAGCGCCGGAGAATATGGCTACTTGAAACCATATAAACCGAGGCTCAAACAAGCGCGCATATATATGGGAAAGGAAAAGCTACGGGGTTGGTATATCCTGGCCCATTCGTAATAATAAATGCAGCTAGCCGTTACGTTTGCGCAGCTGTGTGGGGCGGCTAAATACTAGAATCGGGGGTAATATTGTCAATGAAAGGCGTCCACATGGTTCTCGGTGCCGGAGAACGGACCAGAATGTTTCGATCTTATGGATGCCCGAAAGATGTGACCGAAATTCTTAGCAACCACACTCAATCTCCCACAGACTGGGTCCTAACCCTCAGTGACGCTTAAGACTACCTCCCGCACTCCAGAGTCCTGGGTTTTATCATGACGCTAGGATCTTTGTAAGCCCAAGTCATTAATGATCGTATTGCAGGACGATGGTCGTCTTGCTGAAAAAGTCAAATCGTAATAAAGCCAAGATATAGGCAATTTGCCCCTTCTTGGATTTGACAGTGGCGAATAAATGGCTTCAGATAACGCAGTTGACTACGCATACAGCCGAATTACCCTCTGAGCGACTATTTCAGACGAGTCCGCCTCCAGTTTTGCAATCTCATCCCAAAGTCTCGCCCACCTGCCGTCCTGCCATGTAGCCACCCTCTTCCAAACTGTCATTTCTCCTCCCTCCATCTTTTGCGTGGCGTGAATCAAACCGCCAATCACAAAATCGGCAAACGAGAGCTGGTCTCCCATTACAAACGGCCCTTTTGTCATGTCAAGTGAGTTACCAAGTGCATCCCACTTTTCTTGTGCGGGATCCCAGTATTTATCCGCCAAATCGAGGAATTCTGAAAGGTCCATCTTGACCATCGTCGTTCTAGTGCGTATGAAGTATTCCAGGCCACGATCGTCCAAAAAGCCGGGTCGTAGTCCCGGATAAGGAACGATCAATGGAGCCAAAGCTATCCCTGCGCTCATCACTTGTTCGGCGGCAATTTTTTGTAAGGCGCGAGTTCCTGGGGGAAAGACGATAGGATAGTTTGGTGCGGGGTACTTGTCATCTAAGTAGACGGCGATCTCGAAGGAATCAACTATGTAGGTTGGCGATTTGGTGGGGTCACTTGAAGGGTCTGCAATCACTGTAGTAGTTGTTACGTTGAGTTCTATAACCCGATATGGCCCAAGCGAGCAAAAACTTGAACGCACTAGGTAATGTGTATTTGAAAATTGGGTTGAATGATCCAGGGGGTATACCAAATCCTTTGAGCTTGGACTCAATGTCGGCAATTGATACATATTCAACACGATATGGCAGGCGTTTGTAGTTCAAATTCAACCTAAAAGGGGAGGTTATTAACTTCAGTGTCTTATATTTGGCTTTTGGCGTATCTCACCTTGTCTTGAATGTGTTAGCCGACCATGGGCCATCATTTGAGAAAATGTCGTAGAAGATAATAGGGTTTTCTTCAGTAGCGGCCATCGGGTTTCCAGGGAAGGAGCTAGAAATTACGACGACTACGAGCAAGGGGTCATTCCGATTGGTCCTAGCAATCTATGGGCGTCAATGATAGACGCCATACCTATTATCCACACACGGATTGAGAGAGGATGCTAAATGATGGCTGAGGGCACTAAGTCGAGAGCCGGAGCCCTTAAATGTACGTGAAACTGCCGAGTCATGCACGCATGCACACGCAAGCTAGCGTACGTGGACCTTGTTTGATCACATGGCAACCTCTTTACGGAGGGATACACAACGAACGCATCAATCAGAGGTATCAACTTACAAATTTGTACTAGTCTACGGTGCTTCCGTTGGTACATCCATGGATTTTTATGTCCAACGAACGCAGGTTTACAACGCTTTGCATATTGTTGTAAATTTAAGTCACATACCAGGATGTATTGGACGATTGTGATTTCAGTGGCATTGGTTCTGTTTGGTGCCATATCCTCGCTTTGGCCGCCACATCGACGGACACCCCGCCCAGCATGGATGCCCCTATGGACGTTGATCAACCCCTTAGCCTAACGGAGCAAGAGGCACAGACATTCAACCGCCGAGTTGAAAAGCGCATCGCCGAGCATAAAAAAGAGCACCCGGATTCCTTCGTTCACGAAACTCGCCTCGATAATCGCAGTGTGGATACGTTGTTTGATATTATCGTAGGGACACATGTGCGAGATCTAATCCTTGACGAGGAGCAGCGTTCAGAGTGCCTCTACTCTTCTGAGCTGTGCACTGCTCTCAAATCGGCGTACAAAATTAGGTCATTTGCTGACCTACGAAAGAATCGTATGTGATGATACTTAATCCATTTCCGCCCCAGGCTTACTTAAGATATATTGTCCCCATAGCTCGCATGCCCTTTGCAACTAATGGTCTTGGCGGGGCGATCACTACAGTTCCCATCCAACGGGGGGATAGTGATCCCGGTAAGCGGGACACACCCAAGGACTTTCGTTCAGCTTACAGTTTGTTTAGGTCTGAAATTGGCATTTGAGGAACCTTACCGTGGGCAAGCGGATCAGCTGCTTATTCGCACCTTGGACAAGTATCGGCGGCAGGGAGTTCTATCCACTAAGCGCGAGGACCTACCTTACAACTGGTCAATTGCTGTCATACAATCCTCAGGGATGGGCAAATCACGCATGGTCGACCAGGCTGCCGAATCAGTGTTTACGATCCCAATCAATATTCGCGAAGAAACGCAAGGCGCTTTAAGTGAGTGCAATTATTCGTCGTTCGCAACCCAACAACTCACAGGGTTACCCTCATTTATAGCATTCCCACCTCCAGATAAGCAGGTCCGCGATTACTTTGAAGTCGGCAGGTCCAAACCGGACACTGTGGTTCAAGCGGCGTATGCGATATTTTTGAAAGTGTTATTTGACAAAGCTGCAAAAGTGGCGCAGCGCATAGCAAATGGCGAAAAAGGGGCAAGCTTAGCTGCCAAATGGGCCAAATATCTAAAGGAGAGGCACAAGGGAAATACCAAAACTGGAAGAGAAGTGTTTCTGGACGAGGTTGTAAAGGAGGCAGAGAGTGTGAGCACGAAGGCTTATTCAGTTGTGCTTAATTGACAGTGTTTTAAATAGCTACGAGATTCTAGTGGTTCGTCTTTATTGACGAATATATTCCAGGAAATGAGGGGAAAATGCAGGGATCTCGTCACATTGGTATCCGGGTCCAATCTGGAGACCAATCAAACCAATGCTTGCTTTGTGTATTTCGATGAAGCCCATGGTCTCACCGGGCCGATCAAGCCTGTCCGCCTAGGAGAACAGCACTGCACGCCTTACCATAACTTAGGAACAGTATTGGCAAAGCTCGAGCTATTCCAGGTATTCTTCATTTTCCTATCAACAAATTCACATCTTCGAGGATTCGCCCCTCCGGCAATGAGCTATCCATCAGCCCGAGTTTGGCTAGGACCCAGAGTTTTCCCTCCTTTCACCGAGCTGCCTTTCGATTTGTTCGCGGACGTGGTGTCCCAAGAATTAGGCAAGGCTTCGGAGGAATGGACACTCGAGAATGTCTGTCGGACAAGCGTAATGGTTGGGTTCGGGCGTAGCCTGTATGCACTTGATTCTAGGGCGGATTCGGCGACTAACGCGTATCCGAACAGGTGGTATGCGCATCACAAGACATGGCTAGCTAGCAAGCTGAGCGAGCATGTGCTGGCTTTAGCCAGAAAAAAATTAACCAATGGATTTGTTGTTGGGAGCCGATCCCAGTCTAGGCTTTCAGCTCTCGGTGTGCGCATCGGTATAGCGTTCGACTCCACCACGCAGTCCTCGCGCGAGAAAGAGTCAGCGCTCGTTGAGTCGCATATGCGCGTTGTCTATGCAGTCCCCGAGCACCAAGAATTTATGCATGCCGGGTCGCCCTCGGAGCCCATCCTTGCTGAGGCAGCGGCGCAGTACCTTGACGAGGACTCCTACCCCGACAGGATACAACGTCTTGGCCCAAAGATTCTTTCCGAGGCTTGTATGGATGGCTTCCTTGCACGAGGAGAACGAGAAGAGCTCTGTGCTCGGCTACTCATGACAATCGCGCACGACATGGCTCTGCAAGAGCATTTCCGAAAGCCGGGAATCGCCCGGCCCGTGAACGAACCGCGCTTTCATCGACCTGTGCCTGTTCTCGATTTCCTTCGCGCCTTATTCGCTGAGGAACATCATGCGACTGTTCTACATGCGAAGTCTATGACACGCAAAGAGGGTGGCGCCTCTCTGGAAGAGGCCTTCAAAGATTCCTTCGTTTGCTTCTCTCACTTCGTGCTTGCTGGCAACTCAGAGATGCTTCAGGCCCACAATCTAGCCTCAGCCTTGGCACGCGGGATGGCCATTCAAGCCAAAGACAACCAACGCTCGATCGACGCGGTGATTCCTATCCACATGGGCCCTGTTACGTCGCGCATCGCTCTCGAGAACATATCTGCGATCAACCTGCAGATCAAGAACGGCAGGTGTTCCGAAAACTGCCACATCGACCGCGAGCTAACCATTTCGAACCTCGACCAACCTGTGATCTCTATCATTATCGAGTTTGGGGATGGCACGAGCTCAAGCCAAAACGCAGTTACCATTCAGGACATATCACCCCACGCAACACGCAACAAAGGCTCAGTACATCGCGATGATCACCACTATGAAATCGTTGCGCGTGGACGAGGGTCTAAAGTCTTCAAAGCAATCCCGGAGAGCGCGGAACAAGACTACAGCCTCATCCTAGCCAGAACAGAACTTTTCGAAGACTTCCCTCGGAAGGATTCTGAGCAAAACCTGGAGGGTCTGTATGCTTTGAAGCCGTTTTTTAATGGAGATGGGGTGAGAGAGTGGAAGGTCCGAAATCCACATCTGGCATGAAATATCGTATGTAATAGTAGTTAGGTATGTAGTGTGTGAGATTGAGTACGCGTTAGAGTCGATTCTACCCAACTTGATCAAGCTTCAGTTTTTTCGACGCCTGACGGACTTCTCAGTACCACGCCGAACTTACTTTCAAAAGCACGCTTGACTTGCAGTCGAGGGGATGTATATACTAGCTGGATACTGAAGCACTCGCTTCGATGCAAGGTAAATCTACTATTGCGTATCAAGGACACTAAGCCTAAATCTCGGAGGAACTGAGAATAGCGTGGTACTCGCCGTTATCGTTCCGTGCCGTGAAATCGCCCCCAATCGGCAACGTAAATGCCGCATATATTCCATCCAAACGTGCGAGTATATGCGCAGCTAGGGTACCATGTACCACTTGCGCCGTTCGATTCACAGGTCTACGGGAACTAAGTACTCTTCGCCCGGGTAGCACCACATATGGCTCAAAACGAGTGCCAGATAATGGTCAACGGCCTACCAATTACGTTAGGCCGCGTAGGATGCCAAACGCTGGCTGAACCTTGACACCTTCTCCCGTGCTCTCATACTTCCTGAGCTGACTTCTGGCTGAGCAGTCAACTAATTTTCGTGGTCAAACAAAACGGGTGTGTTTGCTGACCTTCTGTATTTGGTACATGCTTACCAAGCACCACCGCCTAACCGTCGATCACGACATATATGCCCTCCTTTTCAAGCCCCTGTCTGACAGCTTTCTCTAATTCCTCAAATTTACCGAGCCCTACACCGCTTCCAAGTAGCTCGTATCCCTCGAACGACTAAATATAAGAATATGAATTATTTTTATTTCTTTGCCAGAGGAGCTGGTCATGGGAGCCGCGATCCCAACGATCCGAAGTGCGCTGGCCACTTGAAATTGATGGGGTTGCTACCTCCGGGTCTCCACTTGGCCTCACGCCGTCCCCCAAAGTCCCGGCCCCGTTACCAGCTGCTCATTAGTTACTCGTCGTCCGATATACAGAGCCTTTGAAAATGCGCGTCTTGTTCATCCGGCTTTTACGCTGGTATTCTGCAGGTTTGACCAGCTTCCCCAGAACGCAATATCTATACCATACAGTATCCTCCTTCACTTACAATTCAGGGAGCTCTATCTCATGCACGCTCCTTACAGTTGGCACTTAACAGAACCTGCAGGCATCCGCCAACCCTTGTGAGCGTCGAGGCTGACGAACGTATTGCCGTTCGTCAAGTAAATACGAATGTTGACACATATTCAACGCGATACGGTATACGTCTGTACCTCAAATTCAAGCTAAGGGAGGTACAATCAATATCTTCGACATGCCTATTTTATCCTCTCTGCCTTACCGTGCTCTCAACGCACAAGGAGACCACGGCCCATTATTGGGGAAATTATCATAGAAGACGATCAGGCTTTCCTGAGTAGAAGCCATGTATTTGCGAGAAGGTCTGGAAGCCTAGCCAGCCTTGGCTAGGGCAATGTTTCGTAGACCTGAGAAGCATTGATGCACTACCTGTTATCATTTAGTCGTTTGAGATCGACGGCCCGGGGGCGGTGCGCTGGCTGAGGATACAGCATTGCGGACCTGACCTTTATTTATCCACAAAGTGGTCGAGCCAACACAGCGAGCATACGCATATAGGTATCAACGGATGAAGCCTAAAAGAGCCTACCAAGATTATGTTGGGGTAAAGCTGAAGCCGTGTGCCCGGCTCGCACAGGCTGAGTCACTTGAAGCGCTCGCCGCCGAGCGTCCAATCGGTTGCACTATCAGGCAGCCAGAACCTGCGCATACATACTATATTTAGGGAACCGAGACGTTTTTTAGATGTCCTCCGAATACACGTTTGTGTACGGCATTCCAAAAAATTATGATTATGAGCAATCTTACTATTAGTCACCCAACAAAATTTGGAAAAGGCAACACACTCTTACGTCCCTCCGCGAGCCTACGCTTAATCGGGTCTCATAAGTGGAGGACTGCGAGCCCATTATCACCGTGGACCCCAAATCTCCGTAAAATTCGGAGGTTTATGCGGAGGTTTCCTCCGTGTCGTTGGCAAAACACGGCGGTAAACCCCGTATCTTGGTCGGCGGTCGTTGGAGTGCCTTGATCTCGACGCTGGATACGGTGATTACCTCCGTGTTTTGCCAAAGACTGGGATCAAACTCCGTATTTTACGGAGTTTTGGGACCCATAATGTATTAATTTTGAATCAGAGCGACAGGCTGATTGAGCGAGACACGCGCATCCCATATGGGCGTTTGAGAGGTCAACATGATTCGCTACTGGCCAGCGCTATCTGTATTCATACTAGCACGAAGCCAGGTTCATACCATGCACCTCGAACAAGTAACCGGTGCCCTCAGCTACCATATCGTTACGGTAGCTCGCGCTCGAGGAAGGTTCATCCACCGTCGTTGATCGATCCCAATCGAGTATGCACAATGACGTCATTAGAGGTTTAGATTACGAATTTGCAATAATGACTGGACTCTAATCAAGGTCAAGATCAAGGTACCGGCGACTGAATCCACCCTCAGCGCATACAACTTGAACCAACCCACCTAACTTGTCAACCCAACGCCCAGACGCGTTTGACACCAAACACCGCCATGTATTTGTCAGCCAAACAACGCCTCACACCTCCCTTGTCCACCCACAATGGAACACATCGATGCTTTGTTACCGGTTATGGCATGACACGCCGACTCGCGCTGGCCAGCCCATAAAGTCACGCCGTTTGGACCTCGAGGCTCTGGGACCCCCTCCTAGGGATGATATAATACAGCGGGCGGGATTTAGTTTCGTAGACTCGTGACTCCTCCCTTGCTTTTACTTTCTTACGAATTTTACGTTCTTTCTTGCTTATACTAATTTGAAGATGGCGAGTATTTGGGCTGGGTACCGATACTTTTTGCTTGGTGAGTGAAACTTGGTGGGTGTAGAATACTACTAACTACGCGCAGGCTTTTTGCTGCTCGACACGTTCTTTATTCTTATTATTTCTGCGCAAAACGTCCAGACGGGGAGGTTGGTCGGTGGAGGAGGTAAGCCCTTTGTTCCAGCACCAGACCACAGCTAACCAACTAGCAGAGAAATCCAACATTTACACTTTGATCGTTTCGCTGTTTAGTGGTATTTTTCTTGCTGTCGCGTGAGTACACGGGCTCAAGCTTTGATGTCGGCTAACACGAGGTACAGGCTGTGGTTTGATCTCCAGAAGCGACAGTCAAAGATAGCTGAAGTCAGATGGGAGTTGATTTGGGTGGCTGCGATTATATTATTCAATATTAGTGAGTACCAGATCTATGGTGTAGTTTATATGCTGATATTGGTGTAGTTGGTTTTGCGTCTATTGCTTCAAACAAGCCGGCTCCGAATACGTGCAACGGTCCCAGTAAGTTCATGAGCATGTCCATAACGTGACCTAACCCCGCATAGACTCGGCATGGAATATATGCGCAGCATCACAGGGGCTACTCGCTCTTCTCGCGCTGTCCATCATTGCTCGTACGTCAGCTTTACCCGATCCGCAACTCGCCTGACGTCCGAATAGTCATAGCCCACGCGTCCGCGCTCATTGTTCTCGTAGTGAAACTCAGCCGCCGGACCGAGTACTCGGTCTGGGCGTACATGGCCTGGGGCTTGCTCGACGCTCTCGACCCGCCCCAGCCGATCGTGACGACGACCAACGTCCCGCTCTCGCTCGACGGCATGGCCAACATTGACCTCGGACGACCTGTGTCCAAGGCGCTGCCCAACGTCCCGCCCAACGTCCCGCCCGACGAGCCTTCGCCGATTTCGTGGCGGCGCAGAGACCCGTTTACGTTTAGCTCTGTGTCGTCGCTGCTCAACCCTGCCCCGCGTGAACTTCCGAGAACGGTGGATGGGCGGTTTCAGCTCTATGATACGCCTGTTCCGATTCCCGTCGATCGTCCGCCTGTCCAACGCGCGTTTGAGCGTGTGAGCGGGTACATGGGTGACGCGCCGTCGTTTTCGATGTACTATGCTCCCACGCCCGTGTATGACAAGTTTGCGCGGGGCAAGACGCCCGGCGACTCGCCTACAGAGCCTGTGCCACCCACGCCCAAGCCTATGCCGTCGCCTCCAAAGAAGATCCAGAAGCGGGACGGCAAGTGGATGTTGGCCGACGAGGAAGAGGCGATTGAGCGGCCACCGTTGGGCGAGGAGTCGGTGCTGCCTGCGCGGTATGCGTCGCTGCAGCAGCCTCCTCCCGCCCATACCGCGCCCGTCCGTCGACCGACGCGAACGCCTCCACGGGTTGCGCCAGGCTCGCTTCCGAATCCGAATATGCACCGCCCGAACCGTATCTAGTACATCTCCCCCTATCTCATAACTTAATAGGCGTTTTCGTCGGACTATTTCATGTAGCTATATGCAGATGTATGAATAAAAGCAAATAGGAGTTGATGGATACCTTAGGTCAGCATACATAGGGCAAGGGGCCGAGGCCCTGCCCTCAACAAAGCGGGCTTAGCTTGGCTTTGTCCACAACTTGAATCGTATCTACGCTCCTCACGACCCGCCACGGTTTTTTCTGACGACCTTCCACATTACTACCGTATAATTCCTATTTTCATGTCGCACAACACGCAGCTTCCGGATCTTTCTCAACTGAGCATGAATAATCAAGGTCGGTTTGAGCAGCACGCCAACACGTTTGACGGCGGGCGCGCTCCGGCCGGGTTCCACTATTCGACCTCGCCTTCGCAAAACCTCCAGCCCGGGGCTCAAAACGCGACGATTGCCACTTCGCCGCTCAAGACTGGCAAGCCCAGCAGGGCCGGACTCCCATCTGTAGGTTTTTTCGCGTATTTTTGAGATTGTGCTTAGTGTGTAGGCCTGGTTGGAGCAGAGCGTCGCGCCCGACGAGCGGTCGTTTTCCCCGCCCCAGACAAGCGATTTGAGTTCGGGTGGGACGTCGCCGCCGCATCATTTACAGACGCCGACGATCCCGATGGGGGGTATGGCGAGCCCCATTGACGAGGAGGTGATTCCGACTGCGATTGTGATCAAGAATATCCCGTTTACGGTCAAGCGCGAGACGTTGCTTGATATCATTGTCAGTCGCGCGTCTGTTTGAAGGGGTTGGAGCTAATGATGGTGCAGGCCTCGCTGTCGATTCCGACGCCGTACGCGTTCAACTATCATCTCGATACCCAAGGCCAGTTTCGGGGGCTGGCGTTTGCGAATTTTAGGCTCCCGCAAGACGCCGACGCGGTTGTGGCTGCGCTGAATGGATTCGACGTCCAAGGCCGCAAGCTGCGCGTCGAGTACAAAAAGGTGCTCCAGGCCGGGGAAAAGGAGCGGATCGAGCGCGAAAAGGCGATTCGGCGTATGCGGTCGATGCAAATGGAAAAAGAGCGCTCTTTGTTGCCCTCGACCAACGAATGGGATGATTCGTTCCAGGCTGGGAATTATTTGACGCCCAGTCGGTCGTACTCGACCGGTCAGACGACCTTGTCGCACCAGCTTCCGTCCCCGCCCCCGCCCGTGGTCCCGACCCCGACGCCGTCACAGCAGTCGGCCAAGTCTGCGTCGACCGAGTTGGATATGAATGATCCGTCGACGCTTGAGATTTATTCGCGGATTTTGGTGTTTAAAGAGGACCATATGCGCGATGAGCTTGCGTTTTCGAGGACGTTGACGCCCAAGCAACGCAGGGTTGTGCATTTGGTGGCGCAAAAGTTGGGTGTGTATCACTATAGCGTTGGCGAGGGCGAGAATCGGTATGCGGTTGTGACGCGTATCGAACGCGAGGCTAGGGTGGGTGCTCAACTCTCTGTTGGTGGTCGTACTGATTTGTGCTAGTCGCCGATTCCACGCCACGCTTCGCAGACGCTGTCGCGCGCGGCCACGTCCTACCTGACTCCGTCGCCCACGGCCCCGTCGCTGCGCGTGAAAAAGTCGATGCCGGACATGAAGTCGCTTCACGCCCCACCGCCCTCGAGCCGACTGCAGCCCCGGGCGTCGAATGGCAACATTCGCGAAGGGTTTGCGACGATTAGCGCTGCCTCGCCCCGGCGTCCGTCGGTCCAGACGGCGTTTGGTGGGGTGTTTGGTTCGGGCGGGATGGGTTCAGCTGGAGAGCGGGGATATGGGAGCGTGGGGATGGGTGTCCCCCCTGTTCCGTCGCTTCCGTCTGGGTTGGACAGCCCTGGGGGCCAGTCGGGTGTGATGCGGCAGCCACGCGGGCCGGGTGCGGGTGGATTTGGGCGGCGTCCGACGGGTGGAGAGAGGCTCGAGGCGCGCAGCCATGAGCCGTTGGAGATGTGATGTAGAAAGGCTTGATCTATAGTATTCGATTCTTTTGTGCAAACGCCGGTGAATTTGTAGTCTTGAGTGGTGAATTTGTAGGCCTAGACCCTAGCTCCCTGAGAGGGGGATTAGGTGCGGGACTTGCGACGACTGGAGGCTTGTGGTATACGATGAACGCTGATGGGGATCGCACTGGGCCAGAGAGACCAGGGTTGGTGCGTGCGCTGAGTGGGGGCGTGGGGCTGCTTGCTCAGCCGCGCTCTGCCCAAGATGGTGAGTAATCGAGATGTGGTTGAGCTCGACTAACACAACCCAGCGTCCCTCTTGTTTTCTCCAATGGACGCGCCGTCGTCTTCCATGAGCTCATCACCGCCCAATCAGCTGCTCGACGTCCCCGCACCCTCGGCCTCTCCCCGCTCACCGCCCAATCTGCGCCTGGACATTCCCCCCCAGGAGCCCCAGGCTGTCCGGTCAGTGGATGATGTCATTTATAGCCATTTCTCATTTCTTTCCAGCGACACGCGCCCCTTTGCGCCCGATGCCGAAAACGAGGGCATATGCACCGAGGTGGGGTCACTCGGGCAGGAGATCCAGCTCGAGAGTGGGGACCACCTCAATGCGCTCGAACGCATCTACCTCTACACCCAGTCCAAGGCTACATTCCACCGGTGTGTTGCACCCGCTCATGTCCCGTTCCCGCTCATATCCCGCCCATGCCCCTCAGGATATTCATGTCCCGTGCCCTGCCAACGTATTTGTACAAGGTCACGCCTGTCGAGGCTGTCGAGTATGTACTGCCCCTCCTCGGAGGGCTGGCCATTGACGAAGAAGAGCGCGTCAAGGAGACGTTTGTCGCCGAGCTCTTGGACGTCATTTGGTGGTTCTTCACGGTGCGTCCATCTTTGATCTCTAAACTGCGCTAACTCTCCCCAGACATGCAAAGTGACAGACCAAGAACCCGAGGGCGAACAACCCGACCCCCCACTCGTCTCTGTCCAATCCTTTTCCGCCGTCCTAGCCTCCTTGCTGCTCTCCAGCAACCCCGAAGTGAGTGCCACGGCGCGCGGGACCGTCGTCGAGCTCTTGGGCCGTACACGCTGGATCACCAAGGGTCAGGGTTTGGATCAGGTGCAGACCACCAAGTATTGCGAGACGATGCGTTCAGTCGAGCCCTGGTCTAGGGGTCTGCTCGGCCCCGACGAGGCTAGGATGATCCAGCTGGAGATTATTTATGGCGTGGTGATTGATCTCGGGCGGTTGGATCTCAATGGCGAGGAGTATGTCGAGGGTGTCGATGAGCATGATGCTGTTGACGTGGGTGAAAGTACGACTGCAGGGGGTATAGACGAAACGACCGACGACGAGTTGTACAACCTGCCAGTAGCCAATACCTCACAAGAAGACCTGCCCACGCTGGTCCAAAACCCACCGCACTTATTAACAGACCCCGCAAAAACGCCAACAACCGAGACAGTCAAATCGTACATTGACGAAAGCGACACATCCTCCAAAACCACT
This sequence comes from Ceratobasidium sp. AG-K, assembly GCA_037039685.1. NCBI lineage: Eukaryota > Fungi > Basidiomycota > Agaricomycetes > Cantharellales > Ceratobasidiaceae > Ceratobasidium > Ceratobasidium sp. AG-K. The sequence continues at coordinate 1,136,476 of JAWNGF010000002.1, forward strand.
GGGTCCGTATCCCACTCGGCCTCGTCTTCCCTGACGTCGTTTGAGCCTGGTTCGGCGCCTGCGTCCATGACCACGTTCCCGTCCTCGGCTATTACATTTCCGTCCTCGGCTACATTTCCATCATCGGCTACATTCCCACCAGCGACTTCAGGAACCGACTCGTCCTCGTCGCTCAACCTCCCTGAACTCTCGCCTGGCGATAGCAGCTCACGTTCGTCGGTCGCGTCGCCCACGGAGCCGATTTCTCCACCCGAAGGCGCTGGAGCGGACTATGTCACCACCGTCGTACCCGATTCGTATACAGGCTCTGTGCCAAGTCTAGAGTCGCTCTCGTACGTGGGCTCTGTGCCTAGTTCAGACGGCGAGACGGACGAGTTGATGTGGCATACGCCTCGGGGCGGTGAGGGGTTCGAGACGGGGTATTTCGATCCCCCGGTGGCGAGTCCTGCGAGTGGCTCGACGGCAGTGGCTAGTCCGTTGGCGGGGCAGCTGTCCAGCTCGTCGAGTCAGCATTCTACGCCGCCGAACCAGCTTTCCGTGCCGTCCAGCCAACTGTCCAGTCCCCTGGTGAACCAGCGTACTACACCGTCGAGTCAGCTCTCGAGTCCGTTGCAGACTCGTTCAAGTCCACTCGCGAACCAAGCGTATGGGCAAACCGCTACCCCGACTGGACTGGCGCCCCCTAGGCTGATACGGCAGGATTCGGTGTTGAGTGTTGGGACGGACGATTATGTTGATGCGGAGAGCGGAGAGGGGTGGGAGGATGAAGGGTACCTTGCAGACGCGGGCGAAGAGTCGGGGGTTGGCGTCCCACCCGACGCAGGTGACGCTCACCCGGCCGAGGGAGATGACGCGTACCCAGCCGAGACGGACGATGCATATCCAACCGAGACAGGTGACGCATTTGCGACTGGAGAGGCGGTTGACGACGCATACATCGACGACGGTGCGGCGGCTGAGGAAGCTGCCATTGGGCGCGTAGCCAGTATGAGTTTGATTGCGGCTGTTACGTCAAGTGGTACGTCTCACGTATCGGCGCGAGTCGTTGCTAAATATTGCGCAGGTGTGGTGGACGAAGAGTATTACACGCTGTTTGTGGAAGAGGTGTTGCGCGTGTCTACGAATTCCGTGTACTGGGTCCGAAGCGAGACGTCGTATGCGCTCGGGACGCTGGCCAAAACAGTCCAGGAAGACATGGTCGAGTCCGACTTGGTTGGTTGTTTTGTTTGCTCAAAGGCTACAGCTCATTTTTTGTAGCTGCCTATTCTGGAGGCGCTCATGACCGATACCGAAGCTCACGTCCGGCAGTCGTCGGTGTTTGCCATTCCTCCAGTCCTCAAACGCCTCAGTCCTCAAAGGCGCCGAGAACTAGCGTCTCGATACGTGCTCAAGCTATGTGAGGATACAGCCGATAGCGTCCGGACGGGTGCACTACAGGTCCTTGCAGAGATCATTCACACGTTCCACCAAGACCAAGACGGCCCACCCAACGAACTCGTCGACTTTTTCCTCCAGGGCGAAAAGGAGCAGATTCGTGCGCCCCTGCCCAAGTCTCAAGCAGAGCAAAAGACCCCCTCCGCCGAAAAGGACCAGTTTAACGAGTGGGGAGGCCAGTCGCTAGCTACGTGGGGCACCGAGCCGAGTTCGTACTTTGAAGCCGAGCCGAGCTTTCCAGACGCGGACCGCGCGCTCATTTGCGCATTCAATTATCCGGCGATTGCGCTCACGCTTGGTCCCGAACGGTGGCCTCGACTGTCGGAGTACTATCGCTACCTAGCCGAGGAGAGCTGGCACACCCCCAAAGTGCGCGCGACGCTCGCAGCCAGCGCAGGCGAAATCGCGCGCGTGATTGGTCCTCGAGCGGCGCTGGATGATGTCGTCCCGGTGTGGTGGATATGCGTCTCGAGCGACCAACGCGACACCAAGATCAAGGCGCTCAAAGCCCTTCCCGTGCTTCTCGAGGCGCTCGATCCTGCAGGGCGGGCAGAGGTGGCGGGCAAGATGAGCGAGGTTTGGGACAATCACGTGTCTGGGTGGAAAGAGCGCGAAGCGTTTGCGCGTCAGCTGGGTGCTGTTGCGCCGTTGCTCAAGGACCATGGGCTGTTGCTGTGTCGGATATTCAAGAGTGGCGTGGAGGATCGGGTGGCTGCTATTCGAGAGGTTGCGATCGAGGCTGTGAGTGCTGTGAGATTCGGTTGGTTTGGTTCTGACTAGGGTACAGTTGCCGGTATTGCACGACGTTTTGAAGGATAATAATGCGCATATAAAAGTCGCGCGAGATGATTTGTTTGCTCTGGGTGCATCTGGAATGTGCCGACACAAGACCATGTGAGTCTAGTCTACCTTACTTGACGCATCTCACCCCCCACAGTTTTCTTGCATGTTGCCGAGCCTTGGTGCAAAGCCCTGTGGGAGCCTCGATATTGGACGATTCGCGTTTCGGTCCAAATGTTGTACCGTTAGCTGAGCATTCTGTAATCGATGTACGAATAGCGCTTGGCCGCCTTTTGACTGTTATTTGTGGTGAGTGCTCACGATGATTGGTTGGTGGTTGGCTGACTGGGGTTAGAACACCATATGCATACACGGAACCAACGCCCACACTGGGTTGCCAACTGTCTGGAAAAACTCGGCCTGGACCCATCGGCCGACGTGCGCGCGTTTGTACATCGGGCCAACACTGCCGAGTATGTCGAACCTCGGGCGGCGGATACTAAACCCAAGCCCGACGTCCGGCCGAATTCGCCCCCTTACGCCGAGTTTTCTCGCCCTCCATGAGTCCCCTGGTTGGAACTTGTGCTCGTTTTCTTTTTTCTTTTTATCTCTTATGTCTCTGCTGTATTGAAGTGTACTGTATTCCTCCCCGCGCTGTGGACAGATAATTATTGGCATACATATACATGACGCATGAACTAGACTTCTGTTGGGTATGCGACTCGATATTGGTCAAATAATTTATTGGTTTCGGTTATAGATACAGGTGCCTAGCTTTCGTGTCTCGTCTCAAGTCTGATGGGTGTAGGGGAGAGCTCCAGGGCTGGTAGGAGGTGGCTATTAGTCTCAGAGATTAGGCGCATGCACGGGGTTCTGTGAGCGCGCTTACGTCTTGCTTCCCATCTCTATCGACTCCAGTTTCGGGTCATCGTCTCTTGGCTGGAGGGGGGACTCTGCCTGCCGTTTGTTTGTTTCATAGTCGGCAGGTCCAAAGTCGACTACAAAGTCACGCAGGAACGCCGTGATCCGCAGCGAGTCTTCAGGCCGGACCTCTTCGACTTGCCCAGGAGTAGTGTAATAGTGCTCTCGCAACCGACGGCGAAAGCCTCGCGAGCCGCAGCTGCCGACTATACCAAACGGGTTAATGAGCTTGGTGCCTGTACGAGGGTGAGTGGTTATTTCAGACAGGTGATTGACACCACGCACCAGCAATTCCCCAAAACAAAGGTCGACCAAACAGCAGCAGGTGCAGACTTTGTAGAATCGCGAGCAGACCACCGATGGATCCCAGGGCATCGAGCGCGGTGCTAGAGCGATAGTCCTCTACGACCTCGCATGTAATTGGCATAGGAAGAAAATCGACCATCAAGTCCTGAATTTCCTTGTGGGCAGCGGACGAAGTCGATATGAAACGAGGGTTGGGCCTGAGTATTGCAGTCGCGATTGAGTCGTTATTCAGAGAAGTCTGGCGGGTTGTCACTATTGATCTGGTAAGTTCTTTGTAGCCTTTCAAGTCTCCCCGACGAACCTATAGGAAACATCGGAACGGTCTCGAATAACTGTACGAGCCGATCAGCCTAGGCGTCCGAGTGCGGAAACCATAAATCAACGTACAGGTTTGGCACCAGCAACAATGTCGCGGAAGAAGGACGAGGTTATGAATTTGCGCTTGGCCATGGTGAATTCAGCCTCCGTATGTACACCTGGAACAGGCTGCCACAAAGGGACTAGCCATGGCGCAGGGCTCTGCATAATATCGGAATCAAGACCTAGAGCTGGGACTATCCAAATTTGAGGGTATGCGCTTGTTGAAAGAGCCGATCCGTTGAGAGACGTCAAAGTCAGGTTGAACATCGTATCCTGTAGATTTATCTCTATAAAGCGCGTTCAATCGAGTTACTTGGCTTCTGAGTGGCATGGCCTAGGACATACTTCGGGTAGGGGCCTCGGCATTGTCGCATAAATACGCTGCGAACCAGTCCGTTGGCCTATCCATTAATCCGCGTCCACTCTCGAGATGGTACCGCGACGAAGGTAAACAGTCAGCTATAATGGTACTGGATTAGTTGTCTATCTACTCGATGGTTTTACAAAATTCGCTACCCAAAGCTCCCCGGCTGTGGCTCATTTGGATACGAAGTCGATAAGCATCACTGTTTAGCGGCATGGTCATTTTGTATCTGTTGGATGGGTCCCGCTGTGTATGAGGAATCAAGACGCGGCTCTAAAGCACGAGTGTAGAGATCGACCAACCACTAATATGGTGACTTCGTCTTTCCAAAGGCTAGACCAATCTGCGTTACAGTTCTCTGTATATGTATTGGTTTTGAACACCTCGCCTTGCGCCCGAGCGAGCAGAGTAGCAGCTCGAATAATAATGGCGAGTACGGCCAACAAACCAAAGATATTGCGAATAAATGCGTATGGCCTGGTTTCTACAGGGCTGAAACAGAACTTAGCCCCAATCCTTGACACAAACGGACCACGTACCTGATTCTGCGGAAAACCACCTGAACAAAGTATGCTCCTACATGCCGGAGCCTCTGCGCAGACTGTGAACGAGTTGGGAAGACAAGAGGGCTCAAGCTAGCCGGCCTCCTGGCTCCAAAAAAGTTGGCTTTTGTCAAAATGTCAACGCGACCCATGACCAAGTCTTTTCCGTTGACCAACCAGCTGACATCGACGTGTAGCAGTACGAACCGCGGGTCTTTTAAGCAAGCTGCGCGAAGCGCAAGTATGAGAGAAATGGATATACCGATTGAGTAGAGAGCCGCGCAGAGGTATGGGAATAAGAAGAGCAGAAACACGGGGAAGGATTCAGCCTCTGGGGCGATTTGGATGAGATAGGTTACTACAAGGCCAGTCAGCAGTTTGTAGTGGCAGGTTTGTTGGCACTTACAAAACAGAGAAGCACCCGATAGAGAACACAATAGTTGCCCAAGGAAGGATGCGGGGAACCCAGCGTCATACTTCAGGTCAATAGTCACTCTTGATGCTAAATTAGTGTCTACGAGGAAACCAACTACTCCACCAAATTTATGTGCTCACAGAATTATATCCGTTGGTACAACGAAACCCCATCCCACTATATATCATGTTTTTGTGAGTTCAATCGAACGCATATTCCAAGGAGGACTCACCTAGCGGTGATATTTTGAACTTGGAACTAGACAGTATCGTTATGGGTAGCGCTATCCCTGCTGCCACGAGACGAAGTATTGATATCCAATAATGCCAGGCCAATCGACGCGAACGAAGAGGAGCAGGGAGCATGACTTAATGAGCTTCACAGAAGAGAGAGAACGTCGCTGGTGGAAACAGTCATGAGTTGCGAGGTGGAATATATAAACTGCGCATGGGCTGATCGGCACGCGAAGAAGGACTATACATGCGCCATCGAATGCGAGGCACTGGTTGCTTCTGATGCATTGTGAAGTAGCCGCCACAAGTACCAGCCATCAGCGATCTTGGCAACCGTTCCTATTGAATGAAATAGCCTGGTTGAGGGACATATCTAGGATAACCAATATCACTATTTTACACTCTTCAGCCCTTGCGCACAAATAATAAAGTCCAAAGACGGTGCGGGAACCTCGTCTTCAACAGCATGTCCGAATAATAGAAAAACTCGTCGTATCAACACGGCCTCGTCGTCTGCATTGTCCCCGTTTCCCCCGAGTTTTCTGCTCTGTATTCGGGAGTCTTCAATGTGCCGTCTGCGTCCAGTACGAGCAAGCAAGAGTCTACTATGAATTTGGTTCGACCAGACCATTCCTAAAGCAGCCTCGTGTCTTTCTTCGCCAGCTACGCCACCAGCTCGCGCAAACCAACGCGATTGTTCTCGGTAGACAAGCTCCGTGTCGTCGCTATCACTGGGAGCGTTGGATGCGAATACGTCGGTGACGTCGTTGAGCACTACGACGGCAATATTGTGGAGAGTAGCGATCCGGTGAAGCAGTGTGCCAATTGCATTGAGTGATTCAGATCGAGCATACAATGTTTGGGATGCTTGTCGGTTGGAAGCGTGATTACGAAATAAAGCAGTAATCGAATCGATCACAAGGAGACGCAGGGGTGTACCACGCTCTTGACATGCAATAACATGGACTGGGAGAAGTGTGGTGAGTAGGACACTCAATCTGTCGACGTCGGACGCGTGTTGCGTTGAAATGTTATCCAGTGAGACTAGCTGCTGGTGAGCGGCTAGTAGTGGATGCGCAGAGATCATGTCGATTAGGCGCGATGTGCTCAGACGATTGAGAGTCGTTAAGAACAGAGCTGAGCCTCCAAGCCCATGCTCAGCTTGCGGCAGTTGTACCGTTAGAGAGAGCTGGAGAGCGAGCTGGGACTTTCCACTAGCACTAGAAAGCCGCGTATGAGTGACGCCCGTCCAACAAAGTACGCGCTACCTACGCTTCCCCAGTTATCTCCAAAACTTGCCCAACAACGATCCCGCCACCAAGTAGTTCGTCCAATGAAGCATCACCAGTTGTGAAAGTACGCCCTAAGACATTCAAATCATCATGCTTCTGGGGCCCTCTTAGCTGCACGACGCGTGCTTCCGGTACAAACGCGGCATGGACGTGTTTGAGTATGATTTGTGCTCTTTCAAGTGGCACATGCAGTTTGGTCGCGAGATCGGAAGCTGAAAGCGTCACTACATCAATATAATTCTTGAGATTGGCTTTGATATACGTTAGTTGGAACATTAAATACATTGCTTTGTTCGCTGACCCTTTGCAAGCTGATTCCTCGTCTGATCTGAAAGGTCTGGTATTTGAGCGATCGTCGGAAGGTCCATAATGACAGTGATAGTTAGGCGCCAATCTTATGTCATAATATGGGTTGCCAATTCAACGCCTAGAGGCTCACAACCACCACGACAGACCAACTTGCTTGATATGGCTGAAGTCACTCAACCACCTGTAATACCCGGGCAAATCTTCGTTCCACCTACTGGACAGTCGGGAGCTATGGAGGTAGATGGAGCAGCGGGGACAGCTCCAGCTCCAGCACAACCGGGGCTGGTACCGGAAACAGTGGAAGCCTCGGAGACATTATATATTCAAAACCTCAACGAGAAGATCAAGATTGAACGTGAGTAATCGTTATTACTATGTATCAAAGGCTAATCCATGTCTGTCGTAGAGATGAAGTCGACGTTGCGATCCCTCTTCAAAGGATACGGGCCGATACTAGACGTTGTCGCACATGGTAACCTGCGGATGCGCGGACAGGCGTTTGTTTCGTTCGAGTCAAAGGAAGTTGCGGCAAAGGCATTAAAAGAGGTCAAGAACTTCCCGCTCTACGCAAAGCCCATGGTACGCCCGCCAGCAGCGTATTTTTTCTCGCGCCTAACCCCGTCTTACTCGCTCTAGCAAATATCATTCGCGAAAAGCCGATCAGACGCAGTAGTTAAACAGTTGGATCCGGAACATTTCGAACAGCATCATGGGGCGAGGGTAGCGGCGAAACGTACGCACCTAGAGATTAGTGTTTTGTGACGAACGAGGGTAACATGGTATGTATAGGTCGCAAGCGATGGGACAACCCGCACCAGAGGAAACGCAAGGCGAAACGGGCCGCAGCAGCAGACGGTACGGAGCGCTTGTTTTATGAAGGGAAGTTGACACTGATTGTCTCGTTCGTCGCCACCACGTATAGCAACGAACCCAGCAGCAGCAGCGACCGCTCCCCGCCGACCTATTGTACAAATGCCGGACGAATATCTCCCACCAAACAAGATTCTCTTCTTGCAAAACCTTCCAACGGACGTACAACAGAACCAACTCATCGCGTTATTCGGGCAATACCCTGGCTTGGCGGAAGTGCGTATGATCCCCACCAAGAAAGACATTGCCTTCGTGGAGTTTGTGGACGAAACGACTGCTGGAGTGGCCAAGGACGCACTACACAATTACAAACTGGACGGCGAGAACAAGATCAAGGTATGTAGCGAAACTCGAGCGGTGCTTTCTGATACTGACCGACGTCCCCGCAGATCACGTTTGCAAGGAAATAATGCACGCTTGTGCACATTCAAACGAGGGTTCACGCGGGATGACAGCTTATTCTGGTTATACGATAATAAACTACGTATGCCCGCTAGGGGATTCATGTATTTTGATGCCGAGCTACAAATGTAAAATAAACACCACCCAACACCCATCACAGCGCCTACTTTGTTAGCGAGGCCTGGATGACTATTGGCGATCTTGCGGTAATTTATCTGCACTACAAATTCACGCCAGGATATTCCCACAAATCGAACAAATAATGAACAACTGCGTACATACAACACCAACTACTGCCCAAACCAGGCCTACAACCAGCTCCATGATCCACACCGAGAAAAAAATAGACAAATTGAGCGGAGAGATGCAACATGCAACGCAACTATACACTATCGGCGTTCTATAGGCTCACTGGCGACCTGCATTGAGTTGCGAAAAGTCCAGCGGAGGGGGGCGGTGCTTGGGTCGACCATCCCTTCTCCGAGGAACACCATCGCTGTCAACGCTGCTATCAGACTCGGCGCTGTTCATTCGCCTGGCGACCCGCTCGCGAGCCCCCGCGGCAGTCATGGGCCCGGCGCTTTGGATGGTAGCAGGGATCGCTCGGAACGCAGGAGGTGGAGCGTTACGTTCCCGGCGAGGATCGGCTGGGGGGTTGCGTCGTGGCCATTGACCGAGAGGTTGAGGCTCATGCTCATGAGATACCGACGATGGCGCGCTCTCCATTGTTGCTTGAACATGCATCGGGTAGAGCGATGGTAATTGAGTCGACTGGTACGAGCCCGAAGTCTGTGGTTCGGATGGCTTTCGGGTGGGTTGCGAAGCGCTGGTAATCTGCCCTTCAGTGAGTCCTAGGTTCGCCCTACGAGGTCGGGGAGATGCCACCTCTGTGCTTGATGGTAGCTTCGGAAGCGCCCTTACGATAGTGGATTGAACCTGCCCGGGGACCGGCTTCCTGCTGCTCGAGCCTTGCCCTGCACGGAATTGTTCGATGATCGCTTGGCTCGCAGTCCTCGCGTGAGGATCGCGCACAGGCTTGTACTGGTGCGGCTGGGACGATTCGAGGTCATGTGCAGGCGGGGGTCTCGGAACAGCGGCAGCCGCATACGGATGCGCCGGGTAATGCTCGGGAGTATGCGAAGGGTACGGAACACGGCTCGTCATCTTTGCGTGAATGGGCGCGGTGACTGCGGGCTGCATAGAGACTGGTGCAGCGCCCCGTTGAGCCGACATTCGTCGCTCGTAGTGATACTTGGCGGGACTGTTTGGCTCGCTTCCCATGCGTATGCCACCATTTGCACTCACAGAGTTCCTGAACGAGGGGCGAGTGGCAAAATCAAGCCAAGGGAAATCGCGTACACCCGAATGCCAGACACTGGGGGATTGAGGTGCGTGTAACAGGCTAAGAGCGAGCAAGGTGAAAAGATGCACCAGGACTAATAAATTGGATGAGTGAAGGATCGAGTTGGAGTATGAGGTCTACGTACAAAGAACTGTGCCGATCCATGTGAAGGCCATAATCACTTTGATCGCCGCACAAGCGTCTTTCCAGCCCAGGAAGTTGGAGGTTGCGGTGTCGCAGAACACCCCAGGGCCAACGGCCGTCGCGGCAGCAGCAGCAGCTACGTGTACGCTCGAGTCAGTAAAATGACAACAGGTGCAAGTAGAATATTTACCAAGGTAGAAAACCCAGAATAGCCCAACCCATGACAATTCAAACCACACAGTAGATGTGACGGCATGCTTGCGGAGAGTGTCAATAAAGGCACTAGGTATAACCAATGAGATCAGGAACAAGCAATAACGAGCGATTAGTGGCTTACACCGCGAGGATAAAGAGCAGCCCAAACGCCCCCAAAAAGACAACGTACGAGTCCAGTTGAGCTGCAATACGGGCTCATGAGTTTGCAGAACTAAAATATATGGTACCGGAAATACTAACCGGATGCTCCGATGGTACTCGCCAAACCAAGGTGCCATGCAGCAGCTGTGACGATGACGCCAGAGCAAATAATGTACAGCGCTACGCCTCGCGTAAGCTTGCATATACATTCAATGAGGGTGAATCCTACCAAAGAGCGCATATCTTATACCAGCTAAGACAGTGACCATACTGTTCGTGAGTGGATGAGGCTGGGCCAGGAGATCAGCCCGGGCCTTGGGAGAAACCCGAAAAACTTACGAGAGGGATGGGAATACGAGTGTTACGGTGTAGATTAAAATAAAAACAGGAGGAGAATACGGCAGCGAGGGAGAACCAGAGGCGAGAGGAGGGAAAGACGCACTCGCCGTCGTTGCTGTCCGCGAGCCGTCAATCACCGGAGACCAAAGCCATATAAACAGAACCCCAACATAGGACGGACGAAATAGACGCCGGTCCGAAATAGCAGTATCCATGTGCGCCATCTTCGCCCGAATAGAAAGGGTTCCTGAGCGACTGTGGCCCATCTTTTGTATTTCCCTCTCAACTTCCGGCTCTGCAGTCCGCGAACGATTCCCTCCATAACTTTCTTCCCGGCAGCGTCTGCGTGCATGCACAGCCCATCCTTCATTTGAAAGCACGTGCGAGCGTCTAGATAACCGCGTGCCCATGCGCTGGCCTGTGAATATTTATGGCTAGTGCACCACCGCCCAAGTCGAAGATTATCTTTCGATCGCCGTAACCAGCCCACCCCTGGGCCAGCCGTTATACCGCAGTTGTACCATCGAGAACGCCATATAGAGAATTCAAGGTCTTTCTCCTTCTAGTTCGCCCATATGACAGCCTCCTGTAATGTTAAATCATGCTGGTCTCCAAGCGACGCGACTGGCGCGTGCAGGGGAATTCGTGTTTATTTGGGTGTATGCCATCCTCTGTGATGCAGCCATTGATACTTTTGCGTCGATGGAAACCAAGTGAACATGCAAACCACCCGGACGTGGTTCTGTTTACAACCGGATTCAACGAAGACTTGTTTGGGACGAGTATCTGAGAAGCGCGGGGATCTTCTCGGGTTATGCTGATGATTGGCGGGGCCGCCCCGATTCGTTGCGCTTGCCTGCGGGAAGCTCAGCCGTGGGGCAATCACATGCATTTAGGTGAGCGAGGCCTTCGCATTGAATGGCTTGCTAGCCATGTTGTTGACGTACTTGTTCGTCTCAAGACTTGGACCCAGGGTGAATTCCACAGTCGGGCACGTATCTACCAGGCTACAAGAACAGTTGTTTCAACAGAATAGGGGAAGGAGTGTGACGCACTGAAAGTGACCGGAAGAGCGTACGGAAGGGAACCTACCTCGATCATGTGGGGGTCGGTGGGTATATGCGTTCCGTTCAGTCCGACGAGCTCATCGAGTCACTGTCGCTGACCTTCTGACCAGCAGGTCATCGACACTTGGGTTGCCGTGTTGACAGACTGCGTACCTCGCCCGCCCCAGTTCCATAAGTTTGCCACATTTTAATATTGCATTTTCACTAATTTCGTACGTTCACAGCCCCTGAGACATCCTTTCCTGCGCAAGAGTTGAAGCCGGTTCTATGCGACACGCCACACGCACGCAAATAATCACTGCTTTCTCCGCTTCTCTCTCGTACTACTATCTAGCCCTCCTTGTTTCTGCGAGTCAGACCCTGAGATTGATCTCGAGCAGCCATTGGGAGCAAAGGAGTCCCAAACAGCGTGTGATTGATATCATGATCCAGCTAGTATCATTAGCCGATTGCGCGCCGCCAGCCTTGGAGCAATAACTCACCTCGACGTGGTCCGTCCCTTCGGTAATGACCGGTTGTATACGCCCTCCGGCTTGATATTTGGAAGGCGAAGATAAATGGAGATACAATAGCAGTTCTACCGTTTCGATCTCTTCAAGTGACGATGAGAAAGAGTCTGAGCCTGAGTCCGAGTCTTCCTCGATAAACGATGCAAACGGTATATCTGAAGCCGGCCCGCGGTCTTGGGTGTTTGGGTCACGGTCGGACCTATGAATAGTCTCGTCCCTCTTGGTTGGATGATTTGGTTTCTTGATCCAAACGAATGAGAACCCCGAAATAATGCCAGCTATCAGAGTACCAAAATAAACGCCTGGGATGTATCGGGGAGCATCTGGTGGATACCAATAAAGTCCAAGCCCGTAGAACACGGGGAGAGCGACTAGAAACAACTGAAAAGCCAGGATAATCTTACTAGCCATGGTGGACGTGTTAGGCGCAGAGAGGTCGGAGTCAGGCGTTAGTGGAGGGATGGTAGACAGGGGGGCTCCTAAAAGTGCCCCTCTGGAACCATTCACGCATATCAAATCCCCTATCCTTCGATTTTCAGTCAGAGTCAACGCTTTGGTGCTTCATGAATACGTGAATTCAGTTGTGTTCTCAAGTCATGGCACCCTATCGTGGTAGAGACACATGTTCATTCCGGGAGCAGACCACCCTCTGCTATGCTGATAAAGCCCGTGTAGGAAACCTAGGGGACGGGGAGGGGGCGCCAAAGAACTGCTCATATTATAGCTCATGCCTATGAATGTATTGTAAATAAGCCGTTGTCCCTTAGCATAGTATTCGAACTTTGGGATCTGCATACTGGACTAGTTGGTGCACCGGACAACCCTCAATGGCTCAACATCAATGGCAAACTCACATGCGATGTAGGCTGGATACATGTACATTTGATTAATCTATTCTACAAATGCGACGAACTTTGACGCATTAACCATAGTTGACTATTCCATTTAAGCTCGGTCACGGTTTTCAATCTCCTCAATCCTTGGCTTTTGTCCAGCCTCACCAAGGCTACCGTCCTCTACCTGGCCGTATGCGTCCGCTTCGGCGGCACCCTGCAACACTTCAGCGCGGCGAGCGCGAGCACGACTCGGCCGCATGTCGGCAAGCGAACGCTTGAGGATGGGCTCTTCGAAGACCTCGTGAATATGTTCGAGCGAAATGCCTTTGGTTTCGGGAAGGAAGAAGATCTGAATTAAGTTTCGAAAGTTAGTTCTGGACTCTTCAGAAATGCACAAGTACTGATGGTACATACAGTCCAAAGAATCATGACAATCGAGCAGCTTCCGAACAACAGGAAAGTGCCATAGCCGATCTATACAGAGCTATCCGTGAGTCCTTGGCCCCGAGATAAACTTACGGTAACTTACCGTAGCAAGCAGTGTTGGCGTGATTTTGGCGATAACAAAGTTGAAAAGCCAGTTGGTCATTAGACCAAGGGCCATGGCCAATGAGCGAAGATGGTTAGGGGCGCATTCAGCCATCACTGCCCATGGAACACTACCCCAGCCGAAGCTGTACCCAATTACGAAGATGCTAGTGAAATCACTTAGTTTCTTGAACTTTTTCGGTCTATGAAAAAGACCTACTAGACGAATACAATAGCAACGTACGACCCGGCGACAACTGTGCCTGAGGTATGTACAGCTTGAAAAATACCGATATAATACTATTGGCGTGGTTAGTTGGGCGTATCAACGCAATTAAAAGTTGCTTACCATAGAGAAAGCCTGGATTAGGCCACCAACGATGAGAGAAATCTTGCGTCCAGCTTGCTCCATTGCAAACATCAGACCGAGGCCAGTACATACAACCTTCACAACTCCATAAATTCCAGTTGCAAAAAGAGTGGACGATGTGCCGGTAATTCCCAAGGATTGGAAGATTTCAGGGGAGTAGATGTTGATCGCGTTCGTGCCAGTCCATTGTTGGAAAAACATAACGATCAATGCTGTATATGTGTGAGTGGCCGTGAAATACCCAGGGAGAAGTCAAGATACATACCGATAAACACACGGTAGAAGGTCTTCGAGTCCGCGAAGCTGGCCTTGCTCTGCTGCCACAGGCTCATTTGGTGCTTGCCCTCAAAGTCGGCGATAATCTCCGCGAGCACACCACGCACAGCAGGATCATCAGCCGGACGCCCACGCAGACGACCAAGCGAGTGAGCCGCTGCTTCGATATTGCCGCGCTGAACGAGATAGCGAGGTGATTCGGGCTGAGTAACCATTCCACATGTCATTACCACTCCGGGGAGCATTTGAAGGATGAATGCCGTGCTGAGATCCGCAGCATATTAGTCTACTGTCGTTAGCGAACGAGGAGATATCATACCGCCAGATCCAAGGGTCAGTGTCTGGCTTCCTGTTTTCTTGTAGACCATAGTTTGTCCAGAAACTCAACATGATCCTAACCATGGCCAGTCAGTAAGCGATTGGTTGTCAGTAGTTGGGCAAGACCCACCCGGTGACATTCATGAGCTGGTACATTCCCGCCAACCGACCACGAATCTCTCTCGGAGCGCATTCACTGATGTAAGCTAAACAAGGTTCTCGAGTGAGCGAGGGATCCATGAACCGCCGGCTAAACATGACGTACTTGGAATGACGGAGCTACTAAGGCCGACTCCAAATCCACCAATAGCTCGGCCGGCGTAGAGTTGTGCGAGCCCGGCACTCTGGGACTGTCCGCCAGTGAGGGTGGTCGACTGTAACTCTTAGAGTGAATACTACTAAACGAAACCACAAGATAAAAGCCTACCTGAATAATCGAACCAATAAAGAAGATGAATGTCGCGAGCAGTAGCGAGTTGCGCCTGCCAATCCGGTCCGGGAGATAGAGCGAAGAGGCGGCACCAAAGAAACATCCTGCCGAGTTGAACAGTCAGCCGAGTGCGGGGTAGATATCAACCTCCGGGCCCCAACAAAGCTATGTCTACCAATCTAGGCAGAGGGGCTAAGAATTCCGGACTCACCAGCTTGCAAGACGCTGACAATGTTTCCTTTGAGCGCCGCAAGAGCTGCGGCAGACTCAGCCTTGTCGAGTCCAAAGGACAGTTGGAATGCCTTTTCAGACAATATGCCTCCGATAAGTCCCGACTGCGCAATGGTGAGTTTCCCGAATTAGAGCTGCCAGTAGGACAAACTTACATCCCAACCAAAATACATCCCACCCATTGACGCCCAAGCAGCCATTATGTATCTACAAACCCCATGGTGAATTTTGGACCGTGGTGGGTGAATAACACTTACGCATGCTTGTGCTCCTGTACCCCCGCGATAATCGACCTAGTGCCCGCTCTGGGGTCTTTCCAAAACGAAGTGGACATGGTGTCAACAAGTGCTGAAGAAAATGAATAAAAATGAGGAGGAAGTTAAGGCCAGGTGGGGGAGGGTGTGGAGAATGTCTAGTGCACTGCGGGGTTTATGTACACCACCATAAAATCATTCGAAATTCTGTCGGCAGAGTATCTTATGGGAAAAAATCCTACTGGCCGCTTGGCGAATACAACTTTAGAACAGCCGGTCGATGATGTCAGCCTCACCCTCGTCCGGAGTTCGGACCGAACCAACCTCGATCAAGCTAGCTAGTCGCATCTTGCCGCTCAAAAACATTTCACACGTCAGGATTATTCTCCCAAAGTTCCAGGTCCTTGTTCAAAAGGAAAAGCATATGATTGTCATTATACAAACACAAGGACGGATATAGCAGAATGAACGATCCAAACATTACCACACGGCCCACTCGCAACCCCACACCCGGTTCCCTCCACATCTATATACTAGTCAGCATCCCCAAAACTCATCGCGCTTGCGTAGGTTGATTCCACGACAACATGTTCATATCGCCGAGTTTCCTATAAGCCAATGGCGTCAGTTAAACCGCTGATAAACCCCGCAGATCGCGCTTGTCGGCTTACCTGGGGCGAAGCAAGTGCCTTGCGGTACCCGCGATTCCAAGAAGAACAAAGAGCGCGGCGACCGCGATGTACGCCCAGCCCAAGAACGGGTTCTTGCCTCCAACCCAGGAGGCCGTCGAGATAACTATAGCCTTCGTGCCACCGAATTGGGACACCGGGAAGTCTACGTGGCTGTGAGCGGGCCTCCCAAAGAATACAAGCGAGCGAGGTACTTACTGAGGTCGATCGTGATCTGGTAAGTGCCCTTTTGCATGTTTGAGTCGTCATTGCGCCCATAAAGCTTGGTGAAGGTCGGCAAGCCAGCTGTGCGCATCCAGTTTTGGAAGTGTTCGTCCGCCTTGAGATTGGGTACATTGTTTTCGTCGTAGCCATTGGGATACCGGGTACGCCAGTTGGGAGGAGGTACAATCTCTGAAAGATTCGTGTACCCAGGTCTCTCCGCGTACTTGCGACCTTCGCCAGACCAGGCAATGTTCTTTGAACTGAATTGATACGAACCTTGCGGGCTCAGTAGTGTCGCGTTCGAGAACGTGTCTGTTTTCACAATTAGTAAAAAATTGCTGAAACATAAAAAAGTTTCGGTCGCATACCGTTGAACATTGAGTTAGCAATCAAACCACACGGATACACAATCTTGCCATCAAGAACAGCCAATGGTTTGCAATCCCCTCCATTCAGTGTGCTTGCGCTAACGGCCTTGCCCTTGAGCTGGTCGCTATCCATACTCTTTACGTAACGACGGTGGTTTTGGTAAAAGCTAGAAAGTCGGTAGTACAAGAAAACAGGGGCCTCCAAATCGGCGGGGAGTTCAAATTGAAGGACGCATTGCGTGCCCGAAGAAGTTGTAGACGCGGTGGTCGTCTTTTTCTGCCACTGCGGCGGGGTTGAAACTACAGCACTCGAGTCGGAAGAACGCATTTTGTACGAGTATTTTGGCAAGGTCGAGAGCTGGTCACCCGCGTTCTCGCAACCAGTGTACTCAAGCGTAATCTGGCTAACCTAAAATCGGGCATCAATTCGGCTTATCCAAGGCTGCTTGAGACTTAAGCTCACGCTGCCACTGCCCCAGATAAGAAGACCTCCGATCGGCGCGAAGAGTAGGCCGACGGCAAAAAGCACGGGGAGGACCGTCTTCGGAGTGAGAATGGGCTGCCAGGCCTTCAGGCGTTGTTGCTTGAAGGCAGTATCTTTGATTCAAGGATAATGTCAGCATATCGCGCTCTTTGAATCTAAATTGGCATAGCGATCCCAGGGCGAGTGTCTACCATCCACCCCTGATCTAATACATCTCGCGGTCAAAGCTGTCCACATTAACTAGCCTGCTGCATTCCCACCCTACAACGGGGATACGAATGCAGCCCAGAGTGCTTTGCCCAATGGCGGACGTGTAGACATCTCTCCCCAGGTCTCGTAGCCCACGGCTAAGTACCAAGAATACCGACTCACTGGCAGGCTCCTTGGATCCGGTCTTTCCTTTCTTTCCCTCTCCATCATCATTGTCGTCGTGGGAGGGTTGCTTTCTCCGGAACAACGCCATCTCGTTGTGTGCTGTTGGCAACGCACTCGTGTATCGTGGTTTAGGTGTTCAAGTAGCCAAGAGGTTTGGTGGCGAGATTGCCGTGAGAGAGTCGTCGTCGTCAAGAAACAAGAGCAACTCAGAGCAAGCGGTCGCTTCGTGTCCTGAGACGATGGTGGGACTGAGGCGATGTGTGATGCGGCGTCCCGAAGTGCAGTGCAAACGCCGCAGTCAAGCGCCCGGCTGACATGGCCCAGCTCTTGGCGCTGGGCGTTTGGACTTCGTAGTCACGACCACGATTCATACTGTAGCTCTGCCTCGCTGCGCCTGATTTCTGGACAAGCTCCGGCACGGAACTCCAGTGACCACATATTTATCTGATCTGATTGAATTGGTGAAGCATATGGTCGACTAAAGCCGAGCAATCCTTAATTATCCAACACCACTGGTCATCGCAGGACATATATGCGACTCGACCTAACTCCCGTTCGAACCAAAAGAAACACGGACAATTTCCGTATTCCATCGAAGCCACAGTTGTACTGATTGGAATGTATCTGTGTGTTCCGATGCTCGCAAGCGGAAGCAAACAGCAGAAATATCATCCAATCACCCGAGCGAACTGACCGGATGATGCACGAAATGACTGCTTCTTCGTGGATTCGTCCATCCCTGTCAGCCCGCCCTCTTTATTGCCCTGCGTGCGAACCTCTTGATCTACAACCCTCCGAATCATGAACACTCTCATGACTGTCTATCTCAATAATCCCTTCCTTTCTCGGGTCCATCCACCCGAACGCCATATGGAAGCCGTTTAACATCACGGGGTGCCTCCCGACGCACACTGGAGAGAAGCAAACACTCCGTATGGTACCCCCTTCGTCTGCCGTTTTTGATAATTTTCCCTGGGTTGGAAGCAATCATTTCGCAGAATCTTATGTTTTCTCGTGACACATGGTATTTCCATCTCGTATATATAGTGCGTCGGCGGCAGGAGGTCTTGATAGGTGTGCCCTCGCGTACACAGGCTTTCTCTCAGTCGTTCCAAATGGGCGCCTTTTTCCGTATCGCGGCCTTTGCGCTTGCGCTTGTCGGTTCCAATGGTGTCCTCGGTGGACGATTTATTCCTCCCACACCATCGGCGCCCCGAGCGGCGGCTCCGTCAACCCTCCCAGTCCGGTAAGTATCGCTGCAAGGCAATCCGGTCCTCATCTGACCATACAAATAATTATCAGTGTCGCCAATGGGACTGTCCAAGTCCTACCACCATACGATACAATCTACTACTTCGACCAATTGATTGATCACCACAACCCTTCCCTGGGTACCTTCAAACAGAGGTATGCATCTTTTACAACCAGTCAAACCCGCCAAACTAAAGAGCGTTAGGTACTACTTTACATACGAGGTACTTGGAACTAATGTTACACCACTGCATGTTACTCACTACTATATGCTTTTAGTACTATCAACCAGGCGGTCCAATCGTACGCTCATCCCGAGATTACTCGTGCGGCTCCTTTAAACTAACGACCTACCTCCCTCCCTCCCTCAGGTCCTCAATGCACCCGGCGAATCGAATATGGAAGGCTACTCTGGATACATTACCAACCGTACCCTGCCTGGTTTAATTGCTCAGGCAACTAATGGCGCCGTCGGTACGCTTATCTCGGCTACAGAAACGAAATATACTTATCCTCTCGCTAGTGTTTTTGGAGCACCGGTGCTTTGGCGAATCCAACCCATACCCCAACCTTGAGGAATCTACCTTGAAGTACTTGAGTGTCGAGCAAGCCATTGAGGGTACTCAGTTACGTATCCCTCCAAACGAATTACACTCACACCAAATCATTAGATCTCGTTTACTTTGGCAATAATGTTCACCTGCCTATGCCAAGCGGTGACCAGGTCCCGACAAACAAAGCACCTTGGGTTCTAATTGGCGGAAGTTACCCTGGTGCAATCGTTAGTTGGACCATGGTTGCGTGAGCACGGGCCAGAACATTTTAACCAAACTCTCACTGACCGATTTATACAGGAAGCCAGGTGTATTTTGGGCGGGATACTCTTCCTCCGGCGTTGTTCAGGCAATTAACTGGTTCTGGGGCTACTTCGAACCGGTTCGCCAGTACATGCCCAAGAACTGCTCGGCCGACGTCCAAAAGGTCAGCAAAATGCGTTCTTGCTATGAAGGATATATCTGACCGGTACTTATAGGTTGTCAATTATGTGGATACAACCCTTACTTTTGGTAAGAGGAGCCAGATTCAGTCCCTGAAAGAAAAGCTAGGCATGGGTAACTTGAGCCATGTCGACGACGTTGCTGGAGCTTGTAAGTGTCTCTAACTTCTTATAGAAAGTCTCAAGACTTATGCTTTATCCCAGTGCGTAACCCACTCTGGAACTGGTGAGAATTAGAGTGCGATAGAGTTCAGGCATAGCGATTGAGATTTCAATGCATAGGCAAAGTTTGCAACCTGGAGGAACTGACCAGAGCTTTCACGAGTTTTGCGATGCGCTCGAAGTCAAGGATGGCGTTTCGGCCGGCCCAGCTGGATGGGGGTTAGATCATGCACTTACAGCTTATGGTAACTACATGAAGGACTACGTTTCCGGTGGTGAGTATTCCTTAATCGTGTTATCCGTATGACTGTACCGAGAAGGCGAATCAGTTTGTGGATCAAGCTCCCAAGAAGAATGTTTGGGTTCGTATAATCCAAACTCGACTTTCTATACCGACACCTCAATCAATAATAATTGGCGCTCGTGGAACTGGTTGCTGTAAGTATTCTTACATTGCCGCTAACAAACCTGAACGCTGATTTCTTTCAGGTGCAACGAATTTGGTTCGTTCCACCAATTCGAACAAAAATTTCGGTCACTTAACCTGCATAATTTATAGGATGGGCACAAGCAGGAGCTCCTCTGGGGTGGCCGTCGATTGTGACGCGCTTGGTTGTCCCCCCGTACGATATGGTACGCACTATTCATTGCTGCCCTGGCATTGTCTGCAACTTAGCCTGCCTGGTTTAGCGTCAGTGCACGTACTTCTACCCCAAGTCCTTCCCTAAGGCACGTCTCCCGAATACTCTGAACATCAACACCAGGTATGCTGGCTGGAACGTCAATGTTCCTCGGCTGTTCTTTGCCAATGGAAAGCGTAAGTACCTCTGTCATATAACCACATATATATGCAGCTAAAACGTGTATTATTTCTAGGTGACCCCTGGCGTGAGGCGACTATGAGCTCCGACTTCTACCCCCGCAAATCGACTGACTTGCAGCCTATCGCTGTATCAGACGGCTTCCATTGCACCGAGCTTCTCGCTCGTTTCGGCCTTGCGGATAAGAGCGTTCATGATGTTCAACAGCTCGCTATCGCCTACTTTACTAAATGGATTAAAGATTGGCAGGCGAAGCACCCAGAAGCAGTCAAGGGTGGTGCCGTGACAGTTATCGATCCAGCTACGGTTCCCGCACCCCCGGCGTTTGCCCCGCTTGCCTCTCCTCCTGTCAATCCCGAGCCGATCACCGTGCCCGCCAACGTGACCGCACCTATGTTTACACCCGCGCCGATCAACAAACAGGCAAAGAAAATCATCCAAAACTCGTTCGATTATGGCCTATAAGCGAGATTCTAGGCTACCATCTTCCTTATCTTTGGGCCTTAGGTCAGATGTACTTCCAGTATTTTCAATCGATTGATGAATTCCAGCGGCGTGTCTTGGCGATGAACGGACAAGGTCTCGCTTTCCCCGATCTTGATAAGTACGCTTGTAATCGCTGGTCATTTCCATTAATCCAGCTGGTCGAGCCAAGTAGTCACGTATCGCGTACGGGACGCACCCCACCGGTAATGAGCAACCAAGCGATAATTCGTGACGGCCATAAGGCCGGGACCAGCCAAGCGAAACTCGAAGACAAGCACTCCGCATCTCACAGCAAGCAGGAAGCATGGTCAGTAGCTAATGGGATAGCACAAGACCTGAGGAATGCACCATGGATGTGGATGAGCGTTCATGAAGACAGAGTGATTGTTCCGGAGGCGCCGTTCCATTTCGTGTGGGCGAGAAAGAGTTGATTGGCAAGGCTTTGAATTGCAACCTACGCATACATACACCGAAATTTAAATATTATAGCCTGCTTATATTCAGAAACATTAGGCGTGGGTGCTCAGATGGCCTTGGTTCGCGTAAGCGACAGAATGGTGGAGAGCTACTAACCAGGCGGTCTATTTGAATCTGAGGGGTAGCCCAATGCTGGCTATGGGGAAGCAAAGGCTATTACTGCTTCGTGCATGCTGTCAGAAGAGTGGCCGGCTTCTGGTATCAAAGTTGAATGGGGCTGGATAGAATGAGGAGGTTGTGAGAAATCCAACATGTGAGTATATGCGATGGTACGTATATGCAATAGGTAGTAGGTGACCTAAAGTGTCAGACAAATGAGAGGCGCGTCGTACAGATGGAATACAAAAGGTTGCCGAAACCATAGATGCAATATTATTCAGGTAATTGTGCGAACGCGCAGAATTCACGAATTGGGTCAATTAAGCCCGCCCCTTCCCCTTATTGTGAATGGCTCCGGCGCCGCCCACTCGAGCCCTCGTCCTGGAGGCAGGACCATCTTGCCAGTCTCCCGGCTTCCCCGCTCCGGGCTTGATTGTTGCTCGGAGCTCCAGCACGGAGCCCTCTTCCTTAACGTATCGTCGGCTCACATCCGGATGTGGACGAGTATCCCAAGCAAGGTGAGAAGACCCAATCGGCGGAGAAGGCGTACGCTCGGGACTAATTTGTGAAGCACCCCACTTGAGAGCCGAGCCGGGATTGTTAAGCATAAGGTAGATCGGGACGGATCCATTACGTTCCGTTGAGACCCCAGGCAAGATTGAATGGACCTGATGACTCTCAGGAGTTCTGAGCATTGGCAGAGCAGGTAAAGCGGGAAGTGTACCCTTGCCAGAGGTTGATGATATAGCGGCGTCGGTAGGTGACTCGGCTTCTAAGATACATCTGATGATTGGATTGTACACCTTGGTTGGGACAGGGGTGACAGGGCTCGGAGGGACAGGAGGGGGAAGCATTTGGGTGAAAGGGCTAGAGCTTCGACTGCGATGAGGGCGTGGAGCACTTCCGGGAGGGAAACGAATGCCATTGCGGGTAATGCTTCCACTAGAACGTGGCGACGGCGCGAGGGCTTTTGTGAACGAGGAGGGCGGGGCAGTTTCCAGAGGTCGAGGGAGCGAGCTCGAAGGGTTGAGAAACTCTGGAGGACAGTCTTGGATAAGAGTTGGCTCGGTTGCGAGAGGTCGAAGGGCTGCTGGTCCACCGAGGGACGTATGTTGCCCGCCTGCTGCTTCAGTAGCCCAGTCAGCCCAGCATGTAATTACTATTTGGAAAAGCACAGCGTACCCTGACGTATCGACTCTGAAGACCGTTGACGAGTCGCGGGTCGGTCGGTAGTAGTATCTGATTTAGAGTTTAATTAGTCGACAAAGAGAAGTTTCCGTAACACGTACCAGCCATAGCCTTGCGCTTCGATGGTTGCCCAAACTCCTCCCTATCTACTACATGGTGCGAGCGATGGTCTGGGTTGCTAGCTAATATCGCAAGCTCGATTGAATTGAGAGTGTCCACGAGCTCATCTCGCTCGTTGACCAAGGACTGCTCGCGGTTAAGAAGAATATGTCGGGCGCTGCGGAGCTCGCGCGAGTGCTCATCAATTGTATCGAGGCGCCTACGAAGGTGTTCAAGCGCCCGTAGCCCAACCAAGTGTGAAACATCGTGCTCCGAGTCAACTTGCGTGACTGGTCCTTTCGGGCTGGAATGTCGAGAGGCGGGCTCCGATTTATCGAAAACAAATAACCCGAGGTCCTCCTCCTCGATCTCTTGTGCCTGAGGTGCGTTAGGACGCGACGTAGAGTTAGAACGGCTTGTGGTAGTGGGCACAACAGGGTCAGTAGCCCCCGCGTTGGATCTGCTACGTGAACGTGTCATGAAGAGTGATTTCAAGTCGAGAGTGCTGTCGAATAAGCAAGGGGGAAATAAGCAGAAGGATGCTAGATTTCCAGACGCTCACATGGGGCTTATATCTGCTTGTCCCGGCACCCGCCAGTCGCCGCCGGAACGGCTATTGCCGTTGCTCAAGGGAGCACATCTCTTTCAAGCGACACCACAAACAAGGAGGAGTCATGATTCCAGGTACCGTAAGCCCCCGTCAGTTGGTGAATTAGACCACTGAAAGAAGCAAAGTAACGCCCAAGGTCAAAGTTAGGCCAAAAGCAGAAACCAAGGGAGGAGCACGTGACTGAGATCGACGATGGTCTAAGCGCCCATCCTGACGTCGTCATTTTATAACTTGCTATAACTTCAAGTTTCGGACTCGAAATGCCTAGCCCCGAAGAGACAGTAAAAGCGTTTGTCAAGGTAATTGCTTGTTTATGTGGATTTTATATTTTGTCTCTAATAGGTCGTAGGTGGCGCCTTCCGCTACGTATGCCTTTGACGGCGACCGTGGTGCCGATAATGCCCAACTATGCAGGAGGAGGCCAGGTGGGGGCGAGGACTGCATACAGGTGCGCGCATATCAAGTTCAAATGTGATCAAGCCATTTACTGATCAAGGATTGCCCCGTAGGTGGCCATGGCGGCTAAAAAGCTATTTGCTACCATGCAGGCATGTTCAAGCTTCTACCGTTTCATCCATACACTTACAGAGATTCAGGGAATGGGCTATTTCTGCCAGCTACCCTTTGATCCTTCGCAAACCCACATGGAGTGTGTTCCTATACCTAAATCATAGATTTTGGCGATTGTCAATGGAATCCCACGGACTCAAGTAGTAACGCGATGTACATCAGAAATCAAGGAGCCCCCGCATGCTCATCTATCCATGACCTAACAGCCTTCTTCCCTCCTACGACTAGCTCAATAACTCTCCTATCGAGTTCTGGACTTTGCTGTTTGTATAACCGCATAATCCATCCGGCCACAGATTCTAAATCCTCCCGCTCGACATCGAACAGTGTATACCATGGTACATCCTCCTCGGCCTCGTGGGTACCTTGCTGCCTGAGTTCCAGTTTACGACGAAGTTCCTGTTCCCTTGATACGGCGTCGTCTTCGGTTTGGGCCGTCAGTGATTCTTGAGGTTGAGTTGGGACAGATACTTTGAGATGATCCCCTGGCAAGGGAATGCCAGCGTGTCTCACAGCCAGGTGCAAAGCAGCACAGGCGATTGTCGGAACAGGAAACAGTGCATACACAGGGGTCTGCAATCTAACGTTGAGAAATTAGTAGCCTGCTCATTGCATTGATTTGACGAACATACGCGTCATTTAGATATCCCCATGCTCGTTGAGGCACGCCCGCTCCGTCCTTGCCTTTGGCATCCGTCAGGTTTAAAACTTGAGCATAATTGACCATGGCGCCGTATGGCAAACGAGCGCGGACGTCAAATCCTAACCGCTTGAGTATTTGCATCTCGGCAACAACCAATGCATCCTTAGTGTCGTAAAATAGTGCGTCAAAATAGCCCATCGTTGTGTAACGAAATGGCTGGCAAGTTGTTAATAGGAATGCGACGGGACCGTACAACCTAGTGGCTTACTTGGTGTTCTGGCTGTAAACTGTGTTTCGCACGAGCAAGGAGCAAGTCGAACACGTTGATAAGGTCTCTCATTTTAACGGGACACTCCTCTAGTTTGGAAGCCAAATATAGGGCGCCCATACCAATGTCCTGGTCTAACACCATAAGCGATAACGCCAAGCTGAAATGTGGTATGGACATACCGATACACTGAACTGTTTGAACGACGTAACATACCAGAATCTTTGGTACAATATCTGGGCAGTCGACATCGCAACCTGATTCCTTCAAATATACCAATCGTTGGATGGTGTCAACCTTTCAAAGGTTTGCATCGACTTACTGTTTGAGCAATAATCCAGCTTGCTGTATCATCCTGCAACCATATGCACGCAAACCCTCTTCTAATTCAGCGGGAATTCCGTCATTTCGAGATGGAGTCTGGGATGTTTGGGCCGGAGAGGCGAGGGGATAGGGGATCGTGGACATGATGTGGTTGCTGTGAAGAGGCAGACCGGCGCTTGTTCGTGTTGCTCCAAGGCTTGTTTTAGACTTCGATGACCTGAGACTCGTTTTCGGCCACTCTCCAACGACGCTTTTATCCCACTTGGAGATACCTTTGGATGATCAAATAGAATCTAATCTGCTTGCGGCTCTGAGGTATTTCCTGTCTGTGATACCAACTTCATAATGCCAGCTCCGTCCGATCAACAAAGCGCAAGAAACCTCCTCGGGTGGATTCCGACCAAAGCTCCAATGCTTCTACGGACGCAGAGGAAGAACGTCACACGTTACCACCTAAGATTGCTCGCGTTGTAAGTCTCATTGTCTCTCCATGAAATATAGGTAATCATCGTTATGCCTTCAACAGACCGCTTCTACCCCCGTCTCCGAGTCAACGCGTACCCCCCAGGGCTCCTCTATTTCGCGACGTATGCGATCGCGAAGCGATTTTACGAGGTCAAAGAGTAGCAATAATGTGATTGGATCCGGTAGTCGAAACGCCACACCTCCACGAGACACAGACCATAGTCAAGATCCCTCTACTTCGACCCCCTCCTCAGCACCCCAGTCCCAACAAGCAAAGTATGATACCCCAACTCAAGGCAAGAAACCAGCTGAAAGTTCGGCTACACCTACAACGCTGGGAATGCCCGCGCCACGTCGGACGTATTCTCAAGTTCGATCATATCTTGCGCCGATCGAGGACCTGGATCCCGATTTGAACTCTTCTGGACTTCCTTCATCTCTGTCTGTCCCGCGACTTACTGCTACGCAGTCCTACAATGAGCTTCTGCAGACCGAGTCTCAAGAGGAACTTCAACAAGATACGTCGACTAAAAACATTACTTTCAACGGAGAGACCGATTTACGTAGCATCACCGAGATGAGAGTAAAGGGCGAGTCGAGAAGGTTCGGAGACGACATAGAGTATGTTCTAGAGGGCTTGGAGGACGACAGTGCAGTGAAAGTACGGAGAGCCAGGTATTTTGATTTATTGGCAACTAAAATCAGGCATACTGGGATTCTTATGCAAACCAATAGCGCAGTGGAGTTCGTTTCTCGGATGACTGAAAAGGGTTTCATTCTTCGTGCAAGGGCTTCCGACGTCCTAGGTCGTGCTTGGAGGGCCATCCATCAATCCGTACTTGAGGCTGGCGACAGGGTACGTATCACGAAATACTCCTGCCTTTCTACCCCGAATGCGGAGTGGTACACTTACACAGCTTTGTTAGGTTTTCGATGCTATTGCGGCAATATTTGTATGCCTGGTAGCTCGGGAGCTCCAGGGTGTTATTGGGGCCCTCCAAGACCCCAAGCTACCCTCTACATTCTGCTTTATTCTGAATCGAGCCCGTGAACTCGACGGACTAGAGGCAGCATCTTCTGACAGCAGCTGGGCCTTGTATGCTGACATGGCCAAACGAGCAGGAGTTGGGAAAGTAGAGCGGAAACAGGTTAGTCTCCGCATTGATCTTCTTGACTTAAACTTTAGTACCGATCACCAATATAATTTCCATAGCTATTCGCGTTATTGGTCATTTGTCAAGACGTCAAAATCATGCCTACGGAACAAGTAGTTCGTCTTTTCAGCGTCAGAATCTTAATGAGCCTCAGCCTAATACCCATTTAGGTCACGACCCGACTTCTAGTATCCTACGGGCTCTCTCTGCTGATCCCTAAGCCCACAAACCGCTCACTACTCCTGAACATTCTGTCTACCACTTCAACATGCTTGGAAGCGTTCGACAACCGACTCACCGGATATACAACTGGATTGAATGTACTTCCACCATCCAATGTGGGATCGCGCCATTTACTTCAGTTGATGATCAACCTGCTTCGGAGCTGTCAACTTGCTATTGATCAGTATGAGGCTGAAGATGACGACTCGAGCTTGTTGGAGAAGCAAGTTGAGGATTTCATGCGCCGAGTTGTGGCACTGTGTCGGGTATGCCAAGTGTTAATGGCCGATGACCCGAACGACATGGAGGATGGAGGTATGAGCTATCGTCAGGTTTTGCTGGTATTAATGATACTGATGCCCGGATACAAGTCGCTCTAGCGTCTGAACACTGCGCTCTCGGTTGTTTGAAAACGTTGGTTCTGCTTACGAGTGACACACCCCAGCAGTCTCAAGAAGAGACCGAGCCTGCTGCGAGCCCACTCTCGAGTCACGTCGCACAAAACCCCCTAGTGTTCCATGCGATCGCTAGATTCGTCGCGCAAGGCGGAGACCCAAGTACCCACTCGTTGCAATTTGAACATGCCTGCCTTGGGCTGGCTCTGTTGCTCAATTTAGTCAAAGAGGGCTCAGCCGGTACAAAACAGGTCCAAGGCCTCAGTGAGTGTCTATGATCATTTCGTTGAACTTCACCTAACGAATGCCAGACGTCTATCGGAAATGCTCATTCGGTAGAAAATGCGCCACCGAATGTCATTGCAAGAATCGAAAGTCGCATTTAGTCTTGTATTGCGAGCTATACGGACAGTTGTACAGCAGAAGCACACTACAAGTAAGCTGACCGCACGGGCGGGTGGAAGTATTGCTGATATGGCTTAGGATGACTTTCACTCGACTTTCCTCCTCGGATACTTGGCAGTTCTGGTCGGGCTGCTCACAGTAAACGACGAATCAATCAAAGATTCGGTATACGAAAGTCTTCCTGGTCCTCCAGACTCAAACAAGTTTGAAGAACTGGCGCAGAGTATCGAGCAATTCGTTCACGCGTACGAACGAGTCGCTCAGGCTACCAAGATACGAACGGACAGAGACGAAGAGGAGGCTCGGGACGACGAAGAGGCAGACCTAGCGATGAACAGTGGAGATGCGGGATCTGGAATCGCGTTGAGTGTTGCGAAACGATTACGGGATTTATCATAGCCTACCGGTTTGCTTTCTTGCTGTGCGTTTTTATTCTATATTTTATGCGCCCCGACACAAATACAGGACTGCTTAATTAAAATTTCTTTCTTTCTTTTAATCGAGCTTTCAGCTCAGAGTCCCAGCACTGACATTATGCAAATTGAATCTTGTCAGTGCGCCCTTGGTCGATTATTTACAGGGGCAGGGGCATTTTGAAATGCCACGCGTCACGTGAAACATTCTCCAACAAACTCGACCTCCGTCATTGTCAACGCAAGCCAATCGAAAGCCATGGATTCTCTACCTAAGCGTCCGAACACGCCTCCCTCTCCACCGAGACGAGGATCGCGACATGTTAGCCCACCGACAGCACAACGGCCTGGGCCTAGCAGTTGGGAACCGCCACGTCCTCGAAGTCCCGGCGTCTGGGATAGAGACAGGGGTCGGCCTATGTATCGACCGCGTTCTCGCTCTCGCTCTAGATCCTATGACTACAACTACGACTACCGCCGTCGTTCTCCACCACCACCCCATCACTCGAGACTTCCGCGACGTGCTTGGGAGCGTTCTCGTTCTAGGTCACCTCCACCGCCACCCAAAAGCAGTGTGCCTTGCAAGTACTTTTCCCGTCCAACCGGATGCGACAAAGGCAGTCGATGTCGGTTCCGACATGATGAGCCGCGTGGCCGGTCGTTTTCGCGCTCAAGATCTCGTAGTCGCTCGCCTCGCTCTCGCAGCCCGCCGATGCGATACCGGCGAGGAGAAAGCCCCATGTTGGTACCTAGGGGTGGAATGAGGTCACCGCAACCATCATTGCTTCAGCGTTTGGGGCCTGTTGCGCCGATGAAACCTATCTCACCTATGAGGAGTCGGGCGGTTTCAAACGACCCAACCGAGCCACTCGAAGAAGGCGAAGAACGATCGCCTGGACGAAGGGGTAGCGCACAAAGGGGCAAGGGCAGAAGGTGGAACGACCAAGGCAGAGACAAGGGCAACTGGGACTCATTCGTTGCTGATGAGGACGAAGACATGAGTGAAGGTGGCAGGAGTGGCCGAAAGACATATGAATCACGTCGAGGTGAGTTTATCCATTCTATGGGGACTGTCCTTCCTGCTGGGTAGTGTGGCAACTTTCTGGCAGCGTGTTGTTATTCTATAACTCTAACACTATCTAATACAGGTCGCTCCCGCTCACGTTCCCCTCGACAAAGGACAGGAAGCCCATCCAGGTCTCGGTCACGATCACCTCGTAATACAGACACAGTGCCGACAAGATCGAACTCGCAAGAGAAGCGCAGCCACCATTCCGATCCCTATCCTCCTCGCCGCTCCCGGTCACGCTCCCGGTCGCGTTCGGCTCGCTTGAGGTCGTCGACGCGATCCAGGGATCCGACACCGTCTCAGGGTCGGTCTCGGACTCCCTTGCGATCGCATTCACCTTCTGGGCAATCCCGCTCGCGCTCTCGCTCCCCTCATCGTCAATCCCGTCCCGACCGTGATCGGGAACCTACAGTCGAGCGTGATTCCAAGAATCTAGCACAGACAACCAACCCTGGTCCATCTCCAGCCACTGCTGGACCGGCAATACCCACAGGACCACGTTTGCGCGCTGGACCTAATTTGCAAGCACCGGGTGCGCCCGCCCTCGGGTGACACCTGCTCCTGGGCGTGGAGGACCTCCACCCACCGGTCCAAGGGGCGACCGGGAGCCTCCCCGTGGACCGAGAAACATGGTGGCGTCGGGTATAGCTGCTGGCGTAGCAGGTGGCGCTGGGTCAGGTCCCGGACCTACTTGGGAGCGCCCTCAATCCGCCTTTCAGACATACTTGGCAGCAGTCCAAAGTAAACTGGATCAGCGAGAGGGGAAGAAGAAAGATGATGGGCCTGCTCCAGACAGCGAAGCCGAAGCGAAGCCAAGTGATGTCCCGGTCGAGTCTGATGCGATGGACGTGGACATTGCCGAAGAACACGGCCCAGTTGGATCGCGGTCACACACCCCACTTCCTGGACATTCGGTTGAAGGAAGTCGCGTCGCATCACCCGCATACCCAAACCCCGAATGCGCGTCAAGCCTCGACATCACTACATGCGTCCCCAGCGGTTGGACAGAACGCCCCCCTGCCTGCAGTTTCAACTCCTTCGGCGCTTGGAACTTCTCTGCCTCTCCCGCATGCACATCCGCTATCACTCCCGCCCCGTCCACGTTCTCCGCCTCGTGGCCCACGAGCCACACGCATGCCAGTGGAACGACCAAAAGGAATAGGCCTGGAACCCGGGAGAGAAGGCGTTGAGCGAGATCGGGTTGGAGATGTTGTTGAGCGAGCTAGGGACAGGAACGACTGGACCGACAGAGATCGGGTTGGCGGAGACATGAACCGCAAGGTGCATGTACCCCCTTCCAACCCGGCACAGCGCCCTCGCCCACCCACACTACGAGCGACTAAGCGAGAGGCCTTGTTTCCCGACCTGGAGAAAGAGGTGAGTTCACGTCTTCAAGGGTCTTCCTGTCTTCCCGCGTTGGAAACAACCAATTTCTTCTCATTCACGACGCGTGTGAAACCTCCCTCCTCTCAGGCTTATTTTCCTGGACTTGAAGGGCTCGCTCATGGATGGAAAGGTCGATTGCTCGGGCGTATCCTATTTTGGATTAGTTCAGGCGCTGAAAGAGAGTATTTGAGCTTGACGTGCGTCCGATTGATGACGCCGGACGCTGATTAAAACGCTGGACGCTCGGCCCCTGCTGTTTTCCTGGCAGGGTTCACTCAACCCTCTTATCCTTTATTCCCCTGCCTGAGCTCTAGAGACGTGGTGTATCGCATTGCACGTTTATTTGCGGCTTTTTTTTTTTCGCCCTCTCACCCGCCGCGGCGTTCGCACGTCACTTCATTAACGAACTTCCCCCGCACTTCCCGCGTGCCTCGTGTCCGCCAAACGCAAACACGTATCGCGCAATACCATTTGCATCTTTCCTGGTGTGATGTTCACATCGAGGATCGCCGGCGTTGGAGTCGAATCCCCCATTTCCGAAATCGCACATGTGATTGTCACTCCCTATCAGCCTTTTTGTGACATTTCACCCATTACCGCCTGTATTATTTTCCTGTTGTCTTCCTTCTACCTCGGTTTAAACTCCACCTGTCTAATACGTATACTGACTATCCGTTATCGGCCAACAGCTTGCAAATCTGGAAGAACAACGTGCGCGGCTCGCCAACGACTATCTGCCGTTGGAGATTGCCCTTCGACAGGCCGTAGATGAACTCGCGCTAACAACCATCGACTGCCGTGCGGCCGAAGATCGTAGGGTGATGACGGAAACAGTCTTGGAAGCGATGGTGAAAGGCGGTGGATTAGCAGCTGGGGTTGACATTTGAATAGGGTTGGATCAGATGGATTTCTAGTAGCTCGAAATGACAAGTCTAGTATTTCTGATGCAGTGCAGTTTGACAGTTTGACGGTCGTCTTAGTAAACGTTTACCTTGTAAGCTATACAGTCACAATAGTTCAATTCACTTTGCTTTTGGGGTGATCTCGAAAAAAGGGCCACAAATGAGTTGGAGCGTTCGCCGTGTACTTAACACGCGCCACGCTCCAGTGAAGGACTTAATCGCGTTGATGCTCCGATGGTAATTTATGTTAATTAAATGCGCGCGTTTCAGTCGAGTGTCTAGAACAGCGATCGTTCATTGATAACATTGTTCGAACATACCACGCCTCATTGCGTATAGACTGGCACTAAGAACCCGGAAAAGCGCTTTGCCGAATTCTCATATCAATTGGTCTAGCCTGTGGCGGGATGGACACAATACATTATTGTTAGTTGGATTAATGTGCGCATATAGGAGGGGGAACCTAATCAAATCGAACATTCGTGCGAACCTGAGCGAGAGCAAAGCGAGCCTAGAGCACAAGAAATGTATAAGGTACAAGTACACTACATGCAATGGCACAAACATCTACATGTAGACAAAGCATCATGAACGTAAGCTCCAAAGAAAACCAAGCCAGTTGTAAGAACAAAATGTGTAGGTTGTAAGCAGAGCTTCAATCATTTCGGCGCGGCACGCAAAGGCGTGCGGCGGTCTAGGGTCGTGCGTACAATAAAACGTTGACAGAGTGACGTGAGGCAAATGCGTGATGATCATAAAGATAATGTCGATGTATTTTAAGAGTCTCGGGTCGCACCGTAGCAGCGGAGACCGAGGCGCCAGCAAATGTTGGCACAGAGGATGGTGTACGGGTCATTGCTCTGCAATACGTGATCAACACAAACAGTCCAACTGTAAGGGGGGAAGTAGCTTACAACAATGAAAACCGCCTCTGCTTCATGCTGTTTTGCGACTCGCTCGATCAACGACGCAATGTCAGGCCTCCCGGAGACACCCGTGTCGTGCAAAAGGATTTGATCAGCCGGCAAGTTGGAAGTGACAGTGTCCCAGACGTCCTTTCCGTACGTTTTCTCGTGATTCTATTCGGGACGGAAGGTGTCAGATCAAGATATGCGCCCTACTTCAGTGGACATACCTTGCCGATCCAAACCAAGAAGATGTCGCTTGTCTTTTGAGCAATGTGAGGAAGTGCAGGGGCGATTCCGGCACCGGTGCATATGGTGACGACTATTCGGAATGGATTCAATTCAGTGTGTGGCAAGGTGGAAAATCACAGATGAATACACACCCTTCTTGTAAGCATGATGCATGTGCATGAATCCAGGAGGATTGACGCCTCGGATGTACAGGTGAGATGGTGCCTTTTGGCCAACAGAATCGTGGATCAACTTGGTGGTCCAATCTCCTGCACGACCGACGATGAGAGAGAATTCGCGTTTCTCAAAGTCAGTTGTTGCCACCGAGAAAGCATGCCACTGTAGCCCGTCCCGGCTGACCCTTGCAAATGTCCCGTCATTAAGAGTGGGGCGGCCCGGGAACTTGACAATGGCTACGCTGTGGTTTGCACTGATGGAAACCTTGGCGCGTCGGACCGTGAACCAGACATAGAATATGGAAATGATGCACGCAATCGTAAGATAGGGGAGGGAGGTGAGAAAGAGATCGCGCGGGTTCGGTAGGGTGCAGGCCTTGAGAGCGAGGTGCGCAACGAGGTCGGCGACCACAAACCAACCAACGAAACGATGCGTATATTCCCAGATGTTGTGATAGCGTTCTCGCAGCGGGCGCAACGCAAAAGCGATTATCACGGCAATTCCCAATGGTAGAATCAATGCGGTCGTGAAGAGTGCGATGTTTAACGAGCTGGTAAACGGAGTAAGCCGGCCTAGCTCCACAGCGTAGAAGACGATCCACCTAGGCATGATAAAATTCAGTTGGATGCGGGCTAGAATTAAAAGCAAAGTGACTTACACGAATGTAGCGAACGCACAACCGACATGAAGGCCTCCCACCGAGTGCAACATCCGGTGAAAGTAGAACCTGCGTAAAGGCGCAAAATTGAAGGACCAGTAGAGCCATGCGAGGAGTAACTCGTTCCGCACGAGCACCACAATGGTAAGGTTGATGAGCGAAGCGTTCGCAACCAAGCTCAAGCGTTCTGGGCCGGATGGAAGTGCGGCCAAACGTAAATAGACCGGGATGTTACAGCACGCTGTGATGATCCACCAGATCTGGTGTGCCCTGCAGGGATGGTTCGTCGATCAATAGGACCTTCGACTCGCGTCTCATCGCGAGAAACTCACCAAATCATGGTAAAGAGCCAGTACGGGCTTTGTCGGTGGTAATCGCGCTCTCTGGGTTCTGAAACGGCCAAATCGTCGGCGATAGCCTTCTCGACGCTCTTCTGGCTGATGTCTGCGGCCTTTTCGGGATCGGATACAGACAGTCCTCTAGTCCGGGCCCAGAAGAGAGGCGTGGAGGAGGATGTCGAGGAAAAAGAGGAACCAGACCAGCGATTGGAGTGGGTCATCCATGACGCTCGCTTCACATGGCTGATTCGCTTGTCTTCAGCCACTGGGGGAGGTCGTACAATTGTAATCGAGGTCCTAGACACCTCTTGCATAGCGGGTGAGACGGGATTGGGGCTAGCCATCGAAGCGAAGGACAATGTCGTTTTACTCGCTAGGAAGCAACAAGGTGGGGGACTATGTGCAGCCTATGGATAGAGGTGAAGGGAGGGAGGAGATCGTGAGGGTCGTCAAGGGACGCGGTAGCTAAAAGCGATACCGACGAGGTGTCTATGAGAGTTCCCGAGGGGTGCTTTATAGCGCGAGGTACTAGCCCCTTCAAATAGAATTCCAGAGTTGAACGGCCTGGAACGGCAAGCCGATGCGCTGACTGAACCCTTTTCTTTGACCCTATCCCGCCGATTCGTGCCACTGCGCCAGTTAGCATACCATCATCAGTCCAGGAACAGCAAGGCGGATAGTGGCAAAGCAGTGGCGGATGTAAGGAATTTGCCCACCTGTCAGGATTTTCAGCGCTATCACTGGAAAGGTAAGCAAGAGCTAACCGCTAATCCGGTAACAGGACGTGCTGATACACTTTGGGTTTTTGGTGGCAGGAAGGCGGGAGAAGGTCCTGGCGAGAAGAAATACTTCATTATCATCGGTTAACTCCGATTCGCATCCCCGAGACGACTGAAATCTCTACATGGACAGTTCTCGTAGAGGCGGATAATGCTCCTCAAACAGCCCCATAAACGATGGCCGGTGGATCCAGCACGAGCGTAGCCGTTACGCCGATTTCAATGAATCTAACCTTGATCACCAGTTAAGCGTTTAGTGAGGTAGACAGGCTGCGTTAATTGCCATAAACTTTGATAAAGGAACGTGGTCAAGAACTCATTGTCATTGCAGCATGAACTTCGAGCTTCTCTGGGTGGCAAATGCGGGGTCGACGAAGGTGCAGAGCAGGTGGCAAGAATTGTCGGCAGGAATCTGATTGCCTTTATCTGACCCTACAGCAGGATGTGAACGTGAAGGCTGTACGCCCGCCGATGGGTGGATGGCCACTGCGAGGCATTGTTTGAGACCAAACTGGCGTGCCTCTACAAATGCCAAGGCAGCTTAGAAGACTGCAGCCGAGATAATTAAGTGAACACAACAATTAGTGGTCCCATAGTCTGATATAACCAAATAAAACTAGGGTCCCCATCGGCTGTCAACGGGTTAGCTTTCGATGACGAGCCATGGAAGCCAGGCGTATCGACGTCAAATCTGACAAGGGTGCTGTGGTCGGGCGAGCCGAGCGAAATTAAACCACGTGATTGTATGCTTACTTGAGGCCTTGCAAGAAATTCCCACGATGGACCGTCAAGCTAGTTAATCCTCAGGATCATTCGGCTCATGTGGGGTTCAGCACTTGCAACGACATGTCACTATCACAGAAGAGCTACACCTGGGACACGAACTTCCTCAATCCCCGCGCAGAGCCTCAGAATCCACTCGCGTTGATTGTCCTGAACCAGCCTTTTGCTCACAATACGTTCTCGAAGCTATGGGCCAAGTGTAAGCAGCGGGTTTACCGATATGCGCCATCCGTGTTGGTATTTGAGATTAGTTAGGTCAATGGAAAATATTCGCCGACGGTGGATCAAACCGTGTATACGACGCATTTAACCAAGAGGGGCGTCTCCGGTGAGAGCCTCACGCAAGAAGGCACCGTTTGCTGCTCTAGCTAAATCGGTTTACTCCTGACTAAACTTTTGTCGATCCCGCCGATGGTTGCTCAGTTTCCTGCCCGATCACATCAAGGGCGACTTGGACTCTCTCAGACCGGAGGTCCGATCCTGGTACGAAGAACAGGTACGCCACATAACAGCCACTTGAACAACGGCACAATATGATCTCTTCCAGGGTGTTACTGTCGAGTGCGATGAAGATCAGGATTCGACTGATTTAATGAAATGCATAACTTGGATAGACAGAATAGAGAGAGATAGGAAACTAAAGGTATGTATGCTACCTACGCTGGTACGAACGCAGCCAATCAGCAAAGTGTAGATTGATGTTATAATTCTGGGCGGACTTTCCGGTCGACTTGACCACACGATTCATACCATGTCACTATTGCACAAACTTCGGAGTACCCGGCCACGCATTTTCGTAGTCGGTAGTTCGAGTGTGGGGTGGGTTTTGGACCAAGTGAGATTGTTTTGATATTCTCAGAGTATTTCACCCATGATGTGCACGTAGGGCCACCATCAGTTGGAGTTGGATCTTCGATTTGTCGGGCCTACGTGTGGTTTACTTCCAGTTGGAATTGCGTCCAGTGTGTTGACAACAACCGGTCTGAAATGGAACCTAGGCATGAATTCCTACGACTTGCGTATTTTCATATCTATTGACAAACGACATACAGATAACACAGAATCCTCATTTGATGGTCTGGTGTCGACTTCTAATTCCATACTTCCGGCACCGAATGCAGATCATCTCGGTCGAGTTACAGTTACTACCAGCAACCCTATCTGGTGGTGTGTTGAGCATCGACGAAACGATGCAGCTCCTGGCTTCCCCGCGACTAGTCAATGAGATGTGTAAGACCTGCCAAGGTGGCGAGGCTCAAGTGTCCATAATCGTATATATGACGCATACCATATTTCATACACCACGCCCCGGCCGGCGGCGTTCATTTTTTTTCCGAAAATATCAAGGTTAAAGCTCAGCCGCGCAAACAAGCTCCCAAGTGCCCAGAACGTCGCGAACTTGAGAGCTTCGTCCGAGCACGATATGGAAATCGCAGGTACCTATATTCATATATGATGTCAGCGGCTGTCTATTCTCGGCACAAACAACTTCCTCCTCCGAGCAATCACATCTGTTATTTCTACTTTAACTTGTCTTACGCGCTACATTATTCCGTAATTCCGAGATCAGTCTACCTTGTGCTACTCGACTAATTCTCGGGGCGGGTATCTATCAGCTGCGGCTGGATCATTCCGTGAAGATCCGGTAGCCTACTCAGCCGACACACAGCAGAGATTGCTGGGAAGATACACTTCGCCTAGTTCCGCCATAACCGTAGTATAACACTGTGTTAGCCCAACCAGAGGACGTTCCGACGAGCGTCTCACACCAGGGATTCACCTGCAGAATCGGCAACGTCGCTCATATTGTGGCTTTGTACTGGCTCATCAATCGTAAACACTAGGTCACTTAACTTGGGAGCTCCGGCAGCTTGAAGACTGTTGCGTACTTTTTCGGCTATGGCAGCCACAGTTCTCAATGATGCGGCCTGGCGGAACAAGCTATTACTTGTATCTACACTCGCTTTGGTGTCCGTTGCGTGCTGGCAGCGATGGAATGTCCCAACTCTACGTCGACTAGGCTCGTCCTCGTCCTCAAGCGGCAAGGAGCAAAATGAAGCGTCGTCGACAAATGACTCGGCCCCGTCACCCAAACCTGTTTCTGCGAGCAGCGTACATATGTCCTGTCGCGTGACCCCAGATATTACGGGTAAGACCAGTACTCAATCCGTGTCGGTCTTAGAGCTCTAATCCAGCGAGATATTTAGATGAACACGGTCGGTTGTACGCCGGCGAAATGCTCAAAATCATCGACGTTGCAGCTGGGGTCGCTGCGAGGAGACACACCGACCTGAATTGCGTAACGATCAGTCTTGATCGAGTCATCCTTGTCCGGGAGATCAGGTCCGGTGATGTGGTTCATGTTGACGCATGCATCAACCGTGCTTGGGGGTCATCACTCGGTGTGTAGGGAATTTCTCGCTGGTAGAAACCATTCTAATTCATAGCAAAGAGGCTGGTGTGAGGGTACTCCTTGAAGACGAGGATACCGGCGAGCTCGTCTATTGTTGTCACGGTAAGAGCCTCCTCGCACCCCGAGGAATATTGATAAATGATATCTTTTCCAAATGTCACAGCGTATCTAACTTTCGTTGCCCTTGCTCCTGCCCCGGCTTCCCACTCTGGGCCTCCGCCCTCACTCCGACTAGGTAACTCTACCTCTAAATCCAATCAAGCCCGCAAGAAGGCTGTCGTAGCGCCGATTGTTCCCCATACACTAATCGAGAAGAAACGATACCTGTTCGCTGGACGGCGTAGGGTAATGCGTACATCTCGCCCAGCCGAAGACCTCACTGTTCTCCGCACGGCGGTAGCGAGTATGATTCCCATACATGCAAAGCGCCAATGGGCTTCTGAATCCGGGTCGTCCGTATCCTCATCAACCGCCGGATCTGGCAGGACCTCGCCTCGCGCAGACCAAGACAAACGCCAAGCACGCGAATTGCGGAGCCTGGAGCTGGAGTTGTTAGCCGATGCGCTGGAAGCGCGGGATCCCCACGTTCATGTAGACGAGGGAGACGTCGTGCGTGCGGACGCTGGGGTCTACGGACCCGACGCGCCAGCCGTACCGCTGGCAGACCTGGAGATCATTTTGGAGAAGCGGAAGAAAGGAAGGAGACCTACGTGGGTTGGTTTGCGGCCTGACGCTATGCCTGTCGCTCCTCTAGTACGTGCTAAGTCTTGGTCATACGTCAGGGTCGTGGTTGAATGCTATTGACGATCGGCAGGTTGAGTGGGCAATCCACAACCCTCCTGGTTTCAGCCCGGATTCAGGAACCATACCCCGTCCTCTGCTTTCTCCGACTGTTGCTACGATTTCCCTATCCGATCCGTCCCGACCACGAAAGCTCCGGCGCGCCTCAAGTGACCTGCAACCTATCACCGGACCAGATGAGACCGAGCCTGGACCTGGATCTGGTGGCTTTGACATCCCACGCATGGTCCACATGCAAGACACGCTCGCTTGCACGATCCAGATCGTCATGCCACAGCACGCGAATAGTGTTGGGGTGTTATTCGGCGGACAGCTCATGGGTGCGTCCCTATATGCGGACGGTGCCTGAATTCTGACTTGATCCCTCGGTAGAATGGATGGAGCGAACTGCAGTACTGGCCGCACATAGACTAAAGCGTGATTGCGCATGGGTTACCGCCGGGTAAGCCAAATTCTGTTCCGGCGGGGTGCGGTGCGAATGTGAACTAATCATGTTGGTTTGTCGGCTTTTCTGTTGGTGGACGAAATGCTTGTTATCTTGTGGTTGAGCAGAATGGACGGCTTGCTGTTTCGCGAAGCTGTCGCGACTGGGGAAGTGTGAGTTTATCAAACCTTTATTCAGCTTGTCATACGTATGGCTTTGGCGTGATCCACTAATAACTCTGCATATTGTAGCCTTACCTTTCGTGCAGTTGTGACCCGAGTTTGGACATCATCCGTGGAAGTGTACGTCTGCTCGCACGCCGACGTACGACGGCCATATCCTCCCCCACCAGAAGGCTCTCAACCAGGTCCAGGTCCAGCATCGAGGTTTACCAATGAAGCCTTCCTGACACTCGTGGCGCTTACCCCAACGCCTCCCCGTGGGTCGTTTGGAGTCCACGCAAGTCCGGCTCGCTGGATGCATGAGAGGCACTTGCCACCTTTGCAGGAGGAAACAAACTCGCCAACCGAAGACAAACACCTACACCGACGTAGATCAACAATGCTACCCCCTACTAGTGCGAATCCGGTCAGGATTGGGGCTGCGATCGTTGAGCCTTCGCGAGCACCGCTACGTGACATCGTCCGAAGCGCAGAGAAACGAAGGATCGAGAGGTTAGATATGAGGGAAATGCTCTTGAGGTGAGTGCATACGGTTTGATATATTATCTTGCGTTGGTTGGCTGGGTCCGTCAGTTGTGGGGAAAGCTGTGCAGCTTATTTATAGCGTATCGGCTGGGTGGTGCTCCTTTCCTTTCGTCATGAAACGGATGGCGAGGTTATGTTATCGTGGTTTCTGCCGAGTTGGGGGATCGGCTCGCTGACCCAAACTTATTTTTGACGCTCCGTGACTGTAGGGTGTATGCGAACTCTGTACCGTGACACTTTGAAGGATTTATTGCTGTGGCTAGGGATCAGGTGTATGCGTGTATGATTAGTTGTATATTAGATAACTGATATTCAGAGCATATTTGACCAATACAACGGGATAACCAAATGAAAAGACAAATTCACACGCCAAGTACGGTCCATAACGTTATTTGCCAGGTTGGTAGCCGTACGCAGGCTGTTGGCCATATCCAGGCTGCTGATACTGTCCGGGCTGACCTTGGAACGAGTTGGGTTGAGATTGGGCCCACTGTTGCTGACCTGAATGGTATAGCGAATTAGGAACGGCCAACTGTGAGTTTGCGGCTATCGTACCTGGTGGTGGACCGTGGTTGCCTGGAAAGTATCCTCCGCCTTGTGGAGGGCCTGGCAACGGCGGAGCGTAATTACCGGATTGGTCGACTATAGTACATGATACTGTTTAGTTCCAGATCGGGTATAGGTAACCAAGGGCTCACCGTGCCAGCCACATATAGAACAGTTCCAGATGTGCGATGAGCTCATGGGGATCAAAGGCACAAAACAGATCTCAAGCCAGGTCCGTTTCTTAGCGCCAAACACCGCGACTGAATAAACGGCAATTAGTTCCTGGCGGCGAGCAGAGAACGACGCTTACCGTTATTACAGCGGGGACAGAGCCGGGTTTGGCCGTTGTCGCTGCCATCGGCGCTGATCTTGGTAGGACATCCGACTATGAAGTATCGATCAGGTTCCACAACAGATGTGGAGTACGTGGCGGTGACTTACTTGCGATACCTGTCAACGGCGGCGGGGTAAGTACGGGGCTTCTTGCGGCGAGAATCCGAGTCCAACTTACAACAAAAGTCCATGTTGGTCTTACGGGTAGGAACGTTGTCGGGTTCTCGTAAATGAGTTCAAGAGATAATTCTCAGCCTGTTGCTTCCGCAGCGCTTGCCCAGCCTTGGGAATTCAACACGAGACGCTTGGCGCACGTGATGGAATGTCACGCGATGTCACCAACGCCACTCTCGCGTTCGTGCCGGCAGCGAAATGCGAGAAAAATCGTCTCGGAGGTCTTACAGCAGCAATCTTGTAGCTGTAGAAAGGGATACATTCGGTGTGAAAATGTGATTTATCCATTTGCCGCGTACAAGAATCACGGCAGTCGCGCGGCACAGGTCTTAAGTTAGCAACGCATATTATTGGCAACTGGACCCGAGTAAATTCGTAATCAACTCTT
Source organism: Ceratobasidium sp. AG-K (assembly GCA_037039685.1). NCBI lineage: Eukaryota > Fungi > Basidiomycota > Agaricomycetes > Cantharellales > Ceratobasidiaceae > Ceratobasidium > Ceratobasidium sp. AG-K. The sequence continues at coordinate 1,177,888 of JAWNGF010000002.1, forward strand.
TCTCTCTTCATCGACCGCGACCAGCCAACGTCTGGTTCCCGTCTCCCGTCATGCGACGTCCTCTCTCTCTCCTACACTCGCTCGCGGCCTCGGCTCTACTCTACAATGCTGTCCCCACTGTGGCGCAGGACGCTGGTTCGATAGTGGAGGTTGGCGACACTCTGGTTTCTGCCATGATGGTATGTCATTGCTTTCTTTTCTCTCCAACATGCGTTGACCTACTTGATCAAGATGTTACTGGGAAACGATGAAAAAGTATACATTATGGTGCGTCGGGTTGCTCTTTGCAGCCTCAACTCTCTCTCAACCGCTCATTACCAATAGGACAAGGTGGAAGGCAACCCCACGAGGGTTGGCGACCACCCAGCCTGGGCTGTTGAATGGTTAGTCGCGCGGCTTCTTTCATTCCTCATTTAGACTGAACATTTGCGCAGGGATATTGCGACAAGCAAGGCAACACCAATGGACATGACTACAAACGTGTTTTGTGCCTCTGGAATGCACTTTCCCAACGGCTCGTTTGCTACCTTTGGTGGCAACGGTGCCATCGGTCCTGGTGGCAAAGTCGGCAGCGTAGCCGAGTACGGGTCTGGTGTCTATGACGAAGTCTACAAGAACTACGATGGCACCAAGGCCATCCGTGTCCTCAACCCGTGTACGGATGCCAAATGCGAGTGGTTCGACAACGCGGCCCTGCTCAGCATGCAGAAGAAGCGTTGGTACTCGACTGCTGAACCTCTGGCCGACGGCACTATCATTCTTATTGGCGGGTTCGTCAACGGTGGATACATCAATCGTAATACCCCCAACATCGACCCTGCTTATGAAGGGGGCGCTGCCGAACCTACCTACGAATACTGGCCCAGTCGCTACAGCCCGCCCAAGGTCATGCAGTTCATGATCGACACCAGCGGTCTGAATTCGTACGCTCACGCGTTCTTGATGCCGTCTGGAAAGATCTTTGCCCAGGCCAACTACTCGACAAGTAAGTTGTATTGCTGTCCACCTGCCCCATCATCTGACTTGTACTTTCTAGTCATGTGGGACCACGACCAGAACATCGAGACCAAACTTCCCGACATGCCCGGTAGAGTTATCCGCGTGTATCCTGCTTCCGGAGCTGTCGCCATGAAGCCCCTTACCCCTGAGAACAACTGGACTCCCGACATCCTCTTCTGTGGTGGTTCGGATATGCCGGAGGATGCTTGGGGCAACTACTCTTATCCCAACATCAATACCTGGGACTATCCTGCTTCCGCCGACTGTCATTCGATCATTCCTGAGCCCGAGGACGGCTCGTCCCCCATCTATGTCAAGGAGGACGACCTCCCGATTGGCCGTACCATGGGTCAATTCATCTTGCTGCCCGACGGAACGATGCTCGCCATCAACGGTGCTGCGAACGGTACCGCTGGATACGCCGAGGGAACTGGGCAGACACTACTTTACGGTGATATGCCGTTTGGTATGAGTCTTGCTTCGGCACCCGTGCTCAAGCCCGTGATCTACGATCCTTCCAAGGCCGCTGGCTCTCGTTGGTCCGACGCTGGGTTGGGCGAATCCACCATCCCCCGTTTGTACCACTCGTCCGCACTCTTACTCCCCGACGCATCGGTTCTTGTCGCAGGCAGCAACCCGAACGTCGACGTCAACACGACCACCGCTTTCCCTACCACGTACAAGGCCGAACGGTTCTATCCGCCTTACTTTGCCAATATCTCCGCCCGTCCAGTTCCACACAAGTTTCCTACTACGCTTAGCTATGGCGGTGACTACTTTGATATCGAGTTGGGCCCCGAGTCCTACAGCGGCAATGCCAATGACGCGGCTAAGAAAACCAAGGTCGTGCTCATTCGCCCTGGATTCACCACTCACGCCATGAACATGGGCCAGCGCTATCTCCAGCTCAACAACACCTACACCGTCGCGGATACTGGCAACATTACCCTACACGTCGCTCAAGTTCCACCCAACCCCAACATCCTTCAACCTGGCCCCGTTCTGATGTTCGTTGTCGTCGATGGGCTGCCTAGTGTGGGCAAGATAATTCAGGTCGGGACTGGAAACATCGAGACGCAACCCACAGCTGCGGTTGCTCAGCTTCCTGCCATCGCCACCAGCACCAAAGCTCCCACTGGCTCCGCTGGGGAAGCTTCTGCCAGTTCCTCGAGCAAGCTCAATCAAAACATGCTCATAATTATCATTGCTGCCGCGGGAGCAGCTGTGCTTATCGCTGTTGGGGCATTCGTCTGCGTCTGCATGAAACGCAAGAACAAGGAGACGAACGAAAAGAGTCGCGACTTTGCTCCTGGCGCAGGCCTAGGTCGTGGTCTTAGTACCTCTGGTCGCCGCGCTCAAGGCGAGAAGCCGTTTGCCGATGCGCGCATGTCCAACGCCTCGAGCGCGTTTATCCCGCTCCAGCAGTACAACAACAGTGCTTTCGATGTGCGCGACGATATGGACAAGCATGGGTACCCCGCTGGACAGACGTACTTGGGCCGGGAGGAGGATAGGTTCTCGAACGGAAGCAACGCGAGCAACGCCGTATATGGCAACACTGGTGGATTTACCGCCTCTCAGGTCCCCCTTCAGGCGTACGACGATCCCCATCACGGATACGGTCAACCAGGTCAGCAGGGTCAGGCCCAGTACGGTCAATACGGTGGCAACGGCCAAGGATATGAAGCAGGTGGGGGTGCAAACTACGATCATTATGGTGGTGGAACGCAAGCTCAATATGACCCTTACAACTCTGATGGTCGTCATTTCGTCCGTTAATTTGAACAGGTGCAGGTGCAGGACGACGATGGGGACCCGCCCCCGGGGAAGAGGAGCCACGCGTGCCCGTTTCTCCAACAGGAAGCGTCACGTATGGATTTTTGGATCATTATTCTCAAGGAAGGGGACCTGGCCAACAACATCCCCCGCCCGGGTTGTCGAATCTCAGGCAATAGTTGTCTCTTGTCGTTCTTGCTTTCTCGCGTCGTTAAACCAAACGGATTTTGTCGCTATCCCGGTCGTTACCCCTCATCCCTATCCACCCATGGACTGGAATCCATGGGACAATCGTTTCCCTAGACAAACATTTCCCTCTCTTTCTCCTATTGTAGCTCTTTCTTTACACAAACACCTACACGGACTGCCTGATCTCTTGTCTCGTCTCGCAAATATACTAGCTTATAATGCTTCTTTGTCCGATAAGCTACTTAAGCATGAGGTAAGATACACCGACCCAAAAAAGAAATGCACACGTGACCAGTTTCACGGTGCAATTCCAGCGACGCTCGCCAGGTCAGTCGGGTAGCTTGGTGTTCCTAATAGAAAATGTGCGAATATTCCTGTGTAACATGTACACAAAAATTTATAATGATTTGTGCCGATATGAGCGAGATAGAGGGAAATGAGTCGATCAGCGGCTGTGCATTTCTTTTTTGGGTTTGTTTGATTTTTGGCCCACCCAGGAAGAAATCCTCGTAACACATTAAATTACATACAGAAAACATACAAATACTAGTAGTGAGTATTCCCACCTTTATGCTTTACCAGCTCATCCACTCTGTTAACCATAGAAGCATATAGATTGCTAATAGTTGCTGCTTCAATCCCCTCCCACTCCTCCTTCAATGCTTCCCATAGCTGGGTGCTGTTACGGGGCAAAATAGTACGGCGACGGACTCGGCGCTCTAATAGGGCCCAAACATGTTCAATCAAGTTCATATCAGGGCTATATGAGGGCCAGGGAAGTACCGGGATAGAATTTGAGGCCATCCACTCTGTGGCCATCTTGGAAGTATGCTTTGGATCATTGTTGCACTGATAGATCAGCTCAGATTGGGGAATTGAAAGGGTAGGGAGGTAGTCGGGGAGTGCATCGCTAAGGATTTTGACGTATTTCTCCTTGGTCAGCACACCTGAGATACGCGTGAGCGGTCCGACGCCATCCACTGTAATCACACCCCACACAGCCACACTCCCTCCGCCGTGTTTGACTGTCTTTTTGGTATAACGGGAATCTAGCGCCTGCCCGTCAAACCTCCAGACATATTGGCGGCCTTTTGAGTTGAAAATTTTGAAGATCGACTCATCTGAAAATGCGACATGCCGCCATTGATTTTCAGACCATGTGCAGTGCACTCGGGCCCAAGCTAAGCGCAACTTTGTGGCCTGATTGCTGAGGTAAGGAACCGGGCAGGGAATGCGAGCATGAAGACCCGTGTCGTGGATGTGATTTTGAAGGGTTTGGGGGGTGATTTCCGGGAACATCTCTTGTTGAACCTCGGCTACAGACGTTGAAGGGTCTTGTGTGAGCGCAAGCTTGGCTGTGATGACATCCTGTTCTGATATTTTGCGAGGACGTCCCGACTTCGGAGCTACATGCTCGAAATCTTCAGTTTTGTTGTACCGTCGGTAAATACGGCGTGCGGTACTGGGATGAATCCCAAGGTCAAGTGCAATAGTCAAAAACTCTTCCCCAGTGTTCCGTCGATCAACAACGCGAGCTTTAGTGACTGGAGTAAACCCAAAAAAGAAATGCACAGCCGCTGATCGACTCATTTCCCTCTATCTCGCTCATATCGGCACAAATCATTATAAACTTTTGTGTACATATTATACAGGCATATTCGCACATTTTCTATTAGGAACACCAAGCTACCCGACTGACCCGGCGAGCGTCGCTGGAATTGCACCGTGAAACTGGTCACGTGTGCATTTCTTTTTTGGGTCGGTGTAAGATGGGTCGATTGATCCAGCTTCAAGGTTGATTTTCATCATGACGTCTTCGATCGAGTTTGGCAATCGCACTTGCTCCCCGAACGATGGTCGGGCAAGCCTGCGCTGCGGTTGCTCGCCGAGGTTCGTTCGGTCTTAAACGCTCTACGGAAAAATGTCTGAAGCAAGGTCTGAATAGCCCTTCCAAATACATGCCCGAGTGCAGCTCGCTCGAGTCAACTTTCTACGTCAGAACTCGGTCCATCGCCGATCTTTGGGAGCCTGGTAGGCAGCACGCTCCATTGGGGCACATTCGTATAAAATGAGTCTTTGTATGTCGACTCTCCGTTATCCCCGGCTTGAATCAACATGTCTCCTACCCCACTGAACGTCCTTGCTGGCAAGTCGTTGACACATTCCATTTGTCCCCCTCGCTGACATATTGACGTATTAGCGGAGCCCAGTGCCGCCTCCGCCGCCCAAGGTGACGGGAACCCGTTCAACTACATTCCTACCGCCTGGATCTGCATTTTGTTTATCGTGTTGTTTTCCTTGACCACTGGTACGTCATGATGTGCAAGTCCTCGCACTTATCTCACTAACTCCGCCGCTAGCTGTCCACACTGTTCAGGCAGTACGGTTGAAAGTCTGGTACATGCTCCCTACGGTGGCTCTATGTGGGTTGATAGAAATCATTGGGTGGGCGGGCCGGTACTGGGGGAATAAGAACGCATACATTCAAGGACCGTTTTTGATGCAGTACGTACTTTGAGTCCGTCGAGTCCATGCGCTGACAACTTTCCTTCCAGGATATGCACAACTATCATGGCCCCTTCGTTCATGACCGCGGCCATGTTCCTGATCTTGCCCCGGATTGTCAGTGAACTTGGACAAGAATATAGTCGAATGCCACCTCGACTTTGTGAGTACATTGTGCTGAACCATGCCTACAGTGAGGTTGAACTTGATTGCGTAGATGCTATCGTATTCTTGACCGCGGATGCGACTGCGCTGGTGCTGCAGGCTGCAGGTGGCGGAGTAGCCTCGTCCGCGACGACCCTAGCTGGCGCCAACCGAGGTGGAAATATTATGCTCGCGGGTATTGTCATCCAGCTTGGTAGGTCTAGTTGTGATACCTTCCTACCGTAACACTACTGACGCTGCTCCCGTAGCTGCCGTGACTGTATTCGACCTTCTTTCCATCGAGTTTACCATCCGCTATGCACTCGGCCGACCTGCTCGTCGGGCTTCTAGCAAGCACGAGCACAGGCAGTCGATGCCAAAGCGAGTTGGGCTAATGCTCCTTGGACTAGCAATTGCTAGCATATTTATTTTGATTCGTAGCGTCTACAGGACGATTGAGTTGACTGATGGATGGCAAGTGCTCTAGGTCGATTTCTGGATTGTGCTTGGTACTTATATATTTACCGTCGACAGGAATGGAGAAATCATCTCTACAGAAAAATGGTTCAATTGGTTTGATGGTGGGGCGATAGTCGTCGCGATGGTGGTACGTTCTAGCCTGTATGCGCGTTGAAGTAATATCAATTGACCATACGCAGACGTTCAACGTGTTCCATCCAGGATTCCTCATCAAAGACTTCGGAAACAAGCTTCTGAACTACACGCAAAATCAAGCTGGTAGTGATGAGCTTGAGAAAGAGCGGAGGGTGGAACACGCGTAAGAATGTTGCTGTCTGGGTGTGCATGCATGCAAGTACGAACTTTTAGTTAATCACACAGTTTTAAATGTGTTGTAGAACAGCCATAGTTCATGTGATATCCCAATCAATGATATTAGTTTTGAGATAAAACAACGGACGATTTATACTTGTACCAAACAAGGTCATGTAGGCCATCCTTGAGACTACCAAGGAACCAGTCGTGTAACCAACTCTGTTATGATGGTTAGCAGTATTTCCTACCAGCGATTGTAACATGCTCGTGCTGAACCTGGACAACATAAACCAATAGGAGCGGGATCGCCGTGTGTCTGCACCAGAGCTTAGGTGAACCAGGCGAATGAAATTCCTCAGTGATATCGAATCTATGGTATGAGAAATCCCTTCGCTTCGCGTGTCAATGTATTACGGGCTTGATAAAGCAGCTTTACGATATCGAGGTGAATTCGAATCCATCCTGACAGAGGCTACGACGGATATTGATTTTTTTTTTCTAGTTACGCTGTATACATTGAATGGGCTACCTTTCAATCGCCATTCAGACATACAATAGTAGACCTAACTGATAACTTACATATTGGGATACTCGAAGGCACCAATAAAAACCAAGCATCCACAAAATTTGGTTCCACGTTTGCTAATAGCCCCAGATGCGGTACCAATTGTAAGGCAACTTCTGGACGGGTTAAAAGCCACGACTGAGTAGCCACTCTGCTACCTGGTTGCGCCAAACGCCTTGGACCTCGACGTGTTTGCCGAATCGGACAACTACTTTGGGCTTCGGCTTCATAGTCCGGAAGAGTGTTGCTAGGAGATCGTCTCGAAGAGCCTAACATTGACAAGGATACGTATGACGGTTAGAGAGGTAACGGCACATGGGCAGATTGAGGGACTGGACGTACCCCGGCGTTCCCATCGACATTTCGGATGAGTGTGGTAGCCTTTGTCCCTGCACGAAACTCGTTATAGATAGGCAAGCGACCACTGACAGCCTGTCGAGCAACGTAGTATGGGTATTTTACCGCCGTTATTTGTCCAACAGACTTAGCAGAGGCAGCTGGAGTGGAAGCAGACAGTGCCCGGCGTACAAGTGTAGAAAACATAATTGCGTTTGATTAGAGCTCATCTAAGCGCCGAGGAGCACCATGTGGTTGATGAGTCAGCGCACGTGGAATTTACCGACGGGGAATCCGAAGCAACACCGGTTGGGAATCTTCCAATCTGTCGTTGATGCAGCTTGTTGTTGAGCTGGCGCACCTTTCGACTTGACTCTTTGTCGCAACACACGGTCTTTACTTGTGCACATTGCTTTCTTAATTTTGTCCGAGGCTATTTTTGAGTTTCAGACAAACTGTCAACTGACCCGACGCCGCCGCTTCCTGTCCCTTGCCGAGCGATCCACATCAGTGTCTTTTCTCCGTTCAACGACTGCGGAGCATCATTCTCTCACTCTCTACGTGGCGTTGTCGACGGCTCGTACCCAGCGGGCTACATAGAGCAACACTATGAAGCTATTAGTATGGCTGGCTCTGGTCGTTGGGGTCGTTGCGCAGGACCAAACTCAGTCCCTGGGTATTATGGCGACGGCAACGGCAACTGCTACAATACCGATCACCGTAAGCCCCACACTTGCCACTCGCCACCTATTCTATACTAATAAATGAACATGCTTTCTTTTATGTATTCGGCGTTTGACATGAACACAATTGACACAATATTTGCATTAATCTCGGCAGCCACCTTCCCAACGTCCGCTTGCAGCATGTTCTGCCGACTCGCTATGGCGCCGCCTCCGCAACGCCGAAGGCATTGACCCGTGCGCCCTTTCCATGAACCTCCAACGAACCTGCACGACAAGTACGTTGTGTTGCGTGGGCCCAATCGGATTTTCTGACATTTTCTGCTCCCTTCTAGTCGACCCGGTCGTTCAACTCACAGGCGGTGAATCCTATCTTGGACCAACATCTGTCGAGGCCGCCACACCATGTATATGTACAACCGTCATGTACAACATCATTGCTGGCTGCGCAGCATGTCAACATCAACTGAGCAGCAAGGTTACTCGAAACTGGGTTTCTTGGAGTCAGTGGAGCGCGCTGTGCCAGGACCGAAGTTCGATCATGGATGGAGTGTGAGTCTTTACAGTTATTATCCTAGAATCTGGAATCTAAATACAACGCGGTACAGATGGAATCGTGTAACTTTATTCAATTCGACTATCCCGGCCTGGGCGTACACCAAGGTTTTCCAAACCAACTATTTCGACCTCCAGCAGGCAGTTAATATTGGCAAGTTGTAGCTACTTCCTTTCGGCCGAGTCTAATCCAGTGTATTGTCTCTAGGGGTATCCTCCACTGCAGGCCCCACCAGCACGTCCACATCCTCCTCTACTCCCGCTGCCGCAACCTCCAACGCCACCACTACCAAAGTCGGCGCTATTGTCGGCGGCGCCCTCGGTGGCGTTGGCCTTATCCTCGCAATCATCACTGGTGTTTTCTGTTTCCTCCGCCGCAGACAACGGAGGTGGGAAGAACGGGAAGGTGTCAACAGACCCGATAGCGTATACGGCCTTGGAAAGTCTGCTGGCGGAGCAACCCTCCAAAAAGAAACCACGCGGTACGACCTAGGGGGGTTGTTCAGCCCCAACCGGAACGAGTTTCGCGAAAAGCCTAGGCCTGTCAAAACCGAGACCGCGCTACCGGACGTCTTGGCCGATGAACACCAGCAAGGGAAGCCTCAGTTTGCGATGCCGACACCTATGCCTGCATACGGTAACAACGGGGGTGGATTTGGTCAGTACACGGCGCCGCAGAGTCAGTATACACCCGTATCCAATCCAGGAGTCTCAGGAGTAGCGGGAGTTGGTGCCGGAGGACGTGGGCTCTCTCCACCCAACCGCGTTACTCCAAAGGATGGTCCTTCGGGAGCAGCAGCGCAGATGCTCGCGGCTGATGCTGCCATTGCCGCCAAATACCGGGAGGGCGCTTTCCGAGAGGGTGGGTTTTGCGTTCAAGCGATAGTATTTTGTGTATTAAATTTGCTTTCTAGATTTCAGTGCTGAAGGAAATGGCTACCACAGCAGCACCGACGCCGACGGCCAATCTGCAGTTTTCCGCAATGGGACTATGCGATCCGCTTACCCTTCGTCATCGTACCCATACGGTACAGCGCGGACTGGAAACGATAACGGCAAGGTGCCTACTATTCCAGAGCTGTACGGCGCCGACCGACCAGAAGACGAGGTGCATGCTTATAGTACCGTCGGCGATGCCTCTGTTTCCGTATATCCCTCCTCGGTCGAACACCATGATAACCCACCTGCTTTTGTGCCCGCCTCGATGCCCTCGCCCATCCCTGAAAGAGACAGGGAGGAATATCAGCTACCTGGTCGTGGGCACACTGGCGGTTTCCGAAACGATAGCGGCGAGCCTAGCCCACCCATGGACTCGGATCCGTTTGGGGCGAACAGGCGACCAGCGGCCTTCAGTCGAGTGTTTGGCGAGCGACCTTCGCCTACCTCAGGGAATATGGCGGGTGTAGGTACTGCTCGAGGGAGCGCAGGGAACAGCCCAACATATGCCGGGCGCGGTGGGCGTGCAAGTATTAGCCCCGCTCACTTGCGTCGCGGTGGCGGTCCTACGCAAGACATGGGCTTTGGCAGGCAGCACCAGGCCGCTCTAGGAGCTGGACATCGGGATTCGGCTGGGATCTCCGAGGGTAGCTCATCCACCTTTATTGGGTTTCCCGGCGACGTAGGTTCTGGAAGAGAAGATGGAAGTCCTGTACCGAAGGGTCCGTTTGCTGGACGGTCAGGCTTTGGTGTAGACCGTGGTATATAGTGTGATTGTGATCTACTTGGACATTTGCTTTGTTTGGGTTGTGTGTACCTGCTTTGTAATCGGATCTCGTTTTCGAAATTCTCACACTCGATCAGATGACTGTCTCAGGATCGCGAATTTAAATTTCGAATTTAGGCTGACAATCTTACTTTCGATTCTCGACTACGACTCTGACTCGATTCGACTCTGCCATGTCTGCCCCTGCTCCTTCGCTGCCTGCCACCAATGGTACCGCCGACGCGTCGACGACAGCGCCTGCCTCCACAACGGCTCCTGCAACTGGTCCTACCGCGCCACGCTCCATCCAGAACAAGGATGGAAGCAGCAGCCTAGGAACATTCCAGGTCAAGTCGGGCCTTGCTCAGATGCTCAAGGTGCATACAGTTACTTTTCTCGATTCAAGTGATCCGCTGAACACCCAGTCGTACAGGGGGGCGTGATTATGGACGTTGTTAACGCACAACAGGCACGCATTGCTGAAGAGGCTGGTGCATGCGCTGTCATGGCCCTTGAGCGTGTTCCGGCGGATATCAGGAAAGAGGGTGGCGTTGCTCGCATGGTATGGACTTCGACGGCCGAAAGTTTGCATAGGCTAACGCGCACGGCCACGCTAGAGCGATCCTAAAATGATCAAGGAGATTGTAGACGCTGTGACCATCCCAGTTATGGCCAAGGTCCGAATTGGCCACTTTGTCGAGGCCCAAGTAAGTTTTCTTACTAATTTTCCTCTCACCCTAGTGCCCGTCTTGCTCCGGACGCTCACAAACCTTGTCCTCCATGTGCTTCTGCAGATCTTGCAGGCAATCGGAATCGACTACATCGACGAGTCTGAAGTTCTTACACCGGCCGATGAGCAGCACCATATTAACAAGCATACATTCCGTATTCCATTTGTGTGCGGAGCTACCTCGCTTGGTTAGTTTTCACATTCATATGTGTGTTCAAGCAATGACTCACGGTCTTGGCTCGTGACCAATTGTCCATAAATGTTTCGGCTACTCGTTTGGTACCTTTCATTATTCTTACAGGCGAGGCTCTTCGCCGAATCTCCGAAGGCGCTGCGATGATTCGTACCAAGGGCGAGGCTGGCACCGGAAACGTCGTTGAGGCGGTTCGTCATGCTCGTGCGGTAAACGCTGAGATCCGAAAGGCTTCTTCCATGTCCGACGAGGAGTTGTACTCGTATGCAAAGGAGTAGGTCATACCCATCCAAGACCCGTGGCGTTCCTCACGCATGATACCTAGGATTCAGGCACCGTTCCACCTCTTGAAGGAAACTGCTCGTCTGAAGAGGCTGCCTGTCGTTAGCTTTGCCGCGGGAGGTGTTGCGACCCCTGCCGATGCGGCTATGATGATGCAGCTTGGATGCGATGGAGGTGAGACACTATATTCTTCGTCAATGATGCGTGACTTACAGAGTGCATATAGTCTTTGTTGGATCTGGCATCTTCCTCGTTAGTCGTCCTATCAGCCATATCTTAGTCGTCCAAAGCTAACAAATGACCCGAACAGTCTGGGGACCCAGCTAAGCGTGCTCGCGCTATCGTTCAGGCTGTCACCCACTACAACAACCCCAAGGTGCTCGCCGAGGTTTCCGAGGACCTGGGAGAGGCCATGGTTGGCTTGACTATGTGAGTCTTCCTCTTACCTTATCTCGTTCATTCTGGCTGGCTAGTTTCGGCATGCCCGTGCCAGGAACTTGGATCATGGTAACCGCACAACCGTTCTTGTTGAATTCCGTCATTCCCCACTTTGGTTGTTCCTTGGTGCGAGTGACTGACTGATGTATTTGAAACAGCGGCAAGGATATCCAAGGAGGTCTTATGGCTAGCAGGGGATGGTAAACTACCTTTTCCATGCCGTCGGACGGAGTGCGATACTCCTGGGGGGAGATGCTTTGTATCGATGATTGAACTGAAATCTTCTTGCATACTTATGTTGATAATAAACTATCAAGACAGCATTTGAAGACCAACGTGTATGCGTGCCATTATACATAAGCTTAAGCGCGCTGGGATTGTCCGATCAATTACTGGACAGGGTGTGGTTAACTTACTGTGGCACTGCCATTACATCATCCCACGCTCCTTGCACCGAGTGTAGCACGGGCTGCGGCCGCATTTCTAGGCATTGCGCAGACGCTGGTTGCTATCTCTGTCCCTCTGTCGATCAATGATGACAGCACATCTCTTGGCTGGATAGAAGTATATATTAGAGCTGTTGCGAACAGTGTACTATCAACTCTCCCTCTTCGTGATGACTACGTGAGTCCTGCCAAATTCAGACCCGTTGGAGTATTAATCCTACTTGCTCATGATCTAGCCTTACCCTATCCGACACTTCACCTACCAACACAGTTCTCACTGACCCTGGTGGCAACGTCGCATACGAGGTAGGCTGGACTCATCGCATCCATTTACTTCAAGCCACTAATCATCTCGTCCCAGATATCCACCCCTTTCAGTCTTGGTGGTTCTCAGACCACGATCAAACGAGGAAGTCAAGTAATTGCAACCATTCAATGGGGATTATTCATGAAGAGCACGATTACGATGGGCGACAGGACGGCTACCATTGACGAAGTATTTCCCCGACCTAAGATGCTCTCCAGGTTTGTGTTGCTTTTCATACCCTTCGTTTCGATATTGACTGTATCACAGATCGCGGATTTGGACATCCTCGAGCGGCGAGAGATTCAAGTGGAAAGACTCGTCGAAGCTTTACGTGAGTTGTTTTCTCTAGTATATTTGAGCAGTGTATGTCTGAATAATATTCCCTAGTGTGTATCCGTGGATACTGGCCTCAACCTTGCCACCTATGACCGCACGCTGTTTCATCTGATTCGAAACAAAAAGTCAACGCTCGAGATTATGCCAAGTGGGACGCATCTTATAGATGAGCTTGTTGGTGGGTCATGTTTGGCCTCCATATTTTTCGAGCTAAATTGATACTTTTTGAATGATAGTTACCTGGGCTATTGCGGAGAAGAAAGCCCGGGACAAGAGACGCGCCCGACGCCACAGAGGAGGAGGGGGAGGAGGAGGAGGAGGTGACGGTGGAGGATGAAACAATATCGAGATTCCGATTAGGTTTACTGCACTGGTACCGTACACTTTCCTTCTTGGGTATTTCTTCTGGAGACAATTTTTGATTATATACATAGTAATAATAGTGACACGCATTCCCTGATATTTTCGCGTTCCAAGCACTTCAAGTCGTGATACTTGTTACCTGTTCCTTACTCACATATACGAACATCTCAAGCATTGCCGTTTGTCAATTTACGCCGGTAATGTTGAATAACTTATGGCGACTGGAAGTGATCGTGCTCCTCTCTACGTCCTCTAGTTAAATCCATTTTTGATATAGTTGTGCGTAGAATAAAGATATGGGTGGATTATATGTGGCCAATGGGGAAACAAGTGTCTAAAGTATTTGAAATATCGATTGAACTCACGATTCGGCGTGAAGGCGGCTTCTTGGTGAATTATTTCCAAGCATGGTCACAGCCACTATTCCCGACTGCCGTGTTCCAGCAGGCACACATGGTAATATGCACATTTGCCCCTCCCTCTCAAATTTTGAGCTGGCCCGAGATAATAAGTTTGGATATCCGGAACTCTCGGGGTGGTCCGATTGCTCTCTATTTGTCCCGGTACTTGCTTTTGGCCCATGCCATGAGGGCATTTTCTCTCATTTATTGCCGCTCTACACCCGTGGACATCCTGGGCGAACCGCTACCTCGAACAGAAAAAAGATTGCAAAACGTGTATAGTTTGCCCTCAGCGGGTCCACCTACCACTGCGGCGCTCGAGAGCAGCAACGCGTCCACTGAACCAACTTTGACGCAACCTTGGAGCACGAGCTAGTCTGGTAGAGGCTTCCCACTTCAAGCTATGGACCTGTACTCTACTCGAAAAACACGTCGTTTCACCGAGCACTAACGGGAGCATGTCCAGCCCCTATACCCCTATGTAGTCCACACGGCTCCCATCGCTCCGCTAGGGTTTACGCTTACGAGACAGACTCATGTGTTGATCCCAATACAGAAGGGCTCCGAAGAGTGGGAATGTATGCGGATGATTTCGTTGGAGGTGGGCGGTGACCGCGAGCCGGGGCTCGACGGATGGAATATAAAAGCCCTCAAGAGAGCGCAACTCTCCCTCACTAGCAACCCTATACCTGCTTTAGCTTTCAGCATGTTGCATTTATCACCACTATATCAACTATGAATAAATTACCTAACATCCTTATGATTATATCCGCTCCGTTTCGTCCTACTGACGCTGCCACTTTGGGACCGCTAGTTTTTCCTAAAGACCTGCTTAGCGTACTGTTGACTGGCGCCGAGCCGCCCACCCACAGGAATGCCCCGCTGAGCACACCCTTGGTACACTCGACTTATCGAATTGACACCTCAAAAAATAAGCACTCAGGAGGTGAGAGAATAATTTGACTTGTCGCGTACACGTTCACTGACGGTGCTTGTTGGCGCCTACAGTTTCGGTTACCAAACCATTAGCAACCGTTCAAGCTCGACCAGAGCGCTTTGCTCATCTGTGCCACTCAATGTGTCGCCCACTCAGGCTCCAGGTACGTCCGAGTCTAGTCCTGAATTCGTTTTGCCCTTCTGACGGCCGTGATTGATAGGGTTCACTCGACAAGGAGACACGGCCTCAACGAAGGCTAGAGATGGAAGAGCTACTCGAGAGGTTTGGAGGCGAGAGAGAAGGAAGTGGGGATGGGAAGCTTGGAGAAAGTTAAGCGAGGAAAGCGTGGTGGGCGGAGAGCCAAAGAAAGGGCTGCGCGCAAACGGCGAGGAGTTGTGTGGCGGGGACGTTGGCTGATAAACCGGAGTAGAAGGCAGGCACTATTGAGGGGTATCATTGGTGTGCCAGTGGAAGCGTATGTTACGCATGGCTGCTACAACGGGCTAATCTCGCAGTTGTGCTGGCGATCTATCTACCATTACTCTCGCTGATGAGGCTTCGATGACGTTTGTCACACCCGGGCCAAACCGTGCTGCCGGTCCCAGCATGGCGGGGGTTGGCCGACCGAGTCGTAGGCAAGTTAGCTGAGTGATGGTAGTGTAGTGAATCAACTCGCTTGGTACCTGATGGTGGCCTTTGTCTATGTGCGCGCCTCCCTCACCCGCTTAACGACACGCGTTCCTCATATCTGCCTAAAAATCGCCGCCTTTAGTACTACCTTTTGCCCCCCTTTGTTCTTGTCCTGTTCCTGTTCTTTTCCTTTATTATTATTATTTACTTCGTTTTTGCGATAAACTTTGTTTCTTAAACATTGTTAACTTAAGTATATTTCGTTCGATTCGGCCTTGTTTCGATTCTGTGTTGCATTTAATGTGTATACATATAATGCCTGGTCGATTTATGTCGCGCCATCATACGTGGACGCTATGTTGTTGTTGGATAGATCGATTTTCTCGGACCATAATTGAATTCTTAGACTTTAGTATCGGTGGGATTCCTATTGGAACGTACCTCCTTATTGCTGGGTCATTCTAATCGCTCTAAGTTGGTTTCGACTTCACTGCACCCTTGGGTGGTGCTCAAATGTGTGTGATTAAGACAGAAGGAGTGCATTGGCGGCGCATCAAGTCGAGCAAAAAGAAAAGCCTGAAACGCGTTGATGAACTCTGTTCAAGTAGCCTGCTTCGAGTGACTATTCTAGCCAACACCAGGTGTTCGATATATGGCTTACTAACGTAAGGTCCGACCTAAACTTTGCAGGACAGGTTATCCAGCGCGCATATACCTACTAATTATTCACCCTACCCTCCTACACCCACCACTTTAACTCTCATCCTATTGTAACCTCGGTCTGTGCCCACTGCACTGTTGCTATAACTGGGGTTTATTGCATCACCTTGGCTCGTCCCGTCCTTACCCAAACCCAGAACAAGAACACAAAGCGTGTACCCAATCCACAGAAATATCGCTTCCGTATAATCTTTCTGTTTCGATGACTCGCACAAATCCGAAATGCCGAGCTTTTTGCTTTTTTCTACGCCTATCGATTGACATACGTCTGATGTCCGCCTTGAGGAGCATTGCCTCGGCGCTTGCATCAATAGATACAAGCAAGCGGCACTCCCATCGCAAAAATCTGAGTACCTCCGTCGAATTGGGGAGAAACACGATGTGAGCCTCTGAATAACACATGTGCGGGTAAGTTAGGTCCAACTGGGGGAACAAGAGGTGGATCAAGCTAACTAAAGCGAGAGCCTGACGGGCGTAGTTGACATCACCGAGGCACGTTCCTGGATATTGGATTTTGATTGTTGACAGGCATCGCCCCTTCGAGGCCCTGCCAACGATTAGCGCTCCCCGCCCATCAAATGTATAAATCTCGAGGCCTCTCCTTTGCTCACATTGCACATCCTCAGCCAGCACGACGCAGACCATGTCTAGGATCCGGCAAATCTTGAAAAATCTACCTCTCAAGCCATGCGATCAATTGAGCGACGAGGAGCTGATTAATGAAGAGGCTCGCTGCCGTCGAGAGCTCGTGCGCTTGGTCTTATCTCTTACGATCCATGTAGGGACGTGCACTACGCATGGGGTATTGTCGGTTGGTGCCACTCTACCTTTTCATGTCCCCGTGGTAGTCTTTATTGCCTACTCTCTGGCAAGGACTGCGAGACGACACCGGACGCTCAAAGCATTCGTCGAGGAGCATCGGCGGAATTTAATTTTCAAAAAGCTTCCAGCAAAGCGATTCGCGGCTCCTGTAGTGCTCGCTATTCTTTCTCCCATTCTTTCGGCATTGGGTGCCGATATCATCAACGAGATTGTCTGCGCGGTTGCTGGATCCGACACGGTTCTCAGCTGCAACGTGGGATCCTCTAACACTGTGGCTCTGGGAGAATTAGAAGCTTGCGACCAGAGTGACTCGGACTTCAAGATTGTGACGGCCTCGGGTGACGATTGTTCTGGCGAGTTCAGCCTTAGCGAGGAGGTAAGCGCCCGTCGTGTTTCAGCGAATCGCCACTTTGACCGTCTGATAGGCCAGCAAGATTGCAATTGAGGAGCTCCTGCAACGTTGGCAAGATAACCTTGTGGTATGTAGCTCCACAAGTGTCCATTTCAGTGCTGACATTAATGTGGTGTAGCGCGGCGTCTCGGACGAGTTTGCTGAACTGGTTGCCGTGATTGGTGCTGAGGTATGAATTAGGTTTCTGTGGTAGAAATGTCGCCAACTATTTTGTAGGAGCGGAGCAGGGGAGCAAATGTCGCTGTGCCAGCTCACTACAAGGTTAGTCTCGGTAGTTTCTCCAATAAGCTGGTTGCTGAATCTGTGTCCAAAAGGTGCACTGCAATGCATGCTATAAACAGATCTCCAATGGCTACTCTTGCACAGAATGTCATGATCTGGACCTAGTGAGTAGCCCCCAGGTTTTACTCAGAATTTATGGTTTACTGGGATTTAGTGTCGCCAATGCTATACTTCCGTGAGGATCGCCGATGTCAAGTCGCATGCGTATACCGAATTCAAGGTCGAAGAAGAAATCACTCAAATCCAACGCATTATGGGCTCGCTTCGACGCCAGAGTGTCGTTGTCGAAAGTCGACGAGGCGGCTTCACGCATTGTAATAAATGCAGTTCCCGGATAACCGCGCCTACTTCGAGGTCTAGGAAGGACGAGCTTGTCTTTTATTATAATTGCGAGTGGCATTCACCCCACTAAACGAGCTTGACTCACTTTTCTTACAGGCAAAGACTGCCATGACTTTGATGTCTGCTCCAAGTGTTTCCCCGAGGTGAGGGGTTAAGGTTTAATTTGAACTGTGCTCATATCTTGATATTTGGTAATAGGAAGCTCCAAGCCCGGTTCACCAGAGTCATACTTTCAGTATGATTGTTGCTACAGATGACCAGGAGACGATATCCCGACTGTCGTCGCCAACCCAGAGCAGGATGACCCCCCACCTTTCACCTTTGTCTTCCACGTTGTCGCCACAGATTGCAACGCGTCCCCCACGGTCTCCTTGGTCCCCGTATTCCCCTGGTTCTTCGGGCTTTGGTCGCTCGCCCGACTCTGCGAGTTACATCTCTCTCACAAGTTCGGCCACGAATAGCCCTGGGGATTTGTCTAGCTTTCCAATGACCCCCTTGATTTCGCCTGGATACAGTCCTTTTATCCAGAGCGACAGCAAGGTTCTGGACGTGCCTCCGGTATATTCGGCCATGGATGGTCATGAGGACTGGCCTTCGGGGAAAAGCTATTGGTGTGACGCATGCCACAAGGCTATAACGAGCGACGAGCGGTTGACCTGTTCCGAGTAAGTCCGTGGTCTATATTCTAGGAACTTGATACTTATTCTCGCCCAGCACCATCTGTTTGAAGAATGGCAGCGGAGTCGACCTCCACATCGAATGCGTTGCATGGGCAGGGAGCGAGCATTCGATGCGTCTCGTGTCCAGGGCCGTAGCATACTAGGTTCAGGTTTTGTTCATTGCATTTATCATTGGTTTCGGGGCAGTGTATTAGTAACTTGGCGACAATCAATCTATAAATACCAAAGGAATGTTGGCGTGCCGGTTTCGGGTGAAATTGATGACCAAGCTGCCAAGTTACGTGATGTTGAGGTGGCGGTGTGATAGACAAACCCCCCATCGCTTGGCGTTCTTTTTCTGTCCACCACTACACTCTTTTCTCTTAGCATCATGAAGGCCTTCCTCGCTGCGTCTGCAGCACTCCCTGCTCTCGTATACGCACTCGACAAGCGCTCAGTGACAGTTTACAACCCTGATGCGACGAGCACAACGACAGCCAATGCTGCGGCTGCGTCATACACCGGAGCGGCGGCCTATGATACAACCGTGCTCAATCCGCCCGCTCCGCCAACTGATGTGGCCAAGGATTTCCCTGTCCAACTCTATTCAGGCGGTATGGACGGATTGTCCATCAAACAAAAGGGCAGCTTTTTGGGCTTTAGCGTCGAGTTGTCCGTCGCAGATCAGATCTGTAAGTGAACAACCATGAATTCAAAGGATATCGCTAATACACCATAGTCGGGAGAAACTCGAGCCATCTGCAGGTCCCCTTCCTGAACCACATGTCCACCCTGCAGGCCCGCGGTGGCAAGGTCTCGGTCCGCGTTGGAGGCAACACCCAGGAAAGTTCAGTCCTGTTCCCCAATGGCTTTGAGACGGGCTATGTCATTGAGAAATACCGTCGCCCAGGCTCCACGCCGGTGAGTTGGCATGTTCCCATGAGGTATCCCCGAGCGCTCACAAGCCCGATCGGCTAGACCGAGACGCCCTTGATTTGGTTTTCGCCCGAGCTCATTTATGCGATGAAAAATGTGTCGTCGCTTGTGCCCATGGAATACTACTTTGGTTTGAACTGGATCGATCCCAACAACTTTACCAACTCGGTTCTTGTCGCCGAGACAGTCGAATCGATTCTCGGCGGTGACCTCCTTGGTCTCCAACTGGGTAACGAACCTGATCTGTAAGCGCCGCTTCTATAAATATCAAAGGCGACGTAACTCACCTGCGGCCGGCGGGTAGGTATGACGTCCATGGAAAACGTCAGGTCAATCCATATACGTTTGACATATACATGAACGAGTTCCAGCAATCGGTCCAACAGCTCAATGCTGCACCTGCGTTTACGAACCGCCAGATCCTGCTCGCGCCCTCGTCCTGCTGTAACTGGAATGAAGCCGATTTGTTCAATGCCGGGTTTATCGAGCGCTTCAAGGACAGCCTCAAGCTCCTTTCGGTCCAACACTACCCCGCGAACAACTGCAAGATCAATAATAACATCCTCGACCCTCAAACGATCTACCCCGATTTCTTGAAGCACGGCACCAGCAATTACTCGCCCGTTAAAATGGTTGACCCATATCGTACCGCGAGTGGTATCGCCGCTGCGAACAGCAAGCCCATCGTCATGCTCGAGACCAACACGGCCTCGTGTGGTGGTTTCCCCGGAATCAGTGACAGCTTTGGCGCAGCCATCTGGTCGGCAGATCTCGCGTTCCAACTTGCGGCGGCCAACTTTTCCCAAGCACTCTTCCACGTTGGTGGGCAGAACGTTTACTACAACGTGAGTAGCTCCAACGCAGTTTCCATTGTCGATGACTGACGCTCCGCATAGCCATTCACGCCTCCGCCCACCAACCAGTCGACGTTCCACCAATGGACCACCGGCGCGATCTACTACGCAGCGCTCGTAACGGCCGAGGCATTCGGTCCTTCCGGCAACTCGCAGATCGTCGACCTCCAGATGAACGGAAACAACGATTATACCCCTGGATACGCCATCTACGAAAACGGCAACGTAAGTGTGATAGTTCCGAGGTCGTTTGGGTCCTGATTGGTTTCGTCTAGCCGAGCAAGGTCGTCCTCTTCAACTACATGTCCGATGCAACTGGTGCCAGCGACTATGTTGCGCACATTGCGGTTGGTGGTGGGGAAACCGGACAAGCCGCCGCGACTCCAAATAGCGTCAAGGTCCGGTAAGTACACATCCACGCGTTCGGCTGGCACAGGGATTGATCCACGTTCGTAGCCGCTTGTCTGCCACATCTGTCAACCAAAAGTACAACATGACTTGGGCTGGTATGTCACCCTCGCCTCTGTTCTTGCTCCTTGTTGACATGTTTCCAACCAGGTCAAACCATGGGCGACCAGTTCAACTCGGACGGACGCATGAAGGGTGACCTTGTTACTGAGGAAATTCCATGCGACACCACGGCTAGGTCTTGCGCGATCACGGTCAAGGCGCCTTCCATCGTACTCGTATTCTTGAACGACCAGTCGTTGGCCGACTCGACGCCTCCAACCGAGGGGCCCAAGACGTTTGCTACCACCGCCGCGACTGTAGGTACCCTTGATTGGTCCTCGACCTCTTACTGACCCAATGCTGCAGCGTCTCCACAATACCGTGACGATTGACCAAGAGGTGCTCGCTACTTCCAACGGTCGTGGCGGAGGGCACTATGGCGGAGGGATGTTGGGAAGCACCAGTCAAGGTTCCGTAAGCTCGGGATGGCGAGTCGCTGTGCCGGGTGTGGCTGCGTTGGTGGGAGGAGCGCTTGGTGCCGCGTTTGTTGCGTACGTCCGATAAGCAAATCGTGTGCGTTTTATCGGTTCCGGGAACTATTTGGACTAGACTGGATTTTGAAACTGCTTTTCTTTTTGTAAGCTAACATATTAGACACTCGTTTTCGGCATATCCTACTACTCACTTTGTCAATCAATCTATGTCTATTATTCTCCTTCATGGTTGTGGGAGTACTATATCAAGTTCTAGAAGGACATTGGGTGAGAATGGAAAGAAACGGCGGCGCAAAGGCGCATACCATTTCTACTTATATTCCGTCCTTGCTGCGCGCAGCCTGAAATTCAAACCAGTCGTAGAGACGGTAGGGAATGCGCAGTTGTGCCTATATTTATCTCGAGTTATTTCTGTCGTGGGCGGTGAAGAGGAGATGGCAGGTCACAAAACGATGGCGGAAAGCGAGAGAAAATCGGCAAGTCTTGGCACGTTCAGCGCTCTTATTGTCACGAGGCAGGAGGTCTTGGCACACTCGGCGGTGACGCTCAATTTGATCACTGAATACGTCGAGGCACCAAATCACAAATTTGGTCAAGTGCTGCCCTGAACACTGAATAAGATATGACATTGTGTAACGTGTGGATACATGCGCCTTTTCAGATAACCCGAGTATAAAAATTTTTTGACTTGATCAAGCTGCCCTAGGCTTTGCAGACGAGGATAGAAGAGAGTTTGGCCAACACAGCCGCCTGTTTGAGTCGTTTACGGTCAGCTAGCCCGGATCCACTCGGAACTGGTAAAAACTGACCTGCTCCTCGACGCTCGCGTCGCGCTTGTTGCTCGCGTCGAATGCCGAAACGGTCACGTAGCACTTGCCGCTCGTGCCTTTGGTAGGGGTTTCGTCGGGGAGGTGACCTCCGTTGTTGCAGGTCACAACGTCCTTGTGATCTCATGAGTTTGAGAGGTCTGGCTTGCATAAGGACATACCGTGCGAAGTGGGTTCCAGTAGAGGCGGGTCAAGACGAACTGGAAATCGCTGACTTTGGAGCAAGTCGAGGAAATGGCTGGGAAGTTGACGTTCTGGGCAAAGTTAGTACTCAAACTTGAGGGCTCGACGAGCAAACGCTTACCAATCCCTAAAAATACGCGAGTTAACACACATATTGTAAGCTAAAGCATAGTTACTTACGACCCCACTAGGCAGCCACGGCTTGGAAGTGGCAGTCAAAGTCGCCACGAGCTTCTGCGCAATTTGCGCATATATATAGGAAGAATCGCCGGCTTTGAGGGTCGTGTACGACCTACGCACGTCGACATATATGAATATTAATTCAAGGGCGACGGAAGCATGGACTGTACCTGGCTGGATCGTTGTCCCCACTGAATGCAACGGCCGGGAAGCCTTGCTTGGCTGCCTCGCTCGCGGCTCCACTGGAGCGTTCATTTATGGTTAGTCTTGGCACGGCGCACGCGTGGCGTGGGGTCGACTTACACGGTGCCCGAGAAGAAAGTCGCGATTCCCAGGTTGTCTATGAATCAGCTGGTTAGGGTGTTCGTGCTGATGGCTGTGCGCAATAACTTACTGCCGACGTTAGGGCCGGTAACTACGATGTCGGGCGCGCCACCAAAGAACTTGGGAGCGAGAGTCTGCAAATTGGTTGCCCATCAGTGCCACATGTAATGCACGCGGAGCAAAAGCACGCACAGCAATTCCGTACTTGATCGCAGTAACCGGGTAGCTGTTGACATAGTTCAACCGGGCTAGTAGACAAAGGTGAGTGAATAGTCGGGTTTAGAGTTGGAACACTCACGATCAGTAGTATTTGCGCCTTGTGCGGGAGCGCCGATCGGTACGCTGTTGTACTGGCCAGCCTTGGTAAGAACTTTGGCGGGTGAGTCGGACGAGCCAGTTCCGGATTGATTTTCGACGGGAGCCGACACGATTACCTAGTGATTAAGTTAGTATACTAGAATGTATCTATTAGATTTTAGATACATACATCGTACCCAGTCGACTGAAGGGTTTGGTAGAACGCACGAACGTTTGCCTCGGCCCAGCCATCGTCGTTGCCACTATAACCGGCATTTCAATATACTTCACTGCTATAGGAAGCATTGCCCAAACTTACACAAGAACCTTGAGGCCAGCACGCGACGACACAGTCGGTGCAGCGACCGCCGAATGGACAGCGACTGAACCGAGGACAGCAGCGACGAACGAGAAGTGCATATCGAAGGGAGCTCCAAACCGTAGGGTTACGGCAACTGGTACCTTCCGACGTACTACTTATAGAAACTGGGCGGGAAGAGGCGGGAATAGTACGGTGTTCCTCGCCTCGAAGGAAGGGGCGCACGTGCTGGCCAAGGCGACGCGACCACGAGACGATGTCGGTGGAGAAGCATGAATAAATTTCAGAATGGCGGGTCGCAAGGATTTTGGGCCTGTTTGTGGGTAAAAGAAGTCTCGGTCTCGGCCGTATAAATCATGGGGAAGGCCCGAAGTAGAAAAAATGATGCGGGAGAGGAAGAATTATATCATGAGAAAGCTGCATAGTGTCCTTTGCCAGATGAGAGTTCCGCGCGTGATTCCGCTCGGGTTAGATTTTGAAGCGGAAAAGCTTCATTGTCCAAGGTATAGAACTGAGTCAATACATGCGCTCAGCCTGGCAACGGGACTAGTCGTGGCTGAAAACTCCGATTCGCGATGACCACGTGATACTTTACCACGTCTCTTGCTGTGGCTATTAAGCATCCCCACTCAGCGCAAACCGCAGTGCTAATTGAGTTTCGTAAGGGCTCGTTTGCGTAAACGATCCCTTACTAGCACGTGCGGTTTTCGCTGAGTACCACCATGCCGCGGTGAATGCAACAAAACTATCCCGTTTTCTAATAGTATCGGCCAAGGAGCTAGATTAAATTCCGGTAGTAACAACTTCAGTTTATTTGGACAATACTTGCCCTCTATTTTGCCGCAAGTTTTGACACAAGTCAATCGCAGGCAACGATCTCTCAAATGACTCTATTCATCGAGATTCCCTTGGCTGGTGGCTGGGGGCGACACACAAGGTAAGCTTGGATGAATCTTGGCGTATGTTTTACTACCTGCTAATTCCAGTAACAATGAGACCATGTTTTAGGCTTGCGTATTCATATCAAGCGAAATGTTACTCTAGTTGTTTTCGCGCCAGGCGCATACACATATTTAAATGACCCAAGTTCAAACACTTGTCT
This sequence comes from Ceratobasidium sp. AG-K, assembly GCA_037039685.1. Lineage (NCBI taxonomy): Eukaryota > Fungi > Basidiomycota > Agaricomycetes > Cantharellales > Ceratobasidiaceae > Ceratobasidium > Ceratobasidium sp. AG-K. The sequence goes on from JAWNGF010000002.1 coordinate 1,202,382, forward strand.
ATTCACCGGCCTACGCTTCCATTCCTGCCACTTTTCTACCAGTTAAAGTTGTTGACTGATACGAAGTTTTGGGACAGGGATAGTAAGCACGACAAATATAGTCTTGAGTATCTGGTGTATACCAGTTCGAATTTGACTTTACAATAAATGAAAGTACCATAACGGACGCATGTGCTCAGCTCATTTCATGAATCATTGAAAGGAGTAGAAGAAGTTAAAACCGAGGAACCTTATCGTTAGTATATTCTATGTCCGGAAAAGATCTCCAACAACATTACCTTGAGCATATATGCGAGATGCGTTCGAGTCGATCATTCGATCGGCTCACTTGCAAATTATCATCTAGTGTTAGTACACTTTGTATGGGTAAGCAGTGGTATGAAATCAGAGCAGTGGGCTTACTCGAAGTGTAATGTGGTGTTCTTCACAGCGCCTTGCGCAGGTGTTTGTTTGGCTGTGTTGTTGCACCCGTGTCGCTTTTACCCCGACGGGAGTCTTTGCTTCCAACCTCATAAGTGGCACTTAGCATCGTAACTCTGTACAAACCCGACATGAAACAAAAATTGGCACTCCAACACCCCTGGTTGTGGTCTCGATCTTGCTAAGTTTGCGTGAACTTTAAGTCCGATTACAAGAACCTCTGACTTGCTGAAGAATGACGAAGACTTGACGTCAAGTGGGATCCATTCCACACTCTGCTCGCTATTGCACGGCGAGCTAACGAAACAACATAGATTGCGATAAGAAGGAACCGCCGCTACAGACATTTGCTAGGCAATGACGTTGGATTCCTCTTAGCTACCGCTTTTGGCGACTAAAGGTGTCAAGCGCTTTCCTGGGCTGTGCCACAAACGGCACCCTTAACTCAAGTGCTACCATCATATTACCCCTGTCTCACATCCTCGCTCGTAGTTCGATCCTGTGCATATTCGGATGACAATATCTTGCAGCTTAATATTTTAGGGATACTGATTCGAGCTCTGGACCGTTGATTGCACTGGCCTCGTTTGCACCCCGTGTGCCACCACCAGCTAAATAGGCCGCGTATCCCACAAACTCCCTTCTGAAATAATATGTCTTCGACGTCTGGGAGTACTTGGCTATTCGTAGATGAGGCTCCTAAACGCAAGCTGCGCCGACAACGCTCTGACAACAACCATTCCTGACCCTCGTTCACTTGGTTGTGTGTCTGTATCCCCCAAAGAACTCCAGCAGCAACAAGAACTCTTTGATTTCTACAACAAGCAGAAGCTCGAGCAGATCGAGGAACGACGCGTGGACTCGAGCCAGCAACCAACTCCCTCAGGATTTAGGCGCCATCTCAAAAGTTTACCTAGTGCGGTGCCATCACGAGGCAAGCACTGGAAAGAAGTAACAACGAGCTCTACCGGAGCGACTGTGGGCGAGTATGTTCCTCCGGAGGGGCGATCTCAGACTCTTGCACTGCCCCCGCCGTCCTCGTTTCGCCATAAACACACTATTTCCCAACCACCACCACCAAATATGCCTTGGGGACTGGCACCACTGCGATCTGCTACGGAACCCATGTATCTTCCACCAACTACGAACACCGGCCTATTGAACGTGAATGGGGCGAGGGCACAAGTCCTCCTATGCCCGTTCCTCAGCTTCCGCATCACCATTCCGCCCCCCCTGCTGTCCAAGGCCTTTTAGCCTACCCCTTCAATCTTTACCTCCGGGGTATGATTTCGCCCTAGCGGCCCAGTTTCGTCCAGAGGCCAACAAGCTCCGCCCTCTTCGTTTGCTTTCGTTGGGTGAGTCGGGTTAGGAACGAATCACGACTGGATGCTAATATTCGGACGCATTTTAAGACGGAGGGGGAGTGAGAGGGATTAGTAGCTTGCAAGTACTAAAGAAAATAATGGACCGTATCAAGCCAGGAGCACGCCCGTGTGATTACTTTGACTTGATTGCTGGGACAAGTACCGGAGGGTAAGTCTATGGTCTATGTCGCTCACTGCCATTACTAACAAAGGCATAGCCTCATTGCGATCATGTTGGGAGTAAGTCACTAGACACGCTCCGAAGACTTATAACAAACCATTCCAATATAGCGCCTTCGTATGACGGTCGACGAGTGTATTCAGCACTATCACCATCTCGCGAAGAAAATATTCAAGAGAAACCCCGCTCTCCAATATGGTAGTCTCGCTGTCTTAGAGCACCGATTCAGTCCCGAAAATCTCGAAGAGGCGATCAAGTCGGTAGTGGCGAAAAAGGCGCCGCGAAACTCGAAAATGGCGGATGATCACCCGCGGTGTGCTCGAACGTGTGTATTGCTGTGATACCGACCTTGTATGCGGATACTGATACTTCACATTGAAGCTTCGTTATAGCTGTTCGGAAGCATAACGTCAACAATCAACCCGCTCGACGAATCCGTTCATATGCAACACAAACGTCTCCTGCCGATACTTGCGAGATCTGGTAATGCACCTTGACTTGTTTATAATGATGTGAGCTGACATGGTATCCAGGCAAGCGGGTAGAGCTACTTCTGCTGCTCCAGTAAGTGGAAAATGCGCACACTTTTACCACTCGACTCATTACCAATATTTAGTCTTATTTTCCTCCAATTGAGATTCCGGACGAGCGTGGGCGGCTACGGTCGTACATTGATGGCGGCCTTGGGTATAATAATCCATGCAAAGAATTATTCAATGAGGCACGAGAAGTGTTTGGACCGCATCACGAGATTGGATGCTTCCTCAGTATAGGGACGGGCAGGGATAGAAATATTCAGTTTGGTGACGTTCGCAAGCCCAATTCTGCGTACCAGGCCTTCAAACACATTGCGTTGAATTCACACCATGCTCATCTCGAAATGCAGGAGTATTTTTCCCGCAAGCCGGGTGTCTATTTCAGGCAAGTTGGCCCAGTTGGTATTGTTCTCTTACTAACTATTTAAGCTAGGTTCAATGCTGGAGACAAACTGATAGAGGAAAGCGAGAACCAAGAGGACTTTGTTCAGGCCGTGGCTCTGGAAGACTGGCACAAAATGGCTAGTATAGAGGCCTCTACCAAGAAGTACTTGGAAGAGGAGAGAACTGCTAAACATGTTGCCCGATGTGCTAAAACATTGGCAAGGTTCGCCCAAACGGATAAACAACAGCGCCCATCGTGATGCGCGGACTAAACACTTTTGTTCGCTCGACTTTTTTGCTGAACCATCAAATGTATTAGTATACTACTTTTTTTGGAGTGCTTTAATTCGTTGTATGTACACTAATGTGCCCTTATACCAATTCTTGCCCAACATCTTGCCCAATCGTATTTGGAATAAATTACTAGGCTTGACACCACTCATTATGTCATCCACGTGAAGCCTCCCTGACAGCTCTTCTTAGCGTCCACCACCTTCCGTAGTATCAAGCTATTTCATCTCAGTCCACCGGGACACCTCCTTAGTGTAGTACTGGAGCTGCTAGTTCGATTCGGCGAATATGTCTGGCTCTTCTACTGCTGATAGTGTTCATCAAGCAAATCTTGCAACATTCCGATCTTACCGGCAAACTATCGATGAACTATACAATAAACCCTACACTAGGCTTGGTGACCATGCAAGTCTAGTCAAGCGTCTGCAGGAATGGAGAAAAGCTGTTTCACACCTAACGGCTTGGGTTGATGACGACCGCGCTTATTACACACAAGCTCGACCAGAGATTGTTAATTTGCTAGAAGCGAGTTCAAGTTTTCAGGCTTGCCTCTGTTATTCAAACTGATCAATCCATAGGCAGTTTTTGATTCAGTTAGAGCCGTAGATCAAGTTAGAAGCGCAAAAGGGGAGAGCAACTGGGTACGAGCCACTGAGAAAGAGTTCGAAGGGCTACTGTGAGTGATTTCTTGTATCGAAATGCACTTCTAAATCTAAGGACCGATACATCTAAAGTGTCGACTATATCAAGTTAATTAAAACAGCATTCTCTCCCCAACGTCAGGCTCTGTATACTGCAGCAACAGACCTGGACGCGCTCAGTAAGTGGGGATATCGCTCCCATATGGGAATCACGACTCAGCGTCGTTTCGGGTATAGACAGAGGAAGGGTACTTTACAACGGATTGCATAGTTTTGAGCGCAGACTGCAAGAGGTCCGCGAAGGGACAAGTAGTCGAGCCTCGGCTCCCCAGCTACAACAAAACCCCACCAGCCATTCGTCCCCTTCAACGTCCACACCTATGCTCGCACAACACATCCGGTCAGCCTCGCGGTCCAATAATCAGAGCAATATGAGGCCAATACTATCAGAAGGAGTGGTGTCTGCCCCAAATGTGCGGCAATTTGCACATTCGAGCAACCCTATGCGAAAAAACTCCTTACCTGTGGGTACGATGGCCCCGGCACGGTCTGCTCCAGTCATGTTTCACACACCGGCTCAAATGCATGACACTGGGCCGACACCAGCTTCGCCAACAACCTGGAATCAATCGATGGTTCAAACAATCCATAATTCACGCCCTCTGCCACCGGATCTCGCAGCGAACGCAGCGACTGTGCCTCTGAATATCCCCAACCATGCGCCAAACGCTCTGTCAAATGCCAGGCTCCGGTCACGGCAGCCCCACCAGAGGAACAAGATTTGCAGTGGGACGATCTCGATGTTGACGAAGATGAGCTTGAAGCACTGGACCGCTCGGAATGGAGCATTAGTGTTACGGGAGTGGCCGAACGGAAAAAATGGCCCCCACGGACGAGGCAAATACACCGAACCCTTCACGAATGGATTCTGTTGGCGATATGAATTGCCCAACTAGTGGGCCGTTGATAGGATCGCCATTAAAGCGGGAGGAGCGAGTCGTTAGTGGACAACAATCTGGGCAGCGTGTCGCCGTTGGTGCCCTCGCAGAGGCTACTCCATCCCAACCACCCATCGTCCCGAAAGTCGAAGCGGAGTATTCTGGTCCCCAGTTGCTGCGCTCTCCCTCTGCCGAGCAACACCCGCCGAATAGTCTTCAAGCATTGGAACGTCGCAAGTCGGTATTGGCCCAGGAGGTCATTGATGTCGACGAGCTCTCGGACGATGAGCTCACGGCTGGTCCTGTCGCCATTGAATCTCGAGGTCCTCCAGGAGAGGTTGTGAACTCGACTTCTGCTGACGACGTCATCAACATCCACGACAGCGACGACGAGATGGAGGTGGACGAGTTGGACCCATCGGAATCGGGTGAACCGAATGGGGAATCTAGAGAGCCCAAGGACCAACCCATGGCGCCGCCTGAACACGCCAATGTAACTCCCACAAAAACCTCGCAAGCTATCCGCCACTGCCACCCAGTCACTTCTAACGCCCGCTCAGCAGGTAAGGATTCGAAAACATATACCTACTCGCGTGCTTATGACGCCTGAAAGCTTATCAAGGATGTCAACGAACTACCACCCGAGGTTCGGGCCCGGATACGCCGAGTGGCCAAGGGACCCATGATTCTGCAGTATCTTTCGATAGAGCCTTCTATAACTCGAGACACCGCTGAAGAGCGGTTTGACAAGATGAGCGACCAAACAGTATTCGACGTTTATGTCAAGACTCAGGCGGCACGTCGGATTATCGATCATTTCAAGAACACCTTGAATCAACCTGGACATAAACTACATCTTCCTCACATTGAGGTCAAGGAAGTGCCTCCGGGACCGCCGGTATTACTTTGTTCCCAGCCCGGTATTGCGGGAATGCAAAATAACACTATCGAATTTAATATCTCTGCCGATACGATGGCATCACTTGAGCGCTGGAAGGCCCGCTTCGTTACTTCGGCCGGGTGCGTTCTGACCCTCGTGTATATTCCATTTACTGATTATAACGCAGGTCCCACGGAGAGTTGGTCTCGGTCGAACTCGCGTGTTATCCGGCCGATGCTTTTTATCCTGCCAACGAAGGTGGGAATCGACGACTGACACCCAACGCGCAGATGCGAACTTGGCCAGATGGGGGAGTTTTATGGGCACTTGTCAATCGTGAGTTCTCAGAGAAGGAGTTGGGTCCCGAAGTCAGACTGTTTCTCTCTCCTCCACCATTCGTAAGTTCTTCTCCATCTTGAGTGGTCTTCCGCTAACACCAGGCGTACAAGATTGAGGCGGGTCAGCCGGTTGATATCAGCGATTTTATTCGCGAGGGGCGAAATGTAGTCCAATTCGTGTATCTGGGGGGGATGGAACACTTTGTGTTTGCAGTGCAAAAGCGCAAAATGCCTCCCCCGCAAACGACTTGGCCGGGGGTACTGAAGCGCGTCCAATCCCTCGATTCTTCGAGCTCTGGATACACAGGACTTTTGAATCGACTAAGTGCAATGATTGAACAAAAATAACCTTGGAGTCTAGGTTTTGTCTATAGTCTATTACCCGCGTGGTGGTTAGACCTGCATATTTATGTATTCATCATAGTCGTATCAAGCGCGTGTACAACTTGTGCTCTTTTACTTTTTTCTAATCCCAGAACCGAGTGGTGGATGACAAGGGGAGTGGTGGGGTAGGGATCATGTCGTTAAATACCAGCCAGCACATTCCAGCGCGCCGGCTCAATTCATAGTCATTCATATTCAGATAAAGCTCCTAAAGAGCCCCGCCTGCCTTCGAGGCCGAGGCTCAGATTCGCCTCGCATACTTGCGATCGCTTGCAGCTTGCCGAGGACCTTGAGGCGGTTAGACCATATAATCAGAAACAAGTTAACTGCTTACCTGTTCGAGCTTATCCTTTTTCTCTTGCAAGTCCAAGTGGGTCCTGATGTTCGGGTTCTCCCTGGCAAACTTGACTACCTCCTCACGGTCGAGATTGTACATGAGCCGGGAATCAATCTCGCGTGGGAACTGAACCATTTGAAATCAGCAAACGCATGCACACAAGGTCGTCGGGTGTGTGCTCACCTGATAGAAGAAATGATCCAGCAACTCGATGTTCAAGAACATGGCCGAGACGTATGCCATCTTGTGAGACACAACTTGGAGGAAGGCCTCGGGACAGAATGCGTCATTTTCGAGCGAACGGCATCGCTTGCCCTTGAGAATAGCAGAGCGTATTTTGAGAATTGCGATGCGGTCCATGTACAGTTGGGCATGACGGGCTGGCGCACGGTTCAGAAACGGCCCAATAAGTTTCATGGATATATGCTCACCATCAATAACATGCGCAGGGTTGTACCGATAGTTGTCTACAATCGACGGAATTTCAGGACTCGGATCTTCACCAGCATCGCGCCTCATGGCCATCCGAGCAGCAATCTCCCGCTCTTGGGCCTCGAGATTCTTGACATAGGTCAAGAGCTGGTTGAGCCTGCGATTGCCACCGACACGACCCTTGATCGCATTGAGCTTTTCGACGCACAGTGCCTGTTCCTTGTCGAGGGCAACTACAGCGCTCTCGCGGCCACCCTCCCATTCCTTGGCATCGACCTCGACGTCGTACTTGTAGGGTTTAATCGAGTTTTCCACCTGGTCGGCGGTAACGGACAAACGACTACGCAAGATTTCGTGGGCAAGTTCTTCGAGTCGAGCTGCAGCGCCAGGGTGGTGGGTAAAGGGACCGGCGCCGGATGCGCCTGCGAGCGAGTCGATGAGACCTTTGAGGCCGTCGGCAACCATGGCAGTCGCGTCGCGGCCTACACCCGACTTGGTGAGCAAGGATGAAGCAGCCTCGAGTTTGTAACGCCAGTAAGTATCGAGAGCGGCGGCGTTGGGGATCTTGGCGTCCGTGGCGAGCGTGTTGAGTTCTTCTGCACGGGGATCGGTCCAGTACATTTGTTCGAGCACGCCGAGAACGCGGTCGTCGAGCATGGCCTTGAGCTTGGCCCTCACCGCGGGTTTCGAGAACTGAGCGCCGGCGTCTTTGAAACTGGCCTTGAGCTGATCCATCAATTCGGCGACGTAGGATTCGGCAGAGATGCGACGATCGTTGTATTGGACCTTGAACTGGTACGATGCCTCTTCGAGACCACGCTGCACGCGGTTCGTAATATTGTGCAATTCGCCAGAGAGGGACGACTTGAGGACGTCTTCGAGCCTGTTGCGCAGAGTGTCGCTGCCGACCATGGTGCTGCCTGTAAAGAATTCCCGGTTCAAGTTGAAAAAGACGTCTTCGCGGCGCTGGACGGCACCCATCAGTGGTGGCTGACCGCCCTTGGCATTCTGAAAGTCTTCCTTGTTTGGCCGGGTAATAACCCGACGTAGCCTAAATGCAGTGGATAACGGTTGCCAGACAGGATAGCGGCGCCTTGTTCGGGAGGAACGAGATCCATCTTGGTGATGACACCAATGGTACGACGGCCAAGAGGATCGACCTTGCGAGAAGCGCGGAGAGCGGGCGAATTGGCGAGATCGACATCGGCGGCGCAAATGGCGAGGATGATGTTTGGCGGGCGAATGTACTTTTCGACGAGGTTGCTGATCCGTTCCTTGAGCTCCTCGGGTTGGTCAATCGAACTCAGTTGAACATATCCGGGGAGGTCGATCATGGTCAGATCGGGGATATTAGGGCCGCAAATCTTGAGCTGAATCGGCGAGTCCGATACGCATTCAGAGGCCGGGACTGCCATGTTCATGTCGTAGAGCTGTTTCTGGATGACACTGAAATCGGTGATGCGACCCGAGTTGAGCGCTGGGAATTCACCCCACTCGGCGGCAGCGTTGGGAGTGCAGACCAGGGTGAGCTCAATCGGACGACGGGTGACCATGTTATTTCCCCTTGACGGATGTCAGGACGATGCATACTAGCACGCGAACTACTTACTTGGGCAAAAATTCGTGCCCGACAATAGCTTCCAAAACCGAACTCTTTCCAGAGCTTTGGCTACCAATCACCACGATGCTCGGCACAGTGAGGTCGTCGCCCATGTCGATCGTTTGAAGGATAGAGCGAACCTCGATGAGGTTACGAGTAAGATTCATGAGTGCACCGCCCCCGCTGGTACGCCGCCTGCCATCCGAGTCCGAAGGTGCAGAAGTCGTGACTGCAATGGCCGCGGCCAGAGCCGCAGCCGCCGAGTTGTCATTACCGCCGGGAGGTGTGTTGCCCTGATCACCGCCCTGCTTTGATTCACCCAGGGACGCCATGATATCCTTCATAAATTGCGGCGCTTCGAACGAAGGTAGTTCTGTCGACGACAGTTGTGACTTCAAGTTGTCAAAACTTTCGGAAGCCGAGCCAAAAAGTTCAGATGCGTTTGCGGAAGCCGCGCCAAATAATTTTGAAGCCGATTCACCGGTTGTACCCAAGAGTTGAGATGCCGTTTCCTGTGCTCCATGGATCCATTCGGTAGATGTCTTGCGGAATTCTATACTCAGGTCAGCATACGAGGTGGCTCAAGGTGGGTTGTACGCGCCTTCAAATCGGTAATTCGCGTATCCCAACGCACCAGCACCGGCCGTGCCTGCTGCGATTGGGACACGGAAGGCCCTGGCTACAAAGCGCGGGAGCGCAGTGTAAGAGATTGCTCGTACGTGCATCTGACGCATCGAGTCGGCGACCTGTTGGGCCGGAATGTTCAATCTTGGGCGCAATGGCGCCGAAGTCGTAAGAGTCGAGACCTGTAATTGCGGGACATTGACCGCTACTGGTTGCCCACGTCGTAAGACGTTCGCTATGCGACGCCGAAAGCCCACCGAGAACAGCATCGTCGGTGTCCTGTGCAAACCCAGCGCCGCGTGCCCTAATTAATAAGTGCACGTGACAGAGAAATTGTCTTGTTGCGTCAAGGCCAAATTTGGATAACTCCCGCTTAGCTCAGTGGTAGAGCGCGTCACTAGTACTAAGTCGCCACTTAGCACATGACGAGGTCGTTTGTTCGAACCAGGCAGTGGGAATCTTTTTTGTTCCTGAACATGCAAATTTTTTTTCGCACGAAGCGGAGATGTATTTGTGCTTAATTTGGACACCCATTATAAGCGCTAGACCATTCGTATCAAATTTCCAATCCTGGCGCTTGACCTCGTTCATCATAAGTTATTTCTAACCGACCATGTACAAACGAATCAACAAACGAATTCAAAAGAAGGAAAAAGAGGAGGCACTTGGTCTGGATGATGAGACCAAGGAGATACTAGGCATCCAAGACACCGACTCGGACGAGTCCGACTCTAGCGATGATCAATCCGACGCAGGCTCAACTCGGGACGTTTCTGATGCGAGTGAGGGAGAGTCTTCCGACGACGACATCTCAAGACTGAAAAGGAAAAGGGAGCTGGGAATAGACAGTGAATCGAGCGACATAGGAGATCAGGATGAGGACAATGAAGGCTCCGAGGATGAAGATGCCGAGGAGGAGGATGCTCCCCCAATGACCATTGCACAGGCACTCGCTGAACCCCTCTATCTCGTTCGTCAAGGTTCGGATGCACGCGAATGTATAGTATGTCCGGGGAAGGAAATCAAGCACGCCAAGATGGCATCTATCCATATAGCATCATCGGTAAGTCTTTGATAGAATGCGCTCAAACTTTTACTAACGTAACCGGACAGACGCATTTACGGAGAATGAAGCGGTTCGCAGCGTTAGCATCTCGTATCGGAGATGGGGACGAGGACCCTCGACTGCTGGTTGCTGCACTGGACGAGTCGGCACGTATTGCTCCCAAAGAACAGGCTCCCGCCAAGGTAAGGCTGACCTACCAACTTCTGATTCCAATTAATCTATGTAACAGCCCCCGACGGAGCCGAGAGTACCCAGGAAGGACCGCCGTCTCGCTAAACGACAGCGACGTCAAGAGCGTAGGGCTGCCAAAAATGTCGACCCTAAACTACCGGCCCGAGCGGCTTCGCAGCACCAGGAACAATCGGCGTCGACCGTGAACTCCAAGTCGACCACCGATCACGTCCTTCAAAAGAAGTTGCTGAGTCGTCACTTGGAAGGAATAAAGAAACACAAAAAGGTACATCCAGGTCGCCTGACTAGGTCTTTACTCATACGACAGCTAGACCAAACCCAACACACTCAAACCCAAGTCCAAAAGTGTCAAGGCCTGACGAGCACGTTTTTCTTGGCGTTCTGATTCACACATTCCTGTTTGCTCACACTAATTTATGTTGCTACTCGTGTGTATCATTCTGGCTGAGACGAAGAGTCTATCGAACGCTCGGAAAAAATCGACATTCGCAGGAAAGTTTCCGATCAGGTCACAAGGTCGCATGAGCAATTTACACCAGACACGCCTCATGTCAATCGAGTCTTCGTACCTATCCCCATGTTATTCGCTGGATTGAGTTCTTATAGCGTTCTTATTCCTTTCGGGTACTGACTAACCGGCCGGAGGCACATGGAGCTCACGTGCGAGTGCATCAAATTAGCTCCAGAACCCGACCGCTGCCGAGCTACACTGATTCTCTTTCTAAATGCGGTTGCTTCCCTCCCAATTATACAGTTCTGATTCCAATTGACCCCCCTCACACATGACCCGGCTGACCCCTGCCCATATGACCGCGACTTGCGCAACGACCTTCTCGAATCGCAGGATCGGCGCCGGCTAAACGAGAATCCTCTTTCGGAACGAGAAACTGATTTTTCAACTTGTAAAGCTTGTCTCGCAATTCACGGTTCTCGTATAAATACACACACTCGTTTGCTGTCGTTCGTTACTACTCGGCTTTGAGTTAGCATCGCATCACTTTCACTCGTCTCACCATGCGCGTCTTTGCTACTGCGCTCACGTTTGCCACTGCGGCGCTCGCTCTTGTTCCGGGGCGTTCGGGTCTTGACCGTCGCCAGTCAGCGATTGACAACTACATTTCGACCCAGACTCCTATTTCCAAGGCCGGCCTCCTAGTGAGTTGAACGTAACTTACGTTTGGGAGCTATGTTCTGACGGCCCTGAAAGGCCAACATTGGCGCGGACGGCTCCAAGGATCAGGGGGCCAAGTCTGGTGTGGTCGTTGCTTCGCCCTCCAAGACGTGAGTCCCTAGCTGTGGTTCACTCGTGTTGTACTGACATGTATTAGGGACCCCGATGTAAGCTATCATAGCACCTGAAGTATCCACATTACTGACGACGTTTGCAGTACGTCTACGCATGGACTCGCGACGCAGCCCTCGTGTTCAAGCTCCTGGTCGACCAGTACACCCAAGGTCGCGACACCACTCTGAACACCCAGATTCGGAACTGGATTGCATCGCAAGGCCGCATCCAGCAGGTATGCATTCCATTAACTATGCTATGACCGGTGTTTCAAACCCCTCCTAGATCCCCAACCGCTCCGGTGGTGTCACCTCCGGAGGGCTCGGCGAACCCAAGTTCAACATTGACGAAACCGCCTTTACGGGCGATTGGGGTCGCCCTCAGCGTGATGGCCCAGCGGTGAGTAGTTCCTAGCCTGCAGCGGAACCACGTTCTAACTCCCCGGCAGCTCCGTGCTACGACTATCATCACCTATGCCAATTTCCTCGGCACCTCCGACTCGTATGTCACTGGCACTATCTGGCCGATTGTCAAGCTCGACCTCGACTATGTCGCTCAGTACTGGAACTCGACCGGGTTCGATCTCTGGGAGGAAGTCTCCGGAGCTTCCTTCTTCACCACCGCTGCCCAGCACCGTGCTCTCCGTGAGGGTGTCAAGTTTGCGACCGCTCTCGGTGACACTACCCGCGCCAGCACCTACGCCACCCAGGCTGCCAATGCTCTCTGCTTCCTCCAGAGCTACTGGAACCCCACCTCCAAGTTTGCGTCGTCCAACGTCAACAACGGAGCCGTCATTCGCTCCGGTATTGACGTCAACTCGATCTTGACGAGCATTCACACCTTTGATACCAACGCCGGCTGCGACGCTGTCACCTTCCAGCCCTGCTCGGACAAGGCCCTTGCGAACCACAAGGTTGTCGTCGACTCGTTCCGCGCGACCTACGCTTTGAACAGCGGAAAGGCCGCCAACGCTGCCGTTGCTATCGGACGCTACAAGGAGGATACCTACTATGGCGGTAACGTAAGTGATAGCTGAGCTCATCTTGGGTTTGGACTGACGTGGTGTGGGATAGCCTTGGTACTTGGCCACGACTGCCGCAGCTGAACAGCTCTACGATGCTCTCTACACCTGGAACAAGCTCGGCTCCCTCAACGTTACTGCTACTTCATTGGACTTCTTCAAGCAGGTACGTTCCGTCGTGTCTCGACCCTACGAGCACCGCTGAATCAATCAATCTAGCTCTACTCCAGCGCCGCAGTCGGCAGCTACGCTTCTGGCAGCACTCAGTACACTGCCATCACCACCGCGGTCAAGACCTATGCCGACGGCTTCCTCGCCATTGTCCAGCAATACCAGGGCTCCGGGGGTGCTCTTGCTGAGCAGTTCGCTCGCAGCAACGGCGCGCCTCTCTCTGCTTCTGACGTGAGTCACACCTGATGCGACAGCTACTAGTTTCTAACTCGCGGTTCGAATGCAGCTCACCTGGAGCTATGCTGCTACGTTGACCGCCTTCGACGCTCGTGCATCCAAGGTCCCCGTTTCTTGGGGCGCAGCTGGCTTGACCGTCCCTGCCACTTGCTCAAGTGGCGGCGGAGTTCCAGGAACTGTTGCTGTTTCCTTTACCGTGACTGCCACCACCGTTTGGGGAGGTGAGTGAATCGAAATAGCGGCCTTTGACACTTATCTGACGTCGCAATAGAAAATATTTACCTCGCCGGTAACCAGGGTGCCATTGCCAACTGGGATGCCAACAATGCTGTCTTGCTATCCTCGTCGAGCTATCCTCAGTGGAAGAGTGAGTGCAATAATACTTGTGCGTGGTTCTCGGCTAACCAAAACGGTGCAGTCACTGTGAACCTTCCGGCCGGCACCAACATCCAGTACAAGTACATTCGCAAGAACAACGGCGCAGTCACCTGGGAGTCGGATCCTAACCGCTCGTTCACAACCCCTGCTTCGGGCAGTTACAGCGTGACCGACTCGTGGCGGTAAATCGTACGCACACGAGTGATAGCCTGTACAAGCGTCATAGTTGGTCGTGTGTTGTGAAAGTAACCTCTAGATGTAGAGTTCCCAATTTCATTAGTTGTTTAGAATTCTGGCTCGCGTGATAATTGTCCGAATAAATCCTATAGTCTAAGAGAATATTTGACAGGTTTTATGACTATTGGAGTCCCGCAATGACCTTGTCGGTCATGGCAATAAGCTAGTCCAACTAGTTAGACTCCTTGTCCTGAGTTGCATATACCCAGACGCACCTGATGAATGTCTGGTCGCTCCTTTGGGTCTACCTTCAAACACGCGTCAATCAGTCCTATCAAACCCTCGCTCCATCGGCCAGCGCTCTCAGGCGGATGCTTGTATCTCCCGCTCATAACAGCCATCGCCATACTTCCGCCCTGTTCCATTGTTTGGGTCGTCTCGAATGGTGAATGTCCATAGGCCAGCGCGAATAACAAGCATCCAAGGGACCAAATATCGACGGCTTCGGTGAGTGTAGTCCCAGTCTTAACATCGAAGAGTTCAGGGGCACGGTAGGGCATTGTGGATTGTTCTGCCGCCAGGTCCTGAAGCGGCGTTAGTTGGGAAATATCAATAGTGGGAACCTTACTTGTTGGATCAAGGCCTGGGAGCGGTCTTCAATTTTTATACGGGCACGAATCGTACTTCCGACTAAAATAAATCAACGAATCAAACGGTGAATCAAAGGAGAGGGCATGTAACATGCTTACAGTCCATGAGGATTGGGGTTACGCCATCGTCGGCATACATCACGTTCCTAAAAGCTCGTCGTAAGTCAAAAAGGTCGTTCAGGCATACTGATACTCACGCAGGCTTGATGTCCCGGTGCGCATATGGAACGAGGACGCCCTCCGCACCCGCCTCGCCCGCTTGGGTCTCAATTTCTCCCAGCTCTGCGTCCCCATCGAATACAATCCTGCTCTCGTCTCCCACAGGATCACGACTTGGTGGAGGGGCATTCCTAAGAGGCTGAGCCGAGTAGGTATACCCACCGCCATGTTCGTCGTCCGAGTCGTCCCCGCCATCGGGTTGAGGAAGTAACGATGCGTGGTGATCGTCGTCTTGATCTGCATGTGCTGGAGACGGGCTGGGCTGCCGTGCCGGTGCTGAACCTGCCCGAGGGTCGCGTGCGGGCGCGCGGTAATCGTGCATAGCCCGTACAGCGAGACATGTCCCACGGAAGACCTTTGCGAGTTCGAGTTCGCTGAAATGCGTTCCAGCAAGGGCGTGCGAGGTGATGGCGTCTTGGAGGTTACCGCGTTGGTAGAATGGTAGAAAGAGGTATACGATTTTGCCTTCGTCGTGGTCTTGCACGACCGCTGAGTCGAGGATTCGGATAATGTTTGGGTGTCTGCGGAGGTTATGAGGCGCGGCATAAACAGAATGTGTTCGGAAGGCGCACCTGAATCGTCTGTAGGCCTCGACCTCTTTCATCACCTCGCGCACTCCGTCCTCGCCTGTGGGGCACCGAATCTTCTTGAGCGCAAATAGTCGACCGCTGGTTGCGTCTTCAACCAGATATACAAAGCTGAACCCTCCTTCTCCGAGCACGCGCTTGACGACAAACGATCGACCGTTGACTTTGATCGTCGCGGATTGTCGACACATGCATGATGACAGGGCAAACACTGCGTCGGTCGCCTTTTCTCGAAGCGAGTCTATAACTTGGAGGATTCCGCCGGACATGGTTGTTCAAGTTCTGGGAGGACGTTGGGAAGGAAATGGCTGCGGTTTATAGCGCACCGCGTAGTTGATGAGGCCGTGAGTGGCGGTGCTGCGGGCTAAACTTGGCCCGTAAACTAAGAAGATAATCTATATCATTATTATACACAATAAGTGTTGTGATTTATGAGTGGATGGATAATCACTTGCATATACGCTCGGTCAACGAGGACCTGCGACAAACAGACGTGGTAGGGATGGAGAAGCAAGCGCGCAAGTGATCTTCCCGTGCCAAACATCTTCACGTAATGCTATGCCAATATACCAAAACCGGTCCTCATCTACGAGGTGGCGGATAGTTATACGTGTCCTGAGATTGACTTGAGGAGGGATCGTGATTTGGAACCTTCCTTCGGTGTGGGATATGAGTCCCGAACTACAAACTGCCATGGTCAATCAGCGTGTGAAAGCACGCACCCCCATGGCCAGCGAGCTTGTCGAGTCTATCGCTAAATCTCGAATTTCAACCCGAATCTGACTCGCATCACGATAGCTTTACGTTGAGATTGTCATGATGGGCTTGCCGGGCCCGAATGTTACATTTAATTCGTGCATATTTCATTCGGGTGTAAACCTGGATCGAGTCACAGATCTGAACTGCCCCGCAACCCTGCAAGCACCGCCTACGCCACGAGGAACCACGGGCGCTTTTTGTACTCTATAAAGATCTAGCCTGCCCTGGTGCCTCGGACGATCGACTTGCCCTTTCGTCGACTTTGGCGAAATGGCCAATTCGACCGACACTGCGTGGTCGAGCATCCCGCTCTCCTCGCCAGTGCTACTCAACCTCTACACGCTATGCGTCGTTGCAATTACGGCTGCTCTTGCCATTTGGGGACCTCAAGTCCTTTCTACTGTTATTGACCGCGCCAAAGAAGCAGTTGCATCCAAACCGGCAGAAGAAGAGGAAAAGACAGAAGAGGAAAATAAGGACAAGGAGAAAGAGGCCGAAAAAAAAGATGACTCGGATAAAAAGTGGAAACGCAAGGACCAGATCTGGTGTGTAATAGCGTATTTTTTGTAACTCATTTTTGACAGGACTACGTGCAGGAACTATGGCTGGGAAGACATTGAGAAACCCAAGACCACGGAGGAGGACGATTCGAACATGACATTCCTTGCCATTAATCGCACTTGGGGTCGAAGCAGCAGCAGTGCGTTTGCCTATATCACTCCCTGAATAAGTCGTACTTACCTGGCCCCATTTCGTCAAGTCCGCGACGACCATTTGTGGATAGAACTTAAAACCCCCGAATTGATCGAGCTCCTCAGGTACGCACGACCTCATGACAAAAGACACGTTCTGATCATAAATTTAGGTTTGAATTCAAGCACGTTGACGGACTGGTTGACGAAAAGCCTGGAATTGACGCACGCGAGTTGTATACCGAAAGAGAGAGGCTCGCCGAACTAGCGGCTTCGGCTCCTCCTCCCGAGAAGGAAGAGGAGAAGAAGGACGGCGAGGACGGCGAGAAGAAAGAGGAAAAGGACGGCGAAAAAGGCGATAAAGAAACGAGCGATGCTAAAGACTCTGCCAAATCCGACGAGGATAAGGTCAAGAAATCAGAAAAACCCGAAACGACTACTAAAGAATCGGACAACGCCGGTGACAAGGAGTCTAGCGACAAGGATAAAAAGGATAGCGGCAAGCCCAAAGAAGAGGAAGATGATGGCCGACCCAAACGTGACGTTCTTTCCGACGAGTATGTTCCCACCGGCCCCGATCTATCCAAGAAGGAATACGACCAGGCCCTTCGCGATCTCAAGCTTCTGTATCAATTTCTGCTCAAGGAGTTTGAAAAGGTCGAGGCCCGACTCGAAAAGTTGCGACCAGACGGCTTGATTTCTTGGCGACTGCTTTGGACATTTTTCCGCCAAGGTCAGCGCATTGAGACCGTTCATGCCTCGAGTGGAGAGACGATCTCGTTTATTATGGAGAGCTGGGATTATAATATCGACGACGACGGGAAGATGTAAGTCTCGAGGCTCCACCAGAAGATCGCATGGATTAACTAGCGGTGCAGGATGTTTGAAGTCCGTGGACGATGGCTCGAGTGGACTGGGTATCGGTTTGCAGAACAACGCATTACTCGTCAGGTCGGAGAGTTTACGGTAGGTACTCGCTACGTCCGTGTACGTTCATCGTACCTAAACCTGTGTTTCCTGTAGGGATTGAAAAAGGCAACTCAGCTTCCGGTTCGACACCTGTCTGACGAGATGTTTAAAGCACTGATGGGTACTTGCTCTTCCCTCACCTCCAACTTTGCCCTAATCACCTTGTTGTCTAGATCGTGGTCGAATTTATAACAAGGTAGATATTATGCCATCGCTCAATTCCGATTCCTCACCGTTTCAATCTAGTATGCTGGCGTTCACCACCTCAACTACAAGTCACATATTATCCAAATGACTGCTATGGGACCATCCAAGACTCGTGCAGAAGGCCGCTTGATGGTTGATGTTGCTTCTTACCGTCGTATTAACCCTAACGCTGATCGATGGGAATAGTCAGTTCAAGTTTTACTGATGCTATTCTCCGTCACTAATTACTTCCGCAGCGACGACCCCCGCTACTACTCTGCTACCCGTGCCCAAAACGACGGCGCCTCATCCGCAACCTGGCGCACCACGCTCGAAGACGACGATCAAGACCTCGCTCTCCTGCCACCCACTACTCACGGCTGGTCGTTCGTTGCCAAGAAATGGGGCGAAATTCTCGTTGAAGATCTAACCCCAGTTCCGTTCCAGCCCCACATCTTCAACCACCTCGTGTTGCGCGACGATTACAAGAGTTTGATTCGTAGTCTGGTCGATGCTCATGCTGGGCGTGGTGACGCTGCACTATTGACCGACGTGGTTACGGGCAAGGGCGGTGGACTTGTTATCGTTTTGCACGGCAAACCGGGTACTGGAAAAACTTTGACGGCAGAGGCGGTGTCTGAGCATTTGGAGGTATGTATGCGACTTCCTCCCGGTCGTTAGTGACTAATCTGGTTGTCTTGCAGCGACCGTTGTACACCGTGTCGTCTGGTGAACTTGGTGTTAGTGCGAGTGATCTTGAAACAAAGCTCCGCGACACGCTTGATGTGTGTACCCTCTTCTCATACGCCGTTTCCTGAGCCTCATTTCTTCCAGGTTGCTACGATTTGGAAAGCCGTCTTACTCATCGATGAGGTTGGTGTCAAACATGTGCATCGCAGATCACTGTTAATATTCTGCTTCTAGGCCGATGTGTTCCTTGAAGCGCGTTCAGTCACGAACTGCAACGGAATGCTTTGGTTAGCGTATTCTTGAGGGTCCTCGAATACCACTCTGGAGGTCAGTATCGATCCCTGTAGTCTCGCCGATCCAACGGCTGAAAAGTCTCTTTTCAAGTGCTGGTGCTGACAACCAATCGTATCCGGTCGTTTGATGATGCGTTCTTATCGTGAGTACATCTATCATGTTTCAGCACCTAACGTGCCTAATAGTATATTTCAGGCGATTCTCGGTCGCGCTCCGGTATCCCGACCTTGATAGGGAATCACGCAAAGTACTCTGGACCAAGGTGAGCACCATACGCACCTCCCTGATGCGCGGGCACTGAACAAAGGTTTGTAGTTTTTGTTACTGGCAGGCGCTTCGGTCGAAGGTAGCAAATCAACCTCGTCCCTCAAAACGGTTACGGCCAGTACTACGGATGGCATGAACACCGAAGGAGTGAATACGCCACGCCACTTTTCATTGACAGATGTCAACAAGTTATCGCAAAGGAACCTGAATGGCCGAGTCATCAAACAATCAGTGCGCACCGCCCAGGCGCTGTCCGTTTCTGCCGGAGAACAACTCAGCATGTCTCATGTAAGTCCAATGTTGATGGACGGCTCGCCACCCCTAGTCTAACATGTCTACAATCAGGTCGAAACCGTGCTCAAAATTTCCGATCAGTTCGCGGAGGATTGGAAAGAGCTCGAGTTTGGAGACCAACCAGAGGGCGGGTTGGGCCAAAAGAACATGTATGCGTGATTGTTTTTTCAAGCGCCCCGATCAGGTTCTCGAGGGTCTCATTTCATGTTGGACTACCACTGCGATACCCCACTAATCTATATATTGCATCCTTGACCCAAGGCCATGTCTTGCGTTATTACCGCAAGAATTCCTGCCAGGCTGAGAGCCCAGAGATCACTTTTTCGCTGGATTTAATCAATAATTTGTCGGCAACCGACCGGCCAGCGAGCTTGGCTTTGGGTTCTTTGAATGGCCCATACTCGGGCTAACATTTCAATATGTCGGGAGGTGGGTGCCGTTGACAAAGCATGCTAGCGTTGCTCGAGTCCTACAAAGCGAGGGAAATTTCACCCCATGTTGCAAATACCGGCCAAGTTGAAAGCAGAGTCTGGGCAGTAAAACGGGCTGAGTACACCCCTGGTGAACTAACCGTGATCAACGAGACGTGTTTCCCAAAGAACTTGTGAATTAGCTGCACGCTCGACAATGGTGTAATGCTGTCGCCTACCGTTAGAGTTCATTCCCGAATGGGGTACGCACGGATCAACCTATTGTGCATGCACCGTCAGCCACCGCATCAACGGAGGAAGGCAACCTCAAGAACTATACTTACCACGCTGGACATAATTACTACTGGGTTTGCCAATGTCTTGTTCAAAGGCCCCGCAAAGCTCTCGACACTATCGACTGGCCAAAACTAGCACCCTCCGTCAATGTCAGTAGTTCCTGGGCTTCCTCCAAAGTAGTGAGTGACGTTTTTGATGCGATTGAGGATGCCACGAGCCAGTGATTCGGCCGGGGGGAGCGCATCCGTGCCGTGAAATATACGCGGCACATCCGCGCATGTAACCGCATAGCGAGCGAGATCCTCTTCGTCAACAAGGTCTCGAGATGCGTCCGGGACAAGCCTGGATCTTCCGTTAAATCCAGTCATGGTTGAAAGCAAGAGACCGCCTACCCATTCAGTAATGGTGTAGGGTCACCACCCACGGCACCTTTCAACCGTGACACCAAGCCAGTCCATGTGGCAGGAAATAACAGTGCATTGTAGATGATAGCTGTGGAATTAGTTGATGAGCCAACGACAGTATACAAGAAATTCGTACAAATAAAGCCACACCACAAGAGCAATTGACCTATGACTCAAGAAAACTGAACACATAAATTGCATAGTACATATTCTAAGTTAAATGGGTACCATAGCTACAAAACCAGTACACACGGACATTTGTTGTGTAAGAAATGATCGAGTCAAAAATAAAATGGATCCAGAGAAACCCTTGTACACTTTGGTAACAAGCAACCGAGCCCGCAGCTACTTTATTAGTGTTTCCTAGCCAAGGAGGTATAGTATATCATACCAAACTACTATACTACAGCCGGTGATTAACTACTATAGGCCAACTTACCAGGTTGTTGCAAGATCTCAGGTTTCCAAATGAGTGTTAAAAAAGCGCCTGGTGGGTTGAGTCTCAACTAATATTATCCGCATTTTATGACGCCCCATATTCACGAAAACATCACTATTAAGTAAAGAATCACAGTAAAACCAGCTTGGCTTGCGCATACATGAGGCCCCTGAGACAATGCCACAACGTTTTGCGATGCATAAATGCTATCCCTTGGCTCACAATTACATGGGTATATGCCCAAACAGCGGCTTCAGTGGCAGGCTTCCAAAAGATCCATGGTTGGGTTGTCGTGTAAGCTATCTGCAGGTAGAGCATTGGCTACAAAGTACGCAAGCGCCGGTTAGGATCTACAAAGAAAAGAGAACTCGACGCCGTAATACGAAATCCCAAGTTGAATGTATGCTCCTGGCGGTAAAACGGATCAAACCTCTTACCCCTGTGGAGTTGACTGTGATCGAAGCGGATGGATTCCCTGGGAACTGTGGAAAAGCCGGGGGCTCGACAAAGGCGTGGTTCTGTAACTCAAAGCTTGGACTTTCAATTTTCACCAAATTTGGCCGAGTAATACGTACGGATCAACCCATCGCGCATACAGTGAGCCACACGTGTAAGCGAGATCTGCATCAAGAAGCACGCTCACCACGCCAGACGCAATCATAATCGGGTTTGCCAGCGTCTTGCTCCACGGTCCCGCAGTGGCTTCGACACGTACAACCAGCCAGAACTACTAGTGGCATCCTTCATCGATTTCAATGGTCCCTGGACTTCCTCCGAAGTAGCAAGCCCAATTTGGGACGCGGTCGACAATCCCTCAAGCTAGTACTTCAAGTGTGAGGAGCGTGCCGTGTCACTGGACTTGCGCAGTGGATTGGCACGGCCGGTTGCATAGCGAAGGGCCGCTTCATCAAAACTTATGTAGATGGTTCCGACACGACTCCGGTGATTACGGTTTAAGTGGTGACTTGGCTACCCAATGGACCATGGAACAATCGCGAGGCTCTCGCTCAGCAGTGGCGCAGGGTTGCCGTCTGTCGCAAACTGTAATCGTGACGCGAGGTTAGCACGGGCGTCAGGAAACAGGTGTCCATCGTATAGACTCGGAGCAGAGTTGTCAGTAAGCCTGCATTTGAGAACATATGTTTCGCTTACATAGAATACATGCGTCAAATACCCTGGTCTAACATGGTTTGAGGATGCGACAGGTTTTGCATGTACCCTGTCAGCCAATTCCCCAACACAGCTCGAACGACTTTGGCTGACGGCTTGAATTCCTTGGAAATTGCACAAGCCTCGCCACTTCTTTTCAACGGCACATACACGATCGGCGAGGGGAGATCTGATCGTATCGTGCGTTGGGGGGGGGGGGGGGGTTCCAAGAGCTGAGCACAAACTTCATTGGTAGTTGTTTAACAGCCCAAATAAGGTCTGAAATAGTCTTAATCATACCTTTACCAATGCAATTGTTTCCTACCCAAGCCACGGCTCATTTTAGCCTAAGTCCAGACACGGCAAGGTCCCGTGCCGTCGCTGAGTGTCGATGTCATACAGCATGCCAGGATCGGTTGTCACGTTTGGGGGCTTAGTGTAGCTCGACTGAGAAGTTGAGATACAATTGCCAAGATTCGCCCTCCCCAATAACCAAATACATTCACTAGTATTTCGACGGCGCTAATTTCTGTGCGCTCTCGATTTGAAGCGTTGGACTTTGGTCTGCCACACGCAAATGTAATTTGACTGCGGAGTTTGGAAGATGTTCGCCTGCCCCATCATGCCGCTAGTGCCTGCCAGGAGATTTACACCGAATAGACCATGCACTCACTCTGAATACTTCATTCCTTCCGAAGATCAAGCGTTCGTATGTTACAAATCAACACTGTCCAGCCGTGATTCTGATTAACGATTCTCCCAGGAGTGTCGGGCCATCTACAGCCATCATTACAGGGCAAGATTGACAACGAATGTCGATAGCTTACCGCGATTGGTCAACGCCAGGCCGCGGCACAAGCCGGTGTCCGCCTTGCACCTCGCTAAGGCAATAGCTGCCGTTTCGTTGCTTAGGTCAAAGTGGTTCAGAGAGCCATTCATAACACCCACACAGCGAGCACGTAATCGTGAAAATAAGCACCGTGCTCGATCCTCACTGGTAATACCTGCATATTTGCGCCACTCAAGATCGAGTGGTGACTCGAATATCTTTGTTGGGACGCTGCTTAGCCATGCTCCGCAACATGTGGGTCCAAAAGGCGTACCGAATAACCATTCTAGCGAGTCTCTGGCCCGAGGGATCCGAGTGTTCCGAAGCCATTCAGATTGTTTCAATATTCAAAGGTTAAATCCCTCCAGCTTGAAGTCCGAAATGCCCACATATATACCTCTCCCAATAGGCTGTACGTATGTATGCCCCTGCTCGAGGAAAAAACACCCGATCATGACGGGATTTCATGCACGCACGTCATCTAGGTACAAATTGCCCTGGCTGAAATGTCTAGGAACAGCAGTAGACATCGATTCGTATAATTTGTCCCTGTTGATGAGTCCTGAGTAGGTCATATCACGGATGTACACCAAGGCAAATGTGCACACCTCAATTTTGTGCATTACACAAAGCGAATCATTGCAGAATACGCGTGCATGACATGAACCTGCCTGTGCTTCTTCGGAGTCTTCTCTCCGGTCCACTGCCTGTACCTCTGCTTCGAATGCTTCCATATTATATAAAGTCACTGGAGTTGGTGGGGCAGGGGGATCGCAGCAGGCTACCACATGACCCGCTACCCGGTCCGGTTCCAATGGGAAAATTACCACCTAAGGTGATGCTCTGATCATCGATGCAAGATTTGGGTCTGCCGAGCTGCGTACCATACCTTTGTGTGCAGTGGATGCACATCACTCTTGGACACAAGTGGATAACCTCCCAAGCTGGCAAGGTGGTGATGCCGTCCAACGGCTAAACTAGTGTCCGACACGTGCTGTGCAAACGAACAATAGTCCAGATGCTCCTCATGGATCATCTGATATGGGGTGGTGCTGACGCCCTTCTAGAGGTAGATGCATGAAGCGCAAGGTGAGGTCCGCTGGAGGGATAGTCTGGAGACGGCAGCCGTGGCATGCTAGGTTTAGTCACGCCAAGCAACTTTTCGATAGGTTTCGAGCGGATGGTACTTCACTAAGAAAGCAGCGCAAAGAGAAGTCGCTTACAGAGCCAAGCCGAAGTGCAACGACAGAATCAGAAGTCGAGAAGCATCAATCAAGATCGGCGACCGATAATTCGACCAACAGTTTTGAATGGTTTAAACATTTATAACTTTGTAAGCTCACAACCGAGATTTAATCTGAAGTTTGGACTATCGGGGTCAAGAGCAGAGCAATACACGCGATTGGCGTCTATGAGCAGGCGCCAAGGGTCCTATGACACGGTTACGTGACCGTGTGACGTCGGTCGAGTACCTCGATTCTGTCATGCGGGCCGCCGTTTATGCCTCGTTGGCGGCCAGGCTGCCCTTTTCTCACCACCACGCAGACTGGAGATGGGTTTCTCCTCAAAGGTTACTACCCCCAAACCATTCCTATAGTAGTACTTGCAATTGAAACGATCTACAGGGCATGGTTTGGCGACTCGGAGCATTGATGGTGATCGCAGGGTCGGCGTTCGCGCAAGTACCCGGAGCATTTGAGCAAGTTGGAGATACCAAAGTCTCAGCAATGATGGTATGTCTTCTGCGTTTGATAAATTAGGCTTATACCTAGTTGCTCGGTTCAGATGTTTCTTGGTAACGAGCAGAAGGTTTACATCCTAGTGAGTAATATTCCCAACGCATGGTCGCTTCTAATCACTAGAATAAAGGACAAAGTCGAGGGCAACCCATCTATGATCAACGGACACCCAGCATGGGGCGCAGAGTGGTAAGCGATTCGCTCCTGAGCGTGAGCGAACGTTTCAGATCCAACTCTCACACAGGGATATCGCATCATCCACGGCAACGCTCATGGATGTTCCAACCAATACATTTTGTGCATCGGGAATGCATTTCCCGAATGGATCATGGGCAACGTTTGGCGGGAATGGCGCCGTCGGGCCTGGAGGTGTTGTAGGAAACGTTCCAAACGAAGGAGGTGCGACTGCCTCGTACGATTCCACTTACCAGAATTGGGATGGGCGTCGGGCGATCAGGATTATAAACCCATGCACAAGCGGCACGGCAGGTGCGCCTTGTACGTACAAACCACATTACGCGCACTAATACCCTACAGGTACGCCGCAGTGCCAATGGTTCGATAACACAACCTATGTGGGCATGCAAAAGGCTCGCTGGTACTCGTCTGCAGAGGCATTGGCCGACGGGTCTATTGTTATTGTTGGTGGCTATGTGACTGGGGGGTACATAAACAGGTATATGAGACGCCACTATCACATCGCTTGACTGCTGATGTAATTACTAGGAACACGCCTAATGTGGATCCCGCATACTCTCTTGGAGCCGCGGAACCGACATATGAGTTTTGGCCAAGCCGGTATGCACACGCTTGACGCTTCGTTGACGTAACTGAAGCCTTGGCTAGAGGAACCCCGGCTGCCGTGATGCAGTTTATGATTACGACAAGTGGACTCAATTCGTATGCGCATTTATACCTGTTACCCAGTGGCAGAATGTTTGCTCAGGCCAATTTTTCAACTAGTAAGTGCGCATATATTCAGCTTTATCCTAATTGACACCGCTTTCAGTTATCTGGGATTATAATAATAATATCGAAACGCCACTGCCCGATATGCCTGGAAGGGTGATTCGCGTCTATCCCGCATCGGGCGCGGTCGCCATGCTCCCCCTGACTCCTGGAAACAATTATACCCCGACGATTTTGTTTTGCGGCGGAACCGACATGCCTGAATATGCGTGGGGTAATTACAGCTGGCCGGCCATCAACACCTGGAACTATCCCGCTTCTCGAGATTGCCAACGCATTACTCCCGAACCACCAGATAATAGCCCGCCAGTCTATATCAAGGATGACGACATGCTCGAAGGCCGAACAATGGGGCAGTTTATCATATTGCCCGATTCGACGCTTCTAGTGTTGAATGGTGCTCTGAACGGTACCGCTGGGTACTCTACGCAAACAGGCGAGACCCCAACATATGGACAAATGCCATTTGGTATGAGTCTAGCTTCTGGCCCAGTCCTCACCCCCGCGATATACAATCCCAACGCAGCGCCTGGGCAGCGGTGGCGTCGGTTCGGTCAGCCGAGTACGATCCCGCGATTGTATCACTCAACAGCATTGCTTTTACCCGACGGATCAGTGTTGGTAGCAGGAAGCAACCCCAACGTCGACGTCAATTTTACAACGGTATTTCCGACTACGTACACTGCCGAGCGGTTCTATCCTCCTTATTTCGCAAACGTGTCCGCTAGGCCTGTTCCAGAAGGATTGCCGGATACGCTTTCGTATGGCGGAGCCGCGTTTATCGTAAGTTTGCCTGTGGGGTCGTATGTAGGAGACCCAAACGCCGCGGCTAGTTCCGCTCGAGTCGTGCTCGTCCGACCCGGGTTCTCGACGCACGCGATGAACATGGGGCAGCGGCTCCTCCAATTGAACAGTACCTTTCAGGTTGCTGCGGATGGGAGCTTTACCCTCAACGTCGCCCAAGTCCCACCGAATCCGAACTTGCTCACGCCTGGGCCGGTACTGATGTTTGTGGTGATCAACGAAGTCCCTAGCACCGGTAAACTCGTCACGGTCGGCACAGGCAACTTTGGACAACAACCGGTCCAAGAAGCCTCTTTTCTTCCCCCCTCATACGGCCGACCCGATCCTCCAAGCGCCGCAGCGTCTAACCATGGCGTATCGACAGCTGAAACCCGGAACAAGACGATTGGCATCGCCGTCGGAGTATCTGTCGGCGTTCTTGTCGTCATTGGGTTAATTTGCCTATTATGGTACCGGAAACGTGCCGATCGAGTACACCCGAGTCAGAGCGGACGACGAGCACAAGGTGCATCGCTCTGGCGCCCCGAGTGGGTGCCCTCGGAGACTGGGTCGAGTGCGCAGCTCCGGATGGGCGAGTCGAGTGTCCGACCAGGTGCGTCGAGTGCGAGTCTGGGACCCGTCGTCGCTCCCGCGCGCGCATATACTGCCAGCGGACTGCCGGTCGGCACGATGCCTCCTCGGTATTACATGCAAGGGCCTGGACTTGAAAGTGGCAGTGCGTAGTTCGGCTCGTAACAAGGTGG
This sequence comes from Ceratobasidium sp. AG-K, assembly GCA_037039685.1. Classification (NCBI taxonomy): domain Eukaryota; kingdom Fungi; phylum Basidiomycota; class Agaricomycetes; order Cantharellales; family Ceratobasidiaceae; genus Ceratobasidium; species Ceratobasidium sp. AG-K. The sequence continues at coordinate 1,229,649 of JAWNGF010000002.1, forward strand.
AGAATAGATGCTGTGCTCGTCCACGTGGAGAGCAAAATCGGTAATTTTGAGATGGATGTTGAACATGGCAGAGTTTTTTTATGTATCACTTGGAGACGGACGGACTGTCATGTTTGATTGATAAATTGTTTTATTATATAAATGAGCCTTTTTATTTGCATGGATTGCGTCTGCGTGTGATCGCATGCTGGTTCCGCGGGCTAGTTGGATCTGCGATGGTGCCGAAGAATTTGCGTTGGACGAAGCTCTGTGTAGTAGAGAATTGTGGGGTCGTGACAGAATTAGGCTCGGGTATAAACCGCCGAGCGCAAATGGCATGCGAACGTGACGACAACCAGAACGAGCGGCGACTTTTGTGTTATGGAAGTCTTCCAAAAAGGCAGCGCGGAGGTTGGAAGGTGCGCAAATGAATAGCGTCCCTATCAGGAACAGGCTCCTCTGGGTCAGATCCGAGGCGGACTGATATGATCACTCTGCTAAACAACGAGTAATCATGGTGCAAAAGGTACCTGGTTGTTGCTGTTGACATCGAGTGTGGTACGAGATCGGCCTATGGAGTGGCCGCCGGATGCTGCGTGGCGGAGAAGCGTGTTGGGGTTGGTTTCAAAGTTTGAGGCAATATAGTGTATGCTTCATTTGGTGGCGGCAGATAGAGCTTGCTGACAAACGGAAGCAGTGGCACGCACCGAGGTGTATCAAAAACAGGCTCACAGGTGTATGCGTAGGAGCACGGGCGTCTAGGACGTTTTTGGAGCGATAACGATGCGCAGAGATGGAATCCGTAGGAACAAACCCCGGAGGACGAGGGGGGTCGGAAGGGAGGGCACCGGAACCCAAAGGATCGGGTCGTTGTCAGCAAGATCAGATCTATCCTTTAATGGTCCTGAGTTGCGGTCCATCACAGGGCCTGTAGGTATATGTATCCGGAGGATGCTGCCGCCACCGTTTGTTGCCCCACCGACATGGCTATGGTCTCTGGCCTGCAAGCGCCGTTCCAGTCTCAACCCGCACTCGCCGGCCCGTCCCGCCGCCCCCGAGGCCGACCACCCGGCTCTACCAGCGAACGCCAGTCGTCAAGCGACGGCCTGGCCAATGGCTCGACTGCATCCACACGCACCAAGAACGGCTGCTGGTCGTGTCGCGTCCGACGCAAGGTCAGCTACTTCTTAATTATTTGGCTTTTGCTCATCCCCCCACAGAAATGCGATGAGGGCTCTGCCAACCGCCAGGGCATCTGCAACAACTGTGCACGTCTCGAGATTGAGTGTCTGGGCTGGGGAGCCAAGCGCCCCGAGTGGATGAAGGTTAGTCACCATGTGCATGTAAATATGTGTCTAACCTGTCGCAGGACAAGGCCAAGGTCGAACAATGGAAAAAGGCCGTAACCCAGAGCCTCACCGACAAGGGCAAGATCCGTGGCGTCCCACGCACAAACCCGCCTGCTGCTCCGCCATTTACCTACAATCCCCGTGGCCGCAGCTCGCCCGATACAACCCCCTCCCCCGTCAACACTATCCCAGGTGCTGGCCCCATTGGCCGTCCCGTCCGTACTGGCGAGCCAGCGATATCGCATTCGGTACTGCCCACTCCCCCCAGCCACGACCTCAATGGCATTGTTCCCACCCAGCCACTGCAGGAGGTCTCGGACGACTCTGACGAAGATTTTGAATTCATGGACGGCGACATGCTCATGTCCCAGAGCCAGGACCAGCTCTTCGCCACCGTCGACCCTATCATGATGACCGACATGCCCGAGATGAACTTCGCGAATGGCTTCGACGCCCCGGTCACCGTCTTTTCCCCCACTGAAGTCGATGGCGAGATCGTTTCACCTGCTGGTGAGTCGCCCGTGTCTATCTTTACGTATTCTGACTCGTTGCAGTCGGAGCTTCTGCCACCAACTTTGGCAATCAGTACTATCCCACCGCGGTTACCCCCTCGGTCGTGTTTGGCCCCATGTCCCCGTATGTCTCCAACAGCGGCAACGAATGGGCCAATTACAACCCCCAGTACACCACGCCCCAAGCCGAGTATGCAGCCAACTGGGGGGCCGCCAACTACAACTACCCGACTGACGCGGTTGTGGCGAGCTCTTATCCGGAGCAGCCCCAGTTTGCGCCCCAGGTCCTACGCACCCCTACGGTCGGACTCAACCAGGATCGCCTACGCGACATGTTGATCTTGTATTATTTCAAGCACGTACGACAGATGCAATACGTGTTTGCTGGCGACGCGACCACCAATGTCATGATGCAGCACACCCAGCTGGATCCCCAGGGCGCCGTCTCGCTGGCGCTGTGCTCCCTCGCGGCTCTACACGACTCCAGAATGCGCATCGCCAGCGGGATCATGCCCAACGATCAGCGTGCACGCGGCCCAGCAGACAAGTATTACCAAAAAGCCCTGGCCCGATTACAAGACAACAAGCTCAGAACCGGTCGGTTGACGGACGCAGACGCCACGGCCGCGTTGCATTTTGTCTCGTTTTGGTATGTTTTTCCACGCCCGTATCGATCGACTCTGACCCGCGCAGGTTATTCACGGGCGGAACGGGCGATTGGTCCACGGCGTTGGATATTGCCGGAGACTGGTACGAACAGAGCGATATCGCGTCCCACGAGAACCCGATGAAGGCTCTGATGGAAATGGACGACAATGTACGCCGCGTGTTTTCCTTATTGACTTGGCTAACATGCTGCAGGCCAAACACGCGAGCAAGACGACCATGTGGATGGACATTTTCTCGTCTATCTCGTTGTGCAAGTCGCCCCGGTTCCTCAGATTATACCGACGGCTGTTGCAACCCAACTATTCGACCCAGACGACCGTAACTGGGCTCCAGCTCGAAAATATCATGGGGTGCGCCGATGGCATCATGCTCTGTCTCGCCGAGATCGCCGATCTAGCCTGCTGGAAGGCATCCCAAAAAGCCGCGGGCTGCCTCAGCATGCCCGAACTCATCCGTCGCGGGTTGGTGATCGAAAAAGACCTGAGACGAGAAGGATACTCGCTGTACCAGCAGCGTCAAGATACAGGAATGTGGGGAAGCGTCCCGCCTCGTCCGTCGGGGATGGACTTGCCAAGCGGGCTGCGACTGGGTCAGTCATCCTCACCACCGTCTTCGCCGCCGCTTCCAAACGCCGTTCTAGACGGAGACGAACTGCGCCGACTCGTCTCGGACATTTTCCGCGAGGCGGCCATCCTTTATCTGCACACTGAACTCTCTGAGCTCGCCCCTGCCGTACCCGAAATCAAGCGCGCGGTGCGGGATACGGTCCAGGCGTTGCAGAAACTGCCGTGCAGCGAGTATGATCGTAGTTTGGTCTTCCCGCTCGCGTTGGTCGGGTGTGCGACGGACGAGCCCGAGATGAGGGAGTATGTCCGAGGGAGGATCAAACAGCTGAGTTCGGCGGTGGGGAATTGTGCGACGGCGGGCGAGTTGATTGAGCATGTGTGGTCGAGGCGGGATGCGGAGCCTGGGGTCGTGCTCGGTTGGCGCGAGGCGATGCAAGAGATCAAGATGACGATTTTGTTGGTCTGATCCTGTACATTTTCCTAGCCCTTGTACACTCCTCTGTGCGCTTCCGCCCTTGTACGTTTTCTCGTCTGCGTCGGTTTCGTCTCACCCGCGTACACTCCGCGTATCCTATTCCCTCTCTTTATTGTTTACCCTGTAATTTTTCATGTATACTATGCCTCTGTTTTGGGTCTTGGGTCGGGATATGCTATCAAAAATATGCGCGCGGTCGTATGCTTTCCTGTAGAGTCTTGTTGCTTCGTTAATGGATGTGTTGTGCGAACGTTGTAATGTGTTGAATTCACTGGTCATAATGGTACTGAATAGAGTTTATCGCATTGTTTCAGAGTTGTTGAGTCTGAACTCTACCTTCAGCCTTCCAAGTTGAGTTTACAACAGGACAAAGCCCGCAAGTGAACTATGGACCCTCACCTGTCGTTATAGTCAAGGGCACTCATTTCTGTTTGACATGATCGCGCTATGCAAGTCAACAGGTTCGTTCGTGTCGTAAAACCAATACACAATGCCGACGGTAACCTTAATCGCATATGGTATAAATTCATCTGTCGTCATAATTTCAGGTACGCCGCCGACGCCGACTCCCGATCAATGACTCATTAATTAAACAGCGTTCCACAACAGCGCGAGCCGTAGAGTCGATCTACAAACTTGGAAAGAAGGTGGCAGTATAACACGCAACGTGGATATGGGCGCCCATAGCCGGCCTGGCTATGGTATGTAGTGATGCTCCTATTCATTCGATAGGAGGATCGTTCGAATTCATTCCTATCGAAGGGGATCGGTGGCGTTAACGTATAGTAACACGCACTGGCTGTGCGATGTTTCGTTAGGCACGAGTCATACTCAGTTGTCTGGGGCTCTGCGTTGGCAGTCTCGATTGCCAACGAGGTGGTCGAATTTGGATTAGGCGCTCATGGATAAGGATAACCGCCCAGCGTTTGCATGGCACGTGACCGCTAATCCTCCCTCGACTGCCTTTGGCGTTGGCCGCTATGGAATGTTGCGATGTAGGCGATGGGCTGTGGTTCGCATCTTTGGGTGAGTGGCGCAGCAGGTGCGTGGTGTCTGAACTGGTTTGACGCAGTGTTTCACTAGGACTCATTCGAGTGTCTTGTCCGGGAGTAAAAATGTCCGAGAAATTAGTTCGAGGTGAGGACGCGCGATGATGGCGAGTGGTTTAGCATTAAACGGATATTTCGTATTTAGATATACATGCCTCGTTCGGTACCGAGCCCATTCTACTGGGGTGGGCATTGACCGAGTACCAAATATCGCTGTGATGACCAATGAGGCTCCGACTATTGCCGCCGAATCCAAGCCGACCATCCAACTCGATGCATTATCCGAATTCCAGAATATCCGAGATGTACTTGCGGGAAATATTTCGTTCAACCCGTCTGCTGTGCGTTACTTGTACAGGACGGCTAGGCCCCGGCTCTCGTACCTCACTAAATCCGAGTTCTCGACCCTTCTCGCTTTGTTTGGCGCGCTCTCTCATTATACCAGTCCCTCAACCCTCCCGCCGACCTCCTTCTCGCTTAGCTCTTCCCAGCTATCGATTTTGGCCAATGCCTCTCGCTCAGACTTTCGCTCTTGGTGGGGCTTTGTCTTGGAGGTTGGCTCGGACCAAGCTGCACTCGGACGAAAAACAACAGACGCCGATAGTTATTGGCTCATGCTCGCCTACCTCGCTCATTGTTTGTCTTATTTTCGTTCTCTGGGCTCCAACTCGCATCGCAACTGTAATACCAGCAATTTACATAGATCCATCTCACGTGAGTGGTCTATGCAACGTTTCCGAGTGGGTCTGACCCGTTGTAGAAAATATTCCCATAGATTCCACCGGACCCAGCGAAGCCCCGACAACATACCTTGAGCACGCGCATGTACTATATAGCAAGTTATCCAAGAATCACTTCGACAAGGCTGTGCATCACGACTATCTTCATCAATTGTTGTGTATTCATCAGCATACGCTCTCACTTTCAAACGCCGGCTCCTTTGATATGAACCCTCACACGTCGCCTATCATGAACGTGATTTACGCCAATATTACAAGCGTTCTCCAATCGCTCTTATCCAGGTCCCAGTTCCGGTTCGATTCCTGTTTGGCATCGCTATTCTGGCGCATAATCGACACGGTTCACTTCGAGCGTTCCCAGAGAAAAGGTTTACTCCGCACCCTTCGATCTAGGCTCTCACTACTGCATGCTTCTCGAACTGCAGCACCATCACCAAGCACTGACCCACTGTGGGTTCTTCGGCAAACCCTGCTTGATCGCCCAGTGGACATCGAGTCGTGGGTATATCAAGAAGCCCACTCGCTCCTACACGATGCTCAAGCGTGGGAGTTGCTGCATCTGCTCGCTCGAGGGTCACGCGACCAACCTTATTCGTTGACAGGCGTCAATCCAACTCGAAGGATCGCCGTGCTTTCCGCGTTACATCAACTTGACCAGCAAGCTCAACGTGATAGTGAGCTACATTCGGCCGAGCTTGAGCGGTGGTGGGACAGATGGACGAACGCTTTAGGTACCGAGGTTAGATCACTTCCCCCGTCCAGCGGATCGAGTATGGACCGAGCTATCGTATTGCGCTTTCTTCAACTTGGGGCGCAATACCGATCATCTCGTGTCGTGTCCGGCGCAGAGCGGCTCTTAGCTGTGTATCCGAACATGATTGTGGCGCAAGATCGAGTTCAAGCTTCGATGAGTTACAGAGATTCCTTGTCGGTTTCTCTCGGTGCCGCTTGCGCGTGTTTAGGGGTGACAGATTTGACAATTCTTTGCGCTCGGTTACGAACGGTCGGATTTGTCCTGGACAAGCCCCGACTCCCATCTTCGTATACGTCTCGACTGATCGAGCTCTTGCTTGAATTACGCAATCCGCGGGCTGCTTGGGACATCGCATGCCAAGTATATGCGGACCTTCCTGTGGCTCTAGTCGGCGCTCTTGCTCATGCATGCGCAAAGTCTGGTTTGATTGTAGAAGCTATCACATTCCTTTCCGACGCTCGCCTCGCTCCCAATAAACGGCACTGCATTGCTTTATCCTGCTTGGTTCAACTAGCGCAGCGCCAAGGTGTTCTCACTCGCGCGGCTGCTCTGAATGTATGCGGTGCGCTTGGATCAAATCTCGACCTTGTCCCTACAAGCCTTCGCCCTGCCGCTGTTCGGATGGCTCTCAACGCCGGTCTGGTTCAGATAGCGGGTATCATGGGCACACAATGGCGCCTCTCGCCAAAGCTGCAGCGCCTACTTGCCACCCGGCTCGTCAAATCCTGGATCCTACCTCTCGCGATTCGAGTCGTAGACAAGACTCAAGCACCATGGCTTGACGAAGTCCTCAAGAGGGCTGGAAATTGCCAAATTTCTCTACTCGGCGCGCAACGAGGCAATAGCTGGGTTGCCTGTGGCAAAAACAACTCAGCGCGTAGGAGCAACCTCCACATTATCCACTCGCACAGTCGGCTTGGCGGAAGAGCCCAACTGCGCGCGACTTTGGCGACTTTGGCTCGGCTCCTTCGAAACGGTCTACCACACGGAGCATCATTCTCTTGGGACCATGGAGCGTCACGTCAAGTAGAGGGGGCCGAGAGCAAACGTGCGCGGTTCGAACCGGATGGAGTGACGCTGAATATCTTAGTCAGAGCGCTTGCGCGGTGCCACTCATGCGTATCGTCGAGCGAATTGAGGGCGCTGTTTGATGTTTTGGCCCGGCACGGCCGCTGCGGTCGGTCTGCGGTCGGTAACCAGTTTGGGACGGAAGCGGATTATGTGGCCAAAGGATTTGTGAGCAGTGCAACTGCGCTCGTGGGGCTACTGCCGAGCGATGCCCGACCGTCGTTCGTTCGGCACATACGGCCGCTGCTCAAGACGTTCCTAACAGGGTTTCGGACGAGGGGAGATCGGGAGGCTGTTCGGGTGGTTAGGAGCGTGCTCAAGTCCGAAGATACCTATTGGAGACAGGTGTGGACCGGCGTGTCAAGTACGAGTAGTTGATGTATTGTTTATTTCATGTTGTGCTATAGCAACTTGATGGACGAACTATATATAGAATATCGCCAAGAATTTAGGGCAAGTGATTCGCTGCCTGAAAGAGCATATCAGGGATTGTTCTGCCTAAACTGTGCTCTAGTAGCACCTCCGAGGTTCGTGCACGGGCGTGTTTAGCGCTTCCATCACAACATACACCCGACGTACATCCATGGTGCCTCGTCAGGCCCAGCCTTTCTGTTGACAAGTATAGAACGCTTGGCCTCGACTAGGGTCTACGGTGATTCCTGCAGGCGACGCACGTTCCTAGGTGCATACGTGCCAAGAGCACCGGATACCCTGTCCCGGATGCAAATTCACAAACGTGTGTAGATATGAACGCACTGAGTGGCTCTTGAACCCAGGTATATGCGCACTGATCAAAGCATGGAGTGCGATCAGGAACCTGAGAGATTTATTCTTGGAGCCGTGCTGTCATGTCCATATGCCGAGCATAACCGAAATTTTAGGCGAAATTAGTACTTAAATGCCGTAGCCCCCAAGGCTGAAAGATAACGCCTTCTACTCCTATGTCTGCTGTCGTCGACGAGAAGCGTACCTCATCGTCTGGTTCGTCTGCTGACCGCGTCCCAGCGATGGCTCAAAAGCCTAACGCCGCGATGACCTATGACGAGCGTCGCCGGGCCGCTCTCCGCGAGGTTGATGAAGCCAAGTTTTCGTACGTCCTTGGCATCAATATATCGACATTATTGGGTTAAATCGATCTCATACAGGTGGTTTCACGTAAAGGCATGCTTGGTGGCCGGTGTTGGCTTCTTCACCGATGCCTATGACATCTTTGCCATCAACATTGCCGCGACCATGATTGGCTTCGTCTATGGCAAGGGTCACTCCGGCCTCAACGCCAACCAGGACCTCGGCATCAAGGTCGCCACTCCCGTCGGCACTCTCGTTGGTCAGCTCCTGTTCGGTTGGCTTGCGGATGTCGTTGGGCGAAAGAAGATGTACGGTGTCGAGCTCATGATCAGTAAGTGACTCGCATTGGACGCAATAGCAGGAGCTCACGCCTCTGTAGTAATTATCGGTACTTTTGCTCAGGCTCTCGGTGGCCAAGGACCTGCGGTCAGCATTATTGGTATGCTCATCGTTTGGCGCTTTATCATGGGCGTCGGTATTGGTGGTGATGTACGTGGTTTCTGTAATTCTCGCAGCCATACGCTAAATCAACTCTAGTATCCCCTTTCTGCTGTCATTACCTCCGAGTTTGCTGCCACTCGTATCCGTGGTCGCATGATGACTGCCGTCTTTGCGATGCAGGGCTTTGGTAACTTCAGTGAGCACCAAAACAATCAATAACCAATTGCATTCTCATCCTCTGCTCTAGCCGCCGCGCTCGTTGCACTCATTGTCACTGAGGCCTACAAGGGCAAGATTATCAACGGGCCCGAAACTCTCGATTCCATTGACTACTGCTGGCGCTTACTTATCGGTCTTGGTGCTGTCCCGGGTGTTATCGCTCTCTACTTCCGCCTCACCATCCCCGAAACCCCTCGTTTCACCATGGATATCGAGCGAAATGTCGCCCAAGCTGCTCAGGATGTTACTACATACTTGACTACCGGAACCTACAAGGTTGACCCCGATGCGATCGTTGAGCGTGTCAAGGCTCCCAAAGCTTCCTGGGCCGACTTCAGACACCACTTTGGCCAATGGCGGAACTTCAAGGTCCTCTTCGGCGCCGCCTATTCCTGGTTCGCGCTCGATGTCGCATTCTATGGCCTCGGTCTCAATAGCTCCATCGTGCTTACCGCCATCGGGTTTGGTAGCAGTTCCAACTCTGTCAAACAGGTCAAAGCTTATGAAACTCTTCACAACGTCTCTGTCGGCAATCTCATCTTGTCCGCGGGTGGCCTGATTCCTGGATATTGGGCAACCTTCTTATTCGTTGACAGCTGGGGACGCAAGCCCATTCAACTCATGGGCTTTACCCTCTTGACCAGTGAGTTACTAGTTTAGGCCAGACTGAACATATCGTCTAACGGTATCTTTAGTCATCTTCGTATGCATGGGATTCGGCTACGACAAGATGATCCACACCACCGCCGCTGCCAAAAAGGCCTTTGTATTCCTCTATTGGTCAGTTTCTCCGGTTTCTTGCACCTAGGATTCAATCCTGACTTTCTCGTTAGCATGGCCAACTTCTTCCAGAACTTTGGCCCCAATACTACGACCTTCATCGTTCCCGGCGAAGCCTTCCCTACTCGCTATCGCTCCACTGCCCATGGTATTTCCGCCGCGTCTGGCAAACTTGGTGCGATCGTGGCTCAGGTCGGATTTGCTCGCCTCAAGGACATTGGTGGACCCAGCCAGTTCATCAAGCATATTCTTGAGATCTTTGCGTTCTTCATGTTGACTGGCTTGTTCGCCACTTTCCTTATCCCTGAGACCAAGGGCCGTACTCTTGAAGGTGAGCTTATCCTCTGATTGTTTTCCGAGTTTATGTCCTGATCCCGACCTTGCAGATCTCTCCAACGAGTCTCAGAACGGGTTCATTAGCGGAGGCGCTGGCCCTCTTGAGCTTCACGACGGTGTCGTCGTCGACCCTCGCACCAAGATGCCTGTTGGTGTTGTACAACCCGTCAATGCTGAGCCAAGGGCATAGATTCGAATGTAGAACGGCCTGTTTTCTTGATTCTCCGCTGTTGTGCTATCTTCGATTTCGCGCGTGATAAGGATTTGTTTGTAATCTAATCTAATCCACTTTGACTCCAAAATGTCCTGATGGTTACACCGGTGGTCTATGCCCTCAGAAGGCTTGCGAGTAGAATCGGCGTGTATGAACTCAGCGAAAACCGTAGTGCCAATTGGGGCTCGTAAGGGCTCGTTTGCGTAAACGAGCCCTTACTAGCACATGCAGTATCCAAAGTATGATTAAATAATTAAATAATTAAATTACTAGCACGTGCGGTTTTTGCATCCACTGCAATCCAGACCAGCGAGACAGTCTCGCCGTGACTGCAGTTATTCACGTGATGAGGGCCCGGTTTGTAAGCAATCTGGTCCCGGTTTCGACCTTCAACGGGTTCCAATCATTTCTCAAAATTTCAGGTGAACGCCTGAGCAGATTGATGGTAACCAAGAGAGCCAATAATCATGTAGACAGTAGATACTGAGGAGTAAGTACTAGCATTTCGGTGGTTTCCCATCTATCAGGCTAAAGTCCGTGGCTGCGGTGCTTGCGAGAAGCGCTCCCACATGGGTTCGGCTAACGTAAAGTTGGAACGCCCGCTTTAATTTACGACGACCACAAGTCCGAAATGTATGTTTCGATCTCATTATATAAAGACCATTTCTGCTTCGTGCTCATTAGACTCACAGCGCCTTTCCGGTAACAGAACGGATCCTCGATCATGGACTCGAAAACTACCTTCGATGGGTCTGCAGCTATCACCCCGGCCGTTTCTCTTCACCGAAGCGAGAGTGTTGAGATGACTGTGCTCAACGAGTCTCAGGCTCATGTTGGTCGGCCAGAGTCTCCGAAGGCTGGGGCTGAGGTGGACGAGGCTCTTGCGCATCGCAGGGAGATGGCTGCCATGGCGGCGGTGTGCTGGACTCAGTTTATGGTGAGTGATATGAAGTGCTCGTGGAGTCATCCAAGTAACTCCGGGATGTTAGGCTGGCTGGAACGATGGGACGCTGGGACCTTTGATTCCCGTAATCCAGGGACATTTCCAAGTAAGTACTACGCAAAATCGTACAGCGACCGGAATTCTGTATATTAACTTGGCCTAAGATTGGGTTCCTTGTGGTATCGATGCTTTTCGTATCCGCGTGTAGCGGCTACGTGCTAGGGGCTTTGGGTGTAATTCATCTCACTGACAGATACGGCTTTGGCCGAGTGCTTATTGGGGGATCCCTCTTTCCAATTGTGGCATATACAATACTCAGCGCCACCCCTCCGTTTCCTGTTATGTGTGTCGCACTGGTCATTAACGGAATAGGGATGAGCTTTCAAAATGCTCAGACGAGTTCCATGGTAATCTCGCTGACACGAAACCCGGGTACCAAGATGGGGATGATGCATGCAGCTTATGGTGCGCCGTGCTAGATACTGCATTACTCAGCTCCTGTCGATTGAATACATTGGCTTTCAGGTGCGGGCGCGTGTGTTTCGCCCTTGATCTCGACCCAGTTTACTCAGATTCCGCGTTGGTCTTTCTATTTCCTTGTTTCGCTCGGCCTTGCGGTGTCCAACACCATCTCTCAATCGCTCATCTTTGGCTTCCGAACGTTGCCTGAAGTGCTCGCAAGCTTTGGAATTCCCGAAGTAGTACACACGGGCGATGCAACTCGCACTAGCAAGTATAGGCAGATTCTGAACTTGAAGGTCGTTTACATATTGGCGTTCTTTGCCCTCCTGTACGTTGGCACGGAGGTCACCATTGGAGGTAATTTGTTTGTACTTGCTCAAAGTATAGCACTGATGCGCGGATATATTAGGTTGGATTGTGACCTTCTTGATTGAGACGCGTGGAGGAGGTACATCCGCAGGATACGTGTCCAGGTAAGGCAAGCGGACTGAAGATACATTAAGTCTCTAACAGCACCATTGCATAGTGGTTTCTTTGCGGGTCTCATGCTTGGGCGCCTGGTTCTCCTCTGGGTCAACCAGAAGGTATACTGACATCTACTTGTATAGTGTTGAAATACTGATAGTAAGATTAGCTCGGTGAACGAAGGGCAGTATATCTGTACTCTTGCATAATTATCGGACTGGAATTTGTTATTTGGTTTACACCATCCCTTGTTCTGAATGCCGTGGCCGTTTCAATTGTTGGCCTATTACTTGGTATGTGTATTTTGTGCATTAAAGGCTGGTACTAACCAAAGACTACTGACAGGGTAAGTCCCCCGCAGAAACAAACTTTCGTTGCAGACCCCTAATCAAAATTGTAGCCCGTTTTATCCGATCCTTATGAACCAAGCTGGAGGCTTCCTCCCTGCATGGTAAGCGCTCCTAGACCATAAGTTCGAGTCACATTTGCCTATCGCCTTGACAGGCTCTTAACTGGCGCAATCAGCTGGATCGCGAGGTACGCATATACTATTTGCTTAATAAACCCTTTTCAACCACAACGTCTCCTCCAGTTCTGGACAGAGCGGGTCGGCTGTGTTTCCTTTCATCACTGGCGTAGTAGCCCAAAAGGTGAATGGCTCCCTTAGTTTAAACTAGCCTCGCGTGTTGACTCTTCGAATTTAGCATGGAGTACAGGTTCTTCAGCCCATGTGAGTTCTAAACATTGTGTAGATGCCCTACATATTTCTGATAAAGTGTCATTTTAGGATTGTTGCGCTACTAGCGACCATGGTTATCATATGGGCGCTAATCCCTCGAGTTGCAAAGAAAAAGGAGTAGATCGCCACATGACCACCGTTTCGGCGCCCCGTTTCACAAAATATGCGTTCATAGCTGTGAAATCAATCACGATAGAGCTCGGAGACCTCGATAGTAACTGTCTTCAACTTCCAACTGAATATATGCGTGATGGCCCAAAGCCGACACGGGCGGGATGTCCTTCAGGGAACCGGAGTGGCACTATGGCGTGCAGTGAGGTCTTGCCTCCGAATCGCTCCGTTGATATACTTCAGTGGCTTTCTTTTCATCTTTTCTCTCTTTAAATTTGTGTGCTTTTTTTGTTTTTTGTTTTTTGTTTTTGTTTTTTTGCTTTTTTGTCGTTTTTGTTCCAGCTCTGAACTGTCTTGTCTGCATTTGTATTCTATTCGTTACTGTAAAATATAGGAGTTGACCTCCTACACCACACTATGTCTCTAGGGACTGAGATCGTATGGCAAGTCTCTTTTGAGACTATTTAGCCTCATAGACAAAATACTCACTTTACATTGGGGATGTCGTAGGGCCCAACTACAGCGCCCCTCCTAACAGCTCTCAAATACAGTATTGATTCCTATGTTATCGTTTATCATGCTACAACTGCATTATACATTGATACGCTATAGCGGATTCATTATAAACATACATCTTTGCTACCTAGATTACCCGATTATGCGGCCCGACCTACACCCATACCCACACGCACAAGAGTCTCCAACGTTGATTGACCATTAGCCAACAAGTCGTCGTCCCACTTGAGTTTGCCTTTCTCAAAGAGAATGACAATAGTACTCCCACCAAATGCAAAGTACCTAGCCAGACCGAGTTAGTCGGTGAATGAACCGATATATAGCTTCAAACTGACCCGAATTCCTGACCACGAGCAACTTGTTCACCTTCTTTGACAGTCGTAACGATCGATCCTACCATCATCGCCCCAATACACACGCACATGACACGGCCGAACACAGGGGAGTCGATAGGAACAATCTTGCGAGCATTGTCGCCGTAGACGTCGAGTTGGGTGCGGATTGCTTGGGGCTGAAATCAAAGGCTCGGTGATTGCAGAGGTACATAAGTGAAATCAGACTCACGTTGACAGTGTAATACTCGCCCGAAATATAGGTCATCGGTCCAACGGTTCCGTCAACGGGGCTATGGTACCTGTGGTAGTCCTATTCCCTGATTGGTTGCATTCACCCGTAACCGACACATACACATACCTGGGGGGCCAACCTGAAGATTCCCAACGCACCACCCTCGTATTTGGGCGCCTCGTGAGCATATGTTTCGCCCAGCAGCCTTTGGACCGAAAACTCGCGTCCCTTGATCCACAGCCTTGTAGCCTCGTTAACCGATTCGAAAGCCATCATTCGGCAGTCGGCACACGACACAACTCGAGTGGGATCCTCCGGATTTTCGACAGGACGTGCGCTTGGTTTCAGTTTGCTGTGACATTATCAGGTTGGGTGTATACTATATGATTTGAGGACCTACCGGTAAAAGAACTCGTTAAAGGATTCTATCAAACCACAAGTTAGTATAATTTAAATGACGTGTACTTGGGAGACGGACTAAAGGAATCAAGCGGGTCCAAGATCTCGTCCTTGTCCAAATCGTGGAATGCGATGAACGTCGGAATCTCGCGTGCCGATTCCGGCGAGTCGTATTTCAGGCCTTGCTTAATCGACATGGACTTGAGCAGCTTACGAGCTCGGCCGCCTTCCATACGACTACTTGCACCCTATCAAACCAGCTCAGTGGCAGGGAGGTCCTCAGGCAAACTGAAACGCACCTTGTACAGCAACCGAATTCCAATTCGTACGTATCCTTGCATCTTTTCCTCCTCTAATTGCCCAGTAATACGATTCTGTACAATGATATTTGCGGAATTCTATCCCCCAGTTGAGCGTCAATATCTAACCCACCAAAATGACAAAGAAACAAGACGCACTGCACCAAGCTGATACTCGCCCGAAGTGATTTTAGTAACCATCTTGGTATACCACTTGCGCTGCGCCTGACTAGCAGTCACGAAATTGCCCACAACGATACGGTCTACGCTGGCCCAGTCACCACTGGCACACACGGCCAAGTGCGTGACAATGTCAGCCTCAGACTTGCCCTTGAGACGTGGGCGATGGCAGAGCGGGCACGTCTTGATGTTGATCACGCGCTCGACGTTGGGTCCAGAGTTTGAATCGTCGTCGGACGAGTTGGGATCAGCTGCTGGCTCGGCGTTAAGCGGGACTTGGATCGGTTCGGCTCCAGCTCCGGCTTCGGGTGCCTCTGGATGCCCCGACTGACCCGTAAAGTCGAGTGCGCCGAGATTGGTGGGCGACAAGACAGTCGGATCGGGGGCGGCGGGAGTAACAGCACCAGTGCCTGGTGCAGACGACTCATCGGGCACGACTTGACGCCGCTCAGCAGTAGGTCTCGTGAGTTCTTCCTCGAGACATTGTACGGCTTCGTCGAATGAGAGCTCCTCAGTGTCGGGATTCTTGCCGAAGCGCTTGAAGAACCCATCGAGCGTCTGGGCCGAGAGAGTCGAGCCAAGCGAGTCGAGCATGGATGTGAGTTCAATGTGCGAGATGAGGCCAGTGTTGTCGGAATCGTATTGTTGCAGGTATTGGCGCCAGAACCGTTGGCGGAGCGCATCGTAGGGTTGGTATTTCGCTCTGGTCCAGTTAGATCAAGCCTTGGGTGAGAACATAACTTCCTCACCGGATCGTTAGGGTAGGTTTGTGCTTTCCTTCCCAAGAGGCCTCTTTGTTCGGCACTAAATCGAGCGTAAACTCTCTCAACGACTTTTCCTCGGTCTCTGCACCGCCGCCCGGGTATAGCCCCGTGTTCGGGTCGCGGGCAGGGACATCCTTCATTAACTCGGGCAGATCCAAGGACACGTCTCCAATATGGTCGTTACCCGAAAGCTTATCCCAATCGAGAACGGAGAACTTGATCTTGAAGTTCGTTTCGTGTCTACGGACGTGAATCAAGAGCTTCTCGTCCCATGTGGGTGTGCGCGAGTGTCGAATGACGCGGGTGCGGAAAACTTTCTTGCTGAATGCAACAACGACGAATGGATCCATATCCCACCCCGTGCGAGTCACTATGTCGGATGAGTAAGAGCAACATATATGCTTAGAATTATACTCACTGTTCTTGAGCTTTGGAAGGTCCGCAGCGTTGGCTACCTCGACCATGATGATACCTTGAATATCGGCCCCAGCATCAAGCTTGTAGTCCCCGCCTGCGCCCTTTCGCCTCGTCTTGGACTTCTTTTCTTTCTTGACTTCGCTCGGCTGAGTGCTCAGAGGCGGTCTAGCTTGCGCTGCTTCGCTCAGATCCGTCGGTGGGATATTTGTAGTTGCGACTGATGCGGCCGACTCTTGACGGCTCGCCGAAGGGCGTTTTCCTCCAAATAGTCTGGGAAGTCGAGGCGAAGAAAGCGTAGGCTTCAGTTGAGGGGTAGGTGCTTTCGGTGTAATGGCCAATGGACGAGTAGTCGGGAGATCTGCGGCCATGTGATTGGGAGACGCTTCATCATCAGTTTCACCCTCGTCGTCATCGTCCGAGCTCAGGCCGTCGTCGCCAAATCCATCGGCCTCATCGCCCGATCCGAGCGTTCCTATGCCACGCGTCTGTGAATGCCTGGTGTGAGTATCAGATTGAATAGGAAACAGGCCGAGCGCTTACGGGCGGGGCGGTGTCGAGACTCAGCCCTGCAAGGGTGGCGTTATGGAGGAGTCCCTGGTAGGCCTGTGCAAAATCAATGGGCTTGGATGGGTCGGGCGAAACAAAGCCGATCTTGAGTTGCATCGTCCCCGACGCGGGGATCTTGTTATCGGTGGAGACGATCTTCTCGCTGAACGGCTGGAACAGAGTGAGTGAGCGAGTGAGTGAAAGCCGATGGAGATTGAGGTGACCCACCAGTCCAGCATCATCGAACCCAACACCGACGTTTCCATTCCATTTGAACCAGTCCTCAATGGGTAGACCAACTTCGCCGAGATAGTCGTTCTTGGTGTACTTATCCTTGTCCCACACAACGAGTTCAATGGACCCCTGCGATCCGATGGTAGTAAGATAGAGGGGAAACGTGAACGTCGCGTCCTTGGCGGGAAACTCGGGATACAATGTCTTTTTGATTACTGGAGTCTGCTGTCGCTTTCTATCGTAAGAAATTACCACGAATCTAGTGCAAGTTAGCATGATGTAAATATACTTGAGATATCCCTCACGGATCGCTTTTTCCATTGGAATCCGCAGCGCGTAGATCTTTGCATCCAACGATCTGCACTTTGAGAAAAACGGTCGGGAGCTCGCCCTCGATAGGCGCGACCTTGGTTGCTCTGGTCCGACGTCCGACCTTGATGCCCTTGGGGATCTTGCCAGCCGATTTCAAGACTTTTCCGATACCCATCTTGCTGTTCGGACCAACCTTGGGGGAGTAGGTCGTGGGCGCCATACTCTACGCACTTAAATACGTCGCTGTGTCGAGATGTTTCGTAACGCGGGGGATGACACCAAGTGTTATTTTTATGTAACGAGATCAGTTGGTCGAAGCTGTTTTATACTGCCCGAGGCGCCCATCAGCACCTTATGTACGGCATCGCGTCATCATAGGGGCTCGGCCACAACTCTCGGAGCGCCCGCATTGCCCGGCTACATCGCCCGCAGGAGTCTATATGCTGTATGCGGTCTCGAGATAACCTCCCCGGCAAGATCTTTGCAGCTGAGATGTCCTCGAGACTTTGTGGAAATTCAGTTCGTGGGCCGAGTTTTTGACCCGCGCGGGAGCCGGTCGCGTTGCGGGTATAATTGTAGCGACGTAACGCGCCTGCGTAAACTGAGATACCCGAATGTCAAAAACGCATCATTTTCGCCCTGTTGATTCGGCTCGTCAGAGTTTCGGCAGCTAGCGTACTCTCTGCCTTTCACCGATCAGAGTTATTTGGGTTGCGTCGACGGGGTCGCTAGCCGCCGCATTTCCTACCAACTCGGAGTGCCTGCACACCGTAACTCGCGGCCAGCAAACGGTTTAATTTCACTGCTTGAATCTTTGTTGGCACCTATACTCACACAACCCATTTCAGGTAATCAAAGGATGCAGTGGCAATGTGGGCGCTAAATAGAACACTGCTGTCAAGAGGCGCGTGCCCTGTATACCACATGGCCTATAAGTTGGTGTGCCTCGCTTGATGCCTGGCTTTCTCCCTGCCACCATCGGTTACGACTAGTCATGTCCTGCGAGGATCCCCCCGATGATTATTGCAACACTATCACGTCGAATCCTGATATCTCGGTAAGCCTCCGTCTGCCGCGGGATCAAATTATTCGACTAATGACCTCGATCACAAGGGTATCGGAGTAGGTCCCATACACGGCTCTACCATAGCTTGATCTTACACTGTGTTTAGGTCCGAGTTGCCATCTATGTCCAGACTATCCTGTCCATGGTATGCCCAATTGAAATGAACACTTGTCCCGGCGCCTGATTAGTTTCGCACCCAGACAATTGCCTCCTACCTCCCTTATCATGAGACAGCATTCCGCGACACATCCCGCAACTCCTACGTTGTGTCAACAAGTCTGATTATTGCCTCGTTAATCCAGTGGAAAAATGACAACCTAAGTTTATTCGATGCCTTAATTGTCACGATGGTGCGTCTTTCATGTTTTCCTTTTTTATGATGGTCGTACTGATTTCTTGGCTTGCAGCTTACGACTATCATGACTGCATTTGTTACCGTGAACGCGCCCTATGTAAGCCTACCTCGACCACCTTTCAACACGATCTGACCAATGTTAGATCCGTACCCTTGGCCTGTCTGTCAACATCTCCTCCTTCCTCTTCACAGTCTTTTGGTGCTACTGGGGACTACAAGTATGGGCCAACCCCGTCTCCTTTGGCCTCCCGGATGGGAAGACCCCCGCCGAATGCAACGCCAGTGCCAAAACTATATTTGTCGTGTTTGGTAAAAACGTCAGCATCCAGAACAGCGGACTGCGCGGATTTGCGATATTCGTGTTTGGTATTGTCATCATTGTCGCCATTTCGACGTTATGGCAGTGTATTGTGTGGAGTTTGCGATATGCGGTGAGAGGTCCAGGCGCTGCAAAGGACGCGGCCGCACAGAGATTAGCAAAGAGACTGCACTGGGAGAGAAGTACGTCCCTATGCTTTTTCATTTAGCGGGAGTTAACCTGGCGGTATGTAGCTCATAGAAGGAGCCGCAAGGAACACGTAACCCGGTTCGGCGGCCTGGCTGGTATGATATACATGATCGTCACAATTGAACAGATCGTTGCGCGCAACCCCGACGTAAGTTCAAGTTCGGAGCTCACCGACTGGACGTACTCGCAAACGATTGCGTTGATCATGTTGGGTCAGCAAATCATGGACTGTTTGTCGTACGTCAAGGAAGAGATTCAATACCGACGGAAGCGGCAAGCGATGATGAATGGCGATGTAGCATAGAGCGGAGCTTGTATATACCACAACGATCAGGTTTTCTCTAATCTTGTTTCCGAGATATCTAATATACAGACATCTACTCTCACTGCGCGGATTATAGGTGTTTTGTTACAGTGGGCTCAGCTGAACTGGGTGCATTTATGGGTTGGGTTCGTGTGCCCTTGCTCGTGACTGGGACGGCAATGTAGAATTCGTTCCCTAAAATCAGCGTCTTCGCCTCGGCACCCACAAAAGCGCATTTAGTTGGCCCATTTCTGATGAGCAGGGCTGTCAGACAAGCAACGAACTTGACAGTGAGTTCAAGTAATACGTGAGTTCATAGTTAGGCCAACGCGCCCGTGAGTAGTGCGTCTCCGATACAGTCTAGCGACGAATGTCTTATGGGCTAATTCCAAGGACATTATCCCGCGACTATGGTGTGAACTGCTCTGCCCACCTGAAACTCCCACGTAGCTACATCGCTGAGCATTGCACTTGTTCCGTAGGGCGAAGTGCCAATTCGATGTACTGGTGCAGATCCCTATTCATTCCGCGTTGGTGCCAAGGTTTATATATATGTGAGTTGTGGAAAGGTGGCAACGAGATTGCGCTTTGTTACTCACCAAGGTCAAGGTCAATTGGAACTATCAGTTTCCAGACCGAATGGTACCTGGGCGCTAACCTGGTGCGGGTCCCGGTCAGACGAACACATCATGTCATGGAGGTCAATGAGCACTAGCCGGCCCCTCCGCCACAACACTGGGGAAATCAACTTCGGATAATGCCATTTTTTGTACCAAGAGTTCTACAGAACCTGCCATGGACAATCAAAGCAAGCACTATGCGCATAGGCGCTGATACCTATGCTCCTCCAGACAAGCGCGTACCCTGCGTACCACAAGGCCCATAAGGACAGCGTGTCCTACTTGACGCTCTAGCTACCCCCACCAGAATTTACTTCTGACCATGTCCTGCGTAGAGAGAGCCGAAGACTTTTGCAATACCATTTTATCGAATCCTGACATCTCAGTAAGTCATCATTTGTTATCAGATGAAATCTTTTCATTACTCACTTCGGCATTAAGGGCATCGGAGTGAGTTCTACATGCGAAACACCAATATCTTCATCTCATACAATACGCAGATTCGAATTTCCATATATGTTCAGACAATCCTCTCAATGGTACACCGTTGAATCCCCGAACTACCCAGATGTCTAACTGGTTCCGTGCACAGACGGTAGCATCTTCGCTTCCCTTCCACAAAAATGCTTTTCGCGATACTTCCCGCAACACTTACGTCATGTCGACTGGTTTAATGATCGCCGCGTTGGTCCAGTGGAAAAAGGGAGGACTAAGTTTGTTTGATGGGTTAATTGTTACAATGGTTCGTTCGTATTCAACTTGTTTCCTGATGATGACACTGATGTGCAGGTATGTAGCTTACAACTATTATGACTGGGTTTGTTACAATGAATGCTCCTCATGTAAGTCACTTCTTGCTACAAATTTAAGCGACTTAATTGTAGCCAGATCCGTACACTCGGCCTGTCTATAAACATATCTTCCTTCCTATTCACGTCCTTCTGGTGCTACTGGGGACTACAAGTCTGGGCAAATACTTCTTCCTTTGGTCTCCCCAACGGTGAAGTGCCTATCGAATGTCCAGCCAACCTCGGCACTGCCTTTGTTGTCTTCGGCCAAAGCATCAATATACAGAACAGTAGGCTGCGCGGGTTTGCAATTTTCGTCTTTGGTGTCGGCTCGATTGCAGCTATTTCAGCCCTCTGGCAGTGTGTAAGGTGGAGTTTGATTTACCTCGATGGAAGTTCCCGTAGTGCGAAAGACACTGCTGCATACAGCTATCCACAAGAGTTGCGAAAAAAGAAATGTACGCGTTCTCTCTTCATCGTCGCTTCCTTTACACTCAGATCATTGCGATGGGAATTCAGATAATTCGTCGAGTCGCGGACAACATATAACTCGGTTTGGAGGCTTAGCCGGCATGCTATACATGATCGTCACAGCTGAACAGATCGTCGCACGCAATCCCGAAGTATACTCCTCGCTCAACCAGTGGACGTACTCGCAAACGATCGCATTAATCATGTTGGGTCAACAACTCATGGACTGTATGTCGTATGTCAAGGAACAGATTGCGCATCGGCAACCGGAGCGTACGTGTATGGCCTAAAAGGACGCCAATGCCGCTTGCGTCATACCACAAGCCCCTTCGTTATAATCATACATATTCTCTAAAGTATAAGCGTTTGGTTTCATAATGTAAATCGTGATTGTGCTGTGGGTCCTCGGGCTGAACCTAAACTTTTCCCGAACCCGGTCTTTGAAAGTTTACTCTTATCTGCGACGAGAATAAACCTATTCTCAGGGCCTTACACGCTGGCTGCGTGAGTTGACAACGAGTGATGTATAGCAGGATAATTCTCGCGTTGCATCGCGATCGACTTGGTTACAGCGTTGTTTACAAGTTATCTAATGTACGAGTAGTTGGTTCCGTGCGGACTTTGGTGAGCGCCCCATTGGGTTGGACTTGAAGTTCGGCCATGTTTCTAGTCCGTAAGTGCTCAACCGTGACCATGCGATAACGTGCAACATGCTCTTAGTAACCTAGATATTACTCATAGCAAATGCGTGTGGGTTTAGTTTGATTAGAGGATACAAGTGAACGATTAAGAATGAAAGGGAAACGCATATATGCACTATTGAACCGGAGACGGCTATGATAAATCGCCTTCTCAGTCCACGCTCGTAATAAGGCATCTGACATGGATTAGATCCAGGAACCCCGCGGCTCAATCGTGGGTCGCTCTGACGCCTGAAACCCTGAGGTAGCTGAGCATTTCTTCCAGACGGCGAAAAGTGCCAAGCCAAACAGCTGGGGTATCTAGTCGCTCCGAGTTGACACTAGTGACGTTATAGGGGAGAGGGGAGTTCACATGGGTTGACAGTATACAAATAGCGCTCTTTAGCCCCTTACTGGGGCTAATTGGGGCTGTAAACGTTCAGGCTGAATGGGGGAGTATCTAAGCGCTTACTTCACGTGGATGTTGATCAAATAAACATATTGGCATGTGGGAAATGTCTATCAGTGCTTCCCGAATTCCCCACTTCACCGAGGTAAACGTAGAATCATGGACCACCGAGCGACTGCTCGCTCGCCTAGGAAATATACGTAAGTGCCTCTCGCTTAGTTTCCATACCTGGGAATACGGCAGAATTATACCTACCTAAGACACCAGCGCGAACGAAACATGGATAGTGGCCACCGGGCCGGAAGGTGGATTTGCCACTGCCAAGAGTTCACAGTCTGCCGAATTCGTCGCAACCCCGGTGTTCCTTGTGCCTACCATCAGCAACCTTCGCCCGATAGGTCAACAATCATATTTCATCTACGGTTTTCATTTCACCGTCTTCGCTCATAAAGTCTCACACCGTTACTACGGCACTTTTCTATCCTCCTTCAACCCTCCCCTATGGCTCGAAGAATTATCGTAGCTCTTTCTTTAGCGTCTTCGGCCGCAGCGACTTTTTGGCCGTTTAGTGACCAGCAGCTCTGGTTTACCTCCAATACTGGTGCCTTTTCAACCTTTACTTTTGATGGGTCAACTTTGACCAACATTTCCACAACGTTTGATGCTGGGTATCAGCCTGGGTGGGTTGACAAGCATCCTTACCTCCGTGTTTTGTATACCCCAGCTCGCGGCCAGCCAGAGGGTGGGGTGAATGCGTGGTCCTTTGACAACGACGGCAAGGTTTCCAAGATCGCTTCTGGCCACACTAACGGTAACTCGGCCGTGCACTGCGAAATCTCGGGAGATGGCAAGACACTTGCTGTACCAAACATGTGAGTAGACTAATGTCTATTGAAACGGAGCCTTATCTCATGAGACCAGTAATGGCGCCAACCTCGCTGTGTTTGCGGTTCAGTCAAACGGTACATTCAGCAGTGACCCCACGGCCATGTTCACTTTCCCGTTCCATGGAGTCGGCCCCAACGTCAAAGAGCAGTCTGCCTCTCGCCCTCACCAAGCGCGCTTTGATGGGTTCTCCCGTTTCATGTACGTTCCGAACCTTGGAACGGACCGTCTGCATGTCTTCCGTCACAAGGGGGCAGGTCAACTTGAGCAGCTCGGCGATGTTGTACTCCCTACAGGCTCTGGGCCACGGTAAGTCAACCAACGCACCCGAAGGACATGGGGTTAAGATAGGATCTGTAGGCACTTGACATTCTGGCCTCCCATTGGACCTTCTTTCTACATCTATCTCTTGAATCAGTTGTCCAACACCATCATGGTGTTTGATATCTCGACCGACGCCAAAGGTGCAGCGCCTAAGCTGATCCAGACCATCTCTACGCGTGGTGCTGGACTTCCTCCTTCGGCTCCTACGATTGATATCAATGCCGCCGAAGTTGTTGTCACCCCCGATGGTAAGTCGCCCTTGAGACCTAGTGCGGTCGCCTAGCTAAGTGTCTCTACTAGCTCGTTTCTTGATCGCGTCCAACCGTAATGATACATCCCGCTCCGACGACACCCTCGCCTCATTTGCCATCAATCCCTTTTCGCAGTCGGGCCATTTAACTTTCCAGAGCTTGACAGGCACAGGTAAATACTTTTCCCGATGTCTATGAGTTCCCGCAAGGCTGAAACTTGTGCATTGAAGGTGGCAAGAACCCACGAGACCACGCTATTGACCCGACCGGGCGGTATATCGCAGTTACTAATCAGGACACCGGGATTAATATTATCGAGCGCAACGTCTGGACAGGCGAATTCAAGGGCGTCGTAGCGAGCTACACTACTAAGTCACCAACCTCAGTGTTGTGGCGTCCATTGATCTAAAACCGTTTGTTGAGAATAAATTATTACAAGAGTGTTCTCGGTACAATAACTACACATTCCTTTGCATGTATGCGTCACTCGTTCCGTAGCTAATGTGATCTTATATCTTCTCCAAAATGTTTCGTGAGACCCAGAGGAAACTCTACAAAGGCGTGGATCACAGTCCCTCCAAATTGATAGCCTCTTCATCGGGATCATACCCCCACCCCTGTATATCGTACACCCCGAGCCACCCGAACCAGTTGATCAATGGGAACATAGCCCACATCCCCCACTCGCGTGCTTTCCCAACCAACCACCCTGAATCTTTCCTCGCTCTCCCTTGGCCCTCGGCGTGCTGAACGAAATGGTGGACCCTCGCAACACGCTTGGCTTGGTATTCCCTCGCCCACAACTCGCCACTCAGCCCGACTTTGTTTCGCATACTCTTGCCTCTTTTGGCAAGATTGGCTACTTCTCGTCCCCGCTGCTCGAGCGCTGCTATGACCCGAGCGACCATGATAGAATCTTCAACCCCCATCCCTACGCCTTGTGCTGCATGCGGAGGCATGGCGTGCGCGGCGTCGCCCACGAGAACGATCCGTCCCTTGGAGCTGTACCATTTCTCGGGGAGAGGTGCAAGACGAAAGACGGGCCAGTAGTATATACGTTCGGTCGCTCGGATAAGGTCTGGAATTGGCGCAGGATGATTCCCGTACGTCTGCAATAGCGATTCTCGGACAGACGCAGGGTCAGGCTCGGGCTCGTCTGCGGGGGGTGGGACGCGTGGTGTACGGGAAGAGAACCAATGAACATGAGAACGCGAAGCAGTCGCGTAGGAAATGGCAAAGAGGCCTTCGTGGGGAGAGATGGTGCGTATACTTTGGTGGTGTGAGAGGGGTTCAAGAACGGACGCTGGGACTGCAGAAGAGGGAACGACGCCGTAGATGGTGGTAACTCCGGAGTACACCGCGCGTGACGCTTGGGAATCGGATTCAGGCGAAAGTTGTCTTCGAGTGAACGAGTGGATCCCATCCGCCCCGATGAGAAGGTCCCCGTTTGCCACCTCGCCGTCTTCGAAATGAACGCTCACCCCGTCTTCTCCTTCTTCGACCTTTTCAGCTCGTTTTCCGTAGACGATCTTCAGCCTCCCTTCTTTTTCGTACTTTTCCATAGCGCGCAGTAAGCCTTGCAACAAGTCTGAACGCAAGACACGCATGCCAATCGACCCGCGCGCATACGGGTCACTAGGCCCGCCATACTGAAAAACGCCTATCTTCGCC
The DNA here is from genome assembly GCA_037039685.1 of Ceratobasidium sp. AG-K. Lineage (NCBI taxonomy): Eukaryota > Fungi > Basidiomycota > Agaricomycetes > Cantharellales > Ceratobasidiaceae > Ceratobasidium > Ceratobasidium sp. AG-K. Next base: position 1,255,154 of record JAWNGF010000002.1, read on the forward strand.
CCGCTTTGGTTCTGAAACAACACAGTCGGCGTAGCACCAGCAAATCTCAGCGGCAAGACGCCTAGTCTGTCGAGCATGCGATGTGCGTTTGGCGAGATATTGAGCCCGCCTCCGATAGTAGTGGGTTCGGGTCTGAGTTCATAGATGGTTACAGTCGGAGCAGTAACGCGTTGAAGAATCGCCAAGGCTGCGAGGGGACCGCATATTCCAAGACCGAGAACTAGAACGTGCTTGACGGGCGCGTCGAGAGCGGCGTCGGTGGGAAGCGGTTGTATACCAGTAGACATTATAGGGGCGACGCGGCTCGACTAGGAGTGTTTTGTAGCCTTGGCAGAGTAGTGAAAAGTTCAAAAATAAGTACACGTATTGTTTTGCTTGGCGGGTATCGTGGTTTATATAAAGCTCGTCTAGCGCGGTCAGAGGTGTGCAGGGTCAGATAACCCGATATCTCGCGGTCCAATCGTTCGATCCTCGCTCTCTCAGTGACGCCATCAAGGTAAATGCTTAAATTGAAGTAGGGTGCAGAATAATATCGCAATAATATATAACAAACTGAATCATACAAATTGTGATGCGACAAGCAAAGTAAGTGAAAAAGCACCATCAAGGCACGCAACAATCTTGGTTCGGGGCCTGTGTCCCTTCGAATGTCCTGATAATGTATTTGGTGGGTAAAGCAAAGAGGCAAGTGCACCCAGGTTTCGCTATAAAATGGTTGAAACAGGATACCCAAGTCCCACGTGACACAGCTTGGGACAATAAGTGGCTATTGCCCTCGATCCGATGCTCGCGATCCTGGACAAGATCTCGGACATCGATGTCACCCAGCAATTCCAGGTCCAAGTATTAGCGAATACAACGAAATGACGCATCACACAGTAAGTTTGACCGTGTGTCCGGGCTGAATCAATGCTTATATTGTGTCTTTGTTGCCGTCGGTTCATCCCGCCGGCTCCGGTCCCACTACTCAGTGGTAGATACGTGCTCAAATTATCGAGATGCAAACGCGTGCCAGTTACAGAAGTGTGTGCTTTGTTTTGGTACGACGAATTCAACTATCGTAGACTAACGAGCTTCCTTACGACCGCAGCGACCGATATGCGATTTCAGATCATGTCTATTCAACGCCACTTTTCCCCGAAGCTTAAGCCCAACCGACCATGGTAAAGTACAGAACCATGGTGGACGCATACACGATTCCTCGAATCAACTCGAGGTCGGTTCCGAAGTACTTGTGCCGGAGCTAATGTCAGCCCCCGCCTTCTAGCACGTCAGTCCATCGAGTTGTCAAAGACTGACATCGCAGTCCCCTGAGCAGAAGCTCGACCCAACGGCAGCAACATCATCCGCCAACGAAGCATAATTCATTCATTGATCAAACTTGTCCCAGTCACAACAACGATGAATAAAAAGCTACACACCAAACCCAAACCAATAACGAAATAAAGAGTCTCGCTACACGATAAATCCCAGTACAAAGGAAACACTCGAGCCAAATATGGAAGCATGAAACGTTCAAAGGAGCTTGCGGTGAAACATGCGGCATAAAGGGGTTGCATGGGTTAGAGCACTGGTGGCAAATCTTTGTCAGTACTCTGTTTGTTCACTTGCTTCTGACTCTCGGCTGTCACTCCCCCGTTCCGTGACGTGCGCCATTTATTGTGGGCGGGTATAAAGCAGTGGAATGCGCGGTGGGTGGATCCTCTCTGGATCCCCCCTTGCCGCCCGTCGTCCCATCACTCTAGCGCTTGCATCCGACTGTCATTCGTCCAAAAGAGGAAACGACTTACCATATTCGTCGCCTTGATGTGCAGCTACATACTCGACGCCCAGCTCGTCTGGGCCCAACTCGGCGTTTCCTTGAACGCCGTACTTCAATTGTCGGGAGATAAAGTCCGCGATTGATGGTGCGCCTGCGAGGTCGAATCCTGGCGCGGGGTCTTTACAGTGTATGACGATCACTCGCAGACCTGTCAGGGCACCATGTAGCGGGTCGCTCGACTGGAGGGTACTCGACTGACTCGAGTCGGGTGTGGGGGGCGTGAGGTCCGACGAGGCCTTGCGTTTCGACCCTTTCCCGACGCGGAACAACGCCGAATGGACGAGTCTAGACCGACGAGACCGACGGGGCTCGCTCGGCCTTGGCTCATTCGACTGGGGAACAACCTCTTTCAATACCCGTCCGTCCTTTTCCCGAATCCTCACAACCTCTTGCGCTAGTGCACGCATTTCTCGCCTCAGCCCCTCGACCGAAAGATGGCCGAATAGTTGCGCCTCGGCTCGTCCGGCGGGGTAGGAACATTCGATGAGGAGAGTGTGAAGTCGTTTGGATGTGAATAGGTGTGCTGCGTGTTGCCAGATGGGACGAAGGAGGGGCCGTGCGTCTGAGGGGGACAAAGGATCAGCCTCGACGTCGCCGAAAAAGAGAAACTCGTGTCTCGAGTGGGCGTGTCGGATAAAAAAGGCGGATGATTTGTAGACGTCTGGTGAGTCGCTTGGATGGGCGTGGTCTGCTGACTGTATGTGGTCTGGTGATTGTGTGGGTGCCTTTGTTGATGGGAGGCTGGAGCTGCATCCGTGCGAGACGGGGACGACTCGCACGAGGACGTCGTCCATGCCTAGTCCTACGGGTGTATACTCGTCGTCCCTGTCTCCGGTGGTTTCGGTGGGTGTGGACGGGACGACTGGGAGTGCGCGGAGGATACCGCCGGACGAGTTGGCGGTGCTGGATTTGGAGTCCCAGTCGACGATACCCGGCCAACACCGTCCCGGCCGCCAGATGCATTGGTGGAGGTCTTCGAGCACTCCGCGGGCGCCGAGGACGTACTTGGTAGGGCCGGGGAGAGAGCCGGAGGAGATAACGAGCGAGGCTGCGTGGTCGAGGTGGGCGTGCGTGAGGAGGTAGGCAGAGAGGTGCGAGTAGACAGTGTGGGCCTTGTCCATAGCCGACATGGACTGGGAAGAAAAGAGCGAGGAGAATAGGCGGGGGTGGGTGGTGCCTAGCAATCGCTTGAGTGCGCCGTATCCAGAGCCGGCTTCAAGCCCGAGCACGCCTGCAGACCACGGCTTGTCTTTGGGTTTGAAGAGGTAGCTACGGGGGGTTAGATAAAGTAGTTAGCAGGGCGTGGATCTTACCCGGAGAGATTCGTCTCGTCGTGTCCCCCGCCGCAGCCAACAACGACCAGGTCAAAGTCGCCCGTGTCCATACGCCGTTTCTTGCGAGAGTGTGCCATTCTGGAGTAATTAGGCTGAATATAAGTGCTGTTTTTGGCGAGTCAGGCAGAGGGCTTGCAATGCAAACAAGGAGTGAGCGAGCCAGTCGCAAGAAAGGATGAGTGAGTGGAAGAAGTCAACACGGGAAGCGCCGGGCGGCAGTGCAGCCCTCGCAAGCGTCGACCATCAGCCAGGATGAACGAAGGGCGGGAGCGGCCGACCGAGAGTCTGCTGAATATTGTGCGCGCACAGATATCCTTTCTTCTTTCCAGCCTCAGTGAAGAGAACTTTGACCGCTTCCAAGCTGAAATCCGATCGGTAAGTGCAGTGCATTTGTGGTGCGAATCTAACTTTTTTTTCGCAGTTGTGCGACCAGAATGGCCCCGAGTCGTATGTGGGGCTGTTGCGACGTCTGATTGGGACGTGTTATGCGCGTATGGGCAGTGGGGATGGGGGTGTGGTGCAGCGGTTGCTTGTACAGGAGATCCAGCGCATGGCCCGGGATCCGTTTCTGGCCGACAGACTGAAGGATGCGCTGGAGCGCGGAGACGGCGAAGTATTCCGGACACTGGATCTGCAGCGACTATTGGACCGCGTGGCACTGCGTCCGCTCGAGCGACTGGTGCTCGCCTCGGTGTTTGTCACTAGCCCACGCCCGACTTTGCCTCGGCTGCAGCACAGATCATCCACACTGAGCTCGAGAATGCGGTGCTGGCCCTCGTCGCCCGTCCGTCGTTTGACAATGTAGACATGAGCCTCAGCCAGGCCGCCAAGCTGCTTTCGAATCTGCTCAGTGACCCACCGCCCGAAGCGCCGGTCCTCGATCCCAACGAGCGCATCGCGTTGCTCACCGCTGCCCAGGCCAAGTACGGTCCGGATCTTGCCCCCGTCTTGCGCACCGTGTTTCCGACGCTGTCTCTCCCCCCTGGCACGTCCCTCGTCCAGACCCTCATTCAGCTTGGGGCGGATATCACCTCGGATCACGAGACCGTTCGCGCCCTGCTCGCCCGATTCGGCATCACCGACCAGACCCCGCCGCGCGACAACCAGGTCGTCGAGATTGTGTCTGCCCTGGCGAGGTACGCAGCCGAAGGAAAAACTCTCTGCGATGTGGGTGCACTCGTACGCGCCCTCTCGAGCTTCGTGAGTACTTCCACAGCGGTTACTTCTCATCTAATCTACGTGTAGCCCGTGCCTATCCACTGGGCCACCGCCGTCCTCGCGTTCGACCGGCTCGAGCGCCCAGGCGTCGACACGGCCACCCTCAAGCTCCTCATCGCCATTCTCCTCAACTCGCCTCGCGACGTTCCCGACGTTCCCCATGCAGTCACCGGGTTCTGGGCACCCTGGTCTAACCAGCTCTGGCAACTCCGCCTCCTCGATGCTTTGCTCTCCCTCCCCAACGACACGTTCAACTTTGTTTCCCTCCCTGGCCGGCGCATCGTCACTGTCGACGACGTGGCGGGTGCGAGTCCGACTATCAAGGCCCTCGCGGCGAATGTGCAGAGTCATACGTGGAACGAGCTCATGTTGATCGAGACTCTGACTAGGCTCGGGGACGAGGGTACCCCGGAAGTCCAGGCCTATGTTCGTGAGATGATGGACAAGGCTGTCAAGATTAGTGCTGAGCTCGTCTATATGGGTCTGCTCCAAGTTTCAGTGAGTCAATTGTTTATTCGTGTGATGGAGCTCATACGCTTCTAGAAACCCTGGAACCGGACCCAGCAAGAGTACTCGTCCAAACTGCTCACGATGTTCTTGAACGGCCACCCGAACCACCAGTTGGTGTTTATGCGCATCTGGCAAATCGAGCCGACCTACCTGACCAAGGCGTTTGGCGAGTATTACGCGGACAATGCGTTGAATATCACGCGCATACTGGACGTCGCACAGGACCTCAAGGTGCGTTGCTTTCAAATTATCGAAACCCTAGCTAATATATTACAGATACTCGACTCGCTCCTCGACGTCCGTCCGTTCGACTTTGCCCTCGATGTGGCTGCACTTGCTTCCCGCCGCGAGTATCTCAATCTCGACAAGTGGCTCGCGGATAATGTCGCTGCCCACGGGGCCGAGTTTATGCATGCTGTGATTGCGTTTTTAGAGTCCAAGGTCAAGGGCGAGATTGCGCGCAATGCGAGCGGGAGCGACCAGCCACCCGAGAGTCGGACGATGCCTCTGAATCCCCAAACGATTGCCATTTTTATTCGAGTCTTGAAGAACAGGTGGGTCATTTGTCCTAGCAACGACTGCGACTAATCTGTTGGTAGTGGAACCGCACTTTCGCCCGAAGACGCAGAGTATTTTATCGAAATCCGGAACCAGTGCCTCCAGCTCCACCCGCGCTTGATGAACCTTACGCCCGGGAGCGACGCCGAGCCCGGCGTAGCCGTTGTCTCGTTTTCTCCCGAAGTCGAGCAAGAAGTCGAGAATATCTACAAGGAAATGTACGAGGACAAGATCAGCATCGACCAAATGGTCTCGCTCCTCCAGCGCTCCAAGAATTCGTCCAATCCGCGCGACTTGGAGGTATTTGCCTGCACTCTGCACACCCTATTCGACGAGTACCGGTTCTTTGCGCGCTACTATCCCGCTCGCGAGTTGCAGATTACCGGGTACTTGTTTGGGTCGCTCATCAAGTACCAGCTGGTCGACTATATCCCGCTCGGAATCGCCATTCGATACGTCCTCGACGCCGTACGCGCGCCACCCGATTCGAACATGTTCACCTTTGGCGTCAACGCCCTGACCCAATTCAAAGGCCGCCTCTGGGAATGGAAACCCCTCTGCCACGCCCTCCTCGGAATCCCGCACCTCGCCGAAGTCCGCCCCGATCTCGTCGAAGCCGCGCGTCGGGGCCTCACCGCCGAAGGTCCCGAACCTGAAGAAGAGGAAAAGCAAGAGCAAAACGAGGTCGTGGCGTTTATGGCCATCCGACCCGACGTTTTGCCCGACGACACGGTGGTCGAGCCAGCCGAGGACGTGTCGGACAAGATCATGTTCATCGTGAATAACCTCGCGCCGAGTAATTTCGAGGACAAGCTCGAGGAGATGAGGGCCAAGTTTCGGGTCGAGTATTCGAGGTGGTTTGCAAAGTACCTTGTTGAGCAGCGTGTCAGTCTCGAGGCGAACAACCAGGGGTTGTATATGCGTCTGCTGGATGGACTTGTCCAGGAGGGTGGAGAGGAGAAACCTGGGATGTTGGAAAAGGCTCCGTTGGGCCGGTATGTGTTGCACGAGACGTTGGTCCGTTCGGCGCAACTCCTCAATGCCGAGAAAACCATCTCGTCCTCGTCCGAGCGGCGCGTGCTCAAGAACCTCGCGAGCTGGCTCGGTCAACTCACGCTCGCGCGAGACAAGCCGATCCTACACCGGAACTTGTCGTTTAAAGATTTGCTCCTCGAAGGGTTCGACACGGACCGATTGATCGTCGCCATCCCGTTCATCTGCGCGATCCTCGAACAGTGCTCCCGCTCGCGCATCTTCCAGCCTCCGAACCCATGGCTCATGGCCGTTCTCGCACTCCTCGCCGAGTTTTACCACTTTGCCGAACTCAAACTCAACCTCAAATTCGAAATCGAGGTTCTGTGCAAGGCGCTCGATATCGATCTGGACAAGGTCGAGGCGGCGGGGATCTTGCGCGCCCGAATCGCCGCGCAGGGTATCGGGACTGAGGACGGCTTGCCCGACTTTGTGCAAGAGGGCGATGTGTTTGGGTTCGAGCAGCCGCATGGGGCGAGTCAAGGCCAGGCTGCGGCCGAGCCTGTGCAGAGTTTGACCGGCGCTGGGGGAGGAATGACGGCGCAGATCGAGGCGATTGTGGCGAATTTGGGTGCAATGGTCGTCGTGAGCCCTGCGGTGGGGTATGCGAACCATCCTGGATTCAAGCGTGCGATGCAGGTTGCGATCGAGGGTGCCGTGCGCGAGGTGAGTCTGTGCGTTGTGTTTGGGATTTATTTGACATTGTGTAGATTATTTTGCCTGTGGTGGACCGTTCGGTGACGATTGCGTCGATTTCGACCAAGGAGCTCGTGGCCAAGGATTACGCGCTCGAAGCAGACGAGCTCAAGCTCCGCAAGGCGGCACAACAGATGGTGCAGCACCTCGCTGGCAGTTTGGCGCTCGTGACGTGCAAGGAGCCGTTGAAGAACAATATGGCGCTGCATATGAGGCAGGTGCTTTCCGAGATTGGCTTTACCGAGGTGGGTTTCTTGCTACTGCTTTTTTGTGGTACTGACGGTTTGGTAGTTGATGGTCCCCGAGCAAATTATTATGCGTGTCGTGTCGGATAATGTGGACATGGCGTGCACGGCCATTGAGCGTGCTGCGATGGATCGAGCGGTTACGGTCATTGATGAAGCCTTTGCAAATTCGTATGAAGTTCGTCGTAGGCACAACGAGGTATGCTAGATCTACTGTTTCCTGGCTCACTGTCTAACTTGATTCCTAGGCGCGGCCCAACCAGCCTTTCTGGGACCCCACGGTTCCCGTCATGCCCTACCAAAACAGCCTCCCCGACCCACTGCGGATCAAGCCCTCTGGCCTCCTCGCCCAACAGACGCGCGTCTACGACGATTTCTCGCAGCCTCGTCGCGTCGAGCAAAAGCGCGTGGTCATGCCGCGCACAGTGTCGTATGGTCGACAGGATATGATGGGTACACCCGGTTCCGTGAATGCTGCCGGAGTCAACTTTAGCAACCCGTCTCCTGCACCGTCGAACCAGAGCCAAGGTCCCGGTCCGGCCATGGCCCACCAGATGCCTACGTCGGTCATGCCGGAGAGAGTGATGGAACGGTTTGTGGTATGTCAGATTTGACTCGGACACGATCCGCCACTAACACCCCCGGCAGACACTCATCAACGAACTCGAGTCCCTCTTTGGTATGGCCACCGCACAGCACGGCGGAGAAGCCCTCCAGTCTAGCCAAGAGATCCGCCTGTACATTCGCCAGATCCTCTATCTTGCCCAGCAGTCGTCGGATCGCGAAGAAACTTCCCTGGCATTTTCGCAAAAGATTGTGCAGCTGTTGTACAAAGCATCGTCGCCCCTTGCACGTGAGGTGTATGCGGTTATTCTCGGAAGGTTGTGCGAACAGTCCGCCAAGGTTGCCAAGGAAGCGACGGATTGGTTGTTGTATGCAGAGGACGACGTGAGTCCGAAGTTTTCGTGTGTTTATGATACTGATGGGGATACCCGATTAGCGCAAGTTGAATGTTCCAGTCACTGTTACTCTCCTGCAATCACGTTTGATTGGATTGAGGGAGCAGGATCAACAGCTCGCAAAGCTCATCCAACGCGATATGCGCCCTATTGTCATGGAGTTCACGTCCAAGCTTATTCTCGAGTGCATCAGCGGGGAACAGGCATTCGCGACACGCTCCGACTTTCCGCATTCTTTGGACGCACTAGCTCACGCCGCTCAATCAGGCAAGGCCCCCGAAGAGTAAGTCATTTGATTAATTCGCTGGGTCAGATACTGACTTGAGATTCAGGGCTGCTAGTTTGCTCGAGGAATTCCAAGGCATGGCTCGTGGAGGATCGCACACCAGCACACCGGCGCGTCCCTCCTCGGCGTACTCGAACACCCAATTGGTGCTCCTCTCCGAGCGCCTGGCCGTACACTTTGATGACTGGGTCCGAATCTTCCAGCGCTCCCCGTCGTCCGAAAAGGCGTTTGCAAACTACGTTATGCAGCTGACCAACGAGGGTATCCTCAAGGGCGAAGACATATCCTCGTTCTTCTTCCGCGTCTGCACCGAAACAAGCGTCGAACAGTGGACCAAGCTCACTGCGGCCGGAGACTACTCCTCGGCCTACCAGCCCATCGACGCTCTGTCCCGCCTGATTGTACTCATGATCAAGTATAATGGCGATGCGACGGACGTTCCCGCCAAGGTTCACTACCTTACCAAAATTCTATCCATTGTGGTCTTGGTTCTCGCTCAGGCTCACGAGGCGTCAATCGAGTTCCCGCAACAAAAGCCATTCTTCCGATTCTTCTCGAGTCTCTTGAACGACATTAATGGCCTTGAATCGCACCTGCCGTTCTTCCCGCTCCTTGTAGCCATGTGGTGAGTGAAGCACCTTGTTTGCCCGAGGCGTGTTCTAATTGAGTTGTCTCCAGTGATACCTTCAATACACTCCAGCCCATCAACTTCCCGGGCTTCGCCTTTTCTTGGATGACCCTAATCTCACATAGACTTTTTATGCCCAAGATGCTTTCGGCCGACAATCGTGAGGTAAGTAATGGTATTATAGCTTGGAGGCGGCTTTTAATGCGGCTTCAATTATAGGGATGGCGCCCATACCATCGCCTTCTCATCTCCCTGCTCCGCTTCCTAGAGCCCTTCCTTCGAACCGGCGAACTCCAAAATTCGACGCGCACCCTGTTCCATGGATCGCTGCGCCTCCTTATGGTCCTTTTGCATGACTTCCCCGAGTTCTTGAGCGAATTTTACTTTTCGCTATGCGACATGATCCCAGCCCGCTGCATCCAGATGCGCAACATCATCCTCAGTGCATACCCGCCTGCCCTCCGCCTGCCCGATCCTCACCGCGAGACCCAGCTCGAGACACTCTCTGACATGGGCCCCATTCCACCACTCCTGTCCGACTTTACGCTCGGCCTGCGTCACGGAGATATGCGTGGTGCGCTCGATCAATGCCTGCTCGGACGCGGATCGACTGCCCTAGTGACCTCGCTCAAGGAGAACTTGATGGTACCGTCGGGTCCTCAGGCCGAACACTACAACGTTCAAGCGCTGAACGCGATGGTCATGTACATCGGCGTGTCTTCCGTCGCTCAAGCCAAGGCCCGCAGCGGTTCGCATGTGTTCGTGGCGACCGACCCAGGTGTGACCCTTTTAACCCATTTGGCTACCGAGTTGGATGCCGAGGGTAAGTACTCATGATATGCTACAGGTCCATCATCTAACCTATTCGCAGGTACCTATAATCTCTTGGTCTCGATGGTCACCCACCTGCGCTACCCTAATGCCCACACGCACTGGTTCAGCTCGCTCTTGCTGCACATGTTTGTCGAAGTCAAAAATAGCCGTCTCCAAGAGATCGCCACCCGCGTTCTCCTCGAGCGTCTGCTGGTCTTCCGTCCTCATCCTTGGGGCGTGCTCGTCACATTCATTGAGCTCCTACGTAACCCTCGTTATGAGTTCTGGAACAAGGACTTTGTGCGCATCGCTCCTGAAATCAGCATGCTCTTGGATCGCGTAAGTGGTGGCGGTCTCCCGTAGGTCTCGGCACTTGCCAACTCTCCTTGTTTCAGGTCGCGCAATCGATGGGCTGAGTTATACGTTAATTAGCTGAACGGACAGTGCTCATAAAATATTGATACTGTCTCGACCAGACTGGGTCTGTGTTTTCTTATGTACAGTTTCTCGCCCGCCTGTGCTATCGTCCCGCCTTGCATTATGTATTCTAACACATATCCCTGCCACATTTAGTTAACTGGATGTCTTTTTCTTTCTCCTTAACTGAATGTTCAATGATTTTGGTGAATAAATGGTTTTTATGATTCTTATGTCTCGGAGCACGCTTGGCGGAGTCATTACGGAATTGCCGAACGCCCTTTACATTTGACGATCACAGCTGCTTCCTTTGCTCTCGGACGTCATCCAGACAACATAGATAGATATATACATTGCCAGCTCCTTCCGTCCTTATTACAGCGATTGCTCTCCTCTACCTATCCGTCTATTCGAAGAACGACTAGTATGATAGGCTCGCAGAGTTCAAAACCCAAGATCATCTTCGACACGGATGTGAGCGCCCATTCGGTCACCCCTAGGTTTCTTGGTTCTTGACGTTATGCAGCCTGGTGTAGATGACGTATTGGCCCTTCTACTCCTACTAGCCTCCAGCGAAGCCGAACTCGCATTGATTACTGTCACATTTGGTGAGTCAAACGGAACACCTCTTGAAAGATTAGGTCTAAACAAACGACTACTAGGAAACACTACTCTGCAGAGAGCACACACCAACATCCTAAAAGTGTACCAAGTGATATCAGACCACTTGGAACGCTTCCCAGAAGATCGGAGTCGGTTTCCAAACCTCGAGTCACAGCCAACACTTTGCTTAGGCGCTGCTACGCCGTTGTCGGGCGAACCTCATTTGGCGGAGTACTTTGTACGTACAATTTCACATTGCTATTCTACAGCCAACATGCCGTCTGATTAGCTTTAGCATGGTCCAGATGGGTTATCTGACATCTCATCGACTCATCCAGAGTTTGATGTCCGGGATACCTCCGAGGCGTCCAAGCTCCTTCAGAAATCCGATTTACCTGCCGAGGACGCTATCATCGATCTCCTCTTGAGCAATCCTGATGATAGCGTTACAGTCGTTGCTGTTGGACCACGTACGTTTAACACAGAAGTTATCATCACGCATACTAATAGGATTGATAGTAACCAATATTGCTCAGGCCTGGGCCAAAAACCCGTCGGCGCTCCAGCGTGCGAGGAGAATAATCGTGATGGGAGGTGCACTGGACGTTCCGGGCAACACATCTGCCACCGCCGAGTTCAACTTTTTCGCCGATTCGTGAGTACAACTCGGGTTGAAACATTGCAGACCTGACAGTTTATCAGGGAAGCGGCATCAATCATAATGGATGCAGCTAAATCAGACCGCATAAACTTACTTTTGGCACCTCTAGACCTTACTACTCGGCACGGAGTCCCATATCTACACCTTATACACCCGCTTCTGATTTCTGGCCCTCTGCTAAGCGGTGCAGAGTTATCACAATCAATGAGTCCCTTGCGCGCCTTCACATCCGCCGTCCTTCACCGCGTTCGACGTGTCACGCACGAGCTTGGCCTCGCTGACGTCTTTGACATGCACGACCCATTGGCCGTCTGGGTAGGTCTTGTCCATGCGGCACTTCCTCGGAATGCGCCTCTAGCAAAGGGCTGGTCTGCGGAACGAAGAGATTTCGTGGTTGAGCGGAAAGGAGAATATACCACAGGCAAGCTCCATCTTGCTCTCTGACTCCCAAGATTAACAATTTCCTTAGGGATGTGTATTGTGGACAGGAGGTATGCCTAAAATAAGTGACGTTCTGCATCACACTAATCATAATTGGCAGAGGGGGAACAGACAAGACTGGAGGTGTGCGATCCCTTGATGGAGTTCAAGGTATCGATGAGGCCAGGTCCCACCCACCCGTTGGTGTCAAGGTACTCAACCACACACCCGGTCTCGCTGCGCTGGAAAAGGATATCACCGGGAAGCTGTTCTGGGACCTACTGGCGAAAAATTAAGAAGTTGTGATTGTTGGACATACTATATGCGTGGTATAACCGCCCTTTGCAGAACCTTGCTCAAGGGCTTACTCGTAGCCGCCAATCAATGGAAGATACTTGACGTTACGTACGTACCAGCGCGCCTAGTTGAACACCCGTTCTCCCTCTACCACGCACACCTGTAGCCACTTCTCGGTGAAAAAATGTCAACTAATTCCTTACATGCCTTGGAAAGTGTATGTACAAAGCACTCTTCAATCACTCGGGTCGAATACAAACATTCACAAACCAATGCCAGGAGAACCACAATAGTCAGCAGCGAATCAACAAACTCCCCTCTGAGATTCTTTCGCAAGTGTTCATACTATGCAGCCATATGTGGTCTCCATGTAGTGACGAAGAGGATTTCCCTGTCCAAGAGAGGATCCCGGTACGTGAAAACCAGGGTCTTGATCGAGACTAAATGTGGTAAATGATATTGCCTTGTCCAGGTGGTCTGTCGGCGGTGGAGAAAGATCGCTTTAGACACGCTGTCAGTAGTATTCGTCACTACTTATTGACGCACACTAATTATAAACGGTCTTTAGCTCTGGACGCAGATCACACTTACAGCCGGGGTTCCATGCCCTTACGTGCCTCTATTCTTATTGCGCTCAGGATCTACAGCACCATTGGATATAACGCTTGAACTGATCGAGTCATACGAGCTTGACGCCACAGGAAAGGATCTAAATATGTATACGCAGCAAGCAAAGGAAGCCATCGATCTCATTGTTACACATGGCGGCGTTTTCTCAAGGTGGCGGCGGCTGTGGGTTCAAACAGACACGTATTATACCTTTCTCGCAGCAATGGACCTTTTTCAATTCTCAAGCATGCCCTCCCTCCAATACCTCGAAATGATCTCAGTCGAAAGGGTAATAAACACAAGTGAAGACTACACATACCCGAGCTATGGTGCGGACCCTCAGTTAATGCCATGGTTTTCCAGCTCTTCCTCGCCACTACGCACGGTGAAACTGGTGCGCATTCCCAACCGATATCTGTTCGGCCCTGTCACCTGTTTTCGACCGATTGGCCTGACGCGGCTCGAACTCCAGTTTGCTGAATCCTACCCCGACCTTGCGGACATCCACGTCATGCTGGCTGCTACTTGTTCTACGCTTATTACTCTCTGTCTCGACGAGGACCCATTCGTCGGACAACCAAACTCACAAAACCTGGACAGAACGTTTCCCAATATATTATTTCCGGAGTTACGGGCACTCTCCCTCTGGCCAACCAAAGCTCTTGGATGGAGCGTTGGGTTGCTCAAGATGTTCAAAGCTCCAGATCTCAGTGTACTTCGAATAAATGTTCCTTATTTCGACGGAGACCACCCCGATTGTATGCAGGTCCTCGATTTGCTCACTTATGGCTCCAAAGACAAACACCCAAAGCCTTATTTTCCCGCTCTCACCCACCTTTCCTATAATGGCACTATCACATTTGATCAAGAAAAACAATTGCGGATTATCCTATCCGCGTACCCCAATATCGTTTCACTATCTTTACCTTCGTATTTTCAACCTGGCGCAGCGTTGACCATCGAACCCTGGTTGGCCCCCAGGCTCGTCCGTTTGAAGGTTACGTCGATGATGGACGGACTGGAGGAAATCATCGAGTCGCGAAACTCGGGGGGCGTACCTCTCAAGACGGTAGAAATTGATGATTGCATTACATTTCTAGAACTAAAGTGGCTTGAAAAACGTGTCGAGACCGTTATCGTATACGACCGTTACAAACCTCAGCCAGCGGATCCCTGGCGTTGGTGAGGAAAGGTGTGCGTCTGTATTGCCCGTTCACGAATTCGATTTACCACAGAGGACAACTTCATTTTGCATGGTTTACGGGATACGTTCCGCTTGCCCCCCGCGTCGTGTCACTCGATTATCAAAACTCACTTACTGTCAAGATTCATTCTGGTCAAGAAATAACCAGTCTAGAGATAGGAAAGCATATATGCGTATAGAAAATTCGGCGTTCGCGCCAATAAATCAACATAAGCACGATCGACAAGATTCAGGGCTGACAAACAACTACATACAGAGAGCCCTCGAGTTTATTGTCACTCTGTAATGCGTCTCGCCAGTCCTCGATCCCTTTTAGCTCGTACCCTACAATATCGGCCGGCGTACACTTTACCCTCGATACCTAGGTCTATCCACTCGACAACAGGCTTAGATGTACACGCTGCACCATCCCAACCACCGGATGCTACTCCTTTGCATAAAATTCTGCAAGGCTCAATACAAGTGCGCCCACTGGCACTCGATTGTCCCCCTCCCCTCTAACCAAAATACGTTAGGCAAAAGGGCCAATCCCGGTGTCCGAGTATATACAAATGTGTCTTTCCCACCCTGTCGAAGGATACTACATGAAAGGCGACCCGATTGGTGCTCGAGGAGACTTTATCACAAGTCCAGAAATTAGCCAGTTGTTTGGCGAGGTAAGTCTCAGTATAGGTTAGGGGAGGAGCGACTAAGTGGAGATAGCTGGTAGGTATCTGGTTGGTTTCTCAATGGCTGGAACGTGCGCAGGGTCGCCCGATAAGAGTAGTTGAGCTCGGACCTGGACGGGGAACGTTGATGGATGATCTACTACGGGCAAGTAGAATCTATGCACATGTGATAGGGGCAAACTTACCTCGTTTTGACAGACTCTGCGTTCGATTGCGCAAACTCGAGAACTCGTTCAGTCCGTGCATCTGGTCGAAACCAGCGCCCGGCTTCGGGAAGAACAAAAAAGTCGGCTCAGTGCACAGGTTCCGGAGACTGCGTTGCATTGGCACGACAGGATCGAATATGTTCCGAAAAGCGGTGAGTATTTCCCTACGTCACGTTGGCCGTGCAAAGTCCAATTGTAGACACAGAAGACGCATTTACCATGATTGTCGCACACGAATTCTTTGATGCAATTCCTATACATGTTATCGAGGTACTGCAACCAGGTTATGCTACCCGAAGCCGAGCCAATTTAACTGTCACGTAGAAAACCCTACAAGGATTCCAACAAGTCCTAGTCGACATTGACAGGACGGCTCAAACATTGTATGCACATCTTGTTGCCCATTTCCCATCTAACACAACACAGAACAACATCCGCTCCCTCTCCCCTCGTCGGTGCCGCAAAACCAAAACCCCAGCCCTTGGGCTTCCGCTACGTCCTCTCAGGCCCACTCTCTCCCCTCGCACGCACACTCGGCCAATCGTCCCCACGCTTCGCTCAAGTGCCCGACGGGTCCCGTATCGAGGTCTCCCCGGCCTCGTGGGGCATCGCGCGCACGATTGGAGAGTTACTCGGTAGCTCTGGAGGAGGAGCGGGTTTAGTCGTTGATTATGGAGACGATCGGGCATTTGGATCCTCCTTTAGGGTGGGTGCGCGAGCAAAGTGATGAGACATGGACTGACACTGTGACAGGCTTTCCACAAGCACAAACTCGTAGACGTGTTCCACCAACCTGGTTTGTGCGACCTTACTGCCAATGTGGATTTTGCGTACCTCAGAGAAGCGATTGCGTCTACCCGTAAGTCCTCCACCAGCCCTCGTTCCGTATCTAACACATGGAACAGCGGCGGCAAGCCACGGACCCATCACCCAACAATCGTTTCTCACGAGCATGGGCGCCCTCGTCCGACTCCAAAAACTTCTCGAAGGGGTCAAGGACGACGAAAAGCGGGACCGAATCATCAAGGGTGCGCAGAGGGTGATGGATCCGCTCGGGATGGGAAAGCAGTACAAGGTGCTCGGGATCACATCTGGTTCGAGCCCGGTGTATCCGTTTAGTTCATAGTTGAATAGATGGTATTACACATCGGTGTGGTACAGTGAAGGTTATCGTCCGCGACGAGGTGAACGAGATCGTGAGCGCTCGTGCCTGTGTTTTCGTTCTCGGTCTCTGCGGTCCCGGTTCCGACTAGATGGCTCTCGATCTTTTTCTCGTTCGCGCCCTTCTCGCTCTCGTTTGCTCGAGTCACCTCGGTGGCTAGACAACTCTGGCTCGGCTTGGTCTTCCTCTGGTCCCTCGCCCTCCTCCCTCTCCTTGTTCCGCTTCCACATGAGTTTCTTATTGCACCTCTCACACAATACGACCTACAGCTCATCAACATCCGCCACAACAACAACGCCCACTATACTTGCCTTGACTAAAGCCTGCTTGGCCTCGCCCTCTTCCACATACCCAAACGGCAGCTCGAGCGTTATGAGCTTGGGCTGCCGAACCGGGCGGTCGTTTTCCGCCTGGTGATACGCACAGCGCGTGTTTCCGCACGTGAATTGTCCGAGGCCCGAGAGGACTTCGGGTTCGGTGCGCCAGCGGAGGGCAAACTATCCACGTCTTTCAGTAATTTTTTGATAAGAGGGGAAGGGAGACGCACCTGTCCACTTTTGTAGTGCTTCAAATCGACGAGGGCAAACTCTTTGAACAGTCCACGGTAGTACTTGACAGCGATCTGATCGTCGGGAGAGAGTTCGTTGAGCTCCTTGTCATCGTCGTCTCGCAGGAACCTACATTATAAGTATCCCACCTACCAACGAACAATCAACTCACCTATGCTTCTCGACCAACCCATCCATCTCCGTCCGCTTGACCTGCTTGCTCCCACTCCCACTCGCGCCATAAACATTTTGAAACTGGGTAACATACCGAACGTGGCGCGAATAGGCGTCTTCTCCACGCAGATTATTCCTAAACACCGAGCGACTGTGTTCAGATTGGGCGGCCATGATCGTGGTGGAGAGCAGGCCGCCACGCGATCAATTAGAAGCTCGATTGATCGCGTGGCTGTACTCGACGTCGAGCGTCGCGGTTGTATTTCATCGTAGGATTATTTCAGCTTGGGATTGTTGGAGAACATGAGGATGGGGTTGGTGGGGTGAATAGACGAAGTGATTGGTGGGTCTGTGTTTGCGTGCCCGTGTGCGCCCGGATAGCAACGTCTCTTCTCTTCCCCTGCCGGCGGAACAGCGAGTCAATCAATCGAGTCGCGTTCTCGAGAAACACGTTGGTCCGGTGTTCAGCGGGTAGACGTCGACGGTATTCACGCAGGACAACCGCAGTCGAGATTCGACATGGAACAAAGCGCTGGTAGCCCAGCTGGGAGTTGCAATGCCGGCACGTTGTCGGCGAGATATTCGTATTCATGTCAGGGACGAGACAACAGCCATGTGGGACAGTGTCCGGCCGAAAGCACATTCGGTAGATAGGAAACAAAAGCCGATGAGTAATGGTGACCGAGGCCGAGGGCTTTCACATACCAGCACACGATTCACTCTATGTACGCGCAATGCGTGTTCATTTAAACAAATACAAGAATACTAGTTACATGGGAATATATATATACTACAGGGAGAACGGATGTATGCTTCTGGCGAACATTAAAAGGTGAACCACCGAATGGAGCCAACGCAAAAGAGTGTACGAATGATTGTTTAGTTTTAGTTGAAGCCGTCAAAGTGGCCCTGCAAAGACGTTAGACTAGGAGTGGGAAGAGTAGGTGAGACTAACCTTGAGCATGCGCTCGCCCATGGGACTGACGCCGCGGTGCTTGACTGGGTCCTGGGCAGGGGCGAGACCACCCAGACCGAGCGAGTTGACCCGCAGCGGAGAAGGCTTACGTACGACGGGCGGCTCGCGGGGCGCCGTGGGGGGATTAGGCACAGGTGCAACCACAGGCGGGGGAGAGCCATTCAGCACGGATGGTGGGGGCTGTGACCAGTCAGCACAGAGTAATCAACAGCTTATTAGACTCACTCTAAACGCAGAGCCCAGACTAAAGCGCCTGAGCAAGCCTTGACCACGCTCGATGCGATTGTCAATCTCTGGCACTCGTCCCCACGTGCTGCTGATGCTGCCATGGCGGGTGTGGCTGCGCGGAGGCGACGCGGGGAACTCGCCGTGAAAGTCGTCGTGGTGATGGTCGTCGTCTTCCTCCTCGACAACCCCGGGCTTATTAAAGCTGAAGCCGGGGGCCTTGAGCGGCGACTGGGGGCCAGTGAAAATCGACGTCAGCGACTTGCCGGTGAGAGTGGGCGAGAGCTGGGGCAGCGTCGGCGAATGGGGCGAGACGGTGGGAGAATTGGAGAGCGCAGGAAGCGACGAGAGAGAGTAGAGCGATGCAGAACGCGCACGGGTCTGGTTGGGGATGGGTTGGGGGGCAGACATATTTAATTATAGAGCTTAGACTCGGCCTGCGGTATTTGTACCAATCCACTCCCCCCCGCACTAGTCCGCATTCGGCCCGAACCTCGGAATCACAGCTCCGCACAAGAGAGAAGCCTCGCTCATGCTCAGCTGATAACGATTCGCGCCAAGAATGGAAATCCACGTTGCGCTCTCGACGCAAACGCCCCAGACATCCGCTCGCCGACGTGGCCAATCAGGGTGTTGGAGCGATAAGAGTGCCTGGATGGGTGCTGAAATCTGTCAACACACACACATCATCCCAGCTGTGCTGAAATCGAGCTCAACTGTATTGACCAGCTCCCATTCTAGCAGATTCCAGAGCCCACCGCCACACCAGCCCAGACACACCAAAACAGTCTCCACAACGTTGCGCACCATGCCCAATGAATGAATCTTCTCTACGAGATTAGAATTGCATTGCGATAACCTTGTCACGAGGACAGGGGTTGATGCTCAGCACGTAATGTACACCTAGATCGGTCCGAACTTTTGCAAGATCTCCTGGGTTCATTTCGGCGCCGTGTGAGTCTCGCAGTCGGCTCGTCACTTTCCACACGTCGACTCGCCACCTTCCACGCCCATACGTCTATCTATTTTTCCCACCGCAGACGTCCGCTAACTGGGCCCAGCTCCCGCATGGCCCACAATCGGCGTCGGTCTGCACAAATTAATTTGATTCCCGAGCCAAGCGAGACACGTACCGCTTGGAAAACACGATTTTCTTATTCACCACTTCGGTTACTTCGTACCCGCCCGTCTGCTTCGTCAGGATCCCGAGGGGTTTAGGCAGGGAGGTGATTTTGCCCTGCAGGTGGTGCACCCCGATCTGCAGCGTTACTTTGTCCTGCAAATGGGGAATTCGAATTGGGAGTTGCCGGTTGAGTTGGGTGTTTCCGTGACATGCAGATTGTAGTGACAAGTGGAATTGGCAAGTGGGAGATTGTCGTGACGGGAGATTTGCCGGGTGCCGAGGTGACAAGTGACAGCGCGCAAAGAAGGTGAAGAAGAGCAATGGTAAAAAGAGGTGTGCAAAGCAAAGAGGTAATGAGTAAGACAAAAGGCATCCTCGGATCAGAACGCACCGACCGTCCATACTGAGCGTCCCTACGAATCCACCCTCGCGCGGACCATCAACTTCCAGCCTGCCCTGCATCTCAATTAAAAATAGCGAGTCGCCCAGACGAGCTATCTGCGGATGCGGTCCGGGCTTCGAATCGTCCTTGGCTGCCGTCGTAATAGGAATAATCATGGTCGAACGCGCCAAGACGATATATCTCTGATTTGAATACCGGCGGCAAACGCGTCGAGTCCAGCGAGGCGGCAAGTCAGGTGACTGATTGGTCATATATTGACATCGAGGCGGGGGCGATTTTTGAACCCTGATCCTCGTTTGTAAATTCTTGTATTCTCCCACATCCACTTGGTGCTGAACGTAAGTCCGCGAGAGAGTAGTGACAAATGTGAGAGCTGACGAGACCCAAGCAGTTTGGTTCTGAACCAGTATCCAAAATTTATACCCGGTAATATTCCGAATTTTGATTGGACGGAATGAAAAGAGTTACGAGCTCGACGATTCGTTTGGCGCAGGCTCGTCCAGACCTGGTGAGTGCAGCCGCCTTATCTACAGTCTACGTGTCTTATGCTGGTTATATATCGCAGACACGGGCATACTCGGAAGCTGCTGCCGTACTCCCCCGGCGAACGTGGGCTCGTCCCGCTCAGACACAACCCCAAAATCCTACGCCTGCACCAGCGCCTGCGCCGCAAAATTCTGCAGCTGCTAGTCAGAGACAACCCGCACTTCAACTCCCATGGGACTCGTTGCCCCGGGGTGACCCCGTACGACGACCTCCAGGTCAAGGCAGGCGAGATGGGACAAACCCAGGGAGGGCAAGGGCGAGGAAGAGGCGGGGGATTCGGACACGCTCAAGGGCGGGGTGGGCACGTACAGGGCCAGGGACGGGGTGGACAACTACCCGGACGAGGCGGACAATTACCTGGACTAGGCAGGTGGCAACGCGAGACTGGACCGGGTGGCAACACTCAAGCGTGGCCCGACCTCGCGCGTCCTAGACCGGGACCGGGTACGTTTTCGAGACCTTCGGGCGATAGGCAGCGTCAGGCGAAACCTCAAGATCGGGCTGTACCTCCTGCACGCTCGTGGGAAGTGTCTGTGCCTACGCCTGGAATGGAGGAAGAACCGTCTCGAGGTATGAGGAGGAGAGACAAAGATCGGGGAAGGGTAGACGAGTGGGCGACGTACGAGGAAGATATGAGGGCGAGCGAAGCCGAGCGGAAGCTGCGAGGCGTAAAAAGGCTCAGCAAAAGGTTAAACTGATCGAGATCGAGGATAGGTCCAAGGATGTATATATCCCGACTTCGATTTCCGTGTCGAATTTGGCAAGGCTGCTAAATATTCGCATTGGTGAGTGGCCTGGACTGTATGCGGGTGCACGTATTTATTGTTGGTAGGGAGATTACAGAACAAGATGTATGCTGTTGGGATGGAGGATACCAGCTACGACCATATTCTCACATCCGACGATGCCTCGCTCCTCGCCCTCGAGTTTGGTCTCAATCCTGTCATTGACGAGGACGCTGCGTTTGATATCTACCCCGAGTAAGTTGCTGCGAATGAAGGGCGACAGAAAACTCAGTACTTTACAGACACCCACACCCTAACCCAAGCACACTTCCATTGCGTCCCCCCATTGTCACAATTATGGGTCACGTCGACCACGGTAAAACCACACTCCTTGACACCCTCCGCTCTGCCTCTGTCGCAGCCGGTGAAGCAGGCGGAATTACTCAACACATTGGCGCCTTTTCCGTTCCCATCAAAAGCATGTCAGACTCTTCGACCGCCCCACGCACAGTCACATTCTTGGATACACCCGGACATGCTGCATTTTCGGCGATGCGTGCGAGGGGAGCGGGCGTAACGGATATCATAGTGCTAGTTGTGGCTGCGGATGACGGCGTTATGCCCAGACCAAAGAAGTGATCGAGCTTACCAGGCGTGGAGCGAGTGGGGCGGACGGAGAAGGCGGAGTTCAGTTGGTGGTCGCAATCAACAAGTGCGACAAGCCTGGCGTTGAGACGGTAAGATCCAACCTCTAGCATCCATCACACGCATTTACCCGCCTATAGGACAAAGTCAAACATGCCCTACTCGCAGAGGGCGTGCAGCTCGAAGAGTTTGGAGGCGACATTCCTGCCGTCGAAGTATCCGGCTTAACCGGCCAAGGACTCGACACGCTCACCGAGACGCTATCTACTCTCGCGGAAATGGCTGAGCTTCGGGCCGAGGTTGACATTCGCGCCCATGGCCGCGTGTTGGAATCGCGCATCGACAAGGGTAGGGGGTATGTGCATCATCCATTCATAGGAGGTAGCGCCAGGCTAAACCTTGTATGCTAGTCCCGTGGCCACTGTACTCATCCAACGTGGTTCGCTCAAAGCGGGTTCTTCCCTCGTCGCCGGTACAGCCTGGGCTCGTGTCCGACAAATGACCGACGACAAAGGTCGGGCAGTCAAGGTTGCAAACCGGGCGATGCGGTGACGGTTGCTGGGTGGAAGGACGTCCCTGCTGCTGGAGACGAGGTTTTGCAGGCAGAAAAGGAAGACGATGCCAAGCGGGCAGTGGCAAATCGGAAACGAGTCCAGGAGAGCAGGGCATTGGCAGAGGACGTAGAAAAAATCAACGAGAAGCGCAAGATGGACAAGTTGCTCGAAGAGAAGGAGAGAGAGGGCGAAGAGGGCACCGCAGCCCCGGATGTGGTGCAAGCTGCGTCGGGCGAACCCGAAGTCAAGGAGCTCAGGCTAGTTATTAAAGGGGATGTGAGTGGAAGTATCGAAGCGGTCGCAGGTGCATTGTGTGGAATTGGCAACAAGCTGGCTCGGGTCAAGATCGTCTCCCAGAGTGTCGGTGACGTGAGCGAATCGGATATTGCCCTTGCCAAGGCTATAGATGGTAGGTTCCCATTTTTCACGTGCCAATGATCCTAACTGTGCACAGGCATGGTCGTCGCATTCAATGTCAACGCTCCGTCCAAGGTTCAGCAAGTTGCCAGCCAACAGGGCGTCCGGCTCCTTACCGAAAACATCATCTACAAACTCATGGACGAAATCAAACTGCGTGTGATTGAACTCTTGCCGGTGACGTACGAGCAACGCGTGCTCGGAGAGGCAACCGTCCAAGAAATCTTTACGATCGCACTCAAAGGGCGAAGTACGATGAACATTGCGGGGTGCCGTGTTGTCAACGGTGTGATTGGGAAACACGCCAAGGTGCGTGTGTTGCGTGAGGGCGTGGAAGTCTACGATGGTGAGTACCCCTTCGATTTGCACCGGTTCCCTGTTTCTTGGAACTCATTGTGATTTGCACGTGGGGGCTAGGCTCTATCGAGACGCTGAAGCAACAGAAAAAGGACATGACCGAGATGCGTAAGGGCAGCGAGTGCGGAATGTCGTTTACAAAGTTCCAGGAGCTCAGGGCTGGGGACCACATCCAGACCTATGAGACGATCGAGAAGCCAGGTGTGCTTTAGACTTAGATACTAGATTTGCTTTAGATCGTCACCCCCGCTTTATAATATGCACATATATATGCGTCGTTACATATCTTAGATCGATCTGCTACACTCATGCATACATTTACCCTATACTACTGTGATGCCTTGTTCTCGTCGTCCAACACCGCGCTCTTGGCACCAACGGTCCCGGTGCGGCCCTTGACTCCAAACGTCAATTGGTAGCCGGCTGGAACCACAGCGTCCGCTTGGAGTGCGTTCCAGGCGCGGTTGTCCGCCTTGACGAGCACAACTTCGACCTGATACACGAGTGTTACCAACTAGTGCAGTTGGAGCCAATTTTACGCACCTTGGTTCCGTAGAACTTGTACGAGGACGCAGCAGGGTCAATTGCTCCAAACAACGCAATCGTTCGCTTGTCCCTCTTGTTCGCGGGCAGGAAAAGGTCCAAAAGGATCTAGAAACTGCTTAGTTTCGTGTGATAGGAATTCAAGAAGGGCCACACACCTTATCAGTCTCGAATGTTACGGTACTTCGTGTTTGATCTGCTTGTTTAGCAAAGACAGAGACGCGAACTTCAGTCGGGGTCTGATAATGGTCAATGCGAGATTGGACGAGTGACTCTTCAGGTTTCTGGTAATGGTGTCAGTACCAGGCTCGGGTAACGAAGTGTATATACCCACCGCTGCAGATGCCTTGGATACAAAGACGTGCCTGCCGGTTTTGCACCCCGGAATCGCCAGGAAGTCATCAAAATCAAGTACATGCTTCTTGCAGCATACATATCCCTAAGTCAAGTGTATGCTTTAGCCATCGTAAAAATGCGTAGAAAACTCCGCATACCTTGCTGCCCTCATGGAATAAAGGCTAATATTCAATGCAATTATGAGACCATCGATCGAACGGTCAAGATCTAAACTCCTCACCTCCCTCGCATGGTAGTTGCATTGTGCCTGCTCTCCATCCCCCTTCCTGCTCTCTTCCTCACTCACAAACGTTTTTCTGCAGCCTGGTCGTTTGCACATGGTTCCTGGAGCGACAGGAGTTGCGAGATCATCTTCGTCCTCAACGATCTCTACAGGTGGCGCCGGTGTCGTTACCCGAGAAGGGGTAGAAGCAGGAGGAGGGGGCACGAGGGATGGCGTAGAACCCTGACCCTCTGCGATAGAAGATTTATTCGCCGCACTAGGTGCCGTTACGACGGGCTTGGCCGGTGCAACCTTCTCTGCAGTATGTGTTCCGTGTGCACATCCCTTGAAAAATTTACAGCTGAATTTAAGCTCTCAGAGCTCGGGTAGTGTATGAGAGCAAGAGTACCCACAGGGATGGCTTGAAAGTCCTCGAATGTCAGTACAGGCTTGTTGGTCGACTCGCAGCACGTCCAAGATTTCTGGCCCTCGTGGAATTTCTAGTGATGTCTGTTACTTTCGTTGAGCAATCGTAGCTATCGTTCGACTTACCGGTGCGCCAGGGTGGAACGCTAGGAGGTCATTTAGTATAGTCGTCGCGCGTCTCCTGAGTCGAGGCGACTTACCGCATACCATGTCCGTGTTCTCCTCCTCAGTGTAATCCTTTCCACACCCCAGACGCGTACATTTCGGCATCTTGATAGAAACTCAAGGTCACCTGGTTGTAGCGTATTGAGGAAGCAATATATAGGTTGGAGGAGCGCGGAGCGAGGGTCGTTTAAAGCCGTATCTGACACATTTCTAGTAAATTCCATGAGATACTATATCTAGTCACAATTACTCTAAACAACAACAACACAAAACAGACACAAAATAAACCCAACATTGCAAAGAATTAACTCGATAATAAATATCTATCCCAGAGGATCGAAATCGCCCCAGGCGTCGGCATTCATCTTTTTAATGCTTTGGCTTGTCCAAGGGGAAGATGCTGTGGTCGGTTGGAGTAGCCCTCCACTCATTTGGGGTTGCATAACACCCATCCCCATACTCGACGTGCTGGGACTCGACATATTGAGATTGTAATTGGGTGCTGAAGGAGTCAACGTGGTAAATGTGGGGTTGTTGGGCTTTGGAGTAGTAGGCGTCAAGGCGATATTATAGTTAGGGGCAGCGGGCGTAGCTTGTGTTGTTGCAGAACGTGCGATAGGTGGAGGCAATCCTGAATGGATGTTGGGTGTCGAAACAGTAGTTGAAGGAGCAGAAAAAGGGGTGGCGGATAGAGGAGAACCGAATGAATTGGATCCAAATCCGTGTGACGGAGGGGGTGCAATACTGCTGGATGGCGGGGGTGGTAGACTTGTGGTAACAGTCCTGGCCCCAGGGGCCCGAGCCGCAGAAGTGATAGGTTTTGGGGTGACAGGATGTGACTGAGTCGAGACCGGCTGGGGTGTAACCGACAAGGATGATCGGGTCGAAATTGTCGGGGGAGGCGACTGAATGCATTGTGAGTACAAATTGTCGTCAGAGAAACAGGGTTGACCTACGGAAGGTGTATCGCCCAAGATGGAACCCCAGACGTCATCATCCCACCCAGTCGATGGGGCAGGGGTCGGCGTATTCGATCCGTTTGCTATAGGGGTGACGGCACCTGAGGCGGCACTGGGGCTACGACCACCTCCTACGAGGCTATGGAAATCGACAGCAGCAACTTCCGTATTGACGGCACCATTGAGGGGGATCGTTGAGCGGTCTTCTACCCTTTGCGAGTCACGTAAATGCTGTGCGTGTTCCTTCTCAATCCGTTCCGACAATGATCTTATGACCCTGTGTAAAGATTTAGTACGCATAGAATGGAGAAAGCGTGGAAACTCACGTCATAAATCGCTGGAATTGGGTGATGTTCAGCACTAAATACGATAGATATTAATAACGCAAGTCCAGGTCGAGTCGATGCCACTTACGGGGTCCCACGGACATTGCCCATAGTTGTGGCAGCACAAGGGTAGCCACGGCCTCCCTGTCCACTTTCATGCCCATCCTCTCATGCACATCCAAAGTCGCCATCATAACAGACGGTTCTACATTATTACTGAGCGAGAGGAATCACTTTGCGGGAGGAATAGCAAACCTTTCGTTCGTATCTTCGCCAACAAGGGCACCAACTTCTGGGTCAGGCTGGCCTATGATTAAGATGAGTTTAGAAACACTTAGTATTATTGGAGAGGGTCACGAACCTGATCAAGGGTTTTTACCATCGCCAAGAAGCACAGAGGGTATTAACTTTGACCGATAGAATCCTTGTCTTTGTGAACACCAACTTTGCACGTAGTTTAATACTCAATAATTAGCATCGAGGTGGCACACTCACAGCTACGCGAGGGAAAAGCACGCCTTGGACCTCGGCATAATCAATCGTCTCGCACAAGTCGGGTACGGTTTTGAGAGCGCGCTCTTGGACCTAAGAATGTTGCTCGTGAGATCAAGTGCATACTTTGCTAGTACATGTTACTTGCGTTTGCATGCTCAGAATCAAGCGCATTGTATACAAGTGGTAATACATCTGCAAACGCTGTTATTGTCCGACCATGGAAACGTGTAAAAGTACTAACGTTCTCGGAATACAGCAGGGGTCGTTTTCCCTTGGATAAGAGTCAAGTTTTCAAGCATCGCCAAGACATTTTGCGGAGGGTCGCGGACAACAAAAAGGGGTTTGAGAGCAGGCAGCACAGTAGTGGCAAATTCGGCAGGGGTCAGTTTATTTGCGATGGTAAAAACGTTAGGCAAGATAGAAGGCAGTAGGAGTGGGTCTTTCATCTAGAGGAGGATGTTTGGTTGAATAGACTTGGCCAGGTAGACCGAAGACGCGTACCTCTTCCAGGAGGGATGGCAATATTTTGCGCCTCTTGAGCGCATCCGAGAAACTTCCTAGGACACCGGCTAAGCCTTTCATAAACGCTACTTTCTCCTCGCGTGGTTTCGCCGCGAAGGTGGTACGATCAAGGAAATTAAGTGTAGAGATCGGCAAGGCATTAAAAAACGCATGGGATGGGATCGACGAGGCAGTAGGGCGGGAGGCTGATGTTCTGGTTATAAGCACCATCAGCAGACCTATGATTGAGTACGAAAGTCAGACATTTGGTATCCTGGATGGTCGGGCTAGGCTTACTTCGCAAGTCAGAATCTAATCCACCCAAGGAAGGTAATGCCCCCAGCGTGCCGTTTTCCAGCTTCCTGGCATTTTCCCGCAACGAGTTCATGCTTCCGTGGTTCGAGAAAGGCGTCTTTCCTTTCATGTGAACGGCGTACACAAGACATCCTAGTGAGTACATGTCCGAGGCCGTCTCGATGCGCTCATCAATCGCGTACTCGGGTGCCATGTAATCAAGGCTCCTCTGTGTATAAGCAGGTACTCGATTATCGAACGAGGGAAACTCCCAACGAGCAGGTTCTCCAGTTGGAGATAATAAGGGGATCGTCAGACCGAGCCCGGATAATTTCCAGTCACCCTATCGAAAATCTTGAGTAGGTATTTCATGAGCGTGAATGGACGTACCGCCGAGTTGATGAGAACGGACGATGGGCCAAGGTTTGAGTGGACTAGCCGGGCAGAGGTATGAAGAAATGATAGTCCTTTCGCGAGCTGTAGAATCCCCTTTTGTATCTAAATGGCGGAAATATCACTGGGATGCGCGAAAAGCGTTGGTCTGAATCATACCTCCACTTCGTCAAGCTCGACCTGCGGCTTGTGTCTCGAACTCGAATCAGGTATTGACAGTGCAAGCGTAGATAGGAGGGGTTCAGTAGCAAAGACAAGCTCTGATCTAACAATAGATGTGTTAAACTCTACCTCTCAACGCGATTTGGCAGGGAGGGGTGTCACATACCTACCATCCTCCAAGGGTTCGACCACCTCTATTGTGATGGATCAGTATACGCCTTCCATGTCATAATCAATCCATACCCAGTACCGAAGGGTGTCTCAACCGGCTCAGAGCAGTAACCTGCGTATCATTGTTAAACCGACCGGTTACGACTTGCTGTCAAGGCTTACCTCTGCTTTCAATACTGCCAGGACACCTTCTTTGGAGGCGGTAGGCAGTTTATCCACTTCTGGTCCACGTTTATCATGAACCCATACGCTAACCCGCTTGCCGGTAACCTTATGTGTAGCCTCCGTGACTTTCCATAATCCGACTTGGAATGGCGGTACAGTGGGCCCGGGAGCTGGAGTGGTTGAAGGTGATTGGGAACTTGCGGATGTAGCAGTAGGTGCAGATATAGTGTAGTTCGAATATATAGCCGAGCGAGAGAATAATGAACTAGCCGCTGCAAACATGGCCGTGTGGTAGGTGGTTGTGAGGATTGGATTGGAAACCGCTTAGCGCCCACGCTCCAAGAAGCTGACGAAACAATGAGTTACAATTCTTTCCACGCCGACCGTCACAAAACTTGCTACATACAACAATGGTTGGGCTTTGCGTGTGTCTAGACTATGTGAGCCGTGGAACTGTTTATTCTACACTTCTAAAGTACATTTCAATCACGAAACTACGCCTGTTTCAACCAAGAATACGAATGGGAATTAAGATCTTTTGACCGCTTTGCACTGGTCTTTTCAATTTTCTCTGGCCCCAGACCCAATAACTTAGGCAGACAACATATCAGCTACCACCTCCCCCGAGCGTGGGCCCACAACGCTGAGCAATGTATCGCTCAGACCATGAGTTGACTCGGCACATCCTTGGACGTATACCCTCGCGGTGAAATCAGGGTACTGCTCGACAGGGAGCAAGCGATACGCTCGTGTAATACGAACGGCAGACGGCGGAGCGGCATCAGCAAGCGTGCTTCCGGTGCTCTCGGCGGGCGATGGTGGAGTTGTCGCACCACTACGAGGGGGGGTCAGTGGCTGTGAGGCCTGGACTTTGGCTGCGATAGCCCCAACAACGTCAAGCTTGGAGATCTGGGAGCTCGTCTTATCAACGTTCTCTGCAGCTGGTTGGAGTTGAATGGGCGCGAGAGGAGATAGACCAAAGACCTCGCCGAGTGGGACAACGTCTTTGCGCTCGCCGGGACCAAACAGGCGCATCCAGCTCTGGCGCTCGTAGCCGGTACCCACGACGATGGCATCATACGAACGATCCTGCTCCTCGCCCGTAAGGATATGACGAAGGCGAACAGCGAAGCTTGGCTCGGTAGACATTTCCGCCTCGGACACTGAGAGTTGCGACATGTCCTGGTACGGGAGGATATTGATCCGAACACGGGCAGCGTCGGCCTCGGATACTCCACCCAGGGGACGGCTGTCTGCGGCATCCGCAACCTTCTGGGCATAGATCTCTTCATAGAGCACATCAAGGGTGTGGGGGTTGACAACGCCATAGTTGGTGCCCGCATACTCAGCACGGAGCCAAGCCCGGGCTGCAGAAGGTAGCTTGAACGTCTTGTCGGTTGCTGTATGATTTCGTGATCAGCACGGGAAACTTGGTTCGATGTGCTTTCTACTCACACTCTGGGTCAAAGATCTCGTTCGCGAAGGGAGAATCGTCGGAGGGCTTGAGAGAGCCCTTGCGAATAATCAGATCCAACTGGTGCTCCCGGCCACCCATCGAGGAATCGATTGCGATGCCTGCAAGGCGCGAACGGAGGTCAAGAAGCACCTCAGCGGACGACTGCCCAGAGCCCAGGACGGCGATTCGCAACGCTCGAGTTGTCGTGAGTCCACTCATACGGGATGAGTCCGATCCTGCGGGGGACGGGCTACGAGACGATCCGGTCGCAGCAACTGCGGCCTTGATGACACCGGCTGCGCGTTGGACGTACGAAGACGTATGCGTAATTCGCGGGTGCGATACATAGGGTGCGATCACCTTGGGGATCCTGGGGGTCCCGCCAGGCGCGACGATGAGCATTTCTAAGGCAAAGGTTGTAAGCGTTGGTACTACCCGAATGGGAACGTGAGCTTACTTGCGGTGCGAGTGCGCAGCTCTCCGGTTTCTTGCAAACGGCTGATTACAGTCACGGTTTTGCCTCCATCGAGACTCTGGACCGAAACGACGTCTTCACCGAAACGAACATTCAACGCTTCGCCGGCCAGCTCTTGGACACGACTGGCGGCCCAGGACATGTAATCGGCGTACTCGCGTCGTGTAGGTGTATCCGCGCCCCGGTTGATAAACGCTGGAAGACGTCCATGAGCGTGTAGATAACTCAGAAATGTGAGCTTAGAGGACGGGTTCCTAAGGGTAGCCAGATCTTTAAGGAAGCTAAGGTGTATGCGTAAGCCACCAATGTACAATTTAGGTTAATGAGGCTAACACACCTAATTTGCATCCTCGATCCGGGGAGGAGCATTCCAGGGTGCCAAGAAAACCGTGGGTGCCGTTCAACAAAGCATGCCTTCTTGATGGTCGGCTCGGTTCCGGCGGCCTAGATTATCTTGGTCACTTAACTGGTCACGATCGGGCAACAAGATAAACTTTACCTTATGTTGATCCCAATGCTCGAGCAAGGCAACGGTAATCGCTAGGTTTGCTGGACCAAACCCGATGCCGAGGAGATCGTATACTTCAGTCGACTCATTGCCAGCGTATCGTTCATTGTAGTTGGGGCCCTTGGACGTTGCATCATCGCTGGGTATTGACGAAGGGCTATGGAGCTGGTTCGAAGACATGGCAGTTATTCAAGGAGATAATACAGGGTCAACAAGTAGAAGGATAGGTGCGAATTTTATCTAGGAGATGGTGGTAATCTGATAAAGGTGGGAGATGAGGGAGAGGGGTTCGACCCCCTCTGCTTTTGAAGCCGCCAGACTTGAGCCAAGTAAGCGAACACTCCAAAAAATTACTGCATGGCGTAACCGTGAGAAGCATCGCTACTCAGGTGCGTGTTGGGTATTGTTGTAGGTTACACCACCTTCCTTCCGAAGTGCGGCAGCTGGTTGCATGGGTCGCCAGGAATATTTCGGGATGAACGCATCATCGGAGTAGCGTCAGGTGAGTGCGGGGAGCGGAAAACGTGTGGAGCTGAGACCACCAATGATTCACACTGCAACTAATCCGCGTTCACTCGTTGGCTCTCCCCTCCGGCGATAACCTAGTCATTGGCTTCCTAGCTTGCACAAATGGCGTTGAATGCGCGTCGATTTCTGGAAAGACGTAGACCGATAGAGAGAGTTCATTGATCTAGCCGTCTACGGCTGCGCAGAACTTTCATGCTTGATCTCAAATGCGGAGCTGAGCCGGTTAGTTTGGAGGTTGCGAAGTTCGAATTATCAGATATGGCTTCCCAATAATCTAATCTTCCCAATCGATCGGACCATCCGATAAGATAAGATATGATAACACATGGATTTTCGGTGAGCGAAAACTTGCATCGTTCCATGCTGTGCACCCCAAATCGCTGATTGACACCAAGTGATATGTGGCGTTGCAGTGGGCTCCAAGGCCCAGCACGATGACGCTTATACCATATGTCCAGTATGGGCCGATGTTTGGCGTATTGAATGCGCTGATGAGATGCCCACGCTGACCCCGGTACAGGCTGCCATCATAACCCAGAACTATTTCGCATGCTTGGGCTCGGGTACACACATGATTTGAAGGTCGCAATTTTGTTGATGATCACATTCTTTTCTAGGCCTTTTCAGACCAGTCGTCCCCCAATCACCCCTCTTGACGCGCCTTTCGGTTATCTGCCATACTTTCGGGCCCAAAAGGTTTTACAGTCCCGGGCAGAACCATTACATCGCCATAGACAACTTAATGCCTCAATAGCGTATACTCACGCACTTGCCGAAACCCCAATCGGCATGGCGGACGTGCGTTTGCAAGGTAAACTAGCCGATGGCTAACTAACAGGAAACAATGCTACGTATACTGGCTGACTCAAATGTTTATCCATCTCGCATTACTATTAATCAATAGTTCAAGGGTGCTTTGTAGATCTACCGGCGTGCAAATGGGATATTGAAACCAACGGCGGAGCTCAGGGGTTCAAGGAGCTGCTCCCCGTCGCCACTCGCTCATCCACCCTTGAGCCTGCAGGCTCGGACTCCGTTTTGACCCGTTCGATTGAGGGAAGTAGTGTGCATACTGTAAGGCATCGTTATTACCACTCGTCCCACTTTGTTCCCTTGCAAATCACGAGGGCTGCAAGGGGGAAGTCCGATAAGAGGCGATCAAACGTATTAGCTTTCGGCGGATAATTTGACTCTAAAGGGATTGCCAACATTCTCAATGCGATTGGAGTGCCTTTGAGCAATTTATTCAGTTTGTGCCCAGCCGTGTATCACTACATGTACACTATTCACGAGTTTACGGGCCGGTTGCCTCGACTTCCTCATCTGGTTTGTGTTCAGAGCTTTGAGCCTTAGAAAGTGTGTCTAAGCGCTTTTGCGCTTCGTGGCAGATCGCGAGAAATGCATGAGCGATGTATGTGAAGTCGCACTCCTGAACATGCCTTCTGGTCAGCAAATACCGGCAGTACAAGTAACATAGAGTAATTACTTCGTTCCAAACCTGAGCGCTGCACCTTGTCCACCATTTGTTGTCGTGCACGTATCTATGGTAATAAATTTCAGCTCATACACCGAGATTTAATAAAAGTGACTTACATGGCTGCGAATGTATTATGTTCGTCAAGCAAACGATCCCTAATCAACAGAGCAATGTCTTTCAACTCGTCGGGCGGAGTTCCAGTCGGTATGGTCAGAGGGAGCAAAACGTTGACCTAGTCCAGTATTCGTTTTCATCCAAATGTACAGTTAAATAATTCGAACTTGCCATGTTCGCGGTCAACTCATTTGCGTCGGTTTCCATGACTCGCGTTTTCAATATCTCAGCCATAATTGCTCCCCCTTTGACAGCAAGTGAGTGACAATAGTCATTTATCTTTTTCTCTCCTCCGATCGCTTGTCGGAAATCGAGTGCTATGATGAAATTGTGAGACGTGCTGTAACTGGCGAATGCCAACTACTCACCATGATTGATGCTGAGAAGCGGTGCCAAATCTATAGTGCCAGTCCCTATTAACCCACGCGATTAGTTAGTATTGGGGTAATGCACTATGCTTGGCCTTACATTCAAATTGTTGGACTATGTCGTGTTTCTTTCCGGATTTGACTGGGGTATAATCGTGGGACGTGGGAAACGTACTACGGACGACGTGTTGGTTCCTTCAAATGACAAGAAACCTGTTTATCCGTGGCTCCGTGGCGTATTTAACCACCAACCTCATAGGTATGTAGATGAATGCAGCTCCACGCTTCGCATATAGCCACTTGTGACAGTTCTACAAACGACAACGACCTTGGAGTGTGAGGTTCCGTAATGGTTGGTCCATCACTCACTGATACGAAAAAGTCTGGCTGTGAGGCCGAGAGATTGAGGGGGATCTGTCCAATAGCGTGGGCCGCATCGACCAAACTGTATATCCCCTCCTCCTTGCAAATCTTTACCATTTCCTCCCAAGGCAAGCGTACCCCCGGATTACTTGCGATAGCATCGATCACAGCCACAATTGTCTGGCCCTCGTGACGGGGGATGTCCTTAAGTTGCTGTCGGAACTTGTCCAGGATTTCTTTGTGGGGAACCGGAAATATTAGGGGGGAAGTTATATGCACTGGATGAGGGGGTGTATCGGATATGTAATCAAGCATTCTAGACACGGCGCCATAGGTGGTGCTAACTAGAAGTGCAGAATGACGTTAGTATAGAACCAAGATTTCTACAATCCGCTTACACCCAACCACGACATCCCCCTTCTTCCAATGAAAGTTGTTCAGAATAGTATGGACGCCATGCGTCGTATTGTTCGTGATTACACACTCGTCAAGTTCGCAATGAACAAGCTTAGCAACTCTTGCACGTGCTTCCTGGAGCTCAGCTTGGTACTCTCTTCGGTGGAATGAATCAGGCCGTCCTTCAGAACGCTTGCTAATTTCAATGCACTTGTCGAATACCGTTCTCGGGAGCGCGCCATACGAGCCTGTCCACCAGAGCCGTCAGAACTGTTCCAAGCGAGCGCATACATACTCACCAATATTCAAGTTAACGTAGCCCTTGTCAAACATAAAATGTTCGAGCATCGGGTGACCGAACGTATAATCGGGTTCGAGTTCGCCCCCACCGCCGGTGGGAACGACAATGACACCGTTCATATCTCGCCTTCGATCTACTTCTTGGTAGTCTTTGTTATCCTCAGCCCCGGCTCCCGCCCACCTCCAGAGCTTCTCCTTGACGAACGTATCATATTGCCATACCAAAGGCTCGAGTCTATTGGTTCCGGTAGCCCAGACATACGTCTGAATTTTCAACGCCGGGGGCAGCTCTGTCGGAAGCTCGGAAGACGCTGAAAGCAGAGTTTGGGTAAGGTCCGAGGTGATAGGGGCAAGTGGAGTGATTGGATGGGCGTCCACTTCTACACGGTTATACTCCTGTTATAGTTGGGTGAGATCGAGTTTGACCCACAAGAGTTACTTACATCGCCTTCAAATATATCCAGATGGGCGATGTTTTGAGGCGATAGACCAGATACAATTACTCCTCGAACACACCTATCTTCACGGCTCAATTCTTGTTTCAGAAGTACAGAACCAACGTTGTATGGGACAATGGCCGGATAATCGCAGCCCTTGACATGATGTCGGGTAAAAGACTGAAAGGATTCCATTGGTAACATATTCATATCTTTTGCGAGTCGAACACATACCATTAGTACGGCTGGCGCTGCCTTGAGATGAGATGCGTCGTTCCCTATTACACGCCGCAGCACTGCGGGGTGCATAAGTGTGCCTAAAAACGGTGCATGATCAATGGTTGACCCGTGTTAAGTCGTTTACACGATTGACCCACCGTAGAAAAACGCGGAGAGCAAGCCATTGGGGTCTACAGTCATGGTAGTGATGGAGTGCGACAGGAGACTGTTGGGCAAACGTTTAAATCTCGTGAGCAGAGACCCAAATGACTCCAACAGTGTATATGTAATCGGAATGCAGGCGCGGTCCGAGCACGGCAATTTCGACCAGGTGACTTGCAATCGATCGTGATGGCGTAAGATCCGTCAGCAATGATATGATAATAATTTATTGTGCATACAACTAGGTAGATATGTACGTCAAAAGTATCTTGTCGAGCAAAAAATGTATGACCAGAGCAAAAAAAAAAGGAAGGCTGACCCGCGCCAATACGAGTATGATTCCACAGCTTATGGTCGCCGTTGACCCCTTCGCCTTGTACCAGCGCCTCCTCGCTTTCGTTTCGGTTCTACAGGGGCAGGCTCAGGACTCCCTTCCGGGTCAGTCTGCGTGTCTACATTGATGATATCAGAGTCGGGTGCTTGGGATGACCCATCCAGTAACCGGCGCAGACCTTCCTTGGCTGCGAGCTGATTCGGGTCATGGTAGTGGACTTGCAGAGTCTCTTCGTTTGCAGGCTCAATGCCCTCCAAGGGTGAGACGTAATCGGGGTCAGAAACGCGAGTCGAAAGCGACAATGATGAAACCTTTTCGGTTAGCGAACGAGAACGAGCTGTACCCCCAGCAGTGGCACCCTCTCCAGGCTGTTGGATGAGTTGAGTAATCGTACTGTGTGCGGGAGCCCGTGCGTACCTTGTGACGCATCGTCGGTCTAATCCGTTTTCGTGGCTGGTCGGAGTGGGTAGAGTCTTCTCGCTGATGTTTCTTCAACAAGGCGTCCAAGCTATTAGCTAGTTGGTTCCGCTGAGCCTCTCGCTCTCGTTCCCGATCGCTTTCAACTACCGAACGATTTTTGAGTTCCGTTGTGGAGTCCTCGGGCTGGACGTCAAGCACCGGAACCGATGCTTCACGCTTGAGCTGAAATAGGGGCTTAAAGCGAACACCATCGCTCCCAGATCCGCGACCCTCGTTTGAATCAATAGGCATTTGCTCAGGTTCCTTGTGAGGTGAAGAGTCGGGAGGCGCGAGCAAACCGTTGGTAACTCCGAATAACGAAGTGGACCCAACCCCAAAGATTCCGCTCGTCTCTCCAAAACGACTCGCATCTAACACTGTCAGAGCAAGCGATTGTGAAGATAATTAGATCAGCTCACCGGCTGCGTCAACCCGCAAAGTAGACTGCTCAAGCTTCAGTCGCACTTGGGTAAGATCTGTGTCCGATATCCGGCCTTCTCTGGCAATCTCATAGAGCCAATCCATGTCGACCACGACTACTCCCCACTGTAGCGCCTTGTCATACTTAAGTCCAGACCGCGAAGGACAAAGCAAATGTGTGTTTACGCGTTTGGCGAACGATTTAGTGGTGGTTATACCTACATCTCATCAGATCAGCCTTCAATTACGATGGCTAACACTAGCGTACCAATGGCCTTGACAAGTCGCTTGACCGCCGTCTCTTGCTCGTTGTTAAGCCCAGTCCAATGTAGCTTGATGTTTCCAGCCTCTAAGAGCAAAGTTATTTCAGCCAACGCCCCAGAATCCGAAAAAGGGAGTGCGCACCAGGAACCGGAAGTTCGATCTTTAGTGGCACATACGTCACATTCTCTTCGCACGGGCATAACCGATCCTCAAATATGCAATGTTCGACCCAGCAGTCTGTGCGAAATTTAGAATAGGAGTCCAGCTTGATAGCTTGTTTGGCAGATTCACTAGGGCATAACTTGAGAATAAGATACAGATCCGAGTGGCGAAAGGCTTACCTAGCAAGTCTGACGATATAATAATCTACTTCCTCTGATGGTAATGCGATCGGCCCTTCGGATTCAACCCCCTTACTCTTGGCTTTCGGATCGGACACCTCTGAACCCTCAATAACAATTGCACCATGTGCACGCAACGCAGCATATAGCATCGGACCACACGCTTCACCAATGGGAGCAATCCGTTTTCCAACAAACACCTTGGCGGCGGACGAGGGTGGCCGCGCCTCATTTGACTCCACCGCATCACTGGACCCGAGTTTCTGTGCGAGCGTTGCATTGGAAGCGATGCGTGCTAGACCCCGGGTGGATGATGCAGGCACGTTGTGGTCTGATAGAGTTGCTCCAAGCTGGAACGCCGATCCACGAAGACTGTTGAGTCGAGAGACCATTGACGAACCGGCTGCACCTGATTGGACTTTGGCCGGCGGTGCCCCACGGTTAGAGGGAATAGGGAGTTCTGCAACGGGCTGCTTCTGAGCCACGCAGTTCGATGTCGTTGGTACATCCCTATCCTTTGAACTCTCTTCTTCATCCTCAGTGGCCGAATCTTCACCGGCCGCCGGAGGAAGTGGTTTGGCTGGGATCGGTGGGATCGACGTGGGTGGAGTAGATGTTGCAATACCTCGGGTTTGCATCGGCGTAGGAGGTACAACTTCGTCATCGTCCTCTCGGGGGGCCTGATTGCGAGATGAAAGAATTGAGTTCCATACAGCTTCTGTCGCAGCGCTCCTCTTGAATCGGGCCTTTTCTAAAACTTCTTTCGTGCCCGAACCCGTACCGGTACCGACGTTTGACGCCGGGACATAGATTTTTGCTGGTTTCTTCGATGGGGGTCGCTTTAGCAACTCTTCAAGCTCTTTAGGCAACTCCGGACGACTACTAGCATCGGAGTACTCGAAATCGGCCTCGGGGACGCGGGAGTTTGTCGCTGCACAGGTCAAGAGCCATACGTCCCATACAACATGAATAGGCGGCTCCTCAGATTGTTCTTCTGCGCGCTTGGCGTTTGTACGAATAACCCATTGGAGCTTCTGAGAGTCGACGCTACCAGCGTCGTCCGGACCAATAAGTAGATGAGTCGCTGCCTTATCCATGTGGGCTTGGTATTTGGCTCCGAGCCGCATAGCAGACTTCGTAAGACGTTGACGGGCTCTATCTGAAGCGAGTATGTTGAATGTCTTGCCAAGAAATAGCGTCTGGTCTTCACTTACCGTCCGTTAGTCGCGTGACGCAGATGACAACACTTTTAATGGCGGCAGCAAGTATTCAGAAACGGCCTGATTATTCCAGAGTCAGACCTCTGCCAAGATTTCGATACCCTCACATACCTCGTCAGGATCGATATCTTCTCCAGCTAACCATCGCTTATGGGTCTCGATTATCCAGTCCGAAGTACAAATATGAAGTCCAAGTTTAAGCGCAACCTACAACAGAATTATTCAAACGCACAGCCCTGATACATTGAGTTGCTTACCTGGTGCTTTGCACTCCCCGGCGCGTCAGCCACCAAATGCGTGGTGAGGTCCGTCAAGTCGTTCGTGCATGTGGCGCCTAACTCCCGGGCCTTGGCGAGCAACGCAGCCTTGTCTTTAACACCAGAACAGCAAATCATCATTCCAGAAAATGGCTTGGCGTCGTCCCGAAGTGTCTCTCGAGCGGATCCGCCACCAACTTCATACATGGTGGCATCGAGATCTTGGTCTGCCAACTATGAGCTCGAGTTTATCACTTTTCAGACAATTTGCTCACCTCTAGGCAAATTTGCACCCTTCTTAGCAGGCCTGAGCTTGACATTGGGTACTTTTGTTGAGCCATGACCTCGTCGCATTATGGTGGATCGGAGAAGAAGGCGCGATCTATTGACGTCTGTCGCCCAATTATCACGTGATACGCGTCACAGCGGGCTGTTTGGCCGTCTCAGGCTGACTCGAAGTTTAGAAGCCAGCAAACTATATGCATTAGCAAAATGAACATCAATGTAGAAAAATTATACAGCAAGATAAGTTAATATTAACAAAGAATTAATCAAGACGATCTGTCCCTCCAGCACACTGCACCTGAACAACCTTCCCTCGACCCTTCTTCCCAAACGAAATGACATCCCCTTCAACGTCCTCATCCACATCATACAGTTCTATCTCACTGTCCACCAGTGTCGAATTGTCGACTGTAGGCTTCCATTTCTTGCCCAAGACAAGTCCAGTGAGCCGCAAGTTGTAAACACATCCAGTATCCAAGCCTACACAAACATGTAAATCATACCCTGATAATTCGTACGCAAATTACGCACCTTTCGACCATCTCTTGATATCAAGCCCCCGGGCAGCAGCATGTCCGTATACTACCGTGACATCTCGACAGGGCAACGAATGGGCTCCCTTGAACTCGTCCTCCATCCATTGTCCCCAGCCTCGGTCGGAATTGAACTCAGCAGTCGCATTGATAGACGTCTGCGCGGGCTTGACGTCAAATCCGCCGCAAAGGTCGATGACCTTGTGCCAAAGTTTGCTCCAGGGAGTACCACTATTATCGCGGGTAACTTCCCCGTTGTCGAGAATAGAGCGCATGTTTAGCTTCACCCAAGGATCAGTGTTTTGGGGGATGTCTCTGAAAAGCGATAGCTCCTGTAACAACTATGAGAAATGACCCCGGAGAAGTAGGGTGTGGCGCACCTGCAAGTTCCTGAGCACTGGTTCAGTCTTGTTGCTTTTTGGTGCCTTGGGAGGATGCGAAAGTGGCTGGTGATGTGAGAGCACCTTGTGTCGAGGGTCCATCGGCAAGATACCAGCATGTACGGTAATCGTATGTAATGAAGGGATGTGAAGCGCAACAGGCAGGTCGAGTAGATACTGATATTCATCGGCTTTCAACTTCCTGTGGCCACTTAGTGGCCTCCCCCAAAACCAACATTCGTCCACTCACCTCGATAGACGATAAATATCGTCACCAAAATTCCATCCGTCAGGAATATCCCATCCCCGAGCGGCGGCCGCTTTCCGAAAGTGTTTGAAGTCAGACTTGCTTAGGTCCTATTACGAGTCAATGAACAGGATCTATGACTCCACCCAAACATTACGTACCTTGTCCTCGATCCGTTTCTCCATCTTGCGTATCCACTTTTTACCTCCGTCTTGGCTGAGCACCCACTCGATCCAGCCTCGCCACTCAATAACCTTTTGGTCCTGGTTCCCACGCACTCCGAACGCCTTGATTTGCATCAGCTCCTGGATGACTTTGCGGGACTGCGGCCCTTTGAGGATAATGTCACCAGTGTGCACAAGTACATCGTGTTCGCTGTCAAACTTGAGCTTTTTCAAGAGCTTTCTAAAAAATAGAAGTCAGACGTATGGAACTCATGGCTCGGATGATGTCACACGCACTTGAACGACTTGTGCATCCCATGGATGTCGCCGACGAAAATCACACGGCCACCTCGAGTGCGCAGCTCATCTTCGTGGAGAGTGGTCAGATTGACATACTTGGCAAAATCGGGTTGAATGGCTACGAGATAGTTAAGAAGTTAGCTAATAAAAAGGGAGATTGAATGCACGCACCTGGATGACTACCAACTCCCAACGCCGCTTGTTCACCCACCAAATCCAACGCCTCGATCTGGGGGTGGCGTGTGGCGGCTCGAACGCCGGTCCATAGCACGCTGAACAAGAACAACAAGACGGTGAATAGACTGAAAAAACGCCGAGTAGCTGAGTGCGGAGTATGGGGAGCAAACGGCATCGGAAGGAGGGCGTCGCACAGTGACTCTCGGACCCGGTCTTGGTCCTTCATTCACGGCTCTTATAGCAATGCGATGTGGTACCGAGAATCCCCCGTAATGGGTTAGGGTTGGCCGAGTACTGATGGTGGTGATAGCCAAGGGAAAGTGTTGCAGTCGGGAAACTAAGTTAGGATAGACACGCAACAAGCATGAGAGTTATAGTCAGGTGTAGTGCAAATGACATGGCGCTTACGAGAACCCAGTTACGTAACCAGCTGAATTTAAACTTTCAGCGGAGTACCCGACCCATCAACTGGACTGCGACGGTGAGTGAGCACGTTCGTCTCTCTCTGCCTTCAATTCGTTCGTGATGGTACTTGTAATTTGCGTTCGACATACGTTTCTCCTATTCCAAAGGGGCCACCCGCCAGTGCGCCCTGGGGGGGACGGACTGAGACAACCTTTTTTGCTGATCTTTCCTGCTCTGCGTTCAACTCGGCAACAGTTGGAATATTGGGCTGACTCTTGCTGGTTTTGATAGGACGATTGGTCAGTACAGCGCATGATATTGCTCCGACCAGCCCGGTAGCGATCTGCCACAGCCCTACCACGAATATTTCTCAGTCCACGACAATCGACTATATTTCATATGGTATTTCATTAGATTACACTTGCGTGCTTAGATTCCTGGGCGAGATAGCGCGCCGTCAGTGCCAGTAATCTTTTTATGATCCGCCGGGTTTGCTTGAGCTTCGTAGATGGTAATAACTGGATCCCTTGTAAACTCGCTCCATTCCCCAAGTAACCCGACGTAATATATCTAAATAAACCATATTAGCACCACCTCCACGGGATGCATGTGTGCACGCACCCGGAGAGTATCTCCGCCTTGAGCGGCGGGAAAGAACAAAGTGATGGACCTGCAATTCGAGAACTTGGCCGGCCTATGCACACCGGCATGTAGTCAGCGGTACCGAGATGCAATAACAAGCTCACTTGACAGTATACTCCCCCACGTCCCTCGCCTGCGCAACATCAAACGA
Organism: Ceratobasidium sp. AG-K; assembly: GCA_037039685.1. NCBI lineage: Eukaryota > Fungi > Basidiomycota > Agaricomycetes > Cantharellales > Ceratobasidiaceae > Ceratobasidium > Ceratobasidium sp. AG-K. Next base: position 1,296,736 of record JAWNGF010000002.1, read on the forward strand.
TTGTGCGGGCTCCCGCTCACTCGCATCGCTAAAATCCAACTCCTCCGCATTCGGAAACTACGCGCCAGTCCAATTAAGACCAATAAAACGCAAACGCATACCCACCAATAAGACTTTTTCTGCGGTTTGCTCACCAGGACCTGTCTTCAATAATAAACCGCGAAGCTTGACCGATCCCGTAAATGGGATGCGTAGTATGAGTTGGTCGTCGGCATCGGATTCGAGCCACTGCCCAGCATTCATTAGATAAATACAATCAAAGCATAGCCGCAATGGCCAACCTTGCTCTCGTCGAGCCGCTCATGCCACGGCTTAAGTACCACGGTCGGTTCCGATCCCTCCTCCGCATTCAGAGCGGCAACATTCTGCCGGTCAATTCTTCCATAGAGATTATTCGCCGGAGGGCCCCCATGGTCGTGATCATGGTCATGATCGTGGTCATGATGCTCGTGTCCGCAATCTTGACCGTGGTTGTGAGACATTCTTGTTGAGCTTGGTGGTTGAGAGCAACTCGCAATGCCCGTCACGTAACGCGTGATGACATCATCAACCCTCCCAAAGCGGCAAGTTGGCTCGGCGCGCTTCGTGTAGCGCTTGACAGCTGACTACATTTGTCCTGACTGGCTGGGTTCCTGCACTTTGCCTCCATCACCACGCCATGGATCATAAGCCGGCTATGGGAATGCAGAGGAAGAAGGTTCTTGTTGTTGGGCTGCGCAAGTGAGTCATTGCTGATGCCGTTTTTACCGAGTTACTTCTAATGAATTTGTTGCAGGAGCGGCAAAACATCTGCATTAAGAGTGCTCACCCAAGGCATTGCTCCGAAGGATACATTTTACATTGAGACTTCGACCCAAATTGTCAAAGAGAATGTCGAGTGAGTTATCGTCATGACGCAACCACAGCAGCCTAACCTACGTTCGCAGTACAATTATTCCACTTGAAGTGTGGGACTGTCCTGGGTCTATTACAGCTCAAAACATCGGCGTCCCTCTCACGCAATTCTCTTCCGTGGTATTTTTCATCGACATTCAGGTGCGAATCACCCTGAGTCCGCCAAACCGTCTGCCTGACATACGCTAGCTCAGGACGATTATCACCTTCCTATCCGACGATTTTATGAGCTAGTTGTCGCTGCATATGAAGCAGGAATAACAAACTTGCCATTTGAGGTCCTAGTGCACAAGGCCGAAGCACATTCGGAGGAATACCGACTAGGTGGGTGGGAGTATCTTTCTCGTCAACTGGTCTAACGCTCCCGGCCAGACAACTTTCGCGAGATTCAACAACGGATTGGAGACGAACTGTATGACTTCCCCAACGAACCGCTACACACGTTTTACCCGATCTATTATCACATGACGTCGGTATACGACCATACCATGCACGAAGCATTTTCGCGGATCGTACAGAGGATCACGTCGCAGGTCCATGTAGCCGCCTTGGAGAACTTGATGAATGTGTTGACACCGGTGAGTCCTGCGCTCTTGACTTTGCAAAGTTCTCACTGCCGAGCTAGAACTGCTCCATGGCGAAATCTTTCTTGTTTGACGTCAACTTGAGGATATATGTTGCAACCGATGCATCACCGGTCGACCCGGGCAGCTACGAAGCGTGTTCGGAATATGTTCAAACGATCATAACTTTTGCCCGGCTCTACCAGTTCGTATTCCCACTGTCTCGATATGGCAGTTTACTTACCTGACCCGGTATTAGAAACATTCCTCCCCACCCACGTGCGCAAATCAACATGTCCTCCACGTTAACATCTCCCACCACGCCGACACCGCAGTACCCGTCTGGGCCTCCATTCCCCACCAAGCCCGAGGCGCCTCAAGGCGATGTAGAGTCTAATCCTGGGACGCAAGAGCTATTTCCAGAGGGGGAGTGGGCATCAAGCTTCGCGCAACTTGCGCCAGAGACAACGTTGGCCTACTGGCAAATCACTACGTATGTCTGAAGCCTGTCATATACGCTGCCACTAACGCCTTTTTAGATCCCTTGCCTTGGTTTCTTTGATCCGAAGCGACATTTTTGAGTCCAAGCGGGGGTTGATCGAATATAATGTCGCCTTTTTCCGAGATGCTGTTCAAAAGATTCAAAATATCGCAATGACCGGCGGAAGGCCCACATAATCATGTCTTGTTCGCTAATGTATACCCGCTTTATAATGCTTTACCAATTAAACTTTCCCACTGCCGCATCCTGTGCCGATCAAGCAATTCTTAGCTGTGTGAGCAAGCGAAATCAAATACCTAGAAATAGCAGTAGTGGCGATGCAGAAACATGCGCGAATCCAGGGGCAGTTCTTGCCTCGCCCACATTCGACCGGACAGGCGCCTGATTCCATCTAAAAGACACTAGCGGGCTGACTTGGCCATATCTCCCTCTCCCATGTTGCGCTTACAGGCCACCCTTGTTACGTTCCTGCTACTTGGTTCTGCATATGCTCAGCAGGTCAAGCAGACCAAGGGCAACCCCTGTGACCAGTCTCGCAACCGTCTCAACCCGGAGACTCACAAGTTCTCGAGCGACTGTGATGCCATGACTTATTGCTCAAACGAAGGCATCTGCCAACCCAAAGGATGTAGACAAGTGAGTGCATTGACTTTCGTATGTATTTGTCCCAAGCTCACTTTCATCCCACAGCACGAGTTCCCGTTTGGGTACGACGCAAATGTCACCCTCCCCGCCATGTGTCCCAGCGGCCAGTTTTGTCCAGACGAGGAGGACCAGTGCTTGCCTATCATGCCCCCAGGCTCAACCTGCCAGCTGAATCGTGATGGTCAGTTCGGCCCTGGGCGCTCCCTCGCATGTCAGCTCACTATCTGAATTAGATCAGTGCCAGCCACCCTCGGATCGCCCAGACCTCGAAGGTCAGCTCAATAACCGTGGCGCCATGTGTTTCAAGTATGCCTGCCAGTGGGCTAATATCACCCTTGGTCAATCATGCGAGGTCGAGAACATTGTGTATATCGGTTACGGTCCCGGAGGAGCACAATTCCCAAATGTCGTTAGCCGGGACAGATGTGCACCCCATTTATGGTGCAATGCCCAGACAAGCGTCTGTGAGCCTATGGTAGCGCTGGGCCAACCTTGCTCGGCCCACAAGCAGTGCGAAACGGTGGGCTGCTATAATTCGGCCCAAGTTCCATGGTTTCTAAATATGTCAATTTTGTCTAGTATACATGCAATACGAATAACGTATGCGCCGAACCACCGGGCACGCCGCTCAAGATACAAATCTGGCAATACATTGTCACGGGTATAGCCATTGTCTTCGGTGAGTTCTTTCCGTCAGCATCTCGGGGCGGCTCTCATTTTCAACCGTTCAGTCCTTGTATCCACTTCTATCGGCCTCTTCACCTACCACAACCGCACCCGTGCCAAGAAACTCCGGGAGATTCGTGCCTACTTCAAGGAGCAAACGTCTTACCGAAACAGTATTATTTCGATGCACTCGCACGCTCGGTCTCGGCTATCCATGTACTCGCTCCACAGTCAGGCCGATTCATTGGCACAGTTTGGGGCGTTGGGCACGAGAGAAAGCTTCGAGGAGGACGAATACAATGACGATCGTGCGCTGATGGGTCGAAGGTCAAGTGATGAGCACGGAATGCTCACAGGACGGCCAAGTGAGGAGCGCGGGTTGCTCGGCAGAAGGTCAAGTGAAGAGCATCCACAGCACAGGCAGGACAGCGACGATGAGGGACAAGGGTACGTGTATCACCCACACGGTGGCAACAGGGATCATCCTCCGTCGTATCGACCCACTAGCAGCCGAGGGATTCATGGAACCCTACCGAGTGGGGTGCAAGGAGATGAGGGTTTATTTCAGTGTGTCCTTCTTTATAATTGAGTCATTCCTATTTGTATCATTGTTTGGACACCCTGTATTATATTATCTATTCACCAAGAATTCACAACTTGTAATGAAAACGCTCCAGTATGTCACTATATCGAAGAGCCTTCAGCTTCTGAATTTATCCCGGGGCTCAATGCGACTGGGGCTCTGAATCTACCCATCTCGGGGTGAAGCTCATGCCCATGCCCAGCTAAATAGTTGAAATCTATCGCTATGAGGACTCAAATTAAATTTACGGGTGGCCGGCACGGATCTGGCCCTAACCTCGTCTATAAAGACCTACGCGACGTTCTTGCCGCTTCAGTTTATCGACCACCAAGCGGAGACGATGAAGAAGCGTCAGGTTAAATTTGAAAGTGATAGGGTATCCGCCCACACAACGGTCGCACAGCTGCTTGATGACCGGAACTGAAGGGGGGGACTGAACCGCCGTTCATTCAGATAAAAGAAGTATATGTCTTCCAATTGTGTTGGAGAACCCCTACGCTCTGGGAACACCATAAGCTAGGGTCCGGATGCATGGCTGACCAAGCCAAGGCTAAACTTGGGGTTTAGCATTGAGCTACTAGCCAAGGTCACGAAACAGAGGATACAACGCATTCACTAACTCGGGAGCAAAAGTGTTAGCACAATGGTCTTCGACGGCGCGGAGACTTCGAAGTTTTGTGGTGAGGTGTTGATGTCTATTAGGGGGGGGGGTGGCCTCAGCCATATTAGAAAGTTCTCAAGGGGATACTACATATACGCCAAGGGCGAATTTGAAGAAATAACTGAAACATGGGTTGGAACTTATAAGCTCAAGAGGCTTGATAACTGTACTAGCCGTCCAAATGCTATGGAGTAGTTAGGCGGATTCGAAGGGATTAGCCCGGTCAGTGGAGGACCGTCGAGAACGGTATTGTTGAATGAACGGAGACGGTGACTACAGTATGTCCAGTGGCAGAAAATCACACCCTCTTGCCGGGTACAGTCGTGCCTCTCAGCTTGCAGCCCCTCAGTTTGCAGGAAGCACAGGAAGCGCAGCTGACAAATCTGCCACCCAACTTGCCTCCAGCGTCTCTAGGGCCGTATATAACTCCAAGAGGGGTGTGGTCCATTTCTTGAGACTATTTCGGAGTATATTGCATAGATTCACCGAACCCCGCGTTGCCCTAGAGCCCCGACAACGCGAACGATTAGGGCGCGTGCTTGCTCATGTTTAGCAAAAGCGCCATTCGTCAGCGCGCAAGCTGAGGGACACGACTGTATTGGAATTGCATAGTCCCATGGGATCTGGCACGTGCAAAGGGCTTGGCAAGTTCTCTAAGACCCGCCTCCATGATCGACAACGCATTTACGGGCCCCGGACTTATAACCCGGGGTGTGGATGCACATGACGTTGCTCTGGATGCTCATACTGCTTCTTTATGCATAGGTTGAAAGTGCTCGATTACTCGCATCAAATATTTCGGCTGGGCGGGTTCAGCCTCATCGGGCGTTCCTAAAATATAGGTAGTATGTTGTGTATTCAATCAAGTCTTTGCATCGACGAGACCTAACGAAGGTACCTAGTAAATGTAAAATAGCTTCGGATTATCACGAGCCTGGATTATTGACTTCTGGACTTCTGGCTTGGCTTCTGGGCACAATATCCATCCGACTACCACCGCATGCTCTATTTCTGCCCAGCGATGAAGATTGATCTGGGCCTGGGGTTCCCTGACCGGTGGACTGTCCTGCGGGTGTCCAATCATGTTGCGAGAGGCCATATTGGCCCACACGACGAATCTGATTCCAACCAAAACGCCCACCGGTATCTACTATGGGCGGTAATATTATCGGTTAGATAACACCTCCAACCAGTAATATCCCCAACCGACCGTCTTTTGCGTGTCTTGGCAGGCCCAGATATCGTATCACACCTTGTGGAACCTCGTTGAGCACATCGTACCGCGCGTAGCTGTCAGATTTGCACCACGTGAGCTTCGAGAACCAGGAATACGATGATCTCCCCTTTGGTGACTTGAGGCTAAATGCACTGGTATAAATGCTAAGCTACTAGTGAGTCTGAACTCCGTCGTCGGCCTCCTCTATCGCTAACCATGGTCCGCCTTGCTCCCCTGGCTGTTGCCACGTCCCTTGCCACTTGCGCGTGTGCTGGTGTAGTTGATGATGTTCTCAACAAACTCAAGCTCCCCCTAACTTCAGATAAGCTGCAAAAGGTAGGTAGGATATCTTGCTGCCGAAGTATTCACTTTTGACGAATTTGCTGTGTCACAGGATATCACACTTCCAGCACTGAAGATTCACGCCAAGTTCCTTCAAGGCTTTGCTGACAAATCAAACGGTACTCGAGTTTTTGGCTCGAAAGGTCACAACTCGTCTGTTGGTGTGTATTTTGCTTGCGTTTCGCCACGATAATGGTGCTGATATTTGAGCTAATTAGATTATGTGGCGACCATTGCGAAACTTGCAGGATATGAGGTCACCAGACAGACCTTCCCGTACGAGTATAGCGAGGTCCTCACTCAGCGATTTGTTGCTGGATCACCCGTCAACATTAGCGCCATGACTGTAAGCGGGATTCTTCATCCATCCGTATATAGACATTAAATTTTGCGTTAAGTATTCTCCCTCAACTCCCTTGGGAGGTGTCACCGCCCCCCTTGTCCTCATCCCAGATAGCGATGCTGCACCATCCCCGGGATGCACGCCGGCTGATTTTGCAGAAGTCGACGTTGTAGGCAAGATCGCGCTCGTGCAGCGCGGTACGTGTTCGTTTGCGATCAAGAATGAAAATGCCAAGAGGGCTGGTGCGGTTGGAGTCGTCGGTAAGATACGAGTAGATTTGAGAACTGACGTGGTGGATCTGAGCTTTAATTTCAGTTTATAACAACGTGGAAGGGATTGTCAGCGGTACACTTGGTGCGCCAAATGCAACAGCTTATGCTCCTATAGGGGGTATTACTCGTGCTGCCGGAGAGGCATTGGTTACACAATTGGCTGCTGGTCCCGTTACTGCGACACTCGATATCAACATTCATATCGAGCAAAGATACAGCACCAACGTGATTGCGTCCTCCAAAGCGGGCAATGCAAGCAACACTGTTTTCATCGGTGCTCACTTGGATTCCGTGACGGCTGGGCCAGGCATCAACGACAACGGTTCTGGTATGTTATCCACATAAAATATCAGTATGTATATACTGACTGTGTGATACAAGGATCCATCACTGTGCTCGAGCTCGCCGTCCAACTCGCCAAGTACAAGCTGAAGAATGCTGTTCGCTTTGCTTGGTGGACCGCCGAGGAATTTGGACTAGTTGGCTCTGAGTATTACGTCGAGAAGCTTTCGGAAGCTGAGAGGAAGAAGATCGCTCTGTACATCAAGTATGTTCGTCCGGTCTCCATGGATCGACGTATGCTAACTTGACCCCACAGCCTGGACATGGTGGCTAGCCCGAACTACGTCTATGCGATGTATGGCACCTTTCCATTTTTACATTAACCTCAACACTGACGGTTGTCACAGCTACGACGGTGATGGCTCTGCTGGGATCAACCCTGGCTCAACGTAAGGTTACCTTGAGTTTCAGAAGGCAAGCAGGCTAACAAGTGTTTGTTAGTCCTCCCGGTTCTGGCGCAATTGAAAAGGTTTTTACCGACTACTATGCGTCAAAGAATATCCCAACTGTTCCTACCGCATTCGACGGCCGGTCCGACTATGGTCCATTCATCGCGGAAGGTGTCAACATCCCTGCAGGAGGGTTGTTCACGGGAGCCGAGGGAATCAAAACGGAAGCGCAAGCCAAACTCTTCGGTGGAACCGCAGGGGCTGCGTATGATGCCAACTACCACGCCAAGGGAGATACGTACGACAACCTGAACTTCGAGGCATTCTTGGTGAATGCCAAGGTAATTACCTCGATTTATGCACAAATAATACCTTGTTAACGTGTTCCAATTTCAGGCTTCCGCCCACGCCGTTGCTACCTTTATCCAATCTACTGCGGCCGTTGATGCGGAGAAGGCTGCCGCTGGTATCTCTCGCAAGATTGCTGCTGCACCAAATGACAATTTGGTAGCCGAGGGCAAGCACCTCTGCACAGGAGAGGCGATTTAATTTGACGCCTATTCACTATACGATGGTCACGACACACAATAACTGTAACTATTATCAAAAATTCAATGATCATGACATTGCAAGAAAACACAAAACACAAATAACGCTGTAAGCTCTAACCTGCCTCTACTACATGAAATCGTCATTTCCAAAGTCATCCAAAGCCTCATCGTATGCGCTCGTGTCGACCCTAGGACCAGGTTAGCGATCCAGGAGCCAGAACGACCAAAAGCGGTATGACTAACCTGGCATTTGCCTTGGCGGCACCTAGAACAGGCTTCATGGCGGTCTTGGGTTTCTTCTTGCCACTTAATTTATCGCGCTGCTCCTTTTGCTTCTCGTTGGCTAGGGTGGAGAGCGAAGATGCAGCCTTGCGCACGTCTACATCGCGCAAAGGCTCAGCGAGAGCCCGAACCTAGAAATCAAAAATTATATATCAAATATGCTGGATAAGCGCATTCACTTACGTGCATGTCGACAAAGGTGGCGAATAGAGGTTTGGACTGGTGTCGTTGGATGACATGTTCGATTATCATGTTAGAGAGCTTCTGAAAGTCCTCTTTGCTTCGGGGGTTAAACGTAACCAACTCCGCGAGCTCAGACGGGGCATCTGCATAGCTTAGTTTTTTTTTGTCCACCGACATTAATAACGTCGGGACTCACCCCCCAAAGCTGCAGCACCCAAGAGGTCGGTGGTATTCTTCAAATCGCTCTCTAGCTCTCGTGCCCGCTGCTCGGCGACACTCAACCCAGCTCCACCCTCATCATCGCCAACCCGCCACTCGTCCGGGTCGAGTTCGCCAGCTGCGCCACGGCGCATGTTTGCTGCGGCCGCCTCCTTCTCGGCCATCTTGGCTTTGAAAGTTCCCTTTTTCTTGGGGGCAGCGCCCGCGACCACAGGTTTGGGCTTGGACGCCTCCTCATCGGTCGAGGCATCCCAGTCGGACTGTGGCATGTAGATATAGGAGGTGCACTTGGAGTAAAAGTATGGCTTAACTTACAGCGGGCTTCTCTTCCTCGTCTTCATCGGCCCATTTGGATGGTTTGGGGCGTGCTACGGGTGCAGCCGCCCGTGGCGCGGGGGCTGCAGCGGTTTCGCTACCAGAGTCATCTAATGGGGTTAGGGTGTTAGTTCCATCTTGACGAGTGTACTACGGGCAGAAAGTTACCCCAGTTATCTTCACCCATTGTTTTCGTCTAGAACGTCGACCGGCGCACACACTTGGGGCTTGATCCTTTGGATATCGTTGTCAAAAAGCAGAGATCAGCTCCAGGGACTGAGTGAATTTGAAATCGGCTATTGTTTGAACTTGTTCTCGACGGCCGGCTGCTATGATGGATATCGACAACTGGTACGAATTGGCCGACTTGGACAGCTATTTGGATGAGGATGCCGTTCTAAAGTCTCTCGATGACGTTGACCTAGAGGCAGAGCGCTTTGGAGACGACCGACGGATCTTCCGACTTGAGGAGTTCTTTGTTTGTGACGAAAACGACATGCAACGACTGATTCCCCTCGATTTTGGCAACCCCGACGGTCTCTGTATTGCTGGAAAGGCCATTCCTATCTATCCCGACGACACTGATGAGGAAAAGGACGAAAACGAGCCCCCGAGTAAAGCAGTCGAGTTCAATGTTCGACTTTCGGCAATCCAAAAGATCGAATACACCTTTTTGGACGTATCAATGGCGGGCTGCGAGTAGGTCGAAAAATACAAGTAAATTTCAATGCAAAGCTGACTGGACTAATCAGTGGCGTATACGTTCTAACGAGTTTCGGCTGGTTAGTTGTGGCGGGATCATTGCTTGGGCTCGGAGCTCTTAATCCCGTATGATAGGTACTTACTCCAAAGACCCGCGCGCTTCTATCTCGATACGTACAAGGAGACCTATCACCAGTTCCGCCTTGCACTTGCCATTCTCAGGCGTGCCTATGAAGAACCGAGTGAAAAGCTCTCAAACTTTATTATCAAGTTTCGCCGATTTGCCACACGGATAGACAAGAAATACACCAACGCTCTGGAGTATGGATATCCTGAACTGCGTCCCAGTGATCTCCAGCAATCTGTGAGTCCCTATTACCATTTCGGGCTCGTGGTAAGCTAACTGTGTGGAACGACCGGTAACAGAGCGCTTCAATCGCTCGGAACATAAACTTTTTTATCCACGACCTCAAAGCTCAGTTAGAAGGCGGCGAGCTGGATAGCTACCAGCGCAGCAGCATTTCCGACGTTCATGACCGCCTGACGCAAAGCCGGATCGTCCATAAGGTTTTGCAAGGCAATCTAGCTACCATTCGACGTCGCGAAGATGCCCAGGTCTCCCCTCTCTCACCAGCCGTACCCCCACCGCCTACTATTCCGGAACCCCTTGAAATTACCGACGACGAAACTAGTGACGAGGATATGGAGGAAGGAAGCGAGGGCCGCAAAGCTAAACCTGGTCGTCGTACGTGTGTAACTCCACTGATAGAACGCATGGCGCGCCGAGTGTTCATCCAACCGCTCAACCTTGTCGGAGCTCAACTACCGGATGTCACATGGGAGGAATCAAGGTCGAGAGGGGCACTGGTTGCGGGGAACGGCGTCAGGATAAAAGTAAGCCACGGGATTGTCTTGTTCGCCTCGTTCTAGTGTGATAACCCTGCTCAGCGAGGTCAGTGTATACTGGTCCCAGCCGGAATCGACGAAGTACTCCAACATGAGGTAGGTTTAGCATATCCGACGTCCGCTGTAGAAAGCTAAGGCATACAAGGATTGGACGTTTAACCATGAAAAGGCCAGGTCGGAGAACAGCACGGCAAACGAGTATTGGCAAGTTCAATTATCATACATATATAGTCGATATATGCGTGCTAATATCCCCATATTAGGTTCGCACAAGTACTTGCTACTACCGAGGACGGTGAGCGCTTGCACGTTCGGTGGTTCGACCATAGCTCCAAGACGGTCCTGCTCAAGGATTTTGAGCGACCCATGGAGTTGTTCCTAACCCGACGGTGCAACTACATTCAGCGTAGCCACGTCAAGCGCACTGTAGAGGTCCAGTGGATTGGTCCTGGCCATGACCCCGTTGACAAAGAGGAGCATTATTATGTCAGGTATGTGTCATACAGCGTATATGCGTGTCGAATCCGAGCTCTAGAGGTGATGATAGGTTTATTCGTGAACTTGATGGCTCTTTTACTTGGGCAAAGCAGTCGAACATTCAGTTGAATCCTGCGGAGAAGAGGGATATGGAGGATAACTGCGAGATTTGCACACAAGCGAAAACCGGTGGCGTTTGGTTCCAGGATAAAACTCTCAAGCTCAACGGCTTGGACCTCCACAAGGGCGACTTTGTGATTACCCAACCAACCGACTCTTCCCCTTGGTTCGACGGTTCGAGGAACAATCGGAGCACGGCCCCTGGCCAGATTTTTCAACTCGTCGGCCTCACGCGTTCCAAGGAGGGCGATCGAGTGACCCTGGTAGCATTGTTACTTCAACCACTGGAACGAGTCAATACATTGTCTGCGCGAGGTTTAGTTGGCCCGGACCATGCAGTATGCCCTGGGCGCCCCAAGCACGACGAGGTAAGCGATTTCAGTTTCGATTTTTCATATTCAACTATTTTGTAGCGGCGGATATGTTTGATGGATACATGGAACTGCCGGATCGAACTGGCCGAGGTCAAAAGACACCCTTTGCGCAAGTGTTTTGTTCGACATCCCGACGCTTTTGAAACAATCGAAGACATGAACGAGTGGCTCAGGAAGAGTCCGGTTCATTTCATTGTCGACCTCCGAGCTCGACCTAGCTTGGACGACGCGCTCGAGGATCCGCTTAACCTCAGGCCGGCTGCGTCTGTTGAGACGCTCAGCTCTGATGTCTTCAGGGAGCTCGCAAGGCCATGTGGAGGGTGCCAGAACGAAATGAATGACACTCGCGTTACAAAAATGCGGATGCTGGATCTGTTCTGTGGGGCTGGTGGTCTGACTCAGGGCCTTGTAATATCGGGTATATGCGTTCCAGAATTCGCTCTTGATCATGACAGTGCGGCTCTCCAGACATACAGGCGAGAATAAAATCCAATTGACGTGCCAGACAAACTAACATGGGTATATTCAGGCGTAACTTCCCGGGTGTTACTACGATCCACCAGGATGCGAACGTCGCGCTGTCCAAAGCTTTGATCGCAGCACTGCAGGGACGGGATAGGGCGCCGGCTTCAGAGGACCCAGACGATCCATTGCCACTTCCAGGAAAACATGACGTTGATTTCATCTGTGGTGGGCCACCTTGGTAAGTAATGGTACAACCTCACTCCAGATACTTACTTAAGTGTCGCATTTAGCCAGAGCTTTTCGAGCGCTAATCGCTTCAAGCGGGACGATGACCCTCGCACTGCGATGATTGCGGCGGTGATGTCGGCAATAGGTCACTATCGGCCCAAGTACTTCTTGATTGTGCGTACTTGACGCATTGGAGGAAGTTTAATTATTAATTGCAATCTATCAAAGGAAAATGTGCCCAGCGCATTTACCGCCCGAATCGCTGGACCTTCTGTGAGAGAAGGAAGTGTCAACTCGGATTCTACGGAAAGCACCGACGGCCCAGCTAGTTACATCGAACAGGGAGTCTACCGGTTCATTGTTCGAAGCGCGCTTGACCTCGGATATGCTTTCCGCGTCGGAATTCTCCAAGCCGCCGAGTATGGCGCCCCTCAGTCGAGGCGGCGAGGGTTTATCATCGGCGCTCGAGATGGGCATACTCTTCCTGATTTTCCGCTTGCGACACATTGTGTCCCCAGACCGAATACTGGGCTCCGCCAGCCGAATGGTAGCTATATCGACCCCATTCGTGACAGGTCGGGAAATGCAGTGCACCGTCCGATAAGTATGTGGGATGCTATTGGAGACCTAGCACAGTTTGAATGGTAAGTATTGATTTTAATTCATTCTGCGGTTTCTGAGCAAATCCTACAACTCTCCCTCCGATAGGGTCAACCCCCACGTTGTCATTCGTCAAAATGAAGCTTCACGAGGGGAGGAACAAAAACGGCGAACACGACTCAAGATTCCTCCATATGTTGCCGTGCATGAGGAGCGGACGGCAGTGGGCCTGGGAGCCAACGGCGCTACCCCATATCGCGACGAAGCGCCGTTTACGACCTATCAACATACAGCTAGAGGTAATTTGGAAACAGTGACAGGTCATTATACCTCATCGTTCAAGTCACCGATGTTTATTGAGAGGTAAGCATCGCTCACTCGTTTGCTAGACATGGCGAATAACATGAGTGTCAGGGTTGTTTCGATTCCCCTCTCCGCGTATGCGGATCATCGAAGTAAGTACACTATTATTGTGATACAAGCAAACCGCTTAATTCGCATCTAGCTCTCCCCGAGGCCCTTCGAAAAGGCGATTTTATGTCTAATATCTTTGGCAGCGGCGGCACGAACGACTACTACAAAGGCGGATTCGGGAGATACGCCAAGGAACAGCAATTCCTAACAATACTGACTTCTCTCAGGCCCGCCAAGAAGAATGGGTTTTGTATTCACCCAGAGGTGAGAGTTTATGTCGGTTGGGGTACATTGCCGGTTGACATGAAATGACCTAGCAAAAGCGCATGCTCACAATCCGTGAACTCGCGCGGGCTCAAGGTTTTCCCGATCGATTCAGATTCTACGGCACCGTAGACCAGGTCAACCGCCAGGTATGAAATCACTCGCACGGATGATCAAACCACTCATGTGCTGCAGATTGGAAACGCGGTCACGATTCAACTTGCACAAGCCATTGGAAGGGAGATTCGAAAAGCTATGCTTAATGACAGACAGCTCTGACCATATTTTTTTACGATTCAAACACATATATCCGTACATATATCCTCAATATACATATCACATTATTCCTCGTCGTCGCTCTCTTCCCCGTCACTATTCATGCCCACAACACCACCACCGCCACGCGTCCTCTCCCAGCCCCCTGGACGCTGAGGTAGTCGTGCGCCGAACGCTTTTCGTGCGCCTGAATTCGCTCCCACGTCCCATACTTGAAGCTTAGCCTTGGATCCAGCTGCGGCAAGCGTAAGAGGATCGTCAGGGGAGAACCCCACTGTAAACACCTTGCCCTGCGCATAGTGTATGGTAATTAGCGACAATACGATCAACAGGGCAAAATACTTACCACTTCGAGGTTCCGACTAATTACCATACTTGCATTCACGTTCTCTCCCTCCGTTTCAACATTCCAGACCTTAACTAGTTTGTCAGCACCACCAGTCGCTATGCATCCGCGAATGTGTGGGTTGACGTCAAGAGCTGATGCAGCCCCTGTATGCGCCGAGAGAGTGAATGCGGATTTCGTTGGAGCTGGGAGGGAGGTGGGGAGTGTTGAGAGTGTCCGCCGTCGAAGTAGTGGACATTGCCATTTTCCAGTGCAACCTATGATATAGATGAGTTTTGCCATGTGTATGCGCTGAAATCGACCCACATAGAACGAAGTCGCTTCCCAAGGATCCCATCTAAGTGCCTCTACATCGGCGCCGACAACCGCGCCAACGAGCTTTCCAGGATCTCTCGAGTCGAATACCCGGACTGTACGGTCATAGCTTCCGGTCAAGAGTACTTCAGGCTGAGATCCACACCACTGCACACTTTGGACCTTGTCGCCGTGAACGTTGAAGCTCCTTAGCGCTTTGCTTCCTCCGCTCGCCAAGTCCCATAGCTTCACCGTCGTATCCGCACTCGCACTAGCTAGGATATTCCGGTGCGAACGGTTCCACGATAGCGACAGCACAGCATCGACGTGGTAGTCCGAAGTAACCTCGCGAGCCTTGGTTTGCTTGCGCTTCTTCTTTCCTGTTCCGAGGGGTACTGGCACATGAGCGGCAGACTTGTCGGGTCGACCGAGAATGAGGGCTGGGTATATCGCCTCCGTCGTGTCCAGTGACCATATCTCAATTTCAGGTTCAAAGGTCCCAACTGCGATAAAGTTTCCCTGAGAGGTTGGATCAGAGCTCGCAGCCGTAGACGAGGCTGGAGGAAAGTCAAGCCATTCGAGGCAGAGGGGGAAGGAGGGGAGGAGAATATCATGGTGAACGTATAGATTTTCATCATCGTCGTTGTAGATGTATACGTCGAGGTGTGAAACCTCGTCCTCTGTTTTGGCAGTCACAATCATATTGTCTGTCGACTGGACTTGAAGTTCGGCTCTTTCGGCTTCTTCGTCATCCTAGTGAGAACAAAGTAAGACTCGGACAATAACAGGAAGTCGTCATACAAACTTCTTTTAGCGTGATGTACGGGTCCTCGTCGTTTGTTCGATAGTAGGTGAGTCCTTTGATGTTACTGAATACACCCGAAGCTACGAGTCGTGAGCAATCTGCGGAGGGAATATGGTATAGTGTGCTTACCTGCTCCAGTGTGTTCTTCATCATAGTTATCGAGATTGTATTTGGCTAGACCTTCTGGGTCATCTTCACCATCCGTCTTCGTGGCCTTGAACTTTGGAGGCTTTGTATTGACGTCGTCTTCATCCATTCGATCATCGTCAGATGCACTAGTCGGACTCTTCAGAAAACACCACTCACGGTCAGGTTAATTACTCACTCCTCCCATTCGCCATCATCGTCTTCGACGTCCTCTACCGCCTCATCACTGTCCTCACTCCGATTCTCCATTTCCTGAGCAGCATCGCTTGCTTTCTGCAGCTCGAGTTGTGCATCCTCGAGCTCAATGCGAGCTAATTTCTGGACACGTTCGAGCTCCTTCTCGTCCAAGTTGTATTTTTCAGGGTTCTCTGCTGCGGCACCCCGTCGGACCCATGCTATGCTGCTGATGAGGGGACTCATGGTGAAGGTCGGATGAAGCAGAAATTTTGTTAAGCGCCCAAGAGGGGCGTCTTGAGCTCAGGGACGATGATCAATCCGAATATTTCAACGACGATCGACCATGACGAGTCTTTGCCTCAGGCGTGCTGCCATAACGAGCCCACTGAGACTATATCAGACACGGACTCTATTTAGTTCTGCCCCTAGACGAGATGCTAGTACAGAGTCGACTGAAACTGTCGAGACGCGAGTACGAGACTGGATCTCAAAAATCATGGTTAAAACGCATGTTCAAGAGGATCGAATAGACCCATACAAACTTCAGCTGCTGGACCTCACACTTCCCCCATTTGGAGGCCCTAGTAAACTTTCTACTCGTCCAGAGCCCGGCACAATAATTGTTCCTGGCACTGAGCTTACATTCTTCCCTCCACTTGTCCCAACAGATGCACTTTACCCAGACGGAACCGACCCATCATATTCATCCCCGGCGCCGTTCTTCAGACGCATGTGGGCGGGTGGAGAGTTTGCGTTCGACCCACACAACGAGCTCAGAGTGGGACAAGAGTTGCGATGCGTAACCACCGTAGAAGATGTCCAACTCAAGGGATGGGAAAAGGCACGAGAAAGTGGGACACTGAGCAACGATACAATGGTGTTTGTCAAACAGCGGAGAGAGGTAGCCAACGAGCATGGGTTCGCAGTCGTCGAACGACGCACGCATGTGTATCGACCAGAGCTGTCCGGGCTACCGAGCTCTGAAGTAACTGGGAAGAAAAAAATTAGTCTTCATTCGGGTAAGCAGACCTTTTTTGATGAATGGCTATTTTTGACTGTCCATCGTGTAGAACAACTACCTCCTGACGAACAGTTCACATTTACTCCGTCCGCCCACACCCTCTTCCGATTCTCTGCTCTGACCTTCAACTCTCATCGGATACATCTCGACCCAATTTACTCTGCTCAACAAGAAGGCTATGAAGGTAAGCCAATCACGTCCGCCCAATTGTTTAGTTTCTTCCTGATCGTTGTTTTACAGACCGGCTAGTTCATGGCCCACTTACCGCCCTCTTACTCCTACGATTTGCTCATTTCAAAACACCCTCAGAGAAGCATATAGCGGCATTCAAATATCGTGCGACCCATCCCCTCGTGGTGAACCATCCACTAACGTTAAACCTACGATGGACGAACGAGCGCACAGGTGCAGAGGTATGGGCGACGAGCGATACTGGGGTTGTCGGAATGAAGGGGTCTGTTGTATTCACCTGACAAGGTAACCTGCCTCTGGGATTTGTACATTATTGTTTATCGACCGATTTTGACTTGGGGTGTATCCCGGCGCTTAGCGCATACAACGCAACTTGAGTGTGATAAAACTAGTATTTGTGCATGAAGGTAATCAACAAAACCCAAGAGTGGACGGAAAACATGTGGATGTACAGTGTAAATTCATAAGGAAATCATTAGAAGACAGCAGAAAATAGCTTCACACGATTCACGACGCTTGAGCAAATGCAATGGCCACGTTCTGGGTAAAGCGAGTCAGCTCTGGCAAATTGCCTTGTGGTAGCGTTTCGACTTACCTCGGAGTGGCTCAAGGACAACAACACCTTCTCGATTCCGTTTTCACCGGCAGCCTTCTTCGCATCACCGTGCAGGGTAACCGATGGGACGCCATTCTCGTCGGGCAGAATCTCGATATCAGACATCGCAGCTCCGGCACCCTTGGACTTAACACCGAGCGCCTTGAAAACAGCTTCCTTGCCAGCCCAGCGTGCAGCAAACGATGCTTCGGGGTGGGGTTGTGAGCGGCAGTAGGTGGCCTCGGCGTCAGTAAAATTGCGCTTGACGAATGTCGGGTTGTGCGATGGAACAGCGGAAATGAGCTCTGTTGGAGGGTTAGAACAAGTGGGGGATTACAGTGAAGCGAACATACCTTGGTCGACACCGACACCCTTGGCATCACCTCCCAAACCCTTCAATGCGTTCGACAATACATCTTGATTCTCCTTGGCGACCTGAGGGGTGCGGTTGAGCTTCTTGGGGAACGAGAACTCTCCAGTCTTGTCGAGCGTCGTGCGGGCCAACGGGTTGAGAAGCACTTCACCCTCAATCTCGGGTGCGAATGGCGGATGCTCTTTGATCTTGACGAGGCTGTTGGTGGTCATCATCTCACTCATCGCCTTGTAGCTTGCCAGAGCACGCGTGCGGTTGCGCTCCACGTAGGACGAGTATTGCGATGCGCCAATTGCGGCAAACAGGAAACGAGGATGAAGAATGAGAGCAGAGCCGCCAACTTGGCCGAAACCGAAGGAAGTCATGAGGCCAGCCTTGATGCCATCGGTGTGGATGGACCTCGACGGGAAGACTAGGTATTCGAAATCGCGAAGTGCAGGATCAACGTTACTGGAGCGCATATTGTCAATCTGGGTCTCTCGGATAGGCGTGGAACACACTTACTCGGCGTTGCGATTGCCTGGAATGATACCCGAATTGATACTCTGGCAAAGGCCGAGTAGCATCCATGCGGCGGCGGCGCCCTTGGGGTGACCAGTGAGGTTCTTCTGAGCAATGACGGGAACGGCGTTTCCGGGAGTGCGCTGGATCGCAGTAAAGATGTC
This sequence comes from Ceratobasidium sp. AG-K, assembly GCA_037039685.1. NCBI lineage: Eukaryota > Fungi > Basidiomycota > Agaricomycetes > Cantharellales > Ceratobasidiaceae > Ceratobasidium > Ceratobasidium sp. AG-K. Next base: position 1,315,145 of record JAWNGF010000002.1, read on the forward strand.
ATTGTACACATGCGGCTCGTTCAAATCCTGCGGAACCATTAGCAAGCGAACCTCAGAAGCTTGAGTATAACTTACGTTGGCCTTGGTGCTCGTGCCGTGGATGGAGATTACGCCAATGTCATCCGCGGTCAAACCCCATACAGCCAATGCGCGGCGAAGTGGAGCGATGCGAGGATCGACGCCTTCCAACATTCCGTAAGTTGCGAGAGCATCCTTCTCCTGTCGTGCTGCTTCGTTCTCAACTTCTGCGACGAGTTCGGCTGCATCGGGGTCGTCCTTGAGAGTCTCGAGTTCGTTTTCCATCCATTCTGCAATCTGCTTTCGGCGGAACGCGAGTTGACGTGCGCGGTAGTCGATGTCGAGCATACGGAGCGGTTGCTTGGGAGTGATTTCGCGGGCGACAGAGAGTACTCCACGACCAGGAGCAGGAATAGAGCGGCCGGCCTTGTCACTGACGCCAAGGAGTGAGGGGAAATATCGGGCATCGACCAGAAATAAACTCACGTAGACGTCGAAGTAAATGCGACAATGCTCTGAATTGCACAGCCCATCTCGAGTGCCGTCTTTGCGCTCATGAGAACCTGGACACCGGTGCCTTGCGCCTCCATGAACTTCATAACACTATTAGTATATATGGCTCGACTGATAGGAAAGGGCACTTACCCCTGCACGAGTGCTAGTAGTTGGGCGCGAGAACTCATTAGGCTCACGACCCATTGCAAACTCGGTCTCGGTATTGCTTGTAGCCTTCATGTTGGCAAACTCGAAGGAGCCTTCCTCGCTGAAATCGTCGAATCCTCCAGCGATCATCACCTTGGCCTTACCCGAGAGGATAGTGTCGCAAGCAATTTCGAGGGATTGAAGAGCGGTCGCGCTGTATGGCAAGTTAGAGTGGGATAGATGGGTTATATGCGAGCTGATCTTACCAAGCGCCGACGGGGATCTTGATCGGACCACTGGACGATAGTAGGAGCAAGTTAACCCAGCCAGCGACGGTGTTGATGAAACTATAGGGTTACGAGCAAGTCAACATCTGACGAACGGAAGAGTGCACAAGAGACCCTTGCTTACGTCTCTTGCAAGATGTCCTTCTGTACGTCCTTCTCCTCACGGCGGTCCTTGAACATGGCGGCCAAGCTTTGCATTCCTCCCATGCCACTTCCCAAACTGGAGCCAACCTCAGACGGGTGCACATGCTTGTAGAGTTCGTACGGGTCGGTGATGCCAGACATGATAAGCGCTTCAGCGGTGCAGACGAGAGCCCAGAGGGCGGTGCGATCGGTTTGGCTGATGATATCTTGAGGAATGCCATACCGTCCAGCGTCCCATCCGGTGGGGATTTGCCCGGCAACGAGGCGGTCGAATTGGAATGCCTTTGGAACGAGGACACGAGCACCCTTCTTGAGCTTGACAAAGTATTCTCCCGAGTCTTGAGCCCAGATGTCGCATTTCTCTCCGTGCTCGAGCTTGAACTTGCGTGCCTCCACTTCGGACACTTCAAGCGGCTCCAAGTCGTGGTTGAGTTCGATCTCCTGGTGGAAAACCTTCTTCTTCGGATCGTATCCCTTGAAAAGCTCTGGCTCTGTGACATGGTTAGCATATATGCGATAGGTAAACGTACGGATACTCACCGATAAGGCGAATTCCAGAGTGCTCGAGGATATCTTTCTCGTACTTGCCGCGAACGTCCTTGTCATCAACAGGATCTCCAGACTTCGTGTCGACCCAACCAACGTAGAGGGTTCCATTCTTGAGGCGTCCGTCAAAGTGCTTGATATAACCCATCATCCACGCCATTTCAATGCATCCTTCGATCGAGAACTGGCCACGCGCTTCCATCTCCCAGCGGGTACGAGAGCTACCCCAAGGTCCAACCTCTGCGAAGCCCGTCACGACGATAACCTTGTCGAGATCCACCATGCCCTGGAGCTTGTTCAACTGTTCAAACGCGCTAGGAGCCTCGAGTTGGGGGAAGCTAAACTTGTGGTTCGCACGCGGCGTCACGGTCACAGTCTGAAGCGCACGCTCGGCCTCGGTTCCGTTGACGGTCTTGAAGTCTGCGGCATTGTCTCGAGCGATTGCACGGCGAAGTTCACTCTGGTGGTTGATCTCGAGGCGAATCTTGGTAGTAATCTCCGCAAGGTCAGCGAGACGGTCCATGCCACCGTTAAGATCGGCCCAAATAGGTTCGACTTGTGTGATGCTGAAGAGAAGAGGATGCATGAGGCCGAGGATGTTGAAGGCCATCTCGTTGGCAGAGAAGGTGCGAACGCCGTAATTCTCGAGTTGCTGGGCGACGGTATTGGTTGCACCCATTAGACCGGTTCCACGAGTCCACCTAAACGTGCGTTAGATCAGTACGGGACCAGGTCATAAAATGACGACTTACCCAATAACAGCGCCAGCAAGACACAAGTACTCGCCCCAGGATTCAGATGCCCAGCGTTGGAAGAGGGTCTCCAATGAGATCTTGGACTCGGAGTACAACCCATCGTTTCCGAAGAGACCGTGGTTGGGTGAGAGGGGCAGGATAACTTGCGTAGGACGGGTTACGATTTGCCTCGATGCCTTCTTCGTCTTGATGGCGCCGAGTAAGCGAAGCAAGTTGACCAACATGACGCGGTGTGCGAGTTCGGAGCGATCGTCAATACCGTCGATTTCGCGGCCGTTCTCTGGGATCGCGGCGAATGGTAGAACGTAGTCGAGATCCATGCCGAGGTTGGAATAGACATAATCGACGAGAGCCTCGACGTCTTGCTTGGAGCCTTGGTTGAAAGGGACAACCGTGAGAGACGAGCCGCGGCTACCGCACTGGTGGTAGATGCCCTGGTAATACTCGACAGATGCGCGGCTATAGCGAGAAGTGGTGATAACGACGCGAGCACCACCTTGGAGCAGCCCCTTGAGAATTTCGACACCAATGGAACCCTTTCCGACGCCAGTGAGCAAAGCATTCTTGTCCTTGAACGAGGTACCAGAGGACGCGATTTCGTTGAGAACGTCGAGATAAACACCCGTGAGATTGTTGCTGTACTCCCAGTTGTTGCCAACCTTGCGCTTGAGATGGAGCAGAGGGATCTTGTCGGCGGAGAGCGAGGTAGCCTGCGAAACTTGGGGGCGAAGGAACTGGGAAGACGCGCGACGTGTCCTGGCTACGGGACGTTCATGTCTAGACTCGGGGCCTTTGCGGAGGGAACGAACGACGCCATCGTAGAGAGCTTTGATGCGGCTCTTCTGCTCCTCACTGATCTCGGATTGGGACTTGACGACACCCCAGAGCTTGACAACGTCGTCGTGGACCTTTTGGATGTTGACATTGCCAGGGATATTGTCGCCGCTGGCCATTTCCTCGACATAGGCTTCTAGTTTGCGCACACCCTCTCGCACGACCTCGGAGTAAATGATATCGCCCTTCTCGTTGACCTCGGTCTTGGGAGCAGTGGGGAACGTCACTGCAAAGAATTTCAGACAAACGGATCAATAAACTATGAGCAAACGCAACGTACCATCACGATAGAGAGGCGGCTGTCCGATGACTTCTCGGCAGTTGTCGATGAGTTGCTGGCCGAACCCTTTGGCGAGCGCGTAGTTCTCCCCCTTCTCCGGGTGGCAGTTGTCGATATAGAATTGCATGTACTTGAGGAGAGCGGGGTCTGCACGGTTCATGATGGCGATGCAGCGTGAAGTGATTTCGCGGTCGACGGTGGTGAGGCGGCCGAAGATGATGTCGTACCACATGAGGAGTGCGTCCTGTCGAACCCAGTTCCAGGAAGAGTTGAAATGGCGGGCCTTGAGAGGCTCGAAGACGGGCTGGATTCCTTGGATGTACGCGTCGCCGTGTTCCTTTGCGATATCGTCGAGCTTGGCCTGGAGTGCGGCAGCGTTCTCCTTCTCTTCGTCGTGTGCACGAGCGCCAGCACGAGAATCACGCTTGAGGTAACGCATGTAGAGCTCGACGTGCTGAGCGGCGAATAGCTGTTGCTCGGCCTGGAACTTTAGGAATTCTTCCGAGTTCATAACTGCACCTCCGCTGGCCGCAGCGCCTCCGGCACCACCTCCTGACGACAACGAGATCCCGGCTTGCTTGGCGTATTCTTGAGCGACAGAGTCGAGCCATGACTTGGCCTCGGCCTCGGAACCTAGACGCTTCGCGGGCTCCATCGTCACACCGAGTAAGAGCGCGGCATCGGAGCGAGCAGGTCCTAGGCCCCAGGTCTTTCCGAGGTGCCCTTTGGCTACGGTAACGTTGAACCCTCCAGGCATCTTGCTGCCGATGAGGCGGGAAACCAAGCCGTTTGTATGCTTGCCGAGGGCACCGGTATATCCCACGCTCAAAGCGGCACCGAGTTCGTCTAGTGGAAGCTCTTCACCCTTTTCAGGCGCGGACGAGAATTCGAGCTGAAGATCGCCCAAGATTTCGTTCTGGAGAGTTGATTTACCGCCGACTAAGTCTTTGATGGCCTTGCTAATTGGCACCTCGTCGACCTTCTTCTTGAGTTTCTGTGCAATGATGACACGAAGGGTATCGACAGCCTTGAGGGGCTCATCAGGAATAGCAGCAGCAGAGCCTCCGGCAGGTGCGGCGGGCGCGGCAACGACTGGAGCGGCAACGACTGGAGCGGGTGTAGCAGTAGCTGGGGTCTCGACAACGGTTTGCGTAGGGGCATCGACGACCTCGTCCTCAAATTGGTAGTAAATCTCCTTCGGGTTCTTCGCATGACAGAGGATTTGGCGGACGCGACTGACAGAGCCATCGGCGGCCTCGAACTTGGCCTTGAGGGTACGGGTGGCCATTCCAGTGAGAGTCGGTCCAGGGCCCAGCTCGACGAGGCGCTCGAAGTTGTAATGGGTGAAAAGGAGGTCTTGAGTCTGGATCCAGCGCACGGGAGAGGCGAACTGGTATGCAAGCAACTCGACGAGGATGGTATATGCGAGCTTCTGGCGTTGTTCGGGCGAGTCCCAGTTGTCGCGTTCCCAATTCCTCAGAACCTTGTCGAGACGAGGCGACGACGTCTGGTCGTAGATAATCTGTGCATACTCCTGGGTGACTTCGAACGGCTTGGCGATAAGGTTGGGAATGTATTTGCCGATGAGCAGATCAGGATTGAGGTGGAGTGGGTTGATCTTCTTGGAGAGGTCTAAAAACGATGAGCTTCAAATCTTAGTAGCCCATGACGGTACTTACATGCGCGGAAAGGCATGACACCAGCCCAGAGGTAGCGCGAATGGAACGGTACGTCGATACCAGGCAGAGGTATAGTAGCGAACCCTCGCTCGAGCTTGATGTAGCCTTCAGCCTTTTGCTTCTCCTGAGCCTTCTCGAGGCAACTTGTGATAATGTCCTTGAGCATCTCCTTGACTTGCTCGACGGTGAAATCCTCAGTGAGCTAACCAACGGATTAGTCGAGTTACGCCAGATAGATATATAAAAAACTAGAGCACCTTCTGGATGTCGATCTTCTTGATTTTCAGGTAGTTCAGCACGTTCGTCAAAGTTTCGAGCGCCAGAAGTTCTCCAGCGCAGACGTATTGTTGACCCTAGAAACCATGTTACCACAAATCGCTTGGGAGTACCGACACAAACATACCTCTACGTTGTAGTTGACAATTTCGAGTAGGAGGCTCGTCTGGTGCGACACGGTGTCGACGACTTCGCGCAGAGCGGCGTCATTGAAGCTCTTGCCAATGCGACTCGGGTTGACTGCGCACATGGCGTAGTTCGAACGGTTGTGCTCGTCACGCTCTACGGCGCGTTGCATGGTGATACCGCGGTAGAAGACAACATCGACGAGGGCGGAAATTGCGAGGACGTCGGCGATCGACGCGAGGGCAGAGTATTCTCCAAGAGAGTGCCCCGCGAACGCACAGTCCTTTTGCACGAGACCCTTGGATTTCATATCTTCGAACGCCGCCTTCTCAGTCACAACAAGCGCGATTTGGGCGAATTGGGTGGCAAACAGGAGACCGTTGGGGTGGCTGAATGTGTATTGAGGCGTACGAGCATTGATGTCTGCGAACAGGGGAAGCGTCTTGACGTTGCCGTCCTTGTCGGTGGTGTCGTAGGACATGGCCATGTAGCGTTGACGAATGGCTTGACCCTTGATACCACCGAAGTGGATCGTCTTTTCCTTGGGGTTATTCTTGACAATGTCAACGATCGAGATACCATAGACGGCGAGAAGATGGGCGTCGGCAGCTTCCCAAACGGCGCGAGCAGCGGGCGAGTTGTTGTAGAGTTCCATACCCATACCAGGCTCTTGCGAACCTTGGCCAGTGAAGACGTAGGCAGTCGGAACCTGAGCGACCTCGGCGGTTCCGCTCAAGACGCGTTCGCCGCGCTGGTTACTAGTCTCGACCTTGATCGCCAAGTTTCCATCGCGCATTCCATAGTGAGTGAGCTTGACCGTTAGTTCATCGCCAGGAAGGACCATGCCAACGAAGGAGACATCGTAGCTGGAAAGGAATTAGCGCTGTATTACATAATTCGGGCGCATAGACTTACTGGAGGACGCGCTCGGGTCGACCTTGCGCGACGACATTCTCAACATGCTTGCGTGTAGCAGCGCTCGACCAGAGACCGTGGGTGATTGTACCAGGAAGAACGGCGTAGTCGGAGAAGTACGGGTTGATATGGATCGGGTTGAAGTCGCCAGAGATCTTGGAGTAGGGCTCGTTCGTGGCCGGGGCAATAAAGGACGAAGAAACGGCAGAAGAAATAAGAGAATAACCGTTGCCCTCGAGCTTCTGGACCTCGCCTTGGACCTCGCCGTGACGGGAAAGATAGGAGGTTACGGGGTTTCCATGGGCGTGGCCGGTGGAGTAAGAGATAGTCGCAACCTTAGTGAGCTCCTTGAGTTGATTGCGGATGTATGCGTTTCCCTCGACGGAAACGGAAGAGAACGTCGCCTTGGCCTTGTACTTGTACTCGCTCTTGACCTTGAATATCAACGTGGTATCGGGCTTGAGCGGCTCAGAGTCGTTGTCCCACTCGAACCATTCCTTGGAACTCAGCACGCCAACCTTGACGGGCGAATCGATCTTGACGACATACTCGGGCTCCTCGACGATATCAAACGTATTCTGGTAGTCGGTGAATGCACCGCGATAGAGGAACGAAGAGGTAACCTCGATGACTGGCTTGCCATCGCGCAACACGAACCCGGTGACCTTGACCGTCTTGCCGCTGTCGCTATTAATCACGGACGCAATGCGCGCCTCGGCCTTGCAGACATCTCCGACGTATAATGGGCTTGCGCCTTCAACCATCTTGAAACCGTTCGAGAGGTGAACGAGCTTGAGGAGGTCCCCGTCGACCGACTTGGGGAAGATGGCCTTCATGATAGCCTGCCAGCCGGTAACGATAGCAAAGTCCATTGGCGCTTGCGCGCGCTCGTTCCGAACCGACTTGAATTGCTCGCCCTGGTTTCCGACGACGGTGCAGAATCGCTCGACAGTCTCAGTGGTGATCGTGACTTCGGGCCCGGTAAATGTATCGCGAATGTCAATCTCGGGGAGGGTCTCGTTGTCGCCGAACCACAGCTTCCAGTAGAACTCCTTGATGCGCCAGTTACGTCCTTCGCTGACTTCATGGATCGGGGCATAGCCCATGTCAGGCTTGTAGTCGAAAGCGAGCTCGAGGGGGATGCTGGAGCCGGTACGCTCTTCGAAGATGGTAAGCGAGATGCGCGACGACTTGGGGTCAAATGTGAGCTCGACGGCCTTGAAATTGGGATCGTGGACGCCGTAGGAACGTGCTCCGCCAGAGACAGTGATTTGGGAGGGTTGTCCGTCCTTGAGCTGAATCGAAACGACTTGACCCTTACGGGGAGCGAAGATGCGCTTCAGAGGGTTGTCGACGTATGCTCCGCCTTGAACGACGTTTGTCGAGGTAAGCACGGCCCGCAGCCACGAGACCTTGGGGCCAGCGAGGAGCTCCATCCACGCCGAAACGGGAGGCAAGGACTTTCCGAGAGTAAGCTTCGCACCAGCCTCGGTCTCTTCGATCTGGATATCGTGTTGCTCGACGATACCAATAGGCTCGACAGCAGGAGGGGCGCCAATGTAGTCGATGGTAGGAACTTTGGACTCGTCGCCGCCATAATATTTGTCGAGGAACTTGGAAACGAGACCGGAGGCAACATTGTCGAGCATGTCCTTGATTGGCTCGTCCGCGACCTTGGCATGCTTGACGGCAACAGGACCTTGGAGAATGCACACGCGCTGAGGATCTTGGTCGAAAACGGCTTCGATGTCTTCTGCCGCCCAGAGAGAATCCTAAATAGGGCTATCAGCATACATCTGGCGCCCACCGTCAGTCGATATACCTTCTTGAACCACACCTCAAAGCTTGCATCCAAAACGGGAATAAATGGTACGGGCTTCTGTCCGGGGCGTTGCGCAATCGCAAGGAAGTACGCCTTGTCCTCGGCCGCAAGGAGCTGCTCACTCGCCAGCGGGTACGTCTTGAAAAATTCGTCCAGGAAGGACTTGGGCACATCGAGTTCGGTATAGGATTGCAAAATAGACGCCGAACGGCGGACATCGCCACCAGCGAATCGCTCTTCGACGCGACGGAGCCAGTCACCAACAAGATTGCGGAGGGAACGGTCGACCCAGCGGGTTTCGTGCTCGACGTACATGAGGCGGACCATCCGGCGGACGACTTCTTCGTAGGTCATGTCTGCGATATCGCCCACGACGCGACCGTCACCCTTTTGCGCGAACCAGGGCTTGGCGAAATCCTTGTTGAGCTTCTCGATAACCATATCCTTGTTCTGCGCCAGCCATGCCGCGCGCTTCTCCTTTGCAAGCTTGAACACCGTATCGTCGAATTCCTTCCAGAGCTTGACAGCGCGGGTCGCGACCTTGTGGATCGGCTCGCCCAACTCGGACTGGACGGTCAGGATACCACCCGTCTCCTTGGAGTAGGTACCTTCCCACTTGGAGTCGTCCACACCGGACGCAGCGACGATCAAATCCTTGACGCTCTTGCTCGTATGCGCCTCCTTGGCAACCATGACACGGCTCGCGAACAATACACCGTCAAACGGCATGGGCTGGGCACCAAACTGGGCACTCCACTCTCCGCTCATGTAAGGCCAGACGTCCTCGGATCCGCCGAATCCAGAGCCAGCAACGAGTGCAATATTGGCCTGCTGCCTGATCGAACCATATGTCGACAATATGGGCTGATGGAAATCTTCGCACGAGTGATGACCGCCTGCGCGGCCGCCGGTCCACTGGAGGATAATTGGGAAATCGGGGTGCTGAGATGCAATATTGACGACCTGGCGGATGCCATCGACCGAGCCGGGCTTGAACGCAACGTGACGAATACCAGCCGCGCGGAGCGCATCGATGATCTCCTTGGCCTTCTCGGTGCTTGGAATGCCCGCAGCGACGCAAAACCCTTCGGCTGGAAGACCTTCGCGGCGCATCTCTTGCCAGAGCGGGAACTGGAATCCGAATTGGCGCTGATTGATATAGAGTGCATTGAGAGTGAGGCCAACGCCAGCCGGGATCTGGGCTTGAATTTCGGCGACCTTGGCACGGAGCGCAGCGGCGTTGTAATGTCCACCTCCCGCGAGCTCGACGTGGTAGCCTGCGCGAAGAACGGCAGAGACGAATCCGGCCTTGACAGTCGTGGGAGTCATGCCAGCAACCATGATAGGAGGCTTGCCAAGCAGGCGAGAGAACGGAGTATCGAGTTGAACTTTGCCATCGCTAACTCTCGTCTGTTAGTCAAATTCACGGAACCGGGAGAGCTAACCCACCTAGTCTTGACGAGTCGAGGCGTCCACTTCTTGGACCACCAGCTTTCGCGCCTCACATTGGTTGCGTCGTAAATTTCCGCGCCGTTCTTGCCCTTCTCACCAACAACTACAACACGAACGCCACGCCCATCCAATCCACGGGCGGTCAAACTTCCGATTCCACTCAAGCCGCCAGTACCAAAGTCGATCGCGTGAGTCGCGGTCTCGGGGAATGCAGTTGCCTTGGCCCATTGGATTGGGAGCGAGAAGACCTGTTCGCAAAGCGAGCGAGTGAGCGAAGTCGAAACTTCCCGCAAGTCGGCGCCTAACAACCGGAATCAATCCCTGATTTGTCCCGAGATAAGATATAGTGCTTACCCGTTTCGGTATGATAAACGGCAATCCCAAGATCCTTCGCGTTCCACAATTCTTCTCCAAGGTCCGCAAGCGCCTTTTCCGTGGCACCATCCAGGTAGTGCGAGTGATACGGAACACCGACGACCAGGAATCGAACGTTGAATACTGCCTTGCGCTGCGAAAACGGAATCTTGCTCTGGTCCAACCCGCTTGGCGCGCGAACTTTGCGCAGAGCCGTCGCAAGACCATACAACGCACGAGGGGGGCCAGTCACGACAAATGCGCGCGAGCCGTTGTAGAGCGAGATGCCCAGCTGAGAGTTCTTGGGTAGGTGCTTGTTAACGCCGGCAATGTGCTTTTCAAGTTGGGTGAGCGGGAGGCCCGACACGCTGAGCATGGGCGAAGGGACGCCTTCACCGCCATCGACAGAGTCTTGGACAATGCTCGGCTCGACAGCGAGGACTGGGAATGCCTCTTGGCCACGAGCACCAACCCAAACAAGCCATCGAAGGGCCTTGGCAGAGTTTTCGGCGAAAGATTCAAGCGAAGTCGAGGTAGCTGCGACGACGGCAGAGAGGATGCCTTGTGAGTGGCCAGTCGCGCCTTTGATGCGTTCACGAAGACCGCCCGGTGCAAGTGCAGAGACGGAGCATACGACGAGGTATTGTACGAGTTGGGTGAGTCCGATAACCGGGAACGACACTGGGACCGAAGCGAGATACTCGGTGGGCGGAACGGGGACCGAGCCGTCGAGCCAACCAAGAACGTCGAGTCCGTGGATGAAAAAGGTGAGGTTCTTCTCTTCCGCAGACTTGCTAAGAGGAATGAGGACATCGTGGGTCATTTGCGCGATATACGCATGGACATATGGCTTGTAGATTTCGTAAAGCGACTTGAGCTCATCAAAGTAGACCTCGTTGGTACCTTGACCGCCGAAAAGTGCGTAGATTTCGGCTTCGCCAGAGACGGCAGCATCAAGGAGTGCGGATTGGGGCGCTCGGGGCACCTGATCCGGAACATGCGCTTCGAGCGCGCTAAGTGCCAAAAAATACGCCGAAAGGACTCTTTTGCGAACGTCCGAGTCAAAAGTCGCAGCGAGTGAGTGGATATCGCGCTTGGACAGGAATGTAGAGGTGAAATGGGCGGTAGCCGCCTGGAGGACTTGAACGCGCGCGTTGATTGACTGGGCGTCGGCACCGATTTTTGATGCAACCGACCCGAGAAAGGCGGTCGCGAGTTCAACCTGGATCTCGAGTGCTGCTGCGGGGTTCTCCGCGGGCTCATCCTCGGACTGTTCTGGTTGGGCAATATCGAGGGGAACGTATTCATGCTTAAATTCTTCACGGAGAACTTCGGCAGCAATCCAAGCGCTGCCAGTCGCGGGGACAGGGAAGGAGATCTATAGATGTATGCGTATCAATAGTTAGACTTGGGTGTAGGGGATGAGCCTATTAAGGTAGGAAAGTTCGCGTACCCTTGCTGTCCCCGCTTGAATAATAAGTGGTCGAGTAGTAATTGTATCCTCGGCGCCCGCAATGGGCTTGCCGTTGGGGGGTGACATGGTAGACCTATGCAGGTATAATTTTGTGCCTCCGAACTACGCGCAACTGTCTGTATTTCGATTAACATCGAAATGGCCGCATTGAAGAGTCAACTTACACTAGGAGAGGACTCTAAGTGCCCTGCAGTCGCAACGTCTAGGAGAGGTCGAATAGGGAACTGGGGCCCGCACATTGGCTATATATCCGCGTTTTTACCCCAACGCCCCTTGGGGCGGACCCTGAGCACTCTCCGACGCGTGTCCCCAGCTGTAGTATATCCTTACATACTCCCCACTACAAATTATTTCTCATCATCAGAGGATTTTCGGCCTGCCGTACCCATTTCGATGACAATTAACATTGATACATTTTCCCCAACGGTGATGCGCGGTCTATGTATGCTATCCGCTCCTGGGGTCTCTGTCTGCCGCCGGCATCTTCACCTCGCGCCTCGAGGAGCTGATGGAGCCAGATGAAATCCCCCTAACAGATTCATCTTGCCCACTGCCGCGATCTCTTTTCAGCTATGGATAAAAGACAACATGATATATTAATTACCATTTCGACGGCCCCGCGCGGGTTGTCCCGGAGACGAGTCTGGCGCGCTCCCGCCCCAACCAATGATCGTCCGCCTGGCCCCAATCGGACGAAGGCCTGACTAAGGCCATGTAATTCGTTACTTGTTTTATGGGGTTACGTTACACCGTGGCTCTTAGCCACGCTTAAATTGGCAGGTCTTTGTTCGTCGTCCAGCATGATGTCGGGGACGAGATCATGTTCGCCATAGGCGAAGTGGCTGTGAACCAACCTGAGCATCAAGAAAACGACTCGGCGAGCATCGGTGCACGGCTTGGGGAATGAGGTGAGCAGCAGGCTGCTGATCTCCTGGCAGCCCAGGGGACGGCGACGAGTGGTGAGGACCGGGGTGAACATGGTAGATGTGATTGGCATTGTGATAGATGTTTGAGAGTTTGAACGTTGGGAAGTTTGAGTGCTTGGAAACTGGAGAGAACCTCGACTCGTAGGGATACGGGTTAAGATTGGGGATCCAACATGGCGACATCGAGGTTTATATGCCTTGTGTTTATCGTGGACGGAGGTGTATGGTCCGTGAGAGCGTGCCATTCACGGACCCAACGACGGCTTGGCGAAAGCGGATGTTCGTGGAGTGTTTTGTTTACTGTCTCTCCGTTACTCTGCGTGAGCATGGCAATATGGGTGCCTGGAGAGAGCCAGCTCGATTCCGAGGGAGCGGGAGAGACAGGTAGTGGCTATGATGTGAGCCACGTGAGGGCGAAGACAAAGATCCCAAAGTCGCGGAGTTAGAAATTGGTAATAACAGCTCTGTCTTCTCGGTAAAGTGCGAGACGATTGTTGTTACTCCGAGTCGTAAGCTTGTGAACGTGCGCTGCTCAACATCTACATCAACGGGGCATGAACCTAACTGCATTAGATAGGTGCCGAGTGAGTTGCCATGGAAATCTTTGCGTCTCTGAAGTCAAAAGCCAAGGGTTACTACACATATTTTCCTCCCTGCTGGTGGCAGCCCGGTCAAAGCTTGACCGCGCTACCTGTTACAATATTGCGCATCTTGTGACAAGCTTCAGTACTCCTTAAATAGGCAAGCCTTTGTTCGTCTTTGTTTGCCAGCCGCTACCACATCTCTTCCACATGCTATTTAAGTACACTTTAGAGACGCGCTTCAGTCTACTGCTTCAGTCCATTTATCTGGCCTCACTACCTGGAGTCCACCCCACTTGGACGGTTGAAGTGAACACGCCATCTTCATCATTTGACTTAAACAGCCGCGACTTCTACAGTAATTCCCAACGCTTTCCCTACTTTGTTGCCAGTAACTTGCCGCACACCACTCCGGCTTCCATCTTAGAGCACATCTATTTTTGCGATCAATGCAAATTTACGGGGTTGCTGGCGACGCACTCCAGTCTGAAAGGCGTGCTACTAACGTCCCTGATTATCTTAATCATGTATCTTAGCCCCGCGGTTTTTAGACATGAAAATCGGCTATTGGTATTCTTATAACCTGACTCGCCCGAAATCCTTTCCGAAAGTCCGCAACGTGATTCTTACTTTCCACGAATCGACGCCGGGAGTCAATGCCGAGGCTACCGAGACGATTACATCCTATGATCCCTGGCGTGGTGTTTCCGTCCCTTCCGCTATCCGCTTTCCCAATACTTTAGGCGGGCGTCCTCCTGTACTTAGGACACGCACAAGTTTCATGCCGGAAGGGTCATCAGAAACTCTCATAGTCATGAGCACAGCTGTCGAACCAGCCGTTAGCTCCACAAGGACGCGTGAGTTCATATCCAAAATCTGGCTAGAGCATTGGTTAAGTTAGCTTCCTCTTCAGTGTTCTACAAGCCTGCCATATCCGTATGCTCGCGATTTTATAGACTTTCTCCAACTTGACATTGCTGCGAACAAAGAGAAATACCTCGAGACTGAGTCAAGGGTTTCTGAAGATCGTGTAAATCGAGCCGACGCGTCCTTGGCCTCTCTGGAGACCACCAAGCAGGTGTACGAGGAACTTCGAGTGCCTTCATATCGCTTGGCTTTCAGCACTGATATCGAACAAACACTGAAGGACTTGACGAATTCGTTCCACGATCTGAGTCAAAGTATAGGTTGGATCGAAGAGAAACCTCTCGCAACGGAAGTTAGGGTTGCTTACCTCGAGGCCGAGAATGAGTACTTGTAGCAAGCGTTGAAAAGTGGAGGAGTTTGATTGCATGATTAGCCGCTGGATAAATCCTATTTTGTCAAATTAGTCGAGATCGTCATCTATAATTACCGTCGGTTATCAATTTGTATCAATGCATTTAGCTTCTTGTATCGTTCGTGAAAACACTCCGACAATAAGCCTCCGCACACTCTCTGCATGTCAAAGCGGCCAAGTATCAACACAGCTCCAAGGTAATGTGATGAATTCTGCGTCGGGCCTACATTGGTTTATGACACGAGCTTGAAGCGCCGATTTAGAGCTCAACAATGAGGCACATACCGGCGGCTTCTTGACAGGCTTTTGATTAAGAACTTTATTTCCTGTGGCGATGTTGTGGCGGGGTTCAGTGCATGAAATGGCACAAGTGCTCGACTGCCCAAAGTACCAGAAACAAGCAGCGAATCTACGTTTGAAGCGAGCAATAAGGACCGTGCCGTGTGCTCGAGGTAGGCGCTGTTATACACGCCAGGTATTTCATGCGGTGTTGACCTTCTGGAAGTCTTTCATCTCGTCGTTATTCTTTTCTCGAAAAATTATAAACTAATATTCCTTTAAGACAATTCATACCAGTATGAAGCCGCAACAGATGTAGTGTAGGTATATGTGTTGCTACGCCCCATTCGCCTGAAAGTGGGGTATTGGGGAGCCATGCACATCAAATTTCAAGTCGCGTTGTCACGTGAAGCAAAAAAAAAGCGTCGTCGCGCGATTCAGTGCCTCCGGCAACTTCCGCTCACCCATATAACAGCCTCGTCGTCATCACTGCGATACCTGGACTCTATATGAACACCAACTAACCTCAATCAGCCTACGGCGACAACGCTAGCACGCGTTTTAACCCAATCTCCGCGCAGTTACCACGATGTGTCCAATGATTCTTACTTTGTTGACCGCCCTTCCTCTTGTCGCGTCAGAGCCATCACATCACGCGCTCGTCCCGCCCCAGCTTCTCAGTCAGGGGATTTTTCAAAACCATGGGACCATCATCGTAAACCATTACCCGAACCCTACTTCCCTGCTTGATCGAGAGGCTCCGAACTCCAGCTCAGGACCCGGATGGGGTGATATCGTGGCATTTGTCGTCTTCATACTCTACGCTGGGAAGCTTTGGCACCAGTCACAATTCCCGGCGAGTCATGATCTCACGCGGCGCGCCTGCCCTTTGCGCTGCCCGGGTCGCCGTCACACTGTGGAGACTGGCGAACCTAGGACTGGTAGGTGATTGTATCGTCTGTAAGGATGGCTAGTTCATTAGAAATACTCCAAACCACTTGACCCTGCCTCCCCGTGACCGCGCCGGTACTCCGCACAGTGGTCATCCGGTGAATCCTCGAGGGCGAACCTCAGCTGCTGCGGTTGCTTCCGCCGGGCCCACTTCGTACAATGTGCTATATGGTAAGTTGCCTTTACCGACGGCTTGGTGACGGGCTTGGCTAATTTTTTCTCGTTCTCAGATCAGGCCGTGTTGATCGAGGAGCCGGAGCACGACCTGGCTCACACAATTGACTTGACAAATACACAAAGTATATACAGTTTGGAGGGGATGTCTACACCTGTTTGCCCAACGCTTATGCACGTTATGTAGGTCCTACGAAACCCGAGTTTCCTCCGTCGTGGGACACGCCCGCCTACGATGAAACCGCACTGTCCCCATCCGAACCACCCACTGACCCACCGAATATTTCAACGAATGTGTCTTATATACCCTGGGCGTCTGCAGATAGGAAAACCAACAGTGTGCCCACTCCGGGCAATTCTCCTGGCAGCAAGGTCATTTTGTACCAACCGCGGCATCTCAGTTTACCCTTCGAGGACGGACGCCAACGTAGCCCGCCCAACGTAAAGAAGAGCACTCCGCTACAAACAGCTCTATACACTGGATCAGCGAGTCTTTCGATAGCGTGGTATTTCCTTGTTATTGCGGTGAACTACGATGGGGTTGAGGATCCAGAGAACGACCTACCGCTATTTCGAGATTTGCTCACACAACCCGGCGCACAGCCCCTAGATATTCATTTCGAGTCGCTCGTTGGGTCCGAAGCTACGATTCTCAGCATAACAACCAAGCTGGTCGCGATCTATCTGGAAGCCGCACGCAATACTAGTGACTCTCGGGTCCTGGTGCTGCTCAGCGGCTCGGGTAACGACGATAACCAAATGTGCCTCTCAAACGGAGAGGTCATTACGGAGAAGATTTTACGCAACTTACTAGTCAAGGTACACATGAAATCGAACGTTACTGACATAGAACCAGCACTTTTTGTAGTTGATATTTGCCGCCCTAATCGGAGCAAGCTCAGCATCCCCAGCTGCCATGTGGTGAATATGATTTGGGCCTGCTCTCCAGGCCAACGGGGATACGGCGTCGGGTTAGGAAATTTGCCCAACTCGGTTTTTCTCTTGGCCCTTTGCTGGGCAGCCTCGGATCTCCCTCAAGGTGTCCCCTCGAACTCCTGCCAAACATTCAACTTCGAGCAAGTGTTCAGGCGTCGGGTTAGGCAATTGGACAGGCTTATTCTCAGTTGTCACAACTATTGGCACTATGTTGAACCTTCGTGTGAGCAGTGCGCGAGCCCAGTCGCGCGATGCGATCCACCTGAGCCACAAGTTCCCGAAGGCGAAAGGCCCGGGGTAAGTCGATTGGCTCCTGCATGGAGTAGTCTTATCACTAATACTTACTTCCAACCTTGTAGTGGGACACGCTCATGGGTCTAGCCGAGCTGATTATGAAAAGATCACGTGAACGTGTGCTTGAAATCGTGGATGCGTTGACGGATGCCATTCGGGAATGTAGTGAATGGGAACGGCGCAACGTACGTTTACTTCCAACTGCCCACGCCCACGTCGCTGACACCACCCATTCCAGACTATTTCCGCCAAGCAAAACCCTCGAGGTGCTACAATGCCGATGTCCCAAGGCGCTGCCTAGATTTTGCCTTGACGTGAGCCACCATGACCAAGGCCGTTCTGCTGATTTTTTCCCTAGTATCCGACGTTATGTTTCCCTCACTCGTTATGCAGCGTTACAGCCTGTTTTGAAATCTCACCATATGCGCGCTCATGCGTCCGTACTTATAGCAATTTATAAAAGTACATGCCAGCACTGAACCCATCAATGTACCTACATGAGAGTGCTCTCGCTTGAGGCCATATGTGTTCAAACACGGTGCCTCACGATCCACTATGTTCATACTTTGCCCCCACTCGCTGTTTATGAAATATACGATAAAGTTACATCCCGCGCGCATGATTGACCGGCGTGTATTCGCAAGTAATTTGTGATATCAAGCCCCAAAGGACACTCACCCGAATAAGCTATATTCATGTCTCAAAAGGGGTTACCCTATGCATTTTCGGCTCCAGACTTTGAATATAATATTTCATAGATACATGCGCATATGTAGCCGAGACCGTTGATTGTGTGCATAATAGATAATTGATAAACGAAGAGGTGTTATGAATAACCAGATGCAAATAGATTTCGGGCGGGTTACGCCCCCAGCGTGCACTAAACTTTCACGCAGAGCACGGGTTGCGTCGCGCCTCGCTCGATTAGATTAGTATGCGGGCCAGCAACCTTGCGACGCAGGTCAGAGGGTACGTTAGAAACGCTCTGAGGGTAGGGTTAGTATATTGTACGCAGCGACCTTCAACGAACGTAACTTACGCTGCTTGTTTCCAAAACACGAAACAGCACCATCTTACGGCTCATTATGCTAACAATTTCTTGCACAGAATCGGGACACGCTACCACAATATCCTGTCCAAAGATACCGAGAGTATCCCACTGCGTGAAAGTCGTTAAATCAATCAAGAAAATGAATTAACAGGAGATCGCTTACCCCTGCTGACTCCCCCTCGGGAGTTTGTTCTTTGGGTGGGTCACATTTCTGACCCTGATCTGTGCATTGTTTGCATGTATCGGCGCGCTCGTGTATGCGGTCATGTACGCGCGACACAAGCCCTCCCAGCTGCTTCATTCGATGCTTGAATGCGGCTTCAAAGTTCATGGGACCAGGAGGAGCCGGGCCGTACAGGTCATATGATGCAAGGAAGAAGGCTAGGAGGAAACATGACCAGGGTACAGATTCGAATGCAAGGACGTGCGCTAGTTGACCAGGAGAGCAAGACCGAACGAGTTTTGTTTGGTTCGAGCTCACATCCGCAGGTTTGATTAGGCGTTTACCAGGGCGGCAAACGTCAGCAAGGATAAGGGACGAGATATCCGGAGTATTCCATTGCGCGTGTATCTCCGAAATCCAGGGTTGGAAGTCGTTATCGGAGATAAACTCCTGGTTCAATAAGCACATCTGCTCTGCCTCGTCTCCTAGGCCAGAGAGGAATACCAATATCCTACAGCTGTTGGAAGCGCATCCAGCCTTCAGGTACAGCGACGTGAATACTGTCTTTATTTTATTACGAGTAGCATCGGACCCGCTGACAGATTCAAGATGAATGGTTGCGAGTGCTGCACTGGACTGGCGAAGAATTTGCTCGAGAAGGGCAAGGTCGTGTTCTGGGTCCCGCACGTGACCATTATTGACCCCAATGAAAAGAACAAACCACTTGATCCCGGGCAGCAAGGAGAACCTGCTGAAGGAACCAAATAATGCTGCCTTCAGCGGAACTTGTCGAGCTGAACGCAGGACTCGGCGTTCATTGCCATGATCGTTGCACAAACTTTTGTAACGAAGTCGAGTCGGGCTATTTGTGGGTGGAGGTAGAGCATGAATGTGCGCCGTAATAGGGGTTGTACTGCTTGCGGATAAACAGCGGATTCTGGTTTGGGGGGATGCCTGAACCAAGGCGGACCGGTTCCGAGGTGAGTTGGCCACAGCTTTTTGTCAAAACAAGTATAAGCAAATTGAGTCGCTTTTCTCTTGTTGACACGCACATTTTGCTTCAGCATGGTCCTGTTCACTTCTAGCACGTCTTGGCGGCAAGGGAGTTCGTGTATTGCATACACCTAAATATTTAGTGTAGTATTTGAGATTATGTGGCGATACAACTATTGACTCGATACCCTTACCGGGAAGTGCACTGCGAGGCGAAGGAAAGCTGTCAGTAGCTATTGCCGTAGCAGAGTTCCGGCCCCGCTCATTCGGCGATTGAATATAATCCTTGTGTCGAACATCAACTACATTGAATGAGAAGAGGGTAGGATGGAAATCTAACTAAGCCAGACTCAAGCAAACAGGGTGAGAATGGTACTGACCAGCACTCGACGCAGTCTGCAAAGATAAAACTGGCCTATTGCGTTTCGGTGTAGAGCGTAAAAGACGTGCACTCTTGGTTTGATTCACAGAAGCTCGAGTCGAGAATCCGCGGGATTTGATCAATACATAAATCGGGAGTGCGACTGTAATCACAATCCACCAATTGTCGAGTTGGTTATATGCGCGTTGGTAGCCAGAGGAAACGTCTAGCATCTCTCGACCGGGCTTTGTAGGATCGTCGCCACCACCGTGAACGGCGAGCCTCTGGCATTCTTCAAGTCCCTGGGAGGAAAGTAAACACGCCGTAGCCGCGATTTCGGGTGGCGCGAAGAGCAGATTCATGGTAGCAGAAAATGCCATATGTAGTGGTTTATTGGAGAACAACCGCGGGTGCATCCTAAGGCTTTTGCCCCCGCCTCGAGGCAGGGGGGTGAAGCAACGTGGTTTACCCCACGTGTGGCCACTGACTAAGCAGAGACAGATGTGTTGTTTAACATGCTTGTTCCAATGTTTGGGCGTATTGTAACGTTTTCGTGTGCTCGAACCCTCAAGGACCCGTTCCCCCCGGTCACCGAAAAATGAGGAGGCTGGACGGAGCGCGGACGGTGCACGAGCTGACAAGAGAGTTATAGTAAATAAATTAGTATAAGAGCGGGCCTTGCTCGAAGAAGTCACCTCCCGCAGAATCCGTCAGTACAGAGCTCGCCTAACTCGAACTCGGAGTTGGCATTGGATGTTAGGGATAAGCTAACAGCCAGAAGGGGCGGTTGGTTGCGGGTAAAGGGCGAGAAATCGGCAAGCGCACTAGGGAAAGTACCGAGAAAAGCGGGCGTGTTCCAGTCTGAGAATGGGCCGAGACCATACTGTTGTAGTCAGCCGAAGCAAGCGTCAAGCATAAGGGATCGAGAGAGATGTGAGGAACTGGGTGGCGGATGGCATGTAATGGCAAGTGATTCAGATCCCGTTCGAGCACAACGATGGGTGGTGGTATATGCCATAGCTTGTGAGTTCTCACATCAAGAAGACGGGACAACGCAACGGCAAGCTGATTGGTAAAGAGTACGCACGCGAGGTTTCCGAGGCACTTGCCCAGAAGATGGAGCAAAAAGAGGCTTTTCAACCAGAAAGGTGAGTCTGGAACTAGTGTTGAACGAGTTCAAACTGATAATTCACGACATTTCAGAAGGATTCGCACTTACCCTCCAGCCCGAACCAAGTAGCCTTCGTTCGGGAAGCCCGACCCACATGGCGCTTACGTAGTGCGAACCAACGAGCCTCCCAAACGATGCGGCACACGGGCTGACCTAGCAACCTATCTCGTTTTGTTACGTTTCTCTGGGAGCTTTCAGCAAGATTGCAGTGTGTTACAGTAAACTAGATATAAAAACAAATTTGCTTCCGTTGACTCTAGAAATGAACCCGTTGTGTATTCACAAGCACCAGCCCGTCCTGCTTGAGTCAGAAACAGCGTCCGCCTCTGCTGTGCGTGTGGGCCCTGATTGGTAGTGAGCAGGAGTGTGTCTCCGGGAGGGCAAGTACGGTATTTGCCATGACAGTTAGCATTAGTGACGCTTGAATATCGTCGGGTGGTAAAGGGAGGAATTGCCACCAACGAACTCAGGCTATTTACGTTTGTCAGACGATTTCTGGCCGCCGTAACCACACTGGGCCCGCTCCGTTATGTCCGTTTATTTAGCTCGATCGATTCAAATTGGCAGATCGCCCGATGAGGCTGAAAAAGCTCCCGATATATTGTCCGTTATTTATGTTATTGTAAACGTATCTTAGTCAGGCGTTATCCTCGGTGAGGGTACCTCGGGCTGGCAACGCGTTATTCTCGCTTTCAGTCGCACCAAGCCGCTTATCTGAGCCTCGTGTATGTTTCCAGCATCTTACGCGTTTATCTCAAACCTCTCACCTACACCTGCATGCACACTGCGTGAAATGTCAGAAACATAGGGTGGACAAGTATTGATCTTAAATGCGTTCACTCTGCCCGCAGCAGACTCAGTTTCTAGTCGTCCCTTATACAACCGCATGTCTAGAAATAGATACATTAAGCTTACCTGGGGACCAAGCCTTCCACATCTAGTCGCACGTGAGGCCTCGGGTGGTTACTCGGGGCGTTTCGCACATCCTCTACTGTCGCGATGGAACACGTCGCCGCGATCCCTCCGCTCGCCCTCCACCTTCTCAAGCTTAGCCTCAATGCCAGCACACGTCTGCGTCGTCTCCCGACTCGCTCTGAGGTTGCTAGGCGATTACCTACGACTTGGGACACCCACGACCCCTCCATCCCATCGCCTAAACCTGCCGGACCTAGGCAACCCGCCCGCTCTCCCATTTACTTGCTTGCCGCGCTATCACACCCCGATGCCGAACACACCAACCCGTATCTAACTGCGCCGTGGAAAAATCCCCGCAACCAAGATTACCAGCAGTTAATCGTATGCCCAAGTCAATCTGACAATAGGGACGTTCGTCAAGCATACACTGCCACGAAATTTGATTGCACCACGTGATTGCTCAAAAAATCGCCCACTCGTACCGCGGTCAGACAACGAGATAATGCTCTCATTAGCATGCGAAACGATAGCTACCAGATGTACATAAAGAATGAAAAAATCGAAAGAGAAATCGATAAGCAGGATGTGGGGGAAGTCGGAAAATGAACACCTGATTTGGTGCAACCATTTTTCTTGCGTAAGCAGCCCGACATATTGCACACAAAGCTCGGCGGATACTCACCTCTCAGAAATGAGATAAATTCAGTAGATTGTATGCCCACCCCGGGCTTCTATGATGGCGTGAATTCGATTGGGCATTGAGTCGTAAAGTTTGGCAATATACTCGGCAGGAATCTTGTACCACTCTTCCTGCAGGGCGGCCCAGAGCTGATCTCTATTATGAGGAAGTACGAGCCGAGAGTGCACCATCTTGTCGAGATAGTCCCAGACATGCTCTATGGGGTTCATATCGGGGCTGTTTGAGGGCCAAGGAAGCACTTGAATTCGGTTTTCAATGAGCCATTTCCGGGTACCACGAGAAGTATGCTTCGGATCATTGTCGTGCTGGAATATAATACTGGATCGATGTAGCCCAAATGTTTGCAAGGAGGGGAGGTATACTTTGGAAAGAATTTGAGTGTATTTGGCTGTGTTCATTCTGCCCTGAATACGGTGCAATTCACCAACACCCAGCCGCGTGATGTAGCCCCAGACCAGTACATTGCCCCCACCATAGTTGATGACCTGCCGAACAGTGGATGGCTTTGTCTTAGTGCCACGTTTCTTCCAATAAATCTTTGGCCCGCCAGCACCAAAAACCACATATTTAGACTTGTCAGAAAATGTGACATGGGCCCAGTCAACTTTGTTGAATGTTGAGAACGCCCTCCCCCACTTCAATCGCCGCCATTTGTGCTTGGAAGAAAGGTAGGGGACCTTACGTCGTTTGTACGGGCAAAGACCAAGATTCCGCAGCCGGCGTCGGATGGTATCGACGTGAAGATGGGGGAAGAATTGGCGCTGAATATCAGCAGCCGTGTCTGCAAGCCCCTGAGCTAGCAAGAGACCTGCCCAATGTGCATCAGCAGAGAACTTCCGCCGGCGGCCAGAGCGACACTTTGGTGTGAATATATTGCGACCTTTGACGTAGTTTTTGTAGATACAGCCTGCAGTAGTATGATCGATAGTCCCAAGTTTTTCAGCAACTTCTCAATCGGTAAGCCCTTTTTCCTTCAGGATAATAACCTTTGCACGTGTGGACGGTGATTTTGGAGCGGTCATCTGGGTCAATTGCTATGTGGTAGCCACGAAAAACGAGGAGCGCGTCCGTGAGGTACAGCCGCCTGCTTATGCAAGAAAAATGGTTGCACCAAATCAGGTGTTCATTTTCCGACTTCCCCCACATCCTGCTTATCGATTTCTCTTTCGATTTTTTCATTCTTTATGTACATCTGGTAGCTATCGTTTCGCATGCTAATGAGAGCATTATCTCGTTGTCTGACCGCGGTACGAGTGGGCGATTTTTTGAGCAATCACGTGGTGCAATCAAATTTCGTGGCAGTGTATATTCGGAACGCCCTCTCCAAGCTGGCCGAGGAAGCAGGTGATGGAACACTAGCTTGCTTTACCGATGGATCCATGAAGAAGATCAAACGGCGACGCTGTGTCGGCGCTGGATTCACGATACGCAAAGGGGGAGCGGAGCTGGTTGCTGGCCGTGCGGGCCTTGGATGCAAGGCCAAGGTATATGACGGCAAAATGCTAGCCCTGGCGTTGGCGGCCCGGAAAGTCGTCGCGCTTGCTCTCGAAACTAATACTCAACACATATCCTTCAACTCAGACAACATTCCGGCCGTGCAAACCATCTCATTGCTTACCCCCCATGCCGGCCAATATTGTTCGCGCATTTTCCATGAGCATGTCGACCGCTTCTTGGCTGCAAGCCCATCGAACCGGGTCACGATCCGCTGGGTCCCAAGTCACAAAGGCAGCGAAGGAAACGAACGAGCTGACAAACTCGCTAACGAGGCTTGCCAGGTGGACGCTAAGCCCATCTTCTGACGCACCATCACATGGGCTAGAGCGCACGCTACTCGGACAGTAGCACGACGGTGGCGATCTCTATGGGCCTCGACACAGCGCTCTTTACATATCAATACTACCGTACTCAAGATGCCGAGCTTGAAGCTAAGGCCGTTCCATCGGGATCCAGGATTCCCTCGGTGGGTCCACTCCCGCCTGCTGCAAGTCATTCTAGGGCACTGTAGTGCCGGCGAGTACTTCGCTCGTTTCGTTCCATCGAAAGACCCATCCTGCCCCTGCGGGGAGGCCGATACTCAAACCATAAGGCACGTCCTGCTGGACTGCCCTTTGCACGACGAGGCCAGGGGACATTTGCGCACGGTCTCCAATCCGCCCAATACTGCCAGACTTTTTGGCACACATACCGGCCTTAAGGCTTTGGCCAGCTTTATCAAGGTTTCATCGGCATTTGGCTATGCTTAGTTTCTTGTTTGTCTTTTTTGTTCTTTCTGCTCCTCTTCACGCCTCCCTCCGGGGTTGTTTTCATCTGACCGTGCCTGCCTTACCTCCGTGTGGACATGTACTTTTGTACCTTTGCCTTCTCGATCTTGTGCTAGTGCGGCACTGAGCGGTTTGACCTCGTGTTCATGTAGCTCGTTAAAGATGTATCCAAAAAAAAAAAAAAAAAAATCTAGTCGCACGTGATTCTGCCTTTGAGCATTTGAAATTGAGCACTGGCGGAATCACGGCTAGAAGGCTTGGTATAACCTGGCATGCCTCCACCGAAAGCCAAAATTCTCGTTCGGCTTGTAAGGTCTCGTGATGCCAGGACCTTTCTCCTGGGTCTCCAGAGCACTCGGGGTGGCTCGTAAGCGCTCAGGAGATAAACGAGATTTTCGGCTTTTGGTAGAGTGTAGAGGGCCGTGCCTCGCGCGGCCCGCGTCACCACGACGAAATAGTAAATACATATCGCTCAATATACAAAGTTTGGATTTTCGACCTCTGTATTTCGGTTTATTGAGGAAGAGGATTGAAGCTTTCGCTCGCCTTGTCTCCGGCCTCGAGGCAGATAGCAAAACGTGTTTGTCCCACGTTGTGTAACCAAACAGGAACAAATTGATACCCCCATGTACTACCTACCTCACCATCCTTCTGGCATTGGCACTCGAACCAGCCGATTGTTCGTTAGATCTGATAGCCTTCTAAGCTCAGCTGTTGGCAAGTAAAATAGGTTCAAAATGAATGTGCGCGCATGTATGTAGCAATTCTGTTACAGACGTAGCGATCAGCGAATTAGTTTAATTAGCATATCGCGAGGGGGCCAATGGGGATGGAGCCCCTCGAATATACTGGCACCCATATCTCTGGGTGTATGTGTACGTGAATTAGACAGTGTTGTCAATATGGCCAACTCGGGCCGGAATAGCTATCTCTCTTGCTTTTCAGCGTCCCCCTGACTATTCACATTAGCCTCGTGCAGCTTCCCGGCACCATCTCACACGTCTGCCTCAAACGTCTCACCCTGTCCACATGTAAACCGGTGGGCAAGTCTGAAACAGGGATTGGCAAGCACAACTCTTAAATACGTTCGTCTCGCTCGCAGCTCGGCTCGGTTTCTAGCCCTCCTTGATATATTCGCAGAGATACAACAAGCAGCTTAACAGAACATAGACACAACTACTTCTTGTCCCCAATTTCCCTACCCCTCCGCTTATTCAACCGGGTCAACGGCGCTTCAGTCTCCAACAATGTTCCTCGGACTCGCGGACTCGGCTTGTGACACGGGTAGTAAAGCACCCCGAGGATGTGATGTCACGGCGCTTGCATGATGAACAATAGGAGCCGATTGAGAACTTTGAGGCGCGGACGGAGTGCTCTGCAACATGTTAGTCTTCCCATAGTACCCTCAGTATCAACCACCAAACTCACAATGTTATCGACCCAAAGCCCACTCGCTCGCATGTTCTGCATAATGGTGTCGACAATAACGCGCACGGCGCCGGGATTGTTGGTCATAATGAACATACCGAGCCGGTAGAGATCGGCGAACTAAACAAACAACAAAAGTGTAAGCACGTTGAATCCAGCTTCGTCAAAGGAATGACACTCACGCCAGCATACCCTTCAAGTGTTTGGAGCCCAGGGTGATCACATAGTACTCCACTCTCGACGCAATCATCGCATCTCCCGACCACGGCGTGGTCGTAGTCGTAGATCCATAATCTGTACTTGCTTACATGACCCAGCCAGCTTCTCATTGAATTCTCAAACTCTGCGGGAGTAGGGGGGCCATCGTTCGCAGCCAGGAAAAAGGCCAGGTAGAAGCACGATCTGGAAACATGCTTTGACTTGAATTCTATTGCTTGCGCGAACTGGCAAGGCGAACATGATCGGATTAGGTTGACCATATCCCCAGCGTTAAAGCTTGGTATGTTGCTCTCCCTACAAATATCGATTATGATTGTCGGGGTCTGAGCGCCACGCAGGTTGAACCGTTTGCGAATAGTTGACATCCACTTGTGGATATCATCCCCTTCGAGGGATGCTTCCTCCGGTAAGCACATCCGGTTATGTTCATTGCCCCGGCCGGTCAGGAATACGAGCAACCTAGCACGGTTGAGAAAGGCTAGCAGATAAAGCCAGATAAACCAGCGCCTAATAGTTTCGACCGTCAAGTCATCGTCAGCAAGAGGCGAGAACCGCATGGTGGGATCGGCGACGGGTCGATGGAGGATGCCCTGAAAGACTCCGAGGTCATGTTTTGGGTCTTTAAGCCCGTCGTCTACGGCCACGAACAAGACGGAGAGATTGCCCGTGTCCTGTGCGGAAAGATCTTTCGAACCGGTGCTTAGCGACTTATTCAATCCCTCGGTCTCGATCGGGTGTGGTAGAGGTATATCGGTTCCCCAGGCCAAGGTCTGGGATCGTGGTTGGAGGGTCGTGACGAGGCGGTTTGGATTGGGAAGACTTCTGGAACGCGAGGCTACGGCGGTCGACACGGGACGGCGGGTATGCGAAGGATTCGATGGTAGATTTCCGGGTGGTTGGATCCAACGGGAGGTTATGCTAGTCAGAAGGTTCTTGAGGAACAGCAGCACTAAGATGACAATCGCTGGGACTGGACAACGAACAATGAGAAGCTGGGACATTGATAGCACAACCCGTGCACTCGCACCTTCGATGGGTGAAATGCCATCTCCAGGATTGGGGTCGTATTCCTCGGTCACCGGGTGTAAAATGGCCTGCTCTGGAGGATTCCGTGAATACCAGTAGGTCGAAATATTCTTCGATAGGACTCACCCTGTAGAGCGCTACGACGGGATGGATTGTTGTCGAAAGCTGACGCCGTAGTTGATGACTTTCCCCGATACTTTGCTACATGGGGTGCGTCGTCGATTTCTCCTAGCGGAGGTTGACATAGGGGAGCTGAGGGTTTCCTGTTAACTAATGCGTTTGAACGCCAGGAAAATCGCACCTACCATCATCTAGTATTGGTGTGCCGGCCAATACCGAGTAGCTGCGCCTTGGGGCATGGGGCAAAGGATGGCTCTGTGACGCTCGCCACTCGTGTCCACACCATTTACCAAACGAAAAAACGGCAAGAACGGTCGCGGCAGGGGTAAAAATCGTCCAGATGTAGATAAGCGTGAGTTGGCGGTCGTGGAGAAGACGTGGTATGTGTAGGACGCATTCTATGTTCGTGTCGACGTAGACGGACGATGCTGAAATCTTTATAAGGATTTCGGATGGTAGTGCATGGCTAAGGGCGAGTATGAAGATCGTGGTCAAAAGAAACCAAATCTTGACGTGTGTAAACGTAGACATCGGGGTTTGGAAACATAACAGTTGGTGGTCACAGATACTGATGTCGTCAAAGGCGGGAGATGAGGCCACCAGCCCTCTCGGTCGCTCTGCTTTATAGGCCTATTATTCCTTTGCATGCAGGATGGCCTGACGGGAAACTGGGCGGTGCCGGATCGGCCCATCGCTTTTCTCGGACATTTCAGTCAGGTACGGTAACGAAAGAAGCTGCAAAAACGGGATCCCACCATAAAATTACGACTTCCCCACCATAACCTTACCCTTACAGAAAGGTTATTCGCCTTCGTATGTATGTTAGCCCAACTACGACAAGCTCTCGTCTGCACCCACAACTATTTTTCGACGCGCTTCTCCACGTCACGCTGAGACCGCGTTTGCTTCCGGCCTCGCGACGCACTGCATTGATGTGCCTGCCAGACACCCCTAGCTTTTCTATTTTGCCGGTCGGCCCCAGCACCTACGCAAGCACACCGTGCCGAGGCAGTCCCTGCATATACCCTCGTTGATTTGTGGATCATTGTTCCTCACGAAGATCCCAAAGTCAAAAGGTTTTTTCGTGAAGCGGCTGTAGCTGGCGCGCGGCGGACCCGGGCTCCAACAAGGTCAGTTGGCTTTCCATTTATAGAAGTTGGAGATATCACGTATATTCACTATCGCGTTATTGTACCAATTGCGATCTCTTAGGTGTCATTCTTCCACGCCCCTCCTCCCTGGATCGAATTCGGAGATGCCCATTGCGCTCTCTGACTGATGACGGAACGGATACATGCGGACCTACGATCATCCACTACGTTCATTTGCTCATTGCCCCAGCTATTGCCGCGCGTCTCCCTGCGGTATGCTGCGAGTGTGTATTGCTTCCCGCGCGTCACCACATCCCGGCGCGAACAATTACTCCGTCGTGTTTCTGCATGGATCTTCTAGAGTCGCCCACGCGGTTGGCAAGGCCTGGAAGCCCCAATCGGTTGAACTCAAGGATACGTCCTTCGTCAGGCGGAAATTCCCGCAAGAGATTCTGGCCAAATCATGAATACTATAGCCCATTTCGACAAAGACCGAAGCTTCGTGTCTGCAGAGTCGCCCACACCCTATGAGTCAGCATCCCATGACACGAATCCAGTTGGTCATTCTTTCATCAGCAGACAATGCGGCTATCATATAGGTCTAGTGCTTTTTGACGGGGAGGTGACATCGGGAGGATAGCCGAGCTACTCAGGCGAGAAGCCCGTGTATCTTAAAATTCGGGGTCGTTTTCATGGAGAACATATAAGGTGAATGCCGCTGCACGGGCTCTTCGTTCGCTATCCCGCAGTCCCACTCGCAATGCCCGCGACCACAGATGTAGTTTCTTCCCTCGCCGGTGCGGATCACGTTACGGAGATCTGCATAACGACGTCACTTGCCCTTGACGTGCACCATGTTGCCATGGAGAGCGTCAAGTTAACAGTCAATGTCGTATGCCAACCCTCTACCGGCCTCGGTTCTCGCTTCAACCATTTCGTACTCCTCGCCCTCTGGTATGGCTGTTGGATCGGCTTTGCATTCGTGCTTCATATTTTCGTCGGGCGCTATTGGCCCCGATCTCGAAACGGAGCTGGGAAAAGGCCCCGGAGCTGTCGATATCGGATTCCAACGGGGCAGGGTCGTACAGGAGTGAGTTGCCCGTCCATACAGGGAGAAGGTAGGTGCGATTCCTACCATTCACCGAAAAGTTGGGCTAACTCGATGCTCTAGATAGCTCACCGTTTCCCTTTGCAAACGTCGACGACGACACCCTCGCTGATGTTTCGAGCACACCCAATGGGAGAGGTCGTCGGTCTGCTACCGTCGGTAGCAGCGTTATGCTGTCTCGTTTTAACCCTTTGGCCGGCGAGTTTTTTCACAATAAAGGTTGACGTTGCGCTGAAGCACGTCTTATCTTGAACAGACCAAGCTGACACCCAGAACTCTTTGACGATCAACGAGAGCGACGCTCCTACTACAAATTCACACGGTATGTTTGATCGACAGCCCCATCGGCGGAGTAATAAAACTCCGGCCCTTCTTTCCTTCTCCAGGCCATTTGACATCTCAAACTCTATCGAATCGGCCCCCATCGACTTCTTTGATACAGCCGGGCGATCCTGTAACCCCTCGCCCCGGCGTTGCATCTCCAAACACCGGCAAAAGACGTACATATCTCTCAGGGCCTGTTCGTTCCCAAAGTCGCCGGCGAGCACACCAGAATGCAATCCTGGACGTTTTCGAGCCTCGATTAGCTGAGCCTATTCCCCTGTTGGCGACGCTCCTCGCCTGGACCACCCTACCTACACCACCTGCCAGTAGTTCGAGCGTGTTTGAGCCCAGGCCGGCTGATCCAACCAGGAGTACACCATTACTCGCGGCCTTGTATCCCCGACTTGGCCACCTCACGGTAGCTTCTCGGACCAAGTGGTTTATATTCGTCATCGCAGTGACTTGCAAGGAGCACGAAGTAATAGACCCCAAGTTCGATCTCGCTTTTCTCCGAAAGGTGTTCGACCAATCCAAGTCCACGAACGTCCGCTTTGAATGTTTGGCCGAAGGGGACGCTACTCTCGAAAACATCCGGGCCAAGCTTGAATCCCTCTACTGCGAAGCTCGGGAAACCCACGGTCCATTTCGGTTGTGCATCTACCTTACTGGCATAGGAGACGGCGATAGCAAGATGTGCCTCCTTGGCGGCGAGGTCGTCAGTGAACAAGAGTTGGGAGGTTGGACACTAGGCCTACAAGATCAATCGACCGGCAGCCGATACTCAAACTCTATAAGCGCAATATTGGACTTCTGCCGTGAGGCAATGAAGCAACGGGACTTGATGGACGATAGGCTAGGCCTTGTTTGGTCATCTTCGATTGGTGAACCACCGTCTGCAAATGCTTACTCTCTTGGTGATGGCCTGCCAATGTCTTGCTTTCTTATTGCCCTTTTTTCGGTTGCAAACAATATCACTACTGGCTCCAACGCATTCGGGGAAGCAATTAAACTACAGCTTGAACAAATCGGGGACTTCTTGCGCTTTTGTTACGGCAAGCAGCATGAAACCAATGGACAATGTGAACGCTGCAAGGCTCAAGGGGAGAATTGTCTTCTGCTTGCACTGCAGGTGCCCGAGTGGGATTCGGCCGGAGTGAGTGGCTCGTAGTGCATCAACCTTCCAATCCTAACTTGACCCTTCAGCTCGACATGCTTACCGCCCTAGCAGAGCTTATCAAGGCCGAGTATTCTGAGTATGCACTTGAGGTTTCCGAAGCGCTCGCCCGGGAAATGGGAGAACAAGGCTTTCTGGCTAGAAGTGTAGGTCTGGAACTAATGTTGAGCGACTTCAAATTAATAATTCGCAATGTTTCAGAACGACTGTCATTTGCCCTCTGGCTCGAAGCAAGCATCCTCCGTTCGGGAAGCTCAAGCTTCGACGCCACACTTTCGTGGTGCAAATGAGCGAACCTCCCAAATAGTGGAGCACATGGGTTGACCTCATAAACTCTCTCGTTTGTTATATTCCTCCAGAGGCCGCCAATAGGATCATAATGTGTTACGGTAAACTAAATATAAAAACGACTTTTGCTTCCGTTTAGCTAGAAATGTGCGGATGTAAATTTAAATCTGGCGTGCATTCACAAGCGCTAGTCGGTCCTGCTTATGCTGAAAAGAACGCCCGTCTCTGCTGTGTGCACGCGGGCTGTGATTTGTGCCAGTGCCGTTCGGGTCCATTTCGGGCCTCTGATTGATGGTAAGTAGGGGTGTAGCTCCTGGGGGGACAACTTGGAGGACGATATTCACTATATATGGAAGTCAGTATTGGTGACACCTGGACATCGCTCTCTGACTGGTACTCTTTTGATAGTGGTGGATCCTAGGATGAGGGTCATGGTGTGGCCTCCTAATTAAAGCGCGATGCTTTTGAATGAAGAGTGTGAGTTGAGGCTCGCAGTAACGGCGTTCGTTATTGTATGCGTGCTAATTCGCGAGATAAACAGAATAATTGCAACCGGCAAACTAATTATGTTTGTTTATACAAAGTCTGGCCGCCAAGCTCATCCTAAGTCCACTCCGTCATATCCGTTATATTTGGCTATGCCGCTCAATTAGTTGAAATTGGCAGATCGTCCCAAGGCACAGAGCAGTCTGGAAAGCTCCCAATATATTGTTCGTTATTTACGTTATTGTAAACATGGGCTAGTTAGGCGTTCTTGTCGGCGAAGCTACCTCAGGCTGGGAACGGCGTGATCTCGCTTTCCCGCGGCACCCAGTCGCTCAACTTAGCCTCGTGTATTTTCAGTATCTCACGCATTGATCTCAAACGTCTCACATAAGTCCGCATGCAAACCACATGTAATGTCAGAAACACGGGGTTGATGAACAAAAGTCTTAAATGCTTTCGCTTCACCTGCAGCGCGACTCAGTTTCTAGTCCTCCTCAACACAATCGCGTGTCTGAAGTGCATACAACAAGTGGATTCACGGAACATAGCCATCCCCTCCCCAACTTCTTTACCCCTTGGCGTATTTCACAGGATCAACGGCGCCTCACGCCTCGACGATGATACTCGGAGACTCGGCCTGTACCATCAACGGTGCGGCACCCCGCGAATGCTGTGCTGCCGCGCTTGAATTCTGCACAATAGGGGTTGATTGGGGGGTTTGAGACATGGAGGCCCGCTGCAGAACATAAGCTTCCAAAAGTGCTCCCGACACTCGCCAGACTTACGTTTCTCCGGCTCCAAAGCTCAATATCCGTCTCCTCTTTGTGAAAGCGATTAACGATATCGCACATGGGGCCAGGGTGTTTCGTTGCTATGAACACACCAAGTTCATGGAGGTCGGACCACTAGTTGGTCCAAGGAGCATCAGGATATGGAATCTCGACGTATCACAGAAGCAGTACGTACCCCGTCGTCCCCTGGTTCAAGGGTTTGAGGTTCGGGTTGGTCACACGTCGAATCGTTCGTACAGTCCTTACAGTCCCCCGGGTTGGCGTGCCAAATTTCATGGATCTGCGCTCTGAGCTTGCCTACTTGACCCAACCACTACACGAGCGCCTTCTTGAATGCGTTTGGACTAGGAGGGCGGTCATTCGCCGCAAGGAAAAAGGAGAGGTAGAAGCACGACCTGGATATGTTTTTGGGCACAAAACCTATGGCTTGTGCAAGTTCGCCAGGTGAGCACGACCGGATCAGGTTAGCCAGGCCCCCAGCGTTGAAACTCGCCAGGACCTGTTGCCTACACACGTCGAGTATAATTGTGGGGATCTGAGCGCCGGGAAGGCGCACGGTTGATAGCCAGTCGAAAATATCTTTCTCGGCGAGAAACGCATTGCCCGGCAAGCACATTCCGCCCTCGGCGCCTCGACCAGCTAGGAACACCAGCAATCTGGAGCGGGTAATAAAAGCCAACAAATAGAGCCGAATAAATCGTCGTCTGATGGTGTCAAGCGTCACATCGTTTCCGGCAAGTGAAGAGAAGGGGATAATGGCGGGGTCGTTGACGGGCTGGTGGAGGATAGTCTGAAAAACACCGAGGTCGTGATCTGGGTCTCCCAGTCCGTCGTCCGCGGCGACGAAAAGGACGGAGAGGTTGTCGGCAGGCGGAGCGGAAAGGTCTGCTGGGCCGGTGTACAACGACTTGTGCAACGTCAACGGCGTGATTTCGGTTGGATTGGGCGGAGACGGTTCGGGTTCGACATCATGAAATAACGTGTTGTATCGTGCCTGAAGGCGGGTGGCTACGACGAGGAGCCTCGGATCGGGCACGCTCCGCGATCGTCCGGGTCCAACCGTTGCACAAGGGTGGCAGGTTTGCGGCGGATTGGATAGTGGGTTGTCGAGAACCTCGTACCACCGAGTAATAATCAAGGGCAAATCGTCGTTGTGGGACAAGGATGGTTCAGCTGCAACTAGCGCCGGATACCGTATCAGTGAGAAGTCAAGGCATGGACACAAAGGGTTATTTACATATCACTTGAGCGGCCAGAGTGGTATTGCAACATCCGGATTCGAGATATCGATCGGAAGCTGCGATCGATGATGAGCGTGAAACGGCACCTGCTAGGGGAAGCCGATGAATACGGGTGAGCCGAAAGATATCCGAACGTGACTTACTCTGCAGCACGTTACGACGGGATGAAGCACCGTCGGAAGCCGACGCCATAGCGAGGGACTTTCCCTTATTACTGAACGGCTGGGGACAATCATTATGTGCGTCATTGGTCATTTCTGGGCTGGTTGGCGGGAGTCGGCTAAGATTTTTCGATTAACAAGAGCTGGACAGCAGAAAGATACCACCTACGGTTGACGCAGGCTGGTTCGCCAACCGAGCCGGAGTGGTTGCACCCAGGGCGCGCGATCCATCCCTGCGACACCTGCTCCCCTTGTCTACGCCATGTAGCAAACAGAAAAGCGACGAAAAAAACGACCGCAACCAGAATAAGAATGCACCAAGTGCGAAACTGTACGCGTTGACTGTCGGTAGGGGCATGTAGTAGTTGTAGGTCATAAGTATTGTCCTTGCCGACGTAACTGGCTGACGTCAGATTCCGTACAGGGAGTCTGGACGGCAGAGCGTGGGCAGGGATGAGTAGTCTGGTCGTGGTCAAGAGCAACCCAATGGCCAGTCC
Source organism: Ceratobasidium sp. AG-K (assembly GCA_037039685.1). NCBI lineage: Eukaryota > Fungi > Basidiomycota > Agaricomycetes > Cantharellales > Ceratobasidiaceae > Ceratobasidium > Ceratobasidium sp. AG-K. The sequence continues at coordinate 1,349,741 of JAWNGF010000002.1, forward strand.
GACGTGGGCGTTCAAATTTATAAACATCAAAGATAGAGCCGGGTAGGGGGGCTTCAAAGTGGTGAGGATGCCGTCACCTCCTGCCGTCGATCCTTATGTGGAATCCCCATCGCAGAGGGATTTCTTTTCGAACGTCAACTGCGGTGCCCGCCAAGCGGTTTTATTCCTGGCTTTTGAGTCAAATACCCAAGAAACCAAATGTCTTGGGTATCCCACCGATCGCGAGACCGTGACTCTGGACGCGTCACGCTCACCTGCACGTGAGTTGCCCGCTCTCTCTCTCTCATGATCAAAAAACTTGGTAAATTAAACTCAAGGTGACGTTGTGTTTATAATATTTTGCTTTACTTCATGCCTTACACTTTGTTATGGGAATCACAGGCTGGCGTATGTATCCCACCCGCCCACGACGAGCTCTTGTCTAGGTCTCAACTACATTTTCGACGCCACGATGTCAACGCGTTTTGCCTTCTGCACTGTGTTGACGCGCCTGCCAATCCTTACGCCGCCCATCCATCCGTCAGGCCAAAATCTCCGGGCACGTTGGTTCAATGATGGATCATCTGTTTCTCAAGGAGATCCAGAAGTCGAAACGCTTTATGACGGAGCCGTGGATGCGCCACAGAACCTGGCTTCGACAAACTCGGTCGGCTTTTCATTTGCGGAAAGTGCGAGCTGTTTAATAAATATCAATTATCGTGTTGCCTTTACGATTTGCGATATTTCGGACATCATCCTCCACGCTCGACGGTCAATCTCAACCAGATGGAATCCGGGCATGCCCTTTGCGCTCTCCTAACGTAGCGCGGGGATGGTACACACGGGGTCATGCGATGCTCGTGGCTCCACCTGGCGGCGGGTTTCGCGGTGACTGTGTGACTGTGACTGCGAGTGCTATTGCCCTTTACCCATCAGCGCACCTCGGTGCCGGCCGTGTGCGTTTCTGCCTAGGTCTTCTAAGATCTTTCACTCGGCCAGCGAAGCCTGGAAACGCCAATCGAATGGGGATCAACCCAAAGTTGTGTCTCAGAGGCGGGACTCCCACGACAAATTTTGCCTAGATTGTGGGTGATCCATTTCGACAAAGACCCAAAGCTCTGTGCCAACGGAGCCGCTGATGCCCCACGAGCTCAGCTTCTCATGAATCCAGCTGTTCTCTCATTTCATCCGCAAGCAATGACGCAATCATGCGATGTTCGTATGCTAGGTGCGCAAACTACAGTTATCTGGGATCGTTTCAGCACCTCCGACAAGAGGTAACACCTGGGAGCCCAAGTTCTTTAGGCGAGAAGCCAAACTGTCCCAAAAGATCAAGACCGCTTCTGATCGAGTACATATGTGGAGGATTCTATTGCGCCGCTCTTGTTAGCCATCCTCTGCGGCCCTCCCTTGCCATGTCCTCGCCGATTAATATTGAAATTTCTTCCCTTGTCGAATTAATGCCCCTCGTCCCCGGCATACGCCAACTTATTGTGGAGAAAGTCAAACTAGCTGTCAATGTTGTATGCCAACCTTCCACGCCCGAAGTGATCCAAGGCGACCTGGATTCTCGCTCCAACCACCACACCCTACTCATCCTCTGGTATGCTTATTGGGCTGCCGTTGCACTTGGGCTTCATATTCTGGTCAGCCGCTGTTGGCCTCACTCCCGAAACGGAAGCAGGATCGCATCCCAAAGTTATCCGTACCGGATATCCAATTTGAATAACACGCGGAAGCTCCCTAGTCTTGCATTATAATCATTGTCATTAGTTACTGTTATTATAGTGATGTAGGCTCTAATGTAAAATTCATCTAGGTGCGTCTAGCATAAAGAGTGTGGAATATGAAAGAATGTTGTTTGGTAGAAGCTCTGCCCAATTACACCTGGATTATGGGCTGGATAACTGTGTCTACGCCTGGAATACGCAATGGCTTGCACCCCGCATATGCCGCGCTGTGTGGCCTGTATGTTGGGCAGACGGCGGATCCTGAAAATTAGAATGTCAACAAACTTATGCTCCGCTAACATCGATAGATCAACTCACAGTAGCCACAGCGAACTTGCACCGCTTCATTTCTTCGAGATACAAAGCATCAATCTTGACGACTGAATCGCAATGGTTTTTCGTAATAAGCATGGCCAACTGGCGAATATCCTCCCACTAGATAACAAAACAACATTAGTGGACAAATGCCAACAAACCAAACGACACCCACCCCTGCTCGTGATCCGTCGGGTACCTGCAGCCCGGGTTGAGCGCACCTTCCTTCTGGCTCATCGCTACAATAGTCGCAAAGCTCCGATCCTTTGTGCCACACCATGTGGCTGTACAACAAGTACCTCCCCAACTCGTCCAACCGGCGTTGAAACGCTGCTTCAAATTCTGCAAAGCCAGCCCCGGCACTCTTGCACACTTGAAACAACGCAAGCCAGAAGCACGACATGGGTAGAGCTGGGTCCTTGAGTTCAATTGCATAAGAACGTTGTCCGAGGGAGCAAGACCAAACCAAGTTAGCTACACCACTGGGGCTCGCACTCGGGGAGTCCTTGCTCTCACGACAGATGTCGGTAACAATCGTGACGGGTTTGGTGTGTAGCAACCCGAGGCGCGTACGTGTGGTCGACAGCCAATTGCAAAGGTCATCTTCCGAGATGGATACGTTGTTGGAAAGGCACATTCGATTAGTGGAGTTGCCTTGACCAGATAAAAATACGAGCATTTTGGATCCTGTCAAAGTCGCCCGCAGGTCCAGCCAGAGCAGCCAGCCTTTGATATTGCTAAGGGTGACGTCGGCGCCAGTCAGTGACGTGAAGCGAATGGCCACATTCTCAGTGCTAGGCGCTTGGAGCGCAGTCTTGAAGGCCATGGCATCGTGTTCCGGGTCTTCTTCGCCGTGGTTGACCCCGACAAAAAATACAGATAGTTGTTCCGTGGGTGGTGCAACGGAATCTTCCGGTTCTTCGGTGGACGACGCAAGCAGATAGGTTTTATCCGATGGTGACAAAAATCCATCGCCCTCGTGCAGTAAACTTTGGTACCGCGATTGAATCCGACTCGCTTTGGTGTCATAGAGCGTCGGAATGGGGATGCTCTTGCCTCGCTCAACGGCTATGACGCGGCGGGTCCTTGTCGGGATTGGAGGGGCTTCTACTTCAACCCAGCGAGGGAATGTTTGAACCAGAGAAAAAAGCGTCCTCTGGCATCGTCCCGAATCATGTACGTGTTCTGCTCCCATCGCATCAAGGCCATCTTCTGGAACCGCAGGTGCCTGAGTGACGGCCCAGCCTGCGAAAGCGCCAAATTAACAGGTTGATTCGGGAATGGTACCAATCCCAACTTACTGCACCCGTTCGGACCAAACGTCCCTTGGTTGGAAACCGCAGCCAAGGTGAACGTCCTACCCCGAGTGCGGTGCTGCAACGTTGGCATCCCTCGCCCCACCCAAGTTTGGAACGATAGTCGATAGCACTTGATACCAATCGCAAACGCAATGATCGTCCACCAAACACACCAGGGAATGAATATGGGCTGGTGCGTAGGGAGTGCTGCTGGGGTTGGATTCCCTGTACAGTTGTCGGCAAGGAGTGCAGGTTTTGTCGCAAGAGGATTAGACAGAAATGGCTTTCCGGATGTGTACAGCTGACCGGCAGACGAGAAAGAGTGTGATAGTACAACAACCCAGAACCAGGCTTGGGGGGGGGCAATGGAACTTGATGCGTTGGCCTCCATCTCGGGCAAGCCTCTTTTTAAGCCAAGTTGAAGCCAATGTTGAAGGTATGTTCGAGAAACCCAGGGCGGGCGGTGTTAGGGCCTGAAACGCTGGCGGGACCAATATCCAACCAATTTTCCCCGGAAAGGATCAATGAACCTTAATTTATTTGGCACGGATTTACGAGCCCAATGTTCCGGTTAGGGATATTCTGTTTGCATTGTTAGCGCTGCGCAGCCCTCCACGTCTGGCGACCCGTTACACTGCATCGGGAAAACCCGACCCGGGACTCGCTGTACTAACCAGCATACCATAATACCCACTACCTTGCATGACAGACCCACGCTAAACGCACCGCATAACTCATTCGAAGACGTATCCATAAAACAACCGACCCAAAAACTTATACTATAACCTAACTAGTGATTTCGGTAAGGTCGAGCCTCTATAAATTTACGTCATACGCCACAATGTGCCTCTAGCCCGAAATGAAATCTCCAGCTGCATGTTCGCTTCATGTTGCCGAGGCCTTCAGATCCCCGGCGGTAAGCTTACATTGCAATAATCAGTCACCGAGGTTGCAAACGAGTTCGGCTCCGATCCGCGTGGGATAAGCATAATGTATCGGTGCAGAATGTCGGGGTCTCCACTGGATTTTCGTGGAGTGCTAGTACTGTTCAAGTCGCGACACGTTCCGAGCCTGCGATCGAAGTCAACCCCCGGCCTATATCTACGCTGTTGAACGCGAATCGCGCTTGCTGCAGGACTGGGACGGTGTCTCAGACAATGGCCCTGAACACGGCCATATAACTAATATGGCGGGATCCAGGAGAGGCCTGATTTACTTCAGACGCATACACATCTTAGGGTAATATTTCATCTCATGTAGCTTATCTCGAAACCCACTCAAATGAGTGGGTAATGTATCGATTAATATACCCTCGTATTGTAAAAGAAAACGTACAGCCGAGCCAATCCTGATATGGGCAAGTGGTGTGCATGGAGCGAAGGCGGGAACTTGGTCAGCTCACATTGTCAGCGACAATATTCAGCGAGACCGGTGGGACCCTTGTATGGCCAGGAATTTGCCGTGGTGTACGCACCTTCGATCTACCGAGCATCTAAGTTCGACATCCGTTCTTCACACGGAACGTTGTACTGTATGATAACAACTGTCCACTAAACTCTGAGTCCCCAAATGATTACACTATGAGCTCAGGCGAACCCACAAGCATGTAAAACGTACTACCCCTCACAAACTACGAGAATGGGAGGATGACATTATCACCACAGCCGGACAAGTTGCTACCACCAAGTACCGCATTGGTACTGTTGAAGCAAAGCCCAAAAGATCGGACGGGACAAACAGTACAGTCACCCTCGCTATTATCCTTCCGGCTGCTCGAGGGGACACCACATTTCAAGCCACTCCCGCGAGGCATCAGAAGCACGGGCAACTAGTCTGTGGTGACTCAAGGTTTACAATAAAAGCTAATGAGCACCCTCAGTATATTCACCGGTTATCAACCTACAAAGGGCATGGTTTGTTGCAATGAAACCTATCTGGACCGGCTTGCAAGCGTAAAATGGAATTCGCACGGGCTGAAACTTCATGGCGACCCTAGGGCTTGTTGCCGACGACCCACCTCGTATCCAGGGGGTATTGCCCCCTCCTTTGTACCAATGCGAAGTGACCCTCTCACGGCAGGCTCCTAACATTACTTTCATTGTAATTCACTGCTTCATTTGCGCTGCTGCATTTCGGCGATACTTACTATGAAGGTGGATCTGCGTCATCAGGTGTCTGCGTTTATGGCATTGCAATCCAGATTGAGGCAATCGTCAAATGTAATTAATAACTGTGACTGCGAGGGTGTGGTTTCTCATCACGTGCAGGTGGCGTAATGATTTCAGACACGCAATCGAGTCTCCGTTCGACAAATCTACATACCAAGCGCAGGATCCGGACAACCAGCGCATATATGAGATCAGACGGAGTCATTCAAGGTATTAAATGTATTAAGTCGCCCAAACTGAAAGGATACTATCATGGAAAACCCGCAGTGTTGCAGGACCTCTTGCGGCATAGCATGGGAACGAACCGATTGGCTAAGACTTGAGGTTCTTGACGCATCGGTGATGTCTTTGCAATAGCTGAACTTGTTTAAGGTTTGACAGCGTTGCGTTTCCAGCCGCAGCTCGTCTTGGTTCAGGCGCAAAAAATTATGGGGGGACGAAATGACCCGTCCGGATCGCTATTGCTCTCCCAACGCTATAGCCCACTTCCCGTTTCAAGCTTCAGATCCTGAGCTGCAGGGTACCTAGAGTAGTGCTAACCGACTCGGCGTACTTGGCTTAAGCGATTGGCCCTTTGGGGGATGACAGTCAACTCCAAATCTACCAACATAATATCTTTGCCCCATGCTAATACATACCTGGCATCCACCCTGCTAAACTATGATTCGCTTGAAGGAAATTGTATTAAAAGAGCCACGACTCTGGGGTGAATAAGAAATACAGGAAAAAGCGGCACTATCCGTCCCGCCCAAGCTGCATCTCGTTGCTGTAGCGCATCATCACAGTCGGTGCTTCCATGATAGTTTGTTGTTCGCACCTGCGGTGGTCCGGTAACCAGTTGAGCTGTGAACAGACCAGCATGTTTCAAGTGCAATTCTGAGAGGAAGTCTGTGTTGGTGAGTGGAAAGGTTCTTGGTGATGCATTCGCGCTTTGCGACCGTGTGGTAAACTAATAGTGGCCCTTCCAACCCTGGAAAGGGATTTCAAAGCGATCGTTGAGCCTATAAGCATTTAGGCACGACCTTCACTCGGGCTGCTTCGTACGCACGAGTGGGTTAGTACACCATCAACTGAGTGTCACGATCGCATGGAAGTGGGGTGGCCTGGACCAGTGACCAACAGTAGGTCCCTTGCTTCTATCAAATCGGGTAGCGTCGGCAGTGACGTGTAAATCTCGTCCGCACCGCCCTCAACCCCTCAAACGGATTGAAAATGCAGCACTAGCCGATATTGTATGGCTTCATGCGGCTTTAGGGGACGGGTAGTCCCAGGTGTTGATATATGCCATAGGGATAACAACAACCCTAGGGTAGACGGCGCGTCGATAGCGCACTAGCCCCATCATCATGGGTTCACAGCTTTACAGAGGGCGACCTAACGACAAAGTTTGCAGGTCGGAGAGTGTTCAAGTGTTGTGGATGGCCTGGTCTACTGATTTGATAATATATGTAACCTTTATTGATCTGACTGCGTCGATCGATCCCACCGAGTTAGACTTCCATATCAGAGATATGCACAAAGGGGCTGGTCTCACGATCCGACAAATCGGATGCAGAAGCGACGCAAAACGGGGTGCAGAACTCGCAAATGTGTGTGTTAATCCATATACGGCAAACCCCAGACTGTGGTATTGGCACATACAACTGTGTTCGCGTCGTTGGCACTTACCGTATCCACTGAGAGGCCCTCCCCCCTGCCGTCGTTTCAGCACCGCATACAACCCACCCCCCGAGAGTTACTAGGCCCTATGTGGTCTAATGCCCATGGCCAAACCACCAACTATCAATCCCCCGGTCACTATGTGCCGCGCGAGACTTACCCCAACTACGACAGCTGCCGCCATCTGGTTCAAAACCGTCAATAGGTTCGCGATGACTATCACCAGCGGTTTGATTATCAATGGCTCAAATCCTTGCCCGCGCGAGCGATCTGCAGCCATAGGCTCATTGTCGAATTGTTTCCTCCTCCCACTCTAGACGTGACTGACCAAAGGCATGGCGTTGCCGTACCGCCTTCAATACGTTCATCTCAAGATCCACTAGCCCGTCTCAGTCACGTCTTGCTCGGCACTTTGCAACACTTGGTAAACCGACTTATGTACCATAACAAACCAATCATCTTAGCCCTATCTGTGGCTTGGAGTTCAAATCCGAGCGGCGATATACGCCTCATCAAGCCCTCCGAGACAAAACAGCGGCAATACTGCAAGCGGCAGTAAAAACAGACGTTATTAGTTAGCCGAGTATAGGTTATTTGGAGGAAGAAGTTGCGCGATGCTATCCATATTAGGTGTATTACGTGCGTAGTTTCACGTAACAGCCAATGTGTGTACGTATCAAATTTCTGAAAGCGCAACTGTAGCGCTTCGTGCAGAGCCCTATACCGCACCTGCCTAGTTCTTCCGGTAGACGGCAAAAGCATACGCCGGGTTTGTGAAACCCTTTCATACGGGGTTAACCTTGACATGGTGGTTTTTCTCCGCAAGCAACAGAGGTCGAAGGCATGGTTGACATATTGGAGCCAATTCAGCGTCCTGGAGGAAGCCCACGTGGCAAATATTAAGCACTTCAGCCGATCAGGACATAAAAAGGAGCAATAGCAACACTGATGACATGCAGGAACTCCGAAACGTAGATTAAAATGAGCCGGACGGTTGATTGAAATATAGAATGCGGAGGTGCACCACTCCAAACCCGGTCCAGCGGCTTTATGTGCCTGTCAGCTTTTGTCCTGGCTGACAAGAGTATTCAAGCTCACGCAGTCCGCTACGTACTTACGGTGTGATATTCAACCGACGAGAAACGACTTTGTCATAGCAGCGCGTCCCTATGACATCAGGTGGTGACGTTTTAGTAAGGTTACGTTGCGATAATGGATTCTATTGGTTCGCAAGCCGCGCCCCAACCGCGGCAATGCAAGGCCAAAATTTGGTGCTGACCCGGCCTATGCTTACAGTAGTTGACGCGCGCGCGTGTGGCACAAAAGTGCCGAGCCCATCTTGAGAACCCTCGAACCACTTCCTCTGCAACGATTCCTAGGCTAAGCCATAGCACAAAGTATAATCGGGTGTTACAAAAATTGAAGCGTAGCTAGCCTAACATAGTAATTGCATTGGAGCTCGTTATACGACTGCAAGGCCTAGATTCTGTGTAGAGATAGTTCACGCTTGACCCAGCCCCAATCGACACTGACGATGTGGATTGGCGATACAATGCCAGATAAGGTTAGGCCTGGGAAACACTTCATTATGTGACTAATCACCAGACGATCACACTCCCCCCGCCTGCGGCGGGCGACCACTATCCGACGTATCATGCCTCATGTTTGTCAAACCCAAACACCAAAACGGGGATCTCTGCCCAGTCGGCGCAACCTCCGCCCCTGGTGCGTATTTGCTCGGCCAAGGTGATCAAATCCTAGGAGCGAACAACTCTCGTGTGGGTTCAAGTAACTATCTACTTGATCACGCTGAAGTTCTTGATATCCAAATTCTTGACGCACTCTGGAATTATAGGAACCAGGCGGTGAACTGGTCCGTCCGATCAACGGCGGACCGAGGCTTACGAGGTCAACTTGCATCCAACCCTCTCTTTCGCACCATTCGGATTCCTCTCCTTGTCATGCTTAGTGACCTTGGGAATGTTCTTTCCCATGATTCCAAAGTGCTATTGCGCCGCTAGGAGTTCACCTAGGATAACTCCAGAGGTAGCGCTTTCCGGCGTCTAGACGACTGATTATGGTGCCCCGCAGGCGTGGCGATTGTGGCAAGGCAGGCTGTTGGAAGTGGCACTAACTTGTATGGTCAGCATCCTCCGTCTTCAAAATTTGTCAAGCAGTCCCTAACCTTCGTGATTCATTGACACTACAGTAGATCACAATCAGGTGTTTGACAGACTTGACCCTAAACTGAGTGAACGTGCTCGACATTGGTGGGTTCGAAAGAGGGAGAGATCGAATCGTCGAATGGCAATACGGCTGCGGCTTTATTGCTTCAAAATGCCTCAGGAGTCCTTTCTACCCGGGCAGCTGGAGATGGCTAGGACAAGGTCTAATACTACAAGAGATGAGGTATCAACTTCGTTGGGTTTTCATTGAGACTATAGCTTCGCAATAAAGACAGAACACTAGGTTGACCGCCTAAATCCCAACCGTAAATTTCCTTGCCCGCCCGGCGCTCGGAGTGTGGATGGCCGAGTTGGTGGCTCATAGTGCCATGCCGGCATTGGTTCAAGTAAGTGCGTATTTGGTTGCAAGGATAGTTGTGCCGCCTTTAGTGTGTTGAGGTTCTACCCACGTTCTGATAAACACGCCTCGTCCGGGTAGAATAAAATAATATGAGTTGGTTGGAGTGTCAATATGATTTCAATTCCTATCATGTCCTATCACATAGCCAAGGCTCAATGTTTCCACTCGCAAATTGTGCTCGCCGCGTCATGTCGACATGTGATCGTGCGCTTTGAACCGACTTACGAGAAAGTCACAACCTCGTGGCCTCGCCGTGATGCCAATGCTCATCTTGCGTTATCTGTACTCTATTACAACAATACGTCCCGCCGGTTTGCGAATAAGGTGCACGTTGGCTTCTTGTCAAGCGGCGTTTCTACAGAGCAGGGTTAATATCCACGGATATCGGGATTCGGGGTGCTCATAAGGTTACTTTGTTCTACCCACAGGTTCCGTCAGGCTCTGTATATGCTAGGGAGCTTCTGCTCAGTCGTTACAAGAGTAAGCCACTTATTGTGAGAGACCTAGGGGTAACCGGACCGGATCGTTGACATTGCCGTCGCTCGAGCAAAGAGAGCAAGACGTTATGAAACGCACAGATCCTGCTTAGCCAGGCATCAGGTCCTAACCAATACACAACGCTGGCCCAGCGGCCTAGGCATGATTCGCCCGGCCACAATAGCCGCGGTTCGGGCAGGCATCGGTTGCGTTCGGCCTGGATGCGCCCTCGATACCTCTGGGTTTAGGCTTCTGATCGACGTTATGGCGTAGGGTTGTGTGCCCGATTCGCAATGTCCTGCGGCGATTCGGCAAGTGACTGGCGTAGGGTGATTCGCCGTGTTAGCTCAAGCAGTTTGAGCTACCCTCGACGACGAACAGGCAGACGGTGTGTCCGGCCTTGGTATCGAACAATTCGCCCAAGGGGCCCAAATGTTAGGGTGGAAAGCGAACCATAGTGTCAGACGAATATGGTGGTGGGTGTTCGTGGTCGGGAATTGACCTATTCCGTTTGTAGGCAAGTTATGCTTGGTATGATGAACCCTATTTCATATTTCGACCCGGTTCTCCGCACCTGATTTCTGCACCCTGCTCTGATCTCTTGATCAAAATCGACTTGATCTTCTCTTCAACGACGACCTCTAGAGGGCTTGCGTAAATACGAGGGCAAATCGTCATGATTACCATCAACGACCCGCCCCCCTTTCATGACCATTACTTCCCTCCCTGCCGTGTTCAGTCACTTCGAGACCTATGGTCTCAAAATACCCTTGTGCGCCAGCGGAGGTCGACCTCTAGGCCGGTATGCGTATCATCTATACTACCAGCAAACGGCAGGCAACGTATCTTCGCAAGTGAAGTGAGTCTCAACCATCTCGGTACCCACCTGTCTCACTCCCTACCCCTAGGTCGCCGACCTATACTCGCACGCACAGGATCCTTATAATCATGACTACCATGCTGGTTATTTTTGCGGCAGTATGCATTCTGGGCGTGATAATGGATCTATTGCCGCTTCGTTCTCCGTTTAACCAACAATCCGTTCCCGTCGGTTTGTCTCCGTCGCCACCTCCCAAGGCTCCGGCTGGGTGCAAGCTCCGAGGTGACGGACAGGGCACCGTACAGACCTTCGTATCACTCACGATGGAGGTGCATCATGGTGGTGAGTTTGGTGACGGTCTCGTGGTTATTCGAGCTAACACGTCTATTGTTTCACAGCGAGGGTCTACGCAGCCGCCAATGCGGGCAGGGGGCGCGTGAATCCACTCATACCAGCGTTGGCGGAAAATGTTGGTGCGACGAAGGTTGACTCTACTAATCGTGGGCGGACCCCAGGTCGGTGGTCATTAGCTTTTACTTGATTAATGGCGGTCTTATTTGTGTATCTCGATCACCATATTCGTAGGCACCCAAGCCGGCTCTCGCTGCGCGACAGACCCCGTGGCCCAGAATCCTGCGTCGTCGACTCTTGCCTATAGCCTCTCTGAAGCTTCATTGCCGATCATCGAGGAGGGTGCTTCTAATGAACCGAGTGCTGGGCCTACCTGTAGGTGTTCTGCCTTGACTCTGATAGCTTAACCGCTTTAACCGTAGTCTCATCCCTTCTTGTAGCCGCAGTTGGGTCTTGTATGCCGCGGGGAAGCGGGCCGAACCCCGCTCAGCTTGGGCCTTCACCATTTCAACTCACCGGCGCGTCTGGGAACATCAAAAAGTCACTTTATCCGCTTATCCTCGATCCTGTTGGGCTGACAAACCACAACGACGCTACATCCTCTTCCCCCGCACGTCTACCTCAAGAATCTCCATGGAACCACCTTGATAGGAACTTGTCTGCCGCCGTGCGGCACTTGAAGAATTGCTATATGCTCGTTGTCGCTGTTGGTGTTGACGGCCTCAAAGACCCCTCGATTGACCTCAAATTCCTGCGGGGGATCTCCGAATCAGCAGTCCTCCGGCTCCGATGGCTTTCTAACCGAAAGGTCACCCATAAGCTCGTTCGGCGCAAGTTGCGGAAGCTCTACATCAAAGCCCAGAAAACCGGTAGCTCGTCATGGGTACTCGTTTATCTCACCGGCATGGGCGACCACCGTGGCAACATGTGTTTGTTTGGGCGGAACACGATTGGAGTACAAGACCTAGAGGGTTGGCTCGCAGAATTTGACGGGCCTCGGCTGCACGTCGGCGTTGTATTCGACATTTGCAGAAGGACTTGCCTCTCGCTTGCCCCGAGTCGCCACTGCGGGCTTGCTCCCGTTTGGTCATGTTCGATAGAACAATGGGCCTACGGCCTCGATTTTGGCGAAAATTTGCCGAGCTCGTGCTTCCTCAATTCCCTCTTCTTAGCGGCGCATGACGTTCTCGTCGGATATGACTCATTTGAAGCCGCATTCAAGCATCGAATGACTCAGCAGGGCAAGCTATTACAATTCATCTATCAGAAGAGGCACGAAATAAGTGGGCATTGCAAAAAATGCCCCGAGGGAGGCAAATGTGCCCTTCCCGAGCCACAGGTCGCTGAATGGGGATCAGCCGGTGTGAGTGTGGTTTGTCGCAAAGCATGCACGCGATAATTTTTGACGGCTCAGTTTAATACGTTTCTCATCTTGGGCAAGCTCATTGTCTCCGAATTTCCCCATGTCGCACACCGTGTCGAGGCCGGGATGACCAAGAAGATGATGGGATGGAAGTTTCTTTGCGATGAGGTGCGTTTTCGGGCATGGCTTTGACGCCTCAAAGAGATATTTATGTGTTACAGAGCGTCAATGCTGCGGCAACTCCTGTTGCTGCGCCCCTCAGTTCCAAAGCTCATCACTTTCCCATAACTTGTGATACAAGCAGTGCTTGGGACAGAAGTGGAGTAATGCTGCAGACTACAGCGCCGAGCGTGGGTTCACAGGTGGGGAGGATGGAATTTGCTTCACCTCGAAACAATGTGTCCATTTTCAGCTAGAGTGTGTAATCTCATATAGACGGTCCAGGCTTTACCGTGGCCATCCTTATCACCTTCGAGGGTTGGCGATGCATCCATATGTCACTTCTCGAAACACGGTGTGAATGTCACCAATACACGTGTATTCCATGATCGCCCATCTATTTCCAGCTTTGGGAGCTTGATTGACTGACTTGGGTGGATCGGCGCGAGCGGTCCCACTGGCAGCTCGCAACAGCGGTGCATCAAGCGACACCATGGCGAGAGCCCACGACCATAAAACTCGGTCTTGTCGACGTTCCTTTTTTTCCGTACTTTTGCTGTTAGTCCGGGTCGTATGAACCGAGTAGTCTGTTCTTCCCTTATTTTTGCCGGCCATGCGGCGCTAGCGCTCCCTCACTCCCTTCCAACAACCGCAGCGTACATCGAGGCCGTCGCGCCGGGTTCTCAGTACACCTTTCCCGAGATTGGCCATTATCATGTCCAGGACACACTGTCATGTCAATTCGAACAACCAGATGCTCCTACCTTTAGCCGACCGTGCGTATGACCCCTCGACTCGTGGCGCGCCTAGCTAACCCATGATTGTTAATAGACACCGAGCAAGACTTGCATTTTCGTGGGGATTCTTATTGGGCGCAGTCGTCGCAGTGTTAGTGCTATTCGCCATTGCTGGGTCCTACTTGGTGATCACGATACGCGTCGGTCAACAAAGGGGTGAACCGGTGAGCGCCGCACCGCCTCAGTCACTCGGCCCTAGCATGTCGTTAAGCGCTGCTCTCAGCGGTAAGACGATTTATCCATTCGTCCGTACGGACCTTGTTAAGCTCTTTCTTCGCCAGCAACGCACCAGGCTCCCCCAGCTTGCATATGCCAGAGTCCGGTCATCCAGCCGCAGCCTCACGAATCTAGACCAGCTGCTGAGCCGTCTATCCCCTGGGTCGTCGGGGAAGTCTCCCGATGTGAATGATTTTATTCCATTTAAGTGAGACTTCTATTGATCACTGCTCCACCAGTCGTATTGAGTCCCGAGACTAGTCCGAGGTTACGGGTATTGCACGTCCAGGAGAGTCCTGGTCATGGAATACCGACGTTAGGTTAGCTGTCGAACTATTCACAATCGGAGCTTGTTGGTTGACAACTTTCCGGTGTAAAGTCTTGGTACAGAAGCTCAGCCTCAATACACAAAACGGTTCGGCTGCCAGCTCGGGCGAGCATCAGGCACATGGTACTACCTCGCACTCAGTCGAGCCCAACACCAGCTCCCAAACCGCCGATGACGTGCAGCCCGCCGATGCCCCACCCGTCCCTGTTAGACCACCGCGATACCTCAGCTGGGCACAGACCCTTCGAGCTGGGTCGGCCCCGCGCCCCATAATTCCAATCCCTCCGCCCTCCCGAGCCCAGACACTTGTTCAGAGCCTGGCTGGACTGTCTTGGATGGAGCGCAGTTTTGTCGATATTCTGGGGGTTGGCCTGAGCTGGCAACATGATCCGAAAAGAGCACTTCCAGGCCCGGCGTATGATATGCCTTGGCTCGAGAATCTGTTTGCAGACCAACGAGACGTACGATTTCAGTACTTGCTAGACAACACTGCTACCCGAGATATGATCCACGCGCGGATGAAGGAGATGCACGAGCGGGCTACCCCCGAAACCCGTCTAGTGTTTTATTTTGCTGGTCATGGGTTGGCAAATGCCTTTCAGCTCTATGATCCAGATTCCGCACCTCTCGATGAGGTTGCCCTGAACGAATGGATTGTCGAATTTCGCCGAACAACCTGCACGAACGCGCCGGTCTACATCGTGTTCGATTTCTGCCGCGACAACCCAGTCGAATCCCAGGCAAATTTAGCTGAAGATGTCCACGTTATTTGGGCGTGCTCGCCTGGGCAGTCGGCGCTAGACATACGCTTGCCTTCAACGGGACCTGATCACCTGCCACGCTCATGTTTTTTGATCGCACTGGTACTTGCTGCTGATGATGCTTCGAAGAATTCGAGTTCGTCGCCTTGGGAAAACCTCACGATGAGAATGAACGAGCTGGTCAGGGTTGTACGGGGGGTTCGATGCTTTGTCTCAAGATGTCGGCCAGCATGGTTCTTTTGCCGATGTGAAACTTGCTCGAGCGGAAATCTCTGTCACCACGATAAACATCCTGAAGAACAACGTTTATTTCAAGATATTGGCATAACTACTCTCGAGGTGCGTTGGGTGCCTGGTGCGGTCCTCCCTTGGCTGACGGATTCCGCAGCCTGAAGGGGACCCAACTTTTGCAGCCGTCGCGCAATTCCTAGCAACCCGTTTCCCGTTACATATTCAGCGAGTCAGTAATCAAGTGGGAAACCACCGCTGGGTTATGTTCTTTGTATGTTTCGATCTAATGCGCCAGCCATTTGAGAATGCTGACGCAGAGCACACAGAACCCGGTTCGCATCGCAGCGAATCGGGGCTCTATCATGCCTCGTGCGCTCCCTCGTGACGGCACACAGGCTACCTCCCGAACCACGTTTCGACAGCTGACCGTTCCAGTAATGTAAAGATGTGCGAGAGTTGTTTCGAAAGCAATTCTGTACGTATATGCGCCATATTCCCAGTCTTGCAAGGTGATAAGTGCGCTTTAATGAATGTAATTGATTTAAAGCAACACGAACCCGATAAAATAAGATCTAAATATTGCGTTTTATTACTGTGACGATCGTCCAAACGCTGATAATTCCGGTTTCCGTCGATAAGCGACAGTGGCAGCGACGTAAAATCACTTATATTGCTAACGTACGCACGGTGTCCGACCCCCCGAATCTATGACTGGGGGGTTGGCACCCCTTGCGGCAATGACGGATCCCGCCGTCCGCGATAATGCTATGATGCGAAGACATGGCATGACTGCCACGCTGATACAAAACCTTGAAGAAGGTTCTCTATCCAGAAACTCTACATAGCCATTCTGATGATCGATGAAATCAGCTCCACACACGCTTCAATCCGATGCTGTGAATGGTCCATTTGGGCAATTGATCCGCAAACTGCCTAAATATATTAGTGTGGCTTCATTCCTTCCTATCCCGTCATGAGTCTTCAGGCCCACACGGCTGGGGGTATCACTTTAAGAGCCTACGTTTACTAGTTTACCCATATCCGAATCCCTCATACCTATTTTGACTCCACAGGATGCTTGGTACCGCTGCTTCTTTCGCTCCTCTTGTATATTTAATTGCCCTTAGCACTGGCGTGTCGGCCCTTCCCTTCACAAAAGATGTGGTGCCCGTTCAGGACGTGGCGCGAATCGTACATAGCGCCCTAACAAATCCAAGGGATGTCAACGAGATATCGCAGTATGCGTTGGGAACTCCGTTCGAGGCCTCAAGAATGTAAGATTTTTCAGGTTGAACTTGGAACAAAACCATTGACATTCACCAAACAATCAGTTGGTCGGTTGGCCTCATGACATATATACTAGGGGGCGTTGGAGTACTCTTTCTCACTATTGCTATATTTGTGGTGATCTATTCGACTGCTCGCAAAAGGGAATATCATGTTGCGAGCGAAGCACCGCCAAACCCGGACGCACTGACGTACTCACCCAGGCAGATGATTAACGGTTAGGATTTGATATCTCCCCTGCATGACGGAAACTGACAAGTATATCCAGCCTATTCCCGACACCAGTCGACATCTGAGTCACGAGTAATCGACCAGCCTCATTTGAGATCGAAGGGCAGCACTACGACATTGTCATCCCAAACGTCTTTGACGGCAACTGGTGATTACCATCGTTATTAAATAAATTAATAAATAAACGCCTCTTTGTCTCAAGATTTGACATACTATTCAAACAGGTGCGCCAAAATTTACGGATAGTCCAGAGCGACAGGGCACGTTGCAGACACCAGGTACGTCGAACTTCGATCAATGCTTAGACGTTCAGACGCAGAGTCTTGGCCGATCGGCAAATGCCTCAGAGCACCCGGCTGACTTTCCAACTAGCCGCATACACGGCGCAGTCAGCTGAGACCGATCTCGAAGTCGTCGTTCGCTCGCAATCAGCCGCAGTGGATGACTATACGCCCGCCGTCCTGACCAGCCATTCTGTTCAACATCGACATAACACCCAACTCGAGAACGCCCAGTTGAGCAACAGCGATCCTGTTTGGTATGCTTTACAGGGAGAGCGTGAATCCAGCCAGCGTGCCGAGACCGCTCCAGATGTTATAACCCTACCAGTATCGAGAAGAAATACTCTCCTCCACGGATTGAGAGGACTTGTCCAGCTTCAGTGTGCTGACGTTCAGCTTCTTGGCATCGGCTTAAGTTGGGATCACGACGAAGGGAAAAATAACCCCGGGCCAGTTCACGATATCCAATGGTTGAATGACTTGTTCGTCAAGCATCGATACGTCAAGTTCAGATACCTTATAGATCGCGGCGCCACTCGCGAGGCAATCCGCCAACTGATAGAAACAGCATACCGTGACGCAAACCCCAAAACGTACCTGATAATTTACTTCACCGGACATGGGGACGAAAATAACGCATTTCAACTTTACGATTCGGGATCGATTAGCGAGGTTGTCTTGAACGCGTGGATCGAAGAGCTCCGCCACACCACAGACAAGCATATTTCGATATATGCTGTGTTTGACTTTTGTCGCTCAGGCCCCGTCAAACCAAATACGAGTCTTACAAAGGACTTCCACGTCATCTGGGCCTGCTCTCTTCTTCAGACGGCTATGGACTTAGACTTGAGTGTAAAGGGGGTAAGGGTGGTATTGCCCCGTTCGTGCTTCTTGTTGGCGTTTATCCTGGGCGCTCACGATGCAGCCACAAACTCGTCTCTTCCTCCCTGGAAACATTTTGCAATCCGACTGAAGGAGCTGGTTCGAGTTGCTCGAGGAGGCGAAGGATATGACCCCAAATCCAAGACTCTTCCTTGGGTTGGTTGCCGGTGTGCAATCTGCGTAGGAGGGGATTTTTGCCTCAAAGCCATATCAGCGAAGGAACAGCATATGTTCCAGGTTATTAGTCTTAGCACGCTAGAGGTATTTGATCATATTTCTACTACCTAATTCAGTACTCACGACGCCTACAGGAGAATCCAGATTTCTCTGCCGTTGCACGATTCGTAGCAACGCAATTTCCCTTGCATGTTCAACGAATTGTTACACATGTGTCAAACCACCACTGGGTTATGCTTTTTGTAAGTCAAGAATCCAACAAACCGCGCATATAATAAAACTAATTCGGGAATATATAGAACCCTGTACGGATTGCCGCAAACAAAGGGTCACTAAAGCCTCGCAAACCCGAGTTCTTGCGCAGCAAAGTATATACGACTGGTCAAATCTCTGCCCGTCACATGACGGTGCCAACGGGGTTGAGCATTGTGTAAACCGTCCGTTTACGGTTTCGGTGCTTAGAATGTGACAGGAAGTAAGAGTTATACACTTAGAATGACATGAGTTACATTTTCCGTTGCTTGGAAATCGGTGTCGGAGTCCGAGTATTCCGGGCCTTACATTAACGATTCGAGTCTAGAGCCTCATTGGCTACTGCGACATGATCCCCAGGCTATTTTGAAGAGAGTTGAAGGATACTGGTTCCTCAAATTCGAGGTGCGTCATCCATTCGGCGACACACTGAATACACTGTGTGGAGTCATCGCACTGGATCGAAGTGATCTCATCACTGATTGAAATGGCCGTTTTCAGTGCATAATGACAGGAGATTTTAGCTACGTATGAGCTGAATGCACGCACCTCTGGGGTCCTAATTACCTTAAATAGCTAATTTCGAATTATCGCAGGCCAGATCAGACCTCCGGTCACCTCCACTCCACAGCAATCCACGACAAAGTCCCTGAAAACAGCCATTTTCAGTGACTTTTTTTTTTTTGATTAAGACCATCTAATTAATCACTGAAAAAACTACTGAAATTCAGTTCATCTACGCCCCACAGTGATAATGGTGGATGGGCATTCCTAAAATAACATTTCGGCCCGACGGGGCGGGGCCGACGCGTATTCTATTTGTCCCGTTATTTGCTTTTGGTCTATGCTTTTGACCGCAGACAGGAGGATTTACTCCGAGTCACCTGGATTATATCCGAGATGATCCCCTGGGCACCAGGAAAAGCAAGTCACGCGGCGGGTATTACTTGTCCACTAGGGGCAGTTACCCACCTGGGATCGGGAACGGCTACATACAGACTCCTTTGATAATGAATGAATTACAATTGCAAAAAAGTGGGAGTATATGCGGGTGATTTCGTCGGCGATGGAGAGCAACCGCGAGGAGGAGTGGGGCAGAGATAGTATAAAACTACCGGAGGAGAGCCAGTTGGCTCCCCACTTAGCTCCCCACTTGTGTTAAATTTCAGCTCTTTGCGTTTATAACTATCATACCTACAATGACTAAAGTATCCCTCAACTTTCGGTTATTCTTGGTTGCTTGGCTCGCGTCCTTCGTGACGTCAGTCCCCCGCCCGTCTGCCGTGTAAGTGTCCAATTTTTAACTTGGGCACTCATCTGAGTTTCCATGTAGCATCCCCAAGGACGACCTATATGTACACCACTACCATCCAACACCTTCGTCGCCACCTTCAGGGGTTAAATGGATTTCAGACCACTTCAAGTTTGGACCTTCTATGGCATTCTCCAGCCACTCACTCTCGTCACCCCCAATTACTTGGCTTTCTTTCGAGGCTCGTACGGCCATGTGCCAGCATGCATATGATCTGGTCGGAAAGGCTATAGATGCAAGCCATGAGGCCTTTGGTAAACTCGTCACCCTTCTACCTCGTGCGTATGACTTGCTATCTAGGGAACGAGATTCATACTGACACGCGAGTGAATAACAGCCTATCAACCTGGATCCCTCGGTCATCTGATGCGCATGGCCGTGTTGTGGGCCCTTACTCCTTCGCCCACCCGAACTATATCACCCCTATCGACTCCAACTAAATCCAATTATCCCGCCATTCCCACTCCGGGTCATTTCTGGAGCGCGAGTTTCGTAGCGGGTAACACCACCGGACTGCTAGCTGGATTCAATCGTCTTGTTCAACGCTGCCCCGTCGACTCGCACTCCCGATGGACCCGGCCCTCTATACAAGAGTTCCTCGAGGTGCTTCTACTCATTGTATCCTGTGTCACTACCCTGCCGGTCGTGTTCGTTTTCATTCGAACCTCCTGGGAAGACCTGGATGAGGACTCCGTCCCTGGTTTCTCTGCGGGCCCGCGTATCCGTCCAGCCGCTAGCGTCCCTCGGACATTTTACGGATTTGACGTCGCCGACGCTTTTGCTGATGTCTTTTCTGGCAAGTCGCTCTCTATTATATCACCCTTCTTGTGTCCTGACATCCCCAATAGGATCATATAACTCCAAGACCCTCGATGAACCGTTCAACGCGGGTTCATTCGTCGATATTTGGAGTTCGTCTGGTGAGCCGCTTGTGATCATGCCCCTTATTGGGACTAATCTGATAATATTCAGACAACGTTTCCGTCACCCAGGGCGAGAGCCAGCTTGACACCTCCGTTGGCCTCGCCTTCCCTGTCGCCGACACTCGGTGCACTACCTCTGTCGACGGTTGTATTACCCGCGTAGCGAGATGGGTAGATATGGTAGGGATGAGCGTCCAGATCACGGTCAAGTGCCTATTGCCCGGCCGGCTCGATGAACCGGTCCTATACATCTCTGAGGGCTTTATCTCGCAGAAACTCGAGGAGGCGGGCCCGGAGTGGAAGGAGAACCTCTTGAACGAGGTGCTTGCTCTGGAGCAGTCGACTCTCGAGTGGCTTGGGCTTGATTTAACCGGCACTCGAGCTGAGGTGACGATTGACGCACTCATTGAATGTTACGGTGCATCCATCGACTACTTGGGGGCTTGAATACGAGTATGACCATGGAGTCGGTAAGTTATCATAACTTTGATGAAAACATAGTTATTGACAACAGCTGATACTGCAGAATCACGACGTATGACTTTTGCCGTTGAATTTGGGGTCTGCGACTACTCGAGTGCCCCCGGTACTGGGTCGATGTAGTGCACGCGGGACGTGCAGGCGAGTGGACAACGGGAGCTGGCCGACAGCTGGCGATTACGTACCCTCGGCTGCCGCTCGCTCGAGCGCATGGTCTTCATTTGGCTAGGTATCTATGCCGGTGAGTGTATTTGAACGTCAATTCTTGCACACACTCGTTTACTGATTAAAATAATTCATATATATTAGTGCGCGTTTCAGACAACCTGTTTGCCGAGCTCCTGCTTGGAACCAAACAGGCTACTCCCTGGACACCTACATCGACCGTGCCTTGGTACGCTCGGCTCATCGAGTGGATACCGCTAACGTCCGATCCCGCAGAGGTGAGTTGCATTGACTGGAATGGATTTTATACCAGCTGACTTAGGGTGTTCGCAGGCGGACCCGCCCCCCGCTGTCAAAGAAACTCCAATAACTACCTGGGCTCGACCGAGGCTTGTTGCTCGGCCGAGTTGCGGACTATATCGTCCACCTAGGCTCCAGGTATGCTCGAGGTTGTTGCATGGAGTCCGATTCCCTCGCTAACATGTTGTCGGTTCGTAGAACTCGCTCACCGAAGAGCGACGCGCCGAACGAGCTAGGGAGAGGCAGGGAGCTCTCGAGAGGCTCGAGCGAGAGACGGAGAAGGAGATAGAGAATATGCGGGAAGCGGGGGAGGCGGATGGAGCGAGGAGTCATAAGAAGACGAGGCGCGGAAGGCGTGCAGGGAAGCGGGCGAGGGAGTGGGCGGCGCGGCATGAGGAGCTGGCGCAGGCGGCGAGGGAGTATGTGCGAGGAGGAAATGTTGAGGGGATGGAGTAGGGAGCTGGTGGACAGGCAAAGGTGAGGGAAACTTGAACAAGTGTTGGGACAGCAGGGTTCGCGTTGGGCGAGTGTCATAGTCGTGCCGGTGACCTGGCCGCCATGGCTCTAACTAGCTCAGTCTTGAAGACGTCTGCCACACCCGGGCCAAACCGTGCTGCCGGCCCCAGCACGG
This sequence comes from Ceratobasidium sp. AG-K, assembly GCA_037039685.1. Lineage (NCBI taxonomy): Eukaryota > Fungi > Basidiomycota > Agaricomycetes > Cantharellales > Ceratobasidiaceae > Ceratobasidium > Ceratobasidium sp. AG-K. Next base: position 1,371,900 of record JAWNGF010000002.1, read on the forward strand.
CGGGGGTTGGTAGACCGATTCGGGAATGAGTTGGTTGAGCTATTGGTGCGAGGGTGAACCGGCTTGCCCAACTTGACGGCGGACCCTTCGCTTCACCGCATCCCAATTTCCTTGTTTGCGTCTTTCTCCCCTTTTGTCTGTTCTCTTTTCCGATCATGCTGCCTCCTATTATCATAATATTTTTTACTTCTTTTTTTGTTTCTTTTTTGTTTCTTTTTTGTTTCTTTTTTGTTTCTTTTTTCATCTCGGTTTTATCGTTTCGGACTTCGGTTCTGAATTCGGCTCGTGCACTTTTAGCTTAGTTTGTTTCATTCGCTACCGTTCTGGCTCTGTGTCGGCTTGGATTGTGCTTTGCTTTGCTTTCTTAACTTATGTCTGGTAAGTAATAGAGTAATTTGCCAGCTATACCCCAGTTTCAGTAACCTCGGAAAACACGACAAATCTCTTCAAGGGGTAACACCAAATTTTCGGGCCCCAACCCTCAATGAGTTACAACACACAAAGTCTCCAACACCACATTGGCCTATTATACACGCCAGACATATTTCTTCTCTACTCCTAAAGTCGAATCATGTGTATCACGTCCTGACCGATCCAAGATTTCAACCATTGTGAATACAAATGTCCTTGCCTTGCGCATACAGCCATAAATTTCACTAACTCCCAATGAATTACACATCCCATTCCCTCCATAGAGTATCGTCACTGGGCTCCCCCTGATCAACCTCGATTGGCGCAGTCTCCAACAACTCGACAACACGATCAGTCTTGCCTCTCACGTCGTCTTCGCCCCTCATAGCTGCTAAGATCGGGCCTTGGTGCGGGGGACCGGGGTACAGCAGCCTAACGTCGCGCTCTTGAATAACCTGGACCAGTCCACCGCTCTCGACGTTCCTAATCTCGATGTAATTCGGGCTGAAGAGTAGCGCATGGGGCCACCGGAAGGCAACACTCGTCGCGCGCGTTTCCCAGCGTACAAAGGCAGATTGTCGAGCCGGCGCGCCGTACTTGGTCACGTAGCATCCGAAGTCGGCGTAGACAATCATAAGCTCTTTGGACCGGGAAAGAACCATGCCGAGTGCCTTGGATTTTGAGCAGCGGTCCTTGAGACCTGAGATGGCCTCTGCGCTGCCATATTCGACGCTCGGGTTGACCATAAAGTCGGGCACCGGGTAGGCTTTCATGGCAGGACTAGTAGGTGGAGTGAGTATTTGACGTCGAGATTAAAATACTAACATACTCTTGTGGATCCACGATTACTACTTGGCTTTGACACATGACGACTATGCGTTTGGTCAACATCGCAAGGTCCGTTGCGTCTCGCGGCACGGTCAAGGTCTATCCAACTATTTAGTACGGAATCTCCCCATACTTCTGAACCCACCTGTCCAAACGACGGGAAAGACTTGGAAGGCGATTCCTTCGTCGAAGTGGAAATCTTGTTCATGAACCCACGAGTTGACGTAACTGGACTCCCAACCGGCTCGCCCAGTGCTTCCAAAAAGTGTAAATGAAGGTGGATGATCGACTTGGTCGCGTATCCAACTAGACACCAATTAACAAGCCGAACTGACCCGGTAAGTTAAAACTCACTAAGCATCCGTCCCTCGCACATGCCAGCCCTGAAAAATTGAACCGCGCCGTCCCTACTTCTCGATAACCGATCCCCAGAGACTCCCAGCTCCGACATATCTGCCTCACGTCGCCACACACGAACGAGAGACTGGAACGGGTACGCATATAGACTCTCATTGGCAAGGAGCACAACCTTTTCCAACGAATGCAGTGCAACCATCTGCGTGACTTCTGTAAATCGCATGACCTTTTGAATTCCTGTTAAAGCGTTAATTTGGTAAGAGGGGGAAATTTAGGATTCCGAACCTTCAGGCCTATGTCGAAGTCCGAGGTAGATACCGGCACTAGTACTATACAAAATATAGTGGTCCCCTTCGAAGGCTAAAATGTAACAAGCTTTAGCACAAGCGAACTTTCGGCAAATCCAATAACCTACCAAACGGCGCCGCGCATATACCTGTCCCAACCAATCGAACTTGACTATATTCTCAGAGGGAACAAGCACCGTCTTGGTATTAAACCTCCTCCCGCTCAAAGGGTTCACAGCAAAGAACTAACGCCAATTAGCCAAAATCTCATCTCTAAAACGAGAATCTACGGACCTTATTCTCGCTCTGATAAGTATTTCGAATAATCATGGCCTCGTTGAATGCATTTAGCCACTGGGTCCTCAACGCTTCTGTTTCGGTATAAAACGTGTATCGCCGGTCGCTGGGGTCGGCGACATGGTAGACTGTAAATGGGTACATTGGAACGCTGTCGCCTAGGAGCTTGTCGCGGATGATGCACCCTTCTGGTCGCCGCGTCTCTGGGGGGGCGTTGTATGGCTTGGCTAGTCGGAGGTAATCGAGGGGAATTGGCTAAATGCAATGTTAGGGACCAACCCACAAGGTTTGGTCAGATGGCTTACTCGAGATACAACGTTATTCTGCTCTCGCCCACCGGCGCTAACATCTTTCGTAACCACCACTTGTAACATGTATAATATCAGTACTGATGACCAACGGGTTCACGGCCCAAACTCACAATAATTGTCCAGTAGCCCAACATACAAATCACTCCAACCATGCCATTCAACGTCTCGTCGGTTCCGCCGAGCTAGCGGCCCATGCATGAACAATTGTCGATGTTCATCGTACCAATCCAAGTCCTGAACACAAATCAACACGAGTCCAACCCGCTGTCACACGACTCACAATAATCTCGCCCTTTCGGAAATGCAACTTTTTGCAGAAATTCTCAAACTCGACCCGATTTTGAAGTGCTATCAATCAGATTAGCGTCATTCGCACCCAATATCATACCACTCACTTTGCAACTCGACCGAAGCAATTCTCAAAACCTGCTTCAACGTCGACGTAATCAACGGGATTGGCGCACTATCCCCACACACGTCCGGATGATCCTTGGCCGTCCGCTTGGCCATGGTCGTGAACTGCAACTCGAGCCTCGTAAACCGGGTATTAAACCCGTGCAAAAATGTATCGAAATCCTGCTTGTTGATGCGCCCAATCAGGAACTCGAGCGTGGGCTTGGTCGAGTCTTCGAGTCGGGGAACGCTCGAGTCATCCATTCCGGCGTTGCGAATGTCGGTCAAGAGTTTGGAAACGTCGTTGAAGAAGTTGCGATAAGACGCATTGTGCCTGAGTTCGGTTTTGTGGTAGTTGAAGGATTTAGGGAGATGCTATGGAACTGGTTAGGTTGGTTCAAAAGGTCGAGGATGGGCAAACCTTTTGGAATCTGGTATATGGTTCCTTGTGTTCGAGGAGCCATCTGAGGTATATATCTGCCACGCTATGTATGATTGGGTGCTGGTCTCGTTGGCGTTCGTAGAGCAGATCCCGAAGGTGGAGATGGATTGATAGGATTTCCTGGGCGTTAAAAAACACCTCGTGGACAAACCTTTCTAGTTTGTCCCGTTGTGGTATAATTGGTGGATTGGCGTATAGTAAGCCATCCCTGAAGATCTGGGTGGCGCGGGTAAGCCGAAGATCACACGCCACAATGAACACTTACATATAGGAATATCTGCATTGAAATAACAAAGTTGCGTTCAGATTTGATTAGTTCATAGATATTGCTCTGCCGTTGAATTTCATCGTGATCCAATATGTTTCGCGCCTCCTCGGGTACGACGTACGCCCACTCATCAAACTCGAGCGACGCGGCGGTATGGAACAGTGACAGCCTATCTAGACCCGACCTACGAATTGTAAGCTCCAACTCGAGCCATCATGTCTATGTACTTACTCGGCCGCCGATACCTGGTCCGCCAACACACCTGTTCCGATCTGCTCGGCCTAATAACGTATCAACACCGCAGACCATGAAATAACCCGGGATACGTACATTCGACGCCGTCTCAAACGACGTTTCGGAATCCATTCCCCATCTATTCTTGGACCATTCCTGCTGCCCACTCCCAGAGGCGTGCGAATCTTGGCTCCTCCGAGGCGCCTTCCCCTTTCCACCATGTCCCTGCGATGACCCCCCATAACCACTATCCCACTCGTAGTCATCTCCCAGATCAACATGCGACCCAACCGTAAACGCAGAGCCCTCCCAAGGTTTGCCACCGGGCACATGACTCGTCTGGGGATGTCCACCCCACGCATGGCTAACATTCTCGTAATCGGTGCGTGGACGCGATCCGGGCATGGGACGTGGAGGCTGTCCATCCGCAGTACGTGGTTGAAGATGCAGTTGCGACGCCCCGGGTTCGGCACTCCAACTCCGCGAGAGCGGGCTTAGCGGCGGTCCAGCTGCGAGCCGTCCGTTCTGCTCGTATGGATTTGGTCGATGGTGGTTTTCGTACAATTCTGGAGGAGGTGCGTACGAGCCATGTCTTGGTCGTGCGTTGTCTGCTATCCGAGCTTTCTGCAGAGAATCGGTGACGGCGGAGACTGAGGCTGGGTTGATGGCTGGTTGAGCGCCGGATGGGATGTGAGGAATGGGGATTTGAACCGAGGGTCGTTGCCGGATGGTGGTTGTGCTCGAGTTGCGAGACGGGCCTGGTCGGTGCACTGGCTCTTCGTGTGAGGAGACGTATGGAGGGTGAGTTGGGCGAGGTCGAGGAGGGACAGGTGGGGCACGATAATTATGTGACATTATGTGGTATATGTGTTTATAAAAATCCTCCAGTGCTGGTCCTGAATGGTGGAGATCCAAGAGAGGAGCGAACGTGGTATGACGGAGGTGGCCAAGCAGAGCCTGCTCGGGACCCTTGGATGATGTATCCCTAATCCAATCTAATTACACCAAATTCAAATTCGAAGGCGCCAAGGTACGGCTCCCGAAAAACAGAAAAGGACAATTACTTCGTTCACTCACTCGAACAGACGGAACTAGAGCCTGGCCATCCTCCCTTACGAAAGCAATAATTTGGACCCACGAATAGGCATAGGGGGAAACGTCCGTCAGTAAAAAGCGTGGTGCTAAATTAGCACGAGGAATCCTAGGCGAACATTTTCGCGCTAATCAACCAAGTACTATCCTGAGACAGTCCGAATCAGTGTCCGATTCGCATCCGTGATGAAATTAGACTGACACAGCACTAATTTCACTAGCCGTGTAACCCCAAGAGTAAATCCGAAAGAGTTAGGGTCGTAAGCACTGAGTTAGCCCAAATTCCCACACAGTCTGTTCAGTTTAGCACAATCCCAATTGATTAGCACCGGCTCTTGACATTTAGCCTAGGACTGAATGTCCGGTTTCTAGGACACGCACTGTCAAATTTGGTTTGATTTGACAGACAACTCATGTATGTACAGATTTGGAAAACTACAACGTAAAAGGAAAGGACTCCGCAAGCTACAAGCCGGTAAGTGTGAGCAGAGAGCTAAGAATAAACCAAGGTATCAACAGACAGACTGAACTCCATTCAGTGCAAGCGGTTCAATCATACACCTGGTAAGTAATCGCTACGAGAAGGCGAGTCGGTGGTGGGCAAGGCGGTATATCCAACGCCTGCCAGTTTGTACAATTTCCTCGCAACGTGTACCTGTGCTAGACCTAGATGCAGCAGAATGTGAGCCACAATCACGATGTCGATTTGGGAGCCAGCTTCAACTGAGCATGACGGCACATCAGGGAATATAAGGAAGGAAAGCACCCGCCATGGTGTGGCTGTATAACAAGTCGTAATACACAGTTTTATGGTAGTAGTATCGAAGACAGGGGACAAGAAACGAGGGGTCGGGGCCTATAAAGGCAGCCAGGTCCATACATGCACATACACAAACGAGACGGTCACGCGTGGTGCCTGCGGCGCTCGTGCGCATACAGGTTAGCTAATCATTACGTTACGCGTACCGTTACAGGGTACTCTCGACCCGTGGAGATACCGGGTTCATTGATGCTGCAGATATATCATGGCCCGCAAACCCCTTCCCGGCTATCGAGAGCTTACGTCTGGTTAACCTAGCACATGAAAATGTACAGTCCTTGCTAGCTATTTCACCTCTGTCTACCCCACTGAGCCCGTTGGCGATTGAGTTTCACGACAATGATCCGGACACCGATATCAATGTCGATGGGCGATGGGTGGTTGAAAACGTTAACTAGTGGTCTTCCTATTCATACTCCACGTATCAATCGCCTTCATCTGTCTTTCGATCGCGATAACGTCGTTTGGTTATCGTCAGTTGAACTAAATGGATTGGCCAAACTTCCACTACAATACGTTGACCTTATGGGTGTAGGCTTTTCGGGCAGTATCGCCAGTCTAGATATTACACTTGCCCTTCCCGAAGTACAAACTTTGCAGCTGAGCTCGATGGCGTTCGATATTGCGGACTTGCAGCATTATGCTTCCCGCCTCCCACAGCTAAAAGTTTTAGGTTGCTCGGCGTTACTTCTAGGTCCTGGCTCTCGAGCTCACAAGTCCTCAGTTTCCCCTGCCAAACATGAGGTGGTTATTGAGATTTACGACATTTCTGCCATACGGGGCGACAATCTACCCTTGTATGCTAGGTCAGGTACATCTGCTTGACGTCTTAGATCGGTACCCATGTTGTCGTTGAGCAGGCGCATTGGTGAGCTCTGGCACCTGCGAGTTGTACTCGCGATGTCCGCCACCGCGAATACTGGAACAAAGAGAGTCGCCTGCTACTCGGCCTCCTAAACAAGATGATAGTCGCTTATCAGAGACAGTGCAGAGAGGCGAATAGCGAGAAGCGCGGGCCTTGAATGGGGTTTGAAATCAAGTAATTTATCCTGAATGTCCGAGCATGTATTCTACAACGGGAATGGTACTACAGTGGAAAGACATTGCCACTCATCCTATCATCGTTCACAATTTCACATCCTTGACAAACCTCCTCGCAATAGCGCCGGCGGGTGGTGGGTTCGGCGCTCCCTTCTCGATACAACTTGAATCGGCGCTGGTTTGGATAGTGACAGGGGCTGTGCAGGTAGTAATAATGGGTTAGATGTGCTTATTTGAAGGGAATAAAGGTAACACGAAACGAACCAGAATATGCAACGGCGCCTTGAGAATCTCTAACCTGGCAAGTAATGCCCGTGCCAGCCGTTATATTCGCCACCCACGTCAAGCTATTGCCGGTCTGTTGACCAAAGTCAACAAGAGGAGCTTCCCCTGGCTTTCCTGCTGGAATAATCCTACCGACCGAATTTCAACTACAACTCACTTCACAAAGAGTGTACGGAAACTTACGAAACGAAAACGGGCGTCTTGGTGGCCGTCCACGTGAGTTGCGCCGGCTGACACTGAACAACAGACATCCTATCCGTCTACGGTTAGCAAAACAGGTGTGTGCTACAGCAACGGGCTTGTCCGAGATGCTCACGGTGTGTTGATGGACGGGTCCTGTTGTGCAGCAATCGCGACAGCCAGTGTCAAAATATGAGCAACAAGTTTGAACATTGTAGTTAGCGGCGTCGTGACGGTAGAACTGAGAACGAGGGAAGGTGGGATGAGTTGAATGGCTTGCCCGCTCGAGGCGCAGTTATATACATGTGCGCGCCGTCGATTGATCGGGCAGTCCTGAGTTTTGACAAGGACAAGACTTTGTTCGCTGGGTATGACCTCATTTAATCCTCATCGAGGCGAAGTAGGGCCCGCACGACAACGCGTACGTCAACCAGCGCTTCTTGCACTCCACTAACGGCAAAAGCGTGCATATAGCTCTGATTGCACATCTCAAAGCGGGCTAGTTGGCTTGTTGATGTCCACGTCTAGTATGTACAACGAGGCAGGGTACCGATGGCATCAAGCAGTGCCTGAATAGGATCGTGCCGAATGTATAGGGAGGGCACGCTCGATGGACAGGTGTCCGCACCTGTCAATTTGCAAGCTTACCTTAGTGTGATATTTTGATCGATACACGCTATGAGCGCATGCGCCGTCGGCATGTTCTCCATATGGGCAAATTAGCCTGCCGACAGTCCACTATGCAGAGGGCGTCATAGCATGCTTGAATTGGTATCTAGAGCTGTATCTGAAATGTCTATACGAATAACAATGTAATTAAGTTTAATTTACGGCAAACTCTACAAGCCCGCCCTGCCAACTGACAAATTTCTATGACGCGGCCACCTAGAGAAATACAACTACGTTGTTAACAAATAAATGAATGAACTCGACAGAGCCATGAAACGGCCGGCAGTTTCAGAACAACACACTCAATGCGACTTTCCCAATCCGCTCGGCGCTTTACGCGTGGCATGTGCAAGCGCCCATACCCTTTCTCGCCACCCACCATGTCGGACCTCACCTCCACAGCCGAACCGGAGTCAAGTCGAGGGCGGGGCCGGGGTAAGCGCGGCGGCTACGGCAAGTCCGTTCGATCCCGCGGGCGCGGGAAGCGATTCACAACGCCGGCGCCCTTTCGCGCACAAGCGGAAGAAGAAGAGGTCGACGAGGAAGAAGCCGAGCGGGAGCGGGCCAAGTATGCGAGGCGTGGGCTGGGAAGTAATGCCGATCGGTATACGGAGAAGGAGCCTGATCCTGGTATGTAAATTGAGTGTGGGTAGGGTTATGATTGATGCTCGAGGTAGATGAGGAACCTGAGCCCGAGGTGGATTTATCTGAACTTTTGAGGAGACAAAGGTTGGATGAGGACCAGGATGGTAAAGGGGGCGTTGCAAAGCCCGAGTCAGACGACGATGTGAGTACCTCGCGTATTGACTAGCTGGGTGTGACTGAATGCGTCCAGGTCGATCACTCGCTAGCTCATTTTGGATCTCGCGCGCCCCCCGTGGGCAGGAAAGACCGCAAAGGCGTCATCGAGTGGGATGAATCGTTGGAGACTATGAAACAGGAAAAAGAAAAGGCCGAAGCTGTATGGGGTGCGCCTCTGCCAAGTGCGATACCTAGTAACAGTTACCAACGATTTGAACAGACTTGAAAGCAAGGTTCAAACACGCCCCCCAAAGTCAACCCAAAGCCAACGAACGTCGAGTGGTTCGTCAACGTGAGTACGCCACCCGATTCATTGCCCCTATCAACTGAACAATTCGCAGCGAGGTTGGTCGGAGAAGCCGAACCCACGGACCCGCAGAAAGAAATGCAAGATTTTTTGGACGATCTTCTCACGTAGCGAGCCGATTTACTCGTTCTCCATCATGATTGCGTCCTAAGAACGTAAGTTTACCTTGATGAGGGTTTATTATTTATATTGACATCCCTTGGCGTGTCAGGTCTGGCTCGGCATCGCCGGTATGGATTGTGCGCGTTATCATCAAGGACGGTCATCCATGCGGGGAGGCGTGGGGTGTAGATGTATCTTTTGTTCTTATGTTGAACGCAAGTTGAACAGTCGCGTGGACGTGGGAATCGAACACTGCCATGATGTGCATCGGCTGCAGATCGCTTCGGTCCAGATCGTACGAGTTCCGCGCGCCGAATGTTTTTCCAGTATTAAATTTACCAACATTTACGTCTGAATGACGCGCCTGGACATACCGATCAATTAGTCCTATCTACCGACATTTCAGGACCGTGCACGGGTGGCCAAGGCACACGTGCCAGCGCACGGATGGTGCCTCAATCACGCCAGAAGCATGTTGCAGCAACCATTCACGCGATAAGGCCCGAGCAGTTTCTGGGGTCCGAGTGGGCGGCCAGTCCGAGTAACTTGGCGAGGGGATTGGCTCAGAAATACATATATCTATTTATGAGACATCGGTACTAATTTGGAGCACAGTGCTGCGCAAAGCGGTGAGGGCGCTGGTTGGACGATCGTGCTCGAGGGTGGACGGTGGGAATGTTTGCCAAGAATTGCGACAAATATCGGCAGCCGGCGTTGCCCCCTGCTCAGGGCTCGCCTCTATGACAGTGAGCAATGCAGTCAAATGCGAGCTAGGCAAGAGGCATGCGCAGCTAGAACACGAATTAGCCTGGCATGGGTTGCGTGGAGATGGTCGGGAAAGAAGCAGCGGGGGGTGGGATACATGCGTCATGAGCAGTGACCGGGGTCCAGGGTCTGCATGCGGAAGGGACTGGAAGCCGGAACGGAGGCTTCAAAAGGCCTTGCAACACTGTTCAACTCGTCACCCTCCTCCTCTCTACCTCTTGCCACGATGATGATCCGCGCCGCCTCTCTCCTCGCCCTTGTTGCTTACGTCGCGGCTCAGGCCGCCGACCCTTCCATTAACACCCCGTAAGTTACTCGGTAGCGTGACAATTCAACCGAACTGACCTGTCGCACAGTGCTGCGGTTGTTCAATGCCAGCCTGCTCAGATTACATATACTGCTACCAGGACTCCTGTGTTCATTAGGTGCGTGTCTGTCATGTTGTGTTCATACATTGGGCTAATCGTTTCCTAGCATCATCCCTGGTGGACAACCGAGTGCCGCTCCCCTCCAGGACCTTGGCCAGCAGAACGCCAGCCCCTTCACCTGGGTTGCCAACATTGCTTCGGGCACTAGCATCACCTTCCAGATCCGTGATTCGACCGGTGCGGTCGCCTACTCCGGTGAGTACTTGCTTCCACATCTACTGTTTTACATGACCAACCCTCGCCGTAGCTCCCATCACCATCCAGAACAGCAACGATGCTAGCTGCCTCGGTGCCCAGGCCACGACCAGCGCTGCTGGGTCCTCTGCTCCTGCCACTTCGGCTGCTCCTTCCACCTCGGCGGTTTCTACGCCAGTGACCTCTGCGGTAGCTTCGGTATCGTCAGCTGCTTCTTCTGCAGTGTCGTCCGTTTCGGCCAGCGTCAGCTCCGTCGTGGCCTCGGTTTCCTCCAGGGCTACCGCCACCTCGCCTGCGTCTTCAACCCGCTCTGCTACTGCCACTTCTGCCACTCCCTTCGACCTCTGCACCTGCTAACGGCGCCGTTCCCAACGCCAAGGTCGGTCTCGCTGGGCTCTTGGGTCTCGCGGCCGCTGTCGTCATGGTGTAAATCCTTACGTCACCCGTATGACTGCACGGACTGGCATGGACTTATGTTTTGATGACTGGCCTTTTTTTCCACCGTTAATGCCCCCCTTCCTCCTTGTTGTGCTTGTATCTTGGTCCATTCTTATCCACCTGGATTCATTATCGGACATGCCTTGGATTGTATTGCTTTTTTTGAATCGTGCAATATTATCAGGTGTGCGCTCTGGGGTGTGAGATTAAATGACGTTTCGCATGTCATGCGGGTTCAAAATTTTATCTAGCGTGGAGGGTCAGAGGTAGTCGTGGATCCTATTCAGTCTATGACAGCACCTCGCGGCTCAGTTGGCCGCGTGCTGGAGAGTCATATTAGACGCCTCAAGGCAGCGTACCCTATTTACGTCTTCAGCGTCCAGTGCCCAGGCTTGATCCGAATGTTGTTCCAAGTCCGAGACATTGTTGTGCGATCAAGGACGCGAGCGAAATGCTGCAAACTATGTCATTCCCCGATGTTCCACATGAGGTATGTAACAATTACACATCCGCTTGGGTGGCGAATTTTATGGTCAAACCACGAAACCTTGCTCATTAGTCTGCTCTCCGTCAACTTTGACGGTGTTCCACGACAAGACTGCAATGCGACATTGCAACCCGCACGATACAAACCGATATAATCCAATGTGGATGGGATCATTGCGGTTATTACATGCGCTTCCCAAAAACGAGTAAATGCACAGGGATACACCCAATGTAGTATTAGAAGTTGGACGGCGAGTCCACGCGCGTCACAACGGCCGACACCTCCGACATCAACCATGATAGATGTTATTCAGTACAGATGTGGGGAGTTGATAGTCCATTAGCATCGATGACAACAGTACAGAATTTTATATGTATGCGTCTCATTGATGAGCTCAAATACATCGTCATACCTCTGGTTGACGCGTTCAGGCACTTGCTGTTTATCTGTACGCTGGAATCGATGTCCTTATTTTATTCGATGTTGCGCACAAGAAAGCCAGGGTCAACTTCTGGCATGCTTTGCTACTTCATATACCATACGACGCTCTTACGAAATGCGATACAACGACACTTTCAGTCCACCATCGAAGACCGGGTTTCAAATTAACAAGGGGTGAGTCGCTATTGTGAAAACTCGACTCTTGGCAACTCGCCGGCACATTGCGAATCCACCAGACCTTGGACTACAAAGTGATATTAGATACCGCCTCAGTACAGTACATCAGTTACGTATTCAGTGTCTAGACCTGCTTCCGACGGTGTTCCGGCCTGAAACCCAAGCGCACGATCAAGCACGCCCGTGACACGATGCAAGCTGGTCCACCTATCGACGCCCCATATAGGCATCGGCCAAGCAGTGGGAGGCTATCGCTAGGCCACCTCGTGCTGACCTCCCACGACGCGCTCTAGGCGGGGGATACGCTGACACGTGCTAGTCGCGTAGTAAACTAATCGGTTCCGTTCTAGTCCCTAGCTTTGTTCTTGATCACGCGTCGGTATCGCTGGAACCGCACTATCCAACTGAGCTGCAACAGCTCCGCTGAGAGCTGATGGCGAGTCCACACCGAGTCCACTCAATGTCCACGTCCTCCAAGACATTTGATGACGTCGGCCAAGCTCCTACAGCGCGAGGTGATTAATCATTATTCCCTTACTAGTGCTGCAGGGTCCTATATTGGGCGCATCACAAAGTTCAATCCTAGAAGCGGCCCGACGCGGGGATAGTGACTTGAGCCAAGCGCAATGAATATAAACTTTATTGGACGGTATCAACCCGTTCAAGATCTTGACCCTTACAGAAGACAACCCGACGCGAAGGAAAATGGTTCAGACGGAAAGGGGCGCGCACGAGGCGGCTTCGGTGGTTACGATCGCATCGTCTTTGACCCCGTCGTGACGTTTATCGAAGCCAAACTCACAGGTCGCGACAAATACCTCGATATCGAACCCGAATAATGACGCAGGTTGCTTGAAATACAAAGGTCCGCATTCAGTCGATCAACGTGTAGACCCTGTTACGCGCGTTCCTTGGTCGGGCAGAGCGACTGTATGAGTATCGACGCCGCATTGTGATGAGTATTCAGTAGAGCCCTTGGCGTTCATATAAATAAAATGTTAGTCGACAAAATTTCTTCACTTCCTTCTCCCCTCCTCCCTCCTCCTCCGTTGAGACGTGCTTCACGACCATGATGTTCAAGATCGTCTCGTCGCTGGTCGCCTTTGCTGCCATAGTCGTTGCGCAAGCCGATCCATCGATCAATTCTCCGTAAGTGATACTCTGTCGAAGATATCAGCAGCCTTCGCTGATGTCAGCTCTAGCGCCTCCGTTGTTCAGTGTCAGCCCGTGCAGCTTTCTTGGACGGCCACCAAGACGCCTGTATTCATCAGGTCAGTACCATCCTGCTTGCCTTGACCTAGTATTGAGTATTCGGTCTATTCTTGTAGCGTCATTCCCGGAGGCCAACCCGGCGCTGCGGCCCTGGAGGATTTTGGTCCACAACCTGCTGGCAAGAATAGCCTTACCTGGACGGTTGATCAACCTGCTGGGAGGGAAATTACCTTCCAAATTAGGGATTCCGCTGGCGCCGTGGCATACTCTGGTTGGCGACTTTTTTCTTCAGTTATTCTCGACACTTACCCACATGGTTTAATGCAGCGAACGTAAAGGTACAAGAAAGCACTGATGCGAGTTGCGTCGACCCGGATGCCTCGCAACCCGCTGGAGGTGCATCTTCCACTGCTCCTGCCGCCTCTTCCGCCCCCGCTGCTGCTTCATCAACCGCCCCCGTTTCTTCGGCTTCACGCACCTCTGCTACCACGCAGCCAGCCGCCAATACGAGCCGCCCGCCAGCCACGGCCACGACCGCACAACCGAGCAATACCAGTGCTGCCGCTGCGTCCAACGCCGCTCTCGCAGGCGTTCCAATTGAGTGGACTGGGATGCTGGGGCTGGCCGCTGCTGTGATTGGCCTCGTGGCTTGAAAATAGTCATTGACCTCCGGTTACGATCTCGGACTTACGTTGGACTTTAGCAACTATTGCCCTTGTACATTATTTGACGCTATTGTTGTTAATAAGTATAAGCCAATAGACACCACTGTTTCATTGTCTCCAAGAGGTTATATAGCAAAATCCATCGTGCTTTTGTGTGGGTATATGCGACAGCTGTATTGGATAAAGCAGTCATCAGAAAGACCCCTTTAAGACACCCCATGGGTTTCTTCACGTTGACTCTGGTATGCGGCTATAGCGTCGTTTAGGGGGTCGAACATCGAGAGTTCTTCCGCTTCGGAAAGCAAACTGTGACCAACGCGAGTGCAACTCACATGACGCCAAAGCTCCCCGGTACTCCTAGAAATGACAGTGATATGAGTGCTAGTTAATACGGCAACAAATGCGTATCTGACCTAGCATACAGGAGCAGTTGGCCTTGCGTGATGTCAGTGACATCGTAAATTTCAATCACCACTTCATGCTCAACAGGTACACGCTTGCTAGTAGTAGTGTCTAAGAGTACTGCGAAACAGGCCAGTATTTCCAAGTGAGACAGACAATTGGCATAGAGTTGCAAGTCCTTGATTGTGAACATCATCGAGCTAAGGCGCAGTATGCGTACTTTGGGCAGGGCAAGCACAATATCTTGACTAGTGACGTTATAAGAAAAACCTATGCCAAAAAGGTCGACATGGCGCAACGGAAGTTGAGCGAGTGCATTTAATTCGATTTGCGACAGCTCGCTGCGATTCTTAGGAATATTGGACGTGGTTAGGATGAGTTCACTGATATGCGGCATACGAGTCGGAAGATTACGGATGAAGTTTCGCGACCACTCGCAGTTGGCCACTGAATTACGACTGAGAACGACCTGTATCGACCTCAGTGGGGCGACCAGGGGTGAGATAGTCAATAACGGCTGCACAGCGGTGGGCGCCAAGTTACTAAGGCATAAGCTACTGATGGATGGGAAAGGATTTGCTGGCCATGAGATTCTTGTAGCGTCGATGGGCCCGAGGTCGCCACCAGTTGACTGAGCTTTTAGACTTTCAAGTGAAGGTATCGTACTTAATACTTTCAGGTTTTGTGGTTCAACCAGGTACTGGCTGCCAGAGATAGTACAGAGGTTTCTCAGGGATGATAAAGATGAGTGCAGGAGAGGTTTGTTACCGAGTGAAATATCAAAATCCCTGAGATGGATGTCGAGGTTTCGTATGTTTGCGCACCGGTGCACTAATATTTCTTGTAATTGAACAATAGTTTCAAACTCGGCATCTCTGCTTCGCCCACTTGTCAAATACGACCACAGCGGACTGGGGTTAACCCGAAACCCTGACAATGTCGGGGTTAAAGTCCAACCCAGCCAAGTAAGGAGAGGGTTGCAACTCCAACTTAAAGTAGGGTTGTGGGTGTAAGAAATAAAAGCTAGGTTGGGCAGAAGTATGTTGTCCTTGGCGTTGCAATATGCTTCTAGGACGTGTTGGTTTCGAATATTATAGCTCACTGCATCAAGAGCCAGCGATTGGATGTATCCCGCATAGAGTTCAAACCGAGTGAAAATAGCGAGGGTTGGAAATCTAAACGTCTTGAGAACGGCGTTGTTTAACGAGGGAGAATTAGACACTGGTGCACGGACGTTACGTACAATAGTTTCGGCGCCCTTTCGTTGGCCTACCGCTTCCTTTTTAATGGTCAATCGTGGGATAAGTGCAAATAATGTCTCCAGGTTGGGTACATTCTTCCAGAGGAAGGGCGCAATGCAGCTGAAGAAGAGGCGAGACACCAGCAGAAACTTTTTGTATTGTTGTCGGTCAGGTGGGGGATCGATGTGAGATATAATGTGTTGCAGGAGTTCTGGTATCATTGCTCGATTAACTGCAGAGTTTTCGTCCGTCCTCCAGGAGGTTTGCGGAAACTTCTTGACGCTCCATCGAGTCCAGAGTCGAACGTGGTACGGTCGGAGGATTCCTATGGCACGTGGGCATTGTGGCTTCGAATATCGAGGGATCTATAAACGGCTAGTGTTTGACTCTGGTGGGTTCATATTTATTATACAATGCACCTGGTCCCTTTGTGAATTCAGTTCCGGGATCCGTGACTTAAGGGGCTTCCAAGACGAAGCCTGGACCAGGTGCCAGTTCCAGGTGTAGCATAAGTCCATATCTTGACTTCTAGTTTACCTCTTTAACATAGGCATTGTATGTTAACTGACAAGCGGGTTAGGAATGGGAATAGATTTGCTGCATCTGCGGTCGACTTTGGTCCCCAAAAACCCTTGGTTGCGATCTTGAACTCAACTTGGATTTTGGCACATGGCATATGATCTTTCACTGTTCTGCATCGCTTGACCTTGTTCGGTAATTGTAAACATATTTTTTAAAATACTATTTTCCATGACTCATAGAAAGTGGGCTAGTCGGAAACCTCTTTATGGAATTCGCATGGGTATATGCGCCATTCGTTCGCTACGACAAATCTTCTTCCGAACGTATGGGCTTGTTCAGGATTCGCAGCTCTGGTCGGGGGTTTTCCTGCGTTGTCTCTCGTATACTTCTATGGCATCGTTCAGGAGACCAACCGGCAGACGACCCTTCTTTGTGTCACCATTCCAGGGATGAGTACAGTAGGTGCAACTGGCATGGCCGTAATGTAGTTATCCGCCCTCTCGTGGCATTGACCGTCAACATCGGATCCGAGATCAGATTCACCAGTAGTGGGACCTGGGGGAAAAATACGCACGCAAGCGCGAGAAATACAACCAACGAACTTTGGTTGCCCGTGAGAAGTCTATTATGGCCCAAGCTGGTTCGTGCGTTTGGTCAATGCTCGAACACACGGATCTCAGCGAGGCCCATTGGGCTTGAGTGGATCCAGAAGGCTACAAATAACACTACCCCACATGTCTGTGCTTCACTGAATCTGCTTCAGTCGCGAATAATCCAATAGACGGTCGGAGACAAGGTAATGCATGCGCCGGAATCCACCCTCGCAGGGTCTCAAAGATCGTTTCTCTGTACAAGTGGATCTTCGTTCGGTGTTGGGTGAATGAGAAGCAGCATTCAGTCGAAAATTTTAGACAACATTCCATTCCGGTAGTGAACACAAACAACCAAGGTAACAAACAACATAATCATCGGGAATCGTAGAATAGCAAGTAATTTCCGAGTCGTTAGCTCAGAAGAGAAAAAGTCACGGAAAGTTCACAAGGTCCGAATGCGACAAAGCATTGTCAAAGATCCTTGAAAGCGCCAACATAAGAGAGGAAAGTAACTAGACAAAATTGGGCTTAGAGAACAAGCATGCCGCCGAGGAGGGCACCCATTCCAGCAGCGAGGACCGAGACGAGGGCAGCAGCACCTGGCAGAGTTCCTGCGGTGCGGCTGCTAGCGTTGTTGGTAGGCGAAGCCGAAGTGGTCGCGCCAGGGATGGAAGTGGCTGCGATTTACAGAGCGTGTGAGTGTCGAGGCTATGACGTAATTGAGGAAGCACTCGACTTACCGGTTGCAGCGACCGAAGACTGAGAAGCCACAGCCGAGGCTGCGGCTTCGGGATTGGACTCGGTGTTGGCCAAGACTATAGCACAGCATCATCAGTCAAACGAGAACCAGCTGAAATCCATTTGCATTTACTCACCACTGTCAATCAGGTGAACGACACCGTTGGCGACAGGAATGTCAGCACGAACGATGCGGGCAGAGGAAGAACCGCTAGAGACAAAGGTGCCAGACGAGTTGCTCGAGAACAAGAAGGGCTGTCCGCCAGCACTGGAGAAGCTCTGCGCAGTCAGTCCAGTGGAGTAGACGGTGGTGCCATTGATAACGTGGTTGGCCAACACAGCACTGATGACCGAGGCATTTTGGGCTTGGGATCCGAGAGCAGCAAGTGCCGAGTTGAAGGCTCCGTTGCTATAAGCGGTAATACAGACATTAGAGTTTGCCCTTGGCATTCATGCGCAGTCGATGGTGACGTACGAAGGCGCAAAGATGGTGATCCCTTGGGTCGACTCGAGGGGGGCGAGCAGGTTCGTGGTCTGGAGTGCGCCGGCCAAGCCAGTAAGGTTAGCCTCGCGGGCAGCCTCACTGATTGTGGGAGGAGGAATAAGGACTTCGTCAATGACATGAACGATGAGCTGAAACCAATTAGTCGACGTGGTTAGGACGAGCAGGGAAAATGTGACATACGTTCTCGTATGTAGCAGTGCGCTCGACATCAACGTCATCATCAAGAGTCAAAATGTTAACATCATTATCGTTGCCATCATCGCGTTCCACAACAATTACTTGGCCCTTGCCACCCTCGAGACGGACTAGAGTCGAGTTGGTAAGGTAAGTGCGGAGAATCGTGTGGTTGGGCTCCTGGGCAAAGTCGGAAGCATTGTAATGGCCTAGAATTTGTCTGAGTTTCGCAACCCGAGCTGAATTCGAATGCATGTGACATACCATCGACAACGTGATACGAAATAATCGATGTCAGCAGGGGAATGTTGCTGCTAACGTTTTGGGGCACGCGGCCAAATGCTTCATTGCTGGGGGCAAAGACTGTCTTTTGGCCTTGGGAGAGCTGGGCGAGGAGAGCTGTGCCACCATTGGTATTGTTAGCAACAGAGCTGCACAAGCAAATCAGTACAAGTATGAATGCCGATTTCCTTGAGCTTACCCCGCAACGCTCACTAGGCTGGTGAGGCCGAGGCCGTTCAGAGCCCCAAGGAGGCCGGTGATATAGGTCGTATTGAGCTCCTGAGCAAGGGCCGGGGCGGCAAGAGCAGCGAGGAGAACGTAGGCGTGCATGGTCGTTGCAGAGGGGTCCAGAAAGATAGGGATGGTTTCTCTAAGCTGCAACACCGCGCCTTTATAGAGGCGTAAATCTTGGATGACGAATGGCTCACGCCCGCATCGACTTGGCAGCATCGACGCCGCCACGCAGTCTCAGGGTCGTACTAGACCAAAGTCACGCGCACATGATGCAATTTGATGTTATTACTCGAAAGAAGCAACTCGTAGAAGACGGTGGTGAGATCGGCTCCCGCCATCGTGTAAAACGTCATAGTTGCCATTAGGCGTCGCTGGATATCGATCGCCGCACATATCCCTCGAGACCTCCACACACCCAAAGTTCCTGCACACTCGGTCCTACCGGTCGTGTCTGATACTCGCGCACAACCTGACCGTCCTGCGTAACCTCGATCCGACCACTCTGCATGTCTACGCTGAGCTCCCACCCAGGCCGTACCGTGAGCTCGCCATTAACTCCGCCACCGCCCCGTGCACCGTCCTTGGCATATCCCCGAGTTAGATCCGCAACAAGCTCCGGACACTCCATGCACACCAATCCATTGTTGATCGAGTTGCGCTTGAATATGTCCCCGAACGACCCGGCAATGACAAGAGGCACTCCCGCCGACTTGAGTGCCGTTGCTGCCTGCTCTCGGGACGAGCCTGTGCCAAAGTTGTAGCCCGAGACGAGCACCGCCGTTTGCCCCCCGATCGTACGCCTGCCACCGTCTTGGCAAAGTTCGGGTCATAGTTTTCCATTACGACCTCGGCCTGGCGCTCGAGCGTGATATCGTCTTGGTATGTGTACTTGCCGGGATAGATTCCGTCCGTATTCAAGTTGTCCTGTGGAGCAAACATGACCGGACCCCCGAATGACTTGGGAAATCCATCGACCAGCGGTTCGACGGAGGAAGTCGAGGCCGATGCTCCGGAAGCGGGGGTGGGAGAACTAGCACTGAACGAAGGCTTTTCGTTTTGCGGGAGCGCGTTCAAATCGAGTGCATCGGGTCCGCATATAACCCCTCGAATGGCGCTCGCGGCAACGACCGCTGGGCTAGCAAGGTAGGCCTGTGCTTGTGGGCTCCCCATTCGCCCCTTGTAATTTCGATTCGTTGCGCTGATCCCAATCTCGCCCGGCTCGAGCAAACCCGTGCCCAACCCGATACATGGGCCACACCCAGCAGGAAGGGGCTTCGCACCAGCTGCGAGTAATGCACCCCAATCGCCCGTTTGTTCTGCCTCCGCTTGGACCTTGCTGCTTGCGGCGGCAAAGTAAAACTCGACTCCGGGAGCTACCTTGCGTCCCTTGACGACTTGGGCTGCAGCTGCGAGATCCGACGCTCGTGCGTTGGTGCAGCTTACAAGGTAGGCCTTATTGATTTTGATATTTTCTTGTGTCAGTTTAGGTAGGGCGGTCGCAACTTTGACGCTGTTGGGGCCGGAGACGTATGGGACTAGGGTGGAAAGGTCAAGCGTGAGGTGTGAGGAGTACTCGGCACCGTTGTCGGGTCGGATGGGGTTGGACTTGATGGCATTTAGGCGGGTTGGGTTGAGTCGGGGGTGATCGGGAGGAGGCGGTAACGAGCTCGAGGCACCCGCAAATGTCCTAAGCGCCAGCTTGTCGACCACCCGTTTGTACCAATCCAACAATGGCTCATCGACTGGGAATACGCCTGCCAACGCGCCCCACTCGGTCGTCATATTTGCCACTGCCAGTCGCTCGTCGATTCCTAGCGCCGCAATCCCATCGCCATGAAACTCGATTGCAGCGTTGAGCACCTCGTCCTTGTTAAACAGACCACACAGTGCGACAATAATGTCCTTCCCGGTGACTCCAGGCGCCAATTTCCCTCGCAGTTCGACCTTGACCATCCGGGGGACCTGCCACCACGTCTTTCCCGTTGCCCACAATGCTGCGGCGTCTGTCCTAACCACGGGAGTTCCGACGCATCCTACCCCTCCGTACATATTCGAGTGCGAGTCTGAGGCGACAACGAGCGTGTGCGGAAACGCATATCCTTCTTCGACGAGGACTTGATGCCCTATTCCTCGGCCAGCGCCGTAAAAGTCGATTCCATGCGTACGTCCGAATGCCTCGATCGAAGCGTATTTTTGCAGGTTTTTGGCAGTCTTGTTTTGTACATCGTGGTCGAGAGTGAAGACAGGTTGTTGGGGATTATGAATGCGTGTGGCGCCGAGGGATTTGAACCTGCATTTACTCAGTTTTCTGGAAATGCCGAATAGCAATACGACTCACTTGGAAATTACTGGTCCGGTATTGTCATGAGTCATGCAGTCTATCATACACAGTCCAAATTAGGGTTGAAACAATAATCATTAGATGGTGCATACGCTCTGGCTGAATCATCACATAGTCGCCCGCTCTGACTCGCTTGCCGGGCGGAAGCCCAACCGCATATTTTTGTACAATCTTTTCGATGTATGTCTGGGGTACGCTTCCCGAATCAGTGAGCACCGTCGCAAGGCCACGCCGGAATGCGTTTTGGGCTTGTCGGAATCGAGTGGGTCGGGGCAGCATCATGGCGAGCCTTAGCAGTAGTTCAAACGGATAGTATGATCCCGAGGTACCTAGTTAGAGGGATAGTCCAGCGTTCTCGACAAATTATCCTGGTGGTGTGCGGGCGAATGGGCGTTGAGCGGTTTTGGTACGATCGCTCGGATAGGGTCGGCCGATGTATAATCGGTCAGCACACTCTTAGGTCAGCTTGATTTAGCGCCTACGCTCCCAACTTGTCGCTTCTTGGGTTGAACTTGCACGCCATTGGCTTCTGGATCAACCTACTAGCTTCTCGAATTCGGCCAGTTCTGGTCGGCAAAGTATTTCTCATAATTCGGATCCTCAGCCGTGTTGGTTTCGATTTGTTCTCTTCGCTCAACCCGCTGCTTCTATCCGAACATGATTTTGCTCATAGGGGTTCATGTTTATAATGTTGTGGCCCTATTAGTAACTAGGGCACCTCGCGTGACGTTGGCGTTCCCAATCTTGGCCCGGTCCGCCCTCTCAGAGCCGTATCATGCGTAGTTTTGTTATCTTGGATAGATAGAGCGATAGTGGATTGATTCAGCGTTTAAGGTATATCAACACCTTGCAGAAAACTCACACACCCACACCAGAACTCAGGTGGATAACCAAAATGCGTTTCTTGATACTGATATTTCTTGTGTAATTATGGCACCTCAAAAACTGTACCTCCCAGGTATTCCATACGCGCGCCCTCCTATCGGCAATCTGGGCTTCTGCAAGCCAGTAGCAATCGCCCCTGGCCCCAACATAGGTGTAAAAACCTATGGGCCAAGCTTCATGCAGCTGACAATTACCACTGACGATTCTGAAGATTGCCTGATGCTCGACGTTTGGTGGCCGCATGGCATTGGTAAGCCGCTGCCCGTGATGGCATGGATGTGTGTATAGGCGTTCACTCCCTGCCTTCCGTATGGCTCTAACGGCTCAGTAAACGGGGGAAGTTTCATACTAAGTACGTGAACCTATTTGGAGGTTATATTCAGTAACCGAAATTACAATCAGCTAGGTGAATCACGGTCTTATCCAGGCTATGGGCTCGTTGGTGCAAGTATAGCGATGGTTCGTAACCAGTCCCGGTGGGGAGCCAGACAATGAATGAGGGTGCGGCAAATCTAGGCTCGTAGAACCAGCGGAGGGAAATCGAATGGGTGCAAAATAATATTAAGTACTTTGAGGTGATCCAACCAGGGTAACCAATTGTGTTTTTAATGCGCATATACCTACTTGACTGGTTATACAAGATCACCTTGTTTGGCGAATCAGCTGGCGCTGTCAGCGTCAGCTACCAAACGATGTACCGTGGTGGGAAAGTAGGGAACGCATTCGGAGCGGCAATCATGCAAAGTGGTGCACCGACGAGCTTCAAGTCGGCGGCTCGGAATACCTGTGCACGACAACAAGCCTATGATCAGATTGCTTCGAGAACGGGATGGTCGAAATTCGTGGATCCCTTCGAATGCTTGCGCGGACTAGATTCGGGTGTCCTTCAGGCTGCACACGTAGCAACTTACGATTTGCCTCCAGATCCTGTAGCTTTTGCGAATTTCCCGGCTGCGTATGGGCCTGTTAAAGTAATTGAGGGCAAATTGGCTCGTTATGTTCGTGACTAAGTTGCGATAGATATCCGGAGATGACTTTATCCCTACTTCTTCCTCATCTGTCGTTCGATCTAGAAAATATGCCAACATGCCTATTATATCAGGCTGTAGGCTGTAGATTTACTATCTGCTTCGCTTGATCTAATTAGATACGGTTGGCGAACCTGGGTGAAGGAAAGTGGTCCCTCGTCGCCACTTCGTTCTCCCCGACATCCTTTCTTTTCTCGGCTCGGAAAGCCTAGGTCTTGCTCTTGGCCTCTCCCCACTCTTCTCAGCCCCAATGTGCTCACTCTACCCTAATATTCCCGCTATGGGATCACCCTACGGAACAGGTAGTGAGACCTTTGGAAGGGGTCTGAACTACAAGTGGGCTGCGAGCATGGCTGGAGGTCTGCTATTTACGGTGAGTAAAGTGATAATCCACTTGTTTGGAGCGAGCAAGGTCCAACGAGTTTCGACCGGGCTCCGAGAAGATATTTTATTCGTCAAGCAACCTCTCGCGACCAAAAGGTTTGGTAGGTCCGACTCGATGCGTATACATCGCGATTAGGCCACTCACTTTGCGTTATGTTAAGTTTATATTTTTTTCTCTCAACCTTCTGGCGGACGATTGTCCATATATCCTTAATATCATCGAGTGGGCCGCCAACCGGCGCGCCATTGTATGCGTCCCACACTCGAATGGTTTGATCAAGAGCGCCAGAAGCAATGTGAGTGCCGTCAGGTGAATATGCAACCGATATAAGAGTTTGTGTATGCCCCTTCGATGAATGGACGTGTAGTCTATCTGGGATATCCCACACGCGAATTGTATTATATCTGGAGCTAGAGACAATGTGCGTGCAGTTGGGCGAAAATGCAACAGAAAAGACCAAGCCATCATGTCCATTGAGTGGACCGGCAACGAGTGTGCCATCATGTGCATTCCATACACGTATGGTCTCGTCAGCGGAGCCGGAGATGACATAGGCTCCATCGAGTGAATAGTCAACTGACCAAACTGAGTCGGTATGACCTTCGAGCGGACCGATGAGTAGTGCGCCATCACGCGCATTCCACACTCGAACAGTGCCATCACTACTCCCAGAGATGGTACGGGCGCTGTCTGACGAATACGCAACCGACCAGACTCCACCTGAGTAACCCTCAAGTGGGCCAATGATGAGTGTTCCTTCGTGTGCATCCCAGAATCGAATCGTATTGTTACTAGAACCGGAGGCAATAGAATTACCGTCAGGCGAGTAGGCAAGCGAGAGGCTTAAAGTTCTTTCCCCTTGAGACGGACCCGTAATAAGTGTACCGTCATATGCACTCCATATATAGATTGCATTATCGTTAAAGCTAGAGACAATGCGAGTGCCATCAGGTGAATATGCAACCGAAAATAGTGATTTTGTGTTGCTATGGAGTGGACTAAAGGAAAGCCCCCATCCTGCGCGTTACACACCCGAAGAGTTCTGCCAGAAACAGAGGCGATGTGACTCCCGTCAGGCGAAAAAGCAATTGAGCCGACATAACTCGTGTGTCCCCAAAGTGGACCAACGACGAGAGTGCCGTTGTGTGCGTTCCGTATGGTAACAGTTCCGTCTTCGCATCCAAACACTATATGTCTTCCATTGGGCGAATAGGCAACCGAGTACACCATTGAGTCGGCCTCCCATAATAGTAGTACTGCCGCCTCTCTCGTCTGAATTGCGGTTCCCGCTACGTTTGTCAAACCAGTCATTTTCTCCTGATATTTCTTGAGCACAGTGCTGGACTTGGGACAGAATGGTAGCGAGGATAGATATATGTGTGGAGTGGACCTGGAAACTGAGTTGGCGGCGGAGCTGGTCACAAAGTCCCGAGCATCTTCGACTAGCTTTTCAATGCCAATGAGGGTAGTTTTAAACTGTAAGATTTGGCTGTACTCAATCGTCTGACGGTATATCATATTGCGTTCAACTTACCGGTAGCCATCGCTTTGCTTTGAGTGATATATCGACGTCCATGCTGATATCCTGCTTTAGGTTCAAGACCTCCATCCAGAACAAGAGACGATTCGATAGAAATTCATGTAGAATGGTGCATAACGAGTCTGAATAGGCAGAATGTTCTAGATGATTGGCCCAGTAACGACATGCATAAAAAAGAGCCGGGGATATTGCTTGATCGATGTGGCTATCCAGGTTTTCCACCTCACTATCAGGAATAAAGGACGATTCCAACTTGCAAATATTGAGCCACAGCTGCAATTTCAACACCTGAAAGCAACGCCGTGCAAGCACTTCACTGTATGCGGCCGAGCTACATGAGAATGGTCGAGACCGGGAATCGTCAAACATAAAGCCAATGAAGGATGCATGCAGAATTGAGATGAGTCCACTAGTATCCAAAAAATGGATAACCCAGCGCAATGGTTGTAACGCGGCCCATGTCCGCCGTTCATCGTCTATGCCAGCCAGAGCGGCAAGAATTTCAACAGGGACTGGTTCCTGAACACACACCACTGTCTGTAGCACATGGCGCACGTTCTCTACTTCCCAGACTTCTAGGTCTTGGTCGCCAAACGCTGCTTTTAGTACAGCTGTATATAATGCATCAATCGTTGCGTACTGTTTGCTGGCTTCAGAAGTCATGGAAAGTACAGACTGGAGACGCTGTTGTGAATCAGCTTGGGGTCTCCGGGACATGATGTACCGGACAAGGGTCGCAGCATAGATGAAGAGGTTTCCGGACCGTCGTGCAAGTTCCTTAGTCTGGGCAGGTGTCGGCGACATGAGTTCCAATTCCGCTTCCAGATATAGTTCAATGTCCGCTTCGACCAACGATCGTTCGACTTCATGCAAGTACAACACCGAGTGATACCCTTGACCGCAGTCTAGCATCCTGTCGTAGATTTCGGGCTTGGGTCGTCTCGTCACAAAGAACTTGAGTGGAATGCTGGATACAGACTTGAACAAGACCAATAATAGTAGTTCCACTTCGATTGCGTCGTCACATTCGTCTAGCGCATCAACCACTGTTACCAAATTGCTTGGTATCGCATCTTTAACCTTTAGCAATGGTTCCTTGAGTAGTTGATCAAACTGTCTTGCAATGTGCTTCGTGCTGATATCTGGGTCCTCGCCAAGTGCTTCACATAGAGCGGACTGGAACGGGATCGAGTATCGTACGAGCTGATACGCAATCGTGGGTGTGATCAGGCTGGCATCCCTACACTCGGGAACAGTCGTAGTACAGAAGAAGCTGCTGGCCAACTGCTTACGCTTGTCAAGCGCCTTGGAGAAGTTACAGACAATGGTGGTCTTGCCTGCTCCAGCCATGCCATTCATCCAGTAAAATTCTGCTGCATCAGCGTTGATAGACCAATCGCCCAACCCAGACAGGATAGCGATACGAGTGTTGGCGGTGCATGTGCGTCGGCTGATACTTGTAGAGATATTTGAGTTATAGTTGGCAAGCTTGACGGGTCCTAGCCCTTCAAGTCGCGTGTTCCATAGGTTCAATAAAATAGGTCAAGGTGATGTGAATTTGGTAGTTAACAACCCACCGCCATTTTATCATTAATAACGTTCCACATGCTTAAGCAAGCGTCGGCCTGCTCATTGATAAATATTCATATTAATACTTCGTCCGCCGAACGTACCTGTAGTTGTCGAAACAATGATCCAATCTGGCGGTAGTACCTACCCACCTCTTGCTCACCCGCGCTTGCTCCTAATAAGCGCATTCCTGTTATGCGTTCCCGTTTGCTTGAATGAGTGTAACTTGCTCTTCAATAGAGCTATGTGTGTTATTAGAAAGAGTCTA
Source organism: Ceratobasidium sp. AG-K (assembly GCA_037039685.1). Classification (NCBI taxonomy): domain Eukaryota; kingdom Fungi; phylum Basidiomycota; class Agaricomycetes; order Cantharellales; family Ceratobasidiaceae; genus Ceratobasidium; species Ceratobasidium sp. AG-K. The sequence continues at coordinate 1,398,540 of JAWNGF010000002.1, forward strand.
GGTGTTAACCGACGTGCCTACCGTGCGACATTGGCGACCGATCCAGACATTCAGGCAGAATTGGATTAGCTCATGTGACGCACAAGGAGCTCCGCCAGTGGCGCCAGCTCCGAAGCGGGCTCTTCATATTCTCGATAGCTCTGAGAGACTTCCTAATCATCGGCATTATCGTGTTACACCAGGATACTAGGGTGTAGGATCTCGACTCACCTGCATGATATCAAGACAACCGAGGAAGGCATTGATGGCCGACTGAACTGGCGGAAACAGTTTAGTGCTTGTGTGCAGGGATTGAAGCGTGGCTTCAAGTCCTGTCCATAATCCGGCCCTAAGTTGTTGACCTTCATGAGATGGAAGAACGATCGCCGGCGCCCGAGGGCGACTCGTACCCGAGATCGAATCAACATGAGCGAGGCCAGTCGAGAAGCCTGAAAAGGGGATTTTAACACCTGAAGCGTTGGAGGATTGAACGGATAGTGCTGGTACGGGAGATGGCGATCGCCTCAATAGTTTGCCTACTTCCCCAAGCAGGAACTTGCGGACACCGCGTTTGGACTTGGAGGTGAATGGATCCATCCAGGAAACACAGTCCGATCGCAGGAGAAATCTCCAGTATAATATGCCCTATGGTTTTTGATCTTGGTCGAGAATAAATCTTGTTAGGTGCCAGAGAAATTCTCTGTTACTTTGGGAGTGGTGGCAGGGCTGAGACCTCCAAGAGCACGTGACACCCGGTCGGCTCGTTATGCCTGCAGCCCGTATCGGGAAAGACTGGTTGGTAAGGGCTGAGAAATACTGAAGGACTATGGGAGTGGCATCAGTTCGAACCTTTTGATGCGGTCATTTTCACTTCGCGCAAGATCGGCAGGAGGAATTATACACGTGAGAGTCATTTAGTGACCCTCACTAGTTAGCACGCATATTGACACAGATGGATACCATAGCTTCGATGCAGCAGTGCTAAAGTGTAATGAACCAATGTAACGTATATGGCTAAGCCAGAAAAGCGCTGGATTATCAGACATTGTAATGAGACCAATCAGAATGTATATATAAGTGTCTGCTAATCTAGCTCAGAGCGCAAGGAATTGAATCGGTAACGGGTTTAGAATTGATAGAAGGTGATGGGACACACAAGTGGTATGATTAACGGGTAAAATAACAGGACAGGATGGGTCGCACATCACTCGGCGAAGGATCTGAGCTGGATATATGCGCCACCATATTTCTGTGCGTCAAGATCTAAGTCGACCCTGCACTACCACAAAATCAGACATCAACTCAGCCTATATGGGCTCCCATTCCCGCTCAGAGATCGTGGTGTGGCGATCCAGGCAGCTTGTGCCGATGCGTAGAATGTTAACACCAGGCTGGTGCACTATGTTTTCCCACCCTTCACCTCAAATTCGCCCCGTCCTCTGTATCCTGTTCCACTCTGTTACATACCTAGACTTCGCACTTCATCTCCAGCATCTATCCTCGTCTCACCCGTCAGCGGGTTGTACTACCCTTGTCTCATGCTCTTGTTCCTAATCGAATGTCTACTGCACTCACTTCTCTCGGGTTTCAACAGATATTGTGCCACCGCCCACGGTGCTTCCCAAGTAATTTCAATGCACTTTGCCCGCTCCGGATGTGGGTTCCTTGGTGGGTGGTTCGGCCAAACCCAAGGCCGACACGGCGCACGGGCCCGGATGGATCCCTTGGAGCAGAGACCTCCAATGGGCGTCGGCGGACCTTCAAAGCTGAGACTGTGTGTGCCCAATATACGAGATCGATCCCCACGAACGCCTTCCGGCAAATCGGCCGCATGTCTGGCATCTAAGCCAACGCTCAACATCCCATTCAGCCACCAGTGTCAACCGCAGGCATAGCACACGGCACCAGATGACACGTCAAATCAACCTTGGGGCAACGTAGTTCAACGCTGGACAACGTAGGTCTCCAAAGCAGCGAATGTATGCGCACAATTTTGTGTCATTCATCCACGCCAGCGAGCAACCAGATAGCATGGATGGATCGGGCGAAGAATAGTCTATGTCAGGTCAAATTTCGCATACGAAGACGAGGTCATTTGATGTACACCCCTGTTGACGCTCTTCTCGAATGTTCAACGGATACTTTTCGGATAGGGCCGGTTCTGACAACTCCATTCATGCTGCTAGATCTGGGATCCGATCGTACGGAAGATGTATCGTGTTACTTCCTCCAAGGTGAGTGGCGAGAGGGCAAGGGGAGAGAGGGTTGTCGTCCCACGCCGCAACACCCAAGCTCTGACCGCGATGACGTCCTTCGAGCGGATGGCTACGCTTATGAACGCACCGGAAAACTTCTGGAAAAGAACGACCTAATTCGATTGGAACAACTGTAGCTACAGCTGAGAGAGAAAAAGAATAGAGAAATCCGGGATATCCGCTGGGCCAAATATGTAACGCAGAACAAAAGAGCTCACAGGAGACACAAACGCCTTTTTTTCTACGCATCTACTTTTCTTCCTCGGGGACGGGATCCACGTCCTTCTTGGCTTCGGGCTCCTTGTCTTCAGGTGCCACGCCGTTGGGTTCACGCGAAAGACTGCGTCGGCGGCGGTCCTCAACCTCGTCCACATCCTCACGATCTTCACGTGTGCGACGGTCTTCCCTCTCCTCATCGCGGTCCCGCCTGTCGCGCGAGCGAGAACGAGAGCGGGTCCGACGGCGGCTATCACGGTCCCGCTCCTTTTCGCTGCGACGGGGGCTACGAGAGCGAGAGCGCGAACGGTCCCGATCACGTTCACGTTCACGACGGTCACGGTCACGGTCCCTGCCGCCACGGCCGCCACGAGGAGTGTCTTGGCGCCAGAGAGCCGAAGGGGGTCGGCGTGCCCACTGGCAATGGGAAATTAAAACAATGAATATGAGTCAGCGAAATGAATCCTACCTGAACACTGATGCGATGACGGTCGATCATCTGGCCATGCCTGAAATGAATTAGTGCCTTGCATCATGGGCGTAATTGACATTGAGCTCACATGGAATGGTAGGCATCCTCTGCATCCCTGTCGTTTCGAAATTCGATAAATGCGTAGCTGAAACAGTTGAACCCGACGTCAGGGACATGTTCGAACTTGTTTACAATGGTAGAGAAGGTGGATACCCTCGACTCGAGCTTTGGTCTCCAGAGCAATACGCTCAGCCTCAGCTCACAAGCAAAGCTCGCCTCGAGTGGGGAATGGTTCGGTCGCGGGGAACGAGTGCGGGACGTAGGAATGAATCGATGTTGCAGGCATTTTGCGCATCGGAAGTGGACTGGATCGTGTGCGAGGCCATTGCGACGAATCGAGATCGAGCGGGCACTTGTTCGTCCTCGAGACGAGTTCTCACGGCCGAATGAGAGCGAAAAAACAAAGACGAGATGTTGTTGTTGTTGTCTTCTCACCTTGCGCCACCTCCGCCGCGGGTCGAAGGAATGTCACAACGCACGAGGCGACCATACCTACATCATCGATCAGCAAGGCCACACACTGCTAGTCACACACTTACCGCTCGAACTCGTACGCAAGGTCTTTAGCACGGGCATCCCGCGAGAAGCCACTGCGCTATGTCAGCCAACATCCAGAACAAGTTCCAACATGCACCCACCTTACAAACAGAATCTTGCGTCCGGACATTATGGTGGTGGTTGTTGCTTTGGATCTCAAAATTCAACGTGTAGTCCGAGCTGACTAACACACGGGATTTTGTCGATTTCCAGAGGTTGACAGCGCTTGCCACCGGCACCAGGATTGTGACTAATCCGTGGGTTAGAGCCGAGTTACGCCGTTACAACATCCGCGTGCTGATCGGCCAGACCGTTCGAGGCAGTATTATGATGCGATCCATCCCCCAACGACCCGCGTACCTTGCCTGTCGGGCAGCACCGGACACCGGGCATTGATAAACCGTATTTGGCTGGAGAGCCGCCCATTTCTTCAATAAATACCTTTAGGTTTGACACTCGACCACCACCACCCCCCTTCCTTTTCTCCTATCTTCCTAGTCATGTATAGGTCTCCGCGGTTAATTACTGGCTCCTTCTCCCGTCGTGGTTTCTTCAGAGGCCCTTGCGGTCTAATATTACTTCAACTGGGCAACGGGCGGCCTCGTCCTCAGCACCAGCTGCGGCATCTAGTTCTAACTTTGGGGCCTTGGCCGGCATGGCCGCGGTCAGTGGGATAGCAGGGTACTACCTTGCCACTCAGTCCGGCTCTGGCAAACCCTCGTACGACGCTCTAGCAACGCCCAAGTACGCAAGCAAAGCGGAAATCCAACAGGCCGTAAAGGAACTAGAGGGCCAGTTTCCCGCTGGAGGGGTGTCTACCGATCCTGACGTCCTCAAACTCCACGGTTTCTCAGTGAGACCTCCTACTAAATGCTATATATTGGCCTCATTGCCTATCTAGGAAAATTCGTACCACCCCAGTGCCCCTCACAGCGTCGTCGTACACGTCTATAGCACGGAAGATGTAGTCAAAGTCGTAAAAGTTGCCAACAAATACCGTATCCCAGTGACCGCGTTTAGCGGTGGGACGAGTCTCGAGGGACACTTTGGCGGCGTAAGTACCACACTCTGCTTATCCCATCCGTGATCCCAAACAAACTTTGTATCAGACTCCAGAAGTTGGGGGTATATGCATCGATCTGTCAGCTATGGACGCAATTCTCCAAATCAACGAGGCGGATTCGGATATGATCGTCCAATCCGGGGCGAGGTGGGAAGATGTTAATTCTACGTTGGAGTCTCAAGGTGTGTCTCCCACGCCATTAATCTACATCAAGCCAACCGTAACTTTGTTTAGGGATACCACTTTTCTTCCCAGTAAGTCTGCATATAGGCTGAAATAAAAGTTAGCCACACATCACTCACCTTGCTTTAGCTGGATCCAGGCCCTGGTGCGACGATTGGTGGCATGATAGGAACTGGGTGCTCAGGAAGTAAGTACATTCGACCATAGTTTAGGTGATAGTTTCCTCAACGAGGATACACAGCCAATGCCGTTCGATATGGAACCGCAAAAGCTGAATGGTTCCTCAATGTCGTACGTCCATCGAAGCACGCCAGATAGTTCAAAACGTGCATCTAACTTATAATTTAGACGGTTGTTCTTCCTTCCGGTGAAGTAGTCAAAACGCGTCGACGAGCACGCAAGAGCTCAGCCGGATTCGACACAACCAAGCTCTTTATCGGGGCCGAAGGCACGCTTGGAATTGTCACCGAAGGTATTCTGTCTTTCTAGATTGCGGAATCACGGACGCATTTAACACCCGCAAATAGCAACTCTCCGACTAGCACCTCGACTACCTACAACTGTAGCCACAGTCGCGTTCCCAGACGTCCGCAAAGCAGTTGATGCAGTGGCAGAGATCCTCAACATTGGAGTTCCCATTCGTGCGTACCGCTTACTTTGCTCGCCGTCCCTCGATTTACTCACGGAATCCTATAGAATGCGTTGAGCTACTCGACGGTAACCATGATTCATCGATCTGTAATTAAGGTCTCACACCCCGCTTTGTTAGACCATATGATGGCAGCGCTCAATAAAGCCGGCCTCGCGGACCGGAAATACCCCGAACTCGACTCGCTATTCTTCAAATTCCAAGGGTCAAAAGAGGCTCAGAAGGAAGCATCGGCTGTCGTTAAAAAGATTGTCGAGAAACACGGCGGGTGAGTCTTAGCTACCCGACGAATAGTGGGCTTAAGCTGAATACGAGCGTAGGAAAAATTTCCAAGCTGCACGGGACGAGAAAGAGGCACACGACTTTTGGCAGAACCGCAAGTATGCGCTATGGAGTACCATGGCGTTGTACCCTAATTCGAGGTTGTGGACGACGGACGTTGCGTGAGTACGGAAGAAATACCGGAAGGAGCTACGTGCTTAGTTGCCGCATAGCGTTCCCGTGTCCCGCCTTCCCGAACTAGTCCAGGAGACCAAAGAGGATTTGGCCAAGTCGGGGCTCAAGTCGACAATTGTAGGACATGTTGGCGACGGTACGTTGCACCAGTTCAATTTCAGTCCGGAGCTTAAACGCCTTACATGCAGGTAACTTCCACGCGTTTATGATCATTCGAAATGACGAGGAACTGGAGCCTGTCAAGGAAGCTGTGCATAGGATGGTCCACCGCGCGCTGGCATTGGATGGAACGTGTAAGTTCGGTAGACCATACTAAATGATTTGAGAAGCTCATATGGTTTGATAGGCACCGGCGAGCACGGTGTTGGTGTTGGAAAGAAAGAGTACCTGGTTGAGGAGCTTGGCCCGGGAACTGTGGAGCTGATGCGGACCGTCAAACGCGCGATCGATCCTCATAATTTGTTCAATCCTGGCAAAGTGCGTATCAACCTTCCAGCAACGGTCAAGTTATCTGATTTCTTCACATTATAGCTCTACCCGGATCTTGGTGACAAGCCCGGCAAACATTAGGCGATAGAGAGGGTTAGACGCTGGTTTAGGAAACCGGGGAAGGCGTTTTGGGTACTAATTGTAGCTTATTAGGTAACAAATGAATGCCGTGAATACGTGGCGCCTTGAATGAGAAGTAACATTCGGTTTCTTTGGCTTATAGCACGCACGATTAGGCCGAGACAAGGATATACAATTGTTGGTAAAGGAGTGAAAGTCTGAAGGGAACACACGTCAAGTAGATACATGGGTAGATAATAAAGAACTAGAAGGAACGTCGGTAGCAACGCGCTAAGAATATATAGTTGAACTACGCTAATGTCAAGGTCGGAAAAAGATAGCAAGCATACTGAGAGGTATAATTTAAGAAAGCGCCGGGAATATCACGAAGAGAGGATATAACTGGCTGTTATGTCAAGCAACGCTGCAGCCTGCTTAGGCGTCGCCTGAGGCTCTGGAAGACGAGCGACGCGCATGAAGGGTGGATACGACCAATGGAAACGAATCGACCCAGAGGAAATATTGGAAAGAGAAGAGGATGAGCGGAGGCAATGAGGTGATGTGACCTCCAGCCGGCTGCTGGGCACCTTTGGTTGAGTAAAGACGCGAGTCGCCGTCTAAGCGTTTCTGATTGAAGAGATCAATTGAAGCTTTGTCTTTCAATCTGGCGCCGAATCCTCATCTCCGTCAAGCCTGTTGGCCAGCCCAAGCCCCGTGCTGGACCACCTCCGTCCTAGGGAGTCGACCTGCCTCCCTGACTTTGACGCTTCATTGATTTGCATCCATTGATTGCTTACCCACTCCCGGACTGTCACCTGTGCCCTGTGCCGTGTATGCGTGGTCAGACCATGTGTTCTTGTAGCGCTACATAAATTTCTTATCCATTGATGCCTCGTGCAGATCGACGAACTAGGGCGGCTGGCCACGAGCCTAGCCTGCCGGGTAGACACCAAGTATTAATAAACCGCATTTGGCTCAAGAGCCCTCCACCCCTTCAATAAATACCTTGAGTTTTGGCACTCGACCATCCCTTGCTCCCTTCCATTACTCTCATCTTCTTAATCATGTATAGTTCTCTGCGGTTGATTACTGGCTCCTCTCGCCGTGCATTTATCCAAAGCCCCTTACGGTCTAACATAACTTCAACTGGGCGACGGGCGGCCTCGTCCTCAACACCAGACTTACCACCTAACTTTTGGCCTACCCCTCTGCAGTGGGTCGGCATAATCACGCTGATCGGGGGGGGTGAAATACCTCACTCGCGACAGCGAGTCACCCCGTTCCCGCAAGGAACGCAAGCGCAAGTCAGACTCCGGCAAGTCCTTGTACGAGCAATCCTCATAATTTGTTCAACCTGGCAGAGTGCGTATCAACCTTCCAGCAACGGTCAAGTTATCTGAATTCGCCGCGTTGTAGCTCTACCCGGATCTTGATGACAAGCCCAGCAAACATTAGACAATAGAGATGGCTGGAGGCTGGTTTAGGAAACCGGGGAAGGCGTTTTGGGTACTAATTGTAGCGAATTGGGCAACAAATCAATGTCGTGAATACGTGGCGCCTTGAATGAGAAGTAACATTCGGTTTCTTTGGCTTATAGCACGCGCGATTTGGCCAAGACAAGGATATACAATTGTTGGTAAGAGAGTAAAAGTCTGAAGGGAACACACGTCAAGTAGATACATGGGTAGATAATAAAGAACTAGAAGGAACGTCGGTAGCAACACGCTAAGAATATATAGTTGAACTACGCTAATGTCAAGGTCGGAAAAAGATAGCAAGCATACTGAGAGGAATAATTTAAGAAAGCGCCGGGAATGTCACGAAGAGAGGATATAGCTGGTTGTTAGGTCAGGCGATGCTGCAGCCTGCTTAGGCGATACCTGAGGCTCTGGAAGACGAGCGACGCGCGTGACGAGTAGATATGACCGATGGAGGGCGTGAACGAGTCGACCCAGAGGAAATATTGGAAAGAGACGAGGAAGGGCGGAGGCGATGAGGTGATGTGACCTCTAGCCGGTTGCTGGATGCCGTTGGTTGGGTAAAGACGTGAGTCACTGGTAAAGCGTTCCTGGTTCAAAATATCAATTGAAGCTTCCAGCACCGTTTTTACCAGTTGACTCACCGTAGGAAGTCTTCCGGGGACATTCCAACCTGTGACACGGACAAGTCTGAAGTCGAGAGTGATGGCGAATTTGGCCCTTCAGAACTGAAAGAAGCAGCAAAGGGTTAGGCTTGGAATGCTTGCTCTCAACCCACAACTTACTTGAAAGGCTCTAGTTGACCATCGCCAAGTTGACCCCTATTTCGATGAACGAAGAATATCAAAATCACTGAGACTCCATGAGATCGTAGATATTGTGCTTACAGTCCACCTAGCCCATCCTGAGCCTCAACTAACGGCCCTTCCTTGCGATTTTCGTCCTCGACGCGCACAAGCGGTTGCGTAGCTGGCAATGTTGGAGGCTGGGCGCTAGATTTTCGCTCCCGCAAACTGGGCAACGGGTGATTCTTGGCCAGTCTCAGTGGTCGAGGACTCCAGTGCAATCCCTTGGGCTTTGGCTGGGCATAGTGAGAGACAATATGTGCCGTAGCAATCGCCATTGGGATCGGGTTGTGGTAGTGCGCAACAAGGGGCAGTGATCACCGCTCTACTTACCTAAGCGTTACGGTACCGATCATCGAGTCAAGTACCAAGTCAAATGCTTATGGAACATGCGAGGCGGTGAAACGTCAGCGCTCCGATATAAATCCATAGCCGACGCCAGTCATCCCCCACTCCCCACTCTCTCTAGACCTCATCTACACACTTTTATTTTTATTATCATGAGCAACGTCGAATGGGACTCCAAGGTTGTCATTGGCAATAAAGCTCGCACCCCAAAAGTCACTCGTGGAAACGCCGAAGTGAACGGTATGTACACACACATTTTCTCGCGTGTGACACGGTACTAACATTTTTTCTTTAGCTGTAAGTAGACAACGCTTAAGATGATGTGGCAACTTGACTGAATCAACTATCTCTCAGGCGCGACGAGCAGGCGCTGTCATCTCTACTGACAAGAAATCGACTATCGGCAACAAGGGCCATGCTGGTACGCCACATTCACTTTCTCGTTATTAATGCGCCCGCTTATGCATCCCACATAGGCCCCGATCACCAAAGGATTGCCAAACTAGACCGCGAAGACGACGTCGCGCCGCCCCCCAAGGTCCTGCCTTCTGTCGGCAAGGCCATGCAGACTGCACGCATGGAGCTGAAGCTCTCGCAAAAGGACGTGGCAGCCAAGATCAACGAGAAGCAGTCGGTCCTCCAGGACTATGAGTCTGGCAAGGCCATCCCCAACCCCCAGATTCTTGGAAAGTTGGAGCGCGCGCTTGGAGTCAAACTTCGTGGTACGTATACCTGTCCGATGCAGGCTCCGCAATGCGCTCACACCAATATGGTTGCAGGTAGTGACATTGGGAAAAAGCTGGATGGCCCCAAGAAGTCGGCTTGAGGTCAATCCGTAGTCTCCCATTCTCCGGCTCTCCGCTCTCGTACCCCTTGTCATACCGCTGTTGTACCTAGAGTTCTGCATAGAGCTTCACCCACTGTATTTTCTTGACCCACTCTGATGCAGAGCAACGATTAATTAAATAGCAAATACTTTTTGCATGTTCATTCGAATGGTATCGAGAGAAGAAATACTGTACACTAGCACGTTACACGAGGTCGATACATGCGCGAGCCACGAGTCCAGCTGGTATCGCAATAGAGCAATGCCACCAACCATAAACACAGCTTGACTAACCAGTTCCTTCGCCTTCGCCGGTTCCCTACAGCCCATGCCCGGTGAGACCGCGCAATGAATCAGATCAATGCAACTCACATAGGATATGTAGTCTGGACTCTCACACGCCTTATACTCGTTCATCGTTTCCTCAACGGTCGCGCTGAAACATTTCATTTAGAAGCGATGCCCATCAGCAACATGCGGTCGAACCAAACAGAGCGGCACGTACCGAGAATCATCAAACTCTTCGAGCCCGTGTTCAAACATTCGCTCCTTCCTATACTGGTCCATGAACGCATTTCGTCTCTTGAGCCTATCGAATTGATCTAGAATTCGCTTGAACAGCTGCGTGCAACGTGTTCAATGAGCCGTGTAAACAAATGACAGGGCGCACGTACTGATGCCATACTCGTATGATTTGCGAGCATGAGCCCGCTGACCCGATGACTCGCAGCAACATACGGTGATTTGCGCGTGAGTGCAACTTGAATTGAAGCCGGGCCCCAAGGGATAAAGTTTGCCAGCTGACGTTCTCGAATGCGCAACAGGGATTGGTGGACCTGCGAACCGGTACAGCACGCAAAATGACAAGGATAAACAGTGCGGACTCGTGTTTAGAAACAAGATAACAAAAGCAAAGGAGGGAAAACGCACATCGCTAGGGTCGACATCGCCTTGGATAATGTTAAGAATCGATATGTAACACGACGACTTGCTCGGCACGGCCGACACCATCCGGTTCTTGGGCTGAAGGAGACGGCGCATTACGTCCAAGACGGTGGTCTTGCGCACGGACCTAGCCTAACTGATCATTGAGTACCCAATCACAGATTACAGCCACGAGTAGGACACACCTTGTCGATCATATCACTCATGAATGGCGTATAACTCGTAATCAGAAAGTGGCAGCGAGGTGTGGGGATTAGGGAAGCGATAATCCCAACCAAATCATTATTCATGTATCCGGGGTATCGCAACGTCTGCGTACTCGCTGAAATCACGGTTGCAACCTACCACCGGTGCAATGAGTACGGAACTGGGGTGGCCCAATGCTAATACTTACCAGCTGATTAGTTTGGTCAAAACTCTGCCCAGATGACAGGACGCCACCCTCGGACGACAAACGTTGCAATGCCGCATTGTCCAGTACCACCACAGAATCCGCGTTGTTGACCAGCCGCTTACATGTTAATACACTAACTCGAGTAAATTGTTTAGTCTTCAACGCTACCCCGTTTCATGTCACGAGTGAGACTTACCCACCTGTTGTAAGGCTGCACAACTACATCTCCATCCACCTGGTTCGGAAACACAGAGTAGGTTTGTAAAAGCTTCTTGGGAAACTTGTCGTTTAACCTTTCGAGTAAAAATGAACCCATTCCAGACCCTGTTCCACCTGCGATAGAGTGCATGACCATGAACCCCTATTCGCGCAGGACAAAGGTAAGATATTCAAGTATTAGGGGATAAGGACTTACCTCTAATGAATCGCTGCCCTCTGCCTCACGATCAATCATCTCCATCACTTCTTCGTAACATCTTTCGCCCGACGCGTATCCATTTGCCCAGTTGTTTCCCGCCCCACCACCATCTTTCGATAAGAAAATGTTCTCCGGGTTGTACAAATCGCGATAGGGGCCTGAGAGAATTGTGTTGATAACCTATAGAGCGGGGGGTTGACAAGTGGCGGGGCAATGAAATGGACGCGCACGCACCCTAGGCTCCAAGTCGACCAAGATTGCACGAGGAATGTAATGCTCGTCGTCTGCTTGGTAAAAGAACACGTCCTTTCTGTCTCCGCCTTCTGTTGCCCACTCCTCTAAAATCCCGTCTTTATTGATACCATGCTCGGCGCATAATCGCTGCCAAAATAAGGATCCAACTTTAAAGACGATGAGTTTCTGGACTCCACCATGAAATTGGGGGACTCACTTTGATTCCCACACTGTCCGAGCTGGATGGAAACAATTCTCTCTAGGCATTGTCTAGAACGATGAACGGATCGAGCTTAGGTCGCGAGCCGGAGCAAAGACGACGCGGCGCACGTGATGACTTTTTGTAATGTTAATAAAGATCCGGCTTAACCAAAAGGGGATCCAGTGGCTACTTCATATAATTTTCAGTTCAACAATGTATTTCACTTTGATCTAAGTTTACAATAGGGTATCTAATTGAAAGAAGAATGAATGTCGTGAGAGAAAGTGTACAAAATATCAGTTGAGAAACGGAATGATCGTAAGTCAAGAATAATATAGTGCTACACTTGTGAGGAGTCATAATAACGAAACCAAAGGAGAGACCGAATATGCCTGCAATACTGGACTCCGAAACCCGTTGCCCAAATAGAAATAGAAAGATGAAATAGAATCCGAAGTCGCATTAGATCCATTGTGCGTTGGTTGCGGACCGAGGCGGCCGAACTCCCCTGTGGACAGAAGGGGGCAGAACCCCATGCTCATCTACTGTGTACAACTGACGAGAGCTGCCCTTGCTCGAGGAGGTAGACCCGGCCGAGAGAGACGCATCAGTCGTCACCGTAGCTGTGCTGGTGGCTGTGGAGGTTGACGTGTTCCGGAAATGAGCCGAACGGAGGCAAGCATCGACCATCCTCCGGCCGGCGCCCTTCTGGCGACGGGCTCCAACCCCGCATGTACGGTTGATTGAACGGTTCGCGCGACGATCTTTCTCAAACGTAGACCTGATTTGGGCGAGGTCCCACTGTGGCAGAAAGCACAGGGTCAGTAAGACGTAAACCAGAAACAGGAAAGCGAATGCCCACGCACATCGTTGAGCTGGCTGTGGAAGTGCCGCACGATAGAGGCATAGCAGAGCAAGGTATGAGCCTCCATCATTCGTGACCGACTCGATTGCTGAAACATACCAACACCTTTGTTAGACGCATATAGTTAAATGAAGAAATGAATGTACCTTTGGGTACTTGCACATATACTTCAAGTCAATACCAAAGCCATATGCATCCCTGAGGACCTGTTCCGGGATCTGGGTGGCGCGAGGCGATGGCTCAGATCAGCACGCGAAGCAGGCTGTGGTAATTGGAAATATACTCACTCCAATGGTCGGGGCAAAGTTGACCTCGACGCGCAAGTGGGCTGCGAGATAGAGGAACTCTTTGGAGAGGGACAAGACGGCATCGCGGTCGGCATCGCTGAGTACGACCCTGTCGGCACGGATATCCTATGATAGAAGCATGTCAATCGGGTGAACGAGGTGTATGCACACGCGAATGCGTGGTGGTGGGCACATGGGAGAGATACTCACAAATGAAACAAGAGAGTTAATGAGGATAATGGCGGCGATTTGGGACGCATGTTGGGAGCGGAAGAGCTCGTTGACCATCGTGATGAAGTCGTATGCGTCCATGTTGGGACGGGTGCTCGTAAGGGAGTCGTGAGGGGGTGGGTTGCGTTAACGAGAGGGAGACGGTAAAATACAGATAGTGGCGAACACCCGGGACAATGCAGAGTCTATATAGCAAGCCTCCTTCGAAAGCGATCAAGGAGCATGCGGCGCGTGCTCAGCAGTCCGGACGGCGATCAGCCGATCAGTCTAAAGCTGCTTTTCTACTTTCTTACATGTTTTTCAGCGGGCGCGAGGGCTCTCGAAGGGGCGATGATATTGGGGTAGGATCGGCTATCCTCCCGATGGATGTAATTGGAGAGTGCTTTTGTTCTTTGTCCTCCGGAATGGACTTCACACCGGACTACGGATTTCAAATGCACCCAACTTTGGTAGCGCTTAGATCCTTGCTATCCAGTACTGCTAGCTAAGCTGCCTAGCATGACGTCGGATATAGGGCTCGAATATGCGGAATTAATGGGGATTTCTCGTAACCGGCTCGGGCCACTCCACCATCGCAGGCACACTCCGGGTGAGACGGGCTTAGAGGGCTTTTGGGGCCTTGATTTTTCAGTTTATCGTTAGAGCACTGATTGCCCCCTGTTGAATGCCCGGGGTGTAGCTTTAGATACCTATCGTGTCGACTGAATTGTACGTAAATTTCATGTCGGACCGTACGCCGAGTTGACAGTTGAACTTGCCAATGTTTACCGGCGAAGAGATGACTCCAAGGTGGCGCACCGTTCATTCGAACCCACCGTCTGCGACGGGCGAGTACCTCAGGGGGATTTTCTGGGGACTTTGCCCCCCAGGTGGCCAAATGAAACTCAGATAGATCGGCCACACAGCAGTGCCCGAACACAGTTGAATACTTGCGTTGACTCGACTAGAGGCTCCCAACATGTGGGTGCTGGCCAGTTCCAAACATCACGTGCACAGCCCTCCACGTCGCGTGTGCGATGAACATCACGCCTTCGCCTGTGCAGACAGATTCAGTTTGTATTGGATGCGTCCATGTTTTATTTGCCACCTCCTGATGCTTGAATCATGATGTTGATGCTTCAAGATCATGTGGGTTTAGAAGTGAGTTGAAAGCAGCGCGCTTGATGTTCGAAAGACTCGGTGCTCGTTTCAACTCTAGTCCTTTGTAAAACCCATCAGCGGTTTGTGCTTCATCTTACAATTAGCTATAATACAACTATTTATGACGACCTGCAAGCAAGCATTCATTTAACCCGGATCTCAGCGGCCCTCGGCCGAGCTTTGGCGGCCTGCAGCGCATACACCTTCATCTACGATAGGAAACGTGTTGTTGCACCCCACAAGGTAGTCGGCGCTGAAGCCCACCCCAAATGCGACGCACATCGCCTCGCATGTACTTCCTGCGATCGTGAGCGTGGCACGGGTGTATACATATATGCGCTGGGAAAACTGCGGACATGCGAACAGCACACTCTTCCAGTTCTTTCCCATGTGGATGGGCGCTCTTTTGTTGTCGAGTGGGTTCATCGGGAACGGGACACATCCTTGCTCTCGAATAGGGCATGACCGCAGTCACCATCTTCCCACAGGCGTCACTGTACTTCCTCCGGTTGTAGTCGCACAGGGAGGAATCTCGCAAACTCTTTGCCGATGCGTATATGGTGAGCGCTATTAGTGAGGGTGAGAGAACCCCCGCTGCCCGAGATGGATTCACAGTAAACGGCAAGCATACGGTGCTGCCCACCAATGCGGTGCTTTCCAAAATGGGCCACCCAAGAAACTTGGCATTTTAGCGACGAGAAATTTTGATCCAGAGAAATGTGCGCCTATTCAGCTATCGTAGGTTGAGCGGGAGGGAGGTTTTGTGACAGAATATTTATTTAATTTATTTCTTCGTTACCAGCTTTCCGCACACAAGTCGGACGTAGAACCTTGCCCTGACTCCGTCACACACCCGGGACCAGAGAAATAACAAATAAAAGAAGTAAAACAGTTTACTGTAGGGCGATTGCCTTGCGTTACAACTCCCATCGCAACCAGAGAGGAAAGAAACCGGCCTACATAGAAAATGACTCGCAAATAGATAGGTCATTTTGTGCTCAAGGAGGGAAAGGTGGCATAGCTGGGCGCTTGGCCGAAAACGACAAGACGGACCCAGCGATCCCGCGCGTATCATCTTGCCTTTCCCAACGCCAATGCTTCCCAGATCGTCAACACTACGTACCGACGGGAAGTCTAAATATACACCTCAGTAACTGCGGCCCTCTTCATTCCGCTCACTCTAGCGCACTCTGTTTAACAAATCCCACCGAAAATAACTCCGACTCTGTCTCCAAGCCGAGTCTCCAAGACACCGCAAAGATCCCGTAAACGATAAATAAACTCTATGTAATACCCAACGAAAAACTACGTACAACCCGGGAAACGAAAAGCTCGGAACAATGGACGACCAGCCCCCCCGGGTTCCGCAGCTTGTGATCTACACAGAACAATGAAAGGCCAGCGCGACTTGAAAGACTGCGTCGAGCGGGTCATCTCACAAGTGAGTCAAGTTCATAGATTGCGTAAGTATAGACGGGAAGCAAAATGAATAAAGACAAGTCAAAAGTAAAGAAAGGGGTTAAACGTCAAGTCCGCGTCCGAGAGTAAAGTATAGGCTGGCGACACAGTTTCGCAAACGTTGATTTGACGTCAAACACAGGGGCACCAGATCCATGAACGAGTGACAAATTATACGAAACCACGGCCGCCGCGCTTGGCATCAATCTTGCGGAACCGTTCTTCCTCGACGCGCTGGGGGAAAAAAGGTTAATTGAGAATAGGGAGTTGGACCGGGGTGCCTACCTTGTTGATGATGCACATGGTGGCGAGGAAGAAGGCAATAATGATCGCCTGGAATCCGTAGACCTGTAGGGGGTTAGATACATTCCAACGGTTGCTAGCCGACGTACCGAGGTGAAGACATTATTCAGCGTATAGTCGGCATGCGACGTCACTCCATCGACACATCCCGTCGCATTGAGCCTGAACGTCTCGTCGGCGCAGAATCCGGTAGAGACGGCACGGTCGGTGCCGTTCCAGTACCCGCAGCAAGACAAGGTGTCCTGAATCTTGCCAAGGATGTCTTGGTTCTGCTCTCCCCAAACATCGCTAAAGTTCTTGCGCTCTTCAAGAGTGTAGAACCAGACGATGGAACCGACGCAAACAGTAGCGACTGTGTCGGCGATCAGGACCCAGTTGAGCATCTTGAGCCCGCCGGTGGTGGATTTAGGCGTCAAGATGGCAAATATGGAGACGACAAAGGTAATGGCGAACATGATGCCGAGTCCGAGTCCGGCATTGAGATCTGTGGTGGAGATGACGAGGTCTCGGAGGAGGTCGGGGGCGCGCCAGACGATGGAAAAGCCGATGCAGAGGGCGCCGGCGAGGAGGAGGGCAAAGTCGATGCCGGCCCAGACTCCGGTGAGAGTTTTCGAAGGCATGGATATTGGTTGTTAGGGTGCAGTTGGGTCGACTGTACGTGTAGGGTAGGTTAGCAAACGAATGGCATTGGTGGTGGTTGGAACAACACTGAGCGACGCCAAGACCGCTAGGCGGAGGGAAGAGGGCGGGAGAAGCACCCAAGTGTCATAGTCAGGGTGGTTATTAACTTACACAAATTGTGAAGTGGCGAGCGCCTCGGAGTCTTCACAGAAGAGCCGACTGAACGAGTGTGTTTGAGCGAGTGGGAAACTGGACGATGCCTGCGTCGTCGAGCGAGAGAAAGTGGTGGTCAGGACCAAACCAAGGAGAATAATAAGAGCGCGCTAGCCGAGCTGGCCCGGTCGTACCTGACACTCCAAAAGTTCCCGCCGGCACTCGGCTTGACGACCGAAAATGAACAAGGGGCGAAACAGAAAGATATGCTCGAAAAGGTGAAGATATGGGAAGATAAATACGAGACCAGCTCGCGTGGAACGAAAAAGAAATTAACGGGGGGACTGTCAAAGTGGAGAACAGGATCGCGAGGCACCGGGCATTTGAGTACTCGGCCGCTGCGGAATTTGTATTCGAAGACGCACCGTCGTTGCCAGCCGCGAACCACCTCACGAAAACAGAGCAAAAGGGAACCAGGAGGATCACCTACGAGTCTTTAGAACACGACCTTTCTATAGCTCAATATCCGCAATACAGTGCCGCAACAAAACCATTCCCATTCCGGTTGCTGGATACGGAGCAACCATCTCCCGAAGCATACAACGACCCAAGCGCCGAGCGCCAACGGCCCTCCCTGCCGCCGACCATGGACATCCCCGCAATCCAGCCTGACGCGTCGCTCCTGCTCGCTTGGCAACTCAAAAACAAAAACGTACTCATCGTGGGCGGGGGAGTCGTCGCTTCCGGTCGCCTCGATGCCGTACTCGAAGCCTCGGCCCACGTCACGCTCATCGCGCCTCGTGCCGGACTGGATCGCGTCACCGCCCACCGGATATTCGACGACCCCGAGTCCAAGTCGCGCATAAACTACATTGACCGCGAGTTTGTCCTCGATGGCGATATTTGGCTTATTGACGAGGCGGATATGGTCCTCACCGCCATTGACGACGTCGCGCTCAGTCGGCGGATCTGTACCCTCGCGCGCGGACGCAAGATTCCGGTCAACGTCGCCGACGTCCCGCCCGAGTGTGATTTTTATTTCGGGTCGCAGATTCGTGACGGGCCGTTGCAGATTATGATTTCGACTGGGGGTGCGGCACCCAAGCTTTCAAATCTGATTCGGAAGCGGGTTGCTGCGTCGTTGCCCCCGCCGCCGTTTCTCGGGGATGCGATTCGTCGGGTTGGGATTCTGAGAACCAAGTTGAGGAAGCGTGCGCCGGGTGTAGGTGGGTTGTTGGGCAAGAAACGCATGAGGTGAGTTGGGTGGATGCGTGGGGGCGTGACTGACGCGCGTAGGTGGATGACTAAAATATGCGAGGGCTGGACGTTTGAGGAGCTTGCGCTGTTGGACGAGGAGATGATGGAGCGTTTGTTGAACGAGGGCTGGGAACAGGACGGGCGTGTGCTTTCGTTTGGGGACCTTGGGGGCAAGACGTCTCTATCCAGGTAGGGCTGAATTACTGGTTCGGTATGGCACTCATGCGTTCGTAGCTGGGTAAATCGTATTCCCCCGGTGCCTTGCCCGTCGCGGCGGGATTCGTAGCCGGCGTACTTACAGCGAGCGCACTCGCGCTGTTGCATCGCAGGAGGTAGACACGAACATGGCGATTATATTGTAGCATAAACCCACACATTGAATTCAGACTGTGCCTCGCCTATTCGCGTGATAATCCAAGAACCATTCCTTTTGACTGTCAAAGTCAAATTAGGACCCTGATCAAGGCATAGGCGCATTCTGGTGTGAACTAGTGTCTTCCTGGCGTCCAACACCACAGCGTGGTGAAGGAACATGGCCAGCTCTCTACTCGATCCCGTAGCGCAACATGCGGCCGACATTGTGCAGAATCGGGGACTTGGTATGCCGGACCGAAATGCACTGATGGCCGGAGTGTTGAGCCAGCGAACGCCCAAGCTGGGGTTGTTTTCCAAGGATTCCAAGGTAGGTTCATGGGTGTGTTTTGACGTAAAGCTAATGAGCGCAGGGCAAGGAGCGC
Source organism: Ceratobasidium sp. AG-K (assembly GCA_037039685.1). Lineage (NCBI taxonomy): Eukaryota > Fungi > Basidiomycota > Agaricomycetes > Cantharellales > Ceratobasidiaceae > Ceratobasidium > Ceratobasidium sp. AG-K. The sequence continues at coordinate 1,417,701 of JAWNGF010000002.1, forward strand.
GATCTGCGTGTGTTTTTGTTCAACTGTGCCATTGTGCTCCTCACGCCGAATCCCAACGAAAAGGAAAAGGGATGGGTGTTATTTTGCGAGGTACGCACACCTTGTTTGGCAAATATCCCCCACTGACATCACTTGCCTCTCAGCCCATTCCTATCGAAATTCTCACGCTGCGGGCGATCCGAACTTCCCCCTCGTCGCCAGTAACACCCCAAGCGAGGCGCCGCTCGTGGTTCCTGGACCGCGTCCCAGCAGCGCCTATTCCCGCACGCGCCAAGACACCGCCGCCTCTGAGCACTGGCAAGCCACGCTCATCAACTCCCCCCTCGGCAGCCAGCGGCATCGCAGACGACTTTTCCCTAGTGCTATCGACGCTCGGACGTAAAGACCCCAACCGGACGTGGCCTATCACTCTACACGCAGCGGATGCGGTTGAGCAGCGCGCTTGGGCGCAGTGTGTGTCCGCGCGCCAGGAAGAGATTCGGGTGAATGGCAGGGATGGGAGCATTCGAGGATGGGGGCTGGTGCCGATCAAGGTCGCAGCGTTGGGCAACTCGCCCGTGACGTGCTATGTCGACTATGGTGCGTTTTGTGGCCTCGTTTCGGGCTAGACTGATGTGCGCAGACGAGGGATTTACCAAGGCTCGGCTATGGGGAACTCCAGACGGCCTGTACGAGCACATTCTGAACGCACCCAACCAAGCGACGGCGGCCCGCAAGATTCTCGACCTTCCAGGCGTCACCCACGTCTCGTCATGGATTTCGATGAACGACTCATGATCGTCCTCGTTGCCGGTGAGTCTTGAGCTCCTAATCCGAACGCAGCTCACACTTTACAGAACAAACCGCCTACCTCGCACCCTTCCCCGGCCCCTCGGCCATGCTCGAAGTCTCCCGCCTAAAGAAGATCGGCACCAACATCACCCACATTGCCGCCGGCGTCCTCGTTTCCCAGCCCACTCCACCCGCCAACGCGGCCCCGTCTGCGTTTATCGATCCAGGTAAGTTCGGCAGCGCACCCGAAAGCGTCGCTTATGTTTGAGTAGAAGAGAAACGCGAACGTCGAAAGAGCGCCACACTGACCAAGCCTCCCCCACGTGGGGCTGTTTTATCGGGTGCGAGCTCGACCAAGTCTGAAGTCCCGAGTATCGCGCGCAAGGACAAGGAGAGCGTCAAGGCTCCAGCTATTCTCGCTCCTGTTGCTCCCGCTCCCGGACCTGTTGCTGCTCCGAGTCCGACGACGACAACCAGGTCGTCCCTGGCTCCACCGGCATCTCCCGTCAAGTCCAAGGACAAGGAAAAGAAACCCCGTCGACTGTCGGACATTGGGATATTTTCGCTATGGAAGCGAAAGCCCGAAAAGGACAAGAAAAAAGACAAGCCGCGCGCGTCGACGACTAGTCCATCGAGCGCCCAAACGGCGTTCAAGCCCAGTCCGATTGACGAGACTCCGAAGCCGAGTTTGACGGTTCCGAGGGCGAACCAAGCCGCGACGGCCAAGACGGAATCGGCCGTATCGTCGCTCAAGCCGTCGGTCGATTTCGAGGGAGCCCAGTTGACCAAGGTCAAGTCGTCGACTCTGCCTATGCCTATGCGTTTGCCCAGTTTCGAGTTTGATCTCTCAGAGGCCAAGGACGATCCTAAAGCAAACGGCAATGGAACGCCTTCCGCCGGGGCCAAGTCCGCCGACGAAACAGGTACACTGACAGGCCTCGGTCGTCCCTCGATCGCAAGCCAAACCGTCCCCTCGCGCGCAAGCACGGGCGGAAGCGGACTCGGCCGCCTAGCACGAAAACTCACGACCGACTCGGCCCGTACCACAAGCTCGAAACCTAAAGAGCTCGGACCCCCACCGACGATCCAGATTGCGCTCGACTTTCCGAGTATCGCGTGGCCGTCGTTGGACGCTGCGCCTAGCGATCCGTTTGCGGCCTCGGACTTTTTGGCGGATGTGCAGAAAGATATTGGGGTCTTATTGAGTGAGGACAAGGTCGGGGCGATTAGTGAGGAGCCGGAGCGGGCGAGTGCATCTGGGAGTGCGGAAGGTGCGGGTGAGGCAGAGGTCAATGAGACCGGGAATGGGCACGTCGAAGGGAATGGAGAGGCCAAGGAAAATGGGAATGGTGCGGTCAAGGAGCCGGCTAGCGAGGCTCCTGCGCCCGAGGCTAGCGAGTCTGCTCCTATCCCGTTGGTCGCACAAATCCCGCCTCAAGTCCCAATAGCTGTTCAGCCTGTGGGTTCGCCGCGCTCGACGCAGCCACAACACACCCGATTCCTGGTGCTTTCCAAGAGCACAACGCTCAGCACGACCGTCAAGCTCTTTACAGTCGGAGGGCTCAAGATTGAAGACGACGGCGATATCGGGGGCGGCCGCCTCACGTTTTACAAGGTAAGCATCCCAGTCATTTGTAAAGTCCTGCCTAACATCTCGACAGGAAATCTACCTCCCCTCGCAAACCTATTCGATCGACATGCTCAAATCGCGCATCTGCTTTGGGAGCAACGACGGGTTTCAGATCGTAGACCCCACGACGCTCAACCTCGACGCGTTCCTCGACCCTGTCGAGGCCGCCGATGCCGACGGCCCACTCGGGTTCCTTATTAAACACCCCCGCCGGCCCAAGGCGCGCCAAGTGTTCCGCGTCGACCAAAAGTTCTTGTGTTGCTATGACGGTGCGTAATTCCCCCTATCGTTTGGGCGGTTGCTCACTGGGTTTTAGACTTTGCGTTCTTCCTGGACAAGTTTGGAAAGCGCGCTAGAGAAGATTGGTTTGTCAAGTGGCAAGGCAACCCGACTAGCTTTGGTAAGTCTGGTTTATTGCATTGCGACCAGGACTAATCGACTGTAGCCGTTCAATACCCATACCTGTTTGCGTTCGAGCCCGAGTTTACCGAAATTCGGCACTGCGCGACCGGCGAACTACTCCAGCTTATTCCACAACCCAACAGCAAGCGCCTACCCGCCGGCGACTTTATTGCTCCAGCCCAGAAACTCGACGGCGTGCCCAACAGGCGTATCAGCGGCGAAACCGTGCTCGAGTCTGAGGGCTTGCTGTATGCGCTTCGTCTGCTCTAGTGTTCTCAACCTCGTCCCTCATTTTTTTTCCTTGATCTGTTCCATGCATATTCCCGTCTCGTTTCACACATGTTTGATTCTGCTTGTTGTCTCTTTTTTCTTGTTTCTGCTTCGGCGGACAGCAACGAACTCTCCTTTAGTCCAGTGTTTGGTCTCTATTCCCTTTTTGCATGTACATGACAGTTTATCTTGGCTTTCATGTTGTCTGGATTCGAATGGTATGTGTGTTGCGTAATCTATAGGTTGTGAATTTTCCTTATTTCGGAGAGTGCCGTCTGAAACCCCTCTATATTCTCCACTTCTCCTCTCTTAAACCGATGCGCATATACTCGGCACTTTTCCAATATTAAGCGACCAGTTCGAGATACTACACAAATATTTATACAATTAAGTTTACACTGGGAGCGCAAGGCATATAGTACAACAGTGAAGACAGGTAATATGTTGATTCCTAGAACGAAGGGACTCGTCCAGGGACCGTCCAGTCAAGAAGAGCTGCCTACGAACATCAGTATTGACATTGTCAACGATGACAGCAGGAGCAGAGAGAGATTAGGTGTCGATACAGGGCTAGAGCTTGAGGATTGAATCCTGGTGACTGGCTGGGGACCTTGGTTCCCACATATGCCCGAATTTCGTAGATAAACCGAAGGGATTAGGACCTGCGAGCCAAGTTAGCGGAATCACTCCCATCAAAAAGAGCCGAAACACGTTTACCACTGCACGCCCGCCGTTTCCGTAGGATATAGTCAGTGCACCGCCCGAGCCGGTTACGTATTGCTACGATGCGTCAGGCTGGTTTCCAGTCGAGAGCATGAGCTAAACTGACCAAGCATGAAATGATACTAGAATCAATAATGCGTTAATGCATGATAGCTCACGCCCGCTTAGGTGTACTCACTCGGTCAAGGGCTGGCCGGTAGGGTAGCCAGAATTCAGTACTGAAGCGCTCTCGTTGTATTCCTATACCAAATGTTATGAGTACGCCCTCTAGCTTGGAAAGTACTTACAGCTGAACCACGACCGGTCAATACACTGATCACTGGACCCCGGCCAAGGACAATTTCACGGTCGGTATGGCTCAAGATCTGAGAACGCTGGTGGAGCCAGTCTGTGACGGGATGATCCACTTTGCCATCGATAGGAGACAGGGTACTGGACACAAGGAAGTTCCTGAACTGGTTAATGGAAGCTATGAGCTGGAGTGCGTCGTTCTCGCGGTACTGCGAGGGCCAAAGGGGTTCGCGATTTGCAGGGTCGCCTCTGCCTTTGAAGTATTGCTCTTGCCCATAGTAAACGACCGGAATACCGTCATACATGAAAGAGAATACCAGGGCATTGCTTGGTGTGAATGCATGAGTCATTGGAAAGGGTACGTTGGGGCAGGACTCACTAGAGACTTTGCGGGTCTTTATACTGGCCCGACCATCGTGGTACATCATGGTTTTCCAAAAAGTTTCCGAGCAATCCTGTATCCTGGAGGCAAATGTATGCGTGAATATGCCAGTGTCCAAGTGCTGAACGACTGAAATACCTCAAAAGTATCCTGCGATTGGGTTATGATGGAAGCCAACGCGGTGATATTGGTCGTGTTTGGGTTCCCAAACGCTGCAGTGAGTCCATAATACAACGGAAAGTTGAGTATAGAGTCCAATGGCCCTTGGTACGATGCGCCGAGTCTGATCGCTGGTGAGAGTTAGCCACTTTGCAGGTAGGATAAACATACTCAATGTCGGGCCCATATACCTCGCCGATGCAAAACACTCCGGCTGCGCCGCAGAAACCAGACCAAAAATCACGACGAATATGCTTGGCAGCGTCAATTCGGAGACCGTCGATACCATACTCCTTTACGAAATTGGCGACCCAGTCTTCGTACTGTGTTACAACGTCCTCACGTTCTGTGTTGACATCAACTAGAGCTACCTTGACATCGCCCATCCAGCATTGCTCGATGGAAGTTTGGTTTTTATAGTTAATTGGGCTACAGAGGGGCAGTTAGAGCGAGGGACTGAAACAATGAGAGCTCCTAACCAATAGGGATGGTACTGTGCCGGGTCTTTGAAAAAGAACGGAGAAAAGTCTGGATCAGTTGTTGTGGCCACCACGTTATTCACAACCATGTCCACCATGAGGTACATCCCGCGTGCATGTATCTCAGAGCTAAGCGCTTTGAGATCGTCCGCTGTCCCAAAATGGGGGTTGAGCTGTGAGATATCCTCGATCCAGTACCCATGGTATGATTCCCCATATGCAGTGATGCCCTCGATGTTCTTGTTCACTGGAGAGATCCAAATGGCAGTGAATCCCATGCGTTGGATGTAATTCAAGTTCTCCCGAATTGAGTTCCAGGTACCGCCGCAATAACGTTGTTTCATGGGGTCACAAGCATCCAAGGCGACGGACGAGTCCTTTGGGAGCGCAAAGCGGTCCGTGACTATCCTGCTTGGGATAAGCGATGTTGATGAACAATGCATTCAATACGTACTGGTATATGGAGCGCCCTCTCCATTGCTCGGCGGTTGCTGCAAAAACACTAGACGAAAGGAGCGATGATGATATTATTACTGAAAACGGAAGCATTGTAATCCAAGTCAAGAAAGAAACGAGCGGGGAAGAGATATATTAAAGTAATCCCTTACGAGGAATAAATACGCCTGTGGAGAATGAGAAGGGAGAAGTTGAGTCGGCATGTTTAGGGGAGCCGAGTCGGATCTAAATAGGGGGACCCCTGTGTTATTTTCATGTGACCAAGCAGTAACCATGCAAATGCCATTTATTCCCTAAGTATAGATATTAACTCGTAAATGCGATCAAGGAGGTCGTTAAAAGAACACTAGAATGACAGAGGTACAGATGCTCATGAGGCAACTTCAAGAAAAACATGACCGCGAAATTAACTAGTGCCGCTGCTGTGGAACCTTGTCAGTTGAGGCAATGAGAATGGCTACATAGAACTCACCAATGATTGTCCAATCTATGACGATAATGAGTGAGATGTGAATACACTGGGTAACGCATCACTTACATTCTTCCGCTGCTGTCCAAGCCAACTCGAAGGTGCGGCGCGCTGAGGTTGTTTCAGATGACCTCGAGCAACATTCATGCCGTGGCGCTGAATGATGCCCAGCATAAGCGTCTGTTCTTGTTGGTAACGCTGAGTCGCTTCCCGCAAAAGTCGCTGAACAAAGAGATTGAGGGCCAAAGTTTGTATGACCCAGGCGCGGCGATCACTTACCTTGTATCGTTCCACTTCTTCTTCGGCGATCTTGATCTGAGAGCGGTAGTTCTCCGCTTCCTCGAACGCCGCCTAGTAATGGTTCGTCAAGTTCTTGTTCGGGGGGGGGGGGGGGGGGGGGGGGTTGGTAGTCACATACCGGATTCCCGCCACTGGACTTGCTTTGCTCCTTGAACAATTTGTCTTGGTCTTTGATAAACTGGACAGGCATCTCAGCGAATCGAACCAGCCTTGCCGACTCGTCACTCACTGCACGCGCTTTCTGGTACTTCTCCTGACTGGTCTTGAGTTGCTCCTTGAGCTGAACATTGTCCTCGTGAAGCGCCAAGAACTTGGCCTTGGCTTCTTCCGGGAGCTCTTTGCCCCCCAGACTCGCCCGCAGGTCCCTAGAAAAGAAACACATCCCAGTAGTTAGCGTTTAGCCGAAATTGGCTATGTTGCATAAACGAGTCAAGATCTGGGCGCACCCAAAGTGGCGCTCGCGCTCAAGCATTCTCTCGCGCTGACCGATCCCCTCGTTTTGCAATGAAACCTTCTCCATAAGGAGAGTGTTTACCTGCTCGAGTTGCATCTTGTTCTTATCCTTGAGCTCGGTTATTTGAGTATGTAGTCGGTCCATTTCTGCTTCCATTCCTGCTTTGTCTTCGTTCACAGACTCGCGCAGGGTGGCGAGGATTTCGAGTTGGTCCTTGTTCACAAGGTTTACTGCGTGTGGAATGTCAGACGCGACAAAAAAGGAGAAACTAGAGCGCTCACGATCTGATTTGGCGATAGTCAGGTCTCTGGACTGTGTCTCAAACTTGACTTGAAGCTCAGCGTGCTCCTTTCGTAGGGCATCGAGTTGCTCCACACTCTCGTTAAGCCGCTGCCTCAAAGCAATAGCAGCCTCAGGTCTGCAACTAGTCAATATCCGCGTCCAAACATAAACATTAACCACAACTTACCCATCACCAACAGCTTTTCCATTACGAATTTCCTCCAACTGGGCTTGAAGGACAAGTTTCTCCCTGTGAGCAGCCAAATAGTCCTCCTCATACCGGGATTTCATCCGTTGCGAATCCTCAAGCAGACTCTCCAATACCAGTATGCGGCTTGCTTCCTCGCCACCAGCACGGGCAGCCTCCAAGTCCCGTTTCAAGGCCCTAATTTGAAGCTTCAAGTCGGTCATCGTTGTCCCAGTGATTGCGTCGTCTAGTTCTCCGCCCAATCCACGCGAGGTTGCGTCCAACTCATAGCCAGGTGTCATAGGGACCGCGGGGGTCTGCGGTTCAGATGCTGGGGTTGCTGCTTCATCGGTGCTGGCCGTACGAATTCGGGGGCGAGGTACGGCAGCCAGTTCGAGCTCACGGACGCGCTCCTGGTACAACTCGAGAGCCTCGCTATCTTTCGTCCGTTCTTCAGTAACTTGACGAAGACGAGTTTGAGATTGGGAAAGCTCGAATCGTACGCCTTCGATTTCCGTCATGCGTGCAGAGACCTTGTTCTCGAGTTCTGTGATCTGAGTCTTGTAGGATTCCATGAGCGGTTTGTATGCGGCTACTTTGCGATTTTCTTCCTCGAGAGTAGCGTTTTTGTCTACAAGGGTTGCGTTTTGTTCTTCGAGGCTCTATTTAATGGGGTCAACCTATATGATCTGACTGCGCGTTCTGACGCGTACCTTCACGGTTCGTCGGAGGTCGGCGCTCTCCTCTAGCTTTTTCTTGTACTTTTCCATCACATTTTCAGTTTTGTGTAGTTTCTCAGCCGCGTGGCGATATCTGACAGGGGTACCATGAGTACGCTTATCTTGCAGTTCGTGCAAATACCTACTCGTCAACTTGGTCCTTTAATCGGACCGCCTCGTCAGCTTTGATTTGCAGCTCTTCGACCTTGCGTTATCTAGTATCAGCAACTACGCAGGTGCTTGGGTGCTTGGGCTCACTTTGCGCGTCAACTCGTTGATAACTGACGTCTGCCTATCGGCCTCAATTTCGGCGGTGCCCAAGCTCTCTTCGGTTTTCTGCCTATTGGACGAATGCATCAGTGCTCCGTGCGGTCGAGCCACCACAGTTGCGATCAATACTCACAAGTCGGCACGTAACCTCTCAATTTCTGCCCGCATAATACCGTCCGATTTATCCTGACGCCTATCGTCTAGCTGTCGCCGTAAATCTCGTAAATGGGAGGAAACCTCCTCTTTCTCAGCAACGGTATCGTCCTGCTCGTGGTTAGTCACAGTGAACCGCCTTACAACCAGAGACGTCTCACAAAGGCTGTTTGCAGCCTTCGCTGCTCTTCTAACAGCTCCTGATAGACTTTCTCCAGAGTTTCCTTATCGGCTAGCGCTCTACTACGTTCTAGTTGCATCTGGTAATAATGATCATCACTGGCGAGTAGAGTAAGTGCGACACGCCTGGCTTGGAGTAACGGTACTTACTCGGTCATAGTAGCATCTCCAGCGCGACGAGTATCCTGTTCGGCGAGCCTCGACATGACCTGACACGCTCCAGTCAGGTTACGGAATCAAGGCACCAAGGGCCCGCGTACCTTTTCAATTGCAGTCATGATCGCGCGTTGGTCCGCTTGCGGGAGTTTCTGAATACCGACAATGACCTCCGTGTTCTTCTTGCCATGGACCGCAATTGCAATTGTCAGCCGACACAGCGTGAGTGTTTGGACAACATCATGGCTCTGAGCGATCGCCTGCAAGTCAGGGACCTCGAGTCCGGTCGTTGGCCGCTGAAGGACGTCGGTAAAGTATTGGTTCATTAGACGAAAGAGGCGCTTGAGCTGGCTGAATCGTATGACCCAGTTTTCTGAGCCTTGTGAACGTGGTGGGTTACGAAAGTATTCCTCGTCGCTACGCGTTTAATAAGTAGCGGGTAGGTGTGTATTCAGAGAGAACTAACACTTGAGAAAGAACCTCAAATAGAATAGTGCCATCGTCAAGGTCGGCGAGAGACGTGACCGTTCGCGACAGCTGGAATAGGGATAACCATGAGATGAACGCCTGGCTTTCTTGCTGAATATCTTGGTGCGGCATCGTGCTACCTTCAGGTGTCAGTTGGCCTCTAGTAGATGTTCAGCTAGTATTTCACTACGGGTCGCGACGACACTCGCCTAATATGCAACCTCGCTCAGCGAGCAGCGCGTTTCCAATCCGTCGATAGCCAAAATGATTCAATAATGGGGTATAGAGTGACTTAATCTAAGAATAAAGTCGGGTTTGACGAGAAGAAGCCTTGAACAGACGGTATATGTCGAGTTCACCCCGACGGCCTGGTCGCGGCGCGAATCACGAGAAGGGTGCCTAGCGCCGGGCGTTTGAGGGCCATTAATTACGCAAGCTAGCTAGCCATCACCGCCAGACACACAATTTGCAGAACCAAAAACCCAGAGATCTATGCAGAAAATTGACTACCTTGGTAACGATAAAATATATACATGCACCGCGTCTCTCCGCCGCACTGGGGATAGGCATATGAAACAGACCGCTATGAGTAGAAACGCAACCAACTATGGAGCGAGATCATGACGAGTAAATTTTGACCACACCGTCCGCACCGGCGCTCGCAATGAACGGCATGCTTGGGTGGAACTGGACATCGAGCGTACCCTCATTACTCTTTTCACGGTGCGCGTTGAGTTCTTGCACACATGTCTTGGAACCGAGGATATCCCAGAACCTGATCGAGCCGTCATGGCTTCCACTGACCAAGGAGAACCCAGTAGTGTCGATGGATAAGGCAGTCACAGTGTCCAGGTGGGCCAGCATGGAGTGTTGACATTCACCTAAAAAAAACATTAGAATACCAGCTATATTCCCTGTACGATTCCACATACCCGTAGTAACATCAAATATCCTAATGTACTTGTCCTCGTGCGCAGAAACAAGCAGAGGCATCGTAGGATGCGATGCAATAGCGTTGATCTGAGTCTCCGGCGTGCCGTCTGATAACGAGGTAAGCACGCGTATTTCCAGTTGGCGCAACCACTCACCATAAGTCTCATCGGTCGCCAGCCTTGCCAACTCCTTTCCACTCTCGACATCAAACACCTTGACAATGCAATTCACATACGCAACTGCAACCTTTTTCAAGTCGGTCTTGATGCCCTCGACCGCCACCACTGGCACCGTCTCCTCTTGCTCCGCATCGGTGCCATTATAGCCCCAGCTAAGCCGGAGATTGCCTCCCTTGTCCGAGACCTCCCACACCTTCACCATACCATCTGCACTTCCGCTGGCAAGCCACGTGCCATCGCGCACAAGAGCAAGCCCCCAAACGACATCAGTGTGACCGATGAGTTCTCCTCGGAAGTAGCTTGGGTCAAAGGCCGCATATGGCTGCAACGACTCTGGAGGGAACGACCAGATCCGGATGGAAGCGTCCATAGACGCGGAGAACAGAAGTCCTTGCACTGAAGCAACGAGGCGCGTGATCGCAGCGGTGTGTCCGCGCAACGTCATCTGCGGTTCAATGTCTATCGTCTGCTGAACTTGGCGGCTTTATGATCGGTCAGTAAACGGTTATACATTCGTGTAATGAGACACTTACGAGTTGGAGGTTAGCGCAGTCGGATCAAGTCGCCATATCTTAATAGTGAAATCGTCGCCTCCGCTCGCCAAACACATCTCATTCGGGTGAAACGCAACAGCTCGAACCGCGTCGAGATGACTAAATAGATCAATGAGATTCGCGTGTTCACAGCGCGCCCGAGTGTCACTCACTTTCGAAGCGTCTTGCGGGTCTTCCACACTTTTGCCTTGTCCTCGCTTTCCTCCATCGACCCCACGCTATCTAAATCATCAGCCTCGAACTCATCCTTCAGGGAGAGGTTTTCGAGGCCGGTGCCAGCGGCTCCAGATCTCACCGCCTCGTCATGGGCTTCTTGTAGTCGTTTCTTCCACTCTCCCTGATCGTCGGGGCGGAAGATGGCCGTGACTAGGTTGCGATCACCAGAGAACATGCCCCCAAGCCCACCGTCACTCTTAGCGATGGGTTCCGAAGTATCCTGCGGCGCGATATCCGATGCCAATTCCTGCTGGTCAAGGTGACGCTCTCCTTCCCGCTCGGGCTCGGGCTCATCCAAGGGGATTGGGGCCAAAGGCTCCTCATCGTCCATGGCAGAATCGACTGATTCCTGAGGATCCTCAGAGCCAGGCTCGAGGGCGCTTTTCGCTCCCTTTGAATCAGCAAGCGGGTCACGCGGAGGACCAACGTTCTCGGGCATGGGGCTAGGCTCGAGACCGCCATTCAAGAGCGAAAATTCTTTGCCGACCTCGGATACAAGCTTGCGGGGTCGACCATTGAAACCAATGGTATCTGTGTTGCCACCGCGCTGATTCGGGTCGCTCATTGCAGGGATGGAAGGGAACGAAGGGAGATTTGGCAGAGCGACAGCCAAAGGCTGGCCGAGTGACTGAGACGATTGGGACTGCTGTTGCTGCTGCTGTAAACCACCTTGTTGATGCTGGCCTTCAGGTTGTGACATATTTTGCGCATTCGTGCCGACCAAAGTAGATGTTGGACCAAGGGTAACTAAAGGACGATTGGGGAGTGGGTTGACAGCCTGGGGAGACGTAAGGTAGTTGACTTCCTGGAGGCACTGCTTGAGATATTCCTTGCTACGTGCCCGAGACTTGGGATCGCGGCCAGTCATCTTTGTACCCAGAATATTAGTCGCGGAGTGCTGCGAGGTGAGGCCATTAAAGCCAGCAATGGATTGCGGTCGCGAGTTGGGCAAGCCTGGGACCGAGGGTGCCCCTGTACGTCCTTCTGCTGGTAGCTGGATGTCTGTGCTTTATGTAAGTACATTGTACGCATATAGGAGTCATCCAGATCCAAGTACCTTCGCTGCGTGGGGAACTGGATCCGCTCCCCTCTTTTAGAGGTGCGGGATCGTCCTCTTTTCGAAGCGAGGCAACCTTGTTTGCAAGGGCGGCTGGTTGGTTGACCTGCTTTGTCCTTTTCTAATTTGTCAACGGGGGCAATAATCACCCGACACGTCACTCGCACCTCTCGACCTTGAGGGCATACTCGAGCATCTTTATACGCCGAGTCCAGTCCATCTTGAGGTTGTCAAAAGACCTCCTCTCGCCTTCGAGCAGAGCGATACGCGCCTACGCGTGACAACGCATAACTTGAGATTACCCAAAAACGCGACGATAGTTGAATAAATCGCTCACCCGCATCTCGGCTCGTTCAATCTCCCACTCATTTCTCTCTCGCTCGTACCTGCGCCATTCGGATTGGAGATAGTGGAGGACGCTCGCAAGGGACATATCCTGGCCGTTGGGGGGAGGGCCTCCTCCAGCGCCGTTTTGAGGACCAAACTGGCCCTGCTGGCCTTGGTGCTGCTGCTGCTGCAGGCCGTGCTGCTGTTGCTGTTGCTGTTGTTGCTGCTGATGCTGCTGCTGGGCAAGGAGGTGTTGCTGTTGCTGCTGGTGCATTTGGTTCTGCTGCATTTGCTGCTCGCGTCCACCCATCATGGCGGATGGCATATAATGTCCGAGCATCGCAATGCGCTATGCAGGAAGAAGGTGGCTAAGAGTCACAGGGTCGTAGTCGTGGTCGTAGTCGTACTCCGTGACGCGCTTGCCTATGCTCAGCCACACTTTGCGTTTGTGTGTCCATCCAGCTTATTTCCATTTTCCGATAATTACACCACACGACACGAATGGCCCTACAAAAAAGCCGATTTACACCGACAAACCTCACCCTCACTTGCTCTACAGTACGTGATAATTTAAGCTTATATTTTACTTGCATTTCTCGGAGTATTCCGGTATTCGACGTCACAACTTGTGTGTCCATCGAGGCTTCAACGTGAACCACACGCGCAGATTGTCAACTAGGCCCCAAGGGGTATCGACTCGACCAGCAGATAGGCACAAACTCGGCGAGACCTATATTGAGCGAGTTTATTCGCCAATCTAAAACGAGCCTACTTGGCTGTCGAACCAAACACCACAGGACCAACGATCTCCCAGGGCGCATCTTTAGAGCCTGATCCAGCAACAGCCCGGAGCTCGGTAAGAACCGTTGGAGAACCAAGATCTAACAGAACGCGAAACATGGAACTCTTGTTGTCCGAGTCTGGACCATTGGCTGTCTCCTCGCAGCTGACTACAGCCGCATTTACCCAGGACTGACCATGGTTTCGAACCGAGTAGGTCATCCTCTTGACGTTTTCTGAGAATTCCGGCCCTACTGTCCACCCTAATGTTATTGTGGACAACATTTTCTCTTCAAGAAAATCGAAGGATAACCATTGCCCTTCTCGACAACCTAGGTTGGAGCGTATAAACTCAAATATTGCCTAGACAAGAAATAGCACACTTACCGCCCGGGCTCTTAAAGGCGGTATATGAGACCCGATCGCACATGTTTGAGAAAGCGTAATGCACATAATGGTGTATGCCGGCGTCTCCCAACGCGTTTCGCCGACTGGTATCGGCAGAGTGCAGGTCCCTCGCATTCGCGCCGGCTCAAGAACGCCTGTAGGGAGCATAGGGATGTTCGTCGACCACACACCATCTTGGGCACCTCCGTGCATAGGCGCACGTGTAATGAACTCCTCCTCTAGAGCAGATGCATTGTCGACGATGGTGAAGCTGTTGGTTGGAAATAGCTCGCGATTATGTATCTGTTCAAGGTACTCCTCGGCGATTTTCTGAAACGGATGTAAAAAAAGAAACACCGTTCCAAAGAAAGTGCGCTCACCACGTAATGCCAATTTCGCGCATCTCCTTCCAGTCCCACAGTAAATGCGACGTCTTCCCCCGCTGTAAGGTGCACTCCAGGGTCCATCCATATCTCCGCGCGGCGATTAAGCAAAATAGAGAAGAAGTTGTCCGCCATTTTCATAACGTCGTCTCGGTTGGAGCTGACTGATCGCAACAGGTCGATAAACGACCGCGCATGCTCTTTTCTCAAGAGAGTTCCATGTCCCAGCCAAGCAAATGAAATAACCCGTCCTCCGAATGTGCGAGTGCGAATGGTGGTTGACAAATGTTCATGAGGTGGTAAAAGGTGGATCGGATGGTCGGTGCTATGTAACCTCGTGTACTTTCGTAGGGCTCTAATGGCTTCGGCAGAAACAAGATAGTCATCATCCTAGTAGCCTAATAAGTTGTGCCTAAATAAAACCGAGTGTCGCCGTTACTCACCTGAACGAGGCACCAATCAGTTGCTGCATCGATACATGCCAGAAATCGGGCTTGAAAGTACAGATTCTCGGATGAGTTGATGATCTTTAACGTCCCGTTGGGAGCCTTTGCCTCTACAAAGTCCTATTTCTCTAACGTCGGTCCGTATGACACCGGTCGTCAGTGATCACAAACGCTTACCTGGAGCGAGAGCTTCTGTGGAGAGTTGTTCCAAACCACAACATGAGATATTGTATGGCGGAGCGATGAGCTACAGAGGTGTGCTACAATCTTCTTCACGTTCTCTAATCGGGCCCAGTTCAACACAACAGCAGTAACGTCTGCACCACACAAGCTCGTTGACATCTGTAGTGCCAAGGGATACAGGAAGCCTGAGACCGCGAACCCAGCTGTGTTCGTCACGTGGCACTATATAGTACCATCGTTATCTAGCGTCATCTGTCATACTAGGCAATCCGGAAACCCCTGGAAATGCCAGCCCGCGCATGTTGCCAGGTTGTACCAAAATTCGCTTGCAGCATAACGCAGGCGGCAAGACTCATTTACTTGACTCGTTGGCGAGGCCGCCGTAATAGTTGGTGGTAGCTCCAAGTCCGTTGTGACAGCATTGACGCCATTGAGGCCTTGTTGGCGCTTTGAGCTCGACGCGTGTGTAGATAGGATGTCGGTGGATCCCGAAGTGCGCTTGCGAGTGGACGAGGAGCTGGCTCTGTTCGTCGGCGAGCGCCAATGCTGCATATGGTCATATACAGTTTTAAATTAGTGTTCTGCAATAGTTTGTGTTAAAAGTGTCTAACCTTCTCGGGAAGCAGATGCACTTCCTCCCGGGGGTTGATTGCTGGGGATCGAACTCGCAGGGTTGGAGAGGTTGTAATGGATAAGCAACTTTAATTAAGTAGTTGGTGAGTTCAAACACGCTTGCATACATACACAAACACATCCATACTTTGGCTAAATTGTGTTGTCTGCAAGTATGCTCCGGTGCGAAGTTCCCAGCTAGGAGAGCAGATGAAGGTGACCACGCCACAGTAGGACGCGAATGAATGGGGCAGAAAAGACCTGAAACGCATTGGTGGCATGGCAGGCTCATTGCACAAGTGGGAACCAAGTAAATGAGCAAAAATAATAATAGAGAAAAATCGGGCGAAGTCCAGGGAGACTGCTCATAGTCCTCTCTTGCCATGCTAGGTCGACTTTATGTTTTGGGGCGCATCCATTCGGCCGATATAAACCAGGAAAATGATATGTTTATCGCAGATAGTACATGCGGAACACGAACTTATCGACCAATCAACATTGGCCGAGCACGCAGTTCTGTCGTAGCTGCTGTCTTTGTAGCTGTTGGGAGCATATAGGCACCATCGCCTTTGTCGGCGTTGCGGCCGTTCGTAATAAAGATGGTTATATGAACCCATTTTTGGTAGATGGATGGGGTGGCGAGCCGACAATCAATTAATCTCACACTGCATAAGACTGCCAAGGGCTGATTCAATCTAAATCAAGTGCATAAACCATGCGTTGCCTTTACTTATCAGTTTTGCAATAGCAACTCCACAAATGGCATGTGATCCTGTCCCTCGGGGACGGTGCTTATCGATTTCGCGGGACGCCGATGGGACGGTACCGTCAGACCCTTGTCGCGGCAGCCCTAGTGCAAACCAACGTGTGAATGCAACCACTAGCGGATCCCCCTACACCACAACTTCCTCACCCCTTCACTCGTATGGGAGCAAGCACCTCCTATCACACCCCGTATGACGTCCAGTTCTCTGTTCGCTGGTCAATGGAAGGCCCGCGGTAATCTCGTTTGACTATCGTATCACTACGCCCTTGTTATAATAATTTGCGCGACATACAGGATAACGGGAACGCATAAAACATTCGAAACTAGACGTATATTTGAGATGACGACTCGAGCTGCACAGCTAACTTTCCAGCGTAATCCCAAGAGCCAGAAGCAGTGTACAATGCTTCAATGCAGTTATGGGCACCATCTAGTGCGCTGGCGCGTGCCGCATCGGCGGTCACAGGCAATTGAATAAACTCATTCAGGAACGCCTGGCCAGCCGCAAATATAGCCTATGGACACCTGGTAAGCGAGAGGAGCTAGAGTACTATCCAGGAATGAATTACCTGAACCAAGTTGTGGGGAAAGAAATGAGGAGGGTGCCATTGAGCGTACAATGCCACTAGTTCAAGGATCTTACGCGCTGCATGATGGTGCTGGTTGGTTGATATGTCACCTGGCGCTGGAGTACCATCGCGTGAGGCGCTGTAAAAGAGTCGATGGGCCAACAGGATCAACCACCAGTAGCAGATATTGAGTGCAATAACGTGCGACAAAGGAGAAATCGCGTTCTCTGGAATCTGCAGTTCCACTGGCAAGCCGTTTAGCCAGTTATCAAGCTTCATTCTTTAAGGTTTCGTAATCAATAATCACGAACATATTAAATAAATAATAAATAATAAATAAAATAAACACCTCCAACTTACCGAATACTCGATAATGTCGAACTGCTATATGTCGAGCCATCCTGGGTTCTGGTCATTTCAAAGCTCCATTAGTTGCGTGACATCAACTTTGAGCTGAAACTTACATTGCTACCACGATATCCTCGCCAATTTGCATCAGCTCGCAGGTCCGACTAAACACCCGTGCAAGCTGATTGTTACCATGGACGTCGCTGGTTAAGATGAGCCGTGGGATGTTGTGGTACACGTGGTCGCTCCCGAGCCAGGGGGGTGGAGCATTGGTACGCCTCGAGGGCAGTCCAAAATATCTGTTGCACTCCAAGGCCTTGACATGTTGTGTGTCAGATAACGCACGGACGTGGCCGTAAAACTGGTTGGTGTACTTACGAGAAGTTTATCTAAATACAAGGAAGGTATAGCCATGGATACAGATGTTCTGACAAACTTTTGTTCATTCACTGACCTTGGGAGAAAATTGACCAGAAGTTCCAATTGCGTACCATCTCACTTTCACGCGAGGTAGATGGACTCGAGTCGCTTTGCAACAGCTGATCCCTGTTCAGCCCAACTGAAGCAAAACTCGGAACATGCTTGTTATTGAACGAATACCGAATCAGCTTACTTGCACAGCGAGCGCGAACGCTCATCCCTATACATAAAGGACACGTGCGTTTGTGAGTACTTTAGAATTGAAGCGAAGCAATTGACCCCACCCATATACATATACCCTCTGGATAACTCACCACAGCTACAGTAGTAATCGGAAAGTATAGCGAGAGATTGTACGAGTGTCAAACTAGGACGGTGGAACTCCTCCAACAACAATTGATTAGCGCGTTGGACGAACTTGTCTCTTGTAGCACGCTGCTTTATCGACGGCTCATCAGAGTATGCGCACGCAAACGCTATTAGGGAGTTGTGCAACAAGGCAGAGTAATGTGTAAAGGAGGAGGAGGGAGCGTGCAGAGGGTTCTGGGAGAGGGAGCGTAGCATGTCGCTTAGAAACAGTCTCGGGATCAACGTTAGCAGCCAGCAGGTTGAATACTGAAAACATCGGTAAAGAATTTTGTCGTGCTCCAGTCGTGTCAGTACTTGACCATCGAGATCGGGCAGATGGCGATGCCAGTCGCAAGACAAGCTCTGTTGAACGCTTTCAGCATGCTGTTCTGGCGGGATAGACGTATTAATGTTGAAGATGTATTGATACGCAGAGTCGATGGAGACTCCGGTTGCTTGATTCGAGCCAACTCCGGCGGCTGTTTGGAGGTAGTCCTGCTCCCAGTGCTCCGGGGGATGGTGTGTGGTCGCGTCGTACTAAAGTCCAAGCTGAGTAACCAGACGCGACACACTAGGGTTACTCTCACCATCGGCCGGAATTCAACCGGAGGTAGCGAATCCGCACCGTGGCTTGGTTGGGCATCGACGCTTTTGATAGGTCTCGTTTGCAATTCTCTTATTTCGGCTTCTAGAACTTTTATCTTTATTCTGAGACTCGCGACGAGTTGCTTGGTAGGGGGGCGATTAGTGTCGGCCTCTGAGCTCCAGGAGCACTTGATATAGGGTTAGGTCAATATTCGAAGCTGAATACCAAACCCAAGTATCATCGTACCTCATGACCCTGGTGGGTTATCCAGTCTATCAATGTACCAATCAAGCACACAGGGGGTAACGATACGTACGTAGAACGCGCATGTACCGCAAGCAGGTTGTTTGCCATCGCATTTGCACCGTTGTCGGCGGCATCCATTACAAGCTCGAGTAGTGTATCGAGCGCGCTTCTTAGTTGTGTTCGTGCCGGGGGGAGACATGGGTGGCAAAGGTGGGTGGTAGCTTGGTCAACCAGTTGCAGCATTTACAATGCACCTCGAACAGCTCCGAAAGAGTCCCATTCCGCGTGTTACAACCTTTCGTAAGCATGTATGCAAGCTGAGTGGAAATATGCACGTGAGAGGATGCGTTCATTGACGAGGCCATTAGTCGCGACGTTCAAGTTAGTCCTGCATGGCTCTTATTTGAGTTTAAAGTAAATAAGTTTGGGCAATGTCACCTGAAGTAAATAGAGAACTCTGTCTATTACAAGGGGCGTCATGGGGCATGAAGATTAATGCATACTCACATTACTTTGCTCTGCAAGGTCTCCCGATGGATGAATTCAATTTGAATTGGAGCCTCGCTTTTCTGACACCACAGGCTGCCCTTCCGTATTGGAGGACAGCGTAGACCAACTTTCTCGATAAGAGGAAGCGCAATTGCGAGAAGCAACGCCGTTCCTCAAGCGCCGATTTGACGGCATGTGACCGTGCGCAGCCCCTGGTTGGCTCATCGACGTCACCAAAATCCTCTGACGCTAACGAGCGCTGGTTTGCTCATACGTGCTCACTTGGGTAAAGGAGCACTCAGGAGCACCCGAGTAGCTGTGCAATTGGTGCTCCTATACCTACGCGAGCAAACACAAGCAAATCGGCGCTCACGAGCCCAAAAGAGAACCGACGGATTTGCTTGAGGAGCAACTTTGTTGGACCCAATTTGCCCGTGGGGTACAGCAATACTGTAACCCAGCGATGGAGCTCGTAATACTCGCGCTCAGAAACCTCGTCTGTCCGCTCCATGTGACCGAACGGGTCGTAAATTTCCCAGTTCTTGCATATTGTAGGTCGCTATAGAAATCCCTTGGGTACCTGCCTTGGTTTGCCCGCTACTACTAATTCAATATGAGGCAACATGAGGAACACCGGGGGCGCTCATGAAATAGGTATTTTAATGATCGAGGGGCAACTATACCCCCTTGAAACAATGGCCAGTAAATTCCGGGAATTAGTTACGGTAGTAAATCTATCTCTAATCCTAGAAAGCATGTGGGTTAGTGATTGTCAACAGTCAGGCTCAAGTGAGTTATTATTTATACCGGGTGCCTCCTTGTGCATACGGTTTCTGATTCGCATGAAAGAGCCTTGTATTGTTGGGCGCATACAACCACATGAGCTCGGGACGGGCCGATGACAGCTAGTAGCACAGAAATGCATGAGCACAGTTTCGGGTGACAATTTGTTATGTAGCCCTTGGGAGCTCAAGTAGCGTGGGATTACTCCTGCAACGAGTCTCGCCTGCACCTGAGTGTCTCGAGCCCATGAATAACGCTTGGCTGCTCGCCACTACCAGGCCCGTGCTACCTCTATTCTCGGAGTGTGACTACCAATAGACTGTAACGTCTTCTGTTGATGCAGATCGAGGATCCTCTAGCAGCAGACTTATGGTTAATCATCATGCTCAGCACAACTTATCCGCCCAGTATTTTCAAGTCCAAATGGCAATGGGGTCTTGGTGCTAAGGTGCGCCCCTACTACTAGAACTGAAGGATGCTGCAGTGATAATTAAGTGACACGTGTAATTCAAATGTCCACACACACCTAGAATACGAATACACAGAACAATCGTGGCTCAACCGAGTATAATTACCACGGAAATGCAGCGCCGTTAAGTTGTCACATAATGTTTCCGTTTGTACCGTTTCCATCTTGTAACTACGGTTTCCGCCATGCAGTCTTCCGGATCTACCGTTTTAGTCCCTCCTCCAAGCTGATTATATTGTTGGGATTTCCGCTCGCTTTTTGTATCAATGTATAACTTTCCCCCTTAAGTTAGGTATTAGGCATTGGGGCGCAGTCGTTCACAAGATTTAGATCTGATGCTGATCAAACTCAACGATAGACAAGTGTTCGGAACCGCTCAGCGAGCATTACGTCCGCATATCTCACCACAATAATTCTCACGACGCCGGTCCCTCTGCAAATACTAGCATGTTCTAATATAGTTCCAAGGATAGTAGACGTAACGATACACGTCTCATGTGTAAAATCGAGAGTGAGGTAAAGAAGCTAACGGCGACCGTTTTTTGCTGGGGCTTTCCCTGGAGCCTTCCCTTGTGGTTTCCCGGCTGGTGCCTTCTTCTTCTTGGGACGATCGGAAGTATCTGATTCATGGCCCCGCCCGCTCTCGCGTGCTTTGCTATCGGACTTGGCTGCCTTCTTTTCAAGAGCTAGGGGTCGGAATGAGCCAAGTACCAGTGAGATTGATTGCAGAACACCTACTGTCCCAGTCGTCACCGCTATCGTCGTCCAAGTCAGAACCACTGCCGTCGTCGTCATCGCTCGCGTCGTCGTCATCACCAAACTCGCTCTCGTCCGAATCAGTTGAGCTCGGCAACGACCCATCGCTCTCGGCCTCAAACTCGGACTCAGTCTCAGAGTCATCCGAGCCGCTCTGAAGAACATGTTAGTGTAAGGAGCTCGTTGTAAGCTTAGGATTCTGGAAGAAGCATACCTTATCAGAGCCACCGCCGCCTGTTCCACCCAAAAAGCTCCACCCCCCGTCACGGAAGAACTCGAGTGGATTTTCATTGATCGTCTTCATGATCTGGCCCCAATTCAAGTTGACAGGTCCTTCAGCCATAGGAATTTCAACAGAACTGTGAAGGGTATGTTAGCTGCAATATCCACTGAACTTGGAATTTGTCCAACGTACTCGAGCCATTCCTTAACGCTGTCCAGTTGCTTAGTTGGAATAGAATTAATGTGTTGAGGTGTCCTTGAAAAGTCGTTGAAAATGAAGATGAGGTCGAATTGTTTGAGTCCGAACTGCACACGCTCGAGGGAAGCAATTTCAATCTCGGACAACGTGACGACAAGGAACGGCGGGTCGTAGAGTTGTACGAGGCAATCGGTGGTAGGCTGGAGCTTGACATTGGTGCGGAAAGGTACACCTTCGAACTCGAGCTCCCGGAATGGAATGTCGACCTCCAAGCTTTCAGGGCCGGACTATGAGTGTGAAGGGACGTTCTCAATCAGGTGGGCCAGCTTACTAACCCGACTTTGGCTTACCGCTTCCGCAATCTTTTCCGCAAAGTGTTTGAATTCTTTGTTAAGTTGTTGCCTCCTCTTGCGTTCGTTTTGTTCCAATTCGATTTCGTCCTCATCACCATATCGATATTTGCGTTTCCGGTTTCCGGTTTCGTCAAACTGGACATCGGAGGCTTCTCGATAGAATTGAACATCCTAAGTACCTAGTTCAGCTTTGCTCGATCGAGAACATCGAGTAATCTCCCAGCTTGCCTTGGATTTTCGCTTCCCGATGATGATGGGAGATTTCAGATGGCAGTGGATGACAACGAGCATCTCGTTGTCGCAGGGCCCAAAGAAGAGGTGCTTGATGTTTGAGAACAAGATGTCTGTGTAACGTGTTCAAGGGTTAGTCCGGCTCAAGTGAGAATCGGGAAGTTACGAACCAATCTTCTGTCCCGCGGCTCCGAGATACCTAATGCCGTTCGAATGGATCTCGACTTCACCTGGAAGGCGCTTGCCGTCCAAGGCCGGTCGGACAAACACTTCAGGCAGTTTGGTGGGTCTCCGACCTAACAAGATTTACAAGATTAGGCGAATATAATGGGGTTGGTATCAGGATACGTACCTTTGATTTCGATGAGATCGGCTTGCTCAACAACGTCTGCAAGTGCCTTCTTCTCTTGCTCGCGTTTATTGACCTCCTTCTTGAGCTCGGTGATTTGTTTGGCGAGGTCATCGAAGTGAACCGCATCAGCCGAACGGTAGGTCAAAGAACGAATGAATGTTGCATCTGGGTCTTCAAAAGGCTGTCAAGCAATCAACATCACGTTTACCGGCATAAACACGGCAAATACACTTACCGTATCCTCCTTTCGTCCTGTCAGCTGACCAGGAGACTGGAAGTTGATTCGTAGATAGGTAAATTCACCCTCGTCAAGCTTGCTAACATTTTTGATCGTGTTGATATGGAACGGCACGGCGAACCCATGGACTGGTACGACGATAGACATATTACGCCTGTCGACGTGAATCTATAGTAGTGCGTTAGCGCGTCATTCACCCACGGTAACATATGGCGCTTACCCTCAGAGAATCGACCTCTTTGGGCAATCCCGCCTCGCCTTTGTAGCTCTGGAACCTCTTCCAAGTCTTGCGCTCTTTGCCGCCAGTGCCACCTTCATCGTCTGCGAATCGGTCTAACCCGTCCGCCAACCGTTGCGCGTGAAGCTCCCGCTGGTGAGCTGTGATCCGGGCCAGCGTCGAGGCCGATGTGTCTTGCTCTTGAGACTGCTGACGAGTCTTGTTACGCAAGACCTTGGAGCCCACGACCTTTCCGTTGGGCGACACTGGTTTCTTGGCGGAAGCAGGCTTGGATTTACTCTTCGAGGGGGAGTCAGCCTTTGCCTTCGACTTGGAGTCTGCTTCGTCCTATAAGCGCGGTTAGGTCAGGCTGAGAAAGCGGCTTCGTGTGGAATTAAATGTACCTGGAAGAAGAACATAACCTCATCTGTCGCTTTGGTGCCCTCTGTCAAACACACGGCCTTTTCTTGTCCCACTTTCACAGTGTCGCTGACAAGGATGGCATACCTAATGGGAAAATAATTAATGCAAAGCTTGTGTGATTTTCTCTTGATGCTTACTTGTTTCCATCCTTGTCTTCCAAATCAGAGAACCCGATTGAAAGGTTGAAAATCATCCCGGCCTTGACTTGGCGTGCGTTCTTCGGCGAAAGTAGATACGAGCTGTCACGGTACTCGAGACCCATCTACTTCACCATGAGTAAATTGTCCTTTAGCCACGCAATAACAAACGTACCCCAAAGCCCACGTTCTTTGTAAAATGCTTTTCTAACTCAGGTTTTTTCTGCTTGATGTAAGAAATTGCGTGTGCATATACATCTTTCGCAGGCGTGCCATCTCGAAGTTTCGACAAGAGCTCGCTCTGCAGGCTCAATGTAAACGAATATATGCCTTCTTGTTCCTAAGCGCCCAGATGTTGTTTAGCCTAGCCACGCAGGGATGCCCGAGATGAAACTACCTTAGATGGATCCACAAAGAACGTGCGGCTAACATGCGCAGAGTAACCCTTATACCGAATGCTAATAGTACCGAGGATAACGCCCTTGTGAGCGAGCGGCTCAGAGCTAGGCTCAACCCCTACGCGAAGGTCGTATCCTGAACTGCGCGATTGGATAACAGGCAAGAACGTAAGCTCAGCCGACGAAAAATCGACCTACAGGAGGGTAAGCGTAACCCACCATACAATACCATAACTCGACTCACGTTGGACAAGTGCTTATTTTTTGACCACACACGCATATCAGGTCCTTTTTCCCCTCCATCCAAACGGCTTTCTAGCTGCCTCGCGAAGGTCTCATGGGAAATAGGAGATTGACGGTCAAGGATAAGCTCTAGCTTGGACGCAAGCTGATGGGTCATTAAAGTCGAGGAGAGATGTGCGGCGGTTCGCACGTGTTTCTGTGGCGGGAGGTGTTATTCTGCTGCGCGTCTCTCCCGCGCGAACGCGTGACTTACCAACTCCTCCTCGTCCTTGATGGCCATCATACTTCCGAGCGCCGCGGAGATGTCGACGACTTCGGGCTTGCCTGCGTGCTCCTCCAGGGCCTTGTTCCACTCTTCAATAATCCGGCCCGTCTGGTGTTCTTTGGGCAAGCCACCAATTCGTTTCTGCCAACAAGTCAGACATCCTATGTTGAAAAGCCTTTATGAATGCAACAGACCAGAGCACCTAGCGCCTCTGCCAGTTGCTTGGGTGCTTCGTTGGGGCCGTCCTTTGCTTTCGCCATGATGAAAATTTCGACAGGGATGGGTGGTTTGGGTATCTCAAGCTGGCGCAGAATTTTGGCTGGCCGAGTTTAGAAATAGATATACTACTGGCCACGAGACTTCGCTCACCCTTTGTGGATGAACACAAGAAATAGATCTTTTCTTTGGCAAGGACCATAAGTGTAAGAGGGAACTCATAACCAAGGAGCCACGTCTGGTTGGGGGTAAGATAGATCAACTACGCGCGTATGAATCAACATACCTGCAGAGCAGTGCTTTTTCGCAGCATTTCTTCCTCGACTGGGTCGCCTACCGCAATTTGGAGCGCGTCGAGACCGGCCAGTGCCTCGAACTCGGTTAACTTGTGCGAATTCTGAGTTGAGGCTTAGCTTGTACTGGTATATGACAAACCGAAATTCGTACCCATGCTGAGAAAACCGCAGCAGCTCGAGTGTAGAACTGCTGCACGTTAAGCTCGACACTGTTGTTGGACATGGTGGATCAAGACAGACAAGTCCCGAACACGAACAGGCCTCGTCCAATGAACTTGGATCCTGATTCACGATGATCAAGCGCCCGGCGCTAAATTCTCCTTCAGTAAAATCCACCGAAATCCGGCGGTTTAGTACCCACGTCGACATTGCGGTATTAGAATGAATTATTGTGCAAGACACAGAGGGAAGAGAATGGGTGTCGAGTACACCCATCACCACTTCAGTGTGCGAGAACAAAAGGTAACAAGTGCTAATATGACCATTAAATATTTACAAGTACAAGCCCTCTGGCGCACCCTCGTTCTTCCGATACAATACCTACAGAAATAATGAGTTAGCTGCGTTAAATCTCGCAAAAGCTGATTGTGTACCTTCTCTCTTGCGGTAGTAAAGTCCGCCTTGGTCACTCTCATGCGGCGTTCCCTCAGGGCAAGAAGACCAGCCTCAGTGCATACAGCCTTGATATCCGCGCCACTCAAGTCGTCCTTGGTCATGATAAACTCCTCCAAGTCGACGTCCTCGGACAGACTCATACGACTGGTATGCAATCGGAAAATATGTCGTTTGGTCCGTACGTCGGGGAGTGGGAACTCGATCTTCCTGTCAATACGCCCAGGACGGATGAGCGCGGGATCGAGCGACTCGATTTTGTTGGTGGCCATGATAACTTTGACATCACCGCGAGTGTCGAAGCCATCGAGCTGGTTCAGGAGTTCAAGCATGGTACGTTGGATCTCACGTTCGCCACCAGAGGTTGAATCATATCTAACGTGGCCTGAGTTCATGCTTCCTTGATACTTGAATAAACTCACCGTTTGGTACCGATAGCGTCAATCTCGTCGATGAACACGATACTAGGTGCATGCTCTTCAGCCACACGGAACAGTTCGCGAACCAGCTTGGGCCCGTCTCCGAGATATTTCTGAATGAGCTCGGAGCCAACGACTCGAAGGAAAGTCGCCGAAGTCTGGTTGGCTACAGCCTTGGCGAGGAGAGTCTTGCCAGTTCCGGGAACACCATACAAAATCACACCCTTGGGCGGCTTGATACCCATCTCTTCGTAGAGTTCTGGGTGCGTGAGGGGGAGTTCGACCGATTCCTAATACAAATGATGAGTCCCCGGGTGTCACATTGTTAAACTCGTCAGCTTACCTTGATCTCCTGAATCTGCGTGTCCAAACCACCAACGTCCGCATAACTTTCTGTTGGCGCCTTGTCAAGTTTCATCACGCTGACCATGGGGTCCGCGTCATCCTGCAGTACTCCAATAATCGAGCTATTCTTATGATGAAGCAGGACCGAGCAGCCAGGCTCGAGTAGGTCCTTGTCAACAAAGCTCATAATGCTGACATAGTTCTCGGGCCCGGTCGCAGTGCTGACAATCGCGTGGTCGTCATCGATGATTTCTTCCAAAGTTCCAACGCTCATGGGGCTACCACGCAGGTCGTCTACACGAGTACGCTCCTCTTCGTTCTTGTCTTCGGACGCTTCAGGTTTCAGTCGCTCCTGATTTTGGACAAACTCTTCTTCCAGAAGCAGGTAGTCCTTGATGCGCTCGAGTTTGAGAAGTTTCAGTCGGCAGCGCATAGTAGGTACAACGGCTGGGAGCTTGCTCGAGGCGTCGGGACCACGCTTCTTCTTCTTTCCGACCCGTGTGGGCAGAGGAGGCTCCCACTTCTTTTGCTGGTCTTTAGGCTGGTCCATATACGCGTCGGTCTCATAGCATACTCTCGTACCCAAGCCACTTACCTTGTCGCCTTTTCCATCTTTACCTCCCCCTCCTGGTGGACCTCCAGGTCCCATACCGGATGGTTGATTTCCCTACAGCGAGCTCGTGAGATGGAGCTCATTCGTAGCACCTCCCAGAAAGGTCCTTACCATGATATACTAAAGTGTTAGGGTGGAAGGCGGTAGATATTGTCAAGGACGCGCGTCGCTGAAGTATCTCACGTGATCCCGTTCATCCTGCTGATTCAGCTCACCTCTCAGCACTGCCACGCCAGCTCAACCACTTTGCAACCTCCACCATGCATTACACTACTTTGCTTGTCAATACAATTTCACCTTTCTCCTCTCTTGCATTCCAAGTTCCCAGTTCTACTCCACTCGTCTCTATCGAGCCTATTCTTGCTTCTCGCTATCCCGACTTGCCATACCATGCTCTTTCCCTCGCCTCGCTCAGTGGCTTAGACTTGTCCTCTGATGCGCCGCTTTCGACTCTTTCCAACTGGGGGAGACTTAGTTACCCTGAGACTTATGCCCAGTCTACCTGGTGGAAAGGGAGGTTTCGGGTCCCAGCTTCGTGCTGCTGGTGGACGTATGAGCAGCCAAAAGGCCAGCAACAACGATAGCTGCCGCGACTTGAACGGAAGGAGATTGAGCACAGTCAAGGAGGCCAAAAAGTAAGGTGTTCTTGCGTTCGATGACATTGAATTTTGCTTACTTTTATCTAGGATGGCTGCTTACCTTGAAGGAGAACCAGAACGCAAGAAAGCTGCCGCGGAAGAGAAACGTGCAAAGCTGGAGGCTCTGGAGAAACAACTTGGCATTGCCCCGGGTGAAAGTAGCAAAGTGGGCGAATCATCTGCACAGGCGGGCCAGAAGCACCGGTTCGACGATACCGAGTATCTTGAACAGAGCAGGGAGATCAACGACGGAGTTAAGAGCGCCGTTACGGCTGGTAAGTCGCATGGCTCCCTTGCCAGCCGCAAACTAACCTTTATCCAGGGCTCCTCAAGAAGCGTAAAAAGGCGAAAACCTCGCCTCCCGCCGAGCCAGCACCAAAGTCCACCAAAGTAGCTGAGCCTGCAGCAGAGTCCAAACCTACCTCTTCAGAAGAGCCAGCCTCGGCTGCACCTGCGATTCTCGAATCGGTCACGGAGAGCATCCTTGGTTCATCTGCCACTCCTGGCGTCGTTGTGGGTGCGAGTGTTGCCGCAGGTGTTGCTGCTGGTGCATAAATCACGGACATGTCATTTTAATCGATGTAATTGTATGGACTTGCTTGTAAAGCATGCACTTGGAATTGGAATCGTTGCTCGTCTAACTTTCGGCTCAGACCATGCTGTAAGAAATGACGAAAGGTAGATTTGCATCCGGGTCGGGGTCTGAACGCACCCGTTTTGTGCTTGTCTGATGGGAAGAATTCAAGTTGTTGCTTTGTGTGCCACGAACGTCACTCGGGCTCCCACCGCAACCTCTGTCTTTCGACCGTCACATTGCTTTTCCAACCGCTTTCCCAGTCCTCGCCACTACTCTGTATCTCGGTGCAAGGCGTTGCTGTTGTACATCAGCCTGATGATCACGAACCAAACGAGCTGCTGAAATACCTTTCGAAGAACATCTCCCTGGTTTCTATACCACAGGCTATCATTTGACCATTTGTATCTTATATTCGCATTTGTACCGCTCGAGCGCTCAGCCTTGTGGGCATCCTCACACCCCAACACACACCTAATTGAAGTTTCTATTTTCGTTCAACACCAATGCCTGCCTTTGACGACCTCGAAGCCCGTCTAGCCGCTCTCAGGCCAGCACCCAATGTCGATCCAATTACACCCAAGGAGCCAGCGCCTACATCCAACGCACTGGGTCTGGATGAAGAAATGGTCTCCAAGCTCCGTATGCTCGGCATTGACCCCAAGAACCTCCCGGCGCCAGCGAGTGACACCGAAGGAGGTCACGACTCCGAGGCAAGCTATCAGCGTCTACCACCCGCAAACTGACTTTGTTTGACCAAGGCAGCGCCACAGATAGAGCGATATCTTGCGTCGGACGACTGGCGCTCCGAAGCCACCCAATCAGACCGAGAGTCTAGTGCACTCACAGATGGCGAGCTCAGCGGTCTCGAGTCTCCCCTCTCGCTCGACTTGAGCTCGCCGACGACCCCACTTCGTACCCCACTCGCACGCTTGCCTGACCGCAATGCTACGCTGCGAGCCAAGGATCATCGGCAGCTGCTGGCACTCGCCGAATCCATTTCGAGCGAGAATATGTTTGATTCCGACCGTGCCGAATCGCCCGTACCGCATTTGCACCCCCCAGTCGGCCGTAAACGCCGTGTGAAGAAGGAGCGGGATTTGAGCTTGTCGTCAGCAAGCTTGAGCGCCGATGACGAGCTGGATGAGGAAGACGAGGACGATGAGGAAGTCATGGAGACTCTCGCTCGTGTGCGGGACCAGCTCAGGCTGGAGGCCGATAGCGAGGATGGCGACATGTCTGATTCGCTCGGCAGTCAAGTTGAGGTGGGACCGCCAGGACACACCCCGCCTCCCTCAAGAATGGGCCGCAAAGGGAGCACAACGCCTCCCCGCGTCGCTGCGACGGCTAGGGCAAAGTCATCGCTCCCCACTTCGTCCCCTGGTCGTACCTTACGAACTCTGAGCCCTCACACTGGCATACTTGACCTAGGTCAGGAAGGAAGTGAAGCCCGCACTCCTCCAGCCAATGCACCCTCGGATTTGCCCTCTGGAGAGACCGAACCCACTACTCCTGGACCTATTCACTCCCGGCGCCCTCTGCCCGACATTGAAACCACAGAGTCGTCCGAGTCGCTCGAAGACGACCTGGCTTCTGCACTTTCCACGACTGTCTTCCGCACCCCCGAGAAGCACAGGCCAAAGCTACCTTCAGAGTCAGACGACGCACAGGTCGACCGTTACACGTCCTTACTCAACAACCTCGCTAGCCCCTCTCGACAACCTACCAACCCATTTGATAACCCTTCGTTGACGGCTCCAAAGACCTTGGTAACTAGCGAGTCGGATAGTGAAGAGTCGAAGCGTGCCAACAGTGTCTTTGCAAAGCTTGAAGGGCTTCATCCCCAGAGTGGAATTCCAACAGTCCCAGTTGTCACAGCCAAGGTCCCAGGAGTTCCGAAACTTGATATTGAAGGGTGGAGAGCGACCAGAGACGAGGATCCCGACTCCTGGTGCTGTAAGTACCTGCCACTGAAATTCCTACACTTGCCTAACTTGAGACCAGGCATTTGTAACGCCGATGCAACGCTCCAGTGTACGGCAGAGCCTTGCGATGGTGATCTCTACTGCAAGAAGTGCTTTGCCGAGGGTCACCCAAACCTCGATCCAGAGATGAGCAAGCACAAACCCAATGCGTGGACACCCAAGGACGCAAAGACCCCCACCTGAGAAACCCACACTTCGAGCCGTCTGTTCGCTATTGTATAAATTCTCATTGTTTGTAACGAATGAACTTCCCAGCTCTAATCATAGTTGCTCTCTGACATCTCTACTCGCCCCTATATTACTGTAAGCGTATACGTTTCCCACCCCGCACCGGAGAAAATTTGCCCCTATCATACTGAGATTTGCCGGGATCGAGGATGGTAAATCCTAGCCGATCATGTGATCTCTCGTGGACTCGCGCTTCCCGCTCATCCTCTACCACAACCTTTATGTTATCCTCCATTATTATCGTCTCCCTAAGAAAGCCAGGCTATATCCACAAAACGGGTTCCCCACTCCCATACTTAGGACGAGGGGGTTGCCGCCGAGCGTCACCTCGCGTACTCCTCACCTTTGCACCGTGGCCACAACGTGTTTGAACTCTAAAAACACCTGTTCGCTCGAGGGGCCAGACTAGCGCTCGTTGGGATGAGCAGAACATTCATATTCGCCATCGTTGCCCAAATAACAGCTTCTCATCACCGAGAGAATGCCCCCCGGTTTGTTTAGAACAACCCCCGGCCCGTGATTACTTGGCCCCGAGCGTGTCCGCTTTTATCCTGGCTCAGCACGACTACCGAACTGACCCTTGCCACGCGACGTTTCATCGATCGAAATGTGTTTCTACGCCTCGAGTGCGCCGAGCAAAGCAAAGGACAATCTTCATGCGTTCCATAACAGTTTGACATCGGTGATTACAGCACCGGATTCATAGGGCATTCGCGCCGCATAAAGCCCAGATGTCGAGCCGCGGTCGCGCAAGCCGACCACGACCACTAGCCATGTCGCTCCTCCGTAACCGACCTCCACGCCCACCCATGCGCACGAACACCGAGCTGTCCACCGAGGCTCTAACGAGCCAGCAGTCTGGAGCCAGTCTTGGGTCGTACGAAACCCGCCAGCGCACCCAGTTGATTGTCGACGGATTCTCTAATTTGGCGCTTTTGGTACGAACCCGTTTTCTCACGGCGTTGTCAATACTGACCATCCCTGCAGGCCATCTTATTCAGCGGCGTGCAAGCCCAGTTCATTTCCGATACGAGCAGCGACAATTCGAATGCGCTAGCGGTCGCCACCAATGCGGTATTCTTTGGTGGTCTCATCCTTTCGGTCTGTAGCGCGCTCTTGGCTACACGTAAGTCATCACATACTATTCACCTCATAGCAACTAAACATCACCTAAAGTATCCGGGAGATGGTTCTCCATCCTACGCGAAGACGACTCTGAATTCCTCTCCTCACACTGGCTCGCCGCTGAATCGCGTCAAAAGCCGCTTGCAATTAACGACTATCTCAAGTTCCAAAAAGAAACGTGGCTGAACAAGCTACCTCCGCAATTCCAGCAAACCTATTCACATCCCCTAAGTCCGGTACATTCTAATTCGGACTTT
Source organism: Ceratobasidium sp. AG-K (assembly GCA_037039685.1). NCBI lineage: Eukaryota > Fungi > Basidiomycota > Agaricomycetes > Cantharellales > Ceratobasidiaceae > Ceratobasidium > Ceratobasidium sp. AG-K. The sequence continues at coordinate 1,449,325 of JAWNGF010000002.1, forward strand.
CGAGATTCGGGCACTGGTTTGGGGCTTCATGGCGCTACTACCGGTGGAGCAGGCACAATCACATCTTCCCCCGTCCAAGAAATGGGCATGATTGACATGGAAGCTGGGAAAGCGGGCTACAGGTCCTATGGACAAGCCCAGGCCCACCTCGCGCCGAATCCCCGAGAGCGCGACGTGCAATTTGTGATTAATATGATCGACGAAGAGATCCAAAGCGACGCCACGATCCGCGAGATGCTTGTGAGCAAGGTTTTGCTCGCTGGCGTAGCCGTGTGCTGTGGCGCGTTTGCGTTGTTTTGTGTAGGGATCGTGTTGCTGGTGTGGAATACCCAGCCAACGTCCGTTGCGATCTTTACGTCGGCACTGCTGGGGGTGAATCTGATTATCATGCCTGGTTTCTTCTTGAAGCACCGGCACAAGCGGGTGATCAGTCAACTTGCGCTGGGCCGGGCTGCACTATAACGATGTGTAGATGTATCTTAATTTTTTGGGTGTATGTATGAATACCATATCGAGATCGCGATGTACCCGAATTAGCGGGGGATCCACCACTTTCTACGATTTTAGGACTGATGGTCGACAACCTAAAACCCTAACAAGAACGACGATCTTAGAAGAACAAGTCCATTGATTAACGCGATCGTCCGAGTGCGAATAATTTACTTAAACCAAGTCTATCAACTCCGATGCGATCAATAGCCTTACAAGTGAAAGGAGGATCTATAAATGGCAGACACGCCCAACTGTAATCCATACAGGTCAAACAGACATTAGTGAATGCATACACCGCGACAACGTACACGCCTATCCGTACAAGGCCAGAAAATTATGCACGCCCAGCAGCCTTTCTGCGGCGCTTGGCCTCCTCCCGACGACGCTCCTCGGCCTCAGCTTCGGCATCTTCCAACTTCGCAAGGCGAGCACTAGTTGCGCAGTCAGCAGGTACGCCTCCGTAGGGCAAAACGACAGTACACACCTCTGTTTCTCCTCACGCTCGAGATCCCGACCGGTCGCCTCCATGTCATCCTCGTCATCGCTGACCACATCGCGACTAAGGTATTCGGTACGCGACTTGCCGGGATTAATAATACTCCAAATATCGAAGCCGGCCCCGCCTCGTCCCCCACCGCCTGCACTCTTGCGAGCCCGACGGCGCTGGCGTTCCTCTTCCTCCGAATCGTAATCCGATTCCGAGTCGTACGACCGACCACGCTTGGCTTGACTCGGAGCCGGTTTGGAGCTGGTAGCTGCAGGGCGGGGTCGGGCCGCAGAGGCGGATATGGGGGTGGGGATAGCCTGGCTGATCGGCGTACCACTAGTCTTGACGGTAACTCTGTATTCCTTGGGCGCAGCAGAGGATTTGGAGCCGCCGGTCAGGAGAGTGCTAGGTTTGGTCGCGACGATGATAGGTGCTGGTTTGGGAGGCGCAGGAGCGGCTGTTGTCCGTTTGGCCTGGGACTGAGTAGGAACTGCCGAACCAGAGCGCGAACGGTCTTTTCCACGCTCTCGTTCTCGCTCCCTCTCACGTTCCCGCTCCCTCTCCCGCTCCCGTTCCCGGGCTTTACGCTCCTTCTCCCTGGCCTCTTCAGCGGCCAGTCTCTCCTGCTCCCGCTTTTCCCGTTCCTGTTTCTCGCGCTCCTTGTCCTTCTTGGTCGAAAACCAATCTCCAAACTTCTCCGCTTCGGTGCCCGTGATGACTTTCTTGATTTCGCTGCCACCACGTTTCTCCTGTAGATCCCTAGCGATCTCGTCAATCGACCGCATGTCGCGCTTGTTCTGGTTGAGCTTGATAAGACCGGACTCGGCCGCAAGTCGAGCACGGACAGACAGGCCGGAGCTGCCACCTCCCGAGGACCCTGAGCCCGCCTCAACGTTGAGAGCGCCGCCTGGTAGAAATGCACCCGCTTTCCGCTTCTTGGCTGCGTATTTCGAGCGAGAGGCCGAGTCGTCCCAGGATTTATTCAGCCTAGCACGCTTCTCCTCACGGGTGAGGGCCATTGCCCCCGTGGCAACAGGGTCATAGCTCGAGCCTCCGCCCGAAGATGACGTCTAAGACAGTAATCAGGAATTCAAACGCAAGGTCGTCAGGCCATGAGGACGCACCTTTGCACGTGAGCCTTCACCTCCGCCTCCGCCACCGCCGGTTGCACGGGGTCGTGACGCACTACTCGCCGACTTGCCAGCCAACATGGCTCTTCCCTCCCGCTCCCGCTTCTCATCCAATTCCTTTTCCCTTCTCACCGCTGCATCTGCATCTGCTGCAGCTCGTTGCTTTGCCTTTTCCTCCTCTTCGAACCGGCGCTTGAGTCGCTCCTTTGCAGCCTCCCGTTCCTTGGCCTCTCGAGCGGCGGCTTCGGCCCGAGCAGCAGCCTGAGCCGCTTCTCGCTTTGCAACAGCCGCAGCGAGGTCCTGGGCGCGGTGTTGTTTTGGGTTTTGGAGAGTTTGATAAGGCTGGCAAACTACGTGGTGTTGAGTCAACCAACCAACAAAGAAACACAGTTACTCACGCTAGTCATGGTGGGCAGGCGGGAAAGTGGCTAGTGGCCGAATTCAACTCGGTTCGAACAGGTTGGATTTAGTTGCAGGAATGTTTAATTAGTAAAGTATACAAGACGCTGTAGTGGTGGTGGATCAGAAGAGGAGTTGTGTGGTGGCAGTGCTGCCAGGACAAATAGTCCCACACTCCTGGCAGTAATTGGACTACAACAACCATGGCCCTGCTCGCACCTATTATCAGCGACAACGGAAGCGGTTACTCGAAGCTTGGGTATGTCATACCAGGACATTCGTAGCACTTTCTGACTTGAGATAGGTTCGCGGGAAACTCGGATCCGTCCTTGTAAGCCTATCATGCCCTAGCCTGGCCCATATTAACCGCGATTAAAGCGTGTTTCCGACGGCAATCGCGACACGCGAACATGCATCCACGACAGCTCAGTCCACATCGCGCGGCCCTCCAGTCGCCAATAAACCAGGTCACCTCGCCTCCAAGCGTGGAATAGAGGACCTCGATTTCTTCATCGGCGACGAGGCCATCGCCAACTCCAAGATGTACGGCGTTCACTATCCCATTCGACACGGTATGATCGAGAACTGGGATCATATGGAGCGATACTGGGAGCAGAGCATCTTCAAGTATCTACGCGCCGAGCCCGAGGACCATTACTTCCTGCTCGTGAGTACTAAAGTCAGCATCCCATTGCGTCATTTATATCCCGCGCGATAGACCGAGCCTCCTCTCAACGCGCCCGAGAACCGCGAACAAACGGCCGAAATCTTCTTCGAGTCGTTCAACGTCCAAGGTCTTTACATCGCTGTCCAGGCTGTGCTTGCACTGGCTGCGTCTTGGAGTTCCAACAAGAGCAACGACCGTACTCTGACCGGCACCGTAATCGACTCGGGTGATGGCGTCACACACGTTATCCCAGTGGTAAGCTCGCCATTCTATACCTTTGTTCGAAATCTCACTATCATCCTAGGCCGAGGGTTATGTCATCGGTTCAGCGATCAAGCACATTCCAATTGCAGGCCGTGATATTACTGGATTCGTCCAGACCCTGCTGCGTGAACGCGGAGAGACGGCAAATATTCCTCCCGAGGAGCAACTACGCGTCGCTCAGAAGATCAAGGAGGACTATAGGTGGATAATTATTCTCGAGTTATACCCAAGATTACTCACCAAGTCTGCAGTTACGTATGCCAGGATATTGTCAAAGAGTTCCGCAAGTATGATGCCGATCCATACAAGTACTTTGCTCGCTTTGAAGGAGAACATAGCGTAACCGGTCGGGTAAGTTTATCATTCATGTCGTTCAGCAGTTCCCTTATTCCCAATGACAGCAATACAGCGTCGACGTCGGCTTTGAACGCTTCCTCGCCCCAGAGATTTTCTTTAACCCTGAAATTGCATCCAGTGACTTCCTTACTCCTCTTCCCGAAGTTGTCGATGGTGTCATTCAACAGTCTCCCATTGACGTCCGAAGAGGACTCTACAAGGTTTGCTGATATTATTACCTCATATCCATGCCAATTTCTAACGCTTTCGTTAGAACATCGTCCTTTCAGGTGGATCAACCATGTTTGAGCACTTTGGGCAACGCCTGAAGCGAGACCTGAAACAGCTCGTCGATCGCCGTATCAACGCGAGTGAAGTTGCCAGCGGGTCTCTCCAACGTGTAAGCATACATGCATGCATATGAAGCTAGTGGACTAATCGTTTGTTTAGTCATCTGGTATGGAAGTCAATGTCATCTCGCACAAGCGACAAAGGTGCGTTTCATCGTGACTAATTTCTATGACAACACAACTTATCCAAAGCCCGCAGGTTCGCTGTTTGGTACGGTGGATCTCTGTTGGCCTCGCTTGTAAGTCGCTATCGCCGCAAACTAATTTGTACCTTGCGCTGACCTTGCCTTTTCAGCCCGACTTTTACAACTCGTGCCACACCAAGGCACAATACGAAGAGGTTGGACCGAGTATCGCGAGGAGGTACCAGATCTTTGGCAGTGTCAACTAGAAAAGGAAACGCCGGTGTGGGTGCATCTGTGCAGACGAGCAACCACCATCAAACGTCAAGTGGGAATGTATGCAGGACCAATATCAAAGTGCTTTTAGCCATCTATTGCTCGGTGCCTCGCATTGATACGGCCATTGAATCTGGCCGGCTCCAGGCACAGATTGCCTGCTCGAACGCTATTTCCGCCTCTTTTCCGATGAGGTGTAGTAGACATAGCAACAGGGGCGAGAACGCCAAACCCGACAGAGTGTTTGGGTGCCTGTCGATCACCAGGTACATCTGTCAACCTTTGTCTCACGTGACCCTTGAGACAAGGCTGAATATAGTTGGTCGCTTTCCCATAGAGATTGAGAGAGCGGCCGACAGTTTGCATTCCGTATTTCATAGGGCTCAACTCTCTCGCGATCAACCCGTTGATCAGGATCAAGACAGGCCGTTCAGCCGACATCCAGTGTCCTCGGAGTAGATCATGATAGCCTTGCCCCCTAGGTCCTACAAACTTCCGCTGCCTCATGAACGCAACATCAGGCTTGATTGGCGGTGAGAAGATCATGTAGCCCTCACAGGGAGAGTGTCACTAGTCTACCGATTTTCAGGGTGCTGAAAACGATCGAGCAGGTCCGTCCCGCCGGCCTAGGAACAATGGTGGACATTGCCGTCCATGCCGTACAACCTATATTGAGTAACCTAGCTAGGGCACGCATTGTTGGAAACCATGTCCAATCAACGCCGTTTGAATGAGCATCGACGGGCCGCGGCCCCGGACAAGTCTCGACCTCTGCAACTGTGCCACACCCTTTCGATCGTACAAGGCTTATGCCGAGCCTGGGCTGTGGGGTGGGCTTTTCCTTACACGTGCGGTGGCAGAGTAACACCACGACTAGCTCGTACTATCTGTCAAAGCAGAGGGGCCAATAGAGGGTTGCATTGCCAAATAACTTCATCCTCGTTCGATGCACCTTTTTCGCCGGTGACAGAGGACAAACCTCGCGGAGGAATAACAACCGTGCTTCGGGTATACAAGCTCATAGTGGAGAGAGCCTAAACCGTCTATGTATATGCGGCGAGTGGGTCGCTTGGGAGCCGACTTTTGTGGGCTTGGCATACCCAGCCATGTTAGATGCGTGAAATGTAGCGATGTCTCCACGTTTTCTCTTTTCTTTGCTTCTTGTGTTCTTGGATTGAATCGTCGCAGTAGCCAATTTACTTGGGTCGTGTTGACTCTATACGTACTACAAAGCCTTTTCGGTTCGGTTCCGCGCGAAGATAGGAGCGTCACCTCGAGATGGCCTAGTCGCGCAAGATCGTATTCCGATCACTTGTCAACGAGAATTCCGAATTGATAACGCTTGATTCACAGCTGATGCCTATTCATGCGTGCGAGTGCTCGGTTCGCAAGGAATCAAAAACACAAGTGGCTAAGTTGTATTGGTTGTATCACGTGCGCATCGAGCCACTCTTGCCGCAAGAGGCTGAGATTAATTTCGAATGCGTCGGGGCTGATAGATTAATTCATGAAGCTCGGGAAGTTTGTCATTCGCACTCCACTTATTTTCGATCCACGGCGACAAGCGAGTGTGTCTGGCAGTCATCGGTTCAGCAAAGTCGAATGAGTTAACTTCGCATATAGTCATCCGGACCTCTGCGGCGCATGCAATGCGCCAGCTGTATTTTTTTTACGCTTTAATCTGTATAGCCAAGGCGACGTGGAGGACTAGATATCATCTCCAATCTTCGCGCCAGTCGATCAACTCGAATAGGTAAGAACCTCACGCCTTTTTGCTCGAATATATTGCGTGTGAATTCTATCTTTGATCATGGGCGGCTAAGCGGCGAGGCCGTTTTTACGTGAGTGATCGAGACGGCTGAGTTACGAAAATGTCAGGTTCATCACGAAGCACCCCGGGGACTGACATTTATCTCACAAGTGGAATACAACACATTTATTCACCACTTTCCATTCCATTTTGATACGTCAGATACGCGAGATAACAGAATATGAAGAACATACATGATTACAACAACTGACAATTTGAGCCATATACAACCATAAGCGAATCGAAGTAACGAACTAGACACTTGAAGTCCCATATCAGCGGCGGAAAGCCCTCGGAAGGCTGTCGCGTCGGCGAAGGGGAGGAGGCATAAGCAAACCAGAAACACAGCATACACACACATACACGATACCCAAGTTGGAGACGTAAAGACATTGATAGGAGAGGGGATTCACAAACGAATACGGAGCCGAAATCGCGTGGTTGACGTGAGGGGCGGGTATGGCACGAGTAAGGAGCCCAAATTCGGCCCATTCCAGAGGCCGCCACCTTTCAGAGGACGATCGCACTTCGCAGACGCAGCTGCTCTGTCCAACAAAAGTCGGACGATTTGCTTCCATGCTGGCGCGCACGATGAGCCTCGTCCATGATGTCTGAAAATATTGTATTGATTAGCGTGAGTCGGGCAAATGAATTCGTTAAGCTCACCAGACGCCACTCCAATTGTCTTGTCCTCCCCCTCGGCCCTGAGCCCGTTCATCAGCTTTCGGCAGGCCGACCAATTGTCTGTCGCGTAGCATCCGGCTAGGAATATCCAAAACGCGAAGTCTCGTCGGGGCTCACTGGTCGAGTCGACGAGTTGACAAACGTTCTTCACGGCGTCTTTGACAAGTGTCGAGTCGGTTGAGCCTCGACTGGCGACAATTTCAAGATACAGCCTCACACCAGCCGTGTGGATGGAGGCCGCGGTATCTTTGCAGGGAACCTCGAGGTCCGCGCGATATCGGGCCAGGTTGGGTCGGGCTTGGGGGATCAGCTCTGGTCTTGCCGCGAGCGCTGCCGTTTCCGCAAAGGCGAGAGCCACCTTGTTCGGGAAACCGAGCAGCTCGACATCGGTCGAGGGTAGCACCTTGCGATAAAGATCAATCTGGCAAGGGGGGCGGCGAGTAGTTGCGCTCGCAACTAGATCAGACCAGAGGCCGTAGCGAACAGCGGTCCGTTCCGCATCACCAAGAACCGAGAAAAGCGAGGGGGAGCTCGCGGAGGCTCTAAGAGTCTCGGCGAGGTACCCATGGAGGATAATGTCCAAATACTCGCGCCAGTGGTTGGGTACCCCTTGGCGGAGCGAGTCGATCATCATCCACATCGCCGTAACGGCTCGCGCGTCGGAGGGAGTGTACCTAGATCTGAGGAGGTGTCGCATAGCTGTATGTCGCCTTTGGGACGAGGACGTCGTCGCTGGCAGCTTGAAACCATAGGATTTCGGCAATGGCGGCGGCAGTGTCGGGGTGATGCTTGTTAAGATGTAACCCCTCGACGTTCTGAAGGAACGCCCCCCAAATCACTTCATCTCGGTCGACTGGTCGTGTCCGATGGAAGGGTATTCATACGAGCCAATCGCCAACTGGACGTCTTCGTCTACGTGACCGAAGGCATATGGTTCACTATTATTGAGCATAGAGTCCGGTACTGTACATGGAACAAAAGAACAGACTAAGCATACAAAACGTACAAAAAGATGGCCCAGAATAAGTCACATACACAGCGCGGCCTCCGGGTATCCAGGATGTAGGCTATAGGGGTATTCCTCGGCGACTGGAGATGCCTCTGGCTCGTCGTAATACCCGTATAGTGGGGTAGGCATCATCGGGTATTGGTCAACCGGCGTAGAGTCTTGGTTACACCAATAAGGCCACGCGGGCATCTCTGCTACTAAATCGGATTTAATCTTCTGTCTTTGCTCGACGGAAAACAAGTATCTCACCTGATTCCTGGGGAATGTACAGTGGCGACAACTCAGGCTGCTTCACATCTGGCGCTGAGCTCAGGTCCGAGAGCGAGTCGGAATCCGAGTCTGAGTGAACAGACTCGGAGTGTTGGCGAGGCGGCAACGGAGTCTCTCTTAGGTCGTGGAGAGTGAGGAACGCGTCGTCCTGCCCTCGGGACGCAGACTTGGCATTATGGTCGGCCAGGAAATGTTTAATTCTGCGCTTGTAGTCGTCCACTTGGGCACCCTGTACGGCGTTTAGTATATGAAATTAATCGTCGGAGAGTAGTAGCATACCTTTAGCCACTCGGGTCGCTTGTTCGCATAACCAAGACATTCGATGTGCAGTCGGGCGCAGGTCTCGCAGCCACCGTTGAGGTGCTCTCGAGACTCGTCGCACTTTCTAAATAGGAAACCTGAATAAGTATGCGCTAGCGGCTGACGCGAGCAAGGAACCTACTTGCGTCGGATCCGACATGTCAAGCAACCGCCTTTGGTGCGGATTCGCTTGGTCGGGGCCGAGGGGGCAGCTCGGCCAGAGCGGGTTCGTCGAGCAGCAGGAGGCATGGTAAGAAAGGGATGGCGGATTATGGGGGAGATGAAAAGGCGGGATGTCGAATTCTCTGCAAGATCGCGGGGGTTGATATACATCTGGCAGGTATGGTCGGTCAATAGCTTGGAGCAGAAGCTACAGGAGCGGACATAAGCCTTTACTCGATTCAGACATAGCTACAGCTGTCAACTCAGGCACCAAGCCACTATCTGAACCGGATTCATTCAACAAGGGTTTGCATTGAAATTGGCCGCAGGTTTGCCCGCTAGACCTCTATCCGAGATAATCAGCCTTGCAATACGCAAGGAAACACTGCATGACTTGCGGACTGCATGATCACGAGTGTAAGAGTGAAAATGACAACGTGGCTGAAGAGCGATCCGAATACGGGCAACTGATAGGCATTCAGTATAGCGCACATCTTGGTCAGCTCGCCTTGTCGGTGACTGAAAATTCGCCGAGGCGGATGAACCCAAATTTGACCCGGGACTTGGGCTAGACTCCGGAGTTTGCGCCCCAGAGTCTCGAGGAGGGCAAAAAGACAGGCTCGGGACCCCCGGGAGTGAGCACGGCCATCCAAGGCTAGTGCATCAATCGACTGTCAAGAGCACGCCTTTTCCAGCCCGGCGGCTCCTCCCAGTAAATAGACTCATGGCCCCGCCAAACTCGCGCAAGTAGGCTCGGACCCCAAGGATTCGAGCCCAAAAACCGGTGCCACCCCCATACCAAATTGGGAATCAGTCTGAACGCACCTCAACCAAAGAAAGGGAGATGGGCAAATAAGCCGAGCTATGTCTCGGGGTCAACAAACGTCTTCGAAGTCGGATTTACTCTGTTGCTGGGGTCTTTTCTTCTAGCAGCAACGAGATGAAACGTCTATAGAGACAAAAAATATAGTCAGTAGACAAAGCTCGCACTCGGTTTCAACACGCACCTTTGGAGTCGCGACTGTCAGTCGATCATGAACCAGGCCAAGAGTGTGCGAAAAAGGATGCAGGCTAATTCGGCATGGCACCGATCGGTAATCCAAATTGAGATTTATTTATTATTTGCACAGCGATCCAGTACAGTCGAATTGTCGCAGTTCGACTCAAGCGTTCTCAAGCTCAGCGGCCCACTTCTTCGCATCGGCGTCGTCCGAACCCTTTAGGATCTATAATCGCAATGAGCGATCAAGCTCGAAAGCTATGCGCGTATCCTCACCTCGAGCAGGGATTCAACGTATGCCTTCTGCGCATCCTCCTTGGATGTACCCTCGCATGCCTTCCACGCATCCCTGATCATGTGTAAGATCTAAATTAGATTAGCAGGCGGTCAGATCGCTCACCATTTGGCCTTTCCGACAAAGTCCAGCATTCCTGGCCTGGCCGTGTTCACATCACCGATCGTACCTGATCATACACAAGTTATCAGCAATTATGATATACGCTCACCGCTCTGGACCATACCTTGTTTAAAGTTCGAATAGAACTGTGGTAAAATGTAAGTACAAACTCGCGTGTTTCAAGGCGTATACTTACCTTCAATTGCTGGTCCTGAGTGGGCTTGATGGGCCCCTCCTTGGGCAATGCCTGTCGCCCAAACTTCAGTCGATGGTTTCAAGGCTCATTCATGCTCGACTTACACCGACGATCTCGACAGCCTTGTTGAATTTGGCTTCAGACATGATGATGGATGGATGGGTGGTGATGGCTCTTGATAGAGCTGGATGACGCTAGTTGCTAGACTGGGCATCTGCGGCAAACAGTCCCAAATAGGCAATGGCCGCCGTAAAGACGCTCCCTCATATCTGCACTAATATGTCTATAATCATAATTTATAAAGAGTTAGCCATGGTAAATGCAGACGGGCGATATAATATACTTTAACATATAAATGTATGAGCACTTGCGTAGATCATGGACCGTGATCTTGTGATTGACCCTGTGCTTGGTTTTGTGTGTGTCTCTGCCACATTCTTCACTGAGCGACGACTGTTGCGCCGTCGCGCTCATTGAAAGGCTTCTCTGGAACGTATCGGTGGCCATAATATTCACTCTGGTTTGAGATCAACGCGATGGAGCAGGGCAAGTCTTCACAATAACACCGCAGAGTTATGCTTATTTCGGAAAAATCAACAGCAGCCGCGCCCCCTACCCCACAGGAAATCCAGCGCAAGCTGTCGATGCATTCTCCAACTGCCCCTGTCGCAATATCGAAACGAAACTCAGTGGTGAGTTTGTACGAAACTTGTGATACTGACACACTAAACACGATCTCAGCGCCAAACAGCACCGCTTTCCGGGACTGAATCCGACTCTGATGCAGGGGGAGCGTTGGCCAGCAGCTTTTCACCAAGTGTAACCAGTCAAGGACTTCCATCCGAGTTCTCCTCGTCCTTGCAGCCACTTTCTGCGATTGCCGAGAAGCGTAACCCAAGCGGGGAAGAAACAGACGATGACGACGAGGACGATGATGAACGCGTTGTTGGAGCGCGTGAGCCAATTGAGGTCAAGGACGAGGTGGTCATCAAGAGTGGGTTCTTGTGGAAAAAGGGGGAGCGCCGCAAGGCAAGTCAGCTATTTACAGCCCATGGCTTTTGACAGGACGCGCGCTAAGTTCGTCATCCGCAGACCTGGAAGAAGCGCTGGTTTGTCTTGCGCACGGCCAAGCTCGGGTTGTACAAGAATGAGCAAGAATACAAGTTGCTCAGGCTTGTGGACTTGAACGATGTTCACTCCGCCGCGCCGTGCGAGCTCAAGAGACACACAAACACATTTGCGATAGTGACTCCGTCCCGCACGTTCTATGTTCAAGCAGAGAACTCGTCCGAATGCGAGTCGTGGGTGCACGCGTTGAACGATGCACGCGTCCGACTGAAGGATTTGGAAGCAGAAACGCCTGTTCCACGAACGCCCCCGTCTGGCCCGACGTTATAATCCCTACCGTCACTCAGTCACCTACGCAGGCCCCCTCAAGCGCCGGCGCGGCCCATCAGGTCCCTTCCTCGCCCCTCCAGCACACCATGTCGAGCTCAGATTCGGAACCCGAGGGCGACGACGCTGTCTCTCCTCTGCCGGTCGATCCGCAGCAGATCCTCTTGCAGGGGTATCTCATGAAGTGCGGCACGCATATGAAAAACTGGCACAAGCGCTACTTTATCCTTACGCCGGAGACACTGAAGTATGGAAAGAATCATATGGTATGTTGCCATGTTGAGATCAAAGCTTGATACTCATTGGTCGGACAGAGCACAAAGAATATGCGGAGTGTCCAAGTAACTCAAATCCTAGATGCCCTCGAGACTACTGCGTCCAAATCAGTTACGCCGGCTTCACCTCCGGCTGGTGCCAAGGAGTATATGTTCAAGATCATCACTCCCAAGAAATCGTTCATGCTCTGTGCGCCGAGTGAAGAAGAGGAGATCAAATGGCTTTCCGCTGTCCGGGCTCTTATTGCTCGGCGTGCAGCAGCCGCCCAATCCCACGAAGAAGAATCTGGTCGCGCCCGCGCCAAGAGCATCAGTACTCGAAGTATTGCCGAAGTAGTCGGATCCCCCGTTGCTACTTCGTCGACATCCCCCGTCGCCACTCGATGATGCTTTCGGCCCTTGGCTTACCATCGCAATGGTTGTATATTATCCTTGTTGCTATACTTTCCTCGAGTCGCTGTACTCGGCGGAAATAACTCTTAGTTTCAGCTCTCTCTCAGTCGTACCCTCCACTCGTTTCTCGTCTCGTTAACAGAACTCTCTTGTCTCGCATTCAAGAAACCGTTCCTTCCGCCCGTTCCGCCTAGTAAATATCCTTGGCGAATCGATAATACATCTGATTGAATCTTTCCTATGGTTATCCCATGTAGTTGATAACAGGATTGTCGTTGAGCTTCCGTAGCTAGAAGGCTCATTTGGCAGTTGTGATAACCAATGCAACCGGTTCACAAATTTACAATAAGGTGTCAAATATCAGACCCAGATAACAACATCATTGCTACGAGCTCAGAACTTGAACGATATTCTATGACATGTGGTTCCAATTAGGATCGGTTCCTCTGAGTGTAGAAATATTCGCAGCAAAGTTGACTTGGGCGAGCATTGAACGAGTAAAGCGCGCTATTAACAATCGCAACTTTCAACCTAAACCAACTTGATGATCGTTCTCTGACGTCGCAACCTGGTGCGGGTTTTGTCAAGCCGAGCTCGCTTGCGGCAAACCAATGAGGACTAATTAATTAACCTCATTGGGTGGCCAGGGCAGATCGGCGTCTGTCATCAGCGTCTGTCACCGGTACCGACAGCAAACGCCGGGGATTCTCGTAGCGTGTCAACCCGGGAGCGTCCCGGGAATACCCAGCCAACCACCCTACGTCTCACCATATTCAATCTATTCGCGAGATGGCTAGCATACCCCAGTCGCGCCCGCGGGGAGCGTAAAACGTGCAACGTCCTAGGCGAAACGCTAGTGCTTGCCTAGCTATCTGTGGCCCATCTGCACATGGTCATACATTGTTCTCTATTGGTGCCCCAGCTCTACATCAGCCTTATTTGCGGGGACCATTTCAGCTCGGTGTCTCATTTTTAGATTACCCTAACAACACGCCAACTAGCCGACTTGCGCCTTGCGTTGCAGCCAGTACCAAGCGGGGATTATGATAACGTTTCTTTGTCCTCGCAGTCGAGTTGGCCTCTCTCCAGACTCTCCACTTTTCCTGCCCTTGTTCAATGTCGATGGGCAATGCGTCCCGCACAACTTGGTGTTACAGGAAATTCTAGTCTCGCCGCTGCGGTAATCGACTGCCACTAACCCACACTTTGCCGGCCGACATCCCCATAGCGCTGGGGTTACGTCTCGCGTATGAAGTATCGCAATAACGGCACTGCCAGCGTCAACCTCTCATGCGGAGTCTCCCCGCCTCTTGGTGGTAATCCCCAGTCACGGCCGTGGAAGTCCCGCCTCCCTGTACGCCTGTATGTCGAATAAGTTTGGACTTAGCGGGATGTATTTTCTTCTAGCCGTTATACGCGTGCTTTGGATTTGGAAGGACTAGATTCAGCCATTTTCCGACTCGATGGGAGTGGAGCGATCAAAGCAGTTGAAATGTTTGTGCCGGGTATTTCGTGATCTCCGCACTTCTGCCAACGCCAGTACATTGCGGAACAATACTAGTAGATATCGCCATGCACGCCAAGTAAAGCTACCGACTAGTGTCGCACCTCAGCCCGAGTTAAAATGGTTCCCGAGTTACTCCAGAAAGTTCATCTTCTCTCGCTAGATTCGCCTTTTAACAGACTGCCCGGTCGGCCAGGAACCGACAAGCACATTCGTTACAACTTACCGGTATAGCCTACCATGCTCAAAAGTGCAACGTCAACAGTGGTGGCGCCCTATGACGGCCCCCGGTATAGCGCCCTCCGCCGGCGCATACATGGATGGTCCTGGCAAGCAGTATGTAGTGTTCACCCACGCGATTGTCTACTTGGGCTCACCGAGTATTCTAGTTCCCCATCGGAATGGGTACAGGGGCCATCTATGTCCTTCTGTCTGCACTACAGCCCCATCCCGCGTGGGTCACCAAGGTCGAGATAGTGTTCTACATCTTGAACATCTGCTTGTTTGTTCTCAACCTTACCATGCTCACCCTTCAATTCGTCCGTGAGTGGTTTGGTATACAGCGTTTGGCTAAATTATATTTACGCCCTCACCACCAATAGTATACCGCCGCCAGTCTCTTAGGCTGCTGTTTGACCCGGTCAAAGGTGTCTTTGTGCCCCTGAGTGTGCTTTCTTTTGCAACGATCCTGATTGGGAGTATCAGTTACGCTGTCCCGGCGGGTATCTTATCGCCAAATGCCATTTATGTGTTATTTTGGTGAGTGGTTTCGCTGAACCATCAAATATCGAAACTAACAACCACTCAAAGGGTGTATGTGGCACTGGCGATCGCAGTATCCTTCCCGATGCTCGTAATATGGTTCAACCAACCGCACGATGTTTCCACCTTTACCCCAGCCTGGGCTTTCTTGGTAAGTAACCGTTCCTTCCGGGATTTCGCGCCAACAAATATCTAACCAAAGTTTTAGATCTTCCCATCATGCTCACTGGGGTTATTTCATTCAACGTGCTCAAGGTAATTCCCACTTCTGACTCGCGTGTAATTGGTGTATTGCTCCTTGGCTATGTGTTCCAAGGCAAGTGATTTTCTTCTCCATTACCTGGCATATTAATAACGGTCACTTTGGATAGGAGTTGGATTCTTCATGACCTTCTTCTATCTCGCCATCTATGTCCTGCGCATCATTACCACGGGGCTCATGAGCGGACATCAAGCGAATGGCGCGTTCATTGCATGCGGACCACCAGGGTTTACCGCATTGGCTCTAATTAACCTCGGGTTAGAAGCAAGGGAGATGTAAGCAGTGAATGATTATTTGTCGTCTTGGTAGAAGCCAACTGACGTATCTCGTAGCCTGCCCCAGTATAACTTGGTTTCTCCACTCGCGGGCGAAATCTTCTATGCATCTAGCATCCTAAGCGCTCTACTTCTTTTTGGACTCGCCGTAAGTCTCATCCATCCATTCATTTTAGCATCGCTCTAATTGCCCGACGATAGGTGTTCTTTTTCGTATTTGCTGCCCTTCCTTACTGGTTCAAGCTCCACAAGCATCTTCATGAGATCCTCGGATGTACGTCTCATCCTCACTCACTACTATGCCATACTCATTATTGCGCATATAGGTTGGGCCCTGACCTTCCCCAACGTTGGTTGGATCAACGCTATCATGGCACTCAGTCGCGTCTTTGGTATTAAAGGGTTTGAGCAATGGCACCTCGTCATGACCGCCCTAGTATGCATAGCCTGGTTGGCTTTGTTTTGCCTAACACTCCTCGCATTTTGGCAAGGCGAAATCTTCATCTCCAGAGACGAAGACATATACGCGGATACTGCCATCAGCAAGCATCATCCCGATGACTGGGCTTGAACTTCCCCTTTTCTACTAGACTTTCTGTACTAGAAACCAGCATGCACAGGTTTGTACCTGTATGATTATTTATCAGCCAGGTGCTGCTAGTGTATCGCTACTTTTTTTGTTGACTTGTTGTAGAATTTTTTTCGTTTGGCCCCATTCGTTCTTCGTTAGACATTGTTTCCGCTTTCTCTAGATCTGCTTTCGATGCTTTCACACTCCATGTATGCTGTATGTATCATCAGTGTATTACGCAGACTCGGCTGGATTTAGACATATAATACCTGCTTTATCTTAATTCATCTCCTTATTATTGCCCGTACCGTCAATGATGAGTTCGACGTGGAAGCAAATCAAACTGCGCTCTCTTGAATTATTAGCTGTGTACAGGCGAGTCTGTGATAGGCAAAAACTAGGGTTTCGCATTTCTTTTAGCCATATAGTATAGTGTGCATGATAACGGGCGCCTTACCGATAGGCAGGGCCATGTCTGCATGGAAGGCGTAGAGATGCATCACCGAGGAACGGACGCCCTCGTGGCTCGATACTACTTTGGACCCGCAGCAAAGGCTAACAGACGACGGAAGCGAAGCTGAAATGGATCACATTGAGATGTGGCGTAAACGCGTACTACTTGGTACAGGGGTGATCACACGTTAGCCAAATCAATGCCAAACCACAGTCTATAGTAAGAGAAACTAGAGAAACCGAAACAAACACAAACCAAGTCCAAATATGATACAAAAGGCGTGCGTGCGATACAGTTACCAGAGAGAGGAGGAAATTACATATCTGATCCATTTCATCTTTCAGTCCATTCTTTGTTTGTTTTTGTCCATACATTTGCGTTTATTGGGGTGTTATTGATAGGTTGATAGTCGGAGGGCTTGAGCTGGGGAACCATCATCGCAGAGAAAAGAGGGGTGGCGCGCCAGATCGTTGATGGGGTTCCAGGCATCCAATAAGAGTAGGATGTTGTCGACTGCAAACATCAATTAGGTGGGGGTGTTATTTCCAGAGCGGCACTCCAGGACTCACCAAGCTCGTTGCCAAACTAGCCCCAACCCTGACAGGATTGCATACAGCAATTGACCAACTGTGCGACGGAAAGCGGACCTATGCCGCTCTATGAAAGCCGTTCGCTGTGGCACAGGAAGCACTTGTGCCTAATGATATGTCAACGTCTTGTGTGTTTAAGGGGTAGTAGATCGCACCTTCTGCTTGAGGACCAGTACGAGTCCCAGAGTTACCATCTTCACATGGATCCATGATCGTGGGCCAAACTGGAACGCGATTTAGTTGTGCTCGTTGATGTTGAGGATGGCGCCGACCTACCTCGGGTCGGGCATCGCATACATCCTATCGACTATCCGAATCGTGGTTACCGGGTTGTTGCAGGACTTGGACGCCAGGAGATCTCCAAGAGGCGTGGCTGCCTTGTGGTGGCGCCAAGTCGTGAACCTAGGTGATACCGGTGACCAATCAACGGAGGATAGGAGGCAGGATGAGCTAGAGGGGGGGGGGGGGGGCAGAACCAGAGAGCAAGAACCAGAGCCAGAAAGCCAGAACCGAGAGCCACAACACCAGAGAGCCAGAGCCAGCAAACACCCAGAGAGTCATCCAGAGGGAGTCCAAGCGGCCAGGGGTCTTGAGTCTTGCTTGTTAAGCTGTGTCCTACAGAAGGGGGCAATGCACGCTCGGGCAAGCGCAGGTCAGTAGCATCACACGCACGCGCAAGCTGAAAGGTCCGAGTCAAAGTATTAGGTGGCCGAGTCAAAACCGAGTCAAAACCGAGCCAAAAAATAAGTCATCCAGTCAGAAAATGAAGCGACTGGAGACCTGCAACCCCAGCAATCGTCGCACACCGACAAAGCTGGCTGGACACGCCCATTAGGCTCCGCCCTGCACACTTTGCCCCCAACACCACGCCCCCCGCTCACTCCTCGTCATCGTCCCACCACCCCCACTCCTTGCGCACCTCGTCGCTCCCGCACACGCTCACTCCGCTGTCAGATCCCGACTCATATCCACTCACAGCGTTCCCCGGGGCTGCCACAGGTTGCTCCATGACATCCCCCGCTCCTTCCTCCACGAGCTCTTTCTTCCCCCAGAGCTTCTTCTTCAGTCCTGACTTGATCTTCACCAGCAGCCCCTTGCGGACTGCTGGCTCTGGTGACCCAGATGCCATCGGCCTTGCGAGCCTTGTGACGTTCCGGGGGTTCGATCTTCGATGGTCGCGGTCTTGACATATGCGATGTCGTACTTCTGGGCGGTCACAGCCATGTTGTGCTCGACCACCCAGTCAGGCACGTTGAGCAAGTACCTGACGTTCGTGACATACGTCGCTCGCACAGCGTCGACCGCAGACGTGAGATCGCCACCCTGTATATACTCTCAGCGCTCAGATCAAATGGAAGAGACACTGTTGGACTTACCGCGGTATCAAGCAGGAAGGTGACTAGCTTATTGAAAATGCGCATGTACATGTTGGACACGTCCACAGTCATGTTGCCAGTCCACAGCTCGTTCCTGAGATCGACCTCGAGGCGCCTAGCGAGGGCCATGACCAAGTCCGAGTGGGCGACGAGCTCGTCCAGCATGGTGTCGGGGACAAGGTCATGTTCGCCGTAGGTGAAATGGCCATGAACCGACCTGAGCATCAAGAAGACGACTCGTCGAGCATCGGTGCATGGCTTGGGGAACGAGGTGAGCAGCAGGCTGCTGATCTCCTGGCAGCCCAGGGGGCGGCGACGAGCGGCGAGGACAGGGGTGAACATGGTAGATGTGATTGGCATTGTGATAGATGTTTGAGAGTTTGAAAGCTTGAAAGCTGGAGAGAACCTCGACTCGTAGGGATACGGGTTAAGATTGGGGGATCCAACATGGCGACCCCGAGGTTTATATATCTTCTGTTTGTTGTGAACGGAGGTATATGGTCGTGGGAGTGCGCCATTCACGGGCCCAACCACGGCTTGGTGAAAGGGGATGTTCATCGAGTACTTTGTTTACCGTCTCTCCATTCCTGCGCGTAAACATGACAATATGGGTGTCTGGTGAAAACTAGCTCGATTCCGAGCCATCAGGAGAGAGGGCTAGTGGCTACGATGTGAGCCACGGAGAGCGAGGGCAAAGATCCCAAAGTTGCGGAGTTTGAAATCAGTGAGTATAGGTCCGTCTTCTCGGCAAAGTGCGAGACGATCATCGTTGTTAGTCATGTGCTTGCGACCGCGCGCTGTTCAATGTCAACGGGACGTGAATCTGGGTCCTGCAGTTACATAAGTGCCCAGTGGGCAGCCTGGGGACCGTTCCCAAGCCGCCAATTCCCGAGATCTGCAAAGCGGAAATCAAACGAATCGAGGATCACTCTGGAGTGTACTCACCACTTGGAACATACCTAGATAAACCTACATTTCTCCATTCTAATACCGAACGTTTTCATCTCGCCGTCGCATTAGTCGTAGTTGTACTAGAAACTTGGAGTCTAATGCTGGCACGTGTGTGTGATATGATGTTGGAAGGTGCAGCGGCAATGAACAGTTGTACAACAAGGCGTCGACAGAAGTGCCAATTGGGTAACCCAAATTCATTATCCGCGAGCACTAGATACTATTACAAGACGCGCCCAGGGCTAGTTGTACATGGTGGTATCGCTTGGATCGCGAGCACTGAGCAGGCGCCAGGTCATTTGTGGCGGTGGTGATTGCTAGCACCACGCCCAGCTCCGAAAGTAAGTGGGCGGTTTGCATCCGGGTCATCCACACATCTGGCTGTCTGCCTTGAAATATCCTTTGAGTCCCAAGGTGCGTTTGTCGTCGAAGGAGACGTTAAGTTTACTAACAATTAACAGAGGTTCACTGGGAGGCTTCAGTCCTTCTTACCACGAAATTTCTTCAACTTGTGAGTTGCATTCTGCTCCGCATCGAGTGATACTTATTCCCGAAAAGTCTAAACTGTAGGCCGGTGTCCAGAGCGCATCAATCAACTCTAACTTTTGTTTAGACTGTAAAAATGGGTGCTACTCGTGCTGAGAAGGAGGTCTACTTTGAGAAGCTCAAGCAGCTCCTCGATACCTACCGTAAGTTGTACAGCTCAATATTTCAACCTCAACTCACAATCCACAGCCTCCATCTTTGTCGTCAATGTCGACAACGTCGGTTCCAACCAGATGCATCAGATCCGTGTCGCTCTCCGCGGCAAGGGTGTCGTGCTGATGGGCAAGAACACCATGGTCCGCCGTGCGATCCGTACCGTGCTTGCCGACCACCCCGAATTCGAGCGTCTCCTCCCCCACGTCAAGCTCAACGTCGGATTCGTGTTCACCAGCGGTGACCTCAAGGATGTCCGTGAGATCATCGTCTCGAACAAGGTCGCTGCCCCTGCTCGTGCCGGTGCTTTCGCCCCCGCGGATGTTACCGTCCCGGCCGGCAATACCGGTATGGAACCCGGCAAGACGTCTTTCTTCCAGGCTCTCGGTATCCCAACCAAGATTGCCCGTGGTACGATCGAAATCGTGTCCGACGTCAAGGTCGTGACCGGTGGTACCCGTGTCGGTACTTCCGAAGCCACGCTCCTGAACATGTTGAACATTTCGCCGTTCACGTACGGAATGACCGTCGTCCAGATCTTTGACCAGGGCAACGTGTTCTCGCCCGAGGTTCTCGACATTGACGAGTCGGTCTTGATCGAGCGCTTCTTGAGCGGTATCAAGTCGATTGCGGCCATCTCCTTGGCTCTCAACTACCCCACCATCGCCTCGATCACCCACTCGCTGGTCAATGCGTACAAGAACTTGCTCGCGATTGCCGTTACCACCGAGTACAGCTTCGATGCCGCTGAAAAGGTAAGCACGCACCGATCATTCCCCATTCCAAGATGTTATTATACACTGAAAATCCTGACGACTCTGCGTCGGTCGATGTTAAAATTATATTCCTCGTTGAAACTGATACTCTTCAAACCGTATTGTCGACGTAAACTGACTCTTGCGTTTAGGTCAAGGAATACCTCGCCAACCCCGAGGCATTCGCGGCTGCAGCTCCAGTTGCTGCGGCTGCGCCCGCTGCAGCCGCAGAAGCTGCTCCTGCCGCCAAGGAAGAGGAGAAGGGTACGTACCTCATCTCTCCCCTAGACCCATCTCACACCGCCCACAGAGGAATCCGACGACGACATGGGCTTCGGTCTCTTCGATTAGACTGTATTGTAACCTGTACAGTTCAGTGTATTGTGAATTTATACGACTTTCCATATCCGTCGGCTTTTGCGTGCACGAATCATCGCCATGCTTGGCGCCCTCACTCTCCCACTCCACAGTCTTGGTCTCGAAGCACCAAGCAGAGGGATCAGCAAGCGCAAATGAGCAGTATTGTCCCATGACACTGTCAGGAGACGATAAAGTGTGAGATTGATCGGGGAAGAATTGGGGTCGTTCGTAAAAGGATTCAGTCCAGCTTCATTGTGACTCGAGCGTACCCGAGCAAGCAGATGAAGCCCGCGAATTATTTCGAAATTCCAAAAAGCTTGTGTGTTCCTGACCATGCGCGGGATCGAGAGTACTTGTCGCGATCGGCACGGACAATGGAGACGTACCGCGTGGCCACGAGTAGATGTTGAAAGTCCTAATAATATCGAAGGCCTAAAAAGCGGTGTGAGGACTCACTAGCCCCCATACACCAGTCCCTCCAACACCGTTCGACTCTCACGGGAATAGCCGTCGAGGGAGCGGCACTCCTAACCAACAATTGAACTGCCCCGAGCCAACCAGTGAGCTGCACATCTGCCCAATAGATTAGGCTTTGCGCTCAGTGAGGCTCTGCGCTTCCTTGCATCTTTTCAAGCTTTGCGCCAACGCGTTGGGTAGAAACAAATCGATTATCAAGTACTAGACAATATCCTAAACAAGGTTAGCACAATGCCTCGTCTCGTCATACGCACTCACCATATCCTCCGACTCCAACGAGCCCCTAGTGAATATCGTACCGCACGTCGTTCCGCCTCGGCGCTACGAAAAGGTCAGCTGGGCCACCGCAGCACCCGCCCGACGCACCAATTAAAGGATTCATCTGCGCCATATAAGTAATCGCCCACATGAGGTAACAACACGTCAGAGTAAGGAGAATGCTCGAGCGCAACAACCTGGACGACCGTCAGCACCCACACTACAAAAACCACCGGTACACACGTTTGAGTCTCGCCCTTGGGGGTGACGAACCACCCTATAACGCCGAGGGCGATACAAATCAGCCCGACAAAGATTACCGACCAGCCGCTCATCGTCGTGGTGTGGGTGCAAGAGGCGGGTGTCACGTGTACTTGACCCGCACATCACGTCATGATCAAACATAAGTTAAATCAGTTTATCAAAAAAAAAAGACGATACAGTAAAGGGAGTACATATTCGTGCATAGGGCATAGCAACATAAGCCGAAGGAATACAAAGCAAATAGAACGGTCCAAAAGAGATCATAAACGAGTAGAGAAATGGATAAAGACTACGAGTTGACGACGGCGGTGGTGGAGGTGGGCGTCGGAGCGTCGCGATCAGGCTCGTCCCTGACCACACGCTCCTTTTCTATTATCCCAGCTTCGTGTGCGCTCCCCACGCTGCCGAGGGTATCCAACCGCTTGATGCGCCGCTTGTCGAGCGTCGCACCTCGTTGACTTGGCGCGGTTCGTGAGCGCTTGACTTTGCCCCCTTCGAGCGAGCCGCTGACGGGCGAATCCGAGCCGATGGATTCGGGTTCGGTCGTTAGTGTGTCTGTGACCCCTGGGTCGTTGAGGGATCGTCGGCGCAAGAGTCCGGTCGGGTCTCGTCGGCGCTCGACGAGTTTGTAGCCGCCTGGGGGTGGGTCCTAGGGAATGGATTAGTTCAGTCGTAACACGGAGCAGGAATGTAGGCGTCAAGGAATAGGCATTAATGATAGTGGGTAGTAGGCATTAGAGATCATTAAAGATAGTGGGAATAAAGGCATAAATGGTATCGGGATGGCAGAACGAGAGAGATGGTATCAAGAAGCGTCAGAGTACGAGACAGCGGGTATCAGGGTATCGAAATCGGCAAGAAATACAAACAAGACCGCCCGAACTAGACACAAACAACAAAGCGCGCCCAGCCCTGGTCCAAACGCAAAACACGACGTACCTCGTCACTATCACTCGGCACAATATACCCCGCCCGCTCGGTCGCCGCAGGACTAAAATCGGCTCGATTCGGGCTCAAGCCAGGGGTATTGCCCGAGCTGAGCATGATGGAATCGCCCCGGGCGGGAGGGTCGAGCATGAAGTGGTCCTGGTGCTGGATGAGGAAAACTAGGACTTCTTGCGAGAGGGCGTGTTCCTGGGGCTGCATCTCGTGTGACGGATGCGAGATGATTCCTGGCCGGAAGATCACTGCGAGGTCTACTGTGGGGTTAGATGGAGTAGCGGGTGCGACGGTGGGCGTACTGGTTTCGGTCATCAGGTTCTTCTCCGACTTGCGGGCGAATACCGAGAGAAGGTCGAGGACATAGAGGAGCAAGTACTGGTTCGCCCGGGGCATGTCCTTGATCAGTTTTCGGTAAATATGGATCACCTCGGACTCGTCGCGGGGCTGCTTGGCTACAGGCCGGTCAGTACGGCCCAAGGCCAAAACAAAGCACGAACCGAGGGCGGCACGAAACTGACAAGTGGCAAATGAGCGTGGATCCGAGGGATGCGGGGAATACGTACGTTGTGATATTGCTCGGTCGGAATGACGGGTTCCTAGACACTGCCATGAGCACAGCCAGGGGAACAAGCGCAGACGTACAGGCATTTGTGTGAGGTAGCGGCGAAAGACACTGGCGACGTCGTGGGATGTGTACGACTCGTGTTTCCAATTCAGGTCCTTGCCGTACTGGGCGCGGTCAGCAACAGTAACGTAAATGAATGGGACTTACTCGTGGGGGGGATTCAAAGATGGCCTGCAGATCGCGCATCCGTCTGCTCGAGCCGTTGATTCGAAATACGCCTTCAACCTCGGTAGCTGTCAAATGTCAGCGATGGCCACCGACGAGGCGAGAGATGTACCATTTTCCTTGAGGAACAGGCCACTGCCGTGGTATAAGCATTAATCAGACGAATAATAAGCGACGTACCACTTGGCTACGACGACGGGGATGTAGCCCCAGACATACAACTCGCCCTGGGGATTTGCAGTGGAAATTTGCACACTGGCATAGCGCAGGCTCTCGCGCAGGGGGATGCCAAACACAGTGTGGGGGGCTACTACTGTTAGCTGCGAATGATAATAAACAACGGACTCACTGTTCTTGACGAGCTCCTCATGGTCCTTTTTGAGCGAGACACCCTGGGCGAGCTTGAACTGCTTCCACCAGGCCTTGAGGCTCTGTTTGCTTGGGCTGCCTGGTCGGTGCATGTCCGAGGGGAGAGTGCCGGTGCGTTGACGTTGGCGGGGGGTGGTGGGGGGAGGGACGGGGGTTGGGACAGGAATTGGCGCGGGTGGATTGAACGGCACCGGAGACGTCGGCCGGCGCACGGGGGGGACTCGGACGGGTGTTTCTTTGGGGGCGGGTTCTTTGGTGGGTCTGGGTTTAGATTGCTCTCTACTGGGGGGCTGCTCTCGGCTGCTGGTCTGCTCCCGGCTATGGCTGGTGCTCGCCGTATCCCTCCGCGGAGTAGCCGGAATCTGTTGCGACGAGCGTTTGCGCAGCGTCCGTCGGGGCTTGACGCTCGGACCCGGCTTGGGCTCAGGCTTTGGATCCGCCGGGAGATTCGATTCCGCAGATGCGCGGCGAAAGCGCGAGAACAGCTTGGCGTACGTCGACAGCTTTGGTTCGGGTCGAGGCGAAGCGCGCTCGTCAATCACACCTAGCGAGCGCCGGTTCAGTCGCACCGGTGGCGATGCAGGCGGTGTCGGCGTCTGCGCCGCGTTTGACCGCACTCGCGAGCCGTGGGGAGTCAGGTTGGCGGGAGGAAGGAAACGTAGGTTCAATGACGAGCCGTTGCTAAAGTCCTCCTCTTGCCAAACACGCGTCAAGACACACAAGCAAAAGCCCAAAAGCCGTTTTTCAGTCCAGACCGAGCTACACTGTGCCTTATGTCAACACTTGATGCACTCCTTCCCCCTCAGGACCCCGCCTCTCCACTACTTCGCTCCAAAACCGCATGACGACACCCCACTCGGCCCCCTGCACCATCCGAACCTCGCTCGTCTCTTCTACCCGGACATTTCCGAACCCTTTTGACAGTCCTGCGGTACCTGCTTTGGGTCCGACATACAGCACCCGTGTACCCGCCCCTGGTCCAGGCCGCGTAGGCAGCTCCACCAGGCCCCCACCCACGCTCACGGCCGACTTGACGCCCCCCTCGAGTCGGAGCGCAGACTCGAGCACGACCGTCCCACCCTGCGCGAATCCAAACAAATGAATCCGCTCCCTCGGCCACTTGCACTCCCCCACCAAGTGCTCAATCGCCCGGTGCAGCACCCGCACACCCGGCAACGGATTCGGTCGCTCGATTAGTTCACCGAGCGACGTAAACGACGTGTACCACTGGTACATTTCTTCCCCCTCGTCGAGAAACGGAAGCCTACCCCGGTCAGATCCCGCCCAAACGAATCTGGACTAGACGCACGATTCCGAAGCTTGCAGTACGAGCGCAGACGTCTGCGGGAGCTTGAGTTGCCTCGCCATGCGCACAAAGGGGGCCATCGTGTCCCCTGGCCGACTTAGTTTGGGTGCCTGGGGGTATATGCGTACCTACCCAGTCCGTGAAGAATGATCACGAGGTTTTCTTCGATCCCGTCGTCGCTTGGGACGTAGGCGTGCTCGAGTCCGAGCCCTGCGCGTGTCGGTCGGGGTTTGGTTCTAGGCGTCGGGTCGACGATTGACGGCGCGACGCTCAGTACGCGTTCGTCGGCCATGGTCGTACAGATCAAGCGATCGTGGATTAGAGTTTGGGTGACGTCACTCTTGGCTCATTTACTACATTCGGCACATTCGATGAAAATTCCGCTAAATTCTGATCGTGCGGTGGATTTTTGAGCGAATAAACTGCATGTATGCAGGGCGAAACAGACGGGCTATGCTGGACAAAATAGACTGGGCATGCATGCCGAATAGCCTTGTATTGTGGGCGTGGCGACGCCACCATTCAACCACGCGATTCCAGCCATGCGGCAAGTAAATGTATACACTGTTGTTGAATCAAGAGATAAGAATCGCGTGCTGTGTATGACGTAGAACGTGGCCGAAACTGTCTCGTGTTCGCTGTCGCCGTTAATCGTACGAGAACTGAATGGCTAATATCGGCTCGATGGGGGAATATTGCTTGTGCGGGGATAAACTTGACTTGTATTTGTTTGCGTGACGTGCGCACGCGGTCGAGCGATTTTTGGTGGCTTTTTTTCGATATTTTCGTGCCTCACCACCTGCACCGCAGCAGACTGTAACACGAACGGAATTTCCTGTCTAGATTTCGAAGCGCAGAACTAGCGTGCAATAGTCCGGTAAGACACGCGCACGAGGACCGTTGTCATGCCCGCCGACGGAAAGAACCCCCCGCCGGTTGGGGAACTCGCGACTGAATGGTACCCTAATATTACGTACCTTTATGGGCCTGACAACGTATTGGTTACCGAGGCCTGTTCGGCTCGTATTTGCGATCCCGAATAATGAGGAGCTTGTTGGGGGTGTGGGTATATGCGCTTGTGTCTGTTGAACTTGGTTTTTGCATATGGTTGAATGGGTATTGTTCGGTGTGTAAATCGTGTGTGGTTCTTGCGTAGCGACTGGCTTGACAATTCCGTCGTCGATCCAATTGATAATATAAGTTATGAACCAGCCTTTGACAGTTGAATGGTAGTCGGACACAAAGCACATGTCGATAGTTATCGATTGACAATAGTTCGCGATCTTGTTGCCAAGGACAGGGCTTGAATCGAGGGCTAAGATTAACTAAATTCAGTGTTCAAAGATGGTCCCGACCTGGGCGTCTCTGAGTTGGGCGACGCCCGACCTGATCTGCGCTATTCGTCTGGAGATCACTTTATGAAGTTCATAAAATCATTATAAAATTGTAGTTCTTCCCCTGGCGTAATAATTAAATCTGATCACTGACTTCTCTTCTAACATGTGAATCTCATTTTTCTAATTTCATTCGTCACAAATGAACCGTAAATGGATTCACTAGGCCCTGTCTTGTATCGAGAGCACATTCTATATTAACGAGGGACTAGGACACCTATGCGCATGTCGATCTACCTCAATTCATGAGCGAGGCCGTCGACTCTGGTTTCAAGTTCCAACGAATCAGCGCTGGGGTAGTCCTAGCAAGCACCACTATTACATGCCTCTCGGTCCCGAGCTTGTAGGTTTCGATCGTAAGCTTTCCCTATCAACCCTCTTGGTACTTAGTTTTAGCGATTTACACCCCCTTCCCTACGACTCTAGCGAATGAAGACTTTTAGCTTAGATTGTAGTATATGTATCAGGTGTATCAGGTGAACGATACCTTCAAGACCCTCGTCTCGCCTTCTTGCTTTTATACCCAAAGGACCTCTTTGGATAAGACACAACGGCAAATGCCCTTTATACCGTCGTAGCTTTCGGAAAACTTGGCCCTAGGGTACAAGACACCGAAGCTTCATGGTCAGGCACTATTGTGCGTGAACTTGCCGATCCTTGACCCGACGTCAAGCCGCCATTCCCCCGTTGTAGTATGAACGCGTTACCCGTGACCAACTGTTCTGGTCACTCGCGGCTTCCTATTGGCGGAACTCTTGCCCTCCTAATTTACCGTCATCACCCAATCGCCGAAACACAACATGAGACTCATCGACAATTGATCGGGTTGTGCCTTGTATAGTGCCGAGGCGCGTAGGTTTGATCCTCTCTACTTATATCAGTGCTAGGCTTGGCCGAGGCCATGCGGAATAGGCGTCTTGTCGCGTGAGCTGGGGTAATGTGGGTATAACTTCTATCTTCCAGGGGTTCTTCGAGGCTCGCTCCGAACGCTTTGCTTGACATTGCTTGCAATGCCTGCAGTTGAGCCCAGATCGACAACCGATAGATGATTGCGCCATTTGACCCACTCTCTTATCTGCCAACACCGTCCTAGTGTGTTTGATTCGGCCGTGGGAGACCTCCACCTCCACCTCACCTCCAGTTCTAGCATATTGAACAATTCCATACTTTACAAACCGATGACAATCCGTAATTATGCCGTCGACTAGACACGTCTCTGGTTCTTACCGAGTGTCCAGCCACATCCACAGTCATGTTACTAGCTTCGAAAGACTCTCCATGTTCTGGACTGGATGGCTTTCCTCCAACTTGAGTAGGGCTTCGCCGAACTTACGCGATCCGCGGCCGACATTGTGCCGCCACATTGGTCGCCACCACTTGCCAGCATGTTGACCGTTGTCGAGACCGCAAGGCGGGCCGTAATACGACCTATATAACAACCGACTTGGCTCTGGATGCCGATCGAAGAATCGTAGGTAACAATGCGTTTTGCACTGGCTGGCCTCGTCGCCTTTGGGCATGTCGCGCTTGGCGCGTTCACGTCCCTCACGGCCAAGGAGACTTTTGCCCGAATGTCTCCTGGCTGGAATCTTGGTAACACTCTTGATGCTCTGCCGGTCGAAGGCGGATGGAACAACCCACGTATGTCCGTTCGAGTTGAATACTGTTGGTAGACCTAACTCTATATTGTAGCTGTTCAGAACGTGACGTTCTCGCAGATTTATGCCGACGGTTTCCGTAGTGTTCGCATCCCACTCACCCACGTGAATCAATACGTGAGCGGAGCTCCTAACTATGCTCTCAATGCGACATGGCTCGCTCGTATCAATTACGTTGTAGACGCTGTAAGTTGCGGTGCTATTTCCTCCGGTCATGACTGAGCCTTCTACATAGGCACTATCCACTGGCCTCTTCGTAGTTGTCAACATGCAAGTGGTTCCATCTTGCCCTTTATAACACCTGATTGACATCATGATGAAATATAGCCACCACGACAGCTGGGATTGGGCCGACATCTCTGGAAACAAGCCCGATGTTGACGCACGCAAGGCCAAGTTCGAGAAGACCTGGCAGCAAGTTGCGACCCTCCTCAAGGATAAGGTATGCAGTTGCGCTCCCGTGTCACATGCGCCCAAGAACTCACGCTTGTGCTAGAACGAGCGCCTGCTTTTCGAGTCAATTAACGAGCCGGTTGGGTCGACTCAGGCCGATGCAAATGGAGTGAATGACCTGAATGCTCGCTTCCTGAACGTTGTCCGGAACACCGGTAAGCAATGAGATTTTACTCGAGGCTATTGAGTACTGAAGGGGTCGCATATAGGGGGAAATAATCCACAACGTGTGCTCTCACTACCAGGGCTGAACGATAATTCGCAGTTTCTTACCCAATGGTTCACTCCTCCAAGTGTCCACTCCTCGGACAAGTGGTCTGTCCAATTCCATTGTAAGTGGCTTTATCTTACCAATATCCACCAGCTAACAAGGATATCCAGACTACAGCCCGTGGGACTTTACTAGCAACTCTTGGGGACGTACATTCTGGGGCAGTGATGGTTGGTCTCTACATGATATAGCTCTCCTGAGGTGCTAACGTGCAACAAAGCTGACAAGGCTGCCGTCTTGAACGACTTGAACCCGGTGCGCGGCAACTTTTCCGTTCCTATCTTGGTTGGAGAGTATGGCACCTACCAGGTGGGAAGCGCAATCGAAAAGGCGGCTGGATGGGCGGTAAGCAAAAGGCTTAAAAGCCCCTACATACGGTTCTAACGTGAGATTTATGCCAATAGTGGTACGACTTCGTCACTCGTACAGCGGTAAACCTTTCAATGGTACCTCAATGGTGGGATAACGGCGCCGATTATTACGACCGCACTGCTGCGAAATGGCGTGATGTTACCACGAAGAATATCATTATCGCTGCTGCTGCGGGCAAGATCAACACCATTCCCTACGTAAGTCAGAGCCCAAGCATCTGCGCACAGTACTTGACTAGACAATGTTACAGAATGGCAACGGCACCATCTGGCTCAAATCGGGCGTGACTGCTTCACAACCCGTCTACCTACAATACAATGGCAACGCCCTCCATGGCGTCTACACTCCCGCAGGAGTGGCGCTCACGGCCGGAACAGACTACACTGTCCTCACCACCCCCCTTTCTGGGGTTGCGTTGACTCCCTCGTATATCGCGACTCTCGGGTCGCCCTCCGCTCTGGGTGAAATCGGGAGAGTCATTATCCGCTCGAGCACTGGCGCTGACCTCGAAATCGACATTCGCCGCTACGCTCGACCAGTCATCCCGACGAGCACGATCAATATCTCAGGAAACACCAACGACTACTACATCAACTTTTCTCCCAATGGTGCCAAGATTGCTACCGTCAAGGCCACTGGCCCCAACGGAGAGTACGTCAAGGATGACTGGACCCAGTGGTTGGGCGAGCCTCAAGCCGGACGTGTCAACTGGGACGATTTCACAATGTACGAGAACCAGCTCATCATTCGCTCTTCGCTGGTGTCGCACATCAAGAACTACGGCAAGCCGGTAACGTGAGTGCATGGCACCATTCAGGTACCCACTCGTACTAACGGCGTATGTAGGCTGACATGGGAGTTCTGGCCCCGAGCTGACACATCCAACAACGCAACGACCGTGGTCACGGTAACTTGAAAGGGTATACAATTGATTCAGTTGAAAAGCAGGAAGTGCGTTGGTGTAAATACATGAGGAAGGAATGGTCATTGCAGATTTACAGGACATAGAGAAGAATAAATTCAGAGCCCAATGATCGTGAGGAAGCTGGAGCACAAATAGCCAGCAGCAAGGAAAAGCAGATGGATACAAGCAACCTGGAACTGGATAACGTAGCACCGGGGAACAAAGGCGTCTGCCTTAGAGAAGTTGTGTGTCCCGCATGTTGGATTCCGTGATCGAAATTTCGCACAGCTGGACCAGTTTTGTGAGCTCCCGTGAGAGCATGGCAGGACGTGTGGCAACGTAGTCGTCCTGCTCGAGTTCAAACGGCGAGGGGGTGGGTAGGGTAGCATCAATGTGCTCTTCGTCGTGGTAGACAGTCTCCTCCTTGCTGACGAAAATCTCCATCGTGTAAATAGGAGGGCTAGTGAAGGGAGAGGTCGCAAATGTGTAATCGTCTTCGGAGGATTCCACGACCGTGGCTGTGATGACCTGGACGCCCTGGTCGGACTCCTCCCCCTCGGTAGAAGCTTGAATTTGGTTGAGCATCTCGAGTGGTGTGCGGTATACCGGAAGCTGGTCGAGTGCCCGTTTGGTGGAGCGTGTGGCGGGCTCGACAGCGCACGATTCGGAGCCTTCCAGGGTGTATTGGGCGACCTCTACGTCGGGGGAGGATGGCTGGAGACTGAATTGCCTGATACGAAGGTGCCAAACCATAACAAATGCCAGAGCAGCAAAGACGATGGCGCATATACCCCACGTAATGAGCACGGCAAGGAAAATATCCCCGATAAGAATGGCCAAGGAAACGATCAGGACACCAGCGAATAAGGTAAAGTGGAATAGGGCGGACCTGATATCACGTACAAACGACGACGTGGCGGACTGCATGCTGTCGAGTGCACGATGATTTGCAGGGCGCAGGAGTGGGGGTGGACAGCTTGGCTCGAACCGGGGTATCGCACCAGCACTTATAGGCCGAGGCCACGAGTCGTCCGACCACCCGATTTGTCCTCACCACTGCCAGGTGTCGTAGCGACCGAGGTCCAAGTGAGCCCACGCCGAATCGATTAAAGGGATCACGTTCTGGAATTCATCTCGCGAAGCATCGTACTCCGCCAGAGGACCAAGCGCACGGCTAACAAGGAAGCACAATGTGGGCTATGACACCATCTGATTTTGTCAAGTCACGGGTCGTTGTGATAAAAGCCAAAAATGTCGATCAGCGGGATCTGTTTATAGTATACAGCGAATTATGTACAGTTGCCGCTTAACAAAGGAACCACAATAAAATGAGACAACCAATAGATATGAATGGTCCGCGAGGATATGCACTCCGCCAAAGTATGCCAACGGGGTCTGCGCGATCCGTCATGCAAACAACGCACGATTTAATGCAATGGCCACGACTGTTTCAAGCCGTCGAAGCGGATCGTGCGGGAGTCGAAGAGCCACAAGGTGGATACCTTATGAAAGGTGATCAGAAGGTCCGGATCGTCGAACCGGTGACTCTGATGAGAGAAGGAGTGTCGTGGTGGTGTCTGTGCGCATTGTTAGATCGCTGTCTCCCGTGTCTCTCCGTTCGGGATGGCCTTTTTCATGCGGCGATGGCCCAATGTAGGCGCCCCTCGTAAACGGCGGAAGCATATCGCCATCATCGTCGTCTTCTTGCATTCGATTCGTGACCAAACCGCCTCTCCAAGACTGCCTATTTGCGGCACTTGGCTCCGCCTC
The DNA here is from genome assembly GCA_037039685.1 of Ceratobasidium sp. AG-K. NCBI lineage: Eukaryota > Fungi > Basidiomycota > Agaricomycetes > Cantharellales > Ceratobasidiaceae > Ceratobasidium > Ceratobasidium sp. AG-K. The sequence goes on from JAWNGF010000002.1 coordinate 1,481,526, forward strand.
TTCGATATCGTCATGATAATCCGAGTCTCTCCGATCGTGACCTGCCGACAACAGCGGCGGAGTTGCGTAGTACTCGGGTTTGATGAACTCGGCCGACGGTGCTACATCGCGGGCGCGGCGTCTACGGCGGTGCAGCCAGAAGAAAAGCCCTATCAGAGCAGCCAAGAAGGCTAGACCACCGATAACTCCGCCCACTATTGCGCCAATATTGGGACCTGAGCTAGATGTTTCAGGGGCGACCATCGCAGTAGCAGTTACTGTCGTGAGCGTTTCGGTAGTGGTAGCGGCAGTAGCTGCACCAGAATTGCTCGCTTGAGCTTGTGAATCACCGTCCGCCTGCTGCAGTACTAGAGGTGTGTTAAGGATGGTCAATGTCGTGGGGTAGGTTTCCACTCACCTTGCGTCAGATTGAAGGTTGGCGTTTCCACGACGGAGGCCCAGTTTGGCGGTGTTGTGCTCCATTTCGGGCTAATGAAACAAGACTAAGGACCCGTAGCCAAGGCAGTTGCTGTATACATACTCTCGCTTTTGGTGTGCCGAGTTCGGCTCGTGCTCTGGGTGCTCCGGGCACTTGCTACCATAATAGTCCTTGATACTGAGATCGAGGGCTTCGTCAATATTGTGCGATCGAATAAGTTAAGTAGAAACCCACCTTGGCCATTTAGCAGATGAATTTGCAGCTGCTACTGTGTCCCAATTTTGACAGCCGGCGCAAGCAGTCAAAAGGTTATACATCACATGAGTACAAGTACACTCCAAAGCCTCATCGGGAAGCTTCCAAACTGTGTACCAATTCTCCTTGTCAAGGTCGAGTTCGTGGATGCCGGCGCCTAGTAAACGCGGGAAGAAATGAGATTGTTCGACTCGTGGTCGGAGTGGCAACTCACTGGGGCATGTCTTGGTGATCAGTTCTTGTGCAACCTGGCAAACGTCTAGCCCAGATGCCCCGAGTGCCTTCCAAGTATCAGGCTGAGAGCACTTTGCCTAGGGGCCCGAATCGTTAAGACAAAATGAACGCCTACGTAGATACAAGGCTTACTTCAGGTGGTGCCATGATTTGTGGCGGTGCTCTAGGGATACGAGGGCTATAAATGACCCTTCTGTCGAACGTGACAATCCAAGGCGGACACGATCGAGATACTGCTTGTGATAGCCTTCTATAAGAAAGGAGAAGACGGACGATGAGGGCAAAAGGGCTAAAGGTGGGTGCTGGGTGGTTTTATGATGGCAGAGCCGAGCTGTGTGGAGGCAGTGAGGCGATGAACGAAGGACCCCTGAGCGCTTCGCGCGGTTGTTAGCCTATCCCAGCCGCGAAAGCAGGAAGAAGTTGTGTGGGTTCCTAAAATCAACGCACCAGCCAGGACGAGTCGGGTAACATACTAGCTTCGATCGAGATGCGAAAGATTGGAGCCGGCGACATCGGGGATGCAAGGGAAAACCTTTTTGGTGAGTGGGGCTAAACTGTCTGATTGATTTCACGAGTGATACAATTGATAGAACGTATCACGGCATTTAATGCTTAACGCACAATACTCCCATGGCACACCTCTCGTATCAAGCGGAAGAATGTTTGCATATGCCGTCAGCGATTAATTTTCATGTAGACATCGAAAAATCGCATATATGCAAGCATCGCTATTGGCCAAAAGATACCGTCCAGTTATAAGTCATATGCCTCGAAGCAACGGTTCCTGCTGAAACACGTCTTTTATCATTGATACCGAATTGGGCTGAATGCACAATGAGAGTTTACGACAAGCGCCCGGGTTGGAATTTGTAATAATGGGTATCACTTACGCACACACTGCCTTGCTTCTGACTGCGACCGTAAACGACAACCCACCTACACTTTACCTGCAAACGCAATATCCATAATGCACGCCAGCGAATACGACTATCTCTTCAAGCTCCTCCTCATCGGTGACTCTGGTGTCGGCAAGGTACGTCATGCCACTGGCCGTTGGGGCGTCCTGGCCACTCGATACCCGGCACGGCAACGACTGGGGAATAACTAACAACCGCGTCTCTGTGTCTTTAGAGCTGCTTGCTCCTGCGTTTCGCAGATGATACTTATACCGAGAGCTACATTTCCACTATCGGAGTCGACTTCAAGATTCGCACCATCGAGCTCGAGGGCAAGACTGTGAAGCTACAAATCGTACGTGCATTGTCTTAAATCCTACATGAAGTCGTTCGGACACGCCGTTGTTGTGGCAAAACGCCATCCTCCAACGTTGAAAAGCTGTCCCACGCGGATTGCTGTCTCTCACCCGGCGCCCTGAGGGCCGTGATACCCACTTTGGCTTTCTTCTTTCGTATCGCCCGGCGTGTTTACATTGCTAACTCGTTTTATTTTGCAGTGGGATACCGCTGGTTAGTTCGGCTGTCGCGGGCAAAGCACGCATCACTCTAACTTGCTATCACTACACAGGACAGGAACGATTCCGAACCATTACCTCATCGTACTACCGCGGCGCGCATGGTATTATTGTTGTTTACGATGTAACTGATAACGGTTAGTTCGACCTTATTCGCCTTGTTCGTGTGTGTCAGTACCCGGGACTAACTCGTGGCACAGATACCTTCACCAACGTGAAGCAGTGGCTCCAAGAGATCGACCGCTACGCGTCTGAAGGCGTCAACAAGCTCCTTGTTGGTAACAAGTCCGATTTGACGACCAAGAAAGTCGTCGAGTATACGGTTGCAAAGGTCGGTTACTTTGCCCATGCTCGTCCAACCTTGTTCAACGATGCCTTCACAGGAATTCGCCGACCAGCTCTCCATTCCTTTCCTCGAGACTTCCGCCAAGAATGCGACCAACGTTGAGCAGGCCTTCTTGACCATGGCGAAGCAGATCAAGGACCGGTATGAACGCTCGGTTTCTATGATTAAATGGTCTCTAACATTATCCACAGAATGGGCTCTACCACCACCGCGACCACCACTAACAAGTCCGCGACCATCACCCCGGGCCAGAGTGTAAACCAGCAATCTCTGGAGGATGCTGCTAAGCAATCCTTTTGAAATGACACTGGGGGTCTCGTCTTGGAATCAAGCCGAGAGTTGTAGTCTTGTGATGTGTTCAACCTTTTTAATTCATTACTGTTTTCACTTGTGATCGAGTTAGGAATTGGCGCACTTTCTTCTTCGGCACTGCGACGACTGCTGGTATTATTGCATTATGTCTGCGTCCCAGTTGTGTTCGTATATCTCCCAATTGTGTTTCTATATATGACTGTTGCCGTTAATGTGCGCTCGCTGACGGTGTAGCCTGGACTGGATCTGTTAGAGGCTAGGCTCGTGGGTTGGGGCCCAACAGATAGCGAATCGCGCGGTTCGGTCGCCTCCACGTTTTTGACATTTGCCAGATGGGCTAATAATGTCCCAAAATGAGGGTTGTGGTAAACCCTCGTGATTAGCGAGACATAGCCGGCTGTAGTCACCTAGCCGACAACTATCCCCATGCGCGCTCATCCTAGGCCAGCGACCTCGGCGCTCGCCCCATTAGGAGTGTTTGGAATGGAATCGAGGTATAGAATTGAGTGCTCCAGCACGACTGACAGTATAGTTGTCTCCGCCTGCCGTTGCTCTTTTAGCCTGTTCAGCCCACCACCTTGAACGCACGGCCCAAAGCTCAGACGTTATCCGCAGGCTGATAACGCCATTCTCCTACTTTAGAAACACTACTGTGTGACGACAGCAGGCGGGGCTGAATCGCACCATGCTGGGGACACAGTTAAATGGCCGGGGTGCGATGTGAGGGTAAGGCATCGCCCCTCTTAAACACCTTTTAATTGTTTTATTTACTTATTTTATTTTATTTTATATTTACTATATATTCTCACAGTCCAACGCAACAACTACTTCTTCAGGCTCGTTCGTTCAACTTCTTGGTGTAAGCACCGGTTTGTTCAGAATATAGGTATTGTACTGAATGTGTGTGCCAATTGCAGGTATTTCTTATCCACGAACCGGCTTGCCACCCGTACCAGAGCGATCATCCACGCTCCTGGGCTGTGTCCTCCCCGCCTGTCATTAATGCGGACTAATTATGCGATAAATTCTGCCCGGACTGCCATGATGCTTCGCCTATCGAGTACACGCCCCTGCAGGACTCTTCAGGGTGAGGCTGGGTGGTCATTGAGTGGGGAAGTAAACCAATGCTTTTTTTAGTGGTCTTTTGGCGTTTCACGCCGTACCCCGCCCTCGAAGGCCCCCAAGCCGACCCCTGTGAAACAGTCGGGACAGATGACGCGATACCGACATCAGTCACGGCTCTGGTACCTGAATTTCACCGTGGCCTCTTCAACTAGGCCGGTGCTCATCATGGTAGTTCCCCAACAGTTCGGCGTCACACTGGCGGCCCTTCCTCTGGGGCAAAGTGTAGGGCTGGTTCAATGGAAGGCAGATCTACTTGACTATATGCGCGCCTTGGACATATTTATACCTTACCAGATTGCATTGTATTAAGTTATTTAATTGTATGCAGTGCGTATTGGATCAGCCAAATGGACGGGCTTGCTTATTCGCCATGAGATGAATGAAAGAATATGAATTTGTATAAACTACGCGCGTTTCCCGCCCTCAGTAGCACCACTATCCTTCTCTGAAGGTTTCGCATCCTCCTTCTTTCCCTCTTCCTTCTTCTCGTCTTTGCCCTTCTCTTTGCCCTCTTCTAGCTCCGCTCGCCCATTAGCGGCTTTGTTATCGACTAATGCATGCAACGCAATCACTGCCCGCACCAAACTACTCAAATAAACTACCAGCAATTGATCGTTGGTCGCCGTTGTAAAGCTGCTCGTCGTCTCGGAGTTGTCCAAGTCGGGTAACAACGACAATGCGTCCTGGAGCTGGTATGAGATTTGGTGATTAGGTGGGAGCGCGCCCGGCTCGTCGGGCGATTTCGAAGCGCGTTTGAGGTATGCGCTGATTTCTCGTAGACGGGCACTCAGGCCGCGGAGACTGGACAGTTGGGTGCTCACGCGGGTGGCAAGGGTGGTGGTAGTGCTGTCTTTGATATCGCGCAGTAGGTGCTCGACACCAATTTCCTCGGCCTCTTCCGCCTCTATTGCAGAGGGGACGTGGAAGAACGTCTTTTGAGTCTCGGTTCCATCCTAAAATGATCGTATTAGACTAGGTACGTACCCATATCCAGACCTCACACTCACATCCTTGATTTTCTCTACCGCAAAATAGGCATCGGTTGGAATACTCTCATCCCGCTGTCGTACGTTGACAATGACCATCACAGGTCGGGGGATGAACTGTTTAAACAGGTCGTTGATCTCCTGGTCCGAGGCGCGTAGCTTGGGTCCAGAATGATACCATCCAATCATCCTCTCCCGCGCTACGCGGCCGTAAATAACGCATTTGCACGCGTTGAGGAGCCACACTCACCATTGACCTTCTTAAACATGTCCCACATCCCTTCAATATAGTTATGATCTAAAAACCATGTCTTGGAGTCCTTTTCGTCCTCTTCAAACGGGATAGCAAACGAGTTGGCGACGTTGACCGTCTTGCCGTTGTCTTGTCCCAGTAGGACGCCGACTACTCGCTTGTTAGGTGCCCGGGCAGCTGATCGAGCATGATGGTCCGCGACGGAGAGGAGCACCAGGGGATGAACAACTGGAATACGTGTATGTCAGGACATTGAATAATGAGGCGCTCGAGTTCAAGTTGAATGCGGTGAGTGAACGTACTGACAGTCGTTCCCGCCAAATCTGCGAGCTTTATAATAGTCAGTAGAGCTGATAAAATAAGATAGTATTGTTTACTTGTTCTGAGCTCGTAGTTGGCATCGTTGATTGGGGCGAGCGCGAGTGGTATACAGAAACAAGGAGCAATGGATGCGACGCGCGTCCGTAGCGCTTACCGTCCACGGAATTAGGTAATCAAATCAGTTGCTCCAATGTGGAACTTCCAAATATAATCAAGTCTGAAACGAACAATGATATATTTATGTCTAGGGTATCAACAGGTATATTGCTCAATCCATGTTACGATCAGTTAGGTTTATATTGAACAGTATGATCCAGCTCGTATGGCCAGCAAACAAGAGATGACTTCTTTACAAGCAAAGAAGGAATAGACAAGCTACACAAAAAGTGGGAGCTGCCCGAAGTTAACAGTAAAACAAGGGTATAGACCGCCGGGGGCAAAGAGATCGTGAAACGAAACAACAATGGACATGAACAAACGTGGGACAGAGATCGTCAGGCCCTGGTAGTAAGCCGTTCGATTACAGTGCGCGAGAACGACGAGCGTGGCGTGCATGGCGGCGAAGGGACCTCTTCGTCTTCTTGGCACGGCTAAAGTTTGAAGTCAGCATTTTATCGGTTCCAAACAACAAATTGTTGCTCACCAGGTACGATGACCTTGGCCGCCCTGCGTGGTAGATGCGGTGATGGCAGCAGGGGTGGTGGAGGTAGCAGGATCAGCCTCCTGAACACTTCCGGCTTGCTGGGCAGCAGGCGTCGTGGTGGCAGCGGCCTGAGGAGTGGTCGTGGGGTCCGACTCGGGAGTGGTAGCAGGGTCCGCCTCAGGAGTAGTCGCTGGCTCGGCCTCGGGCGTGGTGGCTGGCTCTGTCTCGGGAGTGGTTGGCGTAGTGGTCGCGGCAGCCCCAGCGGTGTTTGAAGCAGAGGTCGAAGTAGCAGCGGCAGTGGATGAGCTGACGGACGTGCTCTTCTCGACGGCCCCAGTGGAACCACCGACAGTATCCCAAATGTCGTTCTGAGCACCATCGGCGAAGCCATAAGAGTCCAAGTACAACGGGGGAGTGTAGATACCCTCGAACATCTAATAACGATTTGTTAGACAAGCCCAGGGCGCGTTATTAGAATTTCAACTTACGTTGTTGCGCTCGGCCTGATCCCAGTAGAAGGGCTGCTTGGCACCCTTGATACACTTGCTCGAGTCGTCAACGCAGCGTACAGGCACTTGACCTTGAGGAATGGGCGTAGTGGCCGTTGCGCCGGTGACCTTGCACTGGAAAGCGTTCATGTACACTGTTGGTGGTCAGTCTATGCCCATCACGCTACAACCAAGAAACCTACTCTCATCGCCGCCTGCATCCTCCCTGTGCTGCCAGAACCAAGCGCAAGTGCACTTTCCATCGGGACACTCGGGCATGTTGGCGGGAACTAAAAATTCATTTAGTAAGTTTATTTTCCAAGTCAAATGAAATCTCCTTACTCTGGAAATCAGTGAAACGATCCCAAATACACCTATGGTTGATACTGAAAACAACAAAGTCCTCGGGTTGAACCTGGGACGCGTCCGACTTGTACGAAATAGCCAAAGCGCATCCTCCAAGATCATCGAGACCTAACATAATTGGGTATTAGGTTCACTGAACGAAGAGGAGCAACCCTGAAACTAACCGTTCGTGTGAATCAACTGGCTTGGCGGGCCAGGGCAAGGGTCATTGCCCTTTTGTTGGTTTCCTCCAGGTCCACTCGGCCAATACGAGGTAGCATCTTTGTCGCATGCAAGCTCAGTGGTCACCTTGCCGCCCGCTGGGAGCTCCATGATGTCGTCAGGGTGAGGTGGCTGGTCGAGATGCCCATGGAACCACCACTGGTCAAAGGGCAGGATTTTTGAGAGGCGACTGAGGACGGTTGTCGCGACTGCCATACTGGGGCGAGTTGGTGGCAGTAACGTTGAATCCCCACATGGACGGGTGCCAAATGCCTTGTTCAAATGTCAGCCAGTACCCAGTATGCCGTACGGCTGCACTTACAACCGTGAGCACGAGCGAGACCAAGGAGCGGCAGAACCGCCAAAAGAGATGATCGGACCATTGCAAGAGCAGGTATTCAGACCGAGATGAGGCCGGTTACAAGGGTATTTATGATAAACGAATGTCGGTGTACAGACCAATGAAGGTGAGGAGCAAACACAACAGGAAACGAGACAGTCGATGTTGAGAGAGAAAACGCAGTCGGAGGCAACGGCTTATATGAGCCTTGGATATGAGGCAGCGCTTCGATCGCGTGGATGTCATATGTGATCAAATTCAAGCCTGTCACCACCTATAACCTCGGTCGTTACCCAATTTCAGTTGCCGGCTACAAAAATAGTTTCAAGTTCACTGTACGTACTAATTATGTCCAAAGTCTAGAATAAAAATACCCGTGGGTCAGTGGCCACCATCCAGCTCTTACTAGCCTATCCATAAACCCATCAGTTCCTAAAGATGCGTCATTTTAATGAAACAAAAGTTGTCGGGGGTCGAGTGGCGCAATCGAAGCACAACCCACGAGTATCATATCATTGGCCGAGCCTGCGGATGTGCACGGTCAGCATAGGCTTGCGATGTGATTGGTTTGATCAGTCGCAGCGCAATGGTTTTTGCGGCGATGCCTTACCGAATCAGCATCAGCCGACGTCCCCACACTCGCCGCAAATAACAAGCCATGAAATTGTTACAGCAGCTCGGGTTGAGAAGTTCTCGCGCCCAGGGCATCGTGTAACACATCGTCAGGTCCGACAATCCCTTGTACATGAACTTGGGCGGCAAGCCTTCGCTAAGATGGGCTGAATTGAATCAAGGGGTTGTGACGAACCAAGGGTGCTCATCGGTCAATTTGGCCGCGTCAGTGTTCTTGGGGCCTGGCTGCGGTCCCGCTAAGCGAAACAGTGTACATAAAGGTTGCTACCCACAAGATACCCAGACCAACTCCGGGAAAATGAAGCCCAAGTGTTTGAAACCAAGCAACACAAGTTATATGCATGCATTTTCTGAGCTGCGGCGAAAGCTAGTGGCGAATGGTACGATTATATAGCCGGAAATGATCGAAACGGATGCGATGGTCCGGATATAAACGGGTAACACGCTCTATGAGTGTTGAGAGCGGCGATATCGGCGAATGTGACCGAGTCAGCATCCACATCACTTCATGGAAATCGAACGGCGAATTAGGAAAGAAACAAGGTTCTATTTATTCGTACATAAATTCAATCTGTCAGTCGATCATCGTCTTGTCCATGTTTATGGTGTACAAATGAGAACAAATGATGTAAACGTTATTTTGGGCTCTACTCCCTTTACGAGTTCGAACGATTTAAGAGTAAAGAGATTATTGGTGTGAATTTTATTTCAGTTATGAGAACGAATTATGCCCAAGTTCGGAGTACGTGTGTATATCACCTTGCTCGAGCCGCCGACACATTTCCTTCCATGCGTTATGCATGGTGGTCTTGTCCCACGCATATATGCACTCGCCGTCACGCTGCATGCAAAATCGGAGGTGCTTCGTAGGTAGGGTATAATCGACCACTATGATTTAGTGTAAATAGACGGGATAGATCCGGCAGAGGTGTATGCTTACCGTGACCACCGGCCCGGGAGTGGGGGTGACGCTTGCCTCGCGAGGTTACGAGTTCGCTCATATTCCATGCGGGTAGAGCGCATCCAACCGTTTAGACGATCCAAGCGAAGCGTGCGAGCTGAAATACCGTATATGGGTTGGAAAAGGGCGCTGCAGTCGGAATGGTCTCAATACAACGTCTCACATGAGTCCAAGCAATCTACAACTCGCCTCGGGCTGAAGCCAATTCCGAAAGTACCAATAAGTGTCGAACGAGACTCGTTGAGGGGTGTGTACATCTGCGCCGTTGGCAGAATCCCACGTCCTATGACTACCTGAACGAAATACATTGATTGAAGAAGTGTGGAGGAGCGGGGGATGGAACACGGAGCCGACTACTCACTTTGCCCCTGCCCCCTAGTTATAGTCTGCATAGTCGGACACATGTGACCACGCGTTAAAGGCGTGTGCGTACTTAGCGCATCAGTGTACTTGAACTAGGTATGAGTAACATATCGTGTGTTGCTAGGTGCCAACGTTGTCGGAGGCACGCCTTGCGGAGGGTTCTTTATAGGGTAATGGGGAACATCGATGCGCGACACGTTATTCATGCGTGGTTTCCACATGTACCTGGTGCTGTTATTCTTTAAAGGCCGGGGGACACGGTTGCATTGCAGAGACGGTGCTTAGCCAGCTTTCTTGGTGCACTGGGATTGCCGACTTGGGGCTGAATGAGTTTGAAATCAGTGGCCCGGGTTCTCATTTGACACTGGTATTCGTGGTTCCAAGCCGACACTATGAGGCCATGGGTGTAGTGTTTTGCTATTTTGTTGCCCACAAAGCAAGTGCAGCAGTGCTGAGGCTGTGTGCACCGGCTGTTAGATAACAGCCACCGGACACAGGCTTCTGCCGGGTTTGATCACGTGGTCAAATGCCATAAAGTGATTCTAACTCAGAAACCAAGTGAAAATGGGAGCACGATATATGCATTTGAGTGTTAATCGAGATCTGAACGTTAAGGATGGGGGTTCATGAATCCAAGGTGTCGTTTATGACCCCGATTTTTGCTAGCCGCTGCCACGGGTACAAATGCACTGTCAAACCACAAGTGAGGTTCACACAGTGCGTAATTAGAACACTTCCTTCGATTATGAGCACAGGTGAACAACTGGGGCTGTGCGAACATGATTGTATCGGTTTTCCCGCCATCTCAACAACCACCAGATTTGGTTTATTTCGTCAACTCAACCGGCTTGGCACTCGGGTGTAGTGTACAAACATGCTTGGTCGGATGAGGAAGTCCAGGTTGGTTTTGCGCGCATTTACGTAGGTCCAGTCATTTATTGTAATGCACACGACGGCAGTTTCATCACTTTATTTCAGTTATGTTTGTTGTTTAACTTATAATTGATAAATATAAGAGGGACAAGCGTATGCGAAGCAAAATGATAAACGAATACAGGGTTGAGGTGACGAATCGAAGAAAAACGCCCAGTTAATGGGGCGACGCGACATTCAGGGTAGACGCCAGCTCTCCAAGCAAGTTGAAGTAATTGCTGTCTGGCCGTGTAGTCGCGAATAGCGTCGTTTTGACTTCGCTCGAGGAATAGCTTACGACAGAGTGCAGTAATTTCATGCCAGGCATGTCGGTAATCTGCAAGGGTTGTCCGTTGTCTCCGTCTCGAATCTCAAGTTTCCGATCGCTGAACAAGACAATGTACTTGTCGCAATACGTTGCGGCCTTGGGTTCTATTGCCCATTCGTGGATGCGATGAGAAGAAATCGGTTGGCCAGAGCCAGTGACAAAGCAACCGTGCGTGTTATAAACGAGGAGCAGTTTGTCTGGACCTGTCTCGACTGCACGAACAAATTGGCTGGTTGAACTATCGCATAGGGCTTTGAGGTTGAAGTTGTCGCTGTACGACGAATCAAATACTGGCCAACTTGATACCACATTGGGAGCACTGGCATGAAAGGTGGTGGGCGCGAGATAATGAGATAGGCTAGGCAACTTACTGCGTAGGTCGCATTATCACTTGACAAGAACTGCCAGAGATAAATATCATCCCAGATACGAATGAAAGCTGGAGATCTTGAGCTGAGTCTGATATGGTGGTGGGCTGGCAGGATCTCAGACAAGTATGGGTATATGGGCTGATGGACTGCTCACCTCACCAAGCCGTTGCAGTGCGTTCGAAGTAACCCTGTAGGCTAGTATGTGAAGCTTCCTACGAACATAATTCTTTGAAATATATGCCACTACTCGAATATAACCAGTTACAACGTGCGTGTGGGGTAAATAGGCTCAGGGGCTGCTTACCAAGGATACAGTCCTCCACAATCCCAGCGCATGCGGTAATTATGTCTCCATCGTTCGGATCAGACAATGGAGCAACGACCTGCGTCCCCGCCAACCATGAGGTACGTGATTGGAAGACATCAGGCTATCCATTAGAATTTTGCTAAGAACCACCTTGTTCGAGACATCTTTATGCACGATAACTAGGTCGCGCATTCCAGGGACGCATATTATCTGGCTAATTCCCGTTATTGGCAGCACAGAGTGGAATGCTGTGATTTTGGAACGTTGAGTCAACTTAAGATCCGGACGTGACAGATTAAGCTACCTTGACCCCCGGTTTTAGCGCCAACAAAAATCCCGGTTATTGTAGCACCTGCGACATGCACCGTTCTATTATAGACTGCAACGGGCCAGCATTAGCAACTGTAATAGCCGTGCTATTAGGAGATTCCTGGTGCGTTAGGCTCACCAAATGGACAAGCTGCTACTAAGTCTCCTCGGTTCTTCAAGCTGTGGGATAACAATGACAGATAGCTGGTATCTAGGAGCTGTGTTGGCGATGCGTGCACGTATATGATCAGAGGCTAGACTCCTTTATAAACGGATCGAGGCACTCTCACCTTGTTTTCTTCGACATGCTGCTTGCGGAGTGAAGCTGCTTCCACTATATGCTGAATCCATTTCTCGGCCATCGTTTTGGTTCGAGCTCCAACTTGGAGCACTTCTTTACCGTTGTGTTTAAGAGAAAATCTTACTACTTCAAAACTTTCACGCCTAGAAAGCATAGATACCATGCGAGTGCGGGTGCGTAATCGTGAGGTATCCAGCTCAGCGTCAATGATCTCCAGCGGTATTGGCTGGGTAGTAGGTGAAGATGAGGTTGCTCCCTATGCGTTTGAATGGGGACAGTTGCTCACTTTGTGAACCATCCGTTTTTTCTTTCCGTCCTCGCTGATGCTTTGCGTAAAGACCACTGTGTAGTTGTATCAATCAAACCAGCTCTAGGTGAAGTTAGATTAAGCATTGACTTACAGTAATTATCCAACAGTACCATATGGAGTGGTATGCTCGAGGGAGGATACACCTGAGTCACATTCCCCGCATACTTGACTGCACGGTGAGCTTGAGCCAGCCCAAGGTCCTATACGATGACCCTCATCAGTGGAAATGTGAGTAAACTCTGGTTGAAATAGCGCATACAGCCAAGTCCCAGGGATGGTTTTCTAGGCATTCTCGGAATGTGCGCAACGCGGTCTCTTCAGCGGGAGCTATATGCAGGGTGTTAGTACGCTACGAGGTATCTTTGCACTCTCCGGGTACTAACCTTGGCCATTTGCCTGACCGAGCATCACGGTTCGATGCAACATCTCCAGGATTATTCCCGTTATTCCCTCCTTGTCAGGGTGGGATGCCTCAGCCTTCTTCTGAACTTCCTCGACCTGGAGCTTCAGCTGCCCAAGGCGGCGTTCTGCTCGGCGGGCGAACGAGTCAAAGTCCAGCCTCCTGATTCGAGGATGTCGGGCAGTGGCCGCCTCTGACGACACAAACGCGGCGTAAAGTTGGTTCTCTTCGACTTCTCGATGATGCCGAGCAAGGGCTTTATTGATATTCTGTACAGCAAGTTAGCCACCAAGTCGTAGCATGGTAGGACGACACGAACCGCTATGTAATCGACGTATAGGCGCTGGAACTCCTCGCTTGATACCGCATCAAAGAGGTCGTCCATAATGCTGTATACCTGGTGGTAATTCTTCTTTTGCGTTTCAAAGAGCGCTTGAAGAAGGACTTCATGCCGAAGCTTTATTTGCTCGACATTGAAGAACACGTCTCGAATAAACGGCTCGACGACGTGCGGCGCCATGATAACGGTCTGAGTTCGTAGCGGGTCGCGATAGAACTAATTACAGTATGTTAGAATAGGCTAGTTTAAGGCGAGTGAATAGGGAAGTCACCTTTAGCCAGAGCTCAAGCTCGGACACATAGTGCTGCTCGGAGGCGATGATACCAAATATCGCATTTTGGCGTGCTTGCTCCTTGTCACTGAGTCGTTCTTTGGCCCATTCAGGAACCACAGCATACCAGAAGCGATCTGCGTCGTGCAGTAGGTTATTATGGAACTTCCGGAGCGCAACGTCCTCTATTAACCTACGCTCAAACGCCCATCAATTACATCTCATGCGAGGAAGGCGTAAACCAAAGCTCACTCTTCGGGTTTCAGGCGTTCCAAACTTTCAGGATCAGGTAGATTGATCACCTGAGAGCAGCCTTTAGCGACCTTCCGATAAGAATCGGGTGTGCCTGCTTACCATGCCACGCGACCGGGGAAGGTCTACAATCTCGCTCACAGCAGCCCTCCTATGTTGCATATGGTTCGCAGCGGGCCCGGGGTGTGGCGGACCGCTCGGGGGTGCGGTTCGAAGTGGAATTCCAGGTACGGGTCGCGGCGGTGGGCGCGGGACAGCATGGAACGGGACTGGGAAACCTTGGAATTCGTACGACGAAGGAGAGGCAACGTTTATGTCACCATATGGTACAGAGACGATACGTCCCGAAATAGTCGGTTGGGGAAAGCTAGGACCGGGCGTATTAGAAATGTGCGATGAGGAAAGTGCACTGGAATGTCTTCGAGTTCGCGAGTTATTAGTGTTGTAGGGTAGAGACGTTTCATATTCGTCTGTGTAGGGGGGCCTGAGAAGACTCATGATGGTTGGGGATAAGATGGTCACTGGGCGTTAGTGCCGTGTCGTAGGTCTACAAATCGATCCTCAGGCTCTTCGCCGGGGAGAGAAGGGATGAGCGCTAGCTCGAAAACAGGTAGTCCGGGGTTATATGGGAGGTTGATCGGTCACGCTGGGTTATTACCGAAACGCTAATCACTGCGGGTCAGAAACTCTGCACAGGCGCTGGACAGCTTGTGGCGGTGTTGAGCTCGCTCTCCACAAAATAGGCCATCCTATGGCCAACCCGGTCAATGTTTGGCCCAGCCTGGTTCACAGCGAGGAATGGGACAGCCTCGAGAACGCTGGCTCCACTGGTGTATTCAACAGGAGTAGTACTTGTATTAGCAACGCTGTAGCCCCAATCATGACATGCACTATGTACAAACCCAATAAATAATGCGAAAGATTGATAATGAGAAGAACAGGTCCAAAGCGTCATGAAAGGGATAATGTGTTGAGGTCTACCTCCCAACTAAATAATCGTCCCCAGCTAGCACCAAGCGCATCATTCGTTCGCCGACTAGAGTAGCAAGGTAAGTATGATAAGCAGTTGGCCAGGGTGAGCGCTCACTTTTTCATAGCTTCCTTGTCCGGGAGTTGCCTTAGCCGCTCTATGAGCAGGAGAGACGTAATTATGTGGTCAAACACCTCACGGTTATGCCCTCCAGGCGCAACCGTGAGGGTACCCGTGGACTCGGAATTAGTGGCGAATATTGTTGGTGCGAATACAGCCAGTGACGCATGAGGAGACACGAGATGGCACTGATAATGGTTCGTCAAACGATCAGAGTGCACAGAGACTAGAACTTACCTCGATCGTAGAGTTCTTTTGCATGGTCCAGGTCAGCGCCCTCTTTTTCCTGAACTGAAAGTTTAATGAACTAGAATCTGAATTTAGAGAGCCGTCCATCAGGGAAAAGAAAAGGATCTCACCCCCACAATGCGGCCTTCTTGACGACATTTACAAGCATGTCATCTTGGCCGCGTAAAGCCAATCGCGCACGACGTCTCGCAAGTCCCATCTCAAACTCGGAAACCACCTCGCCATCCTCACGATCTCCTCGACGCACGGTCGTGACCCAAACAAAAGGATTCCAAAGGTCGAGCGCGTGGGATATATCTGTAAATTTTGAACGTAAATTAATCGATCGGGTGGCGAGGATGGATTACTCACGATATATGCCCTCGCCGGTCACCTCGCTCTTTAGAACCATGGCGGATGGTGATACTCGAACAAATGAATAGGTAACATCCTCGCGTGGTATGACCGAGCGGTGGTAGGCCGGAGGTTCGCCAGCAACGGTGACGGTGCTCCCGCGAGTTTCGGGGGAAAGGGCACGTTTCTCATCCGGGAACCCATTGCTGGCCGGAGAACCCGATGATGGGCCGGCCATGGGTGATCCTCGTTCGGAACGGGATGGGCGTTCAAGATACTGTTCGTCGTGCTCACGCTCGTCGCGGTCCGAGTTGCTGCTGCTCGGCGCGGTAGAATGTGTTTGCGATCGTGGTGTACTAGACCCACGGGCCTTGCTGCTAGTTGCCCGATGCAAAAAGTCAGAGATGGGCATTTCCCAGACGGCAAGAGGGCTCAGAAGGTAGTGTCTGAAAAGAGACAAGCCGAGGGTCTTTGTAGGTGGCCGGAGAGGAAAAACTAGGCGAGCCCGGAGAATAGCAGCTGATGTGGGGAAGAGGGCCGGACGTCATGGCGAACGGGGCGACCTGCGCAGGAGCACATGAAGCATACGGAAACACTCGTGGAAGACATTGCTTCCGTCGGCATCACATGTAGCCTGCTGACTCATACACATAAACTATCTCTCGGCAAAAAAATGTTTGTATTTTCAAGACTTCCACGCTACTTCCATGTGCTTAAACTCCATACGTGCATCTGATTGTTCATCAGCCCCGCGCGGCGCACGAGACGGGACCCTCTCCGGAGCCAGCGCTTCGCCGTTCCAATCACACGAACTCGCCCGATGCGCGAGAACTGAAGCCAGTTTCTCGGTCGAAGACAAGTGTACCACGCACGTAGGTTTGTACCACCTGCCCAGTCAGTGATAGTCCTACATATGGGCTCAGCTTGTTCTTGAAATTCAATGACTCCTTGGTGACCTGAAATAGCGGTAATTCTCTTCGTGACCCTGTATCAATCGGCAATGTAAAGTCACATACCTTAAACTCGGCCCCCGAGTCCCACACAGCTAAGTCTGCATCCTTTCCGACGGCGAGTCCGCCCTTCCTGTCTGCCAAGCCCGAATGCGACGCAGTGTTGGTACTACACCATGTGAGTACGCGTTCAAACGGGATCCCACGTTCCTGCGCCGCCGTGGACAATAGGCTCAGCCCGAGCCCAAGGGTGCTTATACCGCCCCATGCTTCCACAAAATCCCCCGTCTCTGGCTTCTTGAGTTCTGCTACACAAGGTGAATGGTCTGACACCACCATGTCGATCGTGCCGTCAAGCAACGCTTCCCACAACTTGTCTCGATTTTCCGCACCGCGAATGGGCGGGCAGCATTTGAACTGTGGCTGGCCCTTTGGGACTTCTGTACCATGCATACGCACGTGGTTCAGTTCTCCGATGCGAGGCAATGACGCCCGACTTACCCTCCGATGTGATCGTCAAGTAATGGAAGCAAGTCTCGACGGTGAGCGGCAACTTGAGTTCTTGGCGTGCATGTCGTATTATTGGGATCGCAGAGTGAGCCGAAAGGTGCACAATGTGACATCTCAATAGCGGGTACTTCTGCAGCATCTTGACGATTAACTTGATGGCATCTGGAAAAGACGAGGGAGCCCATTAGACCTACCCACACGTGCGATTCCCCGCACAAGCTCATTTATTGTGCCCGCATGCGCATGGATACAAGCACCGGAGCGGTTGGGTCGGCTCACCAGTCTCAAAGGATTCAGGCCTAGACTTGAGAAAAGTATCGTAATCGGTCGGATCACCCTTCCCGGGGTCATTCACGGGACCGTCGAGCTCTGCGTGAAACAAAAGCACGGTTGGCTGCCCCTATATTTCCAAACGCACATGTGGTGAGCTTTCGAGCACTGCGGGGGCACTCTGGGCAAAATTTACCTGAAGTTGTTCCATGGCCAACTCCAAGTCATGTTCGTTTACGCATGGGAATTCCTATACGTGTTCAAGAATCACCAGCCCAGTCAGATCAAGTCATAGGATAAAAGAATGTGGGGCAATCACGGACGGACCTCAACGCCGCTCTCGATGAGGAAGCACTTGAAGCCTTTAATGCCATCCGCTACCAAAGGCCTTAGGTCGTTCTGCCATCACATCTTAATACTCTCATTCCATCTCCCATTATGCGTGCTCACAGCGTTCCCAGGAATAACTCCGCCCCAGAATCCTATATCCGTCCAACATTGACCTTTGGCTGCCTCTTGTTTGGTCTTGAGGTTGGCGATCGTGGTGGTCGGGGGTATCGAGTTGAGCGGCATCTCTATCACAGTTGTACATCCCCCCGATGCAGCGGCCTGAGTACCTGTCTTAAACCCCTCCCAGTCCGTCCTTCCAGGCTCGTTCAGATGAACATGTGCACTAGCGTGCCGAAGATATATCGTTCATGTCGGCCCGTCCAAAATGATAAACGACTACATACTCGATTAGACCGGGTATGATCGCTCGATCGCCCACATCCACCCATTCTGCGTCTGCCGCATAGTTCGAGTCACCCTTTTGAGCCTTTACACGTGCTGTTTTACTGATCTTGCCGGTGCTCAAGTCGACTTCGATCGTTCCCGGAGACGGTCCTTCGCCGGGAAAGTACACGCGTGAAGAGGCAAAAACTTTCGTAGGAGACATCTCTGCGGGTTCAAATAGGAGGACGAAGGAAGGAACACGATGGAGTAATTTGGACTTCCTATCCTGTCATTCAAGAGAAGCACTTGAACGCACTGGAGATTGCCGGTGCTGTAAGTTATCTTTGTGTCACATGACCGTGAACCCACTCTAGGAGCATGAGCGGGGAACACTCGCCTTCTGCCCGTGTTTGCTCCTAGACCATTTATAAGTATGGCCGAGAGCTCAGACTCTTGGCTTGGTTGTCTCCTCGCCTTTCCCTCAATTTATTTATTTCCCATATAAGCGCACAACCATTTCAACCGGGAATTGGCTAACTCGAAAGAATAATGCGAGAAAGCATGAGCCAATGTTCCTGTACGGAGTAGGCCACGATCTACGACGTATACAAAGCGTATTTACAGCCCACGAAACACAGGCCTGGTCAACTCGCGGCAGTGCCTCTCAACGTTGCCGTGTCGCAATTTTTCTCTATTCACCTCATTTGGGAGCTGGCGACCATCATTCTTGGTCGCCGATGACCCCATTTATGACAAATCTAAACTCGGGCAAGAAGGCAACGCACAATCTATGGGCGCCTAGTGTCGACAACCTATCGAGTCTGTGACATACTCGCGCATAAAGGTACCGTAGACTAATGTTTGCTATGATGGTCGGAGCTCAAGCTGTGTTCAGGGACTGCGAGAGCCAGCCGTAGAGTGTTTTCAGTCCTTTGAATTTGACGAAATAAGTACACACAGCACACATACAGGGCGAAATCACCGATCAAGAGTGAAAGGACGAAAGATCAACGTTGGGGCCTTTTCCGCGTCGTATCGCATTTCTATTGGGCACACTGCAAATGCACCGGCAGTGCAGAGCTACGATACCCGTACAAAGATGGGACTTGTAAGCAGGACAAGAGCCGAGTTGGACACATTTGCAACCTATATGCATTGGCGAACGTGCACGTGAAATTTGACCGCTTGCCGGGCCAGCACAAAAGCGGTCGGTCGGCGACAAGAGCTTTCCGATTCCGGTCATTTCTACTCGAGGCCTCCGGACGCGCTTCCCCACACTTTATTCCCCCCAACCACCACCACTCCATAGGCCAATTCGCTATGACTGACTGCCTGCCGTTCCCAAGAGAAAGAATCGACTACTCTCGCCAGAGTTTCGAGGTTCCAGGGACTCGTAAGGAGGGCCAGACTGGTGAGTGAACGTTGTTAACTTAATGTCGTTCGGCGACGACGACGGCGAGACGGTTTGTTGACATTATAAAATGTATTGCAGGTCATTATCGCAATGGTGGGCACGCTCTGCGTAGTACAACAAGCCCGATATTAACAATGCATGCATACTCTAGCAATCTGGCCAGAACTCATTACGCTTGATACGCCGCAGCCATACGCGAAGCCACGCCCCTTGCGCACCCTAGTTGATATCTTTGACTCTGGATTGTTTAAATCGCGCGACGAACAGTTTACTGGTCACCGACCCATTCTCCCAGACGGCAGTTTGGCGAAGCATTTCGTCTGGAGCACGTACGGTGAGATTGACGTACGTCGCCGACGGGTTGGGAGTGCCCTCGAGGTGTTGCGTCGCAAGGGAGAGCTCTGGAACAACGGCGAGGAGCTACAGACTGTCGGAATCTGGAGCGGTAACCGGTGGGTATTGGCAATGTTCTGAGCGCATGTCCGCCTCCAGCTCACATATGCTTTTGTAGGCCCGAGTGGCAGGTGGTTGACCTTGCGTTGCATGCATATGGCAAAGTTGGTGTCAGTTTGTATGACACTCTCGGCCCGGACAGCGTCGAATATATGTACGTCACAGTAATTTCATGCGCTGATGCATCCTCACGAAATCCCATTTGCAGCATCAACCATGCAGCGCTTCCCATTGTGTTCACCACAGCCGCCCACCTCACCCAACTTGTATCGGTCACAGCCAAATGCCCGACTCTCAAGGTTATCGTATCGCTCGATAAAATAAGCGACCAATCGCGGAATGCCTTTTCCACATGGGCCGCTGAGCGTGGTGTGCGTGTTACTACCCTTGAGGAAATCGAGGAGCTTGGCGCCCAGAACCTTATTGCGCCGTTTTCGCCTGATCCCAAGTCGGTCGTCTCGATTTGCTACACCTCTGGAACGACCAATGTACCCAAGGGTGTTGTGCTCACCCATGAGCAACTGGCCCTCTCAACTGTCGCATGTCTTCATGGTGGTATTTTCACCCCAGGTGGAGCATTGTTGAGCTACTTGCCGCTGGCGCATATCTACGAGGTGGGTTACATGGTACAAATGCAGGAAATCATATTAACTCTCTCGTCGCAGCGTATTGCCGAGCTCCTCACCATTGCTGTCGGTGGTCGTATCGGTTACTTCTCTGGCAACCCTCTTCTGCTCTTGGAGGACGCACAAATTCTCAAGCCGACCTATTTCCCTAGTGTTCCGCGTGTCCTTAACAGGATCTTCCAGGCTGCTATCGTCAATGCTAAGGCTCCGGGCGTCAAGGGGATGCTTTTCCGCAAGGCACTCGAGACCAAGTTGCATAATCTGCGCACCACTGGCTCGAACGTCCACGCATTCTGGGACCGTGTTATCTTTAGCAAGGTGCAAGCTGTATTGGGCGGCAACATCACGATGATGACCACCGGGAGTGCACCTATTGGTCGTGACGCGATGGAATTCTTGCGTGTCGCATTTGCGTGTGAGGTCGTCGAGGGGTACGGAATGACCGAAAACTGTGGAACTTGCACACGTGTGTTCCCAGATGATCCTACTAGCACCACTACCGTCGGACCTCCCCAACCCGTCAACGAGATCAAACTGGTGGACGTCCCCGAGATGGGATATAGATCTACCGACAAGCCGTCTGCTCGTGGCGAGATTTGCGTACGTGGGCCAAACTGCTTCAACTTGTACTACAAGGGTACGTCAAGCCGCCTTGGTTCACATATGTATATTAACCTTCTTATGATTTTAGATCCCGAAAACACCAAGAAAACAATGGATGCTGACGGGTGGCTCCGTACTGGCGATGTGGCCATGGTTGACAGCGCGGGTCGCTTCAAGATTATTGACCGTGTCAAGGTACGTCGGGCATTCGCTCATTTTCAAACCCGTACTCATTCGTAATTTTAGAACATCATGAAGCTCTCCCAGGGTGAATATGTTGCTCTAGAAAAGGTCGAAAACGCATACAGCACTTGCCCTGTTGTTGCCCAACTTTACGTCCATGGCGACTCCATGCAAGATCACCTCCTCGCAGTCGTCGTTCCCGACCCCGTACAGCTCGAGGAGATCTTAACCAAGGCTGGACTCAAGGGGAAGCCTGTCGAAGAGGTTATCAACCACAAGGCCGTGGTCTCGTCCATTCAACAGGCTCTTAATAAGGAGGGCAAGAAACAAGGGTTGAACGGGTTCGAGATGATTAAGAACGTACATGTTACCTTGGAGCCGTTCACGACTGAGAACAACCTCCTCACACCCACTTTCAAGGTTCGCCGACGAGATGCGTATGTTAGGTACAAGACGGAGTTGGATAGGTTGTACGAACTTGGCCCACCAGCCAAGCTGTAGGATACTGAATTGCCTTGACACGATGTAAAATTTGCCCGATAACAGGGTACCAATAGTTTGTTTCTCACTTTTTATGTCGTTTGGCCGATATTAAAGGTGTTTACCACTTGTAACTGCGCGATGAGTTCTACGACATAGCCTGAACAGACGAATTTTATTGTCTGAACCGTTAATTGAGTTAGAATTCCCGAGCGCCCTGCACGTGCCAATTTGTCATACGGGGTTTCCAACGGTGTGGAGATATTGTCCCCGCAACCACCACCAGATCCATCGTTTTAGGACAACCATGTCTTTCTAAAGCTTTATCTGGCAACCGACATGCTGAAACTACTTATTCGTATCGATCTCATCGCACTATGTGTCTCTAGACGTAATCCCAACATGCGTTATACTTCCCACCACTCGTATTAGATCTACTATGCTTTTACTAGAAAATACTCCCATCCTCTCATCCTCTGAAATAATGAGAGCGTCCAACAATGCCTTCGCTGAATCTGGACTATTCTCACCCCAACTCCGAGACCGACCAAAATATTTACCAGAATGGGTAATTGCAGAGCTGGCCAACCGCTCGTCCGTGGCGGTCGTGGAATACATAAATACCTTGAGAGAGCCTGTCTCTCATCGCAACCACACAAACCACGCCGACCTGGAGACATACGACAGCCCTCAAGCGCGCAACATGTCAACTGTCACTTGCAATACCGCCGAGGAGCGCCTCGGAGTCATCCTCTCCAATCAGTACAGACGCCGGATGCAGCGCAACCGACCCGCCTGGTACAAGGGCAGCCCGCTCGATACCGCTCCCCAGATCTTCGCACCCTGGAGGGTAAGTCGCATTTCATCGCTTATTCACCGACTAATTTCGCTAATTGAAACCTCTCGCCAGCGCAACCATGTTCCATTGATTCGCGACTGGCAAACATGCCACCGGGTCGTTTCCAAAAAGGCGGCTTGGATGGGCAAAGTCTTTTCAGACAAGCACTACGAGATCAACGGCGTCATCTGGGCTTGGGACGATCCCGCAAGCGTAAGTTGACATCATTCATCATAGTTTATCGCATCTCATCAAAGTTGAATTGATCCAGAAATTTCTTGTCGAGCTATTCACCGGTGTAATGGAGACCGTCGAATTCGCCATTTCGGCCGATGCCTTTTGGGCTCCTCATATTGTCGTGACCCATAGCCCAGGCGATGAGCCCGAATTCCTCGACTCGCACGGCAACCCCGACCAATTGACTAATCGCCGACAAGAAGACGATCCTCGCCGAATCGCTCCGATCCCAGAGGGGTACACTCCTCGCCAGAATACCATTGGTCCTACTGGAATGGAACAACTTTTCCTTCCTCCCCGCCAACACATGGTCATCGAGCGTGAAGACTGGATCTTACAATGTACCGAGGCTACGATAAACCGTTATCGAGCCATCCAGAAATTATCGATCCGGTTTCACCTCGGGCTCGAACGGATCCGAGCAGGGCAGCAACTCCTCACAGTCGTGAACGCCAAAGAGCGCGGACGAGACACGAACGTCAGAGCCATCGCCGGCTCTCACGAGGAAGGTTCAGACTTTGTGCCCATGATTCAAGATGAGGTCACAACTAGTGGATGGGGCGACGCCGATGCTAGCAGCTCTCTCTTGCGCCGCGGGATCATGTTCCAGATGTGTATGGACGACCTCGCCGAAATGGCCGACGCGGCGATCCTCTCGGATGACGAAGATACGGAGGATGAGGAAACGTCTGAGCCTTCGCTTACGCCTGGACCGTCGATTTCCGGGGATACGTATGACGCCCTCCGCAAGCTTGGCATGGTCTATGAGGGCGAGGGTGGGACCGAGAGTGACGAAGATGAAGAGGATGTCATGGAGGATGACGAGACGGAGGAAACAGACAATTCGGAATCCGAGGACGAAGAACAGAGCATAATCGAGCAAAGCAGTTTACGGATCTCAGATTTCAAAGCCACTATCCCCGAGCCCGTCTCTACTTCGAGTCAACTCGACTCGGCCGAGCTGCAAGCAAGCACCGGTTCGCTCGACCTCGCATCCATTCTCACTGAAGAGCGCAGCTCGGTATCAAGTCTTTCCGAGGATCAGGAGTCAGACGCGTCCGGATGCGAGACGCCCGACACCGAGGACTACTACGATTGCTGAGCTCGGGGTTCAGGTATCGCATGTTGTACGCCGTCTGTAACTTTTGACCCTCTGTACCCCTACGTTCGTTCTTGTTGTTAGACTAGACCTTATAGAAATAGAAACCTCATAAACAGTTCAAACGGCGTGGCTTGAGTGCTGGAGGGGTAATGGACTGCTGGTCCCGTGCTCCGTGGAACTTGGTGGATGCCGAGTGCGGGTTCAGAGCAGCAACTAACCACACTCAACTTTTATCTGTTGGCCTCGGTGAGTCTGTACCGAACCCCCCATGTCGAAAGGTTTGTCGACCATTGCACGACCTCGTTGCGTAGGCTCTATTGATGAGTGGGCGCCATCGATTCTTCACCACTAGATTCGTTGGGAGCTGCCCGAGCAGAGCGCATCGACTTGAAAATAAATCAACGTTGGACTCGGAATCTCGAACTTGGCTCGCTCAAACACCCAGCCATATACACAAAAAATAGAACTAGTACCTTTCAGTGTCAATATGTCCTTGATGCAGGTATAAGAGCCGACTCGGATAGGCAATCAGTTCGTCAGGAAAAGTACATCGAAATTTTGTCGCCTTATATTGGATTATACGGTATTTTTGGTGTCTATTATTTAAATGGCATGTATCGGTATGCACATGGAAATACATTTGATCGTACATACGGGCAAGAGTCGGGTACATTTTACACCTTGCAATGGGACAAATGTGTCTGGCGATGTAAAGCTTGATCCCGCTTTGCGTACAAGGGATCCATATACCATTACAAGTTCAACATCGATTAACTGTGCCTTATAAGTGATCAAATATGCGCAAGATGTGCATGGTCAAACAAGGTATCATCCCTTTTCCTGATGTTGAAGCCAAAATGAACTGGATCACATGTAGATGCGGCGTAAACGCGTACTACTTGGTACAGAGGCGATCACACGCTAGCCAAATCAATGCCAAATCACAGTCACTAAGAAGCGAAACTAGAGAAACCAAAACAAACACAAACCAGTATGATACAAAAGGCGTGCGTGTGATACAGTTACCAGAGAGAGAATAGAAAATTACATATCTGATCCAGGTCATCTTTCAGTCCATTCTTTATTTTGTTCTTGTTCGTACGTTCGTTATGTTCATGTTTATTGGGGTGTTATCGATAGGCTGATAGTTGGAGAGCTTGAGCTGGGCAACCATCATCACGGAGAAGAGAAGGGTGACGCGCCAGATCGTGGTTGGGGTTCTAGACATACAAGGGGAATAGAATTATATCGAACACATAAGTCAGTTAGCCGCCAGTGCCTTTTTTTAGGATGGTGTGTTAAGACTTACCCAAACTCATCGCCGACCTAGCCCCAACCTCGATAGGATTGAGTACGGCGAACAACCAGCTATATGCGGCGAGAGGCAGATCTGTGCTGCCCTGTTGAATCCATACACCACCTTATAGCAAATGGTCATGCCTAGAGCTACGTCAGCGTATGATATCCAAGAGCTGTTAAATTGCGCACCTTCAAATTGAGGAGCCGGCATGAGTCCTAGAGTTACCGTGCCTCGTATCGATCTATGATCGGGGGCTGAACTAGAACGTGATTTAGTTGTGATGAGGTTGGGAATGCTCCGACGGTAAGTAAATGCTCTCCCGTTCCTCCCGAGTCTCCAGGAGTACCTCGGGAGTCCCGCGCAAGTTGCTGATGCCGTGGTACATGAGTTCTCGGCAATAAAGCAATGATCGCCCATCACCCATTGCCTATCACGCTTCGCGTTCCCGAACATACTACAGGTCTTTTGGGGTTTATTTTCATATCAAGCCGACCCATTTCCCTTTTGTGCACGGTAGGGAGCGAAGAGTAGACCACAACTGGGATTTGCCAAGGTCTAGTACTAAAATAAATTGACGTGAAACATTCAGATGGCCTATCCGTACTTTCTGAAACCAGCACTTCTCATGCCCATCAAACTGCCTATCGTTGACCAACGATCAGTCCAGGATGAGCCCACGAGGCTCACGAGCACGCTCCCCATTTTCGGCATTGTTCACTCTGGAATACAAAAAAAACTGGACCTCAACGCACTTGGGAAGTGCCCCCCCCCCCCCCCCCGCGACACGGGTCATGGTACCTCCCGCCCTATTTACTGTGATCACACTACCCGGAGACAGACCGGGCCGAACCTGCAGACGTAGCCGAGTTAGAATATATAGTGTGGGGACCGGCTTTCGAGAGATATTTGAAGAAGGCAACTGCTTCGTACTACAAGGCTAATTACGATTCAATTCCAGTCTGTTAGCCCCAGATCCGCCCACGAGGCTGCTGCATCCCTAATACCCCTTTAACCACTGTTACAGCGCTACTATTCAAATGTCAAGGCTAGATTACGCGAATATCAAGACCCTCTAACTACCCTAGCGAGCTGGGACGACTATATTGTTCCTATTAGAGCTGCTGAGGGTGAACAGGTAAGAGTACCTTACTCTTCTAATCGGTTTGTGAGTCTTGATTGTCCCTGCTCCTTGTTCTACTTCTTTTTTGAAAACCGACCAGAGCCCTTCGATTCGCTGAGGCTAGGCTACGATGGATAGAGTGCCACTCCAAAATCACACATGCGTCCGTATCACTGACTTCAATTTGTAGCAGCGTAGGGCAACCTTACTGTCTTCCATAACAAGACCCCAGGCACTGGTCCTTGCGAGTTTGCCCCTAGGTTTTTGCCTCGGCTAGCCTATCTCCACTCATTGAGATTCAGGCTCCACAGCTCCAGCACTCTTCCCGGGGTCGATACAAACTCAAAAACCAAGAATCGAGATGGGTCACTTAAATCCACACACAAGGACGAAGCCTCGCTACTGTGGAGTGCATTAGAGTAATCGGAAGACCGGCGAGCATCGGCGGAACGTCAGGTTGGAGAAGCAAGTACAGGCGAAGCTACTGCACCTTAACGCCATCCAAACTACTGCTGGCCCCTCGCCAATCCAGCGGCAGGGTCGCAGTCTCGAAAAGGGTACCCGCATTGACTTTGTGCTCTGTATTGACATCCCACCGCGAAGCCCAATCACCGTGTACCGGCAGCTCAGTAATTAACCAGGCATTATTGGATGCGCTCAAGATTCAGCCTGCGAACAGTTACGACACCATATACATGTTTGATACATGGAATCGGATGCAATCACTTGGTATGCAAATCAGTCATATTTCTCGGGGATCCTTGCACCCTCACTTCCCGTGTCTTTCATTCTTTTATTTACCTAGGAATATCTCTCTCAGCTTTGTTCCGATCGGTGGCTACGGTGTGGGACCGACGCGAGTTAACAATGGTCGCGACGCTTCCTTGTCCAAAATCGGAGTAAAGGCGCGGAGGCGTGTATATTATGTTTATCCACACTTCGGGGAAGCGTTCCGCCGCTTCGTTCCATTGAAGGCGTGGTTGCCACGTGACGAACTTTGTTTTTCATATGTGGATTAGCTGTTTACATAGGTAGAGGGCGAGATTCCCCATGCGCCTTTATGTAAAACCTCGTGTCGCGATTTCTACGACAATAAAGGCGCACAGTGTGGCACTCATCCTCCCACACCTTCCACTCAAATCTTCACGGTCCCTTCGCCAAAAAGTTCCCATCCGAGCGCCAGACTGGAATGAAAAGGCGTCGGGAGTCCGCAGAACAGGGCACGGGAGACCGTGGGAAGGGAACACGCACTGTGAGCATTCCTTAGCTCTGTCTACCCTCACCCCACTGCTGACAGAGGAACATGCTGGTAGCGAACACGCTTGAGTAGGCTACTAAAGCCCAAGAGGGTAGAGGCTAACTCTGGATGCCCGCCAAGCCCTTCGGCGACGGGGCGTTCGCGAAACGGTGGTGGGAGCGATAGGCTATCAATAATAGCACAATCCCTACAAACGTCATGGCGGCGGTTGACAACCACACCTCAATCGCTCCAGAATCGTCGTGCCAGCGGCAATTCTGATAAAGATGATGCAACGACGGGACAACGGTTTGGGTTGGTGGAAGGAGATTGCTACGATATAGTGAGTCATTCCTAATTCTCTCGTATCAACCTGTCAGCCGCTAAGTGGCATTTACAAAAGGCACTGGTTGCCCCCTTGCAGTCCCAGCCAAGGAAAAGAAAGTTGGCTAGCGGTGTAAGTTGTTGCCCGCTTCCTTGCAATGACGGTCGACCACTTACTAGGATCTGAGGAAGGGGCGAGCAGCTATTGATCTCGACCCCCTTAAGAAGAATGCGGGCGTTAAACTAGCTCAAGTTCGTCTCGTCAAGATCTTCCTCTGGGTTTGCTCTGGCTTCGCAAGCCCTTGCCAATTCTCTTGCGGCGACCGCCTCGAAGGCGCGTCAAATGCCGATTCGGAGCGAAGGAACTTCAGAGACGACAAAGGAGACCCCAAGCTAGCATCCGCATTATCACCTCATCCGTCATCACCGAGCCTTCAGCCGACGCTAGTCCTTGAGCATCACCGCCCCTACGACAGTGCAAGCCAATCAGCCTACCGCCGTGCGATTGCTCTCCGAGCGTTGGAGCAACAGCAGATAATCGAGGATGAGTTGGTGGCGGCACGGCTGAGAGGAGGGGGTTGTTGTGGAGTAAGTTGCTATTTGTTCGGTTTTCTTCCAAGCCTTTGCGTTGTTGACGTCGCTTCAGAAGAATCCAGTGAGCATCGACACCACTCCCCATAAGGGAGGTCCTGGCGTCCCGCCCCCCATGGAAGAATCGACAAGTCCACCAAGACCGCTAATCTCACCGGCGCCGTCAGCTTCGACACTACGGTCGAGAAGGCCGTCTGAAGTGTCACCCGCCCCCGCACCTGATTCAGCGTCAACAGCACCGCGGTCTCGACGCCCATCCCAAGTGTCCGCGAGAGAGGGTACGGCAGCTTCAGGGCACCAAGCTCATCCAGGACCACGATCAAGAGCGACATCTCAAACGGCCGAATCGTCCCGGTCTAGAACCCAATCGCGTGTCGGGGACTCGGGTACAACCACACAAGCACGGGCGCCACGATCGAGGAAGGCATCCCAGGTTCCGCCCGCGACACTCCCATCAATTCCACAAGGTAATCCCAAGGCGAGTTAATACTATGCACCATGTATCCGGCCAAGCTTCCACTCAGTATCTTACACTATGTACGCGAAATGAAACTTCCGGCTGCTGGGTATATTCACAGCAAATGCGTTAGGCTTCCACGTCGGACCAATACCACTTCCATTCAACTATTCAAAAATGCAGTGGCTCGATGAGCGAACAACCCACATCTCATCATAAGTCGCTCGCTTGCCAGATATCGAATGTACTAGATTCTTACCACAGATAGTTCAAGTAAATTATTATTCATTTTGAAGGCCGATGCGATCAGCACGAGGAATCCCACCTACTCCCAATTCTATAAGTTCGGATTAGCAACCGAATGTGATGCGCCAGCAACTTGAGACTATAAACAGAACGCGCTGTAATCAAGGTGATCCGTCGTTGTATAGATATCCCGTGGATTAACTGTCGCCTTCCTGACTGTGTTTTCCTTTTGTTCATCTCTTCTCGCGTTTCTGTCTCGGCTGACTTGTTCTGAGCGGTTTGACCTCGTGTTCATTTAGCTCGTTAAATAATGTATATATATAAACATCACGTGGCTAAGAAATTTGCTCTGGAACAAGGTCGGCATTAGCCAGGTAAACCAGACTCTCTTACGGTCGGCATATCGATATCCACGATTGGACCCTGTAGCTAAGAATAATCTGACCGCTGAAACACACGCATTTTCTGATCAATCCAAAGAAATGGTAAGTTAGAGTTACGTCTTGCCCAGCCAACAAGTCATTACTGCAGCCCCTATGCCTATGCTACACAGCTCACCTCTCACCAGCCCACTCCAACACGCGGCTGCCACCAGGAGATTAGCGCTGCATCACAGTAGGCCTATACCCCTCTCTCAATACTCTCCTCTCCTTTTTACAGAACTTTATAGTGCCGTTCTGATATCCCTCCCGGCGACTGTGCGAGTAAGACGTTGTCAATTTCACTCCTTGTCTTGCAGAGTGCTCATACCACTTGGATTATTCGGTTCACAGTTGGCATGACTCGCGACAACCGTTTTAAATCAGTGTTCCCCCCAGGATTTGACGCATCTTCGAAATCCGAAGGAGATCCTGGACCCTACATCCACTCAACAGAGCAGCTATTTACTGCACTCGTCGATTGCTATAATCCTATGACCAATGCAGAGTCGATCATAGTGAAGTCTGCTCGCTATGGCAAGCAGACCGTTTCACCAAAGCACGAGTTCATTCTCATCCAAGTCAAAGATATGCATGAAGAAGAAAAAGAAGGCGAAGTGCTAGTGAATTATCTCGTCCTCGACCGTAATGTGCTCACGAAGCACGCCAAATCTGGGATCCCATCTACACACTCTCGAACGGCACTCCGAGGAGGAAAACCAGTCGATATGTTCAAAGTCTCATACGACGGAAAGCTGGGGCAACTATTGGAGGATTGCGATCTTGCATCAGTCAGATACCTTGAAAAACTTGAGTTCCCCCCTGACAAGCCGCTGCACTTGTATGAGCTGGTTACCTTGGCGCATGTCGTTTCCACCCAGAACCCTAGGTACCACGCTACCAACTCAAACTGTTACATGTTCGCCGGGGTAATCTGGGATAGCCTATGCAGGTTATACCCTACTCCCATCCACGAAAAACCCCTATGGGAGGAGCGGGGGAAAAATGGCTGGTATCGTTATACCGTGACGCCGTCGAAATTGGAGGACACGTGCCAGAAGGCTTTAGCGAAAATATTGCAGGCCAAGGAGAGGATTGGTGCTCAGCAATTAGTAAGTTCTATTCAATCGTCCGAAACGCAGGGGGAGGCTAACCTTTATGGCGTGGCACACAAGGATTTCGAGAAATACGTCCAGGCAGTGGCTTTGAAGAAAACCAGCTCAGGGGACGACAACTGAGAAACAGTAGTGAAATTTCTACGTTATTTCGTTACTTCATCCACAAACTGAAATCGGTGTTCTGATATGTGCTGTGGCACCACCGCCCGGTTACCACTGCAATATTTGGATTTCTTGCACTTGCCGGCCCGGGTGTATAGTCTCCCTCTACCCATCTGATTTTTTGATCTTCTCGACCGCCCGTCCGTCTCCCCACACTGTGAAATTTGTGGTTGTGATTAATAGGACTTGTAAGTAATGAGTTGAATACAGGAGTGTGTAGCCATCGCCAGCGATCCAATTAGCGTGCATCACATCAGTTGAAGTATTTTCTTTATTTCCGATAAACTTCCACCTATAAATCATGCTAGAGTGTTGACGCCACCATATTTTCGATATGGAGCATGCACGATTTGAGTGGGGTTTCCCGAAGGAAGCTGACCTGGGCCTGTAAATAGCTAGGAACCCCATATTGATCTTATCATGGGAATGACTTGGGCACATTCTTTCGTAGTGGGCATCTCCTCGAGTCTCTTCAGGGTAAGGTTCTGATTTGCGCTCCTGAAATGAAGTCACATACAATTGCCGAGTTGGCGTTCGCTTTCATAACACAATTATAATAATGAATGTCTCACTTGGTGCTGGTTGTCATATGCATCCCCTTGCCACTTGCGAGCCTTGTGATAGATACATAGAATCGATGTCTAGCTTTCTCACCATGTGTGTGAGATTACCATATAAGGCGATTCTGACTTAGCCGTCGTAGGAGACAGTGTCGGAAAAACACTCAGCAAAAAGTGAAAATGCTCCGGAGCGCGTGATTGCGACGCTCCCATTGCGCTCCAGAGCCTACGCAGCGCTCCCGAGCAAAACCCCGGCTCCGGAGCGCACCGGAGCATTTTCAATTTTTGCTGAGTGGCGCCTGCTTACCTCAGGTCAAGTGCCGCATACATCCCATCGACCATCCGAATCGTGGTCACCGGACCGTTGCAGGACTTGGACGCCAGGAGATCTCCAAGAGGCGTGACTGTCTTATGGCGGCGCCAAATCGTGAACCTGGGCGACTGTCCGGTGATCAATTGATGAAGGATAGGGATGCGGGATAAGCTAGAAAGGGGGGAGGGGGAACCAGAACCAGAGAGCCAGAGCCAGAGCCAGAGAGCCAGAACCAAGAGCCACAGCACCAGAGAGCCAGAGCCAGCAAAACACCCAGAGAGTCATCCAGAGGGGTCCAAGCGGCTAGAAGTCTTGAGTCTTGAGGCCTTGCATCTTGTTCTTTGAGTCTTGTATCTTGAATCTTGCTTGTTCAGCTCGTGTCCTACAGAAGGGGGCAATGCACGCTCGGGAAAGCGCAGGTCAGTAGCATCACACGCACGCGCAAGCTGAAAGGTCCGAGTCAAAGTATTAGGTGGCCGAGTCAAAACCGAGTCAAAAAATAAGTCATCCAGTCAGAAAATGAAGCGACTGGAGACCTGCAACCCCAGCAATCGTCGCACACCGACAAAGCTGGCTGGACACGCCCGTTAGGCTCCGCCCTGCACACTTTGCCCCCAACACCACGCCCCCCGCTCACTCCTCGTCATCGTCCCACCACCCCCACTCCTTGCGCACCTCGTCGCTCCCGCACACGCTCACTCCGCTGTCAGATCCCGACTCATATCCACTCACAGCGTTCCCCGGGGCTGCCACAGGTTGCTCCATGACATCCCCCGCTCCCCCCTCCACGAGCTCTTTCTTCCCCCAGAGCTTCTTCTTCAGTCCTGACTTGATCTTCACCAGCAGCCCCTTGCGGACTGCTGGCTCTGGTGACCCAGATGCCCTCGGGCCTTGCGAGCCTTCTGACGTTCCAGGGGTTCGATCTTCGATGGTCGCGGTCTTGACGTATGCGATGTCGTACTTCTGGGCGGTCACAGCCATGTTGTGCTCGACCACCCAGTCAGGCACGTTGAGCAAGTACCTGACGTTCGTGACATACGTCGCTCGCACAGCGTCGACCGCAGACGTGAGATCGCCACCCTGTATATACTCTCAACGCTCAGATCAAATGGAAGAGACACTGTTGGACTTACCGCGGTATCAAGCAGGAAGGTGACAAGCTTATTGAAAATGCGCATGTACATGTTGGACACGTCCACAGCCATGTTGCCAGTCCACAGCTCGTTCCTGAGATCGACCTCGAGACGCCTAGCGAGGGCCATGACCAAGTCCGAGTGGGCGACGAGCTCGTCCAGCATGGTGTCGGGGACGAGGTCATGTTCGCCGTAGGTGAAATGGCCATGAACCGACCTGAGCATCAAGAAGACGACCCGTCGAGCATCGGTGCACGGCTTGGGGAACGAGGTGAGCAGCAGGCTGCTGATCTCCTGGCAGCCCAGGGGGCGGCGACGAGCGGCGAGGACAGGGGTGAGCATGGTAGATGTGATTGGCATTGTGATAGGTGTTTGAGAGTTTGAACGTTTGAGAGTTTGAAAGCTTGAAAGCTGGAGAGAACCTCGACTCGTAGGGATACGGGTTAAGATTGGGGGATCCAACACGGCGACCCCGAGGTTTATATATCTTCTGTTTGTTGTGAACGGAGGTATATGGTCGTGGGAGTGCGCCATTCACGGGCCCAACCACGGCTTGGTGAAAGGGGATGTTCATCGAGTACTTTGTTTACCGTCTCTCCATTCCTGTGCGCGAGCATGACAATATGGGTGTCTGGTAGGAACCAGCTCGATTCCGAGCCATCAGGAGAGAGGGCTAGTGGCTATGATGTGAGCCACGGGAGAGCGAGGGCAAAGATCCCAAAGTTGCGGAGTTTGAAATCAGTGAGTATAGGTCCGTCTTCTCGGCAAAGTGCGAGACGATCGCTGTTGTCAGTCATGTGCTTGTGACCGTGCGCTGTTCAATGTCAACGGGACGTGAATCTGGATCCTGCAGTTACATAAGTGCCCAGTGGGCTGCTCGGGGGATATTCGTACTCCCGAGTCAAGACCCTGCCAGTGCATGAGTTGCACACTAGAGTGGAGTTGTAAGAAATATGCAGTTTAATATCAAGACTAGCAAGTAAACGAATCGATACAAAAGGAGAGACTAGTAGTGATAACATGGTTTGCTTCATTACTGCAACCGCACCAATCCGAGCTCCCCAGTCTACCAGAGGCCCAAGAGGAGGTTCGCTCCCACAAGGACGATACATCCCAGTACGACAGCTGTTGGAGCGGCTTTGGCGGGCACGGCTGCGTTGGCCTGAGACAATGAGGTACCCGTTGGAGCACCAGTACGAGTCGCAGGCTGAGACGGAGTAACGTAGGAATACAGGAGCACTACGCTAGAGTCGGCAATCGAAGACGATGGGAATACGTAGCTGGTAGACGAGGGGTCGGAGGTGACCAGGCGGTCCGTAGGCATAGTCGCTGTCCTTGAAGCCGAAGGGCTAGCGGCAGCAATCGGTACGCTGGGTGCGCTGGGTGCTTCAGCGGCAGTGCATGCAGTTTGGGTTGAGCACGAGTCGTTGGCATCGCCCGAGGCGACAATGCTCTGTTTGGCGATATCTATCAATAACGGGGAGCAACTCTTATCTAGAATAGATATCACCTCTGGAGCAGTCGCCTGCATGTTATTGCTATCTGTGATGGACACAATTAGAGGTGTGTCCGCGAGGAATGTGATTGGGATTTCGATGGATGTAGAACCAGGTTCGAGGATAGTGTGGCTGAAATCTTGATTAGCTTGGGCTGGGATGTAAGCACTTGTTGGAGACCCACGTTTCTTCAGTTGCGTTCTTCCCTGCGCCGCATACGGGCGTGAGAAAGAGCTTGTATGGGGCCTGGCCACCCTGCCAGACAATTGTAGTGTTTTTGCACTAAGAAACGTGAACTATATAAGCATAACTCAAGAGAGTGGGAATAGGGGTGCTTACTTGTACTAACTCCCCAGGAGTCGCCAATGCAAACGGTTTTTCGTCCTTGTTTGCGGAGTTCTGAGCAACCACCCCCAAAGCAGCAACCGCAAACACAGTTAAGACGTGAGGTAGCATATTGGAGTTGAGACAATAGGAAATGTCAGAGATTGGTCGATAAAAGGAGAGTGTATGCACTAGGCAATCAGTGGATGCAAGACAGGAACAACAGGGGGAACAGGGGAGATAACTGTCAACCCTCCTTATCCTCAGTTTTTCTACATTTTTGGCCCCCGCAACCCCGAGCTCGAGAAGAACCAGACCCGAGCATCGAAATCATAAAGTGGAGCGCGACGTCGAGCTTCTATTGACAGAGAAGATGATGTCATCGAGTTCGTCGTTAAGTGCATTAATCTCTTGTGTCGGAACTATGTGCTTCGAAAAGGTTATTTGCTGCGGATCGACGGAGGGCACACCTTTCGAGTATGAATGCGAATGAAAGGATTCATTATTATCTACAAAACTAGAAACAATAAACAGCAGTCAAACTCGATACCACCGCTCCCTCCCATCTATAACTTGGCCTTGCCCTTGTAGGTAGCCAATGCAGTCCGCTTCGTTTGCCTAGAAGTTTAAAAAGAACTCAACCCAAATTTTTGCACCACCCCAAAACGTAAAACGTACCCAGTGTAATGCACGCTAGCGCTAGGCACTTTCTTCGGATCCGTCTCATCCTCTGCGGGCCGTTGGTCCATGGGTATAAAATCGCGGGCGCCGGCCCCGACATATACCTATTTCGTATGAACGAGATTAGAAGGCATGCATTGGGTTTGGAAGAGTTGGATATATGCTCACCTGACGAGGACGCCAGATTTTTACACCCCCTGGTTGCAACATCATTTGACGCCAGTGTGCAAGCCACCCCACAACACGTGGCACGGCGAACAGAACCGGGAAAAAGTCGAGCGGGAAGCCCATAGCACGGTAGATTAGTCCTGACCTGTCATACCGCCGATGAGCACGCATAGTTTGGGGAAGCAGTGACTGAAACACACCAGAAATCGACGTTAGGTGCCAGTTTGCGTTTCACAAAGTATTCGTCTTTCATTGCAAGGTCGTGTAGGCGCATGGCGGTTTCGAGAAGCGGGTCTTGACCAGTGCTATGTGACATCAGATTAAGAGGGCTTTGAGTGGCCAAATCGAGTACACTTACACCTTGAACACTTCTTCTGCTGTTTTGCGAATGATAAACGATCGAGGATCGGACTATTGACTTATATTCAGACAACTATCTTGCCGTTTCATATCCCAACTGACTCACAGTTTTATACACCCTACAATAATGCGTTAGCCACATACTTGGCAATCATCAAGTCGCTACACCGCACTCACCGATGCCCGAATCCAGAAAGCACCTTTTCCCGCTTCTTGACCGACTCCAAAAAGGCTGGTACGTTATCGGGTGACCCGATCGAGATGAGCATGCGAATAACGGCCTCGTTTGCACCACCTGCGAATGTCGTATAATTCAGCTACTGCGTATCAGTACCTACATTGCTATATGCTTACCATGTAAGGGTCCATACAAAGATGCGCATCCCGCCCTTTAAACTCTATCAATATCATTCCACTTCAAGTATTAGAGAGGCCCTTACGAAATTGCAGAGTACGGATCCACAAGCGAGCTTCCAGTCTGAAGCACCGTCGTCGCAGATGCGTTCAGCTCGTGGTCCGCATGCAGAATGAACAAGATATCGAGTGCTCGTTCGAGGACGGGTGAAGGTGTATAGTTTTCCTCGCCCAGACGATCCATTTGGTACAAAAACCTGCCGAAATACCAGTTTTGGGCCGCATCGAGAAGGGAAAGAGAATATAATACTTACGAGCCAGTGTACGACAATCCCACTGGTGGAACGACAAATTCTCGGCCTTGGCGGACCCGGTAGGCCATTCTGCAACTAGCATTAGACACAGAATGAGCTGGGAGATAGAATGTGCTCACGCGGCCAAGGTCGTTGCTTTACCAATGAGCCTATATATTTGCTTGTCCATCATTGCGAGCGAGGCTTGGTCGCCCTTGGTGAACAAGTTTTGACCTATTGTGTAGATATAAGCTATGCGTTACTCAGAAACATCGCCGCAGGTTGAACTTGCCTTGCAGGGAGGGGTTCGCCTCAGCATAATAGCTTCCCAGTGCAGCAAATGCAGACGTCAAGATGGACATGGGGTGGGCATCGTATCGGAACGCATGGAAAAGTTTGGCCACATCAGCGTGGGCGATACTATGATGCATGACCTCAGACTCAAAGGCCGCGTAGCGGGGCCTTGAGGGTAGGCTACCATAGATTAGCAAGTAAGCGACCTCGAGGAACGAGGAGTTCTCGGCAAGTTGTTCAATCGGGTAACCCCTATACAAGAAAACTAGTTAGGATGGATTCAAGGCTCCGTAACGAATCTTGTCGCACCTGTAACGAAGAACTGGATATTACGTTAATTCCGAACATAGATACACGCGTTAGCCGACACTCACTCCCATTGTCCCCGTCAATATAAGTGATTTCGCTCTGTATAACCGTCGTGTTCAGGAAACCCTTGTCTGATACTCGCAGCCCACGCTCAGTCTCGTTTTCCGGGCGTTCGCCTGGACGTTTGGGGGCCTTGATGGCTCTGTTACAACGTCATGAGGCGCGATTGCAGAGGACCAATACGTAGGAACCTACTTGAACGCAGTGGCGGGAATGGTGTTATCGGTTATAGGAATGTTGTAAGTCTTTCCAGTGCGCTCATCGCGTACAGTCAAGCTTTCGCTAGGTGGGTTGGCGGATGACAGTGCTGGGTTACCCATGACGTCTGCGGGGTCAATGAACGGAGGTAGTGGAGTAGTGGGCGGGGCTGATCGGTGGGGAGAGCAAGTCGACCAGTGGCCAGGTGCGCTTTTTCTAGTCGCACAGTTCCGGCCGTGTGTAGATTTATTCTGCATGCTGCTCCCGGTCCGGACGTCATATCATCGTCCCGGGCGGTAAGTGCCGCACCCCTGGCACGTGAAAGTCAAGGTTTGACGGCCCGATCACGGGAAGCGCCCCAGCCACCCAATCTCACCCGACACATTCCGCTATGAGCACTGACAATTCAAGGGCGATTACAGCCGAAGAGGTGGCCAAGGTGAACTCGAGGCTTGTCATCTGAATCCGGGCGCCCCCGCCCCTACTTGATCCTACCCCGGTTGAGCTCATCATGTGGTTTTCTCACGCAAGTACTCAAGTACTAACAATCTCTCGTCCGTCTTAGCATAACTCTCCAGGCGACTTGGTAAGCTATCGATCAAAGTTGGTTGAGAGGTAAATTCAAGTCAATCAGTGGGTCGTCATCGAATCAGACGTGTATGATTTGTCGCGATTCGCGAACCTACATCCTGGTGGCAAAGCTGTTCTGTTTAACTCAATAGTCGGTGAGCCAGAATGCAATGCTTGTACCACACGTCTACTCACACTCTTGTATCTTAGCTGGGCAAGACGCCACAGAAGCCTTCTTCTCTGTTCATCGTTCCGATGTCCTCGAGAAGCCTCAATATGCACGACTGCGAATAGGCACGCTCGCCGGGAAAACTCGGAAAGCGGATATCAAGGCCGATAGACTGAGCGCGGTGCCGTATGCGGAGCCGACATGGCTGGTGCCTGAGTTCAAGAGTCCCTATTATAGAGAGGTATGTGTCCCATCTCTCATGAATTTTGTGCAATGCTAGGATTAAATAGCCGTAGACCCATAGAGAACTACAGCGCCGCATGCGAGTTTTGGTAGACGACTTGTTGCATCCTGATGGTCAACTCAAAGAGGCGGACGGAAAACATCCAAGCCCAGAGGTGTTTGCCGAGATGACGTGCGTCGCATACACTCGTTGACTGGCAAGCAGCTCATAAAGCCAATTTAGTCGCCTAAACATCCACGCAATGCGACTCGGCCCTGGGAAGCATCTCAAAGGTCTTACACTCATGGATGGGGCTGTGAAACCAGAAGAAGTGGGTTGCATGCGGTTATTAGTTTCTCTTCAGTTGCTAAATTTATATAACCTCCAACCGTCTAGTTTGATTACTTTCACGAGGTACGTCGACTTTCACGCAACAACTCCCCCCTCTATCTAACCTGCATTAAATCAGCTGGTTCTCACGCAAGAAATCACTCGAGTTGGTACACGCGGCTACGGCGATGCCTTACTATCAGGGCTAGTTATAGGTCTTCCTCCAGTGCTGAATTTTGGGTCAGAGGGGATCAAGAAACGCGTTGTACCTGAGATTCTGGCGGCAAAGAAGTTCATATGTTTGGCAGTTAGCGAACCATTTGCTGGAAGCGATGTTTCAGGGCTTAGGACAACAGCTGTGAAAAGCGACGATGGGAAGGAATGGATCATCAACGGGACCAAAAAGCAAGTAGCATATCATTACTCGGCGTATATGCCCTCATGCTTTAACACAGGTGGATTACAAATGCTACTTTTGCGGACTACTTCGTCGTTGGTACTCGAACGGATGTATGCACTCCTATACCCCCTCAATTTCTGACCTAACACTGAGCGTAGGGTGGCTTCACCGTGATACTCGTGCCGCGCACAGATGGCGTCGAAACTAAACCGATCAAGACATCGTACTCCGCCTCAGCAGGAACGGGTTATATCACATTCGATAATGTACGGGTGCCGGTTGAGTACACCCTTGGCGAAGAGGACGGCGGGCTCTACGTCTTGCTGAGTAACTTCAACCACGAGCGATGGGTGCTGTGCTGCATTAGTGCAAGAGCGCAGAGACTGGTTGTCGAAGAGTGCTTAAAGTGTGTTCCTTTCCCTTATGTTAGCTTGGCCCGGACTGATTGGTGGACCAGATGGGCATATCAGCGAAAGGCGTTTGGAAAGCCACTTGTTGAGCAGGCTGTGGTTAGGCACAAGTGGGTTTTGCAAATTTATCAACGAGTCGCTCCCGGTCCCAATGACTTACAATAGACTGGCAACTATGATCGCACGATGTGAAAGCGTGCAAAATTGGCTTGAGAGCGTTACCCATCAAATGTGCTGCATGTCCTATCAGGTACAGGCAGATAAACTTGCAGGGTAAGCCTTCTACTTTCCAGCAAACATGCCTTGATTTGACTCGTCTCGATCGCATTTTAGACAAATGGGTTTCCTCAAAATGCATTGCACCCAAACGGCCCAGAAGACTGCCGCAGATGCGGTACGGCTGTTCGGTGGACGGGGGATAACTCAAACCGGAATGGGCAGGTTTATTGAACACGTAGGTCCAATTCGAGCCCCATAGCTCACTAACTTATATACATGCTATTACAAGGCGTATCGAACAATAGCTTTTGATAGCCTTCTTGGAGGAGGTATGTTTGGGTTTGACTCGTCGCGACCCTCATTGACTCTGTCTCCCTAAAGCCGAGGACGTATTAGGTGACCTTGGGGTCCGACAAGCCATGCGTAACATGCCAGAGGACGCAAGGCTTTGATATGCACTTGATTTCATATTGCCACATTCGCAACAGTTCAATATCTACAGATGCGCATGATCGCGCAATACTTTGTTGAGCCCCTCGCGCTGAGTACAGTTTTCAAATTTGAAGCTTGCAGCGAGCAAGTCCAGCTCCTCGTACGAAAGATCTTTGAAGTAAGATGCGTATTCTGGCGTAAGCTCTTCAGAAAGGAGGATGTTACGAAGCAGCCGACCGACTACAAGCCAGTGATATCAGTGAAGTGCCCTCTTATGGATGGTGAGTACGACTAGCCGTGTTTTTTCGGTCCCCACATCGGAGGATACCTGTGGCCAATATGTTCCGCCTCCTTTGAGATCCAATTCTCAATCGGGTCGAATACAGATTGAACGGCCGAGGTGTCTGCGCCCCACGAGTCGGCTGCTAAGCGTTTTTTCTTGGCCAGGAACGGAGCGAGCCGCTTGATATAAGGGCTGTCCGAAGCTGCGTGCACCATTCCTTGGAACCCAATGTCCTTTATGTTAGAGGAATTTCAGTCGAGCTCGTTCAAGGACCGGGGTGAGTTTACCTTGTAGAGCCAGATCGACCACGAGATTTGATACGTATCGTAGAGTGCGAGTTGGTCCTTGAGAACGTGGTACCGTCTCTCGTTGATCTTCTCCCATTCGGGGCCGTCATCAGGAGACGCATATACGGGGCCGCTGTTCAAACGAGAGTAAGCAAACCGCGTGAGGAGTGCCCTCAGAATCCCCTTTGTGAAGCCCTCACAATTCACCGTTCCAAATATGACCACCAATCTTCTCGTGGTAAGTAATCTTGCGCTTGAACGAACTTTCGAGTTTGGATTTTTGCTCTGGTGTACCCTGTGTGACTGGGTGTTAGGGTCCCCCGCGCACGGAGGTTGGATCCCAGCTCATACCTCGTATGGCTCGCTGATTTGGGGGAATCCATAGGTTGAATAGTCGTGAACCTTTTAAAGTTTGAATTGGCTCGGATTCTTGTGATTTAATGAACTTATTATGAGCATACCGCATATACTGAGCCTGGGAGGGGTTCACCGAAACTTCGCGGCTGTCAATATCAGGGACGAATTACGCCCTAGGAACGGACTTACTGAGAGAGGTCTGCCTATAGGTTCGGTTCTTGAGCTAGTAGCACCAAAATTTCTAGTAGAAAACTCACAGCAAACGTGTTTCCGTCCCAGAAGAGCTATTTTGATCATAAGCCTGGGGTATAACCATCAACAAACAACTCAACCAACTCACGATATGGTCAGGATCAATGGCGTGAATCGCTTTTTCTACGCGAGCGTACCAGTCCAACACGCGAGTGTGCTCCTCGTCTGTTGGCTCGTTCAAAGGATTGTACCCAGCAACCTACCGAACCAATCGTATCGTGCTTGTATTAGGTCATAGATAATTACTAACCCAAGTGTATTGCCTTTGTAGCGTCTAGCTAACTCTTCCCAGAGTGCTATTGCTCGGTTTTGGAATTCAATATGCTCCCAGAACAGAGCGCGGTGGATACCGGTATCTGGCGAGCAGATCAAACAACGTGACGATGTATGCATCACTAGGGGGTTAGCAAGGACTTACCACAATGCCAGTCGACGTTTTGTCCTAGTTAAACAACTGCTTAGAAGTATAACTCAAGTGAAAATAGACGCGATTACCTCCCGGAGCTGCGTGGAGATCAAGGATTGTGTAGATGCCGTGGTTTGCACACTATGTTTGAGTGGAATTTAGAGTTGAGTTGGCCCATACGGATTCGAAGAACTCAACGATGTTGATTATGCGATCCAGCCACTGGAACCCCCGGTCGTGATATACTCCGGGGTTGAGATCGTCTTCGAAGTGACGGTAGTTGAATGGTATCCTAGAGTCGAATGATTAATGTAGGCACACACTTAGCAAGTGGGCTTGCTTGCCGAATGCAATTCAGTCCTAGTGAGGCAAAGAACTCTGCGTCCTTCTCGGTGAAAAAGTATTCGAGGAACTTGTCGAAGAAAAAATCATATTTGTCCTGTCCAAGAACCTTTTTAACCGCCTTTCGCATATCGGTCTCATGCCCCGGGTAACCAGTGATCTGTAGATTTGTCAGTCTCTCAGTAACTCAGAAAACTTCGAGCCACTACTACATACAACTGCGTGGGGGACTGTCAATAAATTACCTTAGCTGGCCAATGCTACACTCACAGTTCTCCATATTGAGATGGCCTCCAAGCCCCGCACCACGGAGCAACACAGGTTTTCCATTGCTACTAACGATCTTGGACCCATCGAGCTTCAGCACGCCCGATGGAGATGGCGCTGGCGCAGTTGGGACCTTGATCGGCTCACGAGGCATTGTGTTACTATGAAGTTCAAGAGAGTTGAGGTGAGATGTAAACTGCGAGGACGCCCATGCTTATATGCGTCCTGGCCGTCTGGGAACTTACTCCAAATGGATGCTCGTCCGTATGAAATGCATGAAATACACCGGTCTGTGTTAGTCAACTAAGATCCAGCGGGAATCATGATCCGAAGCACACGGCCTTGGTGCATATAGCGTTTATTATAACGT
This sequence comes from Ceratobasidium sp. AG-K, assembly GCA_037039685.1. NCBI lineage: Eukaryota > Fungi > Basidiomycota > Agaricomycetes > Cantharellales > Ceratobasidiaceae > Ceratobasidium > Ceratobasidium sp. AG-K. The sequence goes on from JAWNGF010000002.1 coordinate 1,524,229, forward strand.
CATTTTTATATTGACTACAGTTGTTCATTCCTCGGAGAAGTCCGCCCATCTACCTAGTGTAATTTGGCATGCTCACGCAAGACTTCGTTCAACCCTTCTCGCTGTTGGCAATTTTCAAACTTGAAGCTAGCGGCTAGTTCATCAAGCTGCTCCAATGACAAGTCGCGGAAGTATTCGGCGTATTCTGGGTAGAGCTCTTCACTGAGCAGGATGTTTCGCAAAACACGGCCAACTGTAAGAGGTGAAGGATTAAGCTCAATGGGCTGGAATTATCGGGCTTTGTTGTGCACGCACCATGGTGAGTTACGGTCCACATGGGCGGGTACCGCTTCTGGATACCCGGAACCTCCTGGATGAGCCACTCTTGCAGGGGATCGAATATATGCTTGACAACCTTGGTATCCGCACCCCACTCGTCTGCCGCCAATCGCTTCTTCTTCTCCAAGAACGGCTTCAGGCGCTTGATGTATGCGGTATCAGGGCCAGCGTAAACCATCCCTTGGAAGCCAATATCCTGTGATTACAATGTCAGGGACCAAGAACCGAGCTTAATTTCGAACATCCTACCTTATACAACCAGATTGACCAAGAAATCTTGGCCACGTCGTACAGCGCTAGTTGGTCCTTGAGCAAGCGATACCGATCCTCGTTGATCTTCTCCCAATCGGGTCCATCTGCAGGGGAAGCATATACGGGACCGCTATAACAAGAATGTAAAGCAAATTCTATTCACTTGCTCATGGGACTCACAATTCGCCATTCCAGATGTGGCACCCTACTCGCTCATGGAATTCGATCTTCCTCTTGAACTGCCTCTCGAGTTTGGCCTTTTGCTCGGGGGTTCCCTAAAATATGTGGGTTGGACGAGGCGGCTTGAATCAACTGAAAGACGTTCTAACCTTATACGCCTCGCCATCTGGGAATCCGAAGTTGGAATAATCGTGAACCTTCAGCGAGAATATTATTAGTCCTTGAATGAATTAATATCAATGTCTCACTTACAGCATAGCATGACCCGGGGAGTGGATCTTTGAAGCTAATCGGCAGGTTACATATGCTCAATCCACGCCAATCCAAAGTACTTACTAGGAGAAATCCGCAGCCTAGGAGTGCATTAGTGTGATACTAATCCTAGATCTTAATGAGCACCCACCCAAGTGTTGCCGTCCCAGAACAGGATGTGGTCGGGATCAACCGCATGAATTGCCTTTTCCGCCCGCTCGTACCAAGCAATGACGCGAACGTGCTCCTCATCTGTCGGTTCGTTAAGAGGATTGTATCCAGCAACCTGTCAATTCCATGAGTCCAATACCTCTTATCAGAGATCTCGATCATTACCCATGTGTTACCCTTATAACGTCTGGCGAGTTCCTCCCACAACGCAATCGCCCGGTTCTGGAATTCAATGTGCTCCCAGAAGAGCGCGCGGTGCACGCCGGTGTCTGCGTGCCAATCAATGTTTTGCCCGCCTGGAGCAGCATGCAAGTCAAGGATCGTGTATATGCCGTAAGATCCAAGCTAAAGCAACCTGAATAACTTAAAAAGAGGGAAAATAAGGCTGAGTAGCTTACGATATTGATAATTCGGTCTAGCCATTGGAATCCCCGTTCATTGAATACACCAGGATTCATATCATCCTCGAAATGCCGGTAGTTGAAAGGGACACTGGGCACATACGTTATTAAACCGCAGCTAAACCTTAGTATGTACTCACCGGATGCAGTTGAGACCAAGCGAGGCAAAGAATTCTGCATCTTTTTCGGTAAAAAAGTACTCTAGGAACTTGTCAAAGAAAAAGTCGTATTTCTCTTCCCCTAGCACCTTGAGGTGAACGGTCATTATAAATTATCAACAAGATGCCTCATAATCTTATTTACCTTCTTGAGAGCGCGGCGCATTCCGTACTCGTGTCCCGGATAACCCGTGATCTAACCTGGATGTGAGCCGGTCGATGATATGAATGCCACGCAAGCATACTCACAACTAGTAGAACTTAGTCAATACTAACCCACATATTATTATCGAGCAAAACTTACAGTTCTCCATGTTCAAATGGCCTCCAATTCCGGCGCCACGCAACAAAATCGGTTTCCCATCGGAGCCAACGATTTCACTGCCACGCAAGCGAAGAACTCCAAGGGGAGACGGCGCGGGTGCGGGGGGGATATTGATAGGTTGATGAGGCATAACTGAAAGAGTAAGGGCAGGGAAACTCGTAGAGAATGAGCTTGCATGGCTTCGGCTTTTGAGGTTTACCAGTCCGGGCGTATGGCCAAATGGGGTACTTGTAAAGTCTTAGGCGCCAAGAGGTGCTATACAATACGCCGGCATGCACGTGACTTGCTGAGGAATGTCGACGGAGATGACTCCTCATTTGGGTCTACGGCCTCTTTGCGAGTTGATTTGTGATTTACCCCTGGATATTTAATAATCAAAATATTAGCGAAACTTGCTTTCCAATTTAAGGGCAATGTAGACGAGCCAGCGCCCACGACCTTAGGCTATTGCCACCGCTGTCTGCCGACCAGCCCCCATATGCATTGCTTATTTGAGCCATCCCAAACAACATAACCCCACAGATCATCGGAGCTAACTGGCTTTGCGGATTAATACCGGGTGCTATCGATGCGTGTACGTTGACGCGATGGACGCCTGTCCATAAGCGGGCCATTGCTCCGGAGTTTATCCTGACATCAAGTTCAATTACTCGATCAGGCCGGTTCAAGTGACCCGGTTGTGAAGTTACTTTGCCACCATTCAAGTCGAAGCCCCACCACTGATAGAAACGATCGCCCGCCAGGTGATCAAGGGGCCGATCATGTGGGGGCGATCTCCCCGAGGAACGACGGATGCCCGGGGCACCCGCTCTGTGCCTAGGGAAAGTTTGCTCAAGGAGCGTGCTTCGTTAGGCAGGTTTACACTTTAAAGTGTAAATATTCGGCTCTAGAACGCCTCTTTATCGGCACGCTCAGAGAACTGCCCTCTGTGCTCAGAGGGGCAACTTCATCCGACAGCTAATAAAGCCTGAGCCACGGAGCCCCGCGCGACACTCCCCTTCCACTCCCCCCTTCTTTTCCTCCTCGACCAAGGGCTTATATACTTGGCGCAGCCTCGTAGCTTAAAATACTGCTTCTTTTCTGAACCCTGGTGCAGGGCTGAGATGTCATTCTATGACCTGGTCGACGATGGGCCTTGGTGGAGGAACCGAGGTAACTTCGGCGTAATAAATTCCTTGCGAGCAGTATTGACGTAGCACCCTCAGGAATTTTGCTCCTCAATCTTTCCCTACTGCTTGCGCTAATCACTTCTTCGGCAAATGGCTTCGATAGCTCGGTACGTGCTGGCATTTTGTCTCGAAATATACACACATCTAAGCTTGCCTTCTAGATGATGAATGGCTTACAAATCGTACCCGATTGTAAGTTCAAGTTATACCGAAGACGTTTCAGTAGCTGAGTGTATTTTTCCAGGGCAATACTATTTTGGGAATCCTTCTGGTTCAACACTCGGTTAGTCCACGTTGGTATTCGAACAAACCCCGGCTTACTCCAATTATCATCATAGGCATGGTCAACGCAGTCCAAAACCTCGGTGTTCTAGTCGCGCTTCCTATGGCACCCTACGTGAGCGATAAATTTGGTCGCAAGAAGAGTCTCATCACCGGAGCTTTTATAATGCTTGGAGGGGTAGCGCTTCAGACCGCATCGACCAACATTTGGCACTTTGTTGGTTCCCGAGGCATGAGTAAGTATATGACGTAGCCCCCGAACTCACGGGGAAGATCTAACACCGCATATAGTTGGCGTTGGACTAGGTTTTGCAACCAATGCTGCTCCATTGCTCATCTCAGAGCTTGCATATCCCACGCAGCGTGGACCTATCACCGCTATGTAAGTATCCTATACCTTCTAGTAGTATATACACTGACATAAGGCCCAGGTATAACTCCTCTTGGTAAGTCGTTTCAACTCCACGGTGCTTTGGCAAAATTTACCCCAGTATCGTGAAATAGGTACCTTGGTAGCATTATTGGTAAGTGCTCCGAGCACCTTTTGTTCGGATTTCTAAACGAATTGATTCTTTAAGCCGCCTGGGTTTGTTTCGGTACCTTCCGAATGTCTGGGACTACATGGTCATGGAGGTAAGGCCTTGCTTCAACGACCTACACCCTGTAGTGATGTGTTTTCACTTGGCAGGATTCCGTCGGTGCTACAAGCTGTCCCCTCCCTTATCCAAGTGTGTCTACTATGGTTTGTCCCCGAATCACCTCGGTGTAAGCGCCAGATCTCCCCCTCACGTTACCTGCCCTAATATTACTCCAAGGGCTATTATCGCAAAACCGCGATGCTGAGGCAATCAACATTCTTGGAAAATATCATGCCAACGGAAACACTTCTGATCCGCTCGTTGTACTTGAGTATCAAGAAATTCGAGAGGCGCTAATTCTCGAAAAAGAAATCGCGGGAGAGGTGTCATACTTGACATTGTTCAAGTCCCGCGGGAATCTTAAGCGGATGCGGATTATTATCGCTCTCGGTTTCTTTTCGCAGTGGAGCGGAAATGGGCTGTTTTCTTATTATTTGAATGAGATTTTCAAGGTATGTAATCGTCCACGAGCATAACAAGTGCGTTGCTGAAAGTGACTTGCAGACGCTTGGTATCACCAGTCCTGGAATGAAGACGTTAATCAATGGAATACTTCAGGTATGGGTAAAATTGGATACTAGATGCGCATCGCTGTATGATTAATGTATTTTCGATAGATCTGGAACTTGATAATGGCGTTAGGAGCAGCTATGTTTGTCGACCGTGTGGGTCGCCGAACGATGTTTGTAAGTTTTGCAATGAATTACGGCTGCAATTCAGCTAAATTATGCACTGTATAGGTCATCTCAAACGCCGGAATGCTATGCGGTATGTGGTACCTACCTCCTGGATTTTGTACGCGCTAATGATGGCTTGTGTGTAGCATTTTCGGTTTGGACCATCACGGCTGCCCTGTACCAATATCTGGGCAATAGCGCTGCCGCCAACGGTAATGTATACTCCCTCGTCGTATCTCGAGTTGTTGCTGACATCTCATTAAACAAATAGCCAATATTGCACTGATTTTCATCTTCTTCAGTTTCTATGACATCGCAGTGAGTTCAAGTTATTGTGCAAAGTGTCTTGTTCGCTCACGATGGACATGGAACCTCAGTACTCCCCTCTCTTAGTCGCATATACCATCGAGGTGCGTCGTTTCGAGTTTTATGCTGCCCACCTTTTAACACGAGTTTCAGATCCTCCCTTTTAACATCGCGCCAAGGGATTTGCTGTCATGAATTTTTCAGTGTGTATTGTAAGCATTACCAAGTTCAAGTACTGATTAACGTTAGTTACTGACATTCTCACCCCGATAGGCTTTGATTGTCAACCGTAAGTAGAGCTTACCCTCCGTCCTTTCGTCATTTAATCCCATGGGGACATCAGAATACGTTAACCCGGTCGCTCTCAAAGCCATCGGCTGGAAGTAAGTGCATTGCAATTGATTTTTTCTCATCTAACTTCAATTTACTAGATACGCATTGGTCTATTGCGGCTGGCTGCTCTTCGAATTCATTTTTGTCTTCCGGTACATCATTGAGACAAAAGGCCGCTCCTTGGAACAAACTGCGGCCTTGTTCGATGGTCAAGACCATGCGGATGCGTTAGAGCAAGGTATATCATATTTTCTTCTGTGGTAATATGCACCTAACACGTTGATTTCAGCTGGTTATGATGCCGCTCGACATACACAAATTCGCACTCGTGACTATGAGCAGTACGACTACTTCTCGATCTACATTGACCGAGATGACGATAAAGTGTACGAGATGCGCCGCGTCGATCACTCGGATTCCGGGGCTAACACTCGTGGAAAACGCTCTACCAGAGGCCGAAAACCAAGTCGCCCTTCTGAAAACTCAATACATGCGGACCATAGCGGTTATCGATACTAGCGTTTCTACTGGGCCTTTCCATGACATGTGATTTAGCTAGTTATTTCGTCGTAGCTATTAGTATTTCTTGATCTGTATTACTAGGGTCGTATTATGGAATAAAAAAAGCAATCGTTCGAAACTTTACGGATCCTTGACCCAGACCGCCACCTGTCCGGAACATGTGAACCGGCCATCCCCGTTTGACCCAATAGTGATTGATTCCGAGGTATCAAGCAAGTTCTTCCAGGTACCTGCGTTGGCCTAAACCATGTGGGATCAGTTCCGTCAGACATATAAGCGATCAAAGAACGTACTGATCCAACCGACATCATGATTCCCATTTCGCCGGTGCGTTTGCTGTGGCGAGTTGACGATCACCATAAGAGCAGGTTGTCAAGCTGAGCAGAGAACGTACCTTTCTGGTAGATTACACATTACCACAGCGCAGCCACCAGGATGCTTGTCGTCTCCAGAACGGACGAACCCGATCAAGTTCTTCTCGACGAAGTAGTCTTTCAAGGCACCGTATGCATATAGCTTGCGAGCGGTACAAAGTGTTTCTATCTTCTTAGGGAGTTCGCGCCCTACGTGCGACTCAGGATCCGGGAATATGTCTCCGTGGTAGACGCATCTAGCGTGCCCACGGCTGAGTTCAGGCTCAAAGGTTACACGGGATACTCACGGATGCCCATCAGGTCTCAACAAAATCAAAGCATACGCAATGAGTTTCATGTGGTCCTCAACCTGAACCGGTGATATCCTCGTTGACAGATCTTATGGAGCGTTACCAAAATCAACTCACCCACGAAACAAGCGACCCTTCTGGCCGGGTGTCATGATTATCCACAAACGTGCACGCATCCCTCGGGCGAGCCTGGACCAAAGAACCATGCAAAATCTTACGCAGGTCAAACGCTGGGCCTTGTTCTCCCGCACGGAAAAAGTTTTCGTGCAATGGGACGTCAAAGAAACACATTTCTCCTGGGAATGTGCGAATATCTCGAATGAGCTTTGTAACATCGCCGTTCCAAAACTCGCCGACGGCGAAAAGTCGATTGTTGGTTGTATTACGGGCGTGGGTAAGCTGAGTAGTGTAATTAGTGTTCAGTAAATTATAACGGGGGGTAGGTGTGTTTTGCGTACCCATGCCCGGAGGAACTTGCGGTCAATGTGCTTGCAGGCGTCCAGTCTGAAGCCGGCTGCCCCGGTTTCCTGTGGAGAAGTCAACATTTGGATACAGATTTGATTGCTTCGATTATTCCTTGCCTTCAGCACCCAGGTGCCCCACTCCATCAGATCATTTCGGACATCTGGATGTCTGAAATCAATCTAATCCTATATTAGCGGGGTTGTATCCAAGCCGGAGGGGTTTGGGTACACACATCGGTACCAAGCTAAGCCGTAAAATGAAAGCAGAAGACGTAAGTAAAGATACAGTTCAAAGAAAGGACTGACTTACAAGATAATCATAATTCCCGAGCTCTTTATCGACGTTCTGCGACCAGCCTTTTCTACCAGGCTCGGCGATTCTAAAGACACCCTTGGTCTTGGAGATGTGATCATAGTCCACACCTGTAATAGGTGTGTATACTCGCTATGAACGAATTTAGAATTATACCGACTTACCGGTGAAATGTTGGTGGGACCATTTCAGGCTGCTATACTGAATGGAACATCAGGCCGAATGTAGCGGATCAACTGCCAGTCAACTAACCTTGCCACCGCGCCCCTCCAAATCGTAGGCCGTCCAGCCCTGAACGTGCACGGCCATTAGTGAGACTACCCTGACCATCAAAATGTTGCACACTGCCAGTGTTCTTACCTCGATTTCTTTAACCGGACCAACGTTCACCCTCCGGTCTTTATCATCGACCTGGACAGCGCGGAACTTCTCCCGGCGATCAGCACCAAGTTTGTGCTACAAACATAAAGACCGGTTGTAAGCTACTGTACAGTTGCAACACATGTACAAACTCACGTTCAAGACGGCGTCGATCAATACATCTATTCCGTGTTCCTTGGCTACTTTGATTGCGTGAATAAGTTCTTCCTTCGTACCCCAACGTGTGGCGATGGTTCCTTTTTGCTTAAACTCGCCAAGGTCCCATAAATCGTAAGCGTCGTATCCTTGTCCTTTGGGACGCATGGCCTTGTTTGGAGCTAAATTTGGAAAGGCGATGATGTGAGCACTATATAAGATCCCAATGGGATTCCAACGCACGAGGGAGCCAAACCTGGGTAACACCCAGCTCTTTCAACCGTGGCACCTCGTTCTCAAAGTGGCGCCACCACGAGATATCACCCGCAGTCGAGTCCCATTCAAAAAATTGAATCTATGAACGGGGCACTCAATTAATCAAAACTGTGCTGATACCCCGCACGGAGAAAAAACGCGTACCATAAGAGCGTTTTGACCATCCGCCACTTGTTGTCCACCCAGATTCATGTTGAGCAAAGACGAATCCGTGCGAGCGCCCATAACCCAAGCCATGATGGTGTCGAGTAGGTCCATGGTGTGGTTCTGGCTCTGTCTAGACTATATACGTATCGTCGGAGCTAGCTGCACGTCTTCCGCTTTGGCTTTTTGGATATTGCATGACACACCACGTGAACCCTTGCATCACGTGAATTGCCACATAAAGCCGTGAAATTTGGCTCAGAAATTTATCAGAGATCAACGACCTCCCGCCGACCGCGTGTGCTCCCGACCGTTTTGCGTCGTTTGGGCACATATTGGCGGCACGCATTTGTTCGTTCTGGGATGTCGAGAATGATTTTGCCTCCTTAATCGCTCTGGGCCCGACTTTTCACGAGTTACGGAGTTTCATGCCGAGGATACAATTTGTAGTAATGTTTTAATATGATTTGTTTGTCATTAATGGAGCACAGTATTCGCACACGTTCACACGCGCGCGTCACAGAAAATGAATATAAACAAGTATATGGATCGCTAGTGAAATTGTCAAAACCTGGGTATCATAAAGGTCGCATCACATGTCTGATCATTTCGTCACCACCTTGCCAGATGGGTTCTTCAAAGCAAGAAGCTTTGCCTGGCGTTCGCGCTACGCACATGGGTCAGATCGTTATAAGAACAAAGCAGGGAAAGGCAACGTACATCATCTGTTGCCTTCTGGATCCGGAGCTGGTCAACCTCCTTCGTCTTGTTCTGAAGAAGCTCAGTCTGGGTGCGTGCATGTTCCTTGGTGCTGTTTAGCATTTCGGTCTTGCTCTTGAGGTCCGCAGCCGCCCTGCAAGAATAATGAGTAGGTGCACGCGACCGTACGACGGTGTGGCTTACTTTTCCCAGGCTGCCTTGGCTGCCAAGTACTTCATGTTCAGTTTGTGCTCGGCCTTGACGGCCTTGCTGTGCGCGCTGACCGCCGCCGACTCATCTTTGGCTGCCTGGCGCTGAACCGCGGACAACTTGTCGAGTTCCTTGATCGCCTGTTTCATCGACTTGTCCTCGGCTTTCTGCTCGTTCTTGAGGATCTTCGAGACGCGCTTGGCATCCTTCACTACATCCGATCAACTACGTCAGAGTGTCTCTTGTGTCGAGGATAAGGACATACGCTCGGCGGCGGTAATCTTCTGGACCACTGATTGACTGAGACCGCTTTCGGCAGTAGCCGCCCGTTGACGGAGCACTTCGTTCTCGTCCTTTGGTGGCGCCGGTCCACTTGTGCCGGGCCCCAACCCAAACGCACTCCTTGTACCGAGGGTCTGGCTCTTGGAAGACGATGGTGAAGAGACCACAACGCCACTATCGGCTTTGGCGTCATCCACGGGTACCTTCTTCGTATCCAACACTGGAACTGCAGACTTGTGGTCCAAACTATACCGAGGAGCCGGAGCATCGTCTTGGTGGGTTTCTGGCGGCATCTTGGAAGATTCAGGTTGGGTGGTGGGGTTCGTTTCAGCAGTCTTGGGCTGAACAGGCTCTGTAGTGGCGGCTACATGTGATGGTGAACGAGGCGGCAAAGCCGGAGGTGTTGTAGCGGGGGTAGCATTCTCGGTCGCAGCAGCTGTATCAGACATCTCGAATCGAGTCAACGTATGGTCAGGGGGGTCGGCTAGCAGATGAGAGATGTCGCTTGGAAGGAGGTTTGGGCTCTGGGTGGGGGTCGGAAATTCGCTCTGAACTGGGGTGGCGGAGTTGAGGGAGTAGTACGATGTGTTGGCGATGGCTGGGGTATTTATATGTTAGTCCCAATACTTTGTTTTAGTTATGTAAAAATGTCAGAAAATGGAGGGCGTAAGGGGTTTACTTCAAAGGAGTGCCACATTCAAACGGAAGCTGAGGGTAGCGGGAAACTCACAGGAAGGAGGACGGGGTGGTGGTCGCGTTGGAAGACGGACATTGTCGCGGCGGTTTGTTTAACGGCCCCTCACTTGATAATGTGTTCAGTTCAAGCTCAGTCGCCCCCGTGACGTCACATATTAGGCGCGGGGCGATTTATCGGCTGACCGATGCTGACGCAATCCCCTCGACCTAAACAAGTCCTTTTGACATCTGAGCGCGCAATCTACCATCTCTAAGGCAGTGTAAACATCAAGCTCGAAAACATGACCACCATGGCAGCCATGAGCGTTGACCAAAAGCTGCAAACTGGCAAGGACAAGAAGGCAATTGGGGACGAAGCATTCAGGAGTGGAGATTACAAGGGTGGTGGGTATGCTTTCAGCCACATCCAGCTTTGCGTCGCCACTAATCCAATGCAGCCTTGCGCGGATACCATGAGGTATTTCGTAAATAAATAGCATGATGGAAGTGTATCTGATACAGAAGCAAGGCGGGACTGTACTTGAACGGGCTGGATAGGTCTTTGCTCCCGTAAGTTCTCTGATACAGGCCCGCTACGCATTTACGATGTGTTTATACATTTAGCGCACTTTCTGGTGCTCCGGCGCCAGAAGCGAAACCAGGTGCGCCGCAACCAAAGACTGAGGTATGCATGTAATACCTCCAGGGTATACCACACTCCTTCACCTCCTGTTTACAGGCGGACGAATTATTGGAAAAGATCTGGGTAAGTCGACTCGTTTCTAATCGACTTCAAGCGTTGAACTGTTCAAACAGACAAACATGGCTGGTGGGTGTGAATGATGTCCGATCAAAGCACAGACCTATTCATACGTAAACAGCCTGCCACTTGAAGGGAGGAAACTACAAGCGAGTGATCGAGCTGGCGGACAAAGCTCTGGCAAAGGTAGCGTATATCCTACCCGCCAATATTTTGCTATTGATATCCGTTATAGAATGACAAGAATACAAAGGCCAAATATCGAAAGGCATGCATCTTTCAACATACTGTGCAATATCTTACGTTATAGTAGGCCAAGGCACTGGGCGCCCAGGATACACCGAAAAGGCCATCGCTATCCTGGAAGAACTTTTGAAGGACGATCCCAACGACGCCGGGATGAAGAAGGACCTAGCCGATATGAAAGCCACCCAGGCGGCTATCGAGAAAAAGGGGCTCTCCAAGTTCAAGGGTGAGTTTTTACGGTTGGCGGGCGTAGGATGACAGTGGATGAATGCACCCGCTTTGTTACTGTCAGGCATGTATAACCGTCCTGCCAAAGAGGACAAAGCGAGCAAAGAAGAAGAAGAAGTGGAGGAAATCAAGTCTCCCGGAGTGGCCGCCTCGTGAACCAGACGGAACGGGTTGGGTCGTTAAACTAGGTATTTTGGGGCTTGAATGGGCTGCCCTGGGCTGAGGGATCTGAGCCCGCATTTATCGTGGTCAATCTCATGTATATCCAGTATTAAACTTTCAAAAAATTGAACGTAGATTTGAACCTAAAAAAGCAAACTCATATATTGTCATGTCATAGATCGAACTGGAAGCGCACGAGTTTCCAAGAAAGTCTGTGCTGGATAAGGGAATCGAAAGCCACCACGCCACGTGACCCTCAACAAACAAAGCCATATTTCCAACCATATTGATCCGCTTCTTGACCAAACCCGCCTCTCCCTGTGTCTTGTGCTAATTTACCCATCTCGATAGTCTGGGCAAATGGGCCTTGCTCGAACCCCACCACAGGTGGTATATCCTCGGTCAGCGTTCATCACACCCACTCCTCAAGGCGCTGGCGCAAACCCCCGACAACCACTCTCTTTGTCCGGAGCCCCCCGAGCTCTCCCCCCTCCGGTCAACCCATTAGCAGAGCCCGTTACACCTGTCAGGGTGGATAATGCTCCCTCAGCAATTCGTCGAACTTCTAGCAGCAAACTCGAACATCAACCAGCGTCCTCTCAGTTAACTTCGGGGGATCTTAGTTTCACGCCCCTTTCTGCTCGCGTTACACCTGTGGCTGCCGCACGACCGATTATAACCCCATCTGAGAACGGACCTCTCAATGCACATATCAACAGCCTCAATAAGCAGCTCGCCGAGCTCGAGGCTCAGAAGAAAGACCTGAATGCTCGTGTGACGGAGTCCGAGAGGAAGTTGGGCGAGGAAATAGCTTGGCGGGAAAGAAAGATAGAAGAGCTCTACGACCAACATGAACGGGAGAAGTGGGAGTGGAAGGAGCTGTTTGATGCGGTACGTTTATCTGAAATGCGTGCTCTCTTGTTGTTTTGACCTTGGCTGTTGAACAGGCCCAAGCTGTGCACAACATTGCGCATCAGCAAGCCAAGTACGAACTCGAGCAGGAACGCCTCGCTGCAGTGAATCTCGAGAGCAGACTACTCCAGCAGAACGTGCGGATACTGGTTCGGGACCACTCATTGACGAAGTTCCAAGTCCATGAAGCACAGCAGGGCAAAGAGTCGTTTGTATACCAGGTACGTGGCCAGTTTGGTTTATGGCGCCACAACCTCATAAAAATCTCTAATTAGGATCAATTGCACGTCACGAAACAAGACTTGGAGGACGCTCAGAAACTTATAGAGAAGATACAACAGCAGCGCGACAAGGACAGGGCCGAGTACAAGGAAAACTTCAAGGCATTGAAAAGTCAGTTGGACCAGGAGCGCAAGATACGATCGTCTGCCGAGGTTTGGGTTTAATTTCGACCGATTCTATGGTTGGTCTAACAAATGTTTAGAATGGAAGGGGTACTCTAGAAGGGGCGAACGCGGAGCTGGCCGCTGATCTAGACCGCGCAAAGAAGGATCTTGCCGCTGCTCAAGCTCGCGTCAAGGAGCTTCAAGAGGGAGCTACGGAAGCCAAGTCGACCCAAAAAGCTCTCGAAAAATCTCGAACAAAGTACGAGTCAGAAATCGAGAAGCTCAACAGGACGATTGAATCCCTCGAGTCAGATCAAGAGACTGCGAAAGAAAAAATTGCCGAGTTGGAGAAACAGAACCGATCCCTGGAAAAGGAGCGTGACAAGCGCGTCAAGGCCGAGGTCGAGACCAAAGCGCTGCAAAAGCAGGTTTCGGAGCTCGAGGCAGGTAATGCCAAAGAGTCCCGGAAGGAGGTAAAGGACTTGGAGGCGAAGCTGGCGCGGGCACAGACCCAGGCGAAGGAGGCACAGGACGCTTTAAAGACTACTGAGGCCCGCGTTAACATGCTGGAAAAGAAACTTGCTAGTTCGAAAGACGCCCCCGCTCCTGTCGTTCCTGTTGCCCCTAAGTCGGCGCCCACAAAGGATAAGGGAAAGCAGAAGGAAAAGGTGTGTACGATAACAGTCCAGCGTTTCTGAATTCTAATTATTCAAGATCCGTGAATCACCTGCTGTGGATTTATCTCCGAACTCCAAGTCTTCGGACCAGGTGGTCGAAGAGCTAGTCTTCACGGATCTGAGTGACGACGATGGCGACGACGACGTTCAACTCATCCCGCCTTCGCCCAAACCTGTTCAATCCCAGCCCAAATCCCAGTCCAAATCCCAACCAAAAGCACAACTGAAGTCCACTGCCTCAAGTTCCTCGAATCCCCCTCCTGCCGTCGCTCCGGAACGACCAAAAGCTCGTCCAAAGATGCGACCGCCTCCTAAATCGCCATCCCCTCCACTTCGATCCCAGCGTCCAGAACCTCAGGTGATCGACGACGATAACGACGATGTAGTAGTAGTTCAACCTGCACCAGTGAAGTCCAAACCGCGACCCAAAATGCGACCGGCGCCAGAACCAAGCCCGCCCCCAGCGCCTAAGCCCGTACCCCAGCCCAAGGGAAGCGCGAAAGGAAAGCAGAACCCCGTCGTCGATAGCGACGTAGATGAGCTGGAGTCCCCTCCCCCTACTAAGGCTAAAGCTCGGGCTGCTCCCACGAAAGAGAAGGCCCCAGCAAAGGAGAAGGAGAAAGAAAAGGGCAAGCCGAAAGAAAAGGAGAAGGAGAAGGAGAAAGTGGCTAGCACCTCGAAACCAAAGCGACCTATCGACGACGAACCCGAAGTTGGCGATGCGGTAGTTGCGAAGAAGAAGAAACGCAAGCTGATTCCAACGGATGCGCCAGACCTGGATTGGGGGGCCGGTTCAAACTGGGTACGCAGAGCATATCTTGTAGATTCACGGGCTCGACTGATTATCGGTTCGTTCAGCTTGACCCCTTGGGCATACCTACCACACTATCTCCAATTAGGGATAAAGAGAAGGTCCCCCGCCACCGGCCAGGGCGCATCTGAAAGTTTCCTAGAGTGCTTCACGGCGGAACGGTGGTGTTTTGGAGGCTGACCAATGCGAGACAGTAGTCTCATGCGGCTTTTACGCGATACTTCTTTTTTATTTTATTTCCTTACTTTTAGATTGTTTGCTTTGGGCGTGTGGGGTCCGTTGTCGTGTATATCTTGTACTACTTTTTGTCTTTTTTTATTCCATGTTTTTGGTGGCTACGTTATGCGAACAACAGGCTTGCTGAAAAGCTTGAACGTTGTTTATTTTATGCACTTCCAATCTCCGCACTGATACATGTAACCGATTATGCCAATTTATGCAATGACCCAACGAGTATTTTAGTACTTGCTCGCTTCATTCGAGATCTTGACAAGTCTAAGGTAGGTTCACGCGTGAGTCTAGCCGACTTCGGTGGATAAAGAGGGAACAACTTACAATTTGCCAGTATTTCCGCCGCTGAATAACAGACCCAGGTGCTGAGGACACTGCTCCAATCCCTCCTCGATTTGATAACGGCGCTTCAACTTGCCCTCCTTGATCCATTTGGCCATCTCCGCCTCGCCCTCCGCGTACCTGTCCCTATAATCGAATACGATGAATCCTTCAATCTTGGCTCGTTGAGCAATGAGCGTGAGGTAGTTCTTGATTCCTTCCGGCTGTCCATTCGAGTTGTATGCGGAGATGGCACCGCACAGCGCGATCCTCGCCCCCTTCTTCAACCTCGTCAAAGCGAGGTCCAAAATCTCGCCGCCGACGTTGTCAAAGAAAACATCGAGATATCCAACGGTGTCACGGAAATCCTTGGCAAACGAAGGCGACTTGTAATCCAGCGCCGCATCAACCCCGAGTTCGTCCTTGAGATATGCGCATTTAGACGCAGATGCGATCGCGATGACTTTAGCGCCCTTGAGCTTGCCGATCTGGCATACAAGCGAGCCGGTTGCGCCTGCGGCCCCGGAGACTACCAAAGTCTCTCCTGCCTTGATTTTACCGACGTCCAAAAGTCCCTATGTCGACAAGTTAGTAAGGCGACTGAACTCGGGTGCACTTCAAACTTACAAAGTATGCTGTCATCCCTGTCATGCCAAGGGGACCAAGGTAGTCGATCGCGGTGCTGCCTTCGGGAGGGCTATGCATATACGTTACTTAGTATTAGTGCGTGAACGGCGAAATGAAACCTACGAAAGCTTGCGAAGGTCCTTGGCCGCAACTACCATATACTCGGCCCAGCCTACGAAATGAATCAGTCCCTATGCTCTGTCGGCTACTTAAAAAATGTTACTAACCAAGAGTTCCTTGCACAATATCCCCTCATTGAGCTGGTCGTTGCCATGTACAACAGTTCCGATGGCTCCTGCACGCATAGTTTCACCAATTTGGACCGGCGGCACATACGACCTTGCAATGAAAGGTTAATTACTAGATTAGCGGAGACACTATTAGTCTCACCTAGTGTCGTTGAGCCACCCTCTCATTGCAGGGTCAATGGACACATAGTCGACGCGAACGACGACTTGGTCAGCATTAGGAGTGGGCACAGCAGCTGTCTCGCTCTTGAAGGTAGTGTCGGAGATGTGTCCCTTGGGACGTTGAGACAAGAAGACGCGCTTGGTTTCTTTGGGAGCAGGCATGGTAGAGATTTGGTTTTTGGGCGACGATTATAGCCGTATTTTATACCGAACCTCTCGTCAGTCAGCGGAAGTCTGGGGTTGGTTGGGGCCGGCTATTTTCGGGAAGGTGTTTCCCGGTCAGGAAACACAGCCACACGACAATGACATGTGATTGTTCGCCACGTTAAACTTCCCCATGCGCCAAGTGCACCGTCACTGGCAATACCTTTGCTTCATCTTATAGACCCCGACTCCACGTTCTGAATGAGCCGACAACAACAATTAACCCATGCTTTCAAGCAGCTGAAGTTCATCGGCACTGGCGGGTTCGGGGTCTGGTTTTTCGATGTTCCAACAAATATCCAGGTTTTGAGGGGTTTATCTGGCTATGCATCGTGAGATACCCACCTTTAGGTCAGGGCAACTAATCCAACAAGGCAACAGCTTTTTTACTCAACTTGCTCTTGGAGCTCTTGGGACTGTTATCGGGTTGTTCCTATACTTGGTTTTGTACCTTCCTCGAGTCCAAAAGATAAACCCAAATGTAAGTAACTTGAATAGACCGTTCTCTGGCGTTGACACTGATACAGTCCGACAAAGTACGCTCGTTGGAATGAGTCTTCAGAATTGCGAGTCGTAATACCAGTGAGTGTTCGTTGGCTATTCCGCTTGGTCGTTGTTTTGACACTGTGATGTGTAGATCCTAATGACGAGTATAATCGTGGGATGGACATCTTTAGCGAGCGCACTGGCTCGATGGACTCCACTAGGAATACTTGGTAGCGTTTGTGCAGGTGCGAACGATACATTAACATGCCTCTTGCACAACCTAACCGATTCTCTGGCGCTATTTCCAACTTAGCAACCGGGACCTATGCCCTTACCTTTGGCCTCGTGGGATTGATTCCAGTACCAAGGTCATCTCGATCTCGGCAAGATAATTGACCGTTCTTGTTTTTGGTATTGTCTATTACAGCTTGAATCTTGGTTTCTTCACTATCCCTACTATCGTTGCATGATCTGGGGTGCCACTCCGTAATCTGCTCGATATCTGCATGATTATCTATATCAGCTCTCGCCTTTCTTGTTAAATAATGCTAAATGCTAAAATCACCGCTTGAAACCAAATGAGTGGTTCAAGCTGTGAGTGACTTGTGGATGGAACGCACCAATCAAACGTTATGGCGCCGGAGCAGTCGGGTCAAGCACGTAGAGTATTGAATCTAAGCCATGTTGATCGTGCGGTTGTATTCATGCGAATCCTGTGACTGCTATTCGAGCTCAACAGAATGTTGTTGCCCTTTGATTGGGTGGCTGTTACGTAACGCCAAGCCATCCTGGGGTCAAGCTGCTTTCACACACCCCTCCCCCAACACAATGCTGTTGACCCGACACTCTGAACCAACGGGCTTGCGTCGGAACTTCGCGCGCACTGGTCACCAACATTAGATACGCGCTCATGCTCGTCTCAGGCGGTGCTCAATTTTCGAATTACCAGTCGGACGCTCAAACTCTGGGAAACAAAAAGCTTTTCTTTATTCCTGCCAATCTAACAGCTTCTAGGCTGGCCAATCACACCGGAAAGGCCATTCAATTTGCCCAGTCCGTCCGGTGCTCATCCTTCGATGAAAAAAGTGTGCCTACCCCTAGCATATTGCACTTTTACGTGTGACGCCAACTTATTTCCGGGCCCGCCAAATACTATTTCAAACAATATCATTAGTGCAATGCGCTCGGCTTGTACAATGAACCATGCGTTCATTAAGTTTGAATACCGGGGGTTGGGAGTTTGTAGAAATACGTGAGTCGGACCGGCCATGTGAGCCATATGGTCCCTCTCCATGTCACTCGTGAGCATTGCAGTATGCATTTTACGCGTAATCGCTAACTGACGTATTTGTATTCGCAGAATAATATTACCCCACATTTTGGCAAGGCAATACGCAAGGTCCAGAGTCGAAACGACTATGGAGCCCTGGAATTGCGCTGGGATTGTCCCAAAGCGTTCCTCGTGTCACAGCTAGCGCATCCCCTTGCCCCGACTCGTTCCTCCTATGCGCTCAGCCGCTCAGCCGCACAGCTCTCGCTCATCCACCGTGTATAAAGAAACCATGAGACGGTCGCATCCGACAGCACATTTCCCCCTCTCTCCTCCTTTGAGCAATCTATACCACAACTCCCAATACGATCATCGAAACAGCTTACAACGTGTGAGTGTGGCGCATAACTTGCAAAACCGACTTGCTTACACTCCAGCAGACAGATCATGTCAGGCAACTGCCCCGTTCCCCCTCCTAACCATCCTCAACCCAAGCCCGCGCCCAACTCGGCGCGTTACGAGCTCGTTGAGCCGACCGGCGTCCAAGGCGCGCCGTTTCCGCCGGCTTCCCGCGTCGTCGATGGTGCACCTGTGCCCGTTTCTTCGCAGCAGCTTGGGCAACCAGCGCAGGCTTACTCGCAAGAGGTTCCTAGGAGCCACCTTCCACCACCACCACCGCCGCCGCCTAGCCCCCCTCCCGAGACTCCAACCAATGATACTCTAGCCCTGGTCGCTGCACGCGCCACGGTCGATGTGCTCCCCCTAGCAGTGACGTTGTTTCATCTCATCTCAAACCTCGAGGCAGGTGATGCGCAGGCCCTTATCGGGCAGTTTCCCAGTGGATTGCACAAGTACCCAACGGCCAACACACTCCCCCACCCCCTGTGACGCCACCACCCAAGCCTCCCAAGTCCAGCCGTCTAACGCTCGAGCAGACACACACTCTCGCCGCGTTGTTCGCTCGCTGGGTCGTGTATGGCCCGGGAGGACATCCTCCACCACCCCCAACGTTTACTCCTCCGCCAAAGCCGCCCAAAAGCTCCCCGGCGCTGAAATACACCGAGCGTATTGCACGGGCTTCGAATGGTCAACACCCCCCACCCCCACCCCCTACGCCACCACCCAAGGCGCCCAAGCAGGGGTGCGATTTCCCCCCATGGATCGCCCAGGTTTCGAATGGCCAGCACCCACCCCCTCCGCCTCCGACCCCTCCACCCAAGGCGCCAAACCAGAAACACCTGGCCGTCGAGTTTGTGTCCCAGTTGAACGGCGGGCACCCACCTCCACCACCTCCGACCGCTCCGCCAAAGCCACCTAAATCAAGCTCGTTTCGCGCAGCTCGGGCGCATACAGCTGCTCGATGGGCACGCACCCAAGTCTGTTCCGTCTGTGCCTAACTCCGACCCGGTCCCGCCTTCACGCTCGCTGCAATCGTTTTTGCGCGGCTGACCTTGGCTCATGTGTCTGCTCGCGCTCTTTCGACGGTGGCGTTAGTGTTCTAGACTGCCTGTAGATCTTTCGATGCCTGTTGACTCATGGTCTGATGTAAATTCCGCACCTAATATAACCCTGCTCTTTACAAGCATTGCACCGAAAAAAAAAAAAAAAAAAGTGTGATTTGCAGCGAAAACGTGCCATCAACCGCCAATCACATCGTCCGCTCCAACTTCCATTTCAGTCACCACAAGGCTCAAAGTTTATACAATTGCATGCCTTCAGATCTACATCGAGAATACCAGGCTCAAAACTTAGTCCGGTGCAGAACCCAAGTCCTCGAAAAAGAGCAGAAAACGTAAACAAAAGCTACGCAGCCAGGCGAAAAAAGAACCATCGAAAATCCTATGCGTCGAATAGAGGTAGGAAACAAAGGAACGTGATTGGACACAGGTCACTAGAACGAACGGATGAGAGGAAATACAACGAGTGTGATGCAATGTGACAGGATGAGAGATGAAAGAGCGAGGTACGAAGAAGATTGTACAAGGACCACGTGTTTTCATTCAAGGTATGTACCGTGCGAGGTGCGCGAAATAATACACAAGTGTGCGAGCGGACCGTCGATCGTGAATAATAAATATGGACAGGACCGTCCGGACGATCCTTAGAGTCTCATCGAAGCGAGGTGCTCGGGAGACTTCTTGGGCTTGGGCTTGGAGTCCTTGTCTTCCCGTTTGCGCTCCCGACGGGGCTGGTCAGAGGTTTGGGCGGTGGAGCTCACACGGCGGGGTTGGGTAACGGGAGGACGAGGAGCGCTGACTCGGCGGGGCTGAGGCTCGACCGCGGGAGGTGCAGGAGCCATGGCGCGAGCGAGAGCAGCGGCTGAGGCAGGAGGAGGAAAGTTGCGAGTTCCAATGCGGCGAAGAGTACGGGGAGTAGTTGTTGCCGGAGCCGGAGCAGGCGTCGAGGGAGCACTGGGGCGGGTAGTTGAAACGCTAGGACGAGCCGGAACACTCGGACGAGCAGCCGGAGCACTCGAGCGAGCAGTCGGGACACTCGGACGAGGAGCAGGACGGGCACGAGGCGGAGGAGGCAGCGACTTGCGCTTGACCGGCGGGATAGTGGGTGCAAAGACCGGATCTTCAGGGCTGCCCACGAGGGGGTCCAATATTTCCTCTTCCGGTGAGGGCGCAAGCGCTGGCAGAGGAGCGCCCAGGAAGCTGGGGACTCGACGGGTGGTGCGTGGGCGCTTGGCCGTGGCCTGGCGAGCCTTTTCCTCTTCGTCGGATGAACACGAGGGTGACTCGGGTGCCAACGAGCGCGCACGGGACTTGTTGGCGCTGTACGACGGCGTGCGTTTGAGCGACTGGGGCGGGGGAGTGGCCGAGCTGCGGAAGAGCTTGCGGGGAGAGGGTGCACGGGGTTCGGGGGTAATAGATCGGCTGAGTGTCTCGAGGGGAGGTGTGGGAGAACGAGACGAGGGACGGGCGTAAGGGTGGAACGATGCATGGGCGGTACGATCGGTCCTTTGAAGACGCGAAGACAAGCTACAGACAATGAGCACACATCACATGCTGAGATAGGCACTTACCGAGTGACAGAAGTAGCTTCATTCTTGACAGGCAGAAAATCCATGCTGCTTTGGCGGTACAACGGGCGGCGTGGCTCGACGTCAGTGCGCATGACGGGTGCGTGGCGTTCAATGGCCTTTTGGACCGTCTTGCGCCGGCTGAGCTCGTGCAGCTTGACACGCGTGGCTCGAACTGAGTGCGGCCACTCGAGCGCAGTGCGGGACAGGGCTATGTTACGGGCCAGCTTGTCGAGCACGTTGGGCGGCGGAATGGCTCCAACGAATGGCGTCATGAGATGCGAGGGAATGTTGTCGAGCGTCTGTACACAATGAATACCAAGCCACCCTAGGTAAATGCACTGACTCACCCTCGAGAGAAGTTCGAGTTCTGCGTCTTTCCACTCCCAGGCAATCTCATTCGTGTCCACCGAGTTCCAACTGTCGATGCTCGAGCGGGGTGCTCTTTCCGACGCAATCGAGCTGCGGGTATGCGCACTCTCGAGCTTCGGAGGCCTGCGTGGAGTATGGGGCGACGCAACCGGAGTCGACGGCGACGCCTGGTCGAGGGCAGGATGAGGCAACACCAAGTGCAACAGACGGGGGCGACGGTGAGCGATGGTCATAGCAGTCAAGAAAAGATAAATTTAGAGTGAACAAAAGATAGAACAAATCGAATAATGGATCGAATCAGAGAGGCAGAAAATCGGGGGGAAATGGAAACGCTGGGGGTGGTCCAGTCAACCCCGCCGCCCGCAATCGCTTTTAATTAATGTTCGAATCGAACCAACATCCCACGTGACGCTGTACATCACACCACGTGACACGCGACTTGCACGCGTTTCAACTGTAGCCACCCCATGTCGGAGACTGAAGAGACTGTACTGCCCCCGTCGCTGCCGACGCCCCATGCGCCGCTCCTCAAGTCGTATACGTATCATTCGCCGAAGCCGACCGCTTCGGGAAAGTATGTTCTCGGTGTCGACGAAGCCGGTCGAGGGCCAGTCCTAGGCCCACTCGTCTATGGAATCGCGTACTGCTCGCTGGAATACTTGGATACCCTAAAAACAATGGGCTTTGCAGGTGAGCCAACTCACAACTCCTCCGACGTGACTAACACGCTACAGACTCCAAGGTCCTCAACCACTCCACTCGCGCCACCCTCCTCGAATCCCTCGCCTCGGACCCATCCAACCTCGCCTGGTCAGTCCGCGTCCTCGCACCCCAAGACATCTCCGCATCAATGCTTCGCCACCCCCCAACCAACCTCAACCAACAATCCCAAGCCGCAACCGTCACCCTCATAAGAGACGTCCTGGCCAGCGGAATCGACGTGGCCGAAATATACGTCGACGCCCTGGGTCCGAGCGTACCGTACCAAAAGTACTTGTCCGAGTTGTTCCCGACGGCCAAGGTGACGGTGTGTCCCAAGGCTGATTCGATTTATACGATTGTGAGCGCGGCGAGTATCGCGGCCAAGGTGACGAGGGATGCGTGGATTGAGAATTGGATGTTTGCCGAGCCGGGAGAGTGGGATGCAGCCATGGGCAGCGGGTATCCTTCAGGTGAGTTGTTGGATCAATCTGGCTGGGATCCGACTAATCGTGTGTTTAGACCCGAATACGAAAGCTTGGTTGAAGAATATTTGTGAACCCACGTTTGGGTTCCCGAGTATCGTTCGATTCAGTTGGGGTACTTCAAAGACGGCGTTGGAAAACAACGGGCATGCTGTTACGTGGTAAGTTTAGACAAGATTTTCAACATGCTATTCGCCCCTAATGATTATGTTGCGTTTAGGACGGACGAAAACCAGGCCTCGCTTTCAAAAGCGTTCAGTACCGTCCAGGGACTCGACAAGGGACGGCCCGCTTTTGCGAAAGACCTTGCCGTGCATAGCGTAGCTAGCCTGTAAACACTTGCTTGGATTCTATATTGGGTCGACAACACATTTATAAGTTATACAGCATTAGTCAGAATGTACCCGAGTATAATACGTAATACAAATTTGACTCTCATTGAGAGTGCCAACGCCTTACTGTACTACAGACTCGATACCAATCTGACGCGACGGTACTGCAACACACCCACTCCTGCAATGAGTCCAACGAATCTCACCCCAGTGACGACGCTGATCAATTTGTCCCGGTGCGAAACATGTGAGATTCCTTCCATCTCGGTTCCGCAATCTCATTACATTCGTTAGGAACATGGATGGGCATGATGTCATTCATTCACCAGATGCAGTCCCTCTTCTTCGCCATTTCATTTGCGGAGGATCAAAGGCTAATGGGTGTTGTGCATGTATGCGCCCGCACTGAGCGCTTGCGGTTTCCATCACCGGGCGTAAACTCCTGGTCTAGTTCACTAGTACTTTGATGCTGTGCTTAGCACCAAACGCGAACGAGATCTGACACGCTGATCAGCATGGGCCAATTCGGCTTACCCCAAGACATGTGGGGCGAGCAGCATGCTCGCAGTGTTGGTGTCACACAAACTCCACAGTCCACCTTCGCATTGCCCTACAATTCTCACTTCTACGCCCGACCGATGTATACAAATTGTGAACTATATTCAATTGACACAATTGAAAGAAGAGGGTGCCATGCGTGTATAGAACAAAGGCATTGTGTACAGATCAGGAAGCTTTCGTAACATGAAGCTCTGGCAGCCCAAATTCTGTCTCACTTAGGGCAGGTCTATTGTAAATCGCTCGAGTGGGGTTAGCCCATGACCTTAACCCAGGGTTATTGTTGGACTTCTGGGGGAGGGGCAAGGGTAACCGGGGCCACGCTACGCCCCTCAAGCATTGCCCGCACGCCCCGCTAAATCAATGTCAATCGGTGGCTATTTACCAGCAAACGGGCATATTGCTTACGCTCTTCCACTGTGGTAATTCTGCCAAGAACAACCCCCATCTTTGATCGTACTGGTTGGCGAGTTCCTCAATGTGAGTTTGACGCTCTGGATTCTGGAAATGCATCTCTAGCCACGGTGCATAGGGGTGGGAGAACGGCGTGCTGGTAAACGGCGTTGTAATCGTCCCAGCGGCATGCACACGTTTCATCAGTTCCCAGAGCATAAACGCATACCAATAGCACTGCGTTCTGAAGAGATCGTACTTGGGTTTGGAACTCGAAAGTGTATCTGCGAGGGTAAGGAGTTTCTCGATGGTAAAGGTTTTATCGGTGAATGTCATGCTGGCGATGCACTGGAACGGTTTTAGGCCGCGGCGTTTAGTCATAGCTTCAATGTCACCAGCTGCGGAGACGTAGCAACAATCGAGAGCTGGACACGACTTGGTCGGAATAATTCCGCCACTAGAGGATACAAAGTTCCCTCGAGCAATTGGGTCCGAAGAAGAATCTTCGTTGTCCGAGTCCCCCTGCAGGGCCCGTCGGTCATTTTCATTTAGGTCCTCTACGTCGTGAGGAGGGGTATCACGGTTGTCGAGGCGATTTAGTGAAGGCACTCGATCGATGATGATAGTATTCTGTCGGTTCGAGGTATCGTCCTTCACTACAAAAACCAGAAACTCGTGCTGAGCCTCGATGGTCCGTTTGCAGTACTTGGCCGAGGAGACGTAAATATGACCTATGCCATCAACAGCATCTCGATCTTCGTAAATCGTCGTCAAAAGTACCTCGGGTGGGTATCCAATGTCAAAGGGACGTCTGCCCCCAGAGGTGACCGTAGGACGAGGAAAGATGAAGCGATTCTCAAACTCGTAAGGCATAGGGTCAAGGCCTACCCAGTGACGGACAAAACTAAGCAGAGAGGATAGGAGAGGCATGATAATATATCACTGATACGAGCCACACGTGCTGATATCGAGGTAAGGTAGAAGTTCCGGTTTGAGCAAGCCCAGTAACCAATATTTCAGATGGTCGGATATGGCACAACTGGCGCCGGCTATGTTACGTGGCGGCGCACAGAATGCGTTTGGCTGGGGATGCTCCTGCCCCAGCAACACAGCATGCAAGAAGTTGGTCGACGAGTAGAAGTATTGTCGTTCTGATGTCACTTGAGTTAAACCCCTGCTCCTTCCGGTTAGGACCGAGAATTCCCGGGCCTTCGGGCATTGGCAAAGAGACGGTCATAAGGCCCTGCTGCTTCCAGTCGGGTCGGTAGGTAAAGTCCCACTAGGATTCCCAATCTCTTGTTGAAATCCTGCGACTAGGGCGCCGCTATTGTTTATACCAATGTGACAGTTTCCATGGTGGCATCGGCCCTTATCAACTTCGTCTACGATACCCAATCGTTCAGCCTGGCTAGTCAGCAAGTTGCCACCTGCTTCCCAGCAAACATACACGCACATATTATCATTGCAGGTAGCTACAATCTCCGCTTCAGCATTATTCCCTATATAGTCATGAACAACCGAGCCGCGTTAGAGTTGGTAGATAGGGTTATAGTCAACAATGCGCACGCATTTCTGTTACTACTTTATGCCTGCGGTTCAACTAGATAGCTCGTTGCGGCCTATTGCCGGGCATGTGTGCATTGGCGGCCGTGCAGCATTGCCGTTCTGAGCCCAGCACGTCGGCTTCCAGGTCAAATTACTGCTGGTAGAGCTAATGAGGGGTAGTATGGACTTGGCGTTGTCCGTTAAACAAGCATACATAAAAGTTATAACTCGAGGCAGGTGAGCAAAGTTTCACAAAACAACGGGGTAACTGCCGGTGGATTTGGATCAAGGTAGAACTCCGGTCTGGGCTCCACCACGTATCACGTGTGTAAGAACCAGACCGAGGGTCGAGGACCAGAGTCAAAACGCCACCGGAAACCGGGGTACTATAAAGTGATGAGTTAGTCTAGTCCCCCGTTCAGCCATTTGACGGATTCTACACTTCATCCGCAAATGAGTTTAGGAGAGCAAAAGATGCAAAAGAACCGGCCTGGTTTTGCGAGCGATATCCGCTGTGGAGCATGATGTATACGCGTATTCAACCTGTTGACACCCCTCGCGTCCTTGCTCATTGGTTTGGTAACTCCTTGTGAATCGACGTAGTTCGTGCCAACTCTCTATGGTATTGCTTTATGGACCACGTAGGTCATTCAAACTTACTTTCAAGTAGAGCAACCACTGTGTTCTACCGGGTTCAACTAACCACCCTAGTTCACGATATTACTGGCCAACCAGGCAAGCTGTGAGCCGAAAGAATTGCTCAGAAACTCGGGCTTTCCTCAAGCGGAGTCGCGAGCCTTGCGTCTTTGCAACTGAGTGGTATGTGCACGATAACACCCTAAGCATGTGATTAAATGTAGACCAGCTTCGGCACCCTTTTGCTTCAGGCTATACCAACGCCAACGTACAATACCAGTGATCCAAAGAGGATCGAATCATAATCTCGTGTGGAAAATCCAACTTGGCTGACGGCGTGGGGGCCAAACAAAAGGCGGGATCTAAACCAAATAAGGGGGAATCGGTGATGTCATTTGCCTGTGTTGTAGTTTAATACCTGATTTAGTACCGCATACATCCAGGCAACGATTATCATGACTGCGTGCGCATATAAATCCATTTCTTTATTGTATTCGATCCAGGACCGGGTTGCGTCACTAGCTGGTGTCGAGGCCCAGCATTTGCATCATTGATATGACCTGTATATGACTTTCTGTAGTCGTGTCTATACGCCTCAGGGTCTGCTCCAGTAGGCCTACCTGTCTCCTTCTTGGTCAAGGACATGGCTTGTTGTCGCATGGTAGGAGTTCCCGATATTTTCTTAGATGCTGATACTACACGTGCCGGGACTTGCTCAAACTTGCCAAGGCAAGTACGGTTGTAATTCAATGCACTTCTACTTATGGAGGCTGATTGTTTTACTCGCGACAGTAATTTCAACAGGGTACAATTGCCGAGTGAATGTCCGATCTAGGCTAAGTCTTGTCATGACTTGTAAGGCTGAGGTATTGCCACAACATAATCACGCAAACCCAGAACATCGGATTTGGGGAGTGTAAATTGCTTACTGTAAGTGTTTCAACTTTTATCCGTGGAAGTGTTGACACATACTGTAAATGTAAGGTGGATGTGGATCGAATTGAGAATCAGTGCATTGGGGGCCACCACATAAAATAAAATAAAATAAACAGGGTATATTTGATAGGTTCCTTTGTATACGTTGATCAACAAGGAATATTATCTTTTATGTCCTAGTTGCTTGCCGGGTGCTATATCCGTCAACTGCTAACGGGTTCCAAGGGCGCTTGGACGACGGGGGCGTTGGTGTGTCTATTTATCATGGCTTGCATGGCTTTAACGCCTTGCTGGGTAGACAGATGGAAGCCGTCATGTTAGCATTTGCCTGCATGATATTTTACTAACTTACGCTCTGCCATCGTGGCAACTCCCTGCAGAATGTGTCCCATCTTTTTTCATATTCGGGGACGAGCAACTCTAGCTCCGCCTGGCGTTCGGATCCTTGGGGTTGTCTGACAAGCCATGGTGCGAGTCGGTTGGCTCCTTGTCGAACATTCCCGTTGTTGTTGTCAAATGTTGTGGCTTTACCGGTGACGCGTTGCACCAACTCCCAGAGCATCAACGCGTACCAATAACACTGGGTTTTGAACAAGTCATAATGCGGTTTGTGAGCCGAGACCGTAGCTGCCATAATGAGCAGCTGTTCAAGGGTAAACGAATCATCATCGAATGTAAGTTCAGCCAGGCTGGAACATGCATCAAGGCCTAGGCGATGCGCCATGCCGTTGAAGCCCCCATACACCGAGATTCGACACATATCGACGGCGGGAAGGGGTGAGTTGCTAATGATAGAACCTTCACCAGAAGATATGATGTTACCGCGCACAGAGGTGCCTTGCGACGCGGATGAGTTTAGGGGGGAAAGCGAGTCACTTGTGGATTCCGAGTCTCCTTGTAGCGCGTGACGATCGTTCTCGGTCAGGTCATCAACATTGCGTGGAGGGCTGTCGCGATTGTCTAAGCGTCCGGACGAAGCGAATCGGTCGATGATTATGGTGTTGTACCGCTGTGGATTGGTATTGTCTTTAACTAGGAACACGAGGAACTCGTGTTGTGCTCCCTTTTTCTTCTTGCAGTAGGTAGCAGAAGAGACGAAGATATGACCTATCCCATCTACCGCATCACGGTCCTCGAGTATTATGTCCAGAAGATTCCGCGGAAGGTACTGAAAGTCGACATACGGCTCGTCTCGGGGGGGAGTCGCGGGGAAAATGAAGCGATTTCGGAATTCCATAGGTCTGCTGGCGGCTGCTCTGGTGCCAGTCAAGTAGCGGATGAGTTTACCGAGCAGATAGATAGGAGAGGGCATGACGAAAGTAATACACGATAAAGATCACACGTGTTGATGTCCAGAAATGTCGAGCGCTCTAGTCCAAGTGAGCCTAGTGACCAGCGTTCGAATGTACAGGAAGTAACTGAGAATTGCCAATACACTTGCCACCCCAACACCTTGTTCCGAGTGCTATACGAGGCAATGGCGTACTTGGGCAAGTATTTAACCAAGGAGCCGGATGTAACAGCGAGGTGTTACCCTGAGAATGGTGCCGATTGTTTGCTTCGTTGGAAGCATTCTGTTCAATTGTTAACGTATCTCAATTAAAGGAGCACAGCCTCACCTAGTCCAGATCAAGAAGCCGGACGGTATCTTCAGACAACATGTGAGCGCAATAAGGGAAAGTCGTTGTATGTAATTTGGTATAGGGACTCGCATTAGTTTGTTGGAGAGAGAACGGGACTCACTTTGAGTATTCTGTTCTGTAGCTTTGAGCCTAATTCACTCCTGTCAGGTTCTGTAACATCATACAGGTTCAGGGCATATCTAAGACGCAGTGCGCGGAGGCATTAGATATGTTACTCGGCCGCAGGACTGACGGCGTCCGTGCTTTACAGTATCCTTGCTCACGTGATTACGTCCTATTACTCTCTTACTACGACATTCGTGCTGGTGGTCCGCCCGCGCGCACAGCGCGCCTCTGTGTTGCCTTCCACGAGACAAGATTTTTGTCCCACCCACCCATCATCTTGCATCGAGACCTGGTTTGCCGCCCACCCGCGAGTGTTCGGCCCGGCCTTTCATCCGCACATCACCTCGGTGATCCTGCGGATCCCCCACCGTCACCGCGTTCCAGTCTCGACTCCTATCCAGATGTATATGTTACTATGTTTATATATATCTCCCTATTTCCCTTGTCACTCCTTCGATGCACGGATGGAGCCTCGAAGGCTGAGTTCTTAATGGATGATGGTTCTGGTGATGGGTTACGAGTCAGTGTTTCTCATATATCGACACGCTCGCTCACTGCGTCTAATCGGGGAAAGGAAATTTGTGCGAACTAATGTAATTCGGAAACCTACCATACTGGAGACAGTGGTCGATATGGGGTAGGGGTACGCCTACTCATTTTCTCGCATTAACGCTTCAAGTTCGGTGGATGGAGTACAACGGAAGTCGGTCAATTGGATCCAAGGCTACACTTGCTATAAGATCCGCGGTCGTTCCATATTGAGCATATTCCTGTGGGTACCCATTTTACCCGTCCCTCACACTCCGTACCTAGCTATGTGATTTGATCTGTTGACTGAAGTCCCGGCACTTATTCGCAAAAGTAGTTTTTCTACATATCTATCTTGATATACGAAGGGCAACACTTGTGTAGAGAGCTATTTGACGAATTGACTAATTTTCAAAGTAAGAGACCTTCACAACCAAAGCATTAGGTAGCGCATATACTTCGAAATCCATGGCACGAACATGGCTTGGAAGCTCACGAACACGTAAATTCAAACATAGCAGTGGTTCACTCATCTCAATCATGTGAATTCGTTAAAGTTTTACTCGCATCGTTAGACGCAATACGACTCCGAGGCTAAAACGTTATGCAGTAGTGCGTGTATGCTGAAAGAGAAAGCGGTGGCGGGTGGCTTTACCAAATACGCACGGTTTCACGGGAGGCTTACTGTAAGAGGATATGGCTTGAGGATCAGGAGGGTGTAAGTGATTTCCTCATGAAAGCCTTTGACTGGTCGCAATTGACGAATGGTGCTTTTATGAGTCTACATGCTTTAGTGAATTACCTTGTTGGTCTGTGTATAGTTTCTTGGAATCAAGATCGGCAGGCATAACGTGTGATAGCATCCGAACGAAAAATCGTCAAGCAATTGATTTTTAGTACAAACACAGGGGGACGCTTGCAGAGAAGTCCCATGTGGGTCGCGCCTTGGTCGATTGGCGCGAACGTCGGCCAAATCAGCTATGTTCTTTGGCCGGTTCGGAGAAGGAAGCCTCAGTGTCAGGCCCAACGTTTTGATGCATATTGGGAGTTATAACATCTTCCTGAATTACATAGTACCTTTAGCTCCCGGTCGCGTTGACGGTCAGAGGTACAACTCACGACTCGCC
Organism: Ceratobasidium sp. AG-K; assembly: GCA_037039685.1. NCBI lineage: Eukaryota > Fungi > Basidiomycota > Agaricomycetes > Cantharellales > Ceratobasidiaceae > Ceratobasidium > Ceratobasidium sp. AG-K. The sequence continues at coordinate 1,554,571 of JAWNGF010000002.1, forward strand.
AGTTTGGCAGATCCTCAACGAATGCATTCCATCCGGTTTTATATTTTTGTATTAATTCTTTGATTCCCTCTTGATGCTCACTTCCGTTGAAGCGAACTTCAAGTCCTGGCGCAAGCGGATGAGTTGCTGGCCGTATATCGGTAAACTTCATAAAGTTCTGTATATCGCCCTCATGTATCTCCTGACGCCTCACCAATTTCCACAGTGAGAGCGCATACCAGTAACACTGGGCGTAGATTAGATGGTAGTTTGGGTTATGTTTCGATACTGTATCCGCAAGAACGAGTAGCTTCTCAAGGGTAAACAATTCGCCAGTAAACTCCATGCTTGCTATACATTTGAATGGATAAAGGTGCTGTCGTTGTGCCTGGGCTCGCTAATCGCCGTTGTAAGCCGCAGAAACGTGGCACACATCAGAAGCTGGATAAGGTTCGATTTTGGACTTGCTCGAAGCCAACATGTCGTAGGCGGGGTTTTGGTACACAGACCGAAGAACGCTCCAAACGAACGCTGCTGGCCTTGTCAGCGACGATTACAAGATACCGCCTCGCTCGCCGTGGACGTCACCAATTCGCAAAGGCCAATCAAGGCCGCAAATGGAAACCAGAATCGAATCACGTGGTGATCTGCACACCGGGCCAGTCGATACCCGGTAAATAGGTGACAGTTTGTCATTTACGATTACTGAGCTACATGGCCATCAATCTCGGGCGAGCGGCGGTGGTTAGACATGTAGCGCGATCCATCGCCCCATGTGTGGAGGTACCGGTTGCGCGATACGCACCGCCGGCCTCTATAAAAGGGTTCCGCCGGAAGACGGTGTCATCCAATTCCTTCCTCCGCCTGAACTATTTGAAGACGCCTACCCGCCACCAAGCTTTCCATACCACGAGTACCGCAACCACGATGGCTACGTTTTACGATCTCAAAGTCGGTCTATGCTCGCAGTTTGCCATTCATACCCGCACCAATACTTACTTTGACCCAGGCTGCTACTCCCCGCGGCGAATATCCATTCGAGGAGCTCAAGGGGAAGGTTGTTCTCATCGTCAACGTGGCATCCCAATGGTAAGACCTTCGGTTTGACCTGTCCAAGCGTAGATTGCTCATGACACGCCCACAATAGTGGCTTCACTCCTCAATACACCGGGCTCGAGGCGCTGTACAAGAAGTATAAAGACAGGGGACTTGTTATCCTGGGATTCCCCAGCAACCAGTTTGGAGGACAGGAGCCTGGTACCGATGAGCAGATCGCCGAGGTCAGTGTCCCCCTGGATGCTTCGCATAGTGCCACTCACGAGCAATGGCGTTTAGTTTTGTCAACTGAACCACGGTGTGAGCTTTCCCCTTATGACCAAATCTGACGTCAACGGAGATAGCACAAATGAGGTACGCACCCTCTATGCGGTTGGCTAGTGGCGTGTCTGATATTCTATTCCCAATCAGGTCTATAAGTACCTCAAGAGTCAAAAGTCTGGCATCCTTGGTCTCACACGCATCAAATGGAACTTTGAGGCAAGTTCGATTTCAACAACGATACGTACCTGGCGACTAACACGCAATGTTCGTAGAAATTCTTGATTGATCGCCAAGGCAAAGTTGTTGGCCGCTGGGCATCAACTACAAAGCCCGAGTCGCTCGAAGCTGAGATCGAGAAGCTCTTATGAGTTTCTAAGAAATTGAGTGGGGCGGGCATGTAGTAGAGCCCAAGCACAGCGATGATGCGCAAATTATAGTTGCCGGTTTTGTAATACCCATTTGAGTGAATCGATGTGCTTTGGACAGAGCTTACTCCTGGATATGATATGATTTGTCACAGTGTTGAAAAATCTTACGAAGGGTGCCGTTCGAACCTATGCCAGAGCCACGCAGGTCCACTTGTAGCTCGGCAATCGGAGTACACACCGATAATGTCTAGCATAGCATAGAGAGGCAACTCGCTTAAATGAAGTCGTAATTACAGAGCCTGTGCAGGGTTTCGGCGTGCTTCCAACTCCTGTGATACCAAGAACGTCAATTCCTGGGCAGTTTGCTGATATAGCGATTGTACCGGCATACCTTGCGCTTTTGTGCAATCAATACCGTCTGTCGTTCCTCAACACCGACCAGCCAGTATCCAAGCGCTCCGAAAGCTCCTCCCGACAAAAGATATGCACCGGGTGCTATACCAGATAGCCTTGTCAGAAAAATGTTTGTGAGGGACATGCATGGGGAGCATACTTTGGAAGAGATTGCGTTTCTGGATCCCGAGCTGCCAGGCACGCGCAGCTATACCAAACGCACCAAAGCCTAGAACGTTTGCGAGGACAGTCATGAATGAGGCGGGGTTGGAATGGGAGTGATGTGAGTGGTGGGACCTGTTTGACCGCTGAGCGCTTGTCCACTGGCGTGTGAACGGCGCTTGGCAATCCTGTTCTGTGTGTTCGACCACCATGTCTAGAATGACGAGTATGCCTGTGCCTTGATGATGCCCGACTCGAGTGGAGTATGAAAGCTATACAATCTCTTGTCAAATCTGTCACCAGAATTACGATCCGTCTCGTTCTCGCAACGAAAAAGAAGACAGAGGCGGGACCCGCGCGAAAGCTGTTCCTGCTCCTTAGGATTATTGAAACATCATTCTGCCTTTCTAGGAGCTATCGCGTGGTTTTCTGAGAGTGCCGGACGCCGATACCTGTGGCGATACTGGGATGAGCGAGTACTTTTGCTCAGCGAGTCTGGAAATTGGAAAGGCTCCCTCTTCCCTCCTCTCACTCAAGGGCTGTCATATAACAAGGCCGGACCGAACCGGATTACAGGAACTGGTCCTGGAAGTTTGAATTGATGTTAGCTTATTTGTGCTATGCAGGATAGGTTAGCCACTAGTGAGTTTGCCTTTCTAACTTCGCGTAAGAGCGCTAAAGTACATGTGATTTAAACACAAATGGACTAGGTTTTCGAGCCCTGTACCTTATTTGTGCAAGCATGCCCAAGGGGCGCATCGAGCGATGATTCTTAAGGTCGACACCAGGGCAGTTGTCTATTGGAGTGATATCAAACTTTTGACCAGTCTCGGACACGCGCGCCACCTTTGCTACGCTCGCACATGGCTGTGGTGGTAATTATACCGTATTGTCTATATTGTCTAATTTGTGCCCTCCCCGCCTCGTTCTCGCTCCCCTGATCGAAGATCGGCTTCTTTTGCGAAGCCTTCCATGCCAACCTGTGACGAGGTCCCCAAGTACACCGCAGAGATGGGCATGCTCAGCTCTTGCGCTTGATTGATCCGCCCCCGCCGACTTATATATAAAAAGGGCAAAATGCATGTGGCTTTCAGCAGTTCCTTCGACGCCAACACCCACGCAGGACTTGGTTCTTTCTCTTCTTACTTTATATGCCGTCGATTTCTTTTTCTCGCGGTCGTTGGGAGAATTGGCGTCCCCGTACTGGCCAGCACCCAACCGACGCACTTGAAAATTGGGCAGCTGCAGCTCATGCTCACGTCGATTGGGTAATGACGACCAACCGACGACCTGACAACGTCGCTGTTCACGTCGCCACGCCGTACTGTCAGTACATTTCGGCCTTTGATGTAACTGGCAACAGTGACTAACACAATCTTAGTGACCTCTGTTGAGCGCCAGTCCATTTCGGATTATCAAGGCTATACTCTCGAGTTCCCATGCGCCAATCAAGCTCAAGAAGATTATTACCGGCAGCACGAAACCCAGAAATGGAGGGATACTCACCCAGAGTACGAATTTATTGAGTCATGGACTCAGGGACGACGTGATGAATTGGGTCGATACATGATCTCAATAGTGGGTCAGTAGCGTTTGGTCGTGTCATATTCTTTTTGACTGACGCGCGGCCAAAGTTTGTTATAGGTTAAACTACTGCCCTATTCAGAGCTGTTCGGGCGAGGGTTCAAGTGTGCGGGCTGCCAGGAGCGTCTCGGCTGGCAAGCTACTCGCGAGCAGGCACTGCGTACGTCTCAAATCTCAAGTCAAACTTTGGTTAAGCTAATCTCTTAAATCGCTAGATGTTTTATCGCCCGAACTAAGTCACCATGTTTTGCGGGTGTGATGAGCACTCATCCTTATATTTCGCTTAAATTCTGCACTCGTTTGATTCTTGGATCCTTCAGTTGTCGTTTCGTATGGTATCTCTGGTCCGTCTTAACTCTGTTTGGGGTGTTTCTCTATTTCTGCACCATCGTACCTTTGCGTTCCTATACCCCATACCCCTATACTTTTCTATACACCCACACAGCATTATACGCTAATATTTCTAGATATCTTCATACCCCCATATACCCTCAAGCCCCATATACCTTTATGCGCCCATATTTCTATGTACCCGAACTATATGCCTACCTTAACTCCCATGTACCCCGAGTCACTTGATGTAGGTTTCTATTCCAGCAACGCTGAAGCCGCGCTTGGCTGTTCCTTTCCTTGCCCTCCTTCACAAATCACGCTCACTCGTGCATCTCAGGAGCTTTGCCACTACTATCGTGTCGGTATTCTAGCTGCCTTGGCTCAGTGAATAGGCTTGCTGGCTGGATGTGCTTGCACCTGTCCGATATAGTCTTTTTGCAATTCGTTCTTGCAGTAAATCCCTACAAAGAAATTTGTCTGAGACACATAGCGTACTCTTATGACCTGTGTGACTCAAGCAGGGGAGAGGCAGTGGAGCAAAAAACAAAGGCGCTCAAACTGCCTTCACCATTGGCAAATACGATTCGTGTATGCGCAGCTTAGAACTACTGACTCTGAGTCAATTTACCCTTCGAGGTCTAGTGATGAGCCTGTATTTCATATTGATATACGCTGTATATTCCAGTTCTAATGAATCGATCCACCACTTCTAGCCAAACGATGGACGTATTTCATAGACTTGCCAGTCGATGTGACTTTTTTGTGCTAGCCGGCTCATGGTCATGTCACAGATATTTGATCTGGCCCACTCTTTACTCGTCGATCCCGCAATTCCCGGCCCCTCCTCGCCCGTAATGCATTCTTTGCCATGGGCCCCATTGAGCTAATCACCTCACCCGAATGGCTCGATAATACACAAACTGAATTATTCAGGCGTTTTACGGTAAGCTGTGCGCAAGGTTCAATTACAACCGATGTTATCTTTGTTCATGAACCGTCCGGAGTCATTGCCGCTAGAACGATGCCCGGCCGCGGTTGGTGTCAGTACTTCATGCTTCTAGTCCGTGACACAGCCGCAAGATGGGCAAAGCCTAGTACCAAGATAGGGTATAAAATCTAAGCTTTCATTGCTGCATCGGATACTCATTCCACTTTCTGTGTCGCCAATACTCGTTCCTTACCGAAATTCACCAGTCATGTCTACCGACTACACTTTTCCGTGGGGGACGTCGGGCCGTTTGGCGCCCCAAGCCTGGCCAACATTCAAGTGGAGCCCTCGCCAATTGGAAGGATCAAGCCGGCCATGTTGGTGATATCTCCTGGGATGAGACCTGCGATCGTTTGACTAGTAATATAGTGGTTCATGCTACGCCTTACTGTGAGCGCATATATGTCATTATACTCGCAATAGATGGTACTAATGCCTGTACCGAGTGAGCTGTATGAGGTGTCGCCCACTTTTAGATCACATTGGTCGTACCGTCATATTTATTTGCACCAATCAACACCAGGTCGACCTCACATCCGCACACTGGCTTGCGGATTGGCAAATCCGAAACTCGGGTTGCGAATACATCCAACACTGGTCTGATTTTGCATGGAACGGACAACAAGTCCTCGTCTGGATTATGGGTAAGCATAGCACAACGCCTATTTCTGAGATTACCCCTGGTTGAATTATGATAAGAAGTTCACTACAAGCTGAATTACTTGCACCTCCAAGGCTGCACTGGAGTTGGTCGTGATCGGCGAGCAGCAAGAGCTGAAGCTACTCGAAGACTCCTACTCAGTGGCCAGTGTGTAGGCGCTCTTTGTAATAAACACACATCCTTCTGGTGGCGTTGGCTGACAGAATTGGCCCGACAGATAATTAAGCTTCGTTGATTCTACCATCGAATTTCCTCATGCAGCCTTCACCCTCTCTTTCCCCATTCACCCTGTATTGTCAACGAACCCTGACGTCTTTTACACCCCCATATTTTCGAAACGGGTCACTCTCCACCCCAATACTGCTACTCGCGGTTCAAACGCAACCTATATTAGCTTAGGGGCTGCTTCAAATATTACCGGTACATCTCAGTCTTGAGCTCGTTGGCATTCCTTGCGCTACCCTCATTATCATTGCCTCTAGGTCGTTGTATTGGGCGATTGATCTTTGACCGACAGTACAGTGCAATTATTATGGGCGGTGGCCTATATTTGCAAGCCATAACGGCGACTACAGGCGTACCGATAGACTAGACAAACTCCCATGCAGAGTATGGAGTCACCTGCATTCGTCAAACGAAATGTGGAAACGGCTATATCCCGGTTACGTCGAGAAGGTCGTTCCGGGGACTGTACATATCCAAGGTTGCTGTGAACGTTCTCCCTTCTGTGGCCCCAAGACGATGCCGTTCTCGGATGCCCCCAGGAAGATATTGTCAACCTCTCGCACATCCAGTTCAGCAAGTACCTTTTCTATCCCTGATTCCGGCACAACACTGAGAGTAATGGTCGCAGTGCTTTGTGAGACCGGGAATCCTACCGATGACGGATTGTTCGGCGACTCAATGACAACAAACTGCGCGCATATTCAAATCACGCAACGCCAATCATCATTGATAAACGGGACCTACTTGTACCTGTGCGCCAATTTGGGGGCCCTCGACTGCGTCAAGCAAGATTGACCCTTTGGAAGGACCACCAGCAGTAACTTTATACATTCGACTGTACTTTTGAATCGGCGATTGGTATGTTGGCGAAGCTTTGGGGCCAAGCACCGCAAGGTATATGTCCTGGTCTTTGTGCAGTGGACCACTTGTTTTCATGGCAGAGAGTAAGCTTTCAACTGGGTTGCCATTATCAAGGGTTTCGACCATGTTCGTTTGTGCTCTGTTGATTGTCAACAAAGTATGTGTCGAATGTTGTTGGCATACGTACCGAGTCACTTTCATCGTCGCAGAAACAGCGCGTACGTTATTAAAGTTGATGCTCGTCAGGTACGCTTTGGAGTCGAACAATGCGAGCCCAACTGCCCCATCAGAGAATATGCTCGACCCCTTGAAAAGCGTGAACGGGCGGCCCGTAATAAATGGGGTCGAGCTCCCGATCATCCCCAACTAAATGCCAATTAGCGGGATATCAGACCCAATTCAGACGAGCAGTGCAAACCTGGCTTGAAGATGGAAAATACCGTTGAAGGGAATTTAACAACCCCTCGGGCGCACCATCACTCAAATAGAAAAATGAAGAAATATCAAAACTATTACTAACATTCGTACACGCGAATGTAAATACATGCAGGATCTAGGGCGAGATACTACACACCGAATGTGTTGTAGATCAGGAGGAAGCTCGAGTGATCCACTCTCGCTGAGAGCGTCGTTCCAATTTACATTACCACCTAACAGTGCTTGGTTCAACCGGGCCTCGGATGCTTCGTCTCCGCGAGTGGGAGGACGATATGTTCTGATGCGGCCAACTTCGGCTTGAGGAACACCCGGGATGGTGGATCGAAATGGGATGCATGACGTTGATGGGTACGATGCAATCGCCAATTGCACTCCCTTGTATGGAGAGGCTGTCAGTGCACCAACTGAATTAGGTAGTGCGGTCAGGTAGGCAACAGCGTCTTCCAAGCTGTCAACCCGCGCCGAGAGAGCAAACAGGTTCACGCTATTAGAAGGAAAAGTTAGCGTCTGGCTCAAGTGCCGAAGAAGGGATCGGGTTGTCGGAGCAATATATGTTTTAAGAGTCGGAAGTGCCATAGTTACAACCTAGGAAGTATATTCGGTTCGTCAGTCACTATGATCACCATTTATGCATTGAAGTAAAGTGTCAGAGGTGTTTATAAGGTAGCGTGATATTTTCTACACGGCGATGGGCTCCATCACCAAGACGTTCAAGCCAAATGCCTCACAAGCATCATACTAAACAAGCTCAGAAGCAGGACCGAAACTTACCTCAAGTGGACGCAAGATGAAGAGAAATTTTTGATGGGTGGCTTATGTATGTCTAGTAAGCGCTGACAGGGACTTTGCAAATGGCGAGGGCGAAGCGCCTTTACAACGCCACCCTATCTCAACCCATGGAGGCTCCGCTTCCAGGAACAACCGCAACAACTCCATTCAATCCTAATCAGGCCCGAAGTTCTGTCACGTCTCTCCTGTTAATCAGTATTGTTTTATTTCTCCTTAGTGGCGATGACCCATCTGTACAAACCCAACAAGGTTCGGCTATTCGCCAGTGAGAAGCCCAGGATGTAACATATCATACACTGCAGAGGATTCACTACGATCCCTCCGATATCAACAGAGCAACTACACAGCGTGGCTAAATGGAACCACATCCAATTTTACTCTAGTGAGCGCCCGTTTGACGCCCCCCTCCGCCTCGTTGGACCCTGATATTATTAACCAGGAGAATACCACCAACCTCACCTTGCCAATAGTCGATGTCCTCCTACCAAAGCATCCTTCAGTGGACATTTCCAAAGCTTCTTACTATACGAACATTACTGGATTTGTCAATGGGCCAGCCTCATTCTACAACCTCACCGATCCATCATCAACTAATCTTACTTGGAACTGGAACGAGACTGCAGGCCCACTCGTTGCATCCCTAAACCAGACCAAAGTTCAATCTCAGCTTGGTGAATTTAACTGGACGGGCATCGACAAAATAGCTGGAAATGTTCGGGAACTTAAAATCAACGAGAGCACTCCATTCTCGTTTTTGGTTGTGAGTAAAGCAATCTCTGGTAATCGTAACCGACTTATTCTCGGATATAGGGTCATATAGATTTTGTCAACACCAAAGACGATGTTCTTGTGAATTATCAACTAGAGGGAATACATTTTTTCGAGGACGGTACAATCTATGGGCTTATGGAGCCGCGGGGGTGCGTTGATCGTACCAACAATATTTCTACCTTAACTTAGGTTATGTCACAGATTTGAGCCTGACCTGCGACAACTAACGCCGCTGGTTCCTGTGACTCTCCAGAACTTGACTGCCCATGCGGTCAAGGACGAGATCGACCGTCAAATCCACGTATTACAAGAGAGGATCAGCAATCCTGGATCAAGCGGACAAACAGAGGGTATGCCACTATCGAAAAAACTAAGACAAACTAACAACCCTGCGGTATTAGACAAGAATTCGATCACTACTTGCTCCTTCCAGCTCCATGGCCAGATTAAATCTGCTGATTTTCCTACCTACTTGATGCAGGAACTTGAGAGGGAGACAGAGGAACCCACTGGGGTTAGAACGGTGTCTCGCCCACCGTTGAAACTCAGCGGTCTTATCCTTAGTCCAGATTGTGCTGTCGCGCTCACTTTTAACGATGCTATTGGTATGCAGTGAGTATGTTCAAACGCTTGCGATGGCACATGAGCTAATGATGACTAGAGCAACTATATTCTGGCAAAAGGCAACTACCTGTAAGCCTTCTCGAACGTGATTTTGAGCAAGGGTTAATTAACATATTTCATAGATTCCTTCGTGGCATCAATATGCTACTTTGTTATGCTCAAATTGATCGTTCGACAAATGGAGATGTCCCGTACCCCTTCAGCCGTAGCCAAGATCTCAAGGTGGACATTCGCATCCCAGGCCATCGCGGACGCATATTCATTTGTTGGGGTACGTATTTGGTTTCCGGTGTATCGCTTGAGGCTTACGGTAGCGAGCATAGCATGTAACCGTTGGAATTGTATCGGAAAGTCGATCGTCGCTCTCCATTATAGCTCCTGGATTCTTGGCCGCCACACTTTTTCTAGTCTTTGAAGTGGTATGTGCTTACTTCATCCTTGAATCCAACTGACCCGTATGTTTCAAGCGTTTCTCGATGCTCATCCACCAAATACAAGGCCCCGAGGACGCGGTGATGCGAGCGCCCATTACGCCAGCTACACCTGCGCCAGTCACGGACGCTGCGGTACCATCTGAACAGCCAGCAACTACCCCAGTGCCAACCCCTACTACGCCGTCTGACCGAATGGTACGAATTAGACGCGCAATCGACACAATTCGATCGTTTGCGGATAGTATGACCGACCCTGACTCCAAATTCTGTAAGTCCCCGGCCCAGTTAAGGAATACCTCAGGTTGACCATCAGGATAGGGATTATGATATTGTTCGCCTTTTTGTTCCTAGTTCAAATTACGGTCTCGCCACGCCTGGTCTTGTATGCGATCGGGGCACTCTACTCGTTTTGGGTTCCTCAGATAATGCGGAATGTGAAGAGAGGTACACGCAAGGCCTTGCAGAAACGTTATGTGATCGGAACTACCCTCTGCCGATTATTCTTCCCTCTTTGTGAGTCATTTGATCCATCGATCATATCATTTTATACCTAAGTCTATCAGATATATTTGTGTGTCCAGGAAATATTCTATTTGCTGAACAACAGCGTGAGTCCACACGACAAAATTACAACTAACCTGACTGAACTCCATCACAAGCTTGGATTTGGCTTGTAGCCGCTTGGGCAATGTTGCAATGTGCCATCCTGGTAGGACAAGAGTATCTTGGCCCCAGTTTCTTTCTTCCCAAAGGAGTGAGTGGTCCCTAATTCATCTTGCACCCCAATTGATTCGCCCTTGTGCATTTCAAGCTTGTGGAAATCGAATTATACGATTGGCATCCCCCTATCGCACGCCCTGACGCGGAAGCCCCCAACCCATCGCTTGGGGACTGTGCAATTTGCATGGACAACATTATTCTCGACTCCCCCGATGCGAGCGGCGCAAAGGAGAGCTCATCACTCTTGGCAGGCGTGGGCATGGGTCCAAAATGCGTGTACGCCATTGCGCCGTGTCACCACATGTTTGTAAGTGGCGAGCGTTTGAGGTCTCTTGGTGCTCACTGGCCCCACTCTTCCAGCACACGAAATGCCTGGAGCAGTGGCTCGCCATCAAGGTCCGTACTTCTTCAACTTGTGGTCATCTGGGTACTGAGATGACACGGCGCATTAGAATATTTGCCCTCAGTGTCGAAGATCTTTACCGCCCTTGTAATGTCCCGGCCTATTCACTCCGCCTGCCGAATCTAGTATAAAATTTGAATGCACTTGCCCTTTACGATCTAACCATATTTTAAACTTCTTCCGGCTTGGTTCGCCCGATTCATACAATTGTTCAAGTGTTTGACTGCATCGGCCATAATCAGGCACTCTCACACATTTAGAGTATAGCTACAGTCCTAAACACAATTGGCCTGACACAATACGAATACATGTTACCCCTCCATTGTCCCACAGCACCTGATTCCACCCTATCACTCCGGCGAAGAGTCCAACATCAACAGATCCTGAGAGTTCAAGATTGTTCTGGTTTTAGCTTTTCGTGGCCGCTTGGTTAGGCTCTGGGCTTGTAGCGCGCCGTCGGCGTTTAATGGCCTCTTATTCAGGTTCCCGGTGAGGCAATCATGAGCGCCAGGTGATGACCGGCCCAGGGTGGAAACACGGACGGGATCAATGATTCCAGACCACGCAGAGACACCAAGCTCGGGAATTTGTTCACGGGTCGGCAAAATTCGTTTCGACTGGGTATTTTGAGCTGCTGTGGCAACTGCGTGTATGCTATCAATAGACCACATTCACGACAAGTACATGTACCCACCTGCCTCGTGACCCCTTTGGGTGATCAAGGGTTGCCTCTGTACGCTAAAAGGGGGAGAATCCGGAGTGGTAAAGTCTTCGAAGGCAGAACGAGCGCGTTGGAGAGTACCAAAGGTCCGGCTAATCACCGCCGAGGCTGTGGCAGTATGCTGAACCCTGCCCCCGAAAGGCATATTCTCCTCCTCAGACGGGGCCATTTCCTCGTCTGGGGCCGAAGATAGAGCTGTCGACTGTGTCTCGGTGACAAGTACACGACCAACCTGCGTGTTGATGCTATTTTTATCCAGAACCGCAGTAGTACCAGAGTTCTTGGCTGCATCTTGGGCATTAGTGTCGTCAGACCTCGCAGCCGCGAAGCTAGAGTTGGTGAGGGAATTAGTGGGACCACATGGCCGATCTGGCTGAGCTGTATTCGCGTGCCGGTTTAATGTACTCGAAGCGCCCCCTGTGTTTAATCGTGACGTCGGAAGGGTGAGGTTTGGGCTGTGAGCGTCTTCTTGAGGCGATTGTGGTCGTATGGTTTTCTCGAGTTCAACGCGTGCAGGATCCTTTGAGAGCGCCGCCGAGAGCATTCCATTCATCTCCTGTCGATGCAGTGACAAAGCAAGCGCCACAGCCTCTCGCTGAGCTTCCAAACCACGCGTAAAGTCACCTCGGAGGCGATCCAATCCAGCACTAGTAGCATCCCTCCACACCTCGCTGGCTCCCGCGACACGCTCCGAGAGCAAGACTCTGTGATCCTCGGAGATGCGCACAAACTCCAGTCGATGGTCTTGCGATGTTCGGAGCACGCCCTCCACCACTCTGTCGATCGCACTCACGGTTTGAATATGTGCGTTTTGGATCTCGGACGGGAGCGGAACTAGCGGGAGAAGCGCCGTGACGATATTGTGCAAGTTGAGCATGTTTTTCGTGTGCTACTCGTGTCGGTATCCTTCGTGACCTAAACCCGACGACGTACCATTTCACATTTTACGTCTAATTCTTTGATAACTTGAGTCTGTGCAACCAAGGCGACCTCCAAAGTCGAACAACGGTCCAAGACGGCTTCCAGACGGGATGTATGCGCGGCATTGGACTCGGCCACAGCCACGAGCGCCCGCTCCACTATTAATAGGCCCCACCGACAGAGAAGAGAAGCGCAAATGAGTCAACGACCGACCGAGTAGAAGAGAACCCCCCGCGACCAAGGAATTAATTTCTATTTTTACGCACCACGATCGCCCTCTGCGTTCTTCGCCTCCAATACCCGATCGACCCGATCCGAGAGCTGTTGCAATGCAGCTTGAGCGTCTCCGAGCATGAGCCGAATTGACACTGCGTTGCGATCCGAGGGTCCGGTGGCTGGCAACGTTGGTCCTTGGTGGTATTGATATTATTAGCATTTACGGGAGGGGGCTCAGCGGAAGGTGTCGGAAGGATATAGGACCACAAGCTGATCTTTTTTCGTCTGGTGTCCATTGTCGATCCGGCTTGAGTTGCCGGCCCGTGCTTGTCGGTTGCCGGCATGGCGGAACCGGTCGGCGGCGGAATGGGGTCCATTAGAGCAGATGTGGCGTTGACAAGGTACAATAACACACGATAAAGTTGCAATGTAATGTCAGGCGGCGTTGATGATGGTGATTGGAACGGCAAGTCCGCAGAGAGTGCCAGGCTCGGGCTCGACGGAATTTGCATCCGCGGGTCGGCCGTCGAGGGCGATCACCCGTTTTAGACGCACAGAGATTGATGCAAGAGGATTTACGGTCACGCGGACATAATAGAGTAGTGAAAGAACCCCAATAATTGAGCGCATGAGAGAAAGAGAACATAAGGTACATACAAAAAAAGATACACCAGAAGCAAGGCCTAGCCCGACTATAAACAATCAAGCAATACAACGCAGACGCGCAAGACGGACAGCAGACATAGCAAGGTGCAAAACGAGAGCCCCAACGAAAAGAATCAAAAAAGAAGAGGGATTTGCATAGGTGATGAGATTTAGGCGTCCAGCGGACCAAAGAGTTCCTGCTTGGACAGGCTGCGCTCGAGACTCTCGACACGCGCCAGTGCGTCATGAGCGGACACTGGAACTTCGAGAGCGTCGCACAGTTCTTGAATGATCGGCCGCAAGACCTCATTGAATGGCATCTATGAGGTCAATTTAGCCTTTGCGCATACACCCAGAATTCCCAACGTACCTTGCCAAACACCAGTTCCAGCGCATTTCCAAGTGCGACCATATCAACAGCTACGCTTGTGTCCCACGCGGCATCGTCGATTTCCCGAGATAGGTCATCGAGGGCGCGTGCAAGCTCCTCTTCCTCGTCTTCGTACTCCTCTTCCATCACGTGCTCGGAATCGTCCGAGCCCCCCACTTGATCGCCTGTGCCCCCTTTGAAAATACGCCTGACACGATGCAATCCCCCAAGAGCGGTAAAGTAGTATCGAACGGGGTAGTCTGCGCGTGTCCAGGCCACGCCGGGCAGGTCGTCTGAATCCATCGCAGGGGTGACAGGAGCCGAGGCAGATTTGCCGCTCGATTTGGGGGCAGGGGCCACGGGGGCCAGACCGACGTCCATCTGGATGTTGTGTGGTCTGACGGCCTCGGCGATATTGGTGATTTGGTTTTCGTGCAAAAACGCCACTCCCTGCTAAAGGTTAGGCTAAACGGAGTCAATAGTGATGAAACACTTGCCTCTAGAATTTGACGGACATAATCAAGTGCGTCGGCGAGATTTGCAAATGGCAGGCTCCACCAGTCCTGTAAACGCTCCGTGACGAGGGTGGCGCCTGCAAACTGGTTGGCCACGGTGTGCTCGCGAATGTGGACGACAGGGTGGGTGTGATTCCATGGATCGGCGCGAATGCGGTCGGCGTTGAGGTAGCGAGCAAGTGCTAGCTGGTGCCGGTGAGATTCCGACGTGCCGAGCCGACGCTGGTTGTGCATGGCCGGATAGTCTACCGGCGACACCGGGCGAGGCGGAGGCGCATCTCCCTGCGACAGAGCGGCGGCAAAACTAGTCGAGAACTAAAACACGCTTAGCGCTGAAATACAAATAATCAAATCGCCTACCTTGAGTGCTTTTGGGGTCTCGCAATGCTCGACACCGGCCAGGTCGCCCGCGTTGGACAGGCGCCGGGGCTGGCGGAAATAGTCGCTGAGGGAAGAGGAGCTCGACGCGCAGGGGGAGAGTGGGTCATCGTCGTCCAGTGGCTCGTCATCATCGAATAGCCCCTGTTCGTCGCAGTCCGAGTCGCAGTGCTCGTCGTACGAGCTGGCGTACGAGCCATAGCTTTTGTCGACGTAATCGAATCCCATACGCTCGAGGGGGGCACCGAAGCCAGCAGCGGCAGCATCGGGCAGAGTGCAGTCTGACGTAACGCTAATAGCGTCGTCGTCGCGCGGAATGGTGTACTCGACGCAGGCCATGGGGGGAATTACAGTGGCTCCAGACAGTGGCGGGGGATGATATACCAGTCTGAGCTCTATTGTTTGGGCTTGTTGGACATCAGCCGCCGGCCCCTGAGCTTCTAGCCATATCGAGCACAACTGTGTCAGCTCCACATCGCCCGTGTCCCTGCATAGCGCAAGTGCCTCACTTGACCTGACGTGTCCTTGTTCCGGATTCGCCATTAGCAAAAGTAGTCAAGCCAACCCTCTTCATTTCTCCAGCCTGTTCGTCTCATTCTGCCTTCCCCCGATTGCCTATGCCCGGCAATCACCACCGACGACCTACCGAGGTTATCACCACATGTAGTTACATGTTCCTCCCCGTCGACAGCGACCCTCACCGTGAGCGGCCACCGGCCATGGACTCCCACCAGCTGCTCACAGCTCCCAGTACTGTGGATCCTCCACCCAAACCGGCCTCATCATCGATACACGTGTCGATCTCACAGCGTCATGCACCAGTGCTATGGTTCGCCAAGCTCAGACGGATTTGGCTCACAGGACAAGACCATAGGGGTATCATCTCAAATCACATGCGTATTTACCTTCCCTACCTAAATTTATTATCCATTACGAATCAAAAGTTTATTTCGTATCATAATTTTTTGTGCAGCAACTAGAACGTGGGCATCCAGGGCGAAACAGGGGGGATACTCGTACTATTGTCGTCCATACCGGATCAGCTGATCCCAGCGCCATCGAACGACGCGAGCGTGCGAGCAATGCACCGGCGACGCCGCCGTAGCTTAAATCATATCACTGGTTCACCCGCATCGTCGCATTCCCATTTGTCGCCACACGGATAGACTAACCCAACATGTATTCCCCACACTTTAGCCTTTATCAGACCCGTCTTATGACGTCCTCATTCAGCGACGCGCTAACCAGAACTGAAGAGGGAGATAAGACCTAAAACGTCACCGTCCAATACCGCCCAAAAGTGCGGGGAAGGAACAGCGCAGGAACGCCGTCCACGTGAGCGATCGACTGCGGGGTCGACAACAGGGTGATGATCGGAGTTGACCTGCCATCGTGCATAAATAAACCCCGACTGAGAGGCATATCAAACGCCCGATTGCATAGCCAGAGGGCTATGGGTACGGCTAGGGCTAGGGCATGCCCGAAGCCATTGTATATAATGAAGATAGGGGCAACTTGACTCGAGCACATGAACTGATTCCGTCTCGAGGAGCGTATAATTCCATATCGTCGGTTGCTTCCGTGCGTGCCACATGTACGAGATTTTACCGGCACATTTTCGTTACCGAACGTAAACAAGGCCCGCAGCAGACTTCAACACTGCCCGTACCTTTCATGACAACCATTTGTCCGGTACATTTGATAATTCAATTACCGGTAACATCATTGGGAAATAGATTGGCGGCGCCAATGCAGTGCGAATAGTTGGTAACCAACGATTGTTTCTTCCCTACTTTTGACCATCCCACTCGTGCCCCATTCCACTCGTTTGTCTGGACTCTTATGTTACCCCCGTGGCACGATAACCGCAAGGCCCGAGAGGAACCGAGCCGAAGGCGAGTCTCAGTATGATCGACTGGGCTTGGCGTACTGAAACGGCGAGTTGCTAGGACACACGGATCTCGGATGGACGGCGGGGCTCACAACCGGTGAGTAGCACTCTACCGGAACTATTCATTTGTTTGATCATTCTAGTTTGATGAATATGGGGGTGAGCTGGCAAGGGATGCTCGGATCTGGCCGACCTATGTCAAAGAGGCCGAAAATTGGGATGAAGATATGGTTAATGGATGGAACAGGTGGGTTCTTTCCCCAACATCGTAACCGCTTGTCAATTTCGTCTCCAGGAGCCTAGATGTGATCCTCGGTACGTAGATACCATATCTGATCTACCAGTGGCTCACATCACGATAGTCTTCGTGAGTCGATTGTTTACCTTTAGACGTCTGACACAAACTTCGGCGAAATAGGCGGCGCTCTTTTCTGCCATCTCGACCGCGTGCGTGGGCTCTTCGCTCGGTGAAAATCTCTAATTTTATCCCCGCAGATTCGTGATTGAGAGTACCAAGAACCTCAAACGGGATCCGTCGGAATCCGCCGCAGCGACCTTGCATGAAGTGTCCACCCTCCTGCGCACCATGGCGCAAGGCCAGATCGTCAACTCGACTGTCAGCGAGACCACCGAGTATGTTCCCTCGTTGGCTGCGGTATATGTCAACGGGCTATGGTTCTTGTCTCTGAGTCTGAGCGTATGCGTCTCACTTGTCGCGATGCTCGCCAAACAGTGGTCATATTCTTACATGTCCGGCCGGACCGGTCAGCCGCACATTCAAGCCCGCCAGCGACAGCGCAGACTAGATGGGCTAGAACGATGGAAGCTGCCTGAAATTTTGGCCTTCTTGCCCACTCTGATGCATTTGTCACTTGGTACGTCCGTCGCTTGGCCGCTATCGTGATCTCACCCCCGCATAGTTTTATTTTTCGTGGGACTAACCATCTACCTCTGGGATATCCATATCGGCGTTGCAATTCCGGTCTTGGTCATTACGGTGGTCACGGTGATTTTTTACGCAGTGACGACAATTCTTCCCCTCAGTAATGCGTACTGTCCATACAATACCCCGCTATCACGTTTGATCTATAACCTGCTTTTGTCATTTGACCGTTGCGGATTCTTGGTCCCACAGTACGAGCCCGACTCTGCTCACGATCTTCGGGACGAAATAACCAGCCGGGCGCTCAGCTGGCTTATTACACATTCACAGGACGAACAATCGGTGGACTTGGCGCTACAAGCCATCGCTGGAGCCGATCCGCGTATGCCAGTTGAACCACTCATCAGGTCGAACGTCGTCACTCGACTGGCGGCGAGGTTCTCAGGCTGCTTCAGCGTGGACCCCAAGAGCGGACTTGCTCGGCTGAGTGTGCGGGGTTGGCGGAGGTAGCCTCACTCTATGGACGCTCATTGACATTTGTACTTTCGTATGCTCCCGATCAAGCTACCATCGCAAACGAACTAAAGGTTGCTACCGGCACCGCCGAGACAAGCGGCCGCTATTGATTGATGCGGGGTATAGGTGGTGAGTATGTTTATCTCCAAGGGGTTAGTGCCAACCATGTTTCAGTCTCAGGACCATCGAACTAGCGCGGGAAAATACCAATATTGCCGCGTATGGGCTGGCAAGCATGGCTATGTGGCGAGAGTTCTGGGCACGGGTCGGATGGCCATGGCCCGATTCTTACCTCACGAATGCGTCTAGTATGCTACAGGCGTACATGGATGGCAAGGTCTTATTGCACCCGTCAACGGTCGTTACGTTAGTCCAGGCGATGGGCGTCGACGCCGCTCGGTGGCTCGGTCCCCGATCCCCGCGAGCCCGAGGCGTAGTGGCGATGATAATCGTACAACTCTTAGCCCACCAGCCCTCGCAATCTGCACGATCTGCAATTGCGCTCACACTTGCCTCGTTCGAGTTGGCCATTCAAGACTATCCTGGCGGAATCGGCAAGCCGAGCGCCGAATCTCGAATGCGTCGCGCTCAAGAGGTTATTCGGATGTATGAATCGGGGGCATATCAACAGGAGGACGGTTCCAACGAGCTGTTGATGTTTGGTTTACTTGGTCTTTTGATCAACTTTAGGTCCTATCGCTTCGTAGACGAGCATATCGTGGCGATTGCGACTCGCCTTCAGGCAACTCTCAAGACAGATATTAACAATGCTTCACTCCCGTTTCTTCCACCTACCTTTGATCTCAACCAACACTTCGTTCACGCAATCCAATTCCAGTTAGCTCCTTTGTCTGCGACGAGGGCGTACCTCGTGGGCGAGGAAGCTAGGGCCGCGCTGCTTAACATACTCACGGTCACCTCACATCTCTGGGCGCACAACGAACAAGTCTATGTGATCCTGGCCAGGACGCTTTGCGACTCAGAGACAGAGACCCTACAGCGGAGCTGTCTGACCGCGATCAGCTCTCAATGGACGCATACACCTACCACCAAACTACTACGGGTCCTCTTTGACCAAGGAGCGTTTAGAAGGCTGATGAGCTTGATCGAGTCGAACCATCCTACCGTGTCCCCTATGGCCATGATCGCTTCATGGAAAATGGTTGCCAAAACTCTGGAGCTCACCGATGACGGCGCCTCTGAGCAAACAGACAGGCCTGTGTTTGATGCTCGACTTGCTCTCAAGTCGGTCAGGAATGATGGTCTGTTTTCGACTCTCGCTTCTCAGTTCAAACCTACAGACAACACCGAGGCTTCTATCGTTGGTCCTCATCACGTCGAAATGTGGTTTGAACCATTTGAAGCGCTCAGTCGTGAGTTCCCACATGAGATTGAGGAAAGCGATGTGCTCTCCCACATGGCCGAGTTTTACGAGTTGAATATAAAACGGGGTACCGCCAGGCCAGTAATGGCATCCGGGGAAAGCGAGTTATCTACAGCGGACAAGCTGAGAAGTTTGAGCATAGGCTGTAAAATTGAAACGCAATGGATAACTTGATCTTGGGTATGTGCACATTTTGATTTCTGGGTTGTTAACATGTAATATACTCGTCCTGCCGACGCTTATTTGTAGACTTATAGCTTTGGTTTTTTACTTTGTATATTGTTTGTCGGCCAATGTTTGTATACCCTTGGAAGTCATCCGGTAATCAAGGGCGCATACGTCACAATGTACGCCCGTATTTTGTCAGCCTCTCATTTCCAGAAGGACGCTTTGGGTTTGAAACTGAATATCACTTGACCTCCCACGAGATCCCCCATTTGGGCGCGACTATCATAGGGACCCATTTGAAACACTAGAGATACAAAAGTACGATCTGGCGCATCCGTCCGATACTTACCCTACTGATGAAGCGCAAGATCACATCCCATCGCAAATACACTTACCAATAGACCAGGTTGGACCAGGTTCTTAGGTGGACGGACGCTTGCATATAGGAGGCGCAAACTCACGCCATCAGCATGTCTGACAAACCTTCGCTCGAACTAAGTTTATTACGTCTTAAGATAAGGATTGATGGCCGCGTCGAGTCTCGACTGTGCGGGGACAGGAACATGGGATCAACTGTGGGGTAGGACAGTGGGTGAGGATCGGGAATGACGTTGGCATCGGAACCGGGGCGACAAATAAAGCCCGACCGAGGCTCTCCATCACGGAAACGGACAGTGACTGGCAGTACTTTACAATGCCTTACCAGTCACTGTGAAATTTCAGCAGGGGATACGAGTAATTTACAAGGGCATGCCAAGGCTTGGTAATTTCTCGACGTGCCTGATAATCTCATATCTGTCTGACAAAGTACGACCAGACTGCACCCAAGTTCGTGATGTCTTTGTGTACTCCATTGTGTCAGGTCACCATCATAAATAGCAATTATCCACCAAGATAACACTGGGATTCGGGTAATTGCATCGAATAACTGCTAGGGGAGAAGCGGCCTCAGAGTGTACTCATGAGTTGGTTTAGAGCAAAAACGTCCTTCATGTGCGTCGTCCATGACCTTAAATCGGCCCTACACAGTCAACTACTGAAACACTGATTTTCACTCCCAGGTTTACTTATACCGGTGGACCAAGTTGCTTACCGGGAAGCGTAAATTTGAAGGAAGAATAGACGTAATACTTTGCACGAAGGAAAACAGGGAAAAGTCCGAAATGGCGCATATGATGGGTGGGCAGGTCCGTGTCTGCCACGTCTAGTGTGGCTTTGGAACAACATACCGTCTTCGCTAGCGCATCAACAATTCCAGGAATCATAGAAATGAAATTAGCCCATCATACTGGACCCACTGCATACCTTGCGCCCCGGTGGATGGAAATCTATAGGCAGAGTCCACATCGATCCTCAGGATGTAGCCCATCCCCCGCCTGCCATCTCATATTTGAACATTGGTGTCAACCCTTTTCACCTCGAGGTCTTATATCGGGCGCCCATAACCATCGCTTCCAAGTTGCCAACTCGCGTACTTGGGTTTAAACGGAAGGGGACGACAAAGCTTGCGCCTACGACCTAGGACTTCGCGATAGCCGAGAGAGGAGCTCCGGAATTTAATAATTGCGTAGTCACATACGTATCGACTGACCTAAAGAGCTGAACCAGACACACATGCCCTCTACGCCTGAAGCTACAAGTTGCTACTTATGACTGATACTCGCTCTTCGCATTGGCGGCCTGCGCTTTCACTTTTTATCAACAAGGCAAATTCGACGCGGTGCATCCGGCGTGAGGATTGTGAAACGTAAATGCGCGCTCTGGTTTCAATTCCAACACCTTCGGTTGCTGATTATTCTTCAAGCGAATTTGGGAGCTCTCCCTGGTACCTCGGCTTGGCACTCTGACTACCGTCTATACATTATCGATTCTCTGGTATTTACGCTTGGTTTTCAGCAAGGAACCTCGAATGAGGCGGCACTTGTCTTGTTTTCTGGTTATTGAGAGACCTTTGCTTGTAACGGAAATGTTTTAGGCTGTCGACAGCTTGAACCAGATATAGATAGACGCTAAAGTGCGTATACGTAAAGCATCCCCACTGCGGAAGTTAGAGGAGCTGGGTGGACGCATGACTGTTATAGCTATTTCTACGTCCAATGGCCGAGAATCCCTAAAGTGCTACTATTGTGACACGCATCCAGTTCCCAGTATAACTGGGTCAGTGGACCCTGGGAGCTAATACACAATAACAGCCTTGATGTTCAGTGGCTTCAGAAGGATGACTACGATTGAAGCGCTCTAGTCGTGTTTCGATTGAGGCTGAATGACGCCCATTAATGACCGATATATATGCGCACCTACTAGACGGTTTCATAGCCATTACCTCAAGGTGGGGTTGCAGGTAATAAATGACTGGGTTCTCTCAGCAACCAGGATCTTTTTTGCTGCCTCGCCAGCTACCTATTAAATATTTCTCATGCCTAGAAGCTTGACGAATGAAAGGATACTGCTGTAAAGCCTGACTAATCGCATTAGCAAGGAATGAAATGACACACACAAGCTATTTTTTTTTTTTTTTTTTTTTTTTTTTCTGTTTGGGAGAATTCGGCTTGTTGTGAATTCAGTGCCGAGTTAGTTGTAAGTGATGCGTTGAATGCATTTAGGACTAGCATGAAAAAGTTTGAAGTTTTGATAAAGAACGACGTGAACATCACCCTTCTAATTGGAACTCGGGATCAAACCACTGTGGCGCCACTCCGTTGTTAGCAACCGGGCGGCTCGACGGGCCGTGAACACAAAAAGGGACAACGTGATGCCTTTGATGGTATTCCGTTCTGATTGGTGGAGTCGGAAGGAGCACAAGGGTCAGCAAGTTCACTTATGTTTGATGATGTAGGAAATATGCCTATCATATCCTCTGTCTTCCTGAAGCAATCGTCAAGTCCAGCTAAAAAACCCCGATTCTTTCCGTGTATTCAACGTGACCCACACCACACATGTTCGCAATGCTGGATTTAGTAACCAGATAGACTTGGAAGCCAACTAAACTGGATAGCTTCGGAGCGTCGGTCCGCGCATCGCTAAGAAGCGCCGTCTTCCTTCCCCATATGTTCACCGACCACGTCGCGAAGGCTCATTAATTATAGATGTTCGCAAATGCAGAACAGTATAAATTCTGCGCGCCCAAATACCGGCCTGCTAGTGAGCTCTCGTTTACTCGAAGATGCGTTGTGCTATTGCTCTGCTGTCCCTCTCGGTCATTGTTTCTGCGGCAACCATCCCTGCGGGACAAGGGTCGAGCATTTTCGCCAAGCTCGTCCAGGCAGAGAGTCAACTGAAAAAAGGAATACTGAACACCTCGTACGTTCTTTCCGGTGACTCGACGACAGCAAATGGGTGAGTGTAGTATCCAGTCGCCCTGCATATATGCACTCATACCTACCTCCTCGCCACTGAAAACGCTAGAACCGTGCCAAACTCGGGTGGATGGGGCAATGGATTCTGCGCGAGTCTCGTTCCAGGCACTCCTTGCATCAACTGGGCCAGGGTACGCTTCAAACCTCCTCGTCGTGAAGGATCCTAACGTCCCGCCCCAGAACGGAGCAACGACTACCAGCTTCCGGAGCGGAGGCAATTGGAACCTTACCCTCGAATCCGCCAAATCCGAGGTTGCGAATGGACGCAAGACTTGGGTTACGATTCAATTCGGGCACAAGTGAGTACAAGCTTGAGCTCGTATGGGTGGCGTCATTGATGTTTGCCTAGTGATATGAAAGTAATGACGGCCGAGGCCATGGGTGCTAATTTGGCCACCTTTGTTGATGAAGTTCGGGCTGTCGGTGCAGAGCCGATTTTGATTACGTCCCTTACGAGGCGAAACTTCAATGCAGATAATGTGACGCTCAATGACACGCTCGGACCTTGGGCAAATGGTAAGTTGGGTAATATAATTTCATATTGTGCTGATCGTCTTCCTGCAGCGACTACTTCCGTGTCGCAGGAGAAGAAAACCCATTTACTTGACCTCCATAAGTGGTCAATGTGGTATGTTGAGAAGGTAGGACCGGATGCTGCCCACCGGCTTAATCGGCTCCCGGAAGATAACACCCATTTGAACACGAATGGCACTACCGTATTTGGAAGGTATGTTGAGACGCGTGTGAGCTGAAATTGAGCGCTAAAACACGACGCGACTCGGCAGAATGGTTGCGGATTTGATGGCAGTCAACTTGCTACCTGAACTCGGTCCAATTCTGCCCAATCTTTCGCTGTCCTTGCCCATTTGGACGGGTAGGCCGGTGTATTAATTGAATCATGATTGATAATGTTTAACCGGGGTTCTTGACGTGATCGCCAGCTGTTGTATGTTTGTATGAAAAAAATAAAACGGAAAAAACAGGTGTTTTGCGCGTGTTTTCCTACGTAATACGCGAGGTACAAAGTGTAAACCAGTCAAACAGTTGACATGTAACGAGTAGACACAAATGAAACAAGTTGTGCGTTGGCATTTTCTGTGCGCCAGATTGAGATGTATGCGTGCAAGAAACGTCTGTGGTGCCGAGAGGACAAAGGTATGTGTACGGTGGCCATATTTGCGCGCTTGGCTTGTGCCCTGTTGAAAGAGCAGCGCCTGAGGCGGGAGGCGGAGTGAAATGACGTTGGGAAGTGAGGAACGGTCCCGTGATCAGACCCTGGGTACACACAGGAGCCCACTTTGTTCGAACGCAGCGTTCGTTCGTTCCTCGTTGACCACCGTGTCCTCGTCTGTGTTCGGCTTATTCTACTCGTCTTCTGCTCGCTGTCTCTTTCCTGTATAGTTGCATTCCCCATTCCTGTTTACCTTTTGCTTCTGAGCGAGTCATCTGCACCACCACAACTCTCACGCAGGAACAAGGCTGCAGCCCGCGAGAGACGAACACGACAAGCAACTGATTGCTTCCAGTAGCTACACCACACCCAACACGATTTCACGATGGCACAGAATCTCCGAGTACGTCCTGTTGTCCATGTTGGACGTTCTCAGGGTCTGATTGGCTAACCACATGGCTCTTCCAGTCCCGCCATGCTACTCGAAATTCAACTGCTCAAAATGGCCCTGCGCGCGTCAAGCTAGCTGGCCCCGACGAGAACGCCAACCGATTTGCTGCAAACAACGGAGCCAAGGCCGCTCTCGGAGCTCAAAACGCCGGTACACAACGCCGAGTTGCCCTCAACGACCTCTCCAACAACGCCAAGAAGGCCAACACTGGCAAGAACATCCTCGGAAAGGTCGCAGCTGCCGTCACTGCTACCGCTGGCACCCAGCGTGTCCCCCTCCAGCAAAAGGGCGCTCGTCAAGCGCTCTCGGGAAGCACCAGCGCTCCAGCTGTTGCTCAGCGCCCAACCCGCGCCTCGTCCCACAACGAGAATGAACGCCCGGCCATTGCCCCTCTCCCGAAACGCGGGCCGCTTCGGAGGGCCCAAACCGAGGTCATAGCGCCGGCGCCCGCACCTGTCGATTATGAGATGGAGGTTGAGCAGGCAATCGAGGTTGACACGGAGATTGAGGTCGCCCCCATTGAACGTGTGCCCTCACCTGTTACCGAAGAAGTTTATGAAGAAGAAGATACGATGGACGCCGACGAGTACGATCCCGAAGACTGGCTGTACCTCAGCCCTGACCGACTAGCTCGCTCCGAAGCTCAGGTCAACGCTATCCGCGACACTTTCAAGGATGAGGTTGATGAATGGGATACCACCATGGTGTCGGAGTATGCCGATGAGATCTTTGCCTACATGGAGTCGATGGAGGTGCGTTCAGCTTACTTTTTTGTTTGAGCTACACTAACGGATTCACAGGCCCAGTGCATGCCCAACCCCGACTACATTTCTGGCCAGACCGAAATTGAATGGTCGATGCGCACTACCCTGGTTGACTGGTTGATGCAAGTCCACATGCGTTATCACATGTTGCCCGAGACTCTTTGGATCGCGATCAACGTTGTTGACCGTTTCTTGTCCAAACGAGTAGGTGCTCTGTGTAGCGTTGTTGTGCCTCGTTGACCCCCGTTGTCTAGGTTGTCTCACTCATCAAGTTGCAGCTTGTGGGTGTCACCGCAATGTTCATTGCTGCCAAGTACGAGGAGATCCTTGCCCCTCCGTGGATGAGTTTGTCTTCATGACAGAACGCGGCTACGAGCGTGACGAGATCCTCAAGGGCGAGCGCATCATTCTCTCGACCCTCGACTTCAACGTCTCGAGCTACTGCTCCCCCTATTCTTGGTGCCGTCGCATCAGCAAGGCCGACGACTACGACATTCAGACCCGTACTCTGAGCAAATTCTTGATGGAGATGACGTTGCTTGACCACCGTTTCCTGCGCGCAAGGCCCAGCCTCGTTGCCGCTATTGGCATGTACTCGGCTCGCAAAATGCTCGGAGGCGAATGGGTACGTATTATTTCCTAAACATTCGATCCCTTACTAACTCTAACATGTTACAGACTGAACCATTTGTCTTCTACTCTGGCTTTGCCGAGGATCAGCTCCGCGCTGGTCATGAACTCATTCTGGAGCGCCTGGTCGACCCCGCGTTCGAGTCCCTCTATGTCTGTCGCAAGTACGCCAACAAGAAATTCCTCAAGGCCAGTGTCTACGCACGCGAATGGGCCAAGACCAACTACCAACCCGAGGCTGAAATGGCCGCCTGAACCGTGTCTCACCACGTGACTTGGAGACTGATTACACACATGGACAATTGTTCAGCTCCCAAATGTTGATTTATGTCCACTCATGCCAAACTCATGTCACTCGCTTTTTGGTCTGCGACTCATCTTTAGTCTGTTCTTCGCACACATTCTGTTTGTTTTGTTTTTAGCCCATTTGCCCCGCGGACTCCTTTATTTGTTTTGTTCAATTCCGCATGCTCTCTTTTGGTCTTTATTTTTGGCTTTTGGGCGCCGTCATTCTCATCACTGTTTGCGTATCTTTCACTGGCTGTCATTGTTTTCCTCCCCTTGAGCTGCATTTATTTCATTACATTGGTTCATTCCATTTGCCGAGTCGCTTAGCGATCAACCTTGCTCGACTACGACCGGCACCCATGCGTTCATTTGACTACTAACTGCGCCGAGATAAACTTCTGTATTGTGCTAGACACTGCTATGTCCCTCGTGCCAATATGCATTTGCCTTTTGCGTTAAACTTACTTTAATAATCGTTTAAAACTGCTTTCGTTATTTATGTCCGGCTTGATGGTCTTTATATATCCTTGTCTTGCGCACTGGTAGCATGGTCTCAACGCGAGTGTGTTTGAGTCCGGTTCGAGTGCCGCAAGTCAACCTCGACCAATAGGTGTCCGAAAAACGGCGTCAAGATGGACTCGTAAGAACCTATCGGCACTGGATCACACTGTGTTTGGACAGCAGCGTTGACTTTTACCGACGGGACTCGTGCGAATTGGGCAATTGACATACAGCACACAATGCTGGCGACAAGGTCTAAGGACGCAGAGAAGACTGTACTAGTACTAGTACAGCTGAAACACACAGTTTACCAATGAGTTTGGATGAGCACCTCGATGCAAAAGGAGTAGAACTCTACGATCTCCTCCTAAGCATCATAGTATAGGCTATCACTGCCTATTGTAGACGCATAATACCGGCCCAAGTGATCTGGCCCAAGTGGTGTCGCATGGAGGCTTGATCAACAATGCCAAACATTAGCTCTTTCATCCCGACTGGCCCAATTCGAACACGCCAACGGCATACGCCGCTTTCCGAGTCCGTCTCGATGGACGCTATGGTATAAGAGGATAGACTCTACCAAGGCTGAAACCATCGCCTCCCTCGAGCATGATATCCTCTCGCTCCTCAGCCAGCATCTCTAAGTCCCGTTCCACTCTCGCTGCTCGAATGGCATTGTTGTCCCAGGTACGACAATAAGTTCCTTTTTGTTTTCTCGGGACTAATCAATCTATTCTCAGATCATCATGCCCAAGCCGACTATCCCCAGCGCTGGTCCCCGCACCGCATACATGCTCAAAAAGGGACGCCGTTCAAGTGTCAAGAGCGGGGCCGCCCGTATCTCGGCAGAGCGTCGGTTTGTGAAGGGTTTGGGGTACATACGCGCGGATGCGACGCCTTTGAGACCCCGCAGTTCCAAATCCTGTGGTTCGAACAGTGTTTCGCGTGTTTCGATGCGAATGGAGCCAATGGACCTTGAGGTACGCTTGCTATATGCAGAGCTAGTAGAAGGATTAGACTAATCTTTTCTTAGATCTGTTCCAAACTTGTGACGATGAGCGCTCCCGGCCTCTTGGATAATGCCCACGGCTCCTCCTCGTACAAAGTTCCGGGATTGTACGACCACCCGCGCTACCCTTCGACTCTCGCTCCTCTTTTTCAAATTTGATTTACTGCTCCTACCTAAATTTGCTTCTATCTATCCGAAAGTAGTCGTAATCTGATAGCTACATGTTTTGTTTCTTTGGGGTTGGTTTTGTTGCGCTTTCTCGTCTGCATATGTACCACATTGTATTGGGATATCTAAAAACTCGTAAGGTCTCAACGTGAATAGCGGTGCTGGGAGTCTCCTGAGCGATGAACCTTACAAAGCGATATCTCTACTATAATTGAATTCATAACTACGCCCGAAGCTAGTGCAAGCCCAACTCTAAAGCGAAACGGTCTCATGCCGGGGAAGGACAGAGAAAAGCCTTGAGCGGCTCGGCTGAGGCTCCCTAAACACACGTCGCTTCGTCAGAGCCGGTGCTCTACGTAACATTTCCGAACTTGGTTAATGAGCCAATCACACATGGTGTGTACATACCGTGTGGGAGGCTTCGTATGTTTTGGTCCGTCCGGGAACCAGGCTACTGCGCTGTTTCCAATATATGTGACGGCGCGATACACATGTGAAGCCAAGAAGAAGAGCGCGCATGCAAGGGTCTATATTCTCTAGTGAGAATGGTAGTCGTGGGTGACCCTTGTTATCTTACTTACCAAAAGCAAGGAGAACGAGTTCTGGATTCCTGTCGCTCCTACCCCAACTACCTGCATCACGAGTTGAACTTGCCAAGCCGGGAACTTTAAACCTGCTAAAGTGCCATGTTGGGCGCCTTGTAGAGGAGTGATATATTTTTGCTTACTATCTATCAATGCTGCCAACGGACCAAATAAGTTGGGCATCCAGCGAGAACTAAACGCCAGATCAGGCAATCGAGTCATGTTAACCTGTAACTCTTGCGTCACGGAAACAAGCGTCTCAATTTCTTGCGACAGCACATGGGATGCCGAAGAAAGCTGAGCGTTCGCCTGCTCGATTGAAACTGAAGCCTCCGAGGAGAGCTCCTGTGAACGAATGGGTTTTGAGTACCTCACTAGGCGCCACTACCTTGCAGCCTACCTGAAGTCGTTCAGCAGCTACAATTTGCAGGCCAATTTGAGCCCCGGCTTCAGAAATTTGAGCTTGC
Source organism: Ceratobasidium sp. AG-K (assembly GCA_037039685.1). Taxonomy (NCBI): domain Eukaryota; kingdom Fungi; phylum Basidiomycota; class Agaricomycetes; order Cantharellales; family Ceratobasidiaceae; genus Ceratobasidium; species Ceratobasidium sp. AG-K. Next base: position 1,583,621 of record JAWNGF010000002.1, read on the forward strand.
ACACCATCAAGTGCCTATCGCACAATTGGGAGCCTGTCAGACAGGACACAGAACTTGCTCACACGCTCCAATGCAATCTTTCGGTTAAAAGTATCGTCCCACAGGGCTTCTAGTTGTCTCTAAATGGTAAAGTTTGTATTGAGTCGTTCGAGATGACTTGATAAATCCCCTCACGTTGAAAACGACTAAATGAGAGTTCCAGGACAACGCAACAGTGTCGAGGGATCCAACCACGCTCGCTATTTCCCCTTGTATGCTTTGGGTGGACAAAGACAATGCCTCTCGAGTCTGTAAGTCTGTTAGCATATTAAGGAGGGTGAAAGTAATGACTGGATAACCTCTGCCACTGTCAAGGTCAATTGGCGCTCGAGCTACTCGGAAGCAATATGTCAGGTCAATATATGAACGGGACATAGCAGGCCGACCACCTCCAGGACAGCTTGTTTATTCCCCCACTGAGCATCGGCGAACAGGTTTTTGAGCAGGTTGGAGACTTGAGCATGAACCTACTAGCTTTGTTAGGTTTATCCATCAGGTGGTGTAAGGCGCTTTACTTTATTCGAAAGCTCGTCCGCCTTGTGTGGAAGCCCGGAAATTGAACGCTCCAAACTCAATGAGTATTGCCCTAGGGTACTAATAATGGCCTCCAACCCCTAGCGACTATATGGTCAATCGGCATCGAGCTGGTAATCAAACGCTGGGTAAACCTGTGTTGCTAATGCCACTTCACGTTGGCGGATATCGAGTTTGGTGTAGTGGTCATTAAGCAAAGACATAAATTTGGCCTTTTCGCTCGTAACGTTCGCGTATATCGATTTAGCATGGTCTATATTCATGGTGTTGGGTGAACCAGTTACACACCAAAATGAAACGAGCGTACCGATCTCATGAAGACGTCGATACGAGGAACATAGCTGAGCTATTGGGATTTTGAGTTCGAAATGGTACAAAAACCTGCGCGTTTGACTCACGTATCTCTCTCAAATACCCGGAATACTCGACCAGTGTTGTGCACTTCGTGCTAACGCTCTGCGAGTTATCAGTGGTTAGAAATGCGAATGTATGCGTGTAAGGAGCTCCCAAACTCAACTCGACACATTGCGAAACGATTTAGGGGACACATTGATGTGCAAATTCTTGCATTCGAGCGGCAAAGAGATGTGATCGGCGGTCGCCAGCTCGCACAAGGCCATGTGTACCGCCACTGGATTGGGCGAGCATTCATTATGAGGAGCAAGTGAAGGTCGAAGGGATGCACCTTTTATTCGTGTATCAGAATCAAATTCCAACGACTCGCAGCTCGTGTACATCGTGAGCAACGCTTCTTTGAAGCAATCGGAGCGCTGGCTATGGGTCTCAAGCGCGTCTGCACGCTAGTGAGTACACGCCTCAATCAACCCTGTCATACATACCCCACTGATTGATCACAACTCCCAAGTCGTCAGAGCCTTGGTTAAGAAAACTTATAGTCAACTTGTATACACCGAAATATAGATAAAACAGGTAGTACCTTGGTGTGGATTGGGGCCCGGTCTCGCTCTATCAACCCCGGCGGATCCTATATGTGGCAAACCATGGTTTCGCCTCCAGAAGCACTCTCCTAGGAAAATTTGAGTGACATTATCGAGATCAGTAGGAGCACGTTAGCCCGCATCGTGGTCGAGGCTCGATCAATCCCTCAGAGCGGAGCCAAGCACATCTTATCACGTGCCACGGCTAGGCAAGTGCCAATCGTGCTTTCAACTCAATTTATTCGAGATAGCATACAAAACATAACAATCTAGGGGCTGTACAGAGTATCCAAACGCCTGAGGGCAAAGAGAGTAGCGCTGATCGCGGGTATCTCACTAATATTGTTCTTCCTTCCAACAACTGGGATCGCACAAGAGCGATTAGCTTACCACATCAACAAGGGTAGCAAATAATGGCCACTCACAGAATGTAATAATTATTTTTGAATATCATCTCTTGTCCTCCAAACGCGATATTTGCGCCACCCTGATACAAACAGGTTAGGCAATGTGTCTCGCAGACCGGGAACATGCGCAACCCACCAGATGGGGCCCTGTTTTACCCGGAACCTTGGTCCCGTGTATATCGGCGTATGCGTGATATAGGGGGTGCTCGCCTTCGTACCCTCCTGTACATTTGGTGACGCCAATAAGTGTGAAGGCCATAACCGAAATCTGGATATTGCCTACCCTCGACCGGGGTCCTGCCATATGGAATCCCACCGCTGTAGATTTATTTCTCAGCAGCTATCTATACGCGATTGTAGAGTACATACCCTTCACATTGGACCCATTCCATGTCGTCCGTTATGGGCAAGATGTCATACCTGGAATAGCAAACATCAGCCCACATTTTTACCCACATAAATTCTCGACATGCCTTCCATGATGCGCGTGTTCACCTCCACCGTACGGAACGCGGCATGGGGGCTCGAGATGTGGTACGCATTTGCACGGATGGACTGCGTTTTCCATAAGCGCCGAAGCGACGTACACCGGCTACACGCGAGTTCAGGTGTGATCATTTAAAAGAAAGGTGTAACCTGTGAATACTTCTCTATCTTGATGGCTGAAATGGGTTTACCTGCTTGCCGATATCACGAAACTCCGTTTGTGCGTTAAATACTGCCTGTGCAATGCCTCGTTTGTTGAACAAGGGATGCGGTGACCACTACCAGAGAGAGGCATGCTTGATATACTGTGAGATGAATTTAAATGTGACGTAGAGAGGGAAATGTGGTTGAGTGCTCGTGCAGTATTTCTAGGCTAGTGCTGGTGCTGGTGGCTCGGAGAAAGGTAGTAGTGGGGGCAGTGACGTAACGATTAGGGCTTGGCACGGTTGGATCACGTGTAGAGATATATGCACCGACAGTTGATACTGATTGGGATGTAACCAGGTTTTTTAGGCTGTTACCTTGGGCATATTGATTGTGTTGCCATTCTACGACTATTCTCCCACGGTAGTGGGATTATCACGATAGCAATGGCGTTACAGGAACGTGCGTATAACCAGCTTGCTTGTCACTCGATATTGATTGCAATGGATTCAAGAGTAATTGGCTACAATTCACATGAAGCATATGATCTCATGCCCCCGCCTACTCACGCCAGCACCTACATCCAGACGTCAGCCTATCATGCCTAATACCAATACCAAAATCAAATAATGAATTCTCACAAGACGAAATAGTCCTGCGTCACGGTGGGTGCGGCGCCTCCAGCCGGGATTTGAGCTCCTCCCTACAAAGAACAAATGTAATAAGAATGTCGGCGTTGCCATACCAAATGGCTAAACTTACCAGAGCTGGGCCCGCCTTGCCAGGGAGCAATACGCTATTCACCCGCGCGCAGGCGTGGTATAGGGAGGATCCGTTCTCTATACCACCTGTTCAAAGTCCGAGTCAAATGTGTGAGGAAGCTTGCATTTCAATAGCATACCTTCGACAACTCGCCTGCCCGCCGGGGGTGCACCGCTACAAGGACATGAGGCTACCCTGTTTGATACTGGAATGAATTAGACTCACCCCGAGGATTGAACCCATTCCATTGCGTCAGTCAAGGGGAGGAGATCATACCTGCTACGGTTAGACATCTGTGGAACGAGGCTCGAAACCCCACTTACCGCCCAGAATGCTGCACTTCCGCCCCGTCCGAAGCTATAAAACAAGCCCCAGACGCAGTAATCCGACAAGGCTGGACGTTGGATCCGCTGATGATCGCGGACCCCACATACGCGGGCTGTAAATTCCACGCCGTTAGACCTCATGTGCGCTTTTTCGTGCGTACATGGACGCACCTGCCCAGTCGAATCTACGAACGGAGGCGCAGGGCCAGCTGCCTGAGTCGGGAACGGATCAGTCGTCGTGCACGGAACGCGCTGTCCGCTTGCGCCAGTGCCTGGTCCGGTGGGGGCATTGCTCGGAATCTTGGGCGGGCCTGTTGGTGCGGGGGCCCCGCCCTCGCGCAGCAGACCATGCCCTCCTCCACCTTGAAGGAACTCCTGTGCAAGGCCACCGAGGCCGGTTCCGCTGAGTGCGTGTGAGATCTGTGCGGGAAGCTGCGAGCTTGTCTTGTGCTCGTCCTTGTGCTTGTCATCCTTGTGTTTGTCATCCTTGTGTTTGTCGTCCTTGTGTTTGTCGTCCTTGTGTTTGTCGTCCTTCTTGTCCTTCTTGTCCTTGTCTTTTTTGTCCTTGTCTTTATCTTTTTTATCCTTTTTGTCCTTCTTATCCTTCTTACCATGCTCGTCTCCAGAATCGTGCTTCTTGTCTTTCTTCTCCTTTTTATCCTTTTTATCCTTCTTGTCCTTCTTGAAAGAACGGTTGGAGCGGCCCGACTCTGAGCCAGAATCCGAATCGGAGGAACCACCCATTGTGCTACGAGGCAAAGTCAATGGTGTGGCTCCCAAACGAACAACGGAACTACTCACAGCTAGAGATCAGAGTATACGCGAATGCTAGAGGTCTAAACAACGTCTAGGTGCCAATAGGCTATATACCAATGCCTACGCAGCGTGACAAAGATGACAACCGAAAGGCCAAATCGCGACTGGATGGGAGGGTGCATCGGCGTAAATCAGGTTTCCATATCGGGAAGATGTGCGGTTCGATGGAAGACTTCGAGACGCACGCCTGGCCGCGCGAGGCAATGCGTCACCCGAGCTGCCGATGACCGCAAAATCCACCATGACGAGTGTGAGATTGTTGGGCGCCACTCAGGCTCCACCATCTGGGCTAGCAAATGGTTGTGGTTTGTCGCATTTCTTGTGTAAAATTGAGGTAATTGTTGGCTGGGGTAGATTGGTCGTCGGAAGCCGAGCCATTCTTTCGATTTCGCCTTGTTGACCAACGTCGCAGCAGCACTGCTACAGCGAGGAAGAAGCAAGGGGTACTGCGTAGCCGCAGTTTTCGGCGAGCCCTGGCCTAAAGTCTGAAGCGCTGTTGGGGGTGTGGGAGCATGGCACGTGACTGGACTCGAGACGGTCGCCAAGCATATTTTGCCAAGGCTCAAGGCTAAGAGGCTTGGGACCAATAAACGGCATATTTTTAGGCAGTTTTTGATGGAGAGTTTCAACCAGAGCTGAGTACTGCGAGCGGAACGTCGAGTGTGGGGAGCCGCATGGGAGTTGTGAACAAGGGTCTGAACCTCCGTTTGGGCTGATGACATATTGCATGGCCCCATGGTCATCGCCGTCGCTACCTGAAGCTATAATAAGCCCACCCCTTCGTCCTTGTTTTGCACTCACCTCCTCCCACATTGACAATGCCCATCGTGGACGCACAGAGTGAGTGGAAATCAATGTCGTAACACACGTATACGGCATCGTCTTACATCAGATTGCCTCGCGGTCGGGTCGCTCATCAAACTTGTTTTGTCCAGTGGAAGAATCCAATAGTCCTACCGCCATCCACAACAACTCGATACCTTCGGTCCGCCGAAGTGCGAGTTTAAGATCAGGAAATCACCAGGGGACTCTAGATTCTACCAGACCATTGACCGAAGAGCCATATCGGAGTGACGAGGCGCCAAGTACAAAACCCAAGCCATCGCTCAAGGCGGTCGCTACGTTGCCCATCGCAATCAGACGAATGATGACGCCTCAGAAAAAGGTGTGTGCGATTGACCTGGGTGTTATTGTGCGCTGAGCCCTCTTGTCAGGTTGGGAAGAATCCCACGTTAATGAGTAGCCTGCGTGCGATTGTCACCGAAACATGTACGTCCTGCATGGTGTGTAAGTGGACGTCAACTGACACAGATGACAGGGCTCAGCCTACTGTTAATATTTATACCTATTGGCGTAAGTTGAAATCAAGGTTGAACTCGCCTGTTTATTCACACTCCTTAGTGGGCGCTCCACTTTCATCTTGGTGAAAACTATGTCGCAGTATTTGTTACCAACTTTCTCGCAATCATCCCACTAGCCAAGTTGCTTGGGTTTGCCACAGAGGAACTCGCTCTCCGTGTTGGACAAACTATCGGCGGTCTCCTAAATGCAACCTTTGGAAACGCAGTCGAGTTGATTGTCGCCGTACGTCTCAGCTCCAACTGGCATTGTTTATTCGCTAATCGAGTTTCCAGATTGTTGCGCTCACAAAATGCGAGTTGCGAATCGTCCAGTCCTCGCTCATTGGCTCTATCCTCAGTAATCTCCTATTGGGTATGTAAGCATAAACACTGCATTACCGCGTGCTGACCCACACAATCGCACTTAGTTCTCGGCATGTGCTGTAAGTCTCAGCGTGTCCATTAGTTGAGTTTTGCCCCTGACCACACATTTAAATAGTCTTTGCAGGAGGAACGCGCTATTCCGAACAAGGATTCATGGCTAGCGCCGCACAGCTCAACAGTTCGCTCTTGGCGATCAGCGTGATTGCCGTATTGTTACCTGCCGCGTTCCATGCTGCGACGAATATACAGGCGGATCCTGATGAGGGAATGGATATTTTGAAAATGAGCCATGGTGTGGCGATCGTCTTGCTTATCATGTGAGTCCTGCGCCCACTTCGTGTTTGAATTTGTCTGAATTTTGGAATAGTTATGGTGGTTACTTGTGGTTCCAACTCTGGTCTCATGCACATCTCTACGACGAAGGCGAACATGCGGGTGAAGCTGCCGCGTCCACGGCTTACCCAGTGAATGGGAGGACTGTCAAGGGAATCGCTATGGGTGCTATTCGCAGAAAGAAATTGGATCCCGAACAGCTCCCGGTTGAGCCTAAGCAGCCGGAAGAGGAGGAAGTCGAAGAGCCCAAGTTGAATGTGCTTAGCGCAATCGGATTGTTGGTGGTCGTCACTGTGGTATGTTCCCACGCCACTCGCGTTTTCGCGATATTGAGCGTCCGTTTTTTCAGCTCGTAGCGTTCACAGCCGAGTATCTCGTTGATTCAATTAACGGTTTGACTGAAACCGGAGGGATCAGTAAAGAGTTTGTCGGTTTGATGTGAGTGTTTCAGTTCAAGGACACGGCACAGGATCTAAAGATAGCCTACGTTTAGCCTTCTTCCTATTGTTGGAAACGCTGCGGAGCACGTTACGGCTGTAACCGTCAGCGTAAAGGACAAACTTGACCTTTCTATTGGTGTCGCTGTTGGCTCGAGTATCCAGATTGCATTGTTTGTGATCCCGCTTCTGATCGTTATCGCGTGGGGCATGGGGAAACCGGTAAGTGTGAAGTGTTTTAACCAACGTGGGCGTATGCTGAATTGGTATGGTTCAGCTCACTCTTTTGAACGATCCATTCGAGTCCATAGTACTTTTCTTATCCGTACTGGTCGTCAACTATGTGGTTTCCGACGGGAAATCAAACTGGCTAGAAGGTTTTATTTTGATGAGTAAGTGACCACCTAGGCAGTTCGACCGACTCTGACAATACTTCGACAGTGCTTTATGTGATCATCGCCGTTTCGTTCTGGTACTAGTGAGTCAATTATATTATAGTTAATTCGTGACTCGGTGCTGACCAGTATGTGCTTCGCAGCCCAGGAAGCAACCCCCTCAAAGACCTTGGTGATACAATTAGCCTTGGTGGATGCACCATCGATAACGTTGCCTAAGAGCTGCCAATGTACTTGCGAACATTCGCTTCCCACTCATTTATATTTCATTCCTGCCTTCGATATTCGCCTTTGCTGGGAAGACACAAACGAACTGATTCATTGGCGATTTCCCTAGTTCCATCATTTGATTTTATCTGTTGTCAACGCATATACCCAGTCCAGTCACCTGTATCCTCTTTTATAATCCAAAACGAGTTATTTAGTCATTCATATGATCTTCATTAAGAAATTACAGTATTTTAGGAGCGTGATGTCGTTGCATGAAGGCCCTCATACGATTGAAACATTATCATTCATGTCAAAAGAAGCGGCCCCCGTATTCTCGAGTTGCACCTAGTTAGTCAAGCATTTTTGGTTGCGAGAATGCATGTAAGAAAACCAGTTCTAGTTTACTGTAAAGTTGCTGGCCTCGTGAGATAAATCTCACCGAATCGAGGTTCATCTGTTTCAGCCGAAGCAAATTCGTAGCCTCATGATTAACTCCTGCTCGCCAGTCTGGTCGGGTTCGAGTTCGCACTGGCTGTTGATATCGACGACAGAGCACAAAATAGATAACTTTGTGAGATATGAGTAAAATACATTTGATGTTATTGAAACCATGTGCTACTACTATAGAACGAAGCAAGAATATAAAATAAACATACAAGGTGGTATAAATATGATGTGGTTATCATATGAATCATCCGCATATGGATCAAGTCATTCCGCACGCCAGCTAACGGGACTGGGTTTGTCATCCTCAATAACTTTAACATTGGGAGACAGGCGGAGTAGCTCGGCCAGGATTTCTGGGACGTCTGGTGCAAGGTTAACTTGGTCGCCTTGTGCGAATGTGCATCTCCAGATTGTAAGCGCACGAACAGAGGTTCCCTCCATAAACGGACGAAGATCGGCAATGCCGACGTTACAACGGAGCAGGGATAAATGATTCAACTGTGAGTGCTTGGTCCGAGAGTGGTGCTCGTCGGCCTGAGGTACCAGGACTTGCGGGTCCGGTTGCGGAGGCCGGCCACGGCAGCGGCGACCTTTGGTAAGAGTCAGGACCGAAGGGAAGGTATGAGCCTAGTAAATTCGGTAGCCCATAAGTGTACGCCAACGAGTTTATCCCAGTGCAGCGCTGTCACATTAGATCGTTTCAAGAAACCCTGGATGTCGCTGTGCAACGCCGGCTCTACATAGGAGCCAGTTACTGATAGTTGGAGGGGAACAGAGCCGGGGGTGATCAGTCGTAGGACTAATGGAAGTTCGTCATGATTCATATCACGAAGGTCTAGGACCTCCAATTGTCGAAGGTGAACTGGCTTGACTGGAGATCCTTCCGGAAATGATTTTGTAACAGTGAAGTTGAACTGAAACAGGCGTAGTGCGGGACTCGATTGAAAGATGTTCATAAGGTCTTGCTCGGAGATTGGGGTGTCAGATCCCCCACCGGTCAGGCTGAGCTCATCGAGCCCATGGTATGCTTTGCTTGTCCACTGAGGATAAAGCCCTGTTAGATGTAAAACCGTGACCGACTGCCAAAGGGCTTCAAGAAACTCGTGGGACGATTCTAGTAGCACGCTGTTGGGAGATTCTGACGTATCGGATGAAATTCGGCCAGACTGAAGGAACATGGGATCCTTCCTTCGGTTGATGACAAGATGGGAGAGTGTTCCAGGCATACAGGTTTCAATGCAGGTCTCGAATATGTGGACGCTGCTCGAAGGATCGTCGGCAGATGAAGTAGCACCCACAGCTAACTCCAAAGACTGTATACGCATAGCGGTTGATGCGAGAAAATGCTCCAACCCATTTCGGACGTCGCTGTCGTAGTGGCGTTGGCGCCCGAGGCTTAGAACGTGGAGCTGAAGTGGTAACTCCCCTGTTCGTGTCGCATGGACTGCAGCGCGATTCAGTAGGGCTGGGTGGGACGAGTGGCACGGCGCAAGATCAATATGGGACCAGAGGGTAGGCGATTGGAGAGCGATATTGCGCCAACGCGAGCAAACATGCGATAGTCGTTCGGGGTACTCTGGGAATACGATATCTTCGCAATCCTCGCCTTCATTGATACAGGCCTGCGCATCGCCAACCAAATGGAATATGCGAATCATAAGCTCTTGTGGGAGTTTGTTGATGGGAATAACGCTGATGGAGCCGTTCCTAGACCAGCTGATTGAAGTCTTGGTTTGTGCGAGCAGAGCCTCGTAGGAGGTAATGACTGGGAGCTCTCTGGCCATGCGCTCCGAAAATGATTCGAATACGTCGGTTACTTGGGTTCCCTGAGTGAGGGAGCGCTGAATATCGGAGCACGCGCCGAGATATCGTTCCAGCGCCACTTGAAGGAGGCGGCTAGCATTGTCGAGTTTGTCTGTCATTGTGGAGTACAAAAGAGGACGGTCTCGGGATATTCGATTCCGGTGAGGCAAATGGGGGCGTGCCGGTGTCGTTGGCGCGTGGAATCGCGTGTTGTAGATGGTTACTGTAGTACGTGACACTTATATGGTAGAAACATGTGACTCAGAGCCAGGGTCGCGTATACAGACGAGTCATAAGTGGCACTGCAGGTTGAATTGCGGTCCCGAATGGTACCGCCAAGCGTATGATTCGGGTGTACATGTCTCAACATTACGACACTGCCTTATTTGTGCCTTCTCGGACGCGAGCAATTACTCGATTGTACGTGCACTTTGGCGTGGCCGAGTCAATTGTACGCAGAGCTTCGCTTTCGGTGCACAACGCCGTGAATACCAACACGTGCGGAGTGGCGGTGTTGTACCGGGAATATTTGAGCAGGACTAACAACCTGGTCGTGGATGTTTCTAGGATTCAACGAACTAGGATTCAAGACAAAAGTAATATAACTACAACAATGTTCGTATCAAGATAAGCCACGTCAACGTCTTGCACTTAGAGCTTTGACTTGGGAGCAGCCCCCTGCTCGAGCGTCGCGGCTGCAGCAGACAGTACAACCGCACCCCGTTCCTTGGTTTTGGTGGCTGTTCACGGAATCATTAGTAAGCTATATGCGCGGCGAAAATAGCCGACGTACTGAAGATGACCTTGTCGCCTTCCTTCCACATCTCGGTAACGAGGGTCTCGCCCGGGTAGACCGATCCAGCAAAGCGGACTTTGATGTCTTTCCAAGGACCAAAGGTCTTGAGGACGTGTTTGCCGGCAAAGCCGAGGAAGCAGAGGCCGTGAAGGATAGGTTTGTTGAACCCGCCAACCGCAGCAAACTCGGGCTCGATCTGCGGAAGTGGTACTAAGTATATGTGAGCATTAATATTGGATGAGACGTACGTGTAGAGGGTTGAGATCGCCGCTCAGTCTGTATAGAGCTGCCTGCTTCTCGTCCGTCTTTTCCTCGACCACAGCGTCAGGCGCGCGCTTGGGAGGGGTATTGGCAGCAGTTGCTGCACCACGGTCTATGCCGTATTGTTAGCCAACAATAGCTATATGATAGTAGTTATTCCCTTACCAGCACCCTTCTTCTTTCCACCAAACCCACCAGAGCCGCGCAAGAACACAGTTGACTGATTCTCGAACACGGGCTTGCCAGTGGCCTTGTCTATGGTATCAACAGCCACGGTAACGGACGCGGCCTTGCCCTTGTCCAAAACTTCGAGCAGGCGGACGCGGTTGACGAGTGTGCCGCTCGTTGGAATGGGTCCTTTGATCGAGAGGTACTGCTCTCCGTGGAGGAGCTTTGCCTGATTCGAGGGTTAGAACACATTTCTGGATACATAAGAAACTACCCACGGGGTTAAAGTTGGGAACAAAGTCGTAGCTCATTTCAGAGCTTGCTCCAAACTGAGGAATAACACCGAACGTAGGCAGAGCCTGGAAGTTTTCGCTTCCTTCATAAGTCCATTGCAGCTCCTTCTCGGTGGCGCCAATGCCCAAGTTGTAGAGGATGACATCCCGTTCCGTGTAGTCGAACTCGACGGGCTCGCGTTTCTCGTTCTTGGCCTCGACAATCGCGGCCGGGTCCTCCGAGCCGCTAGAGCCAGACTCAGAAGCCTTGTTGCCGAAGTTCTCAACAATCTAGATTGCATATATTAGCGTTACTCTATGAGAAGGCCTTGGTGAATTCTACCTGCTGGATAGCCTCCTGGGTCGAGGTTGGGTATGTCGCGCGCCCGTCAGCTGTGAAACGTTATTAGACTACATTCGGCGCGGATCCCAAGAAAACGTACTGAAGTTGGTAATAACGCTCCACTTGGAGATAATGTCCTCTGAGTCAGCTGCTTGTTCTGGGGGAACCCATGTCCACCTGCACGCTGCCACCTCGTCTGGGCGGCCCATCCGCCAGTAACCTCAAACAACGCGCCGGTAGTATCCTCGTTGCCTGAGTACGCCGGTTAGTATGAAGTTTAGGCAGTTGTTATAACACTTGCTTACTCTTGCTAGCAAGGTAACCGACGAGGGGGGCAACGAAGTCGGGAGAGAACGCCTTGACCATCTCCTCGGGCCTATTGAAGTCAATTTAGAAAATGTAACTCGTGATCTCAACACACGGCTAACCAGATGGTCGCAGTCATGGCAGTACCAGCCGAAGGTGCAATGCAGTTGGAAATAATACCATAGCGAGAGCCTTCAATGGCAAGGGTGCGAGTGAGGCCGATAATGGCGGCTTTGGCGGTCGAGTACTGAAATTTCAGGTTTAGAAATGCAATTGGAATCGGATCTCGGAACATGACATACGTTGGCTTGTCCAAAGTTGCCGTCTACGAGGTATGAGTTGAGTGGACAAATTGGCATACATAATGGAATATACGTACAGATACCAACACCGGACGCAGTCGTGACGATGCGCCCGTACTTTTGTTTTTGGAAGACAGGCCACACGGCCTTGGCGCACTTGTAAGTGCCGCTGCATTGCAACTGTCAGTTTACGGAACATGAACGAATTCTGCATAAACTCACCGCAAGTGAACCGCGAGGACATCCATCCACTCTTTCTCGGACATAGCCACGAAGCTCTTGTCCCTAAGAATTCCAGCATTGGCAATGAGGATATGAACGCTGCCAAACGCATCCAACGCTCCCTTGACAATCGCCTCGCCGTCCTCGGCACTGCAAACGACGGCAGCACCCTTTCCAGGACCAGCCTTGGTAACTTCGTCTGCGACCTTCTTGGCAGCAGCCTCGGAAACGTCGTTTACAACCACATTCGCACCGAGCTTGCCAAACATCAAGGCATAGGCACGTCCAAGACCGGCACCGGCACCGGTAATAATAACCGTCTGGCCCTTGAACTCGACCTTCTCGTCGCCCTGCTCGTTAGGGCCGGCCTTCTTGGCTGCCTCGAGAGTCTTGACCATGTCCCGGTCGGCCATGCTGTTCGGGTGGTCTGGTGCCTTGGACTCGAAGTCGCAGATTGCGGGGAACTTGTGTCGGACAGCGCTAGGGGTAAATGTCGAGTCGGCACGGAAAATGTGGCCTTGGGAACGTTCCCATCGGATTTCGGCGACGAAGCCTGCACCGACTTCGAATGTCTTTCCAGAGGCTTCGGGGCCGGAGGGGTGGGTAAGAGCGAGAACGAGAGGTGCGACGAACTCGGGCTGGAATTCGCACAATTAGTGTGGAACGGATCATGAGGGGGAAAAGAGCGCACCTTGAGACCAGCAAGCATCTCGGGAGGCATAATAGTCTCGGTCATTTTAGAGGCAGCCATCGGTGCAATGCAGGATGCCTTGATGCCATACTTGGCACCTTCAAGTGCAAGAGTGCGGGTGTATGTGACCAATCCCATCTTGGCTGCTGCATACTAGAACGGAACGTGTAAGTGTAATTGAAAAAGTCAGAGCGTGCGAAAGGTGCTCACGTTCGCCTGACCCATGTTGCCTAAGCCGCGAGTTCAAATGGTCAACCTCGTGTTTGGGAAAGGAAATAGGAGCTCACCATAGAGGCCGGCTGCGCTGGCAGTGTTGATGACGCGGCCAAACTTTTGGCTGCGGAAGTGCGGCCATGCTGCCTTGGTGCAAGAGAAGGCACCATCGAGGTGAACGGACTTGACCAAGTCGAATTCCTGTGGAAAGGTGAATACGTCAAAACTTATATGTCTTTCAAGCTACGTACCTGGTCAGACATATTCTTGAACGACTTGTCCCTGGAGGCGTGTAACGATATTAATATTGCGCACATGCAGCAGCAGCCCGGAGACTTGCCTCAAAATCCCGGCATTGTTGATTAGGATGGTAATGTTCCCAAATGTATCGAGCGCCGTCTTGATAACAGCAGCGCCATCAGTCACAGACGAGGTGTTTGCGACAGCCTTGCCTCCGGCTATACAAGGTATCCGTCAGTTCACAAGTCTGTCGTCATCGCCAAAGGGGGCTACCTTTCTTGATCTCCTCGACAACTCGCTCGGCGTTCTCTTTGCTTACATCGTTTACAACGACGTTGGCTCCTCGCGACGCAAACGCGAGTGAGTATCTGGATGGGGACACAACCGATAAGCCGGTTATTTGACTGAGCTAGCCAAATGCACTCACGTTCGGCCAAGGCCTCCTCCCGCACCAGTAACAACAACAGTGTGTCCCTTGAAATCAAGCTTCGACATTATGACAAGTTGAGAGATGTGGTTTGTGGTAAGAATACACCGGCCGTGGTAGTACGACCTTTATGGCTACTTGTGTGGCCTGTGTTCGCACGTGAATTTGCCCCGCTCATATTCAGCGGGGTCAGACCCGTAATTTCACGTGCCTTGCCCGGCCATTCGGCTCTTGTCATTTACCGCTTTCACTCGACCTGAACAAGTGTACTTAAGGTCTTCTGGATACCTCCTGTGGGAGTACCAATTGCTGAACCGAGAATCGCTATGTCCTCGCCGTCGTATCCTATCACATTTCCCCGCACTTTGACCGCGGGGGAAGATGCAATGGCCACGCTCACTCACCCCACCCCCGCATTATGGGTCTTGAGGTTGCATTCGGGGTCGGACAACAGTAAGTCGATAACTCTTAGCTAGGACGTAACTAAACTTGTAGCTTAGGACTGACGAACAGAATGTGCTCGGATGTTCTCATTCCCGCGTTCGACGTTGTCGAGAACGAGTGGAGGTCCATCTGGCGCTCGGCCAAGCGCGACAAGACAGGTGTCAAGCAAGGCGCCGAGGGCGGGTTTGTGATTACTGGGACTGGAGACAAGTTCTTCAGCAATGGTAAGCACTAGGTCCCGACACTAGATTATCGTTTACCGAGTTTCACAGGTTTGGATTACCAAAATGCGATCTCTCAACCAGGCTTCATGAGAAGTAATGCTCTTTCTCTCTCCTCGAGGACCTAACTGACGCTCGCCCCTAGATATTTTGAACCCAGTCATCGCACGACTTCTCTCCTTCCCGAGTAAGTGCCTTCATCGCGCAAACACTACCCAACTAACCTCGGCACAACGTAGTCCCAACAGTAGCCGCCTTGAACGGACACACATTCGCCGCAGGATACCTCCTCGCACTCGCATGCGATTACCGAGTCATGACAACTGGCAAAGCATGGGCATGCTTCAACGAGGTCAGCTCATCTCACCTCCCTCCACGTCGTATTTGACAATTATTTCCAAATTAATTTAGATTCACTTTGGCGCGCCGTTACCACCTGCGTTCGGCGCCTTGATTCGCGTGAAGCTGGGACATTCCTCCCCGAACTTGATGCGAAAGACTGTACTGGAGGGACACAGGTTTACGTCCAAGGAGTTGCTCGATGCTGGAGTAGTTGATGCTGTCGTCGATGGTAAGTATTTACTTGGTGTGGATATTTTGTTCTGACATGTGATTACCAGGAGGGAACGAAAAAGTCCTAGAGCGTGCGTGCGAAATCGCAACTTCTCTGGGAGGAAACGCGCGAGGAGGAGCATGGGGGCTAATCAAGGTATGTAAGCCGATTATCGACTATGCGACAGTGGACTGAATGTGCTCGATAACAGAAAGAAATTTATAGAGAGGCTCTGCAGTTTTGTGCTGATGACTCGCGGCAGGTTATGCCAGACGAGGATCATAGTGCTACCAAGGCTCGCGTTTGTAGTTACAAAGTCAGTGGCCAAGAGAATGCCTATGAAACAATGGTACGAGGACTAGCGCTCGAGGCCTGTATGAGCTTTGTACTACACAGCTTGGCAGCGCCGTAGTATGTTACCGTGGCGCGTTGGACGGAATCCAGGCTCACCAATGTTTGAGACCCGACCTTGGAATAACTTCAAGATTGTCTGGGCACAAAATGACCAATAATTCCTAAAGAATTCACACGCTTATATTCCGACGTTGCCAACCTGTGTTATATTTATCGTGAATATTAGACAGAGGGAGCATGCGTCTCGTTGTCACTTCTGGACAACCACCGCAACAGGTCACCTCCATCTAATCGTCTCGGAGACTGATGACTTCTCGGCGCCTAAACCTAATCACAACATCCGGTCAAAGGCGGATGAGCCAAAATTAGACCCTGCTATTGAAATCGATGACGAAGCCGTTTGCCTTGTTTCCTCGAACAAAAGGACTCTATATACAATGGGCAGGCAAACTGCATACGGTACGGCACATGGACGAGGGCATTCAGAAAGCCCCGGATAGCTGACTGAGGTGACATGGAGGGGCTTCTTATTACAGCAAGAGCCCTCGAGTGCCTGTCTATTTCTGTATCTTTTGCTTACTGCGGATCGACAGGTTTGCCACGCGAAAAAAGCCAATTCGGCCGTCGCTCAGTTCTATTGGCAACGGCCAGCTACAAAACCCCGCCTGCATGGATCAGTGGATGCTACTCTCCCCTGACCACCTGGTCTCCCTCCCTCTCGACCCAACTGCCGTTTCCCTAGGCTGGGCCTTGTCTTTTTCTGCTCACTGGTTTGAGCTTCGATCCTTGCCTTTTGTGCCAGACAACTTTCTTTCATTACTCGCACTATGTTGACTCCCTTTACACTCTCTGTGCTCCTGGCGAGCTTGCTCTTCACCCCGGCCGAGGCTGTCCCCCATCCCCGCAACGTCGGATTGATCACTCTCCCGTTGACACGCATGAACAAGGCTCGCGATGACATCCATCCCCAAATCGTAAGACAACGCATAGTCGCATACAACCGATGCTAACCCCATGTCACAGCTTTTGCAACAGCATGCCAACCGCGCACACCGTCGTGTCGCCCGCATGACCGGCAAACGCGAGCCGACCTCTGAGGAAATGAGCGCCGCCATCCAGAAGCGCATGGTCATCGTCGGCGACGGCATCGAAGCCCTCCGAGGCAAGCAGCAGCAAAAGCGAAAGTTCAATGTTGGCAAGGTCGACTCGGAGCTCACCCGCATCCGTCAAGGTGTCAATGGCAACGCGCGGGTTGCTGCCGTGGGCGGAGCCGTTCGGGAAGAAGGTGCGTGCAATTTTGGCCCGTTTTGTCCAAGGCTGATTGGTTGACCCGGATATCAGTCGCTGTTACCACGATCACAACAACCGTAACGCCCGAGGCCGTTCCGACTTCGACTGCCGCCGCCGCCTCCACGGTGGTCGTTACCGTCACCGTTACCGCTGGTGCCCAAGAAACCACTGCGGCGGCCTCGAGCTCCGTTGCGAGCGCCCCGGCCGAGGTGGCTACTTCGACCTCCAATGCTGCCACTCCTACCGCCGGTGCCGGTAACAGCACTACCACTGTTGGAAGTAACAAGGATGGATTCTCCAATGTTGACCTCGCAGCTGCCATCAACGGCGGTGTTACCAAGGCCAACACTCCCACTGCCGCAAACACGATCGGGTTGGACAACGAGTGAGTCCAGCGTTGTGGCCCTGATGCTCATGTCTAACACTGTCCTAGGGCCAATGACATTGGCTACCTCGCCACTCTCCAGATCGGAACTCCCCCTCGTGACTTTAGCCTCCTGATGGACTCTGGATCCGCAGACATGTGGGTCGGTGGCACCGACTGCCGTTCTCTCGCCGGCGGAGGATGCGGAAACCACACCTTCCTCGGCACCACCACCTCGAGCTCATTCAAGGACCTCGGCAAGACGTTCCAAGTCACCTATGGTACAGGCCAAGTCGCCGGAAATATCATCACCGACGATGTTGTTATTGCTGGCCTCAAGCTCCCTACCCATACCTTTGGCGCTGCCACAGTCGAGTCGGTCGAGTTTTCGTCCAACGACACGCCCTTTGACGGGCTCGTCGGTCTCGCCAAGAGCACCCTTTCGAACCAGAAGGTCGACACTCCTCCCGAGTCGCTCGCCAAGGCTGGGCTCATCCAATCCGCCATCACGAGCTACAAGATTTCCCGCCTAGCCGATGGCAAGAACGACGGCCAGATTACATTTGGCGGGATCGACGAGACCAAGATTGATACTTCGACGGTAGTGACGATTACCAACGTCAATGCCAACGGGTTCTGGGAAGTTCCGTTTACTGCCTCGGTTGGGGGCAAGGACCTCGGGCTCACCGGACGTACCGCCATCCTCGACACTGGAACTTCGCTCATCATTGCTCCTCCCGCCGACGCCACCGCCCTCCACGCTCAAATCCCTGGTGCCAAATCGGACGGCCAAGGCGGCTTCACGATTCCGTGCACGACAGACGCACAAGTCGCATTCTCGATGGGCGGGCAAAACTTTGTCATTGACCCTCGCGACTTGTTGTTTGTGCCTTTGAACCAGAACGACCTCAAGGGCGACTGCGTCTCAGGTATCATGTCGGGTCAGATTGGTGGACCTCAAGAGTGGCTGGTGGGCGACGTGTTTTTGAAGAATGCGTACTTTTCGCATGATGTGGCCGGGAATGCGATTACGCTTGCGAAGCTCAAGTAGAGTAGTTTAGTATTGGGTTGTTGCTTTTTTGTGCAGTTTTGTTTTCCGGAATAATCAAAATTGCTTTTTGTTATCCGTACTTGTGCCAGCGACGTGGGGTGGAATGGAGGATGGGTGTGAAGCGCTGGGTTCAAACGTAACTGGGATGTATGCGCTATGAAAGTAACCAGAGGGACTGGCTACGTAGCTTAAGCGCATAGTGAACAGTTAGACTGAAGGATTCTCTCTATCCTGTTTGACAGGGATCGAATGCTCGTGCGAATTATACTTGCTCGTACGTTTACATCCCGGATCTCAAGAAATAAGCTGGGGGAATTCTCAGAGTCAGGCCGCTATTTGAAGCGGGACAAGCATAAATTCTAGCCAAAGGGTACACGGATCTATATGTTTCTCAAGAAACGAAGCCAATGCCTATTTCACGAGGTCTATGAGGTATAAACGGTGCCGGAGCGGGTCAAGCTTCCATCGTTGTTGAATAAGGTCGATTCGGTTCCAACATACGCAGCACCCGCCGGGTCGTTTGCGGCGAACAGAGCAGGAGATGTCGCCACAAATGCCGAGTACTAGCCAAGAGCGTCAGTTTACTCTCAGGTCAGGGGAGCGAGAGCCGGACTTACGTAGGTCACATATGATGCGCTATCGAGGAAGCTCATTGCCTGTTGGAGGAACGTGGCCTGTTGCTCGCGGTTGGCGGGGGCTTGAAGCGCGAATTCAGTCACAACGATCTATTTGGGCGTGAGTTTGGACTGGCAGCGAATGGGTCTAGTGGATGTACCTGGTAGTTGGGGAACATCCTATGGGCTTGCTCGATATAGCCCTTGAAGTCGGCGAGCGAGCCACCGTACCAATGGACGTTGATGTAATCAAAGTAGCACTGTTTGTTTGTATGTTGAGGCCATGTATGCAGGCCAAAATTATGAATTCTGTGCTTACCCGGCCGGCACACGCTGCGACAAACTGGGAGGCCCATTGAAGACCTTGCCCTGGGAGGTTGCTTGACGTAACCGAGGGAATGGCCTTCTCTAGAACAAGGCACACAATCAATGCCTAAATTCATATGAAGGGCAAGAACATACTAATCGCCAGTGGGTTAACATATTGGATATACCAGGCGGCAGCAGTCGCAGGGGAGATGTTGTTAATGTCAGGCTCGTTGAGAGTAAAGACAGTGTTCCAGCCTTGTTGAGCCGCTCGAGTCTTCAGCTGAGAAATTGGCGAGGAATCACAGTCTAGGCAACGTTGCATGCCGATCCAGTTTAAGTTACTAGACCGTGTGGTAATATAAGTTGCTAGGTGACTGGGACGAAAATGACTACTTACGTTGTCTTGGAGGGGCGCCAGGTTTCCCAGTTATAGATCCTATCGACTACAGCGTGAGAATATGTAGGCTGGAGCGATAGACAAACTTGCCATTGAATATTAGCATTAGCTAGTTTAGCGTTGTCCATCGAGGTATTTTCGTTGTCTGGTACAAACGTTAGTCAACAACGTATAAACCGACACGGTAAACCTACACCATGGCCAGGCAATCCCTCGTTTGCTGGCTGCCAACGCGCTGGAAGAAGCGTCAAGAAAACAGTGGTAAGAGTGCTAAAGCGAGCCATTTAGAAACAATCGGTTGAGTGGTGCTTGAAGCTGAGAATCAACAGGGATGTGTATAACATGCTCACGATCATGGTCCATATTTATAGTGCTAAAAGCTAGAGTAGAAATGGACTGGTCGGTACATTACGGAAGACATTCATGAAACTCGTTGCCACCCTCAGCAAGAATTTCGAGCTCGCAAGTGCCCTAAGCGCATGCTCCATCTGGAAGCTGGAGGCCGTGTGCATACGCGAGCGGAAGATTTCCGCCGCGTCGGGAAAGATATCAGAGGCTAGCCCCGCCTAATCTGTCGGCTTGTGTGGACAAGTCTGGGCGTCGATATTGAAGGGCTTGGGTGGGTTTGACGCCAGGCACCAACTCCAGCATTCATTCTCCGGAAGTAGGAGTAACTACGAAAATCTCGCTAGCACGATGTAATGAAACCTTGCGCAAACGAAATAGCTGGCACTTATTCATTTCGAGCAGTAATTAACCAACTGGGGCGGGGATAACTAATCTGGCGAGAGCGCCAAATCAGGCTAATTAGCGCTGGTAATATACCCCCGATTTTGCCGACACGATGGCTGGGCAGCGGCCCGACGCGAACTCGTACCGTAGCGCTGGGCGTTCGCGCGTCTGCCGAGCTTGGCGACAATTTCTACTCCCTCCATTGTGCTTCAACCTGGGATTCTTGTGATACTGTCACAGAGGTCACGCCCTATGGTGATACAAGAACTCAAGATTGCGGACCAGCTCCTCCATAAAGCACTAGACCAGTAAATCAAAGCCTGAACTACCGCCCAGGGGTTTTTTGCGCAAGGAAACAACTCGAAAGCATGCTTTACGCCGTTCAAGATCGACTAGATGAGTCACTAATTACACATGAAAAACTGACAAGCCTACATGGTGCTATGGGTGCTATACACTGCTGCGGTAGCATTGTATGGCGCTCATAGCGCCATATTGGCATGTCACGGTCTCGGAGAAAACCGCACGTGCTAGTGAGTGCTCGTTTGCGTAAACGAGCCCTTACGAGCCTCAATTAGCACTGCGGTTTGCGCTGAGGTTTCCTGATGCGCCTATCTACACAATGTCAGTCTCAGTCATGTGTCCGGCCGTTAGAGATAGCTAAATCACGTGTATTCAAGTCAGCGTTTGTGTTTTTTCTATACCTATCCCATTCGTATATATCTGTATGTTGTATTGCGAGGAAAAGAAACCGACCTTAAATTTGGGAGCTGATCTGTGAGAGAGTGGCACGTGTGAGTAGACCCTGAGAGGAACGCGCCGGTCACATGGTTCGGTTCGAGTGTTTCGGTGTAATCATTGGCGATTGGACCGACGACGACCGTCCCTTTGACGTCGAATGAGATCTGAGCAATCCGCTCGACCACAGGCCACGCGCCTTGTCAAACCCATCCTCAAACCACCACCCAAACCCAAGACGAGCATGTTTTCCTCTATTTTTTCTGCCGTCTCCCGCGAGTTTGAGTCGTTTGTCGAGAATGTTCGTGGGGTCGAGAGCGACAAGCAAGAGGTTAGTGGGTTTATAGTGTTTTGAGCTTGGGGCTGATGGTTTGCCGCTCAGACTGCAAGCTATTACGAGCCAGTTACACGTCCAAAGGAAAATGCGTCATCGTCTGGGCGATCAGCTATCCGACGAACGACAACGCTGCCGAGACCCAAACCATACGCTCGCCCCTCTCCCAAGCAGGTGTGTATCGTTACCATCATATCGTTTCCTGTCCGCTAACCACTCGCCGTCGCTAGACATCGCCCCTCTTCCCAAGAAACGTAAAGTCCCGGGAGCGTTTTTCAGTTCGCCCATGTCCGTCGGTATTGCCACTCCCCAAACACCACGATATCCGGCCCAGTTCGACCAGAGGCTTGAGACGGTAGCCGAGTCGTCAAGGGTTGGAGAGGACGAGGAAGGAGAGGAAGGGCACTCTGAGGGAGAGGAGTCGGGAGGGGAGCACGAAGGCGAAGGCGAGGAAGGGAGGCACGTTCGGTTCGCACCCAACACCCAAAGCCCCGTTGCTCGACGCCCGGTTCGTTCCGCACTCAAGAGGGATCAACCAGCCCAATCGACCCGAAAGACAACAACCCCAGTACAAACCGACAAGGGCAAGACAAAGGCGAGTGTCGAACAAATTGCAATATGGGAAAAGGAGACGGAGGAGCGAGCGTGGGGCCGGGTGGGAGGATCGACGATCGAGTCACTTGAGCAGGAGTTGCTCGGGGCGGAGGCTAGGCTTGAAGCTGAGAGGGCACGGGCTAGGGATGAGAGCGATGACGAGGGAGAGGACGAAGAAGGGGAAGGAAGAGGACGAACAGGAGAGTTTCGAGGTCGTATTGCATCCTCGTCCGTCACGGGGGACACCATGCGTCAAGCCGAACCAACAGCCGCCACCACAAGCGCAGTCCATTCCAGACCCAGACGAGTCCATGCGGCGATACCAACGGCGTATGGCGCCAGTGGACGAAACACCTGTGCCCAAGAAGCCTGGCGCTCGGGCACGGGTGGCTCTAGGACGGGCTCTTCCCCCAGTACAAACGATCGCCACTCCTCCGGCGCCACCTCAAACTCCTGTTGCCCCCTCCCCAGCGCTGGAGACTCACCGACCCTCGTCACCTCCACCTTTATCACACGACTCCCTTCTGATGGATATATCACCCCAGAGGCCAACTCGAACGTCTTCTCAACCTACACCCCGTTCGCCGACCCGGTCTCCGACGAGGCAACGACCGGCAGCTTCCCAACCAGAAACCGTGCGGTCTGAACCTGAACCCGAGCCCCGGCAGCCTCCCCCGCCTACACCCCAACCCGGTTGAAACCTCAGCACCACGAACAACCGGAAGCCCAGTTTGAATCAGCTGCAATTCCTCCTGAACCACAACCCAAACCGGAGACTGGCGCCCAACCCGAGCCCAGACCGGCTTCACGGATACCAGCCCTAGCCCGCTCTCGTGGTCCGAGGCCCGATGTAGAAGTCACGGTGATTAGTGATGACAGCGAGGATGAGGCACCGGCAACCACCGTGCAGGGCAAGGGCGAGGATGGTAATCAGAGGGTGTTGGATCAGGATGCGGCCATGGCGTCGCCACGCAAACGCGAGGTTTCGAGAACCCCTCGCAAAGCGAAATCGGTGCGGCCCACTCCAAGTCCAAGACGACCTGCTGTTTCCACGACTCCCAAGGCGCCCGCTGCAAATACAAGCCCGAGGCGAGCAAGACCGCAAGTCGTGACAGAAGTCGACCCTGCGTCTATCCCACTACCCCCTAGTCCGGCAGATAAGCGAAAGATTCGAGAGCTGGAGGCCGAGGTCAAGCGATTGCGCGAAGAGGTGAATTGAGTTATGTTTTTAATTTGTTTTTGATTAATTTATTTTTTTGTAGCTTGCGAGAAGAGACCAGGTTGAGAGGTCCGTTTCGGTCACCGCACCACCACCGCCACCACCGCCACCACCACCACCACCGCCGCCTCCGCCACCTACGATGGGGATGGCGAGAAGGATTCCAATCGTTGTACGACGTGCAGAAAACGACCCTCCTGAATTGGAGGACGAATTCGACGAGGACGGCGAGGTTCGCCCACGTTCGGATCTGGACAGGGCGTTGTCTGTGATGAGGGCTGGTCTCAAGGTACGGCAATAAAGCCTTTCACTATCTGAGCTGCTCACAAAGCAATGATTGTCAGTCTACGGCTCAAACGCCTGCCCCACTATCCAAGAACTCTGCTGGAAAGACACCAACCGTGCCCATCGAATCCATGACCGCATTCTTGGAAGAGATGAAGACCATCAAGCTCAAGTCCCGCGTTCGCCCTGCTCCTGCTACCAACGTTGACGTGAAGATCGAAGAAGAGGATCACGTAGGAGACGAGAGTATCAGTAATATCGTGCTCCGGCGTCGAATGCCAGTTAGCCCTCGTGCATTGCGAGCGAACGCAAGTACTAGCTCGTCTACGGGAGGAACGCTTGGGTTCCCGGTCAAGCTGCGCAAGACGGACTCGGGGGCTGCGTTGTTTGGGAAGCGTCCGCCGATTGCTACTGCGAATACGAGTGTAGGACCAGGTTTGGACGCACTGGGATTGGGTGCGAAGCGAAAGCGGCCGGAAGCAGAGGCTCCATCCGTGTCTCGTAAGATGCTATTCGGCCCGTTGATTGAGCCAACGCTAAAGTTATTCGTGTTTAGATGGATCCATTCGGCGCCGTTTGACGGGATCTGGGTCCGTCACGGTCGACACTGTGGTTGAGCGAGAGCTCCCCACGCCCTCGCTGTGCTCTGATGTTACGGACCTTGAGGCCGAGGAGCGTGCGTTGCATACCCCGCCTGTTGAGAGCAGGAAACAGGTGAACTCAGCGAAACTGTCAACCAAGGGCGGGCCTCGATTGATCGAAGACGATACAACTGCTCCGTCGACGACCAAGACTCCTTCTCACCCAGTAGCCAAAAGCGTTGCCTCTCCAACGGACACCCAGCTAGCTGCTTCTACGAATACGATTAATCTCCCACGAGGAGAAATTAGCAGGAGCATATTCCCACAGACCCGAAGCGCTGTACCGAGCCCCGTGGAGAACCCCGCTTCGAACCCACGAGACACGAGCCTACGCGACAGCCAGAGCTTTTCCCTTCCCGTGAACAAGAGCCTCAACTTTGGTGCAGCAAACCCCGGGGATCACAGCATCTCGGTTGGGAACAAGACTCTTGCGGTTCCCGGCGAGAGGAGTATCCGGGCAGCGGCGAATAGAATGGGAGCAGCACAACGACGAAAGTTCGTTCCCGTGTTTGCCGTGCCTCCACCCCCACCGTCCACATCCGTCTCCACCCCTGCTGCTGGTCCGGCCGATACTAGCAATGGCTCGATCTACGCTGGGTCTTCATCGTCAAATACATCCCACGAAAAGCTGGTGGCAAATGCGTCTCGTGAGAAGCTGACGCTGGATACCAACGTCGTGGCCAGCACACCAGCACGAAAGAGCGCACTATCCAATATTACACCTTCGTCTCCTCTCCCTCGACCCGAGTTCAGCGCAAAGAAGCCCAAGGCGCCGAGACTCCTGACGCCACAGCGACGAGAGATTATCGTGATCGACGACTCGGACGAAGAAGCCGCACCCAAGAGTGCACGCACAACTAGGAGCGCTGCATCCAGGAGATACCGAAAAGACGAAGGATCCGACTCGGACGATCCACTAGCGTTTACCTCTACGCCTGCTCCTGGCTCCAAGTCGAACACGTCCACCCGACCGACGTGGGAGATGGACGCGTCGCTCGTGCACGATCTTTCGTTTTCATCAATATTTCCAGGTTGGGACAACGAGGCAGAGAGCGAAGTGTACGTTGGGGTTGGAACCCGAAGCAAAACCGCCGGGTTTTTGAAAGGAGGGGGCGCAGGTGGACGCGCTGTCTGGGCTGGAGCCGGGACAGTGACTGGTGCCGACGAGTCGCCAAAGAGGAGCTCAGCTAGTTCGAGGGTGGGGAGCGGTCGCAGGCGATAAAACTTGATGCCCCATTTTGATTTCAGTACAATATACGTCCTTTTTGTGTTTTGATAAGCTGTACATACTGTTTTCAGAGCTTGGTTGTTTGGGTGTTTGTTACGATCTACATGCTTCGGGACTTTTGTATTACTTCTTTTCACTATATATCTGACGACTTGTGACGGTATACTCTGTGTTTGGATATCCCAGCGACCGGGCTCTTTACGGTGTTTTCCGTTAGTTTCAACCGCCTCAACCTTATGTCCATACCGCTCCCGTCGACCTACGACGATATTACTTGGTCAACTGGGACATCCTACAAGAACTAGTGTGCGTGCCACTTGCAATCGATGCTATTCGCTACGATCTGCTACGTGCGTCACGTAGATCACTTGCCTTTTTGGGCAGCTGTTTGCACCACTTTGCATGATCGCGAACAGGGGCTCCATATAATTCTGACCGCGATTTGTGCATTTCTACCGCTCACTACTCCCTCCGTTCATCGCCAGCTCTCCACCTACTAGTATACTCTTCGTACATGATGATGCGATGCCTCTCCTTACTTCTCTGTACACTGAGCTGCATAATGTTCACTTTGGCCTTGCCCGCACCGACTCCTGTGGTTGCCGTTCAACACAAAAGGACCGAGCCGTACTTTCCCGAGTACCCGCCGTCATGTCCCAAGTGTCAAGCCGACTTTTACAACATCAATAGCTGCGCTGATGCTTCAGCTGCCTTGGCCAACCCGGAATCCGTGAGTTCTTCGGTCAGCAAGTATACCAGAGGCAGGTTTCAGACTTGCGTTCAGATTATACTGAACCCGGTAGAGTTCTACGACGTCATCAAGTGTTCTTGTACGGACACCTTTCAGTCTGCATTTCCTCAATGCGTAGACTGGTAAGTCTAGTCGATCCAGAACCAAATCTACTTGAACCCACACGATACTTCAGTTTCATACAGACAAACCAAACGGGAGTCATCCAAGTCGACATAACTCCGGACTCATCGCATTTGCCTTCGATTGTATCCGGTATGCGCCAGGTTTGTGCACTGGCGAGCACTTTGCTCGGAGGTGTGGCTTCCGCCAATTCGCAAGTCGCAAGCTCAACATCGAGTGCGCCTATCGTCGCAGCCACGTCTGGCGCGACAAATAATGGGTTGATGAATCTGGATATCTTGACTGGATTGGCGATGGTTGCTTTGGCGAGTGTACTTGTGGGCATCTAAAAGGGATGGACGAGGATGCGGGCTAAGGAATCTACGACTTTTGAACGAGCTTTAAACTTGACACTGATTTGGACAGTACGATATCCGCAATGAAATGGCAAATGTATGCTGATACAAACCATCAAACCTAGGCGTTAAATCAATTGAAAGTTAAATGCAGTTCATGTGAATAGTAAGCCTCGACAATGTGAATGATGCGCCGATAGCAATAGGCAAACAGGGGCATGTCGGCGCCCGGTCCTATAACGGCTATGAGTGAGGTATATGCGCGGCTAGATGGTATGAATAACCAAAACCAACATATGCAGAGGCACTTGAGCACTTTGGTTGAGTATTGGGGCGATATAAACACTTCAAAGAGAGAGGTTAGGGGCGAAATGGAACATGGGATACGATCTTAGTTAAAATCCTTGATCGGTGTGACGGAAAGTCTTTAAATATGTTCACATTGATTACAATCATACATTCAAAGTCATGTTGTACGGTTTGTGCGTGGAGTTGGCGTCAGAACCACGTACGGGAGTGGCAGCAGGGAAACAGGTTTCAATTTCCAATCACATCGTTTCCGGCGGTTGAGAGGCGAATTGCGCCCATGTGTATTGGATGTATCGTGTGGATAGAACTCACAGAGTCATATTGAAGGTGTCGCGCACTCGGTTTATGACCGCCTCTCCCATTGCTGTTAGGACGTGTCAGTACATTCGCCCATAAGGGAGAGAAAGCAAATCCAAGTTTAAACCACCCCACCTATTTCTACAGACTTCGGGGTCCATCAAACCCGACCATACTGGTACCCAACGAGGAGTCTTCTGACGACTGATAATGCGCCCCTGGGGCTCAAGTCGGCGCGGATATTGGCGGACGCGGATTGCCTTCAGCCCAGTCGATCTCTGGCAGTTCGAGTGAGGCGTTGTAGCTGTCAGCGTAGTCGAGAAGTCACGAGCATACCTTTCGGAGAGCCCTTGGCTGTGGTTATATTCAATTACCCTGTATCAGTGAGCGAATGCTGGAATGGGAGATCAAGTGGCGGGGCGGCACCAGATGATGATTATAATCGAGACAATCCTATGCTAGCGAACCAGCTTACCTACGCTCATCTTGCAGATTCCTGGTGCTGGGCAAAGGAATGCGTCGAGCCTTTGTGATATCGAAAGACCTCATCATGAGACACACGCGAGTCGTAACAAGGCCAGTCGGAAGGGGAGAGCCAACCCATAGCAACTTCAGATTTGCCACGAGAGGATTTGATCGAGGTACGACTGTCGGACGAATAGAATATAAGTCATCGCTGATTTCTCGCTAGCGTGGCGCTGAGCTTGTCTATTCTAGTCATGTAAGACTCGAGCGCGCAAGAATGCTGGCGCCGATAGGAAGACCAGTCGTCTCAACTTAGGGCGGTCCGGCGCTGCTGTCGAGTGGAGATGAAAGGGGAGCGGGAAAAGGCGAACAAGGCTGACACGTATGGTTTTCGTGACATCCGGAGCCCCGTTGTGCGTGCCCGTTACGTTCTGCCCGCGAGCTGTTTCATGTAACCTGCTCGACCTCAGAACCCCATGTACCTGCACGAGCCGATAATGGCAGAACAAGGGCCAGCGTGGAGCAAGTTGCGAGATAGGAGAGGGAAACGGAGGAAAGTGCGTGGGGTCGGACATCTGGGGGTTGGCCCATACCGAGCTCTGTGGGTATGGATGGGCCCACGCTTCGCGCTTCACGTCCCAAGAATCTGCTTTGTGTTCAACACGGCATGAATAATTCGAAAAATGTGATAGGCTGGGCAGATAGTCTCTGTCGTTCCCGTCACGACTGTTCAACCGACGGGAGGAGAGGCGTCGAAGTGGTACCAGATAACCGAAACCGGGCTCGACTCAGCCAACGGGTAAACAATCAAGACGGAAACCACCGACTCAATGACTATGCAATATCGGCGTTGGATAGGGAAGTGTTTGAAGGCTTCACAGTCGTAGAGTCTAGAGCGAAGCCCAAGTGGGAGTCAGAAAACGTGGTCGAAGTGATGGTCGATCATATTGCAAATTCCAGTGATGACGTTCGGGCATTGATCGAGGCGCCTCGACTGAATGTGCGCCCGACCAGTCTCTCGGTTTGAGAAATCGACTGCACACAGCTAGAATCGGAAGATCAAACGGACCGGCGCTGATGAGAGCTGCACAGTCCTGTTTGCGCGTAGGTCGTAGCTTAATATCCATTAATAGCATAAAGTATAAGATCCGACTCGGTTTGCAATTATGTAACCTGAATACACAGCCAGCGGCAGATCGGACAGCCTCGACTTCGACCTGCCCATCAACCAGCACAAGCCAGAATCGTTGAATCTGCTCACGACCCCGCAACTCTGCGCGAATGTCCGGAAGTAACAAGCCCAACGGGCTCAACATTCTATGTATAGGTGAGCTTCGAGTGCTGCACCAAGCATCAGCGCTCACCATTTGGGCAAAGACGGCGGTGGCGTACGAGGCCTATCTTCTCTGATACTTGTATCTGAGATCACAAAGAGGCTGCGAGGAGGTGACGACGCCATGTCGCAACGCCCATGCGATTATTTCGATGTCATCGCGGGCACAGGGATTGGCGGGTATGACGGCGCTAAAAGCAATCTAGTGTTCTTCTGACGACATGTTTCTCCCGTTTGACGCACAGGGTAATCGCCTGTATGCTCGGGCGACTGCAGATGACCACAGAAGATGCGACCAAGGCGTATATAAAGCTAGCGAATACGGCGTTTGGGGAACAAAAGCTGGGCATTGGTGGACGAACAGCCTACAAGGGGGCGAAACTGCAAGAAGCACTCAAGACGATGGTACGGGACAAGACGCAGAGCGAAAATGAGCCGATGAGAGCGGAGAGTACAGAATCAAGCAGGACGTGAGTATATCAGTGGTATGGGGAGACGACTGGTGTTGATGGCATGTAGGATGGTATTTGCGATGTCGGAGCGCAACATGACCGCTAGTATCCCCACCATGTTTCGATCGTACCCGGTTGTCGCCAACTCGGGTCCAGAGTGTACGATATGGGAGGCATTGTATGCGACTATGGCGCACCCAGACCTGTTCAAACCGATCCAGATCAGCGATGGGACCGTACGACAGTCGTTTGTGGGCGGAGATGTCGGATGCAGTAACCCGATGAGGCACGTACTTGCCGAAGTCAAGAGGCTATGCCCGGATCGACACGTTTCTTGTATCCTAAGTGTCGGCGCCGGACACCCACGCATCGTTCAGATTGGGGACTCCAGTCTATCTCAGCGAATCCTTGGAACGCGGACTATGAAAGCTATGAAGGACATGGCAACAGACAGCGAGGGAATGGCACAAGAGACAGCAGCACGATTTCGAGGGACGCCTGGGGTTTACTATCGGCTGAACGTAGACCAAGGAATGCAGGACATGCGAGCGGCTGACGTGGGAAAGCTCAGCGACGTATTGGCGTACACAAAAGCCTACACTGCAAAGGGAGATATCGATCAACTGATCGATCGAGCGGTACAAACAATCAATAGTAGAGCAAATCTAGTCGCGACAACACATATCGGTAAGTGTTAGGACCAACATACCATCGTAATCTCACTCATTCCGCTCTAAATTCGGACACTGCGTAGATGGTCAGGTGAATGTCACTTCAGCACCGTGCGTTCCTAGCATCAAGCGATGTCCCCCACCTACTACCGTGTATACCGGACGTGAGGAAGAGATCCAACGGATCGGTCGTTGTATATCTGGAGGGAGCGACGAGCGCCGTGTGTGTGTGGTGTACGGGCTTGGCGGCGCAGGCAAAACGCAGCTGGCGCTGAAGACGATCGAGAAGCACCGCGATAGCTGGGTGCATGTTCTCTACACCGACGCTAGCACGAAGGATGTGATCGAGATGACACTACAAGACTATGCCAAGGCCAACAAGCTTGGAGACACGCACGAAGATACCCTAAGTTGGCTGGAACACTGCAAAGACCCGTGGTTAATCGCATTTGACAACGCGGACGATCCATCGCTGGACATCAAGTCGTACTTCCCGGGAAGCAACCACGGAAACATCCTTATCACGACTCGCCTTCGGGATCTGGACATATATGCAAAGGGACCCGACTCAGTCTGTCACATTTCGAACATGAATGAAGGAGATGCGCTCGCACTTCTACTCAAGCTTGCACGCAGGCAGGAACAGGAGCTTAACGAAGCTGAGACAACTGCTGCAACACTTCTACTCCAGGTGAGTGACATGGCTTCGAATAACTATTGATGATACTCATTCGAACTCGCAAGGATTTCGGCTGGCTTGCACTTGCAGTCGTCCATGCAGGCGCATATATTGGCCACTCACGTTCCTTGAGCATCTCCAAGTACCGAGAGCTGTATCTTGAACAGCGCCAGTCACTTCTTGAGCGCTACAGAGATCTGAAGGTAAAGCCGGACGGATACGACAAATCAGTCCGCACCACATGGGAAATGTGCTACGACTTGCTTGCAGAAGGCGGCAAGTCTCGTCCACTGCTCTGGCTTATGACGTCCTTACACCACGATTACATCACCGAGGCGATGTTCGAACGAGCAGCCATCAATATACAGACCTACAAGCCTGATCTTCCGCCCAGCGAGTTGGAGATGGCTGCCTGTAACTATCTCCGCGGCTTCCTTAGTGAATTCCTAGACGATGGGCGGTGGGACACTCTGCTATTCTCGGAAGTCATCAACGAGCTTGTGTCCTACTCACTGGTAGAGTTTGATGAAGCAAACCTGTCGTATCGAATCCACGTGCTTGTGCAGGAGTGGTGCCGTAGCACTATCTTACAACCCCAGGACCTGGCATTGGAGAGCACAACTACGCTAGTCGCCCAATCTGTCGCGTGGGACAACTCGGCTGAATCATATAGCTTCAACCGAGGACTTGGGGTGCATGTGAGAAATGTACTGTCAAGGCGGCAAAGTCAAACAAGTGCCAACCATGGAGCAAGTTTTGCCCGGGTGTATGGTATTAGTGGTAGATGGCGGGACCAAAGCCTGTTGGAGCTTCAAGTGAAGGCGGAGAGCGAAAGGCTGCTGGGTGAAGAGCATCCCTATACGTTGGGAATTGTGCATAGCCTTGCATGGGCATACTCCTCCCAGGGTCAATGGAGTGAAGCCGAGTCGCTTCAGCTGCAGGTCATCAATGCAAGCAAGCGACTACTCGGAGAGGAGCACCCGGATACGTTGAGCACCATGCATAACCTTGCATCGACGTACTCCTCCCAGGGCCGATGGAGCGAAGCCGAGTCGCTTCAGCTGCAGGTCATCAATGCAAGGAAGCGACTACTCGGAGAGGAGCATCCGGATACACTGGGCACCATGCATAACCTTGCATGGACGTACTCCTCCCAGGGTCGATGGAGTGAAGCCGAATCGCTTCAGCTGCAGGTCATCAATCCAAGCAAGCGACTACTCGGAGAGGAGCACCCGGATACGCTGGGAACCATGCATAACCTTGCCTGGACATACTCCTCCCAGGGTCGATGGAGCGAAGCCGAGTCGCTTCAGCTGCAGGCCATGAATGCAAGGAAGCGACTACTCGGAGAGGAGCATCCGGATACGCTGACGCTGGGCACCATGCATAATCTTGCATGGACATACTCCTCCCAGGGTCGATGGGGCGAAGCCGAGTCGCTTCAGCTGCAGGCCATGAATGCAAGCAAGCGATTACTCGGAGAGGAGCACCCGGATACGCTGAGCACCATGCATAACCTTGCATGGACATACTCCTCCCAGGGTCGATGGAGCGAAGCTGAGTCGCTTCAACTACAGGTCATCAATGCAAGGAAGCGACTACTCGGAGAGGAGCATCCGGATACACTGGGCACCATGCATAACCTTGCGTGGACGTACTCCTCCCAGGGTCGATGGGGCGAAGCCGGGTCGCTCCAGCTACAGGTCATCAATGCAAGGAAGCGACTACTCGGAGAGGAGCATCCGGATACGCTGGGCACCATGCATACCCTTGCATGGACATACTCCTCCCAGGGCCAATGGAGCGAAGCCGAGTCGCTTCAGCTGCAGGTCATTAATGCAAGGAAGCGACTACTCGGAGAGGAGCATCCGGATACACTGGGCACCATACACAACCTTGGATGGACATACTCCTCCCAGGGCCGATGGAGCGAAGCCGAATCGCTTCAGCTACAGGTCATCAATGCAAGGAAGCGACTACTCGGAGAGGAGCATCCGGATACACTGGGCACCATACACAACCTTGGATGGACATACTCCTCCCAGGGTCGATGGAGTGAAGCCGGGTCGCTTCAGCTACAGGTCATCAATGCAAGGAAGCGACTACTCGGAGAGGAGCATCCGGATACGCTGAGCACCATGCATAACCTTGCATCGACGTACTCCTCCCAGGGCCGATGGAGCGAAGCCGAGTCGCTTCAGCTACAGGTCATCAATGCAAGGAAGCGACTACTCGGAGAGGAGCATCCGGATACGCTGGGAACCATGCATAACCTTGCATGGACATACTCCTCCCAGGGTCGATGGGGCGAAGCCGAGTCGCTTCAGCTGCAGGCCATGAATGCAAGCAAGCGATTACTCGGAGAGGAGCACCCGGATACGCTGGGAACCATGCATAACCTTGCATGGACATACTCCTCCCAGGGCCGATGGAGCGAAGCCGAATCGCTTCAGCTACAGGTCATCAATGCAAGGAAGCGACTACTCGGAGAGGAGCACCCACATACGCTAAGCACCATGCATAACCTTGCATCGACGTACTACTCCCAGGGTCGATGGAGTGAAGCCGAATCGCTTCAGCTACAGGTCATCAATGCAAGGAAGCGACTACTCGGAGAGGAGCACCCGGATACGCTGACCAGCGTAGAGACCCTAGCAAGCATGTCTCAATCTCGGCGCTGACACGGCGAAGCCCAATGCACAGAGCAAAGATTTTGGCTCGTGGTTTTATCTATCCCTTACTGAAACATGTTCCTTGTTTTCTTCCTGTATCTCTTCAACCCCCATCTACGATGATGCCTGTACATGCTCGTGTGGTATCATGGTTTTACTACGTGCCGAGATTGCTAATATGTAGACCAGTTGCATATACACCCCATTGTTTCTTATACTGTCGCTGTCCGTTGAACTTTACTATTTAGTCAAATGCCCTTGTCCCTCCCCTCGGTCATTCATCCCTCAGTGTTATTCGTGCGCTCGTAGTTAGTTCGGTTACTCTTGACAACTCCCTGCGGCTTTTAGATCTCTGGGACTTTACCTCTGACGCTGCAACCGTCAATATGAACGACACTTACCAGCTGGCTCATGGTCGCAACCCTGGCCTCGATCGTGTTTTACATGTCGCGTGCTGCAAGAGCCGAGGCAACGAGCTAGTCTACTACGGCTGCTTGGGAGGAGGGGCCAAGTTCTTACAAAGACCAAATAGCTATGGGTCGAGGGTTCTTCATTAATTTTCAATAGACCTCCTCGCGTTTCAACTAGTCTAGAAACCGAGTACCGCTTGGCCAGTTCCTTACGCAATAATGCGTACTGATGAAACTGTCGGGTTTCAGTCTATGTCCACAGATATCAGTCAACCTCTAATGCAATCGAAGCATCCGAACACGTACCAATTACAAATAATGCCACGAGACTCGAGATAGTCTACGATACTCGCAGGCGATGAAAGCGACGAGAACAACACCCTCTCCGATCTAGATGAGAACCGCGACTCCAGCATGTATGCCAAATGTCGATGGTAGAGTGCAAATACGAGGCCATAGTCGATGCCCAGTTTGACGAATTGCTGTGGGTGTGAAATAAGTTACAGATGTATGCGCGTGCAGTGCTCACCTGAACAGCCGAGATGGGTGTCAGGTCATATCCTGAGAACAGCGCCTATGGGGTTCGAGTCAACGCCGGCTGTACTCTGCTTGCGCGCGCGACTCAACTGGATTGGCAAGCAGTCCCCGGGCAGACATGACTGCTTCACAGCCGGTCTCTCGTCTGATGGTCTCATTCTCCTTGGCACTCCATGCGTCCCCGCTGCTAAACGTTAGCACAATCAATCAGCGTGAGCATGGTAGTGGCTCACTTTGCGACCACTGGAAGGGCTCCCTTGACGCATTCACGCGCAAACGAGATGGCGGGAAGATTGACTGGCAGGGTAGAAGCCTGGTGACGGGTACGACCGTGCACGGTGATATAACTCGCCCCTACGTATCCGGGTACCATATAGTGCCGTGGTCAGAGTGGTCGTTTAGGAGGGCATACCTGCATGTACAGCTGGCGTCTTGGGTAAGCATACCTCCTAAACGTAGGCTTGAAATCTCTCACCGGTCTCCATCAGTTGCTGCGTTCGCCTAGCGCCATCTCGGGTTAGCATTAGACGGCAATTCGAAGACAGAACGGCGCACTTGAGGTCCGAGTCAACGCGGACCTTGATGGACACGGGGTAGCTCCATCCTAGTCGATCCTTGGCAGCTCGAACAAGGTCTCGTACGCGATCGGGTTGGCGGAGAAGCCATGAGCCTACATGCTCGGAGTACGCCCATGGTTGTGGACATCCTGCGCGGTGATATGTTAGAAATAGTGCATGAGTGGCTAAATAGAACATACCACAGTTGAGGTCTACCCCGTCGACATGCGGATGTATGAGCTCACATGCATCTGCGAAGGCCTTTGGGTCGTTGGCGGCAAACTGTGCGACAAGGCTACCGCGGACATGCCTCATACGGGACGGCTGTGTATCTGCAGGTCAGTGTCTTGAGCTTCCAAGGACTGACAGAGACGTGCATTCTCCTTCTCAGGTAAAAGGAAGCTTCCTCGCTCGTCGCCGCTGGTGGTGAAATCTGTGTGCCGAGCAATAGCTGAGCGAGAGAACTCTGCTGCCATCATCATCGGTGTATGAGTGATATGAACGTCGTAGAGAGAGACTAGATGGCGGAATGGAACTGGGGGAAAGACATGGTATAAGCCAAGACACCAGTGCTTGAAGCGATAAACCCACTTGCGTTTGGAATATCGAACCATCGGCGCTACATGTGAGATCACAGTGAGCGAGGTGCATGCTCAACTGTTGGGGTAGCTGACCTGCAATGTTCAGTCTGCCAAACAATTCCAGCATCTCGTCCGGAGGTATGGCCTCTGGAATAGCTGCCTCATCATGACCTGGATGTCCGAGGTCCGGTTCGCGGGACATCGGCGTTGTGGAGGAGCGAAGGAAAATCAATTGCAAATCCATTCACCAGCTATTTAGACCATTTGATCGAGTCACCGGAGAGCAAGATGTTTGACCTCAACCTCGGCGACACTCTGTCCTCTAACGAAGAGGAACGTGTTCTTATCCGACGACTCGCTCAACACAAGCCGGCTGTTACTGCTGAAGAATGGTGAGTCGTTGGCCCCAGATGGCTATTGTGCTTACATTTTATCGGTATTAGTGTTGGATTCCCTGCTAGTCGACGAGCGGCGGTTCTAGTACTGCTTTATGTGCGCGAAGGGCATGTCCGTGTACTTCTTACTACGCGTTCGAAATCGCTCCGTTCGCACCCTGGGCAAGTCGCTCTCCCAGGAGGACGCTGTGATCCTGAAGATGGGAGTATGGTTCGGACAGCGGTAAGTAGTTATCTTTATCCATGATACTCGAAACTCACTTGAAATTCCTCGTAAAGCTCCGTGAAGCGCACGAAGAAGTTGGACTAGTGTACGACCATCCCGACGTCCATGTCCTCACTATGCTCGCACCCTTTATGTCTCAATTCCGGCTTCTAGTCACGCCAGTCATCGCATGGGCGACAAGTCCAAATTTCCTTGAAGAACTTAAAGCCAACGAGGCCGAAGTGGACGAGATTTGGGATCACCCGCTCGAGGCTGTCTTGTCTCCCGAGCTCGTTCGTCAGCCAGGTATACTCGCACGACCTCTCGCTGAGAAAGGGACAGAGGGATGGCCGTACGAAAGTGACGTCTATGTGGGTCGACCCAACAAATCGAGAGTTTATTGATTAAACTCGGTCGTAGGAACCGTATGATCGAGAGTGGATGCGAGATACGCACTACCGCATGCACAGGTTCCGGTCTGTTGCGGTACCGGTCAAAGGCTTGACTGCTGATATACTCGTAAGTGTCGTGATCGAATGAGTGAACACATTCTCAACCTCATCTCGACAGATTCATACGGCTGAAATAGTCTACAACCGGCCACCTCCGTTTAGTATGGTGGCAGACGACCAACTTGACTTTCACACTTCATTGAAATATGTCATAGAGGACCTAGAGGCGGACGCAGCTAAGAAGGCAGCGGAGAAGATGCGGCTTGCTCCTCCTGCCTAATAGACCGTGACTAGACATGTAGATATAGATGGCCTTCTCAAATAGAAATAACGACCGATACGTTCGTATGCACGCAAACAACGCACCAGTATATCCCAAGGAAACGAGCATGTGCATTATAGTGACAGAAAAAACATCATCAAGATCACAAAGCAAACTATACACGCGCAGTCTGGTCTTCTTCCTCTCCGTCGTCTTCTGGAGCGCCATCGCTAACCTCTTCATCGTCTTCTTCGTCATCATCGCCTGGCTCCCAGTCTTCGTCGTCTTCCTCATCAAAGTCGTCCTCGCCACTATGTTGGCCTTCACTCCCCTCTTCCTCGTCTCCCTCGGCATCTTCGGCATCTTCTTCTTCTGACCCCTTTTTGGCTGCCGCTCCATTTGGTTTGGGGCTCTGAGAAGGCGAGACGGGTTGTGCCCACTTTGCGACGGGCGCGGGCGTGGACGTCGAAGCTCCGCCGGCTTTCTGCGCAGGTGTCTGGAAAAAGCTGAATCCCTTTGGAGGAGTAGGAGGGACCGAAAACACTGGCAGAGGCTGAGGCTTGCGCTCTCCACCAAACAGCGGAGGAGCTGGACCAACACCAAAGAACGATTTCGCGGGGGTAATGCTCGGAGTCTCGGCAGGAGGCGCTCCAAAGAATGATTTCCCAGGTGTGGTACTCTCGGTGCGCGAAATACCGGGCGACGGCGTCTTGTTGAACTTGGCCGACGAGCCGTGCATGCGTGATTTTTCAGACCGACGAGAGGCGTGCTCGTAGCCCGAGGTAACATGGAACTCGTCCTTTCCGAGCGGAGAGAAGGAGGGAAGCGAGGTAGGTGTTACTGGGGGGAGCACGAATCCTCCGGGCAGCATGGGTGTTTTCGCCGGGGCGGCGGGGGTAAATGGACCCGGGGTGGTAGGTTGTCCAAACATGGGCAAGGCGGGTGCAGGTGTCGAGGCGGCCGCTGGAGTAGCGGGTGGGAATATGGAGGTCGACGAAGGCGTCGAAGGCACTACCATTGGTGCACGTGGAGGCAAAACCTTGGCAAGTGCCCCGGGTTTGGTCTCGACAGGCGCACCCACGGCAGAAGTGTTCAACGGGGTCTCTTTGCGCGCTTGCAGCAGCGCTGCCTTTAGACGAACCGAAGACCGCTCCATGTTGAGTGCTGCTGCTGATGCGAGCTTGATCTTTTCGTTCTCGGCTGCTGGCAAAACGAGTGCGACGGTGCCGCTTGTACCCTTGTGCTTTGGCGCTTTCAACTTCATCCGGTCGACTCGCGCAGTCAACTGTGAAATCTCATCGGACTTTTGAGACAAAGCCGAGTCGATATTGCGCATCGTGCGGTTGATTGTATCAATAGACGGCACCCTGTAGCGAGTTAGCACCCTAACGATGAAAAGGCGGACAAATACACGTACTTGAACTCTCTCCTCCCTTCTTTTTGCTTTTGTATGCGCGACCTTTGCGTGGCCATGAAGGTTTCCAGCTGTCGTGTACGCTCCCGCACGATCTGTAGTGACTTGCGCAACTTGGTTTGACTCTCGATGTGTTCTGGGCTAGAAGTCCTGGATTTAAGCAGTCTCGTGTATTTTGGATCCTTCTTGGCCTTGATATATCGAGCAATTTCGTTGCGCTTTGCTTGAACTAAAAACAACAGCTCAGTACACTCTCAGTAATCTTGATAATTGCGTACACACCTTTCTCCGCACCTGGCTGGAGCTCAGTCATTTGTGCCGCAAAGTCCTTGTTCAGCCCCTTCAATGGCTCGACTTCTCCAGCAACTAGGTTGGTGACCTGTTTCAAAGCCGTCAAGTCTCCTAACATCCACTTCCCGGGGGCTTGCGTGCTTTGAGTCGTTGGCTGGGGCGGAATGCCGGCTTGGGATATGACCGCGTGGCGGTGTCGCAGAGCAGCAGTATCTTGACGCATCTGAGCGCACCAATAAATATACTAAAACTACTTGCTAAAGTTTGGTCTCGTACCTTGCCTAATTCGTTTGCCATTTGTTCGAGCAGCTTGTTGAATTCAACCTCGACGTTAGACCAGAGCGCAGGAGGGGCCGCGGAAGCCGCTGCTGGTGCGGAGGAAGAAGCTGTAGCTGGTGCAGCAAACGGACTCGTAACAGGAGATGCGGCGGGAGCAGGGGCAGCAGGAGTCTTGAACCCGGCAAACCCTAGTGAGGGGGCTGGTGGAGGTGTCGAGGAGGGGGCAGGAGTTGAAGCGCCAAATGCTGATGGAGTTGAGCCAGCGCCACCGAAAGAGAATGCAGGGCCCGATGGGGGTTTCGGCCCAAATCCTGAGAATGTAGGTGGAGGCGCTGGACTAGCAGATGGTGTACCAAAGAGCGACGGCTTCATGACTGGAGCTCCAGTCGCAGCAGCAGGGGCAGGACTCGCAGGCTTGGGAGCAGGGGCGAGAGGGGCAGAGAACGGCGAGCCCGTCCTAGCAGCTGGCTGAGCGGGTGTAGATGTTGAGGCAGAAGACGCAGCGACTGCAGGGGAACCGGCCGTCACGGATGCGGCACCGACCCCCTTCATCGCACCAGAAAACGAAGATGGCCATTGCTCGGCTCCTGTCTTGGTGTCTTTGGGCGGTTCCGCGGCTGGCTTCCCGAACCCGAAGAACCCAGTACTTGCTGGTTTGGCGTCCCCACCCTCCGCCTTGGGTGCTCCAAACAAAGATGGAGACGAAGTCTTGGGCGCAAGCGCAGGAGGGTTCACAGGAGCAGCTTTGGCGAACGCTTCTTGCCTCGCTTCGTTTTCACGAGTTATGGGAGGGCTAGCAAGAGGCGAGCTACGCAAGGGGGCAGCGCCAAATGGTTTCATCGGGGGCTTGCCCAAACCGAAAGGCGAAGGAATGGGAGCACCCGTGGTTTTGGGTGGGACAGTCGTTGGAGGAGATGGCGGGCGGGCTGGTGAACCTGGAGGTGTTGAAGTCTCTGACCGGGGGGGCTCGGGGGTGCCTGGTACGGTGGTACTGGTGCTGCTGGGTTCTCCATGTGCAGACTCGGGTTTAGGAGACAGTCGTTCGAGGAGACTGGGTGTAGGAACAGGTATTTTGGAAGGCACTTCGGCTGATGACTTGGGTTCCGACGGAGGACTCGGTTCCTTAGGTTTGGGGGGCGGCGACGACACCGTCAAACCGAACGCGCTTTTCGGAGGGGTGTTTACCGCAGCTTCAGGCTTGACAACTTCCTTCGAGTCATCCTTTTCCTAATTGTAAACACATCAATGGGAGAGCTCGGGAATCATACCGTCGAACATACCTCTTTAGGCGTAGAAGGCTTGTCCTCCTTGACCTCTTCCTTCTTATCCGACTCCTCAGGCTTCGCTTGTTCTGCTGGCTTCTCATCAAAGATGTTTTTCTTGCCAGCATCACCAAACCCAGCAAATCCACCGCTTTTCGTGTCACTTGGCTTGGCAAATGCACCAAATCCTCCAGCTGTCTGGTTTTTAGCAGCGTCTCCGAATCCAGCGAAACCTGTTGCTCCTTTGGATTCGCCAGGTTTGGATGCAAATGCTGAAAATCCGCCACTTTTGGGAGCAGGTGACTCGGTTGGTGAATCCGAGGCTGGTTTGGCCGCAGCGCCAAAGGTTGACGGTGCACCAAACGCAGGGCTGGAGGTCGTTCCAAACGCAGAAGGTGCTCCAAAGGTTGGTGTAGAAGTCGTGCCAGATGCAGAGGTTGCGCCAAACGCGGGAGTTGCGCCAAAAGTTGGCGCAGGTTTAGCAGCCCCGAATGCCGAGGATCCAAAAGCGGACGTAGACCCAAAGGCCGGCCCGCCGCCAAACGCTGGTTTAGCGGGCTGACCAGGCTTATCATCTTGAGGTTTGGTGGAAGTACCGAAACCGAAACCAGGTGACGGTGCGCTGGGTTTGGACCCAAAGGCTCCGAACCCACTTGCCGGCGCCACGACGCCTGTCGAGGACGAAGAAACGGCGAATACTCCTCCTCCAGCCACGTTCCCAAACGCGCTAGGCTTTCCGAACCCAGCGAATGCCGAGGTGGAAACCGGGGGTTTCGACGGGGTTTCTGTGGGATCGTGCTCCTCTTCATCGTCGCTCAAATTCAGCCCGGCAGGAGCTTTTTTTTCCCCACCGCCCAGATCAAGGTTATCAACATCGAGGCCATTATCACTTTGTCCGCCTGGTGAGCCCGGAGGACTAATGTCCTTGTCGTCGTCGTCGTCGTCCAGCTGGGGCGGTTTCGTGGTGCCTCCAGATAGGCCATCTCCTTCTACGCTCTGATCGCGGGGTTTGGCCTCGACTTTGGGAGTAGTGGCGGCTGAAGGGCCGAACCCAGCGAACCCGCCGGCCGGTTTAGACGGTGTAGTACCTGTGCCAAACGCTGAGGATCCAAACGCTGATAGGCCACCCTCAGGTTTCGGTGTCGTCGTTCCAGTGCCGGCAAATATATTTGTTCCACTCGACGCTCCGAATCCGGCCGGCTTGCTCCCGAATCCGGCGAACCCGCCTCCTGCCGGTGGTGCGCCCACGGGAGTAGTCGTAGGGGCAGCTGCAAACTTGCCAAATCCTCCTCCTCCTCCAAATGCGGACGAACCAAAGGCTG
The DNA here is from genome assembly GCA_037039685.1 of Ceratobasidium sp. AG-K. NCBI lineage: Eukaryota > Fungi > Basidiomycota > Agaricomycetes > Cantharellales > Ceratobasidiaceae > Ceratobasidium > Ceratobasidium sp. AG-K. The sequence goes on from JAWNGF010000002.1 coordinate 1,625,085, forward strand.
AGGTCTGACCGAATGCAGGCGTCGCGGCGGGGGTGGTAGATGGTTGACCAAAGGGAGGGGGTTTCGCGGGAGTGGTAGATGCACCGAAAGCAGAGACACCAAACGCAGGAGTACCAGCTGGCGTTGTGCTCCCAAACGACGATGAGCCAAATGCAGGTGTGGCGGGTGGCTGCCCAAACGCCCCTCCAGGCTTTGCTCCAAAAGCTGAAGCGCCTGCACCGAACCCGCCGAACGCAGGGGGCTTGGCTGGAGTGGTCGAAGGAGGAGTAGCTGGTCGAACAGGCGATACCACAGATGGAACTTCAGCGACACCCATGCCAGGATATTTCCCTCCTCGGGAATTGAGAATGTGGTAGCTGATGATGAGCCCGGCTGAGGTGTATAAATGTAATATCGGAGAGGGTGGGGAAGGCGCAGCGTCGTCTCCTGCTTCTTGAGAGTTGCTAATCGGATCCGTCGAAGTAAGGTCGAGGTCAACGCCCATGATAGAAGTTTCATTCATGTCATCGTCCATAGGAAGGCTGACGCGCGACGTTTCGTCCACCTCCAGTGTTGCCCAAGGAGTAGGTTTCCCTTCCGCCTCACTGGGACTTAGGCAGGCTAGAGCACCGACGTCGGTCGAAGGTCCGTCCGCAACAAAAATTAGATGCTTGGTAGGCTCCCAACTGACCAGACGGGCGTAATGTCGGCAGGCAAGTCGGCTAGCGACACCAAATGGAGGCGCTGGGTCGGCGAACTTGACATATGAGGCTGTTTTCGCTTTCGAGTCGAAAAGAATGTTGAAAACCTCGTAGTCGTGCGTAGGATCCGCAGGGTCAGAGTCTGGGTTACCATAGACGACATGGAAGACCGTGTTTTCAAGCCAGAGTACTGATACAACAGCCTGGGGAGAGGAGTGGGATGGAGGGGATGGAATGGTTTGTTTTCGGTCGCCTTCAGGTGTAAATTGAGCAAGTTCGCCTCCACGAGTTCCAACAACGATTTGTTTCCCCCGCACCGACCAGGAAACTGCTCAAAGATTAGAGAAATACCAAAGAAATCAGTGAGGTGGGACTCACTGCACGTGAATGCGGTCCCTTCATCAACCTTATTCGCAGCGCCCCAAGAAGTGACCCTACTCGCCGTCGTAATGTTTATCATGTCGAGACATGAAGAAGAGCTCTTTCGGCCACGCAAGATTGCAACAAGTTCGGAATCCTCGCTAGGATTCGGCTGCATGTCAACGACATCCTCCTTGCCAAGAGGAAAGGAGTGTGCTGGTTTGACCTATGGGGACTTAGCAACGCTCCACATGAAACCAACAACACTCACATCTCCAGAGTCCTCTTTGCATATATCCCCAACATTGAATATTTCAAGGGCCCATTCTCCGCCCGCTTGGACAACTACGACCACCTTGGTGTGGGAAGTGGCGAAGTGGACAAAGTATGGTGCACCAGATAATTGAACACGTCGTTTCGGCTCGAGCGGCGCAGGTCCATCTCCGGTCGCGTTGGTTTGAAGCTCTCGAAGATGCGATAGGGGCGATGCGATAAGACCTAAGGTAATGCTTGTTGTTGAGCATAAGCAGGCGAGTGACAAACCACCAACTCACCTGTGGGTGTTCCGGCCACAAACCATCCAAGCTTATTAGATATCGCGAACAAGGAGCTATTCCCTGCCCATTTCGTCGCGTCAAACACGTCCTCCGAGGCCTTGACTTTTGCGTCTCGGCCGAGTAGCTTGAGAGACAAGTACTGCAAACCATGGTGAACAACAAAGTTATCGTAGAATCCTCATACAGGCCTACCTCTGAGACATCTATTATTTCTGCCTCCACCTCGTTCTTCTGCATATTGGCTAGGGTGAGATTAACCTCTATCCCAAGGTATAGTTAACCGAGCCGGTCGTGGAGAGCAGTAAATAAGAATAAGTGGTAGTCACGTGAGTCGGGAACTATTTGGTGTCACACCAAAAGGCGACTCAAACCAGCGCCACGCAGCCCCGGACAAAGGCGTGGCGTCAAGAAAGAGTTAGTGCTGAAGACTAGTGCAACATACTTTGCTTGTTATATGGATGTGAAGGAATCTACATTCAGTGCATCACAGTCTTCGCATCTCGACAAGTTTCAGAGACCAAGGCCGCCACGATCTTCACCCCGAATCTAATCACCAGATGTCCTGGCCAGGCTAACATGACTTTATCTCCCCAAATGTGTCACTCGAGCTACTTCTCCGGCTATCGCTCCGTAGGCGACCTCGCACCTAGTGCAGCCGCCTCCCTCCTCAATTCTTTGATGACCGTCTATCAAGTATCAAGGCCAGATCAGGGACCCCGAACCAACATACATGTCTCTGCACGTACTGCCAAAGCTTCGGGTTGACTCCACTCTCAATCATCGACACGCATGTCGCAAGTGTCTCGCGATCCAATTGCGTATTCAACAACTGAGAAATATCGTAGAGAGCTAGCCCACGCGTTCAGATTCCATCAGACCACAACACGCCACACTTACTATCTAGCGTTTGTTGAGCATTTGCGACTCGGGCTGATTCGCGCGACGAGGACATGGTGGATGGGTACAAGGCAAGCGCCAGGGTGAACAAACAAGTCCCGCCGAGTGGCGCTTAGAATTCTAACCAGCTATCGAGGTTTCAATCATGATGCATTGTATGAAAGGTATAATTGGTTCAATGTACGTAGATTAACCAGACTTCCAGTAGGCAATGTCGCCATCGATCACTTTAACGGATACCAGTTAGTGAGAGCGCATACTATCAAGTAGGACAGACTTACTCTCGTACGGCTTGCCCTGCTGTCGGAGCTTACCAGCCTAACAAATCGAAATAGCGCACCGCCCATATGAATACAATGTACACTTACCGCCTTGACAGCAGCTTCGCTTCCATACTCCTTCAAATCCTCATAAGTCATGATTTCACCACACACAAACTTGTTTTCGAAATCAGAGCTACGCCATCATCAGTACCCACCCAACTTTAAACAACAGCTGGACTTACTGGATAACACCAGCCGCCTGAGGAGCTTTGGTCCCCTTGCGAATGGTCCATGCACGGACTTCATCAGGCCCACACGTAAAGTACCGAATCAGATCCAAACTCGAGTATCCTGCCTGGGTGATCTTGCCCAGCGCACTCGTCGCACCAGCCTCCTTCTCGGCTTCTTTTTGTTCCTCCTCGGACATGGGTGCGAGACGCTCCTCAAGAGCAACAGAAAAGGGAATGAGCGGGTCTCCGGGGTTGTTTTCGTCGATCCAGGCCTTGATCTTTGGTAGCCACTTGTTCTTCTTTCGGACATAGTCCCTCTCGGAGAGGTTTACTAGATAGGTGATGGGCTTGGCCGTAAGAAGAGTGAGGGAGTTGACAACTTCAATCTACCAGCCTTCGTGAGCCTCTATGCAGGAAAAGGGTAAATTGCCGTACCTCCTTGTTTGTCCAGTCTCCCTTTCGGACATCCTTGTTATCCACCGTCAGGATCTTATGGATCTTCTCAACTGTCGCCTAACCCTCTCGCATAAGCGCCCAACGCACCACCGCCCAAAGCAAAAACTTACAATCTCCTCCTTCTTGGCCTTGTCCGCCAAACTAGTATTGCTTAACCCACGACCAGTCTTTTTCAAACCATCGAGGTGCTTCTCAACCCACTCGATATCCTTCAATCGCAGCTCGGTCGAGATGATTTCCATATCACGGAGAGGATCAACGTCTCCCTCGACATGGATAACCTCTGCGTCGTCGAATGCACGGACGACTTGGAAAATACCATCGACTGCTCGGACGTGGGACAAGAAAGCGTTACCGAGACCAGCTCCGGTCGATGCGCCCTAGAATCAAATTCAGGTGAAATGAATGCTGTGGAGCACAAGGGCTTACAGCTGTGAGACCGGCGATATCGATGCATGTCAAGAATGCAGGAACTTGCGAGGCGGGTTTGTACAAGTCGCAGAGCCAGAGGAAGCGTGCGTCGGGTACAGGAATACGGGCCTCTTCGGGATTGATCGTGGCGTATGGGAAGTTGGCCGCCTTGCCCAGATCTGCGCATATCGCCATAAATTCCAGCACTATAGAGCAAGTAAATAACCACCCACCAGTCTTGCTCAGCGCATTGAAGAACGAGGATTTCCCGACGTTCGGAAGTCCTACATACGATCAGAAGATATTCCAAGCCCCACCGCACCCACTCACCCACAATTCCAATCTTCAAGTTATTACTCGGACGACCGAGAATCGCCTTTTTCTCTTGAACGGGGGCCTTTTTGGGTGGCATCCTTTTCTTGACGAGGAGCGGTGCAGAGACGGAAAATGGCCTGGCAAAGACAGTCGGAGAGCGCTGGATGCAGCCAAACCAAAATACCATCCCAAGGATGAATCGATAAAGAATTCATCGATGCCTGGTTGCCTGCAGTTGCCGAATGCTGTGTGTCACGTGTGGGATGCGACCCTGCCTCCTGCGACCACCTGCTCCAAACTGCTGCGGCTGGGCAAGTCGGTGAAATATAACGACCGGACGAGATATTGTATATTTAACGACCATGATTCCGACTCGCATTTTGGCTGCTGTGGCTCTAGCGACGTTTGCGCGGGCTCAGCTGACTACTTTATCAACGATTCCAGTCATGTAAGTCCTGAATTCGGTAGATGAATGTGGCTTATTAATTTATTTAGCAATGGAGAGACGGTGGTTGTATCTTTGTCTACTGATGCGGTGGGAGCAACTGTACCCGTTGTAATGTAAGTTACCAATTTGTTCTGTGACTGGAGCTCACACCGCTCGCAGTGGAACCTTGTCCAGTGCAGCCTTGAGTACTGCTCCTGTCGCTCCTCCCGGCGTCACCAGTACCCCTGTCGCAACAAACTCTGCCCCCGCTGTAACCACGACCACTGCGCTACCAACATCGACTGCGTTGGTCGTGACAAATACCGTTACAACGACAACACCGCGTGTCGTTGGGCAACCTGGATCCACCAACGCGGTAAGCAGCTTCTTTGCTATTTTTGTTCGATCTGCTCACTGATCTCTAATTACAGGACCCCGGCCCGACGACATACACATACACGACCAGGGATGCCAACGGAAGAACCACCATAATTTTAGACGTCTTCACCCCGACATATGCCTACGCCACCTCTGCCCCAGCAACCACAAACCCACCCGGAACGATTCTGCCATATGACGTATACACTTCACTGTACGGCGGAGGGGTCAACAACAACCACCAGCTAAACGCGGCCCGAGAACTCGCGGTATTTGGAACGAGCGCGTTGATGTGCGTGATTGGCGGGATGGCATTGTTACTGTAGGTTACGTGCTTCTTCGACCCCTTTCCTTGGCTTGCGCGTGGACTTGTCTTGTACCGCACGAGCTGTTGTTTCCTGGACCATTCCGCGACTGCATAATCTGCTGTTTCCCGTACCCGTTTGTAGCATATAGATCTTGGCATTAAAGCCAACTGCAACACTAATGCATTATTATGGATAACTAGGGCACTGGTTGCGATGCGTGTAATGCAAGAGGTGCACCAATGTTCATCAATTCCTTCGGTGAATTCCAACGCTTGGCTCTCGTTACCTCTGATTGCGGAATTTCCCAGACGAGGGAATTGTCCCTTCTTCTTGGAGTCCACGTGATCGCCGGCGCGGCACAAATACAACAGGGGCACCTAGGAATAAAAACCCAGTGCAGTTTGAACTACGACCGCGTCGTTTACACCCTTTTATTCGCTTCAGACACTATTATTTGCTGCGTTTGACTCAACATGTTCTCCAAGACCGTCGTCGCTCTCTATGCTATTGCCCTCGCTGGCTACGCCTCTGCTCAGAGTTTCACCGTTGCTACCCCGTAGGTTGGAGTTTTCCACTCGACGTGGCGGTTGCTTACCTCTTTGTAGTGCCTCTGTTGTTCAGTGCCAACCCGCCGCTCTCTCGTGGTCTGGCGGACAGGCTCCCTACTTCCCTTCGGTCCGTGTGTGTCGTGTGCACAGTTGGGCGTAAAACTCATTTCCCGATACAGATCATCCCTGGCTCGCAACCCGGTGCGGCCGCGCTTAAGGAGTTCCCCTCGCAGACTGGTACTTCGCTTGTCTGGACTGCCGACCTCGCTGCCGGCACATCAATGTAAGCCTACTGTGGTGTTACACTGGAAACCGGTGTTGATGACCCATTTCGCAGCACAATCCAAATCCGTGACAGCACGGAGGTGTCCAATACTCGTCAGCAATCACCATCCAAACCTCTGCGGATGCCTCTTGCGTAAACGCCGGCGTCTCGGCCACTGCTTCGAGTGGTGCTGGTGCGACCAGTCCCGCTGCTACCGGCACTGCCCCTGCCGCGACTACTACCGCTGCTGGTGGTAATACCAGCGCCGCAGCCAGTGGTACTCGCTCCGCTGCCTCTAACGCCTCTTCCGCCGCTTCTACCGCGACGACCACCCCCAACTCGGCGTCGGCCGTTACCAAGGGTGCCTTTGGCGTTGCCGGTCTCGCTGGCCTCATTGGTGCTGCTCTCTTCTAAAAGCCAATACCGTAGTTGTCATGACTATAGACTGACTATTGAGCGGACTCTTTTGTGGATGATTGTCAACTTTATCGTGTTGTGTCTACGTCATTGTTGTGTCTAGTTCTCCCTATTGTCGCCCTAGTTGTTTCCTTGACTCTTTCTCGTCGCTCATTGGCTTTGCTGGACTTTGGGTTTGTAGCCTTTATGTCTCGGTACTCCATACGCGACTGTGCACATATATATCCATTCTTTTAGACATAACCTGCGTGATTTGATATACTATACCGCGCTGGCGACGCGCCTTCTTGGTCGTGACGCGCGGCATGAGGTCGTAAGAACGTCACGACTTTCGTTATCGGCGACCGAATGACCTGCACTCTGAAAACTGCACACGAACGTCCCCCAATTCCTTGATCAACAACAAGGGGCGTCTTCGAGCCGGGTTCGGCAATCAAATCTGAAGACTAGATGCACCAGAGAAAGTAATGAGAAGCGCTCCGCAACAACGTACTTGGAAACGCGATACGATACTAGTTGTCGAAGTGCGGCCCCCGACTCGTCGTGTACAGTTCTTAATGCGTTGCTGGGCATAAGGAATGATAGTGTCGGTGAGGAGACCGAACCAACCATCGCCACCGCATTCCTTGGCTCAGGTATGGATGGCAAGGTGCATGTGGGGGTTCCGAGCTTCCGACTTGGCGCTCCCAGTCATCAAACTCATTAAAATTTTGACTAGCAATGTGGCGGGTGTGGAAGCGTTTCGATACCATGACAAGTTGGCATGTTCAATTGCCGATGACCGCGTGTTTTTACTTGTCCAGGCTCACCTTGGCGAGAACCTTTGTCGTGAGAGCTTGATACAGATCGGCGTCTTTTGTCCACGATCCAAGCTCGGTTTGCTCGATCAGGAACATCAACTTGGCGCCCAGTTCCAAATCGACTCTCAAATCACAGTAGAGTAATTAGGAGTGGCGTATGCCAAAAGCAATAAATTTGGTTGTTTTATCTTGTACAATTGCGCAAAACGTAAACGTGAATAGCAACTAGACCACCCAGAAATGCAACATCCCAATCCGAAACCCAATTTTGTGAAAGCCGGCACCGGCAAACCCAGACACGACGAACCCAGAGAAACCCAAACCCAAACTTTGCGTTCGATTATCCCTGGTACGCAAACGACACGGCGCCGTACAACCCATCTTCGCGGCCCAACATGCCAGTTCCGTACAATACTTCCATCTTGCGCGCGTGCCAGCCTACACCACTGCTCACGTTTCCATTGGCCATCGCCAAGCGCTCGATTTCGGCCCGGAAAGGATGATTCTCGGGCAAGTCGCGCCGCATCAAGGAACCATTGTCCGAGGGCGAGGCGACCCAGCCGGCGCTCGAGTCGACATAGAACCCACGTCCGCCCTTGCTGCGTACAATCCTCCACGCGCCAGCTCCCGCACCAAGCCCGTTGAGGCTCGTGATCGAAAGTTCAATGACGCGAAGTCGGGTTGGGATCTCCGAGGCGCTGGGAGCTGTCGAACCTGGAAGGCCCATGATGCGGAAGGGAGGCTCACAGAGCGGGCGAACAATGTGCTTGTGTAGGGCGAGCGAGACCTTGCCCCCACGTGCGAGCTCCGGCGAGGTACCAATAAGGGTCAGGACTTCGACGTTGGGCGCCTTGTTGAGGATAAACCATGCAATGTCTTCGAGCGGGAGCGCCGAGATGTGGGATAGGCCCAATGAGCGAAGAGCCGGCTGTGGGGCAAAACGTTCCAAGAGTGCACGTGTGAGTGGAGCGCTGGAAAAGTCGAGGTATTGAAGGGTGCCGGACTGGAAGCACGGGCCTCAGTGATCAAGGTCTCGAGCTCGGATTCGTTAAGCGGGGAAGGAAGGGTAGCGTCGCCGTACAGACACAACTCGGTCAAGCCGCGGGCCGAGCGGCCATAGCACAAGAAATCGACGAGCGCCGAACCATTGAGGCGCGGGCACCGGCCCAGGTTAAGCGAGATGAGCTTGACGCTGGGGCTCTGGGCAAGCGCATCCAACAGTTCGGGTCCACAACGGGTACCGGACAGGTCGAGATGGGTGAGGTATGGGCAAGCGAGGACAAACGGCGTGAGGACTTCGGGCGGCACAGAGGTCACACCACGCATGCCCAAGCGCCTTAGGCCGTAAAGGGAAGCCACGGGAGTGTCATCATCCTCGTCACGTGCGCCGTGTCGGCCGACGCGTCCGCGCGCATCCTCCTCGTCTCGGGTGGTACCATCCTCCCGGAGCAAGTTCTGAGCCACAAAATCGCCAAGGGCCCGAACAAAGACGGCGGATACGCATCCGCATAGGTCAAGTGCCTCTAGGGGCTTGCACTCGGTGCGACGCTCGTAGTCGTCATCGGCGTCATTGCCCGACGTCAGGCGGCCCCGAGTGCGTGGAGGAGTGGCACGGCGACCGCGCATGAGAAGTTCGGTAAGGACCCCAAGAGTAAGAGCACCATCCATGTACTCCGTGGCTCCAAATGTCACGAGGTTGGGCATTTCCTACAGTGGCGTCTCAGTAAGACGTACAAACGGGCTGAAACGAGACCGTACCTTCAGGATGCTCTCGACCCGGTCGCCGGTGACGAACCGGCTGTTGACCCCCTCGCCGACACTGCGGCGCATGCCAATAGTTCGGAAATGATTGAAATCGAGGTATTGCACGAAACGACCCTGGACGAGGATCGTCCGGCAGGGGGACTAGCACAACACATGAGTTCCAGGAGAAAAGAAATGTCAAATTGACCTACTGTAGGCCCCGCCAGCTGCGCGCTCGGCTAGATCGCTCACAGTTCGAAGGAACCGCCATCGTCCTGGACTCTTCGCTCGGAGCCGAGCCGGACTAGGCTCACGGGACGCCGGGGGTGACAACAGCTCAATTGGAATTCCGGTACTCGGGACGAGGTGCATCTCCCGTTGCTCCATTACGCCTTCTAGCTTAGCCATTATAGACTCGTGGATTTGAATCGCACAGGCACCGCCCGCTTTAGCTGCGGCCTCGGCTGCTTGTTTGACCGTGCGGGACACGAGTTCATCGCTTTCGTCATTCTCGCCTTCAGCGTCACCTCCGCCAATTTCTTCCAATACTCCAAGCCAGCTCCGGGGTAGACGAATCTAATGGTGGCGGCGAAATAATCAAACAGTCAGCCGCTGGGGCGCAATAAAAAGATCATTGAAACTTACCTCGACACGTCTCCAGAGGAATGGTTTGGCTGCTTCTTGCCATGCTTTACTAACGAGGCAGAGACTAGCAAGAGTCTGGCGGGTAACGGGCTCGCTCCAGTATGCAACAGGGTACGCCGACGGAAGGGCTACAGGAGAGTTGGAGTCTTCCTTCTGGATGAGGGGATCGAGGGACGGGGTCTCTGGCGGGAGAGAAAAGTCGAAAATCTAGTGACAATCGAGTCAGGGGTCAAGTCAGCGAGGATACAAGGGGACTTACGGCTGCACAGATGCTCGTATAGAGCTCTGCGGGATACGTCTTTGGGAAGAAAGCTACACTAGTGGCTGTCTGCATTCAAAAGTTTTGAGTGTGATGTGGAGGACGAGACGTTGGAGCAGCTGACCTGCCGGAATTTATGCAAGGCCAACCGGCGTGTGGGGTACTCAGGGTTCGAGTCGCAAATGATGCTTTGGCTGTATTTGTCCCTTACGTTTCGATCGTGCACCTGACCTCGACCGTTCATGCGTCCGCCGGGTCAGCCACCCTTGGCGCATACACCTTCCCTTCTGGCTACTCTAATTCCCCACATACTTCCCAGAATGGAAACAGCATGCGCCTATGTCTACTATCTCGGCCATTCGAGGGGCTTCCATGGCAATCTATACCTAACCACCCATGACGCCGACAAAGGCCATCATTGCGCAATATGAAAAATACATCATCACAATTTGCGTCCATTGTTGAGCATGTGAGAGCATACACGCACGTGGGAACACTGGTGTGCTAGCCAAACCTCGGCTAGCCGGTGGTCAGCTGAGTGGCCAAGTCCTCACCAACGCGGCCGACAGTCTAAACTGTAATTCGTATTTCCGGCCTCCTATTTTCGCAACTGCGTCTCCTGCCTTGCCCAGTGTCCAACCGATCTCGGCCATTTTCTGGCTCCCTCCTCCCAGATCTGATGGGACGCAGGTACATTGTCCGCGTGGGTGGTCATGGGTCGCGGAGCTTTCGTGACTATTTCGGTATATGATTTAGGCCCCGCCCTAGTCACCACACGTCTGTTCATCACACGAAAAAGGTCCCTCCACACTTCTCACCATTGATGTTGATTGGCAGCCTTGTGGGGGACCTGCGCAACTCGGGGTTCTCGTCTGATTTCGTAACGCGAAATCTCTATGTATACGCTTGATCAAGTATGTTGTGTACACTTCATGTTCGCGCCGGAGGAACCTGTGGTTAATTATAACTCGAAGGCCTTCGGCTCTCAGCGACTTGCTGCGGCGGGCAAACTCACAGCATGGCAGGGCATACTTCCGACCGACGCCCGGCTTCACGAAGCCTGGGTAGATTTTCAACGCATGTTCTATCCTAACACAATGGTGCAAATACATACTTGCTCCGTGTCGGCTAGAGTCCAGGGTGGCAATATTGGGGGCTCTGCAAGACGAATGGACGTTCCTATTTACCAATACAGACAAAAACTTACCGCCCTGCCATGATCATATGATGTCCGTGAGTACGCGCCATGCAGTTCTTTCGGGACGCGTAGGCCGAACGGCTTGTGGTGCCCTTTGCGAAGTGAGATGGCGTTATGTCTCCTCGTTCATGCAGCGTGGTTGGTCAGTTGACTTGTCTGGGCTTTGTCAGTCATCCGCGCAGTCGCAATTGGGTTCGCCATGACCTCGTGTGGCGACGCAACGGTCGGCGTCTAAGTATGGGAGCTTGCTTTCAAACTCCGTGGCACTGCTGGGCCTCTCGGGGACTCAACACGCTCGCCTAGAAGTCTACAACTGAGGTGACTGTCGCCAGGCCTTGAAGCATATTCGGCCCTCCAAGGTAATTGTATTCGCATCAAAATTGCCATTTTCGCCACGTAATGCGCGGTACCTTGATGGTGTTCTAATAAAAACTCTGGGTCTTGTAAATCCATATGAGAAGCACACAGCGCAAATGGTCCAGTCTCGCCCAAAAGAAGTTGGTAGATCGGGCAGGGAATCTGAGACAAGCCACCACCGATGTATCCGCCAGGGACGAAATACGGCTGTTTCAACTGGCCTCTCTGCAATTACGGTTCCGGACCGACGCATACATACAACCATTCAATCGAGTTTACCTCAATCAAAGCAGGCCGAGACCATTCGGTGACAGGACATCACGTGAGCCGCTTCAGTGTACGTCCAAACTCATCTGGCTCTTGCTGGCATGCCCAAGTGCCTTGATAGAGCGCTAACCTAGGATAATGGTAAAAATATCATATCCCCGCAGAACTAATTTAAAAAAAGTTAAAATATTATCAATAGACGACGCCCAGGCCTACGCCGCTTCACAGTCAAGCGAGCCACACCCCGTTTCTAGCAAATGTCGGGTTGGCAGGAGGAGAGAAGAGCAAACTATTGGTGTCTCATGGCCGCCCGCCTTGGTGAGCGCGTAGTTGGCGGTGTGTTTGCGTGTCTGACTGTTGCCTAGGTACGGGCAAGATGGAAAACCCCTGACGGACGCGTTTGTGATTGGGATTGCAGGTAGGTGTATCCGGCGGTTATTGTATTTGAGGCATACTAAGTTGCGTTAGGTGGATCTGCTAGCGGGAAGGTATTTTTGTAGAATTTGCCGTGGTGTGGAACATATCTTAACTGCTGGAGCACCGATTATCTAGACACACGTCGCACAAGAGATAGTTCGATCGTTGGATTGTAAGTCCGCCTACGTGACATTTTAATCACCCAACTCATCTTTAAATTCACAACGCAATCAAGCTATACCGTCTGTCATAATCATGTCCCAAGACGCATTCTATAAAGAGCACACGCCCGAAGAGCTTGTTTTGGCATTCGCGAATCAATATGTGAGTCGTCCGCTACCATCTTTCGAATATACTGAATGTATTTTCTGATTTAGGACTTTGACCGTGAGTGATGCGTTTGCGACAGCACTACCCTGTGTTGATGATGTGCAGATCCGGATGCTATCGACATGCCACTGTTTGCACAGGTAAGGACCTATGCATAAGTTTTGCTAATTTCGCCAAACTCGAACCATTTATTAATAGTGCCTGCAAGACTTGAAGTCGTGTCGCCAAGCAAACGTGCCGATCTATTCGTTTACAGAACATCAGCGGGTGAAGGCCAAAAAGTACTTGTATGGGGCAAATATTATTATTGGTAAGCTGTTTTAGTATGACAGTATACGAGCAGATATTCATCGTATCACCTAGTGGAGGGTATTATGGCGTTGCAAGACCCGCTTCTACGAGATCTCTACGATGTCAAGGTATGGTAATACTGCCTTGCCGATGCTGCGTATATGCGACGTCCTTTCTAGATATTTGTTCAATGTGACTCGGATCTAATGTTGGCTCGGCGAATTAAACGCGACGTTGCAGAACGTGGACGGAGCGTAGACGGAATTCTCGAACAGTACGCTCTCTTATCTTACAATAATACAAAATGCATGTTCTAACTTGGTATGCAGGTACTTGCGGTTTGTCAAGCCTGCCTATGACCACTTTGTCGCCCCAACAGCGAGGTAAGTCGTGCACTGGTATTCATGGTCCATTCTTGACATTTTACATAGATATGCGGATATTGTCGGTGTAATGATTGATTGTCGGTTAACATACTGAACCAGTTGACAGATCGTTCCAGGAAGCAAAAACTCGGTGGCAATCGATCTCATCACGACTCATATTCGCAAAAAGCTGTCGGAACGCTCCAACCAATTCAGGGCGAAAATGGTTCGCGCAGATTCGCTAGTACATATACCTAGCTCCCCGTCCTCGGCAGAGCTTCCTCAGAATCTGATTGTGTTGCCACAAACACCTCAACTCAAGGTACGTGGGACGGGAGCTCTGGTGAGACCTGAATAAGAACCCCAAATGTAGGGCATTTACACGATTTTACGTGACAAGACGACGTCTCGTGAAGATTTCATATTCTACGCTGACCGACTGGCCACGCTGGTCTGCGAAAAAGCTGTGGAGGTACTGCCGTTCAAGGATATTAAAGTGGTTACTCCAACTGGAGCCGTAGCTGATGGCAAAGACGTCGCGTTTGACGACCCAGAGAGGCAGATTTGTGCCATTACGTAGGCAGAGTTATCTATTATGCCTTCGGAGGACTCAATGTTTTACTCCACAGGATTGTTCGTGCGGGTGGTATGCTCGAGATGGGTCTTCGCCGAGTGATGAGGGATATTGCCATTGGATCTTTGCTCATTCAGTCTGATCCAGCTAGTGGAGAGCCGATGCTTCTGCACAACATGCTCCCAGCGGTCGTGCAGAAAAGGGAATCGAGTGGAGACGCGTGGGTGTTCTTGCTTGATGCGCAGGTAAGGTCTTCTCGATATCAGCTACCTCCTAGACTCAATACATTGGCTGCAGATTGGTACCGGAGCTGCTGCTTTGATGGCCATCCGAGTGCTGCTTGATCATGGTGTCAAGGAAGAACATATGATTTTCGTTATGTTCTTGGGCGTTCCTAAAGGAGGAATGGCCGTCATTCGCAAGGCATTCCCACAAATACGCTTTGTATGCGGGGCGGTGGATGACGGATTGCAAGAGGTTTGGCTCAAGAACGTCGACGGCTCCCCTGGGCGTCGAGTCTGGTCTATTACGCCTGGAATGGGCAACATAGGCGATCGCTATTACATGTAGCGAAGTTTTGAATGTAACTACTTTTCTTTTACTTGTAGGAAATAGGCTTGAGGTGGAATAAAGTTTACGTTGCACGCCAGTATGGTTTGAAAGCACAATATTTGAGCTTCATCGGATACAACAGAAAGTCAATGTTCAAGATAATACACAAAGGTCAGCTCATTTTTAAGACACGTCCAACAGCCAAGCTATTCCGACTCTTCGTCCTTAGCCTTTTTGGCCTTTTTCCTCTCCGGCGACTAACGTAGATTTTGGTCAGCACCTGGGGCAGCGCGTATAGGGATGACACATACTGCTTGCTCCTCCTCGAGCTTGAGAGCCTCCTCCTTTTCCCGCTTTTTCTTCTCCTTCTTCTCCTTCTTTTCCTTTTTGCGCTGCTTGCGTGCCTCTTCGTCCTCCTCGTCTTTGACATCAGCTGCTGGCTCCTCCATGGTCACATCGGCATCGACAACCTCGGACTTGCGCTTGCGCTTCTTCTCCTTGGGCTGCTCAGACTCGGCCTCCTCGACGGTCGCAGGAGGCTCGGAAGTAGGCACAGGGGGCTGTTGAGTCTGAAAGGTAACGGTATCGATACAATGTTGAATACCTGGAACGATCACACTCACAGGAACGGGATCCTGATCCTGAGGAACAGAGTAATCAACGTAATCCTTGGTCCAAGTCGAAGGCGTAACACCCTGAATCGCACGTCCATGCTTGTCGAGCTTGCCGTCCTTGACCATCTTCTTCTTTTCCAACGCCCGGGGACCGAGGCCCCATCGTCGAGGGTACGTATCACGCTCCATAATGCAACGCTTGACCTTTGCTACGACGCCGTGATCGCAGGATGCCAAGTCTGCGGTAGACATTTGCGCAACGGCGAGAGCGATGGCTTCACCCTTGGTCGTCATTAGTACCACTTCCTCGTGTACTTCAATATTGGCCTCTGAAGGAGCAGACTTTAGAGGTTGGCAGGTAAGCAGGGCATTAATCCGCTTACCGTAACGCAGAAGACCTGGAATCATGAGCTTGGCACCATAGCACACTGCGTTGACGGCGCTGTCTTTGACAACGATACGCTTATAGCCAACCATCAAGCATTCAAGTGGTCGGATAACTCGTCGTAGGTACGACTCTGTCAAAACGAATGTGAATATGCGCCGGATTTTGGTGTGCAGTGCATACCATCTCGGGTATTATCGTATGTCCATTGCGCGTCCAAAACGTCGTGCATGGTGACAATATCATCGTTCTCGCTCATCGCTCCACTACGTACTCGTCGGAGCTCCTGCATGTGTCCGCCGACTCCCAACAGTAGCCCAAGATGGACACATAGCGTTCGGATGTACGTGCCAGCCTCGCAGCTAACCCAGAACACACCCAAATTTCGCTGGTTGTCGAATTCGAGAAGCTTGCTCTCATGAATGGTCCGGATGCGAAGCTGTCGCTTGACGGCGGAGATGAGAGGAGGGCGTTGGAAAAGTGCGCCGGTTAGGGTCTCGAGCGCACGAGGGAGCGCCTTTTCGGACTCGAGTGCACCATGCAGACGTAGGACGCAGACATACTCCTTTCCTGAAAAGAGAATAAGCCGGCGGGTCAAAGGTGTCAAGTTGATACATACCTGCGCCCTGTTGGCTCTTGACCAGTCGAGTTGCTCGGTCAATGCAGACAATCAAACAGCCAGTAACTTTGGGGTCGAGTGTTCCACTGTGTCCGGTCTTCTCAACCCGGAGGATGCGCCTAATCCAAGCTACCACTTCGTGAGAGGAAGGATTGGACGGCTTGTCGAGATTGATAACCCCAGACCTACGTATGTTTGGTAAAGACACGAGCGACGGGTGCATGTGACCAAAATTTAACGTACTTAATGTAGGATTGTAGGTCTCGCTTTAGAGGACTACACCCTTGAGGGATGGGAGTGAAATGCGCGCTCCGTACAAGAAGCTTGTCATAGTTCTTCAATAGCAGTGGCCACTGGGGAACACTTAGAGTTAGCGGTCAAGGTCGATGAAATGAACCACAACAAACCTGAGAGGTATCTAGTTGCGGCTGCTTCGCCTCGGGTTTAATGGTGAATTCTCCATTTACTTGAGCGGCCGCAATGTCCCCTTTAGTCATTTCGGGCACCGAGGATTGGGGTAGATAGATGAAGGATGGGAGCGGCGGAGGATTGACCCCACTAATATGGTGGTCTTCAATGAAGATTTTAACGTATTTGAAATTGCCAGGATCTTATCTTATCTTGTTTAGATGACTTTACCCGAACGACCACATGGTTATTATGATTAGGCTCATTATAGTTCTTCTAGTCAACTACAACGACCTACGATGCTGTGGAACAGTCCAAAGAATGTTCATTCTCACGACCCATTAGTGGAGAAGGACAGAACATCTTCTCATCGCAAACCTGGCCCGGTTCTAGTGATTCATGGAGGTGAGAGCCGTGTGTTGGCCGGGCGAATTGAGCAATGTTAAACGACGATACGCAAGGTGCTGGGTTATTGCTCAAGAAGAAGTGCGTGGAACCACACAACTCGCCTGAACTAGTGCTAATCCAAACGACAAAAGCTCTTCGCCTGAGCAACGCGAGCTGTACAGGGAAGCTCTGAGGAAAGCACTTATTGCAGGAAATGTAATCTTGCAATCTGGTGGGCAGGCAATGGACGCTGTCGTTGCCGCGGTAACTGTGATGGAAGGTTCGTTGTCCTATTTCGTTCAGGTTCCTTGCCGTTCTAACCACAGATGTGCGATAAGACTGCCCATTATTCAACGCTGGTCGAGGAGCTGTCTTCAACGTGGTGGGAAAGGTGAGTAGGACTTGTCAGATTTGTTCAAATTAGACTCAACAACTTGGGCGCAGAACGAACTCGAAGCCTCGATTATGCTCTCCCACCCACCTCCCTCACACCCGTCCATTCCGGCTTCACGGAAAGGATTCTCACTCACCCTTTTGACCCGAGCCAAAAACCCTTCTCAACTGGCTCGAGCGCTGTACCTAGAACCCACCCTGGCTCCGCACGCGCTCCTCTCTGGATCCACCGCCGAGGAGATTGGGCACCAGGTCGGCCAGGAACTAGTCGACCCATCTTACTACTGGACGGAACACCGCTGGCGTGAACACCGACGTGGACTTGGTCTCCCAGAAACCCCCTTGCCTAAACAACCAGACGACAAGTTGCCATATCCACCTCTTGATCAGCTCCCGACTGGGACAGTAGGGGCTGTAGCTTTGGATGCGAACGGACATATTGCCTGCTGCACGAGTACCGGGGGCAAGACAAACAAACTTGTCGGTCGCGTTGGGGACACTCCAAGTATGGGATCGGGATTCTGGGCTGAAGCGTGGTTGGAACCCAAGCGCGGGCTCTGGGCAACAGTGCTCAGAGCGTTCGGAAAGGAGACCTCCGGATCTCGGGCCGTTGGAGTCTCGGGCACTGGTGACGGAGACGTGAGTATGCATCGCCTCTGCTCTCCATTTACTTACCAGATTGCGCTCCGCCTAGTATTTCATTCGAGAAGCCACCGCGGTCACCCTAGCTAGGCGGATGCAGTACCAAGGACAAAGTCTGAAGAGCGCAGCTCGTCAGGTTGTAGAAGATCTCAGAACGGCTGGGGGCATGGGCGGAGTTATTGCGGTGGACAACCTCGGTAATGGTGGGTATAACGTTGATTGCTCTTCATTCGCCTGTCAAAACTTACCTCCATTTGTACCAAGTCATGATGTCCATGAACAGTGTTGGCATGTATAGAGGGTACGCCTTATCTCTGTTTGACCAAATCGGAGAACGGAGCTAACTGACATCTGGCAGAGTCATCGACGGTAATGGAAAGCCCAAGGTTGCAATATTTGATGATGATATTTTAGAGTAACGTTTGCCAGCGCGCAGCCTGGACATGCTCTTTTGAATGAATCTCGATGTTGACTCAAAGTGCAAAGACGGTACATCACATCGCATCACATGCGTAAAATATCCATGACCATATGTAAAAATCATCGCCTTCCTCGCTCATCATGACGTAATTTCCGTTTATGCGACAAGTATTGCATGCGTCGATCTTGATTTTGGGGTCAACTTTATTGCAATTTGACGGGGAGGAGGTGCCGTAGAGCCGTTAAGCTTTGATTGGGGTACCTCGGTTACTATGTCCGAAAACACATTGCGATGCAACCTTGGCGAGTCACCACGTCCG
This sequence comes from Ceratobasidium sp. AG-K, assembly GCA_037039685.1. Taxonomy (NCBI): domain Eukaryota; kingdom Fungi; phylum Basidiomycota; class Agaricomycetes; order Cantharellales; family Ceratobasidiaceae; genus Ceratobasidium; species Ceratobasidium sp. AG-K. The sequence continues at coordinate 1,643,583 of JAWNGF010000002.1, forward strand.
AAGCAGGCAGGAAACCCTCTGTTAACTAGCGTATTTAGTATACGCCTGTTGTGGGCGTGCTCATCTCATTGAACTGTCTCTCGTGACATACACGTCTAATTTCCTATGTAGAACAACCCACAAACGACAAACACGAGGTTAACCCTCGCGGATGACTCGTGTGCGAGTGATACAACAACCTGCACACATGCCAAGTGACCTTTATGCGTCAAAGCGGTATATTCTCCTTCTCCATCGTCTTCTCCTCGTTACTCCTGGGCCAGTAGGGTTGAGAACAGCACCAGAAGTAGGATGAGTGAGCTCATTGGGAGGGAATGGCCTTGGGTTTAACCATGAGTCATTTGTGTATACCCATCCGTCTACATGCGAGTTCAGCATTTGAAAATGCGTTCAACGCAATCTACGTACCGCTGTCTGACCCACACGCAATCCACGAGCCTACCCAGTCGATCCGCCAATCTTCAGTCTCTACAAATCTCCAACCAGGACTTAAATCAAATGTTAAATTACTACTACATACCAAAGGCAACGGATCAAAGGCAAATTTGTGTCAGAAACATGCGTTGAGGATGAGCAGCTAAAAACGGACCTAACGTTCCCATTCTCTAACCCTTTGAAGTCTCCACTCCAGCCATCGCGGCCTCTGGTAAACCCACGGCGCTCTCCCGCGCGGAGATGAGCAGCTTTCCACCCGGCCCCCGCCGTCCACCTTTCATTCTCGAACAACTCTACTTCCAGCATTCGGTCCTCTTCCGGCTCGGGCACGAGGTACTGGTCAGGTGCCTTTTCAGAGGACCTGAGTCCAAGTGCGGCTTTGAGGGTGCTTGGTATGTGCATCGTGCGGAACCCAGGAAGACGCAGCTCGAACCGGAAACCGCCACGGGCGTCAACATGTCGTTCCTCCATTCTGAGGTCGTCGAGAAGCCGCTCAAACACGACTCGCATGGCTGGAGTCGCTTGGGCTATGATGCCCGGCAATAATCTTTGTGTAATTGGATGGGTGAGGCATAGAAGGCCTAGCCCCCCACCCAAGAATATTTGCCGAGTAGAGATTGGTAGGAAGACAATAAGCAGGCTCAGCAGAGTCATGTACAGTATTGGCCGAGTCGCAGAGGTCGACCAAATAAGGTGAGGAACGATCGGAACCGCCAGCTCATGGGCGTCGGAAACTGCGCCCATGAGATTCTGGATAGCTTGTAGGTTTGCATACCACTCTGTGCTCCCCTCAGAGGCCTGGAGCTGAGGAGCTGAGCGGGCTGGGCTGTGACTCGAGGCCTTTTTTCCGGGAGAAGCGGGTCGTCGATTGGGGACCCCAGGATAATTCATCAACATGATAGCCAACAGAATTAGCTGGGGTATGATGAGCAACATTCGAGGGTAGATGCCTGTGGAGTCGGTTAGAGCTGTTATGCTTGTGGGGCACTACGGGATGTACCAGACTTACACAAAAATGTATACCCGCATGCCCATGCCATGGTGTAACACCATCCCCTTTTCCACAATACCACCTCCTCGATTCGGTCCTGGACCCAAAATACAGGGCCACTCCTGGAAACAAACCGACGGAAGTTGGCAGTTGTTATTTGGATAGACAGCGAATCCCGGTTTGATAGCAATTTCCCGCTGCTCTCGGATATCTCTCGTGGTGAAGAGGAAGGCGCGGGCGGTAGAGATTGTGTCGTAGCAGCAAGCAGCATACTAGGTATGCTGAACGAAGACGTTCGTACAGGAGACAGAGGCGCCCCAGACGTTGGAGACGTCACCAATTGGGCAGATGACATTTGCTGCATTGTCTCAATCGTCGTCCCAAGCGACAGTGAAGGACCATGTTTCCGTATAGGTGACTCAGGAATTGACTTTGACGAAGGTTCTGAGGACTGGATAGGCACAGAAGTAGCATTTGGAGGTATCGTCACATACGAGGGAATCCCATTCATGGCGCCGTCAGAGTTGCCAACTAGCCACTAGCTTCAAGTGGTTGGATATTAGAGTTAACCTGAGAAGGTTGTTTCGGGAGTCGGGAGTGACGTGGTGTAAAATCACGTGTTACTTAGTCCTACGAATGGAATGTGGCATGCGTTTGTGTAGACTACTACGACTACCTATGGTTCACAGAAAAACACTCGGTACTCTGCACACTTGGTTTCACTTGGGGAGGGATGCGGCGATGTTGGGGTAGTATCAGTCGAACAGTGCCCTACTCTTACGCACGGAGACGCGAGCAACCAGAGTGCTCAACGTTGACTTTGGATAAACTCGGTATGCTGGCCCCTTGACATTTATTGCTTGGGGGATTTCTCTCAAGCGATAATTTTGCCTGATTTCTCTTTACCACATCATTACTCTGAGGTGTCTAGCTCGTATGTTGAGCTGAATTTTTTGCTTGCTGTGTACTATAAATTTATCCCGAGCCGGTATCGATACAAAGCCTAACCGCACGCCACTGCCCCGCATCTAAAACTGCTCTTCAAAGCGCTCATATCTCGTTCGGACGGGCGTTACTTATATTTGAGTTGACATCGTGTTGGGCAAATACCAGGTTGCTTCTGCTCCTCAGGAGCCACCGGGGCCCGTAAATTGTCAGGCGATGTAGGATCCTGTGAGTCATTATTGTACGCTTGGCTCATGTACGGACTTGACAATTCGCTTGACCAGACACTGGAATGAAGCGCACAGTACAGGGGAAAAGTCTGGAGTATTGGGACCCTTGCTGGCTCCGATACCCCTAATTATCGTCTACGGAACATGCTTATGTATGCGCCGCTTGAACAGCTTTTCACTTGAAAAAATACGTCTGCCTTACCAGTAATTGAAGTCCCGCCACCGCTCGCACGGCAAGCAGATTCTAAAGTATATATATGAGCGAGAGCTCGGCAGTATGAGCCATCCAACATGAACCACACGAACGGAATCTCAAGACGCTATAATTTGCTCCACTCTTCTGCTGAGGATCTTGACGCTGTCCCTTGGTTGCAGCGCTTCGAAACATTTGTTCAGCGCACGCATTCTAATGTCAACTGGACCGAGGGCCGGGGGTAAATGGAAATGGGGGTTGGACGGCCACTCTTACCTGTGAGCTCACTGTTTCTGTTCTTGCATTGCCCGTATACTAACGCACTTTCCAGTTAATACCCAGCTCGTGCGAGACGTCACCAACCAACCAATCACTGGCCAAGGAAACACGTTTCAGGGGGCCAAGGCCGACCTCGTTAGGCAGCTGCAAGTTGGAAATCACAATCTGCTTGTGAGTGTCGATTTGCGTGATCTCGCACAGCAGCTCATTCTCAGCACTTCTGCGTAATAATTAGCGGCTGCCCCTCCTGCCAGAGTGGCACTGAGATCGGGAGTCAAAGCTTGCTTGGCTGGTACCAATGCCCCGAATTCTGAGGGAATTTCTGAGAGACCTGGGAGGTGTAAATTATATTTGGCGCAAGCGCTGAACCGATATCCCTCGAATGCATAAATATTGACACGTTAGGTTTGATGCTGGCGCCTAATTACCAGGACTCACGAAAGTCGGAGTATCACTACCACCAGGTCGTTAAGATGCAATTCCCTGCGGTAGATCTCGACTCTGAGGCACGGCTGTATACTTCAAATGCAGAGCGAGAGAAGTATGAATCCCAAGCGACGCTGTTTGGAATAATCGTAGCCTTGGAATATCTCGAACGGGCGTACATTCGTGACGCTATCAACGCAGCCGAGTATGGTGCAAGCCACATTTACTAGACGATGACTGACAGTTGCAGGTACACTCCAGCGTGCACAAGGCTGCTTTCTCAATACAAGACGATGCTCAAACTCGTCGGCGATTCGGTCCCAAGCGTGGAGGAATTTATGCGACGGTACAACGTAAGTAGGTTATCCTTTGGACACCTATATCTCACTATTCATCGGTCAGCTGTGTAGATGGACCACCCCGCTGCACTCCATAGGGTGCAAGTAGGTGTTCCGGCCACTATTGAGCACTCCTCCGAGCAACAAGGGTCCTCCGAAACCTCCAAGTGGGTCGCTGAGACGACCCAGAGCTTCATCACGTTTATGGACGCACTCAACCTGCGGCTGAGGGCAAAGGATCAGCTTCATCCTCGTCTTCAAGAACTCATGACCGGATATGCGAGGTTTAAAGATTCGGCCAAGTGGGAGGGGAGAGGAAAGATAGTTAGTTGGTGAGTTCGGTTTTCCAAAGCGGTGGCCTCACGTCCGGGGTAACAATTCTCGTAGGCTCATTACCCTCAATGCAATGAAGGCGTCAGACGAAATCACAGAAGACCAAGCCCGACAGGTATGGCTAAATTTGTGATGTGATCATGAGCTGTCATTTACGATCATTTGTAGCTCCTGTTTGATATCGATCATGCATACCATGAATTCTTCAGCTCTCTTGGTGGTGGGCAGGATCATGCTTAGCGCTTTCTCTTTTGATACTAGTCAGCCCAATGGTGTATGTTCGCCACGAGTTTCTATGGCGGCGCGTCACGAGCCCCGGTTTCCCAACAGCTCATATATATCCAGAATTTATCTCCCATTTATTGACTGAATGTCTCCAGTTTGGGGCTCTCATAGTCGAGTACTTGTTGCCTGGGTGGCGTAAGTGGGAAATGGTGTGGCGTGGAAATGGGTCACGCAAAGCCCTGGCGTGACATCACCGGATTTTGGTCTGTCCTATATTAAATCCGGGGAAGTTGTTCAACTATCGTGGTCAACCACATCTGCGCCAGCAGTTGGTGTAAAAGTCAAGTGCTATTTTGATCCTCGAGTCTAGTTCCAAGTCAATATGCTTGCAGCTCTCCGTTCTTCCGTTAATCTGACCGCTGCGGCGCGTCGTAGCGCGGTTCTCACACAACGCCGCACCGTGATTTCATTGGCCAGCACCAAAGTCAGTCGACAGAGTGATACGTACCGCGGCTTGCTAACATCTGGCTCCTGTACAGTACACGGCTCACGTAGGTCGATCGTTAAATGTTGACCAAGGTAGACACTAACCATTGAATCTCTAGGCCACGGCTTCGGGCGCCGGCAGGAACGGCACCACCGAACTCGACAACGGAACACTCAAAGTCAACCTCGCGTCTCCAAAGGAGATGGGTGGTTCTGGTGATGGGAACAACCCCGAGCAGGTATGCAGTATCCCTCCGTGCGATTTGCCCATCGACTTTTGCTCATGAAACCCGAACCTTTAGCTCTTTGCGCTTGGATATGCTTGTGAGTTACGTCCGCAAACTCCGTAGGGCGTGCTTCTGACCGTCACTGGCACTATTCAGCCTGCTTCCTTGGCGCCCTTCAACTTGTCGCCAAGAATAAGAATGTCAAGCTTTCGGACAATGTCAAGATCAAGGCCGCCGTATCGATTGGTACGATCACACCAGCACAGGCCGTTTACCTGGGCTGATAATATTTTCATTAGGCGAAGCCAAAGGCTCTGGCGGGTTCGGTATTGGGGTGGAATTGACTGCCACTGGTGCGGATGCTGCTCTGGTTCACGAAGCTCACACGGTGCGTTTGGGAACATTGGAAGAGACTTATTGTTGTTGACATGGCTATCCATTCAAGGTTTGCCCTTACTCTCGTATTCTCAAGGAGGGGGCTGAGGTCAAGCTCAATGTTGCATAAATGCGTAAAATAGCTGTAAAATCAATGATGCTGTCAAATTATTGGCTGACGGCCATTGAGTTGGCAAGACGCTTAGACTTTCGAGCATGTGAAGCCGAACGATGCACAATTACAGTAAACGACTTAGCGGTTATTGCTTCCGGCTCTCAAGCAAAGCCAACTCCGCGAACGTGACCTTGTCGAAGCTTGGATTTGTGAACTTGGCGCGGAAGGTGTTCGGCATGCATCTCAGTTGGAAATGCAGAGCAACGATCGTGCAATTATAAGCGCGTTGAAGCATCAGAAAAACTATTCTACAGATTACATGCCTATATAATTTAACCCAGACCAGTCCATGAACAAAGTATGAAACCCGCCGAGTACGCCACCCATTAGAATGCCCAATCTACTTTTTGAGTTTGTCCAACAAGTTACGTTCTACCCCTGCTTCGATTTTGCAACCCCACAGCTGACGTTTAGCAGCGGCAATTTTAGTCTCCAGTTCCTTTTTATGGGCTCTTGCGCGTTCGAGCAAAGCCTGCGCCTCGGCCTTGGCCGGAATACGTCTAGCCCTCGGAGCGGAATTGGTTGTGTTTGGCGGTTGTCCGAACGCAGGGAGGGTAGGCTGATCGAAAGTTTGCGCGGTTGTGTTGACCGTAGCAGATAACTGGGGCTCGCATCTGGAAGGGGACTGATCACTGGATAGCCAACCCTTGAGGAGGTCGTCCAGCGGGAGATTGGTGAGATCGCCCCACGACGCTGCAGGATCGGCAGGGCCTGGCTCAATTCCGGGGACTAGCACGGGAGAGGCGGGCCAGGCTGATGCAGATGCAGGTAGCGCGCCGAACAACTCCGCTAGATCGAAGTCGAGATCGGGGAGGTTTTGAGAGTTTGTCTGTAAGTACGCGGGATCTTGGGAGAGCGCGAGTAGTTCAGGATCGATAGCAATGTCCGCCTGAGCGGCAGAGTCGAATTCCGCTATTGGTGGAAGGGAAAAGGAATCAAGTCCGACGACTGGTGGGAAATCGAACTGAGAGAATAGGTTCGACTCTGAGAGTTGTTTGGACGAAGACGGAATCCCAGAGGTATCGTGGGAGGGAAACGAGGTGGTGCTTGGAGTACCAGGCGTAGTAGGCATCGGGGTGGACGCGGCGGATGACTGACCAGCCGACGCGGCCTTGGAAATCATCTCTTCAGTGGCGCGCATCGCTTCCACTAGTTTCTTCAACAGCGCGAGACCAACTGCGGGCTCCGTCTGACGAGTTGGACCAGCTAAGTGTCGCAAGAGCCGTAGGAACGGGGTCCCCGTCAACCGACCATTGGCAAGATAAACTGCAGTGTCTCGGGGGACGGTACTTCGGCCACAAGGTGCCGTGGTAGGATTCTTTAGAATGGTTCGTAGTGTTTGGGAGAGGAGGTCCGAGGGATCGTTTGGGAGCGCTTCAAGTAGCAAGCGGGCTTGCTGAGAACGATTGACGCGACGATTAGAGGTCTGTGGAGTTGACGTCGCTGATTGGCTAGGCATGGAGAATGTAGATGACTCGTCGGGTATGATGACGGGGTCGGTTGCAGTACCTGTGCCCGATACTACAGGCGCTTGAGTTGCCACATTGTGCGTAATGTTTGACTTTCCTTTGGATCCGCGTGATATGCCGCGGGAGGGAGTTGTCGATGGGGCCAAGAGGCTCACGACCGATTGCAATTTTGTCGAGGTCAAAGATTGCCCGGGGGCTATCACTACCCCCAAATTCCCTGGAAGAAGGTCGTTAGAGAGTGAGGTTGAGATGGCTGGATGTGTAAGGTCCTCACCAAGTGAAGGTTTGTCACTAGGTTTAGTGGTGTCCGAATCAACGCGTCGCTTTTTACTAGGCTGGCCAAATCCAGGCGACGCGTTACGTTTGGATCGGTTTAGGGGGCCTGACACTGTGTTCGAAATAAGTGGAATGCTAGCGCTGGACATATGCCCAGAGGAAGGAGGGTGTTCAGTTGAGCTAGGGACCGAAGAGTGTGCAATGGTCCCCACGTTTTGTGATACCACAGCGGCTCGAGGAAGCTGGATCACCGAGCGTTGCTGACATTGTGGTGTCTCGCTACTGTACTCATCATGGGACTCATCATCGCCAAACAGAGAGTCGAGGTCGGAATGATCCTCATGGCCGGGAGAGGACATACTGGGTTCCACTGGTGGGTTAAGTCGAGAGGTGGGTAGAGATAGAGTGGACACGCGTACCATATACGATCGCAGGTTGCAGGAGGGTCGTGTAATCGCGAGGTGCGAGTGGTGGTTGTGTTCAAGTTCAAATTGTTCAAGTCCAGGGTTAATGGGCGTATGTAATGGTCAGGTGACCAATCAAAGTTTCCTCGCCACCGCAACTTACGTTGGGATAACTCACCCCTGGACGCGTTTTCGACTAGTGGTATAGAAAAACTTAGGCCTCATTAACTCTTAACTATCGGGGGACATATCTTCCCTCGTGTTCTTATCCGCTCCCCCCTCCTCGACTCGATCGCTATCTCGGTTCATCAATCTCGATAGCACCCAACTTGGACCTTGCGATAGACTTTGAATACGAGAAATCCAAGGCAATTCGCCACAGACGAGCCAAGCCGCCTGCTGTATCCGCCGCATCTCTTTCTCCAGGTCAACATTGCTTAGTTCCGTCGCTCCATAGCGATATTACAAGTCTGACTATATGCGATGAGTCGCTCAACATATTCCCACTTTGTGACTATTGGCCAGGGTCATTCATCCAGTGACGAAGCTACTGAGATTCACGATTATGTTCCATCTGACGACCTTCAGTCGCAAATTGACGAAGCCCTTGCAGCAAATTATGACAGTGTTTCGCTGTTTTTGACCAACGATCACTGGAAAACCCGATGGCAAAGAATGTGCCTTAGTGGGCCTAGCACTCCACCAAACTATCCAGATAGAATACAGGATCAACGTTCTCCGGCTCGCATTAAACTTGAGAACACAGAATCCGGCTTATTCAAAGTAGCGTATGGTCCCAAAGACGCCGAAATTGAGATGGAGGCCGAGTTATGGAGGGCCGGAGGAGGGTTTCGGCGAGAAGAGGTTAATCTCATGCGGAATGGCGAGTTGCGACTTGATTCACGAGTTTAATTTCTGATCGTTTGCCTAGACCAAGCAACACATGTCATTGGATTTGTTTCAGACTGGCTAGAATTAGACTCACCAGTCGAAGGTGTGCGGTACGACTCCGAATTGGTAGGTGTTATATTGTTCACACGTGGTTCGTACCTAGACTGAACATATACGTAGGCTCTCCGCCAAGAGCTTCAGTTTGCATCTTATTTGGGCATCACAAATGTCGTCCTTCCTGCACCTCGACGCAATCACCAAATCACTGCATACGCTCGTGCCATTGGCGACTGTCTCGCCTCTTCGTCGGTTTCCCCTTATATGACATTCTCCGTGCGCATCCCAGTGTGTGATGTACCTCCCGAAGAAGGGTCGGCAGCAAAAGGCGTAAGCGGCCATGAAGATGAACTCAGCGCGACCTGGCAAATGTGGAACACGATCAGGATGGTATGCGGTCCCAGTCAGAGGCTATCCGTCGGTAAGTTCGCACTCCCTTTACCTTTGGTCTGGTCTGGACTCAGTCTTGAGCAGCGCTCGACCTAACCCCCGCCTTGCCCTCTCTACCTGGGGTTCTGGCGCGATGGTCTGCTGAGCATGTGCAGCACTTGATTATACCCGCTACAACATTCATACCAAACGCCAAGGGATATCCTGTTCTGGCAAAACTCATGCAAGGCTTCTTGCGAGACGTTTTCAAGGTACCGGGTGCTCTCTGCCTCCTAGTTCAAACACTCAGTGTCCCCTGCTAGAATCATCCCAACGTAATTCTCTCTAAAACCCAGTCCAAACTTCATAAATCGGGTGGGGAGATGGCATACGCCCAGTACATACGACATCTAGAGAAAACGAGTCCTTCCATAGTGGCTAGGGACGCGGAGGATGGCCTTACTGTTGAGAGCTTTGGACGAGGCTACGAAGATTATTTGCAGGCGCCGCTTCAAGTAAGTGAACTTCTTTATTTGCCTATCCCAGTATTTACGCTATAAAGCCATTGATGGACAACCTGGCGAGCGTGACCTATGAGGTTTTTGAAAAGGACCCAGTTAAATACCGCCAATATGAGCAGGTATGTCACATCTTTGTTATTTTGAACTATATCTTCGTTGAAACTGCTAATAGGCTGTTTATCGGGCGTTGCTGGATAACCCCCCTGAGTCTACAACGTGAGCCGTTCCGCCCCTGGCCTAGTTATTGATCTCATTTTTTGGGGCACAAGTATCATATGCGTCGCTGGTGCGGGGAGAGGCCCGATTGTTTCCAACTGCGTTCGCGCGGTCGAGAGATCAGGTCGGGATGCGCGAATATATGCAATCGAAAAGAATCCGAGTGCATTCGTAACGTGCGCAACCTCCATCCTCTCGGTAAATTCATCAACTAAATTAATACAGGCTTCAAGGGCGCAAAGCGCGGGAATGGCCCGACATAGTGAAGATCAAGTTTGGCGATATGCGTACGGTGCAGCTTCCGGAACCAGTGGATATTCTTGTCAGTGAACTCCTGGGGTCTTTTGGCGACAACGAACTCAGTCCAGAGTGTCTTGACGGAGCGATGAGGTTACTCAAACGTTGGTTTACCTATTGTATGCGCGATTAGTATAATAACTGACCAGAAGTTAGCGGATGGTATCTCTATTCCTTCGTCCTATACGGCCTATCTTGCGCCCATATCGGCCTCTAAACTTTACAACGATCCCAGCGGCACACTGCGAGAATCAAAGGGGTCTGAAACACCCTACGTGGTGATGTTGCATGCCACGAATACCTTGAGTGTGGACGCAGGAGAGGATCACTCCAGGTGTGGTCCGGCGATTCAAGACTGCTGGACCTTCGAACATCCCAGGAAGATAGTCCTTGATCCTCAAGGTATGCCCGATCGATATGTTGCAGCCCGGTTTCTCGCGATAATGTTCTTACATCTGGATCCTGCTTAGGTCTTCCGATCACGAACACGCACAATAATGCTGCCTGTCACTTGACTTTCCACATCCCCTACGCAGGGCTTATGCATGGCTTGGCTGGATACTTTGAAGCAGTATTATACAAGGATGTCGGTATTACGACGCATCCGGAGCGGATGGCTAAGGTATCGCCGAACATGCTGAGCTGGTTCCCCATTTTCTTCCCTTTCAAGGTATGTGGCTTCCTTACTGAAACACATTGGTTTTCTCAGTTGTAATAATAAACCAGGAACCGCTTTATCTACCTTCGAATTCCGAACTTGACGTTTACATGTGGAGACTCACTGACACCAAAAAGGTGTGGTACGAGTGGATGGCAGAGTCATTCCTTCCCAGCATCGCTCCGTCCACAACAACGGCAAACAGCCCTACGGGAACGAATATGCTCGGGGTGACGTTGAATCAGCTCCTCCCCAGCCCTATGATGGACGCGCCTCCTGGCTGGGGGCATGGCAAGGCGGACAGCACTATTTCCGAAGCACCAGAGCGAGAGCTGAGGGTGAAGATCGGGCAAACAGCGCTACACAATCCTGCAGGAAGAAGCAGTTGGATTGGGCTATGACGTTGATGCCACTGAACAGCTACGCATAAAAGCCGTACGCGATTAAAATACTTTGTAATGAAACACATCGTGACGCATATACAACCCGAGATAGCTGCGATCGAGACTCGCTCGCCTCATCCATCAGGATCAAATTCCGGAACTCATCCAACGCACGCCTCTTGGCGCCTAGATAACCTGTCCACCACAGCAAGCTCCGACATATCTTTACTTACCAGCCCTTTAAGCAGAAGTTAACACCACTTGAATTGTCTGGTTTCCTTTTCCAAACCTAAACCAAATATTCAATGTCGGGCGGCTCCCTATCCTCCGACTTTGACTTTGTACCTAATGACGAGCTATCGGCGGGCTTCGTAAAAAGGTTTCAGTCTTACTGGCCAGAGCACTCAATAGAAGAATAGTAAGTGGTGGCTAAGCCTTGAAGCCGAACATCAGTAGCAAGCGCCCTGCTCCAAAATACTAAAGTTAGCGCAGTCCTAATTATCCTCGGCAGAAAACAGCAGCTGTGCTCCTCCTACTCTTTTTACGAGGTGGTCATCTACGAGTCCTGTTAACAACAAGGTCAAAGCATCTACGTTCGCATCCGGGGCAAGTTGCACTTCCCGGTGGGAAAACAGACGCAACCGACCCTACCCCCATAGCCACGGCGGTGTGTCATTCTCATCCGTGCAGTTCGTACCAGCTCTGAAGGCGGTTTACTTCTGACAGTTGAGAGAGGCACACGAAGAAATTGGTCTCCCACCATCAAGCAGAAGCGTACATGTTTTGGGCTTACTCTCGCCATTTCTCTCCCTTTATAGACTCGCCGTGACGCCTGTGGTTGCGTTCTTGAGCGACCTCACCTTGCTGGAACAACTTAAACCAAATCCCGACGAGGTTGACGAGATCTTCGACCACCCACTTGAAGCCATTCTCACGCCAGAGATTGTGGCAAGCATTGGCGCTTCTTCCTCGAAGCCCCTATCAGCTCGTGGTAGCTCACAATGGCCTTACCAATCCGAATATCATGTATTCCATTTCAACAGGATGAGATGAAAAGAATCTGATAAACTTTATTTCAGGAAGTTAAAGACACACAGTGGCTCCGTGGCACTTGGTATCGTATGCACAAATTCCGTACTACCACCACACCGATCACAGGACTCACTTCCGACATACTTGTATGCGCGCCGTTTTTATGGATATCAATATAACTGATACTCCCGTACCTCTCAGATATTAGCGGCTCAAATAGCATATAGTCGCAACACAGATTACGAAAGATACGCAGAGAACCAGATTGCGTTTGGCATTGCACTTCAGTGGGCGGTGGAACAGTACGAACAAGACGCTCAGAGTGCACCCGAACGAGAGCTTGAGGGACGCGAGTCGCACATCGAAGGGCTCGCGGATTGAACAACTAATTCACATTTGTATTGAGAGCCCAATAACATGTGCTACCGAGGAGAATTACACTTCTGTGGACTTGGCCTCAAGTTCCTCGGCTGCCTTCCAAATAAGCCCCCATCTACCGTCATCCCACTCCAGCAATTCTTTCCATCGCCATCCATCAGGTCCTTCAGCTCGACGGAGCCAAATTATCAGGGACGCTATGATCAGGTCCGAGTTCGAAATCTCTTTCCCCATCACAAACGGGCCTACTTCTTCCATCGATCCGTTGAAGTTAAGGGCATGTGCAACTTGAGCCCATGAGCTCCTAACATCGGTGGTCCATTTGGCATCTTCCTCCTTCAGAACTTCAGCCAGGGGTTTTCCAAACTTTTCTTCGCGAGTCCGTATAAAGTACTCGTGCCCCCTGTCATCCAATATATGATTTATCCCGATTAAAGGTCTAGCAATATCGCCTATATTGTTATGAATGGGAAGACCGAGGGTAATCGTCAGTGCACGATGTAGCGCGGTTGAATTGTGGGGGAAAAGTGCTGGATAGCTTGGTGGTGGGTATGTGCGCTCAAGGTAAATAGCGATATTCCAAGAGTCCGAAACGTAGGTTGGCTTGCCGCCAGGTTCAGACGAAGGGTCCGCAATGACTATCCCATAGTAACCGTGGGTTAGTGTATACATAAAGTATCAAACGACTCATAGTGTATTTACCTGGAACAGTCCAGGGAAACTTTCCATTTGGAGCGCCAGGAAGGGCACCGAGTTTCTTCATAGTGGGCGCGATGTCCGGATACGATATGTATTCGACACGGAATGGCAGTCCCTTGTGGATCAAGGCGAGTCTGCCATGAGCATGATATCATTTATCCCCGTTAGCAAATGCCACATAGATCAATACTTTGGGTTAACATACCGTGTCCTGTATGTATTCGGTGACCATGGCGTATTATCTTGACTCGCAAGGTCATAGAAGATGATAGGTGACTCTTTGGTAGCTGCCATAGCACTTTGCTGCGACGGGGTGGGGTATAACTAGCCCGGCTGACAATACCTACACCATAAATAAATCCTTGCAGCATGACCAATCAAGCTGGTGACTCGAAGTCGAAGCACCTGGAGCGCCAAAGCACGATATCACAATGAGTTCGATCTCTGCGGAGATGACAAACATGCATTCGGAGCATCAAACAGGGAATAGTATGCCCGAAGGTTCCGATGTTCTGTAAGAATGGGATGATTTCACAGCGAATGGGACGTGAATGGTGCACTCACCATATGGACAAGAGGTGCTCCTCGCTGATCTCGGAGCGCCCTCTCATATTCCCCAACACTGCCTTCAACCTCCAGAAACGGGACAGATGACGCCAACTTCCTCCCCTCCCTTTAGCACCATCGTTGAAACGTCACCCTCGTCGACCATCTCCTCATCAACACTCCACGAGCTAGTCTGTAGGACCTCTCGGAGCTTGGTGTCAGGATGCCGGTCGCAAAGGAGGCTCGCAAGTTGTGAGAGAGGAACGCCAGCCGAGTCAGCAGGCAAGGGAACAACCTCTCGATGAACCCCAGTTTCCGTTCGAGCAGCTATAACAAATGTTCTTAGGACATAATACATATTTAAAGCGTATTTTCCCTACCTGCAAAGTAGAGTACCGTAAACGACTTTTCAGCCATGGTGGTCGGGTTTGTTGGGAGATGTGGGCGCTTGTTAGCGTCGATCACGGAAACTTTGGTGGCGATCAGTTCATCTCTTGACGTCCAAGATGCCTGCTGTGGTACCGACTTCCCAACCTGGGCCGCCACGCTTTGTCACGCCTGATGAGCACAAGCAATTGACTGCATCGACGCCGACCTCGTTTGGCGATATTCCGCCCGTCTTGCGGCACAAGGAAGAAAATGTTCAAGTTGTGTTGGATCCGCCGGTTCCAGAGTTGGGGAGCACGGACAAGGGGACTTTGTACATCATTGAGAGGTGAGTAAATCTGATCATCTCGACACGCACTGGCGTCTAACAATGTAATTAATAGCACCCTCGCGTTCGTTTGGCCCTCTGGCACTGGGTTTACAGTCGAATACCCTCGGATAACCTTGCACGCCGTGTCGCGAGGAGAAACCGGCCCATCGGTGTACTGCCAACTAGACGAGAGTGCCAACGGGCCTGGAGCAGACGAGGATGACCAGGAAGAGTCAGAGATGAGAGAATTGAGGATTATCCCGTCCAACCCGGAGAGCGGTAAGTCCACAACCTAACTCACTTGGGCCCTCTACTAAGACTTCAATGTCCAGTCGAACCGATATTTGAAGCACTCTCCATGTGTGCAGCCCTCCACCCTGATCCAAACGCCGATGGCGGGGAGGAAGGCGATTGGGCAGACGACGGAGAGAACGAATTCGAAACGTTTGACGGTACGGGCGAAGAGGAGCTTAGTGAGGTCGGCAGGGTGCGCAGTGATTTTTCTACCCCCTCTACCCGGTTCCGACCATACTAGCCAACTCTGGCGCAAAACCTCCTCTTGATTTGTTTGTGCAATTTCCTCATGGCGTACATTGTTTCTTGCTGTCCTAGGCTGCTCTCGCACATCTCGAGTCAATTATATTCTTTCCCAATGAGGTCGAGGAAAACGAGCCTAGCGAGGACGCCCTCGAAGATGCGCCCGAGGAAGTAAAGGGAGAGAAGCTGGAACCAACCGAGGAAACAAACGAGAGCAAGGCACCGACGGAGCCGGCTGCCAAGTAGAATGTTGAACAACCTCAGATTTAATTCAAGTTGACACAACCAGGTCACACAGTCCCACAATTCCGTCCCGTTTACAAGCTCGCGAGGTATATTGTAGCAAACATGAGATTAATCGACAAGAGAGAATGAGCGGGATCGCATACACAAAAATAACCACTAGGCCATGATCCCGATTTGCATCAAGGATCGTGCCTCGAACACCAATAAAAAAGGAGTGAGATGATTCTGCCATCCAAATAGGCGAATCGCTGCACAATGGTAGTACAGGACAATGCAATAAAATAACCCATCTGCAAAGCTCAGCTAGTCGAGGTTGAACAGATGCTTAGAAGAAAAGGTTAGGGATGACGGATCTATCCAAAAGGCGTTAGTATGTATCGGTGGCACCAACTCGAGCAACTTACGTTACACCCAGTCCAACAGCAAACGCCACTGCACCCCACATTGCGCTGCGTCGGTTGGCCTGTTGTGCACTACGGCTCCTGACAAGCTGGCGGTCAGAGGTATCGACGACTTGGCGATCCAAGTTGAGAGTAGGGGGCGGTGGTGTGGGCTCGCGGCCACGCTTCATGCCAGCCGGCTGTTCTGGTACGGCCTCGGTCGGGTCTTGTTGCGATGCAAGTAGCTTGGCCTCTGCTACGGCCTTCTCCCTCTTGAGACGCTCAATGAGAGCCTTACTCTCCGCTAGGTCCTCCTCCATATCCGGACCGGCAACCTCTGCCTCCTGCTCCTCTTGCTCTTGGTCCTGCTCTTGTTCCTGCGCCTCTTGCTCAGTCTCAGGCTCCTCGGTTGTAGTAGGAAGGGTGGCCTGCTTGAGAGGAGACAAAGGCACAATACGGGCCCGAGCAGGCGAGGCAGACTCGCGACGAGTGCGTTTGGCCGGATGGGCATTGGGAGACTCTGCAGCGTTGGGAGCATTGCGGTTGGTTTTAAGAGGCGAAGACAGTGCACCCATATTGGCATTGACGGGGCCGTTGGTGGTGTGGCGACTCGACTTGCGGTACGAAGCACTCGCATCTGGCTGTGCCTCAGCGAGGGGATAGACCACCTGGGTAAGGCTGTAAGAAGGTGCGAGATGAACGGCAAGCGCTGGCGGAACCCAAGTACCAGCCAGACGCAGCTTGCCGCCCCCGTTGGCGCCTGTGAGGTCATAGTTGGCCTTGACCCAGCTCGAGTCAATCTTTTCGGCATCGTCGCCGGCGGTAGGGAATGCAGCTCGGAACATCGTGGAAAGGCTAATTGCACCCGTGTCGAATCGACGCAGGATGAACGCATGGCTTCCGTTTTGCTATGGGGGGTTAGGGGTTCAGCAGTGGCTAAGCAGTGGTGTTGGGTTGTACTTACTGTAGGGATTTTTACTCGACCAACAACAATGTCCTGTCCCTCGCGGGTAATAACCTGGAACTTGACGGGCGCTGGTTCCGTCTTGTCCACTGCACGACGTGGCATCAGCAACGAGTGGGGCTTTACTGATTATCAACTTACTCGACGCAATCAGCGGGTTGAATGCATGGCTCGGCAGAGGCGGGCGCGGAGTGCTGGTCTTGGGAGCGAACTTGGTTGGCGCGTTCATGATGTTGGCGGGGATCCGGAGGTGGTTCAGGTTCAGGTTCAATGCAAGGAAGATCGTGTTGGATAGGCGGCGCTTTGGCCTTGTTTATGTCTAACAACATGCACATCACGTGGTACCATCGATCCGGATCTCCCACTCGACTGATTTGGTCATTCTCCCGGCTTCCAACTCTTCCCATCGTTTCCGCAACAACTGAAATAGTAGCACTTTGTCTGAGAGCTGTAACGCGAATGAGTTTTCTTTATATTTAGATTCAATAACTTCCTACCTGATGGGTGAGCACGCGACCAGACGTACTTGGAACGACAAAGAACAATGTTCGCTTGGTCTTCGTGTCTATTGTCTTTTAGGTTATCCTACCCACGACTACTCTCTTAGACCACCCTACCTTTGTTTAAACCATGTAGTAGACATATCGGCTGGATATCGTACTCAAAAACATCTTTTAGCTTGGGCAAGTCCTTTTGACCCGAGCTACCCGCTGTATGCCGCTCAACCCGTATTCCATCTTCCACGCAATTTCCTTTGCTTGCCTTTGTGGCGTACGCAAAGACGTCCTCCCATATACCTTTACCGATCATACATACTATCTTCGGCCGCCACTTGTGCACCTTTCGAAGGAATCCAGGCACGGCTGCGCGCCGCTCCGCCATCGACAATTCATTCATCTACCGGATGTAAATTAGCTTTCAGCCTGGAGGTTTGAATAACGAAAATGATTACCTCTGCAGACGGTCGATCAACCAAGTTGGTCTGATTCAATGTAAATATGTTGGGCTGAAGTAATCAACAGGCACTTACAATTCCGAGCCTGAATCGCTCTGGAAGAGTATGATCCTCCGAAGGCGGGATAAGGGTGTCAGTGAGCCCTGCGTAAGGCTGGTTTCGAACCATGTTCATAAACTAATGAAGGCAAAGCAGACTGACCACCTTGGTGAAGGCACTTCCAGAAGCCATTACGAGGATTGGCAAAGTGATGCCCTTCTCCGGCAGATTTTTGCCCTGGGCTGAGTTGACTTTGTTAGAAATACCCTACCGCCAACCAAGTAAGAACAACCAAATACTTTATGCCACAAAACAAGACTGACATATATGTTAGCTTTCATGAATAGACAATTGTATAGTGCGTACTATTAAGGTCGTAATCCAGATTATCTTGTACGTAGTTTAGGTGTGCATATACCTCGGGTGGTGCGTACCCCCGTTTAAGGCGCTGCTTTTTGCTTCGGCGTCGTTCGTTTACAGGTTCAGGGGAATCTTCAAAGTCGTCTGAATCGTGATCGACCTTCTGGACAGCTCGACGGACTCGTCCGCTCGTTCGTCTGGACATATCAGGAATAGGACCTGTTTTCCGTTCTCCCGCAGCACTATGCGCTCTGGATTGTTCGGCCGTTTCCGCGGAGGCGCCTGTAGCTGAGTTGAACTGTTCATCCTCTGACATCAGATCTATCACGGCCGCTTTTGGGCATATTCATCAGTCTACTCGCTAGCCATTCACGTCCACTTACCAGCAGCAGTTCTATACCCAGCAGGTACATTCCTCATTCGTCTAGAGAATGTGGGCTGCGCATTCCGTTCAACCGACGCCCGTTCTTCCTTGGTCGCACCATCGTCCTCGGCCTTCAAGCAACGATCGTTCACCTCTGAATTGAGTGGTTTTTCTTCTTCTTTCTTCGACGTAAAGTACTTGGAGGCGATTCCTTTACCGGCAGCATCCTCTTTACGCTTGACGACGTCAGACATAGTCTCGGGAAGTGGCGTGCTCTCGACCTTGATGGGTGTCGACGGCCTCGATACGACATGCTCGACAGACATTGACAACAACACAATTAAATCGGCAAGAAGTAACAGCAACCAAGAAATCGCGCGGTCGTCGTCACTCTCGACCCACAATTGCCATGACGCGCCTATTACGTCGTACAAATTGATTGATTGACGACGTTATTCCCAAATCCAAAGATACACAAATGAATTGTCTAGTGCTTGAACCTAAAGTCCAAACGACGGTTTCCGTCCTCTTCACGCGCCGCCTCATCTGCCTGGTACGCGATCTGTTGTTCAGGCGTGAGTTGGCTCCAGGCGCGTTCTTTCTTGTCGTTGAGACGACGCAGCCACCATCTGGTAGATCGTCAGTCTGGTAAGCCTAGCGACCGGAACGGACCGACTAACCTTTGCACGATGACGATAGCCGCCGAGCCGATACACAACGAAAATAGAATCTTGTTCGCACGATAATAGAGCGGGGCATCGTCCTTGCGATAGAGCTGAGACGAAACACTAACGCGTGTGTTAGTAACATGCTCGAGCATCGAGTTTGAGACTACTCACACGCTGCCCATTTGGACGATGACCTAGTCACAACAGGTTAGCTCGAGAATACCGGATTTGTGTCGGAAGTACGTGCATTGTAGGTTGCAGCGGCGACAGCGCGTTTCTTGACGTCAAAGCTGTTTTCCGACACCCAACTAGTCACGATTGGATGGAAGTAGGGATCTAGTTGATTGATAATCTCAATTAGCCCTAGTCTAGAAATAAAGTTTAACCACCTACAGCCTGCAATTAACGTGCTAATAGTGAACCGAGCCCAATTCGACGCGTGTTCCGGCAAATATGCCAAGGCCTGAACACCGAACCGTGAGATGCTGCTGCCACCGTAGGCAAAATAAAAAAAAAAAATCTCACAATAAGAGGGCCCAAACTCCAGATTTCACCAAACAGCACATGTAGTGCGCGCTCGCCAAAGTAGTCCGATGACTTGGACAGTGCCAACATCTACCGGCGGCTAGGTTAGCACAACGTGCGGGGTTTAGAATTGACACGCATACGGTGATGATTTGCAACGCGGCAGCAGGTATCCCCAGAAGATTGCTTTCAATGGTGGAGAATCCTGTGTCGTGACGTATTAGAACCCCAAATTAACTTTGAGTCAGTCATATGCGTACCGAGGTTCTTGAGGCTTAGGTTGAGGTAGCCGGAAACGGGACTTTGAGGGATGTATGCGACCAGACCGATTGCGTAAAGTCCCCACAGAGATGGATCACCCCATGCATTCTACGAAACCATTCGCATCAGGAATCAATTTGTCTATTCCCACACCAAACATACCTTGAAATCCTGCCACTTGAGCGGTTCGTGGATTTGCACCAACCCCTTTGCAGGGTCATTTCTCAGAATGCGCTATGGGATGTAACAGTCAGCCATGTTGGATTATAGATTTCATCTTTCGTCAGACACTTACGTTGATAGCAATCACCTCCTGACGCTCAGTAAACCTTGACCCCCACGTAAACTCAAAATGGCTAAATTCGAGTTTGATTAGGGCACTTACCATGACTTTTTAGCCCAGAACCCGCGCTTGGTCCGAGTCGGAGAACTCGGCAGGTAGTACCAGCTCGCAAGACCGATGACGGCCGTAAACAGGCCTTCAAGGAGGAACATCCATTGCCTGTACGCGAGGGTTAATGAACCAAACACGCGAATCCAGGGTACGCTACCACGCACCATCCAGCCATTCCACGAATGCCACGCATTTGCAAGATCCCCGATGCCAACAGCCCAGTGGCGATCCTCGCAACGTTGAGAGCTAGGACCGGCGTAAATCATAAGGCGTGTGGGATTGCACGTGCTACTCACTGGCCCAGAACCACGAGAGGCGGATCGCCAATTCTTTACTTGTGTACCAGTACGTGGCGTACAAGATCACGCCGGCTATTAGGATAGGGTAGGATGAGTATTTTGAACACAGATGTGGAGTGGGCGCGTACGAATGAAACCGCCCTCGAATGCGCCGATCAATGCGCGGGTGATGTAGAATGTGGTGCGGTTGGTGATCCAAGCCTGGGCCCATGAGACCATAGACCAGCTACAAGTGGGGCAAATGATTAAGTTTGTTCGGCCTCCCACGTGGTTGGACGGACCATATCATTAGACCTGGGAGCCAACGTTCCATTCCGAGCCGTTTGATCATGTACTGCGATGGCAGTTCGGCCGCGAGGAAAGCCAAGAGTTGGATCGTGGTGCCGTTGTTGTAGTCCTAGAGTATGGATCAGCATACGTACTAGCATATAGGAGTTTAAGCGCACGTTGGTCGTTAATTTGAGGTCCTACGTCATCCGTATTAGCTCAGACACACGACTCGACTTGGCATGGTCATACCGCTAGAAAGTTGTCCGTCAAAGCGTTCCCAATGTTTCCACGGTCAACTAGATACCAGTTAGTACAAACTCAGTGCGTCACCGTCGAGACCTACTTTGGAGACCAAAGAACATGAGACACAGCCAAGTCTGAAACAAGCCATTAGTTGTGACCCAAGTACCAGGACGCGCTTCAACTTACCATTAGCCGTATGTCGACCTTCCGTACGAGAGCCTTTTCCTCTTCAGGACTCCAGGTAGCTCCTGGATCCCATCGGTGCAAGCCCTATAACCCGATAAGGAACACCAGGATGCATCGAGATCATGAACACTTACCTCGTAGTTATTGTGTGGCCTAGTACTCCTCCACAGTTGTTCGTTACCCACGAGAGGTTGAACGAGCCCGGCACTATTACTTGATATGGAGCTACGCTCGGGGTCACCCTTTTCAGGCGTCCGGGAACCGGTGCGGTTAACGGCCTTATCGGTGGACATGTGGGAGGGCCAGAGGGCAGGAACTCACAGGAAGTGGGAACCATTTTCTGCGCATATTTATGCAGCGAGAATAGCTACGGCTATGAGGTTATCTTATGCCGGTTCCTGCGAAGGAATCCAATTAGAAGAATGAGGTTTGAGCACGCCATTTACTGGGTGCTATGATGCGAGAGTTCCTCAGTAGAGGGTCACGTGGTATAGAAGATAGATACTTGATTTATCAAGTCACAATCAGTAAGCCCGATGGGGAAAGCACTAATAATGTATTTGTTTGATGCGCCACAAAATGTGACCGCGTGGGTCGCCTGGGATTTATAAGAATACACGTATTGTCTGAGGAGTTGGGTCAAGAATGCTCCTGGATTTTAATCGGCCGAATAATGTATGTATGTGCTGCTTATCTTATATTTTCGAGGTCGCATGATAGACGCGAAAGGGGTTCAGCCTGATCAGACTGAATTCCTTGCCATGTTGAGCGACAGTGGCGCGCTAGCACCGCCAAGCGAGACCTGCTAACCACGGTGAGCGCTACGGAAATAAATGATTTGAATATTTTGGAAGCTTGTCCCTTGTTTGATAACTCCCAATTGTGATGTTGAAGTTGGAGTTTGACCCGGGAAAATATGTTCTGTTTTATATACAATTTATATAACAAACAATGGCAGTCGTGGCTTGCACGCGAGACAAGCATGTGCGGCAAGGCTGAAACTGAGCACACGAAGTGTTGGGTCGATGGGTTTGCGCTCGACGGGTGTTCCTGAGTCCTGACAGAAGCGGGTTTTTGCAGGTCCAATGACCGGGAACTCGATCGGTCATGGATGATCTGCTTCCACACTTCATTCCACCTCATCCACCTCATCTGCTCCGACGACCACAACCTCCTCTGCGACTCAGGGCTTGTTTTTGTTGCTGAACCTATGCAACCTGCGTTTGACCCGGTGCTCGAAGAGAGCCAGCAAGCCGCCATGAAGCAGTTTCCAGTGCCGGAGTTTGGGCAAACACGGTGTTGTAAGTCGTTGTGGTTTTCGGTAGCGCTCGCTGACGTGCGCAGACTGGAGTTTGCTTGACTCGGACCTGCGGTATTTGTATCTCGACCCAACATGTTTTGTGCACATGGGCGACCAGGCCCAGGCTATTATCGGAACTTGTTTGCTTGACTATGTCCATCCAGATGAACAACACTCTGCCCGTGCCGACCTCGGAAATGTTTTGGCAAGCAGGACTCTGCATGGGAGCGTCACTCGGTGCGTGGCAAAAACATGATTTCTTTCCAGAGCTAATCACAGATGACGTTGTAGCGTGCGATATGCCCGGCTGTCCAGAATCAGGGCCATCCTTGGCTGCAATGCTCCAGAATCATTTCCGGATGCCCACATTGTAACAGTCGATGAACACTACATCGCCTGTGATGTGGTTATTAATTGGGTCTCTGACAACGTTGTGCTCTGCTTCCTGCACGCCATCGTCGGTAAGACTACTGACCCTGAGAAGCCTGCCCATCGCTCACCACGCGTGAAACTACCCTACTAGATAAGGGCAAGGCCGACAACGACGAACTGAACAAGACACACTGGACCAACTGGTGTGGCACCTCGGCCATGACCACCGATGTGCGTCCCACGTCTCTTTCCCTCCCCACAGTCCCTTCACGTGCTTCCTGAGCCCGTATGTAATGGCTATTTCCAAACCATTCATTCTAACACGCCCTCCGCTTTAATAGCACGCAGCTGGCCTGTTTGACCGCCTACGACGACTCGTGCCCCCGTCTTCGACTCCCCCCGATCGCATTTTTCAGATTCTTATCAACCAGCCTGCCCGGCCCATACTCTTCAGCTGGCCCCCTGAAGGGTATACGGCCGGTGAATTTGGCAAGCTCGTTCATAGAATGCAAATAGGGCCGAGTGGAGACAATCATCCGAGAAGCGAGGACGGCGCCAAGACGAGCTGCACTAGGCGATACAAGGCTAACCAACGAATCGTCGAGGGCGGCGTACTTAAAGACGTCGAAAGTATTTTCATTCCCCACGGTCCGTTGTATCCCCTGCGCTGCGACTCCAACGCAACTGACTGTTTGACCAGGCGCTGTCATCTTTGCCTGCCATAAAGTAGTTGCGTCGTACTCCGACATGCAGCGCTCCGACATGTACCACAACTACCAGCGCCAGCCAGGTTCCCACTACCCGGCTCAGCCACACCAGCAATCTCTGGGACAATACGATAGCGAAGTTCGCCGAGGCGTTAGCGACGCCGAGTATTCTGCGTCTGGTGTGCCTGAGTCCCCTGAGTATGCTCATTCCCGGGTCGCAACGTCCGGCTATCAACGCGGGCCGGCCGAGTACGGCGGTCCCCAGTATGCGCGGAATGGAGATTATGCGCACGGCCCGTACGTGCAGCAGCCGTATCCCGGGCCTTACCCAATCCCGCCGAATCAGCAACGGAACCACGTATACGCGCCCGCCCCGCCGCATTCGCATCCTGATCATCGGGGCAACGAAGGATGGGGATATTCCCAGCAGCAACCGCCAGCGCAACCACCTTGGCCAGCGAGCAATCCTCGGACGACAAGTCCCAGGCCTGCCGCTGGCTACGAAGGTGGGCCGTCATGGATGGCGGCCCAGGGATGGACTCAGGGCCCTGTGGAGCAGGCGCCTCCCCAGCAACATCCGCAACCGCAACCAGGTTACTCGTATCCCAGTTCGCAGCAGTTCGGTCCCCCTCCGGTACCTGCGCAACAACAACAACCCCTTTCGCCGCCACCGCCCTACGCACCCAACACACCTGTTTCCCAGCCTCCGACCCATCTGGAGCCTCCCCCACAGGCGAAACGTGATCCGTCTCCGGCCGACGAAGAAACCACGATCCCTCGTGTTCATGCCCCTCCGAAACGTAAACGCGAGTCCATCCCCAAGCGGGAACTCAATGACACGCCGGATCTAGCTCACGCGGATGGGGAAGGACCAGGACACCTGCAGCCCAGTCCACCAAGTAAGGACGTTATTGCACGTGAGCGCGGACACAGCACGGGCATGACCATCCCCCGCGCCGGCGGAGCGCCTCCACCAGGTGTTTTGCGGTGCTCGAGCTGCAAGAATGAGACATCCCCCGAATGGCGCAAAGGTATAAGATTTCATTTCTGATGTCATTGTTTAAGCTTCTGACTGGCTGTCTCTTGTCTGTCCCGATCGTGTCTCGATCATGCCATGTTCGTCGATCACTTTTATGGTTGGATGTGATCGATCGATCAACGTTTGTGGTGATTAGGACCCTCGGGCAAGAAAGATCTCTGCAATGCGTATGTTCGTTTCGTTGCGGTCGTGTTGGCAATTTGGCTCACACGTTGGTATTAGGTGTGGACTGCGGTACGCCCGGTCCAAGCAAAAGAAAGACGGAGCTGGTGCTCCCAAGCGTCGTCGCGACAAGGAAGTTCGCTTGCACCTGCTCCAGCTCCAACCGCTCCTCCGCTGAGTCTTCGACCTGCTCCAATGGCTCCAAGTTCCAGTAGCTCCACCGCTCCACCTTGGCCAAACCCCAACCCCAGTCAACCACCCGAGGGTAGGGTACCTAAGCGACAGCGTAGCGGAACGCTCAACGGTACCTTGTCACCCTCGCCTCCTCAAAGCCAGCCAAGCTCGTATGACGGACAATACGGCCAGCCTGTTTATCCGCACGGATACAATAACGGCTACGGAATAGAGTACGCGCGCATGCCACAATATGCTGCCCCAGAAGTAGCCTCCGATGACCGAACATACGCTGGTCAATAGGGGGTATAGCAGCAGAGCTTTGGAACTTTCTTCGCAGACTTTCCGTCATATTTATCACTCAATTCAGCGGGCATTTTCCAGGTGCCCTCTGACTTGTTTCCACCATCATTCAAATGTCTCATCTCGGGTAACCTATCCAACGCACTTTGTGTATCAAGAACTGTGTTCATCTCTCGGTTCCTTTTTCTTTCATTCTTGTTACCTTACGACCTGTGCCTTGCACATTTTCATTCTGTCGTGTGGCTTGTTCCCTCACTTTGCCTGTGATTTGTATTGCGGTATTTATCCTGGAGTGTAAAATCTCATCTATCCATTTTCTGTTGATGGCCTGTCAGTGATAAGCGCCAGCGGTAATAGCGCTGTTTACGGTTTTGCGAATGCGAGATTCACCGGGCGACACTTGCAAATGTCGACCAACTCGTGCGAATACCTCTTTACCTCGCTCAAGGCCTGCATATTGCAATCCGATTGCGTTCAGGTTCAAGGAATTCTGTAAGACATCTCGCACTCATTTGACCCATACGTCCATTTACTGCGTCCCCTAAATTTTCCATCCAGGCCCTCAGAATGTCTTCGACACCACGCGGACGAGCTGCCTGAAGACTGCCGGCACCTGCGCAAAGCGTTTTTTGAATGCAAGCGAAGCAAGGTGAGCTAGCGAATAAACACGTGTTTAATTTTTGTCTTCAGCCACCATCTGTATCGTGGCTTTCCATTTCTTGACTGATGAATATTCCTCAGCTCGATATGCGCAAGCGATTCAGGGGGGGCGCGGGTGGGATGCCTCCAGGAATGAAGGCACCGTCGAGTGGTGATGCCCAACCGGCGCCGGAGTAGCCTTGGGGAAATACATCCGTTTGAGAAATACATAATTCCCTGCTCAACTTCGCGTCATGCGTTCCCAACAAGAGAAGGGTTGGATGCCTGACACTGAAACCAATCAATCAATCACGCGTGATTGTGATTCGCAGCCTAGAGCAAGAGCTCTCCATTTGCGTCGAGTCGGGGGCTGGTTCTTTGGACTTCCGGGGTTGGCCTAGCGCCTCGGAGAGGAATTTTCGCCTTATTATTTTAGCAGCGGGAGCGTTACCCCGACGCTTGTCGGACGCTCTGCTCGGGATTGACATTCGCGCTTCGCTAGACTGTTTGGGAGCCTCGCTTGTCTGCGGTGCCTTTGTGCTGTGTGCTCACGAGCTCTACTGTAAATCCCTGTGCGCTTGCACGCTTATTTCGACAGTGCGTGCATTTCATGTCACGAAGCATTCATCGACACACGCTAGTAGTTTTCGATGTAGTTCTTTCATGAAAGAGCCGTGTGGGTATGGTACAAACACAGGATGGAGAGGTGGTTGGATTTCCGGTCGCATATAGAGCTCGAGAATAGAAGCTCAGAGTCTTGGTATGAACCGAAAATCAACCATGTCCAAGTCGTCCATAGCACTATCGCCGACGGATGTGAAAAACAACCCGATTCCAAGCTTGTGGAAGTGACATGGTGCTAGAGTGCTAGCCTTGCCCCAAATGAAAAGATGGCGGGAAAATGATTGAGAGCCGGAAATATGGCGGTGATGCGAAGTTAACGAAACGGAGCGGAAGAATGAGCAACGAGCGTGCTTGAAATGTGGGCCTTCATTGGCCAATCAGGCGGAGAAGGAAAGAGAGCCAAGATCACTTGAACGCTTTACCGAATGTATGCGGTTGGAGGGTTGCTGAGAACCGAGGGCTGACGGCCGCATCAGCATCATGGAGCTCAAATTGCAAAGGTATGACGATAGAACCACCTCACAGCTTATCTTCGATTTTACCGCACAACTGGCTCGGCTCTGGGGCTTGGGCTTGAGTTTTGCGAGTCGGCCACTAATATAAGTGTGGGGGCTTTGGGAAAAGATAAAGGATACCGTGCCACCCACCAGGTGGGGTCCAGCCGCTACCCTGGGCAATAGCCGTTAGTATTACGGCTCATTGAAATCGCTGGACCTGGATCACCGAGAGCGAGGTACCCTTAGGATATACGAATGGATATGTATCCCATGTTGTATACCTGGCCAGGCTTGATGGGTACTCCGTGACATTGTGGCCGCGGCTGTTGTGCACTAGATTACGGAGCAGCACATCATCGCCCCACGGGCGAGAAGAATCACGAATTAATTGCGGATACCAATCATGCATACTAGTATGGAAAGTGATGGAATTATGCTGCTAGTCGCTATCAATTCCAATGCGGCCGCTGTATGCGATTTTG
The DNA here is from genome assembly GCA_037039685.1 of Ceratobasidium sp. AG-K. Classification (NCBI taxonomy): domain Eukaryota; kingdom Fungi; phylum Basidiomycota; class Agaricomycetes; order Cantharellales; family Ceratobasidiaceae; genus Ceratobasidium; species Ceratobasidium sp. AG-K. The sequence continues at coordinate 1,671,124 of JAWNGF010000002.1, forward strand.
GCCGATACACCACTCGTTCATTACCGCATTCATTCAGGGTGCCGCGCACTAGGTACTCGCGGAGAGGTGCGCGTCCGAGTACCTAAAGTTTGGATGCATTCAAGATGCCTTTGTAGGACAACCAAACTACGAAGTGAATTTGAGATACTTGTATTTATTGTATGGTGATACATTTACAGGCTCGGTACCCTGAATGATATTTTCCCTTGCTCTCATCGATACTACGGTCGACAAAATCGAACTCCCCCTGATGATAGCTCTTTCTCCCCATTCCCAGACAGCATTGATCATGATCAGCAAGTTCGTGATGGGGAATAAATTGCCTGCACAGTCTATTTAGATAATGCCAACCTTGGTGCCTTACCTTCAATCATTTCTAGAACCATGGGCGTAGAATTTGTTGGGGAAAGTGAATGGTAAGCCTTGAAAAGTATTAAACACACCACATTTGTTCGGACCTGCAAGAGGATTTACATAGTTAATCAGGGGAGATATCGATGAGTGATTGACTCACACGGGAGTCAAATCTGTCGACATTTGCGAGTGTCATGTCCTACTCTGCGACAGCTTTTACTCCCACATCCCCTTTCCTAGCGCAGTGGAAAGAGTCCCTGCATTTGCAGCTACGGTTGGGGCGAATTCGAATTTGGAGTCGACAGAACGCTACCAGTCGAGGTTTGAACCTAGGTGGAGCACCGCGCTTGATCCATTGTGTGACAGTAAATAGCACAAGCCGTGCCAAGCTGTATGCGCTTCCCAAGTGTCCGTCAGCGAACTCGCAAGCAAGTCGTGCCGCAAATTTAATGAGCACTACTTTGTATAAGAAGCTAGTCTAGCTGTCAGACCCAGCGATGCGATTCCGTGAGGGTTCGGGGAACGGCGACCAAAACGCCTTAGTTTAGTGAGGCTTCTGCTTGAGGTAGTGACACAGCAATATCCGGAGATCTACGGCTACGATCATAGAAAACTTTAGAATGAAAGTGCGTGGCTTTAGCCAACTTCGATTATTTACGGGTCGCTCGTAGCGCTATCGCCGACTAAAATGAAAACTCTAATCAACCAGCCTACATATAGAGGTAGCACAACATTGTCAAAAAAAAAAAAAATCCAATCTCAGTCCCAAAATTGAAAAGAAATTGAAGCGTAATTGAGATAGAATCAAGACAGAGGAATTGATAGCGGGATTCGATGGGAGAATGAGCAAACTCTGCGCTCAGATGGAGTGTAGCGCTTAGTGGTCAACCGGGCGTATAATAAGAGGCAGCTGAGATCCTTTGGCCTCTTCGCCGACTACATACGGCTGCAGGGTGGTAGAAAACCGAGCGTGTACGGTGGCGCCAGTGTCGTGGAACTCAAAGTTGCGAATATACGTCGTCAAGATAGTCTAGTGAAAGGTTTTATTAGCGTTGAGATGCCAATACTATACTGAAAATCTGACCTTGAACTCGAGTATCGCTAGACGGAACCCCATGCAATTGCGCGGGCCTTCGGAAAATATGAACAATCCGTTCCATCCTCCGGGTGTCTGGCTTGTAGGGGGAAGTCGCGCTGGATCGAGCCAGCGCTCTGGCCTAAATTCGTTAGCATCCTCTCCCCATACAGACTTCATGTGGGACATGGCAATCGATGGGATTAGGATCACCTGGATGGAATGGTCAGCGTGGTATTGGACACAGCATGTATATGCGTACCTGGCCGGCTTTGATGGGTATTTCAGTAATCTTGTGCCCACGATTGTTATACACCGGGGTGCGAAGCCTCAAGATATCGTCCTAGGAGTGCCCAGTAAGTGAGAGAGATCGTTAGAACAATGTGTTACCAACCTTGAGTGCGACGCGTTCTGTTTGTGAGCTTATGGGGCGATGTCGGAAACTAGTTATGAGCTTGGGTCAGTAAGAGGCCAGATGTAGACTAAATAACATACGTCTCTTTCATCACAGCGTCCAGCCATGGCATCCCACTCATGAGATCCTCATACGTAGGCTCACGCCCCAATGCGTCGATTTCCTCTCGCAGACGGATCTGGTACTCGCGGTTGCGGGCAAGTTCGTGCAACGCAAAGTTGATGGTCCCGGCTGTTGTCTCGTGTCCAACTAGGACCAGCGTGGCGACCTTGGGACAGGTAAGACAAAACTTAGTTGTTGGTATCGCAGAAACTTACGTGCTCGAGGAGCTCCTCCTTGGGCGCGGTCAGCTCGCCTTTTTCAGACAGCCGAACTACGAGTCGGATATCATATTAGCCTCATTAGAACCAATCGATCAGATATCTGCTAACCCAAAGTGCTAAGCATATCCTTCTGCTTATCATCGTCGACCTTTCGGTCAATGATAGACTGGGCAGCCTCCTTGACGGTGACCTTGACTTCTCCCTGTGCCTGGATGGCTTCGACAGGCAAATCGACAATAAATGGGAACGCCCGGATAGCAGCAAGGCCCTGGAGCCCATCGTCAGTGTTTACCTCCAACTCTATGCACCAGATTATACTCACAATGAGCGCTGCTCGCTGGAAGCCAAGGTCCACCTGTTTTTTCCATGCAACTATTTTCGCATTAAAACAAGACCATTTTAGTATTCAAATTCGTTCGGCCCGCGGGAAATAAGCATGAATTGAAGTGGTGTAGCTAAACTCACGTTGGATTGCTCTGGCGGCCTCGCTCTCTCCGGACTCGAAGTCGTAGTTGAATGCGAAGCGACCAATGACATCCAAGGTCACACATGCAGTCCAGTGAAGGATATCTACCTTGCCGCCGCGTTTAGCGTCGCCATCCATGGTCTCGGAGATATGGGCATGTAGTCGTTCGGATGCGGTACGTGCGCATGCTTGGATTGTCTCAAACATGTCACGGGTCGCCTGCGTCCTAGATGAGTCGAGATAGTTAACCCAGGGGATGTGAAGCCAGTCACGATTGTAAACTCACGTGAAAAAACGAGAGAGCTGAGCTCGCTGGCGCTTGTGCACGTCACCTTCCGCCCAAAGTACACTCTTTCCCATCAGCCGCTCTATGATAGGAAGAATGATAGGAGATTTGGCTGTGCAAATGATATTAGTTGCATTTAGGGTGCGATTTTGAATCTATGCATACTATAGCTATACACCTCTTTGCTGAAGATGTGGGAGAGAGCGCCTGGGTCAGCGGTCACAAGCTGTAAGCGGTGTCAGCTAGTGGAAAACACGTTCACGTTAATTAATACTTAAAATATCAGCGTGAAACATTGCTCCTTTGATCCTGTATGTGGGACCGTATGCATCAAGCCAATTCCTGTGAGCTTCCCCAAATGGACTCTCATGAGTGATCAGCTCCTGCAAGTCAAGTGGGACATATTAGTGCACTGCAGCCATCCAAAAAGACAAGGACGTACATGTCCCCAAAACCAATCGGCGCCAGTCTAAGACAGGTTAGTGAAAGCGTGGTACATGGGGATGAAATAGCATACGGGAGTCGGCAAGTGCCTAATTGGGGAATTGACTGCCTCGACAAGCTTCCGCGCAGCAAGAACAGTAACAAGAGCAGCAGAGGCAGCAAGGGCAGCGGAGGCGGGGTGGTCGGCGATGAAGGACATGGAATGCGATTTGGGGAAGGTGAGCGGGAGCTATGCTTTTATATCTAGTAATTTGACTGAAATTGGTTGGTGGCAAAAACAAGTTGCGGGGTCAAGTGTAGATGATCGGGAGGGGTATCGGCGGCCTCAAGGCAGATTCGTCGACTGAGATATCGGGAGAAAAAAAGACCACGGCAATGCGAAACATGGCCGGCTCAAGTTCTGGCCGCCGTCCAAGGCAACGAGCGCTCCCGTTTTTCCACAGCGGTTGGTTTTGCGGTTGGGACCATTTAGAAATTCCATCACCACAGATAGACTTAACCAGACAGGGCATACTCTGCTTAACGGGTCTGGACGTCTGGATCGACGTCAAGGGTCCTCTTGTCATCTCCGGTGTATCGGCTCACCTTTCCTGCCAACTCGGTTCAACTTCACGTCAATTGGATATGGCCGTAATCCCGTCGGATTGCTCTTCGTTGCCCATCGCGTTGAGATAGAAGCCAAGGACAGGGGCTCGCTGTCCGAGATCATGGCACCCCCATTTTGAGCGAATGTCACTCGATGCTCTCGTACATCACTTGGTGTAGAGTTATAAGACCTCGATCTCGATGCATTCTTCTCATCACCGCCCTCGTCCTCCAACGCCACAGACCGAAGACTTGACCCCTATCACAACTTCGACCTACTTAATTTTACTATGACTAACTGGTCAGATCCCGCCACTGTGATGGCACAGGCGGCTGTCTTTACTCAGCTCCTCTGGGTTTTGTTGGGAATCATTGGCTGGGAGGTCCTCAGTACATTATCCTTTGATTTTCGTACACTCAAAAAGTGGAGAGAGTTCAAGGTGAGTAGACTATTTCCGTCGCGGAGTCGATTCTAACGTCGTGTTCAGTGGCCGTTGGTACGATAGCCTAACGGGATATCTCAACCTAGACTGACAGCGGTATCAGGTGTTCTACTTTATCTGTAGATATTCGATTCTAATCGCGTTGATCGTCCTCAACGTCATCAATAACACCAAGACCGAGATCAACTGTCAAGGTAAGCAGCATATATTCTGTGGCCTGAACTGTTCTAATAACTTGTTGCAGCAATGTACACTCTTGCTCAGGTGTGCTCTCTTGCCGTTTCCTCGTACCTTTTTTGACAGTCGACTAGTTTTTGGGTAACGTCGCGATTGGAACCACATCCAACCTCCTCATGTTCAGGGCGTGAGTGTTTCCGATAGTCTCATGCCAACTGAAGCTCATCCACTCGTAGAATGGCCATCTGGTCGCGCAATATCTGGGTCGTCGCTCCGCTAATTCTCATTGCCCTCGGGCACTGGGCTATCCTATTGCACGGTGGGTAGCCTCGCTAGTATTAGCGTTCATGAGGTTCTGATCCGGCTCGGTGTGTCATAGGAATTATTGCGGTGCGCGCCGTGTGGAACCCGGCAGTTGGAGTATGCATTGTAACCGCACGTCCAACATCTTCCTTCGTTTGTTGTACAACTATAGTAAGTCTGTGCGCGCTACCTCATTTGCGTCCAATTAACCGTGCACTAGCCATGGCATTTGATCTCCTCGTCTTGATATTGTCCGTCAGCGGGTTGATGCGCACCGGGCATGGCCGGGGCTCTGGACTCTGGAAATTGCTTTTCCGGGATGGCATTGCGTACTTTGCTGTTGCGTTTATTGGCAACCTCGTTGCTGCTGTGAGTATCCAGATCCCGTTAGCATCTACTCGGCAGCTTACGTACCATACCACTAGATTTTTGCTATATTGCATTTGAATGCTGCGTAAGTTCATGCACAATGTGGCGTGCTCTTTTAGCTGACGTTGGTGTAACTAGTATGGATATCATGTTTACGGTTCCGGCGGCGGTCTTTAGCGCGATTGTGGCCTGTCGTTGTGTTAGGCGTTTGTCTGATTGGACGGCGCAGGATGTTTACGTCCAGTATGTTTCACATTATTCAACACGTACTCGACGCTGACAAGAACTTGTAGTTCGAGCGCGCGGGTAAGCTCTCGTCAGCACAGTTCCAATAAACGGTCCAAGTCGACCAACCCCGCGGTCCACATTGGGATGGAGACAATTTCTAATGGCAATACCAAGTACATGCTTCTCCCCGATTCTCCCGATCGTAGGCTGACTTTTCTTGAACAGCACCGACATTACCTTTTACAGGGGTGGTCCTTCGCAGGCCTCCACTATTGACCTGGAGCATGCAACTAATGTCGTGGGCATTGACGAGCTCCCCGAGTCGGAGCGAGACAAAAAGTACAACCAGACGAGCTTCATGCCTATGCACTAGAGTGCGGCTTGTCTTGGTATGATGGGTGGGGTTTCTAGACGCTGGGAACCTGTGCTTGATTGGGCTTTTTGTTTTCCTTGGTTTCGTTCGTTTTTTGCTTTGCTTGCTTTGAGGCCTGCAGTGTGCACATGGCTATCACAATCGCTAGAGTTTCCCTGTATTTCATATTTAGCCATGAATTCCATGAGCTGCACCGAATCCATATCAAGGGCGGCATCGATGCAATAAACAAGAGGAACTCGAGAAAAACAACACTAAGCAGCTGCGGGGGTAGAGAAGAGGTCTTTCTCCAGGGATGCCAAAAAGTCGTCGGCGCCAGGGTCGGCGTTGTGTCCAAGCATCTTTCTGCGTTTCGCCTCGAGCATCGCACGTCGGTTGTCGAGTTCTTCCTTGCGCTTCTCGAGAGCCCGACTCGTCCCCCTCGCCTCACTAGAACCTTCAGACTGCACTCGAGCCTGAAGGGCTAAATCGGCCCCCACCTCGCCACGCACTTGGACCGTCTCGTCTCGAGCCCGCTTGAGCTCGGCCATCTGTCTCTGCCGTGTCTCTTCATCCTGTGAAAACTGATAGAAGCCCGCGCCCGTTGCCCGGTTCTCTTTGCTCGCATCATAACGTTCAACGGCGGGTGTTTCGATGAGTGATTCTTCTATCGCGGCACGGCGTTCGTCTGTAGGCTCGTATATCTGGAAATGGGTCGCACGGCCATCTGCGGGTCCAAATTAGGTCAGATCGGGGGTGGCGCGACTTATCGAGGTTGTGGGGATGAAATGAGTGTCAGGCACTTACAAACAACATCTGGGCTGTCAAAAATGTGTCAATCCATTAAAGTGAGATGAGAGATATGGACAAACGCACTCGTCGTCCCCGGGCACTTCCGCGATATTATTCTCTGGTAAACGGTCCCGAGGGACTTCGCTGCGGCGGGCAGTGCGAATTCGTCCAAATTCGTCCTCATATTCGACAATTGGATCATCCTGTCATGTGTTAGTAAGTGCTATAAACGGTATTCTCTCGGAACGTACATTGGCATGCGGACCAGGTACGACCAACGACTCGTCTCGATCTAGACTGTCGTCCGAGTCTCCGTCGTCGCGGCTGTCAAACTGTGGGGTACGTCTTATAATTTATTCGGGACAGTTTGACCAGCGATATCCACTCACGTCCACAAGGAGAGATTCACGCTGTTTGTCATTTAGTCCAGCCCCTTTTCCTTTTTGGAGCTTGTCGTAAATCGCTGCTTTGCGCTCCAATGCCGCGCGGGCCGATTCGAGGGTGGGTTTGCTCACTTGCTCGAGCTCGACATCTCGCTGGGCCCGTGCGTGGACACCCTTGTTCGGACGTGCCCATGTAGTGGGTTTCTACAAAGCCAAGTAAGAATCTAGACCGAATGAAACAGTAAAAAAAAAAAAAAGACGCGCGGGCAAAGACCAGGGCTCACCTTGTCCGGGCGTTTGATTCCACCGGCGACAGGCTCCGCCTTGCCCTTGCCCATAGCCTTTGACTTGGAAAACGCATCTTCGTGCTTGGCGAGCTCGGCTTTGAGGTCAAAGAACGATCCTGCGCTGACGACTTGTTTCTTTCCCGACATGGTCGTCGTTGATTAGGTGGCGCCACGCCGGGGGTGGCTAGGCGCCCGGAATTTCAAAGTGAGGTCGATGACCTCGACAGCGTCAAATTTCGCTCTCGAGTCGCATACAATGGCCCGCCCGGACTCGAACAAGAATATATGGATCGCGGCTGGAGATGGTGACTTGGAGCGGGTCAAGGTGCGTATTGTTACAGCTCCGAGGATATTTTTCATGTGCGTTTGCAGGAGCTCATCGAGGAGCAAGGTAGGTCTCACAACAGGGACGATCGACACAAATTGATATACGATAGGATTATCGCCCAACGCACCGGACGATGTGATTGGGTATACACCGATGTAAGTACATACTTGTTTGGTTTTCGTTTCTAACGATATGACAGGCATGCCGCCGCTTCGTACGGCCACCTCGAATTGCTCACGTACCTCATCTCCAAAGGCGGAGACGTGAATATAGCCGACGAAGAGGGTGACACGCCGCTCTACGCCACCGAATCGGTCACTGTCGCCGAGTTTCTAGTAGACCACGGTGCGCGGGTGGACATGACCAACTCGGAAGGTGTCTCTGTAAGTGTTCTTCTCGGTCCTGTCCGTGTACTCAATTGTGTAGCCGGCCGAGGCGACAGAGGAAGACTTTCCCGACGTGGCGGCGTTTATCCGGTCCAAGAGCAGCATCCCGCAGCCACCTGCCACGCACGAGGCAGCGTCAGAGGAAATGACGGACGAGTTGATCACTCGGGCAGAGGCAATTATCGCGCGGGCAGAAGCCGAGGGTCGGGATCCTCACGACGAGATCACAGCCCTCGTTGGACAGACGGTATTTGGCGGAATGGCATGGGCACAACGGGATGATCTGCAGAGGGACGAACCTGAGCGGTAATATAGATACATGTACTTCTTGCGACTACTAGATTTTTTCCTCCGTCTGGTCTTTTCCCTCCATCTCACTGGACCGAAACACCCGCGGCTCACGCAGGCCGTCCCAGGCTTTTTCGAAGCGCGCCTTGGCAGCGGCGATGTCCCCCACCGCCGTGCGCAGACGTTCTTCTCGCCGCTGAGTAATGTACTGCTCGTCGCCGAGAAGGAACATGAGTTTGAGCGAGTGTGTGATGCTCAGTAAGGAGTTGGCCGCCAGGACCTGCACAAACTAAGTCTAGGTCAAACGCGCGAGACTGGACGCACCATGCTCTCGGCGCGACACTCGGCCTGAAACGCTTCTTGGGCGATTTGGAACCTGTCCTTGTCCTCAATCTGCCTCACTTAATTCATTGTAAAGCGCGCGAATGGGGAACTGACCGAGGCGATACCAACAAGATCTGCCATTCCTTCAGCCAGACCTTCGACTTCAACGTCAACCAGCCTGTTCCATTCTTCTTCGTGGTTCTGGAGGTACGTTTCCGAGTCGACCTGGGGGACTGTAACGGAGGATTTGAACGAAGCGGTGGGAAGTGCGGTTCGGAACCGGGCGTCTGTTTGGAACGCGGCGGGTTGAGATTGCTGGGAAGACGGTTGCGTCGAGGGTCTAGAAGAACCTGCTTGGGAGGGCTGTGATTGGGACATTGTGTTCGATTGGGTGGCTAGTGTGGTTGCTAATTATGTCCAAGCTAGGCGCATGATGCGTGATCAGACGCGTGATGCTCGGCATCGCCACCATGCATAATTCACTTGCTCGCGACCACACATGGCGTCCAAGGGCGTAAACGACCTCGCTGGGAATGCGGCTCCCTCGAGCGAGAACCTCACCACTGCGTCGGCCGACCCGCCGATTACGGATGTGACGACTACTGAGCCCTCGACTGACCGAAAAGCCCGGGTGGTGGTCGAGTATGTGAATGTTCCGCCGGTGGTGGGGGAGGCAGAGTCGGACGATGAGGCGGTTGGGGAGGACGCGGGTGATCCGGCGACGGAGGACTTGTTGGCTGCTTTCCCAGATGATACCGAGGTGCGCCAACATTGAACCTTATGAGCCACAATTAAACATTGACATCGGGGTATTACATGCTTCGATCTGTAGGATATTGATCTCGTCCATGCCCGGCTACACGCCCTAGACGCACTCCGTCTTTCCCGATTCGCAAACCACCTCAAGCGACTATGTCTCCGACAAAACTTTATCTCGCATATTGGACAAGAGAATATTGGAGCACTGAAGCAGCTCGAGGAGCTGGATTTGTATGATAACAAGGTCAAGCACGTCGGGTCTGGGTTGGACGGTCTTTCGGAGCTCAAGTGGGTGTATTTACTTTTTGTGAACTGGACTAATGGTTGCAGGGTGCTGGATCTTTCGTTTAATCTGCTCCGGAGTGTCCCGTCTGGGCTAGAACAGCATTCGTTGTTGCATACGATTTTCTTTGTGCAGAACAAGATTAACAGGATTTCGGGTGTACAAGGTCTGGCGGGGAGTTTGAAGAGCTTGGAGTTGGGCGGGAATAGGATTAGGGTGGGTAAATTGAAGTGATGGTGCAATGACTTATGGGTGTGCAGTCGATTGAAGGCTTGGAAGGACTGGGCAAGTTGGAAGAGCTGTGGTTGGGCAAGAACAAAATTACCAAGTTGCAGGTTCGTTCACCAATGTGTCATTGCTAGGTCTAACACCATGTAGGGTCTGGAAACGCTCACATCGCTCCGAGTTCTGTCGATTCAATCGAACCGAATCACGAAGCTCGAGAACCTGGACGCGCTGACCAACCTAGAGGAGCTTTACATCAGCCATAACGGATTGGAAAAGATAGAAGGGCTGGACAAGAACGTAAGGGCACTGCGTTGGCTCGACTCGTGCTGATGGGGAATAGACTAAACTGCGAACGCTCGATGTGGGTGGCAATGCGATCCGTGCAGTCGAGGGGGTATCGCACCTCGCTGAGCTGGAGGAGTTTTGGGTGGGTGCGCTCGATTGCTTCAGACGTTTGCTTATACGGCGCAGGCGAGCGACAACCAGGTCGAGACGCTCAACGATTTGGAGCGGGAGCTGGGCGGGATCAAGACGCTGTCGACGATCTACCTGGAGCGCAACCCGTGCGAGACGACGGACCGAACGGGGTACAGGAGAAAGATTATGCTGGCTTTGCCGCAGGTGCAGCAGATTGATGCGACGTACACGCGCAAGTAGAGTGCATGCTAGAGAATATATGACTTGTGACTTGTTTGGCGGAGGCTGTGCATGTGTACGAGGGTGACTGGCGCTTAGACACGACGACGACGATGAGCGCGAGCCCGAGTCCTCGCATCAACAACAAGCAGCGCAAGCCCGAGGGGGCGCCGAGGGGGTGAGAATAGCGGTGCATATATTATTTGGTGCTGATTATGTAGACGGGGGGCCTGGCGCGGAGCCAACTTTGTGCCCAGTCCGGGACGGCAGTTTGGGCCGTCGGCAGCGTTTCCGCCGCTACAGCCGACGCACGGACCTGTACACCACTTTATGCTGGCGACGCTGGTGGTAAGTCGATTAATAATATTTTACGCATGCTGACGGGATACAGGGCTCGCCAGTGGTCCTGACGACGCGGACCAATCCGGTGCAGCGGTGGGAAGCGACGCTGACGGCAGCAGCCACCGACGACGGAACGCCCGGCGCTGCGCTGCGCAACGCCAAAGACCTTGCGAACCCCGGCCCAGTCCAAGAGCACGTGTTTATTCCTGCCCAGTCGATTGCGAGCTGTGTGCCCCAAGGCAGCAGTCCCCCGCCGCCCAATCAGCAGCCAGCGTGGGGCCAGAACGTCGATGAGCTTACGTTTGGTGCGACGACGTCGGGCCAATGGGACCAGTTCTCGGCCAATGAGAAGATGTTTGGCGTTGTCACGAGCTTCAACGAAGAGGCATACACCACCGCCATCGACCGCAATGCCCCAGACTTTAAGGAAAAGGAGCGCAAGGCAGAAATCCTTGCCAAGGAGATCATGGCTGTGAGTCGGTCGTATTCATCTCTTCGTGTGCTCACATACCCAGTCGACGAGCAATAATCCCCACATTGCCGAGGAACGCGGTGCAGTCGACGACAGCGGCCTCAATGAAGAGGACAAGTGAGTGTAGAAATTGTTAATCGGCGTGTCTGACTTTTGCAGGTACTCGTCGGTCATACGAGGCCAAAACGCATATGTCCCCCCTGGCGCGCGTCGGGCTGCTGGAGCCACACCCAACGGAAACAATACGCCAGCAGTCAAATCGCCCACGCCCAAGTCTCCACCTCCCAACGCGAACAATGCCCCAGCTGCTACGGAGACCAAGCCCGAAGTTCCCAAGGTCGCCATCAACGGAGCAGAAGCCAGCGCCAAGGTATGCTTCTTCTCCCGTCCCACGCATGTACTCACTACGCGCAGCCTGGCGACACCAACAACCTCATGGGCTCGTTCCGCGAATTCATGTCTAACGAAAAGCAACGCCTCACCCAAAAGAAGCAGGCCATCGTCAAGTCGGAAAAGGAAAAACGCATGGCCGAGCTCGTCGCGTTTAGCCAAAACTTCAAGGTGTGTTTGACCAGCTCTCACGCGGGCTTTTTTAATTTCGCTGTATATTTTCGATTTTTCGATTCGATTTCGATGTGTGGCGATAGCTCAACAAACCCATCCCCAAAGACCTCGTCTCGATCCTCACCAAGGACGAAGAAAAGGCCAAGCAGATTGTCGAAAAGTCGACCCAAGACGCCGTTTCGGGCAAGGCGAGGCAGATTGGCGGGACCCCGGCCGTGGCCAGCACGTCGACAGCCAAGAAGGCCGCTCCCACTCCGGCGGCTGCTCCGGCGGCAACCAAGGCGCCCAAGATGGTTATTCAAGCGATTCCACCGTTTAATGCCAACAAGCTGCGTGGTCCGGCGGCCCAGACCAAGAAGGAGGTGCGTTATGTGGGCTAGTATGAGCGTGGCTAATGTGAGCAGTCGTTGAGTGTCAAGCCTGTTTCGGCTGCAAAGGACCGGGATCCGAGCCCGACGAGCGCCGCGTTGAGGTTGAATGCGAATGCGCCCATGTTCAAGCCTGTGAGTGTGCAGTTTGGGGTGAGATCTGGGCTGACTCGACTAGGGCCATGGTCCATCTGCGAGCGTGTCTGCGTCTGCGGCTCCTACGCCGTCGCCTAAGCCCAAGACGACCGACGCGGTGGGTATTTTATTGGGGCCGAGACGCTGGCTGATACAGTAACTAGCCTGCCGCGCCTTCGAATCCGTTCTATGGCACCAAGACGTTCAAAAAGTCCCAGATGACGATGCTCAAGGAAGAGTTCAATCCGTTCAAGTTTGCCAAGGTTGCCGAAGCGTCGAGCGTTCGTGAGTATTGAGGTATGGCGATGAGCCCATCTGACTGCGAATAGCCCCCACCTGGCCGTATACCGGGCGCAAATTCCTCATGCTCTTCCCCGGTCCGAATGTTGCCCCTCCTCCCTCTCAGCCGCCCCAACCTCAACCCCAGCCGACTCCCACTCAAACCCCTCAGCGCCGCAACCACAGCCTCCCCACCCCCCTCCACCGATGCAACAGCAGGCTACGCCGCCCGTTCCTGGACCGTACGAAGACGACCACTCGAGGAGCCCGTACATGCCCATGTACCAGTACCCGTATCCTTATCCCGGGCAGGTGAGTCGCGTCGAATAGTCGAGGCGTGGTGTTGATGGCGTGTAGCCTCCTATGCCGCAGATGATGCAGGTCCCTCCTGCGGGTGCGCCTCCTGGATACATGCCACCTCAGTATATGCCGCCGATGCCCTATCCGCCGCACCAGATGCCGAACCAACGTGAGTCACTCCTACCCCTAGTTAGCTAGACTAAATCGTTTGCAGCCATGTACGGAGCACCGATGCCAGGTATGCCTCACATGCCATACATGCCTCCGGGACCGTACCCGCCAGGCGGAGCACCGCGCGGCTCGATGCCCCCGCACGGATATTATCACCAGAGCCCACAACGTAAGTTGCTCGCAGGCTGTTTGGATAGATATTGACTGGGAACAGTCGGACATGCTGTGCCGTATCCGATGATGATGCAGCCCCCGCCACCCGGTGCGCCGACTCCGCACCCATACGACCAGGGTCCGCCGAATGGGCCGCCTGGACAGTTGGGCGTTGGGCACTAGTTGGATGAGGAGATGTGGAGATTGGGAGCGGTTCAAGTTTTCGGGGACGGCAAGATAGTGTGGTTCAAGTTTTCTGGGGAGAGTAGTTTACGATGGGGTTGGGGGTCTGCCATGAACGGGGATGGTATGACATCATGTTTGTGGGGTGAGGGCGGTCGTGTATGTACCTCTTTCATCCGGGCTATCGATTCGTTGTTGCTGTGAAGTACGAAAGTCGATCATCGCAAGGTCGCATTCAAGATTCGACGCAAGCTCATTGCATTCATCACAAGACAATATTATATTCACCAGAGCCCATACAATGATCACAAGCCATAAAAGTCCAATATTAGGATCGCTCGGTCGCGGCAATGCTAACCTTTTTGAGCAACGACTTGAGGCTCCGCGACCCTTTGTCGCAATTCTCGACCAGCCAGCGCTCCATCTTGTCCCTCAGCCCGTCCATCTCGTCCTTTAGCGGCATGCACCCGTCTTCCCGCACGCTAGCGGGGTTGAGCAGCATATCGAATAGCGACGACCAAATCTCCGTCTGCCAGTACCGCTTGAGTGCCATGTTAATCTTGTACCTCGTCCGCTCGCCGTCTTGGACCGCGACCGTCTCGATGTACTTGCCAAACAGCATACAGTACACAATCCCCGCCAGGCCAAAGTAGTCGGTTTGGAACGTCCACGGCCGGCCTTCACGGAGCTCGACCGCATCACGCTGGTCCGTCGGCCAATTTCCGATAAACGTTTGGCCGGGAGCAAACAAGCTCGTGTCGATCCCGCGCCCAAAGTCGATCATGCGGATGCCCTTGTACGACCAGCCGTTTGCGCCCGTGGGATCGTATTTGGAGCTCCAGGCATGGGCTTCGTCGGGCACGTCTTCAGTCCGGAGCAGGCAGTTGTCGATTTTCAAGTCGCCGTGGATGAATCCGGCTGCGTGCATCGCTGAAATGAGGCGCAAGAGTTCGATGGAGAAGAACATGACTAGGAGCTCGTCGAGCCCGGGTTGGGCCGTGTTGGCAGCGGAGAAACCGCACGAGGCGGAGCGGTTGACGGTGTCGAGGAGGGAGCCTTGACCGCAATAGTCCATGATGAGGTAGCTCTCGTCTTGGTAGTGGTACAGCCGCCTGGGTCGGATGATGCTCGAGAGCAACTGGTCGGGCAGGGCGGCGCGTAATCGAGAAAGTACCGTATACTCCCATCGATCCGAGGGACGGACAGCCTTGATCGCGACCGACGTGTCGTCGTCGACAAATCCACTGTCGTCTTCCTCTTCGTCCTCGGGCATATACATGGCCAAAAATACGGCCCCATATCCGCCTTCGCCGATCTTGGATACCACCGAGTACTCGTCCGCCTCGCCGAGCGTAATGGGCAACTCGTCTGCCTTTTTGCTCTTGCCAAACTTGATTAGCACGTCTAGCTGGCCAGCATCTGTGTCGGTCATGTCCTGGATCGCTGGTGGAAGTGGGACCTGCGACATCAAGTCATGTAGGAGCTCTGGGTCGAACGGGTTAATGGGCTCGAGAGCGGCGCTGGCGGGCTCAAGTTCTTCGGCGGGTTCTTCGGCAGCGGTTCTTCAGCGGGTTCCTCAGCGGGCTCCTCTGGGATGTCCTCCCTCCAACCGCCAGCTGCGCGACGCATAGTCGTTGTAAACTCGCACGTTCGCTCCGTAATAGGCGTCATGACGTTGAAATACCCAAGTCGCCCGCCCATAGGGACATAGCGCGCGTCGTCCTCTTCATCCTCGACTGGTTCTTCGTGGTCGTCCTGCTCTGGAAGCCCAGGAGGCGGAGGGAGCGTGAATTTGGAACCAGAGCTTGACTGCCCAGCGTCTTCGTCCTGAAATACTGCAAACGACTTGGGTGTCTTGGGCTCGACTGGCGGATCCACAAAAGGCGCAAAAGTTTTCGGTTTCAGCGGCCCGCCTGGGATCACGGCGGGAGGCGCAGATGGCTCTTCGGCTGGCGGGTCAACGAACGGCGTGAACGATTTGGTCTTGAGGACGTTCTTTGCCCCGGCTGGCGTCACACCAGGACCAGGCTCGTCTCGGAACACAGGTATCTTGGCCTTGGTCGCTGTCGCCGGTTCATCGACAAATATAGGCATCTTGGACCCGGGGGTGCGCGCGGGGAGACCAGAGCCGTTTTCATTGGACGCTCGGAAGACGTTTTCGCTCTGAGGATTCTCATTCGCCCTGGGCGGATTTTCGCTCGGCGGTTTGGGAGCGTTTTCATTCGAGGTTCTGCTGGCGTTCTCTCCATCGCTCTTGCCGATTTCAAAGTATGGGACTGGTGGTCGATTCGCGTTCTCAGACCTGCGTAATGCTGTTGCTGGGGTTGGGGTTGGGGGTGCATTTTGACCTTCAGACAACTGCATCATGGAAAGCGTAGGTCGTAGCTAGGAGTATTGTTAGCATGGTCATTGTATGAATCGATACATCGACCTACCTCGGCAACTGCCTCTTCTGCCTCTTCCTCCTCCTCAATCCTGTCAGGATTCCCTTTATCCTTGGCTGGCGACGTATTGAACATTTCGAACACATCTCCTAGTGCTGCACGGGTGTTGACAGTTACAGTCGGTTCACCTGCCATCGTCATCGTCATGGTGCGCTCCTTTTCCTTTTTGCCCCCTCGTCCCGTCCCATCACCCGTACGAGTTCGCCCAGCGTCGTCTCGCACTGGTACAGCAACCGTGACGGGAGGGGGAGCCCATTTCTTGCCGAGCAGTCCGAGTGCGCGAGCTCGCGCTTCTTCAGGACTGTATTCTGGTGACCATCGGCAGAACTGGAGCCAGATGCCTGCAGTCGTGCAAGTGGCAAACAGATTTGTTCTCCTCGTTTACCTGGAGCCGGAGGTGGGTTGCGTAAACGCTTGGGCAGAGACGGGAGCGGCTTAAGTGGCTTGGGTTTAGGCCACGAGGGCAGAGACGGGAGCGGCTTAAGTGGCTTGGGTTTAGGCCACGAGGGCAGCGAGTCAGCCGCCGAGGATACGGAAGGTGCAGGAGCAGAGGAAGTGGACGCAGCGGGAGCACTGGAAGATGCAGAAGTGGATTTGGACGCAAGAACAGGTTGTTTAGGTGGCGGAGCACTGTCCCAGTTCTTGAAGGGATTCTGACGCAAGGCCTCCGACTCTTTTGGTTGAAGTGATGGGGCGAATACATCCTCATGACCTGGTCGTGGAGCATGAGGCGTACGTGTGGGTGCAGGCTATGAAGAAAGGTGTTTAACTGTGTTTCAGCCAGGTAGACTGAGAAATGTGCTTACGTCGTCAGTGTCCCGATAGACCTCAATCTTGGGTGTCTTTGGGGTGAACACACCGTGCTTTAGCTGGGGCAAGGTTTCTCCCTGCCAGCTCTTCCCATCCGAGTGGTTCTCCTTCCTTCGACTATCGCGCGTCCCAACATCCGCCCACTCGTTCGTCTGGACACCCGACTCTAATAAACCAAATCAAATTGAGCTGGCATTTTGGCGGGGTTTGATTCAAGCTCACCAGGTTGGTCGTTATCCCTAAACACTGGGATACGAGCACCATTGTTATTCGGGCGCGAGGACGACGATGCAATGAACGGGTCGCTGTCTGTGGAACTAGTAGGTTTGGTGCGTTCACCAAGCACTTTGCGCGCGGTAGGAGCGGGAGGCGGTGGTGCCATGGATTCATCCATGTCTTCATTGGATCCAGCAGGGGCGGCAAGGATACGTTTCTGAAACTCCTCGTATCGCTGCTGTAACCGCTTAAGAGGCTTAGCTTTGCGCGCGATACCTAATTGATATATCTCGTCTGCCTTTCGCATACTAAGTGGCCATTTAGCAATAATAAAGTATAATTTCAGCTCACTTACTTGCGGCTCCGCTCCAATGTATTGGCGTACTCGGTATAGAAAAGCTCCCAGACGGACCCAATATCATTCGCCAGCAGATACGCGTATATCGTTTCGGGCTTTTCTACTATACCTGCATAGCATATCCAAAGCTTCAAGTATCGAAGGTCGTTGAGATATCGTGGGTCCTCTCGGAATTCCCGCGTGGCGCGTTCCAATAGAGGCACCACCCGCTCTCAGAGTTACTTCCTGCTGGATAGCACTCTACAACCCAATCCACGTAGGCAACATAAGCAGCAATAGGATCCTCGTCCTCATCTATCGCAACCTGGACCGCCTCTTGGTGCTTCGCATGTCCGTCTGCAAGCTGCTTTGCCAGCTGTGGTCGAGGCGCAGAAAGCAAGTTCGAAAGAGCAACAGCGCTTCGCCCGTTTTTCCTTGGGACAATATTTTCTTTCTGGTGTTCGATTACTGATATGTCTACTGTCGGAGGCTCCGCACTCATGTTTAGGAAGGATATAAGTTAGACAGGAGAAGCAAGGCGCGGTCGCGACAAGGAGGGAAAGTCACGTGCGTAAATGAGGCTTGACAATCACGTGTAAACTGAGTCTTGCCAGCACCAGTGCATCCCTCAATCTGCTACGCACACTTGGGGCATTATTTTAGATCACGAAACTCTCTTCAGTAATTTGCATGATTGGCGCAACAAGATTCCTAGAGCTTTCTAGCGCTTTGGAAACTTGCGCTTTCCTAAAATGACATTCGAAATTTCTAGAACCGACCAGCGCTTGCCACCCCATCGCATACAACCAGACTGGCGATATGAGTGACGACAGACATGAAATCATGATTATGATCATATGAGCGGGAGGAGGAATTTTCTAGCATCTTACAATGATATAAATACGGATCGTGCCCGGCTGCTGGTCCCCCACAAGCCAAACAACTCAAGCTACCACCACTCGCGTACCTACTTTACCAGCTCTATCCACTCTACCAACATGTCTTACAGCAGCTTCTTCCACGACACTCACCCTCTCTTCCGCCTCGTCGAGGACCCTCGCTCCTCCTACGGCTCCTCTCCTCGCAGATCCAATCAGCCTCACCAGCGTGAGGCTCATGCTGAGGTCTCAGAGCGAGAACAGGCCTACGTAGTGCGGGTCGAGCTGCCTGGTGTCCAGAAGAAAGACTTGGACGTCCATGTCAGCAATGAAGGTCGCGAGCTTTGAATCTCGAGGGGCGTGTATATCGTACGGACCAGCTGGCTGAGCAGCAAGCTGCAGGTAAGTGTCATTATTTAAACTATGGCCAGATCCAGGATCTGAAACTGACATTCGATTGCATAGACAACTCCAAAACTGCTGAACAGCCTAAGGAGGGCGAGTCCAATGGCGCCCAGAACTGGAGCTACTCCTTCAATCGTAGCCTGGTGTTCCCCAAAGCCGTTGATGGGAATAAGGCGGAGGCCGCAATGAAAGACGGTGTCCTGACCCTTACTCTCCCAAAGCGTGTCGATTCTGGCAGGCAGAAAATTAACATCCTGTAACGACCTCCAGGAGTTGTAGCACTTTGCAGAGTTCCGGTTTAGTTTAAGCGTTTGTTTGACTGTATGCATTCTTGTTTTTGGTTCAACATTGTTGCAGTTGGTGTATGTGAATATAAGACTTCCTCGAATAGTAAAGAGACCCCTCTGGATGTAATCCCTGAGCCACTCGGTTACACTTATTTGAATCCAAGTACAAGCGCCAAATGGGTGTGGTTCCTGACAGGTCCTCATCTGCTTACGTCAGAGGATTGTCTCCCGCTTAAGCCGAGCCACCATGGACAAGACAGCCCGCGACTTCTCGTTCGCCAAGCTGAGCGATCTAGACAAGGCGGTGACCGTTCGGATGTAAGATAAAACTACGAAAATTCCGCTCGCACCCGCTGAACATGAGTAGATCTCAGCTAGAGGGTACGAGGACGCCCCGACCTTTCTCGGAATTATTAGAGCACCCTGAGCTACGCTTTGCGGGAGTGCAACAAAAGTAAGCGTTTGGTCGTCTTAGCTATTGTGGTATACTTATCTCATGCTCAGCACCCTCTCAGATCTCTTTGTGACATGTCAAATAATCGCAGACAACAAACCTTTGACGATCCCTCATCGTACTTCGTTCAAAGCGTTCAAGAATTCGTACACGTCAGTCTATTATGCACGACTGAGTGACCTAGTTACTCAACCACGGTAGATGGAACGAATGGATTACCTTTCCTCTCAAGTACCGGGATCTTCCTCTCAATGCCCAGATTACGTTTACTGTCTGGGATATCGAGGGGCCACGAACATCGGCCCCCGTGGGAGGGACAACTTTTAGGATGTTTGGCAAGAAGAGGTTAGTATTCTTAGTTACACCCTGTAGAATTATTCTAAGGTGCGGACAGCACTCTTCGACGCGGGAAGCACCGTCTTTTACTATGGGTTGGCCAGGAGGCGGATGGCTCTGCCGAATCTAGAACACCAAGCAAGGTAGAGTTAAAGGATGAAATGGGGAGACTGGAAAAGGTGAGGGTTTGTAGAGATTCTACCCGTCGAATTCCCTGACTGGCTCCGTAGTTGGTAAAGAAATACGAACGAGGAGATTTGCCCAAGTCGGAGTGGTTGGACAAGATGGCATTTCGTCGGATGGAAGAAATTCACTCGGTATGTTGGATTTGGTTAGCATTTGAAGTTAACTGAAAGTTCTCGCTTAGGCAGAGACAGCGAAATCAGAGAGTCTATTTCTATATATCGACTTACCTCGGTTCGACTTTCCTGTTCTTTTCAGCGAATCTGTATGTGGAACATGATTTACGGGGTAATGGTATATTCTAACGTATTGATAGGAAGCGTTGAACATCCCTTCCTCCACCAAACCTCATGCAGCGGTCACACTTCCATCTGCGACGCCTGCCCCCGCTGGGGCGATCGCTCCACTCATGGACTTTAAATCGGAGCTCCAAATATGGAATATCATAGACCCAGACATTGCACGGGAGAATCCGGTTGAAGACAAACACCGCCGCCTTGTTCGTGGGCATAGAGGTGGTCCTCTTGATCGTGAGCTCAAGCCTGACGCAAAGACCCGAGACGAGCTCACTGTGAGTGGAATCTCTTGTTGCTCGACTCACTGTGTACTCATTACTGGCTATAGTCTATTATAAGCTATCCTCCTACTCAAGCCCTCAGCTCCGAGGACAAGGACTTGATATGGAAGTTCCGATTCTACCTCAGTCGTGACCCTCGCGCACTTACAAAGTTCTTAAAGGTACGGTAACATTGGGTTCAAACGCTTCTTCCTACTTGAATCTGAACGGTTTCATGTTAGGCAGTAACGTGGAAAGACGCAAGCGAAGTCAAACAAGCTGTGGAGGTGCTCTTGCCAATGTGGACCGAGGTCGGAACGGCAGATGCATTGGAATTACTTGGACCTTCAACGAGCGATTCTCGAGTACGGAGCTTTGCAGTTAAACAACTTCGGCGAGCTGACGACGACGTGAGTTGCCTGGCTTCTACAACAGCCAGGAATGCTTCTGACAAACTTCCCACTTAGGAACTGTTACTATACTTACTACAACTGGTCCAGGCGCTCAAGTTTGAAAGTCCGCTGTCATCATCTACCAAGGATAAAGACAGTGGCCTTGCCGACTTTTTGGTCGAACGTGGGGTTGCTAATCCGGTCCTTGGAAATCGTCTGAATTGGTATTTAATGGTCGAGATGGAGGACAAAATGGTCAAGAAGATGTATGCGAAAGTGGCGTTCGAATTCCAGCGACAGTTGACCGAGGTATGCCATTAGTTTTCTGGAAGCTCAATCACCCTGCTCAGTTTCTTGCTTTAACAGTCTGAGAACGGCTCTCAACGCCGTGAAATCATGCGACGACAAGCGGAACTTATGGCGATCTTATCCACTCGTGCCAAGGACGTTAGGGCATCCAAGGACTCGCGTCAGAAGAAGATTGACAAGCTGAAAACTTTCATCGCCGACCCCAAGAACGGACTGTTCAATATGTCGGAGCCGCTTCCACTTCCTCTCAATGCGCGCATTATGGTCACCGGGGTAGTGCCCGAGAAGTGCTCGGTTCTCAAGAGTAATTTGCAGCCCCTGAAACTCACATTCAAGTGTGCGGCTGAACCGGGCGTTGAGCCTGACGAGTACTCAGTTATCTTCAAAAACGGCGACGATCTCCGACAAGACCAGCTGGTGATCCAACTTTTTACACTGATGGACCGCTTGCTCCGGAAAGAGAATCTGGACTTGAAGTTGATTCCATACGACGTCTTGGCGACAAGCGCATCCGAGGGAATGATCCAATTTATTCCTAGTAGTACCATTCGGGTAATTGTGGAAGAGTACTCTACCGTGTTGGGATATCTTCGGGCCTATAACCCAGATGAAGGGAGTGTCGGGACATATGGAGTGAAGAAGGATGTCATAGAGACGTTCGTGAGGAGTTGTGGTACGTCCCATCTGTTGTTTCTCGATTCAGGGTTATTTACCTTGCAATATTTAGCTGGCTATTGTGTGGTCACTTACATCCTTGGTGTCGGCGATCGTCATCTCGACAATCTTCTCGTTGCTCCGGATGGTAAGTATCGTTTAGAGGGCTTTTGGCGCGCTGGCTGACCTTGAACTCGCTTAGGTCACTTCTTCCACGGTACGTGTGGCGGTCCTTAATATATAGAGGTTCAATACTGACGCTCGTTCAGTTGACTTTGGTTATATCCTTGGCCGTGATCCGAAACCCTTCCCTCCGCCCGTCAAGGTCTGCAAAGAAATGGTGGACGCAATGGGAGGTGCCCAATCGACACACTACGCAAGATTCAAAAACCATTGCTTTACTGCGTTTAGCATTCTTCGCAAGAGTGCAAACCTCATCCTAAATCTCGTCGCGCTTATGGTGGACGCAAACATTCCAGACATCAAGCACCGTGACGTGCATGAGCAGATTCAGGAGAAGTTTCGACTTGACCTGACTGAAGAGGAGGCGATAAAGCACTTTGAAACCTTGCTGAACGAAACGTCATATTTTACGGTAGTTTTCGACCGTATTCACGACCTCGCGCAGGTACGTCTCGTCGTCATGTTTGTACAGCTATATATCGTTGACAATATATTCATTCAGTATTGGAGATCATGAATGGACACGACGGAATGGGGGTTCACTATGCAAACTGGTCAATTGGTATGCCCGACGACAAGCTAGACCTGCCACCTAACTAAAGCCAGGCATTCTTTAGTATTATAGGACTGTGCATTTATACATATTTTTACTAGGAAACATACCTGCCCTGAATTTCGGGAATTACCTATTTTTAAGTTTTGCCGCAACACGCGACTTCGGTGCGCCATTCCGATCACTCTAACCTGGACTCATGACCAACCCCACGTGGCGCCCGCGTTTTGTTACACTGCGTTCATTCGAAGAATCCTTCCTCCAGACCCTAGGCTCCAGGCATTTCAGCATAGGCTCGATACGTACGACCGTGAGAAGGCAATAAAACCCTTCAAGACCTATCCTGCCTTTATAAGGATGGCTGACACTGCTGGCGTGCCCTCTTCGCCTCGATCACCCCCACCCACTCCTACTTACACGATTATTTTCATGACCCATAATGAACACGCACTACATTAAATATACCGACTCCCGCCGTCTCTCGACAGTCTCAAAAGTAACCAAACGTTTCTCAGTCGCCGTCTCCGTGAGGAAAGAGCTGTGCTCTAGCATTGCACGAACATTTTACAATGTCCGCTCCTGGTGCGCAGATGCAAAGAGCACAACTGCAAGGAAAGCCCAAGGTAAGTTTTTCCTATTGCTAGAATAAGAATTTGCCCTCATGCCCTTACGATTTCACAAGAAAACTACAGTAGCCCTCCGATGCCCCCAAGGTTAAAGAGTAGGCATGTAGACAAACGAGATATCTCCAAGCCAGTTTACATCCCACGACCTGCATCGTTATACCATTTTAGAGATGCATTCGTCCGAGCGCGGAGCGACTCTCTGATTTCAACGGCCGAAACAACTGCATCCCTTGAAGTAGTATGTGGATTGCCTCTTTCGACATCATTCAGCGATTATTCCACTGCATCTTCTTTGTCGTTGGTACCGGATTTGATTGCCTCGTCACCTGCAGACGTGTCTTCTAGCGACCTGTCCTCAATGGCCAGTGTTTACGACGACGATGCAGACACACTTTATGAGCCATATGACGAGCAGCCACCGTTTTATTGGGATGACGTCCTCGACTACTACGAAAGCTACTCAATCAAGCTTTTATCGCCCGGATTTAGTCAGCGCACAGAGGCTCGCAGTCAATTTTAGGTTGGTTGGGTTGTCTTATGGTGTTGTGGCATGACACTCACCGTGAATTTAGTCACTGGAAGAATTTGACTAAGGTCTCATCACGACTTGGAACGACTTTACGACTTTTTATAGATCTCGAGCGGGGATGATCGCATAGAACACATTCGCTTTGCTGGAGTATAGAATAAAAGACAGTGTCGGAACGGGCTTCTGAAGGATAAGCTACATGGACGCTCTTTTTACACTGACGCGCTGAAAATGCTGACAAGCCCGGTGATTTGTCATACATCGCATGTATTACCTTACGTGCTCTAATAGAAACCTGACTATCCAGTCATAATTAACGTTCAGCACATGTGTGCCCACAGATACTAGCTTCACATGGGCGCAATAGGAGTCCTTCTGTGCGAAGTCATCCATAAATTTGTTTTTATTCGTATTGCTAGCTTGCTTCCAGGGCGGCAAGCACCGCTTTTTCAATGGCTTCAAAGGTGTCGCGGCCCGTGTTGAGACTGCTCATGAAGTACACAACGTCCCCTAGAGTCCGTGCGTTTAGCCCCAAATCTCCGTTGGTCGCGAGTTGGCGCTGAACAGACGTGATGAAATCTTGAGCGATCGTAGCTTGATATCCTATACCCATATAATTGAGAGAAATTTCAACTAATATACTCATTACTCACCTCCTTCAGCCCCACGAAGTGTCATAGCGAACACAGTGCCAAGTGACATGGCCTGTTCAACTCGCGCGCTCTTCGAGGCCGCCCCTACGAAATCGGGATCCCACAGCGACCAAGCACCGCTATTGCCTCCACTCTTGTGCGCATACAATCCATTTCTACACCTGTCTCTTGCTTCGCTCCATCTCCTCCCCTCCACCACAGATTTCATCTCTTTGATTGCAGCAGTGGCGACCGCGCATCCCACTGGGTGTGCAGAGTAGCTATGACCATGGAGGAGTGCATCAATCTTTTTGGCCCCCGGAAAGTTGAATGCGTGGAAAATCGAGTTGGTACTCAGCGTTGCACTCAAAGGAACCACGCCTCCGGTGAGAATCTTTGCGTATACGGCGATGTCCGGCACAGCTTCCAGCATTGAGGCTGAAGTGAGTGGACCTAACCGGTGAAAGCCCGTAAAGACCTCGTCAAAGATGATAGGGAGGCCGGTCCACTCAGAGTTGGAAGAAAGGGTGGTTTGGAACAGGTCGCCAGAGGAGCGCACGACGTCGACTAGGACGCGCTGGAAAAGTGGGTCTACGAAGAGCATGCCTCCGGCACCAAGAACGATAGGTTCGATCATGAGTGCGCCAAATTGTTGGCCCCGGTCTGTCAGTCGTTTAATTTCGCCTCGAATGTGTTCTCTGTAGATTTTAGCTAAAGGCGAATCGAGTCGAGAGGCCACGTCGTAGGCAGCTGAAATTGAAGAGAACGCAACTGTTTGCGGATTACCCTTGCCCATGGACGGAACAGTGATCCGTACGGTCCCATCGTGTATACCAATGGTTGGAGGATCGAACCAGAACCCCCGCTCTCGGTGCCATTCGACCGAAGCATTATACACTCCACCCTCGCAAGCGTCCATGGCACCGATCGTATCTCCGTGATAACTCCCCTTGATACCAAGTACACCCAGCTCTGTTTTCAGAGGGTTGTTAGGCTGAACTTGACTGCGACGAAGCGCTACCGCGCGTACCGCCATCTTCAGCGCAACTTCAACCGCAGTGCTCCCGTCGTCCGAGTAGAAGACGCGATCAGCCCAACCCTTGCCCGGACCCTGTACGAGGCGCTCTGCAAGTTCGAGTGCGGGCGAGTGTACAGCGAGAGGGAAGAGCACATGCCCGTAACGACCGGCGGCATGCGCGGCTGCTAGTGCCAGACGGGGATGGGAGTGCCCGAAGGATTGAGTCCACCAGGATGCGGATCCGTCTAGGTGAGGTTTGAGCAATGATTTGGGAGGCTCTGAGCTAGACGAAGGTGGCTCTGAGTGTACAGAGAAAGAGTCACCGTGCGCGCTGTCGATGGTTGTGATGTCCCGCTTGGGGTCCTTGATAAAGTCGTGTTGAACAAAAGGCCACCAGAACGTGTTGGTTGCTCGTTCGGGCATGCTGCGGAGCTCGTCCAAGCGCTTGGTGTGAGCCTTGTCGAGAATCTTTTCAGCTCGATTTATCTCCCCTGATCCGTCAGCGATACTAGCGTAGTATGCTTCCAAGGCTTGCTGGTCCTTCCCGGAGTCTTGGGCTCTAGGTGGTGGTGGAGGGGGCGCGCATACAACAATGCCTTTTTCGGCAAACCAGGGAGTGAGATACTCATGGTTCAGATAAGCTTTCGAATCCGCCGGGTCAAGCATGCACAGCACCAGATCGACACTGTATCCACGCAAGTGTAGAGACTCGTAAGCAGAAATGGTTGAAGAAATTCCACCGAGTCGGGGATCTGCTACCAGGATCGTTGGTAGGAGTAGCGGACGGTATGCATCGGCTTGAAGCGTCCCGAGGAGAGTTGGACTATGAACACCTAACAAATGTCGGTCAGAGTCCGATCATATGGGATGATTTGTATTCCTAGGCGTGGGTCGAGTCTTACTCGCTTGACAAGTACCAGATATGCTCACCTCCAGCTGTTTCAATGAACATAGCCCCAGCTGCGTGATCTACCGCGCATTTTCGAATATGACTGGATATGCTTTTGATGAACTCGGCATCAGTGGGTGCAGGCTGTGTGTGCTCGGGATCATTGACAAAGCAAACGGCCTCGGACATGTCCTACCTTGGACTGGTCCCTCTTGGCTGCCAGGTGAGGGCTTACAGGGTCGCTGTAACGATACAAGCAATCCGTACGGATGCGGTCCCCATGAGAATGACTAGCGTGTCTGATTATGTGCCTAAAACAAGCATTCTCAGAAGAATTGTAGTAATTTGCACGAGGTCATAAGCTCACTCATCGTCGGCATCGGCAGGATGGCCTGTACTAAGCGGCTTGAGGTAATACACACGTTTAGAGGCTGCCGCAGTTCGACACAGCGCTGTCGTGAGCACGGTCTTTCCCACGTCCGTGTTTGCACCAAAGACCTGGTGGATACGCAGATGCTTGTACAGGTGCGCCATCTATTTGGTCAAATCGTCGTCCCGGCCGCCGAGCTGACCGGCCTGGTTTCCTAACAACATGATTTAGGGATGATGAGAAGCTAGCGCGGATTGATATTCGGATATATGCTGTGCAGCGCTCACCAACTGTGGGAGAGAAGAGGGGCGCCCGTAATGGAATATGTCACGTGGGCGTTTGCAGGGTCCAGTGCCGAAAGCCGTCCACCTTCACCGCCCCGCCCAGCGGTGCTCACGTTAACCGCAGCAACCAACTCCAACCAACTTCCACTGCTTTCCGTCAGTCGGTCGGCTAGGTGAGTAGAAATAGGCTCGTAGCGTAAACTTTGTTTCTGACCCCCGCTAGACCCCCTCCCGCTATGGCGCTCATAGATACTATCAGCAATGTGGTACACAAGATTATCCCTCAGAAGAAGGAGACATTCCCCAAGCCACTGAACACATCAGGTGGGATTGGATCTCATGGTATGCAATTCGACGATGAGGTATGGTTATTACCGTCTTGTTCGCTCCAGGTTCAGGGTGTAGGTTGACGTTTATGATGATATATTAGATGCCACTCTCGAAGCCAGCCATAGTGTACTATGCCTGCCAACTGTTCTTTACGTTCCTCGCGCTATGCTGCTTTGCATCTGTCGCTTCATTCCAGGCGAAATGGAAGATAGGACCATGTAAGTGGTCGTGTTGGAGTCAACGCGGGGATGTTCTTCCGTGATCACTGACGAAATTGCTTGGGGCTCCAGCTGGACTTTCGGGGTTCGCGATATTCGTCGCCGTCACGTCGTTTTTGCTATCATTGTTCATGCTCTTGGTGCCTGTCATATACGACAAGTATGACCGACTCGTTCGGTTAGCGCGGACGCTGCAAGAAGTACGCGTCATGTTCATCCTCTCCACTGCTGGTCTACTGTGGAGTCTGCTCGTTAGGTAAGGGTATTATCAAACATCCAGTTTAAGACCCACGCTGACCATGTGAATAGCTTTGTTACAACTATCTCAGGTAACTACTTCGATGGTTGGTCGTTATATCCGGTACTAATCGGGATACCTAGCATTCACCCAAGCTGGCTGCAAGAACCCTGACAACGACCCCCATGCTGATTTGGGAGATACCTTCAAAACCCAGCTCAAAGGATGGTGCAGCACCAAGAAGGCCGGCGCTGTTTTCTTCTGGCTAGCTTTCGGAGCCTGGGTCGCCACGTTCGTGATAGCCGTTATGGAATGGCGCTCTGGCACTCTGCGTGGACGAAGGCGCAACACCGGACGCGAAGAGGGCTTCGTTCCTCCCGTTCAAGACGACACCTCGAGCATCTTTACGCGCGAGTACGAGAGGCACCCAAACCATGACGAGGATGACGACGAAGACGACCGTGACAACCACCGTAGCCCATTCGCAGACCAGCCACCCCAGCTTCCTCCTCCCTCGTTTGCCGTCGACCCTCAGCCTCGCGCAAGCATGGATGCGTACGGTGCGTTCAACGACCCTGTTCCGAGTGGATACGGAGGAAGCGGTCCGACATCCCCGATTGGCCAGAATAGGCCGTTGTCCACGGTGACGGCCGACCCATATGCCCAAATCCGAGTGAACCTTGGTGGTGGCTCACCGGTGGGCGGATTCGGCGCCACCCCTGCTCCCGCTCCAGCACCAGCGCCAGCGCCCGCACCGACTACGTTCGCTCCTGCCCCGCCGACCTACACCGCTAGTCCACCACTCCAGTATGGCGATCCAAGCTACGCGGGCACTGGTGCTGCAGCGTTTGGGCAGGCCGGCGGGTTTGCTATGCCCTCGACTCAGCCACCAGCTCAACAGCAAACGTCATCGCAGTACCAGTATCCGACCTACCAGTAGGAGCATAAATGAGAGGGGAATGCGTAACAGAAGATGAGGTGAAGGGTACGACTCGGATGAAGGTCTCTAAAGCATATTGTGAAGTTAAAGGTCGAATTTAATTCGATGATTTGGTGTCGTACTTATGTGGCTTCTGGTTTTGCTTGAAATCTACTACAATTTTCAGTTACTGTACTCACGCTCATGGACCATGTAGTGTAACTTAGACACTTATACCCCGTTTGAATGTGGATAGAGTTCGGGCTGTTACTTGTAACGCTGGTCGGAAAGGGTCGACAATTTGAGTCACGCTTCCGGAAATAAAGAATTTGGCGATCATTCTGAGCTATCTGCTGGCCATTACGACTCTCGACTGGACGACTCATGGAGCTGTAAAGACTGTGCGCAACTGTACAACAAACACCCTAAACTTATATACAATCTTCGCCTTGACCTTATTTGATCTGCTGACTCCACTTACGCATTAATTACCTACCACTGTCATCCACCACCTAAACTCGAACTCGGGCTTGAACGAGAGACATGTCGACTGAGCAGAATATCCTCAGTGCAATATCCATTGCATCTGACCCTGCGCAGAACCGAGCTCTCCAGAACGAGGCCGTGGAGTTCTTGAATACCGTGCGAGCTGGTGCGATTGAAACATGGCCAGTGGCGTTGAAACTCTTTGTTGGGGAAGACTCGGCTGCGAGGACCAAGCAGAGCGTCCACGTAAGGTTGTTTGCGCTCCAAGTTCTAGACGAGTTGTTGGACAACCGGTGAGTGTGGCGTGCTAAAATGGAAAAATAGATGGGGCTGATTGGGGCTGCGGGTATCTAGACATGAAGAGCTTGCGAATGCTGGGAGGGCCCAGGAAACCTATGCCACGCTGCAGTCCACGTTGGGAGCCTATATCACGGACGAATATGTCTCAGGGTCTGCAGAGGCCAACGCACCATGTAAGCTCATAGTTTTCCATCTTGGTCGAGTGACTAATCCCTCATCTAACTTCCCGCTATTTACCTTGTTCTGTAGTTATCAGGAACAAATTCTCACACACCCTCGCACTGTTATTCCTTTGTACCTATCCGGACCAGTGGCCTACCTTCTTCACCTCCATATCCCCACTCCTCCATGCCTCTCCAGGATCCTCAACCCCTGTGCTTAATCCGCACGTATCTACATTTTTCCTCCGACTCTTGCTCGAAATATCGGGTGAAATCCACGACCAGACAATTAAATCGGCGCGGTCTTTTGTTGCTAGCCGCCATGCACGCGACACTAATGTGCGCGATGCCATTCGCGCCAAGGATGCAGTTGGAGTCAACGCAGACGTAATCAGGATCTTGGAAGAGGTCACTACTATGCTCGAGGCTCTCCGCGCAGGCGGCGCGCCTGTGTCAGATAGTCTAGGGCAGACACAATTGGTCGAATTGGTCGAGCTTACGATCAAGGCATTTGCAGGATATGTTCGTGAGTACTGGGCGTTTAATTGATGCTGGGCGCATACATTGATCCAATGTCTGGCTTTCAAGCTTGGGTCGATATTAATTTAACTGTCACACCCACAACTATCAACTTGCTCTTCAAGCTCCTTTCAGATCCCGTTGCTCCTATTAGATTGGCCACCTCGGCCGCTCTCTTGCGTATCGTACAAAAGGGATTAAAGGACCCGTCGGACAAGTTGCAGCTCTTCCGCGTGCTGTCTTTAGGGCAAGTTTTAGAAATGCTCGAGGCAAAAACTCGTATTGCTGGATCCAAGGACGACAGCGAGAATGACGATGAGGTTACTTATCGGGAATCACTGGGCAAGTTGACGAGCGGGTTGGGTTTAGAGTTGATCAAGTTGTGCGATGAGGTAGGTCATCTCAAAGATTTTTTAGCGCCATCTAGATTCACATTGTATAGCAATCTGGCTCTCCTCCTACGATTCTTGCGGGTGGAGAAGAGTTGCTCCAGCAGCTGCTACCCATCATGCTCAAATTTCTTGCCGATGATTACGATGACGTTTCGTCTTCGGTGTTCCCTCTGCTTAGCCAAATCTTTGTAGTGGTAAGTCTTCGCTCCGCCTCTTGCCCGTCACACATTAATACTCTTCCTGCGACAGTACAAGCGCGCCAAGAAGAACTCACCGCAAACCCACCTGACGCCGGCCAAACGTAATTTCTTGATGCAAACGCTCGAAATTTTGCTACGCAAGATGCGTTGGGATCCAGAGGAAGACCCTGACGATCTGGACGAGGATGATCGCGGCGCTTTCGAGACGCTGCGGAGCGACTTGCGACTATTCCTTGACTCGATTTCAGCAATCGACGAGGAACTCGTGACTAATGCGATCAAGACGCTCGCAATGAACACGCTAACTCGTGCCGACGATAGCGTTGGGTGGGCGGACGCCGAATTGTCTGTGTACTTGGTGTTTTTGTATGGAGAGTTCCAGAAGGGCGATAGGTGTAAGCGAATCTTATTTTCCGATTACAGCAGTTCACTAACCCGTCCCAGCCAAAGGGCGGGTGGCGTTTGTTACTCCACCGGAGGAGGTAATCAAGGACAAGAAAAAGGCGCAAGACTGGGGACAATATCCGTTGACACCTCACGGAGAGATGCTTGACGCGCTCATGCGTTCGAGGATCTCTGCGTACCCCCATAATGCAGTTGCCATTCAGTACTTTGAGACTGTCGGCCGATATGGCGATTTCTTCAAGGTTCGAAAGCAGTATGTAGAAGGCGTATTGACGACATTTATTGATGCCCGGTACGTCGGTCTGAACATGATGCTTCCTTTTATTGAGATCCCATTATCAGTGGTATCCATCATCCAAAAGAGAGCGTCCGAAGACGAGTGTTTTACATCTTCTTCAAATTCATCAAGGACTGCAAGACTGAAATCCCGCCGGAATACGTTACGACCATTATCGATAGTATGCGAGATGTGCTTGTTGTGAGCGCGGAGCTTCCCGAGCCAGAGTCATCCGAACAGGATCTTTTGGCTGAGGCTCTAAGCAGCGCTGGATTCTTCGACAGCCAGCTCTACCTTTTCGAGAGCGTTGGGACATTGGTGTCGTTGTTGGCCAAAGAGCCCGAGAAGCAAGCTACAGTGCTGCAGGTATGTGTCGCTTATACTAGACCAGATTGTGGATAATGACGCGGCTCGTAGACGATTACCGCCCCTCTTCTGGCGAGCTTACAGCAGAGCATACAAACACCGATCAATGGCCCGCAGGATATATTACCTGTCTTGCAGGCGCACCATGTTATCCGCGCGCTAGGTTCGGTCGCCAAAGGGTTCCCCGAGGCGCCTCAATCGACACCTGTTCCTCCGCCCGCCTGGATTTTAGTCTTGAAGCAAGTCGCCGAGGCTATTCTAGTCTCGCTCGAGGCCATGAATCAACACCGTGCTATTCGCGATGCTGTGAGTGGTGCCTGTTTATTTGTTAAAGATGCATATAGTTAAGTGTTATTCAGTCCAGATTTGCTTTCGCACGAATCATCGCGTCTACTGGGTCAAATATTACGCAGTATATACCGATGCTCATGAACCATCTGATCAGGCAGTCTCAGCCCGTCGAACTAGTAGATTTCCTCTCGTTCTTGTCGTTCACTGTGCACAAGCTTCAGGTACACACCTACTTCTAGTGTCCGATCCACCTGTGCTAACGCAAACGTTTCCTACAGAATGAGATTTTCACGGTCCTTGATGAACTGATCTCGCCATTGAGCACGCATATCTTCGAAATCCTGGGGAAACCAGTGGAAGGAACCGATGATAGACTACAACATAACGACACCAAAAAGGCATACCTGGAGTTCCTGACGCATATCATGACAGACCGCATGCATGCAGTCTTTGTCTCTGAACGTGAGTTGGATCCCGTGCCGATTCATGGCTGTTCCTAACACTTATTTATTCACAGGAAACAAGGAACAACTTCCTAACCTTGTACAGAGCATCGCAAATATTGCGGAGAACATATCTGATCCAGCCAGTTCAAAGCTAGCATTGTCCTTCCTCGCACGATCTGCAGTTGCTTTCGCTCAAGCTCCAGATGCGCCAGGAGCCCAGCCTAACCCAAACGCGCCCGCAGTCCAAATCGAATTTGATGTTGTTCCTGGGTACCAATCCTTCATCTATGAGAGGCTCGTTCCGCTTGCATTTAGCATTCCCGCATCTCCGGCGTTTAACATCAAAGACGGACAAGGCCTCTCGGTAAGCGCCGTGACATGCCAAAGCTCCTGACCAACTTATCGCTTTTACTCCCTTAGGCCACTATGGAGATCGGAGTGCTCCTCCGACAAATCTATCAGGCTCGTGGGCAGGAAGCCCTCAAGTACTTAGCAGAGGTGTATCTCCCATCCCAAAACTGGCCACCCGCGCTTGCCGCCGAGTTTGTGACCAAGTTGACCGAAATGGATGCCAAACAGTTTAGAAAGTACTTTGCAGATTTTGTTCGGAGCTCTGGGTCGTCATAATGTTCTTCATTATTGTTGGATTGCTTGCAATTTGGGAAATTATTTGCTCGTGCCAAGTCATAAATGTTATTATGCGTCTTTCACTCCCTCACCTGAAATCTTCAGGCAGACCATACCTGAATGCGTTATGGGTTGATCTCCGTTTTGTCCGTGTTTCATGGATTAGAATTGTCGCCAACTGTGGATGCTCCATCGTACGTGTCTCTGGGCGACGGATCGTGTCATGCGTTTGTCTTCCCTTTCCGAACCAGGCGCTCTCCAAAAGGGCAATTCCACAATACCGTAATGAGTGTACAACGTTGTTGTGTTCATCGTACGTCGAGCGACGGCTGTGGTCTAGAAGGCCATGTTGTTTTCTCGTGGTTGTCTTCTGGGCAACCAGGGACAGCTAGAAGCGGCAAATGTGTACAGTCAATTGCATAAGCGCTCTCCTGTCGATCCTTTCCGGTCATGCTAACCTTGCTCACGCTCCGATGAGTCTGATCTCTGTGGATAGAAGACAGAGAATGCCCCTTGGCGAGGACGCAGTAGTCATGCAACCTGAATCCTTCTCCGTGATCGTAAGAGTAGTTCTCGGTTTTGTTTTTTTCGAATTTCAGCAGCTTTTTCTCGGAGCAATCACCTTAAAAGTCGATGCGTTCGCGTTCTTGGATAGCCAGCCCCTTGCTCATCTTTCACTCCTAGCTCGGTACCGGTACCAGCTTTCCTTTTCGGACTTTTCCCTTCGTTCATATCTTGGGCCAGGTTGCTCTAATCTTTACTCTACATTTTCGATTCTACGCACATCCTTTCGGACTCAACTTTCGATCGTTCTTGCCTGCAAACTCGTCAACATGATGTACAATTTTGCCTCTCTCTCTATTTTCGCTCTGGCTTTCTCCTCGATGGTATCCGCTAGGCCTATAGTTAACCGTGGCTACGGCGTCGCAGCCCGTAAGTTTCTTGACGCGTGTGTTGCAAGCAGGACACGATCTGACCCTCAATTGGCGAATAGCTCTTACCCCCCGTGCGTCGATTCCCGTAACTTTGGGAGGCGTTCAGATCGGACGGAACGAGCGAGGTAGATATGGTGCTCTAGTCCCTCATCCGCCGCTGATCCCGTTGCAGGTGGAGATCTTGATGACTTCTTTGGCGTTGGGAACTTTGCTGGGTATGTTGGTGCTCTGTTCAACCCACACTGTGACCCTAACTCACAACCACGCCAGAAACCTCAACCAAGTAACCATCATAGAGCAGAGGCAGCAATTGGTGTGCAGCTCCAACGATTTGCGGCGGGTGCGCCAGCAACTAGCTGTAATTCAAGGTATATGCGCATTCTCGAGTGCTCCGGTTTCTTATTTAACACATGGGTTATTAGAATTTGCCAAGCAAATCATCCTTCAGCAAGTGTGCGAAGTCGAAATCCAGACTGTGTAAGTCCTAGTGATTCACGTTACAATAAACAATCACTCAATGTCACCGTAGTATCATTCAGCAACTCAATGCTCGGTTTGTGGACTTTGGACGAAATGTCCGGCGGTCCAAGGGACGCAACGTTGCCCCTAGTTTCGATCTGGTCGTTGCACAAAAGATCACGGAGATTACTCAGGTTATTAGCCGAGGTGGCAGCCTGCGTGATTTGGATCTTGGGTTCTTGGGTTCGGATATTGGGCGCAATAGCGTTCGGATCGGAGGCAGCAACTGGGATGATGCTACGAGCCCCGGGTCTGTCGGCAACGCGTACAAGGTCGTCCGGGATGAGCAAAAGAAGGAACAAGAGAAGAACACTCCGGAGCCTCCGAGCGCAACCTCGGTAAGCCTATGTTATTTATAACCCCTAGTCCACGGGCTGACTGCTGGTGTGCATGCATAGACTGAAGGTACCGCTGCTTCTACCTCGCCGGTTGCTGTCGAGACTGCCACAGAGAGCTCAACCGAGGCGATCACTTCAACGGCGAGGCTTCCGCCACGGAATCGATCACAGCTGCAACTCCAGTTCCTACCGAGCGCAAGTGAAGCTGATCATAAGGATATATGCGTTGGGATTTTTAATTCGTGATGTCATTCGTTATAACTTGTTTTTTCAGTAATCTGTGCTTAGTTGCATTGAGAGCAATTGAGAACAAATCAATCACCCGCGCGCGATACCAACGATAGCAAATAGCATAATAGGTGAATTACTGGGAAGCTACAATCCAATACAGTGGCGATTGTGATGCCTGACACAAGTTTCAGGCCTAAGGTACGATTGGTCAGGCGATTTGTCAGTATTCATGGAACGGAAGATCGACAAGACAAGCATACCAAGTAGTTATACGACTTTTTATCACTTGCTCGTTCAAGGTATTCTTTCTGCAGCCAAAGTGTTAAAGTAGAACAGACTCGATATGTAGGTAATGTGCGAACCTCAATGAGGGCCTCTATGCGCTTTTTGATCGCAGCTGGGACAGGGTGGAATCTACTTGAAAGCTGCTTCGTCACCTCAGAAATAAGATCGTTGTGTGACATGTGTTTTCGGTCCTTCATAACTCGCACAATGCACGCCTAGAGAACTTGTATATATCAAGGCTTTTGGGCGCATATAACATGGATACCTACCTCAGTTTGCAGCCTTCGCTCTTCCTCCACCTTTTCTTCTGTCTCGCGACGTTCTTCCGTCGTCTCTGCTTTGCTGGCTATCGTTTGGATTTTTATCCTTTGCAGCGGTGCCGTAAATTCATAGTTGAAAGAAAAGTGGTCTGTTGGGCTGACGTTGCGCGATGCTGGGCGTTTGCGAAGGACCTTGTACTTGGCACATGCCAATGACTGGAGCTGTCGTTGTAAGTCGACATCCGGGATCCCAGTGGCCGCTTTGATGTCCTAATAAACAAAATTTTAACTATACCCGATCGAAAAGGCTGTATAATTTACCTTGTATTCCAGCTCTTCACCTATCTCGGTGTTACTGAAAACCAAAAGCACAATCATTGCAAGGGTTGAGACGTTCAGCTCGTGTTTGCGAGTTTTAAACGCAACCCTAATATCTGCTGTGCCATAGTTGGGTTGCCAAGCAAGCCTTCGTCCGTTGTGCTTTGTGTTGTAAAAACGCTCGAAATGGGCTATGTGTTTCGCAATTATCGGGGGCATAATGCACCCCCCAAAATCCGTTGTGTGGGTAATTGGCCAAAAAGTGGAGGTCAAGACATGCGTATGCATATCGATAGTGACTGCGGACTAGTAAACGGTAAGACAAGGCAAGTCAAGAGACTACCACCATACGTACATCGTCCCCTTCGGCAACACGTTGCAGAAATCCTCTGAATAAATCTGTCAATTCGGTTGACAGTCGCACGTCATGGAACATTCCCTCCAGTTTATGAGTGAAACCAAAGCCGCACTCAACCTAAAAGTACGCGAGGTCGACAAAAGACAAGAGAACTGGAAGAAAGCACAAACCCTGAGTTTGCCGATCATCCCCTTTTCTGCTTCGTCGTCGGTAGCCCGAGACTGTAATAAACGTTTGGCTAGGTGGGTTTTGTAGTACCGCTCAAATACATCCTTATCGGAGATAAAGCGGAATATTGAGATGGTTCTTTCAATAAGTTGATCGACTTCGACTTCTGTTTTCTGTAATAATGTAGGATTAGCGAATATTGGAATATAGGGTGTATTATCCTACTCCTTTCATGCCTCGCTTAAGGTGATCATCGATGAACAGGGAAACA
Organism: Ceratobasidium sp. AG-K; assembly: GCA_037039685.1. Lineage (NCBI taxonomy): Eukaryota > Fungi > Basidiomycota > Agaricomycetes > Cantharellales > Ceratobasidiaceae > Ceratobasidium > Ceratobasidium sp. AG-K. The sequence goes on from JAWNGF010000002.1 coordinate 1,707,808, forward strand.
AACTCGGCCGCCTTCTTGTTCTGATTAATGAATGATTCGAACGCCTGAGACCAAACGTAAGTCAACCGGCCCGGTGAATAAGGGGCGCTCCTAACCTCGTTGATAGCGGTCTGAATGGACACCTCCCCTCCCCATGCATTCACCAGCAAACGGTCGAACACCTCTTTAAGAGCGAGTACATCGGTCATCCATTTGGTAGCTGTTTGTACAACAGTACTCTTCGTTGTCGCCCCGTCAGCAGATTTCTTTTCATCGGTACTCTGTACTGGAGCCTGGACAGAAACCCCTTCGTCACATTCCTCGTTAAGGCCCTTGCCCCTTCCAATAATACTCTCTTTGAGGCGTTGCCGTAGTAATTTTATCCCCACTTCTTCTGGGGGGAGCATGAATACCCGTAGCAAACGTGCCAGATCCTCGGTACGCTCAGCATCAATGAGATTGTCGAGCGCGGTACCCAGCTTATTGGGAGGTGCAGATGGGTTTTCCGGGGTTACTGATCGGATCCTCGCAAAAGCCTCGCCGTATAAGGAGTCAGTAGCTTGTCAATGAGAATATTTTGCAAGGGAGCCGAAGTATGAAAGGAGAGTAGCTGTGCGTTCGATCCTGTTCAGCGGTAATGAATCCCTCCACCTATATCACGTTAGCGGTGTAATTATAGCTACAACAGATAGACACACCAATCGCAAGTACTCAGATAAGTCATGCACATCCAGCATCTCAGTTGCTCGGCTAGTATAGTAACGCTCGCTTTCGCTGAGAACCTCGCTCTCCAAAAATAATTTGTACACGGTGCTCTCCGTGGTGGACTTGATAGTTGAGTCTCGTAGAGTGAGGAGAACATCAACACATTGCTTCATTGCGCTGCGGTTGATCGTGGTTCCGTTCCGCTCCATTCGAATCAATCGTAGAATCGTAGATACGAGCTGTGTCGAGATGGGATACTGCGTCGAGCGAATAACTTCCGAAAGGAAGAGCTGCAGGCCACGGTCCGTAATCTTGGGAACATTGGCCGATTGGTATAGACACGATCCTGGCCAAATTCGGAGCCATTAGTTGTCGCAGCAGCCAGGAAAATTCATAAATCTCACCATATACTTGACCAAATCCGAAATCTTACTCATACTACTCTCGTGGTCGTCCCATACCTCCCTAAACGTCTTGACAAACACCTCTCCAGCTTGACACATCTCAATTGAATCCCGTCCGTCCAGCTCGGCGCGTGGAAACGCGGGCACAAGTTTCTCTCTGGCAAGTTTGTCGAGGTTTTCGGTGATCAGGCCAACAAGGCCCTCATAGAGCATTGCTCCTTGTTTACCGATGACGAGATTGTAGGCATGTCGATAGTTCTCCTCAAAGGAAAGGGACGAAGCATTTTTGGCATATATTTGTTGAATGGAGGACGAGAGTTTCTCCCAAGCGAGTTCCTGGGTGCCTATAATACACTGCGATGAGAACATAACCGAGCAAAATATTGCGAGACGGAGCTCACCTGGCGCCTACGTAATAGGTGATCGAAACGGTTATTTCCTCATTCCCCAGCGGCGATAATAACAACCTACTTTCCGGGGTGCTTTCTATCAAATTCAACGACGTGAGATGGAAGGTAGTCCCAGAAATTTGGAGAAATCACACACAATCTTGGATTTCGGGCCCCTTCGTGCCGTGCTACTTGCTAGAATGTGGCGTCAGAGCAGGCTAATAGGGCCGCGACTCTTGCAGCGCTCGCAAACGAACCTGTCGACATTCTTAACTATAGGGAGTAGACAGATAAAATGTTTCGAACAGTCAATCGAGCATGCGTATTGATAGAATAGTCGAATAACTTGGTACGCAAAGCCACAACCAGGTGTATGTCGTCGCGGGGAGTGAGGTCGATCGCGTCACGTGAATGGCGGCTCCTCGACCAGGATATGACAACTCAATGGGCCTCACGAGCTTAGAATGCGAGCCAGCTAGGGCTTGAATCATAAAATGGACCTCCTCGCTCAAGGAGTCTTTCTTGATTTTTTCAGAAAGAGCTAACCATTAGCTGTTATTGAGCCGAGCGAGATCACACAAAAGGGACACAATACGAACAAACACCATGTACCGGCTAGTTCTCATGTCAAACCACGTACAGATGTTGCCAGGCGCCTACGTTCACCTATTGCTTAGAGCTCTCTGTTTCCCACCGTTTTAACCATTCAGGCTTGGCTGCTTCTGCTTCCGCTTCGAGCGCCTTCAGCTGTTTCTTGAGCGGTGCGCGAGCTACATCTGAGGAATTGTCCTCTCGATCAGATGTCATACCAATTTTGATTATGTGTGCGTCGGCTGGTATGCTCTTGAGAGCCGGTGAGATTTACGACCAGAAACCCCCAATGGTTCTGAACTTACCTCCACAAGGAACTTCAATTGACTCACTTTCCCCGCGAGCGCCATCCAGCTTCTCGTCGGTCTAGCTGAGGAGAGTGGCTGAACCCTTAAATCCTACTAAGGGTTGGTCGGAGGCATACAGGAGGGTGATCATCGCTTACATTCATGTCAGCTTGCTTTGCGATCAAGTCTAAATTATCTTCCGTATTCGCCCTAGTAAGCGCGTCGGGCATCGCAAGAGGCCCACCAATGATCGGCTTTGTCACCGCGAGATAGGCTACGGTGGCACCTTGCTCCGAGTTAACCCATTCGTCAGGGTGAGAAGTATGTCCCCATACTGAGAAATACTACGTTTGTTGATAAGAGCGGCGTGGTCGCGGGAGATATACAAACTTACATCATGTAACCGTGTGCAAGAACGGTTATATGCTTCTCCTCTAGAGTATATTCTGCTAGGAAAACTGGGTGAAGGAGCGGGTATGCTGCCAACTTGCTGACGTTTTGGGTTATAGCGTGGAAAAGTTTGAACCTGGCTTACCATCTGGAACTTTACCGAGTGTGGGTCAACCGCCCAGTCGCGCCTTCTTCGATTACAATGTCCCCATATGGGGCCGCATTGAACGCCTCGGGAATGGCGAGAGGGGACGTTGTGAAAGGTAAAGCCAAGATGTCATGTTTATTATCGATGGGCTCAAGATGGTCCTTGCTAAAAGGCTTGGCATTCTCGATATCTTCTGGGAAGTGCTTGACCCAGCGAGCCAGTGGATGATGGTTTACACCTGTAGTTGTCAGTTTAGGAACGATAGGCTCCACAATGCTGAGAGCGAGAGGCTCACCGCAAGCGATGCTCACCTGGAACAATAACGTCCCGTAGCTGCATCGTCGTCGGGTGTTCGGAATCATCCAGAATACTAGTAAACGTGCTGACGCAGTCTACGGTCCAAGTTGGATGTATACAGGCTACAGTCCGGGTAAATTGTATGAGCTTGTACAGTGATAGTTCACCTACCTTGAAATTGGTCCTCTTAATTCCTGAGTTGACAGCGTCTGGGCCTGGACCGGGGTCGGCACGAACGTCATTTCTTAAGCAACCCATGCTCACCGAAAATCATTTGCGCATATCCCTTGATCGCGGCACCTAAACCAAACATCGGGGGCACCAGCAAATCAAGTTTCTGTTGGATCGAGAGCACATCGTTCCTGCTCGACGCGGTACGGTTAAATCCCGATCTTCAGTTCAAAAGGACGCAGGCGACTAACGTGAAGGGGAGTACGCTGACTTTTGAGTGATATTGGTCGGCGAGGTTGGTGGTAGAGTACAACCTCAGCCTGTTCACTGAGACATTTCTAGGTCCTTTAGCCACAGGCCGAAGTGATAGCCCACGACATGACCGAGACAGCATGATACAGGACAGACTCGGAGATGAAGTCAGAGTTACCACAACCAATTTCCGATGATGACTAATGACAGGGTCTCAGGGCTCGTTTAAGATGCGACGTGTCCAATCTTGCTACTTGACAATTCCATTCCCCGACTCTCCTGCCAGCAATGGCGTCCCGCTCCCTCTTTACGGTCTTTGCCCTGTTCTGCGCTCTAATCACTGTCGTTGCTGCTGGCGCCGACTTCTACAAAATCCTTGCTGGTTTGCAGCTTTCGGCATTTAATTACCCCGCACCAAGCTAATACTATATCCAGTCGATAGGTCTGCTAATGATGCCACCATCAAGAAAGCCTACAAAAAACTAAGCAAAAAGTACCACCCCGATAAGAACACTACACCGGAGGCCAAGGACAAGTTTGTAGACATCTCCCGGGGTGAGTTCACATGCGCCGCAGCACCTTTCACCGTAATGTTAACGCCACGTTCGTCCAGCTTACGAAGTTTTGTCGGACTCGGAGGTATGCCCCTACTTCAACGGTATTTCCTCTCTCCTAACGACACATAGAAACGGGCGATCTACGACCGTCATGGCGAGGAGGGGCTGAAACAGCATGAGGGTGGCCGAAACGCTCCTGATCCCTTCAGCATGTTCACCAATTTCTTTGGCGGGCACCAGGAGCAGTCACGGAAAGGTCCAACCATGCTCACCGATTTGAAGTCAGCTTGGCCGATATGTGAGTAAATTGTCACGGTTGCGCTGGATTTATCGTTAACAAGCCTAAACCGGTAGGTATTCTGGTAACCATGTAGGAGTGAGTAGATAATTCGCTTCAAGGAGTATACATGAGGCTTATGCGTTTATAGTTCAGGATAAAAAAGCGCATCCTTTGTGATCATTGTCGCGGTTCGGGTGCGGCAAGCGATAGTGATATCCATACATGTACGGGCTGTAACGGTCAAGGAATCAAGCTCGTCAAACAGCAAGTGTTCCCTGGCATGTACGCTCAGACACAAGTACAGTGCGTCCGTTTGTCTTCCCACATAATTGCATATATCTAACCACCGTTCTCCGTATTAGGTGCAACGAGTGCGGGGGCCGCGGTAAAGTCATCAAGAAACAATGCCCACATTGCAAAGGCGAAAAGGTCATGGACCACACAGCCGAATACACTTTGGATGTTATTCCTGGTATGCCTGAAGGACACGAAGTTGTGTTTGAGGGCGAGGGAGATCAGAGCCCAGACTATGATGCCGGTGATGTCGTATTGCGCGTTCGGAGCGGTAAGACAAAAGGTGGATGGAGACGAAAGGAGAGTACACTATACTGGACCGAAACGATTGGTGTCGACGAGGTGCGTTTATCATTGCACCAATCGGCTTTTGACCCGACTGACATTGTCGACAGGCTCTTCTTGGGTTTGAGCGTAATATCACACATCTAGACGGGCGTGTGGTTACTTTGAAGAAGAATGGTGTAACCCAACCTGGTATGTATGACTGGCGATTTATTATCCCCGCTCACCGGATATCGTAGGCCATGTACAAACGATTGCGGGCGAGGGAATGCCTATCTACGAAGGCACGGGCCACGGAGACCTCTTCGTCACGTACAATGTAATATTGCCAACAGAGCTGGGCACGGATCTGAAGCAGAGTGAGTCCAACTCTCCATCTGCATTGACGTATATCCTGACTTTCCTTGCGTTTCCCAGAATTATCTGAGGCTTTTGGAAGGCGAGCAGGGGCGGGTCCTGAAACGGAACCAGAGTCAGAGTCAGAAGCAAAAGAGGAACTGTAGTGTAGACTTAGACATATTCGTTGCACGTATTAGTGTGTAGATCGTATTATACATTTTTGGATACATCTAAATCTAAACAACTGGTAGGAAGGGAAGCGATTGGCTAACTTATTAAGCTGACGGATACATCTATGCGACACACCAACAAAACATATGGGTATGGAACTAGAGTTCTTGGTGTATCACCGAGCTGCGTGCTGATCAGAACCGCAACCGAGACATTGATAGGATCTACATACCTGGCTGGTGCAGCAAGGCTATCCGAATGCAGAGAGTTAGCTGTAACACTACAATTTCTGTCTGTCAATAGCTATCCTTTACGCTGAAGTGAACGATTTACCTCTCTATAATTGAACAAGCCGCATCCGAGCATTTAGATAGAAGCGTCCTAGGTACAAATACTGAGCGAAGTTCTACAAGCATACGAGGAAAACGTACGCTACGGTAGGATGTATACTCAGGGTTGTGACTGAGGTTTCAAGAACCTCCGGGGTATTGCTCACTGGCGTCGGAGAGTCGAGCACTACTGATGTCAAGGAGTCTAGTGCGGTTGACATTGAGGCGGTCGCCGAAGAAGATAAGGCGCTCAGTGTCGAAGATGCGCTAATGTATTACAACGATGAGGAGCCGAACGAATTCGAAGAGTCTAAAAGCTGATATCTTACCTCTCTGTTGATGCAGATGCGCTAAGAGATGTAGCCAAAGTTTTCATAGTTTTTGCGGCCTCAGTCAGGGAGCTGCTTGCGGATTTAGGAGACCTAGCGTGCAATACGTCACCATCGAGGATAAAGGATTGAGGGTAACAAGTGATGCGTACCCTACTGCCAGTCTCACGGGCAAGGTTACAACTGAAACAACGCTATAAGGGAGAATGAATTTATTGTCGGTATACTTCAGTCTGCAGGACCTTGCTTACCGATCGACTACACGCCTCTTGACAATATAAGCCATGGTAAGCAGAAATACCCCAAATGAAAGGCCAATAATAATACGATCCATCCAGTCGGCGCGCTGCAAAGCCTTGATTAAAACCTGGGAAACGTCCATGAGGTTGTCCATGTTCATGTAGGCATCGGACGTAGCACGAAGTGTTTTGGAGGACTCCTCTGCGCGGAGTTAGACTGATTGAATGACCTACTGCCCTCGATATGTACTCACCAAGCATTTGGGTTGATAGTACTGATCTTTCAAGTTCCTGCTGCATGAGACGAGTTGTCCTGCGCAACGCTTCAGTGACATCATCCGACGCAGCCATGAGTTTGTCTTCACTGTTCCGAAGATAATCGGGTAAGACGGGCTAAGCTACTATCATTTTGGAAAAACTCACGTAGCTCGTTGTTTGTGGGTCTCAGCGTCGGCCGCTCTCTTCTGTTGCAGTGCGGCAGAACCCAATAGTTCGTCTCGCCTGGAGCGGGCATCGTTGTCAATAGCTCTTTTTGACGCTAAAAGTGCTGTTCGTGATTCTGTCTTAAGTCTACCTGTTTATTAGATGTAATTCGTAGCAAATTTTATGCGGCTCACTTTGTAAGTTCATCATAAAGGTCACTAACCCATTTCCTAACTTGGATCCTCTCGTTTTCCCTCTCTTGATCCTCTGCAAGCGTCGCAAAATCCTACAAAAGAGTTACACATTTCGTTTAGCTTTTATTTTGACATATTCTACCTCTAGTCGTTTCGCTAGCGCTTCGGTATCGTCCCGCAATTCAGCGGCAAATTGCTGTTGCAGAGACAAAGGGCCTTTGCATTCCCGCAGCCGGGGTATCTGGTATTCGCCTAGATCTTTCAGTCGCCGAGTTATGCCTTCATGCGTAGTCTGGGCTTCTACAAAAAGGGGAGATGCAATAGGAGGCATATCTGAGGTAGTCAACAAGTCTAAGCGCCTGCAGGGTACGTGTCATAACCCACACCAGTGCTATACAGTACCACCTAACACGATGCTGACAAGTGGCTACTGATCGTGGCACGATCTTCTCTTAACCTTGATCACTGCAACTTACTTCTCCTTCCGCCGCTTGGGCGATGCCTCTGATATACTTTTACCACCTGCCTGCGAATGTCGCAAGACGGGCTTTTCGCGATGTCATTGAAAAAACTATCCAAAATAATTCCGAGAACCCAGAGACTGCTCCTAAGCCTACGATTGGTCTCGAAATACCAGACAGGCCCACTGCAGAGCTCAAACATTCTGGCCATGGGTACATCGACATCCCAGATGATAAGACTGCAGAAATATTCCTAGCAAAGGTGTGAATGGCATTTCGCTCACTTGATTATGTGACTGATGAGAGAGTAGCTCAAAGTCGAGCCTATCATGTTTGAATCTGAAAAAATAATTTTCTCGAGGGAAAAATCTAGTGAATTGGAAGCCACCTCATCCCTGCAATCGCAGGTCAGAGTGGCTCGGCCTGCTCCTGCCGTCTCTCCTCCGGTGTCAAGACCCCAAAGAGCGAACGCAAGGGCACCCGCCACGAACGAATCTACCTCGAAACAGCGATCTCCCGGGGTCAAAATGAACCTTAACAGGACTAAGTTCCCTCAGCAGGAGAAGCGAGAAGTTCGGCCTCCTAACGTCAAGTACCTGAGGAAACTGCAACACAGGCTCTCGGTCCTCGGGCACCATATACGAGTGGAACGACTCGAGTTTGGCGTGCTAAGGGACAAGAACTTCTCCGTCGAGTACTCTCGGTCGCTCATTGAAGAAACGGGGTGGATGATCTTTGAGGATGACGAGAAGTCTATTCGCGTTACAATGCGAGGATCCCACCAGGACTCCACTATGCCTAGCGTTGCTATCTCGATTCAAACCGTTAACTACGTGGGCTTGGGTACCGAAGGGAATAGTCCTTACATGTTCCTTGTACTTTCGCAAAACCCCCATTTCGAGCTCGGCGATATCGCACGGCCATCCAAGGGCAATGCTAGACTGGATGCCAAGCGCAGCCGAACGAGGCACCCATGTTTGGATGAGCGCCATGAGCGCGTGGCACCTTTTGCGTCTCGTTGGATAAGGCTTGTTCTTCATCAAGATAACTCCGTGCTACCAGACATTGAGGTCTGCCAAATGGCTGGGCTTCCAAGGCCTGAAATCGACCCGCCGCTTACATTCAACAAACTCGACATGTATTCGCTCCGGAATATCACCGCAGTCCTAAAATGGGTTCAGAGTGGTTCGCTACGGTGGGACGTCGCCTTTCAATGTGAAGCACTCTTTCGAAACGGCACATTGGTTCCGCAGGAACTTTTAGCCCTTCGACCTACGATTGAAGCGATTGCCAAGGAGGATCCTCAACGAGCTGCTGATGCGCTGAAAACATTCAGAGCCGAGATTGAAGGCGCCGGCGCCCGTCGAACTTTCAATGATTTCGAAAACAAGAACGTGGTAGATGCTTTTGACAAGCATATAAATAACAGCAAGAAATCGACACCGGCCGAACGACTCCGGAGTGGTATTTCGAAGTCAAACTTCATGTGCTACCATGTCAAAATCACTCCAACTGCTGTTCATCTTGCTGGTATGTCTCCGCTTTTAGGTATACTCGGAGTGCTTGCTGGCGGGATTGGTCGTATGCTCAGCCAGGCGCTGCCACGAATATCCCCAGCAGCCACGGTGCGGCAACCTACTGAGCAAAACTGATGCATTACTTTGGTAGGCCCACTAGCAGAGCAGTCAAATCGCGTGATACGCAGATATCCCGATTTAGAGTCATATTTCATTCGGGTCAGCTTCACGGACGAAGCGGATGGCCGCACTCGCTTCGAGTACGAAGTTGATACTCATGGATTTACTCGGGAACGACTCGGTGGATTCCTCAAAAATCGTAGGTGTTTAATGTCCCATGGGTCTCTCTATGCGCCAACTTTGACATACGTACAGGTATCCGCATCGGCGATAGACTCTACGAGCTGCTAGGCTACAGCCAATCTGGTAAGCAGATTACGTATGAGACTGGCGCTTATTCAACAGACATTACCAGGCTTCCGGGATCATTCTTGTTTCTTCAGCGCGCCGTTTACCTTCAATGGTCAAGAGATCACCGCCCAGTCCATACGTGACAGCCTCGGTGACTTCGAGAAAGTCATCAACTGCCCGGCGCGTTATGGCGCTCGGATGAGCCAGGCTTTCTCCTCCACGGATCCCTCCGTCGTGTTGGAGGAATCCGTAATCAAGCACCTTCCAGACATCAAAGTAGGCAAACTGGAATTTACGGATGGATGCGCCACGATTAGCAAGGACCTGGCTGAAGAAGTTTGGAAGCGGATGATTGAACAGATGCCACACACGCGCCGCAGGTTGCGCCACCACAAGGAACCTGCTCCTTGTGCATTCCAGATCCGGATAGGAGGTTATTTCCTTGCCTATTTGATTGCTCTTGACGGTCGCTAACTCGGTTATAGGTAGTAAAGGAATGGTGCGCATCGATCCCAAATTGCAGGGCAGGGTACTCTCGCTGCGTCCCTCTATGACCAAATTCCAAGCGCCGGGCGAGTTCTCTCTGGAAATAGCACGGGCATTCATAGGCTACAGTCCGTGTTACTTGAATAGGTAGGTGACCTATGAACAATTGGCGATCGTTACTAAATGCCATCCCGATTTGCAGGCCGTTGATTATGTTGTTATGGACTGGAGGAGTTGACGACTCGGTGTTCGAAAAGCTGATGGAGAACTCCTTGAAGTCGACAATAGAAGGCATGAAAACTTGCGCTGGGGTAGCTGATCAGTTCATGTGGAACCGACTTGGGGCCTCATTCCATTTGGATCATACCTTTAGAAAGCTTGCCCGACTTGGTGTGGAACTCGATCAACCCGGTGTACGCACTTCTGGTGTCAACAAGATCCTAAATGGTGCTCTTTATCATCTCAAACTTGCCCTCAAACACAAGGCACGGATCAAGGTCCCAGATAGCTACACACTTGTTGGCGTGTGTGACGAGCACAAATACCTAAAGCCGCGTCAGATATATGGTAAGCCATCCGATACAATGCGATATGAATACACCTATAAGACTTAATTTGACCAGTATGCGTTCGTGATTTCAGTCACCGGACCGGGGTGGTCAACCTCAGATTCTTAGAAGGGCGCGTTCTGGTTACGCGGAGTCCCGTTATTCATCCGGGAGATGCACAGATCCTCTTTGCTATCGGCAAACCACCGCCTGACTCCCCATTCTACGGCGAGGGAAACAATCTGCCGAATTGTGTGGTTTTCTCCTCCTGTGGACCCCGCCCAGTTCCCAATATGCTGGGTGGTGGTGATTTGGGTAAGTGTACTCCGTGTTAACAAAATGTTATAATTCTAACGAGAACATGGACAGATGGCGTACGCAAAGCCACTTCTCATGATTTGCTGCTGCTTACTCGGTCAACAGGACTTATACAATATAATTCAGTATCGGGAGATTATTCCTCCGCATATTTACGCCCCCGCAGAGTATCCTCCCGCCAGGCTGAAGAAGATTGATAGAGACAGGCGAGTAAGAGACAGGTTCAAACCGAATTTGGCCAAACCTTCAATTTAATAGCACGATCGAGGACGTTGCGGATTTTATGGTTGACGTGAGTGCTGGCCCCACCTCAGTATAAACATCGTACTGAAAATATCTGTGTTATTAGTATGTATGCAACGATTCGGTAGGTTTCGTGTGCTAGTTTAGGAGACGCCAGCAAATATAGCTTTGTAGCTTGGCATGATCGCCACCAATCATCTCGTCATTGCTTCGAGCGCTGAACTTCGGGCCCGAGATGAGAATTGTATGGTGAATGCAGAGCTGCACTCAAGGGTGAGTTCATGAGCACCTACCCATGGTTTATATTGACTCTTGGGGCACGCAAGGCGGTTGACTTTGTGAAAACCGGTTTCTGGGTCAATAACCTTGAAATTCGCAAGCCGAGATATGACGTCGCTGTCGATCCCGAAACAGGGATGGGTCTAAAGCCAGACTGGCAGGCAGGCCATGGTCGTGACCACACAGATGGTCGCTTCTATGAATGCGATAGGTCCGTGCTATTTCACTGACTATGACTTTTTGTTTGATGCCTTGCACTAGTGTCCTGGGACGACTCTTCCGAGCCGTCGAACTACCCTTCGACAACCCGGCTCGCCATTCCGATATCACTGAGCAGGAGGCAACTGGTATAAAGAAATGTATAGCCGGCTATGTTGCGAGGTACAGCGCCGAGATTCAAGGATCAATGACCAAGTTCGACACCTGGATCAACGCTCTGATACTGCGGTACACGGCGGAGCTCAACCACATATGCGCCTCGCATACAATCTCCAGCGAGTCGAGCGAACGCGTGTCCGAAGTCGAGGTCATGATTGGCACCAATCTCGAAGTCAACTCCAAGTCGGACCTCATCGAGCGCATGAAGCGACTCACTGGGTCGTTGGCCGACTTTGTTCGGTTCGAGTTGAAAGGGGGCGACGAAGAATCGCCGTACGAATGGCTAGCGCGGGCGTGGAAAGCATATATTTTGACTAGCCGGCTCGGTGACACGGTCTTTGGAGCTCTCAGCTTTAGCTGGCTAGCCCTCGAATCGGTGCTCGACGCACTCCAGGCGCTTGACGAGAACTTCCTCTCCAACGCGGGCATAGCGGTCGAGCCCTACAGCTCTATCCCTTCCAGCGGAGAAATCCCCGAGGGACCTAGCTCAGAGGCAGAGCTACAAGACTTCACATGGGAAAAGGCCGAAGTCGAGGTGGAGGACTCAGAAGGGGCGGCAACGGCTCAAGCGGGTGTGTATCCTCAAGATTTTTTCATATTGTCACTAATCCCATCAATCAGAAAATAACCGCACGTGGGGTCAAAACAGCACCAATTACCGCGGGGGCAGAGGCCGTGGCTACGGAAACGGAAACGGGAACGGAGATTGGCAAGGAAGCAATGGATACTCGAACGGAGGCGGATATCGTGGCCGAGGAGGTTCGAGAGGTTTCAGTTCGAACAATACGAGCCGCTCATCTAGCGGCGCTGGCAATGGCCCCGGGAATTATCGCTCCAATTCGAATCGTGGGCGGGGACAAGTGCGAGGCCGCACGCCTGGATGGACTGTGGTCGCGCCTGCTAATCCGAACTGAACAAGTGAGTAGCAGGCCAGTTATCGTCCGAGCAACCCCCTGTGGGGTACTACATATTTTCACGGATGAAAGCAAGCACTGTTCTGGATAGCTCTCCACCCGTAATAGCCCGACGCCGTGTTTCTTCGGAAACCGCCCTGGGCTGGGTGCGAATGATGCTGGATGACAGCATATAATTTGCAACCTGACCCTTTCTTCCACTCTCCATGACCCTATGTTGAAGAACGCTGACTAGTTTATTCCACAGCTTGCCAACTCGAAAGAAATTGCCTTTGATCGAAGTCGTCTGCCGAAATTAAACTTGCCGCTGAGCGACTACCTCGTGAAACCAATCATAAGAAATCCGCCTTGTAACTGAAACCATGAAACGTGTATTCTTGCTAGTAAACACAAGCCAATGCTGAATCTGTACGAATCGTAACCACCGGAACGAAAAACGGCATGTCATAAGGATTGTGTGCGAACCAGCGACAAATAAGATATGTTACACGCATGCAAGCGCAGAGCGGGAGTGAACGTCGAGATAGATCGAAAACAAAAACGTGACATGAATAAAAAAAAAACCCGACAGCAAAACGCGACAAGTATACAGATCATGAAGAGGACGACGCCAGTCTCGAAAACCTCCACGTGGACTTGGTTGCCCTAGGCGTGCTTGGTACATCGTCCTTGTCCTTGTCTTTTCCAGACTTCTTCTTGGACTTTTTCGCCTTGGAGTCGGCCCCATCGTCCCTCTCTTGCAGGGTATCCAACCCGTGCACGTACCCAGGTGTATCGAGCGACGTCCCGTGATCATCAGACGACGACATGGACACGGACGCCCGACTCGATTTCCTCCCCATTCCACCTCCAAACCCGCCCACGAGCCTCTGCTTGATACTTCGTAGGGGCGACTTCCAGCTCCCTCGAGCCTGGTGCGCGTGCTCGTCCACTTGCGCGACCCACTTTCGATGAAACATCTCCTGCAGGTAGTCGGGCTCGCGCCGGTCCATGGGTCCGAACGAGTCCTCGGGTCCAACGTCTGTCCCCCTTCGAGTCGGACTGGGACCAGATTGGTCTCGATGTGAGAAATGGGCAAACGTAGCCGCGAGACGGTTTTGTATCTCCTCGGCTGGAAGTGGAGGCGTTACCCGAGATGTGTCGACAAGTGTCACATGTGCAGTGGTATGGTCTGGAGAGGGAACGGGAGGCAGTTCGTACGAGTACGAAACGTTGCGCGGTCGGCTAGGAGGGAGAAGCGGCAAAGGCTTGTCTTTGAGTTTTCGGGGGAGACAGGGGTATTGGGCGAGTCGAACAAAGCAGAGAGTCGGGACTGGGAGCTCGGTGGGTCGTGTACCGAGAGTCGGGACTGGGTGGGCGTGCGGTTGGGAGAAGCAAAGAGAGAGGAGAGGCGAGAGGGAGTTGCTGGGCTTGCTGACGTTGCAATCGACGGTCGAGGTGGGCGCGTCGGCGTCTTGATAATAGGTTGGGGAACCGGCTCGGATCGTCTCGGACGCCGAACCGTGACATTAGGATGTCCAACGCCCATAGTGGCAGCCCGAGGCATCGTATCCCTCGCAACCATCGATGAACTGCCCCGTGTACCCTCCCATTCCCAGCCCCTCCGCTTTACAGCCTCTGCCACAGGTTTAGAGCCCAGTCGGCTCTTGGGAGCAGCCCGTGTTGGTCGACGACGGAGTGCAAACTCGTGTAATTGCTGCTTGGCGCGGCGACGCTGGTTAACAGCTTCGTTCTGGCTCGGACCCGAGAGACCAGTGCCGGAAATGGTGGAAGAACTCGCGCTCTTGGTCGACTGCTGAATTATCAATGGCTTGGGAATGACTGCGCCCAACCTTCGGGGCTGGACTGCGAGGTCGAGCCAGAAATAGGAGCATCCGCGTCGGGAGGCAAAAGACATGCGGAATTGGACAAGACGCGTAGCCGAGAGAGGGCGTACGTGAGCTGTGATATGCGCACTTTTTGCTGGTCGAGTTTCTGCAACATGCTGAGAAGGGCGCGGTCTTGTTCGAGATGTTCGAGCGCGAGCTGTTCGAATTTCTCAATCGGGACGCCTTGGTCAGCGACCTGTGCTGTGCTCATTGCGGCCTCGTTGGATGAACGCGCAGTGCTAGGCGGAGACGGAAGTTCGGTAGCCGACGTCATAGCGATGGTACGGATGACAGTTGGCCGATTTGCCCAAGCCGATGGGGAACAGTTTGAAGCGGGTTCCGCGTTCCCGTGACGAGGCTGTGGCAGTGTCAGGGACAGCGATGACGAAGATCGTTCGAGGGACATGGTGCTGCGGGTACTCCGTGGCGGCGTGGGAGGCTGGGAAAACACCGTCGAGTAGCGCGAGAAGGACAGATGTCGGCGGCTGGAAATGGTGTAGTCGTCGCCCTCCTCGTGGTCTACGCCAAAGAGCTCGTCGGACGAGGGATATGTATCAGCGTCGTCGTCTAGGTCTGCGCGGTGGTCGGGGTCGACAGGAAGATAGAGGGAGCTCGCAAAGGACGCTACGGATGTTTGTCGGTTGTGTGAATGGGCCATGGTTTGCTAAGCTGAGTGAGACGCCTGATATGAAATGTACAACATTCCTGAAACTCACTGCGGAAGAAAACTTGGCCGCCATGTTGGAGACAAGAGGGCCGTTGAGATTCGAGTTGAAGGGTGGTCTAGCAACCTGGCTGAGCGCATCAATTACAGGCCCAAACCGCTCTGATCGGGCTTATTGGGGAAGTGCACGTACTCGAATGAAGTCATATACCGGTCGTGATAGGAGTTCGGGCCGAGACCGTACAGACGAAGATCACCGGGCTAGGATTGCAAGTGAACGTGAGATAGTATGCAGAGAGGTGCTGCCCGAGTACCTCTCCAACGATAACGAGCGGTAATGGTTAGGGGCCGGTGGTGGGGGAGAACGAAGAGGGAAAAGACTAGCGCGGTTGCTCGGGCGCGACTTAATAAACGGATTAGACCCCCGAGACCCTTTTCTCTGGTTTCATCTGAATCGCGGAAATCCAACTGGGATTAAACCGTTTTTGATTTTACTGTCCTCGCTTCCAGGCATTCTAGACAAAACATGTCCAATGTCCAGACAGGGCGTTTCAACACCACTTTGTTGGCCATGTCTGGCGATGATGCCGGCGGTCAGCTTTGATGTTGCAAATTAGGTCCTGAGCAAAATGATCCGCCAACGACAGTGGTGCGCGACAACCGCCTTGACCACCATAGGTGGCACAATGTTCGTACGACGACAGAGCCGTTGTTGATTCATGTTGGATTGTATGCGCACAAGCACACCTAGGTGGCAATCATCTGTGAAAAAAATTCCCCAACAGGTACTACCCGCTCGCAAACGGGGACAGAATCTTCACACAGTACCAATATCGTAACTCTTATATTGGTGCACACATTCATCTGAATGTAAATATATCAGCGCCCAACTCGACCGCTGGTTCTATACATCATCTATAATCAGCGTTGATGGCGTCATAATTCCTAATCACATTCTACAGTAAGCAGTCTGCTGAGTGAGCACCTAAGTCCGCTGAGTGAGCAACTTCAACCTGAGCACTGCAGTATAAGTACATTGCTGTTATCCAGTGTTAATTCAGCGAACTGGCTTCCCAAACAATCCGTAGACTATCAAGCCTCCTCTCAAGCATGTCTTCCAACACTCCTCTGCTCTACACGGTCGGCACTCCCAACGGTAATACCTTTCTGTGAATGTGTTCGTGCCACCGCCCTGAGCACGTCTTTTCCCCTTTGTACAGGCCACAAACCGTCGATCCTCCTCGAGGAACTGAAAGCCGCCTACCCGGACTTCAAGTACGATTTCCAAGCGATCAGCTTTTCGGTGCGCATGATCTTGATCTATTCATCACGCCCACTCTGATTCCCATCTTTGTTTAGAAAAACGAACAAAAGGAACCATGGTTCCTGAAGGTGCGCTTAAACCTGAAGTGGCCCTGAATAATCGACGGACTCATACTTTTGTTTAGATTAATCCTAATGGCCGCATTCCTGCCCTCGTTGACCGCTCACGAGGCAACTTTGCCGTCTTCGAGTCGGCTGGGATCCTGTTATACCTCGCTCAGGTGAATTCCATCCCACCTGCGCTGCGAATTACCGATTACTGACACCCGCTCATAGCACTACGACAAGGACCACAAATTCAGCTACGACCCTGCTACCGAACCCGATCTCTACTCTGAGCAGCTTCAATGGATTTTCTTCACTGTAAGTCCATATTCCGTCATACATTTCATCGTCGTCATCGTTGCTCGCAGCATGGCGGAATTGGACCGATGCAGGGTCAGGCCAACCACTTTTACCGCTATGCGCCCGAGAAGATGTAGGTCCTTTTCTTGGCATCGAACATCGAGCCACGCTAACATTGTTCTAGCCCGTATGCAATTAATCGGTATCAAACGGAAACCAAGCGGCTCTATTCCGGTATTTATATTTTACTTCTATTCCTTGAACCTTGCATTGACGCCATGAACCTAGTCCTGAACGACCGTCTTGCTGGCCGGGATTATCTTGTTGGACCGGGCAAGGGAACCTACGGTCTCGCAGACATTAACGCGTACCCATGGGTGCGGGGCTGGAGCTGGGCGGGCATAGACGGCCTCGAACCGTTCCCTAACGTTGAGGTGGGTAAATGCGGTGCATATGTAGGCGAGAGATGATTTACCCGGTGTGATAGGCATGGTTGAAGCGTATCACCGAACGGGAGCAGGTTAAAAAGGGATTGGATGTGCCAGAGCCGCAAAAGAGTAAACCGTTGACAAAGGAGGAAGAGGAGAAGCAGGCTGAAGAAGCCCGCAAGTGGATTTTCTCCGAGCAGAAGTAGTACCATGTTAATGTAAAGTTGGTAAATGGGATACTGAGTGCGCATATAGTGGGACTGGGCACAAGAAAGCATAATTGCGGCATAGATATATTGATGTGCATATAAACAACGGGACAACACGACAGACAGAGTGAATCTAAAAGAATAAAACAAGAGTATGCAAAAATACAACAAAGTCCACAGGAGTCCACTAGTGTCAATCTCAGGCGAGCAAACAGGAATAAGCTAGACGCGTCCAGAATCTTAGTGACTCCACCCGGAAATCCCGACCGCGCTCATGGGAGGCATAAACCTCTCTCCGCCTCGCAAGTACACGTCCTGCCCACCCGCCACATCTTCTTCCCTTGGTTCGCCATGTAAATCAACCGCCTCGCGCCCAGAACTATCGTAACTTGAAAGCGAAAGCGTGGTCGCATGCGTTTCGTAATCCTCGTCATACTCGCTGTCGACGTAACCATAGCCGCCGAAATGCCCCGATTCAGTCATCACGAGCGTCGAGGGGTGGTTGCTACTGACCGTGTTGGTGTCAGCTGACGTTCCGGGAGCACTCATGCTCACACTGTGCCTGGTACTGTTTCCTCCACCTACGGTGGCCCGACGTGAATCCGAGTCGCTCGGTCGAGAGTTTTCGGAGCTTCCGTTGCCTGTTTGACGTGATCGAGAAGAGCTTTCGCTGATCGGCCCTCGGTGCGGATCGGTTGTCGTAGGGCTCGTTGTGCCGCCGTGGACTGATGCAACTTGGGAATCGGTGACCGCGTGAGGGCTATGGACATGCACAGTCTACAACTAATGGTAAGTATGCATTGTTACTGCGCGAGAATGACACTTACTCGGCCGAGGCTAAACCGCCGCAAGTCCCAGCTCAAATCAGGCGTTGCCCGGATGTTCGCCCATCGCTCTTCGGCAGCGGGTGGCTCATCACCAAGCTCGTTCAATAGGCCAAAGTTCCATGTCCGAGGGAGCCTCGTTAGTCCAGGCGGGAAAACAGGCGCAGGACTAGGTGGCGGGACAAGCGTGGGTGGGGGGAGATCGAGCAGGCTCTCCGGTGCGGGTGCGTCGAGAATATCGGAGTGGGCAGAGATACGGGGCTGAGGAACGTCGCGCGATAGCCGAGAAGCAGGGTCGATCTCGCTATCGCTCGAGCCACGGGTGCGGACAGGCAGTGGAGGGGTTATAGAGGTTGAAGGGGCAACGACGGGAGTGGACGTGGGTGTTTGAGACAGAGGCGAGGGTCGTTGAGGGACAGGCGGCGCGGGACCGCTGGCCGGACTGGCGCGACCGAGGAAGCCTAACCATGTTGAGACGGGGGTTCGGGGAGTAGCGGGTTGTGAAGGGGCGTCGTGGTACACGGTATTGCCAGATACGGAGGAGACGGGACGAGCGGGAGATTCGCTTGGCTGGCGAGTAACAAGGCGAACCATTCCGGGGTGACTCGTTGGCGGTTTGCTCTCGAGCGTAGGAGGATCTGACGCGGACGGACCGCCTTCGTCAGCTTCTGCAAGGAAGCCTTCCTCCGTTGGGGGAGACATCCAACCAGGATAGGAGTTCCGGGATGTTCGTGGAGCCGGAGAACCATTGGAGCCATTGCCTCGGGCGAACCTGCAATGGAGTTAGTAAACCTGCAGACGTTGGCTTGACGTTAAACCCACCAGCTGAACCTGCCAAGCAGGCCGATCCCGCTCCTTACGTTCCCTCGTTCCGCCGTCAAAAGCTGGGCGCTCTCATCGTGCTCCGATTCAGGGCTTTCGGGCCAAGTCAGTGTATCCCTCGCTGGGGGAGGAGTCGGGCCGCTTGGCTCAGGGGAATGACCTCTAGATGCTCTCGATGTGCGCGAACCTCCTTGCGAAGCGCCGGCGACGAATTGCGAGGCTGGACGTGACCAGTCTGTAACGCGAGACCTAGAACCGAGCGACGAAGGCGTAGGAACTACCAGGCGAGGAGGGAAGGAGCCACCGCTTGAAGAAGTAGCAAGTAGAGACTGCGATGGATCCGGGTAACGTGTGCCGAGACCAAGCATGCCAAGTTCAGAGCCCAACATAGCACCCTGTCCGTGTTGAGTTGGCGATTGTGCAGCAGGTACCGGTGCTTGCAAAGGTCGTGCTCCAAGGTCCGAGGCTCGTTTCACAACGCCGTTCGCACTGTCTCTGGGAAGCACGGGGCTCTCGTCCTGCGCAGCAGGGCGCTCGAACAAACTTGAGCGCTGAGATTCGTTGTGGCTACGCATGCTGCCAATTCCGGGACGACTGGATGAAGTGGGATGTGAGGGACTGGAGCTAACCGCGTTGCTGACAGCGGTAACAGTTCTCCTGCGAGACCTCGGAGGGGGCATGTCCGTGTATGCTACGCCAATCTCGTCTGATCCAGTTCGTCGTGATACCATGGACGGTGCACGGGACTCTCCAAGTCGTTGATACGAGACTCCACCAAAGCTTCGCTGTGTCATCAAGTGGGATCGGCCATTTCCGCTGCCTGGCACAACAATAAACGAGTCGTTTCCGAGCAGACTGTGACGTTCGCCAAATAGGTTCGGGACGGCATGGACCGAGTCGACGTCATCTGGTGGTGGGCCGGCGTAGAACTCGCTATCACCACGGGGGGGCTCACGGTCGCGGCGTGACTTGCGGCGGCGCCACAGGAGCGCGCCTATTAAACAACAAAGCAACACAGCCGCTACCGCGCCTAAGACGATCAAGGCGATTGCAATGGGTGGGAGCTTTGAACCGCCGCCTGGAGTGCCCGTTTGAGTCGGTGCTGTGGAAGCAGTCGTGCGGCGCGTGGATATGGATACACTCGCGAAGGATGTGGTCCTGGGTGTTGTAAAAGTTGAAGTTGAAATAAGAGAAGTGGAAGAGGTGGATGAAGCAAGTGATGTGGTCGGCGGACTAGTTGTCACTGGAGGCGGGGTGGATGTAGGAACTGCGGTGGTCGCTGAAGGGGCCGGGGACGTGAGACCTCCGTATGTCCATACACCGTCTGTTCCAAGGGGGATCTGTTCAGGAGGGCTCAGTATTTGACCATGAAATCGCCGGCTGAACGTACGCTGGGACCATAGTACGTCAGAGGAAAACGCAAAATGGTATAACTAGTTCCGGACGGCCCCACAATTGGCGAATAGCTGAGCCAAGTTGGAAGAGGCTGTGCCGTGTTGGTGACAATCTGGCGAGCGTTCATGTTTGGTGCTATTATGGTTTGTCGAGCTTGCTGGATCGTTGTTGAGTGTCGAGTTGTCGTAAGGTCGAGTTGTCGGTAGTCGGTGTCGTAAATGTCGATGTTGTCGAGTTGTCGGATTGTCGAGTTGTCGTTAGTCGTATGCTGATGTCGTACCTCTGTGTGTCGGGTTGTGTCGATTCTGTTGTTGCCGAGTCGGATAGCAGTGGAATCTGAGCGGGACTAATTTCAGCACTTGTTCAGTCGCGCGGGAGTAAAATTAGCGGACTTGATAATCAAAGTTTTTGAGGCTCGACTATCAAAGCGAGTGGATTTTAACGTTATCGGGTGCGCGTGAAGCAAACTTCTGCGCGGGAGGGATAGAGGATAGAGGGAGGGGAGAAGCAAAGGACCGTGTCCGAACAGGGTCCGCGCCTATACCCCGTCAGTCACGTGTCAAATAAACACAATTCATTCACGCAGCCGAAACGTGTTTTCTAATTGCCGTGGGCATAGGTTCCTACTAGGTTCCTAAGGCTTTATCGGGGGTTAGGTCATGGTTACGGCGATTGAGAATGTGCGAGAATAATGACCGGAGACTATTGGGTGACTGCCGACTTCGCCGGTTGTGCGCTTGAAGTATGTGCTCATTTCCGTTGTGCTGCCGAGATATGTCAATGCGTGCTTGGGGGTGAATGAGCGACTGGATGAAGGACAAGGTGTAATGTAAGTCACTGACTAGGAGGGTGGGGTTCATCCGTTTATAGGCAACCTATCCATCGAGTGGAGCAACAAAGTGAATTGTGTTCTTCGAGTACGCTATGCACGACAGGCGTTACAATATATGGTAGTTATGTGATGTAGAAATATACTAACAATGGGGAGCACACACGAGAAGCGACGCATACACCACGGTTCGTCACTTGGCCTGGTTGGCTAGACGCTGTCTCTCTGCCGCTTCAATAGTCGCCCTCTGTCGCTCGGCGAGTACTCGTTGCTTGTTGAAGTATGCCAGCTGTTCGAATGGTGTAAGACCAGGTTATTGGTGTGACCCAGACACTCACCCAACTCCCGGGGCAATTTTTCTCATATGTTTTGTTCTCCGACGAACAGGCACTTCCCTCCTTTCCAGGGATAATCACATTGCTCTTGTCTAGACAGCTGAAATATGCATCGCGAGACTCCCAGCAGCGCTTTCGTTCCTCTCGGTTGAGTAATGCAGACATGGTAGCTCGAGGGAAGGAGGCAAGAAGTCACGTGGACGCAGATCACTCTTGAGTGACGACGATGAGCTTCTCTCATCCGCTTTCAAGCGATCCTCCTCCCACACGTCGTCGAACTGCGACAACTGCGCATGCTGGCCTGCTGCAAACTACTTTACGCTTAAACATGCCTCTGACGAACGTGTAACACGACACGCTCCTGCCACACTCCTCGTGTCTCCTCCAGCAGACGTTGACGTACATATCGAGCAAGATAAGAGCCAAGATCCCACTCCCCACACAGCTGTTCCTCTAGACACAGGAAACGCCACCCCAATACCTAGAACTCCTGTCTTATCACTTGTGGACGACGACGACGACTCTGCAAATCACCTAGTACTGTCTACTCGGTGGCATACCTTATCGGACCAGGAGATACAATCTAGCATTGCAAACATTTCCTCTGTCCAGTCACCTTCCGAGGAGTCGAAACATCCTTATCATGAGACAATTAGAATACTCTCGGCCGCTTGTGAGAGGTTAGTAAAGCAGGCTGCATCTTTGGAACGTGCAAGAAGGTCGCTGCAGCAACAAGAGGCACGGCGTAAGCGAGCTGCGGAACAAGCAGTTAAAGAACTCAAGCCGGGTCAACGGGATACTGGTCAATTGATATTACAAGCTATCTATGGTTTTGAACCAACAGAAACCTTGAAGGTTAATTCATCACACGCCGCCAAGTCTCCTAATGTAAGTCCAAGGGACGTTCGCTATCGACCAAGCGACTGAAATTTTCTAGACACTGCCGAAATCACTCTCCGAAGCCATGGAAGAAGTATGGACGCCTCCCGCAAGAGAAACTGCTACTCTGAAACCGGCGCAACCACTGGACATTCCGCCTTCTGATGCGAAGTCGTCCCGTAGTCGTGCTTCGAGTTTCACACCAGGGAGCTCTATTACCAGTCATAGCGCGCGCAGTGAAAAAGCGGGAGCCAGCAAAACATTCTTGGGTGGCTGGTTTGGACGTCCTGCTTCTCGAGCCTCGGCTACTCCAGAACAGGAGGACCAAAATGAGGATGTGGATGGTGACGCGGATATTGTCTCGGTAACATCTGCGAGCGCTCCTGGAAGCACTACTGCCAAAGTGGTCTCTGGCGTTTTGCGAAAAGGGCGGAATGTACTCAATGCCTTTGCGATCGCGCCGGCCCCTCCACGCGCCGAGACACCCCAGAAACCAAACGAGGATTTGCCCGAACCAGATGCTTCCTTTTCCTACACTAGTTCTCCTGCGTCTAGAATTATGGCTTTGCCGTTTCAAGCCCCTCTACTCTCTCCAGTTCTTCCAGCAGTAGCTACCCTCTCTACCAAAGCACCCTCGATTGCAGCATTCTCTTTAGATTCTAGTGAACAAGACCCCAGAGCGTCGATGAGCGAACAACCACTGCCGGTTCATCCCGCAGAATACCTTAAACAAAACGGACATCCCGCTCATCTGCGTGCCATCGTCCTAGCCACTAGAGTTATGACCACCGATCCGCGAAGTATATTAGTAGATACTGGGGAGGAAATCGGCGAGCTCGTAGGGAAAGGTGCCATGGCGCTCGTTGAGGGTGCCAAACAGCAGGATATCGTTGCCCACGAACCCGGCGGTGCTTTAGAGAGGAAACGTAGTAGAAGTAGACCGCGACGACCAAGCACACCGGGTATTGCTCTGGGAGACGCAGGCAAGGGAGATTTAGATGAGGATTCCGACAGGTCATTTTCCACATTTGGGAGGGCGCAAGGCGCGACTGCAAGTTTGGGCCGGGCTCTAGCTATACAGGAAACCAAAACTAGCGTCAAGCCGAGCAGCGGTGGTGTTGGCGCCAAGTTCAGGAACTTAGCTCCCATGGCTGTCGCCGCACTCGGAACTCCAATCTTCTCCGCCTTTCCTCGATCTGCTCGGTCCGGTGTTAGCCCTTCTTCGGCCATACCTACAACCGGCTTACCTTCAACCAACGCAAATGCAAACCCTGTTGCTGGACCAGCCACTCAGCCCGCCGGTCCCGCCGCTGGTGCTGGAGGTACAAAAAAGGCCAGGGGAACAGTGGAGCTCAACTCGATTGTGCCGTTCCAGCTCCAGCCCCCTACACAGTTCCTTTCTCGCGCGTACACATCCTCTCGCCTCACTTCTCCTTCATTCAGACTTCAGCTCGCCTCTCGGTTCACAACTGGGGATGCTCCTGAAGACGATGAGGAGGCTGGGAAGCGAAGGCAGGCGCAGAGACTGGGCATGACGGATCGCTACGGATTCATATATGGCGTCAACGCGTACGACGTGCGACTTTTACAACGTGCGAGAGAGGCGAGCAGTTCGGCTCCTGCCTGTTTGACGGGAATGAAGGTCCAAGAGCGCGAGGACGAGAGGGAGGAAACGGGGATTAAGGTTACTCTGTCACCGGAACGAGCTGGAACTCCACTTGAGGGCGGCGAGCCAGATGCGAGTATGACAAGTAGCGGCTTCTTGGATGACAATGCCCCTACCAAATCGAGTGCTTCGTCGGGCAAATCTAGACCCGGGAGCACGAAACGGTCTCCAACCATGAACACCCTCCCACGGGCAGCGCCCACCGTTACTGCTGACACGACTCCAGCCACAGCCACAGCGACGACGAATGCGGCCACATCTATTGCTGCCCTATCTACTACATTGTCTTCCTCTACTATTGGTGCATTGCTTGACCAGCTCAGGACACTGCATGACGAACAACAAGCTGCACAGAAGACAGAATGGGACACGTTTTTGAAGAAGAGGCGGCAAGGCGGGAATTTGCTTTCATTTATGGGAGGTGGGGATGAAGAAGGTGAGAGTGACGAGGAGAGAGAATGGGGGTCGATTATTGTCGGAGTCGGTCGGATGGACGGTGCAAGTGCAAAGGAGTTTGCAAGACTCGTGAGGGGAGGTGTGCCTCTGGTATACCGAGACAAAGTGGTAAGCCTGGTTACCAATAAATGCTCGGCTCTGACAGCGCGGTTTCAGTGGAGTGAATGCGCTGGTGCAACCGAGATGCGCGAGCCTGGCGTATTTCAGGATTTGTTGAAGAGCAACGAAGGAAAGGATAACCCTGCCTTGAAGGAGATCGAGAAGGATGTAGTTAGGACTATGCCGTTGAATATGTTCTTCGGAGGGGATGGAGTCGGGGTAGCCAAACTTCGTCGAGTCCTCCAAGCATATAGCTGGTGGGTTTGATTGATGTGGAGTGAGGTGCGAACTGATCGAAGCGGTAATTAGGCGCAATCCTGAAGTTGGATACTGTCAGGTATGTTTAACTCCGTCATAGCTGAGCATCGGCTAACCGAGATGAACTACTAGGGGATGAACTTGATCGCATCTACCCTCCTCTTAATATTCTCAGATGAAGAAGACGCCTTCTGGGTTCTCGTGTGCATAATCGAGAAGCTATTACCGCCCGAGTTTTTCTCCGGCTCCCTCATCGACTCGCGGGCGTGCCCTCTGGTGTTGCTGGACTACGTCGAGATGCACCACCCAAAAGTATACACACACTTGCTTGACATGGGGGTAGACCTTCCAGCGATTTGCTTCTCTTGGTTTTTATCAATGTACACAGATTGTTTGCCTGTCGAGGTGAGTTCATGTCCTGTTGAACCCATCCCTTTATTGACAAATTGCGATACAGACGCTCTTCCGGGTATGGGACCTGATTTTTGCCGATGGATTGGATGCCTTATTCCGCATCGGCTTGGCGATCATTCGAATAAACGAGCCCGAGCTACTCACATGCGACTCGGCACCAACAGTATACCAATACCTCGAGGGTATGACGGCACGCATGTGGCAAGCGGACAAGCTTATGAAAGTGGGTCGGAATTCTTTACCCCTAAACCGCACCGGCGCTACCTCGTTTGAGTTTGATTGTTGATGCTTACACTCGGCGCGTTCGACAGGTCGAGTCTGAAATCAAGAGCCTGATGGCACATGAAGACCTCGTTCGACGACGGGATTCACACGTTGCAATGCTTCAGAGTCTTGCATAATTGGTTGCTGTCGTTCCATCTATTAGCATTTTGGGTACAAGCTTTTTGCATGTGTCCAGCGGAGATCTGGGGATTTAGCCGATAATGACATCATTCTATGCATCGCCTGCCGGCTTGGCCCAACGCTATGCGAGAATGAAATAGATCAAACATGGTCGTCACATGTACAATGATATATGGAATGAGAATCCACAATGCCGTGAGCATAAATTTATGGGGTATATAGGCACAACCCCTCTTTTTCAATTCTTTATAAACGGTATCTGGGGATCACTTAGTTAATTCGTCTACCTGCAGTTTGCATTTTTGGTCTGAAGAAAGCAGAGAACTAGCTGCACTTTACTGAAATCCAGAATCCGGAAGTGCTTAGTGGTGCCACTCCTAAACTCGGAGCCGTCGCAACACACCGAATCCTTAATTGTCGGTTCACTGCTCATACAATCCCTCCAATCTTTCCAGGAAACCCCATCCTTTTTACCCCCCCCCTTTATATCCCTTGTCGTTCCTTGTTCGTCTACTCTGAAAAATGTCGAACTCTGGGGACTTTGAGAAGAAAGTTGTGTCCAACACCGGCTCAGAGCTCGATGTGGTGTCGGTGGATCGTCAGACTGAAGAAAGCTACGCTGATAGGATATATGACCTAAAGAGCGAACTCGGTAAGCAGTTCTTTTATTGCCTGTCGGTCTTTGTCTGCAAGCTGACCACCGTTCCTGGACGGCTAGTAAATGAATGCTTTCAGAATGAGTAAGCATATTCATTAGTGCTCTTCTTAGCATTGAACCTCACGAAAGATACGTGCAGAATTGGCATGGGCAGGTACCAATGGGAGCTCTTTCTCCTGTCTGGCTTTGGCTGGATGGCGGACAGTAAGCGGGCTACATTTGAACTGGAACCGGTTGGCTCACGCTGCTGGTAGATATCTGGCTGCAAGGCGTTGCGATCATCCTTCCTGCAATCGAGAGAGAGATGCAGCCGGTGAGACCTTAGGATCTATCCACGATTGTATAGGATAACATGTGACTTGTTTTGTATTTGGTTTAGGACCATATCGCATTCGCAACGCTCTCACTCTACGTTGGCCTTATCGTAGGTGCCACAACCTGGGTAAGCTTGCGGTCGAACATCGTCATGAACAAAACACTTACCGAGGTTACAGGGAGTTCTCGCTGACATCATCGGCCGTCGGCTCTCGTGGAATGTAAGCTCTTTCAGTACTGCAGTGGCCGAGTGAACTTGGACGTGGCGCTAACCTAACCATCTTTTACGCTATTTTAGACTACGTTGTTCTTGTCTGGCGTTTTCGGGATTGCTGCCGGAAGTTCTCCCAATTTCGTCACGTTGGGTTCACTGGTTGCATGCGTTGGTGAGCTCCAACCTTTTTAACATTCTAATGTATGCTTATATTTGGAGTCAAATAGGCTTTGGTATTGGTGGAAAGTGAGCCCCAGAGACCAGGAATTGCATGAAATCGTACTTATAATGTCTCCCAGTCTGCCAGTCGATGGTGCACTTTTCTTGGAGTTCATTCCCGGATCACATCAATGGCTCCTAACTTTATTGTCCGCCTGGTGGTCACTCGGCCAACTTACTGCATCACTTATAGCCTGGGGATTCATTTCCCGTTACTCATGCAGCTCTGATGCTACTCAACCATGTCCTAGGAGTGAAAACCCCGCATGGCGTTATACTTTGTAAGTTCAGCCTTCTTTTTAACGCATGTTTATTGACTCGCTACCAAAGCTACACTTTAGGGTCAATGACGTTCCTAATGTTTTTGGCACGCTATGCTATCTTCAGTCTCCAAGAGTCACCCAAATATTTGCTTGCCAAAGGTCGCGATCAGGAAGCGATTGAAGTGCGTCGAGTGCGCTCTGACTTGCCTATCATTAGCAAACTTGACCTGTCCCTAACGTAATAGGTGCTCCAAT
This sequence comes from Ceratobasidium sp. AG-K, assembly GCA_037039685.1. Lineage (NCBI taxonomy): Eukaryota > Fungi > Basidiomycota > Agaricomycetes > Cantharellales > Ceratobasidiaceae > Ceratobasidium > Ceratobasidium sp. AG-K. Next base: position 1,735,559 of record JAWNGF010000002.1, read on the forward strand.
ATGTAGCTAAGCGAAACGGACGTACGATCAGCCTGACGGTAGAGCAATTCCAAGCCATCAACAGGCGGAATGGAAGCGAAGAACAGTTCATTGCGAAGCGTACAGCGACCGGAATGCTTATCCACGCCTTCAAGTCATTCGAACTCTCACACGTCAAGGTGATTGCATCTTCGTGGCATTTTAGTCGTCTATAGTCTCATCACTGCTTATATTTAGCCTCTATTTGCCACTCCGACGCTAGCACTTAACACGTATGGTTTACGAGACGAATCTCCTCGCTTATCATGTATGCTAATACTCTGAAATTCTAGGTCGTTGACTATCGCTTGTTGGGCACTGATTGGGCTGGCCTACCCCCTCTATAACGCATTTCTACCCATCTACCTAAACCAGCGGTCGGTCTCCCAAGGTTCAGGCACTATAGACGAGACGTATCGGAACTATAGCATTGTGTCCGTGCTGTAAGTGAATCGAACCAACACATTCTACGGTTAGTACTAAAATCATAAATTCTTAGTGGGATTCCAGGTTCCATCATTGCAGTAAGTAAAACTCGCGCATGTATTCGTACACCGACGCTTTATTCATCCTTTTGCTAGTGCATCATGGTTGACTGGACCCGTGGAAGCGGAAAATGGTCTATTGGAGGCCGAAAGTTCGCTATGGCAATCTCGACCTGCTTGACTGGCATCTTCCTGTTCCTGTTCACCCAAGCTACCGTTAGTCTTTTCCTCCTTGCTTACAGGGGCTAGTTAATCACCCACCGACCCTGATAGAACCAAGCAGGTGTCCTTGGCTTCAATTGCATTAGCACATTGACACAGAATGCTATGTACGGAGTGGTAAGTTGGCTATCCGACTCACTCTAAACTCGCCACTTAAGCATATTTACATTGGTAGTTGTATGCGTACACCCCCGAAGTGTTTCCTGCCCCTCACCGAGGCACCGGAGACGCTATTTGCTCAGCGATCAACCGCATTACGGGGCTAATGGCTCCCATTAGTTAGTGTGAACACCGATGATGATAACTTGAAGGACTAACGCGCTAATATTTAGTTGCAACCTATGGCGACTTGACAACAAATGCACCTCTCTTCGTCGCGGCGTCGCTTTTTATCGTAACTTCAGTATTAATGTTATTCTTACCTATTGAGGTAAGCAGATAACTACATATTTGGTAGATTCTAAATGCTAACCTGCTGCTCTAAGACTGCCGGAAAAGCTGCCATATGACCTGACTTATGTACTCATGATCATACATGCTACGTGAATCAACTAAAAATCTGAAAAATATCTGTGCCCTTATATCTCAACAAAACTCGGGTCAATGTTGGCTCTACCGACGGGAACGAACCCGAGTCTAGGCATCGCCATGTGCAAGGCAGAAATACTAAGTGGCACTAGTATTTAGCAATCTAATTTTGGTATTTGTATAAGATAGCGATACAGTAACGTAGGATAAAGAAGAAAGTCCAACTTGTTACCAAAAAAATAACCATGAGAGTGCATCCAAAACCCAAGATAAATATAGATACTGTGGTAGATCAAGATTGGTACTTGCCAATCAGCTCTTTGAGCCGTGCCTGTCCGACAGCCACGCCCTCGGTTGGTTGGCTGGCCCGGCGTACGAGTGTGTCATCGGATTGAGATTCTGGAATAGCTGGTGCGAAACTTGTCATGCGAGTGCGTACTCCTGGACCGACAACCGGCCGGGCGAGTGATGCCGTAGAAGACAAAACCGGAACCGCTTGTGTTGCGTGAACCATGGCCGGAACCGAGGTAGATTTCATCATCCCAGTACCCGGCGCGAGCGAGGATACGGGAGCTCCTTCCCCGGTCTGGGAAAGGAATTGGTCACTAGAGGTTCCATTCCTACAGGAGCCGTGTATCTTTTCGTCAGCGGCTGAGGTTTACTTTCAACGGGTGCGGTCGCGTCGTGAGCACCGTTCTGCCAAAGAGATGTGATGGCCGTTACTTGCCCGCCTTTCCCCCCTCGCGCGGACCGCAGATCGTACTTGTTCAGTAGCTCCGAATCAGTAGGCAGAAGGGCAGCCGCAGGCTTTGAGGAAACCGGCCTTGGTCGAGGGTGTTTCAGTTGAGGGTCATACGCCGCCCGGGGCTGCTGGTCTCGTGCAAGTAGTTCTGCCTGTCAGGAAATAAGTCTCGACCGGATGTCTGCGTTCTGCAGAACCTACCATGGTGGGCTCTTCGTGCGTGGGTTGCTGAATATCCCAGTAGGACTGGGGCGGACCCACGTTGTTAGGCAACCGTATTGCCCTGGTGGGTGGAGGGGCTTGAGGATTATGATCAGAACCCATCCACATTGGCACGCGCGAAATAGCCTCGCGCTTCAGCCTGAACAACTCGGCCTCCCGGAGGGCTGCTTCTGCACGCTCCCGAGCATCTCTTCCCGGAAGTACTACGGGGACCTCGAAGCCAGAGCTTGTGATGGGAATCAAGGACCTTGCAGTCGGAACAGTTGGCGGAACCGGATTCGCCGTAAACACGGGTGAGGACATCCTGCGAGGCGGCGAACGTGTGCGAGTAGGGGTGTCCCGGGTAACCTCAGCCACAGGGGCAACGTGAGCCCTGGGACTAGCTTCCATTGGCGACTGAACCTGTCTCGGTGCTTGCCCTATATGCGCTGGTACTACTTGAGGAGAGGATGCTGTTACCTGAGTCGTGTTTGATTGATGCGGGCGCAATACATTTCGAGTGTTCTGGGTCGGTTGTGGTTTAGGAGGTGGGCTGCTACTTTTGGACACGGCCAAAGATTCAAAATACTTGGCCCGTTGAGCTGCTTGTGATTCGCCCTGAGTCCTCGGCGGGTCTACGAGTCCTGGCCGTTCCTTAGCTACCGTCTCGTTTGCCTTGGGTACGGTAGGCAGAGATGCAACCTTTTGAGGGTTTCGTTGTGGACTAGGATTCCGACGCACGGGAGAGCGAGCCTGTGGTTGAACTGGTACGGAAACTTCCTTCCGTTCAGGAGCGACGGGATTGTCGTCGGGGCGAGGGAAAGAGGGAGTCCTCGGCGCGGGTGTCGTCCTTGGTGTAAACTTCTCTTTGGTCGGAGAACGGGGCGCAGGTGAAGAAATAGCGGGGGTGGGACGCGTTGGCTGAACCAAAGGATCCGCAGCCTGTGTGACGCGAGGTTCGAATTTGGATGGCGATGCTGGTCTGGACGTCGAGATAGGCCTTAGATTAGCTCGGTAGTTCATCAAAACGTCCTTGGGCGCAGATGGTTGTGCTGGCGATGGGCTAGAAACAGGCGGATCGGTGAGCTGATACCGCGTTGGCGGTTTGGAGACCGGGCGGTCAGAGAGCTGGTATCGCTGGACATGCTTGGGAACAGCTGGTACTGCGGCAGAGCTCGACGGTGGCAAACGGGATTCCGGGCCGGGACGTGGAGGCATGTGTATGGTCTCGGGAGGGCTCGCACGCGTGGGTTCGGCAGCGATGGGCGCACCCGTTGGCAACGCTGGAGATGGAGAGTCATAGACAGGAGATTGGGTCGAGCGTTGAACTGGGGGGTTGGCTACCGGAGCAGAAGTAAGAACTGGTGCAGGAGCGGGGGTCGGTGTAGGAGTCACAGCTGGGGACCGCCTTGGTGTCTGGGCGGGAGTGTGAGCAGGCGGCGGAGGAAGCTGGACAATCGTCGCCGAGGAGCCTGGCAGCTTGGGCTCAGAAGAAGTCTTAGGTGCTGGACCATCCCTAAGCTCGTATCGAACCGGGGGCTTCGCCTCGACAGCGGGAGAAGGTGTGTGCTGGGAGGGTGGACGAGAGCTTGGACGTGGCTCGGGGCCGATCGTCGTTGTCTCTTGCTCGCGCTCGCGCTCGCGCAGGGGAGACACAGGACTGTCTGTTAGCTCGTACCGAACGAGTGGTTTAATTTCGGCTAATGGAGGCTTGGAAGCGCGTGGAGAAGAGGGGTAAGAATGTGTGGGTGGTATCACCGGCTGGTCTTCGTGCTCGTCGATCGAAGGCACAGGTTTTCGGACGACAACCGGCTTGGGTTTGACAAAACTAGCGGGTGGAAGCTTGGGCACCGTAAACGCTGGTAGTGCGGGTTTCATTTTCGCCAAGGCAAAGGATTTCAGCTTGCCAATCCGGGCAATCTCTCCCCAGTCGATCGTCTTGGGCGGCCCCTCTTTGGGAGAGGGTGCAGGCTTTTCAGATATCTGCGCGGGTTTGCGGAGTGGAGACACCACTGCAGGACTAGGACTCTCAAATTTAGCAGTCAACCGTCGCTCTAATGCAGTTAAGCCAGTTGACATGGGCTCCAGAGGTTTGGCTGCCAAAACCGGCGTCTCCTGAGGTCTAGGTGTTCCCGCGGTGGCACTGGGCTGTGGCCTTGGTGGAGAAGCTTGGTCCTCTTTTGGTCTCATCGAGGGGGTCGAGGGGGAGGGTGGTGCATTTTGCAACTCCTTTCGCGGTGAAACTGGTGGATTAGGCAATGTTCTTTTCGCGCCCTGTTGCCTGGGAGGTGTGGTGTGTGGGGACATAGATCTGTCCACAGGCTTTCTGCGAGGTGAGGCAGGTGGCTCATTCCGACGAGGAGGCTCCGACGATTGTGGTGCGCTGTGAATGCTGGCTCTCTCCGTGTCTTCAGCCACTACTCGTTCTAAATCCTGTGCCTTGGGGGTTTCAGCCCTTGTATCTGCGCTGCCACTATGGTTCACAGATTCAACGAGGGGTGAATGCCCCGGTTCAAGGCCCAACATCTCCTTTTCCACGTCCGCGACTCGCGGTGGACGTTCCACAGGAGCGGGGCGAACTCGAGGTCCAGGGAACCGACGCCCAGTGGGGGACACGGAGCGAGTTCGAGACGACATCCGCAAGTGCTCCGAGATGCGTAATGCTCGGGTTCCCTTACCCTCGACTGAATCAGGCACTTCGGATGGTGCTTGAATTCGACCAGCCGCGGGAGAGAGCGGAGCATTAGCAGGGGGAAAGTCGACTCCGACTTGATGAACTTGAGGCTCTGCGCTAGTTGGCCGAGGAGGGAGGGGTGGAAGGCTTCGAGCAGGACTTCGAGTGGGGCTTTGAGCAGGCAAGCCATCAATTCGAGTATGCTGCGAGCCAAATTGAGGCATTGATTGGCTGGGGGGTAGTTGGAGAGCTCGAGGGCCATGAGGAGTGCCTGGCAAAGTCGGCGACACTGATTGTTGCGGTGCATACATGTGGCTCTGTGGAGCCGGAGTTTGACCATGGAATTGGTTCGGTGGGGGATGCGAAAGGACCGGCGACATACAGGGCGCAGGCGGCAGAGGACACATAGGAGGCGCGGGTGACGACGGTAGCATCGGCGACATTGGTGGTATAGGTGACATCGGCAGAATAGGGGTCATCGGAAAGCCCGGAGACATCGGTGGAGCAGGGAAATAATTCAAGATATTGGGAGGTTGTGGAGATGCCGGTGGAAAGTAGATTTGGGTATACGGTAAGCTAGGAGATGCTGGAGGAAAGGGCGAGTGACCCGTGTGGTACGGTAGCACGGGGGACTGAGGAGGCAAGAATGGAGATCGCGAGGGCTCGTAAAGCGATTGAGGGGAACTCGATCTGAAAACCGCATCCTGATTCGGTGGGCCCAGGCCTTGAGCTGGCTCGGGGGCCAATGCGACAGGATGGCAAATCACGACGGGAAGGTTCAATACTAGGTCCTTGCTGCTTGGAGTGATCAAACGGCGAACGTGGCACGATTTCTAGTAACTACTTACGCCCCGACGCCCATGCATAATCTCACGTTAATAGAGGCCCGAATGTCAAAAAGAGCTGGTATCGTTTTATCCGAGCCACTCTCCCCGCTCTCGCGCGACCCCCCTACGACTGAGTCAGACTTCAGAATACTCTAAAGATGACAGTACGAACCTTTGACCGTCCTTGCAGTTCTGGGGACGTTGATGACCAGCTTCGCCACGCCTTCTAAACCAGGAGGGCAACAATATTCCGGACTGTGGAATGCAGCGGTAACTAAAGTATCAGATAGTACAAGATTGGCGTGTTGCGGTGGTGGATTGTCTAGGTGCAAAACGCGTTGAAATGTGAGATTCACCCCTGTGGTCTGGGCAAAAAATGAGTTAATTCATCGTTCGAGAACACTAACACTAACCTTTCGCGATGAATGATTTTTTACGTGGAGCTCAATGCAGCAGGTCTGCCCCGCAATAACAGCGCCACCCAGAACCTTTCCCTGTACCCAAATTTTGCCGCTTTCTCCCACCACTGTCCCGGCTGACTCGACCTCTTGCATCGCGCTTTCTACAACATGGATATCTTGACTATCGGTAACTAGTCGTCTCTCCCCTTTCCAAGCAACGGACGCACTGGCCCGGACTTCGTAACGGATCCGAGCAAGTCCAGATCCAAAATCAACAGAGGCCGGAGACGTCAAAGGCAACGGGAAACGAAAAAAGAATGTCGTTATGCCTTTGCGAGCAGGATAGTGATGTGGTGGAAATCGACCCGTCCCATCCTCGGGCAGAACAGCATTTGATGGTGGAAGGGATGGTCCTTGAAACATTCTACGAGTGTGAATGAAAGTAGAAGTGGCCGCATGATCTCGCGAGTTGAGTTCTGCATTCTTGGTAGGTCAACTCGCCACGATCCTAGACAATGAACCGCACCTTGAAAGGCCATGAGCTCAACCATGATTGTTCCCAAACCGAGTCCCTTTTCCGCTCGACATTCAACGTCAATTTTTCCAGCAACTTCCGAGCCGGCGACATAGACAGGAGACGCAACATGGGCAGTTACCCGTAGCTTAGCGTGGTGAGGACCAGCATTCATTAGCTCCTGTCGGTTGGGCTGGGTTGCCGGCATGTCTCGAAAGCAAAACGAAGGAGCGAAAGGGCCGGCCTGTTGAGGTGATAGTGCGGTGCCTGCCAGACCCAGGCGTTGCAGATGAAGAGCTAAATGACGTTGACTCCAGAATTTAGTATTAGCCCCTGTCGAACAGTCTGGACACGCGCACACGTGATCGGACTACACCAACGAAGCGAGAGGCCGTCACTTTCACATTTCTCCATGATGTTGTAGGAGTCAGATAGCAAGCCCAGTACAAACAAACAATTCAAGGCAAATCCCGTTATATTTAACGCATGCGCCTTGAACAACTATTTTTTTTTCGATTACGATCACAACTGGGGGGAACAATACCACGTTGTAGCAGCGTTGAAAGGTCAAGGTCAACCACCGTCAAATCAACGATTTACCCAGAGTACGTACATCACCCCCGCGCCGAATATCGGCTTATGTTTATTTTTTAAAACAATCGGTCAGCGGGGGGCCCGGGGTTGACCGGGACCAACGTAGGGATATTCAATGTCGCCCCTGCCAGCTTGGAAATAGCGACCCGTCCTGAGTTGCATATGAAGATCCAATAGCCGGTATTGCCCAACGCTTTTTGATCCTGGCTACATAGTCGATGGTTATAAGCATACAATCGCATAGGGTCGATTGTACGCAACTCACCAGCGGCGGGTGTAGAATCTGAGAAACCTCACATTCTAGGAGGTGCTCGCCCTGCCAGTACCCGACGTGCTCTCCCACTATAGGATGTTTTATAATCTAAATTTAACTAACGTTAGCATTGCCTTCTCAGTTTATTAACAATAGTATGAATGTATCGAACAATCTGTGCAACGCCTTTGCTCTCCTCGGTACGGCCGCGTGAACGAGGGTCCGCATCACCGATGCTGCTGTCGGTGCTACTAGTTGGGCTAACTGGTAGTGGCATTAGTGTACGCTTGTATCACTATCACTGGGTGAGATATATTGTAGAGGTTCCAATTGGGAGGGCGAGCATCCCAATCCCAATCTTATAGCACGCTGGCACTACACTGATTCGTGGCACATTCCCATCCACAAGCCTCAGCTAAGCGTCCCTAAGATAGGGCATCATCGGTCTTGATGGCAAAGGCACGATGTCTGCTTATAGCACGAAAATAGCGTCGAAGAAAAAACTCTTGTTGGTGCTTCAGCCGAAAGTTGGGATCGACTTCCATGATGGGTAAACTCGAGGAAGTAATCTAATTGAGCTATATGCACGAATCCTTGACCGACAAGGTATGTCTGGATACGAAAGGTCAGGGGGAGAATAAACCAATCGTCTTTTAACTTCCTGCTGAGTATATGCGCACCCAATTCCTGGGCGGCCCGTACACCGGGACCTGGAATCCATAACAGCACCTGCCACGTTGGTATCAAGGGAAGGCAAACCATGTATGAGCGACATAATAAATAGGATCGTCCCTGTTCGAGGGACGGCGTGCCCTAGCTCCCACATCCTTCCTTAGCTTTGATTGCAAATAAAAACCGAACTACTTGTTATACAAGCATATGTACACACGCCTTGACAACGAGAACAAGAACCCAACCTGCAGATTCTGGTTGCACTACACACTAAATCACTAGTAGTTTCGTTATTATCAGAACCTTCGCCTGAATCAGTGGTGGGGTGTTTCAGGCTTGGAGTATGGGAATTCAATGTCGTCACCGCGGGCTCGGAAAGGAGAACGTGTAATCTTGAAGTCAAGATCCAATAGCATATACATCCCATTACTTATTGACCCGAGCTATTACAAATCCACCGCTCAGTATGTTGATGAAACCTAACTGTAACACGCGACCTACTGGTTTTTGCAAGATTTCACTGACTTCACATAGTATAGTCTCAGCACCACTCAGATACCCAACTTTGTCCCCAACGTTAGGAAAGTACTCCTGAAGAGCGGTATCAGAGCCCGAGTTACTCCCACAACGCATGGTCAGTGTAAGATATCGCACCTTCCGCGCAACCGGCCTACTAGAGTTTACATTGCCACGACCAGTAGGATATCTGTCGCTGCCGCCGTCGAAGTTGCCAATAACCGGGCTGACTGGTGACTGCATTATTTGTTGATATCACTATCACTAGAAAGCGATGAAATTTGAGGTGCAGGAGGAGCGATGAGTGAATGACATGAACGGTGCAATCCCTGACGATTTTATACCTCCCGACTAGCCGTGGGGTCAGAAGCGATACGTGGCCCATAGTCGAGCCGATCTCAGAAGCATGTTCTCTGTTTAGAATTCGAAAGGAGTTTTATAAACGCGACCGATTAGGGACCAACCGAGAGTTAGGTTCCAGTTCCATACCATACCAAGCCAAGCAAATAACTTGCATGTATGCACATGGATGGAAGGTTCACTCAAATGGCCGGAGTGAATGCGCCTGCAGGCGTATATGCACATGTTTTTCAAGAACTAGCCAAACATTATTCAAGTTTCACGACCCAGAAAAATACATTATTATCAATTTAGTTTCGGGTGTTGCCTTACAGAACGAGGACGTGCATACACTTCATCCCAGGGCTATGCGATTAATCATTCGCTCTCCTCGTGATATCGCTGCTCTGTATCCAGGCTGTCTCCTGGTTATCATTGTACGAGATCCGATAAAGCATCCGTCGATCATCCTAGTAATTAACCTCCGTAAGTGACTCAACGACCATAGGCCAACATCATGGCTCACATATTGCTTAATCGTAGCTAGGACTTCGGTGTTATTTCTTCTAACAATCACTGAAGTTCCATTTATATAGGTGCTCCCCTATTGGATCAGCCGGGTCATAAGCTTATTCGCAGTTATCAAAACGCATGGGTCTCCACTTACTGGCACAAGGTTTCGGTCGGGACGACCCCGGGAACGGACCTCATTATCATCTCCAGAGGACATTTTGACAAATCACTAATCTTATTCTATTGAATCACTGGTATTTAGGAGATTAAGGCAGAGTTTGGGGAGAGTGAGGTCGCCGATCCGATAGCAGGGTAGATATACCAGGTGATGTTACGATATCGTCATAGAGGTACCACACGAATGTATATATTCTTGGAAGTCCAACGCGCCGAAATTTGGAGATAGGATCGGATATGCCAACGATGGACGTAAGATAAAATTATAGCCCCACGTCACATTCGTTCAAGCCCAGAACACTATTTTGAGAAGGACTTCAACGATTTTGAATGGCTCCTATCCCCACAATCGGCAGCAGAAACCCCAAGTCACCCATATGGGGCATACATTCCAGGTCGATTATTCCAGTGATATTCGGATCTGGTAGACGACAATTGTGAGATACCCATGATCAATCTAAAAGCCGCCCGAGCCATCGTGTTCGAATATTGTGTGCTGTCAGCCCCTTTCACCAACACGCACATAATGGTATCGGCCAAGAAGCGGAGGGTGATCAAGAAGCACAAGGGTCCACTTTGATACGCGCCTCAGTCATTCTGGGACATATGGCGAAACTTATGGCTCTCACAATTAAAACATGTCGCCGATTGAGCAGGTTTCAAATATCGAATAGTGAATATATACCATACTTTGAACCAAGTTACTATGTTTGTTCTAGTCTGCACATGCGAGAACCATGCCTTTATTGTTTATGATTGCCACCCAATGCCCAGCGTCACTCGGCCACAGTCTTGGATCGAGTCGTCTTTCTCTTTGGTGTAGCAGTCTCCGCGGCTGCCTTTGATCGTGTCGACTTCTTTGAACTGGGGGTTGCCGGGGGCGGGGGCAAATCAAAAGTCTCCCACTCCGATGAACCGGGGGCTGGGAGGGCAAATGCTGGAGGGGCGAACGAGGGAGCGGCATGAGGTGCTGAAGGTAGGACAGGCACCAGTTGCGTGGTATGCTGCGGAGGCTCCTCAATGGTGAGTTTTTCGATGGCAGGATCCGTTTGGGTCGAGGGGAACGGCTGAGATGGTGATTGATACGGGGTCTCCTCTGCGGGCTGCTCCGTTTGCGCTCTGGACTTCGACTTTGATCGAGGTTTTGACTTCTTGGACGTCGGCCGAGCTTGAGACCATTGACTGAGCAGGTCGACGATCTCGCTTTGAGGAGACATACGTGGTTAGCCGATCGATTGCGGGGTCAGACCGGGACGCACCTTCGCTGGCGTTGACGCAGATCGCTCCAGCGTGAAGCCTCTTCCAGGAACGCATTCAAATGGGCTGAGAAGTCATTGTAGAACTGCGAACCGTCATGAAATGTGCCCATCTATATTGCACACTTGAGAGCTGACCTTAGCACCTTCCGTCACGTTGGACAACACCTCAAGATATCGATGGTAAGCCAAGTCGAGGGACTGGAAAGCAGCCTCTCGTTGCTTCAGCACGGGATCATCCGTGCGCGCTTGAATGAGAAGTTGATTCAGTTGCTGAAATGCGGGGTTAGACCCGGACTGAATGTCTCGGCTGGGGAGACGCATTCACCTCGACTTTAGCCAAAAGCTCCTCCTGTTTCGTTCTACCCTCCTCCACGCTCTCCTTGTATCTATCGAACTTCCCCAGCTCCTCTTCCACGGTCATTTCGAACATGGCGGGTTTAACTTCGACCCAACGCGCCAAACCAGCAGCCTCGCGTACAAAGCGAGGTTTGACATCATCGGTACTAGCACGCTGTCGCGCAGACTCAACGCAACGGGCGCGGGAGTTCCGGAGGTCCTCGAGGTCCTCGAGGGCAGCACGAATCGCGCGTGCGTATGTATGCGCTTGAGTTGATTCGCTCGTTTGGCTCGTCGCGTGGGATGGAATGACTTGGTCCATCACCTCCTGCGATGAATGTCTATTAGCCTATATAATAGAACCGCCGTGGAGTAGGAACAAACTTGGTCGGAGCTCAAAACTGCGACGTTCTCCTCCCATTCCTCCCATTTGCCCCGCACTGTGGCGTCGCTGGACGCAGCATTGTCCAATATCTGCCTGTAATTATTTGCCTTGGCGATCAGGTCTTTGTTTGCCCTTTGCGACTCGTAATAACCGGCATCAACCGCAAGTTTTGCTCCGCCTTCAGGCAACTGGGCAAAGAACGTTTCGTCTTCTGAAGCCTCGTTGTCTAGGATGTCGAACGCCTATATGCAAGACACATGTGTGAGTAGTCCAACAAGTGTAGAGGAAGGGAGTGTACCTCCTCTAGAATACCGCCCGCTCCCCTCCCTAACGATTGCACTTCATCGACCTGAGCCTGCAGCGCATCCACGCCTCCCAATTCCCGAATCTCTTCGGACCGGCGGAGAATACTCGGTGGTATGCCCGCCGGTTTATCCAGGGCATCGAGCGAGCCTGGTAAATTCAGCCTTTGCAGAGTTCTAATGGGCAACACGGGTATCAGTAGTTGTATGCGCCAGCTATGATGGATGGTCTTACCTCGTAATATCAGCATCCATTTGCTTAGCTACCCCCTCCACCTCTTCCTTGATCCAGTTCTCCCGTCGGTCGATATAAACATCTAACTGAGGTTTGGCACAAAATTATATAATACGGGACGGAATAACGCACCGATAGCCATGCGGACTCCGTGCGGGACAAGCCCTGAGAACAAAGCGTCGTCGCTCCCTCCGATTGCGAGCGAAGGCTCCTTTAGCTTGTTGTTGATAATGCTTTGAACCATGTTAGCCCCCACAATGGGTGGTAAGGTCGACTCGGATGGAACATTCTGGTGATAGATGAGGTCGTTATCCTGCTGAGCTCGATTGTAATTTGTATCGATAGTCTTGGAAAGACTCTGATTCAATTCGTCGTGAGCACTGAGAATTAAATGATGGATTAGCGGTAGTGACCTTGATGTCGTCGATAACGGCCTTTGCAACGCCTTTGGAGGCTTGGTCTATGCCTTGTTTAACCTCGTTCTGAGCCAACTTTAGTCGGCCGAGCTCGACGCCGTACCTGTAACATAGGGTTAGCGTAGCCATGATGGCGACTTGATCGTTCCGGTCGTACTTATGGGAGAGTAAATCGCTTCGACTTTGCCTAAATTGGGCAACACCTTCAAAGTGGCGCTTCTTTAGTATCAAGTGATTAACCCACTCCTAAGGTTTGGTTGTCAACATCATATCCGAAAAATGACAATCGGGACAAACCTGAGGAAAGGGTGAAGATGACGTTGACGAGATGGCAGATAATGCACTTTCATAGTGGACTGAAACCTGTGGGGCTGACTTGGTATATTTCTAAGGTAACACTCGACAAAACGCACTTGTTTAGCCAACTTTGCTAGGGTGCCATCCTTGTAGTTCTCTTGTAATCGTTAGGTCATAGTCACAGATCGGTTGAGTGACTACAACTCACCCATTGCCGCTTTCTGCCAGAAACATTCCTGAGCCTGAGCTAGCATAAGGTATTCCAATGACTTGAGTGACGGCTCCAAAAGTTCAGATGGTAGAGGTGTTGTCTGCCCTAGCGAAGAAGCCACCGCGGGAATGACCTCCTTTGAAAGGTATTGCAAAGTACCAGCGGCATTCTAGGGCCCTTTTAGATAGTTAGACTCCAAGCAAACAGGAACCCACCTGAAAGTTGGCAGCCACAAGTTTGATATCTTCCGTGTTATTCCTCCCTCCAGACGTGCCAAGTTGAGAATACAGAGCGGCTAGATTGAATAAAACGCAAGCCCGCTCAAAAATGAGATCATCCACAGAAACTTGCCGCCGAAGTAATGACGGAAATGCCGGCTCGTACGTGACAGTTAGTCCTATCTAGGTCATGCTCGTCAGAGGTTGATGAGAGTGCCTCTGGGCGCTTACATTGGGGGGAAATTTGGTCAAGAGCAACACGAGGTGGGCATGATACCTGAAAGATATTAGAGGCGAAGAACGACGTTGTTTATCCTCACAATAATGTAGCCTCCACCCGGTTGACGTGCACGTATCCTCCGACGCCCTCCTTCCTGAGTTCCTCCCACCGCGTGACGTCCCATTTGAACGCATCGGGGTGAGCATCCGTATGGTTGAATTCGACATAGGATTCTACCGCATCTCGTATTTGCGCCGGCTGTGTTTGCTTGAACGGTATAAAGAGCTGATTAGGCATGACGAGGACAAGGGATTGTGGTGGATCGGACAGATATGACAAATGAGGATGTATCACGTGGTGATCTGACAGGGGCTGCTGCCGTTGTTGACGCCGAGGTCGATTGCTTGATTGACATGCGACACAAGCTATATTGCTTGACGCATTTGTAGTATTTCCTAATATTTGCGGGGCACTCATTAAATTTATGCCGAAACTTCCCTTGGAATTGCGCTTGAGCCAGTCAATCTGCGGACCGACGACTTGCTCCACATCCGCACAGGGCTGAGACAAATCTGGCTATTGTCTGAAACAAAGAACAGCTTCGTATCTTACGCGAGTGGCTAGCCCGCGAGAAATTGGACGGATCGGGCTAAGTCTCTCGGACGGTCACGTGCACAGGAGTTGCCAACCTGCACTTTGCGACGACGAGAAGCCCCAGTGAGACGACCGGGGAGAACAACCACCAGAACGAGTTGATCTCGCACTTGTCTCCGTTCATTCTCTTCGAGCTATCTCTACATTTGCCTGCTGTCAGAATCCCTGCCCCTGGCCCCTGCCCCTTCACCAGGCACTACTTCTAGTTCCCAACCACCCTCGACCTTCGTTAGCATGTCGTCGTACCGGGACCATTCCGAGCCGTCGTCTCCGAGCATGTCGTCGCGCAGACTCACGAACCGCACGACGCAGGGCGGGCGCTACTCGGTTACAGCGCTGTTCAGCATGGCAGCCGAACAGGATGTCGAAATCGAAGACGACCTGGCAAGGGGTGAGTTTTTTCTATTTTTCTCCGTCATTTCTCCCCATTATGCTCCCAAGCCCACTGCGGGCAGACGACGGCTGGTACAATGTGATGTGGCAAGTCGTCGACTGCCGCTTCTCCCGCTGCCGTTCACCCGCCCAAACAATCCTGCTCAATGCTTACCATGAGCAATTCTACCCCCCCACTCCAGCCCAGAAGCGCCTGCGCGATCTCAAGTCACGCATCTCGTCCCAGTCCAAAAAGAACTTTGTGCTCGAGCGAGACGTCCGCTACCTCGACTCGCGCATCGCTCTGCTTATCCAGAACCGCATGGCGCTCGACGAGGTGAGTCTGGCAATTTTTGTTCTGAAACACGACTCATTTCCTTTTCTAGCAACACGAAGTGGAGCAACACCTCGAGGAGCACGATCCTACCGAGGGAGCGTTCCCCGACGACCGGAAAATGACTGTAGGTGGCGGGATACTAGCCCTCAGGTCCAATGCTAACAGCGCTCTAGCAATACTCTAATCTGTTTTTCTTGCTCCAATCTGAACCCAGGCATATTGCATCCCTGTGTCGACTTGTTAGTTTAGCCGAGATCGACACGCTTCTCCAAACCGTCATGTTTACGCTTTATGGGAATCAATATGAAAGTCGTGAAGAGCATTTGCTTTTGACCATGTTCCAGGTGAGTCGCAAGTGACAAGGCCTGGCAGATCCTCACCTGTCCGATCAGTCCGTCTTGTCTGCCCAGTTCGAGACCGCGACCGAATTTGGCTCCCTCCTTCGTGCCAACACCCCTGTCTCTCGCATGATGACCACCTACACCCGACGAGGACCGGGCCAGAGCTACCTCAAAGGTGTCCTGGCCGAACGTATCAATAGCTTGATTGAGCACAAGGATCTCAACCTCGAGATCAATCCACTCAAGGTACGCGATAACGGTTCCGATCCCGGGTTGCAACTCATCTGGTCTCCCAGGTCTACGAGCAGATGATCAATCAGATTGAGGAGGATACTGGCAACCTCCCCGAGCATCTTCCAAGGGGCGTTGCCCCCGACGCTGCGGCTGCCAATCCCGATGTGCAAGCCATTATTGCCCCCCGGCTGACGATGCTCATGGAAATCGCCAACAGTTTCCTCATGACGATCATCGACAGTCTGGAGACGGTGCCGTACGGAATCAGGTGGATTTGCAAACAGATCAGGAGTTTGACAAAGGTAACTCCCTTGTCGCGTGGGTTTGGTCACAGCTGAAATTCGTGGCTTGTCTAGCGAAAGTACCCCGATTCGACCGACTATGCCATTTGCTCCCTAATTGGTGCATTTTTCTTCTTGCGCTTCATCAACCCTGCTGTCGTCACTCCCCAGGCGTACATGCTTGTTGAAGGCGTTCCCGCAAAGCATCCGCGAAGGACGCTGACTCTGGTAAGGAATAGCTCGACCTTGTGTGATTGACCACTCATCTCTGTAAATAGATTGCCAAGATGTTGCAAAACTTGGCCAACAAGCCATTGTATGCCAAGGAAGCGTACATGGCCACACTGAACCCGTTTGTTGAAAATAACAAGGCTAGGATCAATGTATTTTTGAACAACTTGTGTGAAGTTGGAGACTTTTATGAGACCCTCGAGGTACGTTCGATCATCTCATTTGTCCCTGGATCACGCCACTCATACGCGCTCTTTTGGTAGATGGACCAATATATGGCTCTTTCCAAGAAGGACCTGCAGATCAATATCACCCTGAACGAGATGTACAATACCCATTCACTTTTGCAGCAGCATATTGAAACCTTGGTGCGTCCCGATCCGAATCGCACTGTGCTTCGCTCAATTGAGTCATGTTCTAGGCTCCAAGCGACAAGCACCACCTGCGTATCCTTGCCGACGAACTCGGAACCGCTCCGGGCCAGGTCCCACGCAAGGAGAACCGTACGGTCGAGCTTCCGTTGTTCAGCCGCTGGGAGACTCCTATCCAGGACGTCGCGCAGGCACTCATGTCCGAGAACAATGTCACCCAAAATGACATTCTCTACATGGAGGCCAAGTCGATTTTTGTCCATTTGTTGCGTTCGATGCCTCAAGCCACCGACAAGCGTCCAATCAACTTGCCCGCAGTTGCCGAGCGGGCAGCGACGACCAAGGATGCGACGCTCGTGCGCAAGGGTATCAAAGTCAAGGAGATGCTCCGCGAGCTTGAAGAGTTGCACATTGTCGACCGTAACGATGACTACAAGTTGATGCGTGAAGAAGTCGCCGCGGAACTCGTCCACCTGGGAAACATGCGCGAAAAGGTCTTGATGGAGACCCGTTCGCTTGACGCCGTATACAAGACGATCTGCGACCACAACAACTATCTCCGCTCGCAACTTGAGCAGTACAAGGCCTATCTGCAAAACGTCCGTCTGACGAGCCAAAAGGACCGAGGTACGACGGGTGTGGGCGTTGTTACGTTTGGAGGCAAAGAGCGTAAACAGGCCAAGTCGGCCGTATTGGGTCCGTATCGATTTACGCATGCGCAGCTCGAGAAGGAGAGCATCATTGTGGAGAGCAACGTTCCCGAGAACCGGTAAGTCGGACTGCTTGTTGAGTTTAGTTCCGGGCTAATGATGGTATGCAGACGGCCGAATATTTATTTCAATATTTCTTCGCCTACCCCCGGAACCTTTATTATTGCCCTTCATTACAAAGGCCGGGACAAGGCGATTCTTGAAATGGACTTGAAGATCGACGACTTGTTGGAAAAGGCATGTTGTGTCTCGAGTGAACAGGTCTGATACTAACTTGGTTCTACAGCAAAAAGACAACAAGCACCTCCTTGATCTGGAATACGTTCAACTTAATGTGCCCAAGGTTCTCGCCTTGCTCAACAAAATGTTCACTAGGCGCTAGATTGTTACGATCATCATGTATGACCTCTGCTTCGTTGCTTACTTTTGGAATTTCGCCCTTCCTTTCCCTGTTTCTGTAAGATTTATTCGTCTCTGCTTCCGGACGTACCCGGTCTCGGTTTCCGTCGCTCCTTGTGTCTCCGTGATACCAGTCAACAGGCGTGGACAGTGGTCCGCGCCGGCCTCTTTCCGTGTTTTTGTCCTGTACTGCTGTCGAAATATAATTTCTCGGAGTTGTGTTGTTGTAAATTGTTGCTTGGCGTGACGAAACTCGGACCCGGCTCAGCCTGGCATGGCGCTTCTACGCGCAGCACAAATCAAACGGCCAAGCGCCGGCCGTGGTTCATCCCAGTTTTCCGTCTCCATCATACCATTCGCGCACTGCCTCTGAGATTCCGATTCCTCTGGGAGGGATCAGCTGACAAGGACCGACACCTACACTCATGTCGAGATAGTACACACTGCACAATGACTTTTGCTTTGCCGCTTGTTTTGGTTTTGGTTTGGGTTGGGTTGGTGGGGAGGGGCGTGGCACTGGTAGAGAGGGGAGAGATGGTTAGGCGAGATGTTCCCAGGGTCGAGTTGGTTGCGAGTGGCCGGGGCGAGTCGAGGCTGGCACGAAGGGGCAATGCGACGGTTGAGTACTTGCGGTATGCGGTTCAGTGAGTGTTGTTTATCGTCCAGAGGCTAGTCTATTAACCGCTGCGTAGGTCCTACAATGCTCTTACCACCGTCGGTCCATACAGCTTTCTGCTGTCGCTCGACACAGGCTCTGCAGACACATGGGTCGTGTCTTCGTCCTGCCAAACCCCATCATGTAGAGGCCTTCCGTCATACCCCGCTCAACTTGCGAGTTCGTCTTTTGCAACCGTTGCAAACAACAGCACCACCTTTGCGATTGGTTTTGCGGATGGGACGACAGCGAGGGGGTTCGTAGCGAGCGAGACTCTAGGGATAGGCGGGTTCACACTCGTTGGACAGACATTTGGTACGTCCAGTCAGCCGCGGACATGTAGCTCGCCATCAAACCTTAGCAGGCCTTGTCAATGACACCAACGCAACTCTTTCCTCGGGAGACCAAGAAGCGAGCGGGGTACTCGGACTTGGGTTTCCCAGATTGTCGCAGATTGGCAAGACTGTACCGGGTGGTGAGTATTCATGTTTTGTCGTGGGTGGCGCAACTTATCCGTATAGCTGTACCGCCGGTTGGACGTCTTGCGCAGCAAGGAGATTTGTCCTATCCCATGTTTGGGTTGAGTTTGCGAAAGAATGACACTGGGACGCTGAGTCTGGGTGAGTCGAAGCCTGCCGGAATGAGACCGTTCTGACTCGGGTTTAGGCGCCATCGACGCTGATGTCGTCAAGAACCAGTCAAGTATTGCGTGGCACGACGTGGTCCCCTTTCCAACGCTGCCCAACGATAACTCGTCGATTTATTTGCAGTGGGCGATACCCATGGACGGGGTGTTGGTTAGTATGCACTGCCCAACCGAAATGGGGTGCTGACTCGAGTACTAGGTCAACGGTGCAAGCGTACCGATCAATTCCACGTATCCTACCTTTGTAGGGGACAGCCCGCTTGCTTTAATCGACGTGTACGTATGGCTGATCTTGGCAATTCAGGTTGGAACTGATGTTTCGCAGGGGTGCGAGTGGAATGTTTGGACCTGCGGCAGACGTAAGTTCCCAGTGCCTTTGTGGATACAATGCTGAGAGAAATACAGGTCGCCAGGCTGTTTAGTCACATTCCCGCCAGTCGCCTTGTTGGAGATGGTCAATATGCTGTACCATGCGATACCACGCTGAGCATGACCTTTGCATTCGGGTATGTTCATTCGAGCGCCCCATGTCGTAGTCTCTAATTTGGGGTTAGGTCTCGCAACTACACACTCCAACCACACGATTACATCTTTGCGCGCGTGGCTGATCCGCCAAACATGTGTCTTGCTTGGCCCGTTGCGACGGCGCCGAGTAATGACGGAGTTGATTGGCAGCTTGGGACGCCATTCCTGAGGACGGTGTACTCCATATTTAGGTAAATCATTTCATCCGTTCCAGTTTGCGATTCTAATTTTGGTTTAGTTATGGGATCAACGCCAAAGAGCCGCCCAAGATTGGATTTTATCCCCTGCCTAACGCCGTGCCCGATACCGCAGAAAGCATCTCACTCAGCCTATCAGTCGAGTCTGCTACCTACAGAACGACTCTACCCAATTATGTGCTACCCACTCCGACGTACACCACCCCTCCATACCTCTTCACACCCTTGTCGTCCCCCACATCAGCCCCGTCGTCCGGCTCTGCCCCATCTACCACAACTCAACCGTTTGTCTACTCTGTCCCCACGCCTGGCCAGCTCGCTCCCACCGGGCTAGGCGCAAGCACTTATTCGGCCCTCCTCACGCGTACCACACCACTCCCCAGTGCTCACGCGCCGGTTATCATCGTCACTGATTCAAACGGGTCCGAGACAACGCAACCGTTGCCGATGCATACCGTCGTTCTAGGCGGACCCGAGCCGAACTCGGGGAGAAGGATGGAAGTGCCTTGGACTTTTGTTGGACTTTTTGCGTGGTTTTGTATTCTAGTTTAGCTGTCGATCTAATTTGCTTTTTTCGAGAGTGTTTGGTTACCGAGGGCTTCACCGTTCGCGACTCGGTTTCCAGTGCGGCTGTAGTGTCGATCAATGTTGCGACCATTTGTCGACAAGCTCTAGATTCGAAGCCAATCAGAAACGCTACAGAAGCACAGTGCAAAGCAACGCGTTGCATGCACGCACACAAAGTTGTGTCTATATGCATCATGAACCAGCCACCTACCTGATAGCCACCCGAACTACGGCCGTTATTTGGCAGCACGTTCCGGTCCTCGCCCTGAATCGCGAGACCGAAGCGGGTACGGTGCTTGCGGACCGCCATCGCCGTAGCGGGTATAGGGGTAGATTAGGTTCTTACGAAGTGAGGCGATCTGCCAAATGATGTACATTTGGATTGCTTGCGTGTGGTGCCATGGGGGGTGCGGGTATAGGGATAAGAGTTGGGTCGCGCGAGATACAAGATGATTTGTGTCTGAACTTGAGACATCTTTGTGTGTGGATGAATACATAGAATGGCCTTGGAGTGATCGCAGTCGTCTCAGACCCCACTCACCGCTCGGAGCCGCATGACTCGGACGGGCACTTGGTTAGTGGTGGACGCAACACGTTGCGGATTTCACAAGCACGTAGCTCCACGTCTGGCATAGACTCCACGTACGGAGCGAGTGAATGAAAAGGACAATGACATTGAAATAGGGCAATATTTAGGGGGACTGACCGGGGTCCCTCGGGGCAGGTTAAAGCCGAGAAACGCCCCAGCACCTGAGCACAACCACGATGGCGACCACGATAGATCCAACGAGTCCTCCGCGCTCGCTCTCTGAGCTTGAAGATGTTTCCGACACGACCAGCAGCCTTGGGTCTGGCGACTGGACAGACCTGAGCTCTGCACACGCTGACGATGTATCGGACAATGCGAGCGTCGACGGCAGCGAAGCGCCGGCGATTGCCAGGCTCAACGACGGCAGCGAAGAGGCATGGACATCGGCGGCGATGAGCAGCTCGTCGGCATCGCTGTATGCGTCTGTGCATGCCCCGAACCCATTTGACAGCGACGCCGAGAGCGACAAGTCGATCCGGCCACTGCCAGCCCCACTAGACCATTTCCATGATTCGAATGAGCGCCTCGAGCTGGGATTGGTTCTTCCCGATCCACTCGAGCGGTCCGAGTCGACGGTCGCTGCTGACCTACTCTCGTTCTCCGACGATGTGGTGCTTGCGACCAATCCCACTGCGGTTGTGTCTCTTGCCGGCGCTCATCCGTCGATTGCACAGCGCACGGTCGTTGTTACCGATGTCCTTGTGGCCATTGCCAGGGCCACCAACTCGTCCGTCGTCCGTGCCGACTACCACAACTTTACCACCCTCTCTGGCCTGCCTACGCGCGTCCAGAACACCAAGGCCGCCACCAAGGAAATCTCCGTCCTTGTGCGCGATCACACCAATGATCCCCTGGTATGTCTTGTATATATTCATTGGCGCTAGCTAACCAGCCCAGACCCACTCGCTCGATGGCACGCCCTCGATCCTCGTCGTATTCACGAGCGATGCACAAGAGACGAACGTTCCCTCGATCAACAAGCACTCGATCCTCATCCCCGTTGTGCTCAGCGAGTCGCGCCCCGTGGTTCTCTTTGACGAACGCGACGAACGGATGCCCGACGAGTCTTCGGTCGATATGGACGAGCTCATTCGTCAGCTTTCCAATCTCTTCACATTTGAGCGTGACTCGGCCACTTCCCAAACTGCCGTCGAACTCGAGTCTGACAAGCACCTCGACTCGGACGTCCGCACCCAGGACCTCGACTTGGACGCCCAGTCGCTCGATGCATTCGAATCCGACAAGGAGGACGCTCTTAACGAGACCTTGGTCCCTGCAGACGAAAAGCCCGAGCTCGTGGCTCGCAAGCGCCAGCCGCTTGATCGCCTCGTTGGATCGGAGCGGGCTGACGTGTTTAGAAAGCTCCATGCAAGCATGGGTCCCGGCCTTACTGCTGCCTGGTATGTCATACAACGCTTTCATTTATGTTTACTAATCTTTTTCTAGCGCTCTTGCCGTCTTCTTGTCGCTCGTCCTGGGAACAAATCACTTGATCCAACCCAAGGTGTCCAAGCCCCTCATCGGCATACCCCCCAGCCGCTGCACGACCATGGCCGCCAATGTGCCGATCGTGGCAACCTCGTTGCCTACCGTGCCTGCCTCTTCCCTCGCGGTCAAGTCTCCTCATACCTCCCTCGCACTCATGTCCACCGACACGTCCCTGGCTACCAAGTCGCCTCACACTTCATTGGCGGCCAAATCTCAACACACCTCGCTCTCGGTTCGCTCCTCGGTCACCTCGTTGGCTACCAAGTCCCAGCACACGAGTCTGTCGGTCCGTGGTCCGGTCAATGAGTCGTGTTCGACTATTCCTATCTCCGAGGCTACGTCCACCTCGCTCTCCACCACCCTTGCTAGCACGAGCTTGTCCACGATCGCACCTTCGGCATCGGCTACGACCGAGCCCAAGAAGCGAGTTTTGGACGAGGTGGTCGAGGAACTCGGCTACACCATCGACCGGATCGAGCGCGCCATGGGACTCAACTTGCGCCGCAACACCGAGGCCGCACTCAAGGCCTTTGAATCGATCCATACCGAGGAAACTATCATCGAGGTCGTGAACCGGGCCAAGGCTGTGAGCGACGAGGCCAAGGAAGAGCTCCATGATCGTCATCAAACCGCACGACGCACCGCCCAGCGACAACTCGCCAACCTGAAGCAGGGCTTCGAAAGCTTGGTTTGGGGCGAAGAGGACGCCAAGGGCAAGGGGAAAGAAAAGGACGAGGCGCCGGAAAAGACTACCAAGGTCAAGACCCGGTCCAAGGAGACGCCCCGCCCCGGTCGAGGAAAATGGCGCACGTCCAAGGATCAGTTGTGTCAGCGGGGAAAAGACAATCTCAAGTCATCCAAGCCCACGAAGGACGAGCCCCAGTCCAAGAAGGATGGGTCTCAGTCCAAGCCCAAGTCCAAACCCAAACGCAAGGCCTCGTTTCCCACCCGCGAGGAACAGGAAAAGGCCCAGACGGCCGGACGAGCCAAGCGTCCCACAAAGAGCCATCCCGACGAAGCGTCAATGTGGGTCTGGGACGAGTACGAGTACGAGTATCCGTTTGGATACGGTCCCCGCGCTGTAATGGAGGAGGTGCGCGAGTACTTCTTTTGAATAAATGAACACTTTTTGTTTGAGTTTTATTCATCCCCATCCCACTGCCACCCATCTACTGTGTAGACCCATCCCCATCGTTCCTTTCCCTTTTATATTTTGTAAATTTACGCGTCTTTTGGTATGAACACATGTTGAATAATGATACATGAGGAAATATTTATAGAGGTTGGTCTGAGGGTCTTGCAACCCCATCCACGATATCAAACGTACACCACCGTTGCGAGGGCTGCAACCCATATTAGTAACCGGAACGAGGATGAGCAAGGCACCTACCCCGACACGCGATCGAAAGATTTCGGCTATATGCGTCTCTCTTTGGCCAGTCTTTCCCAGCGCTGCATCTGCCGTGCTTAGCCATATCGTCGCGTGGGCGAGAAACGTAAACGTTGGGCCGAGTGCGGGTTTAGCCGTGATTAGCGGAAAGTGCGAGAGGGGGTTCGGGAGGGTTGATGTTGCCGTGCGGTTGATTACCTGTCCGAGGGTTAGTTGGTGCGTGTGGGGGGAGGAGAGGGCTTACGAGGATGGTTATATTGTGTTCGTGCGCGAGGCGGGCGAGTTGGGACATTGTGCTTGTCATGGTCGCGTGACCTATTCCGGGTGGGTTTGGGCACGAAGAGGGAGGAGTGAAGTACCTTGGCTCGAGAAACCCGTTATTTGACCGGCGAGGAGGGGCGTGATGGGGTCGACGGCTATGTATCGAAGCGACGTTTCGGGTGTTTCCTAGCCTAATATAAGTCACGAATGAAATAACAGCTAGAAACGCACCGATAGTGAAGCTTCGATCGTGTCCAACGTCGATTGGAAGACGTCCGTTTCGAAAGCAAGTACGACTTGGAGGCGGTCAAGGGCGGCGGAAGTGTTGGCTCCCTATCTCCACTTAGGTAGCGTTGGAAAGCTTAGGCGAAAACTTACGTCGAGTCCGAGAGCTTCACACATTCCCCGTGCGCGTTCGCCTGAAAAGTCGCCAGAACAGTCGATCCAGAGTGCACTGGCATCGGTGTCGTGGGCGAGTCGCCGCATAACGAGTTGCATGGCAATTGTCTGGAGGCGATTACTTAGGGGTGTTGGATCATGGAGTGGGTACGTACTGATTTCCCGCTCCCTGCTGTGCCCGAAATTTCTACTACGTACGGGCCGTAGAGCGCCTCGCCAAGTAAACCGTCAAAGGCTGGGACGCCAAGTGCAGTGAATGTTTGAGGTTGCATTTTGTTTATTGTCGAGATTTCCGTTTCGAGTAGTACGTCAGCACGAGTTCCCGGGGCCGCACAAGCTACAGCAATTTCATCCTGGAGGGTAATGATATCAGTCGTTAGGATATCTTGCACAGACGCGAGACGAGTCAAGAGATCCGGAAGAGGAGTAAACAAGACATCGTAAGTAGTTCTGATCCCTGCCGACTCGAGAGCAGGCAGTATATGCGGTTTGGAGACTAGAAGCGGGACGTTCTTGTGGATCGTTCGGATTCGCATGGTGGCGGCGCAGTGGCTATACTCTTGTTAGCGCCGGGCTGTAAATGAGACCCTGGTTGGGTCTGACGTCAGTTATTGCGGACACGTACCGTTGTGACCCTCTGCTATCCACCACCACTATCTCTGCCCTTGTCAGTTGCCCAACATGACTATCTACTACAGGTTAGGCGATCCTTTGCTGATGTCGAGTGTTACTGACGCCGATGATGGCTAGCCTTACATTCTTGCTCCTTGCCGCTGAGGTAGGCAAACATGGTCTTGTGCTGGATTTATGCTGATTCCGGGTGTCATAGATGGTGACATTCTGCATACTTGTTATGCCTCTGCCATTTGCCGCGAGGCAGAAACTGTTCAACTTTTTAAGCAACAGCGTGATTGTGGCCAAGATTGCATATGCCCTGAAGATTTCATTCATGTAAGTGGTGTAGTTACTCTTCTCGTCACCTTACTCACATTTACGTAGCTTTATAGCCGTATTGTTCGTAGGCAAGTTCATAACCTAATAACGAGGCGGATAATATATTAACCTTGAATTATAGACGCCGTACAACGAATGTTGCGTGTGACCGCTGAAGGCCAACAGGCGAAACAGGCTGCGGGAGCTGCGGATGTCCGAACCGAGACAAACCACGCTGCGAAGAAGTTCTAGTACGTGTTCCTAACCTGTTGGTTCAGGCGTTTCGACTGACTTTGGCGTAGTACTCAACGCAACATGTACCTCACCGGATTCACTCTGTTCCTTTCCCTTATCCTCACCCGCACCTACTATATCCTTCTCGACCTCATTCACGTCCAGGAGCAATATGCTGAACTCAAAAAGGTTGGTTGTCTTGACTGGCGCTTAGGTCCACTTCTGACTTGTGTTTAGCGAACCGATGGCAAGCCTCCCACCAAGGACCAGGCGGCGGAAATCGCAGAACTCAAGAAGAAGCTTGTGGCCAGTGAGGCTCAGACCCGTGATTTTGGTAAGGATAAGAAGGTTTACTTGGTTCTGGCATCGGTACGGAACACAATACTTATATTCATACTTGCAGAAACTTTGAAGAAGCAAGCCAAGCAACAAGCCACCGAGTATGATCGCCTGGCAACCGAGTTGAACAAGGCGACTGGACAGGTGTCGAATAAGAAGTCTGATTGAACGATACAAGTTAAATAAGGACATAACATACATTTTCATCTGCGTTTGTAACTCTATTTGTGGAGAAATATATCTTGCAACGTCCGAGTCTGTAATTGCACGCATGAAGTCACTTGGTACAAACAATCACACATCACTGTAAACATGCAACGGATCGAGCCAACTGAACCATGTCCACACCTCCTGCTCGCAATGTCTATACAATTCGTCCCCTTCCATCTGGAAGTGGAACCAGGGGATCACTGTCGTCATCGATTTCTATGGGACCGCATGGCCTTGTTCACTCCTTGCTAGCTGCCTCCCCAACCCCGCCTACGCGTCACCATCTGGATGCAAACGCGTCGACTCTAAGCGCTTCTCCTCGGACTTCCCGTATCAGGCGCGACTTTACCAGTCTGGGAAGGCACCCTCTAGCCAATGATGGAGATGAGGACACTACGTTTGGCGACGACGACGAGAGTCCCGATGACTGGACAATTGTAGACAAACTCCGTATGTGGAGGCACGACGCGATGATGCAGCATCTGTACGATACGGCCATATTCTGGGGTGACAAGGTATTAACCTGGACTGGTATGCACTTTGGAAATGACTCTCATCGATAATTCTAACCTTCACATAGGGGACCCCAACGATGCATTCTGGCTAGCTCAGACCCATTTCCTGACCAACCAATATTCACGAGCGGAGCGATTGTTGACTCGACCCTTTAACTTTTCCGCGGCTGCTACTCGGACCACCCAAGGAGCGGGAGAACAGCCCCTAGATATGATCCAGGGCGAAGGCGTATCAAGATTGGTTGACGTGAGCGTGGCGTGCCGGTATTTGGCTGCTCAGTGCCAAGTAAGTGGCCATGGCTCTGCTAAATGACACGTCCTAAGCCTCAATAGGTCAAGTCGGGGAACTGGACCGAGGCGATGGAAATGCTAGGCGACTCGAATCCGTTTGCTGGGTCCTGTCAGTGCCTTTTGTGCATCTGCTACATTTTCTCTGACTATGTGTACTTAGCCAACTCGGGTTCGAAAATACCCAACTCGGACGGCGGTATCAAGGTCGAGGCGTCTATGTGTTACCTTCGCGGGTTGCTCATGTTACGCCTCAATCGCGCAGATCGCGCAAAAGAGTGCCTCTTGGAAGCACTCGCACTAGATGTTAAATGCTACGAGGCGTTTGAATTGCTGGTTGGTGGCGAAATGATGGGCATTGACGAAGGTCGGTTGCAGTTGGGATTGACTAAGAACAAGGCTAAACCAGTTGTTCGCAGAATGGACGCTTATTGAAGGACTGGCTTATCGCGAGCAGGCACAAGAACAGGCCGAGTTTGTAAGGCTGATGTACACGACACGTTTAAAAAAGGTACAGTTGATCTCGGCTGATCTCTGCCATACTCACTCCCCGTGTAGTTCAAGCATTCAGCGGAGATAGATGCAGCTCGTCAGCGGCTAATGGACGAGTACAACTTGGCCGAGAACCCAGATGTCATGTTTGGTCATGCCGACTCACTATATGCTCAGTATCGATGGGCGGATTGTTTCGCAATCACTTCTCGGTACGTACGTTCTCTCGGTCTACTCTACCATCTTAATGTGCGTATCGCAGCATCCTAGATCTAGAAGCTGTCCATCCCTCGACACTGCCCCTCCATCTGGCATGTATGGCCGCATTGCCCCACCTTCACAGTCGCCTATTCTTGCTCGCCCATGAACTGGTCGCCCACGAGCCCGATTCTCCGAGTAGCTGGTATGCCGTTGGTTTATGGTACATGGCTGTAAAACGCTACGGGGAGGCCAAGAAATACTTCTCGTGAGGATTCTGGGTTGCACCCGCCGGATATGAATCTCATCATGAATCCAGGAAAACATCCCTAATGGATCCTCGGTTCGGTCCCGCTTGGATTGCGTTTGCACATGCATTTGCGTATGAAGGCGAACACGACCAAGCCATCGTTGCATACTCTACAAGTGCTCGTTTATTCCCTGGGTGCGTGATCCGTCATCTGTATGCATAATATCACCCTTGACTAATATGGCCATCCTGTTTGCCCAACGTTCGCTTAACTACTGGCCTTGTATTTGGATCCTGTAGATCTCATCTGCCTCAGTTGTTTATCGGAATGGAGCACATTCAACTGTCAAACATGCAACTCGCCGAGTCTCATTTGGCAGCCTCCGCGGCGCTGTGCGATTCGGACCCGATTTTATTCAATGAACTTGGGGTTGTCGCATACGAAAATCGGAGGCGAGTGAAATTATCATCTGTTCGTTATTGATTGTCAACTGGAGCGCAAGCAGGTACGATGAGGCGCTCAGGCACTTTTCAAATGCTGCCGCCCGCGCAGGTGATGTCCGCGGATCCCAGACGATGTGGGCAACACTGTATTTGAATCAAGCCCATGCTTTTCGAAAGATGGGGTGAGTTGGGTTTGTTTGGTCAGGCTCGCCTTTGCTAAAGTTATGCTTTGAAGCCGAATGCAAGATGCCAAGGCAGGATATATGCGTGTACTCGAGATTGAACCGAGGCATGCAGTTGCGATCGCAAGTCTAGGGATTACACATCATTTACTCTATGAGCTGGGTGATGCCATAACGCGATATCACGAGGTATGCAATGTGTTTCTCTCATCAAGAATGGTCTTGAGATGCTTGACATTTAGGCCTGGCCATTGAGCCACTTGCTGCGCATGTCGTCGATTTACTCAACAATGCGCTTCACGCAAACGCGGATATGCCAATTCATTTTATTCGTGGGCTCAGCACAGACGAGGAATGGCAAGCGGCGATGGAACGCCGGAAGCGGGCTACAGAAGACCATACCCGAGCCCAGCAGGAGAATTCAAACGCGGCCAATTTGAGTGGGATTTCTGAAGGCGATAGCTCGGCCATGGATTTGGTTTCGTAGATATTTTGCGAAAACCTAATCAATTATTCTACGGAGGTAAAGTTATTCACCACCACACATAGGATTTCAATCCCCTTGGCTGTAGGGCGACATGAGCAACGCGATCCAGTGATAAGTATGCCTCCTCCAATCTTGCACAGCACTGGCGAAGCTCCGTTAATTGCTGGCTGCAATGCGTTTAAGGCGTGGCGAATGCGTGTCTGAAACAAGTCTAAAGGCCCCTGGATATCCTCGAGGCGAGCAGCTTCGTAGTGCCAGTTCTAGATGAGGACTTCCTTTGGCTTGGGGGCCCCTACCTTTGAAGGGCAACATTGGGAGTGGGCTAGCACTCCCAGGGATCGACCCCTAGTAGCGGTTGGATGAATAGTGCTGTCGCGACCGTCAACTGAGCATGGGTTGCGCTGAGCGAAAATTGAAGGGGATGTCGCGCTCGCCCTCAGTGATTTGGCACGATTGCTGATGGCTTCGGAACATGCCCACATGCACATAGAAGGTCAATGGAACAAGCTCCGTCGCGGCGAAAAAGTCAATCAGCGCTTGAGGCAGCTTGCTTTATAACGCCCCAAGTTGGCTATTTGAATTACGCCCACTCACTCTCTCCTCAACGATGCCGGTTCATGTAACTTCGTCCCCCCCTGCCGCGCCTGAAATCAATCCAGCTCCAAGACTGAACGAAGAAGAAGAAAAGACCTACGGGATCATTCTCAAGCACTACAGCAATCCTTCTTATGTAATTCCGAGTGTCGACGCGTCCAAGGCGGCCTTGACCGAGGAAGAAAAGTTATGGCTGGTATGCTATTTGGAATCGAATCACCGTACCCATTTGCTAATCTAAGCTCAAAGACGCGTGAATGCTTGTTGCGATAGTAGGTTTACCCAACCGTTCCACCGACTGGACTTAACAATATCCTATAGTCTGAGGGCGTCGAAATGGGTACTAGCCACTACGATCACGAGGTTGGACGACACGCTCAGATGGAGGAGGGAGTATGGACTTTACGACTTGATAACTCCCGAGTACGTGGAGCCCGAGGTACGCCATGAGAACGTTGCTTCGTGGCAACAATGCTTATTTTTGGTGGCGAATTCAGTCCTTGACCGGCAAAGAACAGCTCGCGGGTTACGATGTCCAGCGACGACCTGCGCTATACATGATGCCGTCAAGGCAGAACACGGAAGAATCTCCTCGCCAATTGCAGTTTGCAGTATGGATGCTAGAGCGTGCCGTCGACCTCATGGGTCCTGGGGTAGAGTATGCTGTCTGCGCAGGGAATTCCGTGTGGAGACTAACACCGCCATTTAGGAACCTTGACCTCCTGATTAACTTTGCGGACCGAGCCAAGAACCCCGCGCTTGGAACAGCGAGAACAGTACGGGCGGCCTGTTTGGTTTTGTCTCACACCCTTAATAATTCTTTTCCACAGATGCTCAGCATTCTACAGAACCACTATCCAGAGCGTCTAGGTCTTGCCGTAATAATAAATGTTCCGATGCTGGTCAACCTGTTCTTCAAAGCTATTATGCCATTCGTAGATCCTAGTGCGTAGCAAATAGGTGAAATCAAACTACAATCTAACACTCCACTTGCATAGTTACTCGCGCCAAAGTCAAGTTTAACCCAAGGGTTATTGAAGATGGTTTATTTGACAGGACCGAGGTGATGAAAGAGTGGGGTGGGGAGCTTGTAAGTATTTAATCAACCTCAAGTCAAGATGTTATTATACTTAATTGGCTTTAGGACTTCGTCTATGAACACGAGAAAAGTTGGTCAGCACTGGTGGAACTATGTGACTCAACCCGAGCCGAAAGAAAGGAGCGATGGCACAAACTAGGGGGTTCGGTCGGCTTAAGTGAATGGGATATCAAGGGAGGCGCCCCTCAGCCCCAGATGCAGGCAGTCGCCAACGGGGCCGCGAATCACGATGATAATTTGGTGAATGATACTAAAGGCCCCGGTGCTGGATACGAACCGCCAGACATCAAGAACGAGACGCCGGTCTTGGTTTGATGTTGGCACTGTGGGCCCGCATTTCTCTGTGCATGTGCTTTCCTCATGTTTTCCGTATTATTGCTTGGTTAATCCGACTAGATGGTTGTTTGTTTTTATCCCTGGGCGCTGCAGTAATACCTAATCACCTTCGCTCGATCCGGGTTGTTTGCCCCACTGTGTAGATCAGATCGGGATACTCTTCGGGCCTAGCACGTGTTGATTTGTAGCTAACGGAAGCGATATGCATCTTGGCTAAGTCCCAAACGGCCGCCCAGTTGTTGTATATAATGCCTGGCCAGGAAGGTATCTCATTTTCCCCCCGTTGGCCGCGACACGAGTTTTTCGTAATTGTATTCCTTCGAAGCCTGATCAACGAGGTTAG
Source organism: Ceratobasidium sp. AG-K (assembly GCA_037039685.1). Taxonomy (NCBI): domain Eukaryota; kingdom Fungi; phylum Basidiomycota; class Agaricomycetes; order Cantharellales; family Ceratobasidiaceae; genus Ceratobasidium; species Ceratobasidium sp. AG-K. Next base: position 1,766,705 of record JAWNGF010000002.1, read on the forward strand.
AGCCCGATGGATACCGGAACGTTCGGGCTGCATTCTGCAACTAACAAACCAATCATAGCAGTGTGCGGGGCGACAGGTATTGCTTCTGCATTGTTCTGTTGTTCCACTTGTCTGACCTTGTTTTCATTTCAAGGGCTTCAAGGAGGGAGTGTCGTGAATCACCTCTTGCAAGACGGAAGGTTCGCAGTGCGGGCTATAACTCGGAAGCCAACTGGGTTTCGGGCCAAAGGTTAACACGGTACACATCAGCTGATTGACGTACGACTGACTACAACTCCTTTTTGCATTTCCAGAGCTTATGCGCGCTGGAGCCACCGTTGTGGAAGCCAACTTTGATAACTTGGCGTCCCTCTGTGGCGCATTTGAGGGTAGGATCTTTGAGACCATTCGTAACGACTTAACCTAATATGTCCTCGACCGGATACCTAAGGATGTTACGGCGCCTTTGGTATGACCGACTATTTCGAGGCATTTGATAAGGAGGCCCAACAGGGCATCAATATCATTGAGGCGGCCAAGGCGGCCAAACTCAAACACCTGGTTACGAGGTACGCAGGCCTAGTCGACCCGATATCAAGGAGATCGGATAATTGACGAACCAACAGTAGTGTGGCTCCTCGCGTTGAAAGTCCCGAACTTGATGCATGCAACTTCAAGTAAGTTCGAATTACGCCCTTCCGTTAGTCGATTACCTACCATGCGTTGAAGGACGATCATATATGAACACCTTAAACAATCTGGCGTCCCCTACACCGCTTTTATGGCCACTTTCTACTATGGAAACGTTTTCCTGCTTAATCTCCTTACTAAAACCCATGACGGGAGTTGGATTTTAAAGTTTCCATTTCCCGCCGACGTCCCAATACCTTGCCTGTCGCCTAAGGATATTGGCGCTTACGTGAGGACCAGTTCTGACATTCATCCTACAAGGAAACTGAACCCGTATCCCCAGGTGCTAGCCGCGTTTACCAGCCCTTCAGAGTGGATCGGTAACGAAATGCGAGTTTGCAACGAGCTGAATACCTTACGGCAGTTTGCAGATATATTTACCGAGGTGACCGGGTGAGGAGTTCAAACGCGAAGGTATTAAACTTTTACTTAAAGACTTTATAACAGCATCGATGTCAAGGTTTATGAATCAACAAGAGATGAATTCTTTGCCCTAGAGCACTCTCCGTATGTCATAGACGCATGGGGAATGTAAGTATGACCCGAAGTGCCACACACAGGAGCAGACTATTGACTGGCATCACAGATTCAAATTCTTCATCGACGACTTCGACGGGGGGAATAAATTTATGTCACCCGAACTCACATCAAAGCTTTATCCCGCGAAACAAACATGGCGCGATTTCCTAATTGAGCACCGCCAGGTTCCTGCTCCCCAGCCTCTGATGATTGAGTGTTTCCACACCCGAGAGCGATTTGGTGACTTCGATCGCATGTGAGGCCCTGTACCCCCTGGCTTGTTACAGAATTATCGCTGCTAAGTTCTGGCATACAATTCAATGGTTATTCACAATCTATATCATTCTGTATTTCTGTTTCATCTGGGCAGTCTGCAATACTAACCCTGTCATACTAAACCCCAAAATGTGTGTTTACTTCCCTAAGCTCCCCTCTAATAACTCCGTCCTACCACCCAATGTCTCGGTCAATTGCTTGATGTTGGCCCACCATGGATTCTTTCCAATGCGCTTCTTCATATCTGCATGTTGAACCATCTCGTGTACCGGGGTGAGTTTGATGCTAGTTCCTTGGATGGTGATGACCGCTGCGCTCTCTGGCGGCGCACGACGCGTGCGAGACGATGCGTGTTGCTCTAAAAACTTCATACACTTGATTGAGAGCCTGACGGCGCGAGCCCGATCGATAGGAGATGGAATACCACCCTGGAGGGTATGCCCTAGTGAGGCAGACCGCGAGTCAAAGAGCCCCCGTCCTTCTTCTGCCAGGACTTTAGTAACCACATCTGTGGTGTACACGCTCGAAGCCTTCTCGCTCCTGCGATCAGGTTAGTCTGCAGCCACCAAACTGCGCATATATGGACACGCACAATATAACCAAACGTCCTTCAGATTTACCCTTGACGTCTAGGGCGTACCGTGTCTTCAAGAAATTCACATCTGTGCGGAGCAGATCCAGGTTGATCCCAACCTCCGGCGTGTAAACGACTGCTGCGCCCACCGCCAAAGCACCCATGGTTGCAAGATACCCGCATTGACCTCCCTGTGTCTCGACGACAAACACCCGATTACGATTGGCTTGTGCACTCTGCTTGATGGAGTCGCAAGCATTCACCAGTGCATTCAAGCTTGTGTCACTGCCGAGACTAAACTCGGTCAATGGCACATTGTTGCTGATGGTGGCTGGGAGATGAACCATTGGGATATTGAAAGCGGGGTAGTTATCGCGGCCCTTCTCAAGAATAAGCAACGCCGAAAAGGCTTCAAAGCCTCCAATCATAAACAGGGCGTCAAACTTGTGGCCTTGGAATTTGGACGCAACGGCTCCTAGGTCAAGGTTGGGCAGTGTGCGGTTCGTACCGAGTTCGGAGCCGCCACGGGTCATCCAATTGTCAACGCGGAGCCATGAGAGCTGGGTAACGCTATCTTCGAGTAACCCTACAAAGCCGTTGTTGATGGCCAAAGGCGCGTGTCCCCGTTCTAAGCAATACCGTACCGCGGCGCGTGTGGCAGCATTCATTCCTCCCGCGGGGGCACCCATGCTAAAGCACGTTAGTCCGTTCTCGCGAGTAGATATATGCCGCTTACTGGATAATTCCAATGCGGAGCCTCTAAATATGTGTCAGGCGTGCCATAGCAAACGGAAGTATACCCAACAGACCTTTGATTCGGGTAGCTTGATACCAGCATCGAGGGCGGACGTCAACAAGAACGCGTCGAGATAGTCCTTGAACTCAGGATCTCGAAGGGACATTGCCTTTGCAAAATCCTTCTCGCCGATTGCTTTTGCAACTGCTTGGGTCTACATAGTATATATACACTAATTGCATATTATAACGTTGGTGTGACTCACCAGTTCAACCGCCTTCATCAGGGGCTGCCTCGTGATTTGATTCTCACTAATGCCGATCATATAAGAAGGAGTTTCAGGAGTTGCTTCCAGCAATGCATCAACTGCTTCGACGCCTTGAAGCGTCGGCTAATTAAATAAAGGTTAGATTACATACATAGTTTTGGCATTTTATACGCACAAGAATTCGGTCAAAGGCACACGGCGTGCCGCCACGTTGAGTGTGTCCGAGCGTTGTGACGCGGGTGTCGAGTCCAAGACGCTCCGAGAGGACGTTCTTGACATATTCGGGTTTGATAGGGTTAAGATCGCGATCGTGGGCTCCTTCAGCAATAATCACAATGGTTTTGCGTTTACCAACTTGACGATGCTGTATTAGCACACATACTGACTTAGTGTTATGTTGCTATGTGCGGCTTCCTTATACTTACGCTCTTGATAATCTCGCACATGTCATCCTCCCATGGCTGCGCCTCTGGCGGATGTTCGGGAATAAAGATGAAGTCTGCTCCTGCACTATGGACATAGTCGGATCCATATACAAAGTTCCAATGACAATTTAGCTTACCTCACCCCAGCAAGCAGTGCTAGCCAGCCACAATGACGACCCATGACCTCTACAACGAACGCGCGTGAGTGGGACGAGGCGGTCGAATTGATGTTGTCGATGGCCTCGCAAATTCTATGGAGTGCAGTTGGTGCGCCTATGGTAAGATCGGTCATGGCCATGTCATTGTCGATAGATCCGACAAGGCCGACTATCTTCAGGTGTCCATATAGCTTTGATTGCTCCTCGGTGATTCGTCCTAGATGCAATTATTACTCACAGAAATGCAGCGCATGATCAGTTCGACCTGCCTTGTTGGAGCAGACCCGAAACAAGCTCAGGCCACTCTGCCCGCAACCTGTCGGCTCCGGTTAGAGATCCATCACCACCGCATATAACGAGCGCATCGATCCCCTCCTTGATTAGATTGAACGCCGCAGTCATTCGCCCTTCTATGGTGCGAAAGGCAGCACATCGGGCAGTGCCAATCAATGTTCCGCCCTACGTTCAACAGTTAACTGAGCCAAAACTAGGGTCTAATGGCAATTCTGCTTGCCTCTCCCATCCACCCGCGGACATCATCCCATCCAACTTTGATAATGTATCGCCCCTTGAGTGTCTTCTTATCGGGTCGATCCTCCGCATCTCCCTCGCCCTGCTTGAACAACTCTCCGTCTCCGAATCTCAAACTCTTCACAAAAGACAGATCCGCAACCCCTTGAGGAACTTGACCAGCCATGCAATCCTCAAGGGCCACGGCTGGAGGTGCATCTTCGGCGTTTCCGCGAACAAGACCTTCGTACCCCTCACGAACAACCCACATCTCGCAACCCCTGTATTAGCAGAGACATAGATGGTTGAGACGCTAACAGTAGTTAGGACCGATAGGCGTACTTGGAGATCCCTCCTTTCACGACTGCTCGGACTGCTGCATTCATCCCGGCACTATCTCCGCCTGATGTTAACACAGCGATCTTGAACTTCTTCTTGGCGGTTGGGTCGGCCATGGTGAATGCGCAAAGCCGGAGGGTTGAGGAGAAGGGTTAGTTCTAGGGGAAGGGTTATGTGAAGTAGCAGGTGCTGATTTATAGCGCAGCTTGGCCGGGTGTGGGATTCAGCAGCTCCATCTCTCAATCGTGGGAAATGGGATTGCCGCCGGCACGTCACATCACGTGGCCGGTCGCGTTCGCATCTTTGACCGGCGCGCTTCTGTCAATGCCACACCATCGATTCAACGCGAAAACCACTTCTCCTAACCCCTACTTTAACTTTGTTACCGCTTTGCCTTCGTTTCTAAACGCGCCCGGTCTTCCCTCACATGATGACGCAAAAGAACTGTTGCAAGCGTTGGCGGCGCAAGTGAGACCATTGTGCAAAAAGCACGGATTCAATGTCAATAGTTTCGAGGAGGTGAGACCAGACTGGGTGGCTAAACATTGACCTAGAGCTTTGTTAACCAATCTCATAGTACCAGGTATGTGCGCTGCGCAGATGATTAGTGGCGTGCCGACGAACTGCCATCACAGCACAACAGCGTATTCCTTGGTCGAAATTGGAACGCTGGAGAAACAATAGGTGTGCCTTGAGTTTTACCCTCCAGTTTGAGCTATTGTGCAACTGATGTTCTTTCATCAGAAATCGTACTTCGTCGCTCGGATGGACGTTTTCACAATATTCAACATCTAATCCAAGTTGTTTGCCACGAAGTAAGTGCTATATTGGGCCACTGGGGCCTACGCTAAAGATCTGGCTCTTAGCTTGCACATATCAAGGTAACCTATTGCATTTGGATGCCCGAGACCAATTTTGAATGGGGTTTCAGCATATGAATCACCTCGCTGGATTCCAGCAACTCAACTCCCAGCTATGCCGTGAGGTCGCGGCGCTCCGCTCAAGGGGTTATTACGGGGATGGTAAGCTAACCATTCGACTGGATGTCATCCCTCTGACCTCTACCCACTAGGTATGTACTCCTCGGGCTCTCGTCTCTCCGACTCGGCTCAGGTCGCCGGTCGAGGGCTCGGTGCAGATGATTTTGATCTACCCGAATACATGTGTGGCGGAGCTCAAGAAAGGCAGAGGGCCTCAACCCTTCGGTTAGTAACTGTACCATATTTGCTACGTCTACCCCCCCCCCCTCCCCACCAAATCCCAGCGTGCCCGATCTCTTACCCGAGCTGGAGAGCCTTGAACGGTTGCTTCAGCTATGTTTCCATGATATCCATTAGGATGGAGATTATACTTAATCTGCTCCCGCTCTGACGCTCGTCGTGATGCTAACATAAACGGCCATCGTCAGCCGAGCATCGCGGTTGAACGGAGGTCAACCCGGAACTAAGCGGCGTAAACCCGGGACGCGGGTAACTTCAAAATACGCATTCACGGGTGAGGGAAGTGCATTGAATGCGCATGTAATCGGAGACGAGGAGAAAAAAAAAGGATCTGGATTTAGGAAAAATACTCAGAGGTGCGTACGGCCCGCAGAAATATTTAAAAGCAGACCGTGGGGATTGATTACGCGTATAGTGTCAAGGAAAGGCAGGCGAGACTGGAGGCGACTGAGAAGCGACTCAAGGCACTTGGACATAGTAAGCAACCAGGCATTTTCCGCTCTCTGAGATTCATTCAGCAATATCAATTCAGAACCAGGCAGATCCGATCCCAAACCCATGCCGAACGACCTTCCAGATCGAGGTCAAGATTCCGACTCTGACTCGGAGTCGTTCTCGGAGACTGACGAGCTGCGCCGTAAGTTGATGGAAGATTCTGGCGCTGGATGGAAGTTCGACACTGTCCAAATTTCTGAAACAACGGTGGACGACGAAGACATCGTTAACTTGATTTCAGACGACGAAATCACAAAGCCCTCCCTCAAGGCCCCGGACCCTCGACCCTCTGCAAACCCAAAGCCAGCAAGTCAGGTCGCCAGTTCTTCGAAATTGCTTGATAACATGGTACGCAGCGAGGTCGAACACCGAAAACGCGAGAACCTTGGCCTAGTGGGCGAGAGAAAGCTAGGTGGAAGTGCTAAGCCCGACGGAGGCGCCCATCGGTCGAGACTTCTAGACATGGTACGCCCACCGGGCGGGCAGGAGTCTCGGTCACAGACCAATTCTGTCACAAGTTTTCAGACGGCTGCAGGACCCAAAACCGGTGAATGGACCTGCCTCGTGTGCACATGGTGCGTGATGAAAGGCACATCAAGTCTCACAGCTAACCTGCCCTCTCCTTAGCTTGAACCATGAAGATTATGGAGTTTGTCAAGCTTGCGCGACACGACGTGGGAGCAATGTATATACCATCCAGTAACATTTAGTGATATGGCATGTGGGGCGTTCATATCCCTTATAATAGATAACGAGGGGGCTGCTTTTCATTCGGTCCTGCTCGAAATAACTGTGGCCCATCACCTGGCTAAGCTTCCAATGATATAAAGGGCCCCCATAGGTTGTTCCATCGCTCCCGATTCTGTGTAAACCCTCCTAGAGTCATTGCACCCTACAATTTCGAACGTCAGTTGAGCGCAACAAGAGCGAAATATTACCATTGTAAATCTCACTTGTTGACTTTTGCCCGGACTCTGGCGTACTTCGGATGCCCTTCTACGCCCATCACGCCGACTGGCAAATCCTCATCCCCGGGCGTTCGCATGGTGCCTAGAGTATATGGAGGTCACACCCCTGCCGACTATATGCGTCATGGATCGATTGTACTAGCCACCAAAAGTAGGATGCACTTAGCGCCCCTTTGCCAGGATTGAAAATGAGAGGGAATCGCGATGCACTCGGCGTGCTTTTGAATGGAGCACTCTATCATAAATGTGCCCGTACCTTGATACTTCAATATGATTTACAGCGCCAGTAAACGTGGCTCCCAAAATCCATTGCGAATCGAGCCCATAGATTCATGGATCTGGCCAACAAGGGTGCGCAAACCTGGAACGTATTGGTGTAGAGCATGCAACAGAGGTATTTGACCTACCTTCATGCACGATCTGAGACGATCGCGAATCGTACCTGGGTTGGGGCTAGCATTGGGATGTAGGTGCACAGCGGTGTACGAACCGAGGGACGCCAAACGAGGGACGCCAAGCCAATGCGATACATACAGCTTTTACGTGTGTCCTCAACCCAAAAGCCCGCAATTGAATCGCGGCCATACCAATCTAGGAAACGAGGACACGCGACGGGGTCCAAGTACAGGGATGGTGCCTTGGATCAGGGGTACGCAACGGAATGCACACAGTCAGAAGCGCTCTTTGCCCTAGCTCACATGTACTGCTCGTTTGGTGGAGTATGCGCGTCTGGCTGTTATTTGCTGTGTCCGGATTGACAAAAACTGCCACTAGCCATTGCTACCCTACAAAGGACAGTCAGCAGCGTTGGTCCGCATCCACGGTGGTTCGTGCGAGAGAACCGAACCTCTGCATCCCTCAAAGGACGCGTAGCTGGATATGAGCGAGATCATGCCGACGGTTGGCATGATGGAGCACTAACGAAATAATTCTCAGCTGAGCTACGGCTTCTGAGACGGGGTTCGTTCGATATGGCAGGTTCTGGGGCTAAATGAGATCGAGGCAGTGTGACAAGAGTGGTGGCAATGCATATGTTTGCCAATAAGCGGTTCTTCGGCCACCCCCATCATGCATTGCTATTTCACGTTACTAGGTCTCGGCTACAAAAGGACTCAGACGGGAACCCCCTCACCATCTTTGTCAAGATGGCTCCCTCGATGAGCTCTCTCTTTCTCGGTGCCACAACGCTGGTCTCTGTCGCGACCGCCAAACCATTCACCTTCCCAGAGGGTTATCACCGACTTGCACCACGAGCTGAAGGTTTCAGTTGGGAAGCCTGTGGAGACGGTGGAGATATTATTCGTGAATGTTCTCGCCTGGAAGTTCCTCTCGACTGGCAGAATGAAGCCGCCGGCAAAGCTTCGCTCGCTGTTGCGCGCTACAAGGCGACCAAGGAGCCCAAGCTCGGCACCTTATTTGTTAACCCTGGTGGTCCAAGTGAGTAACAATGTTCTATTTAGTGACTGGTGACCCATCTTTGGTAATACAGGTGGCAGCGGCGTGGACCTCATTGTGAGTGCCGGAGTCGAGCAGATCATGCAGACCGCTGGGGGACGGTATGATATCGTTAGTGCGTACATCATATTTGGTCCGTTGACATACGCCCTAACCCGTTTGCCTAATTTAGGTTGGGATCCTCGCGGCGTTGGTTATACAATCCCTCGTGCCGACTGTTTCAAGACGGGTACTGAAGAGAACGCGTTCTGGGAGGGTACCATCCCTCGAGCCGGACTAGAAGCCCGAGGCAACTTTACAGAACAGGCCAATCTCGACGAATTCTACGAGCAGGTTGACGAGGTTGATGTCCTTCTGGATGAGCTCGGTCAGCGTTGCATCACCTATAGTCCCAATACCTTCCAGTATATCGGCACTGCCGCGGCCGTGCGTGACATGGTATATATGCACGACTTGTTGGAAAGCAAGGACAAGCCAGTAGACTACTGGGGACTGTCGTATGGAACAGTAATCGGGATATACTTTGTCAATAGTGGGTATCAGTTATCGGATTTTTTTGGGGTACTAACTTCAGCCTGCATCAGTGTTCCCTGACCGTGTTGGCCGTGTTGTGCTTGACGGTGTTGTGGATCCTGAATATTGGGCAAATCGTCCCGCGCATGAGGCAAGGGTTTGGTTCAACGATCATGTCAAATGTACTAATGAGTATTACAGATGTGGAGTATCAAACCCGAGTCCACTGACGAGGCTTTTGCTGGGTTTGCCGCTGCATGCGCTGCTGCAGGCCCCTCTGGGTGCGCCATTGCCTCACAAGGTTCAACTCAGGAGAGTATTACCCAATGGACCCGTGACTTGATCGACGTGAGTCGAAACTTTCTGCACTCTTGGTAGAAGCTGACCTATGCTCAGGCTGCGTATGATTACAGACGCGCGGTTGGGCCTTCTGCGGAAATTACGTCTGCCGCCATCCGAAGTAAGAAATGTTTGTGATGCAACTTTTATGTGAGGCTGATGCTCGTCAAAGTGGGTATCTACAAAGCGATGTACAACCCAACTGGCTGGCCCCAAATAGCAGAGCAACTTGCCCAAGTTCACGCTTTCCTTGCCAACTCTTCGTCGAGCTCTAATTCCGGTGCTACAAAACGATCTCTTCTCCCGTTGTTTGACCTCAAGCGCCGACAGGCCGGCAACGGGACAACCGAGGAAGACCCTGCGCCCGATTATTCCTTTCAGGGGGTGACATGTGCCGATGCGATTGATGCTGGCAGTGTTACTACCAAGGATGTGTTCGATTATCTTGTCAATGTCACTCGTACTGTTAGCCAAATGTGTAAGAGGGAATCCTTCTATGTGTACGGTGCGTTATTGACGTCCTTGTTCCTTTACAGTTGGCCCTTCGTGGGGGGATGGTGGATTGTATTGCCACCAATGGCCTGTCCGTGCCGTCGAGCGCTACACAGGGCCCTGGAACAATAAACTGTCCAATCCTATTCTCGTCATCGGTATGCTAACACATGGTTTCTTGTATCTCTCGCTGATCTCGTATTTAGGCAACGAGGCCGACCCGGTCACCCCTTACAAATCTGCCAAGCGCGTCGCCGACTGGTTGGGTGACTCTGCAATTCTGATAGAGCAGGATGACTATGGGGTAGGCCTTTGGTGTATTCGTTAGTCTCAAGTTACTGATCATAGCCTACAATTATAGCACCTTTCGCTTGCAATGCACTCAACCTGGTATGTATCATTACTTCGGCTGGTGGGACTGGGATTGACATAATTACATATTGTAGTACCGTTTCCGCTCTCCAGGATTACTTTTTGAATAACAAACTTCCAAGCGAGGACAAAACCTGTGGTGTACGTTCATCTGAACTGCTCGGTTGGAATACGCGCCATTAACTCCGCTGTTTTAGACTAACCAGCAACTTTTCCCTGGGCCTGGCGTGACAAAGACAACCATCGTTGGTAGTTCGAACAAATTGTCCACCACTGGTGATGACACCCTAGAGGAACAGTTAGAAGAGGCCAAAGAACGCAGCCGGAACCTTTTCATTGCTGTTATCGCTCTAGCTGCTGCCTCTGGTCTTTTGCTTGTCTCTCTCCTCTTCTCATGCTTGCGTAGACGTAAAGCAACCACCGGTCATACCACGGTTATTCCTCGTGGAGCGTTTGAAAAAGCCGGCGCTGGAGACGAACAGGGGCATACTTACGATAACCCCTTCACCCCTGGTAGCGGTGCCAAGGCGGGAGGGTACGCTCGTGTCGAGACCTGAACGTCGAGAAATGTGATGTATTTCTCCCAATGATCTGTTATTGTATTAAAATGGGTTTGATGGTTTGAGGCTCTCATGTGTAGTATGTCTCAACACAACACAGTTCTGTATATTTACTTGCTACTACAATTTAACATTGATACGGAAAGCGTCATGCTATGAAAAGGGTTTGTTTCAACGGGACTGGATGTCATGTGTTCAAACAACCAAAATCGTCTGCTGTGTAACTACATGGTGGGTTGATCTGGTTGTTTCGCACGCGTCAGGCGCGTGTACACGGAGCGTTTTGATAGATATATGCGTGGTGTCCAGAGTCAAGTCAGTATCCTTATTGCCATTTCTGAACCAACCACGGCAATGTTCTGGTGAACGCAAGTATCTAGTATGGATCTCCTCATTGGAGTCCCTGAACTAGTACATCCCAGCGGGACACCGTTGAGGTAGGCTCAGGACTGAAGTAAACTGGCGTTAAAACCCGTCGTACCTCTGGGGGAAGCATATGCAAATCTGAATCCCAGTTGGCATAATTAAGGCTTAGTCACGGTTGAGAATTAAGATGTAAGATGGTCGGTCTATGATTTGAATGCAAAAAAGCAACAGAATACAGAGGCAAAAAGGGAAATAAAAAACGAAACAGAAACAAAACAGCAGAAGTAGAGAAAAACTATCTAATTGGACAACACATATTTATACACCACATTCCTTGTTTTTGGCTCTTGAGAATTCTTGAAAAGGTGAATTCGCGAGGCAGAAGTACAACGTGAGAGTTCAACATAGAATTGACCATGAGAAAATGTAGCATGTGCCAGATCTAATCCCAAATGTTTCACTGATTGACCTTGTACACGACGATACGATGCGTCTCGGGGAAGTTGAAGCCTGATCATCCCGGGACGGCCTCCAAGCGACCAACACTGGGTGTATAAACCCTGAATATGACTAATCGGCTCTCACGGGTGTTTTCGTTGTTAAAGGATGAGAGCTTATTTAATTGGTAATTAACGCAGTTATATAGTAGGTGACGCATTTCAGCACTGACGACGGAAGCCGGGTATTGAACCAAGAGCTGCGAACACGTTCGCCCCGCCGCCAACAATGAGTGCAACATCAGTGATACCCAAGCGAGTCCCAAGCCGCCGCCGCTTGGTAGGAGAGGCTGCTCTACGACGGAGAATAACGTTGCCCTCTGCGGTTGATATTTACGATGGCGGGTCTGCGACACTTTTGCGTGCATATAGATTATTTCGTGGCGTGTTCATGTGGGTCGGGGATGTTCGATTGGTAGAGCCTGACGTGTGCTTGGCTACAGACCAAACCGGTTGCGAATGGATCGGAGCATGTGATTATATAATTCGCGACATAGATTGAGCAGGTCCGAAAATATGGTAATATACAAGATCGGTGCCGAAAGGACGGGCTACTTGGCTAGTGTGATAGGATGCTGTAGATAGTTATGAACTTCGATATTGGAGAACAAGTTGCTGGTACTCACATAGCCTGCACCAGCGATATCGTAGTGGACTCCGGCTGCCTTGATTTTGGCTTGCCGTTCTGCTTGTTTCTTGAGCAATTTTCGCTCAACTCGCTTCTGTTGTGTCTCACTACGTGGCTGAATACGCGAGGCGACCCGTTCGGTCAGACTAGCTGAGTGAAGTAAGCGTAGGTGCCAAACATACCTTATTGTGGCTAACACGGTGGATGCGGTCGCGAGGTACAGTTCTCCATTTCCTATTAGCCCCGACCCAGAGTTCGGGATGGACCTTGTCCTTTGGAACAACCTTACATTGTAAGATATGTCCCATGAGAAGATAGTTGTCCATAGTCTCGCTAACGATTTGCGCAACGGACGCAGAATCGAATTCAAGGAATCCGTAATGCTTCGACTTGCCGGTCTGACCGAGGTTATTAGTATCTCAATCTACCGGCGATAGAATTTTAAGGTACCTTTTTATTTCGGGAGAGCCTCAGCCGGGTGACGTTACCAAACTGGGAGAAATAAGCCTTCATTTCGTCTTCGTAAAATCCATGCGGTATGCGGGATATGTAGAGCACGCCTCTGTCTTGTGACTAGCATAAAATGGGTGAGCACTGATAAAATCTTGTACGAATAACTCACGACGTGTTTCTTCGCCCGTTCGAGCTTCTTTTTTACAGTCGCATCATCCCTTGCAATCACGGGCAGCCTGGAAATGTCAACACCGGGTATCTCTGGAGCTTCGTCTGCATCGTCATCTGAGGAGTCTTCGTCGGTAGAGAACCCTCGAAGGTGGGTATCATCCTCATTCTCATCCCCAGCGTCCTTATTCCCTTCCTCATCCCCAGTTATCTCGCCTATCTCGGACGCTGGTGCAGGAGAGGCTCTGGTCGCAACCTTTTGTTTTGAAATGGAGCTGACAGAAGGAGGTTTCAATAATGCCTTGGCAGAACCAGGAGCAGTAGACTTGATTTTAGCTGTGTCCTTCTGAGACTTGGATGCCAGCTTGAGTTTGGGGGGGGCGAGCGGCGCCATGATGGATGTGGAATACACCAAGAATCTACGGATTGACCAGAAATTTGTGATCGAATTACAAATTATGTTCAGGGTGCATCATTTTGTCAAGACTCGTGTGTTACCACAACATGTCTAGGCATGCAGATTTACTATGTCATACTAATTCGCCCCTCACATGTTTGATTCCTCAGGCTTAAACGACACCAGAACCCTCATATTCACACGTCCGAATCGTTAAGAGTAGTGAGCAGGCATGAACTCGCCGGTGACTTGCTTGCATGGCCAAAGCGCGAGACTGGCGACGAGAAGAACCTGTCACAAGATGAAGCTATCGAGGCCATGAATACTCTGCTTGCACCACTGCACCGGGAATTTATGCGAGCCATTGGCACCCGCAAACACAAACGCAAGCGCTCGGCTTCACCGACTGAAGAACTGGGTGCAACCCAAACTGGTAGGCAATATCTCTGGCGATAGGCACGACATGAACCCTTTGCGCAGAAGAGCTTAGGCTCTTAACTCTTCAACCTATGTCAGTTTCTATATGCGAGCAATCGGAGGGATGGCAGGGGTATAAGTTATGCGGTTCTTCATAGTGCAGCGCTGACTAGTTCAACTCAACAGCAAATCCAGGCAGCTCCCACTTGAAGATACTGAGAAGGAGGAGTTGGAGCGAAAATATCGCGCAGAACTTGCGGCAGTAGACGTTTCGCTCTTACTGAAGCAGTCATCCATTGTATATGTGAGTATGCGACGCACCGTGTTCGGTCTTTGAAATTTCAAATGAGTGTTGAACGCATCTACCACAGCCAGCAGTTAAGGCAAATCCAGTTGTCGCATATAAAACTAAAGGAAACCCAGTGATAGGGCCGATGGTGATCACTGAAAGCCTGAAAGCCCCTCCCATTTCCGCTGTACACTGCCATTTCCCGCAATGTCAACTTCGCTCCCGGGATCCCAAACCCAAGGCGGACCTCGTAGTCCCTACACACTCTCCGTACGAGAAAGCTTCAAAGCCGCGAACGAACACCCCCATTTATTCGTTTTACCACTCCACTGATAATATCGGTGGTAAATCAGCCGGCTACGCCTGGGGTTATCCGGGTAGTCATCCACGGCCATCCCATGCAGCCGGCTACGTAAGGGATACTATGAAGAAAGGTCTCGATGATAGGGGGAACCCAGACCTAGCGGGGCATATGGCTCGGATACATTCCGATATTAGGAGGGGTAGAAGCACCCCAAGACGGTAATGACATCTTGGTTGGTCAGTCGCACAGGGGAAACGAACGAGGGGCTGGGGAGCCGTTTGTCTGGGGCAGTGAGCTAAGGATACGGTCTTGTTTTGCGTGTAGGGTTCTACGCATTAGACTTTAGGCCACATACATAGGAGCTGTGGTAAGAACCTTTACACAGGAAAACGGTGTGATTATGCATCCAGCATAAGACACGATTACAAATCAGGATGTAGATTACAGCGAGGTGCGATACAAGGACGAGGCAAATAAATGAGACATAGGCTGTCAACCGAACAGAGAAACAGTCTGCAACGCGCACCGACTGTCCGCGCATTCCAAAGCGAAGCCCAAAACAAAAATAGCACAGTTACATAATTGTGAACCCATCGATGTTGAGGGAAAACAATGTGGGGAAGAAGAAAATCGCCTGGATGGATCGATGAGTATAGTCACAGATGGCTCCAACCCAGATCTGCTCTTACATTCGACCACCACCGGTTACGTCTCGACGTCTACACCCGCGGCACGAGCGCCTGCGCCAACGGCCCCTTCCCACCCAGCAAAACTATCGAGCCGTTCTGGACTCCAATTCTCGGACGAGTGGCGCCTCCTAGCCCAGGTGGATATAAAAACGATGCGCTTCTCCTTCTTGTTGTGGAAGAACCAATGAGACGACCACAAGAGCCCACTTGCATGGCTGCGCAGCCGAGCACGTGTCTGCACCCTACCCCGACTCGGCTCACGTTTGTCCTCGCCATCGAGCCATTGGTCCCAGTGCGATTTGGCACGAAACTGAGGCGAGGCGGAGCGAGCCTCTCCACCGGCGATTTCGTCGGGTTCGAAATCAAATGTGTCGTCATAGTATTCTCCCGGTGAGTCTGAAGAATCCGAGGCACTATCGTCGCTGTCGTCAGCATGTGGATCGGACTCCATGTCAGGAGTATAGGAGTAGACATCGCAATTGGCAAGCGAAATTACGTTGTCGAGGACCTGGTAAAGGTACGGGTGTGTACCCGCCATGATGGGAGGATGGGTATTTGGAAAGTGGTTTGCAGGCGAAGACGATGTCGGCAACGATTGCGGGAAGATGCCGTGAATTCCGTCGCGAGAAGCGTACGGATAGGATGAGTAGGACCTGGGGGTGGGTGCGAGCAAGAGGGCTGAACGGCCTTCCCGTTGAGATAGGAGGGTATTCGATAGGGAATTCAGTACACCAGCCCCGTCTTTTTCTTTGCAGAAATGATCAGCTTTGGCCTCGGAAAAGTCGTAGTCGGGGAAGGCAACATTGAGGGTGGCGATAAGCAGGTACAAGATCTTGCGTGAAGATGACTTGTCGAGTGGGCCAAAGGGAGAATCGACAGGCATACCGTACTTGGAATCAGGAGGGGATATGGCGAGCTGATCAATAAAAGAGGTATCGAGTGCTTTGAACAGTCGTTTTTCCTTGGTTATGGACTTGCACGAGTATGCTTCGATGCGTGTGCGAACGACGCATTCAGCGGAATGGTGCATAGAGAGCTGGGATGATAGCTTTGCAAGCTCGGGGAGGTCGAGGAACTTCATTCTTGGAAATGAATGCGTCGCGGGTTTGTTGATTGTGTGATTCGATTAGTGTAGGTAGTGTAGAATATGTAAAGCCGATATACAGGAAGAAACGACGAACCAAGGAAGCCGACGAGTCCTCTGGCGGTGTGCCAAACGCCCCAGACAAGGAAGCACGTGAGCAAATACAAACTCCTGAAATCACGTGTCCGGAGCCCGGTCTCTTCCGTACCTCTTTCCCGCTCCCAGCCATCCTCGACTCGTAGGACACCATGATTACCTCGCGCGTTGGACTTGCTGTTCGTCGTCAGCCCTTGGCTACTAGCAAGTTATGTAAGTGACTATTACAGGCTGGGCTCCATTCACTCAACTTGGTCCGAATAGTTCTATCGCAATCCCGTGCTTCGCCATTGGCTCGTCATCTCGTCCGGCAAGTTTCAGTATACAGTTCAGGTAGACCCACGGCTCATCCTGAATATTAGTTCCATCCAGACCGAGTCTCTACCGCCCTCTGCTGCGACCGACATTTTGAATGCTCAACGCATGAAACGACCTTCGACCCCCACTTTACCATCTACCAGCCTCAAATCACATGGATCGGCTCAATTGCGAACCGAGCAACCGGCGGCGCATTGAGCGGTGGTATGTCCATTTGCTTGGAGTTGTGTGTCACTCATCTCATTGGCGGAACAGTATTGTATGCATTCTCCTTGGCTTACCTTGCAGGTCCTGTGATTGGCATCCCAATTGATGGTGCACATGTCGTCGATCTAGTTGCGTCACTCCCAGACTGGTTCAAGTATGCTGTCAAGGGCGCGGTGGGAATGTCCTTTAGCTACCACTCGTGGAACGGGATTAGGCACTTGCTTTGGGATGCTGGTAAACGTGAGTAAGCTAGTTTGGCCTTGTGCATCGATCTCACCAAGCTCTCTAGTCATGAGCAACCAAGCGGTTAGAAGCTCTGGCTGGATTGTAGTTGGGGTTAGTGTGGTTAGCACTGTCGGCTTGCTGGCAATGTAAGCTGGGAGGGTTGCACAAAAAATGTCATGTTCGTCACTAGTGGAATGATGATTGCATAGTGAAGCATACAAGGGAAACACCACTGGCACAAGACATTCACCGACGCCCAGTCTGCTTGAGTTTCTCTTCCAGAATCTCCTTGAAGCCGCCAACAATCATGCTCTCCCGTTTCTCCATTTCTTCCTTTTGCATCTTGAGGATGCCGCGTTTCTCCTCGGCAGAAATGACCTGGTTCTCCTTGCGCATACGGACCGCATTCATGCGACGATGGCGAGAGCCGGACATGACATATCCCACGTTCTCGTATATTTCGATTTGGTCCGACGTAAGACCAATCTCACCACGACGGGGAATACGCTCGCCGTCTTGCAGGAATGCGGCCATGGCCGAGCCTTCTCCGCGTAGCAAAGCGCCACCGTAGCTGCGAGAGCAAGTTAGAATTCGGAGGGAGACCAGGATGCAGTGACTTACTCTCGTTCGCTCAATTTTCCGCCCGACCAGGAAGCAGGCATAGGCCCAATCTCGGCGTCTTCCAACTCGTCGGCGTGGGCGGGTGTAGGAACGGGAACAAACGCGGTAGGAGCAGCAGGCTTCTCGACCCACATGTCCTCATCGTCTTCGGGGGTGCGCCCCTTGTCTGAGCGTTTCGAGGCTGCGTCCAAATCGAGGTCTTTGATACGTCGATCGACGCTCTGGCTCCTGCTCTTGTCCTCGCTGCGATGCTTGTGGCGGGACTTGCGGTCCGAGTCCGAGTCTAAATCGTGCTTGCGTCGGTGGGAACTGCGCTTGTCGTCACGATCGCGGTCCTTGTGGCGGTGGCTCTTGCTCTTGTCCTTGTGGTGGCGCTTGCGTTTGCTGTCCTTGTCCTTTTCTCGGCGGGACGGTTCGTCGTCTGAGGAATCCGAGCTGTCGTCCGAGTCGTGTCGTCTGCGCTTGGACTTTTTGTGTTTGCTCCTGTCGCGTGATCTGTGGGGGTCAGCACAGGCCAGCCGAGGGACAGCAAGGCTTACTCATCGGCCTCTGGGCGAGAGGGGGAGCGGGGCCATATGGACAAGGTGCTGGCGAGACGTTGTTGGCGCCGACTAGATGGCTGTTAGCAGGGATAAACTAATAGGTGGCCACTTGCCTCTCGAGATAGTCTCCGCCCCCGTGCCATCCCTTGTGTGTGTCGCGGGGATATGCTGTGTCGTGTCTGCGTGATCGCTCGTAGTTGTCGTATGACGGACTCGCTCGCCGCTCTCTGCTGACCGATCTGCTCCTGCTCCGCCTCGCCTCTCGCTGGCCCCAGTTGGTCTCGCCCCGCTCTCGGCTCGGGCTGCGTCGGGCCGTGTCCTTGCGTCGGTCATCTCGCGGCACAAAGCCAGCACGGGACGGGTGAATCGTCGCCATTCCAGTCGTGGAGTTGTTCAGGAGACAGTTAAGCGCCAATCCGTGGATGCCCGGCTATTGGTCATATACTTTTCGCGAGACGCGTCTCCTTGCCCTCTAACCGCACGATAGGATGGCGCAACAGCAGGCCGTGTACACAACCGACGAAGTACATGATACTTCCCCATGTCCGACGCATCCAAACTGACCGCTTGTCTAGTATGGCCGGCCATTTATTATTGTGAGAGAACAGGCCAAGAAGACGAGGAGCCATGGCATCGAGGCCATTAAGGTCCGTCGCGTCGCCGCTCCGTACATTTCGTCGATTAACCCTGGGGTAGTCTCATATTCTTGCGGCACGAACAGTTGCCAATATCGTCAAGACCTCATTGGGACCCAAGGGTAGGTCCTCAAACGCCCCCGGTGCAGCTAAATGAACCGGTCGCAGGCTTGGACAAGATTATGATATCTCCCGACGGCGAGATCACCGTTACAAACGATGGGGCGACTATTCTCGGCCAGATGGAGGTCGAGCACCAGATTGCAAAGCTGCTAGTGCAATTGTCCAAGAGCCAGGACGACGAAATTGGAGACGGCACAACGGGTGTGGTCGGTAAGTACACATTACGTTTCCCAGCGATGCTGTTCTCGAGACACTGCTCCCAGTTCTCGCCGGCGCCCTTCTTGAACAAAGCGAGGCCCTCATCGATCGCGGGATCCACCCGATTCGAATTGCGGATGGTTTTGAAAAGGCGTGCGCCGTGGCGGTCGACCATCTTGACAAAATTTCAGACACGGTCGAGTTCTCCAAGGAGAACACTGAGAACTTGCTCAAAACAGCCATGACAAGCTTGGGTAGCAAAATGTGTGTATATCTATTCCTCCCAGTATTAGTCCTAATCAAGCTCCGATAGCGTCTCGAAAGCACACCAAAAGTTTGCTCAAATTGCCGTGGACGCTGTCCTTTCCGTCGCCGACCTTCAACGCAAAGACGTCGACTTTGAGCTCATCAAGGTAGATGGGAAACTCGGTGGCGCACTCGAAGACACTGCGCTGGTTCAGGGTGTCGTAGTTGACAAGGACTTTTCGCATCCTCAAATGCCCCGTTCGGTTTCGGATGCAAAGATCGCGATTCTCACCTGTCCGTTTGAGCCACCACGGCCCAAAACAAAGCACAAGCTTGATATTACGAGCGTAGAAGAGTACAAGAAGCTTCGGGAGTACGAAAAGGAAAAGTTCAATGACATGATCAAGCGAGTCAAGGACACCGGCGCCAACCTGGTAATCTGCCAGTGGGGCTTTGACGACGAGGCGAATCACCTGCTGATGCAAAACGAGCTGCCGGCCGTACGATGGGTTGGTGGTCCAGAGATCGAGGCAAGTCCACGGGTATTTGAATATAAGCGTGCTTCATGGGTGGCTAACATGGTCAACAGTTGATTGCGATCGCTACAAACGGTCGCATTGTTCCCCGTTTCGAAGACCTCACCGCCGAGAAGCTAGGAACTGCTGGCATAGTTCGGGAGGTTTCTTTCGGTACCACTCGCGACAAGATGCTGGTGATTGAGGAGTGTGCAAACAGTCGCGCCGTCACGGTGTTTGTTCGTGGGAGCAACAAGATGGTACGAACGCAACACCCTTATTCCCGCCTATACCTTACACGTTTTTCTGTTAGATTATTGACGAAGCCAAACGAGCGCTTCACGACGCGATATGCGTTGTGCGCAATTTGGTTGTGGACAATCGAGTAGTTTACGGTGGTGGTGCTGCAGAAATCAGTTGTTCCGTGGCCGTCTCCAAAGCTGCTGACGAGGTTCGTCGTATTGGATACTCAGATTTGATAACACTCACCCATAGCATTGCAGATCCCCTCCATCGAGCAGTACGCAATGCGTGCATTCGCGTCAGCGTTGGATGCAGTCCCGCTCGCCCTTGCCGAGAATAGCGGCCTTTCACCCATCGAGACACTCGCTGAAGTCAAGAGTAGGCAGATAAATGAGAGTGTATCCACGTACGGTATAGACTGCAACAACAAGGGTGACATAGGTGAGTGTCTTTGTGTCTTTTATGCGCATACACTCAACCCGGTACTTCGCATTAGACATGAAGAAGCAGTTTGTGTATGATCCACTGATCTCAAAACGACAGCAGTACTTGCTTGCAACTCAGGTCAGTTCAAATGTATTTCCACAACACGCAATACTTACTAGTTTGGTCCACCAGTTGGTCCGGGCGGTGCTGAAAATCGGTAAGTGTATATAGCAGAATACTTACAATTGCACACTAACTTATTCCTAGACGATGTTATCACGTCTGGCGGTATGGACGAGTGATGCAAAGATAACACGGCACTGTATCTCAGTAGTAATAATATATTCAACATGGTGCATTTTGCAATCTGGCGGACTTAGCAGCATGGCCAGCGCCCTCTTGGCTTGACATAGGGTGCTCGGCAGTTCTCAACGGTGAAGTACCAACAATTTTTACAACAGCAGCCAAAACCCGACTATTAGTCCTGGAAATATGAAGTGGCCCAAGTGGGCACAAAGCCTCGGTCCAAGCCTACTCGCGACCTGGTTTGAGTTCTCTCAATAGACGTGTATAAATAGGCCGGGACAGGTTCACCAGCTGCATACCAGCCACCCTAGCATCTGCTTTTTCTCCCACAACGATACGTGCGCTATTTCCTCCGATGTCTAGCAACGTCCAAGTCCCTCTACCTAGCCCTCACCCCAAACAAGAATTGCAGCCGAAGCCCATCAAGACTGTATGGGACGAGCTGACCGACGCAGACTTTCCAGAACGCCCTCCAAGTGGTAAAGCCCAAGTCTCGATCACGCACGAGTCGTAGCTGAGCGATCAACACGTTTGTATAGCGCCTTCAAACATTGAAACGATCTCGCTCTGGGGCCCACGATATCCAGGGCAAAAACTACACCCAGAGTCCCCAGTCTTGATGTCACCTATCCAAGAGTATCTAGTTCCTATGCTCACGATGGAGCCGGATCACCCCGATATTTGGGATCGCGTCGTTGGTTTGTGCAACCTCTTACGAGAGTTGATCGAGCGGCTTCCTGACTCACCTGAAGGGCCAACCGCAAACTCCCATGGCCCAATCGGTGCACGGCGGGTTTTGGAGTGTGGCGACTCTTTTATTCAATGCCTCGAGCCTGTGCGGCCGCTCCGCCCAAACAAGCTCACTGAGTTTGCGTTGGGAAAGGCGCCAGGGCTTGTGACTCATGTGCGTGAGCTTGAGCATCGATTTGATGATTTGGAGCGAGCGCTCGACTGCGTACCTCGATTATACGAAGAGGTTACGTACGAGGATTGCAACAAGGCTCTAGGTGAAATGGAAGCTATTATGGTTTGCTTGGGGGTTGGAGTTTAGGTGACATGGCATAACATGGTGGCTGGTCGGGCAATTCTGTGTGGCCACACAAGCACTGCAATTTGTTCTGTACAAAGTATGCTTTGACTGGGAATTTATTGATTTAGACCCCGTTGGACTCATATAGCCACCGTCCCCTCTTCAAAGGATATATGAGCTATGGCAAGGGCAGGCAAACAACGGAACATAATCAGACCCTTGGGGGTAAGACATGAAGGGAATGAATCCGGTTGACGTATCGGGTTGGCTCGGGGGTAACCGACAAGCGCGGCGCGACTATCGGGTTTTATGTGTGGCACTGTTTATCGGAACACGTGAGCAAACGCCCTATCCACGAGGGGCCTTTCCTGTTCACCAAGCCACCACAACCACGACCACGCTCTTGACCGCCCTCTACACGACCCGAATCTTTACGAACCAGTCCTAATCCATTATATATCATGCGTTCCAAGTTCAAGGATGAGCATCCATTCGGTGAGCACCGTACCCTAGCCAAATCTAATCGCCCTCCGATCTGCCCTCGTCGCTGAAACATGGCTGACGTGTACTTGTAGAGAAGCGAAAGGCAGAGGCAGAGAGGATCCGTCAGAAGTATCCCGACCGTATTCCCGTAGGCTGTGGTTCGTTTTCCGCTCAATTAGCCACCTAACCAGAACCTGCAGGTTATTTGCGAGAAGGCGGATCGGACAGACATCCCTACTATCGATAAGAAGAAGTATCTCGTGCCATCTGTGAGCTGTTTTGTTGTCTCGTAGCTGGCCTGTAGCTGATTCGGCTTGAAGGACTTGACCGTAGGCCAATTCGTCTACGTAATTCGCAAGCGGATCAAGCTTGCGCCCGAAAAGGCCATCTTCATATTCGTCGATGAGATCTTGCCGCCAACAGCAGCATTAATGAGTGCTATTTATGAGGAACACAAGTAAGGTTACAAAGCCTCCGTGGTTGCAATCACTCATTTGGATAATTAGGGATGAGGACGGCTTCCTATATGTTTCTTACTCTGGCGAGAACACGTTTGGGCTTGGGGCGTAGCTAGCGATTCAGTGGAGATTTCAACTGGCCGTGCAGGTTTGCATCTTCCCTGTACGAGTCCTTTGACACCCAGAGTTGTGACGCTCCAGTGATTGCTCAGTTTTACATGTTTTTCTTTGTTAATGCTACAATACCTCTAGTTTATTACGGTTACGTCAAATGCAAGTCGCATACAGTACTATTAGTGAGATCATAGTAAGCACCCCGTGTAACAGAAGAACATCGGCCGGCATCGAGCCAATTATTGGTGTCGGCATTCCGGACCCTCCCCTCCTCGTCGTCGCCATCGTCTTCCCAGTCGGAGTCGGATCCGAACTACAAGTGAATAAGTGTAACCAATTGAGCGCAAAGTCTAGGTAATATGAAACGCACGTCATCTAAATCAGTTGTCTCGTATTTAGCATCAGTCACGGTATTGGCTGGGACGTCGGGCTTTTTGGGAGGAAGGAGCTTCGCAAGTGCCTGCATAGATGTGAGGAGGTAGCAATCGAGCAAGATGCGATCCACACACCTCTCTATCGAGCCCTTTCAACCAATCGTCGCTTGGCATCTCCACATGGAAAACAACATATATGTCGCCTTTACTTCCAGGACTGTTGACTATCGGCATCCCTTCTCTGCCACAAAGGTATTAGCCGATGATAATCAGGTAGGATTATGACGGTACCGAGGAATCTTGATAGTATCACCGCTCTTGATCATTTTGTCCTTATCTGACTCAACGCGGATGCCACGGCCGTCCAAGTGGGTAAAGAGGACGCGATGGAAACCGGTAAGAGCCTCGGACAGGGTGATATGAACTGTTAACATTAAATCTGCTCCAGAGCGCTCGAACATCTCGTGTTCCTTGGTTCGGAGTACAAAGACTAAATCTCCCGTTTCTTGCCCAGGCTGAATCCCGATGAAAATCAACGCGGGTGATGGGCTCTTGACTAATGCACCTTACCTCTTGGTCACCTTGTCCAGCCAATGTGATTCGCGCTCGATCAGGCATTCCTGGCTTGATGGTGAATTCGATCTAGGACCAGTTAGCGGGGGGGAATCATTGGTGGAAAAATCAACAAACCTTTTTAGACTCGGATACCGTCTTTTTTCCCTTGCATTTTTTGCACCTGGGAATCCAAACAAAATATAGCTGTGTGCATTAATAAAGCAGGGTCCGAGCACGCACTTGTCCTTTTCCTTCAACCTGGTTCCCTCGCCTTCGCAATCTGGACAAACGGTTCGGGACACTCCGATCTGAAACCGAGGTTAATGCTCGGGGCAATAAAGCGAGAGTATAACCGCACCTGATTCGGTCCTAGCATTTGGTTGACGTTCACCATCCCCTTGCCTCCGCACTTTACACATTTTGTGGGTGTTGCTTTTGGTTTACCACCAGATCTGCAAGGGGGGGGGGGGGGGGATGAGAGGCACGAGTCTAAGTGATCAACACAATCTCACCCGTTGCATTGAAGACAGGTGACCTACGATGCAAGAGTTCAGTGAGTGACTTCAAAGGCAGTGTTCGTTTACTCCACGTTTCTTGTCATGTTCATCTTGACGGACTTGCCCGTGTATAGCTCCTCCAACGTTACATCGTAGGGAATGACCGAATCGTCGCCTCTACCTCCAGGACGTCTACGGTGACCTCCTCCAGGAGGCATTCCCATACCGAACATACCGCCTCCCATCCCGGCAAACAAATGTGCAAATAGCTCGTCGGGATCCATCCCCATATCATCGCCGAATGCGCCGCCACCTGGTCCATCCCGGCCAAAGCGATCGTAGTGTGCACGCTTATTGTCGTCTATGAGAGTCTCGTAACTGGGTGCATCGTCAGTTCGAATCTCTTAGAAGAAACCGGACGCAGCCTAGGCTCACGCAGTGGATAGATCTTGAAAGTTTTGGGCGGCAGCGGGATTATCCGGGTTCTGAATGTACTAAGCTGACTGGGGGGGGGGATCATGAATAGGTATGGGCACGTACCTTGTCCTAGTGCAAGTCGGAAGGCTTCGTGACTCTACTGCGATGCATGTGAAGAAACGAAACGTACTGGGTGGCTTTGAAGTGCCTTTTTCTTGTAGGCGCGTTTAATTTCGGCTATGCCTTGCGTTAGACACAGAAGACAAGCAGACTTTTAATATCTCAACTCGTTGTAGCGCTGGAACTGACACCCAAAACCTCATAGAAATGATTATCCGCCACCATTGGAGGAAGGTTGATGCGTAGAAAGAAATATCACATCGAGCCGTGCATGGACCCTTTTGCAGAGGCGCCGTCAACGATCATAATTTACCTGCTGTCTCAACCACCACCCTCACAAGGATGAATTTCTACAAGGAGGCCGCAAATATGATTGATCTGATCGAGATGAAAAGATCGTCGGTCAAGGGATGCCTCTCATTAGCGGCACAAAATGACCGAAAGAGACTAGGCGCACTCATTATTGGTGAGTCCTACATGCTACCTGGGTGAGGTTCCTGACATGTCCTGTACAGAGACTCTTAAACGTAGGGATTTAGGTTGCGGCCAGACCATACACTGATTTCAAGTAGTCAAACCTGCGATAATTTCGATCATTAATGCCACGCCCCTCATGCGTGACGAACGCCGCCACCTGCATTCCATAAACTTTGCCGCCGTTCTTGTCCATGACTTGTTGTTCAATTCTGGTGGTATTCAGTCAGGAAATGGGCCTATAAAGGAAGCAATCAACCGCCACAAAACTCGTCTACAAGCTGAGCTCGTGAAACTGAAGATTCGAAAGGGAGTGCAATCAAACGCCGAGCTAGCGCAGGAGGAAGACCAGCGAGGTGCGAATATCCCTCGGTACCTAAGAGTCAACCGAAACCTGTGGGCGGTGGAGCAGGCTATAGACTATTATATGTCTAGGGGCCGGAAGCTTTTCGATGGCGAAGGAGTTCCACCCAAGTGAGCAAGATGGGGAACTACGCAGGAATAAACCTGGCTAAACGCCTTTTGCGTCATTTTCGCAGGGACCACTTCTACCGCGACCGACATGTACCCGACTTACTTGTGTTCCACCCCGGACACGCAATACATGAAGACGACGCATACAAGTTGGGAAAGGTGATTGCACAGGACAAGGCGTCTTGCTTTCCAGCCCTTGTGTTGAATCCTCCCGTCTTGGATTCGGCCCAAGTCATCGATGCTACAGCAGCTCCCGGAAACAAAGTGAGTAACCTTATAGCCTTGAACTCTCAACCGAGCTTGCGCATATGCTCTTCTGTTCACCAGACGTCCTACATCAGCGCGTTGATGAGTAATAAAGGCAAAGTGAGCAATGTTGCAGATTATGGGTTTCATACTGAGATTCATATCTGCCTCAGGTACTAGCGTTTGAAAGAAACAAAAGGCGGTTCAAAACTTTGCAAGATATGCTTAACAAAGCTAATTGTCGGAATGTGGAAGCCATTTTGGGTGATTTTCTCGACCAGGACCCGATGGACGAAAAATTCAAAACCGTGACCCATATGTTCGTCAATGCTCAACGGGTTGCTGATGGCATAACTCACCTCCTTTATGTGCATTTAGTCTGCTAGATCCGTCGTGCAGTGGGTCCGGAATCGTAAACCGTTTGGATTATCTCACTCAAGAGTGTACGCATATAACATTTGTGGGCCAAATGTACGCACTCATATCTAACATTTTGGTTAGCAACCAATAGCGACAGTAAAGCCCGCCTAGTCACTCTGGCCGAATTCCAGAAAAAAATGATTTGTCATGCCTCGAAGTGTGAGTCTGTTCAGCCTCGGATCTTGTACTTGCTTCAAGGTCGGATTGTAGTTCCTTCGGTGCTCCGAATAGTCTATTCTACCTGCAGTATACACCTAGAAGAGAACGAGGCGGTTGTAAGAGATGTCTTGAACGATGCCGAGTTCAAGACCAGGGGCTTCAGGCTTGCATCTCGGTGTGAGGTACTACCAGAGTGGAACCGTCGGGGGCTTGAGCTAGAGGGACTTGGTGAGGAGTGTTGGATTTGGTCAGGCAGTATTTAACCATGCCCATAGATTCCGAGTCTGTGGAGGCCCTCGTCCGATGCAGCCCGGGGGAAGATAATCCTGGAACCAATGGATTTTTTGTTTCGTGTTTCGTCCGTGCTTCAGTTGTTAGGCATCATGATACCCTCAAAGCAGGAAAACGGAAGCGACAACCGATTACAAGTATGCATGGCGAGGTGAAAAAGACTCGGGTCTGTTAGAAGAGCATCTGCTGTGTGTTGTATTCTAAGCAGCCAAATCCCGGGTTAGTTCCCCAGTATATCATGTATTTATCCCTATCGACCACTCATCTTATTGACCACACATCCCATCCGTCACTATTATACGATTACACCGAGTTGCCGCATAAGGTTATGTTTATATTCGTTGCATGTGTTGATTCTGAGTGTCACGCCTCTGTGGGGTAATTATGTTTTATGCTTAATTATGTGTGACCTCGCCGTCTTCCAACCTGCGGGGTCAGTTTCGTCGTCTGATTTGAGCGCTGAGAGATGGAACGTCCGCCACTAGCAGGTCAAGAACTTCCTCGTCTGACTGATGCCAAACCCGTAAGTGAGAATATACTCTAACTACGTTCCAGTGCAAAGTATGATTGGCATATTGCTTTTGATCTGATCCTATCTATGCCACTCATCCTAGACGGTCGTCGTGCATATGGCGCGAGGAACGCCGGGAATGAATGCTGCTTGCGTAACGGTCATACATGTAACGCGAGGCTGGAAGCGATGGTCACGTGATTGCCCAGTCTGTTTTGCCAGCCACCACTTTCGAACCCACCCTTCGCGCTAATATTCGCCGCAATGTGGAAGCCAGCAGGAAGGTGAGCAAACCTCTCTTGTGCGTGGGTAATACCCCTCATCTCTCTTCATAGATCTATCACCGGCACAAACGATATCCCACTGGTGAGTTTTCCACGACTTCCTTGGCATGGTTGAGTGCTCATTCTGGTTCAGGGTAACAAGCGGCGCTTTGGGCCAGCAGTACTCGAGGATGCACCCAAAGCTGAGATTGCGCAGGCTTCCCCGTCGTCCTTTCCACGCTCATCCACGTCCCACGACGACCGTGATGCCGACAACTATCAACCTTCTGCCCCATCTGGTGCGTACTCATGGTTTGTCAAATCTCATCATCTCAATGTTCGTCTAGAGCCGGATCAGCCTCGCAAACGCAAGAGTCGCTGGGGGGACGCAAAGAGCGAGCCAGTGGGATTACCAACTGCCATCTCGTCGAGTGGCGTATCCCAGCGAGAACTGGACAACTATGCGATAAAAATTCGCCTGGACGAGATCAACAGGAAGCTTCAAATGAACAGCTTCATTCCCCCGGAACGCGAACGGTAAGCGATTGAGTCCTGTGTTGATGTTCATGCTAAAGGCCTATTTTCAGCTCCCCTTCGCCTCCCCCGACCTATGATGCTCACGGGCGTCGTACAAACACGCGTGAGGTTCGATACCGCAAGAAACTGGAGGAAGAGCGAGTTCGACTAGTCGATCGAGCAATGAAGTCGGATCCAAACTTTAACCCACCCGCTGAATATCATCAGCAGAAAAAATCGCTTCGCCCTCAAGACAAGGTTTATATTCCTGTCAAGGAGTTCCCGGAGATCAACTTCTTTGGTCTACTTGTTGGCCCTCGCGGCAATTCTTTGAAGAAGATGGAGAAGGAATCTGGGGCCAAAATCAGCATTCGTGGCAAGGGGAGTGTCAAGGAAGGGAAAGGTCGGCCAGACGCGTACGCTGATGATAGCGAGGAAGATCTCCACTGTTTGGTCATGGGTGATTCGGATGAAAAGGTGGCGGCTTGCGTTGCTCTCATCAACAAGGTCATCGAAACGGTGAGTATCCTGAATCCCGAGGTACATGTATAGTTAACCGTAGTGTTGTATAGGCAGCGTCCACCCCGGAAGGGCAAAACGATCATAAACGCAACCAGTTGCGCGAGTTGGCCGCCTTGAACGGGACACTCCGGGACGACGAGAATCAAATATGTCAAAATTGTGGAGGCGTCGGCCATCGCAAATACGACTGCCCCGAGCAACGCAACTACACCGCCAATATCATATGTCGAGTCTGTGGCAATGCGGGCCATATGGCTCGAGATTGCACTTCCCGTCGTGGTGATCCCAATGGGTTTGGTGCGCCTAGCAGCTTCGGAGGTCCACAGCCGCCGTTTACTCCCACAAATCCAACGTCCTCAGGCGGTAGTAAGGCGTTTGATTCGGAGTACGCATCTTTAATGGCCGAACTCGGTGAGGGTACCGGCGCAGCGGGGAAACCGGGAGGTCCTGGGGCTTGGCGGAACGATGGTTCCCCAGCTGGCCACCTTGCAGGCGCTGACCCAAACAGCAACATTCCACCTTGGCGCCGGCCTGAGATGTGGCAGACACCAAGTATCAACCAGGGATACAGGCCGCCCTATGGTGGTATGGGAGCAGGGGGATACAGCGGTGCTTCCCCTTGGGCTCAAGCAGGCTATCAACAGTATCCTTCAGCTGGTGGTATGGCTGGTGGGGCGGACGCTGCGGCATACGCTCAATACTACCAGTCTATGGGGTATGGCTCACAGTCGACTTAGGCTCTAGCTATTTCTTTTTGAATACAGGGCGCGGGAATGTAACCGAGTTGACTATGTTGTGCATACCTGTATTGTCCTGCGTCTCTTTTGAGACTGTTTTTGAGTATGATTTTAACTCGTTGCCATCCTTTCGTGCCAGGAGACAATATTTATGCCACACTTATTCAAGTTGCCTCGATCCAAAGCGCCGTGTGCGAGACTTTCGTTAGCCTTGCCGAGAACGAAGCTCCTTTCAAATGTGGTGGCCCTATGTCATCAGCGCTTGGTCGGCCACCACGGAGCTTAGTGGATCGGGAACTCACCGCCGCACTTGCAAATACGTATCGCACGTATAGTAAATGTTGTTGCTCGTATCGACTTGCCTCGGTTCGCATTTATGGATAAATGAAAATGTCGAAGTGTGTGGCTAGAACGGGAGGTCGAATTTCGATAGAATGTTAAAGCCGCTGCCTAACGCCGAAACCGATTCCCCCCCATCAATCCCCCGTTGCTCCTCAGTCCGCTGGGAGACCACCAGCTATATGCCAGGACAAACTGACTATGGGATGATAGCGCTTTGAAATGCGCAATCTGCTCCTCGAAATTCGCATTCTCGAGCAAGATCTTTGTCACTGTTGCCGGGCTCACCCTTCCCGCTCCCTTGCCTAAAGAAAAGCTCCAAGACAGCCGGGAACACATGATAGAGCTGCTATAGAGCCTAGTAATGACTGTGGGGGCTGGCCTCATAGTGATCTGTATTGGGCACTCGACTTTGTGGGGTGCAGATTGGGTGAAGCAAGCTCAAGCAAATCCATTGGTTCTCTTTTGGGCTTGTGAGTGCCAATTTGCTTGTGCATGCTTGCTTAGGTATAGGAACACCATTTGCACAGCCACTTGGATGCTCCTGAGTGCTCCTTTACCCAAGCAAGCATGTATGAGCAAACTGGCACTCCTTAGTGTCAGAGGATTGTGGTGACAAGCATGAGCAAGCATATACAAGACTGTCAATCTCCAAGTTTTTCCTGACAACTCATATTGCCCTGTGTGACCTCCTGGTGGCTGCTGACCATGCCCAGCTACTTGTTTCAAGACAACACAGAGCTTTGCTTGTGCTGCTGTGCAAAATATCTTCAAAAACAAACTCAGGAAGTCTTCCTAGAACTATCATGTTGGATAGAGCCAGCTAGCTAACAAGGGTTACATGGTGAAGATTACATTGGCAACTCTGCATGGCAAGGTCAAGGGGACATGTCCAGAGTTGTGTAGCATGTTGAATGCACTGACTGCGGGTCCAGTGGTGGAGGATGAACTCAGCAAAATTGAAATGGTCTCTGGAGTGTAGGAATGGAATGCTCCTGCACTTCTCAAGCAAATCTGTTGGTTCTCATTTGGGCTCATGAGCACCAATTTGCTTGTGTGTGCTTGCTTAGGTATAGGAGCACCACATCTGGAAACCTGTCATTTGCTACATAGTGATATGTGTACTATGTATGAACTGTAGCCCATGTAACATGTTAACTTTACTCAAATTATTATATCAATATATAGTGCTACAGATCTGATATGTAGCAGATTCCTCCAAAATATAGCAATATGTATCAACATGTAGTTGCATGTAGTTGTATGTAGTTGTATGTAGTGGCATGTAGCTGAGATTTGGCAGATCCCAAATTTCTGATTGGTCAATTGACTTTGGACATTGTGGCTGTGCACTTACAATATATGGTAGTGATAAACCCAGATAGGAAGTTCTTATGGATTTGTCCTCCCTCTATTTTGAGACAAACTTTTGAACTAGCCAGCAGTTTTCCATCCCCTTTGCACCAATCTGACTAAATGTGGGGATCGGCAACCCATAGGGAAAACATGTCCGAGTCACGTGATCAAAAAGACAAACCACTCCCTAGTGAAATCACTTTGGAACGTGTGCCGCTCGCAACAGTGGGTTTGATGCTAAGGCAAAAATATGTAAATGTTATAAGAATACAAATAAACATATTGGTGTTATGAAATCTCAAAATTACCACTACAAAAGAACTTCGTCATCAAAGGACATATCTTCATCTTTCGGAAATCCCTCACCCTCCTCTATCTCATCCTCCATAGCCTCACATCCCCCCAAATTTTGAGTTTCTATATTCCCGCTAATATCCATCGATATTATGCTATCTTTTCGACACTGTAGGCCTGACAAAATCTCGTTTATTTTTGCTGATTTTGTCCGTAACTTGCTCTTGACTTGAATCATTTTGTCAGTCTCTCGTAGCTTGTCTATTTGACTGTTTAACTCTTGGACAGTCAGTTTTGAAAGGCCCTTGTATGTCGCATCCTCTAATATATCGATTTCAGCCAGTTTTGCCTTGATTGATGCCTTTTTTGCCTTTGATTTTGCTTGACAAGCCCTGCTGGCTTGCGCCTTCTGTTCTAGCGCCAAGCTGAGAGCTATGCGAACTTTATGGCTGGCACCGCTGGCATCTATACGTCTAGCCTCTTGTTGAACGAATGCTCCATCCTCCTCGGTGAGGGTTTCTTCTGCCCAGGATTGTGTATCATTCTGTTTCCACATGACACGAGCGTTTCGCTGATTATCCGTCATTGTGGGCGCACGACGTATCATCTGACGGCATCTACCCAGGGTGCCTTCACTAATATCATTAGTAGGACTTATACGAACACTCTGGCGCTGCTCAACAGTTGCACAAGCAATTACACCATTGGCTTCAAACTCGGTGGTGAATCGCTCCCATGCTTTCAGAGCCCCTTCAAAGAAGGCTACCATTATGGTACGTATATGTGGCAGTCTCTTAGCAAGTGCAAGCGCTGAATATACTACTTCTGGTCGATTCCAGGCCTGTCCGTCAAGCGTTCCAGTGGTAGCAGACAAATCCGAAGCTAGCAGCAGCTCCGGGTCCTTGATCACAGCCCAACAATGCTGTTTGACTTGGCCATGAAATGTACCAAGGTCAACGGCGTTGTATGCACCGCTCCGGACGTGTCGCATATAAGGCTGACCAATCGACTGCGCATATAGTGCCAAAACAACAAGCTCCGTGAGCGTGGAGGTATCTTGTAATCCGTCAAAGACATTCTGCTCGATGTTGGTAAAGCTTGACGTGTTCTTGGCGTCTCGCAAGAGCTCCAAAAGCTTGGTGTAAGTGTCTAGGTGGATGAGAAGCTCTGATGCAGCATCACAGTGTGAGCCGTATCGAGTATTGCTTGTGTCTGGGAACCTCTTTGAATACCCGAATATCCTCTAAACATTTGTCAGTTAACTGGCTTCCAGCAATTAATGTATTCTACATACCTCAAAATAATAATCTATTGTCAACTGATAGCCTCGCTTATCATCTTTATTATTAAACAATGTGCCAGCAAGGCTAGTGAGCTTGATAGCCCCACCAACTCCTACGGCATTGTTTGTCTTGAATTTATTTCTCAGCAGCATTGGCTTGTCAGTTCCAAGTAAATTCCATGCCTTAGCCATCGCTCCAACGCCCCCTTTGACCGCATTCAGCTCTTTATGCATGCAGCAGCCTGTCCATGCAATGAAGTCTGCCTCAAACTGCACACTTTCTTCAAGCTTCTGAAATTCGCGTTCACCTATCTGGCTGGCTAGTGCTAGCCATGCATCGTGCATGAGCATGGATTGCTGCCCCCCTGGAAGGAACCTCCAACCCGGAATTGAGTTGGCAGCATTGTCAAGGTATTGTGACAAGACGTAGAGCTGTTGCTCTGTCGACATTTCCTTGAGAATTGGCAGTGCGCGAACCTGGCGATCGCAATTTCGCTTCCACTCTCGAATGAGCTCCAGCAGCCGTTTCTGATCGGCAGCGTGATCGGTGAGCATCCCTTGTAGCTTGAGCGCAACCTGTTCTTTACTGAAACGAGCACCTTGACCAAGAGGACTCTGGTTGAGTGTACTACAACAGGTATCCAGAGTGTTCATCCATCCAGCAAATTGCTCTCGTGCTGTATGACTGATCGATTTTTGGACCCCAAGAGTACGTATCACTGGGGTGTGTGTGTTAGTAATGGAACTGGATGGGCCAGTCTGCATGTATATCGCTTTCGATTCATGCTGCTGATTCTTGATAGTGGTTCCATCCCCACATATAGATACATCTATATACTAGATTCAGTACCAGTAATTGTAAAATGGCAAAAAATGCTTACAGTTTGCTTGCCGCAAATCGTGTGCAATTTGCATATTTGACTGAACAAGCCCTTTGAGCATTGCTCGAGAAACGCTCCAAGCACTAATTGACCCAGTGATTTTGACTCCTAGACAGTTGGCAACAATTTTGATAGTTTGGTAGACTCTTGCTGTTGGAACACCCTCGCATACAAGTCTGCGGAGCATGTCTCGAACAGTAGGCCGGACAGTTCCCGATCTATCTTTGAGAGTGAAACAACTCGGTTGCATTTGCATTTGTCGTATGGCTTGAGTTCCTCGAGTTCGTTGCACACGGCCGCACTTGATTCTTTTCAGTAATGCATTGTAGGCGTGATCTTTCGCTTTCTTTTGGCTTAAAAGTGCTCTATTCAAGTGTTTCTCTAGCGCAAGACTTTCAAGAGCATTTGAAAGCTTCTGGGAGATATCCAAAGCTTGGTGCTCAAGAGAGCGAATAGTCTGTGCACTGGCTTCAACACTTGCTTGTAGCCCTTTAAGCGCAAGCTCTGAGCAAGTTTGCGTTTTGTGTACAGCCAGTGCGTGATTATACGCATTGTCAAGCTCTTCTTGGAGCTCTCTAATCTGAATAAACGGTTTGGTTAGTTACTATGCTTCTAGGCAGTCATGACTGATCTCACTCTTCTTTGTGCCCTACGTTCTTGCTGGGTAACACTTTTGTAACTTGGTTTCAGTGCCTCGGGTGTTAACAATCCATCATTGTATTGTATCTCTACAAAAGATACATTGGGAGGATTTGGGGGCAGCTTGTTGTCTGCAACATGGTTGTCATTGATTATGCCTGTTGCTCCAACTTTCCAGCGTTGCTGTACTAATGCTCGTGATTGTGCCTTCTGGCGAGACGAACGGGCTCTTTTGGTAATGGTTGTATGCCTAGGCATGAAAAGAGGAGGTTTGGAGTGGTAGAATCGCTAGCAAAGGGGCAGGGAGCAAGCGGGGGGCTATAAGCGAACGATTACAAAGCAAGTTTATGCTAGAATATGCATGAAAATTCCGGAACACCTATATATGACAGTCAACAATTTCAAGACTTGTAAGCCATCTCATTATTGAGTATTAAATCTACTCTTCCCATTGGTGTTATGGTTTGCCCACTTATGTGGGAAAATTCTTGTATTCTCAACTGCGGAGTGACTGTTATGGCACATCAGCATCTACATTATATTTATCAAGGATAGTAGATGAGAGCCGTACATCCAAGGGATCTAATGAACGCATACATTATTCCTAAAGTTTGGCATGCCCGACTGACACACATATTCTTTGAAAGTAATCCAAATATGGCGCGTATCTTCAATTTCACATCAGACACAAATTGCTTACATGTACTAGGGCGTTGCCGATCCCCACTAAATGCTATAGAATACCCCTGAATGTGACATGGGGGTGCTGTGGGAGGGTAGGATGGAGGGGGAAAAGGAGGTTCAAGAGGCCAAGTGGCACTTGGGGTTTGAGCTTAGCTGAGTTCCAAATCAGGTGTGATTGGCATCCCAAACAGGAATTTCCAATGGTTCCTGATATGGTGAATTTCAAAATCAATCATGATAAATTATTCCAAATATGCTAATGATTCTTGCCTATTTTGGCCAAATGAATTGTCTTATATGGTAAGTGCACAGCCACAATGTCCAAAGTCAATTGACCAATCAGAAATTTGGGATCTGCCAAATCTCAGCTACATGCCACTACATACAACTACATACAACTACATGCAACTACATGTTGATACATATTGCTATATTTTGGAGGAATCTGCTACATATCAGATCCATAGCACTATATATTGATATGATAATTTGAGTAAAGTTAACATGCTACATGGGCTACAGTTCATACATAGTATACATATCACTATGTAGCAAATGACAGGTTTCCAGATGCAATTGCACAGCCACTTGGGTGCTCCTGAGTGCTCCTTTACCCAAGCAAGCACATATGAGCAAACCATCACTTGTTAGTTTCAGAGGATTTTGGTGATGTTCAGAGAGCTGCCAATTGTCACTGAGAAGACAAGGACCAGGATGAAGCACTGATTGTGCACAGGATACCAAAGAAAAAACACCTGCACTTTGTAGTAGTAGACATGCATATGAATACAGTAGTTAATCAACATTAGAATATTGTGCTTCAAGTCATATCCATTGCATTTGACTTGAATCATTGGCA
This sequence comes from Ceratobasidium sp. AG-K, assembly GCA_037039685.1. Taxonomy (NCBI): domain Eukaryota; kingdom Fungi; phylum Basidiomycota; class Agaricomycetes; order Cantharellales; family Ceratobasidiaceae; genus Ceratobasidium; species Ceratobasidium sp. AG-K. The sequence continues at coordinate 1,802,581 of JAWNGF010000002.1, forward strand.
AAATGTTGTACAGAAGTATTTATTGGTCTATTTTCAGGCCAAGCATATCAACAAAGATGTTTCCAACCTCCTTCAGCAGGCAGGAATACTAACAATGAGCTACTCCAGGATGCCTTGGATGATATCAAGCATCAGCAAAACTGTTTGCAGATTTGGGTACTTAGGAGTACTCTAATCCAATGTTGCAACCCTTCTATGCTGGTTGACCAATGTCTGTGTCTGTTTGTGCCTTATAGGCCTTGAGCTGCCTTTATGTCATGAGCTAGGGCACAATGACATAATTTTTCTATATTTTCTATCCTTTTCCAAGACAGTTTCCTTTTTTGGTATATTGTATAGAATGTTCCAGAAAGAAGTCATGTGATCAATTTGTCTTGGGATGTGATATTACATTTGATTACACATTTGATATTAGAACATTTTGGAATGTTGTTCTTGTTTGTACATGGCTGTGTTTCTTCATGTATATATACTGAGGGGTCAAGTCTGGTAACAACCAAGACTTGACCTCCTGTCTAATAGGACTCAAGCGTTACATCTTCACTCAGTGGGCTCTTCACCCCACTTATACTTAAAATCCCTTAGGCCTTAGCCACCGTCCACATCCTATATATCCATTAAACCACCTTTCCTCCATTACCTTTGGGTTTAGGGTTTACCCTTAACTCATTGTATTTGCCATGGGACTTGGGCCTGGGTGTTATTACCTTTTCTTAGTTGTCAGCAAGCTTAGTCATGACACCAGGTCAAGTCTTTTCAATTGCTGTCACATGTGGCACTGATTGCTTTCCCTTCATTTAAATAGAACGTACATGGGAAACAGGCACAGCACAAGCAACAACAAGCTATACTTGATATAGACCAGTAGTTGTTAGCTACTGTACACTGTCAGTGAACCCAATCATTATCCTCTTTCACACTCAAGTGGCTTTAGTCAGCAGAAAGCAACTGCTTGCAGAGAATCTGCTTTTTATCATGTTTGCCAGAACTGTAATAATTAGTAGGAACTGTCCAACACTAGTTGTAGAAGCAAAAGCTTAGTGCATAACACCCTTTGTCCTATTGTTCCCCTACCCACAAGCTGTCCCATCCCAGACACTTGTGTGAATTGCCTTCTGGTACAGAGCAGCAGCCAATCAGCACCAAGCACAAAGTCATTGCTGCGCCCCCCTGTATCACTCTGCTACATCTGGCATCACATCCAGCAGTAAGTGCTGATGAATCATTTGCCCATAAAAATCATTAAAATGTTGTCTAGTGGTCCATAGACCCAGACACCTGCAGAAATTTGGCAGAGCCGCCCAGAACTCATGCAGGAGCTTGAGCCACTGGATGTTTATTAGGACGATTCTCACCTTATTGCACCCCTAGTCAACTCTTGCCCACACAATCATTACCAACTCCGCCAGAGATGTATTATTGCATTAACTATCAATGGCCAAACATACCATTTTTACAACAACCTTAACTCAAAAAAAAAATCAAACAATATGGCTGAGGATAATGGATGGAATGCAGGAAACACCCCAACCACTTTTCCTTCTACATTACCAGACAACCCCTATGATGTTCTGGTTCCCCATGCTTTTGACACAACTGTAGTTTCAGAAGGGAGACTCCTTATCAAATTGTATAACAAAATTATGTCTATGAAAGATAGTATTGCCCTTTTACAAGGTGAACTTGACAATCATGTGACAGAGTCTGCACAGAAACATGGGGAATACTTCTAGGAATTAACAGGAGCAGCAGCACAAATCCAGCTAATCCAAAATCTTGTACAAACAATCCCAGGAGCCTATCAAGCAAATCCTGACCAAAGCATCCACCCTCCTGTACCAGGGGATCAATTGTTTCAAATAACAGGACCTGCAGCTACCAACCAAGCACAAGTTCCTTGACCACCACCACCACCACCTGGACATGGTCCACAAGTTGCACAAACACCAAAAATTAAAATGGCAACTCCAAATAAATTCAATGGCAGGAGGAGTGAGTCCCTTACCTGTCAGGTTAATTGCAATATGTATATTGAAGGGACTGCCCCCAACACATCAGCAGACCAAAACATCAAGGCAGTGATCTTGTACTTGGAAGGAGAAGCACGCAAGTGGTTACAGTTGTATTTGGAATATGGCATTCTACACCCTATCCCATGGTTGCATAATCTTGCACAATTTTGGGTAGATGTTGTGAGCCTTGCTCACTCCATCGGACTCATCTGCGTCTCGTCCTGTCTTGTGGCTATGTCTGTTATGTTTTGTTTCTCTCTTCCCGCCATGTTGCCACCTCCTTGTGGTTTTCCTGTTACATTGTGTAATGCGGCTGTGCTTTGTACAAGTCATGTCTGTTCATACAGCATGACTCACTTGGACACTCCTGACTGGCTTGTATGTATAACTCGTGTGGCTGCGCCTTGTATGACTTGGCCGTTTTCTGAATATATATAGAGGACCAACAAGCCTAGTAACCCCAGCTTGTTTTGTCTTGTCAAACATCCCTCTTGAGTGACACTTTGAACCACCCCTACCCTTAAGAGCCTACAGACACTTCAGTGTGTTGCGGTTCAAGAGGTTGTTTAGGTCTTAGTGCCGTCCACTCTCCATCGCAGCTTGTCTCATAGCCACCAAGAAGAAGCTTACAACAGTACAGTTCCAAGGCCGCTTTGGTGAAATCAATTGAGAAGAACAGAACTGAACCAAACTTACCAAACTTAGACAAACTTCTTCAGTTCAGGATTACCTTTGTGATTTCCAGAAATACACAAATGGGCTTAACTATGGCAATCAGGCCCTTTGGGACATGTTCTATGAAGGGCTCAAGGTGGAAGTAAAAAACATGATGCTCATGCAGGCATTTGAACCATTTGATGCTGCTATGTCTTTCAACCAAGTCACTATCACAGCATCTAAAATTGATCTCTGCCTGGAGTCAATCAAACCTACATACACATATGCCACCCCATGAACATCTGCCAAAAAGTTGTCAAGCATCTTGCCCACAGTCAACCCCACACGCACCCCTCAGAAGAAACTAAACATTGGCGATAAAGTCTACATGGTGGGACCAGATGGGAAAGCCAAGAAAGGTGTTATAACAGGCAAATCATGCAATCCTTGAGGCGCTTTAAATCCCACTGTCAAATGGAATACAGGTGAAAGCGCTCAAGTACCATACCCAGCCTTTAAAAAAGGACAATTGCCCTGCATATACCTTGCCATTAGCTACTTCCAAAACCAATCCCAAAGGTCCAGGACCAATGGAACTTGACAGGAAAGGAGAAAATGTCATATTCTGCAACAACTGCAGCAGAAAGGGTCATTTTGCTTGGGTTTGCCCTACTCGCACCATGTCTGGCCACAAAGCCAGGGTAGAAGAAGTAGGAGAAGTGGAATTGGGATCAGAAGATGAAGAATCAGGAAAAGGAGATCCCAAAACACTCTAAGGAGTAATGTTTTGGGTAAACTACTAGCAGATATGAACAGTAGCATTGACTACCATGTATACTCCCTGTCAAATATCATGCAATTATATGCTGATTTTGAATCTAAACCGCTAGAAACCACTCCTGACAAAAAGAACACCTTCTCACCACAACCCTTTACTGGCAAAGCAATGAATGATTGCGGAGCTAACTCTTGCTTCATTCATCCCTCTATTGTCAAACAATACCATCTCCTAAAATATAACCATGACAAGCCTAAAACCCTGAAAGTAATCAACAGTTGAGAGGTAGCCTCTGGAATGGTGAAACATTGTACACGCCTTTCCATCCAGATTGCCAACCATGTTGAGGAAATCAAATGCCACCTGGCAGATGTTGGGAACCACCAGCTAGTTCTAGGAAGGTCATGGCTTAAAATGCACAATCCAAAGATTGAATGGAATCGCTGCACTATCTCCTTTAGTTTGGAATATTGCTCAAAGATTTGCCTGGACAAACCTATAGTGCTACAGATAAATGCAATCAATGAACTCCCAGCTCCCTACCAAAAATTTGCAAAAGTCTTTTCTGAAGAAGAAGCTGCAAAACTACCCCCACATAGCAAATATGACTTAGCCATTGATTTTGTGCCTGGTGCAAAACCTTCCCATGGTCCCATTTATAGCACAGGTCTCAAGGAGGCAGCTGCAATCAAGGACATGATTGATAAAGGTCTCAAATTAGGCCTATTGCAATTTTCCAAATCACCTATGGCATCTCTGTGTCTTGTAGTTAAAAAAAAGGACAATTTGTTGCAAGTATGCCAGGATTATCAAAAAGCCACTGCCATGACCATCAAAAATGTGGCCCCACTACCACTTCCTCAAAACCTAATCAAACAATTGCAGGGAAAAAAGATCTTTACCAAGCTTGATCTTAAATCAGACTATAACCTAATCTGCATCCAAGAAGGTGACAAGTGGAAAATAGCGTTCAAAACCCAATTTGGCATGTTTGAATGGCTTGTGATGTCCTTTGGCCTTACCAATGCACCTGCAGCTTTCCAGAGTATGATGAATGATATATTTTGGGACAAACTAGGCATCTCAGTCATAATCTATATTGACAATATCCTAATTTTCTCCAACCCTTTGGAAGAACATATTCCAGAAATCAAGGAAGTACTTCAGTGATTGATGGACAATCATTTATATTGTAACTTCAAAAAATGCTCCTTCCATGTCACAAAAATCGACTACCTAGGCATGATTGTGTCAGACAAGAGCGTTGAGGTGGACCAAGAAAAAGTTACCTCTGCAATGAACTGGTTGAAACCCTGTAATGTCAAAAACATGCAAGAATTTCTGGGCTTCATAAATTTCTACAGACGTTTCATTCCAAACTTTGCTAATGTGGCACAACCTCTCTATAACCTGCTCAAAAAAGATGTCAAATGGGAATGGTCAAGCGCAACAAATGATGCATTTAACAAACTCCTGGAGTACCTCACTTCAGCACCACTACTAGTCCAACCTGACATTTGAGAACAATTCTTTGTTGAATGTGATGCTTTGGATTATGCTACTGGTGCCATACTGTCACAAAAGAATTTGGAAGGGAAACTCTGCCCAGTTGCATACCTATCCCAATCATTGTCACCTGCTGAGCGGAACTACAATATTTTTGATAAGGAACTACTAGCAATCATTCAAGCATTCAAGGAATGGAGGCATTTATTAGAGGGATCAGAAAAGCCAATCCAAGTTCTAATGGACCACAGAAATTTGGAATACTTTGCCAAATCCCAATAATTGAATTGTCACCAAATCTGCTGGATGAATTTCCTGGTCAACTATAATTACAACATCATCTACAAACCAGGAACGCAAAATTGCAAGGCAGATATCCTCTCCAGATGCTACAATCTTGTCCCGCTTGAAGGGGGGGTAGAGAAGCAAGTTCTCATGAAATCAGAGCTCTTCATTGCCGCTATCACCCCAGATCAAGAAACTCATGACCTAATCTGGGAAGTACTTCTGGAAGATGAGCAGTTAACAGAGGTACTAGACAAACTTTGAGATGGGAAATTAGTGAAAGAGTGGGAATTGAGAGAAGGATTGCTCCTGTTTGGAGGCAAAATCTTTGTGCCAAGAGATCAGACAGTTAGGAATCTTGTGATGGAATCCAGACATGACGCTGTAGCAGCAGGTCACCCAGGACAAGCTTGTACATTAGAACTAATCTCAAGAACATTCTATTGGCCCTCTATGAAGAAAGGGGTTAATTCCAACGTATCTCACAGCAAAACTTGCATCCATTCAAAGCCATCAAACCAACTCCCTACAGGGCTATTGCAACCACTTCAGGTCCCAGAATGGCCTTGGGAGGAAATATCATACAACCTCATTGTTGGCCTGCCAGAATCAGAAGGGTTCGATGCCATTCTCACAGTAGTCAACCGCTTTTCCAAGATGGTACATTACATTCCCACAAAATCCAATGCCACGTCAATTGACATTGCTAACCTATTTGTCATGTATGTCTGGAAACTCCATGGACTGCCCAAAGCCACAGTATTGGATTGAGGATTGGTATTTAACTCCAAGTTCCTAAAGCACTTGTACAAACACCTGGACATCAAGCCCTCCTATTCCACTGCTTATCATCCTGAGATGGATGGACAGTCAGAGTGCACCAACCAAATAGTAGAAATCTTCATTCAAGCATATATAAATCATTGTCAAACAGATTGGGTGTTGCTCCTACCTATGGCAGAGTTTGCATTCAACAATGCAGTTCAAGCATCTACATGCAAGGGGTCAAGTCTGGTAACAACCAAGACTTGACCTCCTGTCTAATAGGACTCAAGCTTTACATCTTCACTCAGTGGGCTCTTCACCCCACTTATACTTGAGATCCCTTAGGCCTTAGCCACCGTCCACATCCTATATATCCATTAAACCGCCTGTCCTCCATTACCTTTGGGTTTAGGGTTTACCCTTAACTCATTGTATTTGCCACAGGACTTGGGCCAAGGTGTTATTACCTTTTCTTAGTTGTCAGCAAGCTTAGTCGTGACACTTTAGAGGCTCTGTACTGTATGCTAAGTTGCTAGTGCAACCTTAGCAACTTTATGACAATGGCCTGGGGCCCACTTAGTGTTGAGGTGATGGCCTAAAGGCCCAGTGACTTAGTTGTACTTGAGGGGAGAGATGACAAGGCAAAGCACGCTGGAGTAAGTCCATGCTTGCAAGCTGGTATAACTAGTCAGAGGCATAAATGCCTCAAAGTGGTACAATACATACGTGGCCAATCAGGTGCCATGCTCAGTCAGCAAATCACAAAGATCTGTTTAGAGAGAAGTTCAAGAAGGTTGATCTTTCCAGAAGACAGATCTAGAAGACAGCACAGCCATATGGGCTGTGGGGACAAGTCATTCATACACCTCACAAAACAAGGGAGAGGGCCACATCTATGTACATAGGGCACTTAAGGCTGCCATGAGTCAAGTCAAGCAAGCAGAGTTCATGTGTGTTGTGGATGGGTCACAACATTGCCCCCCTTTAAGGTTGGGCATAGGTGACTGCACACGACTACTTTTGCACAATCCATTCTTTGATTGCTACCCAGCCTTCATGTTCTGCCAAGGCATGCATGTCCTCCTCTAGTCGCTTGTGCTGGGCATCCCAGAGGGCTTGGTCAAAGTCCCGTTTGTGTTGCAGCAAGTGCTGGAGCACTTGACTGCATTCACACTCTTGTTTGCTGAGCACCTGTTGTTCCTGGTTGACCCACTCTTCTTTGCACACATTGCACCATTGCTTGAGTCCCAGGGGGGACATGATTCCCCTTGGTATGGTGTCATAGGCTTCAAGGACTTGCTTGTTGCATGGCATCTGGTCCCAGGCAGTAGCTAGGGGCATGTCTTCCAGGTTTTGCTCTGCTTCAGCCAGGAGTTGCTGGATTGTTCCTTGTGCTTGTGCCACTGCTTCCTTGAATTTCTGCTCCAGCAGCAGCGGATCGGCAGGGATTTTGGGGGGTGGGGCAAGTCATTGCCCTCAGGGGAGGGGACAGGGACTGTGGGTGCAGGGGCGGTCCCAGAGCATTGCCACATAGGAGGGTTGGTGTCACAAGCCTTGCTCCTGACAATGGACTGTGTGCTGCACCTTCATTGCTTGTTGGCTGCCTTTGTTGTTGTGTTTGTTGTTTTCCCCCTGTTGTGTGCTTGTTGGCTGCCATGTGGTTTGTTTTGTTGTTTACTCCTTTCTTGTTGCTTCTCTTGCTTAGGCCTTTGTACATGTGGATCATCAGCATGTATTCTCCAGTCTGTGATTCTTTCCAGAGCACTGCACATTGATCCCCATGTGCTATGGGCTCTTCTTGTTCTGATGTTCCTTTCATGCTCCTTTTGGACTGTTGTGCTTTGCCCATGGAGATAGCACTTCCTTTCTTCCGTTTGCTATAAAAAGATGCAAGGGAAATTGTCTTGGAATCCCAAGGACAATTTACCTTGTTGTTTACCCACTCTACTTTGCCCTGAGGAGGTTATCCAACATCTTTTGGAGCCTCTCAGTGATTCTCAGGCCTAAGAGCCGCTCATTAGTCAAAAAACAACCCTTCTCTGAGCAGGTTGTGACAGTTGGCAGGTGGGAGTTCCCCAAAAGGGACCTGGGCAGGTGTTGGGGTGGGGCAGGGTCCCCAGGTTGTTTGACTACTTTTGGCCTGCCTGACAGCAGGCCAGTTGTTGTTGGGTTTGGTTGTAGATGGTGGCCATGAGTTGTTGTTTCATTGCAGGCAATGAAATGTGCCATCCTTGAGAAGCAATCAACTACTACTAGGATGCTATCTTTTCCTTCTGATTTGGGTAGTTTGACAATGAAGTCATATGCAATGTCTTCCCAAGGTTTCTCTGGGATTGGTAGTGGTCTCAGAGCAACTGATTGTTGGTGTCCCTTCCCCCTTTGGCATGTTTTGCACAAGTCAACATATTGGCTGACTTGTGCTTTCATGCCTGGCCAGTAATATTTTTGTGAAATTAGTTTGAGTGTTCTGGCTTGTCCTTGATGTCCAGCTATTGGGCTATCATGGTATAGCCATAGGATGTTTAGTCATATGTCTCTGTCTTCAGGGACAACAATTTTCCCTTGATACCAGAGGAGATTTTTGTTGTACTTGTAGTCCCTGAATTGTTTCTTTACAGTTGGGGGTAGGTCTTCCTTCCCTTTGACCGTGTTTATCAGGGTACTAAGGTTTTTGTCCTCTTCCTGTCCTTCCTGTCCTTCCTTTATTTCTGATGATGATATCCACTCCCAGGGCTGCTGAGAATCCCTTGAAGGTTTTGGCAGATATCATGAGTTGTTCTGCATTAGGTATGTCAGGTTTTGTGGACATTTTCCCTGGTTGGTAGTGTTGTGATCTTCCTCTGGATATGACAAGGATATCATTGATGTAGACAAGAACTGATATTCCTTTCATATCCCTGAAGATATGATCCATGTACCTTTGGAAGGTAGATGGAGCATTCTTGAGACCAAAGGGCATTACTTGGTATTTGAAAAGGCCTTCTGATGTTCTGAAAGCAGTTTTCCATTGTCTCCTTCCTTTATTCTGATATTCCAGAAGCTGTTCTTAAAGTCTAGGGTAGAAATGAAGAGTTCTTCCTTCATTTCTTCACCTGTTTTCTTGAAGATGTCAAGTAGCTCTTCTATAAGTGGTACAGGGTATCAATTGGCCTTTGTTATAGTGTTTACTCCTGTATAGTCTACTACACTCCTTAGATCTGGTATGGTTTGTCCTGGTATAAGGGCTTTTTCTACAAAGAAGGTTCCTGTGGCAATTGGAGATTTGCTTGGTTGGATCCTTCCTGATGCCATTTCCTCTTGCATAGTTTGTTTTAAGGCTTCTCTTTCCCTTGGGGACAGTGGGTACGCTTTTCTTGGTTTGGGTAGCTCTGCCCCTTCTATGAGATCGATTGTGCAGTGCCATTTGCAGTGCTCTGGTAGTTTTGCATATTGTTCTTTGTTGAAGACATTGGCATAGTCTCCAAGTTTGTCTGGTAGTCCATCCATTCTTGCTGCTTTTCCTTGTATAGTATTGACTCTCCAATTGATTTAGAAGGGAGACCAGGTGATATCTGGGTTGACTTCTTTGAGCCAAATCATTCCTAGGATCATTGGTTGAGTTCCTGTTGGCATGCAATATAGTTTCTGTGTGAAGGTTCTTCCTTCCTGTTTGAAGGTGATTTTAGTACAGAAGCAGATAGTTTCTTTTTCTGTTTTTCCATTGATCATTTCCACACTTCTGGGTGTCTGTAGTTTGATCAGTGGGAGATTGTTTCTCCTGGTGTATTTGATATCCGTGAAATTACTTGTAAATCCTGAGTTGATGAGTGTTGGTGTTTTGTCTGTGATTCCCACTATTTTTGTGTATACCATAGGTGATTCATTTGATGCTTTGCAGTAGTATACATTTGATAGTGGTACTTTCTGGGTATTGCTAAACATGGTGCTACAACACCTATCTAGTGTTCTGACTTGGATGCAGTTGAGGTGACTTCCTCAATTGTTGTGGTTACTTCCACTGCTTTTCCTTGGATCAGCTGTTTCCCTTTGTCTATGTAAGTCCACCCTTATTGGCAATCTTTAAGTATGTGCCTGGGTTTTCCACATTCAATGCACAGATTCTCTTTCTTCCTGCATTCTTTTTCTTCATTGGGGACTCAGATTAAGTCATTGGATTTTGATGTCCCTTGTTGTTTGCGTTGGTCCCTTCCTTTCCCTTTGTCTTGGGATTTAGGAGGGTTTAGTCTTTCCCCTTGCATGGCTAGTTGCATCTGTTCATGAAGCAATCTTGGGTGTTGCCTATTGTAGTTGCTCATTTCCTCCCTTATGAGCTCCTGCTTGATGGTTTGTTGGAGCCCATGTCTGAAGTGCGCAATGAGTGCACCTTTGTTCCATTCTATGTCTTGCTGGAGTAGTTGGAAGTCTGTGATGTATTCTGATACACTCTTGTTTTGGTAGAGTTGCTGTATTTTAGTCTTGGCTTCTAGTTGCTTAGCCAGGTCCATCCATTGTTCAATGAAAGCTGTTTGGAGTTCCTCCCAATTGGTCAGCCATAGATGTAGATGTCTATCATTATACATCTTCAGGGCTGGTTGCACCTAGTTGGCTGGTTGTCCTTCCTTGATATTGATTAGGATGGCAGCAATTTTCTTGGGGTCTGTCTTGTAGTAGGTTTCATTGATGCGGAAGTATGCCTTCATTTGTGAGAGGAAGGTTTCTGCTGCTGTTCCTTGGGTCCCATCAAAGGGTTTAGGCATTTGATGTTTGGAGGTTGTTCCTCCTCCATTGCCTCCTGGAGTTTGGATGATGATTGTACAGTCTTGTTGTTGTACCTGATGTCCCAACTGATTTTCCACACAGAAGGATGGAGTAGAGGAAGAGGAAGGTGGGCTTGGTGCTTGTTGAGGTCCTCTTCTATATCCTGATGGTTGGGGTGGTGGTGATGGTGGGTTTCTTGGTGGCAGAGTTCTTCTGCTCTTCTCTGACCTCCTTTCATCCCTATCTTCCTTTTGTTATTTGCCTGTTGCTTCTACATCAGCCCCAATTTGGTTGGTTGTTGTTTCTACATTGGCAATCTGTTGCCTGACATTGAGTAGAGGTTGTCTGTGAGCTTCAGCCCTTTCCTGTTCCTCCTGCTGGAGGTGTAGTATAGTGGCCTCTGTTGTTGCTAGTCTTGTGTTCTGTGCTGTTATGGATGCATTGATTCCAGTCTGATGTCTTCTGGAAGTCCTGTTGATTTGTTCCATTGTGTTCAGGGTAGTGATTCCCTGACTCTGGATCCTGTGGAGCATGTTCTGGACTGCTCCTATTCTTTCTAGGAATGCGTTTACTGTGCCTTCTATTCTTCTGCCCATGCATTCAATACTCTGTAAATAGTTAGTACTATTTTCCATTTGTGTGTCCCACCTTTGTTTGAGGGACTCAATTCTTACTGCCATGATGGCATTGTTTCCCATGTATTCCTGTTGTATCCTATTGTAGATGGCTTGTAGGACTGCTACTTCCCTTCCCTGTGCATTGATGACTGCACTTTGTTGCCTTATGTTCTTGTCTATTGAGGCTGTGGCAATTGAGCCACTGGTGCTTGTTGCCAATAGTGTTCTTGATGGTGGTACTGAGGCCAGATCTCCTTCTGTATTTACAAGGGCAGGGATTTGGCTTTCCTCACTATAGAAGGGATAGGGAGCTGGGGTAGAGCTTGTTCCATTGGAGGGATGGGACATTATTGAGAAGGTAAGAGGTGACCTTTGTACTGTTACCCTGGGTTGAGAGGGTCCTTGGGTAGGGTTCCTCCACTACCTTCTGATCTGTATTGTCCATTGAGCCACTGGTGATGCAACTGTTGGTACCCCTACTCTAAGAGGTGCTGAAGGGATTGTGATTGCCCTTTTGTTGGTGGTGCTTTCTGTGGTTGGTATTACCACTATTGTTGGAGATGTGTTGTGAGCCAGCTCACTCCATTGGGCTTGTCTTGCGTCTTGCCCATCTGTCCTTGTGTTTGTTGTGTTGTTTGTCTTTTCTGTGCTGCATTGCCATGTCCTTGTGGTTGTTCTGTTACATTGTGTAACACGGCTGTGCTTTGTACAAGTCATGTCTGTTCATACAGCATGACTCACATGGACACTCCTGACTGGTAGACTGTTATGACTTGTGTGGCTGCGCATTGTATGACTCGGCCACTTTGCATATATATATAGAGGACCAACAAGCCTGGTAACCCCAGCTTGTTTTGTCTTGTCAAAACATCCCCTTTGAGTGACACTTTGAACCACCCCTACCCTTAAGAGTCTACAGCCACTTAAGTGTGGTGCAATTCAAGAGGTCTCTTAGGTCTTAGTGCCGTCCACTCCCCCTTGCGGCTTATTTCATGGCCACCAAGAAGAAGCTTACAACATTACAAAACAAGCTTCACACTGTGGCCACAAACGCTTCAACACCCATTGAATGGGGATTGCAAGAAGATACAGTCTCAAGACCAACATCCACTACAAGCATACAAAGAGGACCTAGTAGAACCACTAGACCAGCCTCATCACTCAGCAAAAGCGCACTTGCACACACACAAGCAGGGGGTCCAGCCCCATCACAAGTACCCAGCAGAAGTACAGTACCAGGAACATTTCAACCAGAAGTATCACTAGTTGAAGAACACCCTCTAGAAGAACAGGAACCTGGTGACAAAACTTATGTACTGGAACCAGAAGTAATAACAACTCCTTGTTGAGGGTTTGGGTTTGGCTACTTTTCCCCCCAGCCCAAGCCACATGGTGGAGTCTTGCTGGTTCCAATTTGTGCTCCACCCACACCGCAAATCCCATGCATCTCGGGAACAATCACCAACATAGGACCCATTCCTCTATCCATCCCTGAAAGACCGCAGCCGCTGATGACCCCAGCTGCGGGACCATCTGTGGACCATTGACCTGTTAGCAATAGCTCTTCCAGCACACAAAGAACTGCTATTCAGAGCTTAGACAAACTAGACAATCTCTTAAGCAGACGTCACAATGCAACTCTAAGAGTCATCAAATGACTAAGAGTTGGCCTCATGCAAAGACTCATGGGGCTAGAGCAAGAAGCAAGAGTACTTGCAAACAACCAAGAAATTTTTAACAACCTGATCAGGGGAATACAACAGTCCCATACGGATATTCTTAATTCTACCTGTAATGCCAAACACAACAGTTACCTTGCAGGAAGAGAAGTAGATACTGTCCAAAATGAAGTCACAAACACCCAGGGACTGGTAACAAATGTACAACAAGACCTTGACACAACACGTCAAGGACAGCTTCAGTGGAATGAAGCAATAACACAAGGAATCAAGCAAGTTAGAGAAGGATTCACAACGCTAAATGAACAAGTAGCAACCATGGAACGATCCATTACCAACCTGAGGGAAGGAGTGGACAAGGTATCATTCCACGCACCCAGCAATCAATCTGCACCTGAAGCCGAGTCTACAAGAATCAATAATCTGGAACAGAGACTCCAAAACCTGCTCAACTCCCATAATGGAAGTTCACCAGAAAGACCAAAGGTCACTAGACCAGAAGCCTTCAATGGAAAGAAAGGAGAAGGAGCGAAAATGTTCATCACCCAGATGGAAAGCTACTTTGTTTGGCTAGGCAATCAATACAGTTCCAGACAAGAAAGGATTAGGGAAGCCCTAGCAAATTTTAAATCCAATAACCGTTCTGCTACCCACTGGGCACAAGTGCTTCTCCAATCAATGAACACCAGAGTACCAGACCCAAACCTGAGGTCATGGGAAACGTTCAAAGCCCACTTCATGGAACAATTCAGCGACCCTAACAAGAAGGCAAAAGCAGAAGCCAAAATTTGGAAGTGCAAACAGGTCAACTCAGCAGCCAATTATGCAACAGAATTCCGCTTCCACATGGTTGATGTGAGTTGGGGAGAAGAAGCTCTGATCAACCAATTTAAGGAAGGACTCAAGCTGGAAATCAAAACAGAATTAGCACAATTTGAACTCTCCCTTATCAACAAGGATGGAACCAAAAGACGTCTTAACCTAAACCAATGGATAACTCTAGCAATCTCCATTGGTCAGAAACTGCAACAAATCAAGACCTCCACTGGAAAGAAAGCATCTCAATCTACCACCACAAGCCAGACCTCTACAAAGCGGTTGCCAGACAAGGTAGACAAGTCAAGGATAGCATCAAACCAATGTCTGAAATGTGGACAAGAGGGACACCGTTCACTCAAATGCTCATCCAAGGGATGGATAACAACCAAACCCAGTGTAAAAGGAAGGGAAGCAACAATCACGGAAGAATCAGGAAAAGAAGGGGTCTCCCTCTAACTGTGTGTGGAGAGAGCAAAGAACCAGCAATGTACTCTAGAGCAAACAAAGAATCCAAAATTGTTTACAGCTACATTGCCGGAATCACAGAACCAATCGCTACTCTAATTGACTCTGGAGCTTCCCGGAATTTTGTTGATATTGCTTGGGCAAGGAAGAATAACATTGCCTTAAGAGACCTTCCCGTTCCTCAGATGGTCATTGGAATACAAGGAAAAGAATTGTCTCACATGATCTGCTTCAAAACACAAATGGAGATCACAGTTGAAGGAAAAACATTTAAAGAAGAATTCCTCACCATGCCTACTGGGGACACAAACATCATCCTAGGACTATCCTAGCTGGAAACCACAAACCCTAACATTGATTGGAAGCAAAAGAGCATCTCTTGGAGAAACAAGGAAATCCATGGAAGAGAAGGAACCTTGGATCTCATCCCGGAAGAACTGAATGAATTCAAAGATGTTTTTAGCAAAGAAAAATTCAAATGTATTCCGGACCACCGACCTTATGATTGTGCAATCAATTTCAAGGAAGGCACTGAGCTCCCAAAGCCAGCAAGACCTATACCATTGTCACCAGCTGAATCTATTGCAATGAGAGAATACCTTGATGAAGAACTTGCTGCAGGAAAAATCAGACCAAGTAAATCCCCAATAGCATTGGCATGTTTTTTCATCAAAAAACCAGGCCCACTTGGAGGACTACAATTGGTACAAGATCTACGACCCATTAATGCCATCACAAAGGATGACAGATTTCCCATGCCCCTCATGGAAGACCTCCTTGACAAAATAAAGGATGCAAAAATTTTCTCAAAAATCGACCTAAGGATGGGATTCAATAACATCCGCATCAAGGAAGGAGACAAATGGAAAACCGCTTTTAGAACAAAGGAAGGGCTATTTGAATACGTTGTCATGCTGTTTGGGCTGAAAAACGCACCAGCCACTTTTCAACAATATATGAACCACATCTTCCACAACAAGATCAATATATGCGTGATTGTCTATAGCAATGACATCCTTGTCTTCTCAAAAACCCGGTCTCAACATGTAGTGGATCTACAAGAAGTCCTCCAGATCTTGAAGGAAAACAACCTTTTTGCAAAGTTACCAAAATGCGAATTCTTTGTCACAGAACTCATTTACACAGGCCTGAAGATCAGCAAGGAAGGAATATCCATGGACAAAGAGAAGATCAAGGCAATAAAGGAATGGAAGGAACCTAAAACGGTGAAACAAGTGCAAGCATTCTTAGGTTTTGCAAACTTCTACAGGAGATTTGTACCCAGCTTCTCCACAATTGCTAAGCCTCTCACTGGATTAACACAAAAGGATCATCCTTGGAAATGGGAAGACAAAGAACAAAGGGCATTTGAAGATATCAAAGAAATGATTTGTAAGGACCCTGTACTTTGACACCCTAATCCGGAAAAACCGTTTTTTCTCGAGACTGACGCTAGTGGAGTAGCAATGGGAGCAATACTATCCCAAAGACAAGAAGATGGAAGGTTACACCCAATTGTCGTGAGCTAGCTCACTCCATCGGACTCGCCCGTTGTCTCGCCCTCCTGTCTCCTTCTTTACGTTATGTTCTTGTTTCTGTTTGCCGTGTTGCCACCTTCTTGTGGTTATTCTGTTACATTGTGTAACGCGGCTGTGCTTTGTACGAGTCATGTCTGTTCATACAGCATGACTCACATGGACACTCCTGACTGGTTGACTGCTTTGACTCATGTGGCTACGCTGTGTATGACTCAGCCACTTCTTATATATATATAGAGGACCAACAAGCCTGGTAACCCCAGCTTGTTTTGTCTTGTCAAAACATCCCCTCTGAGTGACACTTAGAACCACCCCTACCCTCAAGAGCCTACAGACGCTTAAGTGCGTTGTGGTTCAAGAGGTCATCCAGGTCTTAGTGCCGTCCACTCTCCATCGCGGCTTGTCTCATAGCCACCAAGAAGAAGCTTACGACATTACAAAACAAGCTTAACAAACACACAAACATGTCTATTCAAGAAGATGGAGGGTCACGTCCCTCATCCGTCATATCAACAAGAAGAGGACCCAGTCGGGCAGCAAGGCCCACAGGATCACTAAACGAGCAAGATATTGCACAAACTCAAGCGGGAGGTCCTGCCCGATCACGCCCCCAAAGTCAAACATCAATGCCGGGAGCTTTCGGCATTCCTGACATGACAACGGTACAAGAGGAAGAACCCACTATCACAAATAGAGAACCGGGAGATCTCACAAATGACCCTACTCCAGCGGTAATTCGTATTCCAACTGCAACTCCAGGGCCATCACGTCCCTTGTGGCCGTTAGGAACTAGAAGACAGTTCTTTTCTCCCCAACCCGAAGCCCATGGGGGCGTATCGCTTGTTCCCATTAGACCTCCCCCTACACCACACGTTCCCAATGTCCCTACAATTCCTCAAATTGGAGGAACCATCACCAACACAGGTCCAATTCCAGTGGCTTCCCAACCAGTCACACCGGTTATTCCAGCACCACCATATATCCCACAGGGTTACTCCGAGCAATCAGCCCCGGTACAACAAAGCGCCGGTAACCCAGGAAGCTCAAGTTCAAGTTCCAGCTCTAACGGCAGGACTATAATCAGCAATTTAGATGACCTAGACGACCTTCTAGAAGGAAGACACAACGCTACCCTTAGGGTTATAGACGGAATGAGAGTCACTATAGATCGAAGGCTTAGTGGCCTAGAACAAGCCACACAGGTTCTAGCAAACAACCAACAAATCTTTAACGACTCCATCAACACCCTACAAGGAACCTTGACAGACATCCTGAACTCAGCAAGAAACGGCGAACATAACTCTTTCCTAATCGGTCAAGACGTAACCCGCCTTCGAAATGAAGTTACCAACACCCAAGGACTAGTAAATAACGTATGCGAAGAACTCAACACTACCAGACAAGGACAACTGGAATGGAATGAGGCAGTAACACAAGGACTAGAAACCTTACGACAGGAAGGAGCCTCCTTCACTACCAAAATCACAGAAGTCCAGGATACCATCAACAATATGCGAGAAGAAATGGACGAAGCGTCCCTGCACGGGATCCCCTCTAGGCGATCAAATTCCCCACCTCATCCAGACGCGGAATCTACCAGGATTGACGAATTAGAATTAAGAATCCAGCGGCTGACCGAAAATCCAAACACCGGTAGTGGTCCACGTCGTCCCAAAGTAACTCGTCCAGAAGCCTTTGACGGAAAGAAAGGGGAAGGGGCCGAAATGTTCATCACACAAATGGAAAGCTACTTTTTGCGCCTAGGCGATCAATACACTTCCAACGAAGAAAGGATCCGCGAAGCTCTAGCAAACTTCAAATCCGAGAACAAGGCGGCCACTCACTGGGCACAAGTACTCTTACGTTCGCTTAACCAAAGAGAAAATAACCAAAACCTCGGCTCATGGGAAAATTTCAAAGCACACTTCATGGAACAGTTCAGCGACCCCAACAAAAAAGCTAAAGCCGAAATCGATATCCGGAAGTGCAAGCAGAACAACTCGGTAGCAAACTATGCTTCCGAATTCCGTTACTTATTGGTCGACGTCAACTGGGGACAAGAAGCTCTAATCAACCAATTCAAGGAAGGACTGAAGCCTGAAGTAAAGACCGAACTAGCTCGTTTTGAACTTACCCTGATCAATGAAGATGGGACAGAGCGAGAACTTTCCCTTGACAGGTGGATTTCAATCGCAATCTCTATTGACCAGAAATTGCAACAAATCAAGACCTCTACAGGAAAGAAAGCAGCCCAACCAACCGCTAGCGGTCAATCCTCTACAAAGCGACTACCCGACGAAGTATACAAAGCAAGGATAGCAAGCAACCGCTGCTTGAAGTGCGGACAGGAAGGACACCGCTCATTTAAATGCCCGTCCAAGGAATGGATAACAACGGAAGCCAGCGTTAAAGGAAGGGAGGCAACAATTACGGAAGACTCGGGAAAAGAAGGGGTCTCCCTCTAACTGTGTGTGGAGAGACCAAAAAACCGGCAACGGAAACAATGTACTTTAGAGCGACAAATGAATCTACCATTGTCTACGCAAACGTTGCTGGAATCACAGAACCTATCCCAACCCTCATCGACTCTGGAGCATCAAAAAACTTCCTGGACATCTCGTGGGCTCGATCCAACAACATTCCACTCATTGAACTCTCCACTCCTAGGAAAGTAATTGGCATCCAGGGGAAGGAACTCTCTCACCAAATACGTTTCAAAGCTAAGCTGGAACTAGAGGTAGAAGGAAGAACCTTCAAACAAGTCTTCTTCGCTATGCCTACTGGAGAAACTAAACTCATCCTAGGATTGGAATGGTTAGAAGAATCAAACCCTGTCATCGATTGGAAAACGAGGCACATATCATGGCGGACAGAACCCATTCAAGCAAGGACAGCCTCAATAGAAGACCTGCCCGAAGAATTCAAGGAATTTGCCGACGTCTTCAACGAAGAAAAATTCAAGAGAATCCCGGATCATCGTCCATACGACTGCGCCATCGACTTCAAGGAAGGAGCTGAACTTCCAAAACCGGCCAGACCTATCCCACTCTCTCCAGCAGAGTCAATTGCACTAAGAGAATACTTGGATGAAGAAATTGCAGCGGGAAAAATCCGACCAAGCAAATCACCCATTGCCTCACCTTGCTTCTTTGTCAAAAAACTGATCGATCCCAAAAACCCAGGGGCAGTACGCCAACTACGACTTGTTCAAGATCTCAGAGGAGTTAACGCCATTACAAAGGACGACAGATTCCCAATGCCCCTAATGGAAGACCTCCTGGATAAAATCAAGGATGCAAAGATTTTCTCCAAAATCGATCTACGCATGGGTTTCAACAATATCAGAATTAGAGAAGGTGACGAATGGAAGACAGCTTTCAGAACAAAGGAAGGACTGTTCGAATACGTCGTCATGCCTTTTGGACTGAAAAACGCGCCCGCCATTTTCCAAAGATATATGAATCACATTTTCCATGATCTTATCGACATATGCGTCATAGTATACATTGACGACATCCTAGTTTTCTCTAAGGACAGAAGCCAACATACCGTGGACGTCAGAAAAGTACTAAAGATCTTACTGGAGGAAAATCTTTTTGCAAAGCTTCCAAAATGCGAATTCTTTGTCACCAAATTGACATATACTGGACTAGGAATCAGCGATTCGGGCATCTCTATGGAGGAAGAAAAGGTCAAGGCAATAAAGGAATGGAAGGAACCAAAAACGGTCAAGCAAGTTCAGGCATTCCTAGGATTCGCAAATTTTTACCAAAGATTCGTGCCAAATTTCAGCCGATTAGCGAAACCCCTGACAACCTTGACAAGAAAAGAGAACAAATGGGAATGGGGTAGCGATCAGCAGGAAGCATTTGTGGCCCTAAAAACAGAAATCAGCAAGGAACCCACTCTACGCCATCCAAACCCTGACAAGCCTTTCTTCCTGGAAACAGATGCAAGTGGAGTAGCAATGGGAGCAATCCTGTCGCAAAGGCAAGACGATGGCTACTTGCATCCTATTGCTTATCTTTCAAAATCTTTCAATGAGGCTCAACTCAACTACGACGTCCATGATAAAGAACTTATGGCTATCATAGAATCTTTAACACATTGGAGGCTTTATCTTGAAGGAACAAGAGACCCTATCACTATCTACACCGATCATAGGAACCTACAATTCTGGAAGGATGCAAGAACGTTCAACCGCCGACACGCAAGATGGCACCAATTACTTGCTTCCTATAACTTTGACATCATATATCGCCCCGGAATCCTGTCATCAAAACCCGACCTATTGTCAAGACGGTCAGACCATGAAGATATCCCGACGCCAGAACAAGTTATGATATCTGTCGAAAGGTTCAAAGGATTCATGGGACAGATAGACACAAACATCATAGAGACTATCAAGGAGGCTCAGGAAACAGATGAAGGATTGGCACAAATCAGAGAAATCTGCAAATCAAGGGAAACGTTACCAAAAACCCTACAACACAGCGCAAAGGATTATGATTTCAAGGAGGGACTATTATGGTTCAAGGGAAGGATCTACGTGCCAGAAGATAAGGAATCCAAACTAGCCATCATGCGAGTTCATCACGACTCAAAAATCGCAGGACATCAAGGACAGGCTAGAACACTGGAACTCATATCAAGAAGATACTTCTGGCCAGGAATGAAGCAAAGCGTAAACAGATACGTGGAATCATGCGAGATCTGCCAACGGACAAAGGGATCGAAATCAATAGTCCCGACCAAGCCCCTGGAAATTCCAAAAGGACAGTGGGAAGACATAGCGTTCGACTTCGTAGTAAAGTTACCAAAATCCAGGGGGTCGGATAGCATCTTAGTTGTGGTGGACCGATTCTCAAGAATGGCGCACTTCATACCCTGCAAAGAATCTCACACGGCAAGCGACCTTGCAAATCTTTTCATCACAAATGTTTGGAAATTGCACGGGTTTCCAAAGAGCACAATCTCAGACCGAGGGACTACTTTCAATTCCAATCTTATGAAAGCCATTTATGAGAAAATTGGAACTAGCCCAGGTTTCAGTACTGCCTACCACCCCCAAACAGATGGAATAACGGAGAGAATCAATCAATGGATGGAAGGCTGGCTACGATCGTTCGTCAACTACCGGCAGGATGATTGGGCGGACTTGTTACCAATTGCGGAATTCAGCTATAATCTACAGAAGCACCGCGTAACGGGTAGTTCCCCCTTCGAAATTGTCTACGGAAGGGAACCACTGTGGAACATCTCAACAGAAGAATCAGCGGTTCCAGAAGCAAACAACATTACAGGAAAATGGCGTAAAATCCGGGACGAAGCGATTGCATCAATGGAAACCCAAAGGCTCCCAGAAGAAGATCCGAAGAACGAGTACCAAGAAGGAGATCTAGTTTGGCTGCTGGGAAAGAACATTCAGACAAAGAGACCATCAAAGAAACTGGATAACAAAAAGCACGGACCATTTGTTGTGAGGCGACAGATAGGGTCACATGCTTGTGAGCTTGACTTACCGGCAACAATGAGGGTGCACCCTGTTTTCCACATCGATCTGCTGAGCCCTTACAAAGGAGACACTGAATTCAGCCGTAACCAACCCCGACCACCGCCGATCATAACAGAAGAAGGAGAGGAAGAATACGAAGTAGAGAAGATTTTGGACTGGAAAGAGACAAAGGACGGCCTTTTTTACAGGGTCAGATGGAAGGGTTATGGAAGTGAAGAAGACACAGAACAAAGGGCGGAAGATTTTGGCCACCTTTCAAAGATCATCAAGGACCTTCTACGCCGACACCCCGAGGCTCCCACGCCATCTAACTACGCGCCAGGAAGGATAAAAGGCAGAGGCGGCGAAACCAGTAGTGTCACTTGCAAAACTTGCTACTATTCCAACAAACACCCTCAACTCTTCGCTCTAAATCTTTTTTGCCCTCTACAATGCCTGCCGTTACACGTTCCACCATCACCAACAACCTCACCCGCGTCCTCGAAGGACCTGCCTTTGCCACGGCAAGGATTCTCGACTCCGGAGCTGCCCTCTACGTCTTCAAGAGGTCGCAACAAAGCTCTGGAAGGATGCACTTCAGGGCCTCGGACGACGTCCTCCACTCAGACTTGGGGGAATTCCAGTGGGTCGGAAAAAAGTGGCCAACACGCATGCAGCTCCTACGAAAGGACATATTCGTCTGCCGAGGGTGCGCTGCATTCCAGGTCTCGGAGGTTGTCCTCCTCTCCACCCACATGCTTGGAGTGGTCGAATGGGGACAAGAAGGAGCATACTCGAGCGAGTGGGTGCCAGGCTACAACGGAAGGCAACCAACGCTCCGACCTAGATGGAACGACGCCTGGGACGCCAACTACGAGAAGGACCTAAGCGATTGGAGGATGGAAAGGGGCAGATACCAGAAGGAAAAAATCGAATGGGAACCTTACTGGTGGAGGAAGGAGGAGACGGACATGTCGGCATGGAAGGAGGTAGAGCCCGACGTGCGACAGTGGGATGAGGAGTTTGTGGAGACCCAGGAGAGGGTTTTGGACTGGTCCAAGGCGGACTGGACGAAGGAAGAAACTTGGGAGGAATGGGAGAAGTTCTCGGACGAGCCGGGAAATACCGTTTTTAATCCCATCGACCTGACCTTGGAGGAGGAGGAGGGGCTGGAAGACTTTATGCTGAAGAAGGAAAGGGACTGTGCTGTACAGTAGGTCCGTTCAGGTCCCCCAAATGGACTCTAAAAGGGGAGTAATGTCGTGAGCTAGCTCACTCCATCGGACTCGCCCGTTGTCTCGCCCTCCTGTCTCCTTCTTTACGTTATGTTCTTGTTTCTGTTTGCCGCGTTGCCACCTTCTTGTGGTTATTCTGTTACATTGTGTAACGCGGCTGTGCTTTGTACGAGTCATGTCTGTTCATACAGCATGACTCACATGGACACTCCTGACTGGTTGACTGCTTTGACTCATGTGGCTACGCTGTGTATGACTTGGCCACTTCTTATATATATATAGAGGACCAACAAGCCTGGTAACCCCAGCTTGTTTTGTCTCGTCAAAACATCCCCTCTGAGTGACACTTAGAACCACCCCTACCCTCAAGAGCCTACAGACGCTTAAGTGCGTTGCGGTTCAAGAGGTCATCCAGGTCTTAGTGCCGTCCACTCTCCATCGCGGCTTGTCTCATAGCCACCAAGAAGAAGCTTACGACACCAATAGCGTTCCTCTCCAAATCTTTCAACCCAGCACAGATGAACTACAACGTGCATGACAAGGAACTGATGGCAATCATTGAAGCACTCACGCATTGGAGACTCCATCTGGAAGGAACAAAAGAAGAAATCACCATATACATGGATCATAGGAACCTACAGTTCTGGAAAGATGCAAAGACTTTCAACAGAAGACACACATGTTGGCACCAAGTACTGGCGTCATACAATTTTGTGATTGTGTACAGACCAGGAATCCTGTCTCAGAAACCAGATCTATTGTCAAGAAGAGCCGACCATACAGAAATCCCGTAGGCGGAACAGATCATGATTGCCAACAAAAAATTCAGAGGCTTTGCAGGAGAACTGAAAGAAGATCTCATTAACAATATTATCAAAGCACAGCAAGAAGATCCAGGTCTACAAGGGGTGATGGAACTCTGCAAAAAGCAGAACTTGTTACCTAAGAGTGTTCTGGCTGGCATTAAGGACTGTGAAGTATACAAAGACCTACTGTGGTACAAAGGGAAGATTGTAGTACTGGAGGACGGGGACTGCCAACTGGCAATCATGCAACTACACCACGATTCACCTATTGCTGGGCATCAAGGACCTGCAAGAACCTTAGAACTGGTGTCAAGATGATACTACTGGCCAGGGATGAAGCAATGCGTCACCAAATACGTGGACTCCTGCAAACAGTGCCAAAGAGCAAATGGAACCAAAACACATGTCCCGTTAAAATCCTTACAATTAGCAAACAAACCATGGGAGGACATAGCCTATGACTCTATAGTCAAACTCCCAAAATCAAAGGGTATGGACAGCGTCATGGTTGTTGTAGATTGATTCTCCAGAATGGCACATTTTGTACCATGTAAAGAGTTGCACAAGGCAAGCAAAGTAGTGGAACTTTTCCTAGGCAACATCTGGAAACTCCATGGATTCCCCAGAAGCACCGTCTCTGACCAAGGGAGTACCTTTAACAGCAAGCTCCTGAAAGCAATCTACAAGAGAATTGGGGTTTCACCCTCTTTTAGCACTGCTTACCATTCACAAACCAATGGAATTACCAAACGAGTAAATCAGTGGCTAGAAGCATGGCTACGCACATTCATCAATCATCACCAAGACAATTGGGCAGAACTGCTTCCTATTGCCGAATTCTGCTACAACACACACAAGCACAGAATTACAGGAAAGAGCCCATTCAAACTTGTCTATGGAAAGGAACCCTTATGGAATGTGTCCAACGTAGTTACAGAAGTCCCAGAGGCAAACACAGTAACTACAAGATGGGAAGAAACAAGAAAGGAAGCTAGGGCTGCTATGGAATTGCATCAAGTTAAAGAAGGAGAAGTTTGGGAAGAAAACAAGGAAGGGGACCTAGTGTGGCTATACAGGCCAGACATCAAATCAAATAGACCCTCAAAGAAGCTTGACAACAAGAAATTTGGACCCTTTCCTGTAAAAAGGAAAATTTCTTCTCACACTTACGAACTTGACCTACCACCCACTATGAAGAAGCACCCTGTTTTCCATATTGACCTTCTAAGTTGGTACAAGGTTGACAAAGAATTCAATCGGAACCAACCATGTCCTCTGCCAATTGTCACGGAAGAAGGAAGCAAAGAATACAAAGTTGAGAAGATTGTCGATTGGAAAATGACAAAAGAAGGGGTTTTCTATAGAATCCAATGGAAAGGATATGGAGAAGAAGACAATATGGAACAATGGGCAGAGGATGTAGGACACCTAACCAAAATAGTGCAGAAGTTTCTGAAGAAACACCCTGAAGCCCCAACACCTGCAAATTTCAAAGGAAAGATAAAAGGCAGGATGGTGGGAGAGAGGGAACCCATCTGCAAAACTTGCAACTACTCCAAATCCCACACCTCACTATACACTTTAAATCTTTTTTTGCTCTCCGCAATGCCTGCCATCACCTGTTTGACCATCACCAACAACCTCATCCGTGTCCTTGACGGACCAGCGTTTGCTATGGCAAGAATCCTCAATGCTGGAGCCGCCCTTTACGTCTTCAAAAGATTGCAACAATGCCTGGGCAGAATGCAATTCCAGGCGTCGGACAACATACTCCACTCAGACCTGGGGGAGTTCCAATGGGTCGGGAAAAAATGGCCGACACAAATGCAACTCCAACGGAAGGACATCTGGGTTTGCCAGGCATGTGCCGCATTCCAGGTCTTGGAGGTGGTCCTCATGTCCACCCATATGCTCGGAGTTGTTGAATGGGGCCAAGAAGGGGCATACTCAAGTGAATGGGTACCAGGTTATGATGGGAGACCCCCAACGCTCCAACCCAGGTGGAATGACGCTTGGGACACCAACTATGAGAGGGACCTAAGCAAGTGGAGGATGGAGAGGGGCAGGTACCAGAGGGAGAAGTTTGAGTGGTCGCCATACTGGTGGAGGAAGGAGGAGACTGACGTGTTGGCATGGAAGGAAGGAGACCCAGATGTGCATCAGTGGGATGAGGAGTGTGTTGAGGCCCAGAAGAGGGTGTTGGACTGGTCCAAGGCGGACTGGACAAAGGAGGAGACCTGGGAAGAATGGGAAAAGTTCTTGGACAAACCGGGCAATACTGCGTTCAATCCCAGTGATCTGACTTTGGAGGAGGACAAAGGGCTGGAGGAGCATATGCTACGGAAGGGGAAGGACTGCGCAGTGCAGTAAGTCCGTTCAAGTCCCCCAAACAGACTCTTTGGGGGGAGTAATGTTGTGAGCCAGCTCACTCCATCAGGCTCGTCTTGCGTCTTGCCCATCTGTCCTTGTGTTTGTTGTGTTGTTTGTCTTTTCTGTGCTGCATTGCCATGTCCTTGTGGTTGTTCTGTTACATTGTGTAACGCGGCTGTGCTTTGTACAAGTCATGTCTGTTCATACAGCATGACTCACATGGACACTCCTGACTGGTAGACTGTTATGACTTGTGTGGCTGCGCATTGTATGACTTGGCCACTTTGCATATATATATAGAGGACCAACAAGCCTGGTAACCCCAGCTTGTTTTGTCTCGTCAAAACATCCCCTTTGAGTGACACCTTGAACCACCCCTACCCTTAAGAGTCTACAGCCACTTAAGTGTGGTGCAATTCAAGAGGTCTCTTAGGTCTTAGTGCCGTCCACTCTCCCTTGCGGCTTATTTCATAGCCACCAAGAAGAAGCTTACAACAAGATGCATTGTCTGATCTTTCTATTTTGGCCGAGTTTTTGCTGATATTTCCCAGTCCTCCTGGGACAGTTGCAGTGCTGGAGGCCTTGATTGTTGCTGTGGCCTTAGTGACTCTGTGAAGTCTGGTGAGGGCCTTGCCTTGCATGGTGGGTGTGCCTGTACTTCCTGTATCCTTGCATGGAGTTCTTCTACTTCTGCTCTTGATGAGGGTCTTGAGGATTCCATGATTTTCCATGTCTGTGAGCAAGATGTATTTGCTTGTGGCTAGTGGTTTATGTAGCTTGGTCTGCAATGTCACAACCCTTCTATCCCGGTTGACCAATGTCTGTGTCCATTTGCACCTTATAGGCCTTGAGCTGCCTTTAGAGACTCCATACCATATGCTAAGTTGCTAGTGCAACCTTAGCAACTTTATGACAATGGCCTGGGGCCCACTTAGTGTTGAGGTGATGGTCTAAAGGCCTAGTGACTTAGTTGTACTCAAGGGGAGAGATGACAAGGCAAAGCAAGCTGGAGTAAGTCCATGCTTGCAAGCCGGTATAACTAGTCAGAGGCATAAATGCCTCAAAGTGGTACAATACATATGTGGCCAAGCAGGCGCCATGCTCAGTCAGCAAATCACAAAGACCTTTCCAGAGAGAAGTTCTAGAAGGTTGATCTTTCCAGAAGACAGATCTAGAAGACAGCACAGCCATATGGGCTGTGGGGACAAGTCATCCATACACCTCACAAAACAAGGGAGAGGGCCACATCAATGTACATAGGGCGCTTACGGCCACCACAAGTCAAGTCAAGCAAGCAGAGTTCATGTGTGTTGTGGATGGGTCACAACATCCAAAGTCTGTGTATCAAATCACCAGAAATCCCCCAAATCATCCAAAACACTCTTGGAACTGCAAACAGTTTTGCTGATGGCCCAAACCTTTCTGTTGACATTTGCAACAAGGTGTGCCTGCTGTTTGAGAGGAATCATGTGGAGGGTTGCATGGCAATCTTTGGGTAATGCACTCTGCAGACTCTCAGTGTGGTGACAATCAGGCAGCTTCAGAGAACAGGGCTGCAACTACCATCAACACATATCCTGAATTGACTCAAGCTCTGCTAAACCCTGGGGATTTCAGCCATTTAGTTGAACTCTCAGTGCTCAGTAAATCACTGGCACTGTTCTCTGTGTTGCCTGGAAGGACTTGGCCAACCTAAGGCAGCAAAAATACAACTGAATTTGTTCCATTCACAATATCCTAGGCTTTTCTCTATGTTTGCTGAGCTTGTCCTGTCTGATTAGTCCCCTGCAGCTGCCTCATGGTCCCAAGAATTGTCTGCATCAACATATGCTTTCTACTACAATATTGATAAGTCCAGCTACTCAGGGAACCCCAAAGTCATTCTGTTTGTTCTGAAGTACTTGGTGCTCAATATGGAGCCAAGTGATATTCTTTTCAACCAGTGTGGTGTGCTCAACAAAAATCACAAAAGCTATGGGGTGCCATGTAGCTTGGTCTTGCTTAGGAGCTGTCCTTAGGCTGCTTGAGCAGTCCTGAGCATTGTGATTATGTGCTCTGAAGCACTCAAGGAGCCAAAGAAGGGCTTGCAAGAGAAATCAAGCTATGGAGCAGCCCATAGGATTTCACATTTCTGCTGAGTGGGATCTGGATGAGTGACCAAATGATTACCCAACACTGTTGATGAGTCAAATCATGCCAGCAAGAGAACTCAGATAGTACAAATTGCTGGGAGTCATTTATATTTATATATGGAAGATTCCTGTCATGAACCAAGGAATTGAGACATTGTTATTTCTCTAAGTCAAGTTTATTCACATATATGCATTGTTTTTGAGATAACCACAGTCATGTGATGTAGCATGCAATTGTTTTGGAACCTGAAATGTTGTGTAACTTAGACTTAGTGAAGCTCTTGAGCCACAGTGCCCTTATACAATTATTTTACATCATGCTGTCAGACCATAAGTCTTGGCATTGTTCATGAATAAAAAGTGGGAGAGTTCAAGGCTTAGACTTCAGAACTCAGCCATTTTCCTGAGTACAAGTACCATCCCAACTCTACCTAGCCAAAGACCCTTCATGGTCTGCAGTTAGTCAATACCCAGGCTCTTTAGCCAAGTGCACCTTACCCCTACTCCTGCATGTTGTTGCAACCCACCCTTAAACCATCCTTGAGGTGTTACTCATTCCTTCAAGTGTTGCATTGTCATGAGCCATGCTCCTGGCTAAGGGCAATGTGTTGTGCATCTCAGTGCTGTGTGCTGCTCACTCTCTCTCCTGTGCTTATCCTCTGCCACATAATTTGTTTTGATTGTTGCTCCTTTGTTATTACTTCCATCACATAGTTCTTGAGACACTCAGCTGATTGGCTTGTAGACTCTGTCCTCTGATTTTCCCACATTGCTGCAATTAGATCTCCATGTGCTACATGCACTTCTTCTTCTGATGTTCTTCTCCTGCTCCATTTGGGCTTGCTGTGCTTTCCCTATGTAGATAGTGCTTCTTTGGTTTGCTTAATAAACAGATGCATGGGAAATTGTCTTGGAACCCCAAGAACAATTTACCTTGTTGTTTAACCACTCTACTTTGCCCTGAGGAGGTTATCCAACATCTTTTGGAGCCTCTCAGTAATCTTTAGGCCTAAGAGCCACTCATTAGTCACAAACAGCCTTCTCTGATGGGGTTGTGACATTGTAAATTGTTCTTACTTGGCTGTAGCCATCCACATTCCCCCAAACTTGCTTTTTATTGCTCTGATCAGCTGCACATTGTCCAGGCTGTCAAAGGACACATTCCCAGGCCCATTCTCAGCAGCCTAGCTTCTCCCATTATCAACCCCATCTTCTCCAAGCACATCCTCTTTTTAAGACACCTCTATGGAGCACTAATCAACCCCAGGGCAATGAGTTTCCAGCTCAAGAACAAGGGAAAACCCTTCAGCACCAGGCCTGAAGTGCTTGCAGCACCTGGAAAGTGAAAGCACCTCAGGAGGCATGTACCTGTTCATGGACAATGATTGGAGAAAACTAGAGTGTGTTCACAGCACAATATATGACACTTCAATTGAAGAACCCATCAGAATCTCCCAAATCATGGAGAATCACACACTAGTGCTCATGAAGCAAATCCAGGAGCTAGTAGACCCCCTGAAATTACACATAGAACAGGAGGTTGATTGTGCTGTCAACCAGGCAATCAATGCAGAAGCCCCCAAGCCAGCAACTCTGCCCAGGACAGGAGGGATATCTTGCATCTCAGTGGAGGGCACCCCCAGGCCCTCTCAGGCATTTAGGAGCTCTGCTTTGTGTGATTACCAAGTCCCCATGCATTTTGGGTCAGAAGATACCTCAGGAAGCATCCCTAAACACCCTACCACCAAGAATAAATCCCCTGCACCTTTGCAAGTGTCTGCATTCCTCTCTTCCTCCACCATTTGCTTTGCAGACACACAGAGCAACCCTGAACCCTCTGCCATTCATATTGAACAGGGTAAAGGGAAGAATACAGCTGTTGAGGATGACAACCCACTCTGGACCCCAGACTTCCAGATTGTCCAGGGGAAACCCTGGGATTGTCCAAAAATCTGCAGGAAAAGTCCACAGATGTCTGTCAACAGACCCCTGGATTTGATATCTAGAACCTCAGCTGGCCTGAACTACCAACAGGCCCCTGACCTTTCTTCCAGACATGCAGGTTATCCTTGGATGGGTTTGCTGGTGGTTGGTCAGCCACCCTTGGACTGTCTGGAGGTCTTAGGGGGTGTATCAAGTGGAGTGGACACTAGCTCTATTAGCAATTGTAAATTTAATCACATCTTTTCTAGTCCTAGGTGGTGTTGTATCAGCTGGCTGGGACCACATGATATGCTTAATTAAGTGCCATAGGCATTCACATACCTTGTATTTACTCAGCACCCAAGATTCCATTGATAATCCACCACTTGTTGCCATTGCAAATGCACCCAATAGCACATTTGAAGTTGTCCACATCAACAACTTCTCCACTTGAAAGCTGACCTTTGTAAGGAAGTACAGTGTACTTGTATGAAGTACTGACTTTGGTCCAAGCCTCCAGAATCAATGCCAGCAAAAAGTGTCCAAATGTGGTTGCTGGGGTTGATGGTGGAGTTGGGTGGAATAGGATGTGCCAAGAAGTGCTGAAGTTGGGGGGTGCATTCAGAATATCAGTGAGTCAATCAACCTTGAGCTTGTACTGTTTTATTTTAGAATTGGCTGACATTCAAGTTGAAAATAAGAATCTTAACTGAACAAAAGATGCCTTGTGTCCACCCTCTCGTAGCTTATGGTATCTGTATGTGTAGATCAAATTGGCTCCATGGATGATGCACATGCATCCCCATTGCATAACCGATGCTGGAACATACATCTTGGCTGCTGGGAAGATAATTTCATGCACCTTTACTAGGTATTTGGTGATTGGCCAATGCAGTGGCTCTGCTGGCATCACTCACTGGGAGCATGGAGTCAACAGCAAACAAGCTAACTCAAGTTTATTTAGATATATGCACTTTTTTTGATAACAACAGTCACATGATGTAACATGTACTTGTTTTGTAACTCTTCAATGTTGTGTAACTCTGACTTAGTAGTACTCTAGTACCATCATGCCATCATATGATTATTTTATATCACACCATCAGACCCTACATCTTGGCATTCTTCCTGTATATAATGTGGGATAGTTTGAAGCTTAAACCTCAGAACTCAACCACTTGTCTAATCAACAGGTACTGTTCTGACTCCTACCCATCATCAGCATATCCTGCTAAGGTGGTTTGTGCCCCACTGACTGGTTGCTAAGTCCAATTACTCTTACTTCTGCATGTTGTTGCATCCTACCCCTAAACCATCCTTGAGGTGTTGATCATCTGTTTGGGTGTTGGGTACTATTGTTCTGTTGTTGCCAGGGTCTGACACTTGGTCAAGTTCTTCATAAATCAGCAAGTCCTGGCTGTTGTCCTTGATGTTGCCCCTGTCTCCACCACTTATCATAGACTGTACAGGGGAAGACAGACACACCACAACAGTTGAAGAGCTATACTTGATATAGACTAGTTAACTCAAGCTAGCACAAGTTGTCAGTGAACCCAATCAGGATCCTCTTGCAAGCTATAGCAGCTTCAGACACCAGAATCAACTGCTTGCTAAATACCTACTCTGAATGATGCCAATTCATGGCTCATTGATCAGTTGATAAGGGTAGTCCAACACCAGGTGTGCAATGCAGAAGCTCAGTGCATAATGCTCATCATCCAAAACCCAAGTACCAAGTTGAGTGTCTCCTTGGGAACACATCTTTGACCAAAGCAGTTGATGAAAACTATTGCTACCTTAACACCTAATATACTACTTTGGTACAAAAAAATCACATCTCACACCAAGAAGTTGTTCAACCAAACAGGCTAAAGTGGACCAACTCTTTGTTGGACATCCAAGAAAACTATAGGTTTTTATCCCCTTTGTGTCCACCCATTTGTTGCTGCATCATCTCTCTTGTTACAAAGACACCAGTGATATCAACTTTAGTACTACTGCATAATTCCTTTTCTCCACCATGTCCAATCCACCTGCAGCCCCTCAACTGCGTCAAGTTGATCCTTCCTAACTCATAATCCCCATTGATCCAAAAGACATCTTCACCTGCTTGCAATCAATAAAAGGGTTACTGGAGTCAATAAACAACAATCTGGCTCTAACTATTACCCAAACAAATACCAACATGCAGGATCTAGCAACAACAAATGTCACCCTCAATAATCCTGTCAACAGTATCACTGCATTAGATGCTGTAAATGTCCAGATTAATGCCACACTTGCTAGAATGGCTGGTGGAACTGGAGGAAGATCTAAAAATCTCAAAATGTCAACTCCTTCCAAATTCAATGGTGTGGACAAAAACTTGGCTTCCTCTTTCAGAGTGGCCATATCTCATTGTATTAGGGTTACATCCCCTTGCTTGACAGTGGACAAGCAAATTCCTTATATCATTTCTTGCCAGGAAGGCAAAGTGCACAAATGGCTAGCACCCTACCTAGAGGCCAGTGTTGTGTTAAATAAACCAGTAGATTGGTTTCATGACATTGTTGCCTTCTGGGTACAATTCAATGCCCCCTGGAATGTTCAAAACAAGACAGGAAACCATAGGACCAAATTCAAGTACCTTAAAGCAACAAAATCTGTCCAAAAATACTTCAAGGACTTCCAGACGTATTCCCAAAATTTGGGATACAATGAAGTGTCACTGCACAAATTCCTCTATGATGGTCTGTCTCTCAAAATCAAAGAGCATCTGTTGGCACAAGATTTTGATCACAGTTGCATTCATCTAGGCTTGCAAGAACTAGCTGAGATAACTCTAAGGATATACCAGCACCTAGAACAATCTGATGCACAAAATAAGTCCACCACCACCAAAAGCCACACTGGCACCTCCTCTGTATCTAAAGCTGTTACTGCTTTATCATTGGGAGCTTTGGAGGTAGGCCCTAGAGATAAACTCACTGTTGAGGATAATGTATACATGCAAGGGACAGATGGTAGAGCCCAGAAAGGCACTATCAAATCAATTGTGCCAAATGCCAAGGGCCATATGATTCCAACAGTCAAATGGAACAATGGTACAACTGGGGAAACAACCTATAAAAATATTAAAAGAGGTAATCACCCAGCAGTGCCAAACCCTACCTTCACCCCAAGACCTTACAATAAGGGACCAGCTCCCATGGGATTGGATGGTGCTGGAAAAGGAAAGAGGCCAATTGTTTGTAATACTTGTGGTGGGAACAGCCATTATGCCAACCAATGCCCATCAAAACCTCTTTCAGGTCAAGGTGCTGAGCTTAGCTCTGATTTGGAAAACAAGGACAAGTGATTAGTAGCAGGAGCCCTAATTCACTGATAGAACACACAAATATGGACAATGTATTGGAGATCTATTCTGTAAATAATGTTTCCCCCCTCAATATATACTTCTCTGCTGATCCAATTTGTAGTGCTCCTACCAAGAAAAGCACCACTCATCTGAAACCATTCTATGGATGGGCAAATGTTAGACTCAGGTGCCTCATCATGCTTCATTCATAAGGACCTAATCAACAAATATTCTATACCCATTACAAAAAAGCAAAAACCTAAGCAACTCAAAGTCATCAATGGACAAGATATTAGTTCTGGCTTGGTAGATTCTGAATGCACATTTAAATTTAGCATAGGTAGTCACACAGAAACTTTGGTTTGTAATGTTGCCAATATAGGAAGACACACCATTGTATTAGGGATGTCTTGGCTGAGGCTACACAACCCATCTATAGACTGGGCTGAAAAACATGCAATATTTAATTCTCTCTTCTGTACAAATAACTGTCTATCCTCTTCAAATGTAATCCTGGGAAACACTGGTGGGACTTCAAACCACCTTGAAGACATTCTAGAAGACCTTGGAGGTGTCAAGGATGCATTTGCTCCTCTTGAAGGCATCCCAAGTGTACCAAATGATGAGAGTGTTTCCCTTGAGGACATTCCAATCAAATTTTGCAATTATGCAGATGTATTTTCAGAGGACAAAGTGATAGATTTACCACCTTATGGTCCATATGACCTTGAAATCATGTTGATCAATGATAAAGAAGACCTTAAAAGGGCCAATATATCCGCTCAGACCATGCAATGACGTTGAAATGAAAAGACTACTTCAGGAACAACTAGATGAAGAGCTCATTCAACCCTCCAAATCTTGTTATACTTCCCCAGTCCTATTCATAGACAAGAAGAAGAAAAGATGTTGCATGTGTCAAGATTATAGAGCCCTAAATGCCAACACTGTTAAAAATACCTATCCACTACCCCCCCATTCAAAATCTCATTGAAAGATTGAGGGCTGCCAAATTCTTCACAACCCTAGACTTGATATTGAGCTACAATCTAGTTTGGACAAAGGAGGGAGATGAATGGAAACCAGCATTTAAAACAAAATATGGTCTATTTGAATACCTGGTCATGCCCTTTGGACAATGCAATGCCCCTGCTGCATTTCAATACATCATGAATGACATCTCCAAGACACTCTAGATGTATATGTCATTGTCTACATAGATGACATCCTCATTTTTTCCAAAACAAGAGAACTCCACATCAAGCATGTCAGGGAAGTTCTGAAAAGACTTTGCCACAATAAACTGTTCTGCCAGTTGGAAAAATGCGATTTCATTTGCCTCTGGGTTAAATATTTGGGGATAATATTGTTAGTGGCAAAGGGGTCACAGCAGATCCAGAAAAAATTACAAAGGGGGTGGACGGGTCAACCCCAGCTCCATAAGAGGTGTTCAAGAATTCCTGGGCTTTGTGCACTTCTATAGATGCTTCATTGAATGTTTTTCCAAACAAGCATTCCCCCTATATCAGTTGCTACAAAAGGAAAATCCATGGAAATGGGGGACAGGAGAAGAAAAATCTTTCCAAAATCTTAAACACGCCCTAGTCAAAGCATCAAGCCTCACACAACCAGATGTTAGCAAGGAATTCTTCCTGGAATGCAATGCATCAGACTTTGCCACTGGAGGCATCTTAAGCCAGAAAAGCACAGATGGCAAACTTCACCCTGTAGCATTCCTCTCCAAGTCACTATCACCTCCAAAATGCAAACATGACATATTTGACAAGGAATTGCTTGCAATAATACAGGCTCTGAAAGCATGGCACCATTTGCTGGAAGGTTTGGAAATTCCGCTCAAAATCCTCATGGATCACAAAAACTTGGAATACTTCCAAACAAAAAGGGATGTGAACTAAAGACAACCCAGATGGATGAGACACCTGGGATACTTTAATTTCCCAATCATATATAGGCCTGGTACCCAAAACTGAAAAGCTGATATCCTGTCACATTGGGAAGAGCTTAAGGAGGAGGCTAAAGGGGGGGGGGTGAAGCCCTGCTTATCATTGAGCTGGAGCTCTTTATTTTGGCAATTCAAACAGATGCAGACCTAAATGACATGATAAGGGATGCTCTACATGATGATAAGTCCATCTCCAAGTTCCTTGAACCTCTGGAAAAAGGCATACTGGTTAAAGGATGGTCACCCAAGGATGGGTTACTATACTACCATGGCCACATTTATGTGCCCAACAAACCCAAAGTCCATAAAGCAGTCCTAGAAGGCAACCATGATAACCCTGCTGCTGGGAACCCTGGACAATTCCGCACTTTGGACTTGCTAGCAAGTGACTATTGCTGGTCAGGCATGAAGCAAGCAGTCACCAAATACATTCAAGTGTGGGACTCCTGCATTAGGAGCAAACATTCCAACCAGGCACCCATGGGATTATTACCACCCATCAAGCTACCCAATAGGCCTTGGGAAGAAATCACATATGACTTAATTTGTCGGCCTGTCAAAATCAGAAGGATACAACACAATCCACACTGTGGTAGATTGTCTTTCAAAGATGGTCCATTTCATACCAACATACTTCAATGCAACAGTGGTAGATGTTGCAAACCTTTTTGTTAACTTTGTCTCAAAACTCCATGAGCTACCAAAGAAAACCATCTCAGACAGAGGCCCCAATTTCAATGCCAAATTCCTTTGCCAAGTTTACAAGCAATGAAGAATCAAGCCACATTTCTCCACTGCATATTGCCCCCAAGTCAATGGACAAAGTGAGCACCTCAACAAATTTGTTGAAAAATACCTTTGCCATTATATCAATCATAGGCAAGACAATTGGGTTGCAGCATTACCTCTAGTGGTGTTTTCTTACAATAATGGAAAGCACTCTGGGTCCAAACATTACCCATTCTTCCTATGCTGTGGTGACAACCCTCTATTCACTGTGAGCAATACTGGACAAGGAATAATACCTCAAGCAGATGAACTTGCCAAATTCATTAAAAACAATATTGATGAGGTGAAGGTGGCACTCTCACTGGCACAGTCAAATCATGCATACTATTACAACCAGAAGCAATGAGACACCCCTACATTAACTATTGGTGCAAAAGTCTATCTTGATAGTACTAACATTTCAACTTCCTGCCCACCCAAAAAGCTGGAACATAAGTATTTAGGACCTTATAAAGTCTTGGAACAAATAGGGAAATACTCATACCAATTGGAACTACCTAAAACCATGAAGATACACCCTGTATTCCACACAGCACTCCTACATGCAAAACCAGAGGATGACTACAATAGGGACCCAGTTGCACTACCACCAGTAATCAATCCTGAAGGCAAAGAAGAATATGAGGTGGAGGAAATCCTTGACTCACACAAAAAAGGAAGATGGCTGGAATACTATGTCAAATGGAAAGGCTATGGACCAGAAGGCAACTAATGGGAACCCAAATCTCACCTGGCCAATGCTCCCAGACTTATACAAGAATTCCATAAATGTCACCTCAACACAGTTGGGCCTTGAAGGGGGGAACTGTCACAACCCAAGGGATCAGGACCGAGTATTTTTCTAAGTCAAGTTTATTTAGATATATGCACTATTTTTGATAACAACAGTCACATGATGTAACATGTAATTGTTTTGTAACTCTTCAATGTTGTGTAACTCTGACTTAGTAATACTCTAGTACCATTGTACCATTGTATGATGATTTTATATCACACCATCAGCCCCTACATCCTGGCATTCTTCCTGTATATAACATTGGAGAGTTTGAAGCTTAAAGCCTTAGAACTTAACCACTTGTCTAATCAACAAGCACCATTCCAACTCCTACTCATCATAAGCATATCCTGCTGGGGTTGTTTCTGTTATGGATACTGACTTCCATAGGTATCTATACTTAGTCTAAACTCACTATACCCAAGGATCGGAAAATGTACGAAATATGTCTTGTTTTGTATCGCCTGTAACGAATGTGTTTCGACTTGCATTGTATATACGAGAATGCGAATCGATACTTCTGATGTTTCTCTATCCGTCGTGACCTTCAGCAACTTGAACGACACGGAATTCATTAAGTTACAAATTGTTTAAGTTTAATCAATTTGTACCTTTGTGAAATGCAAGTATTTCTGGTATATCGTCCGACTTGCCGAACCGATAGACTTGATTTCTTTTGCGCTCACTAACGCACAGCCTCGCACATGTATCGGCGGAGTTTCATGTATTTCCGTACAGCGGCTTTGGAGATATTCTCTTATCAGTGTTCAAATATTGATAGCCACATGATCCATACTTTGAACACAGCATATCTCCACAACCACTGCATGGAATTCCACAATCAGACTTGTGTTGGAGTTGCACTGCCTTGCTCTATCTTTGTGGATAGTTTTCATTTAGTAGTTTCCATGTTCTGGAAAGCTCTTGCAGAACAGCCACATGCATAGCCACACTATGTATGGAGTTTGTACCTTCAATATGTACTTTCAGCAGCACTGCATGATCTAACTATAGCTACAGAGCTATTCTTAGGCTACTCCACACTATCTAGTGGCCTGGAAATTCCAGTTAGAATATGTGCACTTGAGTACATCTGAAAACCTGTAAATACCTAGACAGGGATATATATCACTAGCTAGCATATATAGGTCCCCTAGCTGAAATGGAAAGGTCCTGTGTTTATACCAGTATGTAGCACCAACTGTGGTGAGCTGAGTGTATCTGGTGTCACATACCCCCAGCTAGCATGCTATAATGGCTATCTTGTGCTAGATTGCTGCTAGCTAGTGCTATATGATGCTAGCTGGTGCTAGCTGGTGCTAGGTACTGCTCTGGTCTGGGGGGACAAAGATGGTAATGGACAGAACAATTTTGGACACAACTAAGCACTGACTAAGCAGTGGCTGTGCAAGTCTACAAGGAGAAATGGTGTTGAACATCAAGCACATCAATCTTGATTCTAATTGATTGTTGCATCAAATTAGTCCATATTAGGTAATGTTTCATCAAAAAAACCCGGCTGTGGGAAAGTATTTCGCCTTTTTTGCAATTATTTCTGGTCCAAATAAGGTTTGAGTGGTTGATCTGTAATTAAAAAGATCAGGAGCATCTGCTGACCAAATTTAGCATAATTGGAAATTCCTCCTCTGGAAAATGATCTAGCCAATCTGAGAGTGCTCCACATGACTTTGAGATCAAGTCCCTTTGACCCCCTTGGACTGCTCAATTACCCCTTTTCCCCACCCCCCTGCATCACCCCCTTGACTCACCTGGGGGTATTTT
Organism: Ceratobasidium sp. AG-K; assembly: GCA_037039685.1. NCBI lineage: Eukaryota > Fungi > Basidiomycota > Agaricomycetes > Cantharellales > Ceratobasidiaceae > Ceratobasidium > Ceratobasidium sp. AG-K. The sequence goes on from JAWNGF010000002.1 coordinate 1,841,045, forward strand.
GTAGCATTTAGCCACATTGGTGCACAGGGGACAGGGAACCCATGGCTGGTTCAAAAGTATGATCAAAATTGCCAATGTGACTAAGCATTTGCAACATATTTCATTTGGCAAATTTGCACAGCCACTGCTTAGTCAGTGCTTAGTCATGTCCAAAATTGTTCTGTCCATTACCATATTTGTCCCCCCAGACCAGAGCAGTACCTAGCACCAGCTAGCACCAGCTAGCATCATATAGCACTAGCTAGCAGCAATCTAGCACAAGATAGCCATTATAGCATGCTAGCTGGGGGTATGTGACACCAGATACACTCAGCTCACCACAGTTGGTGCTACATACTGGTATAAACACAGGACCTTTCCATTTCAGCTAGGGGACCTATATATGCCAGCTAGTGATATATATCCCTGTCTAGGTATTTACAGGTTCCCAGATGCTATTCATACCTGCACACTATAAGGTATATAAACTGGCCTCTGAGAGCCTCCAAAGAACACCTCTCATTTTTACTTTCAATACATCTTTACCAAGTTTATTACTTGTGTGACAGCTTTACAGCTTATTCTAAGACCTAAAGCAGTTCTCCCAATAACACTCCTTCATTGTTGAGTTTAACTCCAATTAAGTTGCAGTTGAGGTTGAGATAACTTTAAGAGTTCTACAGTAAGCACTAAGCACTGCACTACAGATACTTGTGTTAGAGAAGTATATTAAGTATTAACTTGATTCTAGCAATCAGGGGGGATATCTTAAATACAAACTATAGGGAACCTTGCCTTGTAGCATTGCTCAAACAGTTGTAGCTTAAGTGTACCTCTACAGTTAAGAAAGATATATTGTCTTTAGTAACAAATACTGTTAATAACAGCATGTTAGTGCCCTCTGAGGATCTAGTAAAGTTTACTTTACCCTCTGGCTGCATAAAGTTGTGATACAGACAAAGTATATTCTATACTTTGGGATATATTTACACTGAACCATAACAGTTTCTGCCCAAGCATCTTGTTGCTAAGTGCAACTACTCTTACTTCTGTGTGTCATTGTATCCTACCCCTGAACCATCCTTGAGGCATTGCTCATCCCTTCAGGTGTTGGGTATTATCCTTCCACTGTTGTCAGGCTCTGACAGTGGTGGCTGGTCAACACTTAAGTGCTGGAGTGTATATATACACTACTGCACAATACTACCGCAACAGGTGACCTTCAACCATCACCAACATGGCAGTGCATGACGTTGCAAGTTTTGTGAGTTGGTACAATAAGAAAAGTTGTAGATTAGCATTAGTAGAACAATTGTCAAAAGAATTGTACAATTCTGAATGAGTGACATCAAGATATCTGCACAATAACACTTTGTGTCACAATGCTTATGCTGATTATGAAATTGGCCACCACCCCCTCTACCAATATTGCCTTGCTCTCTTCAAAAAGTGGGTAATTTCTCCATTTTTTTTGCACACTTGTACTCCCCTCATGGCTTGACACTTATCCCCTGAAATTCATGCCCAAATTGTTGCCCTTCAGGAACATGGTGTCACAGTTAACAAGCTAGCTGCTCAGCTCAGTGCTCACCCCTCCACTGTCACTTGTACTTTCTGCTGCTACCTGCAAACTGGCAGTTTCTTCTATCTTAATGCCAAGGTTGGTCACCCATGCAAATTGAAGCAAGCCAACACCTGTTTTGCCACACTTCAGGCTGCTCAAACCAATGCTCCCACCACTGAAACATTGAGCAGGAGCATTTTCCCAGAGTTTCTTCCACAATGGTGTGGCACTTCCTCCACAAGCTTGGCATATATTCTTATAAGAGTTGTCAGGTTCCCCATCTCTCTTATTGGGACAGTGTTAGGTGTTTGGCATGAGCTAAAGACCATGCCACTTGGATGGGCAGCATTGGTGTTGGCATAAGCCAGGGCTTGAGCTCCATCCACGTCACAGGGAAAAGGTTATATCAAGCATGGCAGGGGGAGTGTGATGCTCTCTGGTTATGTTACACCCTTGGGCCTCAGGTGGCTGGTCGCAACCCAACTCTATGATGGTTGCCAACTATAACTGTATGCATGCGAGTTAGGACTTAAAGAGACTTAGCACCCAAAAGACTGTTGACTGTAGACTGTGAATGGCACTAAGACCCAAGGATCCAAGGTAACCCTAAGGGAAACCCAGTGAGGAACTGTTTGTTGGGGGAATGACAAGGCAAACCAAGATGGGGATACCATGCTTGTTGTTGCCTCATTATATATTCAGAAAAAAGGCATGAGTCACACTCATGCCAAGAAACAAGTCATACAAGCTGACCAATCAGAAAGCTCTATGAGTCATGTCCTATTAAGGAACATGACTTGCTGAGAAAGGAAGATGCAAGACAAAAGAAAAAGGAAGCAGCTTAAGGCTGCACAATCACAAGGGAAACAGACACAAAAGAAATGCGCACAAAGGAAAGTGGAAACAAAGGAGACACAAGACAAGCAGCCAGGTGGCAAAGTCCATTGGAGGGGCCTTGGGTCACAACATGGCTTTATTGCATCCAGGGATGAATGACATGTTGCATTTACACCAAGACACACAACAAGGCACTTATTGGGACCTTACCAACCATAACCTGTCTTGGGACAATGCCATATTCCAGCACAACAACAACCCAAAGCACATGGCAAAGCACACAAAGAACTGGTTGGCCAACAACAGGCTCTCCTTGCTCCTGTGGCCCACCAATAGCCTTGATATGAGCTTTATCCAGAACAGCTGGAGCTATTTGAACTGCCAGGTATGCAAGTGCAATTGTTTGCCTTGGAATGCTGACCAGATGGGAGAGGTTCTTCAGGTGGAGTGGTACAACATTGCTATGAGTTTCATTGACAAATTGTAGAATTCAATGCCACAAAGGACCAATGAATGAATACTATGAAGGGTGGGAACACCCCTTTTTAGTCTGTACAAATTTTCTAGCCATGTTTCAAATCTATATCCTGTGTTCCAAGTGAATCTTTTGGGTGAGGGGCAATTGTGATTGCATTTTGGCAAAATTATTGCAACATCAAAATAACAACCTTGCTGTTTCTCAATGGCAAGCCAACAAATTATGCTCAAACTTTGCTAAGCAACTCAAAATGCCATAAACCACAGGTTCTATTATTGTACCAACCCACAAATCCTGCTAAATTGTGTGCTGCCACATTGTTGACAGTTGGTGGTCATGTGTTGCAAGATTATTGCATGGTAGTGTAAACAAGGCAGGTCTGTGTGGGCATCACCCTTGCTCCCAACCATGCCCACCCTCCTGACACCCATTGCATGACTGCCTCCAAGCAACTTGGCACATTAATTAACTCAAGGTAAATCCCCTTCCTTGTTGTAAATATGTGGTTTTTGTTACTTACTCTGAACCACCATCTGCCCTGACATAGCATTCATTTGGCTCTTGCCTGCTGAATCCCCAATTTTGAATTCTTTTGTCATACCTGGTATGTAAAAGATCTCCTGACATGTTATTGAACCATATGATGTGCTCTGATGCATCTGCTCACACAGTTATCTTATTTACAGCACATTTATCACACCAATGGCAGATCCCAATGCTGGTGCCACATTGAAGTCTTGCAGCAGTAACAGACTTTGTGGTGATGGGAGTTATGTGGCAAATGGTGGTAGGTATAATTGGTTCTCATCTCCAATCTTGCAGCTGATCATGCTTGGGTCTAGCAATGGTTAATTACATCAGGAACAACACTGCAATTGAGATTGAGCACACCAATGGCACCATGGAGAGGTAGCAAATCCTTCCAGAACCCAAGGACCCAACAAAATGCAAACTTGAGGAGGAGGTATGGTGCAAGAGTCCCAAAGCCACCTTGAAGCAGAGCCAGTACTTGGACTTCCAGGTAGGCCTGTATCAATCTTATTTTGATCAGTGCTAATTTCATTTAGATCAAGGCCCAAACCAATACAACAACTGTGCTCAAAGGGAACACAAACATCAAATTGAAGGATTGTCCATTACAGGTGAGGCTCAATGTCTGCAATGCAGTAAGTAAATTCTTTGTGTCATGAGCACTCAGTGGTCATCTGCCCTCACACCTTAAACTTGAATACCAATCCTTTAACCATGAAAACACCTGTGAAAACCGATTAGTCATACTCAGGGTTTATCAACAAGGCTGTGCAGGTGGCTGTGTTGGCACTCACTCTTGGGCCTCAGAAGGCCTTGGGAGGGATTGGCCTGTCACTCATCCAGTACTGGATTGTTTTGCATGTAAAATAGTGTGTTTGATGTATAGATTGCTTTACCAATCCTGCGTGAATGGCAGTTGCTTAATCACCTTCAGGTTGTACATAAACCATATGTGGCTGTGTCAATGGCTGTTGGATGGTCTGCCAGGAGCCTCTCAGAGAGGGACTGGAGCATAACTTGCTCATACCTTGACCATATTGCATTCAAAATAGCCTGCAAGGTTTTAATTGGGATATATAAGCAATTTGCTGCTGACACATGCACAAAAAATGGACCAAAAGACAATAATACATAATGTTAGATGTTGGGCTTTATGAAGCTCCCAGAGAGGGACTGGCCCTCAACCTGCCTGTCTTACATGTAAGATAGCACAAAGGTTTTATAAGATTCTGTAATAGTGAATTGGTGCATTAAATCACTTTAATAGTCAAGCTCAAGGTCCCAAATAACACAATGATACTGGAGAGAATAACTTCCTTAAGCTACACTCATCCATTCTTGATGTTTCAAGGATCATTGGAGAGTTATTATAGTTCAAAATGTCAGTTATTACTACATTTATGTGAGAAAACTATAGGAAATTCTTTGAGAGCTAATCCATCAGTGAGACCTGGGATGTGATCAACCACATACAGTGTGAGCAGGATTGATGGTTTTAGAAGCAAAGCTGCAAATATCCTGTGCCAATGTACCAAAGTAGAAAACACATTCCAAGGGCAGTAGCATCATGGCATATCAGCAGAGGGATAATTTTTACACCAGGGGGTAGCCTCCAAAAAAAAGAACAATTGCCACATACATCAGACAAAACAGGCAGTCAGAAAAAATTTTAGGCTGCTGTTTGAAATGCACAACAAGCCCATCACAACTTGACAACCTTTCAGGACCCCTTCAGAGACCTTCCAGGCATTCTGATTGCTGCAAAGGCTCCAGGAGACCTCACAGTGGAAAATGCCAATTGCAGGTGCTGCTGGAAGTGGAATGATTAAATTCCAGGTTAGGTTTCACTAATGGTTAGCAACTACAAAAATCAGACAAAATGCATGGTTAGAGCAAGATCAACACCACAATATGAGTCTGAGAATTGAATAATTTGCCATGTTGTTTTTTGAAGCTCTGCAGGACCTTTCAGAAATACTGGACGCTGAGCTACAATATGATAAATTGTTTACTATGCTCCCAGCTAGGTTTTAGGATGTACAGCTTTTGCCATGCACTTATTGTGTTCATATGATTTACGTATTTGGGTCCCTCAACCAGACATTATTCAGCCTTGGAGTTTCATAATTGGACTCTAATAACATCAAATTTTCCCAGAGGTACAATGGGTTTATACTAGTATGTCATAAGCCATGCTCCAGACAATGGTCTAGTGTTGGGGGGCTCTGTGCTGTGTGCCTTGCTCTCTCCCACTTATGCTTATCCTCTGTCACATAGTGTGTTATGATTGTTACTCCTTTGTAATGACTTCCATTGCTTAGTTCTTGAGACCTGTGGTTCATTGGCATGAGTATGCCCTCCCTTGATTTTCCCATGTAGCTGCACATAGATCTCCATGTGCTACATGCAACTCTTCTTCTGATGTCCATATCCTGCTCCATTGGGGCTTGCTGTGCTTTCCCCATGTAGATAGTGCTTTGTTGGTTTGCTTGCTATAAAAGAAGTGTGGGAGATTGTCTTGGAACCCCAAGGACAATACACCTTGTGGTTTACCCACTCTAATTTGCCCTAAGGAGGTTATCCAACATTGTTTGGAGCCTCACCATGATTCTAAGGCCTCAGAGCTGCTCAATAAGTCTCAAACAGCCCTTCTTGACAGGGTTGTGACATTATAAATCATTCTTAGTTGGCTGTAGCCATCCACATTACCCCAAACTGGCTTACTATTGCTCTCATCAGCTGCACAACATCCAAGCAATCAATAGGCATGTTCCCAGGCCCTTCCTCAACTGCCTAACTGGCCCCATTCTGAACCCCATCTTCTCCAAGCACAACATCTTTTTCAGGTGCTGCTATGGAGCAGAAATCAGCCACAGGATGATCAGCTTCCAGCTCAGGAACAAGGGAAAACTCTCCAGTACCAGGCCTGAGGCACTTGCAGCACCCAGAAAGCAATAGTACCTCAGGGGGCAGGCACCTGTTCATGGGCAAAGATTAAAGAAAAATAGAGTGCATCTACAGTGCAATTTACAACCCTTCAATTGAAGCCCCCATCAGGTTCTCCCAAATGATGGAGAATGGCACACAAGCACACATGAAACACACCCAGTAGCTGGAAGACACCTTGAAATCAGACATAGAACAGGAGGTCAATTGCACCATGAACCAGGCAATCAATGCAGAAGCCCCCAAGCCAGCAACCCCCCCACCCCCCCCAGGCCAGGAGAGTTATCCTGAATCTCAGCAGAAGACACCCTCAGGCCCTCTCAGGCAACTGGGAGCTCCCCTTTGGACAATTACCAAGTCCCCATGCATTTTGGCTCAGAAAATCCCTCAGGAAGCTCCCTCAACACCCTACTGTTGTGACCCATCCAAGACACCCATAGGCTCTGACTCTTGCCTTGGACTCTTGACACCTCAAGCTCCCAATGTATGTGGATGTGGCCCTCTCCCTTGGTTTGTGAGGTGTCCAGAGGACTTGTCCTGTGCCCCATATGGCTGTGCTGTCTTCTGGATCTTTCCAAAGGAAAGATGGAACTTCTAGAACTTCCGCTTAGAAGGTTTTTGTGCTTTGCTGACTGAGTATAGTCCCTGATTGGCCACAATATGTATCATACAACTTTGAGGCAGTTATGCCTCTGACAATATATACTGGCTGGCAAGCTTGGACTCACTCAAGCTTGCTTTGCCTTGTCATCTCTCCCCTCAAGTGTAACTAAGTCACTAGGCCTTTAGGCCATTGTCATATTGTCACTAAGGTTGCACTAGCAACTTAGCATACTGTACAGAGCCACTAAGGTAGCTTGAGACCTGTAAAATGCACACATACATGGTTGTTGGTCAACTGGCTTAGAGGGTTGCACCATTGCAAAGCAAGCTACACACCCTACTTGCCATGAGAAAAACACATCATGGACATGGAAAACTATGGACTCCTCAAGACCCTCATTGAGAGCAGAAGTGGAAGAACTCCATCCAAGGATACAAGAAGTATGAATTAATCCACCACAAAGGGCAAGACCCTGACCTGACTTCTCAGAGTCACTAGGACTATGGCAACAATCAAGACCTCCCAGTACAGGAACTGTCCCAGGTGGTCTGGGAGATATTGGCAAAAACTTGGCTGAAGCAGAAAGATCAGACAATCCATCTCCAAGAATAAAGGTAATGCCAACTACCAAAAACACCACAGACACAGGAACAATCACAATCCCCTTGGCCCTGCTCAGAGGAGGAGTACCTACAGTTGCATTGCTGGTGGGCAAACAAACAATAGAGATTGGAAGAGAATGAAGGAATCCCACACTGGGACCTTCACAACCCAGCATAACAGTGCAGAGATTGCCTCTCACTTTCTCAGTATTGTCTCACTCTTCCAATGAGTACTACCCCTTTGGTGAAGGAGTGAGACCAGCCCTCATATATGTGGAAGGGGACCCGGCCTCAATACCACCATCAAGAGCACATTCCGTAACAAGCACTAGTGACTCAATTGACACTCCCTCACTAGATAGGGACATAAGGCAAGCAAGCACAATCATCAATAACCAGGGTAGCAAAGTGGAAGTCCTTCAAGCAATCTGCCATAGAATGCAACAGGAATACATGAGAACAATGCCATCATGGCAGTGAGGATTGAGAACCTTGAGCAAAGGTGGGATATCCATATGGAAAATAATACTAACCATATGAAGATAATCAAGCATATTGGAAGTCAAACTGAAGACATAGTAAACACCTTCTTAGAAAGGATCACAACTGTCAAAAATGTGCTCCAAAGGATCCAGAATCAGGGGATCACACCCTGAATACAATGGAACAAAGTGATAGAACTTCCAGCAGACATCAGGCTGGAATCACAGCTTCCGTTACAGGACAAAATACTTGACTAGCAACCATGGACACAACTGTGCAGCAGTTTCAGCAGGTTGAACAGTACAGGGGTGAGGCCCATTGGCAACTACTAGTCTCTGTCACACCAAAGAAGACTGATGTAGCAACAATAGTTGATCAAATAGGGGCTGATGTAGAAGCAATTGGGGGACAACAAATCAAGGATGGGGATGAAAGGAAGTGAGGGAAAAGCAGAAGAACTCCACCTCTGGGAAATCCACCATCACCACTGCCACTTCAACCCTCAGGGCAGGGTGGAAGAAAACCCCAAAGAACACCAAGCTCACTATCCTCTGTGTCCACTCCATCCTTCCATGTAGAAAATCAGTTGGGACATCAAGTCCAACAACAGGATTGAACCATCATCACCCAAACCCAAGGAGAAAGTGGAGGGGGACCATCTTCTAAACAGAAAATGCCAAAACCATTTGATGGAACCAGAGGAACAGCAGTGGAAACCTTCCTCTTGCAAATGAAGGCATACTTTTGCATCAACAAAACCTATTATGCCATGATCTCAAGATGATTGCTGCCTTCCCAATCAACATGATAGAATGACAGCCAGCAAATTAGGCACAACCAGCCCTGAATGCATATAATGACAGACACACACATCTGCGACTAACCAGCTGGGAGGAACTACAAACTGCTTTTGTGGAGCAATGGAAAGACCCAGCAAAATGCCTAGATGCCAAAACAAAACTACAGAAGCTCTACCAGAACAAGAGCATAGTGGAATACATCACAAATTTCCAACTACTCCAACAGGATGTAGAATGGAATGAAGACAAATTAATTGCCTGCTTCAGACATGGCCTCCAACAAACCATCAAACAAGAACTCATGAGGGAAGAAATGCATGACTACAACAGGCAACACCCTAGAACCTTGCATGAATGGATGGAACTAGTGCTCCAAAGCAAAAGGCTGAACCCCCCTAAGTCCCAAGACAAAGGGAAAGGAAGGGATCAATGCAAACAACAAGGAACACCAAAAACGGAGGAGTTGGTTTGAGTCCCAAATGAAGAAAAGGGGTGCAGGAAGAAAGTGAACCTATGTATCAAATGCAGAAAACCTGGGCACATGCTCAAAGACTGCTGGTCAGGGTGGACCTCCATGGAAAAAGGGAAACAGCAATCAATGCAAGGGCTGCCGAAGTAACCTCAACAGTTGAGAAAATTACCTCCACTGTCTCCAAGTTGGAAAACTACTTAGGTGTCATAGCACCGTGTCTAGCAATACCCAGAAAGTACCACTATCAAATGTCTACTACTGCAAAGTGTCAAATGTATCACCTGTGGTATACACTAAAATGGTGGGAATCATGGATAAAACACCAACTCTCATCAACTTAGGATCAACTAGAAATTTCATGGACATCAAATAAACCAGAAGAAACAATCTCCTACTCATTGCACTACAAATGCCAAGAAGTATGGAATTGATCAATGGAAAAACAGAAAAAGAAACTATCCACTTACATACAAAAATCACCTTCAAGCCAGAAGGAATAAACTGCACACAGAAACTCTATTGCATGCCAACATGAACTCAACCAATGGTCCCGGGAATAACTTGGCTCCAAGAAGTCCACCCAGATGTCACATGGTTGCCCTCCCAAATGCACTGGCAAGATACTACTACACTGGGAGAAACAGCAAAACTAGATGGACTACTGGAAGAACTTGAAGACTATGCAGACATCTTCAATGATGAACAATACACTAAACTACCAAACACCAAGAATGGGATTGCACAATTGATCTCATAGGAGGGTCAGAACTACCAAAACCTAGAAAAGCAGAGCCACTGTCTCCAAGGGTAAGAGAAGCCTTGAAACAATCCATTGAGGAGGAGTTGGCTTTAGGACAGATCAGGCCAAGCAAATCCTCTACCAGTGCTGGGACCTTTGTTGTAGAGAAAGCCCTACAACCTGGACAAACAATACCTGACCTAATGAGTGTGGTAGATTATACAGGGATAAATGCAATAACAAAAGCAGATAGGTACCCACTACCACTCCTGGAAGAACTACTCAACATCTTCAAGCAGACAGGAGAAGAAATGAAAGAAGAACTCTTTATTTCTACCCTCAACTTGAATAAAGGCTTCTGGAACATCAGAATAAAAGAAGGGGACAAATGGAAAACTGCTTTTAGAATGTCAGAAGGCCTATTTGAATATCAAGTAATGCTCTCTGGACTCATGAATTCACCATCCACCTTCCAAAGATACATGGACCATATCTTCAGGGACATAAAGGAGTATCAGTTGTAGTCTACATCAATGATATCATTGTCAGATTCAGAGGGATATGTTATGAATTCAGTGTAACTAGATCCTAAAATATAGAATATACTTTGTCTGTATCACAACTTTATGCAGCCAGAGGGTAAAGTAAACTTTACTAGATCCTCAGAGGGCACTAATATGCTGTTATTAACAGTATTTGTTACTAAAGACAATATATCTTTCTTAACTGTAGAGGTACACTTAAGCTACAATTGTTTGAGCAATGCTGCAAGGCAAGGTTCCCTATAAGTTGTATTTAAGATATCCCCCCTGATTGCTAGAATCAAGTTAATACTTAATATACTTCTCTAACACAAGTATCTGTAGTGCAGTGCTTAGTGCTTACTGTAGAACTCTTAAAGTTATCTCAACCTCAACTACAACTTAATTGGAGTTAAACTCAACAATTAAGGAGTGTTATTGGGAGAACTGCTTTAGGTCTTGGAATAAGCTGTAAAGCTGTTGCACAATTGATACACATGGTAAAGATGTATTGAAAGTAAATTGAGAGGTGATCTCTGGAGGCTCTCAGAGGCCAGTTTATATACCTTATAGTGCACAGGTATGAATACTCAAGTGTACATATTCTAACTGGAATTTCCAGGCCACTAGATGGTGTGGAGTAGCCTAAGAATATCTCTGTAGCTATGGTTAGATCATGCAGTGCTGCTCAAAGTACATATTGAAGGTACAAACTCCATACATAGTGTGGCTATTGTCACAAGCCTTGCTCCTGACAATGGTCTGTGTCCTGCGCCTTCAGCGCTTGCTGGCTGCCTTTGTTGTTCTGTCTGTGGTTTTCCCCCTGTTCTGTGCTTGTTGGCTGCTGCATAGTTTGTTTTGTTGTTTACTCCTTTGTTGTTGCTTCTCTTGCTTAGCCCTTTGTACATGTGGATCATCAGCATGTATTCTCCGGTCTGTGATTTTTCCGGAGCGCTGCGCATTGATCCCCATGTGCTACGCACTCTTCTTGGTTTGATGTTCCTGTCATGCTCCTTTTGGACTGTTGTGCTTTCCCCATGTAGATAGTGCCTCCTTTCTTCTGCTTGCTATAAAAGATGCAAGGGAAATTGTCTTGGAATCCCAAGAACAATTTACCTTGTTGTTTACCCACTCTACTTTGCCCTGAGGAGGTTATCCAACATTTTTTGGAGCCTCTCAGTGATTCTCAGGCCCTAAGAGCCACTCATCAGTCTCAAACAACCCTTCTGTGAGCAGGTTGTGACAGCTATGCATGTGACCATTCTGAAAGAGCTTTCCAGAACACAGAAACTACTAAATACAGACTATCTACAAAAATTTTGCAAGGCAGTGCAACTCCAATGCCAGTCTGATCATGGAATTCCATGCAGTGGTTTTGGAGATATGCTGTGTTCAAAGTATAGATCATGTGGCTATCAATATTTGAACACTGATAAGAGAATATCTCCAAAGCCGCTGTACAGAAATACATGAAACTCCTCCAATACATGTGCAAGGCTGTGCGTTAGTGAGCGCAATAGAAATCAAGTCGATCGGCTCGGCAAGTCAGAAGATATACTAGAAATACTTGTCTTTCACCAAGGTACAAATTGATTAAACTTAAACAATTTGTAACTAAACGAGTTCTAAATCGTTCAAGTTGCTGAAGGTCACGATTGATAGAGAGGCATTAGAAGTATCGATTCGCATTCTCGTATATACAATACAAGTCGAAATACATTTGTTACAGAAAATACAAAACGAGACATATTTCATACATTTTCCGATCCTTGGGTATAGTGAGTTTAGACTAAGTATAGATACCAATGGAAGTCAGTATCCATAACAGAATCCCCCAAGCCATTGATTTACTTGTTCTTATTGTCCATCATTTTGAGGGTGAAAGGCTGTACTGAAAGAAGGACTGGTGCAGAGTTTCTCAGACAGAGCATGTAAGAAGTGACTGTTTAAGGTAGCACCCCAATCTGAAATGGTTTGCTTGGGTTAACCATGAATCTTCCAGCCATTTGATATGAAAAGATCTGCTACTGCTTCTGCCTTTGTTGCTTCTTTGAAAGGGATGAAATGCATCATTTTGCTATGACAATCCACTCAACTAAGTTCCTGCCCCATCCTGATGATCTGGGTAGTTTGACAATGAAGTTGTAAATGATATCTCCTCAAAGATGATTGGCCACAGGTAGCAGTTTTGTGCACACCAAATGTAAGTGTCCCTTGCTTCTCTGGCCTGCCTTGCAAGAATCCACATATCTGGTGCCTGCCCTGTTGCCTTCATTCCAGGCCAGTAGTATCACCTGGACGGAAGTTCCAGGGTCCTATCCTGTCCCTGATGGGCCACTGCTGGTGAATCCAGATGTGTTGAACTAATTCCAGTTGTAAATGCTTGTCTTCTGGAACGTAAATTGCACCCTTGTACCATAGAACTCCTTGTATTATTTCAGGGTCCTTGAGCAGTTTCTTCACATTAGGAGGAAAGTGTTCACAATCCCTGACAGCTAGGGTGAGTGTGTTGAGCAATTGTTCTTCTCTTTGAGCTTCTGTGATTTCTGCAATAATATCTCTCCCTAGTTCTGCTGCAAAGCCCTTGAAACACTAGCATAACAGGTAGGGCTCTGCCCTAGTCTAACCATGACATTCAGGCTTATCCTTTTACACCCACTACTCAAGTTCTGTTCCACCAGACTTGTATGTACATAGTGATGAATAACAAGTAAGAGACTCCTGTATTCTCATTACTTGGGCATCTTCTCTGATTGCATCAAGTGCCAAACCTGCCTCTGAGCGTCCCCTCAATAATTCATATATGCTGGTGGTATTCAAATTGTCAACCATGCCCTTTGATTGATTGAATTCAACATATGTACCTTCCTCCCTCTCTACTGTGTCCTACTCTTTCTCTGCTCTATTATATCTTGTTGCTCTTATCTTGTATTTTGTTCAAGCAGCTCTTATCCTGTTCAGCCATCACTTTTGACTTGTCTTTCCTTTCACCAGGCTAAACTTGAGACATTTTTGATAGAATCATTCCCATCATCTCCCTCCTGCTTGCCTCATCACATAACCACATGTTCTGTTTTGCCATATGTTACTGGACTCTTTGTGTGCAATAGATGATAAACAAAACTTTCCTTCTGTGATTCTCACTCTAGTGATTTGCTTAGCTTGGTCTCCTGACACTACTGGGCATTAAAAATGCAATGCTCAAAGGTTAAACCAGTACTTTCTGGGAGGCTCTTGGTTTGTTTAAGAGGTCCTCATATTTCAAAGTAATTCATACTACTTATCAGCTCAAGGATGACTCCCTGGCCTCTGAGTCTGCCCCCTTTCAGGCACTACATCCTATATATGACCTTAAGTTCAACTGTGAAGGCCCTGATTGTATTCAATACAGCAAACCGGTGCTGGATCCCAAGTAAGATAGTATAAGGCAAGTCATGAATGGTCTCACGATTGACCATGTCAAAATTGAGAATTTTTGAATGGAAGATAAAATTCAACAGTAGATACCGTCGTGTGCGCCATATGTATGGCTTTTGAAGTATACCATTCTCGTCCCGAGCGGTCTTTAATTGAGTAAGAAAATAATCTTTTCTCTCCAAGACTCTGAAACCACATCTTTGATACCTAAATATGGTGTTTTTGGGGCGATTTTTCGTGCATTTGAGAGCTGCTGGTCTAAAGAATCAACTTGTTTACATTTTGTACCCATGACCTGACTTGTGTGGTGCAATGCGAGCTCAAGTTGTGGCTCTTGTTTCCTAAGCAGGTTTGGTCATTCATAAAACCCACTCTCCTGTGAGGGGCTATTCCCTGTACGTCACTTCTCAGATCAGATCTCAGCACTGGAACAAATGATTCTTGTGGCAATTTTGAGTGCATTCCAGAGCTCTCTGTCTGTAGAATCTGTCTATTTCCATTTCGTAGCTATGATGCAACTTTTGTGTCTTAATGCAGGCCAATGTCATGGCTCACAATCCCTGAACAGGTTAGACAGCTGTGACCATTCACAAAACATGCTTTCCCTGCAGTTTTGTTCCCTATATGTCACTTGGCAAACCCTATATGTCACTGATTATGTCAGTTTGTGTTTTTATTATAGGATTCTTGGTAGACCATTATTTGCTCAGCATTTTGTATGTCCTGATGTCCCAATTGTCTAGACAACAAGTATGGCTTGCTTGAGAGTTTTTGCTGGTCAACAATGTATTTCAAAGTTATGGGATGCAAGTTGTTGGTAACATCTGTTGTATTCCCAGTTGGAAGTTCATGCAGTTGGCCAGCAGGTTAGGTTTCTATGATCCAAGCAGACTGTAACAGGTTCCTTTATTCCTTCCAGATGTAATCTCTGAAGCTTAAGGGCCATGACAATGGATAAGGGTTCCTGGCCATGAGTATCATAGTCCATCTCTGCCACTCTGAAACTTTGGGATAGAAATCCAATGGGGGGTAGGTATCCATCATCTGGTTGTTGTGAAAAAATCATGCCTCTTGCAGCTCCTGATGCATATATTTCTAGAAAGTAGGGTTTTGTAGGATTGGGATGTGCTTGTGCTGGATCCTTGCTTACTGCTGCTTGACTTTGTCAAAGGCCTGTTGCTGTTCAACTCCCCCTTCCCACTTCTGCTCCTTCCTTGTTAGTTTGGTTACAGGTTTGACAAGGTGGCTGACCTTCCACACAAATCATGGATGTTGCCAGCCTTCCTCCTGACAATGGTCTGTGTGCTGCGCCTTCATTGCTTGTTGTCTGCCTTTCTTGTTGTCTTGTTGTTTTCCACCTGTCATGTGCTTGTGGGCTGCCACATAGTTTGTTTGGTTGTCTACTGCTTTGTTGTTGCTTCTCTTGCTTAGCTCTTCATACACGTTGAGTATTGGCATGTATTCTCCAGCCGGTGATTTTTCCAGAGCACTGCACAGTGATCCCCATGTGCTGTGTGCTCTTCTTGTTCTCATGTTCCTTTCATGCTCCCTTTGGACTGTTGTGCTTTCCCCATCTAGATAGGGCTTCCTTTCTTCTGCTTGCTATAAAAGATGCAACAGAAATTGTCTTGGAATCCCAAAAACAATTTAACTTGTTGTTTACCCCCTCTACTTTGCCTTGAGGAGGTTATCCAACATCTTTTGCAGCCTCTCAGTGCTGTTCAGGCCTAAGAGCCGCTCATTAGTCTCAAACCACCCCTCTCTGAGTGGGTTGTGACATTGTAAATTGTTCTTACTTGGCTGTAGCCATCCACATTGCCCCAAACTGGCTTTCTACCACTCCCATCAGCTTCACATTGTCCAAGCCATCAACAGGCACATTTCTAGTCCCATCCTCAGCAGCAACACTAGCCCTATCCTCAACCCTCTCTTCACCAAGAGCATCATCTTCTTCAGGTGCCTCTATGGAGCGCAAATCAGCCACAGGACAATTGGTTTCCACCTCAGGAACCAGGGAGAACTCTCCAGCAGTAGGCATAAAGTGCTCTCAACACCCAGAAAGCGAAATTCCCTTGGGTGGAATGCACCTGTTCATGGACAAAGATTGGAAAAAACTATAACACATCTACAGTGCAACTTAAAACCAATCAATCAGAGAACCCATCAAAACCTGCCACATGATGTAAAATTGCACATGAAAACTCCTGAAAGCATCCAGGAGTTGGAAAAAACCCTGCAGGCTCACATAGAACCGGAGGTCGACTGGGCTGTCAACCAGGCAATCAATACAGAAGCGCCCAGGCCAGCACCGCCCCTCAGGTCAGGAGGGATCTCCTACATCTTGGTGGAGGGCACCCCCAGGCCCTCCCAGCCAATTGGGAGCTCCTGATGAACCTGAAAGAAGACCAGCCGTGTAATTGGGGGCAGTTCTACCTCAACAAACTTGCCAATGGAGATGCAGATGCCCTTCTGACCAGCTGGACAGCTTTTGACTCAGGATTCATCTCGCAGTGGTCAGACCCTGCAGCAAAACAAGTGGAAGAGTACAAAATTCATGCTTGAACTCAAACCCGCTCAGCCAGCAATTATTCCACCGACTTCCGCATTATTGTGGTTGATCTGGAGTGGCAGGACAAAGCCTGATGGCTGCGGTCCACTGAGGCCTCAAGCCAGAAGTCCGCCAAAAGCTGATTGAGTTCACAATCACTCAAAACATCACCACCCTGGATCAGCTCATTTCCACTGCTTGCCTCATTGATAACACCCTGTTCAAACCTTGCCGTGCCTCAGGGACCATCCCCACCACGTCTAGACCCGTTTGGGGCAAGTCTGCAGGCTTTGTTACCAGAGAAATCAAGGCCAAGCGCTGCACTGCAGGCCAATGCATCAAATGCAGTGGAAATGACAAGTTTGAGCATTGCAAGACTAGATGGTGTGTGGATCCCCCCAAGGAGTTTGGAAAAGCTAGGACCATTGAGGAAGCTGTGGAGACCTCTCAGGAGCTGGGACAAGTCTAGGGTGCTGCTGTACTGTGTCTGCATGTGCCAATAATCCTCCAATGTCTTTAGAACCTTTGTACTATGCTGCTCTTCACAAAAATACAGCCCCCATTCTACCTATTGACATCCAGGGAATCACAGGCTCCTATCCTGCTCTGCTTGACTCTGGTTCCTCTGCCAACTTCATTGATCCCCAGTTTGCCTGTTGTCATTCCCTGACTCTCACTGAATTACCAGCAGCGTGCCAAGTTGTTGGAATCAATGGCCAAGAAGTCAGGGACTCCATCAGATTCAAATGCCTCTTTAAATTCACTGCCTTATCACATTCCTTCACCCAAACCTTCTATGCCTGCCACTTGGAGACAGGGACATGATTGTTGGAATGCCCTGGTTACAATAAGCCAACCTGACATTAATTGGTCCACTTTCAAGGTTTCTCCACACAGATTTATGGAAGCCAGGCTGGCAGAAGTATCTCCCCTGCTCAATATTGTTCCTCAAATGTTCCACAACTTCCTGAGTGTTTTTGGCAATGTATTCTTTGTCAAACTGCCTCCCCATTGCCCCTACATTTGTGAGATCAATCTGGAGCCTGGCAAAGAGGTACCCTGGGGCCCAATTTATACCATGACACCCAAGGAGTCCACTGTTCTCAAGCAGTAGATTGACACTGAGCTTCCTGCTGGGAAGATCAGGCCAAGCACCTCTTCTGGGGGCCCTGCTGTGATGTTTGTACCAAAGGGAGTTGGTGACCTGAGACTAGTGACTGATTATTGGCACCTTAACAACAACACCATCAAAGATCGCTACCCCCTGCCATGCCAAGAGGACCTTGTGGAGAAGCTTAAGTATGCCAAGATCTTCTCCAAGCTTGATCTGCGCTCTGGATACAACAATGTGTGCATTAAGGAAGGAGATGAATGGAAAACTGCTTTCAGGACACAATATGGCTTGTTTGAGTATCTAGTTATGCCCTTTGGTCTTTGCAATGCTCCAGCTGCCTTCCAATGCTTCATGAATGACATCTTCCATGACCTGTTGGATATTACTGTCATTGTTTACCTTGATGACATTCTGATCTTCTCAAATTCTGTTGCTGAGCATGAGGAACATGTCAAAGAAGTGCTGAAGCAACTCAGGGACAATCAGTTGTTCTGCAACCCTGCCAAGTGTCACTTCTTTGTCACCTCAGTAAATTATATTGGCCTAGTGATCACTCCTGAGGGCATCTCCATGGAAAAAGACAAGGTTCAAGCGGTCAAGGAATGGCCTGCTCCTCTCACTCTTAAACAAGTCCAAGCATTCCTGGGCTTTGCCAACTTCTATTGCCGCTTTGTGCCTGATTTCAGCCACTTAGCACGCCCTCTGAATGATCTCACCAAGAAGGAGGTTGCCTGGCAATGGACTAAGGCTGAGCAGCACTCATTTGATGCCATCAAGGAAGCAATTTGCAGGGAACCCACTCTGGCACATCCAAAGGAAAAGCTGCCCTATTTCTTCAAGACAGCTGCTTCTGGAACCACCCTGGGAGCTGTGTTGTCACAGAGACAGGCTGATGCTCACTTGCACCCTGTTGCCTTCATGTCTGCAAGCTTCTCCCCTGCTGAGCTGAACTATGACACTCATGACAAGGAATTATTGGCTATTATTTGGTCCTTTGAGCACTGACACATTCTCCTGGAAGGAACTGAGCAACCTATCACTGTCTTCACTGATCACAAGAACTTGGAGTGTTGGAAGACTGCTAGGACATTCAATTGTCATCATGTGCACTGGTATCTGCTGCTTGCTTCCTACAACTTTGTCATTGCTTACAGGCCAGTTAACTGGTCTCAGAAACCAGATGCCTTGTCCAGACGCACAGATCACACAGCACAAGAGCCTCTTCCTCAGCTGATGATCAAAGAGGATCAATTTTCTGGCTTCTCTGCTATGATTAGTGCTTCCTTCATTGAGAAACTCAAGAGGTGCTTCTTAATGATGCTAGCCTTGACATTGTGATGTCTGCTGCCTCTGAACCTGCCAAAATGCTGCATTCCATTGCTCAGAAGCTCAAATATTACACTCTAAGCAAAGGAGTTTTGTTTTACCAAGGCAGAATTCTTATTCCAGATGAACCTGAGCTCAAACAGGAGTTGCTATCTCATTTCCATGACACTCCAGCCACTGGTCACCAGGGACGCGTGAGAACTCCAGGGCTGATATCTAGACACTACTGCTGGCCTGCTATGAAGTTTCAAGTCCATTGCCATGTGGATTCCTGCAAAATTTGCCAAAGGAGTAAGGGGACAGAAAAGTATGCTCCCCTTCAGCCATTACCTATTCCTGCTGGCCCCTGGGAGGACATTTCCTATGATTTCATTGTCAATCTTCCCAAGAGCAATGGCTTGGACAGCATCCTTGTTGTTGTTGTTTGCTTCTCCAAAATGGTGCATTTCATTCCCTGCAAAGAGCCATCAACAGCTGAAGATGTTGCAGATCTCTTCCTGAACAATGTTTGGTGTCTCCATGGCACTCCAAAGCAAACAGTGTCAGACAGAGGCTCAACTTTCAATGGCAAATTACTCAAGGCCCTGTACAAGGCACTCCAATTTGATCCAGCATTCTCCACAGCCTACCACCCCCAGACTGATGGTCAAACAGATCAACTGAACTATTGGCTAGAAGCTTATTTGCGAGCTTTCATCAATCACAGCCAGACTGACTGGGTAAATTTGTGGTCTCTTGCAGAGTTCTGTCACAACAACTCCAAGAGTGAAGCTACAGGATTATCTCCCTTTGAGCTTGTTTATGGGTGTTCTCCTGCAATTCCTCTGAGTCTAGAACCCACTGGAAAACCAGTTGCTGATGACCGGGCTGCAGCACTCAAGGCTGTTGTTGAGCCAGTCCAGGCCACATTGAAATGGACTCAGGAACACTATAAAGCAGTGGATCACGGAGTTTCTCAGCCAGAGTTTGCAGTTGGAAATTAAGTTTGGTTGCTAGGCAGGCACATCAAATCCCAGCACCCCAACTGGAAGGTAGACCACAAGCAATATGGCCCCTTCCATGTGCTGGAATGCATTGGCTCCCATGCTTGTTGCTTGGAGCTGCCTGACACTATGAAGATCCATAATGTGTTCCATGTTGCACTGCTGTCTCAGGTAAAGGAGGACACTGATTTCAAACAAACCTTCCAACAACCACCCCCTGTGATCACAGCAGATGGAGAGGAAGTCCATGAGGTTGACAAACTGATTGACTGGAAGATGGAAGATGGAAGATGGAAGTACAGGGTTTGTTGGCAAGGGTATAGGCCGCTTGCTGACACGTTTGAACCTGCTTCTGAGCTGGTACACTTGGAGGACAAATTGTGGGACTTCTATGCTAATTTCCCTGAAGCCCCTTGGCCAAATACTCTGGTGCCATGTGTTCCACCCAAGCTTAGAAGGACAGCAAGCCATCGCAAGTCCAACAGCTCCAAATCCCATCTTTTTGTGTCTCTTGCCTCACTAAAGCCTTCCAAGCTCCTGCATTGCCTTCTCTCTGCTGCTCACCATGCCCATTCATTGCCCCTCCAACAACACTCCCTACAACAGCTGGGGCAGTCTAGACACCTACCTGCATTACATGCCCAAGGGCTTCAAGAGCAAGCTGGATTCTGGTGCCCCCTATCTTTGCTTTGCACTCATTCCTCCTGCTACCAAGCATGCCTGCTTGCGTAAAGGGCCAAACATCTTTCACCATGTGCGCTTGGGCTAGTTGTACTACCTCAGCAGCGACAATCCCACTTTCCTGCGCAGCGGTCCCTTCTATTGCTGGCACCTTTTTATTGCATGCAATTTCCGCAAGTTCCACAAGGTCGTTGCTTGACATTTGCAATTTCTGCAAGTTCCACAAGGTCATTGCTTGACATTGCTACAACAACTGCCCCCTGGAGATTGAAGTGTCGTTATCTCAGTACATAGACCACTTCTACATCAGAAACTACACGGAATTGCATGTTTCTTTTGAATGTCTTGAGCGCAGAGAAGACCCAGTGCCCAATCCACCCACCCCTGCTCCAATACCCAGAGCCCTAAACCACTTCCAGAGGAGCCTGTGGCAAGTTGTGGGTGGTTTCCAGGGCCTCCAGTTGCTTCTGATTGGGGCAGCAATTTCCAAGTAGGCTGGTCTGTGTGCTGCGCCTTCATTGCTTGTTGGCTGCCTTTGTTGTTGTGTTTGTTGGTTTCCCCCTGTTGTGTGCTTGTTGGCTGCAACGTAGTTTGTTTTGTTGTTTACTCTATTGTCATTGCTTCTCTCACTTAGTCCTTCCTACATCTAAATTATTGGCATGTATTCTTTGGTCTGTCAATTTTCCGGAGTGCTGCGCATTGAGCCCCAAGTGCCACGTGCTCTTCTTGTTCTGATGTTCCTGTCATGCTCCTTTTGGACTGCTGTGCTTTCCTCATGTAGATAGCGCTTCCTTTCTTCTGCTTGATATAAAAGATGCATGGGAAATTGTCTTGGAATCCCAAGAACAATTTACCTTGTTGCTTACCCACTCCACTTTGCCCTGAGGAGGTTATCCAACATTCTTTGGAGCCTCTCAGTGATTTTCAGGCCCTAAGAGCCACTCATCAGTCTCAAACAACCCTTCTCTGAGCAGGTTGTGACAACAAGGTAAATTGTTCTTAAGGTTCCAAGGCAATTTCCCATGCATCATTTATAGCCAGCAAACCAAGGAACCACTATCCAAATGGGGGGAGCACAGCATGCCCAAATGGAGCAGGATAAGAACATCAGCAGAAGATGTGTGTGCAGCACATGGAGATCCCAGCATAGTAACATGGGAAAATGAAAAGAAGGAGGCTACAGGCCAATAAACCACAGGTCACAAGCACTATGTGATGGAAGTCATTACATGACACTTCATTGCATGCCAGTTGTAGTGGCTAGATACCAGCTCTAGAGTTCTTACGCATCCTTGGTGACTAGCAGCCACAGTATCATGGAAATGAGATAGCAATTCCTGTTTGAGCTCAGATTCATCTGCAACAACAATTCTGCCTTGGTAGAACTGAACCTGGTTGCTGAGAGTGTGATCCTTGAGATTCTGAGGAAGTGAATGCAGCACTTTATAAGTTTCACAAGCAGCAGGGATCACAGTGTCCAGGCTAGGGTCCCTGAGAAGCGCTGTTTTGTGTTTTCCAGAAAGGATGCACCAATCACAGCAGAGAAGCCCAATTGTTCCATCTGCAGCATGAGTTAAGGAAGAGGTCCTTCTGCAGTGTGATCTGTGCGCCTAAACAAAGGAGTCCATTTTCCAGGCTTGTTTCCCGAGTCTGTAATCAAGGATAAAATTGTAGACCACAAGAAGCAGTGATCAGTGGGCATGACACCTATTGAACATCCTAGCTGCTTTCTGGTACTCCATGTTCTGAGGATCAGTCAATCCAGTGATAGATTGCTCAGATCTGTCCAGGCAAAGGCACCAGTGCTCAAAAGACCAAGTAATTGCCAGTAGCTCCTTGTCATGGGTGTCAGACCTCAGCTGAGCAGGGCAGAAGCTTGGAGAGGTTAAGAGAACTGGCCGCAAGTGTCCATCATCCTGTTGCTGTGAAAACTCAGCACCCAGGGCAGTTCCAGAAGCATCCGTTTCCAAGCAGTAAGGCAGTTTCTTATGGGATGTGCAAGAGTCAGTTCCATGCAAATTACTTCCTTCCTGACATCAAACAAGTGCTGGTCAGCCTCAGTCTATTGCCAGACAACTGCCTTCTTGGTGATATAGTTGAGGGGGCATCCTAAGTGGCCTGAATCAGGAACAAAACAGCAATAGAAGTTTGCAACGCCCAGCAACACTTGGCCTTGTTTCACAGTGGGGGAATTGGCCACTCTTTGACCACTTGAACCTTGTCTTTCTCTATGGAAAAGCCCTCAGGGGCGATTACCAGATCAATGTATTTGACTGACATGACAAATAGGTGGTGGTTGAAAGGATGGCAGAAGAGCTGCTTGTCCCTGAGTTGCTTATGCACTCCTTTGACATGTTCCTCATGCTCAGAAACAGAATTACAGAAGATCAAGATGTTGTCAAGTGAACAATCACCATGATGTCCAGCAGGTTGGAGAAAATGTTGTTCATGAAGAGTTGGAAGGCAGCAGGAGCTTGGCAAAGACCAAATGGCATAACCAAGTACTTGTCACAACCTGCTCAGAGAAGGGTTGTTAAAGACCAATGTGCAGCTCTTTGGCCTGAAACTCACAGAGAGGCTGCAAATATGTTAGATAACCTCCTCCAGGCAAAGAACTGGTGCATGTAGCACATGGAGGTCCAAGTGCAGCAACATGGGAAAATCAGTGAACAGAGGTGACATGCCAACCAGCCGCGTGTGCAGACAACTAAGCAAGCGAAGTCACATCAAGGAGGCAACAATCAAAACAAAATACATGGCAGTGGATAAGTGCAACACACCAGGAGAACAGCACACCAAGCACTGAAGCACAACACATAGACCATGGTCAGGAGCATGGCATCTGAGAGTACTCAGACAAGCCATATTTTCTTCTGAAGGCAGTTTTCCACTCATCTCATTTGCTGTGCACCTAATTGTAGCCAGAGTGCATATCCGGCTTAGTGAAAATTTTGGTATGCTTCAGTCTCTGCACAAGGTCTTCCTGACCTGGCAGGGGGTAGCACTTTTTGATGGCATTGTTGGTAAGGCAAGAATCATCAGTTACAAGTTTTAGATCACCAAGCCCTTTGGAAACAAAGGTCATAGGAGTATCTCCAGAAGAGGTGCTTGGCCTAATCTTCCCAGCAGCAAGCTTAGTGTCAATGTACTGGACTCTTTGGGATTCATAGGATAGATAGGCCACTTGGGAACATCCTTTCCAGGCTGCAAGTTGATCTCACTGTCATAGGTATAATGAAGGTCCAGTTTGAGAAAAAACTCATGACCAAAGCCGCTCAAAACCTGAAGAAACATTGGGTGGATAACATTTTGAAGGGTGGAAACTGCCACCAGCTGAGCTTGCATTGATTTGTGCCAACAAACTGCAACAGTAGACCCATTGATGTCAATCTTAGCTCTTCATAACCAGGGCATGCCTTGAATTATGTCCCAGTTACCAAGCAACAAGCAGTAGAAGGTTTGAGTAAAAGAATGTGAAAGGACATTGACGGTGAAGTAGAATTTAAATCAAATGGAGTCCCTGTCACAACTTGCTCAGAGGAGGGTTGTTTAATGCTTAATGAGCGGCTCTTAGGCCGGAAAATCACTGAGAGGCTGCAAAAGATGTTGGATAACCTCCTCAGGGCAAAGTAGAGCAGGTAAACGACAAGGTAAACCGTCCTTGGGATTCCAAGACAATTTCCCTTGCATCTTTTATAGTAAGCAGAAGAATGAAAGCACTATCTACATGAGGAAGGCACAACAGTCCAAAAGGAGCATGAAAGGAACATCAGAACAAGAAGAGCGCATAGCACATGAGGATCAATGCGCAGTGCTCCAGAAAAAAACACAGATCAAAGATTACCTGCTGCTTATTCATGCTTACATAGGGCTAAGAGTGAGAAGAACCAACACAGGAGTAAACAACAAAACAAATTATGTGGCAGCCAACAACCACACGACAGGGGGAAAACAACCAACACAACAACAAAGGCGGCTAGCAAGCAATGAAGGCGCAGCACACAGACCATTGTCAGGAGCAAGGCTCATGACAACAGCAAGCCAAAATGGAGCAGGATAAGAGCATCAGATGAAGATGGGTGTGTAGCACATGTAGATCTAAGTGCAGCAACATGGAAAAAAGAGAAGAGGAGTGTACATGCTGATCAACCACACACATCAAGTGCTAAGCAATGGAAGTTGTGATAAAGGAGTAACAATCACAACAAACAACGTGGCACAGGATGAGCGCAAGAGGGAGAGGGAGAGGCATGGAGAACAGAGACACCCAACACTAGACCATTGTCAGGGGCATGTCTTGTGACCAGGAGGTTATCCAATGTCTTTTGGATCCTCTCAGTGATTTTCAGGCCCATGAGCTGCTCAATTGTCTCAAAAAACCCTTCTCTGAGCAGGTTACAACACAATCAATGCTCCTCACAAAGGGAAATATGTTGTGTGTCTCATTGCTGTGTGCTTCTCTCTCTCTCTCTTGCACTTATCCTCTGCCATGTAGCTTGTTTGAATTGTTGCTCAGTTGTTATGACTTCCATCACATAGTTCTCACAACATGTGGCTTATTGACATGCAGAGTGTGTCCTCTGATTTTCCCACATTGCTGCACTTAGATATCCATGTGCTACACAGACCTTTTCTTCTGATGTTTTGACCTTGCTCCATTTGGGCTTGCTGTGATTTCCCCATGTAGATAGTGCTTCTTTGGCCTGCTTGCTATCGATTATGCATGGGAAATTGTCTTGGAACCCCAAGAACGAATTCCTTGTTGTTTACCCCTGTACGTGGCCCTGAGGAGGTTATCCAACATCTTTTGAACAGTCTCATTGATCTTTAGGCCTGAGAGCCACTCCTTAGTTACAAACAGCCCTTCTCTGACAGGGTTGTGACATGCATGTTACCTTCTGCAGGTGTTGGGCCCTGACACTTGGTGGAGCTTGTCATAAAACAGAGACTCCTGGCTGTTGTGCTCAATCTCGCCTATGTCCTTTCCACTCAGTATAGGTCATACACAGGAAACAGACATGCTGCAACAGTGGGCCTGCTACTCTTCATATAGCCTTGTAGACTCTAGATAGTGTACATTGTCAGTGAACCTGCTCTTCCTATGGACCTTTGGGGAATCACTGGCTGCTCTCCTCCTCTACTGGACCTGATTCCTCTGCTAACTCCATTGATCCCCAATCTGCCCACTGCCACTCCCTAATTCACAGTGTATTGTTAGCAATGCACCACCTAGCTGTTGCAATTAAGGGCAGCCACCACAGAACACTTGGTCTTGAGAAAACACATAAATTATTGAGCAATAAATGAATAGGCACTCATCACTGCCCTTGCCTTTGCACTGTCTGTGGGATTGCACCATTAAGATCAAACCAAGAGTATAACTTCCAAAGCCAGCAGAAACACACCATGTCTCCTTGGGAACCACACGTTTTAAGGGACCACATATAGACCAAGTGGCAATGCAAATATTTGCCCAAGCAAATCAAAAATTATGGTGCCAGCCTGCTGTATCAGAAAAGGGCCCAAAGAGGAGGAAGACCCTAACTGGAGCAGGCCCACAGAGGAGGAAGTTCATCTTTCACAGCTTGGAGTAAATCAATAGGGAACAAACACAACAAAAATACCAGATCAATTCTCTCTGCCATTGCAGGAGGGCCTTCTAGAGTAACTCAAGGAGGTTAGGAAGTTCACCATACTGGACCTTAGGAGGGGCTTCAACCACTTCCAGACCAAAGAAGGCAACAAACAGTAAACCACATCCAGGACTAAAGGCTGTCCTTTGGAATATCTCATGATGTTTCTGTGCATTATCAACACCCCAGTAACCTTCCAACAAATGTGGGACCATCATGGACCAAATCATGGCAGATCTCACAGACGTTTGTGTGGTGGTTTATATTGATACACAGCTTCACCAAATTACTGCAACATGTGACCTACGGAGCATGCAAGTCTTGCCATGGGTGATAGAAGGATATTCAGGCCTCTGTGATGATAGAAGTTGCTCATATAGATGTAATGAGGGTGTATGCAACATATCAAGCAAAATTGGCCATTCTGAGCAGAGAAAAGCAAAAAATACGTGAGCCTTGTGTTGTGTTACCAATGGCACTCAGTCCACAAACATAACCACAACATGGGACAACTCCTTTGACATGGCAAGTGCAGTCAGAAGTTAGCAAGTAAAAGAATGTGAGCTGATATGTCACAAGCCTTGCTCCTGACAATGGTCTGTGTCCTGCGCCTTCAGTGCTTGTTGGCTGCCTTTGTTGTTCTGTCTGTGGTTTTCCCCCTGTTCTGTGCTTGTTGGCTGCCACGTTGTTTGTTTTGTTGTTTACTCCTTTGTTGTTGCTTCTCTTGCTCAGTCCTTTGTAAAGTGGATCATTGACATGTATTCTCCAGTCTGTGATTCTTCTGGGGCACTGCGCATTGATCCCCATGTGCTATGTGCTCTTCTTGTTCTGATGTTCCTGTCATGCTCCTTTTGGACTGTTGTGCTTTCCCCATGTAGATAGCGCTTCCTTTCTTCTGTTTGCTATAAAAGATGCAAGGGAAATTGTCTTGGAATCCCAAGAACAATTTACCTTGATGTTTACCCACTCTACTTCACCCTGAGGAGGTTATCCAACATCTTTTGGAGCCTCTCAGTGATTCTCAGGCCCTAAGAGCCACTCATCAGTCTCAAACAACCCTTCTCTGAGCAGGTTGTGACATTGTAAATTGTTCTTACTTGGCTGTAGCCATCCACATCGCCCCAAACTGGCTTTCTATTGCTCTCACCAGCTGCATATTGTCCAAGCTATCAACACGCACATTCCTAGGCCCATCCCCAGTGGCAAAACTAGTCCCATTTTCAATCCCATCTTTGCCAAGCGCGTCATTTTCTTCAGGTGCCTCTATGGAGCACAAATCAGCCACAGGACAATTAGTTTCCACCTCAGGAACAAGGGGGAACTCTCCAGCACCAGGCATACAGTGCTCTCAATGCCCAGAAAGCAAAATTACCTCAGGAGGAATGCACCTGTTTATGGACAAAGATCGGAGATAACTAGAGTGTGTCTACAGTGCAAAGTACAACCAATCAATCAATGAACACATCAAAATCTCTCAAATAGAGGAAAATCGCACACAAACACTCCTGAAACACATCCAGGAACTGAAAAACACCCTGAAGGCCCACATAGAACAGGGGCCAACAGGGCTGTCAACCAGGCATTCAATACAGAAGCAACCAAGCCAGCAATGCCCCCCAGGTCAGGAGGGATCTCCTGCATCTCAGTGGAGGACACCCCCAGGCCCTGTCAGGCAATTGGGAGCTCCACTATGCATGATTAGCAAGTCCCCACACATTTTGGGCCAGAAGATCCCTCAGGAAGCATCCCTCATTGCCTGACCATCAAAAGTGAATCTCCTGTGCCTTTGCAAGTGTCTGCATTCCCCTCTTCCTCCACCATCCGCTTTGTGAACACCCAAAGCAACCCTGAAACCTCTGCCACTCATATTGGACAGGGAAAAGGGAAGGACAGGGCTTTGGAGGATGACAATCAATCAAACCACTCTCTTGGCTTCTATGGGGAGACCCCAGATCCCAATCTGACTCCAGACCCACATCAGCCACGTTTCCCAACCATCAGATGCTCTCCAGAAGTCCAGGAGAAGCATGAGGCCATGGAGATGATGGGAGAGGCTCTGGGTTGCTCTTTAACTGCTCCTTTGAGCACTTTGATCCAAGGATTAAGCCAGACCCCTGGTGCCTCTATTCCCAAATCCAAGATCCCCAGCCTTGAGAAGTATGACGGAAAGAAGGGCCCTGGAGCGAAATTGTTTATGCTGAAATGCAAGGCCTACTTCCTTGCCAACCAATCTTCCTTTCCCTCTGATCATTCCAAGATCACCTATGTGCTGGTGAACCTGAAAGAAGGCCAGCTGTGTAATTGGGGGCAGTTCTGCCTTAACAAACTTGTCAGTGGAGATGCAGATGCCCTCCTGATCAGCTGGACCACTTTTGAATCAGGGTTCATCTCCCAATGCTCAGGCCCTGCAGCTAAACAAGTGGCAGAATGCAAGATTCATGCTTTAACTCAAATCCACTCAGCCAGCAATTATTCCACCAACTTCCGCATTATTATGGGTGATCTTGAGTGCCAAGATGAAACCCTGATGGCCGCATTCCGCCAAGGACTCAAGCCAGAAGTCCGCCAAAAGCTGATTGAGTTCACAATCACTCAAAATATCAACACCCTTGATCAGCTCATTTCCACTGCTTGCCTCATTGATAACATGCTGTTTCGAAGCTTACTGTGCATCAGGGCCCATCCCCACCATGTCTAGACCCACTCAGAGCAAGTCCGCGGGATTTGTTACCCGGGAAATCAAAGACAAGCGTTGCACTGCTGGGCAATGCATCAAGTGTGGTGCAAATCACAAGTTTGAAGACTGCAAAACTGGATGGTGTGTGGAAACCCCCAAAAAGAGTTTGGAAAAGCTGGGACCATTGAGGAAGTTGTGGAAGCCTCTCAGCAGTTGGGAAAAGTCTAGGGTGCTGTTGTACTGTGTCTACATGCACCAATAATCCTCCTGTGTCTTCAGAACCTCTGTACTGTGCTGCCCTCACAAAAATACAGCCCCCATTCTACCTATTGACATTGAGGGAATCACAGACTCCTATTCCACTTTGCTTGACTCTGGTTCATCTGCCAACTTTATCAACCCCCAATTCATTTGTTGCCACTCCCTGATTCCCACTGAGCTACCAGCAGCATGCCAAGTTGTTGGAATCAATGGCAAAGAAGTCAGGGACTCCATCAGATTCAAATGCTGCTTCAAATTCACTGCCCTCTCACATTCTTTTGTTCAAACCTTCTACTGCTTGCTGCTTGGAGACAGAGACATGATTCTAGGCATGCTGTGGTTACAAGAAGCTAACCCTGACATCAATTGGTCTACTCTTGAGGTTCTTCCACACAAATCCATGGAGTCTAGATTGGCAGAAGTGTCCCCCCTTCACAAGATTGTTCCCCCAATGTTTCATGACTTCCTAAGTGTCTTTGGCAATGAGTTCTTTGTCAAACTGCTGCCTCATCGCCCCTATGACTGTGAAATCAACTTGGAGCCTGGAAAAGACATCCCCTGGGGGCCCATTTATCCTGTGACACCCAAGGAGACTGCTGTTCTCAAGCAGTATGTTGACACTGAGCTGGCTGCTGGGAAGATTAGGCCAAGTACTTCACCTGGAGGTGCTCCTGTGATGTTTGTTCCCAAGGGACTTGATGACCTGAGACTGGTGAATGATTATCACCATCTTAACAACAACACCATCAAAAACTGCTACCCCCTGCCATGCCAAGAAGACCTTGTGGAGAAACTCAAGCATGCTAAGATATTTACCAAGCTGGATTTGTGCTCTGGATACAACAATGTGCAAATCAAAGAAGGAGATGAATGGAAAACTGCTTTCAGAACGCAATATGGCTTGTTTGAGCATTTGGTGATGCCTTTTGGTCTTTGCAATGCTCCTGCTGTTTTCCAACACTTCATGAGCAACATTTTCCATGACCTGCTGGACATCACTGTGATTGTTTACCTTGACAACATCCTGATCTTCTCTAATTCCGTTGCTGAGCATGAGGAACATGTCAAAGAAGTGCTTAAGCAACTCAGGGACAATCAGCTCTGCTGCAACCCTGCCAAATGCCACTTCTTTGTCACATCAGTCAACTATATTGGCCTTGTGATCACTCCTGAAGGCATCTCCATGGACAAGGACAAGGTTCAAGCAGTCAAGGAATGGCCTGCTCCTCTCACTGTGAAACAAGTGCAAGCATTCCTGGGCTTTGCCAACTTTTATTGCTGCTTTGTGCCTGATTCCAGCTGCTTAGCATGCCCTCTGAATGATCTCACCAAGAAGGAGGTTGCCTGGCAATGGACAGAGGCTGAGCAGTGCTCATTTGATGCCATCAAGGAAGCAATTTGCATGGAACCCACTCTTGCACAACCAGATGAGAAGCTGCCCAATTTCCTGGAGACAGATGCTTCTGGAACTACCCTGGGTGCTGTGCTGTCACAGAGACAGGCTGATGGTTGCTTGCACCCTGTTGCCTTCATGTCTGCAAGCTTCTCCCCTGCTGAGCTGAACTATGACACTCATGACAAGGAATTATTGGCTATTATTTGGTCTTTTGAACACTGGCACATTTTCCTGGAAGGAACTGAGCAGCCAATCACTGTCTTCACTGATCACAAGAACTTGGAGTATTGGAAAAATGCTAGGACATTCAATCATTGTCATGCATGCTGGTATCTGCTACTTGCTTCCTACAACTTTGTCATTGCTTACAGGCCAGGTAAACAGTCCCAGAAACCAGATGCCCTATCCAGACACGCAAATCACATGGCAGAAGAGCCTCTTCCTCAACTGATGATCAGGGAGGATCAATTTTCTGGCTTCTCTGCCATGATCAGTGCTTCTTTCCTTGAGAAACTCAAAGAGGCACTTCTTGATGACCCTAGCCTTGACACTGTGATGTCTGCTGCCTTGGAACCTGCCAAAATGCTGCATTCCATTGCTCAGTAGTTCAAAGATTACATGCTAAGCAAAGGAGTTTTGTTTTACCAAGGCAAAATTGTTGTTCCAGATGAACCTGAGCTCAAACAGGAGTTGCTATCTCATTTCCATGACACTCTGGCTGTTGGTCGCCGGGGATGTGCTAGAACTCTAGAGCTAGTATCTAGGCACTACTACTGGCCTGCTATGAAGTTTCAAGTCAATCGCTATGTGGATTCTGGCAAAATCTGCCAAAGGAGCAAGGGCACAGAAAAGCATGCTCCCCTTCAGCCATTACCTATTCCTGCTCACCCTTGGGAGGATATCTCCTATGATTTCATTGTCAAACTTCCCAAGAGCAAGGGCCTTGATAGCATCCTGGTTGTTGTTGATTGCTTCTCCAGAATGGCGCATTTCATCCACTGCAAACAAGCATCAACAGCAGAAGACTTAGCAGATCTCTTCCTCAAACATGTTTGGTGTCTCCATGGCACTCCTAAGCAAACAGTTTCAGACAGAGGCTTAACTTTCAACAGAAAATTCCTTAAGGCACTGTACAAGGCACTGCAAATTGACCCCCCATTTTCCACAGCTTATCATCCACAAACTGATAGCCAAACTGAGTGACTGAATCAATGGCTAGAGGGTTATTTGCACACTTTCATCAACCACAGGCAGACAGACTGGGTGGTTAGCTACCTCTTGCTGAGTTTTGTCACAATAACTCCAAGAGTGGACCCACTGGATTATCTCCCTTTGAGCTTGTGTATGGTCACTCTCCTGCCATCTCACTGAGCCTGGAACCCACAGGAATGCTGGTTGCCAATGACAGGGCTGCAGCACTCAGGGCAGTGATAGAAGAGGTCCAGGCAACACTGAAATGGACTCAGGAGCGCTACAAAGCGGCAGATCACAGAGTTTCTATGCCAGAATTTGAAGTTGGAGATAAAGTTTGGTTGCTAGGCACACATATCAAGTCCCAACACCCCAACAAGAAGCTGCATCAGAAGCGTTATGGTCCCTTCCCTGTTCTGGAGCACATAGGCTCCCATGCTTACCGCTTAGAGCTCCCTGAGACAATCAAGATCCATGATGTTTTCCATGTTGCTCTGCTCTCTAAAGTGAAGCAGGACACTGATTTCAAGTGCACCTTTCACCAACCCCCCCCTCTGATCACAGAAGATGGGGAAGAGGTTTATGAGGTGGACAAACTGATTGATTGGAAGTTGGAAGATGGAATCTGGAAGTACAGGGTTTGTTGGCAAGGGTATGGACTGCTTGACAACACTTTTGAGCCTGCTTCTGATCTTGTGCAATTGGAGGACAAACTGCAGGACTTCTACGCTAATTTTCCTGATGCCCCACAGCCTGATGATCCAGTTCCACATGCCCTACCTCAGGTTAAAAGGGCAGCTGGCAAACGCAAGTCTGTTGCCTCCAAAACCTGCCTCCTTGCAGCCTTTGCCTTACTCAAGCACCCCAAGCTCTGCCCAAACTCCTCTACTGCTGTCCATCATGTCCATTCATTGCCCCCACAACAACACCCCTTTCAACAGCTGGGGCAGCTTGGATACCTACCTCCACTATATGCCAGAAGGCTTCAAAAGCAAACCAGACTCAGGCATCCCCTACCTGCGCTTTGGGCTCATTCCTGCTGCTACCAAGCATACCTGCTCGCACAAGGGGCCAAATCTTTTCTACCATGTGTGCTATGGCAATCTTTCCTACCTCAGCAGCAACAATCACACTTCCCTGCACGGTGGTCCCTTCTATTGCTGGCACCACTTTATTGCACGCAATTTCCGCAATTTCCATGAGGTCATTGCTTGGTATTGCTACAAAAACCGCCCACTGGAGGCCAAAGTCTCCCTATCAGAGTACATAGACCACCTCCACATCAGAAACGACAAGGAATTGCAGATTTCTTTTGATCAACTTGCGCTCTGAGACAATCAAGAGCTCAATCCACCTCTCCTCCAGTACCCAGAGCCTGAATCACTTCCAGAGGAGCCTGTGGCAAGTTGTGGATGGTTTCCAGGGCCTCCAGTTGCTTCTGATTGGGGCAGCAATTTCCAAGTAGGTTGGGGCAAGCGGCTATGGTCCAATGACTCTGCCAATGGTCCATTTTAGGGGGGGGGGGGGAATGTCACAAGCCTTGCTCCTGACAATGGTCTGTGTCCTGCACCTTCAGCACTTGCTGGCTGCCTTTGTTGTTCTGTTTGTGGTTTTCCCCCTGCTCTGTGCTTGTTGGCTGCCACGTAGTTTGTTTTGTTGCTTACTCCTTTGTTGTTGCTTCTCTTGCTTAACCCTTTGTACATGTGAATCATGGGCATGTATTCTCCTGTCTGTGATTTTTCCGGAGCACTGCACATTGATCCCCATGTGCTACACACTCTTCTTGTTCTGATGTTCCTTTCATGCTCCTTTTGGACTGTTTTGCTTTCCCCATGTAGATAGCGCTTCCTTTCTTCTGTTTGCTATAAAAGATGCAAGGGAAATTGTCTTGGAATCCCAAGAACAATTTACCTTGTTGTTTACCCACTCTACTTTGCCCTGAGGAGGGGATTTAACATCCTTTGGAGCCTCTCAGTGATTCTCAGGCCCCAAGAGCCACTCATTAGTCTCAAACAACCCTTCTCTGAGCAGGTTGTGCCAGATCTCCCTGCACATTTACAAGGGCAGCAATTTGGCTTTCCTCATGGTAGAAGGGATAGGGAGCAGGGGTAGAGTTTGTTCTATTCAAAGTGTGGGACATCATCAAAAGGTGAGAGCTGATCTCTGTACTGTTACCCTGGGTTGAGATGGTCCTGGTGTAGGATTCCTCTGTTCCCTTCTGATTTGTATAGTTTGTTGAGCCACCAGCAATGCAACCGTTGGAACCCCTACTCTAAGAGGTGCTCAGGGGATTGTGGTTGTGCTGTGCCAGTGGTGCCTTCTGTGATTGGTATTACCACTATTGTTGGAGATGTGTTATCCAATCTTTCCATTTCAGCCAAGTTTTCACTGATATCTCCCAGCCCTCCTGGGAAAGTTCCAGTGCTGGGAGTCCTTGATTGTTGCTGAGGTTTTAGTGACATTGATAGGTCTGGTGAGGGCTTTGCTCTTTGTGGTGGGTTTGCCCATACTTCCTGTATCCTTGCACAGAGTTCTCCCTCTTCCACTCTTGATGAGGGTCTTGAGGATTCCATTATTTTCTGTGTCTGTGAGTGAGATGTGTTTTCTCATGGCTAGCAGTGTATGGAGCTTGCTTTGCAATGTCACAACCCTCTATGTCAGTTGACCAACATCTGTGTCCATTCATGCCTTATTTGCCTTGAGCTGCCTTAGATGCTCTGTTACCATATGCTAAGTTGCTGGTGCAACCTTAGTGACCTAATAGCAATGACCTGGGGCCCACTTAGGGTTCAGAAGACAGCCTAACAGCCTAGTGACTTAGTTTCACTCAAGGGGAGAGATGACAAGGCAAAGCAAGCTTGAGTAAGTCCATGCTTGCAAGCCAGTATATATAGCCTGAGGCAAAAATGCCTCAAAGTTGTATGATACATATTGTGGCCAATCAGGTGGCACACTCAGTCAGCAAAACACAAAGACCTTCTAGATGGAAGTTCTAGCAGGTTGATCTTTCCAAGCAAAAAATCCAGAAGAGAGTGCAGCCATATAGGCTGCAGTGACATGTAATTCATACACCTCACAGAACCAGGGAGAGGGCACGTCTATTTACATTTGGCACTTAGGGTGCAGAGAGTCCAAGGTAGCAGACAGAGTCCATGGGTGTCATGGCCGGGTCATGACATAGTTGATTGCCACTCAAAAATGGTTCATTACATCCCAACCCATTCAGACACCACAGCAGTTGATATTGCAAATTTATCCATGACTTACATCTGGAAGTTACATGGACTACCTAAATCAACCATTTCAGACAGAGGAACAAACTTTGTTGCAAAATTCATGAAACACTTATGCAAACACTTAGATATTAAACCCACATTTTCAACAGCCTATAGAGCCCAAGCAGATGGACAATCTGAGTGTCTAAATCAAGTTGTAGAAACCTTCTTAAGACACTATACAAGTTACCTACAAGATGATTGGGTTTCATCATTACCTATAGCAGAATTTGCATATAACAATACTTGTCACTCTGTCAGTGGAAAGGCACCATTTGAGGGCTGTTATAGTTATAATCCAAGATTGTCATGCACCAAAACAAGCTCAAACTCAGTCCCAGCTGCAGACAAACATGCAAAATTCCTGGAACAAGGATATGAAGAAGTTAAGGCAGCCCTTGCATTAGCCAATGAAAGAATGAAATATTTCAACAACCAGAATCATTAGGCACCAGAGAACATTGAGGTTGGCAATAAAGTGTGGCTCAGTTTGGAAAACATCAACACAGACAGACCATCAGGAAAACTATGCCATAAACAACTAGGCCCATTCAAAGTAGTCCAGGTCATGGGCTCACATGCCTTTAAGCTTAAACTGCCACATGCCATGAAAATACATCCTGTCTTTCATGTCTCCCTTCTAAAGAAGTTCCATGACAACCCCCACAACAGAGCTCCTATCCAACCATCACCAATCATCACAAAAGAAGGAGAAGAAGAATGGGAAGTTGAAGAAATTCTAAATGTTCAACAACAAAACAAGGAGTGGGAATACTTTGTCAAATGGAAGGATTATGGCATTAAACATAACTCATGGGAACCAGTTTCCTTTGTCAGAAATGCAGCAGAAGCCATAGCCAAATTCCATGAAAGTTTCCCTAGAAACATCAACCTTGAGAGGGGGTAATGTTATGACCTCATAACATTTATTCCGATTTTATATCTTTTTTCCAAAACACTTTCCTTTTTTGGTACAATTGTCTTGTCCAGATCATGCAATCTATTTGTCTTTCCTTTGGCAATCTGTGGTGCTTCTGATAAACCAAGTCATATTGAATTGGATCATGTATCCAATAGGGATAAGGATTTCCCATGTTGCCTCTGTTTATACAGGGCAGTGCACACTCATGTATATAAGCTCAGAGGGCAAGCCTTTAAACAACATGGCTTGACCTCCTTTCCATAGGACTTGTCAATTCCACTCATCTATGTACACCTTTGCACTTCCTTAAGCTCTGGCACATTTGCAATTGAGCTTCTTTACTATTAAGCTTTAGCTACCTCAATGTCAAGTCAGGACACCACTGTTCTCAAGAAGTACACCAACACTAAGCTTGCTGCTGGGAGGATGAAGCCAAGCACCTCCCCTGGGGATACTCCTATGATCTGTGTTCCCCAAGGGCTTGATGACCTAAAACTGGTAACTGATTATTCTTGCCTTACCAACAATGCCATCAAAAAGTGCTACCCCTTGCCACAGCACAAGGACCTTGTAGAGAAACTGAAGCATGCCAAAATAATTGCCAAGCTGGATATGCACTCCAGATACAACAATGTGTGCATCAAAGCAGGAGATGAGTGGAGAACCACTTTCAGAAGAAAATACAGCTAGTTTGAGTACTCAGTTATGCCCTTGGGTCTTTGCAACCCTCCTGCTGCCTTCCAACACTTCATGAACAACATTTTCCATGACCCTGCTGGACATCACTTTGATTGTTTACCTTGACAACATCTCAATCTTCTCCAATTCCATGGCTGAGGATTAGGAACTTGTCAAAGAAGTGCTGAAGCAAGTCAGGGACCATCAGCTTTTCTGCAGTTCTACACAATGCCACTTCTTTGTCACATCAGTAAACTATATTGGCCTAGTGATCACCCCTGAGGGCATTTCCATGGAGAAAGACCGGGTACAAGCAGTCAAGGAATGGCCAGTTTGGCTCACTGTGAAACAAGTTCAAGCATTCCTGGGTTTTGCAAACTTCAATTGCCATTCTGGTCCAGATTTCAGCCACTTAGCACCCCCCTGCAATGATCTCACTAAAAAAGAGGTTGCCTGGCAATGCACTGAGGCTGAGAAGCAGTCATTTGATGCCATTGAAGAAGCAATTTGCATGGAACCCACACTTGCACATCCCAATGAGAAGCTGCCTTACTTCTTAGAAACAGATGCTTCTGGAACTGCCCTGGCTGTTGTGTGGTCACAGTCAGGATGATGGATGCTTGCACCCTGTTGCCTTAATGTCTGCATGTTTCTCCCCTGCTGAGCTGAGCCATGACATGCATGGGAAGAACCCACCAGCAATCATTAGGTCTTTTGGGCACTGGCACATTTTCCTGGAGGGAACTGAGCTGCCTATCACCATCTTCACTGATCATAGGAACTTGGAGTACTGGAAATCAGCTAGGACATTCAATTGGCATCCTGCACACCAGTATCTGTTTCTTGTGTCCTATAATTTTGTCATTGCTTTCAGACCAGGGAAACAACTGCAGAAACTGGATAACTTGTCAAGGCATGCAGATCACACAGCAGAAGAACCTCTTCCTCAATTGATGCTCATGGAGGAGCAATTTCCTGGCTTCTCTGCTATGGCCAGTGCATCCTTCCTGGAGAAACTCAAAGCAGTGCTTTGTTAGGACCCTAGCCTTGACACAGTGATCTCTGCTGCCTCTGAACTTTCTGTAATGCTGCATTCCATAGCTCAGAAGTTCAAGGATTACACCCTAAGCAATGGAGTCTTGTTCTACCAAAGTTGAATTGTTGGTCCAGATGCACCTGAGCTCAAACAGGAGTTGCTGTCCAATGTCCATGATACTCCAGCTGCTGGTCACCACAGATGTGCAAGAACTCTAGAGCTGATATCTAGGCACTACTGGCCAGCCATGAAGTTTCAGGACAACAGATACAGTGCTGCAAAAAATCAATCACAAAACCATACATGGGTGGAGTTGGCCAAATAGAAAGGCACATATAAGCTTACATAAGCTCAGGGTATAGCTGTGGCTACCCTTGCTTCCTTGCTACATCTGTGTGGCAGTTTGGTCTTGTTTGGTCTTGTGGCTGTGGAGATATGCAAACTTTGGCAAAACAGTTTTTGCAATCAATTGTTTGCAGGCTTGGCACTGATGTCATATTACATCATTATGACCTCAGATGACATCATGGTGACCTCATTGATGATGTCAGTGGCACCCCCAGTTGTATATCTACCACCCTGCTCACCACCCAGGACTGCAGCACCCCTCCAGCTCTTGTCCTTCATGCCTAAGGCCATTTCCCCCTCCCAGCTTGTTTCTGTGCTTGCTAAGCTTGATGCTGGCCTCCGTCATGCTGAAATCTCTAGGACTACTGGAGTTAATGGGGGACACATCTCTAAACTGCACAATATACACTGTCCCAACCTTCCTTGCAAACCCCCTGGCCGTCCTCTCAAAGTCACCCCTGCTACAGCTTGCCACCTGGTTCACTCTGTCACCAATGGCAACTCTGCTACTGCTTCCTCTGTGGCTAGGACATACAGGACAGCTGAGGGGCACACTCTTAGCTGTGAAACTGTCCACCAGTCACTCAAGGATGCTGGTTTAAAGGCCAAGAAGAAGGTTACCAAGCCCAAACTCCCTAAACATGTCCACAACGCTCAACTATCCTTTGCTTGTGCCCACCGCCACTGGACTGTCAAGGACTGGAAAGGGGTCATGTGGTCAGATGAGACCAAAATCAACCACCTAGGGTCAGATGGCCAACAATGGGTGTGGATTAGGCCTGGCCAGGAGCTTAGTGATGCAGCTATCCAGCCCACAGCTCACTCAGGTGGAGGGTCTATTCAGATTTGGGGCTGTTTTTGTTGGGATGGGCCTGGCTATGCTACCAAGATTGAAGACACAGTTACCAAGGAGGTCTATGTGGAGATTTTGGAGGATGAGTTGATGCAGACTTTGGAGTATTATGGGAAGGAGGTGGAAGACATTATCTTCCAACAGGACAATGCTCCTGCTCACAAGTCCAAATTGGCAACAAATTGGCTAGCTGACAATGGTTGTGAGGTCATGGAATGGCCTTCCAACTCTCCAGATCTCAATCCAATTGAAAACTTATGGGGCATCATCAAAAGGAGGCTGGGGGAGCATGAACATCCTCCAAGGGGGGTTTTGGAGCTGTGGGAAAGGTTTCAGGTGGAGTGGGAGAAGGTGGAGCCAGAGCTGTGTCAGAATCTGATCAGCAGCATGCCTAATAGGATGAGGGAGGTGATCAAGGCTAAGAGGGGGTCCATTAACTACTGATTTTGTCTGACTTTGTTATCCATGTATGCCTTGCAAACAATTGATTGCAAAAACCTTTGTGCCAGATGTTGCGTTTCTCCCCAACCACAGATCCAAACAAGGCCAAACATGACTCATTAGGTAGCTAAAAGCACAGTGACCTTGCATATGGCAACTGGCCGACATAATCCAACACATCATTCCCCAGCTGGCCTGCACTACCTGCACATGGTTTTTGTGATTGATTTTTTGCTGCACTGTAT
This sequence comes from Ceratobasidium sp. AG-K, assembly GCA_037039685.1. NCBI lineage: Eukaryota > Fungi > Basidiomycota > Agaricomycetes > Cantharellales > Ceratobasidiaceae > Ceratobasidium > Ceratobasidium sp. AG-K. The sequence goes on from JAWNGF010000002.1 coordinate 1,880,626, forward strand.
GTGGACTCTTGCAAAATCTGCCAAAGGAGTAAAGGCACTAAAAAGCATGCTCCTCAGCAGCCAGTGCCAATCCCAGATGGCTCTTGGTAGGATAATCCCTCTTATTTCATTGCCTAACTGCCCAAGAGCAAGTGTTTTGACAGCATCCTTGTTGTTGTTGACCACTTATCCCAAACAGCACATTTCATCCCCTGCAAGGAATCATTGATGGCAGAAGAGATAGTGTCATGAGCCATGTTCCTGACAATGGATTATGTGTTGGCCTTTGGTCTCTAATGTGCTATTCTCCCTCTTTGTTGTGCTTATCTTCTGCTGTGTACTTTCTTTAGTTCTTGCTGCTTTGTTTGGAGTTCCCTCACTTAGTTGTTTGCACACATGGCTGAGTGCATGTTGCCTCTGTTCTCTGACTTTCCCATGCTGCTGCACTGAGATCTTGATGTGGTAAACCTACATTGTCTTCTGATGTTCTCAGCTTGCTCCTTTAGTGCTTGTTATGCTTTCCCCATGTAGATAGTGATTCATGCTTTGCTTGCTCTAAAAGATGCAAGGGAAATTGTCTTGGCACCTCAAGAACAATTTACCTTGTTGTTTACCCACCCTACTTTGCCCTGAGGAGGCTATTGACATCTTTTGGAGCCTCTCAGTGATTTTCAGGCCTAAGAGCAGCTCATTAGTCTCAAACAACCCTTCTCCAAGCAGGTTGTGACATTGTAAATTGTTCTTACTTGGCTGTAACCATCCACATCACCCCAAACTGGCTTTCTATCTCCCTCATCAGCTGCACATCATCCAAGCCATCAATAGGCACATGCCTAAGCCCATCCTCAGTCAGCATGTCAGCCCCATTCTCAACCCCATCCTTGCCAAGCATGTCATCTTCTTCAGCCACCTCCATGGAGTGCAAATCAGCAACAGGGCAATTGGTTTGCACCTGAGGAATGAGGGAAAACTCTCCAGTTCCAGGCATGAAGCACTCTCACTGCCCAGGAAGGAAAAGCACCTCATTAGGTAGGCACCTGTCCATGGACAAAGATTGGACACAACTAGGTTGCATCTGCAGCACAATTTACAACCAATCAATTGAATAACTGATCAAGATCTCCCATATGGTGGAGAATTACATGCAAACACTTTTTAAACAAAGCCAGGTGCTGGAAGACACCCTATAGGCACACATAGAACATGAGGTCAATTGGGCTGTCAACCAGGCAATCAGACAGAAGCCCCAAAGCCAACAATGCCCCCCAGGACAGGAGGGATTTCCTGCATCTCAGTGGAGGACACCCCCAGGTGCTCTCAGGCAGTGGGAGCTCCACTATGCACAATTACCAAGTCCCCATTCATTTGGGTCAGAAGATCCCTGAGAAAGCAACCCTCATTTCCCAACCATCAAAAGTGAATCACCTGCAGCTTTGCAAGTGTCTGGATTCCTGTCTTCCTCCACCATCCGCTTTGTGAACACACAAAGCAACCCTGAACCCTCTGCCATTCATATTGGAGAGCAAAAGGGAAAGAATAACGCTCAGGAGGTCAACAATCAATTAATCTGCTCCCTTGGCTCCTATGGGGAGACCCCATATCCTGATCCCACTCCAGACCCACATTAGCCACGTTTCCCAGCCATGAGACACTCTCCAGAAGCCCAGGAGAGGCATGAGGCCATGGAAATGATGGGAAAGGCTCTGCGGTGCTCTGTATTTGCTCCTGTGAGCACTTTGATCCAAGGATTAAGCCAGACGCCTGGTGCTTTAATTCCCAAATCCAAGATCCCCATCCATGAGAGGTGTGATGGCAAGAAGGGCCCTGGAGTGAAATCATTTATGCTGGAATGCAAGGCACATTTCCTTGCCAACCAGTCTTCCTTTTCTTCTGATTGTTCCAAGCTCACCTGTGTTCTCATGAACCTAAAAGATGGTCAGACTTGTCTCTGGGGTCAATTCTACCTCACCAAACTTGTCAATAGCAATGCCAAACATCTCCTGGCCAGCTGGACCACTTTTGACTTGGGATTTATCTCTCAATGGTTGGATCCTGCAGCAAAGCAAGTTGCAGATTGCCATATCCACTGTCTGACTCAAATCCACTTGGCTAGGGACTATATCACCAACTTCTGCATCATCATGAGGAACCTAGAGTGGCAGGATGAGGCCCTGATGGTCCCATTCCACTGAGGACTGAAACCAGAAGTCCGCCAGAAGCTGATGGAGTTCACCATCACTCAAAACATCACAACCCTGGATCAGCTCATCTCCACTGCTTGTTTAATTGACAATATGCTGTTTGAAGCTTGCTGCACCTCAGGGATAATCCCCACCACTTCTAGACTCACACAGGGCAAGTCTGCTGGCTTTGCTACCCAGGAAATCAAGTACAAGCATTGCACTGCTGGGCAATGCACCAAATGTGGTGGAAATCACAAGTTTAAAGACTGCAAAGCTGGATGGCATTGTTATGGATCCTGACTTCCATTGGTATCTATACCTAGTCTAAACTCACCATACCCAAGGATTGGAAAATGTATGAAATATGTCTTGTTTTGTATTGTCTGTAGCAAATGTGTTTCGACTTGCATTGTATATACAAGAAAGCAAATCGATACTTCTGATGCCTCTCTATCAGTTGTGACCTTCAGCAACTTGAACAATTTAGAATTCATTAAGTTACAAATTGTTTAACATCAATCAATTTGTCCCTTCGTGAGATACAGGTATTTCTAGTATATTGTCTGACTTGCCTGACCAATCAACTTGATTTCTCTTGCGCTCACTAACGCACAGCTTTACACATGTATTGGCGGAGTTCTATGTATTTCTGTACAGTGGCTTTGGAGATATTCTCTCATCAGTGTTCAAATATCATTAGCCACATGATCCATACTTTGAACACAGCATATCTCCCCAACCACTGCATGAAATTCCACAATCAGACTTGCATGGGAGTCGCACTGCCTTGCATTATTTTAGCAGATAGTTTTTATTTAGTAGTCTGCATGTTCTGGAAAGCTCTTTCAGAATGGTCACATGCATAGCCTCACTATGTATGGAGTTTGTACCTTCAATATGTACTTTGAGCAGCACTGCATGATCTAACTATAGCTACAGAGCTATTCTTAGGCTACTCCACACTATCTAGTGGCCTGGAAATTCCAGTTAGAATATGTACACTTGAGTATTCATGCCTGTGCACTTTAAGATATATAAACTGGCCTCTGGGAGCCTCCAGAGATCACCTCTCAATTTACTTTCAATACATCTTTACAAAGTTTATCACTTGTGCAACAGCTTTACAGCTTATTCTAAGACCTAAAGCAGTTCTCCCAATAACACTCCTTAATTGTTGAGTTTAACTCCATTTAAGTTGCAGTTGAGGTTGAGATAACTTTAAGAGTTCTACAGTAAGCACTAAGCACTGCACAACAGATACTTGTGTGAAGAGAAGTATATTAAGTATTAACTTGATTCTAGCAATCAGGGGGGATATCTTAAATACAACTTATAGGGAACCTTGCCTTGCAGCATTGCTCAAACAATTGTAGCTTAAGTGTACCTCTACAGTTAAGAAAGATATATTGTCTTTAGTAACAAATACTGTTAGTAACAGCATATTAGTGCCCTCTGAGGATCTAGTAAAGTTCACTTTACCCTCTGGCTCCATAAAGTTGTGATACAGACAAAGTATATTCTATACTTTAGGATATATTTACACTGAACCAGAACAGATACCAAGAGTAAGTCGCATTTAATTTTGTATTTACATTTTATTGACTCTTGGGTAGCTGACAGAGCAGGCCAAAGCAACTCCAAGCACACCATCAACTCTGACCCAATGGGCAATCAAGCTGAGCCTAACAAAGACAAGAACAAGGAGTTGGTCATCTGCATTAAGTCAGTTGTCAAACAAATCCAGTAAGTTCCCAGCCAGCTTCCTCACAAGCCACCGCAACAACTTTGATTTAGCGCAGGACAGCAAGCTATCTGCCCCAAATGGCTCAAGCGGTCTTGCTTGAGGCCCCCTCAATTGCTTTGTCCCCAAGCTCATTTTGTTTCTTATTTGCTGTCTGGTAGGTTTTGATTCCTAGGTTGTTATCATGTTCAAACTGAATTTCCTTCAATTCTAGGGCCTTTTTCAGTTTCTGTGTAGGTTTATTTGCATGTATTTGCTCTGCCCAGACAATCTGTGACAGCCTCCCAGACCAAGCACATTCATCCCTGGATTCCCATTGGCACTCCCCAGAGTGCTCCTGTTTTTAGTTCCTGTTTGTATAGCTTTGATTTTACTCTCCTTGCCTTTCCTTTGGACTTCCTCTGATTTCCTTTTGGATCCCCTTGCATTACCCTCAGACTTGCCCTGCAATGTACTCCCAACTGCCTGTTCAGACCTGTCATTTGAACAATTAGTGTGTGATAACATTGTTAATTGTATTATAACATTTGTTCACTTATCCAAGCAAGAGTTGAGGACAATCTGATGGAAACAGGTGGTCAGTGAAATGACATGAGGAAGAAAACTCAAGGCAGTCCGGACCCCCAGACCATCCAAGGGTCCGGAATTTGCTGACAGTCCAGAACTAAAGTCCCTATCGCCATCCTAGTACATTGAGCTGGACCTTACTCTTGGAAGGTCTGGAAATCAGGCGCGGATTTTCTCCTTCCAAATTGTCAGGAAGTGGGGGTCCACAGGGACATTCCCAGGGGACCTATCTATCCTATGACTCCCAAGGAGTCCACTGGCCTCAAGCAGTACATCAATACTGAGCTTGATGCTGGGAAGATTAGGCCAAGCACCTCACCTGGAGCACTCCTGTTACATTGGTTCCCAAGGGACTTGATGACCTGAGATTGGGGACTGATTATCCTTGCCTCAACAACAACACCCCCAAGGACTGATACCCCCTACCACACCAAGAAGACCTTGTGGAGACACTCAAGCATGCCAAATCTTTACCAAGCTGGATCTGCACTCTGGATACAACAATGTCTGCATCAAAGAAGGAGATGAGTGGAAAACTGCTTTCAGAAGGAAATATGGCTTGTTTGAGCACTTGGGTATGCCCTTTGGTCTTTGCAATGCTCCTGCTGCCCTCCAACACTTCATGAACAATATTTTCCATGACCTGCTGGACATCACTGTGATTGTTTACCTTGACAACATCCTGATCTTCTCAAATTCTGTCACTATCCATGAGGAACATGTCAAAGAAGTGCATAAGTGACTCAGGGACAACCAGCTGTTCTGCAATCCTTCCAAATGCCACTTCTTTGTCACATCAGTCAACTACATTGGTCTAGTAATCACCCCTGGGGGCATTGCCATGGAGAATGAGAAGGTTTGAGTGGTCCAAGAGTGGCCAATTCCACTCATTGTGTAACAAATTCAAGTGTTCCTGGGCTTTGCAAACTTCCATTGCTGTTTTGTTCCTGATTTTAGCCACTGAGCATGCCCTCAATCTCACCAAGAAAGAGGTTGCCTGGCAATGCACTGAGGCTGAACAGTGCTCATTTGGTGCCATCAAAAAAGCACTTTGCATGGAACCCACTCTTGCACATCCCAATGAGATGCTGCCTTACTTCTTAGAAACAGCTGCTTCTGGAACTGCCCTCAGTGCTGTGTTGTCACAGAGACAGGAAGATGGTTGCTTGCACCCTGTCATCTTCTTGTCTGCAAGCTTCTCCCCTGCTGAGCTAAACTATGATACCTATGACAAGGTGCTACTGGGAATCATTTGGTCCTTTGAGCACTGGCGCATCTTCCTGGAAGGAACTGCGCACTTTATTTCAGTTTTAACTGATGGTAAAAACTCAGAGTACCAGAGAACAGCTAGGACATTCATTAGGGGTCATGTGCACTGGTACAAGCTTCTTGCAGTCTACAACTTTGTCATTGCTTACAGACCAGGGAAAAAATCCCAGAAACCAGATGCCTTGTCCAGGTGTACAGATTTCACACTGGAAGAACCCCTTCCTTAACTGATGCTCAAGGAGGACAACTTTACTGGCTTCTCTGCTATGATCAGTGCTTCCTTCCCAGAAAAACTCAAAGAGGTGCTTCTTGATGACCCTAGCCTTGATGCACTGGTATTGGCTGCATATGAAAGCTCAAAATTGCCACATTCCATAGCTCTGAAGTTCCAGGATTACACTCTAAGCAAAGGAGATTTGTTCTACCACAGCAGACTTGTTGTCCCAGATGAACCTGAGCTGAAACAGGAGTCACTATCCAATTTCAGTGATGCTCCAGCCACTGGTCACCAAGCACACACTAGAACACTGGAGCTGATATCTAGGCACTACTAGTGGCCTGCAGTGAAGTTTCAAGTCAATCATTATATGGACTCATGTGAAATCTGCCAAAGGAGGAGAGGCACAGAATAGCATGCTCCATTGCAACCTCTTCCAATTCCAGCTGGCCCTTGGGAGGATATCTCCTATGATTTCATTGCCAAACCCCCCCAAGGGTAAGGGTTTTGAGAGCATCCTTGTTGTTGTTGACTGCTTATCCAAAATGGTGCATATCATCCCCCACAAAGAATCATCAATAGCAGAAGATGTGGCAGATCTCTTCCTCAAGAATATTTGGTGTCTCCATGGCAGTGCTAAGTAATTGGTACTTTGCTTAGATCTCCATGTCCTACATGCACTTCTTCTTCTGATGTTCTCACCTTGCGCCTTTTGTGCTTGCTGTGCTTTCCCCATGTAGATAGTGGTTATTGGCTTTGCTTGCTGTACAAGATGCAAGGGCAATTGTCTTTGAACCCCAAGAATGATTTACATTGTCATTTACCTACTCTACTTCAGCCTGAGGTGGTTATCCAACATTGTTTGGAGCCTCTCAGTGATTCTTTGGCCTAAGAGCCACTCACTAGTCTCAACAACCCATCTCTGACCAGGTTGTGACACAGGAGAACAGGACACTTTTAATGCACTGATCAGTAAGATTGCCAAAGATCCAGTTGTTGAACACCTGGTCCTGCAAAACCTGGTTTTTGGAGAAAGACCCACTTGGTGTAGCCATGGGAACAATCCTATCTTCAGAACAGCCTTCCTCCACTGCAAAGAAACTAAGATACTCACAACCAGGAGAGGCTTGTTATCATTACTTGTAGAAACACTGGTACCTGCACTTTGAAAGGAACAATGGAGCCAATTATGGACCACACCTATCACATGGTCCTATCATACTGTCATGCCTGACCAGTAGTAGTCTCTTGACAGCAAGTCCAAGGTGCCCCATTGTCTAGGGTGCCCAGCAGCAGGGTTATCATGGTGGCTTTCTAGGACTGCTTTATGGATTTTGGATTTGTTAAGCATGTAAATGTGACCACAGCAGTATGCTCACCCATCCCTCAGCAACCATCCTTTAACTGGCATGTTGTTTTCCTGAGGTTCAAGGAGCTTTGAGACCAATTTACAATCATGCAGAGGGTCTCTTACCATGTCATTTATGTCTGCATCTGTTTGAATTACCAGAATAAACAGCTCTGGTTCAATGAGAGGTGGGGCTTCACCCCCCTCTGTAGCCCCCTCTTTTACCTCTTCCCTTTGTGACAGGATATCTGTGATAGATACCTACAATCAATATCTGGCTTTCTCACCATGTGTGTGAGAATACCATAAAATGTGATTTGAGCATAGCCACCATAGGATAGAGTGTTGGAAAAACACTCAAGTCAGTGGAATAATGATGTGGTCAACATATTGAAAGGTAGCTGGATTAAATATATGAGTTATGATATTGTCTCCAGATAGGCTTCATATGGCAACAGTGGAGTTATTCATGTTCCAATTGATGGCACTTATCCAATCACATGATCTATCACTTGGCTTTTCCTTCACAGTTGGTCAACAACACAAGTCTGTGAAAATGGAACCAAATCACTCCAAATAAAATTGTGGAGTGTGCAATACACTGTTAGCTTTCATTCACTTGTATTTACAAGACAATCAGTAGAGTGTTTCATGAGATACAATGCAAACCATATGTTGCTTCAAGTTCTTACATGTATGAATAGTCTACATGAAACAGCTAGGACTCTTTGCCTTGGGGCAAACAAATAGTGATCCATAAGGGTTGTTAGACCCAAGAAATCTGCACAGATCCCAGGGATCTGCACCTCTTTGATTCCTGTCTCAGGTAATGGTCACATGTTTCATGCACCTACTGTACCAATGGTGTTGACATATGTTTGGACACCTCTCCCCTGTATATAAGGGCCCTGGCCAGCCCCTGTAGATTAATTGATCCTCATTACCTTACACACCTAACCCACAAATCCATTGCCCCTATTGCACTGCACTTACCCTTTGCTCACTGTAAGCACCAATGCTTCAACCAGACACTTGGCTATTAAGAGAACAGTCCCCACAGATACAGGGTAACTCTAATAGTAGAAACCACATAGCACTGCAGCATTGCTGACACAGTGGTTGAGTCAAGGCAGTAGTACATGCATATAGTTGGCACTAGCTTTGTCTAAGTGTTGTACACAGTAGATCTAACTGCACATCACTGAATAATTGATAATAACTCCTGATTATATTGCATTAACCTCTAAGGATACTCATCACAGTGTGATACATACTTAAGCCTGGCTATAGCTCATAGTTAAGTAGTTTAAGTACTCTCTAGTGCATATACCCTGTGTTGCCATGTGTCACAAGCCTTGCTCCTGCCAATGGACTATGTGTTGTGCTTCAGTGCTTTGTGTGCTGTTCTCCCTCTTTGTTGTGCTTATCCTCTGCCACATACTTTGTTTTGATTGTTGCCCCTTTGTGGTGAATCCCCTTGCTTAGTTGTTTGCAAATGTGGCTGATCAGCATGTAGACTCTGTTATCTGATTCTCCCATATTGCTGCAGTTAGATCTCCATGTGCTTCATGTACTCCTTCCTCTGATAATCTGATCTTGCTCTTTCAATGCTTGTTGTGCTTTCCCCATCTAGATAGTGATTCTTGCTTTGCTTGCTATAAAAGATGCAAGGGAAATCGTCTTAGAACCCCAAGAACGATTTACCTTGTCATTTACCCACTCCACTTTGTCCTGAGGAGGTTATCCAACATCATTTGGAGCCTCTCATTGATGCTAAAGCCTGAGAGCCACTCATCAATTCTCAAACAGCCCTTTCATGACAGGGTTGTGACACCATGGACCAGTCCCTCAACCTCTCCTTCTCCTCTACAAAGTCCTGGTCCAATACCCATACATCTTCCACTTTCTCCTCCCATGCTGAGATATGGACTGGTTTCTCCTGCCACCAGTTTGCCTTCCACTCAAAACCCTCCCTTTGGTAGCACCCTTGTTCCGTCTTCCACTCTACCAGGTCCTGTTTGTAGTTTGCATTCCAGGCATTGCTCCATTTCGGCCTCAGAGTCTTGGCTCAGCCATTGTACCCAGGCACCCATTTGCTTGTGAAGGTGGCCTCCTGTCCCCATTTGACAACACCCAACATCTGGGTGGATGGGAGCACCTCTTCCAATATTTGCAAGCAGCACATCCTGGGCATCCAAAATTGACCTTGCACTGCAGTTGCGTGTGAATGGGCCACTTGTTTCCAACCCAGTGGAATTCCCCCACATCTGATTGCAGCATGTCATTGGCAGCCCTGTACTGGAGTTGTCCTTGGCTTTGCTAAGACTGCCTAAATACAGGTAGTGGGCAGCTCCTGCATTGAGAATGCAGGTGGTCTGGAACACCAGCCTTGCAGGGACACAAGTGAGGTGCTTGGTAATGGTGGATCAACAGATGGTGGGCATGTTGGAGTGCAAAAGAGATTTAAAGCATAGATGTTTGGATGTGTAGAGCAGTAGTTGCAGGTTTTGCAGACAGTTTCAACCCCTTTCACCACTCCTGTTTGTATACCCTTCTGAAGTTTTGGGGTACTGGTGCTTCAGCATGCTGTTTGATGAAATTCTGCATGACATCATTCAGGTGTGTGAACTCCTCTGCCTGTTGTTCTGTATTGTTGCTCAGCCTGTATCCCTTCCATCTAATTTTGTAGAAGAGTCTGTCCAAAGTTTCCTTCCAATCAACAATTTTTTGCACTTTGTATTCCTCCTTCCCACCTTCTGTAATAACTGGCTGTTCTGACTCAACAATTAGGTAGCAAAATTGGTAGTTGAGGAGCTCACTTGCAAATGTGCAAGAGCTTAAGGATGTGCAATTGTTTAGATAGATAGGTAGTGATTGGCAAGTCCTATGGAAAGGAGGTCAAGCTGTGTTGTTTACAGGCTTGCCCTCCAAGCTTATATTCATGAGTGTGCACTGCCCTGTATAAACAGAGGCAATGTGGGAAATCCTTATCTCTGTTGGATACATGATCCAATTCAATATGACTAGGTTTATCAGAAGCACCACAGATTGCCAAAGGAAAGACAAATACATCACATGATCTGGACAAAACAATTGTGCCAAAAAAGGAAAGTGTTTTGGAAAAAAGATATAAAATCAGAATAAATGTTATGAGGTCATAACACTGGCAGTGGTCAGGTTGATTCTGTTGGTTGTCTTTGTCCTCCTTGTAAGGGCTGAGGAGATCCATATGGAACACACAATGTTTCTTTATTGTATGGGGTAGGAGGAGCTTAAAGGCATGCGAGCCTATTGCTTTTTGTATTTTGAAAGGGCCATATTTCTTGATATCCAGTTTCTTGCTGGGATGTGCTGTTTTGATGTCTGTTCCAAGTAGCCACACAAGGTCTCCTTCCCTGAAGGTGATCTGGGGGTCAATTGTTTCCATGTGGTGCAGCTGCATGGCAGCCAGTGCTTCTTCCTGGATTATTTTCCATTTGTCCAAATTGTTGTTTTCTTCTGGCATATTGGTGTGTTCTACTGCAATGCTCCACAGTAGTCCCTTTCCATATAACATTTTGAACAGTGTTTTGCCTGTGATCCTGTGTTTATGATTATTGCAGTGGAAGTTGGAGCTAAGTACTAACTCCACCCAGTCATCCTGTTTGTAATTGACAAAGGTCCAAAGCAGAGCCTCAATCCATTGGCTGATGCATTCCATTATTACATCATTTTGGGGGTGATGCATGGTACTGAAGCTTGGCATTGTCCCAGTCTTCTTGTAGATTGCTTTTAGCAGCTTGCTGTTGAATGTTGGACCCCTGTCTGAGACTGTCACAACCTTAGTCAAACCAGATGACGCTGAGGGTCAGTTAGGTGATGAGGATAATGGTTGGGACAACAACAAAGGTCAGGTGGGTTGTTCTTAGGCCTAAGCTAAGCAGTCACACAAGTGGATGGGGAAATCAACAAGTGAACAAGTCTTCTGGAGACAAGACTTGCCTTGCTGGTATATAAGCTTACTACTGTGGCTGTGTACAATAGAGTGTAGCAACAAAAGAGGCAAAAGCGAGAGTCAGAGAGAAGTGAGGAGAGAACAAAGGAGAGCAGGTAAGTCTATGGAGACTAAGGAGCTAAGGGAACAGGCCTGGCAGGCATGTCCTGTGGTTGTGACTTACATAAAGGGTGCATACTTGGGCATGGTGAGAAAAACAAGACCAAACTTAAGGCAAACAGGCAGAAACTGCACAGCTTGTGACAGAGATGGTGCTGTTTGGCCAGCTGTGTAGCTTCCGGACATCTGCTAAAAAAAGATCTGCTATGTTGCAACCCAACACTATGATGGTTGCCAACTGTAACAGTATGTGCACAAGTCAAGATTTAGAGAGACTTGGCACCTGAAGAGCTGTGAACTGTAGACAGTGAGCAGTGCTAAGGCCTGAGGATCCAAGGTAACCCTGAGGGAAACCCAGTGAGGGACTGTTTGTTGGGGAAAATGACAAGGCAAAACAATATGGGGATACCATGCTTGTTGTCAACTCATTATAGATTCAGAAAAGGTATCAGTCATACTCATGCCAAGAAATGAGTGATACAATTCAACTAATCAGAGAGCTCTATGAGTCATGTCCTATAAAGGAACACAGCTTGCTAAGAAAGGAAGTTATAAGACAAAAGAGAAGAGAAGCAGCTTAAGGCTGTGTAAGAACAAAGAAAAGAAGAGACAAAGGAGATGTGCACAAAGGAAAACATAACAAAGGAGACACAAGGCAAGCAGACAGGAGTCTAATTCCATTGGAGGGGCCTTGGGTCACAACATTACCCCCCCTTAGGAGTGCATGTAGGGGACCTGAATGGCAACTACTGCAATTTACAGTTGCCCACCATTTTTTCAAATGCCTCCCTATCCCCCTGGGACCAAATAGCCTCCTCCTCCTCTTCCAGGATCATGGGGTTCCCTACTGAGTCACCCACCTCTTCTTTTAAGTGGTGGGCACCTCCTTGCACCCCTCCTCCCAAGTGGGTTGGTCTTTGACCCAGACCCTGTCCTCTTCCACCATCCACTTCATTGGTGACCCTTCCCTTTCCACCCATTGATCCAAGTTGGGACTGTTGTTGTTGTGAGCCGGCCCTCTCTCCATAAGGCTTGTTCTGTGGCTTGCTTGTCTGTCCTTGTGTTTGTTGTTTTGTTTGTGTGTTGTTTGTCTTTTCCTGCGCTGCATTGCCACCTTCTTGTGGTTTTTCTGTTACATTGTGTAACACGGCTGTGCTTTGTACAAGTCATGACTGCCCGCGCAGCATGACTCACTTGGACACTCCTGACTGGCTTGTATATATGACTTGTGCAGCTGCGCCTTGTATGACTTGGTTGCTTCTCGAATATATATAGAGGACCAACAAGCCTGGTATCCCCAGCTTGTTTTGTCTTGTCAAACATCTCCTTTGAGTGACACTTTGAACCACCCCTACCCTTAAGAGTCTACAGCCACTTAAGTGTGGTGCGTTTCAAGTGGTCTCTTAGGTCTTAGTGCTGTCCACTCTCCATTGCGGCTTGTCTTATAGCCACCAAGAAGAAGCTTACAACATTACAAAACAAGCTTCACACTATGTCCACAAATGCTTCAACACCAATTGAACGGGAATTGCAAGAAGATACAGTCTCAAGACCAATGTCTACTACAAGCATGCAAAGACAACCTAGTAGAGCCACTAGACCAGCCTCATCACTCAGCAAAAGCGCACTTGCACACACACAAGCAGGGGGTCCAGCCCATCACAAGTACCCAGCAGAAGTACAGTACCAGGAACATTCCAACCAGAAGTATCACTAGTTGAAGAACACCCTCAAGAGGAAGAACAGGAACCCAGTGACAAAACCTATGTACCAGAACCAGAAGTAATAACCACTCCTCATTGAGGATTCCAGTTTGGCTATTTTTCCCCCAGCCCAAGCCACATGGTGGAGTCTTGCTGGTTCCAATTCATCCTCCACCCACACCGCAAACCCCACGCATCTTGGGAACAATCACCAACGTAGGACCCATTCCTCTATCCATCCCTGAAAGACCACGGCCACTGATGACCCCAGCTGCAGGACCATCCACGGACCATTGGCTGCTAGCAATAGCTCTTCCAGCACACAAAGAACTGCCATTCAGAGCTTAGACAAACTAGACAAACTCTTAAGCAGACGTCACAATGCAACTCTAAGAGTCATTGAAGGACTAAGAGTTGGCCTCACACAAAGAATCACGGGGCTAGAGCAAGAAGCAAGAGTACTTGCAAACAACCAAGAAATTTTTAACAATATGATCAGGGGAATACAACAGTCCCTTACAGATATTCTTAATTCTTCCCAAAATGCCAAACACAACAGTTACCTTATGGGAAGAGAAGTAGATACCGTCCAAAACAAAGTCACAAACACCCAGGGACTGGTAACAAATGTACAACAAGACCTTGACACAACACGTCAAGGACAGCTTCAGTGGAATGAAGCAATAACACAGGGAATCAAGCAAGTTAGAGAAGGATTCACAATGCTAAATGAACGAGTAGCAACCTTGGAATGATCCATTACTAACCTGAGGGAAGAAGTGGACAAGGTATCATTACACACACCCAGCAATTGATCCGCACCTGAGGCCAAGTCTACAAAAATCGACAATCTGGAACAGAGACTCCAAAACCTGCTCAACTCCCATAACGGAAGTTCACCAATAAGACCAAAAGTCACTAGACCAGAAGCCTTCAATGGAAAGAAAGGAGAAGGAGTGAAAATGTTCATCACCCAGATGGAAAGCTACTTTGTTTGGCTAGGCAATCAACACAGTTCTGGACAAGAAAGGATTAGGGAAGCCCTAGCAAATTTTAAATCAGATAACTGTTCTGCCACCCACTGGGCACAAGTGCTTCTCCAATCAATGAACACCAGAGTACCAGACCCAAACCTGAGGTCATGGGAAATGTTCAAAGTGCACTTTATGGAACAATCCAGCAACCCTAACAAGAAAGCAAAAGCGGAAGCCAAAATTCAGAAGTGCAGACAAGTCAACTTGGCAGCCAATTATGCAACAGAATTCCGCTTCCAAATGATCGATGTGAATTGGGGAGAAGAAGCTCTGATCAACCAATTCAAGGAAGGACTCAAGCCAGAAATCAAAACAGAATTAGCGTGATTTGAACTCTCCCTTATCAACAAGGATGGAACCAAAAGACGTCTTAACCTAAATCAATGGATAACTCTAGCAATCTCCATTGATCAGAAACTGCAACAAATCAAGACCTCCACTGGAAAGAAGGCATCTCAATCTACCACCACAGGCCAAACCTCTACAAAGCGGTTGCCAGACGAGGTATACAAGGCAAGGATGGCATTGAACCAATGCCTGAAGTGCGGACAAGAAGGACACCGTTCACTCAAATGCTCATCCAAGGAATGGATAACAACCAAACCCAGCGTAAAAGGAAGGGAAGCAACAATCACAGAAGAATTGGGAAAAGAAGGGGTCTCCCTCTAACTGTGTGTGGAGAGACCAAAGATCCGGCAATGTACTTTAGAGCAAACAAAGAATCCACAATTGTTTACAGCTATGTTGCCAGAATGACAGAACCAATCTCTACTCTAGTCAACTCTGGAGCTTCCCAAAATTTTGTTGATATTGCTTGGGCAAGGAAGAATAACATTGCCTTAAGAGACCTTCCTGCTCCTCAAAAGGTTATTGGAATACAAGGAAAAGAGCTGTCTCACACAATCCACTTCAAAGCACAAATGGAGATCATGGTTGAAGGAAAAACGTTTAAAGAAGAATTCTTCACCATGCCTACTGGGGACACAGACATCATCCTAGGACTATCCTGGCTGGAAACTGCAAACCCTAGCATTGATTGGAAGCAAAAGAGCATCTCTTGGAGAAACAAGGAAATCCATGGAAGAGAAGGAACCTTGGATCTCATCCCGGAAGAACTGAGGGAATTCAAAGACGTTTCTAGCAAAGAAAAATTCAAGCGTATTTGGATCACCAACCTTATGATTGTGCTATCAATTTCAAGGAAGGCGCTGAGCTCCCAAAACCAGCAAGACCTATACCATTGTCACTGGCTGAATCTATTGCAATGAGAGAATACCTTGATGAAGAACTTGCTGCGGGAAAATCAGACCTAGCAAATCCCCAATAGCATCAGCATGTTTTTTTGTCAAAAAAAAGGGCCCACTTGGAGGACTACTATTGGTACAAGACCTACAACCAGTTAACGCCATCACAAAGGACAACAGATTTCCCATGCCCCTCATGGAAGACCTCCTTGACAAAATGAAGGACGCAAAAATTTTCTCAAAGATCGACCTAAGGATGGGATTCAATAACATCCGCATCAAGGAAGGAGACAAATGGAAAACCGCTTTTAGAACAAAGGAAGGGCTATTTGAATACTTCGTCATGCCGTTTGGGCTGAAAAACGCACCAGCCACTTTTCAACAATATATGAACCACATCTTCCACAACAAGATTGACGTATGTGTGATTGTCTATATTGATGACATCCTTGTCTTCTCAAAGACACAGTCTCAACATGTAGTGGATCTACAAGAAGTTCTCCAGATCTTGAAGGAAAACAACCTTTTTGCAAAGTTACCAAAATGCGAATTCTTTGTCACAGAACTCATATACACAGGACTGAAGATCAGCAAGGAAGGAATATCCATGGACAAAGAGAAGATCAAGGCAATAAAGGGAAGGAAGGAACCTAAGATGGTGAAACAAATGCAAGCTTTCCTAGGTTTTGCGAACTTCTACAGGAGATTTGTACCTAGCTTCTCCACAATTGCTAAGCCTCTCACTGGATTAACACAAAAGGATCATCCTTGGAAGTGGGAAGACCAAGAACAAAGGGCATTTGAAGATATCAAGGAAATGATTTGTAAAGATCCTGTACTTTGGCACCCCAATCCGGAAAAACCGTTTTTCCTTGAGACCAACACTAGCAGAGTAGCAATGGGAGCAATACTATCCCAAAGACAAGAAGATGGAAGGTTACACCCAATAGCGTTCCTCTCCAAATCTTTCAACCCGGCACAGATGAACTATGACATTCATGACAAGGAACTGATGGCAATCATTGAAGCACTCATGCATTGGAGACTCCATCTGGAAGGAACAAAAGAAGAAATCACCATATACGCGGATCATAGGAACCTACAGTTCTGGAAAGATGCCAAGACTTTCAACAGAAGACATGCACCTTGGCACCAAGTACTGGTGTCATACAATTTCGTGATTGTGTACAGACCAGGAATCCTGTCACAGACACCAGATATATTGTCAAGAAGATCCGACCATGCAGAAATCCCATTGGCAGAACAGATCATGATTGCCAACAAAAAATTCAGAGGCTTCACGGGAGAACTTAAAGAAGATCTCATTAACAATCTTATCAAAGCACAACAAGAAGATCCAGGTCTACAAGGAGTGATGGAACTCTGCAAGAAGAAGAACTTGTTACCTAAGAGTATTCTGGCTGGCATAAAGGACTATGAAGTATATGAAGACCTACTGTGGTACAAAGGGAAGATCATAGTACTGGAGGACAAGGACTGCCAACTGGCAATCATGCAACTACACCACGATTCACCTATTGCTGGGCACCAAGGACACGCAAGAACCTTAGAACTGGTGTCAAGACAATACTACTGGCCAGGGATGAAACAAAGCATCAACAAATACGTGGACTCCAGCAAACAGTGCCAAAGAGCAAAAGGAACCAAAACACATGCCCCGTTAAAACCCTTACAATTAGCAAACAAACCATGGGAGGACATAGCCTATGACTTTATGGTCAAACTCCCAAAATCAAAGGGTATGGACAGCGTCATGGTTGTTGTTGATCAATTCTCCAGAATGGCACACTTTGTACCATGTAAAGAGTTGCACAAGGCAAACAAATTAGTGGAACTTTTCCTAGGCAACATCTGGAAACTCCATGGATTCTTGACTCAGACCTGTGACTCATGTATATACTATGACTCACTTGTTTTCTGAGTATATATACTGGCTTGCAAGCATGGTCACCCCCAGCTTGCTTTGCCTCGTCAACTCTCCCTGCAGTGTGTGATCAGAGGCACTTGGCTACTTAGCCACTTCAGCAGCCACTTGGGATTTGGAGCTAGGACTTCTACTTAGAAGCTAGCGATTTCCCTTAGCAATTTAGTCTACTTAGACTTATCGCTCACAGTCAACAAGGCGATTAGCAGTCATCAACTCTACTACTTAGCAGGTTGCGACATTGCAAAGCAAGCTCTTTTTCCACTGAGCCATGAGAAAACAAGGTCACGAGACTTCACAACAATGAACTCAAGACCCTCGAGCGCAGCGTCAAACAGGCAGGCTACTGAGCCCGCGCCACGAATAGTTGAATTACAAACAAACCCTTCAAGGGGATCCAGGGAACAAGCTGGAGACTGGACGGCACCACTCAGAAGCAACAGCCGAGCCTCAAGGCCACCATCAACCAGCGTCCCAGGAGGAATCGGCAACATAGTTGAAACATCACGGGAAGAACCTACCAGTTCCAACAAACAATTGACATCCCCAACAATCAGGGTGATCAAAATCACAAACAATAGCCCTCCACCAAGAATTGAACAAAGGGAACCAGGAAAAATAGTCAGCCCACATGCAATGAGGATCATTTGACCGACGGGAATTGTGCAATTTGGTCAAAGAAATGCAACCCCAGGACCATCAATACCGTTGACAGGTCGGATACCTCCACCACCACTCCATGGTCCAAGACAACCTCTTGAAATGTCAAATTTAGACAATATTTTCCCACAAACTACTCCGGCACCTTCCACTCCTGGCATAGTTCCAGTGATGATGGTAGCTTCCAGAAGCCAAAGTGTAGCAACTGTCCCCTCAACCTTTGAGTCACAAAGAAGCGTAGAAACTATCTCTGAAGACAAACAATTGAGAAGGGAAATCATCATTGAAAACACTGAGGGAAGAGCAGTACAAACATTGGAAAGAATTTTCAATACACTACAAGTCCAGTATCAACAAGAAAATGCGGTACAAGCACTTTGCATTGAAGGACTGGAGAGAAGATGGGATCTTCAACAGCAGGAAAACAACAACATGATGCAGCAAATTGAGCGCATTGCTTCCAGAACCGAAGACGGAGTCAACACCTTCTACAAACATCTCCAAAACGTTGATTGCGCACAACAAAGGATTGAGCAGATATTTGAACGATCAGTAGAAAACTTCGAGTACATCAACCAACAATTGGTGGCCCAAAATCAGCTGATCACTCAGAACCTGCAAAACCAAGGTGATTGGATCAACAGGATAGAAGAAACTATTGGAAGAATGGCTGAAGGAATGAGGAACATTACAATTACTCTAGGACGGATCAATGAAGAAGTTACTGAAGGTTTCCAAGATCAAACCAGCCGACTCAGGGAAATCCAAACAGGGGGACAAGAAACATTTGATCTCCTTGAACAAATTGGCGCAGACGCCCAAGTAGAGTTGGATCACCGACGCGAGGAGTCTAGACAAACTTCTGTGGAAATCCCAAACCCTAGGGAACCTCCCCCACATAGGAGGAACATCTCACCCCAAGGAAGGCGATCTCCCTCATTTGAGGTGCAAGGACAATCAGGCTATCAAATCAGGGATGAAGGAAGAACCCTCATTATTCAAACAGGACAGGGAGGAAACGGGAATGGATCAGGCCCACGCATCAAGATGCCCAAAGCATTTGAAGGAACGAGGGGAACAGCTGCCAAAACATTCCTTGCTCGGATGAAAGCATTTTTCCATCTGAACCCAAATCAATACAACACTGAGGAATGGCGAATTGTCGCAACTCTCATGAATATGGCAGAAGGAGCAGCAGGAAACTGGGCACAGCCCGCCCTCAATCAATACAACAACAGCAAAAACCATCCTTGGCTGGAATCATGGGAAGCTTTCCAAAACACCTATGAGAAGCAGTGGAGCAACCCTAGCAAGAAAATCCAAGCAGAACAAGGGATTCAACTGCTCTACCAAAACACATCCGTAGGCAAATATGTCTCTGAATTCCGACTTCTTGCACAAGAGCTAGATTGGAACAATGCCGCTCTGATCACACGTTTCAGGCAAGGGTTGAGTAGACTCATCAAAGCGGAACTTGTCCGTGAAGAACCCAGGGATAGGAGAACCACCACACAAAGGGACTTAGAAGGATGGATCGACATCACCCTCCAAGCCAAAGAAATCCAAAAACTCACCAATCCCCAAAACAAAGGAAAAAAGGAAGACAAAGCTGAAGGATCCAAAACCACAAGACAAGTGAAAGGAGACCTCGTCCCAAAGGCTGAGAAAACATGCCGCAAGGAAAACAACCTCTGCATCAAATGTGGAGAAGCGGGACATGCAATTGCTGATTGCAAAAAGGAATGGACCTACAAAGACAAAGGGAAGGCACCGGTGAAAGGAAAAGCTGGTGAAATGAAAGAAGGAGAAACGGAAGAAACCAAGTCCACCGATTCGGAGTCGGAAAACTAGATGGGCATCTCTCCACGTGTGTGAAGATGCCCCGATATCCTCTCTGCAAAATGTATACTACTGCAAAGCCACAAATGAATCACCCATGGTATATGCACAAGCAGAGGGAATCACGGAAAATATCTCTACTCTCATTGACTCCGGCTCCACTAGAAACTTCATCGACCTGAACTTTGCAAAGAAAAACCATATTCCGTTGATCCTCCTACAAACCCCTAGAAATGTAGAAATGATCAACGGGAAAACCCAAAAAGACCGCATCCGACACCAATGCAAGTTGAAATTCAGTATAGAAGGGAGAACTTTTGAACAAAGATTCTACGTCATGCCAACGGGTACCCAACCAATGATCCTTGGCATGACATGGTTGAAGGAAACAAACCCCAAAATTTCCTGGGCCCCCTTCTCTATCAGATGGAGAAAGAAGCCCGACATCCAAGCAAAAGCAGGGATGTTACAAGAACTACCTGAAGAGCTCAAAGACTTTGCCGATGTCTTTGATGAGGAACAATACGACAAACTTCTGGAACACAGGGACTGGGATTGCAAAATAGACTTCTATGACAACAACAGGCTCCCAAAACCCAAAAAGGCTTATCCCCTTTCACCCAGCAAAAGGGAAGCCACGAAGGAGTATGTGAAGTTGGAACTCAAGTCAGGAAGAACCAGACCCAGCAACTCCCCCGTCACGGCTAGCCTATTCTTTGTTACAAAAGCCTTGAAACCAGGACAAACTGTCCCTGACCTGAGACCAGTTGTTGACTATAGAGGGGCAAACGCGGAAACTCTCCCAGACCGCTACCCCATACCATTGATGGATCAACTTCTGGAAATCTTCAAGAAAACCAGCGACAAATCGAATGAAGAGCTTTTTATCACCTCTCTGGATCTGAAAAACGGTTTCTGGAACGTGAGAATCAGAGAAGGTGACAAATGGAAAACAGCATTCAGCACCTCTGAGGGCCTCTTTGAATATACTGTGATGGCCTTCGGACTGAAGAACACACCCTCGACCTTCCAAAGAATGATGGACCATATCTTCAGAGACTTGATTGGCAAAAAGGTAGTAGTCTACATTGACAACATCTTGATCATCTCTAGAGGAAGAAATCAGCACACTTTGGACATCAGAGAAGTCCTTGAAAGGCTACGGAAAAACAATTTGTTTGGAAACCTCAAAAAGTGCACCTTTTACAGAAAAAAGGCCGATTGGGTTGGCTTTGTCGTGGATGGAAATGGCATTTCCATGAACAGGGACAAGATCAAGACTATCCAAGAATGGCCGGTTCCAAAAACTGTCAAGCAGCTACAAGCTTTTGTGGGCTTCTGCAACTTCTACAGGAGATTTGTGGCTTCTTTCTCCTCCATTGTCAAACCCTTGACCCAACTTACACAAAAAGACCAGAAGTGGGAATGGAAGGAAGTACATCAAGAAGCTTTCGAAAATCTGAAGAAAATGATCTCGGAAGAACCAGTACTGGCACATCCAGACGAATCAAAACAATACTTCCTAGAAACTGATGCCTCAGGAGTCGCTTTAGGAGCAATCCTTAGTCAACGACAAGATGACGGATACTTGCACCCAATTGGCTTCCTCTCCAAGAGCTTCAAAGATGCGGAATTGGACTACAACACACACAACAAGGAACTTTTTGCTATCATTGAAGCGTTGAGACACTGGCGCATCCACCTTGAAGGAACAAAGGAACCGGTGATCATCTACACAGATCACAAAAACCTGACCTACTGGAAGGACTCAGCCAATTTCAACCAAAGACACCATAGATGGCTTCTGATGCTAGCAAGTTACAATTTCGAGATCCATTATCGTCCCGGGAAGATGTTGGAAAAACCAGATATCCTCCCAAGAAGGAGCGACCATGGCGACATAGCGTCGGCGGAACAGACAATGATAGCCGCCGAACGGTTCAAGGGTTTTGCTGCCTTGATGGGATCCAACCTCATGACTGACCTCAAGGAAGCTCAGGAAGAAGACAAAAGCCTACAAACCTTGATTACCAGCACAAGGAACAAGGATTCTCTCCCGCCATCAGTGAAAAAACAATTCAAGGATTACGAATGGGAAGAGAACCTTCTATGGTATCAAGGAAGAATCATTGTTCCAGACAAAAAAGATATCAAACTGAAATTACTTCAACTACACCACGACACGCCCATAGCGGGTCACCAGGGACAAGCGAGAACCCTAGAACTTGTGTCCAGAAGATATTATTGGCCTGGGATGAAAGCTCAAGTCAACCGCTTCGTTGAAAGCTGTGAAATCTGCCAAAGAGGGAAGGGAAGCAAAGGACACTTACCGCTCAAACCCTTACCCATCCCGGAAAAGCCCTGGGAAAACATTGCTTATGATTTCATCGTGAGACTCCCAAGGTCCAAAGGGTTTGACAGTGTCCTTGTTGTTGTAGACCGCTTCTCAAGAATGGCACATTTTATTGCTTGCAACGAGGCCACCAACTCGGAACAACTTGCCGACATCTTCATCAAGGAAGTATGGCAACTGCATGGTTTCCCAAAAACCACTGTCTCCAATAGAGGTACAACTTTTAAATCTCACTTCCTTGAGGCGGTGTACAAGAGACTCAATATCCAACCAACCTTCAGCACGGCCTTCCATCCTGAAACTGATGGTCTTGCGGAAAAAACAAATTAGTGGCTATAAGGCTGGTTGAGAATATTCTGCAACCATTGTCAGGATGACTGGGTCAAGTGGCTACCCATTGCGGAATTCTGCCACAACAATCACAAAAATTGCGTCACAAACAAGTCGCCATTTGAGATTGTCTACGGCATGACTCCAAAGTGGTCCATTGAGGAATATATGACTCAATCCCCAGAAGGCAACAAGTGGACAAAGGATATGGAGGCTGTGTGGGAAGAAGCAAAAGCCATGATGGAATACCACCAAATGAGAGAGGAACTTCCAAAAAAGCAATACAAGGAAGGGGACAACGTGTGGCTCCTGACTACCAATATCAAGACCAGGCGCCCAAGCAAGAAGCTTGATGACAAGAAAACTGGCCCCTTTATTGTCAAAAAACAAATCTCTTCACACGCCTACCAACTTGACCTCCCCAGGTCCATGAAAATACATGACGTCTTCCACGGAAACATGCTGACGCACTACAAGGAAGATACAGACTTCCATCGGAACCAACCTCGACCTCTGCCGATTGTTACGGAAGAAGGGGAGGAGGAATATGAAGTAGAAAGGATTATTGATTGGCATCAAGACCCTGACGGGCTGAAATATCGTATCAGGTGGAAAGGATATGGACCTCTAGAAGACACGGAAGAACGGGCAGAGAAATTTGCCGATATGACTCCAGTGATGAGAAAGTTCCAGAAGGACTTTCCCACCGGCCCTCTTCCCCCAAATTTCAAACCACAGGAATACAAAAGGACAAGAGGAAAAGCAGCTGAAGTCCTCATCCCAGCTACTCAGCCTACTACCACCAGTCTGCTCTTAGCCAACACTCCAAACACTCTATCAAAAAACTTTTTCTCACCTTTGCAATGGCCCCCATCCGCTCCAACAACAACACCACCACTGCCCGCCTTGCCTCCTAGAGGCTCAGCACCACCTATAGCAAGGCCATCATGGCCAGGGGACCTGGCAAGTTTGCCATCAACTGCAGGGCTACAGCGCCCTGGACCCTCAAGGAGGCCAGGAAACTGGCCAACGATCTTGAGCCCGGGGTTCACCTCGGCTACATCCCTCTTGCCAAGCGTGGCGACCTCAAATGGGACAAGGAGCGCAAGTCCCTCATCCACCCCCAACTCGCCTCCCTCCTCTGGGTCAGCCACCCCAACGCCCGGCCCTCAGACCCCACCAACATTGGCCGCAGCAAGTACTACCATTGCCGGGGGTGCATCGGACTCACCGTCCGCGATGTGGTCACAAAGAGCGCCGATGCCTGGAACAGGGACACTGGCCACAAGTGGGAGGGAGACAAGTGGTTCAAACGGGAAACCGACCCCCATCTTGCCTTGGCCAACAGGGGACACGTCGATAGCAACGGGATCTGGTGGAGCGACTGCTCCTACGACTTCACCAGCAGATGGCCTGCCCCTTGTGAGTGGCAAAAGAAGCCCGAACCACCAGTTGCTGACAACACCTACCCTGAACCCCCTTTCAACGTTGTCAACTGGACAGCTCAGGAAACCAAGCCTCAGCCTGGCCCCAACGACCATCTGGAACCAGGAGAGGTCAAAGAGGAGACGGTCGACGTCCCTCCCCCTCCCCTGATCACCAACAAAGACGCCAAGCAAATCGAGCGGGAGTGGAACGCAACCTGGGACAGGGCCCGGGAAAACGTCAAGACCCTTATCACTGACATTGGGCAAGCAATTGCCAACCTCAAGCCTCACCCGCCTGCTGATTGCATGCCCTGCAACGCCAACGTCCTGGAGGCCTACCGCCTTGTCCAGTGCGGATCCTGGACGGTCGACCAGCTCAACAAATGGCTCAACCACTGACAAGAGCAGTGGGTGCTCCGCGAGCAGCAAGAGCTTGAGCGCTTGCAGCAACGACACCAGGAGGAGCTTGATAGGCTTTACCAGGAAAAGTGGGACCGCATGAACAAGGTCCTCAAGTTGGACATGCGCAACCTTGCGGAACAGGTTGGTTGGTTGGAACTGAAGGAATGGGTCGCCTGCAGATAGGACCAGGCGCTCCACTACCTGGCCCTATGTGGGGGGGCAATGTTGTGACCTGTCCCGCCCTCTGTCTCTGTTCTGCGGACTTGTGGCTTGTATTGGCGCCCTAAGCACCTCTTCTGTATAGATGTGCCCTCTCCCTTGCTTAGTGAGGTGTATGGATGGCGTGTTACCATGAGTCATATGACTCATGCTGTTTTCTATTGGCTGGCCTGAGCAGCCCCCTTTATGACTCGGACTTTGACTCAGACCTGTGACTCATGTATATACTATGACTCACTTGTTTTCTGAGTATATTTACTGGCTTGCAAGCATGGTCACCCCCAGCTTGCTTTGCCTCATCAACTCTCCCTGTAGTGTGTGATCAGAGGCACTTGGCTACTTAGCCACTTCAGCAGCCACTTGGGATTTGGAGCTAGGACTTCTACTTAGAAGCTAGCA
The DNA here is from genome assembly GCA_037039685.1 of Ceratobasidium sp. AG-K. Taxonomy (NCBI): domain Eukaryota; kingdom Fungi; phylum Basidiomycota; class Agaricomycetes; order Cantharellales; family Ceratobasidiaceae; genus Ceratobasidium; species Ceratobasidium sp. AG-K. Next base: position 1,905,578 of record JAWNGF010000002.1, read on the forward strand.
ATTTCCCTTAGCGATATCATCTACTTAGACTTATTGCTCACGGTCAACAAGGCGATTAGCAGTCGTCAACTCTACTACTTAGCAGGTTGTGACAAGGAGACTTGGGAGGAATGGGAGAAGTTCTTGGACAAACCGGGTAACACCGTGTTCAACCCCATCAACTAGACCTTAGAGGAGGACAAAGGACTTGAGGAGTATGTGCTGCAAAAAGGGAAGGACTGCGCAGTGCAGTAAGTCCATTCAAGTCCCCCAAATGGACTCTTAGGGGGGAGTAATGTTGTGAGCCAGCCCTCTCTCCATAAGGCTTGTTCTGTGGCTTGCTTGTCTGTCCTTGTGTTTGTTGTTTTGTTTGTGTGTTGTTTGTCTTTTCCTGCGCTGCGTTGCCACCTTCTTGTGGTTTTTCTGTTACATTGTGTAACGCGGCTGTGCTTTGTATGAGTCATGACTGCCCATGCAGCATGACTCACTTGGACACTCCTGACTGGCTTGTATATATGACTTGTGCGGCTGCGCCTTGTATGACTTGGTTGCTTCTTGAATATATATAGAGGACCAACAAGCCTGGTATCCCCAGCTTGTTTTGTCTCGTCAAACATCTCCTTTGAGTGACACTTTGAACCACCCCTACCCTTAAGAGTCTACAGCCACTTAAGTGTGGTGCAATTCAAGAGGTCTCTTAGGTCTTAGTGCTGTCCACTCTCCATTGCGGCTTGTCTTATAGCCACCAAGAAGAAGCTTACAGCAGTTGTCCCACCATTGCACTCAGTACTCATTCCCCTTGGCCCAATGGCCCTTGTGCTCCATCCAATCCTTCAGGTCTGGGTCCCAAGCCACGTCCCATTCACACTTGTTGTGCAGGGGCATCCTTCCCTCCTTCTCCTCCCAAATTCACTTGGATTGTGTACATGGGGGTTGTGTTGATGCAATGGTCCCCCAACTCCTCCCTCATCTGGTTCTTGACACTACCTGGAATTGTTTCCTGGGCTGAGAAAGCTGCACATCCCCAGGCTATCAGGATGCTTGGACACTCCCTGAGTTGTCAATTTGTGGGTGGCCTTGTGTCCCACCCACTCAAACTCCCCTGCTACCACTAGATGGAGCATGTTGCTCCTGCATAGTATTGGCACTCTCCTGCACTCTGCATCTGCTGTGGAACATGGTATAAAACCACTCCAGAATCAAGGCACTTGGCAATTTTTGTGGGCAACGCTTGTGGCCTGTGGCAGGTTGCTGATGGTGACCAAACAACAAGGGGCAGGCATGTTTGGAGCAGTTTTTTAAGGTGGTGAGTTTGTTTGGAAGTGGCTTAGAGTGGTAAAAGGCTGGAGAGAGCTGTTTGAGCTGAGGTTTGCTGTACTCTCTCTGGCCTTTTTAACTGGTTGCTGCTTGCAATTCAAGGGTACAGGTGCCCTAGGGTTTTCCTTGAGGAATCTTCTCATGAGGGGCAGCAGTTCTGTGATCATCCCTGCCCTTTCTTCTGTGCCTTCACTAGGTGGATATCCCTTCCTTTGGATTACACATTTGAGCCCTTCCTTTGTTTCCTTCCAGTCCACAATCTTCTCAACTTTGTAGACTTCCTCATCTTCTTCTGTTTCTATGGGAGGTGGTTGCACTTGGTTTCTGTTGAATTCCTTGTCTTCCTTGTGTTTCTATAGCTGATCAAGGTGGAAAACATGATGTTTTTTGATTAACTTGGGGAGTTCAATCTTGTATGCATGGGAGGAAATTGCTCTTGTGACTTTGAAAGGGCCTAATTTCTTGTCATCAAGCTGCTTCATTGGTTATTATTCATGGAATTGCATTGCAGCTGTTGCCTCTCTTCTTGCTTCCACCATTTGTCCCTGTAGGTTCCTAGCCAAATGGTTCTGAATCTCAGCATCTACTACATTCCATGCAAGATGAAACCTGCAGTTCATTTTAAAGGGAGTCTTGCCTGTAGTCCTGTTGATGTGGTTGTTGTAGCAGAACTCTGCAATTGATAGGCATTGTGCCCAGTTGCCCTGTCTGTAGTTGATGCAAGCTCTCAAGAATCCTTCAAGACACTGGTTCCCTCATTCTGATTGACCATCAATTTCAGGGTGGAAGGCTGTACTAAAGGAGGGATTGATTCCAAGTTTTTCACAAAGGGAACACAGAAAATGGCTGTTGAAAGTGGTACCCCTGTTGGAGATAGTTTGCTTGGGTAAACCATGCAGCTTCTGGACATTTGATATGAAAAGATCTGCCATGCCTTCTACTGTTGTTACTTCCTTGCAAGTGATGAAATGCACCATTTTGCTGTGTCAATCCACTACTACCAAGATACTGTCCCATCCAGGTGATTTGGGTAGCTTGACTATGAAGTCATAACTGATGTCTTCCCCAGGAATAGTCACTATAGGTAGTGGCTTTGCTGGTACCAAATGTGTATGTCCCTTGCTTCTTTGGCATGTTTTGCAGGAGTCCATGTATCTGTTAACAGTTGCCTTGATTCCTGGCCAATAGTATCACCTTGAGAGAAGCTCTAGGGTTCTTGCCTGCCATTGATGACCTGCAGTTGGTGAATCATGGTGTTGCTGCAGTAATTCCAGATGTAGATCTTGTCTTCTGGAACATAGATTGCACCTTCATACCATAGGAGTCCTTCCATCATCTCATAATCCTAAACTGCTTATTGACACAAGGAGGCAGGTTTTCTCAGTTTTTGACAGCTAGGGTGAGTGTGCTAAGTGATTTGTCCTCTTCCAGGGCCTCTGTGATTTCTGTTACAATGTCTCTCCCTAATTCTGCTGCAAATCCTCTGAATCTCTCATGGTGTATCATAATCTGTTCTGCATTTGGTACATCTTAATGTTCTGATTGTCTAGACAACATATCTGGCTTGCTAGCAAGTTTCCCTGGCTGGTAGTGTACCTCAAAGTTAAAGGATGCAAGTTCTGGATGCCATCAGTTGTGTTGTTGGCTGTAAGTTTTTGCTGCTTGCCAGTAAGTTAAATTCCTACAGTCCAAAGAAACTGTAACTGGGTCCCTCCATCAAAGGAACACCCATAGAAGATGGATCTATTCCTGAAGCCTCAGCCCATGCACAAAGCATCCAGGACAACCTAGAGGAAGCAAAAGCTAGTCTAATCTGAGCAAGCAACAGGATAAAGAACATACAGATCGGAAACAACACAAGGACCCCATCCAGATTGGCAACAGAGTTTGGCTCAGCCACAATCACCTTGCAACCAACCTACCTTCCCTGAAACTTTCCCACAAGCTGCTAGGGCCCTTCACAGTTCTAGAAGAAGTCAGAAGAAATGCATACAAGATTGAACTTCCCCACTCCAAGACCATACCCCCTGTAATGAGAGTCTCTTGCCTAGCAAAGTACCAGGAGGACAAAATAGAAGGTTGACAAACAGAACCACCACCTCCCATGGAAACCCCAGATGGTGAAGAAGAGTATGTAGTGGCACAGATTCAAAGTTCCAAGATCAAGAACAGAACCCTGGAGTATTCTGTCAAATGGAGAGGATATACTTTGGAACAGGATTCCTGGGAGCCAGTGGGAAATCTGGGGAATGCATCAGAACTCATTACTGAGTTCCACAAAGAACATCCAGATGCTATCAAAGAAGTTCCCATGGTTACCCAGAAGTGGTCATGACAAGACAACAGAGGATTCAGCTGCCAACAAAAAAGAATGGCCTATCTGGCTCTCCCAACACATGAAAGAGGCTGCAGGAATCCAAGTCCCCCAACAAAAAACCTTTACTCCAATCACTGCAGCCAAAGTTAGCCCTACTCTTTCTACTGCACCATCCCTTCCTTCACCAATACCACTGTCCACATCTATAACAACACCTTGACCTGCTTTGCCTCTTTCAAGAGGTCCTTACTCTGTGCCAACCTTGACGAGGGCCTTTACAACCACAAAGGACTCCCCCAGCCTTTCTACTTCATCATCTCCCAGTGCTTCCATTGCTTCCATTTTTCCTGCCCCTTCTATGGGACCCCCCTTGTCCACTGGTGCAACTGGATTGCACACAACATGGGCAACATCCACAACCAGCTTGAAATTGTTAAGGCCTACCACAAGGCTAGGGCTGGGGCAGTAACTAAGTATATTGGCCTTACAGAGGATCCTGAGCAACAACCTACAGTCATAGACCTCATGGACAAGGAGGAGGACCATGGGGTATGGAAGGGTACAGGGTCAGAGGAAGACCCTTTTGTGTTTAATAATGAAGAGCAGTTTGTGTTTGTGGAAAAGGCTTAGAAGGGGGGGTAGTGTCACCACCTCAACTGTATCTCCTTGTTCTGCCTTTTGTTTAGTCCCTTTCTGCTTGCCTTCTTCATATATGCACCTTTTATGTAAGCCACAACTGCAGGACATGCCTGCCTGGCCTGTCCCCTTACCTCCTTGGTCTCCATGAACTTACTGTTTCTCCTTTGTTCTTGTCTTGCTTCTCTCAGACTCTTGCTTGCTCTCCTTTTATTACAACTCTCTATTGTACATAGCCACAGTAGATAGTATATATACCAGTGATACAGGTCTTGTCTCCACAAGACTTGTTCTCTTGTTGTTTTCCCCACCCATTCCAGTGTCTGCTTAGCTTAGGCCTAAGAGCCACTCAGTGACCTTCATTGTTGTCCCAACCACTGTCCTCATCCCCTGACTGACCCTTGGTGTCATCAGGTCTGACTAGGGTTGTGACATTATTGGCAGCAGCAGATAAGCACTTGCTCATGTGATTTTGTTTCCAAACTTTTTGTATGGCCTAGTGCTCCACAATCAATTTGGTTTGGATTGTGTGCTGTTGTTCTGCCAGTAGACTTTGGTCTGTTCAATTTCACAAGATGTTGGTTCCTGTTCCCCTTGGAGCACACCCATATCTGTCAGAATGTCCTGCAACTGTCCCATCATGTAAAGTTCCTGGCAGAAACCAGTTCATTCTCTGGACACTCCCCTGAGCCATGAAATGATGAAGTAAAAAAATTGCTTGCCACTCTCAGTGGTGGTGAGAGCTGGTAATGCAATTGGTGCAGGCATACATGAAGTCCTTTGCTTTGGCTCCTTGTTCTCCTTCAATCTCAGATGGTTTTGCTGCTCCTGATTTTCCCTTGGTCTAAGTTGCTGTTGATACCATACCCCCAATGGAGATTTTACTAGGTGGGGCTGTGGTTGACCCTGCAGGGATCACAAAATGCATTGTCAATATTCCCAATGTGGGTGCTACTTGACCTTGTGATCCACTGGACATTCCTAGTTGATGCAAGGATAGGGGTCCTGTTGTTGAAGATGTTGGTCCTATTGCTGTAGGTCCAGGCACAGAGGATGACAAGAGTCCTAGGTTTGACAATCCTTGACTAAAACAATGTCTAATTGTGGTGTAGGTGCCAAATCCTTGGTGTTCTACTTTGTGGAAAAGTTGGCATAATTTAGTCCCAATGATTTCCAGTTTTTGTGGGTGATGATCCCATTGTCATGATTGTGGTTTTCCCACTCTTCCAACCATCTGACTTGCTCAAACATCAACCCTATCTCCTGACCAATTCCTTCCATAGTACTCAATATGTTATTGGGCCAATCACCTTGGACTTCCCACCATGTCTTGCCCAGGTAATGATTGATGAGTGATGAGGGTGGGCTGGACCTTGCTTGGCAGTGGTTGTCCTCTATTTCTGGCTCTTGTTCTTGTTCTTGTTCTTGTTCTGGTCCTGGTTCCAGTTTTGGTTCTGGTTCTGAGGCTTCTATGATTTTATTGCCCTCATTGCTTTTGTGTTTTGTGGCAAGTGGTAAAAAAAATTTAAGGCTGGTACTGGTCTGTGCTGGTCAAGAGGCTTCATCTGTCCATTTTGATATTCAGGACACCAGCGAGCCTGATCAATAGTACAATTTCATAAGCCTAAATATGAGTGTGCTTCCTGGTGTGCTTCAACCAGAGACTTGGCTAGGAGTGTTGGAATAATGAAGTGCATCCCCAGATAGAGATGGAAATGTGGGGGAACCTAGTTGACAATAGGTTCAGGGCAACAATTATCACAACCTTTTCTATTCTCTTCTTGTTTTCCCTTGTGCTTGGCCTTGTTGTGCTTGCCTTCTCCATATATCCACTTTTTATGTAAGCCACAACTGAGGAATGTGCCTGCGTGCCCTGTTTCCTTGTCTCCTTGGTCTCCATAGACTTACCCAGGTTCCTTTGTTCTGTTCTCTCTTCTCTTTGACTCTTGCTTTCTCTTCTTTTTTGTCACTACTCTCTATTGTACACAGCCACAGTTGTTAGTATATACACCAGCATGTTGTGACCTGTCCCTCCCTCTGTCTCTGTTTGCGGACTTGTGCCTTGTACTGGCGCCTTAAGCTCCCTTTCTCTTTGTTGAGCGCTCTCCCTTGTTTAGTAAGGTGATGGATGATGTGTCACCATGAGTCATATGACTCATGCTGTTTTCTATTGGCTGGCCTGCGCAGCCCCCTTTATGACTTGGACTTTGACTCAGACGTGTGACTCATGTATTTACCATGACTCACCTGTTTTCTGAGTATATATACTGGCTTTCAAGCATGGTCATCCCCAGCTTGCTTTGCCTGGTCAACTCTCCCTGCAGTGTGATCAGAGGCACTTGGCTACTTAGCCTTTAGCGCAGCCACTTGGACTTAGGAGCTAGTGACTTGTACTGACAAGACTAGCGTTTGTCCACCTTAGTGTTGGAGTCTTAGAAGACATATCACATATTGTTCCCACATCTCAAAGGCCATTAGCAGTTGTCAACCATAGGCATTAGCAGGTTGCAACACAGCAACACAAGTCTTGCCTACACAAGACTTGCTCTCTTGTAGTATTCCCCTGTCAACTGCATTAATGCTTAGCTTAGGCCTAAGAGTCATCCATTGACCCTTGCTATCTTCAGGTCAGACTAGGGTTTTGATGATGGTCTAGATGGATCTTATAACAATAGAATGTATGAACAGTGCTACCTGCTTAGGTTGCCATATGTCTGTAAAAAGGGCTGGACCTAATTGGTGGTGATTAGCACAGATTGGCATTGATTAGATGGTTAGCTCAGAAGTCTTGTCCATGTAAATGGATGTACTAGGCCTACCCTAAAGAGCGCAAACATGTGATCATTTTTGCCCCTGTCTGCCCAAAAATTCACCTGTAACTCATCAGATACAAATATAATTGTAATTTTTATGTGTATAATACATAGATAACAAACAATACAACTCTCAATACTGTGTGTGCAGGCCATTGGTGTGTTTTACAGCTCCCGCCCAAGCATCCATCTGCCCCACATGCTTATCAATAACCTCCAGTGTGATGGACTCCCAAGCCTGCTGAACAGCATTCCAAAGTGCTTCAGGGTTCCTATGAGCCCCAGGGATCTGGAATATGCGTGATTTGAGGAGCCTCCAGACTGGCTCAATTGGATTCAGGTCCGGACAAGTGGGGGGATGCAGAAGTTGATGGATGCCCAATGATTCCCACACCCGTTTTGTTTCCAGTCCCTTATGACAAGGGGCTCCATCCTCCACAACAAGAATGTATTGCCCCTGTTCTCCCTTCAGCTCCTCCCAAAACCAAAAAATGGGCCCTGAGAGGACCTGGTTGGCATAACCTTCTGAGTTCAAGCCCCCACCCATTTGGCACCTGTGCTTGTTTGTGCAATATGGTGTGCGTTTGATGTGAACAATCAGACCCTTTTTGCCCAGTGCAATGGCCCCCCAAAGCATGATCAACTGGCGACCACTATGGAAATTTGTTGCCAAACATTTGGGCAGGTAGGCTTCATGTGGGAGCTGGGTAACCATCAGCTGTCCAGGGCGCTCTCCCATGTCAATGTGCATCTCATCTGTCCACATACCCCCTGCCCAATTGCAGCCACATCTGTGTTCAATGTAACTACAGGCACCTGCATCATTAGCAACTGCATTACAGGGGCATTGTATGATCAACTCACAGCATAGCTACACAAATGGAATGTGCCCCTCATAGCTGGTTCAATATGTGTTTATGAGACAAAAGCCAACTCTTAGTGTGGGAACTTACCTAGGGACCATGGCCAACAGACTCATTAGTTATGGCACACTTGATAACATAAGGGTGAGTTCATGGCAAGGAAGGTGATTGGACACTTACCCATTTATAAAGCCTGTGGATGATGCATGAAGTCAGAGCTCTGGCCTAGCTGGAGAAGAATTGAGGAGGGAGGAATGAAACTGTGATCCTGTGCTTGATAAGTTCAGTAACATGGCTTGTGTGGGTAGAAGCATTGGAGGACTGACAACACACCATGGTGCCCTGGCAGAACAAAGGAAAAACACAGTAAGTATCATGCCAACAGTGCAACTTTGATGCTTTGAGTCAACTCCACACCTTTGACAACAGTTCTCCCTGTAAACCACCCAAGGCCTTGGACTCATGCACAGGAGCCCAAGTTGTACTACTTGATCAAGTATTGTGAGTGTGTCCTGTGTCTCCTGTATTGTGACACTAGCACCATAAATGAGCCTCAATGGCATGTTTGTTGCTCTGAACTGTGCAGCAACTCCTGTAGGGTCAACTCAAGTATGTTCCCAGTACACAGACCAGCTTGATTGCTAACCAATTTTCCTTGTGATCATCCAATATCTCAGAGATATAGGTTCAGATCACAGAGCAGCTGGAACAGCTGGAACAGCTTTACCCCTTACCCAATGATTGCACCCACAGGTGGGGGCCATTTGGTGCAATCAAACCACCTGAACTAAAGTGTGGTACTTGTGTTGTGTTGCCAACCCCCAGGTTGTGATTCATTTGTTCCATCTCTTCATGTCCAACTCTTGCCTATGCACTTTTTCTATTGTTTTTTCATTTGTGTAGCTTTTGTATGCCATTTGGTAGTTACAGCAATTTAAAATCATATTTTGCAATGAATTAGGCAGTGACTGATCAAGGAAATTGAGACATGAGTAATTGGAAGATATTGGAACCCAGCTGGTTGGAGTAGTCAAATTACATTAGTCTCCATTTCTGAGAATGGGCCATGGCTAAATAGCTTGAATGAGCCAGCCAGGGTTCATTCAACCTCAATTAGGACCTGGTTGGACCCCAACAATTCAAATTAGCACAGATCAGCATGCCTAGATTGTGCAGTGCTAATTTGCTCTGACCTTTTTACTGACAATAGTTCAGTTATACCAGAGGATAGGGATTGGCTTGATTGCAAATGAAGTTGAGCTGCAATATGCCTTGACATGCACATGGTGCAGTGGAGAGATGGGGTACTTAGGTAATCAATGTAGAAGGGTGTTTGAGGCTTGACTTGGCTATGGTAACCCTAGCTCCAACAGCCACAAGGGCTGTATCCCCAACAAAGGCAAGGAAGACTTTCTCTACTGTCACCAACTTAGTCAGACTGTCACAACCTGCTCAGAGAAGGATTGTTTGAGACTAATGCATGGCTCCCAGGCCTGAAAATCACTGAGAGGCTCCAATACATGTTGGATAACCTCCTCAGGGCAAAGTAGAGTGGGTAAACAACAAGGTAAATTGTTCTTGGGATTCCAGGACAATTTCCCTTGCATCTTTTATAGCAAGCAGAAGAAAGGAAGCACTATCTACATGGGGAAAGCACAACAGTCCAGAAGGAGCATGAAAGGAACATCAGCACAGGAAGAGTGCAAAGCACATGGGGATCAATGTGCAGCCCTCTGGGAAAATCACAGACCAGAGATTACATGCTGGAAATCCATGTGTACAAAGGCTAAGCCAAGAGAAGCAATAACAACAGAGTAAACAACAAAACAAACTATGTGGCAGCCAACAAGCCCATGACAGGGGGACAACAACAAACACAACAACAAAGGCAGCACACAAGCAATGAAGCCGCAGCACACAGACCATTGTCAGGAGCAAGGCTTGTGACATTACCCCCCCCCTAAGATGGGCCATTGGCAGAGCCATTGGACCATTGCTGCTTGCCCCAGCCTACTTGGAAATTGCTGCCCCAATCAGAAGCAACTGGAGCCTCTGGAAACCATCCACAATTTGCCACAGGCTCCTCTGGAAGCAGTTTGGACTCTGGGTATTGGAGAAGGGGTGGATTGGGCACTGGGTCTTCTCTGAGCTTGAGATGATCAAAAGAAACATGCAATTCCTTGTTGTTTCCAATGTAGAAGTGGTCTATGTACTGGGATAAGGATACTTTGATCTCCAGGGGGCAGTGTTTGTAGCAATGCCAAACAATTACCTTGTGGAACTCACAGAAATTGCATGCAATAAAATGGTGCCAGCAATAGAGGGGACCACTGCACAAGGAAGTGGATTGTCACTACTGAGGTAGTACAAATAACCATAAGGCACATGGTAGAATAGGTTGAGACCCTTGTGCAAGCAGGCATGCTTGGTAGCAGGAGGAATGAGCACAAAGCACAGGTAGGGGATGCCTGAGTCCAGTTCACCCTTGAAGCCGCCTGGCATGTAATGGAGATATGTGCCCAGGCCCCCCCCACTGTTGTAGGGGGTGTTATTGTGGGGACAATGAATGGACAGGATAGAGAGCAGTGTTGTGGTGTTTAAAAAGTTGAGAGAGCTTGAGTGAGGCAAGGGACTCAAGAATGTGGGTTTTGGAGGTGTTAGACCTTTATTTGCTTGCAGCCTTTTTATCCTTGGGCAGGACATTTGGAACTGGGTCATCTGGCCGTGGGGCATCAGGGAAGTTGGCATAGAACTCCCACAATTGTCCTCCAAGTGCACAAGATCAGAAGCAGGCTCAAAAGTGTTGTCAAGCAGCCCATCACCTTGCCAACAAACCCTGTACTTCCAGATTCCATCTTCCAGCTTCCAATCAATCAATTTGTCAACCTTATAGACTTCCTCTCCGTCTTCTGTGATTACAGGGGGCAGTTGTTGGAAGGTTTGCTTGAAATCAGTGTCCTCCTTCACCTCAGACAGCAGAGCAACATGGAAAACATCATGAATCTTCATAGTGTCAGGCAGCTCCAAGCAATAAGCATGAGAGCCTATGTGTTCCAGCACATGGGAGGGGCCATATTGCTTGTGGTCTAGCTTCTTGTTGGGGTGCTGGGATATGATGTGCATGCCTTGCAACCCAAACTTTATCACCAACTGCAACTTCAGGCAAAGAAACTCTGTGATCTGCCACTTTGTAGTGTTCCTGAGTCCATTTCAACATGGCCTGGACCTCCTCAATCACAGCCTTGAGTTCTGCAGCCCTGTTATCAGCAACTGGTGTTCCAGTGGGTTCTATGTCATGAGCCAGCTCTCTCCATTAGACTCGCCTTGCACTTTGCCTGTCTGCTCTCTTGTTTGTTGTTCTGTTTATATGTTGTTTGTCCTTTCCTGCGCCACATTGCCACGTTCTTGTGGTTGTGCTGTTACATTGTGTAATGCAGCTGTGCTTTGTACAAGTCATGACTGCCTGTGCAGCATGACTCACTTGGACACTCCTGACTGGCTTGTATGTATGACTTGTGTGGCTTTGCCTTGTTTGACTTGGCCTCTTTCTGAATAGATATAGAGGACCAACAAGCCTGGTAAACCCAGCTTGTTTTGTCTTGTCAAACATTCCCTCTGAGTGACACTCTGAACCACCCCTACCCTTAAGAGTCTACAGCTGCTTAAGTGTGGTGCAACTCAAGAGGCGTCTTAGGTCTTAGTGCCATCCACTCTCCCTTGCGGCTTGTCTCATAGCCATCAAGAAGTAGCTTATGACATTACAAAACAAGCTTCACACCATGTCCACAAACGCCTCAACACCCATTGGACAGGGATTACAAGAAGACACGGTCTCAAGACCTGTGTCCACTACAAGCACACAAAGAGGTCCTAGTAGAGCCGCTAGACCATCCTCATCACTCAGCAAAGGTGCACTTGCACATGCACAAGCAGGGGGTCCAGCCCCATCCAGAGTACCTAGCCAAAGTACAGTACCAGGAACATTCCAACTGGAAGTATCATTAGTTGAAGAGCAGCCCCAGGAAGAGAATCAAGCACCCAGCAATGAAACTTATGTGCCAGAACCAGAAGTAATCACCTTCACGTCTGATGGAACAATGCCTTGTCAAGGATTTGGGTTTGGCTATTTTTCCCCCCAACCCAAGCTCCATGGAGGAGTCTCCCTAATCCCAATATGTCCTCCACCCACACCACAAGTCCCACGCATCTTGGGAACAATCACCAACATGGGTCCTATTCCCTTGTCTTTACCAGAAAGACTGTGACCACCAGTAATGCCAGCAGCAGGACCCTCCACTGACCCCTGACCTATTAGCAATAGTTCTTCTAGTACACAAAGGACTGCCATCCAGAGCTTGGACAAACTAGACAACCTTCTGATCAGACATCACAATGCTACTCTAAGAGTCATTGAAGGACTAAGAGTTGGTCTTACACAAAGAATCACTGGACTAGAGCAAGAAGCAAGAGAGCTAGCAAACAACCAAGAGGTCTTCAACAATACAATTAGGGGAATACAGCAGTCCCTTACAGCTATTCTCAATTCTTCCCGTAATGCCAAACACAACAGTTACCTCACAGGAAGAGAAGTAGACACTGTCCAAAACAAAGTCATGAACAGCCAAGGACTTGTAACAAATATACAACAAGACCTCAACACTACATGCCAAGAGCAGCTTCAATGGAACAAAGCAGTAACTCAAGGAATTGAGCAAGTTAGGGAAGGATTCACTACATTAAACAAATGAGTGGCAACTATGGAAAGATCTATTACAAATCTGAGGGAAGAAGTTGATGAGGCCTCATTACACGCGCCTAGCAAACAATCCACTCCAGAAGCCAAATCAATGAGAATCAATGACCTAAAGCAAAGACTCCAGCACCTGCTCAATTCCCAAGTTGGAAGCTCACCAAGACAACCTAAGGTCACTAGACCAGAAGCCTTCAATGGAAAGAAAGGAGAAGGAGCAGAAATGTTCATCACCCAGATGGAGAGTTACTTTGTTTGGCTTGGTGACCAATATAGTTCTGGACAAGAAAGAATTAGGCAAGCCCTGGCCAATTTCAAATCGGATAACCGCTCCACCACCTATTGGGCACAGGTACTGCTCCAATCTATGATCACTGGAGTACCAGATCCAAAACTGATGTTGTGGCAAACGTTCAAAGCGCACTTTATGGAACAATTCAGCAACCCTAACAAGAAAGCTAAAGCAGAGGCCAATATTCAAATATGCAACCAAGTTCCGCTTCCATATGGTTGATGTAAATTGGGGAGAAGAAGCCCTCATCAACCAATTCAAAGAAGGACTTAAACCAGAAATCAAGACGGAGTTAGCACAATTTGAACTTTCCCTTATCAATGAAGATGGTACCAAAAGGCATCTAAACCTAAATCAATGGATAACCCTAGCAATTTCCATTGATCAGAAACTGCAACAAATCAAGACCTCTACTGGAAAGAAAGCATCTCAATCAACCACTACTGGCCAGACCTCTACAAAACAGTTGCCAGACAAGGTATACAAGGCAAGGATGGTGTCAAACCAATGTCTGAAGTGCAGTCAAGAGGGACACCATTCCCTCAAATGCTTGTCCAAGGAATGGATAACAACCAAACCCAACGTAAAGGGAAGAGAAGCAACAATCATAGAAGAATTGGGAAAAGAAGGGGTCTCCCACTAACTGTGTGTGGAGAGACCAAAGAATCCACAATTGTTTACAGCTACATTACTGGAATCACAGACCCGACTGCTCCTCAAATCAACTCTGGAGCCTCCTGAAATTTTCTTGATATTGTTTGGGCCAGGAAGAACAACATTGCCTTGAGTGACCTCACTGTTCCTTGAAAGGTGATTGGAATACAAGGGAAGGAGCTGTCACACACAATCTGCTTCAAAGCACATATGGAAATCAGGGTTGAAGGAAAAACATTTAAAGAAGAATTCTTTGCCATGCCTACCAGTGACACAAACATCATCCTAGCACTTACCTGGCTAGAAACCGCAAACCCTAACATTGATTGGAAACAAAAAAGCATCTCTTGGAGAGATGAGGAAATACACGGGAGAGAAGGAACCTTGGATCTCATCCTGGAGGAATTAAAGGAGTTTGAAGACATTTTGAGTGAAGAAAAGTTCAAATGCATTCCAGATCACTGCCCTTATGATTGTGCTATTGATTTCAAGGAGGGTGCAGAACTCCCAAAACCAGCAAGACCAATACCATTGTCTCTGGCCAAATCCAATGCAATGAGAGAATACTTGATGAAGAACTTGCTGCAGGAAAAATCAGGCCTAGCAAGTCCCTGATAGTGTTGGCATGCTTTGTTGTCAGAAAACCGGGCCCACTTGGAGGACTACAATTGGTACAAGACCTATGACCCATTAACGCCATCACAAAGGACAACAGATTTGTTGTGCCCCATATGGAAAACCTGCTTGACAAAATAAAGGATGCAAAAATTTTCTCGAAAATCAACCTAAGGATGGGATTCAATAACATCCACATCAGGGAAGGGGACAAATAGGAGACTGCATTTAGAACAAAGGAAGGACTATTCAAATACATTGTCATGCCGTTTGGACTGAAAAATGCACTGGCCACATTTCAACAATATATGAATCACATCTTCCACAACAAGATTGATGTGTGCGTCATTGTCTATATTGACGACATCCTAGTCTTTTCAAAAACCCGGTCTCAACATGTTGTGGACCTACAAGAAGTACTCCAAATCCTAAAAGAGAACAACCTTTTTGCAAAGCTACCAAGATGCGAGTTTTTTGTCTCAGAACTCAATTACATGGGACTGAAGATCAGCAAGGAAGGCATATCCATGGACAAAGAAAAAATCAAAGCTATAAAAGAATGGAAGGAACCAAGAACAGTGAAGCAAGTGCAAGCATTCCTAGGTTTTGCAAATTTCTACAGGAGATTTGTACCCAATTTCTCCACAATTGCTAAACCTCTCACTGGATTGACACAAAAGGATCTTCCTTGGAAATGGGAAGTGTTGCAACCTGCTAATGCCTATGGTTGACGACTGCTAATGGCCTTTAAGATGTGAGAACAATATGTGATAAGTCCTCTAAGACTCTCTCACTAAGGCGGACAAACACTAGTTTTGTCAGTACAAGTCACTAGCTCCTAAGTCCAAGTGGCTGCGCTAAAGGCTAAGTAGCCAAGTGCCTCTGATCACACTGCAGGGAGAGTTGACCAGGCAAAGCAAGCTGGGGATGACCATGCTTGCAAGCCAGTATATATACTCAGAGAGCAGGTGAGTCATAGTACATACATGAGTCACCCGTCTGAGTCAAAGTCCAAGTCATAAAAGAGGCTGCGCAGGCCAGCCAATAGAAAACAGCATGAGTCATATGACTCATGGTGACACATCATCCATGCACCTCACTAAACAAGGGAGAGGGCTCTACAAGGAGAAGGGGCGCTTAAGGCACCAGTGCAAGCCATGAGACCACAAAGAAAGAAAGAAGGGAGAGACGGGTCACGACAGGAAGACAAAGAACAAAAGGCATTTGACAGTATCAAGGAAATGATTTGTAAAGATCCTGTACTTCAACACCCCAATCCAGAGAAACCATTTTTCCTTGAGACCAATGCTAGTGGAGTAGCAATGGGGGCAATACTGTCCCATAAGACAAGAGGATGGAAGGCTAAACCCAATCACATTCCTCTCCAAATCTTTCAACCTGGCTCAGATGAACTATGGTGTTCATGATAAGGAACTTATGGCTATCATTGAGGCACTTACGCATTGGGGAGTCCACCTGGAGGGAACTAAGGAAGAAATCACAGTATACATGGATCATAGGAACCTACAGTTCTGGAAGGATGCAAAAACGTTCAACAGGAGACACACTTGGTGGCACCAAATACTGGCGTCAAACAACTTTGTGATTGTGTACAGACCCGGAATACTTTCTCAAAAGCTGGATCTATTGTCAAGAAGGGCTGACCATGCAGAAATTCTGTCAGCAGAACAGATCATGATTGCCAACAAAAAATTCAAGGGCTTTGCAGGAGAATTAAAAAATGATCTCATTAACAATATCATCAAAGCACAACACAACAATCCAGGACTGCAAGGAGTGATGGAACTTTGCAAAAAAAGGAACTCTTTACCTAAGAATGTTCTTGCCAGCAAAAAGGACTATGAAGTACGCCAAGAACTACTGTGGTATAAGGGAAAGATTGTGGTAACAGAAGACAAGGATAGCCAACTAGCAATCATGCAACTACACCATGATTCACCAATTGCTGGGCATCAAGGGCACACCAGAACCCTAGAACTAGTGGCACAACATTACTACTGGCCAGGAATGAAGCAAAGTATTAACAAATATGTGGATTCCTGTGAACAATGCCAAAGAGCAAAGGGAACCAAGACGCAGGCCCCACTAAAACCCTTGCAACTAGCAAATGAACCATGGGAAGACATAGCCTACAATTTCATAGTCAAGCTTCCTAAGTCAAAAGGAATGGATAGCATCCTGGTTGTCATGGATAGATTCTCCAGGATGGCACATTTTGTACCATGTAAGGAGTCACACAAGGCAAGCAAGTTAGCAAAACTTTTCCTAGGCAATATCTGGAAACTCCACGGATTTCCCAGAAGCACTGTCTCCGACCAACGAAGCACCTTTAACAGCAAGCTCCTGAAGGCAATATACAAAAAGGTTGGGGTCTCACCCTTGTTTAGCACTGCCTACCACCCTCAAACTGATGGAATTACAGAACAAATAAACCAGTGGCTAGAAGCATGGTTACACACTTTCATCAATCATCACCAGGACAATTGGGTGGAACTACTGCCTATTGCCAAATTCTGTTACAACATGCACAAACACAGAGTTACAGAAAAGAGGCCTTTCAAGCTTGTTTACAGAAAGGAACCATTATGGAACGTGTCCAGTGTAGTAGCAGAAGTCCCGGAAGCAAACACAGTTACCATGAGATGGGAAGAAACAAGAAGGGAAGCTATTGCTGCCATGGAATTACACCAAGTTAAGGAAGGGGAAGTCAAGGAGGAATACAAGGAGGGAGACCTAGTATGGCTATACAGGCCTGACATCAAATCAAATAGACCTTCAAAAAAACTTGACAACAAGAAATTTGGACCCTTTCCAGTACAAAGGAAAATATCTTCTCACACTTACAAACTCAATCTACCTCCCACTATGAAGAAGTACCCCATTTTTCAAATCGACCTCCTAAGTTGGTACAAGGTAGACAAGGAATTCAATTGGAACCAACCACATCCTCCGCCGATTGTTACAGAAGAAGGAAACAAAGAATACAAAGTTGAGAAGATTGTTGATTGGAAAACAACAAAGGAAGGGGTGTTCTATAGGATCCAATGGAAGGGATGTGGAGAAGAAGATGATACAGAACCACAAGCAGAGGATGTAGGCCACCTAACTGATATAGTGCAGAAGTTTCTGAAGAAACACCCTGAAGCGCCAACACCCGCAAATTTCAAAGAAGGAATAAAAGGACAGGGGGCAAGAGAGGAGGAACCCATCTGCAGAACTTGCAACTACTCCCAAAGCCACCCATTGCTCTACTCTCTCAACCTTTTTTGTCCATTGCAATGCCTGCTGTTTCCCGTGCTACCATCACCAACAACCTTGTCTGCGTCCTTGATGGACCGGCGTTTGCTACAGCAAGAATCCTGGACACGGGGCTGCCCTCTATGTCTTCAAGAGGTTGCAGCAAAGCCCAGGCACAATGCAATTCTGGGCGTCGGACAACATCCTCCACTTAGACCTGGGGGAATTCCAGTGGGTCAGCAAGAAATGGCCAACAAGAATGCAACAAGCAAGGAAGGACATCTTTGTTTGCCAAGGATGCGCCGTGTTCCAAGTCTTGGAGGTTGTTCTCCTGTCCACCCATATGCTCGGAGTCATTGAGTGGGGGCAAGAAGGGGCATACTTGAGCAAATGGGTACCAGGTTATGATGGGAGACCGCCAATGCTCCGACCCAGGTGGAACAACACTTGGGACGCCAACTACAAAATGGACCTGAGCGACTGGAGGATGGAGAGGGGTAGCTACCAGAGGGAGAAGTTTGAGTGGCCGCCATACTGGTGGAGGAAGGAGGAGACCAACGTGTCGGCATGGAAGGAAGGAGATCCAGATGTCCAACAGTGGGATGAGGAGTTTGTGGAAGCCCAGAAGAGGTTGTTGGACTGGTCCAAGGTGGACTGGACAAAGGAGGAGACTTGGGAAGAATGGGAGAGGTTATTGGACAAACCTGGTAACACTGTGTTCAATCCCATTGACCTGACCTTGGAAGAGGACAAGGGACTTGAGGATTATATGCTGCATAAGGGGAAGGACTGCACAGTACAGTGAGTCCATTTGAGTGCCCCAAACGGCCTCTATAGGGGGGAGTAATGTTGTGAGCCAGCTCTCTCCATTAGACTCGCCTTGCACTTTGTCCGTCTGCTCTCTTGTTTGTTGTTCTGTTTATATGTTGTTTTTCCTTTCCTGTGCTGCATTGCCACATTCTTGTGGTTGTTCTGTTGCATTGTGTACTGCAGCTGTGCTTTGTACAAGTCATGACTGCCCGTGCAGCATGACTCACTTGGACACTCTGACTGGCTTGTATGTATGACTTGTGTGGCTTCACCTTGTTTGGCTTGGCCTCTTTCTCAAGATATATAGAGGACCAACAAGCCTGGTAACCCCAGCTTGCTTTGTCTCGTCATCCATACCTCTGAGTGACCCTTTGAACCACCCCTATCCTCAAGAGCCTACAGACACTTAAGTGTGTTGTGGTTCAAGAGGTGACTTAGGTCTTAGTGCCGTTCACTCTCCTTTGCAGCTTGTCTCATTAGCCATAAGAAGAAGCTCACAACATTACAAAACAAGCTTCACACCATGTCCACAAACACCTCAACACCCATTGAATGGGGATTTCAAGAAGACACGGTCTCAAGACCTGTGTCCACTACAAGCACACAAAGAGGTCCTAGTAGAGCCGCTAGACCATCCTCATCACTCAGCAAAAGCGCACTAGCACACACACAAGCAGGGGGTCCAGCCCCATCAAGAGTACCTAGCCAAAGTACAGTACCAGGAACATTCCAACCAGAAGTATCACTAGTCAAAGAATGTTCCCAGGAAGAAAATCAAGAACCTGGCAACAAAACTTATGTACTGGAACCAGAAGTAATCACCTTCATGTCTGATGGAACAACACCTTGTCAAGGATTGGGGTTTGGCTACTTTTCCCCCCAGCCCAAAGCCCATGGAGGAGTCTCCCTAATCCCAATACGTCCTCCACCCACACCACAAGTCCCACACATCTTGGGAACAATCACCAACATGGGTCCTATTCCTTTGTCTTTACTGGAAAGACCGCAACCACTGGTAACCCCAGCAGCAGGACCCTTTGCTGGCCCTCGACCTATTAGCAATAGTTCCTCTAGTACACAAAGAACTGCTATCCAGTGCTTAGACAAACTAGACAACCTCTTGATCAGACATCACAATGCAACTCTAAGAGTTATTGAAGGACTAAGAGTTGGTCTTACACAAAGAATCACTGGACTAGAGCAAGAAGCTAGAGTACTTGCAAACAACCAAGAAGTTTTCAACAATACAATTGGGGGAATACAACAGTCCCTTACAGCTATTCTTAATTCTGCCTGTAATGCCAAACATAACAGTTACCTCACAGGAAGAGAAGTAGACACTGTCCAAAACAAAGTCATGAACAGCCAAGGACTTGTAACAAATGTACAACAAGACCTTGAAACTACATGCCAAGGACAGCTTCAGTGGAACAAAGCAGTGACTCAAGGAATCAAGCAAGTTAGAGAAGGGTTCACAACGTTAAACAAACAAGTGGCAAACATGGAACAACCCATTACCAACCTGAGGGAAGAAGTCAACAAAGTCTCATTACACAGGCCTAGCAAACAATCTGCACCAGAGGCCAAGTCTATGAGAATTGACAACCTGGAGCAAAGACTCCAGTGCCTGCTCAACTCCCAAGTTGGAAGCTCACCAAGACAACCAAAGGTCACTGGACCAGAGGTCTTTGATGGAAAGAAAGGAGAAGGAGCAGAAATGTTCATCACCCAGATGGAGAGTTACTTTGTTCAACTTTGTGACCAATATAGTTCCGGACAAGAGAGGATCAGGGAAGCCCTGGCCAATTTCAAATCGGATAACCGCTCTGCCACCCATTGGGCACAGAGGTACTGCTCCAATCTATGAACACAGGAGTACTGGACCCAAACCTGATGTCGTGGGAAACATTCAAGGCACACTTTATGGAACAATTCAGTGACCCTAACACAAAGGCTAAAGCAGAAGCTGAAATCCAAAAATGCAAACAGGTCAACTTGGCAGCTAATTATGCAACAGAATTCCGCTTCCATATGGTTGATGTAAATTGGGGAGAGGAAGCCCCCACCAACCAATTCAAAGAAGGACTTAAACCAGAAATCAAGACAGAGTTAGCACAATTTGAACTTTCCCTTATCAATGAGGACAGGACTGAAAGGCGTCTAAACCTAAATCAATGGATAACCCTGGCAATTTCCATTGATCAAAAATTGCAGCAAATCCAGACCTCTACTGGAAAGAAAGCTTCTCAATCAACCACTACTGGCCAAACGTCCACAAAACGGTTGCCAGACAAGGTGTACAAAGCAAGGATGGTGTCAAACAGATGCCTGAAATGCAGTCAGGAGGGGCATCAATTGCTAAAATGCACATCCAAGGAATGGATAACAACCAAACCCAGCATGAAAGGGAGAGAGGGATTGATAGTAGAGGAAGAGTCAGAAAAAGAAGGGGTCTCCCACTCACTGTCTGTGGAGAGACCAAAGAACCAGCAATGTACTTTAGAGCAAACAAGGAATCCACAATTGTTTACACCTATGTTGCTGGAATCACAGACCCAATCGCAACCTTAATTGATTCTGGAGCCTCTCAAAATTTCATTGACATTGGATGGGCCAGAAAGCACAACATTCCCCTGATTGACCTACCAACTCCTTGAAGGGTTATAGGCATACAAGGAAAGGAGCTCCCACACACCATACAATTCAAAGCACAACTAGAAATCACGGTTGAAGGAAAAACATTCAAGGAAGAATTCTTTGCTATGCCTACTGGAGACACAAACATCATCCTAGGATTAGTGTGGCTAGAAACCACCAACCCTAATATCAATTGGAAACAAAAAAGCATCACCTGGAGAACTGAGGAATTACTTGGAAGAGAAGGGAGTCTTGATCTCATCCCAGAAGAATTCAAGGAATTTGAAGAAGTGTTTAGCAAAGAGAAATTCAAGTGCATCCCAGACCATCAACCATATGATTGTGCTATCAATTTCAAAGAAGGTGCTGAACATCCAAAAACCAGCAAGACCAATACCTTTGTCCCCCGCTGAATCCATTGCAATGAGGGAATACCTCAACAAGGAACCAGCCACTGGGAGAATCAGACCAAACAAGTCACCTATTGCTTCAGCAGGTTTTTTTGTCAAGAAACCCGGACCCCTGGGAGGACTAAGACTGGTACAAGACCTACGCCCTGTTAATGCTATAACAAAGGACGATTGCTTTCCCATGCCGCTCATGGAAGATCTTTTGGACAAAATAAAGGATGCAAAAATCTTCACAAAGATCAACCTCAGGATGGGTTTCAATAACATCCGCATCAGAGAAGGTGACAAATGGAAAACCACTTTCAGAACAAAGGAAGGGCTATTTGAATACATTGTCATGCGATTTGGACTAAAGAATGCACCTGCCACGTTCCAACAATATATGAATCACATTTTCCACAACCTTATCAACGTATGTGTTATCATCTACATCAATGACATCCTGGTCTTTTCAAAGAATTGTCTGCAACATGTAGTAGATGTGCAAAGGGTACTCCAGATCCTTAAGGAAAACCACCTCTTTGCAAAACTACTTAAGTGCAAATTCTTTGTCATGGAGCTAATTTATACAGGACTACAAATCAGCAAGGAAGGAATTTCTATGGACAAAGAAAAGATCAAAGCAATAAAGGAATGGAAGGAACCAAAAACTGTAAAACAAGTCCAAGCGTTTTTAGGATTTGCAAATTTCTACCAAAGATTTGTCCCTGGTTTTTCCACTATTGCCAAACCCCTCACTAGTCTAACGCAAAAGGATCTGCCATGGAAATGGGAACACAAGGAACAGAAGGCATTTGACAAACTCAAAGACATGATTTGCAAGGACCTGGTACTGCGGCACCCCAACCCTGAAAGACCTTTCTTTCTCAAAACAGACACTAGCGGAGTAGCAATGGGAGCAATACTCTCTCAGAGGCAAGAAGATGGGAGGTTACATCCTGTTGCCTTCCTTTCTAAATCCTTCAACCAAGCACAAATGAACTACAATGTTCATGACAAGGAACTTATGGCAATCATCAAAGCACTCACACATTGGAGGCTTTACCTGGAAGGGACAAAGGAGGAAAGCACAATATACACAGACCACAGAAACCTCCAGTTCTGGAAAGACACAAAAATGTTCAATCAGAGACACGCATGCTGGCACCAAATACTTGCTTCTTACAACTTTCTGGTTGTATACCAACCAGGAATCCTCTCACAAAAACCAGACCTACTATCTAGAAGGGCCAACCATGCCAAAATTCTGTCAGCAGAACAAGTCATGATTGCCAACAAGAAATTCCAAGGTTTTGCAGGAGGATTCAAGGAAGACATCATTAGTGATATTATGGAAGTGTAACAAGAAGATCCAGGTCTACATGGAGTAATGGAACTCTGCAAAAAGAAAGAATTGCTACCTAGGAGCATTCTGTCCAGTGTAAAGGATTACAAACTATGCAAAGGGCTACTGTGGTACAAAGGAAAGATTGTAGTGCCGGAAGACAAGGATTGCCATTTAACAGTATTGAGGCTGCATCATGACTCACCAATTGCCAGTCAGCAAGGACATGCAAGAACCCTGGAACTCGTTTTGAGGCACTACTACTGGCTGGGAATGAAGCATAGTGTCAACAAATACATAGATTCTTGCAAACAGTGTCAAAGGGCAAAGGGTACAAAAACGCAAGCCCCTTTGAAACCATTACAGATTGAAAATGAACCATGGGAGGACATAGCATACAACTTCATAGTAAAACTTCCTAAATCAAAAGAAATGGACAGCATTCTTGTTGTGGTGGACAGATTCTCCAGAATGGCACATTTCATACCATGCAGAGAGTTGCACAAGGCAAACAAACTAGCAGAGCTATTCCTGTGCAACATCTGGACACTTCATGGATTTCCCAAAAGCACTGTATTGGACCGCGGAAGCACTTTTAACAGCAAACTGCTGAAAGCAATTTATGAGAAAATTGGGGTCTCACCTGCTTTTAGTACTGTGTACCACCCTCAAACTGACGGAATTTTGGAACAAGTTAGCCAATGGCTAGAAGCATGGCTGTGCACCTTCATCAATCACCATCAGGACAATTGGGTGGAGTTACTACCTATTGCCAAATTCTGTTACAACATGCACAAGCACAGAGTAACAGGAAGGAGCCCGTTTGAGCTTGTCTATGGAAAGGAACCATTATGGAATGTATCCAGTGAAGTGACAGAAGTTCCCAAAGCAAACACAGCAGCAACAAGATGGGAAGAAGCTAGGAAGGAGGCTATCACTGCTATGGAACTACACTGGATAAAGGAAGGAAATGTCAAGGAGGAGTACAAGGAAGGAGATCTTGTATGGTTATTCAGACCAGACATCAAATCAAACAGACCGTCCAAAAAACTGGATAACAAGAAGTTTGGCCCCTTCCCAGTGAAGAAGAAAATTTCCTCCCATGCATACAAACTCAAACTTCTGCCAACAATGAAAAAATACCCCATATTTCATATTGATCTTCTGAGCCAGTACAAGACAAACAAGGAATTCAATTGGAACCAACCACGGCCCCCGCTGGTTGTGACAGAAGAAGGAAGCAAAGGATATGAAGTAGAGAAGATTGTTGATTGGAAAATGACAAAGGAGGGATTATTCTATAGGATATGATGGAATGGGTATGGGGAGGAAGATGACACGGAACAACAGGCTGAGGACGTTGGGCACCTTTACAAGATAGTACATGAGTTCCTGAGACAACACCCTGAAGCACCAGCACCTGCAAACTTCAAAGGAAAGATAAAAGGGCAAAAGGCTGAGGACTGGGAACCCATCTGCAAAACTTGCAACTACTCCAAGTCACACTTTTCACTCTATGCTTTCAATCTTTCTTGCTCTTCACAATGCCCGCTGTCTCCCCCTCCACCATCACCAACAGCCTCATCCATGTCCTTGATGGACTGGCGTTTGCCACGGCTAGGATCCTTGACAGCGGAGTGGCGCTCTACGTCTTCAAGAGGTCCCAACAAGGCATGGGCCAGATGCAGTTCCAAGCCTCCTACAATACTCTCCACTCAGACCTGGGGAAGTTCCAATGGGTTGGAAAGAAATGGCCAACAAGAATGCAACTGGTGAGGAAGGACATCTTTGTGTGCCAAGGATGTGCAGTGTTCCAGGTCTTGGAGGTGGTCTGTTGTGAGCCAGCTCTCTCCAATTAGACTTGTCTTGTGTCTGTTGTTCTGTTTGTGTGTTGTTTGTCCTTTCCTGTGCTGCATTGCCACATTCTTGTGGTTGTTCTGTTACATTGTGTAACACGGCTGTGCTTTGCATGAGTCATGACTGCCCCACGCAGCATGACTCACTTGGACACTCCTGACTGGCTTGTATGTATGACTTGTGTGGCTGCGCCTTGTATGACTTGGTTGCTCTCTGAATATATATAGAGGACCAACAAGCCTGGTAAACCCAGCTTGTTTTGTCTCATCAAACATCCCCTCTGAGTGACACTTTGAACCACCCCTACCCTCAAGAGCCTACAGCCACTTAAGTGTGGTGTGATTCAAGAGGTCTCTTAGGTCTTAGTGCCATCCACTCCCATTGCAGCTTGTCTCATAGCCACAAGAAGAAGCTCACAACATGGTCCTCCTGTCCCCCCCTATGCTTGGAGTCATTGAGTGGGGGCAAGAAGGGGCATACTCAAACAAATGGGTACCAGGAAGTGAGGGGAGACCACCAATGCTCCGACCTAGATGGAATGATGCTTGGGACGCCAACTACAAAAAGGACCTGAGTGACTGGAGGATGGAAAGGGGTAGATACCAAAGGGAGAAGTTTGAATGGATGCTGTATTGGTGGAGGAAGGAGGAGACAGACATGTCAGCATGGAAGGAGGTCAAGCTGGATGCACAACAATGGGACAAGGAATTTGTGGAGACCCAGAAGAGGGTGATGGACTGGAGCAAGGTGGATTGGACAAGGGAGGAGACATGGGAGGAATGGGAGAAGTTCTTGGACAAACCAGGTAACACTGTGTTCAATCCCATTGACCTGACACTGGAGGAGGATGAGGGGCTGGATGTCATGAGCTGACTAAGCTCAGACATTTTATTCTGATTTTATATCTTTTTTTCAAACACTTTCCTTTTTTGGTACAAATGTCTTCTGGCGCCTAACTTGTGTCATGTGACATATTTGTCTTTTCATTTGATATTGGTGTTGCTTCTGGAACTTCCAGAATGTCAAGTCATACCTCTTATCTTGCTTATCATTGGTTGTACTCAGCTTTCTCACACTGATAGATGATGACGTGGCACTGATCCCTCATGTATATAAACCCAGAGGTCAAGCCAGTTAACAACAAGGCTTGACCTCCTCTCCACTAGGACTTGTCCAATCAAATCCTCTTAACTACCACTATTCCTTGGGTTCCAAGACTTGTCTAAGTCAAACCCCTTAACCTTTAGATACCTAATTAATCCAAGTTGGGACACTGGAGGAGTATGTACTTTGGAAGGGCAAGGAGTGCACAACGCAGTAAGCCCGTTTGAGTCCCCCAAATGGACTCCTAAGGGGGAGTAATGTTGTTAGCCAGCTCACTCTGTTGGACTTGCCTTGCATCTTGCCTGTCTGTTCTCTTGCTTGTTGTTTTTGTTTGCATTACGTTTGTTCTTTCCTGTGCCATGTTGCCACCTCCTTGTGGATTTTTCTGTTACTTTGTGTAATGCGGCTGTGCTTTGTATGAGTCATGACTGCCTGCGCAGCATGACTCACACAGACACTCCTGATTGGCTTGTATGTATGACTCATGTGACTGCGCCTTGTATGACTTGGCCTCTTTCTCAAGATATATAGAGGACCAACAAGCCTGGTAACCCCAGCTTGTTTTTTCTTGTCATCCATACCTCTGAGTGACCCTTTGAACCACCCCTATCCTCAAGAGCCTACAGACACTTAAGTGTGTTGTGGTTCAGGAGGCAACTTAGGTCTTAGTGCCGTTCACTCTCCTTTGCAGCTTGTCTGATTAGCCACAATAAGAAGCTCATGACACTTCTCAAGGCTGGGGATCTTGGATTTGGGGATAGAAGCTCCAGGGGTCTGGCTTAGTCCTTGGATCAAAGTGCTCAAAGGAGCAGTTAAAGAGTGTCCCAAAGCCTCTCCCATCATCTCCATGGCCTCATGCTTTTCCTGGGCTGCTGGAGAGCATCTCATGGCTGGGCAACATGGCTGGTGTCTCCCCATAGGAGCCAAGGAGCAGATTGATTGATTGTTGTCCTCCAGAGCCTTGTTCTTTCCTGTTCCCTGTCCAATATGAATGGCAGTGGGTTCAGGGTTGCTTTGGGTGTTCACAAAGCAAATGCTGGAGGAAGAGGGGAATGCAGATGCTTGCAAAGGCACAGGGGATTCACTTTTGATAGTAGGGCAATGAGGGATACTTCCTGAGGGATCTTCTGACCCAAAATGCATGTGGACTTGGTAATCATGCATAGTGGAACTCCCAATTTCCTGAGCAGGCCCTGGGGTGTCCTCTACTTAGATGTAGCAGATCCCTCCCGTCCTGGGGGATGTTGCTGGCTTGGGGGCTTCTGTATTGATTGCCTGTTTGACAGCCCTGTCAACCTCCTGTTCTGTGTGTGCTTTGAGGGTGTCTTCCAGTTCCTTGATGCATTTCAGGAGTGTTTGTGTGCAATTTTCCATCATTTGGGAGATTTTGATGGGTTCTTTGATTGATTGGTCTTAAATTGTGCTGTACATGGGCTCTAGTTTTCTCTGATTGTTGTCCATGAACAGGTGCATGCCTCCTGAGGTACTTTTGCTTTCTGGGTGCTGAGAGCATGTTATGCCTGGTCCAGGAGAGTTCTCCCTTGTTCCTGAGGTGGAAATCAATTCACCTGTGGCTGATTTGTGCTCCATAGAGGCGCCTGAAGAAGATAATGCATTTGGCAAAGATGGGGTTGAGAATGGGGATAACTTGGCTGCTGAGGATGGGCCTAGGAATGTGCCTGTTGATGGCTTGGATGATGTGCAGCTGATGAGAGTGATAGAAAGCCAGTTTGGGACAATATGGGATAGCTACAGCCAAGTAAGAATGATTTACAATGTCACAACCTGCTCAGAGAAGGGTTGTTTGAGACTAATGAGCAGCCTCTTAGGCCTGAAAATCACTCAGAGGCTCCAATACATGTTGGATAACCTCCTCAGGGCAAAGTAGAGTGGGTAAACAACAAGGTAAATTGTTCTTGGGATTCCAAGACAATTTCCCTTGCATCTTTTATAGCAAGCAGAAGAAAGGAAGTGCTATCTGCATGGGGAAAGCACAACAGTCCAACAGGAGCATTGTTGTGAGCCAGCTCACTCCATTGGACTCGCCTGTTGTCTTGCCTGCCTATCTCCTTCTTTGTGTTATGTTCCCGTTTGCTGCGTTGCCACCTTCTTGTGGTTATTCTGTTACATTGTGTAACATGGCTGTGCTTTGTACGAGTCATGTCTGTTCATACAGCATGACTCACATGGACACTCCTGACTGGCTGTTATGTATGACTTGTGTGGCTGCGCCTTGTATGACTCAGCCACTTTCTGAATATATAAAGAGGACCAACAAGCCTGGTAACCCCAGCTTGTTTTGTCTTGTCAAACATCCCCTTTGAGTGACACTTAGAACCACCCCTACCCTTTAGAGCCTACAGACACTTAAGTGTGTTGTGTTTCAAGAGGTCACTTAGGTCTTAGTGCCGTCCACTCTCCCTTGTGGCTTTTCTCACAGCCACCAAGAAGTAGCTTACAACATTACAAAACAAGCTTAACAACTATGTCCATTCAGGAGGATGTGGGGTCACGCCTCACAACACCATTATCAACAAGGAGAGGACCAAGTAGGGTGTTGAGACCTACAAGTTCCCTTAACAAACATGATATTGCACAAGCTCAGGCTGGAGGACCAGCAAGGTCCCGCCCACAAAGCCAAGCTTCTATGCTGGGAACATTCAACACGGAGAATGTTTCAGCCGTTCAGGAAGAACCTACCATAGTTGCTAGGGAACCAGGAGATATTACCCACAACCCCACACCAGTCACAATTTGGATCCCAATCTCAAATGCAAGCCCAGGCCCATCATGTCCACTATGGCCTATGGGGGCCAGAAGACAGTTTTTTTCCCCCCAACCTGAAGCTCACGGGGGCGTATCCCTTGTTCCTATCAGGCCGCCACCAACACCGCACATTCCCCTTACTGCTCAAGTACCACAGATTGGTGGAACCATCACCAATGCTGGCCCAATCCCAATAAGTTCTCAGGCCGTGACTCCAATTAACCCAGTGCTGCCATACATACCACAGGGGTATTCCCAGCAACCGACAGCAACGGGAGGACAAGACCCCCCAAGGATTGCCAGTTCAAGTTCTAGCTCCAGCAGAAGAACCGTGATTAGCAACCTTGACAACCTCAACGATCTTCACCTTGGAAGACACAATGCATTACTAAGGATTATTGATGGAATGAGGATAACAATTGACAGAAGACTCAACGGATTAGAACAATCCACGCAAGTGTTGGCTAACAACCAACAAATCTTCAACAATTCCCTCAACAACCTACAAGGAACCCTGACAGATATCCTTACCGCCGCACGAAACAGTGAACACAACAGCTTCCTGGTTGGGCAAGACGTAATCCGCTTGAGAAACAAAGTCACAAACACACAAGGACTAGTGAACAATGTACAGGAAGATCTTAACACCACGAGACAGGCACAATTAGCCTGGAACAAAGCAGTCACCCAAGGACTAGAAGGACTAAGGGGAGACAGAAGGACCGCTATCAATGCAATCAATAACATGCGCAAACAGATGGACAAAGCATCCCTACATGCCGTATCACCCCCCCACCCTGAAGCAGAATCTACCAGACTCGACGAATTAGAACAAAGGATATGTCAGCTTTCTGAAAACCCCAACAACAGAAGGGAAGCCAGACGTCCAAAAGTAACTAGACCAGAGGCTTTTGATGGGAAGAAGGGAGAAGGAGCAGAAATGTTCATCACCCAAATGGAAAGCTACTTTGTCAGGTTGGGCAACCAATACAGCTTGGGACAAGAACAGATTAGAGAAGCGCTAGCCAATTTCAAATTGGATAACAGAGCCACCACACATTGGGCACAGGTGCTGCTCCAATCCTTGAACAATGGAGTACCTGACCCAAACCTCACGTCATGGGAAACATTCAAGTCGCACTTCATGGAACAATTTAGCGACCCTAACAAAAAGGCCAAGGCGGAAGCTGACATCCGTAAAAGCAAACAAGTCAACTCAGTAGCAAATTATGCAATGGAATTCCGCTTTCACATGATTGACATCAACTGGGGAGAGGAAGCTCTTATCAATCAATTCAAGGAGGGACTCAAGCCAGAAATCAAAACAGAACTAGCATGATTTGAGCTATCCCTTATCAACAAAGACGGAACCGAAAGACACCTTAACCTTAATCAATGGATCACTCTTGCGATCTCCATTGACCAAAAACTGCAACAGATCAAGGCATCCACCGGAAAGAAAACACCCCAAACAACCACTACTGGGCAAGCCTCTACAAAGCGGCTTCCAGACAAAGTATACAAGGCTAGAATAGCATCAAACCAATGTCTGAAATGCGGTCAAGAAGGCCACCAATTGCTCAAATGCCCATCCAAGGAGTGGATAACAACCAAACCCAGTATAAAGGGAAGAGAAGCTACGATCATAGAAGATTCAGGAAAAGAAGGGGTCTCCCTCTAACTGTGTGTGGAGAGACCAAGGAACCAGTAATGGAAACAATGCACCTTAGAGCAACCGGCAAATCAATGATTGTTTACACCAACATTACTGGAATCACAGAACCTGTCGCCACCCTCATCGATTCAGGTGCCTCAAAAAACTTCATCAACATCACATGGGCTTGAAGAAACAATATTATACTAAAAGAACTCCCAACACCATGAAGGAGAAAATCGAATGGGAGCCTTACTGGTGGAGGAAGGAGGAAACCAATGTGTCGGCATGGAAGGAGGCAGAGCCTGACGTGCGACAATGGGATGAGGAGTTTGTGGAGGCCCAGAAGCGGGTTTTGGACTGGGCCAAGGCGGACTGGTCAAAGGAGGAGACTTGGGAAGAATGGGAAAAATTCTTGGACAAGCCAGGGAATACCGTCTTCAATCCCATTGACCTGACCTTGGAAGACAAAGAAGGGTTGGAAGAATATATGCTGCAGAAGGGAAAGGACTGTGCAGTGCAGTAAGCCCGTTCAGGTCCCCAGAACAGACTTTTAAGGGGGAGTAATGTCGTGAGCCAGCTCACTCCATTGGACTCGCCTGTTGTCTCACCCACCTATCTCCTTCTTTGCGTTATGTTCCTGTTTGCTGCGTTGCCACCTTCTTGTGGTTATTCTGTTACATTGTGTAATGCGGCTGTGCTTTGTACAAGTCATGTCTGTTCATACAGCATGACTCACATGGACACTCCTGACTGGCTGTTATGTATGACTTGTGTGGCTGCGCCTTGTATGACTCAGCCACTTTCTGAATATATAAAGAGGACCAACAAGCCTGGTAACCCCAGCTTGTTTTGTCTTGTCAAACATCCCCTTTGAGTGACACTTAGAACCACCCCTACCCTTTAGAGCCTACAGACACTTAAGTGTGTTGCGGTTCAAGAGGTCACTTAGGTCTTAGTGCCGTCCACTCTCCCTTGCAGCTTTTCTCACAGCCACCAAGAAGTAGCTTACGACAAGCATGAAATGAACATCAGAAAAAGAAGAGTGCAAAGCACATGGGGATCAATGCGCAGCGCTCCAGAAAAATCACAGACCAGAGATTACATGCCAGTAATCCACATGTACAAAGGCTGAGCTGAGAGAAGCAACAACAAAGGAGTAAACAACAAAACAAACTTTGTGGCAGCCAACAAGCACACAACAGGGGGAAAACAACAAACACAACAACAAAGGCAGCACACAAGCAATGAAGCTGCAGCACACAGACCATTGTCAGGAGCAAGGCTTGTGACACAGACCATGTTTTCCTGGGGAAGACCCAACTGGTAGTGAGGACAGTGGTTGAGACAATGGTCAGGGTAATGAGTGGCTCCTAGGCCAGACATAAGCAGATCATGCAAGTAGTAGTGGAAAACAAAAAGAGAATAAATCTTGCTGGGGCAAGGCTTGTACACCAGGTATATATACAGTGTCTGACATGGTCTCTCACAGAGAACAGGAGTTTGGAGTACAAGTCCAATATCTTTGCATGTACTCTTCTGAGGGGGTAATTATTTATTTTTTCAAATTAAGTAAGTGCAAAGATGTTGGGCATTTACTCCAGCCTCCTATTCTCTGTGAGAGGCCATGTGTACAGCATGCATGGGAAGACTCTGGAAGGTGAGGGAACAAGCTAGAAGAAACAAGAAAAGGGGAAACAACAGCAGTGCAGAAGTCAATGGAGGCCAAGGGCATATGTGGAGGCCAGAGAGGGAGGCATGTCCCATGGTCATGGCTTGCATAAAAGGCACATACAAGGAGTAGCCAAGCACCAAGAGACCAAGGACAAGGCAAAGCAACAGGAAACACATATATGCAGATGGGGTTGTGACAACAGAGGCTATTAGCACTCCAGAGATTATCATTTTTTGTAAATGCAATCACTTCTTTTAATTGTTCTAATATTCCTCACAATTGTGGAAATCCTGAATACACCTGTGTGTGTAATTGCAGGCATGGCATCTCATCTCATAACTACCAGCATTTCTGAAATGATTAGTTTCCAAGGTTCACAACAAGATTGAAGACAGTCAATTCAACAGCTTAGGATAGCACGTAGTTACAGTCCTGCATAGCATTACCGGACCTCACTTTCTTGGCTGTAGCTTAAGCAAACGAGCGAGCTTGTTCTCCGTCTCCCTGGAATCTCTATCGCGGCTTTGCTTTGGTGTGCCGCCCGACTGAGTTGCCTGTACTTCCTCCGCCGGTACTTCGACAATCGGAAAATCCACAGCAGTGTCCAACACCCTTTGGTGCAGAGGAGGAGGCTTATCTCGGTCTACACAACACGTCAGTGCATGTGGTTACCATTTATTACTAACAATTACCATTCAATTCCTCGGACAGGAACCGAAGTAACAAAACCGATGAAGGGGCCAGTTGAAGTTCTAACAATGTCTTGTCCCGAACTGTGGCATCTGATACCTTCAACTCGCGCGCTGGTGGCTGGTCTATGGATCATGGGCATGAGGTACGAATAGAGAAACTGAGGACATGAAACGAGGTACACACATAGAACAAACTTCATTGGCTTGGTTTCGTCGTTCAAGCAGTCTCGAACAAATGCATAGATCGACTTTATTTTGTTGGTCGATGGAAATGTCTTTTCGAGTTGCATCTGGTTATGGAACCGGATCCGTACTGTACACTAGCGCCGATTCGGGTCATCAATCGCCGCAATAATGCGTTTGACCACTGACCTGTGGCCATTTTTTATACTTTTCTTTCTTTTGTCTATCTCGTATCTCTTGAGTCAAAAGTGGGGCATTTCTAAGGCTCTCGGCTTTCCGAACTTGGGACTGGTATGCCGCCACCACCTCCGCGGCCGTGGGCTCCAAGTCATATGTTGTTGTAGCTACAGGCGGGCACTGAGTGAATCTTTACTCCAAAGACGCCCGAGAGAGCCTACATGCAGGGCGAGTGTCCGTTGGAGGATTCCACAATGTGAAAGGAGCGTGCGCTGTTGCCGGATCGATCACGTGGCTTGTCGCCGAGGTTGGTGTCGAAGGACCAGCATCGCTTGGAGCATTGGTCGGGTTGGTGGAGGTTTCGTCTGCCATCAGGTTGTTCAATGTGGTCGCGTTCTTGACAAGCAGTTCAGGGAACCTTCCAGCGCTTACGCTTACCGATCATAGAGTCTCTGCGGGTTCCGGACTCGTATCACGTGAAAAACAGCTGTCTGAATTTGCCTTCGTTTCACCCTTGCTATGAGTTAAGGACCGACAACGGTTTTTCGTATAGATAGAGCTTGTTTCTGACACTACTATGCCGACTGGGTTGTATTCTCCCACCAGTACTCGATCTACACCGTCCCCCCCGCCAGAGTTTGAAGCCGGAAGCTCCTTGGCAAGAGGGGTCGTCTCCCAGGCCAGCACAACTAGTGCACATCTACGTAGTCGAAAGGTGCGCAACGGTCCAGGGCATGGACTTACGCCTATTCGACCGACCCTAGACTATAGCACCACGGGTAGTTATTTGGGCGGGGAAAGCGCAGTAGATAATGATACCACCACCGATGGCGAAGCCTTTGCCTCACAGACCTTCGGACAGCCAAAGCGCGTCTCCAGCATGGCATCTACGTCCTCAAGAGCGCCGACCAATAGCTCTACAATGGATACTCAAGAGGGCCGAACTCACAGGATCACGGTTCCTCGCCAAGGACGTGAAAGTCCACACCCGCCCGGGAGCGGCTCACGTGGTGCTGGATCGGTCTCGTCATCACCCCAATACACCTGTCTTTTACCAGATAAAATACATCTTGCTTCTGCTGCGACCCTGGACGCTCGACAAACTGGGGAGTATGCGCTTCTTGCACTGGCCGTTTTATTGGCTGCGTGGAAGTTGCTCCTCGTGAGTGAGACAATCGAGGCACCTGGTATGTACTATGTCAACAAATACATCTACACACTATCTAATAGCCCAATCAGCGCTCTCGGCTCTTGTAGCATCCAGTTTTATCTACGAGTATTGGTGGTCGATTGCCTCTTACTTGTTCCCTCCTGGAGTCGAACCCGCTGCGACACCCAGTCCGAATAGCTTAGAGCGACCCATCCGCCGACCAAAAGTCGTGACCACCCCTCAGCGCGGCTATATTTTCATGACCGATGAGAAAAACTACCGGTTAGTACCTCGCAGCTACACACGTAATTGTCCACTTGGTGACACCCGTTATAGCGAATGTACAGACAATGGTGAATCGACCGCTCTGCTACTTGGTCCTTTGATAGTGGCATCCGCCCTTTATGCGGCGAAAAAGATCCCTGCGTCTCATGTCCTCGCGTCCAACTGGCACATGGAAGGGCCGCTGCCGTTCCAACAGCATGTTCACGGACCTCAATCTGTTGTTGCTTCCCGACGCGCACTTCTTCAATGCATTTCACTCAATACCATGCTGTTATTCGCACACATGTATGCGGCCAACAGTCGGCGAGGCTGGCCACGGCCAGAGAATACGCCCCATCAGGGCAGGCGGATCCTTTTGTTTGTTGGATTCTCGGGCTTTTGGACGGCAGTGAGCTACGCGGCCTATGAAATTACAAGAGCGTTGCAATGGGATATCTTGAACGGTCAGTTGCCAAGCGCAGAAAAACGTAGAGACTGACAAGGTTGCATAGAAATCACCCGACTGGATGTCATTTGTTCAACCTTCTTCTTTCAGGCGTGCCTTTATGTTATGATACGTCTGGCCAGGCGCGCGTTCACGATGGGCGAAATAGTCTTGGTTGCACATGGCGCAACAGCGCTTTTTCTCGAAGCAGTCAACATCTCCATCATCAAGGTTCGCCCCCTTTTTGTGTTTACTGCGACTAATGACGACTTAATGGTACTCCAGCAATGGCCTAGTATTGCAGGGTACGTTAAAACATTCCGAGAACCATCGCCACTGCTCGTTTTCCAACTGGCCTTGCTTCCCGGCTCGATCCTCATCGGCTTTCTACTTTCACCGCTTCTCGCTTTATCCCGTCACATTGCACGCCGACCCCGCCTTCGCCTCCGAGCCCCACATCAGACCGAACAGTTAATTTACAGACGGATGTTGGCTATCGGCCTCGCAGCCGGTGCTGTTCTCCTTGTCGGGGGCCTCTTGGGTGGTTGGGTACGCTGGCTCCTCGGCGGGCGGGACCCTTGGCTCTGGGTCATACGTAGTCTGGCAAACGGCCGACGTCCATGGAGTCGACCGGCACTTGTGTCGTGGTGGGCGCTATTGGGAAGTCTGAGCGTGGCGGGGTGGAACCGTCAACTCGCTCGCTCGCGGCGCCATCCACTCCTCAACCCGTATACAACCGCGACGACGCGCACCCCAACCCAAACACAGTTCAAACAAAAACCCTCTGTTCCGCCTCCAATGTCCGAAGTGAGCGCTGTCGGAACTTATCCGCCACTTGTTCCGCGACTAGGGACGTTGCAGGCCCAAGCCCTGTCCAACACGACCAGAGTCCCGCCTGCATCGTTGGCACCTACGAGGGACATTCAGGCCGTGGCCACGGATTTACTGGATGCCGCAGACAAGCACGTGCCTACGCTCAGCAGGAACGGTCGTCGCAAATACTTTCATGCGCTCGCTGTGCTCATGTTCGTGCCGGGGATATCCTGGGATGTAAGTCGTATCTGGGCTCTAAATACGGAAGCTAAAATACGGTAGCCCGCGTTTACCCACTTATCTTTTAGTCTTGCGTTTGCGCTGTTTACCTTCGCAGAGTATATCCGGTACTTTGCCATCTATCCGTTTGGGGCTGCGGTGCATGTATTCCTCAGCGAGTTTCTAGACGAAAAGGACAGCGGGACAGCCATCCTTAGCCACTTTTACTTGTTAACCGGGTGTGCGTTACCGCTATGGCTTGAAAGGTGTGTACGATGACCATCGTGGAGACTGAACTGATTGCGACGATAGCCCGTGGCGTGTTTTGGGGTTGGTGGGAGTAATTGTGCTCGGCGTGGGTGACGCACTAGTAAGCATACAGGTCATTTTGGGCAGCGACAGCTGATGCTGTGATAGGCATCGATTATTGGTAAGCGCATAGGGACCCACAGGTGGTTTCCGAGCTCCGGAAAGACAGTCGAAGGGACGGTCGCGTTTGCCGTTTCAGTGTTTGCATGTAATTGGGCAATAGCCGCCCGAGAGTTTAGCACAGTGCATGTGAGTGTGCGGGTGTCACGCAGATCAGCCACTGACTAAATGCAGATCTACCATATGGGATGCGCCGTAGCGATGGCTGCACTGCTAGAGGCGCTCTCGAAGCAAAACGACAACCTGACGATCCCGCTGTACATGTGGTGCACGATGGTGCTGCTACCTGCTGGAACTCCATAGATAGTCAATAGATGCATTGTTGAGACTAGCCGATGTGTGTAAGCAGACCCTGAGGGCAGAGGGACCCCGGACAGACCTGTGCTGTTAAGTCACACCCGGTCACGTTTGTCGCCAACGTCGACCTCTTGCCTGTCGCTGCCGCCCGCCGCCGCCAGTGCCTACCACGCTGAGCTCTGCTGTGTGATGTCGACGCGAGTGCAGCTTCCGCCCCCAGCCATGGCGTCGTACCGCTCGTCATACACCCACTCGATGATGCCGCCTGCGCCCCAGCCGCAGCCTGTTGCAACCCGCAAGCGCAAGCGACAGGTGCCGAATGTGGCATACCACTCTGTGATCGAGGACGACGGCCGGGGTCACCAGCGCGAGGTGGTCGTGATTGAGGACACGCCGCCGCCGACTGTCCCGCATGTGCCGTCGCCTGCCCACACTCCCGTCATCGCACCGTTTCCTCAACCTGCTTACCTCACACGCTATGCAGTAGCCCACCAGTATCCGCCGCCGCCGTCGTCGCACGCCAGCTCCACTTCACTTGCTCCGTCGGCGCCCCCCATGCCTCTGCCGCCCCGCAGGACCCGTGCCCAGGCCCAGGCAGCGCTCTCGGCAGCGTCCACGTCGGTGGCGCCCCAGCTTGCCCCGCCAGCCCCCAAGCGCAGGAAGAAGGAAACCCTCACACAAACTCCGGTCGGCTCCGTCTACGAGTCCTCGCTCGCCCCCTCTGTCTCGGCCCTCCCCAGTGCCGGTCCGTCCTCTGCTGCCTATGCCCGCAAAGCCCTCGCCGGCAAGGCCTACCAAAACGGCTTCGGCGCAGGAACAGCATCTATCAAACAGTGGCCGGTCACACAGATTCCCGAAACAAGTGACGAAAGCGTCCGCGAGGTGCGCGTCTTTTTTCCCATTTTTTCCCACATTCACTGACCCCTCGACCCGCAGTCCCACTCGTCCCAGCTCTCCACACGCCCCTCCACCGTCTGTGATGATAAGGAGGGCCATTACATCATCAAACAGGACGATATCATACATAGCCGATGTGAGTCGCACACATCGCCGCCGTTGCCAGAGCACACACTCATCTCACCCTTGTTTCAGACCGTGTCGTCCGATTGCTCGGCCAAGGCACCTTTGGCAAGGTCGTCGAGGCGATAGACATGGCCCATCCGCTCTACGCCTCGCACGGTTCTCGTGGCCACCTCCGCCCCAACAGCGATTATCCCCCAAACGCTGGCCGAGTCGCGATCAAAATCATTCGCGCCGTCCCCAAGTACCGCGACGCCTCCAAGATTGAGATCCGCGTGCTTAAACGACTGAAGGAGTCGGATCCCCAGAATCTCAGGCAAGCCCTTTTCCCGTTGCACCCGACCGTTATCTCACCCCGTTTCATCCAGAAATTGCATCCATTATTTAGAAACCTTTGATCATCGCAATCATATTTGCATCGTAACACAGCTCCTCGGCCAGTGCCTCTACGACTTTCTCAAAGAGAACCAGTTTACGCCCTTTCCGAGAAGGCATATACAAGACTTTGCGCGAAGTTTGCTGGACAGTGTTTCCTGTGAGTGTTTGCACCGCTCTGAGCGCTCCAATCTGACCCCTGATTAGTCTTACATGAGCTGCAACTCATCCATACCGACCTAAAACCCGAGAATATATTGCTGGTGGATAGTGCGTACGAATCGCGACCTATGCCGCCCGGAATGGGCAGGGTAAGTGTGTACGCTGGTTCTCATCTCCCTTGGTTGACATGACTCGCAGCGTGGCCAATCAAGACACGTCCTTCGAAATACAGCCATCCGACTGATTGATTTCGGTTCCGCCACATTCTCAGACGAGTACCATTCTACAGTCGTCTGTACTAGGCACTACCGAGCACCCGAGATCATTCTCGGTGAGTTTCACAGTTCGGCCGATTCTGTCACATACTGATTAGTTCCAGGTCTGGGTTGGTCGTATCCCTGCGATGCATTTTCGCTAGGATGCATCCTGGTCGAGCTTTACACGGGCGTGGCTCTATTTCAGACTCACGATAACCTCGAGCACCTAGCCATGATGGAGAAAGTAATGGGTAAAATGCCCGAGCGGTTGTGCAAGCAAGGGCAGCGATACAAGCCTGAGTTTTTCACGACAACCAAAGGTGTCGTTAAACTCAACTTTCCCAATCGGGGCGTGTCGGCGCAAAGCAAAAAGGAAGTCAAGGAAGTCAAATCGTTACACGTACGTGATCTTCGAGCATGTGCTCAGGCTCTATTCTGACGTACGAGCTCGTTTCTAGCAAATCATACCCAACACGGATCCGATCAACCAAGACTTTCTCGACCTCGTCCAGCGACTGCTTCACCCTGATCCCAGCTCTCGCATCACGGTGCGAGATGCAATGAAGCACCGCTACTTTACTCATATCGTCCCTGTTGACTGGTAATGACATACCACACGATCTACGCCGTTCTTTGCCTGCATTTCCCTCTAGACGTCACCCTTGCTCCCATCTCAAACATACCACGCTCGTTCGCTTTTCGTTTTCTTTGCTTGTCTCGGAAGAGCTGTCGTGTCGTACCTACCATGTTGAATTACTTTTGGGCTTGCATAAACTTTTTTCGCTTATCTCTATGTCGTCAACAAACTCTGATTGTACAGTAATATCTTTTTGCCTGGGGCACAAGCTACTTATTTGTTCAATACTGTGTTGACATTAGCCCACGCTTTGAACATGTTCGGATTGAAATACAATTGCCTTTCCCGCCTGACACTCGATGCCGAGACGTTCCAAGAAGAATTTGCACGTGATTCGCAGGTCAAGTCGCTTGGTGTTCGCTTGCGATTCTGTGTTCCGCCTCTACCTTCCTCTCCCCCTCGGTTTGCTCATAACTCGATTCTATATTTTTCGTAAGTACATGCAGTTACTGATACTCACGGTTACTCATTTCTGCCCAGCACTAGTCAATATGTTCAACCTTAAGGCTGTTGTATCCCTCGTTGCCCTTTGGGTCTCGCTCGTCACTGCCCAGCAGCTGACCATCACTGAGCCTTCTTCAGAGCGCTGGTAAGCTTGTTGCTACCCCAATTATGCTTCCCAGGTGCTGAGACTCGTCCCGCAGGTGGGTCGCCCAAAGTCAAAACACCCTCAGGTGGAACTGCGAGCA
The DNA here is from genome assembly GCA_037039685.1 of Ceratobasidium sp. AG-K. NCBI lineage: Eukaryota > Fungi > Basidiomycota > Agaricomycetes > Cantharellales > Ceratobasidiaceae > Ceratobasidium > Ceratobasidium sp. AG-K. Next base: position 1,945,118 of record JAWNGF010000002.1, read on the forward strand.
AACAACATACACCAACTGGACGGTGCTTATCACCAACGCGGACGTCAATGTTCTCAGCGGGCCTCTCGCTCTCATTGCTATCCGTTCGTAATTTTGGCCTGGGGTTAAAAGCCTGTGCTCACTTGGATTCGTTTCACAGAGTACAACTATGACTGCTCCAAGACGATGATTCCGGGTGAACAACTCAAGCCCGGAACCGGTTATGTGATGGTATGTTATTGCTTTTTCGCAAGAACAGGAGATGCATTCACTGAACCTATTGCGTCAAACTAGCAATTTGCCAACGTCTTCAACAGCACCGATGTGTTTGCTTCGTCGCAACCTTTCGAAGTCAAGGCTATTGGCAGTACGTTGTCTTGTCGGTCGCGGCTTTCATGACCACTTAATTCTGTCCAGGCACCTACCCTCCCCAAATCACGACTACTGCCACTCCCGGTACGACCGCCACAGGCACCGATGCGAGCTCGGCTCCATCTGCCACTTCCACCGGGTCTTCCTCCAACGGTGCAATGGCTCATGCTGCCGGTCTCACTTTTGTTATGGCTGCCGCCCTTGGCGTCATGGGACTTGCCCTCTAAGTACTCGTGGTCGTGGACTTGACTTTGGACTTTGTGTCTTGCAAGCTTCTTGGTCTGTTACTTTACAGTGTGATATCCTGTGCCCTGTCTCTATCCAATCAAGTCTGTCCTTTCTAGCAAAGCTTTGTGCGAAAGTTTGAATGCATGTGGTAAGCAAATGCGATGACAAGCCCGAATAATACAATTGCTGGGATTATCCTGACGCTTTCGATGGCCCATCACCAGGTGCCTCAGGTAACCAGAATGCCTACAACGTGCTTAGCACAATCGATAAGCTATTCCTTACGCACTCACCAGTTCGGCTCCTGCGGTGGCCATCATGCAATGCCTGGGATTAAACCTGACACACCGACTCGCACCAGGATGGCCATCCAAATTAATAGACGGATTCAGCGTCGGGACCTCTGCTTGAGGATTTAGAGGAGGATGTTCCAAAAACTTGGCGACATCCCAGACATGTATCTTCCCCGTTTGCGACCCACCAACCACATACTTGGAGTCGGGGGTCCAACAGACTTCCTCCCCCGATATACCACGGTCAGGTACAACACCCAACGCATTACCCGTTTTGCCTCGCTCAAGCCCGAGATGACCCTCTAATCGACAAAGAAGGTCGCCCTCAAATGCGTCTAGAATGTAATGAACTTCTCCCGCAGTACCGACTAGCAACCATTTCCCATTCGTCGAGAATGACATGGACGTCATTACTGGTATGCGAGGCGGGTACGAGATTTTGGCCAGCCGTGTGTCGTCGAGGTGTATTGTCTTGAATGGCTCCTTGTCAAAGTTGCTCATGTCGTACAAAAGAATACGGGAGTATTGGTTGATGGCAACCGCGAATACGACACCAGTGGAATCATAGGCCACAACCGGAGCAGCCGGCAAGTTGAGAAGGCCCCGACATTGTGGAGAGCGCAGGTCCCACAGCCTAACTGTGTTGTCTAGCGATGAAGACATGAATCCATCATCGACGGGGGATACTTCTAATGAAACCACACTGGAAACGCATCAATAACGATAGTCTAGCAGCCTGGCCCGGACCGACCGTTTCTTGTGTCCCCTGAAGTATTGTAGATACTTGTTGTCGTGCAGCGAATGGTAGCGTATGGTGTCGTCCTCCTTGGTCGACGCATAGACAATAGTTGTATTACGATGCGTGAACCTGGGCAGGTCTACTCCATATTTCTTAGACGCAAGTGTCTTGACGTGTCTCAAGAAAAGTCAGGTAACTCGAGAGTTTTCAGACCTACATACTTACTTGCCAGTCTTTGCGTTGTACAGCCTAAACGTCTCATCCTCAGCCGCTGTCAAGACAAATTCGCCCATGTCGTCAAACGTAAGTCCAGTAATATGATTTGGAACGTTGTTGCGCCCCGGAGGCCCAGATGTGTCAGTGTCCACGGCAGACTTGAATATACGAGAGGGCTTGAACCGTTGCTAGGGCGCGCTCGGATCATAAGTACAACTTGTTATCGAGTTCCCACTAGATTGGACACACCATTATACTATCATTGAGCGGGATCTGGAGTGGGGCAGCTTGTGCCTGTCCGGACACTGGATGTGCCATATTTCAAGCAAGTCTAGGGTATGCCAGAAGGATGTAGGCCGTAAAAACAGCTTTTGGAATTTCGGATACGCAAGTTTCCAGTCAGGTAATAACTCTTGGTTGTCCAGCTCTCAAGCTGAGGTAGGCGAATACAAACACGAGCCTAGGCTTGTTTACATGGCGCCGAACTGAATTACAAATCGTGTTTGCGACTTCAACAAATTCCTCCAACACCTACCATCACCGAGGCAATGTAAGTGGGCACGTTGCAAAATCGAGTCCAGCAAAACTCATCGTACACAGGGCATCTCAACCTGAAGCAAGCCGAGAAATTGCTCGCTTACACAGGGTCAACCGGACAATCCATGAGCTGGTGCACGACCGGGTACGCATTACACTCCCTGGGTTATTTTCCTCCACTGATGTCATCCTCTCCAGGGTTACCTCGTAGCAGAAGAGGAAATGACGATGGATATTCAGGCGTTCAAGTCCACGTTTGCCTCAGGAGAGAACAGCATTGAGTGAGCTTTATGACCTCTGGGGCTTAGCCACGACACTTACCAACTGTAGTCGAACGCGACTCAACTTCTTTACCAACCACAAAGACGATCCCACGAACCAGATATTTGTCTTTTTTGCCGACGAGAAGAATGTTACGATTAAAACAATGCGAAAGTAGGTGGGTACGAGCTGATCCAGCCTGTACTAACGTTTGCTGTAGGTTCTTGGGAATTCTAGACGACAAGGGCATCACGCATGGCATCATTATTTTCATGGAAAAGATGACCCCTTCTGCACGCAAGGTAAAATACGACGGTGTACATGTTTCCCAATTCTAAATTCGGAGATTTGTCCCCTAGGTTATTTCCGCCATGTCAAGCCAGTATAGCCTTGAGGAGTTCGCCGAGTCCGATCTTCTTGTAAATATTACCCACCACAAACTAGTTCCACAGCACGAGGTTTTAACCCCAGCGGAGAAAAAGGCATTACTGGAGCGATAGTAAGCGAGCAAACTCGTTTCACCACACCACTCACCCTCCTCTCTAGCCGACTTAAGGAAACACAGCTTCCTCGGATTCAACTGATTGACCCTGTCTCTCGATACTACGGCTTGAAACGAGGGCAGGTGGTGAAAATCACTCGACCTAGCGAGACGAGTGGCCGGTATGCGAGCTACCGAATAGCATTCTAATACGGCGCTGGGCCCGGCCATTGTAGGCGGCCACTCCAGGCTCATTTAGATTTCTACTGCAAGCTTGAGATTGGCGACTTGTAATTTAATTTAATTGTACCTCTGTCGAATCACATGATTTCGACCACCATCGCCACTTGCCTTTTACAGTTTATTTAGCCTTGGCTTGAGCGACGACCAAGTCCCTACCTTACGCGCCTCTGTCTAGCCTAAAACATCACTCTCTCATGTCTGACCAGTACCGAGCTCGCACGACCGCCAACGACGCTGAAAAATCGTTTACGCTACCGCCAGGGCAAAAACACTATGGACAGCAATTTGATACCATATATTCCGCTCGACTGAATCAATTGAGGCCTGCACTGATGGAGAACGCCCAACAAAAATGGAGAAAGCACAAAGGCACGTCCTTACCCATATAAATCCCTCAAAAACACACTATATATACCAACGGATACGTGCGCTTCCTCACATAGTTCCTCACGTGCCACGCGTTTTGGATGTTGTCAAAGGTCAACAATGCTACATTATCGGAACGGTGTATATAAACATGCCCCTCAAAGCAAACGTCTTGGAGGATATCGCACAAGACGTATGCTGCGGCCTGGAATATTGTCATACCCCACTAACTATAACTGTTGGGACCTTATCTAGCATGGCTTGGCAATGATTCCGATACAAACCAAGCGTACCTCGGAAAGCGATACCGTCATGCTAGAAGATGAGAGTGGGCGCGTTGGACTGATTGGGGATGTTTTGGCCGGAGAAAGGCTGGTGACCGGTAGGCTTTCCGACTGCTTTCGTCAGTTCCTGACTATAGCTGCATTCACAATGGCTCGTAGGTGTAAATATCGCGGTTCTCGGCGCAGAGGGACCGACGGGAGAATTCGAGGTCCACGAGGTCGTATACCCTGGTCTTGCTCCACCAGCTCACGTTCCCAATGGGACACCTAATGAGTGTATGTTGGCTAGAATATCTTTGACTTGGTTCTGACCTATTCCTAGCCTCTTATTGCGCATTTCTATCCGGACTTCACTTTGGAGATACTGCGAATACGGGTCCAACACTTGTGACTCCTGAAACCAATGCGAGTAAGAGAGACACTATGGTGTCGGTCTCACTATTTGTAGACTGGATTAGTGGCGAGGGAGGAAGCGAAAAGGCGAGTTGGTGCGCTGGGGTCCGTATCACAATTAAACGGAAATATAGGATCGCGCGCTTGCCCGACAAGTGAGTCGAGTCATTATCGCGGGTGATTCGCTGGCCGCCCCATCCATCGAGGATGAAAGAGACTCCGTGGGTTGCGTGGTATCTATAAAGCACTAGGCTCTGATTTCGATCATAGTCCAAGGTCTCCAGCTCGGCCAACACGTCTCTTCGCCAAGCTGTAATATCGCTTGGAGACACACTACAAGAAATCGCACGTACCGTTCCGGTCCATGTAGTCCCTGGTGCAGTAAGCCAGTTCATTTTTCCCGGCCTCATATCGTGATGACAGATTGGTGCAGAGTGATCCGACAGGATCGGCACTACCTCAACAGCCAATGCCCCCCTGGATATTCGGACACCAAAATGGAAACTCAGAGGCACTTTGCATGGAGTCCAATCCAACATGGATACACAGCAACGGAAGAAGGTGAGTTGAACATGAGCAGGACACCACGCTAAATCTAACTAGATCTTAATTTCATTATAGCGTTTTGGTGCACTCTGGACAGCCAATCAACGATATCTATATGCACTCGGTGGAGACCGATCGAATGAGCATGGTTAGAAACACACTCAAATGGAGGCACATTGCGCCCACAGCCCCAGATACTCTTTGTAAGTATATCGACCTCGCCGTGATCCTAACTTAACAAACGACCTAGGGTCGTACCCATATCATGAGCGAGACCCATTCGTGCTGGATAAGACGCCGGACGTGTACGTCGTGGGAAACCAACCCGAGTTCCAAACGGAAATGGTGGGCCCAACGAGGGCGGTGCTTTTACCGCGATTCTCGGCGACAGCCATGGTAGTCTTAGTGGACATGGCGACGCTAGAGGTCCAGACTGTGGAGTTCGGAGTGTGACTGTTAGCTTGAATCCATGTGCCTTGTGGCTGTACCTTCCCAATATAGATGACGTCACGGTGCACGTGCTTCGGTCAATGATGCAGCGATCCAGAACGACAACGAGCAACGGCCCTGCAATGTCGCCGGGGACACCGACACCCCGTGCTCATGTCCGCACCGCTGCTCCAGGTACCGATACTCTCTACTAATTCCATACAGTATGCTGATTAGTCAGGTCGCATATCGCGTCCGTCGACTGCACCGACACCGACGTCCGACAGCGGCCCAACGCTTCCAGGGACTTCGCCGCAGCCCTCTAGACAACCCTCGCCAGCGCCTCCGACGGCCCCCACCATAGAGGTAGACCAGCCTGACCCAACGGCTCAGCCTGGGGGAGGCTCAGCGCCTCCGACTTCAAATATTCTCCTGAGCACAGGTTCTGCTGGGATACTGGACTGGCCCTCGTTTCTTCAAGCGTATGCAAACGGAGAATGGGATCCAAACCGTGTACCAGATCCTCCACTCGAGTTCAAGTTTCCTGTCCCTCGTACTAGACATGCTGGGTCACCACTAGTTGCCAACTCGGCCCTGTCTTCGTCGTCCACAGTGGCCGCGTCGCTTTCTCCCGCTGTCTCGATCAACTCAGAGGCAAGCTTCTCGTCTTCTGGGCTTGCAGGACCAGACCGACGGCCTCGGGTGCTCCCAGACTCCCGAACAAGCTCAATCGCATCCGTCGCGGAACAGCAACACCTGATTTATCGGGGACTGCCTCACAACTCAGCGTTCCGCCATTTCCATATATTCAAGCCCCCCGCAAGGTCCAACGGTCGCATTCGGACGTGGAGGTTCGATCGCCTGGAGGTGTACCTCAACCAACCTTGCCAGCATTGCCCAGTCCATCCATCGATCGAGCCGCCACAGCCGCGACAATCCGCTGGGCGGGATCAGGTGTCAACGTGGCTCCATACGCTTTGCCCTCTCCCGAGGCTGCTGAGCTCTTGGATCCTATGCGTAAAGCAATGCCTGTACTTAACGCACCCTCCACACATTCCAAATCGCGCCTTGCGGATTTCTGGCAAGCAAGCCCACAAGATCCCACACCTCCCCCTGCGATTAACCCTCACCCAGCCTCCCCCAAGACTGGGGATACGCGAGCAAGATCATCCCCGGGCACTCGGCTGCCGAAGCGAGCCCTAACTTTCATAACCACCACCCGTCCAGCCAAGTCACCAGGAGACTACTTTAGTCGTTCTCACTCGAGCAGCCATTCCCGCCCACGCTCTCCTACCGGAGCGGACGAAGTTCGAGATGCACCAAGCCGCTCATCTGCCAGCAGTAACCTGCCTTTAAACCCTCCGCCCCTTCCTGTTACCACCTGGTCCTCTACTACTTCTGGTCCTAATCGAGGCAATATGGCAGACGCCTGCGCTCCAAATCTGTTTGCTGGGTCTGTGATCGCTGCGGTCGGCTCTCCTATGAGTAATGGTTATCCCGGCGTACCCGACCAGCTATTGACTTCCCTCTCGAGTTCAGCTGACGGCGCCGAGTTTTTTACACCCAGTGAGGTTTTGATCAAGCCCGAGGATGAAGGAGACGAGTCTATAAGGCCCGCATTTCTCATAGCCCCGCGTCCGCCAGACGAGCTAGAGAGGCGAAAGGCATTGTACAGGTATGTCTTCGATCTTGGGTTTGTTCCATTTTTGTTGTATTAAGGGTTTCGAAGATTCAACATTTTACACACCAGTCGAGACATCAATTTTGACCGAATCACACACCTCTGTAAACTGGTTTTTTCGACCAAAATGGTCATTATCTCACTGATTGATAGTGACGAGCAGTGAGTGTACCATTCAGTCTGATCGACGACTTCTCAGGGTTCCCTTTCCGTTTAAGGTGGTTTAAATCGGAGTGTAGGTAACCCACCTGCCCTAATCGTGCTTTTCATAAGAATTCGTTTGTAGCTGGGTTTGGAGTTGACACAACCTCACGGGACAGCAGCTTTTGCGCTCATTCAATTTTGTAAGCGCCAGCCGCTACGTTGCCCCTACGTTTAACCTTACGCTGCTCACAGGCAGGTTTGTTGGGCCTAGATAGACCATATTCATCATATCGTTCCCAGCTGACACCTTTGTCTCGCGAATTAGCGGGGCGGAGAACCGCTTGTGGTCTTGGACACCCAACTGGACTGGCGATTTGCCAATAACGTGGGTGACAACAGTCCAACGACGCCTGTGCAAGCTCATGGAACAACATACTTAGCCGCTCGTCCTTGGCCCTCCCAATATTCGATTTTACGCAGGAGCGCCACTACGAACGACGGAAGGGCATAATGTTGGGTCGTTGTGTACGCGTATCCTTGATCCTAGCGCGCTATTGCTGATTGGGTTGACACAGGTGTTCTGGATGAAAAGCCAAGGGAGGAGTTCACTCCAAGGCAAAGACATACCTTGAAAGAATTTGCTGTACGTCATCCTTTATGGCCGGCCCTCCCTGACTCACAACTCTCAAGGCAATCGTGATGCGTGAGATGGAATTGTGGAGGGATAAGGCATGCCTCGATTGCACGATTTCTGTGTTATACATTTAACAATTTTACTATTACCAGATTCAGCTTCAAGTCCGGGAGCGTATTCAGAACTCCATGGAAAAATTTACTCGAGAATGCCTCGAACTCGAAGAATCTGGAGTCAAGGGCGGGAACTCCATGGAAAGGGTTTACGATAGAGCCTCGAAACTGGTAAGTAGTGTGATTCATGACAGATACAGGTCGTTGGCTTATGGGGTTTTATAGGTAAAGCGAGCCCTGGATCTAGAAGGCGCTATAATTCTAGATATATCACACATGGAATGCGTCGAAACGACGTATGACGATGGCACAAAGAGCTATTCCTATCGAGGCGATACCTTTGCTGAGGCCTCTCATGTGCCCGTCCCGCTCACTGCGTCCCCTAGCATTCAGACTAAGAGCGACAAGTCAAGCTTACCGGCATCTCCCGAGAAACCTTTCGAGCCAATCGCTACACCAATCGTCCTCGGGTCCTGTCACACAGATTTCAAGACCAAACATACCCCTGCTCTTTCTGGAACGGATCACGAGCGTCTATCCTCATTCCTCACGTTTGTAATTTCTCAATAAGACTCCTGCACAACCGGTGATTTATTTGATTTCTAGTAAATACCCTGACGGCAAAATTTACGAGCATATCACGCCCAGTTACGTTCGTGACTGGGCGATTCCCAGTAATGCGACGTATTCTATGATTGTTCCGTGAGCATTTCTGTGCCCCCTTTTTTTTTCTTACTTGCTGAAGTTTTTTCTGGTTAGCATTTTTAACGTTGATCATCATCCGTTTGCCCTTCTATGCGCTTACATCACTGAACCTACAAAGCATTTGCTTGAAGGCTACGAGCTTCAGTTTCTGAGAGCAATTGGAGTCATTATCCTAAGCGCAGTACTGAAGCGACGGATGATTCTTGCGGATAAGGCAAAGTCGCTTTTCATCTCAAAGTGCGTAAGGCATGATATCCCGGACGCACTCTGACGCATACATCCTCGCAGTATTTCTCACGAACTTCGAAGTACACATTGTTCGATCATTTCTGATCCCCCACGTACTGATCATTCTCTTCTACAGCGCCGCTTCATGGAATACTAGCGGCGGCGGAACTAATCGCGGACACTAATCTAACAAGTACCCAAAGCGCGTTCTTGAAAACTATTCAAAGTTGCGGAGCCTCTTTGGGAGAAACAGGTACGTTTACTCCCTCCTAGTACCGCGACTTTATTCACCCCGTTCAACTCTGCAGTTAACCATGTCCTTGACTTTACCAAGCTCAGCGGAAATAGAGAACACACAATCCCTCGATCTAAGTGCGTTTGTTTGTTCTTCGTAGTCTCTCACTGCTCATTTTTACGACGGTTTGTTCAACTAAGAACAAACCTTCTCACATTGGTCGAGGACACAGTCGAGGGATGCTGGATAGGTGCTCGTGCTCGTGCATCATCTGAAATTGGCAGCGTTTACTCGCCACCCCGTGCCTTGCCGGGTGCCAACCCCCCTTCAATGGTTTCGAACGGTCGGCATGTCGAGACTATTGTAAGCATTGCTTACCGAGAACGAGTGTGTAGCCCTGTCCTCAATACTTGATTCGGCGCTAACTGTGACAACAGGGGTGGAGCTGCATATGTGAAAAGGCTGGTATTCGGCGCATTTTGATGAATCTCATTGGGAACTCGGTGCGGCTGAAATCATTCAGTTATCATATTGTCTAATTACCCATCTTATAGTTGAAATTCACTTCGGACGGTTACGTTTATGTGGGCCTTCGGGAAGTCGCCTACAACGCGGAAAATAAGGTCGTTACGGTCGAATTGTCGGTGAATGACACAGGAAAGGCAAGCAAGCTTTATCCTCAGAAGGCAAAAAAATTCACTGCATTCGATAGGGCATCAGCAAGGATTTCTTAACGAACCAGCTTTTTCAACCATTCTCCCAAGTAAGCAAAACATATTATCATTTGCGAGCGAGTTCAAACATTATATCATACAGGAAAATCCTCTACACACTGGAACCGGGCTTGGCTTGGCTATCGTAAACTCCATCGTTCGCTCGGAAACTGTCGATGGCCAGGGTAGGTACTATACCCCGCTCAGCTAACTAGGCTTACGCTTGGTTGCAACAGTTGACGTTTGGAGTCAAGAAGGAGTAGGAACGGAGATCAAAATCTCATTTAACGTGGAAGAGCTATCACCTAGTTCTGCGGACGCGAGCCTGGCCGGCGGCAAGTTCCACCAACTCCCCGCATTTATGTATGGATTCTCTCCACACAAGGGGGAACAAGAACTCAAGACCACAATCTCCACGGTTATGACAGACTGGTGGGGAGCCATTCTTGTTGATCAGGCTGAACTAGCTGAGGTACTTCTTGTCAACGAAGACATTCAATTCCTATCCGACCTTGTTTCAAGGCAAGAGTTCTCCCGGCCAGTTGTCTTGTTCACGTCGGCACGTGGGGACCAGCGGATTACAAGTACTGTGAAGAGTTTTGAGCGCTCTGGTGGCTTCTGCAGGCTCATTTTCAAGCCCGGAGGTCCCTCCCGGCTGTTCGCGGCTTTACAAGACTGTCAAAGGTTTCGGGACGGAGATTTGCGCTACCTACATGGGGTACAGGCGCAACCCAACTCGCCTGGAACTTCCCCGGCAGGTGCTAGCACCAGGTCCAGTTCACAACGCCTGCCAACCTCTCCACGGCTGGGCTCCCGCGACTCGCTTTCGATGCGGCGTGAATTGGAACCCCGCCAATCATCTGAGACTTGGGTTAATGATGTAGGAGACCGCGCCTGTGATCGTGACGAGGGCTCTTTACTTTCTAGGCCGCTCAGTGATTTTCCAATTGTGCCTCTCGCTGACGAAGGTTCCGTCATGCTCGAGTCGGCAACTGGGACACTGACAAATACCAATAAGCCCCGGGTACTTGTGGTTGTGAGTTGATCCAGTCCACATCAATGCACTTACCAACGTAATTGCTTTGAAGGAGGATAACCCCATCAACCGAAATCTGCTATCCCATGTAAGTTAACCAAGGTTTTACCAGGCCACTCTGCTTACGGTTCGATTTGCAGTGGCTAAAGAAGAAGGTTGGGTGACTCGTTGAGGTGTCGTTTTCGAAACTAACCAGACTGTTAGGGCATGGAGCACAAGGAAGCGATCGACGGGGTCGAAGGTGTTAGAGCATTCCGAAACGCGGCTCCAGGGCACTATCCGTTTGTCGCTGTCCCATTCATGCATAAATGGACGCTGTCTAACGATTGATTAGGGTGCTACTGGTTGACCTTTCCATGCCGAACCTGGGTGGGATCGGCTGTGTCACGCAAATACGAGCCATTGAACGAGAACGAAAAGGAACGACTCCGTGCGCAAAGATCTTCGCACTGACGGGACTAGCCACCCCCGAGGACAAACGACAAGCACTTGCGGCCGGATTTGACGGCTAGTACGTGGCGCACCTACAGCCGACTGATCTACCACTAACAACATATTTTAAGCCTAATCAAACCAGTGTCGTTTAGAACGCTTGATGGACTTTTCCAAAAACTTGCCTCCGGTTGACCAATACTGTCATTGATTGGGCCGAAACATTGGCCAGCTGGAGACCAATTGCAGGAGCACCGAACAGGCTCATTTTTTTTGATTATTAGCCATAGAGTCATGATATTTATATTGCGGCGGTGTCATTTTCTTAACATGTCTGTGTTCCATTCCACTGTATCAACATTCGAGTCCCGACTCTTTTACGACGGAATGCTACATGTTTTTCAAACTGTGCTAACGCGTCGATCGCACGCCAATCATTGAACCACGAGGCCAATCTGCACGATGGTTGGGCGCCACCTCTGGATATACTCCATCATTATCAGTGAATTCGTGATACAGTCAGCGACGAGAAGACACCCGGTCGAACGAGCCACAATCTGCCTTTGTTCTCATCTATGATTTACTTGGCGTGCATTCAACCAGTGTTGCTTGTTACAGTCTGAGCACTGCCTCCGGTGGGCTGAGGGGTTAAAGCGGGCAAGGGAGCGGATAAATCCCCGTTTATTAGGTCCTGGACCGCGATCTCCAGAGAGTCAACCCGTGAGGACATTTGGGTCACTATTGAACGCAATTATTTGTTTTCAATATTACCACATTTAAAAATGAATGACTCACTCCTTTCGAGTATTTGCGTAGACATGTCATCGAAGCCCGTCTCCACCTGGTTCAATAAGTTTTCTATCTACAACCCGATCACGACAAAAGCCAAGTCAATGGTAATTGGAAATCAAACGGCAGAGAAACGCACAAAGACGGTCAGTTCGTGGGGGCTAGTAATATCTTCGGGTTTGGTGGTTGTTCCAGAGGTATTTGGCCGCGCATCTGCAACAGGTGTGGCAGATCTCGAGGTTGTATTCGCTTGTGCTGAAGCAAGGTTCTTGGGCGCACTAATAGGCGAGCGCTCCTTGTTGGGAGTGAACGAGCCAGCTACATTTAGGGGGAGAGCCATGGTGGATAAGTGTGGGGTACGTGAGGTCAGGACTCAAGATGGAACCCCGGAAATACGCGACCACGTGACTGCTCTATGAAATCTTAGCCAATCGCGCGTGCAAAATCGTACGAGCGCGCGTGCAGTCGACAGATAAAAGGGAGGGAAAATACAGGCCTTGACCACCATCCGAACATGACCAACTCGACAGCGCACTTTGCGCTTCCGGTCGTCGCCGCCTTTGCGTCGCTTCCGGTGCCTGCTCTGGCCGCTCTTGTTATTTTCATCGGCGTTCCTATTGTAGCAATAGCTCTCAATGTAGCATGGCAACTCGTACGTCTTTTTCCCTCCCTCGTTCGACTCTTGCTTATTCTTCTATAGCTCATTCCTCGTGATCCTTCTTTACCGCCACTCGTTTTTCACTGGGTTCCTATCATTGGTTCTGCCATCGCGTACGGGAACGATCCCCTTGCCTTTTTCTTCGAATGCCGCGAAAAAGTAAACGCAATCATTCTGTTAATTGACATGCGCTCACATGCATTATTAGCACGGCGACCTGTTCACCTTTGTTCTCCTCGGCCGCCAAATGACCGTTGCGCTAGGGCCCAAAGGCAGCAATTTCATCCTTGGCGGGAAACTGTCGCAGGTCTCCGCCGAAGATGCGTATACTGTATGTGTCTCCAATTACGCGCGCACAGCACTCTCTAAGCCGGCCCACAGCATCTTACTACTCCTGTTTTCGGTAAAGACGTTGTCTATGACGTCCCCAACCATGTGCTCATGGAGCAAAAACGGTTTGTCAAGTTTGGACTCACCACCGAGAACTTCCGTGCCTATGTCGACATGATTGCCGAGGAAACCAGCAACCTCATCAAGAGCGATATCTCGGCTGCCAGCAACCCACGAGACTCGCAGGGTTGGGGTCGCTTCCACGCATTCAGGAAGCTTGCCGAACTTACCATCTTGACTGCCTCGCGCACGCTGCAAGGCAAGGAAGTTCGCTCCAACCTCGATAAAAGCTTCGCCCAATTGTACCAAGACCTCGACGGCGGCTTCACTCCTATCAACTTCCTGTTCCCGAACCTTCCGCTTCCCAGTTACCGGCGTCGTGACCGAGCGCAACAGAAGATGAGCGACTTTTATGTCAATATCATTCAGAAGCGCAAGACCGAGAACCACGAGGTACGCACCGTTGGTACATCTAATTTATCCGATTAACTCGCATTATCAGAACGAACACGATATGATTGCTGCCTTGTTGAACCAGCAATACAAGGATGGGCGTGCGCTGAGCGATCGTGAAGTGGCTCATATCATGATTGCACTCCTTATGGCCGGTCAACACACTAGTTCTGCCACCTCGTCCTGGGCCCTACTTCACCTCGCCGATTCGCCTGATGTCGCGTACGTGTCTTTTTACCAACCTAGTTTTCGCTGTTCTCATCCTTCTCTAGAGCAAAGCTCTACGAGGAACAAGTTAACGTTTTTGGCAACTCCGATGGCTCCTTCCGCCCTTTGAACTATGAGGAATTGAAGGACTTGCCTGTCATGAGTGCCGTTATCCGGGAGACTCTCCGTGTGCACCCACCCATTCATAGCATCATGGTGCGTAGCATGATCAAAGACAGTTCTACCAGGCCCAATTGACATGGCTATAGAGGAAATGTATCAGCGATATGGTCGTCCCTGCGTCCCTTGCCGCTCCTTCTGGAAAGTCCAACGAAGGTCGTACCTATGTAGTTCCCAAAGGTCACTACCTGCTCGCCTGCCCTGCCGTCTCGCAAGTTGACCCCCGTGTATGGCGCGATGCTGACAAGTGGGACCCTCTGCGCTGGCTCGACCCCCTGGGAGCTGCTGCTCAAGCCAACACCATGTACAACGATGAGCAGGGCGAAAAGGTCGATTATGGTTGGGGTGCCGTTAGCAAGGGTACCGAGAGCCCGTATCAGCCATTTGGCGCTGGCAGGCATCGGTGCATCGGTGAACAGTTTGCCAACCTCCAGCTTAGCACTATACTGGCCACTTTGGTCCGCAGTATGGAGATGCGTATTGAAGACCGCGTTCCCGATCATAACTACCACGTATGCTTTTTTTTCTTACCGCTCGACAATTCTCCGCTCACTATTTACGACTCTAGACCATGATTGTGCTTCCAAAGGAACCCTGTGGTATCAAGTTCAAGCTCCGCGCCAAGGCGTAAAAACTCGATCGCATGTTTTCTGGTTGTGCACTATAGATTGCCGTCCCATGTTGCTGTTACTAGTTGCCTAATTAATCCGCGTATAATTAAACACCAGGCATCTCCTCGCTGGCCTTGTGATCACGTGCTCGCAACACGCTTGCTCCCCGTCCTCCGCCCGGTCTGCATGAATGCCTATTTGTACCCAATGCACGTATCCGGTGTCTCATCTGTATACCCTTTATCAGTCCATGAATAACCTTAGGCTCGAGCAATGCGTAAGTAGGATTACGGTTTTACCCAAGCCTATTCATCAGGAGTGACCAAGGTACAGCCCAATTGCTTAGGTTTCGCAGACCCCTACGTAGAGCACGACGCTCTGACCTTGCTCTTAGACTTGATCCTGCTCAAACGAGAAGTCTACCGACACTTGCTTTTTAACCGTGGTTGCGAGCCACGTCACATCACAGAAACAGCCAACGCTCATCCAATCATTCAGTCCCGGGCTCGTCAGTCTCGTTCAGGGGTGAGCATCACCCCATTCGCAAGTTCAACAAACAAATAAGCATTTTCGCGGTTAGAATCCCTGGTACTTAGTCCTTCATCTCGGCCTAGGACTTGTTATGGTAGATGCTAGTGAGCAGCGCAGGTTATCCTAGTGTCCAACTCATTGATCCCGCTGCGTAGTCATTCGCTGGAGGGGCGGTAAAGGTGGGAATATCTTAAATGCTTGCAGCCAGATTTTCATTTCATCTTCACTATCGTAGATGTGTCAAACCCAACCCATCCATTCCATCAAGTCGTAGGCGCTTGTCTGCTGGGTAAAGTCCATTTCCAACGCCATCAATTATGCAGGCGTAATTCACGCATACATATAGATACCCTGGCATTCCACATCGGGGTGACCTGTGCCTCAGTATTGCTTCTTCGATTAATTGATTTTTACAAGTTGACGTTCAACAGGCCGCGCTCTCGCAAACTGGGAACTCGTACCGAATTTAGGTTAGTCGTTTTCTGAGAGCACTGCTGAAAGGATTTCTCACGGATTAACGTTTTTCATTTGACCATGGCCTTCCCGCGCAGAACTCCACTGGTCTCTCTTACGCTACACTACTCGTCCCTCACGAAGCTATTCCTTCTTTCGCTACTAGCAATTTGGCCGCAGTCACCATCATCAGACCTCCTACTCGAGCCAGGTCCCGGCGCTGGTCTTCCAATCTCCGTTTCCCAGCACGAACTAATACGAACTGCACTCTCCTTATTTGACGAAGCCTACTTTGACCGCGCGTGGGTCATACGCAATGTATTGGGCGGTATGTCGGCGGGGTTCGGGCTGCGTGTTCTACTGGATTGCCACCCCGTTCTTACGACGCTGGTTGTTCTTTTTGGCTGGTTCCTTAAGTCATTCGCTGCTCAGAGCATTGAATCCTGGACAGGGCTAGGTGTTGCGCTGGAATATTCAATACCATAGCAGTAGTCGACCTGACATACCTTTGACATGCCACTATGTACTTGGTTATTTGGAGAATCTTCGGCAGCGGTCGCACGTTTCAATCGATTGATGGTACTCCGGCGGCCGCGCGAATAAGTACAGTACACCACAGCCGTCGTTCAATGGGCAACTCCCGAAACATTAGAGTGTCCCTTCGAGGTCGCTAAGACGCTGATGATCGACGTAGATCATATTGATGACCCGACGTTGGCTCGGCTAGTTACCGTAAGCACCGGCCCCCGGATGACTCAATGCCTGCCAATCGTCAAATTCCGGTGGTCAAACGTGCCCATGCAATGCAAACCTTCCTGTAGGATCTACAAAAGCAGCTGGCCAGTCGAAAAGCGGTGCCCCTACATGGGAACTTGAGGAAAGCTGTCAAGGATTCGTCGAGCTTTTCCGCTCCAAGCTTCAATAGTAAACTTCCTCACATCAGCGACGCTATTTTCTGCGATGCTTGACTGAGGATAGATGATAGGAACCGGCGGCCATCGTAACCAGACTGTCGATCAGACCACCTTCGCTAGACTGGTCAAGTCCCCGAAGCCTATAACTATATTCCATTTGTGGCACAGGTTGCTTCATCAACGCAAGTTGCATACACATGGTAGCCAAGCGCTCTCGTCACTCTGGTTTAACGGCTCGAACTATTAGGCGATTAGAGCCTTCTCTCCGATTGGGGTGTGCCTTGTTCATCCCTGTGTCAAGCCAGTTGAATATCTGCGCTTACCCTTTCCAAACTTGTAGAATTACAGCACTCTCCCAGCTTCTACGGACACAGCCGTGCGTTGTCCCAGCTCTTGTGATCTCATTCAGTGATGATCGATCCTGCAAGTGTTTTGCGCGGATGGCTGGAATCAAAAACAGCGCGCTTTCCCCTCTGAAGAACACTCTCGGCTGGGATCCAAAACAAACTCGCCTTGTTTGACTGCTAATAACGCTTCTTGTAGTTGGTACAAACCACCCCAGATGATTCCATGTCTTGAACTGTTCTTCTGATACATCCTAGAACTGGGAAAGGGGACTCCGAGCTGATACAAGCTCCAGCATCCGCTTCGCCGTCTGGCTGTATTGCATTCAACAATTATCCGAGATCTAGACCTGCTATCAGCGAGACCAACTCGGAGTGATCAATCAAATTCCTCCCCTTTCTCGCCTCGTTGGGCCCTCGTCGATTCGATTGTGCCGGTCAAAATGACTTCTAGCATAATCACTTACTCAGGAGACTTGGTGCCCAGGGCTGAACATCCCGCTTCGTATAAGGACAGAGCTTGTAGGCTTACTTGCAGATGTCAATCATCATCATTGTGTGCTTCTAGAGCGTCGGATACTCACCTTTATCCGTACGATCCTAAGCGCTGGCTCTCTCTGTGCCCTTCTTTATTTCGTGTTTGAAACGAGCACCACAAACTTACCAGGTCAAGCGTGTATAGACACCCGGAATGGATATGTTGTGATTTGGATATTCCCGGTTTGGTTGGCTAGATATGATTTTATCTCCTCGTCCGTGCTGTTCATCCGGGAATGTCCGTCGGGCTTGATCTGGGTACACGTGACTCCACGAAATCGTAAGTTTAATTGCAACGATAGAAGCAACCAATCCACACACAACACACAACAGAAAGCAGGTTGAGTAATCCGCGTACCATCAAATCGTAAAGGTCTTTACCATACAATCATTGCAGACCAATATTTAGAATGAATCATGTCCGAGCAGTAGGATCTGCCGGAGCCTTGCCCGCCATCGAGCATGACTGGTCAAGAATATATAATGAAAGGGACTCATAAACAGAAAGCAATAGAATTACAGAGTCAACTTGGCACTTCCCAAATCGGTGATTTAAGCCAACAGCCCCTTGACGTAACGTAGCAATTCACGGCTCTGAGAAAATTCACGTTAGAATGCAAATATAATTACATGGAGAATAAGACTTACTCCACCTGGAGAGCGCTTGACTCGGCTGACCGCGCTCTCAACTCCGCCCTGTCCTGGGCTAGGTTCCCGGAATGGGCTACCAGACCTATCGCCGACACTTACTCGTCGCTTACTTCTTGAAATAATGCCAATAATTGCTTTCCATCCTTCTACCTCTGTGGCGGGCTCCTCGTTAGGAATAGTCAAGGGTGTCGTACGGATAACATAAGGACAAAAGGCACGGTGTTCGCGAAGTACATCTAAGAAGCGTGGTGCGGGTGATGGGGGGGTCCTGACCACGGTTGGGACTGGTGGATCACAGGATACCAGTTCAGGTGCGGGGAGGGACGTCGATAATGGGGGCACAAACGTCCATAGTCCAACGCGTCGTTGGCACAGCGTGCAGTAGATCATATCATCCTTGCCAGGACCATCGCTACTACCAGAGCCCTCGCGCCTAGAAGTGCTGGTTCGTGGTGGGGGGACCGTGGGATCTGCTTCGTGACTTTCACGAAGACTTTCGTCATCCCCTGATGTGGATTCTATTGCAGAGAGCGGGTTTGGCTCATGTTCTCGACCCTTGCCTAGTCGACGTTGAGGGCTTCCGGCGAAAGTAACGCTACGTACCGAGCCGCTCGCCTTGCGCTCCAGTGTGGTGCTTCCTTGAAGGACCGGCGTACTCCGACCAGAGCCGTGTCCCGATGATGAGCGAGCGTGTCCGAGCCGTGAGGTCGACCGATTTTTGAGCAAGTCCAAAGTCGATGTCGAATGTTTGGCAGCCGCAGGTGATAATTGTTCCCACCCAAACAATGCGAGAATGATGGCGGTCTGGGAAAGATCGGCACCAGTGTGGTGGCTAGGCGGGATTTGGGTGGCGGAGTCATAGGGGGCAACTTCGTTCTGAGAGAGCTCAACCTCCGCGACTGCCGCAGTCAACACGTCCACCTCCTGCACGCTCAGTGGATGCCTGAGGTTCACGCGCTCTACCATCCGTGAGATCGAAGCCGCTCTTTTGATAATATCACGGACTAAAGCGGATGACCCTTTGAGAGGCAATCGATATATAGAAGCTGCAACATTACGGTTAGAGCGTAATTCATCGAACGTCCCCTAATCACGTACAATCACATTGGCGAAGGCGCCAAGGGCACGAGTTCTTATGATTCTGTACAAGGGATGTGACATGCCTCGCTACGAGGGCTGAAGCTAGTGTTGAACACGTCAGAAACTGTCAGAACCCAGTTCAATAGCGACTCACCAGCCTCACGTGTCATACCGGTTGTATTTCCCACGATCCATGCCGCTCCACACACGTTACACGCTAGCCTGTCTTTGCCCCCTTCGTTCTTCCACCCACACCTAGAGGCAGCGACTGCATCAATGGCAGCGGGCTTGTCTCTGTATGTTGACAGCTTAAAAGTGGCTAGTCGCTCCAAGAAGTCAGAGGCCGAGGAGGGTCGGTAGAGCGGTACGGGTATCGGCGACGTGATAGGCGTAGGTGCCGTAAACGTGAACTGAGTGGGTTGCACTGCTGGTTTGCTGGTGAGGGTGGTGTTCGGAGCGAGAGCAAATGGGTGGCTAATAGAAGGGCGGCTTGGGAGTATATCGGAAGAGGCACGAGCATGATGAGATTGAGGCGGGCGAGTCGAGCTTCGATTGCGGAATAGTCGAGATAATGTAGAAGAGGAGGCCGATTCTCTGTTCATTGATCGAGAGAGTTAGGTTGAGAAATATGAGTCAGCCCGACTTGAATTAAACAGCACGCGGCTTACTGCTTGTTGCCCGGCCGTCTGCCCACGTGAATGCCGTACTTGGCGAGCGAGGAGTAGATGGAAGTGTTGGCGCGTTTCGGCGGGGGAGGCCTGCCATCTCCTTCCCCGGGACGCTGGGCGTCCTTGCCGCTGGGTGAAGTTGCGTCGTCCAGGGCGTCTAGTGCATCCTGAAGCTTGCGCTAGAAGCAATGCACGTGAGCTACAGGCAGACAGCTTGCGCACAGACCAACCTTCGTGATCCTAGACGAGGGGAAGAGGGAAGACGTTGAGACTCCCGTGGTGGCAGTTGTGGTGGGTGGCAAGTCTGGTTGTGTTTCGGATGATGAGACGAAAGCTGATTGCATGATCCGTTTCTCCTGTCAATAGCGGCGCCCACCGTCCTTTCGCGGTCGCGTTAGTGTTCGTTTCGGATACCCGATCGTCAAGTCCTAATGAAAATGGAATTAGATGGCCAACATATGCCTTACAGAAAACAATACTGACAAAGAAAATACTCTAGAGAATGGTCTGGGTCCCAGGGAAAAATTGGGATAGACACAGGGCACCAGTGTTTGCCTCGAGGTTTTGGTGCGGTATAAGTCGTGCCACTTGTCCCAAATGGTCACGTGACAGCTCAAATTGTATCAAGGACAGCCGCCAGACACAATGACATTGGCTTGAACGAGTTAAGGTCGTCCGCCATGCTGCACAAACACATGCGCGCAAAAACACAGAAATCTATGCAGCCGTTTTTTTTTTTCGGGCACACGTGTGAAGTAGATGATTATCTAGACTTTCTCCGCGTGGCAGTGCCCACAAGTGACGAACGATGCGTCATGGACTGATTTAGGCATGATCATATGCGATTCCAGTGTGATTGCTGCCCTTCAACAACTTGGGCAGATTGCCTTATAATCCCACCAAATCTCTCTCTGGAAGAACCTTGGACAAATCTCCATTAGTGCCCTCCGTCTGTCGCCTATCATCGTTCACACAACGCCTCATCACCCACCATCGGAGAGCATACACCTCCCCAATCGGATCTAGACGACCACCCAATCGATCTTGCGTTTCCTAAGCGTACAAATAACTCGGGTCGAGACGGACATTCGCCTCCCAATCTCTTCTTCAACTCTCCTCGTCATTTAGCTCTCCAACTTCAGTATGGAAGTCAAGGAAGACCAGCGCCTCATCGTCGTCTCGAACCGTCTCCCCATTACCATCAGCAGAGATGCCAAGGGCGAGTACCACTTCAAGATGTCGTCCGGCGGCCTAGTCTCGGCACTCTCGGGTTGTAAAAAGTCCATGTCATTCATTTGGATCGGCTGGACTGGTTTGTACATCCCGCCCAAGGATCGAGCCCTGGTTGACAAGCGCCTGATGGAGGAGTACTCGTGCCAGGCTGTCTACCTCGACGATGACCTCGCCGATCGCCACTACAATGGCTTCTCTAATTCTATCCTTTGGCCCCTGTTCCATTACCATCCCGGAGAAATGAATTTCGACGAGGCAAACTGGCTCGCTTACCGACAGGCCAATCTCAAGTTTGCCGAGGCTATCCGCTCCCTCGTGCGTTCTGGCGACATGGTTTGGGTTCAGGATTATCACTTGATGCTCCTTCCGATGTTGCTACGTGGCCTTGTTGATGGTCCTGGCAAGGACGGAAGTCTGACGCAAACAGAGCTAGCCAAGATCAAGGAGGGAATAGTGGAAGAGACCCCAGAGGTAGAACACGAGGTTCTCACCGGCGTCAAGATTGGGTTCTTCCTGCATACACCTTTTCCTAGCTCCGAAATTTATCGGCAAGTTCACGCGTTTCCGTTCTTTCCCACATGTCTCACATTTCCATGCACAGAATTTTGCCTGTCCGCCGAGAAATTCTTTTGGGCATCCTCTACAGCGATTTGATCGGTTTCCATACCTACGATTATGCGCGGCATTTCCTGTCGTCGTGCACACGTATCCTTGGGGCCCCGACCATGCCAAATGGCATCGAGTTTGAGGGTCGTTACTCTCAAGTCGGTACTTTCCCCATTGGTATCGATCCTGAACAATTCATCAATGTGAGTTTAGGAGGCTCTCGGGTTAGATGTGATTTAATATATGATTACCAGAACTTGGCGAAACCGGGTGTCAAGGAGCGAATTGCAGCGCTGGAGCAACGCTTCAAGGGCGTTAAGATTATAGTTGGAGTCGATCGACTCGACTACATCAAAGGAGTGCCTCAGAAATTACATGCATTGGAGGTGTTTCTGACTGAGCATCCTGAGTGGATTGGAAAGGCGAGTAAACTGATATCAAGTTGAAACGCGATACTGAACATATTGGCCCACGTTTCCCAGGTTGTATTGGTACAGCTTGCCGTACCATCGCGTCAAGATGTCGAAGAATATCAAAATCTTCGATCGACAGTAAACGAGCTTGTTGGCCGCATCAACGGCCGCTTTGGTACGGTCGAGTTCATGCCGATCCATTTCATGCACAAGAGTCTGGCTTTCGATGAGCTCTGCGCGCTATATGCGGTCAGCGATGTGTGCCTGGTAACCTCCACTCGAGACGGGATGAACCTGGTATGTTGCCGCCCGAACCGCCGGCCCGCGCGTGGAACTCATTGTCTGATAATAGGTCTCTTACGAATACATTGCGTGTCAACAAGAACGCCAGGGTGCGATGATTTTGTCCGAATTTGCCGGTGCTGCACAGAGTTTGAATGGAAGCATTGTTGTCAACCCATGGGACAGTCAACAAGTCGCGGATGCCATCCACGAGGCAGTTACAATGTCTCCCGAGACGCGTTCTGAGAACCACAAGAAGCTTTTCAAGGTATTTTATTTCGAAATATGACCCGAAATTGGCAAACTAAGTTGTTTCTCCTCGCCCTAGTACGTGAACAAATATTCCGCAGCGTACTGGGGAACCTCGTTCGTCCGCGAAATGTCTCGTATCAAGCCATCACAGGATCGTGCCGCACTCCCTGAGATTGGTGGGCAAGCAGCTGATATCGATCGTGAGGGCCAGGCGCTTGAGCATGGGGCGGTCGCCTCGTAATAGCCTTGTCAGCGGCATATAGTTGGAGTTTGTTTCTGTTTTCGGTCTTCCAAAATTACATTTGAATAAATTTGGACCCACCTGGTACTATTCATGAATATATCTGGACTTCGGAAAATTGATCTATACGCCATAGCTCACCGTATGCTGTTAGTTCCGGCGCCCGAGTAGTCTATTATGACTGAATGCCACCCATCAACGACGCTCTGATTACAAATCCCTGTCCAGCGCTTCGCCGCTTGCGAGCGTATTGCGTGAGCAGTTATTATCGGAACACACGACGATAGCCTAGTCGTTACCCTCTACCGATTCACCAAATATGGCCGACCAACTGGAAAACGTTCACGTCGTTACTTCCGCTGAACAATTCAGACATCTCCTTTCGGCTGATCTTGAACGGGTTTCGTTGTTGAATTTCTGGGCGACATGGGCGGCTCCGTGTAAGGAGATGAACGAGTTGTTATGGAACTGGCCAAGGCAAACCCACAACTCTTGACGCTGCAGGTTCGTCAGCTTGACCCAACTGCGCGGCGATAAACTACAATATTCACAGATCGAGGCCGATGCCGAGTCAAACGAGGATATCGCCGAATCATTTAACATTGAATCAGTCCCTACATTTCTAGTACTCAAGGCAGGTACCTAGAATTATCCATGGATTCGGCGTGGTACTGACCGTAGTTCAATCAGGGCCACAATCTCTTGAGCAGGGTAGATGGCGCAGATGGACCAGCGCTCGCCGCTGCAATTAAAACACACATACGCCAACCACCTCAAGGTCTAGCTACATCGGAGAAGGTACCCCAGATACCATCTGACGGCCCACCTGCTGCACCGGAGGAAACGACCGAAGAATTGAACGAGCGCATGCGAAACATTATGAAACAGAGCAAAATTGTCTTGTTCATGAAAGGCAGCCCCGATGCTCCCCGATGTGGATTCTCACGCCAGACGGTTGCGCTTCTAAGGGAGAATAATGTCGAATTTACCCACTTTGACATTTTGACGGATGAAAAAGTCCGCCAAGGTATGAAGATCAGTCTCTTTTTCGATATCCCTAGCTTGGATTGACTCAATGCGTGACTACCACAGGGCTAAAGGTCTTAAATAATTGGCCTACGTTTCCTCAAATAATTTTGAATGGGGAGCTAGTTGGAGGTGAGCATCAGTTGCATCGTCTTGATATGGGCATAGTACGAGGTTACTCAATTCGCTTCCAGGTTTGGATGTTTTGAAGGAATCGATCGAGTCTGGAGAGTTCCAGGAGATGATTGCAGCTTGAATTCAGATGATCAATTTATTGAGACTTTGCTCGTTTTAGATACGTCAATGCTTAGCCGTGCATACAGGTTGAATGAGCGTGTAGCAGGCCTTAGCGCTTCGGCGGGCCTGTACGTCATTCTACGGGGAGTGAGGGCGAGGCTTGAGTCAGACGTCAATCTAAGACAAACCGAGTCACTCTGGCACCGCAAAAAGCGGGGTGTTGACGAGACACTCCAGGTTTTCGTTGCCGTGCCGCAGTTCCCCATTGGATCAACAGAGGCTTTATGGCTGTTGAACACCGCCATGTGGCGGAAGACGACTACCATCGGACCGGATGCAATTTTTTCTTTCCGTCTTATAAGTCGCATCGATTGCACCTAAGCGCACGCCTTTTGCAGTCCCCCATCCTCTCTACTTTTCCTCGTTAGTCGATACAGCGCAATACACAGGGGACAGCACTCGTTCCCTTTATCTGCACACAATTTCGCCCGAAGAGCGAAACTCCGACCTCCGACTCCAGTGTCGAGAGTAAGTCAAACATCATTTCACTACATCCATGCTGTGCTAACTTGTACTTCGTTACCTAGGTGGTCGTCTGTTCGAGGTAAAGGGCTTTACCCTACATTGAAAACTATGGCATATATTGACTGATTTATTCTAAACAGGCGAACCACCCTGACAGGCTTTTGCATTCAAACCAGCGAATATCTCTCTTAGTCGTTTTCCTCTTAGATTTACACTTTCCCGGCGCACTTATTACACACCCAACCTTTTTTGCCCTCCTCGCACAGAGCGAGGAACCCCATCTTCTGACGTTCTTATACTTGCCGCATCCGCCCGCCCCGGCCCCCCCGGTGGCGGATTGATACGGTAATCGAGGAACTACTCGCACCCACTTCACTGGATTCTCACTTTTCGGAGAGCTCCTCCCAAAGGAACTCACTTGGAAAACGAATGGCACAGCCTCGGGTCCTGCGCTCTGCTCCCATTAACTTCCAGCCACCCAAGTCTTCTAACATCCCCAAGTCCCATGGCTCCTTCAACGGCGCTCCCAGCTCTTTGATGAGCGAAATCCTGTCGATTTCTCCCACCGTCTCCTACTCGGTTGACTTTTCAGCCCACTCGATTTTTGCTATCAACCCTGCCGTGCCAGATGTCAACTTTCCTGGCTTGCCACCTCTCCATACCGGATCATGCGACGAGCTTATTCACAGCAACGTGGCTAAAGCGCTTTATGACTTGGAAGATGAAGAACCCGACGTCGAACGCGCCTTCTTTGCCGCCGATTTGAGCAAAGTCCTGCTTCAACACGAGCGCTGGCAGCGCTGCCTCCCTGGAGTCGAGCCATTCTATGGTAAGTTCCCCTGTCTCGTACTACGCCCCATGTCTGACAAATTATTCATAGCCGTCAAGTGCAACCCCGATCCATACGTTCTCCGTCTCTTATCGGCCCTTGGTACCGGGTTCGACTGTGCATCCCATGGCGAGATCAGCCAGGTTCTCGCACTTGGCGTCAACCCGTCTCGTATTATCTTTGCCAACCCGTGCAAGGCAACCTCGTTTGTTCGCCACGCTGCCAAGGCTGGTGTGGATATGATGACCTTCGACAATCAGGACGAGCTCTTCAAAATTGCCCGTGCTCATCCCAAGGCAAAGCTTGTCGTCCGCATTCTTACCGACGACTCAAAGAGTCTTTGTCGCCTGGGCCTCAAGTTCGGTGCCCCACTCGTCACTGTTCCACCACTGTTGGCAAAGGCAAAGGAGCTTGGCCTGGATGTGATTGGCGTTAGCTTCCACGTTGGCAGTGGTTGCTTCGATTCCAACGCGTTTGCAGACGCTGTAATGCGCGCCCGGGCTGTATTTAACATGGGCGTTGAAGCGGGGTACAACTTCAGCCTTCTCGATGTAGGCGGTGGATTTGAAGACGGAAATTTCGAGGCTACCGCTCAAGTCCTGCGCGATGCCCTGGTCCGTTATTTCCCCGACCGCAGTGGCATTCGTGTCATTGCTGAGCCTGGTCGATTTTACGTGTCCAACGCTTTTTCTTTGGCTGCGAACGTCATTGCTCGTCGTGCGCGTGCGTCTGACGATACTGGCGCCGTTGATGCCCCACAGGACAAGGAACAGCCTAGCATCATGTGTACGTCAATGTTTTTGCCGACCCAGCTTGAAATTTTCTAACTTGCCGATCAGATTACATCAATGACGGCGTATACGGCGCTTTCAACTGTATCATGTTTGATCACCAGCATGTCCATCCTTACGTCATTTCCCTCGGGAAGAACTTGACCGGACCAGTCGATCCTAATAAGATTGCTCAAGCACCATGCAGCGTCTGGGGTCCGACTTGTGATTCCATCGATTGCGTTTGTCCGATGACGACGTTGCCTGTTAATTTGGCGGTGGGTGATTGGTTAGGGTTCCGCAACATGGGAGCGTACACCATCTGTGCTGCTAGTCAGTTCAACGGGTTTGAGAGCAGCCGAGTGCACTACACCTCTGGCGTGGGTGCCGAATCGATTGCTGTTCGTCGCGCCCTCGCTTCGCTCTCTCAATGCGTCTCTCTCTGATAGCTATAGAAAATGGCCGCTTTCTTTGCTTCGATATTTCTCGCTCTCGCTTGTGATGTGGGTGCCCTGTGATGTCATGGCCTAGATGATTTCCTTGATGTTTACACGCAACTGTACTCTTCACATAGCCAATACATAATTATTAGAATATAAGTGTTGGGTATTCCTTCAAGGTAGCTTGTCGCTCCGTGAAAGACTTAACACGCTTGGACGATCGACACTTGCATCATTTCACCAGTTGCAGTCGCTTGGTGCTCGCTCGCGAATAGAAGAATAATGTGACTCAGTAAATTGACAGCCAATCACGTGATGCGCCACACTCCTTTGGCGCTCCAGGCAAATAGCGCCGGGATTATGGTCTGTGTTGAGCCATCGAGCATCAAATGTTATCCCACATAAACTCCCTCGGTCAATATGATATCACGCTTTAGGCATAAACGGCATATAAACTTTATCACTGCAATCGCAAACGGGGGTATCGGCGAAGCCCTCCCGCCCCGCTCAATAGCATGGATATTCTCGGCCTGTTGCCTGTTTGTGGACCGGGGCAATGCTCACAGCTATCCCGAGCGGAGCCCGCCCACCCGATCAATATCTTAATATGGGAGGTAGGAGACGTGTGGCACTACGCTGAGGGTCGGACGCTGCGCAGATCCCGCTTTTGATGTCACGGTCCTAGTGAGCGGTGAAAAAGCTCTCGTGCTCAAATCGAGTCTAGTCCCAACCAATTCACGTTCAGAGTTAGAAGCAGCAAGCATGCATGTGGATAGGAACGAAACCCCATAGAAGGATGATGCTCGGAATCTCGAAGCATGGTGCCGTTTTCGGGGGCTTACGGACGCTTGATTACGGCCCTTTTGGGTTGATGGAGGGTCGCTCGACCATCTGTTCCCAGGACCGAGGGACTTGAACACGGGGGAGAAGGCTTTCTGATCCGAAGAGCGAGCGCTATGCACATTATTTTTCAGGGGAGTGGCCACCTCGCCCGTGTGTCGCAAGGCGCGCATACCGCTACAGCCTGCAACGGCTCTGTAATAAGTAAGACATATACTATAACCCAAACAAATCTTGTGTCGCGTTTCAGGACGTGGAAATTATTCCATCGGGTTCTGGGCCAGAGTTCCATCCTGGCTTGTGGTGCGAGCCTCGCGGGATATGCACGTGCAGGCGGCACCGGCTAATAGAACCGAGGAAATGTGAGAATAATTGGGCGTGAGCCAGAAGACTCATCACACGGGTTACGAGGGGTTACGGGAGCTCAATATTGCTGCTCGGTAAAACGTGGGTGGATTGTTCCCGAAATGACATGACACCACGCATATACTCACGTACGTGTGCCTGGAGTCGGTCTAAATTCGCTGGATGCCAATAGGGGCTGACAGCTCAATACTGAGCAACAACCTGAGATCCCGAACGTCGGACCCGATTCAGCTGTCAACCGCGGCGGGAGTAGCGTGCGTCTCACGTGGCTGTCTCCAAGGTAGCCTTTGCGGCGCGGTTGACGTTTCCGAGCCGACGCCGATCATAAATCACACGAGATTTCCACGTGAGCGCCTTCCAGATTGAGCTGGCAAATCCGGCTGATGTCTTTTCCACAGGTTTCCAAGCTCCGTTTCCAACCGTTTCTCCAAACATTTGCCTCGTAACGAGCTTTCAGACGCGTCATCACAACTTATATTCCCGACCCCTGCTTCTGCTGCGGTATTTCTTTCGGTTCCACGCGCATGGCATAAGTGGTTTCAGGCTCCCCTCCAAAGAAGCGCAGATCGAGCAGGAGTGCTCGTTTAACTCGGCCTCGACAGTACCTAACTTTCTAGGTCTCCACGCATCTGTGAATCATATTCAATTCCCCGTAGAGGGGCCCGAAAGATCGGAGCTACCGCTTCAGCCTGCTTCCCCCATTTAACGGTATAAAGACACGTTATAGGACGGACGAGTCCTCCATTTTGCCCCTTCCCTCTTCGGCGACAGGGCTTAACTCGACTTGGTCTTTATCTACAAGGCTGCCGCTCATGTCTCCGGAGATTCCCGCGGTAAGCACATGCACTGCAATATCTCGGTCTGGTGGAGAACTTAACTTCCAGCCATCCTTCCAGCCTCCCCCTTCTCGAGGCGCCCCCTCGTCGAGCATGGCTCCCGAATCCACCACTTTCCAGCCTCAACGGTATCAACCGTACTCGACTCTCCAACATCGCATCACAAAAGGTCGCTACATAACTAGCAATGATCCCAGGGGCTATGTGTAAGCGACCAGCGACGGCTTGTGCCAGCTCATCGTCACTGACATTCTTGGTTTCCTGTAGTCCTGTGTACGAATATCCTCTCAACGGTGGGCTTCTAGCTAACGTCTCAACCCAGAGCAAGTACTGAATGGTCGTGGCAATAGGGCAATGGATTATGATGGATGTAGATGACGGATACGTGCTATGGTAAGTTCCTCGACTTTCATGTGAAACAAGCGGGCTTATATGCAACCCCAGGACCGGTATCTGGAAAGCTCTAGGAAACACTAAAGGTATGTTGCAAGTTGTGTGTTGGAGACGTCGACTCATTGTCCCGTTTAGCCGACATCGTTAAGATGCTCGAGTCGCAACCCGACCTTGCCCCACAGCTCAGGAGGGTTCGTGGCGGCTACCTAAAGATCCAAGGCACTTGGATGCCCTTTGAGGTGCGTTGTCCTGACCACGCCACAAGATTAATTTGATCGACAAGTCGTCGCGCACGCAGGTCGCACTCAAGCTCGCCCGTCGGGTTGCCTGGCCGATCCGCGAAGATCTAGTCCCGCTGTTTGGGTCGGTACCAGTTGCCCATCCTCAGATGCATGTCGCTGACTTGTGAAATTCTCAGGCCCACATTCCCATCCACATGCTTGTCGCCAGACCAACCCGGTTACGGGCAAGTTGTCGCTAGTTCCGGCAAGCGGAAGAGCCGGCGCACTGTTCAGCCGCCCGCCTTGCCGATTCACAACTCCCAAAACCCTCCGCGGGCACTGCCGTATCATCCGTCAGAGGCACCCATGTATGCGCAGCCCCACGTCCCTCGACGTATCTCTGGGGAAATTTCGGATCCAGGGTATGGCTATTCACTCCATGGAAGTTACCGCCCTGCGTCATCGCCGTCGTGTCCGCCATCGTCGTATGACCGGTACCATCAGGAATCTGTTCCTTACCCCCATGCTTACCCGGAGCGTCCTAGGACTAGTTACAGGGAGGGTGCGGGGTCGCCGGTCCGTGATCGGCATTCACAGCACTCTCGGTACTCTCCATATCCCTCATCACATTCTGCCCCTCGCCGTGATTATGCCGAGCCTCGCGGAACGTATGGCTCTCGGGCGGGGGATTACGAATTCCCTAGCCAGGGCCATCCACTGCATACACGATTGTCGGATTCGAACCTGCGGCGGCCACATGATCCTCACGAGCGGTTGACGCTCCCGCCAATTTCAGCGCTGGCTCCGAACCTCCCCTCCCCCCGAGGCGCATTTACTCTACCTCCTCTGGTTACGCCGTCGGCCAACCCATTGCGAGGCAGTGCAGGAGGCTCCGACGCTCCTTTCCTCGGGCGCATGCGCCTAAATTCTGCCGACGACTCGGAAGACCGTGATATCCCTCGACCATCTGAAGCATATCTACAGCAGAGACGCTCATCTTCGGCACCTCCTCTGCACCTCGCGCCCAGCCGATACCAAGCGCCTGTGCGATCAGAAGATTACCCTCGAGATTCGCACGATACTCGGCCTTCTTGGTGTTTTAGGTCGTCCGACAGAGGCTCAGCTGAATATGACCGAGTCTCGCGTCCCGACACGCACCGGTCAGATACGTTCGCATGGTCATCTGTCCGGGGTGGGCCAGCGACATCTCCGCCCCCGTCGGCTTCGAATTCCACGCACGGCGAACTGTCTACAAACGAACACTCTCCAGTGTCCCCTCGAACTCCCTATGGTTGGGAATCGCGTGCACCTGGCCCGCCGGCTACCAGTGGTTCTACTCGGCTGAACCCACCATACGACTCATCGTCCCGCGATCCCTCGAGGTCTCCTGAAATCGCCGCTCGTGATCCTGAAGAAGGTCGCCACTCGCCTTTGGAGGCGGTCCACTGCAGCCCTAGCCACTCGCGTAAGTCTTCCGGACATGCGTCCGCCGACGTGGAGCCCGCTCAAGTTGCGCGTGCTCCCCTGCGTCCGTGGTAATATTATATGCGGAACTATTCTATTCCTTTATTTCTGTCTTATGTACGTTCCCCCGATACCAACTGGCATGCATTTCTGGACCATTGTCATCAAGCTTGTTGTTTCATAATGCGACTTCAGTATAATCATGTTTTCATTTCTGTACCACTAGTTTTATCCAATTATGATACATATGCACTCGAGAAACTTGGCAAAGCTGAATAAGTTCTTGGAACTTAAAAGAAACTGGGACGGTGTGGCTGTGCCATTGTGGACCAGTTTCCTGAGTCGATAGGATCCAATGAGCTCTTTTGAACTCCAACCGTTGCCGTCATCCACAAGGCGGATTGCGACCGAAGTCTGGCCTCAGCACCACCACTCCATGAAGTTCAGCAACTCTCTCAAGTTTAATGCCAATGCCGAGTGGTGGGACGAGTACCTAGCGTGCGTATTGCTTTTAAATTATTTCGCGTTGGTTGCTCAACCCATCCCCTAGCTATTCTGCCTTGAAGAAGCAAATATATACACTCGAAGCAGAGGTCCCGATCCCAGGCCAACCTCAGGATGTCGAGCGTGGCGAGAGATCTTCGCTCCTTGGAGAGCACAATCGCCGAGCAACCAACATCACATTCAAGCCATTGCTTGACGCCGAACTTGCCAAGATTGTGGTGTTTTATGAGTTGCAGGAAAAGGAGCTCCTATACGATGTGGTGGAGCTTGAGCAACTCGTTGCAAAGACCGAGGAAGAGGGCATCAATCCCGGGAATGGTGGGGATTCCGACGACGGCAGTGACGAAGACGAAGACGAAGAAGACGCACGGAGCAACGGAGGCCTTTCCCCCATAGAACGACGTCGTTCTGGATCCCAGAGCCAGGCGAACGGCGCTCGTACTCTAGGTCAGTAGTTGCGTGTTCATTTTCTACTGTCCGACCCAAGGTTGTTGCAGCTCAATCTTTCACCGACGAGCCCGCATCTGCGACTCGGCCGGACCCCACTCCTTTGGCCCATTCTATTGTGCGGAGCGAGAATGCAGACTTGGAAGCCAGCATTGCCTCCCTTCGCGCACCCGCCTCTGGGTCTGACAGCGGAACGGCGCCTCGTTCTCCTAGCCGACGCCGCGCCAGGGCAATCAGCATGTCAGCCATTCCCCCAAAGACACCACTTGCCACGTTGATTCGACTTGTCAAACCGGCTGCTAATTCGCCATCGCCAATGGTCGGGGAGAGTATCTGGCATTTGCGCAGTCCAGCAGCAGTCGATCTGCAAATGCTGTTCAAGCGTCGAATCACTACCGTGAGTCGTTCAAATTTCGCGTTAGGATCTGACACTTAACATGCTACGAATAGCTATATATCACCCTTACCTCGCTCAAATCCTATGTGGAGTTGAATTACACGGTACGTACATTTGACATACAGTAAACATATTAGTTTATAGTCATCCATAATAGGGGTTTAGGAAGATTCTTAAGAAGTATGTGTGTTCGTTGCCACATTCTACTATTCTAACCTCTTGATTTGTAGGTATGACAAGATCACATACAACGAGGTACGTGCTTCATTCTATTCGCATTCTCTTACTCAACGGTGCTGCAGCTCAAAGACGAGTACATGCACAACGTCGTGGAGAACGCCCCCCCTTTCATGCAGCCAGCCAAAGACCGCCTCAATGGTGCAATCAATCGCACTATCAATCTTTATGCCAAGTGTGTCACCCGAGGTGACCATTCTGCTGCGATACGGCAGTTGCGCGTACACCAAAGGGAGCACGTGCGTGATTTTCTGACTTGTTGATCATCTTTACGAACGTGTCTCTTTAGATTGTATGGGAGCGAGACACTGTCTGGCGTCAAATGATTGGCAGAGAGCGTCGAGGAGAGGGTGCTGATGGGCAAGTCAAAGCGCTCGGGCTCGGGCATTCTGATTCGCAGGCCGATCCCCTATTTACCTTATTTGGACTCAAATTTACCAAGAAGAAAATTTCCTTGGTTATAGCCATCATAACCTTCTTCGTGCTTTTAAATATACAGATAGTTGAGGGCCGGGAGGCGAATCGTTGTTTGGCAATTCTGATTTTTGCCACCGTTCTATGGGCAACCGAGGCACGATATTCATTATTCTAAACGTTACCCTTACTAAACTTCATTCTAGGCTATCCCGTTATTCATTACGTCCATGGGAGTTCCTCTGCTAGTAGTCTGCTTACGCGTGATCCGAAGCCCAGAACCAGGAAATGAACGTTTGAGTGCAGAGGACGCGACCAAGTAAGTCGCTTGCTCCTTTTGTTGCGAATTTGTTTACCTATGAGTTCCCAAGGTATATTTTCTCGGTCATGTTCTCTCCGACCATCATGCTTTTAATTGGAGGATTCACCATTGCCTCGGCCTTGTCGAAGACTAATATTGATCGGGTCCTCATTACTCGTGTTCTTAGCATTGCTGGAACG
The DNA here is from genome assembly GCA_037039685.1 of Ceratobasidium sp. AG-K. Taxonomy (NCBI): domain Eukaryota; kingdom Fungi; phylum Basidiomycota; class Agaricomycetes; order Cantharellales; family Ceratobasidiaceae; genus Ceratobasidium; species Ceratobasidium sp. AG-K. The sequence goes on from JAWNGF010000002.1 coordinate 1,978,346, forward strand.
CGGCCCAGTGTTGTTCTGTTGGCCTTCATGGGTGTCTCTTGCTTTGCGAGCATGTGGATCAGGTCAGTTCATGTTCATGTTAATTTTGGTGCAATTTTGATGCAGATTCTGTTCCGTTTAGTAATGTTGCGGCGCCAACTTTGTGTTTCACTTTGATAAAGGTCCGCTCAGGCTTATTGCTACCAGGCCTTATCTAATTGCATCCTAATATTAGCCTATCCTGCGCACATTGCCTCAGGGCTCCTCCTTTGCGCCTTGCCTAATTGTAAGTTTCCTTTGGACTTACTGCTGTGGACCGGTTCAAACTTGTGCAAACAGCTTGCTATCGCTTTAGCTGCGAATATTGGAGGCCAGAGCTCTCCCATTTCGTCACCTCAGAATCTCATCACCCTCCAATACATGGATCCGCCTCTTGACTGGCTTGAGTGGTTTGCAGTCGCAATCCCCGTGTCAGCAGTTACGATCGTTTTGATCTGGCTCCTGTTACTTGCGTCTTACAAGCCGGGCTCTGCTCCTGATGGCACGGAACTCAGGATCCGGCCTATTCGACCAACCAAAGAGAAATTTACCCTGAAGCAGTACTGGGTCTCGATTGTTTGCCTGATTACCATTGCGCTTTGGTGTGTCGCTCACCAGATCGAACATGTGCTCGGTGACATGGGCGTGATTGCAATCATTCCAATTGTTGCATTCTTCTCGACAAACGTGTTAAAGAAGGCAAGTGGCTCGTTATAGTCGAACGAGCGATCTAACGGGTCATTGCAGGAGGACTTTGAACAATTCTTGTGGACAATTGTTTTCTTGGCCATGGGTGGTATTGCATTGGGCAAAGCCGTCGTCTCGAGCGGACTTCTGGCCACGGTAGATGACGGTGTACGTGGATTGGTTGAGGGATTGGCGCTCTATGAAATTGTGCTAGTACTCTCATTTGTCGTTTTGGTCAGTGGTCTCATTTGACTGTTTGCTATTACACTGACTCTTCTCATTGCAGATTATTTCGACCTTTATCAGTCATACTATTGCAAGTGTGCTTCTGGTCCCAATTGCTGCGGAAGTGGGGTCCAATCTCCCAGATCCCCACCCTCGACTACTGGTGTTCATCACTGGGTTGATTTGCTCCGCGTAAGAAATTTCGATGAGTTCTCCCTCAGCGCACGGCTAATCAAGTTGACCAGTGGTATGGGTATGCCGGTCTCTGGGTTCCCGAATCAAACCGCGTAAGTTTATTCTGCATATATGCGTCTCACCTCGCCATTCACCGAACATAACAGGGCTACCCAGGAGGATGAGATGGGCAAGGTGTATTTATCTAATACAGACTTCTTGAAGAACGGGGTTCCTGCCAGCGTTATTGCCACAATGGTGGGTCATTAATTAATTATTCTTGGACAAGCGCTGACTGGCGATCAGGTGGTCGCTACTGTTGGTTACGGTCTCATGAGACTAGTTCTTAAGTACGTTGTTTTCTCAACTTTCCTTGCACGGCTCAACCTTAGTTTCCCAGGCTGTGATGATTTGACAAGCGCAGAATTTCAGAGTTACAGCTTCGTCGGGAATGTCTTGTTTTCTCAGGACCAACCCGCATATCCAACGGTCATTTTCTCATTATCAGTATCAGTTTTAATATCAATGGTACAAAGGCTAGCAATATTCGTATCAAAAAGTAGTGTCAATAGTCAAAAGCGAGACTTTCGCTCGACTACGCGTCCAAAAACATAGTGAGCAACAAGTGCGCAAACGCCAACGCTAATAATTACAAGATAGGGTGGCAAGGTCACAGCCGATAAACCACCAGGTAATGAGGACTTGAGCGCATCACGATCACCAGAGGGAGTTTCTTCAGGATTCCCAGCCTCGTTCTTCCGTTCAACCCCCTGCATCTCGAGGAACGCAAGTCTCCGTTCGGTCTCATCAAGACGACGGCATAAATCGTCCCATGCTGTCCGAGGAACCCGCAGTGTTTGGCCCTGGCCCCGCGCGCTATTTGCCACGAGCCTCGCGCCTTGTGCCATGATCGGGGCGCTACCAACAGGTGCTCGACGACTAGTACCTCCCGGGAATTCGTCCTCCCACGCCTTGGCTCCCCATGAGGTCGCGCGGGGACGGCCCTCGCAGGCCCCCCTTCTTCCTCCAGAAGCGCTCGATAGTGGGTTCGTCATCTACAGTTCCTTTAGACTTGTTGATATCTTGCGCCGGTGGGTTCGAATGAACCGAGTAGCCTGACTGGGTAGCTACGGGTGTATTCACAACCGGCGGGAGCGGCAGTATCTCCATAGTTTCGGAGGTAATGGTTTGTGACGCTTTCGATAAACCCGAGGCCGAGAGGAATGCGTCCGAGATTCGGTTTGATTCAGGGGAACCCATGTCTCGAAGCGGTGCGCCCTTATTAGTTGAACGGTCCTCCGGTCCGTGAGCGTTAATTGTAATGTTTCCGACCACGTCAGGTTCGAGATCTTCCTCGCTTTCCGAGGTCATCTCGGCGCTGGCAAAGCCCGCATCGTAATTTCCTTGAGTGATGTCCTCTAATGAGCTTGCCGCTCGCTCTAGGGTTTTCACTATTTCTCGAACCCGTCCGATGGACGAGCTTGCGTTCGAGGAAGCAGACTGAGCACGTGGACGAGTGGAGCGGTACGAGGGGGGGTACTCGGGCACATCAGAGTCAAAACTAAGCGTGGAGAGTTTTGAGACAAGTATCCGCTCGATCGGAGTGTGCTGAGATCGTGTGGGTTGGATGGAGCAGACTGGGTGTATGACACGGACGAGGACCCCCGCATAGTAGTCTCCTCGCGCTCGAGCACGGTGCTTGGGATACGCCGTTCATGCTCGGTGGGATGATCAAGCGCGTCAGTCTCATCTGGACCGAAGCCCCAGATACGGCCTTTCAGTACACTCTTTCGGAGCTCCAAGGAGGAGGACAAGAGTACGGTCCTCCAGAGTTGATTGATCCCCATGCTGCGCGTCAGTCGTTAACATTTATTAAATATCATGGTGACATCATTACTTACTCTTCCATGTCTTTCTCTTCCAGTCGCAAGAATGTCCTTCCATTAAGTTTATATTTGACTACGAAATTCGCAATGTCTTGAGCCACTGGCTTTGGGACCAGTATCGTTTCGGAAGACTTGCTACCTCGGAATCGCAACGCGGTGAGCAGGTATTGCGCTAATTGAGCAGGCGTCCATAATTTGGGATTGTCCTGTGTCACGGTTATCGGAGTTCTCAACACTCCTAATCACGAACTTACTGGAAGAGCCGATTGTGAAACCGCTTCACCCGCATGCTTATCAAGCGACCTAGGGTCGGTCTCACTGCGTTTCAATCTCCAACGGCGAATGACATGCTCTGCATCTGAGGTCTCCTTGTTACTCGTGTAACCAGAATCGGCGTATTCTGCGGGTAGTGGGAGGGGTGGTGGAGTAGCTTGAGCGTTCAGGCTCTTTGTGTGTCTATGCCCACGACTTTGCGAGTGGCGTCGAAGACTAGGTGTGGTTGGAGAAGTCACCGGAGGGGGCGTCTCAAAGGACATCCCCTGGGATGACTTGGGACTGGCATATCCCGAGGAAAAGGACGTCCGAATGTAATTAGGAGCTCGTTTGATTGGGATGCTAGAGGTCGGCGGAGAAGCGAGCGGGGAAGGGGGTAATGGAGTGCGTGTTTCAAACATCTCTGCCATGGTCGATGAATAGAGAGTCGCTTGGGTAAATGTTCAATTATTCCAATGTTGTGTCGTGAGGTCGTAATGTCATAGAAGTAAATCGTAAGAAAATGTTCTGGTGCAACTGGTAAGAGTGTGGTTGCACAAGGAACCTGTAATTGGTTGACCCCTATCAGAAATGATTTGATTGCTCATGCTTGGTCATCGCCACACGTTCATCAAACAACCACGATGTCCACTCCGGCACCTGCGCATCAATATATCGTGGCCGATGACGACGACGTCAACGACGAAGACATCCCTGGGTTCACCCAACCGTCCATCCATGGAGGGTCAGCGCCCACTACTCCGGGAGCTAAGGCGCCGTTAGAACCAGTTATTTTAACACCCAACCCTAGGCTTTCTGGGAATATTGGTTCGTCAAGCGGAGCGGGTGCACCAGGGCGTTCTGACAGTACCCGTCAGCAATATGGGAGTGTTAGATTGGAGACTAGGTTAGCAACGACCTTACACGACTTTACTTGCCTAATCTATTATCCCGGCAGGTATTCCGGGGTTGATACCTTGGATGAGCCAGTGACGGCGACCATTGTAAGTGGCCGACCCAGCGATACCAGTTGGTTCTCAAGTTATATCCAGGCAAGGGATTTGTTGTCTATCTACAGCAAGCTGCTTCAAGTGTTGTATCCTCGTAGGACCGGTGCAGGGAGGGAGGTCTTAAGGTTTGTCGAGCTTCTCATGCGAACGTCTTTCTCACGGAACCGTGTCATTCACATTCAGAGATTGGGATTTGTGGGGGCCCCTAATCCTATGTCTTGCGCTCGGTATTCTCTTAAGTGTTAATGTGAGTGTAACGATCATGCGCTATCCCAAACCCAAAGTCATTGATGCCGGCGCATAAAGGCACCAGCCACCCAATCACTTGGCGTCTTTACTGGGGTAGTCGTGATCGTTTCCATTGGGTCACTTGTAGTCACGCTAAACGCAAAACTTTTGGGTGGTCGCGTGTACGTCAATTTTAGTGTGTTGAGTTGTTTCGCTGCTCATCCTTGGCTCTCAGCTCGCTGTTCCAATCCTTGTGTGTGCTGGGTTATTGCATATTCCCGCTAGGTTAGTTTATTGGTCCCGGTCCAGGGCCTGAACTCACCTGTGCTTAGTATTGGCCGCTATTATATCTACGTTTGTACGAGTACTTTACATCAGGGCACCTATCGCACTTGCAGCGTGGGCATGGTGTGTTTGGGGTACGTCCTGTGGGCTATATGTATCCGCGGTTGACTTAGGTCATGCTTGCTAGCGGCGGTAAACTTCCTCGATGGAACCAAAATAGAACAACAGCGCGTACTACTCGCAGTTTATCCATTGTTGTACGTCTAATCCACCAGACCTTCGATTATCTTTACTCATGGAACGTCTCGTTCACTAGATTGTTTTACTTTTTGCTTGCATGGATGATACTTGTCCAATAAAAAGTTGCACAATTTGAGACCGCAACTGGTTCGCACATGCGCACATCTTGTGATGGACAGCATTGCCCGCCCACGCTCGGTTGGAATCGTGGATATGGTTGATCTGGTTCGGCAGAAGGTCTGCGCATTGATGTAAAACGCTCCGTCCCAGTCATCAGACTACGAGGCTGTGCAACTTGGGAGCTTGGTGTTCCAGAAAAAGAGTCTGTGCCCTGAGTGCTATGCACGGCCCTCATATAACTACAAGGGGCGGCCTTGGAGCTCTCGGCACAGTCCCCTACCACTTCCCCATGGCTTCTGAATCAGCTCATACTTTGGAATCAGACGCGACGGCCGTCGCGAACCTTCAGCTTGTGTTTAGTAGGGACAATCCATCCAACACAGTGCTCTCCCCTCTCAATGGTGAAGGACCTTGCTATTCCGCCGTGGCGAAGATTCGCAACAAAGAGGACATGGTTACAACCTTCCGTAAATCTGAGGAAGGGCCAACCGCAGATTGGGAAAGCAAGCCTATAATTGCGACTCTAGAGTGGCGCGAGGTTTTCAGTGACAGAATATCGCTCGCAGGAAAGCCTACAGTGAGCGCCGGGAGCCTTTTCAAGAAAAAGTTCATGTCAAGGTAAGTGATGCGATACCCTAAATCACACTGCATAACTTGGGTGCGTTTAGCACTGTATCGTTCTCTGATGACCAAGGTCGAAAATACGAATGGAAAGGATACGCTCCGGGACTTCAGATGGTGGTAAGTGTTTACACCCGAGCCACAACTATCATCTAATTGCTTCATAGCTATTCGAAAAGGGTGGAAAGGAAGGGATTGCGGCCTTTAAACGCTCCCGTCTCGACCACGCCACTCAGAAAATGTCCCAGGCTACCCTAACGTTGAGTCCTCGCGCCGTCGAGATTATTGATCTGGTCGTGGTGTCGTTCTTGGCGTTGGAAAAGAATCGTAGAGCGGATGACAACTCTTCGAGCAATAAGGCAGATTCGCTCACCTCGGGTGACATTGGGATCGGCAATGTGACGGGTAATGACAACATTTACAGGCATGGCGTCTAGGTGTCTGCGGTATCGTTTGCATGTTTTGTAACAAATCATAGGGTGTCTGTCTATTGTGTGAATAAGTGAAAAAAAAAGGAAACACCCAAAAGGCTCCCTCGGACCGGGATCGAACCAGTGGCCTTGAGATCACGAAAGTATCCATTACAGTCTCACGCTCTTCCAGCTGAGCTACCAAGGGTTACGAAACTTGTCTTCCAAAGCGAATCCGATGTTTTACATCATAGTCACAAATTGGGAGCTTTTGCTCCCATGAATGGTTACCTCCGTATGGGTCATGCAAAGCCTGCCCTGAGTGCGGATCTTCCACGTCTAGCTCCATAATGTCACAGGAACTATGGACGAAAGAGACAAATGGCTCCTTCCCGAGCTTCCGCATCAAAACTGGATGCATCAACCTATCCATGACCTTTTCATATTCTAACTTTGCTACATGTGCGCTACGTATCGGAACGCCCAAGGTCTTTGAGCCTACCATCAACCACCGGCGAAACCACCACCAAGTCTATCTGGCCTTTGGACTTGCCCTCACTAGATGTATTTCCACATCTTGCCTTGGCACCGTCAAACCTGTCTATATCCGTCATATGTTCCCGCTGAGCGATTCTAAGGGCGTCCCCAATTTCGCCGATCGAGTGCCCAGTCGGAGCACGCTGTCGTTCGAAATTGATTATCATTTCAGCAGCATTGAGCCAGCGTTGCTTGGCCTTGGAGATTGTCTGTTTCGACGACGAAGCAAGAAATTTGGGCGTGTGGTCGCCTTTGTGAGCTTTGAATGTATGTATGTATTGAGAACCTAGAGGGGAATCGTTAGCGTACGTGACACGCGCTCCGTGGGGACTGACCGAGAAGGTATCTCCGAACAATAGAACTCATTATTACGCCGTTCTCGTCGTCAATAAGATACGGCTTGTCCTTCAGTGCTTCATAGCCATCGTAACCTGCTGCCATATACTCTCGGGTTACGATCCGATATGCTTTGTTGGGATCGCGCTCAAGGGGCCGACCATTCTTGGTACGGACCGTACCATCCGAAGCTACTTCTTGTTCCGCTACCCAAATCCCCTTGATTCTACTTCCTGGAGGGAGCGTTGAGTCCCACTCGACTCGGATACCCGACACGATTGGGAACCGCCTACGTCCAAAACGTTACTGGATGAATTCTACGACCTGGTTGCACCCACCCCTCCTGCGCCGGCCAAGTTGATAAACCCGATTCCAAAGCAGTCCATATGGTCTCCCCGTCGATTTCCTTGACCACGATTGGATCTTCAAACGGAAGAATCTCCAAGAGGTCACCCAAAGTGATGTCACCTACACATACATGTTGGGCCGCGTAGGCTACTCTACGGGGAATACCCACCTGGCCCATACACAGAATCTCCACGCAGGGTTCCTCCACAGATCAGGACGCCATCTGCCACACCACCTCCCTTGACGCACAGCGCGTCGTCATACGCATGTCGTAGCACATCTGCCATCCAGTTACCTAGCGCTGACTATGGGACTATAAGGGCAAGCATGACGTCTCATCTGAATACTGACCTCATCTGTACGAACAAGTTCAGACTTCGCATTCCATTCAGTTAATGAATGACAGATGGGTTCCGACAAGGCCGAAGACACCGAGTCAAGTTGGCTCTTGATAATTTCAGTCAATGCTGGCGAAGATGGTTGACTGGGCTTGACGGTGTGGCGTATTCCTCATAACGTGTGTTAGGGTTAGAAATTCACACGCTACGACCACGCTCACCACGAATCGATTTCACAATCTTGCGGCGTACGCTTCCCGCTGGGGTATCTTCTAGCTCAAGTGACAATTCGCTAAGATCTCGAAAATCGGTGCCGCTTTTGACCAGACTATATGCATGTGTCAACTTTCATCGCCCCTGAGCAGTGACGAGACGTACAAGACTCCATCATCCCCTTCGCTACCTAAGCACGTGCTGTTCATATCATAATTTTCCCATTCTTGCGCTCCACGCCCAATATAGTACCTTTGAAAGCATTTCAGCATTACTCCCAGCAAGGCGAGCATCTTACATATGATCGTGACCCCCAAACAAGACATCAACTCCATGGCTGTTTGCAGCATTATTCGACGTTTTTGAATGAGCAAATACAGCCTTGGCGAGTTCAATGTCCTGCCCCAGACATTTGTTATCGAGATCAGTCCATCATTGTGAACTTACATTTGGTAACCTGTTAGTAGATCAGTTGATGCGTCAACGCGGGTAGCCAAGACACGCACCTTGCATGTGTCAACGCTAGTATAACTTCACACTTGTGGGGCCCATTTGGGTCGCGGAGTTCCTCAGACAAACCCCTGCATACTTCTTCCATCGACTGGTACTTGAAGTTCGAGGGCCACGAGGAGACAGTCGCAATCCATTCCCTGGAAAACGTGGTCAATTGTTAGTTTGCGGGCTTCGTAATGTCGTACTCTTCTACCAGTCCGATGACTCCAACTTTCACCCCGCCACGCTCGAAAACTTGGTACCTGGTGAGCTTTTCGGGTACCGAATTTGTCTCTGTATCGATAATGTTACTTAGCACCCATGGCTTTGAGAAAGTTAGACTCATATTCCCCAAGACCAAAGCCAATTGTCCTTACAAAAGTGCAATCGTCTATAAGCTTGCATAGATGTGGATACTGATACAGGTAAGTCGCTGATTATATTTCTATGTTGAACGAACCTACTCCGAACTATTGATCAAACGATTTGGGTGATTGAACTATATAATCGTGACACTGTTATCCCACTTACATCAAAGTCGTGATTTCCTAAACGCATGTAAACTGAGTGTTTTTTCCTTGTGCCAAAACCAATCGACTCACCTGTAAGAGAAACATCTGGAGATATGTGGTTCATAACCGGGACCTAAAACAGCTCTTTGACGTGTCGTTACCCCCAATCATTCACTTACCATATGACTACCGCGCGTCACGGTAGATTCCACGCTTGGACTGAATAAATCACCGCTAAACAGTACCAGGCCATCTCGCTGCCCATCAGGGCGTTTGGCCCAGTTATCGCGCAAAGAGTCCAGTAGTTCTCCAAACTGAGTAACATCTGAAAGACAGCACGGCTGTCAACGAGTCAAGTCTCGTCATTACTGTCATACCAATTGTTTCTTTGGTGCCTTGAAGCTTTTGTTTAGTGACGCGATAAACTGAACAATTATAGCCGTTTTAGTTGGATCCTTTGAGTTCTGAATTGTCCTCACCGTCGTTAAAGTGAAGCAAGGCCAACGAAGACATTGCATAAACCGACTGAGGTGGTTGGCTGTAGGGCCCAGATATTTCCAATCTATTGGTCACGTCGATCAATCATTTCATGACACTTTCATTCCACATCACACGCCTGCATTATGCTGAGAATAGGTTATGTGCCGGAACATTTCGCATCCCCTCTCTTGCAGGTGAATGATTTTAACAGCACCATGGTTAATCGTCATACCCAAAGTTATCAGTATGCGGATGTAGACCAAGGCAAGACATTCGTTTTGAGTGCATTTCCAGGTCGGTTAGCGACAAAAAGTGGTTAGATAGATATCTAATTCGTTACCAGGGGGGACCGGAGCAATGACATCCGCGTTGAAGAATAACGAAATTGATGTCGCTGTGTACGTCATGCACCCTATGTGTTACTACCTAGTATATTCATGCTCAAAGCACAGGGCACTCACTGATGCGCTAATCGCTGGAATCGCGAACGGTGCTAAGGAGTACAAATTAGTTGGTTCCTACGTATCTACGCCCCTCAACTGGTTTGTTTCTCCAACTTGCATCAATCATGTCTAGAGCGTCGTTTGGTAGGGCTGTTATTACGGGCAAGGACAGCAAGTTCCACTCGATCGACGACCTTCGTGGAACAAAACTTGGCATCTCGCGGATTGGCAGGTATGTATACAAGCGCATACAAGGTTCCAGAGAGTTGATTTTTGCAGTGGGTCCCAAACAATGGCCAGCGTAATGTGGGAGTTTTCTATATGATACTCGGCCGAAAACCAAGAATTTTTTTCTTCATAGGGCCATGAACAACAACTGGGTCGGGAAGGATGGACAAGTCGAGGTACCCGAGTTCCAAGGTGGGCTGACTGGTTATGGATGAAATAAGCTTACTTATGCAGTTTAGTTAATAATAACTTGCAGGGGTTAAATGCTTCAGTTAATGATGGGTCAACCAGGTAGGTACAAATGTGCCATGTCGATTGACAATTATTGAGTTGGAGTAGTGCTTTCCTCTGGGAATGGTGAGAGAAATGCTCCTCCTCCTGAGCGTCGAACCAACGCGACTCAGGTTCACGACGAAACCTCATGCGGACACTGGGGAAGTTAGATTTGTGCGCCCGGACCCGTACCTTCGCAATAGCTACTCATGGGTCATTAGATCGGTTCGGTACTAACTCCCTGGCCATCTTGGCTCATCGCTGCCCACCCCTCACCTGAGCGAGCTGACCCAGCTGCACTGAGGAACTTTCTTGGCCAGCTGAACCAACATGTAGCTCGTTTCGATAGCGAAAAACAGCGCGAACAGGCCGATATAGATTTCATCCGTGAGAGATTCGGGTATTCAGAAGAGGATATTCGCGCATGGCTTAAGACTGTTCGATGGGTTGGGGATTGTAGCGAACTTCCGGGCAAAGTCGTAGCGGATACACTCAAGTGAGACGTTTCCCATTTGAAAGTTTGCACATATGCTGACCTGTTGTCATCTTAGTATTCTTGACAAAGCCGGCGTTGTGAAACGGCCCTCGGAGGGGTTCGTGGTTGAAGATTTCGTCAATCACGAGGTCGCGAGATTGATATAATCGTTTTCTATGTACAATAAATTTAGTGCGAAAGCTAAATTGAAAGCTGGTATCAAATCACTAAGCTGCGCCTTTAGCAGCGAAAAAGGGCACCTCCATTATCCATTGTCTAGGAATAGCTGACACTCCACGAGCATAAGTTGCGGATGTATAAGCCTACGCTTCGGTAAGAATAGCTCGAACAGTGCACAATAGCGCTCACCAGCTCGTCGAACAGTATTGCGTTGACCTTTCGGCCGGATATTGAAGAAGCAGGATGTATTTTGACCAGCTAATACCCCGGAAAGTCAGCTAACAAACGACTTAAGCCGTCACTCAGACTTACACGTTGCCCTACAACTTGCTTATAACTCCCATCCAGCTGTAGGAGTGCGGTATTCATGAATAGTCCCGCTAGTAAACTCTTCAAGATATTGTCTGTCGCGTCGCCTGGTTTCTGGGTGTAGTCCATCTTCATGTACGCGCACATTGACCTGAGCTGAGCCCGAATCGAGATAGCCTCTCGTAACGCCCTTTCTCCGAGCCAGTTGGAATTACACCAACTTCGTGTATAGGTTCGGTCATTGGCTTGATCAACGTCGATATATGCCCGCAAGACGTTTAGCAAAGTTAGGTGGTCCCCGCTCCGGTGTACAAATTTTTGCCGAGCTTCCACCGCAACCTCGCGTTGCTCGCTTGGAGGGTCGAGTATGACTTTAGAAGACGCAGACAGCACAGCCAGAACATCGATTACGTCCTGCATGCAACCGAGTTCTTCCGAGGCGATCAACGCACGGGCAAACGGTGGATCAAGAGGGAACGCAGCTAGCTTTCGGCCGACTGGAGTGATCTGGCCAGTCGAGTCGAGGGCGTTGAGGCCGAATAGACATATTAGGGATGTAGTGACGGCATCGGACGGCGGTGGGTCGATTAGATCTGCGCTGGAAAGGTCTTGTTGCAAGCATTTGAGTTGAAGAGTGGCAAATGTAAGGTTACAGCGCTGGATTTCGGGAAGAGAGGTGTCTTCAAGCGAGACATACGCTTTCTCGGTGTACAATCTAAAGCAAATACCAGGGCCCTTTGGGGTAGTGAGGTTTTATCACTCGGACATATATAGATGTTGCTTACCTCGCGTCCAGCTCGGCCCGCGCGTTGTATAGCAGAGGATTTACTAACCGGAGAGAGGGTAAGTGTTTCGATACCTATTTAAGCGATTAGCTAACTAGTTCCTGGCATGGACGCATAGCGTACCGGTACCAGCGTTACGGCTGTGGTAACCCTTCTCCTTGCACATTCCACTATCTACGACATACCTGACCCCAGGTATTGTGATAGAAGTTTCGGCAATGTTCGTAGAGAGAATAACCCTTCGAGTGCCCTTGGGTGGTGGCTGAAATATTCGTGCTTGTTGGTGCGGTGGCAGAGCTGCGTACATCGGGCAAACTTGGATAGGGTTGGCTAGTAGTTTGCTAGCATAGGTTTGAATAGTCTTTTCAAGGTTCTCGATGTCTTCTTGGCCTTGTGGTGTTGTGAATAAGCGAATAAGCGTCATATCTCTAAGCTTACCAGCCAAAAATACTAGTATATCACCATGTGGCTGGTTCAGATGAACTTGAAAAACTGCTTTGAGCGCCGAATCTAGATAGTCTGTTGTAGGGTCTTTGAGGTACATGAGCCTGACGGGATGCTGCCGTCCCTTGACATAAACAACCTTTGCTCTACGGATAGTTAGCCGAATTTCCGAACCGAGGATGCAGAGCCGTACCCATTGAAAAACCGGCTGAACCGTTCTGCGTCTAGTGTAGCGCTCATAACGATAACTTTGAGAGACCTTGCGACACTTGGAATAGCTTTCCCCTTTCCTTTGTCATTGGCCTTGGCTGGGAGTTTCTGTCCCCTCTGATCCTGCTGTATGCGCTTCAGGCTACCCAACAACATATCGGTTCGCAATGTACGTTCGTGTGCCTCATCCACAATTACTACACTGTAGCGGGAAAGGGATGGATCGGATAGCAGTTCCCGGACGAGCATTCCATCTGTAAGATACTTGATTTTGGTGTCGGGGCCCGCCTTTTCGTCGAATCGGACGGCGTAGCCTACGGTACTACCTAGTGGGCTACCTTGCTCGGCGGACACACGATTGGCTAGCGATATTGCGGCGACCTTGCGAGGTTGAGTAATGGCAATCATTCCGTCGCCGATTATTCCAGAATCAAGCAAGAATTGAGGCACCTCTTCGAATATGAGCGGTATAATGAGCTCTCGAAATTCGGTAGATGTTAGACTTACGAGTTGTTTTGCCACTCCCAGTTTCCCCCAATACAATCAACGTGTCGTTTTCTCGAACGGCGTTGATTATTGCTCTCCTCCCGTTCCAAATTGGTAGCCGCTTCCGTTCTGCCAAGAGAGCCTCATGGGTCTGTGAACCTTTCTTAGGGGCGGCTACCCCATTGGTGGTGCTTCCGTTAATGAGCCGACTCGCATCAATATCCCGTTCTCCAAAGTCTACGATACTGCGCTTTCGCTTGAGACCGTTGGAGCCAAGTTTATGCGATTGGGTGTGTGGCTTGATCGCTGCAAGCAAGTCAACATCGCGAATGAAGCAAGAGTATATTTACTCACAATAAGGTGTGGTATAAAGTTTCTTAAAGGTGTTGTGCGAGGTTTCTCTCTCGACTTTGTCTGCCTTAGCCATTCGGCGACACTGGGGAAAACTTAGAGAAGTAGGGTTGAATCAAATTGCCCTTGTATCACGTGCTTTAGCCGCACCCATGGTCTTCCAAGCGTTTACTGGCCACAGTCACTGTGGGTGCTACGTCAACTAAAGTGCTTGAAATTTTGCTTGCAGAAAAGAGCTAGCTTTACTTCTTATGCTCAAAAAATTACTGAAATGAGCTCGCTTTCATTCCTAGTGACTGAGTTGCAGGTGAGTACTTGCTAAACTTCAATTATTGGTCCTTACAGACCTGGACATTCACAGGGATTGGCTAGTGAAACCCGACGAAAGCATCCAGATATACGCGAGGTATGCTGTACTTCAAAGCCCCATAACCTATCTAACAGCTACGCAGGCAGCAGAGCGTTCGCTCACAATCTTACGCGCCTCTCCGGACTCGGCAATACATGTCTTGCACAATGGTACGCAGCCATAATCAACAGGCTTCTCCTACTGACGCACCTTTCAGGAGGTGCGCAGGCCGACGAAGTGTTGAAGCCTATTTTCATGGGCTGCGCGACGAGGAACAGCAAAGTGGTGGCTATATCCATCAGCTCCTTCCAGCGCCTAATCTCAATGCGCGCTGTGCCCCAATCCTCCATTCCATCGATAATTTCCGTTCTTGCGGACTCTGTCAGTCAAGGCGTAGAAATCCAATTGAAAATACTACAAACGCTATTATCACTTTTAACCAATTTCTCAGATATCCACGGTGACCTATTGGGAGATGTAAGTAATCCATCAACCATTGATTTACTGACTCAAATGCTGCACAGGCGCTCTTACTATGCTTCAAACTTCAAGACTCTCGTATTGCAGTAGTATCCTCGACAGCTGCAGCAACACTTCGCCAACTGGTTATGTTCATTTTTGATAAAGTTGTTGTTGAGCAGAAGCAGCGATTATCCACAGATGTTCCTATAGGTATTCTAACTCATTTATACTCGGTTTATCACATCCTAACTATCCGATAGAACAGTTACAAGGCAAACCCACAAAGCTTCCTGATGGTACTTCGACAAATTTAGCCCCATCAGCACACGACGCGTTCTCAATATTTCAGGACCTTTGCCTACTTGCGAATTCAGAACACCCATTGTACTTACAGTTGGATTCTCTACCAAAGACATTCTCGTTGGAGCTTATCGAAAGCGTTCTCACAAATTATTATGAATTATTCAGGGGGGTAGGTAATCTTGTCTTATAAACGCAATTTCTGGGACACTCAAACCTTTGATACCAGCGTGCGGAACTCCTTATGCTCCTTAAACATCATCTGTCGCCACTATTACTCAAGTCTCTCTCCGACCGACCCCACTTTCCTCTCACACTTCGATCGACCCGAGTCGTTTTTTTGCTACTGAAGCAATTCTCGGCAGAGCTCGAAACGGAGTCCGAGGTTTTCCTCATGCTATTTATCAAGGTTGTATCAGGCGACGCTGATAATGGTGAAGCCTCACGCCCCCACTGGATGCGAGTTCTCGCGATGGAAATTGCCCGAGGGCTTTGCAGCGACGAGGAGCTAATCCGTGGAATTTGGGAGCGCTACGATTCTCGCGCTCGATCTGGTGGATCCGGAAGCTCAGGGGTGTTCTCCGCTCTGGTAACTGCTTTGAGGCGCCTTGCTACAGAAAAGCCAAGTCTGCTGGGCGTAAGCTCCCAGATGGGCGGCGTTGGGGTCTCAACCAAGGATGCTGCTGCCGAGATAGCTGGAAATAGTTCGGTGTACGGAGGGAATGTGGCGCTGGTTGCCAGTATGTTTGCAAGCGCGGCTACGACAACTATTTCAGGTGTAGTAGGGATGATGGCAGGTGGGCCTGGGTTGAGCGTTTCAAACTCTGCAATGAAGCTGCAATGGTACGTGCTGTCTCATACCTCATTCTTTTAGACTGAGGTTTTGCAGCATCGATCAACTCGACAAGGCTGACTCGCCTATTATACCTGAAACGTATATATACCTACTCTCCTTGCAGTGTTTTGTTTCCCTCGCGGACAGTCTCTCCTCTTTCACCCTTCAACAATACACTTCCATCATGCTGCAGCGCCCACGAGCGGCCGGTGAAGCAATCGTTCGTGCCCCGCCCGCCCTCGATCTCGCAGCCCTCCCAGGTGGGGACCCAACTACGCGACAGCTCAAGAGTACGCACGCCATGTTGGAAAGCGGCTGGCCAGGGATGCTTGCTGGTTTATCTTTCTTTATCACAACGAACCTATCTGAAGAGCTTTTTGCAGACGTCCTCATAAGCGTGCAGAGTCTGACAAACGCTACTGGTGCTCTCGGGCTTGCCGTACCTCGCGACGCGTTTATGACCAGTCTCTCTCGTTTTGCCGTCCCGTCGAAAGTGGTTTCGAGCCTCGAGTCATACGTTGAGCCCTCTGCACCTCGAACCCCGGGAGTGGTCGACAGTATGGGGCTGACCGCGTTATCTGGAGGTCCAACCGTACCCCCAGGTTTATCGGATCGCAACCTAGCATGCCTGAAGACGTTTATTTCAATCACTCTTTTCCTCGCTGGTAGTCTTGGAACTAGCTGGTTTGACGTCATTGAACTGTTGCAGAACGCGGATTATGTTCTTACAGCCAAAGGAGCACGTTCGACGAGCACAGCGGGGAAACGGTCTTCCGTGCTCGGCGCGTCTTCATCGTTGGGCAGCAAACTACGATCAGTCGCAACTCCTACAGCTCCGTCCACCCCAACTTCTGCTACTCCTCGACATCCTTTATTCATCGACTCCGATTCGGAGGCGATCCTTACCACTGTGGAGAAAATCTTCGAGGCATCAAAAGAGTCTGGAAGATTCGGCCTTTGGTGAATTCGTTGACGCCCTTTGCAAGCTTAGTGCAGCCATGGTTGGGATGCAATCGGACAGCATCCAAATCATGGATTCTACGGATGAACCCCGAACCTCATCGTCTAGTACACTTCAAGTTATTCCTAGCTCTAGCTCGGACAACCTCCAACGACGACGCGCGAGCGGGATTCACGTCTCTCGCACACTTGTAAGTCACTATATGCGTATGGCCGTTCACCGCTAATACCTAGTTAGCGCACAGGGGACTATGGCATCGCCAAGCTGGGCACCGTTGCCCTACTGAATGTTCACAGATTGGCGTACCGCGACCCGGAGGTCGCGTGGAACACAATTACTAATCACTTACTCTCGGTTCTCAGCAAGACGGTTGCTCCTCCTGGAATCCGCATGCAGGCGGCTGAAGTCTTGGACGAGATATTGACTGTCGTACCTCGCAATCTATCTTCCACTGGAGAGCTACAGCCCAAGGTTCAGGCTAGGGTCTTGGATGCACTCTTGGCCCAAGTGACACTCGAAGGCACATCAACCACTGTGATTGATATCCGTAAACTTGGTCTCGAGACTCTGCACACCATACTCCAATTCTCCGGCCATACCCTCGTCATTGGGTGGGACACCATATTCGCGATGCTGGGGAACGTATGCAAGCCCGTGGTAATAACAGCCCCTGCGAGCTTAGACGATGTAGTGTCTATCAAATCCCCTGAATCCAGCGTCCCATCTACTCCTCAGACTCGCCGTTTCAGACCTCCCCCCCTGCAGTCCAAGAATAACAGCGTGCTTGTGCGCATCGCTTTTCAGTCTATGACACTAATGTGTGATAACTTGGACGTATTATCACCCGAACACCTTCGGCTGTGTATTACTACACTGGGTCTATTTGGTCGTCAGCCTGACACAAATATTGCTCTCACTGCTGCAGAGAGTTTGCTATGGAGTGTGTCCGATTCAGTTCAGTCCAAGCGCAGAAATCCAGAAAAGGAGGAGGAATACAATCAACTATGGATGTTTTTGCTGCTTGAATTGCTTGGTCTTTGTTCGGATCCACGTCCCGAGGTGCGCAACGGCAGCATTCAGACACTATTCCGAACGCTACAGTTTTATGGTGCGACGCTGAGCACCGAAACATGGAACGAATGCATGTGGAAGATTGTATTTCCGCTCATGTCGACACTATCGGCTGCCATTGAGCAAAATCTCGCTACATTGTCTCCCGAATCCGCTCCCGGAGCATCCTATTCTGCCCCGGCGTCCAAGGCGTGGTACGAAACCAAAACCCTTGCTTTTCAGTCCGTCGCTGCCATCTTGAATGACTTTCTGGTTACCAAGATCATGCATTTAGAAGACTATGGCAAGGCCTGGGCCAGGTTTTTACAGATCGTGACAGAGTCCGTACTGGCCGATGATCGGACTACGAGTACGGCCGCCCTACGCTGTCTAGAAAAGGGCTTAATGAGCATGAACATGGTCGAGGTCGAGGCAAAAGAGCTAGCCGACAAGTCCAAAGATCAAATATGGTCATCTTGCGATGCCATTGGGATGGCGATAGACCAGCACGCATCTTCGTCTGGGCCTCCGTTCACTCAGGAATGCCTCCAAGCGTTTGTAGATGTCCTCAAAGGACTGCATGGAGCTAGCCATGCCCTATGGATGCTCGACCGATTCAAGCGTTGCCTTGCCATTCTCAAGGCTGTGATCACCTACCCGAATTCCCCAGATTATAGACCCGACATTGACGGGCTGACGCCTGTGCAATCTGTTGTAATTGACGCTGTGTTAGACTTTGACCTCGCTTTTCCTGGACTACCGTCGCTTGTACTCACAGACCTTTCCGAGTTTGCGACTCTCGCTTTTCTTGCCTCATTTGACGTACCCGACGTGAACCCATCAGGGGATTCCCGCCGGCCACCCCGCAGGGTCACATACATTGCGTTGGCCAAACGGGTCATGCCCGTGGTCGTCGAGATTTACGGTCGATTCAAGGGTGCGGTGGAAGTATACGAGGACGGTACAATAGATCACATACTTTCTGTGAGTCAGCAATATGATGTGGCCAGATTACTCATTGCATCATTGGGCAGGCGTATTCCATCCCAATCAAGCTAAAATATGATTGCCCCGCACCCTCAAAGTTTGGTAACGATCTACCGCTATGGAAAACGGCAACAACTTGTGTGCTTCAGGTTATCAAACACTGTACTCTCGAATTTCCCAAATTGGATACAGGTAGGCTTGTATGCGCCGCCATAACCATGGTCTAACTCACAAACCTATGTAGCGATTTCAGACAAGAGAATCGAAGCTGTTTGGCGACAAATCATCGACGTATTCAGAGGCGGTCTTCTTGCAGACTGGTAAGTACACTCTCAGGCTGGTTATGGGTTGGGATTTCAACGTGATTGATCGGCGTATGAAATGCTAACCGGTGCACGCCTCGTCAATAGCTCCGCCGCCGAATCTCTACCGCTCGACGTTCAAGACGCCGAAGAAAATTTTGATCTCGCGCTGCTGTCCTCGCTCGAAGTCGACGTCGTACCGCACCTCGGCAGTCCGCGTGTCCCAGACTATGTGATTACCCAATTCGCAAGGATCCTGCACTCGGCAAGCGCGCTCCACGCAGCCCCTGGAGGCTCGAACAGCAAATCCGGACCGGGGAGCGAGTCGTGGGACGACGAGGAGGCGACGACGGAAAGCGTACGGCCCGTGCCGCGCGAGCGGTTCGCCTATTGGGCGTTTGATCTACTCGTCTTGGTGTGTGCGGTCGTCGAGACTGGTAAGCCTTGGCTTCTCGAGTTGCGCGCGGGGACTTGTATTAATCAAGTTACTATCCCGTTAGACCGAGAAGCGGAGCGCCGGCGAGTCGCCACGCTTTGTCTGCCCTTGTTCTTGGAACGATGTGAAGCCGTGCTGGTAAAATATACAAGGGACGAGGCCATACGTGGGAATGTTCCGTTCCCTAGGTAGGTACCTGTCACTGTGATCATCGGGAATCCACTGAACTTGTTCTAGGGTCCGGGAGGAAGAAGTCCTGTATGTTCTTCAGAGGCTCCTCAAACACGAGCTGTGGCCGGGCAGTTTATGGGCGGCATATTCAGACAAGCCGTCCGAGTATGCGGCTAGCCAACCACGTAAGTCTATGCGGTCATATCATCTGCTTCTGTCGCTCCAATTACCTCGATGGTCGGTCATTTTGTCTGATTCCATTGCATGGATGCCGAGCGGCCGTTGGCTCATCAACAACACTTCTTAATTGAAGCTGACATTTGTCCATAGCCATCGACACATTGCTCTCGCCCAGCCTACTAATTGCCGACGCAGCCAAACGATCTCGCCATGCCCACTTGCACAAACTCTTCCACATCCTCGTCGAAATTTCCGGCATGGACGCAGCGGCGCGCATCATTGGCGAAGACAAGAACGGCGAAGCGATCAGCGCACGCGAGTTGGCCAAGCGGTGTTTGCGGGTTGTCGGGCAAGAGATTGGCGCGGGAGACGTCAAGGAATCTTAGCGGGTGGTTTGAAATAAAGCAGTGTATTGTATTCCGCAATCTGGTACATATAAACAAGCAATCGTATTTAAAGGTCCCCGAACCTGCAATCGCGATGAGTTTCTGCAGCCTAGATGGAAGTCGAACCTACCTGTCTGGCATGACGACGGGCGCAACCAAGCTCCAGATGTACAACAAGATGCACACCCAGCTCGAGACGACACGCATCCACATGGCGGTTTCAGAGCGGCCAATGTACACGTCTTGGTTCGGATCGTGGCTCTCGGGAAGCGGGCGGGTGCTCACGACGTTCCTGCGCGGGCGTTAGATAAAGAAGAGAACTGGAGAAATGACTTGCCAGTCGGTGAGGAGCATGCCAACATACATGCTGCCCATGAGGAAGATGATATGGAACCAAGAGTACTAGGGCATATTAGATAGTTGTTCACATGACTTTCAGACAACTCACATTGTAACGAGTCCCGGTTCGCTCATCGTCTCGCTCATCACCAGCAGGCGAGCTATCCTCGTCTTCGTCGTCCTCATCCAAAGCCGAAGCCGGAATCGCACTAGCCCAAATCAGCGACTGACTCAACCCAAGTCAATAGACTCACCCAGCCTCGACGGCAGCCAACAATGCCTGGTACCTCGGCGTATCCTTTCTCGTCGGCTGGGTCGTGATCAGCCCAACGCCCGAATCGCCCCTTGGATGCACCTCGTCGTCGGCCAACGCAATCGCGCTAGCTTTCTTCTTCCCGACGAGAGCCCTGCTCTGCGTCGCCGCGCGGGTAGTCGAATAGGCAATGGCGAGGAACGTAAAGATGGCGCCCATGATGACGGTGCCGTTGCGTGCCGGGGAGCGGTGCAGGGGGTTACAGTTGCCATCGGTGTGGTTTCCTACGGCCGAGGTGATGAGGTAGGTGCAGTACGCCGCGACCATGCTCGCCTGGGCGAGACCCGAGCGGGGGTTGGCGTCTTGGACTGCGGGGTGGATGCATACGAGGGTGACGAGGATGCACAGCGCGAGGTTGAACGAAATGAGGAATTGGTTCAGCGTGCATCCTCCCCCGGCGAAAAAGACGTAGAGCAAGACGGTCAGGACGATCGAAGTTGTGTAGAGTCCGATCGTGGACCCGACGAGGATAAATTGCCAGAGTTTCGAGTCGTCTGGGGCCGAGTCGATGTGGTCTAGGCAGGTTTCGGACCACGAGTGGGCAAAGTCGACGAGGAGGACGAGGCCGAGGATGATGAAGAGTGTGGCGCCGATGAGGGAGAGGTAGTTGCCCCAGAAGATAAAGAAGCCATTGGGGATCGCAAACGAGATGCCAATGAGCACGAGCCAGAGCAGGACCTTGGGGCCCCACCACCTGTGCCATGTGAGTGCGAGTCGGCAACGTACTGGGCGTGCTTACCCGTTTTGGATGGCGGCGCGTTTGGTGCGGGTGTCCTTGACGCCAACGAGCGATGCGCTGAGGAGGGCGTGGAAGAGACATAGGGCAAAGCAGATGCGGTGGACGGCGAGAACGCCGTAGCACTTGTCGTTGGTACAGTCCATCTTGATATAGTCGTAGCTCCATTTCTCGACGAGCTTGATTGCTCGGTCGGTGCGCATCACCCAGGCCAGGATTGAATTAAGGGCGAATATGATCTGGAACGAGTTGATTAATTGATGATGGATTGAATGGTGTGACGTACGGCGAATCCGACACGGGTCGCGATGGATGAATTACAATTGAACGACTTGCAAAACATGGACGCTGGGGTGTGTGAGTGACTGCGGGGGCGAGGGGTGAATGACATACCTGCGGTCGAGGTGAAGCAGAATGCGACACCGGCGACGCATGATGAGAGAACTGTGCCGGCGAGGCCGGTAAAGGGGAGAGCGAGGACGGCTCCCATTGCCACAAATGTGGTTGTCGTGGGCGAGTGTAGGTAATGTCGGCGGTTTAGTGGCACGTGATAATAGCTGGCCGGGGTCCCGGGGGCGAGTTGATAGGATGTGCGACAGTGTTGATGTTGGCGGGCCGACGGCGCTGCCGAGTAGGCTCCTACGGCCTCCGGACTGGCTGGAGAAAGTTGGGGAAAACAGGCTCAAACCCGCATGGAAACACAACTCGATTGAATGCGTACCACTCAGGCATATTATAATTGAATAATAATAATATAACTATGCGCGGAAGGCGTCGGAAGAATGAATGATGTACCGAAGTTCGAAGCCAGGGACAGGGTGGCGGAGGTCGGGACCCCTAGCGCCACATGGACGGAGGTTGTGCAAGTTGAGCAAATTCGACGACGACGGGGCATAGAGCTGGCTCGTAGGATGTCTGTGACTGCTCGCCCCCATGCCCATACCAGCCTCGGTGCGCCCAACAGCAGCCTACGGTCGCGTATACCCAAGGCCAAAGCCGGGCCTTCTGACCCACTCACCCGCCCGCGGAGCACGTCGCCGCGACCAGCGCCCCTGTTTACGTCGCACACAGCCCGCAACAGAGAGAGCCTGGTTGCGTCGGAAGACAGCCATGGCCAGACGGTGTTTCTCTCGGTGTGTTTTTTGCTGATTATTTGAGCTGTGCTGACTCTGAGTAGCGCGTGCCACCCCGCAAGTCGAGTCTGTCGCGGCCTCCGACCCGCCTGGAGATCCCGTCGTCGCCGGATGACCCGCTGTTTTATCAGCCGCCGAGACAGACGTATCCGCTGCCCCACTCGCGCTCTGTTGTGCACCAGCGCGAGTCGATGATCACACAGAGCTCGGGCCAAACAACGTCCTCGCTCTATCCCCCATCCAGCTCATCCCAGACAGGCCCCGACTCGCCCCCGTCGCCATCCACGCCCTCGGCCCACTCGTCCGTCGACCCAGTCGCCACTCCGGGATTCGCCGTCGACGCAGACGATGTGTCGTACCGCCTGCGTCTGCTCGTGCGCAACAACTACTTTCTTCCCCCCGCCCACTCCAAGCCCAACCACTCGGAGCTCTCGCTGCTCGTGCCCAGCGCTGCCGTCCCACCGGCCAAGACGCCCTCGCCCACGTTTCGCGATCTTTTTCGTGTCGGCAGACCGCGAACACCGAGCAAAGCCGCCCCAGAGTCCCCCAAACTCGTCAAACCGCCTCCGCCCCCGGTTGTGCGTCCAGCTGCCCCAGCCCGAGCAACAACACACCCAGTCTCGCTGTCCACCGCCCCCTCGCTGCGGGAAAATGAACGCCGCGGTCGCGTGCTTGTCATCCGGGAACGTATCGATGACTTGGTTACCGCCGCCAACTCGGCTGAAATTGACATGCGCGCACGCGAAGAGGACCGCAGGCGCAGGGAACCGCCCCACGCGACATCTCGTCCGGCTGTTGCGGACACAATCGACCCCACCGAGACGGTAGACCTCCCGGCGTATCAGTTCCCCGTCCAGTCGTCGCTCGCACCATTTGGCGGGCTCGGCGTAGACGGAAGCATTGGCGCAGCCGCACTCGCAGACACGCTCCCGCCTCGTCCAGAAGACACCGAAGACGAGGCATGGCGAAAAGCGCTCTTGCACAAGGCCGTCGGACTGAGCATGCTCTCCATTCCCGAGCCAACGCCACCCTCCAGCCAACGCTCCAAGTCGGTCACGCCCTCGATCGGCTCCAGTCCGGCCTCTGGTTCGCGGTCTGCTGCAGCCACTCCATCTCCAGCCATCGGTCGCTCCATCGTGCCCGGTTCCAGGTTGACCGCCCTCCCTCCGGCGACCCCCAAGTCCGGTATACGTTCTCCTGGGTTTGCGAGCCCCAATGCCAGTCGCTCGCCCGTCTCCAAGATGCGCGAACTCCCCATCGGCAACGGCACATCGCCCACGACCTCACTCCCACCTCCCCCGCGTGCCCGAACAGCTAGCAAGACGTCGCTCTCGCCCGCCAGCGCCCACAAACCCCTCTCGCCAGCCTTGAGCGCCAAGTCGCTTTCGCCCTCGCCCACGTCTCCGAGCAAACCCCTCGCCAAGCGTCCGTCCGAGATTGGAGCGGGTCGACCGTCGATGCTGCCCGTACCCAAACATACCGTCCGCCGAGCGCTCTCGACCCCAATGTTGGCGCAAAAGGTTGGAACTGCGGCAGCGAGCGAGTTGGAGAATACCCCGCCCCTCCCGAGTCCTAGGAGCACGCGGCTGCGGCCGTCGACGGGTGGTACGATATCGAGGAGCGTAACCCCGACGCGGGTTCCGAGAGCGGTCACGTCCCCCGCGGGCAGTCGCGTGCCAACTCCCTCGGCCAAGCAGCGCAAAGACTCGATCCAGTCGGTCCAGATGCAACGTGCCGAGTCGGTCCAACTCCAACGAGCCAGGACGCCCTCGCTCGCGCCTCGACCCATTACGCCCTTGATCCGGAGCACGACTCCCTCGCTCGCGTCTCCCACTGACCGCCGCGCACCTACTCCTTCGCCCGCTCTCAGACTCGAAACTCCCGAAGGCCACACGATGCTCCCCTCGCGGGATACGCTCGCGTCGTTTACGAGCGAATCACAGTACTCGGACGACGATGAGATCGTTGCAATCGACGATGACGAGGACGAAATCGTGGCTGTGGATGACGAAGACTCGCCCGACGAGGATGAGATGCGTGCACCTAGTCGAACAGGTGTGATGCTCCGTCCCGATTCACGGATGACAAACGCCACGGTCGTGCGTCCGTCGTTTACCGAAGGCCGGTCGGCGTCGCGGATGTCCCATGCCATGTCGGCGTTTGGCGGGGACCGGTCGATGAGTCCGTTGGGGTCGCAGAGAAATAGCATCGCCATGCCGTCGCGGAGGAGCAGCACCCTCATGAGCGAGCCTTTGCCAGACGAGGCGCCGGTCCCCAAGCTCAACGTGCGTCGGTCTCAGGTGATTGCGCCCCTGACCCTTCAGCCCCCTGCGCCTTCGATTGCGTCAACCATGGCCGCCCTGCGCTCGGCTCCTCCCCCCGCTTCGACGGATTTCTTCGACACGGTGTACACGCGCTCGCTCGAGACTGGCGGACTCGGATTCGACTCGGATTCAGAGCCCGAACCGCCCATGCCCATCTACGTTCAATCCCGCTCGCGCGCCGTATCCACCACGAGTGCCATCTCGACCCGCACCACCGGGAGCACCATTGGCTCGCTCGGGCTCAACCTCGGGATCGGCAAATCCACCTCGACGGTCATGCACTTTTCGAGCCGCTCGAACCCGTACCTCGCGACGGACCCGCATCCGTACCAGGGCCTCGACCCACGCAAGCCCGTGACCAACACTCCCCCTGCCAGCGCGAGCCAAACCAAGTTCAAGGGGTTGAACTTGCTTCGTCCGGCCACGAGTATGGGTCTTCGCACGAGCGGCCGCAAGAGCCCGCACTTGATTCAACACCCCGCCGTCCGGGCTGGGAGTTCAATGGGGTACGCACCGAGTAGTTCGCACGGGCACAGTTCGCATGGACACGAGTCGATTCGTTCGGGGGCAGCGTCCATTCAGTCCGAGACCCGCGCCGCACGGAGCGAAGAGTCAATCGCCTCGAGCCGCCGTCAGGACCCGCTCAACGGGCTGTACGCATCGCACATCCAAGCCGAGCGGGACAAGTTGCGCAAAATCAGTGCCGCGTCGCGCAAGCCCAAGCCAGACTTCTAGTTTTGGACTATCTCTAGATTACCGGGCAGGTCCTCTTTTTCTTGTATATTCGCCTAGTTGTAAGATGTTCTTGTTTATGCGCTCGTTATCATTTTCCGTACACGTTATCATTGATTACTCTTGCTTTTGCATTTTTTTTTGTCGTATAGTATTATACGTGTCTATCGTTTTCGGGTAGTTGAATCCATCGAATTTAGCGGAAGTCGTGGAGATCCGAGTGAGCGCCGAGTGATCAGAGTGAAAACCGAGCGGGCCTGGTCAAGCCCGGATGAGCAGAGCGCAGATCGAGGGATGGCTAGTTACAGGTCGTTGGGGTTGGGCGCAGGTATATGCGTGACGTGTAGAGACCCTCTCTACGTCACAGTCACTGCTGGGGTTTCTACCCCGCAATCGCATGCACTCTCTTTAGCTTTTACAAGTGAATCATTGCAGTGTATTTGAGACGAGGCGACTAGCGATGAACATTCAAGTCGGTTCAGGACCTGACATTTCCTATTCCGAGGCAACTTCCGGTTTGCGGTTTACTCCAAAGTAGAGTTTTTACCTCCGTATATGCATGCCTGCATCGATATGGTTGTACACGTATGCATTAGCCCAGGCGATGTGGAAAATTCGCCACCGATTTTCGTGGCGGCAATTTGCCTAATAGATTCATTAAAAATGATAGTCAAGACACCATGGTAACGAATGCACCCGAAATTCATTCAAGTGGCACAATGGGACATGTATTCAGTTCCAAGGTGGGTGGTAGTGAAGTAAAACTCATTAAACCTCGATACAATTCTCAAACTACACGAGGGGGAGGATGGTCAAATTTATCCAAGTCAACAGTTGACGACAGTACACCCGCCATCCAATCCCGCACGGCCTGAAATCCATCATTGCGATACACCGCAGCAACGTATGCTTTGAACACTGCAACCTGAGCGCCTTGGGACCGCTGTACTAGTATTTTGGCACTTGTCCCCGAAGCCTGGAGTTGGCTCTCAAGACTATACATGGTCGTCCAGTCTGCAACTGAACTCCCTTTGATAAGTGCCGCCCGGACGATCTACTAACGGACATCAGCCACCTCTGCACTAGCGCACATGAATGCCCTATGTAGTGCTTGGAATTTTGTACGTACTGAAACCTCCCCCGGTGACCAAGACGGTCGCATTGCGAGGATCCAATCCGTGATGACTGCGGTGAGCAGTGGATCACCGAGGAGGGATAGTTGCTCATTGGAACCATCGGCTCCACGGTGGCGAAATACGACGCTTCGATCGCTCGGTTTGATTGCTGGTAATTCTGGCAGTGACATATAATGTTGACCATACAAGTTAAATTGCGTAGAGCAAATGAGTCGGTGGGATGGGGGTGATGCTGCACATTGATTGCCAGCAAGCCTGTGCACACTGCCTACTTGAATGGGCACTGCCTCCGTGTGAGTCCTGCCCATCATTTGGCCTGATGCAGAAAGCCTCCGTTGTCCCATGGAGAAAAGTTCAGGTGAGCCGATACTAAGCCGAACTCGCGTAGGGACTGACGGGCCACACCCATATTCATTTCCGAGTGGTCGATTCAACGTATTGCCCATAAGTAATCTACAACATTGAGTCCAGCCCTGGAGAACGTGTTGCAGGGCCTAACGCCCTTCCCGTTTGAAGTACGAACTTGCTACTGCGTTACCCTGAACAGCATTGAACACGGTTTCCCCCACTCCGAGAAACGTATCAGCGACGGATTTGAGCGTGGGATCTGTTATCAATGATGTTTGGGGGCTAAACGGGGCCAGGTTAGCTAGGAAGATATATCGGGTACACACACATACGCGTATCCAGTAGATTTCTTCACGCCCGCAAGGACAGACGATACGAGCACTGCGTCAAAAGCATAATGGAACAGGCGTCCGATAGCCATGGTTCGAGTTGTATTTGTCGTGAAAGCGAGTGCGAGATGATGTAAATTGTAAACTCGATTCGTGGCTCGGAGCACCAGTAGAATATCGCACCAACGGGTGTTTTATCTCGTGGGGGGAGCGGAGATCAAGCAGCTTCTGATCGGAAAGCAGTCTATGGCGGGCAGAGGCTGCCGCTAGGTGACGCGTACGGCCGGCGCAGGAGGGCGATGGTGGGATACATCAGGGGAGCACAAACACACCAGAAACGGTAGCTTATGTAATATTATTGGCACAGGATCATTGGTTCCTGCTATTCTACAAGGTACCCCACCCCAAGTCGCAGAATCCCACATTTAAGTCGATTGAAGTTACTGTAGTGTGATCAAATACCTGGACACCCAAGGGGACGACTTTGACCTACGTTCTCGAATGCCTGCGATTGGATCTTGTACATCTTGGCATACTCTCCATCCAAATCCAGCAACTGTTTATGAGTTCCTTGCTCAATAATTGAACCTTCTTTCACGTAGAGAACTTTTCCATGTAATTTAGCTGACGGATATCATAGAAGCGCTATGGTACTTACTCAGGTCTGCGTGTCTGGTCAAGTGGCCAAAGCGGCTATCCAGGGCGTCAGGTCATGTTTACAGGCACATACAAACCACTTACTGCGTGACAAAAATCATCGTTTTGTCACCCCTTAGCTTGCGGAGTCGCTCGAACATTTCTAAATCAGATGTTAGAAATATTAGCATGTAACGCATGGTCAACCGACCGTATTCAGCCTTGGGATCCAAACTTGCGCTGGGCTCGTCATAGCAAAGTAATCGGACCTTGTCCGAATTCTTCATGAATGATTTAGACAGCTATGAATACAAGCTTTAGTCTGAAGCTTCAGTGCGTCTCACAACTCTCTGACTTACTGCCAGCCGCTGCCATTCCCCTCCACTAAGCTTTGTAGCCTTCTGAGCGTCAATGAGCTTCTTATATGTGACTTCATCCTTATCTTCGTCCTCGTAATTGGTGGTCGAATAGCCGGTGTTTTGAGGCTCAAGGTTGGTATCGAACCCGAGCGGAAGCTTTTGCACGAAGTTGTAGGCGCCACCAAGTCGTGCTGCTTCTTCTACAGCCTCATCGGGAACCTCGCAATCTGGTCTCCCCAAAAGTATATTTTCGCGAATCTATTCGAATAAGTTCTATAATTTGCTTGATATCCGGGGGGGGGGGGGGATTGAATCCATACCGATAGTGGTAGATGTTGATAGTCCTGATACATCACACTTGTTGTCGTTCGGAAAGTAGATAATACAAAGTCGGGAAGTGGGCGCCCGTCAACGAGCACTTCGCCCGACGTACAGTCGTACATGCGAGTAATCAAGTTAATGGTAGTACTTTTACCACACCCTGTGTAATCGTTAAAAGAGACTAGTATAAACGTTATGGAGTTGACTGACCATTTTCGCCAACGATCACACAGAGCTGACCCGAACCAATGGAGAATGTCATGTCTTTCAAAACTACCTTGTCCGTCATGGGATACTGGAAGCCGACCGACCTATAGAATAAGTAAGTTTATGATAATGATAATGTAGGTCTGAAGGCTCGCCTAAATTCAATCGCCATTCCCTTCTGATCTTTATGGTCTTCATCGGGATATGTGATGTCGCCATCGACCATAGTCGGTTTCAGCTCGAGCACGTCGTACAATGATAAGGCATTTTTGAATAGCGATGCCATGTTGTTCCCGCCGAACATGATGCCATATAGTGTATTCTGCAAAGAGCTGGTCGCTTGTTGCATTAACACCAAGGAGGAAAGCTCAGCGGGTACGCTTGATCGCAGGCTACTCCACGCAAACACGAGCTAGGGTACCCGGTGAGAGGAAACCCGAGATTTATTAAATTTATCAAACTTACGAGTGGCAAGGAATCAAAGACAGAGTCAAAATCACTATATGTGATCCAAGCACTGTTCGAGGCCTGCTCCATTGGATCCTGTCCAGGAGTATCTCCAAGTGCAGATTTGTCCTTGTCGTATTCTGCGGGTGTAATCAACGCATTGCCTCAGGGTAAGCCATGCAACCATACATACGTGAGTTAATGTACCCTTCGAGATTATCAGCAATCACTTCCTTTTTGTATTTCGTACTTGTCCCTAAGCTGAACAGGGCGCCCATACGCAACCAGCGTTGATCAGTGACCATGGTGTAATAGTCTAATCACGACGCATGCTCAGCCCCAGTTTATATTGGTATTAAGCGGTAGTACTTACTACCACTGGACCTGTGCTTGTCGAACACAAACGTCGCCAATGGTCTCGTAATACACAATAGCACAAACAGTCTCGAGTTTTGCTGTGAGCTCACAACCCGAGTCAATACTGACAATTGACCGCTTATTTCACCGACGACCGCAATCAGCTCTGCCAGACCTTCCAGAATCGACCATGCACTTGCAAACCAGCCAGTCGCTCGCGATGTCTTGGACTGAACATCTGGGTTTTCAGAAGTCGTAAGATCGAATTGACTTTGAACTGCAGTAGATACGAGGGGTGAATTACATTGGTTGAGGTCATATTGATCAACATACCAGCTAGAAGGCGCTGCTTGAAGTGCAAGGAAACTCGTTGTTGGAGTATGGGACGGCTATAACCCCTGTATACGCGGGATAAGCTTGGCCCCTTTGTTGAATGTAATGGCACGCACTCAAATTTACGTAGCATGAATGCGCACACAAACGTCACAACGTAAGAGATCATGATTTGGTCCAATTCCTCGCGATCTACGTGTTTCCCGGCTGCTGCGCGTTCAAGCTAAATTCAAGAGCGTGTTTAATCTACCAATGCGAGTGAGCAAGGTAAGTAACTCACCAAGGCCAACAAGTTCGAATTGTTGTACAGCTGGATTGCTGGCGTAAAGCTCAAAAGCGTCATGGAAGTAAAGTACACCGCAAAGAACACTGGTCCCAGCGACAGCGTTTCGCGTATGAACTTCCAGACTATAGGGAGAGCCTTCACCATATCATATATCACCCATAGCGATTCGAGTGCAGGCAAATATTCTCTCCAGGATTCGGTTATCGGGTAGTAGAGTGTCCAAACGCCTCGTTGAACCTCTCGATATCGGTATTCGCGCTGTGGTTTCTTTGGGTTTTTGTCCGAGTCAGGAGACGATGGTTTTTCGTTCAAAAGAGGGGCATTGGGTTGGTCGATAGAAGATGATTCGTCAGATTTCTCTGAAGCACTCATCGAGGGTAGCTGAGTGGAAGAGTTGTCGCTCTACTCTGCCTCTCGGCACGTTTAAAAAGGCGAGCCATCTCATCGCCTCAGATAATTACACGTGCAACTATGTCGGTCAGCCTGGTCGATCCAGGGAGCCCGAGAGTGAGTCAAGCTGGGACTATCGTCGCCGGCACTGCTCAAGCGCCCATCTCACAATCCTAATTCTTTTCTATTCAACACGTGCTCCACTACTCGGGTCGGTCCAGTTCTATGATAAACAGATTGGGGACCTATCCCAAAGTGGTGAAAATTTGCTAAATATAGTATCGGAAGCTGAGCAGGCCCACCCAGACGGTAGTGATAGACGCCTGGCTCTGGACTGAACACGCTACCATAATAATCACAAGAGACGCAGAGAAGACGGGCCAGCCACCGCAGCCGACTTGGACGGCAGCCGGTATAGTAATCATGCGGTCACTTACGTTGGGTGCGTGGTCGGAGCTGTCCAATAATGGCGGGGAGCAAGACATATATAGGGGCATTTCGACCGTGAAGAAATGACGATTGACTCAGACTGGTTTCTCAGCAGGTGAGCGCTTGACTCACAGACTGGGGGGTTCTGTTCAACGACCATTTGAGCTCCCTCAGCCAAACTCCCAAACTCCGCCTATGCTTCAGGCGATATGATCGCCAGCGCCATTCATTATCTCTGGGTGACCCATCTCGCCACAGTGCAAGCTCATAATGCCACGTCACTGGACTAAGATTGTAGGTTTCAGGTCGTAAATGTACACCAAATGAAACATACGTCCGACGATCCGAGTATCATATCGGCGCTCTTTAGATTCCCGGTTTTATGTCTTTTAACCTCCCTGTTACGTAAGACATGCACAAAAATTAAAATTAAAATTAAAAAATGAACGTAGAGTATGGCAAGCAGGAAACACCGTTATCGGAGCCCGTTGGTCGAGTGTACCTCCCCACGCCCGAGTCTCCCAGCGATCATTCTATATGGGCCTCGGATAGATAGGAGCTGAGAAAAATTAAACAAGTAAAAACAGGAAGAACAGAAAAGGAAATAAATGGACGGACGGGAAAACGATGCTTGGCAATACACATATGTATAATCTACACCTGCGCACAAGACAGTAATTATAGTGCATCTGCCCTGCCTCATGTTCACGCGACAGATCTCTCCCACACACCTATTGACGCTAATATACTGCATAAGTGTTAAAGCATCGATACCTCAGGCATATGTAACTAACTCAATATCTTTGCACCGAGTATCAAGCCGAACAGATGATGGCAACGGCGCTAGTTGGTTATCTACGAGAACTCGATATATACTTTCGTGGAGCGTCGAAATTCATATCTACACTGCCCTACGTCTCTCTGTGCCAGCATGATGTGCTGAACCATACCAACCTGGAGATGGTGATACATGCGTGTTTCTAGGTCGAACTTCGATCAACAATTCTAACAGTGTGAAATTGGTTTGTGATCACGGCGCTCAGTTAAGCGGATTGCTTGAACTGGGAGCAAAGTTAGTGTATCAGAGATGGGCTTGTTTGAGCGTTATATCGCTGAGTTCAGCTTGGCTGTTGATCCAAACGAACCCCAGACGAGTAACGCATATCACTTGGAGAGCTTATGCTGAACAAACTCATACGTACCTTACTGCGGTCCGGTAGCAGCACAGCTGTATCGTGGAACACAGCGTCGTGCTCTCGATCCCCTCACTTGCATCTCAATGGCAGACTCCTTTTTCTGTACCTCCGCAGCGCCTCGAAGGATAACGCTGGTGCACCACTCTTCTAGCCAATCTCGTCGGATTTTAGCGCAACCATCAATCACCGGTATCAAGTGCTACGCCCTGTCTGAGGCTGGCTCAAAGACACCTGGTGGCGACGGCAGACCAGTGTAGGCCATGTTTCAGATCATGGTGATACTCAAAGCAACTGGATACGATGGTGGGGTAGGATAGGTCTCGCTTAACCCAACCATAGATCTTCATTTCTGTTTGGCTCTCAGGGTTACCGGCGCCGTATGCTACTCCGCCTAGCCTCGGGATATAATCGTGTGAGCCGACGACAACATACGGATCAGCCAGCTACTCATGCTCTGATGACAATCATAGTTGGCCACCAGCTTAAACTCGTACACCATACATCCCAACGAATGCCGAATCAGTTGACCATCACTGTTCGGGTGTTTACTTGTATATATGCGACCTTGTTTGTTTCTAGGCTCGTGATTCGCGCGCGGTTGTTGCCCTGGGAGAACATTCCCATTCCTGATAGCATAGCTTACTTCTCTAGACGAGAACTGATTTACACCAGCGTGTGGCATGAATCCAGCCCGCTCCGGTCAGTAACCATCAATTCGTGCTTGAGTTTAATATCCGAGTGTTGAACTGATCAATCATTCAGCCTCGCACTGACCAGAATCAAGGCTAACCATACCTAGACAACGGTACTCACCACGCATCACTTGTCGCCGAGCCGGGGCCGATATCGGTGCGCCACAAGGCCCCACGCACCGGTGGTCTATGGATGGGCCGGCTAATTTCATTCAACACGCGCGAGTCTGACTGACGTGGGTATTTCATCTCAGATCTGCGTACACAAACCTCGATCTCGCCACTTTCATTTTGCCCAACTCTAAGGCCCTGTCGCGTGCTCGACGTCAGAAGGGAATCGCATCGGAGATGGCGATGAAACACTGGTGCGTGTCTGGTCGAAAAGGCACTAGTTTGAATTGCTTCATCCTGGTGCCGATGCTATACGAAATAATGCTGTCATCGACGCGCATTTAACCTCTATGACCGTTTGGAAATGAAAAGCCAAGGTTTCTGGGTTGGTGGGCGCTTAAGGACATTTGCTTGAACTAGTCAAGGCCTGTATGCACGTACGGCTCGACAAGCTCTCCAGTTGTTCCGCCGAGGGCTGCGCACTTGGTTTCAGAGCTAAACCTTCGTTTGAAATATTGGGCGTAGGAGTCTAGGTTACAGCTCACTCAGTACGAAGCACAAGGAGCGCTAAGCGACTCCGAATTCGGGCACAGGCAAGCCATCAGGGAAAGAACGCAGTACCCATGAGGAATACGCCAACCAGTGCTCTACAATATCGCAGATCTGAAAAAATTTCGTGTACCCCTGGAGGATGTGCTCATAAGTATCACGCATGAGACATCGGCGCTAAAGCCGATTGGGCCTCGGAACCGGGCCGCTGAGCAGGCAAGTGTAGTTTGAAAGCAAGACGAACCATGGAGGTCGTGTGCTAGCCTCGGTTGGGGCGTACGAGCGCTCGCGAGCGGATCGGAGTCCCAAGTGCCTGCGTGATGAAGGTATCCGCGTTGATACAGTGCTAAATATGGATCAGTTCGAAAGAATGTACGAGAGCGAACGATCGATCCCAAAAGTTGTGAGGCGGGAGGATATCGGGGACGTGGACTCGTCCAACCGCGACTGAACGGGCTGATGCGTCGGCATGGATGTCGGATATATTCGAAGTTGCATTGGGTTGGTGAACAATATTGGGGAATCTGATATCAATCCTAGTTGGTAAGCCTTATCTCGTAGTTCACAACAGGATATGGATATCCTCCAGTTAGTTATGGCCTTGTCCCAAGGGAGATATCGATGTAGCAAGGTTTGTGATAACATCAGTTGCGATACAACTGGTGGAGCGGGACTTGACCCGAATTTATAATTGCCAGATGGCCGAGTCGAAGAATGTAATGGCCTGGCTCGGTACCGAGGCCAGAGTGTATGATTATCCTGATGTATCTATATCTGTTGTGGCGTGATGCTTTTCACTAAGCGCCGGATGATGGGGAACAGGCGCCAGGTATTGTGAAGGAATTGGGCATTTTCAGCGCAGGATAATGCATCGGTTAGCAAGGACTGAGCGCCATCTTTCGTAAATATGATACTACGCCGAGTGAAAATACATTGAGGGCTAATTTTTGATGTTGGGTTTAAGCAGGCAGGTGATATACTGCCAGAGAACGTGTGTAGAGTCGCATTTCTGTGACCGAAAGAGAGGTGGCTTTTATGCGCAGAGAAACTCACTCAAAGTCGACGAGTTTAGGCCAAGTCTATTGTGGGTAAACGGGATAGCAAGTGTACAACCGAAACTTGTTTGACATGTCAATGCTGTGCTGGCTACGGCCTAGCTTCAAGGCGGCCCCGTAGATAACCCTGCTTCCAAGCCCGATGTCGAAATTGGTGGTTGTGTGTGACATGTATCAAGTCTAAATGTTAATGACATCCCTAGACTGCTATGAGGCACTTGACGTAACGGATGCACGCATATAGTGTGTCTATTCGTTACCGGTTCCGGTTTAGCCAGCGTCGACAATCAAAGGATATCTCCGTGCTTGACGTGCAAAGGCTAGCAAGCCGACCAAATGTGAGGCATTTAACCGCCCAGGTGATCAAAACTGGCTCAAGGATGTTCCAAAAGTACACTCGATAAACCCAAGACGGTATCTATGTATCACCGACGACTTTCTTCTCGGTTATCTCCCCACAACACTGATCATCCGCACGTTCTACACGTGACCAGAACCGCCTTGACCCATTCCACCACCCGTCATGTCCGCCGAAGACATCTTTACGAGCGCGCTCGAGGTGTTGTTCAACGAGGTCCCACCGACGGTGCCCACCGCACACGGAACCTACACGCACGGTAAATCCAAACACCCCGAGTTGGCGTGATTTAATTTCGGGCAGAACGAAATGGCAAAACGGTGGTTATTCGCGTGCCCGAGACGCAAGCTGTGAATTGGGGACTTCAGGCCGATGGGGTGTGGCAGGCGTCTGTGTACCTTGCGGACCACTTGCCTGACCTGGCTGGCGAACGGGTGCTCGAATTGGGTGCGGCGGCGGGGTTGCCTGGGATAGTCGCTGCATTTGGGACACATGCGCCGGCGCGGGTGGTCCTGAGCGACTATCCTGACGAGGGGATTTTGTCTGGACTCACGTATAATGTCGAGACGAATCGAGGAGATAGTATTGTGCCAGTGGACGTGGTGGGTCATGCGTGGGGACAAGGCGGGTTGGATGGCGAGTTTGATGTGGTATTGGCGGCGGACGTGGTGTGGATGGGCGAGATGCACGAGGCGCTGTGTGTGACATTGGGTAAGGTGTGCCTGGCCGAACTGGGCGATCAAAGACTAATACGAGTGGTAGATCGCGTCTTGGCTCCTGGGGGAAGGGTGCATATAGTTGCAGGCATGCACACGGGTCGTGGGGTCGTCGCTTCGTTTCTCGCTACGGCTGCACGACACAGACTACAACCAAGCGAGTTGTACGAGGTGCAGATTAGCAGTGGTGTGCGCCGCGAGTGGTGCGACGTGCGCGAGGGCGAGTCGATGGGGGAGCGGCGGGGGTGGTTGGTTGTGGCAGTGCTGGTGTTTGTAGATGTATAGTTGTGGCGGATGGTGTCGCTGAAGGGGAATCGCTCGACCTGCGCGCGATGCCTGCGCTGCCGTTTCCTGCGCTGAGCACCGGAGCTGCGCTGTCGCCGTGGTCCGAGTACACGGGGCATGAGGGCACACCGAATGATATTCCCATCGACCCTGCGCTTCTCGACGCCGACCCCAACACCTACGTCAACATTGCCGCCGTACAGGGGGATGTTGTCGATGTGATGTTCCCTGCGTGGCCGGAGCCGTGCGCCGAGTTTGTGGGGTTGGACATTCTTCCCCCACCATCGCTGGAAGAACAGCAGTTGGCTGAGCAACTCGCACAACTTCCGCCCACACCGCCCCTGTCGCTCTCTCAACCCAAAGACAAGAAGCGCCGCAAGCGACCGCCCAAGCGCGACCAGCCGGCGCTCGTGGTCGACACCGAGTGCTCGTTCTGCCAGGGCGACAACCAACACAACAAACACGGAGTTGCGGAGACCATGGCGTCGTGCGCCGTGTGTGGCCGCAGCGGCCATCCGTCGTGCATGGAAATCCCCCACCTGGCCGACGTGATCCGCTCGTACGCATGGCGCTGTCAAGAGTGCAAAGAGTGCGAGATTTGCCATGAAAAGGGCGACGATGTAAGTCGCGTTTTCCCAGCCGTGTGCTGCTCACAGCCAATTGTTTTCCAGTCCAAAATGCTCTTCTGCGACCAGTGCGACCGCGGCTGGCACTATGACTGCCTCGACCCTCCGCTGGGCCGTGCTCCTCGCGGCAAGTGGTCCTGTCCCCTGTGCACGTCACAACCGTCCACATCCACCCCCGCCCCTGTCTCCACATCCAAACCACCCAAACGCCGCAAATCAGTCGCCGACATATCGCCCACAAAGCCTAAATCCCACTCGAAATCCCCCGCGCCACCCAAACTACCCAAGCGGGGCGTCCCGTTCCCTGTCCTCACCCCCGAGACAGACGAGGTCCAACACCGCTCGCCCTCGCCCGACCCAGATCCCGACCCAGAATCCCCCAAACTCCCCACGGCCACGACGTCGCCCCAGCGCACCACCCTCCGCTTCAAACGCACCCAACAGGCCTCGACTTCGTCCTCGCCCAACCGCCCCCTCAAGGTCCGCATCCGCGTCACCTCCAAGTCCGATACCGAGGGCAAGCCCGCCGACGAGTCCGACATCAACGACCCGTTCGGCGGCGTCCTCGCCCCCCAAGAGGCCGACACGTCCAAGACCACGATTGGCCCCCAGGACAAGGAGCGCTTTGATGCGGCGCGGGTCGCAGCCGAGGTGAGCACATGTCTGGCTCCTAAGCGGGATACTGACCCGTCTAGGCCCGGACCAAACCTGTTGGAGCTTCATATTTTGCCCCTCATACGCCTCGAGTAACCTCGGCCTCGACGTATCAACTACCAGGATACGTCCCTCCCACCCGCTCCTTGCGCTCCCTCCCTCGCGCCGGATCTCCCCCTCCGACCACCCCGACCATCTCCACGCCCGGTGGGATCCAGCCTCGAGTCCCTCCTGGCGACGCTGGACTCCGTATCAAGACGATCCGCTTTGGCCTGTTTGACATTGATACGTGGTACGATGCCCCGTTTCCCGAAGAGTTTTCGAATATCCCCGAGGGGCGCTTGTGGATGTGCGAGTTTTGCTTGAAGTATATGCGGAGCGGCTTCCAGTCGGGTCGGCACAAGGTGAGTTGGATGTTGTCGTTTGGGTGTGTGCTGGGATGGCGTGTTGGAGGCGAGCATCGGTCGGATGTCGGGGTTGGCTCGAGTTAAAATTATTGCGGTTCGTTTCGAGCTCTGCAATGCTCAATACGGATTATTCCAAGCACTCCTATTTATATTTATATGTGAAAGTACAGGGGAGACAGTAGCTAACATTTACGCCAGACAAAATGCAAAATACGATGTCCACCCGGCGACGAGATATACCGCGACGGTCAAATCTCAGTCTTTGAAGTCGACGG
Source organism: Ceratobasidium sp. AG-K (assembly GCA_037039685.1). NCBI lineage: Eukaryota > Fungi > Basidiomycota > Agaricomycetes > Cantharellales > Ceratobasidiaceae > Ceratobasidium > Ceratobasidium sp. AG-K. The sequence continues at coordinate 2,016,440 of JAWNGF010000002.1, forward strand.
GCGCAAAAACAAGGTCAGCCCCTCTCCAGCCATCCCCTCCTCTTTGATTTCCGGGGTCGTCGTCGATCAATTAAACTGACATGCTCGATTTTCGGACTCCATGAAATTATGAAATGCGTACTTTGCGAATTGGATTGCGCTCGTGGTTTATGATATTCGTCCCCCGTCTTGCACCGATTATTGCCGCCTGGCTTATCGCTCGATGGTATATGAATGGCTGTCGGACGCTGTTGGGTCGATCCCCCCGGACGCGCGATCCCTTCAACAAACGGCTCCCCTTCAACCCGCGACAACAAACACTCCCTCGACACTCACTATGCATTCGACTTGTAGGTCTACTGCCAAAACCTATGCCTCCTCTCGAAGATGTTCCTCGATCACAAGTCGCTCTTTTACGACGTCGAGCCGTTTTTGTTTTACGTCATGACGCTGGTGGACGACGATGGAGCTCGATTCGTGGGGTATTTTTCCAAGGAGAAGTCAAGTCCAAAGGATTATAATGTCAGCTGTATTATGACATTACCCGTACGGCAGAGGCAGGGATGGGGAAACTTGTTGATAGATTTTAGTGAGTTCGCTTTTGTTTCGTTGGGGTTTCTCGTCGGCCGCTTGGGGTCGCACTCGTGGTTCGTCCGCTCGGTCGCACTTGCGGGGACTTGGCCACAAGGGTCAGTTGAAGCTACCATTCTGGCGGCCGCCTAGCAGTTCGGCGATCATCGGTTTAATTTTCTCTTTTTCTTCCTCCACTCTTGTTTTACGTCTGTTCCACACTTCCCGCGCGCCAGGGCTTCGTCATAAGCGAACTGGCTTCTCCTTTTGTGGGCCCTCGCCACCCTTGGATTAGGAGCCGCCCAACCCGACAACTTCCATACTATCTGTGGGTGATCCTAGTGATGATGGATGCGGGGTGTGCTCTTCACGCACTGCGGGCACATATTTCGGTCGTCTGATGCTTTCGCGCCAAATTTACGTGCTCGAGGCGCGCAACGCGTGTTTAGCTCGTATGGGATGATTCTAGCCGTGCGATCCCCCTGTTTGGCATCTTTCCGTGATTTATGTCTTTTTGCCCGTGATTGCTCATCTACTTCCACTCGGGCGGGTTCCTTTTCTTTCGATCCGCATAGTACTATCTTGGTATGATAGCCGCCCTTGATTTCGGGGTGTGCGGAGACGAATCTCTTTTTGAAGCTTGCCGTTCCATACCCGTCCGCGTGGCGTAATACGGCAATCTTCAACCTCGGCAGGCAGATTCCTGGATGGATAGGACTTATCTGGATCTTACACAAGGCACCTTGGCTTTGGTGATGGGCAGTGCAAAAGGCATGTCCTAGGCGATGGTATCGTGCTCATCGTGTCCTAGACTATGGCACTGGCGATCTCGGAACAGTTCATCCGTCCAGCTTCCTATCCTTATTTTATCACATTCTTTCGATCAATTCCTGCCTCGTGTCGACTCGATCAACGTCAACCCCCGGCCCTGTCGAGACATTCTATCGGACTTTTTTGACCTAGATTGTGATGGCTAACCTTTGTGCTCCTATCAGGTTACCTTCTCTCGAAGAAAGAGGGTCGTACCGGGACACCCGAACGTCCGCTCTCGGCCCTCGGCGCATTGAGTTACAAGAACTATTGGAAGCTCACGATCATGCTGTATCTGCACAAGGCTCAAGGCAGAGTAAGGATTCGAGGTGGGTGGTTATTTGATTTGTCTGTGCGTGTTCGGACCGCGTTGTGGGGTTTCGCGCCACACTCGCATGGCTGCCGTGTCAGATCTTCGGTCCCATCTCATCCGCCGGAAGCCCGGCTTTCGAAAGAGCCGCGGCCTGTCTCTCTGGAGTCTTTACGCGCCAGTGCCTGAATGCTTATGTTCCTTTTGCCACCAGATATTAGCGCCGCGACGTCCATCACCCTGGAAGATGTATTCGAGACCCTTCGCGAGAACAAGCTCATCACCGGCCCAGACATCACGCCCCATTCGGCCACCCAAAGCGCAGCTCCGCGTAAACGGGGGCCTGGACGACCACCCAGGCAACTGGCCGAGAAGAAGGGCGACGGACATGGCCACGAGTCGACACCCTCGATTATCCTACCCCGAAAGTACACAATACGGTGGGAGCCGACCGAGGTGGACTCGTACGTCCAAAACTGGGAAAGCAAAGGACACTTGCGGCTCAAACCTGACAGGCTCAAGTGGGTGCCTTACCGGCTCACGAGGACCCCGGTGGTTTCTCAGGTACAGCCATCCGAAGATGCTGCGGAACGTTCAGAGAGTGACGATGAGCCTGTGTCGGACGGCAGCGAGGATCTAGGCGGGCCTGTTCCGCCTCCTGTCGTCAACACATTGATTCCGCGCCCCAAGACTCGTTCTCGCGTGCCTGCATCCCACCCTTCCGACGATGATGCCGACGCTGATGAAGAAGACGAGCAACAGGTGGCGCATGTTATGACCCGGAGGTCTCGGTCTCGGCAGTCTTCTGCGCAACTCACTAGTCGGCTTGATACCCCAGAGCGACGCAATCTACGCTCCACTGTTCTTGGTTCTGCCGTGCTTAATCGCAAAGCTTCGTTACAGAGCCATCTTGGTATCGGACGACGTGGATCGCCTGAACCGCTCGTGCTTCGAGGTCGTACACGGTCGATGCAGCATCTCAGAGGCGAACAGATTACTCCCATGCGGCGCACCACACGAGGACGACCCCCTCCCAAAGATCAGGACGACAAGCCGGCTAGTGACAGGGAGCTACCCTCGCCGCCGGTGGTTCGCAAGAGCGCTCGTCGAGGGTCGCCCATACGCAAACGGCGCCGAATCGAGTCTAGTCCAGAGGCATCTATTACTTCGAGCCCAGGCAAGAGGCGGGCCAATGGGCGCGTAAGGCGTGTGGAAGAGTCGCCGGACGAGGACGGTCCACCGCCATCCGTTGAGCAGCGGTCCGAGCGTTCCGTTAGCTTGGGATCAGGGATGGTCTATCCTGACGATGCGCGCCCCGCCCCGGTTGCGATAAATGGTACTGCTGGCGCCGCGCCTCCCTTCGCGCCGCAAGGCAATGGCATATCCTCCACAGAGCCAGCGCCAGCGTTCACAGATGATGGTTCGCCGCTTACGAGCGTCAAAGAAGAGCTCACAGATGATGCTTCAGAGGGCGCAACCCTGACGGCTGATCCCTATGATGATGACGCCCTGTGCGATGAGGATGCCGAGGGCGAACCTGACGAAGATGCAGAAGGAGAGCCAGATGAGTCTCTTTTGTGATTTTGATTATTGTTTATTGCGACTGGGGTTTGACACGTTTGGGTGACTGGGAATTTCGTGTGATTATTAGCTGTACATAACATAAGTAGCGAGTAGCAGCGTCCTGGGGTATATTGTACATCCTTTGTCTGCGTTTGTATACAACTCGTAATTTCTACCTGTGATTTTTGACCTCAACAAACACGTTGACACACATGACGATTACGTATCCGGCAATGAGCATCAGCCCCCACCGGCGGGTGAGGTTAAAGTCACTAAGCGGAACAATCACGAGCGTCGAAGTCAAGAGGCAGAGCAACCCAATGGCGCTCACCAATAGGGTCGGCGAGAGATTCACCTTGTAAGACTCGCCTGTTTGGGAAATGACATATGAACCTGAGAGACCGATCCCGAGCAACATATTGAGCATCGGTCCACCGAAGCAGGCAGATACGCCCATAACTGGTGCAAATGCCGCGACCGTAAAGTTGGCGACAAAGTCTGCCAGCGAGTTTCCTATAGCAAAGATGGTCAAGCCAATGATGGCATCCGATAGACCAAAGATATGACCAAAGGTCTAAACCAGTATAGGCGCGCGGGAATGATGGTATATGCATAAATAGAATAGAGTGTTTGCGATAAGTAAGCGTCATCGGTCGAGACAATAACTACTTGCCTGGAGGACCTGTACGACCTCGTCCGCAATAGCCATGATCCATACCATGGCAACACCGAAGCCAATAAAACACCGAGCGAGGCGGGCTGCCGGGTTTTTGCCATCATTGGAAAACACGGCGGTGAGCATCCCCACCGAAAGCCCACACAGGCTCGCGGCGAGAATATACCATACCACGTGCTTCTGACCGGCTGATTAAGTTAAGTCGAATGAGTCAAGAATTTGACGAAAAGTGAAGATCGTTTGGTTAGCTACGTCAGATTGACTACGAAACGACTGACCGAAAAGTACCGACACACAAAACACCGGGCTTAGTGCGCACTGAACAGTGGTAAGCCATTTATTGAAGTGTACGTCATGTACGTGCTCCTCTGCTTCTAAACGAGCCTGAAGCAATTCTTCCTCCGCATCGGACTCGTCATAGTCAATAAGCAATGGGGTCGCGGCCCGCGCTCCGTCGCCTAAATCGGGCTCGGGCACCGGTTCGTTGACAACAACGGGTAGCGTCAGCGTGAGAGCAAATATGGCAGGGGTAGAGCAGACTGCGACAATCTTCCACAGCCAGGGACGCGTTGAGATGCCCATGAGGGAGGGGAACAGCGTGTGCACCGCCTGATGGAGAACAGTCTTCCACCGCGGCTGCGCGGTTGCATCGTCGGGCACAAAGAGCTTGCGAGGCGTCAGCGGCCCAGTGCCATTGGGAGTGTCAGGCGAGAAAATGTTGATAGACGGCACGGGTGATTTCGCGCGGTGAATTTCGGCGGCTGGGGCTAGTGTGCCATGATGAGCGCCACCTCGCTCGCTGAGTTGAACACTAAATGCGGCGTCCCATGGGTCGCGTTGCTCGTCCGTGTCGCTTCCAACTACAGGTGGCGCCGTCGCAATTGGCATTCGTCCGACACTCGAGCCCGGCGAAACACTACTGACCACCGAGAGTCGGCGATGATAATGGCCCGCAGCATACGGGCTAACGGGCGCATCGAACATGTTCAAAGTTCCCGCGGTTGACGAGCCATGGAGCGAGTTGACGACAGTGCGGAACTCGAGGGCGCCTAGAAGCGAGAAGGAAGGAAGGTGGTGGATATGCGAGCTTGATCTGGCAGTTAATGGAGAACCAGAAACAGATGATCCTCGAGAAGACGTGTGGTCGTAGTGGTCTGGAATGTGCAACGATGGACGCGCGCGCTTGCCAGCCCCGGACGTTGCAAGTCGATCGGCGGGGGCCGCAGGATTAGAATGAGCCCTCGTTCGCACGCTGGGCGTGGGCAACGAAGGATAGTCTGTTTGATCCACTGGAGGAATAACAACTCAATTAAGCAAAATTTGACTCACAGAAGAAGTTTACTTACCGTTATCGCGGTATGGCTGCTGTTCAACGGGATCTACAGGTTCATCGGCATATTCTCCACGAATGAGAGCCTCCCGGTCAGCCAATCGCCGACGCCGTGCGTCCCACCAACTTCCTCCGACGACAACGCAGACGTAGACCAAGTATAGACCGACCATAGCCATGGCTTCCCACGCATGTATTTCACCGTCAATCAGGATTCCGAGTATGCAGGCCACAGCTAACGTAAAGAACCCCACATCGCGTACGAACGAGCCTGGATTGACTCGGAAAGGTTTGACCAGAGGCATGGAGCCAGCGACGACGGAGACAATAAACGAAGCTGCACCGAGTAGTTCGCCGATAGCTAGACTGCCAGAATCCGCACGCATTGCCGAAAATGTCGAGAAGAGATCAGGGGAGCCATTCCCAAAGGCCAAGAACGTTACACCCGCCACGTTCTCGTTCAGTCCGAGTGTGTCGGCAATGGTCGCCAGGTTGGGACAAAAGAAATCGGAAGCGCATATCCCTGTAAGCGGTCAGTAAGAGAAGATGCTATAACAAGTGACCGACCTATGAACGAGAAGAGGAAGAATAGCCATAATACTAGGCCCACAAAGGCGACCGGTCGCACACCGGGCGGAGAACAGTAGTAGGATTCTAGGTAGGAAATGGCGAGGAATGTTTCAGGCGGGTCGCACTCTTCGCGTACATGGGTACATTGTTCTGCTGTAGGGAAATGCAGTGGCATGCACGACTAGCCAGGTCAGCGGTTATCAGACCAAGGCACGCGACAACGTACCTCTTCCATCAGAGTTGCATTCGTGTAGACCGCCGCGGATACCGTGGCTAGTGAGTGTGTGCGGGCGGCCTTTACGTCAGCATATCGCGAGTTTGTCCAGAGAAAGGCCTGGGCAATCAGCACAAACACAGGCAGGGCGACCATTGATGATGGTCAAGTGCAGATGTGGTACGATCACGTGCTTAGCCGAGCGAAGTCGCATCGCCACTGGGCGCTTCCCTATCTGGAATTTTTACCGATTTCCAATGTGACGTCGGTCCGTACTCCGACTCGGCGGGGGACGTTTCGGTTTCCAGGGAGCGTTCCAACGTCGTTTGGGTTACTGTTTTAGGATCGCTTAGGCTGCCCCGCTGACCGCCTATCGACACTTCATCACCCATCGCTGCCTCGCGCCACAAATCCCCCTGGACACATCGTTTCAGAACCACACAACCTTCCATCAACGACCTCGATGGTCATTTGAATTCTGACTCCCTAGCTAATTTTCATGCACCGCCGGCCTCTCTCTGGCGTCTGGCGTCGACTCAATAAGCTAGGTCTCGGACGTCCGCTCGGCCCCGATGGCACATGATCACTCTTGACATGGTTGCGATCGACGTGCTTCCGGCTCTCCGCACACTCCCGAACGATGTCGTGTTTCATGGCCCGCAGTAATCAATCTCAGCACTGAGCGCATAATCGTTTTTCATTCCAGTCCGATCCACAAAGTAGTAAACATGGTAATAAATATACACCCGCATTAAAAAAAAAAAAAGATGTAGAGTATGAAAGCGAAAGCAACGATGAATACAGCAGGCCCGGGACGAAACTCTTTCTCCCTGGCCAATCCGGATCCTTTTCAGTCGAAACCCAGTCACGCATATTGTGTCATGCATACGGTATCAAACATACGATGTCATACATTCCATGCATGTCTGTTTAGTTGATCGGTGATGGCGAAGAAAGGCCAAGTCGCCCACTGGGAGCGGCCGAGTTAAACGAGCCGTTCATCCCAAGGTTGTTTCCCATAGAGGCCGATCGAGGGGGGAAAGTAGACGAATGGCCGTTGAGGTCATTGACTGATCGCCGGGACAGATAGGAAGAATTTGGGGAGCCGCCCCCGCCGAGAAAGTTGGGGACAAGCCGGTTTGAGCCCGACGTAGGCAAAGGATTCAGTAACAGGGTCGCGTTCGAATGCGAGTGAGGAGGAAGCGCAGTCGGATGATTGTTCACCCCCGGTGCTGGTGACGCAAAGCCGTTAGATCCAAAGCCGAGCAGCCCTCCCTCGTCGCGGGGAGTGGTCGCAGCGTTCCCAAACGAGGGAGATCCGCTGGGTGGGAGCAAGAGCGGGTCACGCGAGTGCATCGAGGGCAGGCGCTGGCTCGAGTAGTCGTAGTTGACTCCATGCGGGTAGGGCGAGCTTGAGCCGGACGAGGTGCGCGAGACAGGATCTTCGTGGAGATAGTGATCGCCAGAGGGAGGCCACTGCTGGACAGAGTTGCCATTCCAGGTGGGGTGAGAGACTCCGCTAGAGCCAGAGGGCGATGGAGTGCTCCGGTCAGAGTAATGGTCGGGAGAGCCGGTCAAGCCGTCGCCGACCTTGGGCGTGAGCTTGCCAGGGTCGCGACCAGTGGGGCCGCGACCGAGCGGCTGACGATCGGAGGGTGGAAGTGAGAGCATTTGGCGCAGACGGTAGTTCTCGGTTTCGAGGATCTCGACGCGGCTCTCGAGGTCGTACAGGTGAGCGGCACGACGTGCACGGAACGCCCGTTGTACATCGCGGGCCCGATTGGGTGGTAGATTGTCATTGCGCTTGCGGCCACGCTTGGAAGCTGGGACAGAGGCAATATCTGGGATAAAGTCAGTCGGAGCCGCTCCAACTTGCGTGGCGCACGTACCAGTCATGGCCGGCAGAAGGGGTGGGGATGCAAGTACTGAAGCCAGGGTGGCGAGTGTTAGGGGTGTTGGGTGGGTTGGACTGGGGGGAGATACGTTGAAATGGCTGCGACGCGGGCCTTTTGAGCACATAGGGGACCGGCTGTTTCGTCGCACACGGAAACACCGGTGAGATCCCAGACCCTCAAGACCCTGAAATCCAAGATAATGGACGAACCGCTCCTTCGGCAAACGCCACAAAGCTGCGCGCCTCCGCCGCGGCTTTTTGGATCCGTGATCCGTATCCGACACGATTCGCAACGTCACGGGATCACATCTTTCGTGTTCATTCTGACCTCAGGCCTGTACTAACAAGTCCCACGTTTTACGCGTGGCAAAACCTCTCCCCGGACACTATCCTACAGATGCTTCCCAAGATGATCGTCCTCTGCATCCGCCGTGCCTTTGAGCCACGCCTTGACGAACCCAATCTCCTGTCTGTGGATGGCCTGGATATGCGGTGGCTCCGCTCTGTGCGGCTCAATCCCATTTTCGTCGTGATGATGCACTCCCGCTATAACCAGTTAACGACATCCAGACCATGGTAGGCGCACTTACTGCGAATGAGCTTGAACGGACGCAGAATGGTATCGTCGCGCTGGGGTGCATGCGGGCTGTGCGGGGTTGCCGGCAGCCAGGGATCCTCTGCATATACCCAGGTTAGTAATTGTCGGTTCCGAACGGTATCCACCCACCATCTCCATCGATAAACGCCAGCCGATCAGCCGCGAGGGTATAATCGCCTAGAGCATTCACCACGGTCACGTTTGGCCATGCAGGCACCGCAAAGTACTTCCCAGCCGGAAAAGCCTGCGTACGTTGTCAGTTCCGTGCATGTTCTGGCCCCAAAGCCCCTTGCCTGTTTGCATATCGCCGAGGTATAGTCGAGCGTCAGTCGTCTCGAGACTATGCTCGGATACGCCTTGGTTGGCGGCGCTCCCTATGAACATATGAGTAACTAGTCCAGATCTCAAAAAACACCAGAATTACCATGAAGTAACCCCACTCTGTGCAAACCTAATGCAGATCGTGTAAGCTCGACCTCCTATGTTGTAGCCCAGCCTACCTGGAAGGCCCAAGCCCTCCACTCCTGGTCCAGATCGGTCAATTGAAATTTCGAATCGTCCCTGGTTCCAAAGCACTTCCCAGTCAAGTAAACGGTAGGGAATCAATCGGTAAAGCAAAACAGCGACAGTCAACTTGATTTGAAATCCACAATGCAAGTCTAATATTCTTACCTCTTCAACGGTCTTCGGACAACGTGACACGATCTCCTGCTCCACCCAATTGAGTACCAACTACAAACTCTATACCATGCTTGACTTGCCTCTCGAACCCATTTTGCATAATGGGACACCACCGCAGGAACACGCACCCATCCTAGCGTGCTATCAGCTCCGCCACCGCCGAGCACGGCACAGAATCGCGACCACTCATCGCTCCCTACTGCACTATCCCAGTTCTGGCCCTGCACATAACCGACTGGCGTCATCAAAACAGACACAAAGTCCTTTCGGCCGAGCCTTAGTGTTCAGGAGTAGCTTCTCTAAGCAAGATGAAACCCACTTGATTAGACTCAAGCTCTTGTAATCCAAACCATGATTTCAAAGAGTTAGCGAGCACTCGAGTAGACAGGATGTCATCGATTGCTTGGATGGCTGTCGTCAAGTGAGCGACGCACACTGGGTCGGCGGTCCGCCGGACTGCGTCAGCGTATTCCCAGTAATCTATAGCCGCACTGAACTCGCATCAGCTTCGGTTCCGCATACCAACCAATCAAGCTCCTTACTGGGTAACCGCGCTGGAAGCAATGGCGCCAAATACCAAGTGAGGGTACAGAACGCGCATATGCGCCGCCCGAGCACCCGCGTACGAGCCCTGTTCGACACGCAAATACAAATGAGCAAGAAACTCTCCCCTGATCATGCTTTGCACAATACCCCATAGTAGATCCACTTGGACTCAGGAGCGGTCACGTTATGATCCAGCCCGTCTATCTTAACGTTTGCAATGAAATTAGCAGAGTCTTCGAGTGCTTGAGCATTGTTGAGCCATCTGATGGGCGATCGTCAGTTGGCAGGAGGTACGCCACCGAGAGGCGAGAGGCAACGTTACCTCAACGAGTCCGTGGAAAAGTCGTCGACGGGTATCGATTCCCCATAGTATCGGTGCTCGAGCACGATGCCTGCCGATCCTATTTCAGACCGACATCGGTGCATAGAAGTGCGGATACGAACCTAGACCCTTGGTTGCGTTCGCAAGTATTGCCAAAATTCCAGTTTGCAAAAACGGAAGCCTACGGTTAACAAGGTTCATTCAGTCATTAATCATTGTTGTGCTCGGTCGGTGTCCTTACACGACAACCAGCACATCTTTACTTACCTGTCTTCGCCGGATGTTTCACCTCCATCCAACAGAAACACCGGTCCCCCTGGCTCGTAATAATCCTTGTTCACCCAGAACCTGTAACCAAACAATAAGCTCCCATTCAGTTCATTCATAGCCCGTCGTTATCCGCGGCGATACGGTCCTCGAGCGGGCAACGCGCGCGCGAACACAAGAAGCAAGAGAATTGTTTCACGACTTGCCTCTGGCCAAATGTCTTGTTCACAGTCTTGTCAAAGTGGTCCAGCGGCTGTACAAAGTACTGTGCCTGGGGATAACCTTTTCCTCCCAGTACACGTTGCTCGCCTTGGGTAGTCAAAAATGTGTTGGTGCGTTTGTTTTTCTGCAAGTTCCACATGTTGATGCCTTGGCTTCCGAACCGAGTCGGCAAGTTGTTCTTGTCGTGATGCCCAACCGGTGCATTTCCAGTAGGTGTTCCAGAGCTCAACATCGGCAGAGAAAAAAGCAAACCTAGTAGGCCCAGCTTGGTAGTCATTGCAAGAATCCACCCAACGTTGAGCTGAGAACGCGGTCGAGTTTAGCAATAGATCGAGACCCTGTGCTGACTGATAATTAGTGTGTGTTGTTCGCATTGGATATGATTAGTGTCCCATAAATTACATCTCATGTCTAGTGTTGTATGTATTCCTATGCTACTCCAGTCTTCTCGGACTCATTAGTATGTTTGTTGTCTTCCTCCTTGTGTCCCACAATGCCAATACCACGAAGAAAGATCAACGTGAGTACGAGGGCTGAAGCACTATAATTAGTATGCGGGGTCGACTAAACGGGCAAGTATTCAATCCCACATACCCACAATGCCGAACCCAAAGCATGTCCAAAACGCGGCCCGATAGCCGCGCAAAAGTGAACCTAGTTCGTCGCCCGTTTCACGTTGCGCCTTGCGCCGAACACTGTCGCTGACTACGCTCGCAATTGCCAAACCAAACGCTGTGCCAAGCTGCAACAGAGCTTAGCTTGAATTAGATAGCCTGCAAGTTCAGCGAGCTCACCTGATTCACTGTATTAAAGATTCCACCTGCAAGACTCTGCTCATGCGGGAGTGCAATCTTGGCAACAAACAACGATCCGGTTGCGAACATACTGTTCACATAATCTTAGTGCCGGTCTCTTCAGCTAAATATCGTGCTTACAAGTCTGCACCAAACACGACCACAGCTGCGGCGGGAAATCCAAAGGTCCAGTACGACGCAGACGGAACTATAACCGCGAATAGCAACGACGCCAGCGCAGTGAAGAAGCATCCAAATGCTACCCTTGGCTGTGAGCTCAGTACTGCATGCTGGGTCGGAAATACACACCAATCAGCGCCGTTCCGGAGATCCGCCCAACGACCAACGCAACAACGAGCTATGGCACACAGTTAGCCGAAAGTCCAATACTCGGAGTTTAGTTCACAAACATTGCACAGCAGTCCGCTGACTGTCATGGGAAGGATGCGCACCGTGGTACCGATCTAGTGATGGCAACAAATCAGCGATCGAGCAGCCTTGAAGCACATCCCGACTGACCGGCGAAACGTGCTTGTATTCTTGATAGCTACAACGCAACTGATTAAATCGCGGGGGTATTAGCCTTAACCATTGATACCTACTAGAGCTATGTCTCTGTTAGTTGAGCTGAACCTGAGCTCAAAGCCTCAAACTCACAGTTACAAAGAATAGCCAGGTCGTAAAGCACGACCAATCGAAGAATACGATCAGCTGCATAACTGCAAAACGACCTTTGGCACGAGTCCACAGCCCCAAACTCATCAATGGGGGACGGGTCGTGCGTGTTTCGAGGTACCGCTCCCAAGCAATGAAACAACCCAATAACAGAATTGAGACAACCAAAACGACAGGAATATCTACAACCTGTAAGCAACGGTACCATCGGCTGAGTGCGTATATGCTTACAAGGGGTGCGCCAACCATTCTTTGCGGAGGACGATTGAGCTAGGGCAAATGTCAAGAGTACAAGAGCCGTGGCCGACAATGCAGCTCCGATCCAATCAATACGCCGGTCTTTTTCTTGAGACGGTTTGTCCTTGTGTATCGCGAGCGTGGCCGCAAGCATCGTAATTGCAGCGATTCCGGCACTGACATAGAACACCCCTCGCCATGCGACGCTATCACAGGTTAGTAATAAATAAGGGTAGTCAATCGATATGTCATACCTCGTAAATTCCGTCATGACGCCGCCAATCACAAACCCAATCGCGCCCCCAAGAGGGGCACCAGCACTAAAAGTAGCAAACGCGATGGAACGAGCTCTGGAAGGAGGAAACTCATGGGCAAGAATACCGATCTGTTGGTAGATGTGAGTAACGTACTTGGCGTCATCGCTCGAAGACTTACCGCAGACGGAACAGTAGCAGCGGAACCCATTCCATGTAGCGCTCGCATAACGTTCAGGGCAATCGAGTTGGGCGCAAAGCCGCTGCCAATGGACCAGGCCAAAGACCACAACGTTCCAAGCAGAAACACTTTTTTACGTCCAAAAAGATCCGCAAGCCGACCGAACAAGAGCAGGAAGCATCCCTAATGAGTGGTAAGGCATGGGATCTAAAGGCTAGGACCATATAAGCCCACTTACCGAGGTTAGAGCATACGAGGATACCAGCCATTGAAGCTGCGCTTGAGAGATGCCGAGGTTGACTCCAATGTCTGGCAGAGCAATAGAAATAGAAGCCCCAGACATGACCTAATAAGATACGGTTATCAGACAAGCACTTATCTCAGTGATCTATTACTCACATTGTTCACCATAGCGAGAGTGCACGCCAGGGTAATAACCACTCCGCGAGCCAACCCAACTGGAGGCGCTGACTCTTCTCCCAAAGTACTCGTCGATTGACGCGTAACTGGTGCAGTCTCGGGCGAGTCCAAGCCTTTCGCCTCTGCCATAATAGAGCCGAGTGGAGTTGAGATTCTGAGGCCAAGAACATTTCCTCCGTGTTATTATAACTCGTGGATCAATGTTTTGGCGCTTTAGTAACGACCTTAGTAAGGTGAGTAAGACACAAGTAAGACGGCAAGGAAAACCCTTGTGCGTCGACGAGTCAATCGGGCTTGGGGCCGCAGATGATGCGGATGTCAATGCAAACCGTTCCCAAGATGGTTCGAGATACTCACAATAATTAACCGGCCGCAGCCATCAGTCCACTTTCGTGCCACATCATGGCGAGACGGGGGAAAGAATTTGGGTTAGGTAAGCGCCCCTCGAGTAGACGTCGACGACGACCCCGAAAATGTCCGCGGAGCAACCGGTTGACATCTACCAAACAAAAAATCAGGGAGCCGGGTCGAGTACATCCACAGCTGCTGCGGACATAGTCATCGGTAATCTCGGCGTAGTCCTAGGTACGAACGAGGCCGAAAATGTGTTTGCGACACGAGCCAAAGGGAGGCCAATGATCTTGGACAATCCTCGAAAAGAAAGCCGGTCCCGGTTAATACAAAAGTCCAAGCTTGCTCGAGTGAATGAAGACAAGCGGAAACGAAAACAGAATTTACAAGGTGGAAAGGAGCGGCTGACTCCGAAAGTTGTCATCAAAGGTTTAAGGTAAGTGACATCTGAAGCAATTATATTCCATATTATAATCCGACATACGTAGGTACTCGACGTTTTTGGACATCCATAGGTTATGGCTAGGGTACATGTCAGAACTACTAAACCTTTCCACACTTTCGTCTATCGATGGACCACTCGATACCTATCTCTCGTCTCATGCAACTGGGATGCAAACCAAACTGGTCAAGGCCGATTTCCACGGCTGCAAGATAGCACGTAAGATCCAACTATACTCACTCAATTCACCGCCCCACCCCCCTTACCACTACTCCGCAGTGAAGGCGAGCAAGTGCCCGAATCTAGTCGGCTCTAGAGGGATAGTTATTGAAGAAACAGCCAATGTGTTCCGCGTGATAACAGCCGAAGATAGAGTAAAAGGTAGGTTATTGATCCCCGTCTATCTCGCTCGGACGAAGAGTAACCTACGCTTTGTAAAGTGCTCCCGAAACAAAACTCCATATTTACATTCGCGATCGCCCTTAAGCCCGAACAAGATGATAGCCCACAAATACAGTTTGAGCTACATGGGAACCAGTTTCGGTATAGAGCGGAGGACCGGGCGTCTCGCAAGTTTAAGCATAAAGAGACCGTCGAACTGTAGTCACGTAAGGCGCCTTGACGCTGGAGCAGCTATTCCTTTTCGTGTGCGGAGAATGTGGTCGATAAACGCCACAGACGGGTGGACGCGCCTGTTTCGCGCTTCGACTGCCGGGTGTAGTCAAAGCGAGCGCGATGCGAGCATGCGGCATATTTCTCTCCTAGTGTTTATTGCTTCATATATGCTCAATAGAATTCGATCGCAGCCACCATCTAGGCCAAGAATTATTGACATAACCATGTGGTAATGTTAACACTTTGGGGTCATGCATACACTAAAAGGCGATGGGACGCTGGCGGAGCAACGTACCTCCGAACTAGATCTATCACTTGACGGGCGTACGGAAGAAGGGCGGGTCAAAGTAGACATGTGGGCCACAATGGGTGGAAGATCTCGCGCCACCCGAAACAGGACATCCTTGCTCGCGTGCGCACTAAAATTCGCACAGCGCCAACTGAAACGATGGGAGCAGGACGGCACATCCGCTTACTCCCGGTGGAGTCGGATCGAAACACGCTAGAGTGATCGACGAATGATGAGCGCGATGGCCCTAGAATTTTGACATGAATACGATGAATACGGGAAAATCTAGGTACACCAATTAGTTGAGCTTGTAGCCCACGATGTGCCTCCGTCCGACTAGAAACCAAATTAATTTTCGACCGCTTCACGATATCACACACGACTTACTCATTTGACCAATATGGAAAATCCCATACGCCTCAATCCCATACAACGCGACCTTGGCCCACTCTCCAGACTGTGCAATCTCCCTCCAGTATGCGGGGTTCTTGGCACGCTCGAATAAAGTACGATAGACAGACGTGAACGCCTCGGCTGATTGGGGAGGTGCGAGCCCTTCAGCGATGTACACCTGGCGAAGGAACGCGCGTGCGACGGCGAGATTGTACGTCACAGGTTCACGATACGCTAGCCCAGACCCTAATCAACACCGGAATTGCCCAAAATCTACTCCAAGCTCACCTCCAAGCCAGCCCCCAACATGTTCCCCAACCCTTCCGCCAACCTGCTTGGACACCTCAAACGCCTTTTCCGCCTGTTTCTGGGCGACGCTCAGGGCCTGCTGAGCAGTCTCCTGCGCTGATTTAGTCGATGCTTGACGTATTTGCATACGCTGGGAAGCGCGGAACAACTGCGTGCGCAACATTTTTGGTTTGTAGAGATGGACGGTGAGAGAAAATACGGGAAACCCCGGGATCTCCGGCATTAGGTTCGTCAGGGCTCAGGTTCCGGTCTGAAAGTAGCACGTGATCGGAACTAACGACTGATTTACTTGTTTAACCGTGACCCTGGATGTCGGCCGACACAGCTCGTTCGCCGTAGCGGCTCGGTGCGCTGAGCAGAAGGAATTCTGTGGGTTACAGCTCCGCATCGGCGGCGGACGGCCTAAGTATCAGTTCATATCTATGCCTCGTATCGCTATCTTGCTGATCCAATCGCAGAGGCACTATATAGCTCCTATCGCTCGGTGCCTCTCCGCCAAACCTCGATCTCGACACGAACAGCCATGTCTTCTCTTACCGCTGCACGCTACGGAAAGGACAAGGCAAGGTTCCCACATTAATTATCGACGAGAATTAACCGAGGGCTCAGGTCCGAGTGTTCCGCATTGTTCGCGAGGGCGATAAGCACTCTGTTGTGGAGTACATCGTGCGTGCATTGCTAGAAGGTGATATTGCGACCAGCTATACCCAGGCAGATAACAGCGTGGTCGTCGCAACTGATTCGAGTAAGTGAATCGAACAACTTTATCGATCGAGTACTCATCACGATCTTGTAGTCAAAAATACCTGTTATGGTACGTCCTATGGGGGTATATGCAGCATGACTAATGCCCTCCCGCACAGTCATTGCAAAGACGTCCCCGCATGTCCTCTCTCCAGAGCTCTATGCGCTGCACCTTGGGACGCACTTTGTGACCAAGTATCCGCACATTCACAAGGCTTTATCACTGTCGAACAGCTTAAGTGGACACGCATTTCGGTCGATGGGAGTCCACACAAGCACTCGTTTGTTCGCGATGGCGACGAAAAAATTGTTGTCGATGTGGAGGTTGACGCTACGGCTGGTAAGGATAAAGTATCCGCCAGAGTTAGCGCTGGGATCAAGGACCTGCTCGGTATGTCGGCCCGACTTTGACGTGTCGATACTGACTCTGGGGTAGTGCTCAAGAGCACGGGTTCGGCATTTGAAGGGTTCGTACGTGACGAGTACACGACGCTCGTAGGCGAGTATTCGAATGGAACCATATTCCGATTCCTGACGGTGTGCCTTACAAACCAGAGGTTGACGATCGGATTTTCTCGACATCGATTGACCTAGACTATAGCGTTAAGCTCCCCAGTGAGCCTCTGACAATCGATAGACTGGGAGAAGTAGGCAAGGCAGCCAAGTTTGCTGAGCTGCAGCAGAGCGTGCGCAAAATCACACTCGAGACATTTGCGACCGACGAAAGTGCCAGCGTGCAGGTGCGTATATGTAGTTTCCTACGTCATTTCGTCATACTGACGTGGGTTGGTTTGGCAGGCCACGATGTACAAGATGTCGCAAACGTTTATTGCAGAAAACGCGACGGCTGAGTCTATTTCGTACAGGTTACCGAACAAGCACTACATCCCGGTCCCGTAAGTCTAGGATGCAGGGTTGAATGATTCGTTCTGATTTCTATCAGGCTCGACTATATCGGACTGGCCAACTCGAAGCCCAAAGATGCCGAAGTGTTTACGCCGGTTGATGCACCAAGGTAAGTGCATCGGTCCCGGTGGAGCGCCAACTGACGTATCGACAGCGGCTACATCACTGCGACCGTCTCGCGTGGATGACAGGAGCGGGATTAAGTCGGGTGGGGCGGTGGGGTAGCCTAGACTCGTAGCCCCTAAATACGGAATAATTGGAGTAAAAAAGGAAATTTTGTGTATTATATAAGCACCGATAGTGAGAGCTGAGCTCGATTCCTTGCCTCTCCCGATGCGCGGACTGGGCGCTGCCACGTGACACATGTAGCCGGCCCACACTCCACTAGTATGAAGCTCCCCTCGGGCCCCATAATAGCCCCTCTCCTCGTCTGCACTCCACCCGAGATCCATAATACCCCTTGACGCTGCAACTATGGGAGGAGATCATGCCTGTCCCATCTGCCAGGCGACATTTACTCGTCCTCAACATGTCGCCCGACACATGCGTTCGCGTAAGTTGCCATTTCAACTCGGCCGTCACCGTCCGTCTCATCTTCCGGATCGATGGACAGATACCGGCGACCGTCCGTACAAGTGCGCCATCTGCAACGATTCGTTTGGACGCAGGTAAGCTCTGCGGCCCAGCCCCATCTTTTCTATTGCGACTCGAGCGCACGTGACCCTGACGACGGTATGATGTAGCGACCTTTTAAAGCGCCATGAGAAAAAGATGCATTCAGGCACAGTGTCGTCGGCCAGTACACCGACAACGGGCAAAAACAAATTTGATGCACAGTTTTCTAAAGCTGTAAAACGACCACAACATTTCCCATATGGGGACTCGTCGGGTACCACTTCGACAGGGTCGGGTTCCGGCTCGGGTGCAGACAGCGTGCCCTCGCTCCAACACCCAGCGAGACCGAAACCCCGTTCTGATTACGACTCCAACTCGGACTCACGCTCGCGGTCCCGATCCCGGTCCCTCTCTCCACTTCGCAGACAAGAAGCCCTCCAAGATCATGACGAGCTCATTTCGAGCGACGACGAGCCTAGCGGGACCAAATACCGACGCCTTTCCGACCCCTCGGGCGTGTCCCGGATGGACACCGACTCTCGCAAATCACCCATGTCGGTCGCCTCGTCACTGACCTACGCGCGCCCGTCCAATTATCGTCATTCGACTCGAGATGTTCCCTTAATGACGTCATCTATGCATGGCACCGAATCTGTGCGTGCGACGTGAAGGATGTCGTCCGTCGCTGATTTCAGGTCTAGGTTCGTGTGTGTAGGGTGATTCGCAACGAGGATCACCATTTTATAGTGGAATATTCCATCTCGGCGATGCTCGAGGGGCTTCGACCGAATGCTGCCTCTCGAGTAGCGCCTGTTCCCAGTAAGTGATTCGACGCAATGTGATACGCACGCTGATTGGTTGCAGTCAAGGACACATGTTATGGTGAGTGCCTGGCGAGTGCCGAAAACGGCTGCTGACCGAGGACTAGTTTTGGCCAAGACCTCGCCGCATGTTCTCTCACCTGAGCTCTTCGGCCTGCACTTGGGCTTGCATCTTGTGGGCACGCATGTGCATGTACGAGCGGCTCGAATAGTCATCCAGCAGGTCAAGTGGGCACGGATACCCGTGCGAGGACGACTGCACGCATCGACCTTTTTGCGCGATGGCGAGGAGAAGCGTTCGATCACGATTGATGTGCGAAGAGAGACCCCAGCGGCGGCGCTGGAAGAAGACAAGGCAGTCGAGGATGTGGTGACAGCCGATGTGAGGTCCAGCATACAGGGACTCGTGGGTGAGTAACCCAGTTTAGGTTTGAGCCAAGACTCACGGCACGCAGTGATGAAAACCGTGGTGGTTCGAGATGGCTATTCACGGGACGAGTGCACCAACGTAAATGAGCACAATGACGGAGTGTATTGCGCGGAAATGGATGTGGAGTATTTGCTTGGCCTTCCGCGTGTACCGCTCCGGATCGAAGGATTGGCGGCGCTGGGCGAGTCTATGCGGTTCACGGATGTGGCGCAGCGAGTGCGGGAAACGAGCCTCGAAGTGTTTGCGACAGACGAGGACGAGGACGTGCAGGCAACCATGCACCGCATGAGTCGTGAAGTCCTGGACACGAATCCGACTGTGGTGGAGGTGACGTACAAGATGCCCAATCGCCATTATATCCCGGTGCCGTGAGTCTTGGTTTGCTTGAGTCGTTCGTTGGCTGAATGCCGGACCCTAGGCTGGACTATATCGGATTGCAAAACACCAAGGCTCGTGATGCCGAGGTGTTCTGTCCTGTGGATGCGCCAAGGTAAGAGACAGCGTCGTTACGGGCGACAAATGCTGACGGCATGCAGTGGATGTGTTTCGACGACGGTTGCGCGTGTGTGATGAGTTTGGGATGGACACGTTTGGCATCTATAAGTTAACATATCTCTTGGCGATTAGCGTGTACACTAGATAGTTTATGTCTGCGAATGGCTTCTTTATCTATCAATGCTTGGCAGGCATGGGGCATGAGCATCGAAGTGATCGGGCATCGCTTAGTCAAGCAACACTCGACCACCTCCAACGACAAGAGCGCCGTTGCGGGTGCATACACCTAGCTGCGCTTGACTGATTACAGCGCCGAAACATTCGAGTGTAATGAAGAGACAGGCCTGGTGGGAAAGCGCAGCGACGCCAGGGGCGGAAGCAAATGCCGTGACCAAGAATGTCTTGTGTGTGCCGCCAAGCCTCTCGCCCGCCATGACACTTTGCATTTCTTTCTGGCTCGTCTCTCCCGTCTCTGGCACATTTCTTGCCGCCATTCCGCCCTCCACCGCCTCATCCCCCCATGAAGTCCCGAATCACTGTTCTGGCCCTTGTGTCGCTGGCCGTCGCACAGGACACCACTGTCCAGTGCAGGTAAGCAGCCCATCATCCGACCAACCCTCTCTGATCCTCCCCAGTTACGCCGATTGGACAACCAACGAGCGCGGCCAGTCGCCATGTCTGGTGTGGGCAGAGTTGCAAACAAAGTGCGATCCCGGCGGCGTCAGGTGCGTCTCTCAACATCCTGTACTTCTCCTGCTCATCTAGCCCAGAGTCACCCCCCTCGCCAACTCGCGATATCACTACACACAACCCGATGAGGAACACGAAATCAACGACTGCAACTGCTCGGTTGTTGCCTACAACCTCATGGCGGCCTGTACCTGGTGCCAGCTGGGCGTCAACGACAAGTGGGTCAATGAGACGCTGTGGCGCTCCGAGTGTCCAACATACAACGCGCGAGGGTATGTCATATTCTTAATTATATAGCATGCATGTTCATTTTGAGCAGGGTCAGCGTCGACACCAGCGACTTGACGATTCCTGATTGGGCGACTATTCCCAATGCTGGCGGCATGTGGAGACCTAGCGTTGCTAGTGTTGCTGCCACCCCGCCTACCGTCACTCCTACTTCACGTAAGTCTTTCGGGTTAATATTTCGGCTCGTCTAATCTGTGAGTAGCAACGGCCACCGCTCAATTCACGCCCCAATCCACGGCCGACACAAACAACCCCAGTTATGGCCCAAAGAAGGACAGCAATGCGGGTGCCATTGCAGGTTCGTCCCATCCGACTAGCACTCGATGTGATCTAATTATGTTGCAGGAGGCGTAGTTGGCGGGGCGCTCATCGTCCTCTTATTCGCCGCCCTGTTCATCTTCTTTATCCGACGGAGTAAACGCCGAGCCAAGATAGAAGCTCGCCTCCAATCCCAATCGCGTCGCTCAAGCAGATCCCGACCACCTGGTGCCCCTTCCCGACCGCGCTCGCAACACACCAAACCTGCCGACTCCCCATCCGACCCCAAGGTTGAATTATCAGCCTCACCCAGCCTTCCCGCTGCCCCTGAAATGGCATACCATCCACGCTGCAACCACGGCATCGCCTCGCTTGCGCACGGCGCGTCCCCACGGGCGAGTACGAGCACAGCCGTCGACGACGGTGGCAAGACGCCACCCACCAAATCCGCCGACCAGATGGTATGATCTTGGGCTCTCGTTTCTTCTTTGGGTAGGGTTGGGATTATGTATTTGTTTCGTCGGCCTTTTTATCCTTGTTCATTTATGCCTCACCTCGTATGTTACCTCGCTCTGTTCTCTTCGTGTGTTATTAGCATCTGCACGACTGCATAGAATCAATCCATCTCTCGTGTCTCTTGTGCTCGGTTCGTTGATGACGCGTACGCATGGAAAGTCTGGGCGTGGGTAGAATCCTCCGTCGATATCACATGCTCGACAAGTCTTGGGATCGAGTCTTGTCGCTTGGGGTGAACTTTGTCCGACACGCTATCGGAATGCTTGGCGTGAGCATCTTTGAATTTCGTCTGTATCGCACATGGTACCGTATAAAAGCAAAAATAAGAGAAAAAGTAGAGAATATTAATAGAAACAAAGAATCGTAGAAGTGGAAGCGTTCTATCAGTCAACTTTTTTCGGCCGTGGGGTCAAGTCACAAATAGCGCCCATACGTCACCGTACCACCATGGGATGTATTCTGGACCTCCGGCCCCATGGTTTGTTCGTCCTCGGCCCGATGAGTGAGTGCGTAGTCTCCAGTGATTGATGAAACTAGCGGCTTCACGGTCAGGAGCCTTGGAGCACTCGAATACGCCCATTTGGTTCTGGTAAAGGATGAGGGATGGTACTGATGGATTAGAAGGTAGTTTTAGCATGACTCGCGGAGATCGCAGAGGGAGAACATCGAGACAGCATCGATCGGATGGTGGCGGGTGGATCTTGTCGTTCCGGGCTCATTCTGGCAGAGAGCGAGCACGGTAAGGATCGCCAGGCATGGTCCCATATGACGCGCTGGGGTACAGGCTGAAACCACCGGTGATATTCATGGAGTTACTGGGAAGGTATGCCTCGGGACTGGTCATTAGCGGACCATGCGATCGGTGACGTTCATAGTGAAAGGAGTCTTGATTGAACATGTGGCGAGGGTAAATAATGAAAGAGACGAGTAGGTAATAAATGACAGGGCTTTCGTACACGTAGGGCCGAGAGGAGCGTTACACAAGTCGGGGGAAAATGAAGGATCGTGTCGGGAGAAGCAAAGGGATGTCAATAGTGCGGCGTGGGCTGCTGGACAACTTGTTGAGCGTGGTGGTGGTGTCCAGGTGCGAAAGCCATTGGGTCCTGGTGAAACAGTTCAGATCAGCACGGGGGGATCGACAAAATTTGAATATAGTTTAAGTTAATAGACGTTGGTAATGAATCAACTCGGCAGATGAGGTTATCATGTTGCAATGGCAGGTGTTCGGGACAATGGGTAATTCGAGCGACGATGGACCATATCGGGTGAAGAGGATTCACAAAAGATGCGCATGGCAAGGTAAAACGTTACCAGGCCCGGTCGAACAAGGGACGCATAAACGAGGGCCCAACGGAACCCCGCTGTCGATGCGGTAGACCATGCATGCATTGCACCACCCAGAAACACATCGTGCCCATCTCCCCCGAGCCCCGTAGCCGCATGATGTACTCCCAAACCATGATTGAAAAGCATGCTCACCATTTTCCGCTTCTTGGCAGGCTTCAACCCTGTCCCTCCGACCGTACCGCCTGATGCCACCATTCCACCTCCCACATGTCCATTTACACCATCCTCTCTGTCCTTTCGTTTCGCCGTTGCTCCTGCTCCTACCGGGCCTGCTCCTGGTGGCCGCGCGGCGGCAGTTTTTAGATTTGGGTTCGCGGGCAGTGGATGCCGTTGCTGTGGAGGTTGCGGTGGTCTTTGTGCTGGCGCCTGTTGCGTTGAGGGACATGACTGCTTGCTAACTGACTTGGAGGCAATGGGCCTGTGGGCCTTCGGATGGCTGGATTTGGGGTGCCAGCAGCACTTGGTTGCACAGATTGGCCAACGCCGGGCGTCGGAGGCGCAGAAGGCTGCGATGGGTCAATCGGGCGCTTCTTTTTCTGGAGTAGCAGAACGAAGCGAATTGAGATTGACAGGTAATGAGCGCACGGATCAATGGGGAAACCGAAGCACACGCACCTTTTTCTTCCGCTCCTTGTCATCGCCGGTGAGCGCACTCGCATTGAACTTGTAAAGCACAGCGTGAGGTTGTCGGTGTGCAATAAACAAAGGCAACTTACGCCAGGAACACCGCCCTCCTTGAGTCGAAAGGCATGGACGAGGGTGGTGCGGTCGAGCTTGGCGATGGGGACGGCTTGCTTCTCGGGATTGAGCATAAGATCCGACAGAAAAGTGTCCTTTTTGTGGTTGTGCTTCCCAACTGGGCGAGACCCGAACGTAAGCGGGCGCGATGGGAAATAGTGCCTGATGACGAGACTCACGACCAAGGTCCTTGATAAAATGCTTGTACCCGTGTTGAAAGAGGCCCTCTTTGGGTCCATGGCGCGCGTCGTCCTGCACCTCGCCATCCTCTTTTCGCTTGCCCTTGTCCTCGATGGCGCCAGGCGCAGAGGTTGTAAACGGCCGCACAAATTCATCATAAACCGGCAAAATCCCAAATTTTCCAAGCAGGTCGTGTGTCGGATGTATTATCGAGCGCGGACGAGAAGGAGCTGAGTAGATAATTGTGTGTCGCGCGGTGGCGGTGGAGTGGTGTGAGAGGCCTCACTGTCAGCTTGCGGATTGGACAATCTGATCTACCCACCTGGATCAGGTGCGAGATACGCAGCCAGCCCGACCCATTCATGCCTGCGGCGCCCACTCCTGTCGCTGTTGTCGTTGCTGACGAAGCTGATTGTGCCGAGAGACTCTGGCGTACGACGGCCCGGCAACAGCACTGGGCTGTGTCATGAGGAATTTAAATGTTGAACTGTATATATAAGTGCGGTCGCCGTCGTCTAGGTCGTGGGAGGCGTAGCGGCGGGCGGTCCGGCGGTAAGCAACCTTGCAGTGGTCGCGGTCAAGAAGGACCCCAATACCAGACCCTGATCTCGGCCTCACACAATTTGGTTTCCAATTGTAAATCCCGGTTTACCTTTGATTTTATCCTCCACCTAGTCATCCATCGCCATGTCCTGCGAGAACCCAGACGAATCCAAGGCAGACGTCATGCCGCGTAGGTGTTATTTTATGCACATATCCTATCTAACTTGCTCTAGGAAAGCCCAAATATGACAAGGATCCTGTGTGTGTCAGATGCAGGAACAAGGATGTTTCTCCGAGCATCATTGTTAGACACTCGGTCTATTGCAGGTGAGCACTTGGCCTAATCTATTTACAGAAAGAACTCAACTTTCCCAGGTCCTGCTTTCTCACCTCGCTAGGTCACCGGTTCCGTAGATCCCTTGAACCCACCATCAACCCTCCCGAGGTCGCTCCGCCACCAGGTCCTAGACGGATCCCACTTCGTCCTGCTCTCAAAGCATCAGGAAATCTACTATTGGGGTTCTCTGGTGGTCCCGCATCGTCCCTTCTCCTCGACCTTATCCACGAGTCCTACTTTACCCCTGCCCAACTTGACCCTGCACGAGGAACCAAGCAAAAGTCGAAGCGAGAAAATGTATGGGGAGCCGGACGAGTTGCCTTTATTGACATGTCTGCCGCATATCCTGGAGTAAGTCTTGGTTTCCACATCCCGCCCTACTCTAACGCGCGCATAGACCCCTGATCGAACAGAGGACGCCCGCCGCCTAGTCGCTCGCTATTCCCATTTCGAGTTTGTCCCTCTGCGCATCGAGAATGCATTCGACCCAGCCTGGGCAGCATCCACGGGTTTTTCTCTGCAAAAATCAGTTGGCGTCGATCTCAGTTCTGAAGGTGTGTGCATAACCCGCATACCGTCGTCCATTAAGATTGGGTTTCTAGACCTCCCGACCGCAACCTCAACGCCAGCTGCGCCAACCGCGGCACTCTTAACCTACCTCTCCTCCCAACCCTCCTCCTCGGCTCGCACGACAGCACTGCGGACTCTTACTCGACTCTTACTCCAGCATACGGCACGATACACTCAATCCTCACATCTACTCCTAGGCACATCACTCACGTCATATGCTGTCGATCTGTTGGACGCGGTCGCAATTGGCGCCGGGTTCTCTATCCGTCAAGTAGGCGAGGAAACTTGGGAGGACATCAGGGTCGTCCGCCCTTTGCGAGAAATCACAGACAAAGAGGTTGCAGCAGGAGTATGGTGGCGCCAAGTCCAAGTCATGCCGGCTTCGATTGGGGGTGGGGTGCTCGCACCCGCAGAAACAGGGATCACAAAACTCACTAAAGGTTAGCACACCTAGTTCTATTATTTGAGTTGTAGAATTTGAATCGGGCATCATTAGACTTTATCATAGGCCTCGATCGGGATTTTCCCTCGACAGTGCACACGATTGCCCGAACATGCGAAAAGCTCGCTCCAGGAGGTGGTTCGGGTGCGACACGCTGTCAATTATGCGAGCGGTAAGTCCCGGACGAATCAATTTGAAGGAGATCATATATTTTGGAATGTGGATCGTTTATTGAGGGCAGCGGCGAACTCCGTTGCTAGTCTGGAAGTGCGCCAGTCGGTCGGGCGCTCTTCCACAGCGTGCTGCACGCTGCATTCCGACTTGATCCCGGTCTGGTGGTCTCCAGGTTACCGCTATCTCCGAGCGCATGCATCCTCTCCCTTCTCCTCTGCATTGACCCCACATCTTCTATTCAATGGCTGAAATATCCCCCTTTTCCTATTTGGAGCCGAACCGACTTACAATATTTCTATTCACTCCAGTCCTATCCAGCCAGGAGTTCAGGCATGGAAAGCCCAGACAGCGATTCGCTCATTTGACGCGGCGCAAGTTAGCGTGAACGCACCTCCGTCACCACGTTCAGCCACCGCTGTACGCCCCGAGGCAAGTCGTTCGCCATCGAGCGCCACCAATGATCAGCCAGGATCTCAAGTGAAAGGATCCTCTATTACGGTTCCGCTTTCTGCTACATTGAATGGCCAGGCCTCCGGGGCCGCTCCTCCATTGTCTATGGATGCAGCTCCCGGCGGTCTCGCCACTCGCCTATGCTACGCCTGCCATACCCAACTCACTAGCCGAGACCGTGTGAGTCGGACCGGTCCCATCAATAATACACCGGTCACGCTGCCAGTCTGGGTTCGGCCGGCGGCAGATATCCGCGGGTACCTTTTGGACGAAGACGAGGAGAGTTAGTCGACACGTCGGAGATGGATGGTGTAACCAGATGGATAGGAAAAGCGGCCTGCAATCCACGGACGAGTTGGGCAGGTAGGGGGTGTTAGATAAGATGGATTTGCCGGTTTCGATGAGGGGCTGGCCAGGCCAAATGGTTTCGATGATGGAACGTGATCGATGTAGGTGGTGCGGTGTGGGGTTGACATACTAGTACAAGGGTTTTGCGGTTAAGATCGTCTTAGACCAAAAAAGGGGGCGCAATATGCATGAGAGCAGTGAAGAAGCAATGAAGTCCTCAACTTAGGAGGCCAAATGAATAGGATCGGGCGATCCGAAAGTTCACCGAATAGTACCTATCACCTGGTGCAAAGGTTTCTGCGCTCGACCTTCGAGCCTGGGTAGGCATAAAGTCACATTCCTTCTCACCTCGTGTATCGCTCGGCCGTCGCCAGAGCTTTCGGGTTTCTAGCGGGCCCGGCGGGCGTGCCAACGTGCCTACTCACCTATCCAGGTCATCCGGCTCCATCACGTTCCACACCTACTCGATGGTTTGGTGTTCGGTACATCCGTCTGGGGCAGATTCAGGCGGATATGCGCTCGGAAGCGTGGAGCTCGAACGAGTGCGATGCGGGGTGCGAACTCTATCTGTTTGAGACACGATCAGGTAGCGGTCGGTCGGCTCGCGCCGACGTGCTCTCCACCTCGACTTCTCGTCGGGACATTCCAGCCACTTCAAACCCTAGGCACTTCAGGATGCGCTGGCACCGCGTCAAAAAGGTTATGCGACAGGGAAAACGTATTTGTAGGACGTGTTAGAGTTGTAGAGTACATAGCGTCGGTCGATCAGCGCGAGACGTAAAAGTCGTATTGGGTCCACATCCAAAAGAAAGACGTGGCTGTTTGAAACATTTTGGTTGGTTGATCTACGTCAGAAGTGAGGGGTATCATGATAGGAGACTTACTTGATACAACCATTGGGCTCAGCAATCCTGGTCCGAGGCCCGCCGTGCGAAAGATGAGAAACTCAGAGGTAAAGTGGCCAAACGCGAGGACGTAGGTCCACATTGTGAGGTCGTACACGCTTTTCAGACGCGTTAGGACGCGTTCGGCCGAGTATAGTCACACACGCACACTTTTTCATTCACGTGGTACGCGCAATAGAACCGTAGGATGGCCGAGGTGAGCGTCCAGATCGCAAACGTACGCGACTGGAGAGGCGTAACTGGAACAGGCTTAGTATAGGGCTTGAGGAGAAGGCGAGAATGTGAATACCGTTCTGCGGCTGTTTACTGTAGATACGCTTCGTTAAGCTCAAGGTCAAAAAGTTCTGCACTGTGTTAAACACTGCGAGTGACGAAACCAGAAGCTGCCATTTGGGGAGAAGCCCGGCTGCCTGAGGAATGACTATTCGTAGGAGTGGGTTTCAGTATAAAGCACCAACAGCGGGACAAAATGCTCACAGCTAGAAAGAGACATATTTCTTGGGATTGTGTAAGAAACAATCTGGTTCAGCGACAACGTGTCCAATCGCGCTTGAATGTGGTTGAAAGTCGACCACGCGCTCAACAGAAAATTCGGGTATTATTGCCCAGGATCCAGGGCCAGTGCCATGTGTCCTTGATCTTATTCAAAACCCTGTTGGAGCGCTTACTTATTTGACAATAGTCTCCTGCAGTTTACTAGACATAGATGGCCATCGTCTGTGCCTTTGGGCTCGGGTATGATTACGCATTCAAGTTACTCTGGCGTTACGCTTCCTTTTGGTTGCTCGTATGGATGGCTGGATCCATGGAACTAACGATCTGGAACCTAACCCATGTGTTTTTCACTCGACTTGGCTCAATATTTCCCTTCGCTAGCACGGCGTACTACTGTGTATTGCGGATTATTGCGTGTATGAACATGCCTAGTATGTTGTACTAAATTGGTTATCGGAAATATACTAGCTATCGCGACAATTGCCACGGCACAGAAAGGCCTGCTGCAATCTGGCGAAGCCATTGACAACCCTGCACGCCGATCTCTCTCCTGGTATCTCACTTTGATCCACTAAATCTTCACATTGTTAGGCGAACTTAGTGTAAGGATCCTATCGTGGGTAGGATTATACCGAGACTAAGCACAACCCGGCGTTGCCACCCCCTTACGAAATCGATGTTCTTTATCTGCAAGGCTTGCTTCTGGTGCAACCAGGAGTATTGACACCCATGTTGTATGGGTGCGATTACTGGATGCATCCTACCCTTCGATTCCATCTGTTCTTGACTCATTCACACGGCTTCGTTCTCCCATATACGAAAGCGGGCGCGTTTCCTATCCCAGCATGGGCAGCGTTCCATCCATACCTTCGTCCACAAATGGATTGACCGGAGCTTCCGGCGATAAGTAGTCGACGAGTCATGCGGCTGGCGCTGATTCTGTTTGCTAAATGCTGTGCGGGCGTAGGCATATATGCAGTGTAACCGTGAGTGCCAACCATCACTCCTAGCCAAAGGGTACGTCTCACAAGAAGTTGAACCGTTATGCCTATATCGGAAAAAGATGCTCGTATCACCAGCGACCCGTCAGTAGAGCGATTTTCCAACCTGCCAGAATCAGCTACATGCGCGGGATTAAATGGCTCAGAGGATATTACCACTAGAACCAAGATAAACGGGGAACCAACAACTCCTCTCTTCCGCGAACAGCAGCTTGGGGTTTGGACATTGTACTTCCCACTATCGGATCCATGGCAAAAATCGTTTCCTAAGTTTGGTTCTCTAGAAAACCTGCGCAAAGTTCTGAAAAACGCTCGGTCAATGTGGAGATTTGTTGTCGAGGTGTTTTCACTAGGGCCTCTCTTTTTCTCCCTCTATTTCGTCACTTCAATGCTAGAAAGCACGCTACCATCCGTTCAAGTCTACAACGACTCCCAGCTTATGGATATGGGAAGTCTACCTTCATTCGCTCTCAAATCCAGGTTGCGCTAACCCGGTGTATGCAGGCCGAAAGGGCTCTACTAAGTCACGCACATCGCAAGGTGGCCCGCAAAGAGTTTGAGCGGGTCTTTACATCCTACATCGTTACCATGGCTGCTGGTTGGGTATTGAGGAGAATCCAGTGCGTTAGCCCGCTAGATTGATCATGTAACAATGTCTGACAATCGAGTGGCTCTGATGCAGTTTATACAGTGGCTCAACTGTAGAGCAACGTGTCGCGCTTCACTTCAAAAAACAGTTCTTACTAGGTGAGCCAAGCGATATATTTACTGTGCCTTCGCTGGTCTCACGTCAAGAATGCGCCAACCCTTTAGTTGAGAGTCACCTAGATTTGGGCACAGCGGAAGATCCTATGATCCAGGCACAGCTATCACAGGCTAATGGCTACACATCGAATGCCTCGTCTATTTTTAGCAGTTTAGTGCAGGTGGTATCGATTGCCGGCGAAACAATAGCTTTGCTATCTACTCTTAAACAGCTGTTGGATTCGCACCGGGACGTTAAACTCTTCGGGTTGGCGTGCCTGGTCCATCCCGTTATAACCCAGATAAGCGTATTTGGTGGTCGTAACCGTGAGTGCACAATTCATAAGCAAAACGTTCCTAATAATTTCTTGGCCGCCCCCAGCGTACTATGCAATGGTTACAAATCCCTCCTGGCTTCGAATGAAAGCACTTTACGAACTTGGAACGACTGTTAGTTACAAGAAAGAGGTACTTAGTGCCGGTATAGTTGACTATATCAATTCCAGTACGTTTAATGCCTCCTGTATTACACTGGGGGTTGGTGGCTAATTCTGTTGTAATGACATAGAGTATGCTGAAGCGATGTCAGATTTGGGTGATACATCTCATATCTATCCTGACACCCAATTACACCAGAAGGCACTATTTAGTTTCAACGATATTAGCGGAGTGTTTCGTTCCTCACCTCTCGTAAGTCACACTATGCAGCCTTTACACACCCTACATTCATAAAGCTATCTATTACAGTTCCTATATGCGTTGAACAACATGTACGGGTGGGAAAAAATGAGCTTGAGCAGTCTCATTGTCATGCAACAAATTACTTCTAACATTTCCACTACGATATGGCGGATTGTCTTTGAAGGGAAAAAGTTATCCAACATATTCAGTAATATCACTGCCTTGTACGGAGCATTGGATATCAAGCCAAAATTAAAAGATGGCAACGTGCCTTATCCGGATGGTGACCATATGGACCAGAAGGGGATGGGCATAGAGTTCAAGTACGTGATTCAAATACTGTATCATGGCTAGTAGCCCAACTATTTTGTAGAGGGGTTAGCTTTGGGTATCCATCGTCGAAAAGACAAGCTCTCAAGGATCTATCGTTTAGAATAGAGCCGGGTCAGTTGTGTGTGATTGTAGGAGAAAACGGTGAGCGTATATTCACGGCCAAGATTTCCACTGACTAAAGCCGCAAATAGGCTGCGGAAAAAGTACAATGATTAACCTAATAACACGCCTGTACGACTGTGACTCTGGAAATGTGCTCGTCGATGGTCGCCCTATCCGCGATTACAAGCTATTCACTTTACGTGCGGCCGCCAACATCATGTATCAAGATTACCATCACTTGCCCTTGACGGTAGGCCTATTACTAGCATTGAGGAGCATTGTGCTCACATTCCAGTTTAGATTAAGGAAAATATTCTTCTAGGTCGCCCAGATTCTGAAGACCATATGGGGGATGTCGAGAATGCAGCAAAGCTGGGTGGTGCATACGACTTTGTGCAAAAGCTCCCACTCAAGTTTGAAACGAATCTCGAGCCAATGTGTACCGGATACCCGTCTTGGGGTAATGAGGGCGATATTGCCGAAAAGTACAAATCGCTCGCAGAATGTGAGAAGCGCACCCAACTTAGCGGAGGGGAGTGGCAGCGGCTCGCAGTAAGGCTTTCGGAGCGTCATGCGTAACTTAAATCACTTTCTCACACTACAGCTATCCCGTACCTTTATGAAAAACTCACAACACACAAGGTTGCTATGTTATGATGAGCCCAGCGCGAGTTTGGATCCGAAGGCAGAGTATGGTGGGTTGCCTACTGTTGGTCTGTGTTTAGCTCTGCCGAGACTAAATTCCCATATACTTAGAGATATTTGAACGACTTCGCAAACTCCGCGGAGAGAAAACCATGATATTTGTTACCCAGTACGTTTCGTAACAAGGTGTCGCAACATACCCTCATTTTCATTCCATTATCCAAGCCGATTCGGCCACTTAACTAAACATGCAGACCTAAGTATATGCAGTTTATCCCTAGCAATGGGCTTTTGTTCATCATTTTAACTTTCCAGTCATCTACCTCAAGGATGGTTCAGTGCTTGAACAAGGGACGCACAAATCGCTACTAACACAAGGAGGAGAGTACGCAAATATGTACAATATCCAGTCGCAAGCTTTCTCAGACGTAAGTCGCGCACAAATACCTATCACGGCACGCGATTGACACACACTGACTCTGTAACCGCTCAGTAACCCGAGTCTACTCATTTTGGGTTCGTCTTTTAACCCGAAAAGTCGCTTTATATTGAACGTATCAATCTGTATCATGATGATGAAAAGATGCCGATAAATAATTATTCAATTGCTTGTGAACCTATTGGGAGACGATAAACGCATTGTTCACAATGTAGGTTTCGGAGCTTTGCCCGTCAATGGGAATTTCCCCTCCTTGGAAAGGGCAATAAGTCTAATTGCGCGGTTACTATTAATTTGCCGTGGCGGAATGCGTTATAGGTTCAAACCACACGAATGACTGATTGTGTTGTATAGTCATATGACCGTTCGGCTTCTAGTCTAGTAGTAACCTTGTGCTGCCAACTTCTGTGCCGCCTCGCAAAAGGGATATAGGCTAATGGTCGACTGGGTGCTGCCTGAGCGCAAATCGGTGGATTTGAATGGCCGAGATGACAGCCACGAGCCAAGCGCCAATTTAGGTGATATGAGCCACCATTTTACGTGTGCACAGCCCCGATGACTGTCGAATCTCTTTTATTCGCCCAACCTTATGACTCGATTTTACCCCCTCACGTCTCGGAGTCTTCGTCGACCGGAATCTCGGGCTTTCGATTCAGAGCCCTTGCGGCATGGGCGCTTGTTAGACTTCAGAGTCGCCCGAAAACTAGTTGTGATAGGCTGCTGTGGTTTCTCTGTGGTCGACCCTCAGCAGATCCCCGAAATAAGGTCCCGAAGTTCATGAGGACCACGCGTACGCTGATCCTTTCGGCGCTTCTGCAGTGGGCTGCCCGGAGCGAGTCATACATGTGTGAATGCATGCGTGTTTACTCATTTACACACTACGTGAGCGTAGGTATAAAACCCCGGTTGGCAGGCGCATGAGGTCGCCCAAATTTCTACAGTATTTAATTCCCGGCCGATGACGGACTCGAAGATGACGACTAGCTCGGACAAAGGCATCCAGGCCGACCACGACACCCATGTTGCGGCTTCCGCAAGGGTGAACGGGCAGGATAAATGTCCAGAAACCCAGAAACCAAATGGTGACTCGGCCGAAGTTAAAGTCCAAGCAGAATCAACGACTCCTCGTTACCACGAACGACAGCTTGGCGTTTGGACTTTGTACTTCCCTGTATCCGACAAGAATGACTCGCGCCCTACGCTAGCTTCTCTCCTAGACATAGCCAATATTTCCCAAAACGTCCGAAATGTACAAAGGTTTCTGGCTGAAACATTCTTCTTGGGCCCTCTTGTATTTATTCTCTACTTGGTGATTCTGGCATTATCGAGAGCAATGCCCTCTGTCCAGCTATACAGCAACTCCAGGATAATAAGTCTGGTGAGTCCATTTATCGAAATCTGGTTTGCGGCTCAACCACATCCAATGGACAGGCCGAGCGAACCTTTTCTGACCATACCGAGCGTGCATTGGCTATCGTAGAATATAAGCAAGCATTCATTGTATATGTTATAACGGTGGCGATTGGGTGGGCGACAAGGAAATTGCAGTACGTGTCCTCTCGGTGATCTAGCACCACGCATTGTGACTGAGATAGATCTCATTTGGGTGTCTAGTACTTACACTCGGACAATTCTAGAGCAGCGGGTTACCATACACTTTACAAAGCGAATTCTCTCAGGTAAGCCGGCTATCTCCCGTTCTCCGGGTGTAGAATATTTAATGTTAAATCTGCTTAGTTCGGTCCAGGCTAGATCTCAGTTCAGCAGAAGATCCAGCTGTTCAATCGCTGATGGACCGAGTCACTAGAAACTCTTCAAACGCATGGGCTGTTTTGGACGGTCTGGCGGACATAGTTGCCGTGTCCAGTGAGGTAATCGCCCTTTTTTCTACTTTGAGAAGCCTGTTAGGATCGCGCGAGGATGCTAAATTACTTGGCGCGACCTATTTGCTCCCTCCTCTCCTTTCGGAGCTATACTGGCTGCGAGGTCAATTCCGTAAGTATCCAGCCGTCGCTTGGCATGTTCGTGACCACATACTAATCCCGCTTACTACCAGCATTCTATACTATCATCACAAACACAGACTGTCTTCGCATGAGTGCATTAGTTAGCCTTGGTTGCAATTCGTCCTATAGAAAGGAGGTACTTGGTGGTGGACTAGAGAACCACATCGACTCAGGTACGGGTAACAGGTCTACCTCAATTCGCCTTGGATCGCTAATTGAAGTTTCCAGCATACGCTGAATCGATGTCACGGCTGGGCGATACTCTTAAACAAGACCCAGAGGAACAGTTAAGCGATCGACGCCTGTTCGATTACAGTGATATTTTTGATATTTTTGACCCTGTCCCTCTGGTGAGCCAGCTATCTATGTTACGTCTTCTAGTTCTACTAACACAAATTTTTCAAGTTCGTGTATGCGTGGAATAACTTGCAGGGCCGCTCAGATATTAGTATGAGTAGCTTGGTAATGATGCAGCAAGCTGCCAATAGTATGCACGCTGTAGTATGGCGCGTCGTGTACCGTGGAAAGAACTTATCCGATGTATTCAAGAATCTTGCCGGGCTATACGAGGCACTGGAAACGAAGTCCAGGTTCGTAGATGGCCATGTGGCTTATCCTGATGATGGGCATATGGAACAAAAAGGAATGGGTATAGAGTTCAGGTTAGTCGCGTCATGATTCCGTGAATGACAAAAACTAAACACTATGATAGGAATGTTAATTTCGAGTATCCTTCGTCGGGGAAGCCGGCACTCACGAATATGTCCTTTACCATTGCCCCTGGGCAATTGTGTGTTATTGTGGGAGAAAATGGTGAGTGAGTTCAATAAACGTGAACTGGCATCCAAACAAACTCATGTTTCAATCAGGCTGCGGGAAAAGTACT
Source organism: Ceratobasidium sp. AG-K (assembly GCA_037039685.1). Classification (NCBI taxonomy): domain Eukaryota; kingdom Fungi; phylum Basidiomycota; class Agaricomycetes; order Cantharellales; family Ceratobasidiaceae; genus Ceratobasidium; species Ceratobasidium sp. AG-K. Next base: position 2,051,081 of record JAWNGF010000002.1, read on the forward strand.
ACAATTGGTCTAATCACGCGCCTCTATGATTGCAACTCTGGCGAGGTGCTAATTGATGGTCGTCCTGTCAGCGACTACAAGGTGTCCACTGTACGCGCTGCCGCCAACATAATGTACCAAGATTATCATCATTTGCCCTTGACCGTACGTTCTGTCACCAGCTCCAGACACAGTTTCCTAACGCCAGTTTTTTAGATCAAGGAGAATATTCTACTAGGACGTCCGGATTCCAAAACCCCGATGCAGGATGTAGAAGACGCAGCAAAGCTAGGTGGCGCGTACGACTTTGTACAGAAACTCCCTCGCAAGTTCGAGACGAACCTCGAGCCCTTGAGTACTGGATTCCCATCTTGGTCGGGTGGAGGAAATTCCGCCGACAAATACAAGTCCATCATTGAGACTGAGAAGAGCACGAAACTTAGTGGCGGGGAGTGGCAGTGGCTTGCAGTGAGTGAATAAACCCCGCCAACCTTGCCTTCCGTTGACACTCTACGACCTAGCTGTCACGAACCTTTATGAAGAATTCTGAAAAGACAAGGCTCCTATGCTACGATGAACCCAGTGCTAGCTTGGACCCCAAGGCAGAATATGGTAGCAGGGAGTTACTGTTTTGTCTGAATATGCTGACGTATTTATAGAAATATTCGAACGACTGAGAAAGCTCCGCGGAGAGAAAACTATGATCTTTGTGACACAGTAAGTGTGTTGGGTGGGATGCGAAATCAAACTCAAACGTCCAATTTCAGCCGATTTGGTTATTTGACTAGGCACGCAGACTTGAGTAAATGCACGTTCTGCATGGTGCAGTGCGTTTACTGACACGCTCAAATAGTTTTATACGTCAAAGACGGCTCTGTAGTTGAGCAAGGGACGCATAATTCATTGCTGGCGCAAGGAGGAGAGTACGCGAAGGTGTACAACATCCAGTCGCAGGCATTTTCAGACGTAGGTATTTGTTCTGGTCGGACGTTGCAATTAGGGCTGACTGAAGCCTCATTGCTACTTCAGTCGCTTGGAGAGTGACCACGAACGTTTCAGCTCCAAACAGGGAATATTTAGCACTAGTTTTTGAATGAGACAATATTTTGACATTCGTTGATACTTCATGGGTATAATGTACATAACCTACAAGCCGACTGTGCCTTAAACGACACCAATACATATTGAACAGCACCCAGTAGGAGCATGAAAAAATCTAGACCGGCTAGAAGCAGTGTATATGTACGAACAAAAACAAATAAAAGTCCGAGATGCGTGTATGCGTCACAAAGAAACTGAAAATCACAGCAGTCAATCGTGAATATTCATAAATGCTGAAAGGTCCAATCTTAAGTCGATGGTGAGCCTCTGCCGTCTGGATTGGCGATGAACAATTCCGGGCGAGGTACAAGCCCGTATTCTACCCTCATTCGGCTTCGAGGTCTGTCCTCCCCGCTCACTGGGGATTTTCGTGGGCTAGACGGGGCGGCATTGGTCTCTGTCATGCGCCGCTCGTAGTCTGCTATCCGTTTAGCCACCTCTCCCGTTGGTCGACGAGCCCGGACCTGAACAGGGGTCGTCGCCTTGGTTGGCGAACTAGCATGGCCAACAGACGAAGCGAGTTCTGTGGGCGAGGCAACAACCGTGCCATGATCCTCGGACAAAGACGGGGTCGAGGCTCTGCTGTGTCCACTCTCGGTAATGGTTTTCGACGGAGAGCCAGGAACAATGCTCAGCCTCGGTCTCCGCATTATCTGTTTTGTGGCAGTATCTGGTTCTTCAACTGATTCAGGACTTGTTTCGAGTGAGAGCGACTGGGAGTGAGCGTGATAGCTCGCGGTTCTCACGCGCTGGACGATATCTAGCTGACCTATTCGTTCCAGCGCGGCACTATCCGCAGTCCGGACTGTGACAAGGGACGAAGCCGAGCGGCGGTGTGCTCCGACCGATCCTACATGCACACCGGAAGTGGGGTTTTGGGGCGAAACATCAGGCGTTACCCCAGATTCGCGAATGGGCGCCATGGTGCGGAGCGTCGGAGGCGGATTCGGATCCCGAAAGTCGATAAATGCGTCGGACTTGGGTTGCCGGTCCGAGTTTCGCGATAACTTGCGAGCGACACTGAATCCGTCGTGGGTAGCTCGGTCACCCCTCAAGGTGCCTCTGGAAAAACGAGACCACCAAGAATCGCTGCGGCGGATGGGAGCAGAGGGCGCAGAGCTGAGTAAGCTTACGGCGTAGTTGTCATGCGAGGAGGCAGAGCCAGCAGCAGTAGCTGACCCACTACCAAAAGCCGGAGCGTTCCAAGAGGAAACAGAGCCCCCAGAGTGTGCAAGGTCGGAGTGTGAGCGTGGTCGCCCAAGCGCAGCGAGCCCATAAGTCTCCAACGACGCCGGTATTTCACTATGGTCGTAATGCCCGTGATCTTCAAGGTCCTGTTGGCGAAAGGCCCCAACCAAGCCCTCCCGCTCGTCGAAAGATTGTACTTCGTCCAGATTCGTCTGTGTACGTGAAACCAGTGGGTCATGAGCCGAATCGTCGAAGGGGTTCGTATACGTCACTGCCCGAAGGCTAGACGAGGATTCTTGTCGAACAGCGCGGGGACGAGTGATGCTAGACCCAGGCATGGAATAAAGCACATGGGATGTATCGAGAAATGGATCCGAGGCTTCTTTTTCTCTTGCCTCCGGCGTAGGTGTCGGCACAGACCCATAGCTCGATTGGCGTACACCCCTCCCCAGACCAAGCACCGCACCAAATGAGCGCAGGCTAGCCGTGCTCGCGTTGACAACTCCACCCCAACCACTTCGACCACTCCCTTGGCTCGCTTCGCGTCTTACGCTAGTTCGACTTGCCGAAAAGTCCCCAAACTCCCTGATATCTTCGTCGTGTAGAATGTCGAATCGCTCTCGACCATATCCCTGCCGTGTACCTAGACCAAGCAGCGTCCATTGTCGTCGGGGACTTTGGAGTGCCTGCCAGCTCGATCCAGCAAGAGGTATGCCCTTTGGTTCGGCAGCTCCAGATCCGTACCCCTCGTCTGCACTGGACTCTCCGGCAATCAAGCGCGCAGAACCATCACCTCGCCTCCAGATCGGTCGCCTTCTCCGCAAAGCAAAGTACGCCCCGCATAAAACGAGCCCGACGAGAACGACAACCGCAACTACGGCGCCAATCGCAATCTTTTTTAGGTTTGAGGCAGCTCCATCTTCACTCCCAGGCGGCAAGGAGGAAGTTGGCGAGGGAATGGCGGTGCTTGAAGTGTGGCTCGGCCGATTTGTATGGGATTGGGATTTTGTTGGTACGGGACCAGGGTTTGAAACATGTGAAGTGCCAGGCGCAGCAGTTTGGGTACCGACAGGCTGAGACGCCGATTGTGAACTGGGGGCTGTCGACTGGGCTGGAGGTTGTGTACCCTGACTAGAGATATTTGTGCTCGTTGCAGAAGGATTCGACGCCGAATTAGGCAAGGCTGTAGGAGTGGGAACAGGAGTAAACGTAGTACCCCAGGAATTGTCGCCGGTCTCGAAGAGAATTAACGATGCGGGAGCTGGACCATTTACACCAAAACCTGGATCAACGCAGATAAGTTGACGGCGTTACGTCAGACCCAAAAGCGCCTTACCAAAGTTAATCAGTACTTGGGCCCCTATTCCAACTGCCATATGATTTCGTCGAGCCCCGACTTGATCGAGTTCACCAAGCGACGACCATTGCATAGGCATCTGTGTCACGTCCAGAATGGCCGCGTCGGAATAGACGGTTTGCATAGTAGCATCGGTACCACCATGGACAAAGACTCGACCATCACCCAGCAATGTATATGCGAAATCACGTCGAGGGGCGGGTACATCGCCTGCAGCCGACGTGGTACTCCAAACGGGCGTCGCGAGACTCGTATCGACAAGCCATAAACTGCTCATGTCGACCAAAGCATTGCTCGATGCGTCGTAGCCTCCAAAGACAAGGAGGATGTTGGATCCCAGTCGAATTGAGGCGTGTCCATAGAGCACGGGCGGTGCACTATCCGTCGGTAGTAAATCGAACGAAGGCACCGATGGTTGGAAGACGTAATGGCCGGTCACAGCCAGGTTAGAGCCGTCGGCCCTTTCACCGCCAATTATCCAAACGCGACCAAAAGCGCTCGCGGCAGCGTGACGGATTGGTCGAACAGGCTCATTCACCCAGCCGTCTGGCTGCTCGAGCCAGCGAGGCGTACTAGGCGACGTAACGTCGAGTAGCCATGCTGAATTGGAGCCAGATGGTGATACCATGGATGAACCACCATCTCCGCCAAACGCCAACATAGTCGCCTCGTTGAAAGCTGTGAGAGAATGAAATGCGACGGATGGACCTTGGCTCGTAGATGCTGCGCTCGAGCCGGTAACGTACGCCCATGGTGCATCTGTAAGCGCGAACGGAGCCGACAAGTCGAGGGAAAGTAGGTCGTCGGTGTTGGGCGCGGCGGAATAACTGTACATGTTGGATGGGTCTACTTTGCCCCCTTGAACATACAAGGTGTTGCCAATAATCGTTGCAGCTTGTCCCCATCTACAGGTGCTGGCTTGAGCAATCATTGATACTAAAGAAGGTACTACTTACCTCGCGTCCGGCGTATAGGCACTGGATGGTGCAATGACCGCCAGGGTAGCCAGAGCCTTCAGATATCTTTTACAGTTCCCCATGTTGTCCGACATGACAAATTTCGAGTTATAGCGCCACAGCTTGGTCTAGGTCAACAACACGAGCAATGTTGGGCGCGCAAGAGGCGCTGTGAAATACAGTAGTGTTCAGATGTATGTGCAAATAGAAACACAATTTTCGTTCATCAAGATGCCGTATGTCGTAGTACGAGCTTATATGCTGTTCCGTTTGGTCTATGTGGTGGAAGATCGTCGGACGGTGAAAGACAGGGGCTTTGAACATTAGGTGAGCATCGCCACACGTCATACCGATCCAGGCTGCGACCCACGTGGGAAAAATGCAATTAGAGTTGATTTACGTTCCTGGCAAGTACAAACAACAGAAACAACAGAAGATCCGCGCATCTAACAGAACATGCAAAATATATAAATCGAATAAACTTCACCCAGCTTTCACCCCCGTCACGAGTTCATTTCCTAGTCCAAAAATCTTGTTCAGTCACGCAGGAGGCATGGGCAACGTTCGTCCCTCTTCGGCACTCTGGAATGCCAATTGAAGGATTTGAACAACCGCGGCGGATTCCTCCCACTTGACTAAGGGTTCCTCCTTGCCTTCTATCACACCAGCAATATTGGGGTATATCTTATTGTATTCGCCCTTGAGCGTTGGAAGGCTGACAAATAGGGTCAGCCATCTCAACTTTGTCGTGGACAAAGCATACTCACAAATCAAACTCAAACAGTCCATCACCGTTCTGTAGCTCGATTTCTCCCCACTGCGACTTGGGCTCCTGGGCAAACTCGGCGTCCCATGGGTTCATGTGTTTCTTGAGCTGACCCTCTTGAACGTCGTGCCCTCGCTTGATATATGTGCCAGAATCGCCCCTGACGATGAATCGCAGGGGCTTTGATGTTACGGCTGATAGGGTGCCTCGAAGAATGCAGGTAACCGGTCGAACTGTGGTCGTGTAGTAGAGATGAATCGTAAACTATAGATATTCGCATCAGCGCCAGCCGATAACGAAACAATGCCGGCACTCACCGAATCGTCGAGGCTGGCAGGGCCAAGCTGTCGAACATTTTGGACAACACCCATGACACTGTCAGGTCTCCCAAACAGTACCAGACACTGATCAATCAAATGAGGGGCCAAGTTCCAAGTATTCCCGCAGCCGGGTTGGTTGCCTTCCTTCCAGGTACCGTTCAACTGCAAACGCAACCTGTCATAGCTATACGAGTGGGTCAGTAAATTTACAGCCTAGTGATATATTTCAACTCAACCTACTGAGATTCGATTTCATATACCTCGCCAACGATCCTCTTTTCCAAGAGTTTCTTTACTGTTAAAAAGTCCCCATCGAGCCGCCTGTTTTGGAAAGACATCAAGACACGATTGGTCCGCTTAGCAATCCTGGCAAGCTCCGCGGCCTCCGCGTATGTGGGTGTGACCGGCTTGTCTACTAGCACTAGACAACGTAGGCTGGTGGGTTAGACCGGGAGTATTAGCGTCACCTGTGGCTCAAACACATACCATGTTTCCCTGCTTCGAGACAAGCCTAGGGGCTGAAGTTGGCAAAATATTCTCGATAGTGAAACAAGCAGACTAATCTTACCTTGGCCATGCTAAAATGCATGTGGTTTGGTGTGGCGATTACAACCTGGCCGCATACACCTCTTAGCATCGCTCAGAGGGGTACAGAAGGAAGGGACTTACGAGCTCAATATCCTCATCGTCGATCACGGACTGGATGTCGCTCGCCCACTTGATATGCGTTCGATTTGCCTTGTTAATAGCATCCACAGGCTTTGAGCCAGCCTTCTCGACGATGGTGGTGAGCGTGAAGAGTTGTTTTTGCGCAAGTATGAGCGGAACGTGGAATATCTGGGTGGCGATACCACATCCAACGACAGCGGTGTGTATAGTAGGTCCAAGAGCCATGATATAGTAGTGAGAGGCTAGTCTGTGGGAAGGAACGGGGAAGAGTGGTTGAAGGTGAGCCCAGGGTAGGGCCTTTTAATACGATCTGGCATGAAATTCTATTTGCAATCGACGATCTGAGGCAATTGACCATGGCACCCAAGGTGGTAATGTCAGTGGCGTTCATCGGTTGGTGACGATCTAACTCGAGCCTGATCTTCAGCCTGGACGACGTAGTCCCAGATCCTGAATCGAAGCGGGGCACGCTGAGACCTAACTGAGCACTGCCACCTTCCCGCCTTTCCTGACTCATATGGCGACCGATGGCTGATAATCGGTTGGAGCTATTGTGCTCGATTGCGCCATGGTACGAACGTCATCCGCGAGCCCGAACGTGTTAATTATTTGAGACTGCTACGGACTCCATAATACATGTTGGCACGCCTACCCTGTAGAGGAAGAACTGAGAGCGGGGACAAAGAGGAACCATTTTTGAATACCGGAAATGTCCGAGGAATCGCCAGAATACAACGGCTAAACTGAAACTATGAATTGTCGTCCATTCGATGCCGCTTGGCCCGAGGGCCGTCTCCACCCCCTCCGCCCCCGAAGAACTGTGGGTTGATGTGCCCTTGACCTCCCATCCCGCCGCGCATGTTATTGAATCCTGCGCCACAGTGTTAGATACGCCGGGCTGAAATCTTTGGAAGCTTACCGCCACGCCCGGGCATGCCTCCGCGTCCCATCATTCCCATACCGCCATTCATACCACCCATCATGCTGAACCAGATAAAAATCAACGCCAGACCACCAGCTATATCTATAAAACGCACCCCATGTTCCCCATCATCATTGGATTAGGCATTCCCCGCCCCATCATGCCCATCATCGGGTTCACGCCTGCCATGGGGTTGGCCGCCATTCCCATGCCGCCGCCCATATTATTCATGCCGCCACGACCGAATCCGCCACCACGCCCGCCGCCATTGGTAATCGGACCCGTTGGAATTTGGTTTCCACCTCCCATACCGCCTCGGCCGCCACCCCCAGGTCCAGCACGGCCAGGAGGGTCTGCAAGTGTGTCAGTATTAATTTCAATAAATGAACAAAGGTGTAGACCTTTTGGTAGTGTTCGGAATGGGTTGCCGTGAGACGAGCTGGTAAATGTCGCAACTGCACGACGGTTTTGGAACTCGCTGAAACAATCCAGTTAGGCCTGGTCAAGGGACAGATAAATAAGGCCTACTTGTTGTCCAACCAATTTTTGAGTGTGCTTGCGGCATCATACGAGCCACATTCTACATAACAAATACTTAAGGTGCATTCATGGTTAGACAAGGCACGATAGCATGTGAGACCACTAACCCTTTGCTCTTGCCGTTGACTTTGTGCTCAGAGAACGTAATATCCTTGTGTTCGATCATAACGCCAATGCTCTGTGCAATCTGGCGAATATCCTCGTCTGTCGTCCACTTTGTGACTTTCAGCAACGCAGCGCAACGGGTTCACGTGAACCATGTGACCCACCCATTGTAGTTCACCAATATACAAAGCATCCGATCCGTCATTGAATCCACCGCTACCGGCACTTCCCATGCTCATGGCATTGCCGGGACCAGTTGAACCGGGCCTCCCGCCCTGTGGATGTTGATTATTTTGCTGGGGTTTCTAACCAGAGATCAGCCATTATCTGTTGGGGACAACCACACGCCACTCACGGAATCATACCCCTCGGAATCATCCCGACCACGTTTATTGCCTACGGACGGCTCGGGTTCGCGCGACGTTTCGGTCTCAATCGATTGATAATTGTTGATGTTGGGTTTCTTTTCGGCGCTTAAAGTCAGCATCTTACCACTCCACGCCCGTGACACCGGCGCCAAAACAAAACTCACTTGGTCTTGGTCTACCTCAATGGTGGCATAGTCGTCATCGCCATAAATATCATAGTCATCATCGCCTGCCATGGCTCTTGTGGAGTTCTGAAAATTAAGAGTCACTCGAATGAATACAGGTGTGAACGGTTGGTCATTTGATCCTAGAACGATAGAATACACGGGGGGACAGAAAAAACTCTTACAAATTTGACTGCGAGGTCAGGTTACACAATATACTCGTACAACCACGAGTTTACAGGGACACACTGTAGAGACAAGTGCAGATGCAGTCGGGAAAAGACTAAGTACAGGTGGGAGAGGTCGTGGTGGTGAGCGTCTGTTGCCTCCTGGGCCCAGGACAACATTACATAAAATGACAGACGTCACGTGGTAGACATGAGTTGTGCAAACCACCTTGCCTTTTCCTCATTTGGATTGTTTTCGGAGTACAAATAGTTGCAGGAGTTAATATGGCATGGGAATTTTACGAACAAATGACGTTGAGAGGCGGCCGATACGCTCCAAGCGACCTGGGCGCACAACAAGCGCGAAACAAATGATGTCACAACAAGGGGCACGTGCAGATAAAAGTCCCTGACAAACGGGAACGTGCTCACCACGATCTGGTCCCGCCCTCTATTCAGCCCATAGGCCCGCGACGCTAACGAACAACGCCAGTCATGAACCCCGCTTTGCTCCCGTTCCTCATCACCCTCATCGCCCTGGTGTTTCTGTAAGTATCAAGTTAGATGTTTCAGCGATCTTATCTGACGAGACCTGCTTGTGAAGAATCTTGTGCATTTTCTCTACTCCGTTCAACTGGAACTTGTATTATCTGCGCTCGGACATCGCTGGAGGGCTTCATCTTGGCGGCTGGGGCTGGTGCATCGATGGAGGTTACTGTACTAACAAGGCGTAAGTCCCGTCCGCCTGCTTTCGGTAGCCACCGCTCATAGGCTTGAATAGGCTTGGGTATTCTTGGGACCCCCAGGTTATCGTTTGGCTCACTAAGATGATGGTTTGGTATCCCATCGGTAGGTGCCAGCAAGTCTAATTCCAAGCCGGGTTTTAATTGGAATTGGTTACTAGCTGCCATCTTCACGCTCTTCGCACTGTTCTCCTCCTTCCCACTCTGTTCTCCAAGAATGCTCGTATATTCCCGTCGCCTATCTTTTCCCTTCTCTCCATTATGTCGGCATTCTTCTCCCTCTTGGCGTTCATGTGAGTCCAAAAACAAACCCTCCAACACTTAACCCTGACCAATTTACCAAAACTAGCTTTATGATTTCGCTCTTTGCTGTCGCTCGCAACCGCTTCCGCCGCGATGGCTACGAGTCTGAGTTTGGTCCCATGCCCTGGATCAGTCTTGTCGCGACTATTCTACTCATCATCGCTGCGTTCATGGGTGGCTGTGGACGGTAAGCAAACATGCGCAAACCTTTATATTTTATCTCATCGGGCGTGTTTTTAGCATGTTCCGTGGCAGCAAGTCCCCATATGTCACTTATCCTGGCAACAATAACTCTCGTTCATACTACTGAAACAATCCTAGTGACGAATCACTGAGTGATTTTAAGATATCTACGACCGGTTACGCACGACTCTTTTATTCCTTCTCCATGCTTCAACGTTTTTGTTGTACGTGCTTTTTTGACTGTAACTTAGGGACAGCGTATTGTAGTATATAGAATTAAAACGCGACTGTCCATGCAGTTTATGAATTGCTTTGTGGTAACATAAATAGTAATTGGTATCAGGATACGGACTACACACTGGTATCCATTTCAGTACTTGAAGGCACAATCGCGGCGTTGGGAGCCCCGACCATCATAATTCCTTTTGTCCAGTCAGGAAGGAAGTGACCTTCCCACCGCCCAGTCACTTTGCCGGGAATAGGTTCGACCATACTTTCTTCATCCTCCATTTCTAGGATTGCCTCGTCATATCGTTCCCTGGAGATTTCTTCCCCGCCGATCTTGAGTGATCTACAAGTCTGTAAGGAACACAAGCCGGTCTTTCCGGTTACAAAGCTTACCCAGCAAGAGAACCTCCAACCCATGGAAGCGCCGCGGGTGCAAATGCCGGTGCTTTCCCTGCGTTTTTACGCCCATCGCCGACTCCCGCCGGGGCGTTGAGGATAGCTACGTGCGGCGCGAGCGGCCGCAAACGCGCATACGGATCGTACGGCTGACGTAGCCCCCGTTTAGTTGATGACGGAGGGGGGGCGGTAGGTCTCGGCAGGGTTGAAATTGTGGGGGTAGTTGGAGATGGAGGGTCAGACTGTGGCGGGGTTTCGGGGCTGACCACAGGAGATAGAAGCACGCTGATCTCTGCGAATAGCCGTGCTGTGAATCCCGGAAGCATTGAGGTGCCTCCGACAACAAGCACCGAGGAAATCAATTCTTTTCGTAGATCCACCGGGACCTAGACTCGCGTTCAATGGACGTCATGGTGACTAGGAATAGCGTACCTTGCGTAATGAATCGAGCACCGTTTCGGCCACGCTCCTTTCATCCACGTCCCCACCTGTAAACAACACTTCGGCCGCACGCTCGCGCACCCAGCCAGGGATAATTACAACACCACGCCCAGCTCCCACCCCAACAGCAATCTGCAAGTCGGTGGCACGAGAATGAGCCGCCATCGGGTTTGCCGACTCGCGGTCAGCTCTTCGACTGGCACCCCCTCCCGCAACAGATCCTGCACCTGATACAGACCCCGTGGTCGAAGATGCCCTCGTGACATGAACTTCTGAAGATGGAGGGGTGTCATATTGCCCTGCGTCCGATACTGAGGCAGAGGAAGAGGATGGCGCAATTTCTACCATCGTCACATCCTGGTCGTGTTCTTCCTCGGGTGGGAGTGGTTCCCCAACAAAGCACCCTCGCGTCTTGATCGTTTCGACGAGGGAATCAGTGAGGATGTGTGAGGGGATACGCGTAGCGCGCTGGATGGCTGGGACACTCGTCGCCGGGCCCGAGAGAGTCGCTTGTGGGGGGATGTAGGTACCATGTAAGAGAAGAAGTGCGCGGAGGTGGGTAGTTAGACGTCCGCCCGCCAAGGGAGTCGTTGCTAGTTGCGGAAACAGAGGCCGGGAAGAGAATACCTAAACGAATATCACTTGTTGTTACTACTTCAAGTTTATCGTGAACATACTGGTAACACGGTTGTTTCCAGATGACCACAGTCAACCACAAGACCCGTAATGCGCCCAGACGCAAGCAACGCTAGTACATGGCTAGGAGCGAAAGACAGAGATGGAACCTACTCGAGTTATTAGAGGATCTAGCGAAATAAACAGGACTGCTCACTTGTAGGTTACGGAATAACACCTTGGCGAACATGTTCTTCACACAAAGCGGGAGCAACGGATGCTCCACAATGATAATCTTACGAGCCTTAGGATCTACAAGCAGCTTACTTCCCACATTTACTAAATTAATCAATACAGGGAGCAGAGTTTATGTTCAATACTTACTTGTAAAATACCTTGCGCAACCAATCTTGAATCTGTTGCTCCGTCAAGCGCTCAGTTTCTTCTCGTTCCGCAGCGGGTCGCATCTGGCTAAAGTTCCATAGTCCTGGCCCGTCGTTTACGGAGAACACATCGCGTGGTTTGCCCTCCCCACTGAACCCAACTTTCCAAACACGCGAACCAGGGTCCAGGATAATCCGATCCTCGGTTCCATACAGTGAGTGTCGGCGAGTAGTCGTATAATGCGGAGAGTTTAGTATATGAGAACTCTGGACGCGTGTCGTTGTTGGCGTCGTTGGTACATTAGCTGACATCAAAGAGGATTCAAGGTCGAAGCAGAATGAAGGAGGGTAATAAGCGCCGAGCGACTACGGGCCACTGAGGGTTAATCGGCTCCTCAATAAACGGCACGGTCTCAACCTTGAATCAACCTTGTTGGTCGTGCATTTCACTTAGATACAGCAGCTAAAAGCGCAATGAGTGAGGGCTTATTTGCAAGGTGACAATCAGGGACTCCGTTGAGTCCCCCCTCCGTCGAGCAACCTATCTTCCTGGGCACTGTACTAGCCCGGCCCAAAAGTATGGAAACAAGATATTCTAGCGAATATCTCGCTGCAAGTTGGTTATACTGGTCTGGGTGAATAATTTAAGTTGATCCATTCAAGTCCCCGGTTGCCCTTTGGTAGGAGTCCAACGTAGATTTTATGGGTAGATATCCCATAATATGCAAAATAACTTCTCATAGCACACTTTGTCTCCTCAGGGAGAACAAGGGTCATGCTGGGCTCTTAATAAAATTTATACTTTGGGTAATCTTAAGCAAGTTTTATTAATCATGTATCAAGCAAATCTCACAACTGAAGGAGATAATGGTCAAACAATGCAACAATTTTTGATGGGTTAGACGGGATTTCATATTGGAACCCTTGGAATTTCACCTTTTAACAGCTTTATCTCACCAGCTGTCCCGTTTCACAACTTGCCTTAATAATAAAACTAGTTTATATTCAACCTTTCTATCACTTTCACAGTGCATGTAAGGGCGATATCCTTAAAGACAAGGGGGTAGAAATATACTGTATACGCTTATATCACATACACAACTGTTATCCGATACTACGCAACGAAAAGAGATTCTTATCAGATGTAAATCGGTGGGAGGAACAACTTCTATTATTGACACGAGGGCTAATTCTGAGGTGCTCCTTCACTTTTGGGCCGGGTTACTATCCGTCTTATCTTTCGGGATAAGGGCTAATCTAGTCGGTGGCTATGCCTCCACATCTGTTCCAGTCAGCTGACGGGCCCGGATGACACCTGATGCGAGGCCGGCTCACCAAAAACTATATGAATGAGAAATTAGGGTATAAGCGTCCCTCGTCTCCCTTGGATTAGATATTGGTGCCGGCCTCTCGGGCGATAATATAGCCCGTCATGGAAACGTCGTCCAGCGCGACCATAGCTCTTGATACACCGGTTCCCTTGGGTATTTTATTGGTACTACTTTATATAGGCTGGGCCTACCAAACTCGAGCTCGAGGTGGAGAAACTGCTTCACGCGAGTATCAAAGCAGTGAAAAGTTATTGGGACACGATGAGAAACTAGGACTTGAGCAGGTGGATCGCAAGCCAGGAGGTAGATAAATGCTTACTTGACGTGTTAGTCTCCACGATTCTGATACTTGAACTCATCGAGAATGGCTGCCCCAGTCATTCAAGTATCCTCTCATATCTCCATTGCCGCACTTTGATTTCGAAAAGACTCTACCTCTGCCGTATCGCCCTTTTAGATGGGGACCCAAGTACAATGTAACCATGGGTATTCGAAGTATGGATTTTAACGAGTGGATTGAAGTGAGTATGATTCTGGCATCACTGCCCTTTTAATAACTGAATCTGTTATACAAAGCTTGACAATCGATACGCCCATTATCACACTATTCGTACGCAACGAACTGAAACAGGAGGTACCGATACTGTACGAACTATGCCCACAAATGAGGAGTCTGGTGTCCCAGGAGGTGAACTAGCAGGTATGGTCTACCTTGTTCAGAACGATACTTCCCCGCCCAAATAACGTTATAGCTCGTGAATTGGTTAATGAGCTCGGAGAGTTCCTTATTCGACGCTATCCGCACGTCTTTTGTGTGGTTTCCCGGATTGCATATGTTCCTGGCGATTTTAGTTGGGACGAGCTGGGTGAAATTGAAGAGATCGAGATAGTCCCACTCAATGTGAAGTATAACCTCCAGATAGAAGATCCAATGAAGATTTCCGGGCTACTGTAAGTCATTTGTGGTATTACCGGGGTATCCTGCTCAAGGGATTCAGCGTGCAAGACGACCTTGCGCTCATGCTTGAGGGTCATGATTCGCGCTACTATTTCCAAGCTGGTTCTATATGTACGGCCGGGTTCTGGAGGTTACGCGACAAGATTGGGTGCTCTCTAGAGCGGATTCATGAAGGCGGAGGCGTGCCTCAATGTACGTTATTGAACCACCTGAGCGCAAAGATACTAACTCTACTGTGGTACGAAAGACCGCGAAAAATTACGCTATAGCATGAACCGATTCTTTACGAAACTGAGAGTCGATAAACCGGTTGTGCGCAACAACTATTTTTTCCAAATTCTTCGACGAGATGACGACCCTGCGCGGGTGAACTCAACAGATGCAGACGAGCTGGGTACGTCCTTTTTATCCCATTCATCTCAAAGCTAACCATCGTTGTGATGTGGTGACGCTAGCATGGTCGGATACCGCCAACGGACCTGAGAGCTATTTTGACGAGTTGACTCATGCCCCTAAACCCGAATTCGTTGAAACAAGCAAATTCGTAGCGCCCAAACCTATTAGTCGAAACGAGGTCAGCCGTGTCTGTTTGCGTACTGAGCGTCAAAGTCTTCGAAGGCAAGTACATCTTCTAGACGTTTCAAATGTTGAGACTGACGTGGTCACCCATGTAGACTTCCGCGCTCTGGTGCGATCGTATTTACGATTCGCACCTACGTTGAGCCCGTGACTAGACTAACGGAGGAACCAGGTGTCCCTGGACGATTGGCCGACGCCATCCGCAGTTGGCCTCCTGACATCGCCGAATCCAAGGGTCAGAACTTGTACAAGGACGCCGTATTGAACCTTATGGATGAACACCACAGGCAGCAGGTCGAAAGGGGATTAGTGCAGGAAGATCAAAGAGATATAAACTACCCTTTTTGAGTTGAACACAGAAACGTTGTGCCATGTAAACAATCCATTGAATGAGACCAAGCCAGAAACCTACCACTGGTATACACACACGAACATACAAGTCGAGCGGCCTTTTGAGCCAAGGGTCTTAAGAATAAGAAGTGTTGCTAAATGTGATAGGATTGGCTATGAGGTAAACAAACATACAGGACTGGGAGGATACATCGATACGTTGGCCACGAATAAGGGGAGGCAAGGTCTGTAGCCCATGCATGAAAAGTAAGTTTTGCAATTAGAAACAAGTGCTCACACGGTTTGCCGATATGACGATCAACATACAGAATCTGAGTGTGCGCCTCTGTTGTTTATCGAGAAATTTGCTTGACGATCGGCAATTGTTACAATTCACCATATTTGGGTCCCTCGCTGCAATCATCTTACAATGCAAAGAGCGGAAACGAATTATATTTGGACTCATTGGCGCATAGACATAGACATATACATGTGCATGTGGATATCTACGACGAGGGGCTCAATCGAGGAGGACGAACATTGAGAAGCAGAATAGAACAGACAGCTTAGTAGAGGCAGTGGCCTCAGACTTAGAGCTCGTTGGTGGCCCGATTTAGAACTTCCTCAGCTCATCGCCGACCAGTCCAGCGATAGCCTTCTCTCCTGTCTTGATCCAGTCGGGCGAGACCTTGAACACTTCCGCCGCTTTCTTGCAGATCTCCGTCCCCTGCATAAGCAATACAGACGACACGAATCGGTGCTTCAGACGAGTGGTAAGATCGAGTCAGTACCGGAATACAACTAGGCGTACGCCTTCGATTGCTTACCTGGAACGGGTTGCGCGAGGTGTCATGGTACACGATGAACCGAGCCTCGCCTTGAGCGTTCTTCTGACCATACCGCACCTTGTCGTCGACCTTGAGCTCGTAGAACTGACCGGCTGTACCCATATCCTTCGGTGTCAGCGCATATATCCAGAAGCCCAAAACATGGTACCTCACCTTTGGTGGTGACCTTGCTGATGTGCTGACCAGGCGAAGAAGCGCCAGGGTTGGTGTACCACTCGGATGCGATGAAGAACAGAACCTTGGCACCCGCTACACCCGGCCAGACAGGATCCAGTCAGTTAGGAGAGCGCCAGTGGGAGCAAACGAGAGTCACGATTGCCCTTGACGTCGACGAGGGCGGTGTGGTAGCTAGCGGACTTGTCGCTCCAGTTCTGCTGCCATACGACCGTGGTCTGGGTCAAGGATTCGGTAGCAGCAGGGACGAGGAGGATGTCGCCGGACTTGACAGTGTAGGTAGACATATTGTGTAAAGCTGAGAGAAGAGGAGAGCTGAAGCTATGGAAGTGAGTGAGTTGCAGTGAATGCGGATGGTGAATGGTGGTTGTGGAGAGCTGTTTATATAGCGCAGTGCAGCTCGACTCCTGTCGCAAGTCCAGACCGGAGGACGGCTGTTGCGGAGCGTTCGCGCCGTCTTGATAGGTCCACCAAGCAGGTGCACATGCGATGGCCGGAGCGGCTTTGGGGTGGAGTGAGGAATACAGCGCCAGTAACCGACCGGATAGAGATGAGCGGGATGGTAGACATGCTCCCGACCACTATGTTAGATACACATGTGAAGCATTCTCGTCCAGGAACGTGCGAGTCCAAATCGGCAAGACCATATCCCCAGCTGGGTCTGTGGCATGTCTCGAGACTTCAGGTGACCAAGGTCCGCTGTGGCTAGTGACCGGTTATTACAAGTCCGCAAATGCGCAGTCCAGATTTTCAACTAGTTTGCTTGTACACAAACAGTCAGTGCTGAGCGCCTTTTAATCAGTGACATTCACATTGTTCTTGTGCCACAATCGTGAACAGAATGAGTAGCCCTATAAAAAGAGGGTAGCATACAGTTGGTCCGAGTTGCACATACGTGGGTGTAATAGCCGGCCAGCGGTGGCGGCGGATCTTGGTCCCCTGAAGTTTCGAGCCACGCCACAGACCCAGCTGGGGATATGGTCTTGCCGATTTGGACTCGCACGTTCCTGGACGAGAACGCTCCAGATGTGTATCTAACATAGTGGTCGGGAGCATGTCTACCATCCCGCTCATCCCTACCAGATCGGTTACCGGCGCTGTATTTGTCAACCTACCCTAAACCCGCTCCGGCCATCATATATGCGCCCGCTTAGTGAATCCATCGGGACGGCACGAGCGCTCCGCAACAACCGTCCTCCGGTCTGGACTTGTGACTGGACTCAAGCCAAGCTGAGCTATATAACAGCTTACTGCGGCCAGCATTGACCATCCGCATTCACTACAACTCACTCGCATCGCTTCAGCTCTTCTCTTCTCTCAGCTCTATACACAATGTCTTCCTACACTGTCAAGTCCGGCGACGTCCTCCTCGTCCCTACCTCTGCCGATGCATTGGCCCCAATCACGGTCGAATGGCAGCAGAACTGGGGCGACAAGTCCGCTAGCTATCACACCGGTATGGTGGATGTCAAGGGCAAGCGTAAGTCTCCTTTTTTACTACTCAATACCTTACAGTATCTGACCAACACACGTGTACATGGGTGTAGCGGACGCTAAGGTCCTGTTTTTTACGGCCTCCGAGTGGTACACCAATCCCTCCGCTGGTTCGCCTGCTCAGCATATCAGCAAGACCACCACCAAAGGTAGCGTCACAAGGTCGCGTATCTCACTATATATACTGAAGTTGCATTGCCTATACGCAGCTGGTCAGTTCTATGAACTCAAAGTTGACGACAAGGTTCGCTATGGTCAGAAGAATGCTCAGGGCGAGGCTCGGTTCATCGTGTACCATGACACTTCGCGCAACCCCTACCAGGTGAGCGGTGGAATACTCGCGCTTACTTGCACATTGGACTAACACGGCCGTATCATCACCTAAAGCACCGGTTCGTGAAGCCTGTGCTGAAGCTCCAAGCACTTGGGCTCAGCAAGGTAGTTGCTGGCTTGTTCGGGGCCCCGTCCTTGGCCACCGATTTCGCAGAGAGCACCATTAAAGCTCTCGTAGGCGATGAGCTCAGGAAGTTCTAAGCCAAGCACTAGCACGCTGCTAACCCAAGGTCCACCTCCATCAAGCTGTCTGCCCTGTTTCGTGTCTCGGATGTAGGTGTTTTCGATTGAGGCTCATATCGTAGCTACACCATACGGCCATGTATATGTGCGTGTCTATACGTCACTGTGCCCAATATAATCTATGATCTGCTCTTTCTGTTCTTGGGATTACGGCCTCAAACTTCATCAGCAGCAGTACAGCTTTGAGCATATGGACGCAGGAAATCCCTGAAGTCTAGTCGGA
This sequence comes from Ceratobasidium sp. AG-K, assembly GCA_037039685.1. Taxonomy (NCBI): domain Eukaryota; kingdom Fungi; phylum Basidiomycota; class Agaricomycetes; order Cantharellales; family Ceratobasidiaceae; genus Ceratobasidium; species Ceratobasidium sp. AG-K. The sequence continues at coordinate 2,069,488 of JAWNGF010000002.1, forward strand.
GAGGTGTACTCTTGGTCTGATAATAACTCTGGAAACACGAGGTAGAGGAATCGGATGTTGTCCCAGCGGTTGATTGCCATAAGCAAAACACCTTGTTGGGTACCCGCCAACTCAAACCATCCTGTACGTCCCCCGTACCATGGATCGAGTTGAACTCGATTCGTGATATAGCAATGTTTATTATAAGAATAACTACTACGGCGTTTACACTAGCCTTATTTAACGAAAGCGTAGAAGCTCGGCTGCAAGGCATTTGATCAAGGCGTAATCCTCACACATCATCAATTTCGACCTAAAAGGTATGGAGCGAGCTACCGACGATAGCCTTGGTCGGATCGAGCACCTTTTCCGCAAGTTCACTAACGGTTTGGAACTCAGGTATCCAACCAAATGTCTCTCTTGCCACCGATTCCATATTGGTGAGCCCAGAGCCCACAAACCGATACTACAGGATGAAACTTAGCTTAGTTTGACTACGACGCAGCATGGAGATGTGATTATCTGGCTCATCTTGCGTGAAATATCATGGTAAACCACGAAGCGATCATTTCCAATACTATTTTGCGTTCCATATTGGGCCCTGCCGTCGACCTTGAACTCGTAGAAATCGCCAACTGAACGTCACGTTAGATTTACTTCGAATGTTCGCACGGGACCAATAGATACACCTACCTCTACTGGCAATCTTGCCGATGTGTGCGTCGGACGTAGAAGAATCGCCGGTATACCACTCGGACGCAATGAAGAACAGAACATGTTCATTGGACTTTACAATCGCAGGAAAAGGTCCATATCCCATGGCTAGAGCGTAGTGCATTATCGTTAGATAGTCCATATCCTCTACCTATCAGACTTACGTTGACCAACTTGAACATATTCTTTATAATAGCGGGCAGATCTCTGCTCGTTGTCTTGCTGCCACTCGATCGTCACCTGCTCCATTTTTTCAGGAGAGCAGGGAATATACAATACATGTCCAGATTGAGCTTGGTAAGAATCATCGAACATAATTTGAGGATAGAGGCCAGGGGCTGGTAGCTTGGGTATTGCAGTTGCTGAGGTTCAAAACCCATCTACATACATCCTTTTATACCAAGACCAACCCGTCAACACCCGCGCACCGAGATTTTGTAGTCTCCAAACATACATAGCCCTAATAATGCTGAAAACTCCGCGCATACACGATATCTGTAGTCCTCATCGACGGAGTGCAGGTAGCCGACTCGGATAAGCGCCGGTGGTCCCGCCGGTTTATGCGCTCGATTAGGCAATAATTAATTAGGCACAGGACCGCCGGAGCTTGTTACATATAGCAGGCGGAGTCTGAATTATGACATTAACCGGCCTATAATTGCATTTTCCGTTTATTTCTCAGGAAGTGCGCCAACTCAACAGTCACACTTCGTGACAACCCCACACGACCTAGAGGCCTGTGATCGTTGCGGGGTGTGAAGACGGCTGTAATAGCCGATCAATGTACCCTCGACCAACACTAGCAAACGGAACCGACAACGGCATATGCTCTCACACTTTGAGCATGTGGCAGCCCAACTACAATGCCGAAACATTCCAAGACTGGACATTTCTAACGTTATAGCGTTGCAACCTTGAATTCCGTCGACAGCGAAACTGAACAATCGTACATCAGTGGCGAGTTTGAACGTGGCACATAGTGTGATGTGGGGACAATCCATCCCTTGGTTGCCGTTCGTTTATTCGATCGAATCGTGTTGTCCTGAATTAGCTGGACGGTATTGTGCTCTGCTTGACGGAGGAGCCTGCTTCACAGGTGTCCAGTGGCAAAAAGAGTACAAATCCCTTGGTGATTTACCGTCACCGTACGGCCGATCGATCACCACCGACTCGAACAACAGCTCCAATCAAAAATCGCCGCGTAATTCACATGCATCCAGGCACCTCGGCCCCACTCATCAGATAAGCGCCAGGTTCATTAGATCCAACTATACAATACAAAAAATTTCACACTCGATTCACTGGGGGGATACATAATGAACAACCTATAAGAAACATGTAACGATGCCCTCGAAGAAATAGAGTCCATGTCCGGGCACAAAAGCATTAGATGGGGGTACATGGTCAGTCGGGGTATGGGAATCAAAGCACGACGTTGCCCGAGCCGTTTTGCCAGTCTGTCGACGTGGTGTTTTCGCCCGGGTGCTCGGTAATCTCGCTCTGGACGCGTTGACACTCGGTCCCGCCTTCGGATCGTACTGCGCGATGTTAGTGTAGATCAAACTCAAGTGCGGTGGGACTCACAGTGCCGGTTGAGTGCGTCCATGCGCGCAAAGGTCTTTTGGCACCCTTCACACGTGTATGGCCGAATGTTGAGGTGCAGAGCCTCGTGTCGCTTGCAGTCGTGCTGCCGGGCAAAGCCCTTGTCGCACCCAGGCCACTTGCATTTAAACGGCCTCTCCTCGTTGTGGGATCGGATGTGCCCTACTCGAAGATCAGGACCAGGAGTGTAGGTAGGACGATGAACTTACCACGCAGGTTAAAGTGGCGCGTAAAGGTGCTGCCACATCCAGGCACCGGACACTTGAAGTTGGCTTGGGCGGTGCGGCGGTTGGAGCTGGCCTCGCGGGTGGCAGGGGTCGTAACGTGGACGCGCTCGACGGGCTTGGTGAGCGCAATCCCGCCGTACGAGGGATTGTCCTCGGGAAGCATGCGCGGGCTGGCATGGGGGCTGTGGTACGGGCTCGCGCGGTGCGATCCGCTGCCCGATCGCTCGTGGCCTCGACGCCTCGGACCAACGCCACCCTCGTCCAGTTCCGAAGAGGGAACCGACATGGATGGTGGCGCGAGCGAGCCGCCCGGAGCCGTGTACAGCTGGCCGCCTTGTTCGGGACCGCGGGATGCCGACGAGACGTCTTCGCTGTGTGCGTTGCGGCTGTGTCCGCGGCGGTTGTTGTCGCCGACGGACCGGGCACGGTGGACGGATGCGCCGTTGATAGGGCCGAGCATGGGGTCGATGGCGTTGTCCCAGAGAGAACCGCCGACGCCGACGTTGAGGTCGGGAACACGGTTGCCGAGGATGTTGGTGGGGTTGATGCCGGCCAGGTTGAGCTGGGTATTAATCGCAGGGCCTTGGCCGTGGGTGGGGCTGGGTCGGATGGCGGGAGGCAGTGCGGCGCCCCATTGGCTGGATGGGGGATCACTGTGGCTGCGTGATCGAGTGGTGTAGACGCCGAGGTTCGAGGCCCCGGATGGGATGGCGCCAATGGCGGGTCGAGGCCCCCCGATGTGGGGGAACAGGTTGGAATCGGACAGCGAGGGCATGGGAGGCATCGGTGGCTGTTGCGGGATGATCGTGGACCAGGCGGTCTGCTGGGTATCGGGTGCGGGTGGCGATTGGACTTGGGAGCCACTGCCGTTGTCGGATGGCTGGGAGCCAGAAAGGAGGGGCGCTATATAAGTGTCAGCGATCGGATGTGGCAAGGATGGGCGCTTAAGCGGTGGACAGAAAGGAGAGAAGATGTGCGGTTGACTCACATTCCGCGCGTCGTTGTGCCACTTGCTGGCGAAGGATCTCCTGGAAGCCGAGCTTTGTCTGGTTTCCGGGCGAGACGGGCGTGGCTGGAATGAGCCCGAGCGACGGAAGCGACCCCAACGATAGCCCAGAGGGAGGGGCCAGTCCCGGCTGGCTGGCGGCAAACAGCGACGCATTGGGGTCGAATCCGCCTGCCTGCGCATCGCCGGGGATCATCAGCGTCGGCGGGCTCATTGGCTTCGCATACGGCGACGGGACGTTCGAGCCAGGCTCGGATCCGCCCGATGCAGAACCTGCGGACTGAGACATGTGGTGGAATCCCCAGGCGTCACCGATCTGGAGATTGTTCAGGTCGTTGAGGTGGGGCGAGAGCTCGGGGACTTCGCCGGGAAGGAGGGCGGGGGACGTGGAAGCGCCGGTGCCGTACTGCGAGGCAGACAGGCCCTGGGTGTGGGACGAGGAGATGGACGAGGCGCGCGAGTGGGTGCGCGAGCGATGGCCGAGATAGTCGTTGGGCTCGCCGCTCAGGTAATCGTCGCCAATCGACGACTCGGGGGACACGCCTTTCTGGAACTGGTAGCGGAAGGCCTCGAGCGAGTCGAGCGGGGGGGAGAGCACCGTGTTGTTGCGCGTCGGCGGCTGTACAAAGAACGCGGGGCTTGCGCTCTGGTTGAAGAGGTTGCTGGTCAGGAAATCTTCGGCGTTGCTCAGGTACGGCGATGGCTGGCCCGTCGAGTAGGTCGACAGCGGAGATCGGTCAAAGTCGGGGTCGTACGCTGCCTCGAGAAATTCGGATTCGTACATGGAATCGAGTTGCTGCGATTCTACCTGCTGCCAAGGAGTGGGGTGCGACGTGCCTTGCAGAGGGATGTCGTAACGCGCGATGTGGGTGGGAGCAGACGTGGCCGGCGGCGACGAGGTCTGATCGTCTGAGGGGTCGAGATGGCTGGCCGGTGGACCGCCACGACCGAACCTATTATACGGATCGGAAGGGCCTGACGGCACAGCATAGGCGGCCGAGCGCTCGTGCTCAAGCATCGCTTGCAGACCTTGCCCGAAGTTGCGCAAATGGCTCATGGTGGATCTCTTGAAACAATGACTCGGTGGTCGCTCAAACTAAAAGATCCAATCACCGGACAAGGGGAATTTCCATGATCCCAAACGGGAATAGCGTCTCTATCTGATCGATGGGCCACCACTCGAATCCTCCCTCTCCCAGACTGTACGCGTCTCTGCATACGCCGTTCCTTTCGTCGACGCTGGGCACAGCCGGACAGGCGCACAGCATTAAATAAAGTTTGGCGCCGTATTCGACGACCCCAGGCACTCTCCAGACGATCAAAGCAGTGCGAATCACGTAAGCCGCTCCACATTGAGCTTTCGAGCGCGAGTCCCCGTTCGTGCACGGCTCGTATATCGAGATAATTTTCGAACCTGGATGCGCCCAAATCCCGGGTGGCAAACCGCGAGGCGTGCTCGACGGCGCTTGCGGTGCCCTCGGCCCTTCCTTTTGTCTTTATTGTTCAGGTAGTGATACCCTCAATGCTCCAGTTTTTGCTATCGTTTACGGATCCGGTCATATGACCGTGCACGAGTGCCTCAAATCTAGACTCTATTCAAAGCCAGCTTGTCAGGTCCGCCGCAATAGGCGCGTGCCCGCAAATTCCGATACGTCCGCCAACGTAAACCCACTTTGTTTGTGCTGATCCCAGGGATCGAGCATCATTAAAAGACTTTTTACCAAACCTTCTGTGGTGAGGATCAGCGTTGCACAGGTTCATCAAACCAGTGCAGATGAGGGCTCCGTCATTGGACATTCGACTGTGACTACAGATAAAATGAGTTTGGAACAGTCCCTCGAGTGAAATATCCCAACGAAAGTGCATGTCCCATCTCAAATTTGCTTTTCCCAATTCTCGGTCAACCGAATTCGAGGCTCGGATTCGAGGGTCAGGCCTCCAACGTGTCCATCACCAAAAGCCTCTACGGTGACACTTTTCTGCACACTAGAAGGCTGGACGCGGGGCACGCCCAAGTTTCAGTAATAAGCTTTCTTATAGTTTCTTGGTAACCGGCGGCTGGCTGTAGCGCAGTCAAGACGACTCCCGCCAGCCTCGTAGATCTCGTTAGCGGCCGACGACGATTCTTGTTCTATTTCCATTCCTTGGTGCATTGCCTCGCTGCGTCTCCCAAAGCGTCATTCGAAGCTGAGCACAGCATGCATACAGACAGAAAGGATGTTAGAGTATACAGCCGTCCATGCTCTTCCTGTAGCCGCTCTGATCAGCGCAGTCCGCAGCGAATACTTCGACGGTGAGCTCGGACCTTGGCAGCCCAACGTGCGAAAGTCGATGATCGCGATTAAGTCTTATCGACAGGTTGTGACGGAAATGTGACATGTAACGTATGACTAGGCGCTTCGAATACAAACACGTCCAAATACGACGCGGCTCCGTGGCGCGTCCACAACCACGAGATGCCGTCGCTCGTCCCGCCCTCTTTCGCGTCATTCCCGAGCCTCCAGCAGGCGCGTTCGAGAAAGCGTATTCTGGATGATGGTCAGCCCGAAGAAATCGTGTGGTCGTCGGCCAAACGGACCAAACCGAGCGTGGGCGTTGCGCCGACTACCCCGGGAGTTCTCCGCGTGAACGACACGTCGGAGGTAATAGCGCGATTAACGACGATAGATGAGCTCGATGTTTCGCACGGTGAGTCTAAATGGGTATATCATTGAGGTGGCGCTAAAGATCGGTTCTCCTGGCAGCGATTGAAGTAACGGTGGGACACCCGACTACAGTCGGACGGGGAAATCACTGGTACCTCTCGCCATGTGCTTGATTGGCTACTGTGCGCTTAATTGTGACCTTTAGCAATTATGTGATCAAGAGTCCTGTGGTTTCCAACGTGCATTTCCGTCTTTACGCGTAGGCACATTCCTTCCTGGGCCGTATGCGTGCTGAAACATGATCCTAGGGTCGCATCAAGCGAGGGCGGGATCATTCTTAGTTGCGAAGTAGGGTTTCACGCGCATACATTCGTTCAATTCACACTCATTTACTATTGTAGGATCTCTCGTCCAACGGTCTTCTCTGGAATAAGCATAAGATTCGTCGCGCGGCGATCATCCTTCATCACGGAGATGTGGTCGAGATCCCAGGTAACAGGGTGTTCCATGTCGAGATGGATAGGTATGCGAGAGGAAAGGCCATGCCGTTTGACCCGACCCCTCCACAGCGTCCACGAGAAAGGGCAAGTCTAATAGAGCTTATTTTGGGTGGGGTGCTGATGAGTGGGGTAGACGGTGGGTGCATATGTGATTACCTCGCATACATTGGGTAGCGGTCATTTTGCGACCGTCCACTTGGGGTTCGATGCAGTCAAGCAACGGCAAGTTGCGTGCAAGACGATTAAAGTGAGCAAGGTCGCCGAGGTGATGAAGGAAGTCAAGATTCTTGGGAGTTTGAATCATGTAAGTCTGCTGCGCTTCAAGGAATGCACACTTACTGCCGGCAGCCGAATATCAATCGTGTACTCGGATTCGCGGACGAAGATCCCTGGACGCATATTTTCCTTGAATTATCCACTGGTGGAGACTTGTTCACGTACATCACGTCTCAGGGGATGCTTCAAGAAGGCGAGGCCAAGTTTTTAGGATACCAACTCATGCTCGGCCTCATCGCAAGTCCATCCTGCCACCTTTTGCTTCTTGTATTGATTTAGATTTAGTACATGCACGGTTTGAATGTGTCCCACAGGGGTATGCAGGTCTCTCAATTCGGCCGGGCATATTCGCTCACGCACTGCCTCAGATTTGAAGCCCGAGAACATCTTGATCTGCGCGCCTCAAGCTTATCCGCGTGTGCAAATTGCAGACTTTGGGTTAGCACGGGATAGATCTCACGAGCCTGCATTCAGCGCTGTTGGCACTATGGCCTATCTCCCCCCAGAGGCTGTTGTTGGGCTTGCTGGCAGACCATACGTACTCGGACGTAACGGCGAAAGGGTAATATCTTGTTCCTTTAATTTTCGGATCAGCTTCTGATGATCGGTTGCCTGTTTTATAGCGTGGATATGATGGGAAAAAAGTTGACTGCTGGAGTTTGGGTGTGACACTTTATACCATGTTATCGTAAGTATCCCTGCTGGGGTTGCAATCATACCTATTCATCAGTTACCGGGTTTGTAGCGGGATGCATCCATTTGATTATGGGGGCGAGTCTCAGTGTAGCGCTCACCAAGGTGCTTCGCAACCCGAGACAAGTCAAGGAAGCTGGAGCCAGTCGGATGCTGGAGCGGCACGCATTTGCGATCGAATTCTGCATGGCTGGGTCGACCTCAGCTATCCACCATGGCCTTTGATGAGCGATGGTAGGTCTTTCAGTTCTGGCGCTGTTCGGAGCGTTAACGTCCAGTAGCCAGGCACATCGTTCGCAAATTGTTAGTGTACGAGCCTGAATTGAGATGCAGCGCGAGTGGAGCTATGGAGCACCCGTGGATCCAAAAGGACATTGCACGTCTCGAAAAGTTGTACCAGAATGTGACCAAGTAGGTTATCCGTATCTTAATTCTTTGTGTATTTTTAGATGCTATTATTGTTGTGAGATAAATGTCAAGTTGTCCTGCCACGTGATCCGTTGGGCCTCGCTTCCCGATGCGCTCACTCAACGTCATCGCATCTTTACAGAATCATAAACGAGATGGCCGAAGATACCCCCGCGAAATCTGCGAGCTCACACGTTTCTTCATTGCTCTCTTATTTCGCTAGAGTGCCTTCACCCGGTGCGATCCGTCATAGCGGACATCGAGTGATCTTCATCGGTGCGAAATCGCTAGAAATCAGTCCAGATTTGTCCATTGTGTTCTGATTCTGAATCTTAGCACGCTGTGTTCACCCATTATAAATACCCTCGAGCTCTATCGCCGCAATCCACGTCCTGCCTCCCACCATGTCGGCCGCGACACTCCAAAAGCACCGCGTGATCATCGCGTCCTTGTTTCTCCCAACTACGATCAATTTTGATCCAGATGCCGCGTTTCGCACACCGCTCTTGCGTTCCAAGGATGCCATGCTCACCACTGTCGCCGCGCCCTCGTCAGATGAAGACGCGCAAAAGACGGCGGCCAAGATTTCTCTCTCGAGTCCTGGGACACCGACTGTAGCTTCAAATCCGCCAAAGGCTCCTATTCGGCCCAAGTTTGATACTCGACTGAAGAGTATCGTTGATGACCTCACCGTGAGTCATGCCGTAATGTGGTATTTTGTGTCAACTCATGCCTTGGGGCATTCTAGCTTCGAGTCGAGAGTGGAACACCAGTGCACACCCCTGCACCCGAGACAGTGCCCAATCCTTTCTCATCGTTTACGGCTCTCGCGAACGCACTCAAGGGCGCATCGCCTACCCCGGCTGCCAAGCAAACGCTGCATGCCCCTCCTGTACGCAATCGCCGGCTATCTCGTGGTGCTGGTGCTTCGCGTCTCCGTTCTCCCTCCTCGTCACTTCGGATACGTCCAGATGCTGAAATTGACAGCTATATCCTTGAGCCGAGTGCACACGCCAACGGCGGTCTCAATAATGCTGTAAACAGTGCAAAACATGCCCTTGGAAAGCAGCTGTGGGTCGGCGTACTCGACGTTCCTTCCCAGTCGATCAAAGAATCGGATAAACCTGGCATTCAAGCAACGCTTCGTGCTCAGGCCGATAGTGTACCTGTTTGGGTGACCGACGACGAGTTTCAGCAACATTACGATGTGTTTTGTCATCAAGTTTTATGGCCTAGGTGAGGCGCCTTACCTTGTTGCTCTCGAATGTTTGTCTAACCAGCGTCAAGCCTACATTATGCAGTTCCTGATGCGCCCAAGACCAAGACATTCTACGAGAGCACTTCGTATCAGCAGTACCAGGCAGTAAACCAAAAGTTTGCTGATGCGATTGTGCAAGAATACCAACCGGGAGACGTAGGTAGGTACTCGAGTCTGTGCTTCAAGTTATTGCCCTCACTTTTTTCAAACTAGTTTGGGTTAACGATTACCACTTGCTTCTCGTCCCACAGATGGTCCGCGCGAAGCTACCTGACGGTAATTGGCTGTCTGTATCCTGTCAAGGCACTTGATTAACATATTTCGGATTCGGTGTAGCCACAATTGGATTCTTCTTGCATGTGGCCTTCCCGTCTTCAGAGATTTTCAGGTGCCTTGCTGGTAAGTATGCTTAGTAATCTGTTGGCTGGGCTGGGCGAAAGTAACCTGCTCGTAGTTCGTGAGCACTTGTTGCGGGGTATGCTTGGCGCAGATGTTGTTGGCTTCCAGACTCACAGTTACGCGCGTCATTTCCGGGTAAGCGCATATATGGAAATCCCGATTTGCTTTCGTGACCTTATGATTTCATTTCCAGCAAACCGTTTCTCGTATATTGTCATTGGAAGCTCTACCAGGAGGAATTGTTCTTGAAAGTTCCTTGTGCGAGGTTGCTATCTTTCCTATTGGTATCGATGTACTCAGCCTTGCGGAAAAGAGGTCAGTATTACTGAAAATCCCTATAAAGTCAACTCACATGTATTTCACAGGCGGGACCCCACCGTTCAAGAATGGGTTGATGTGCTCAAGGAGCGATACGCTGGCATGAAGATGATTGTTGGTCGTGATAAACTTGATGAAGTGCAAGGCGTCCGGCAGAAACTGCTTGCGTTTGAAGCATTCCTCGAAAAATATACAGAATTCCAGGGTCGCGTCGTGCTGATCCAGGTTGCCCTATCCACGACCGAAGAAAATGAACACCAGGTTGCCGTCTTTGATGTGGTGTCTCGTATTAACTCGCGATTCTCTACCTTGACCTACCAGGTATGGTTCCAATTCGGGATGCTTGCAGCACAATTGAGACTGACAGCCAGGTTTGTAGCCGATTGTGTTCCTTCACACGCAAGACCTCACATTCTCTCAATACCTTGCTCTTCTTACCGTTGCGGATGCTTTCTTTGTTGCCTCGTTACGTGAAGGCATGGCACTACGCACACATGAGTTCGTAGAGTGCCAAGAGGGAAAGAAGCGGCCATCTCCACTAATTCTCAGCGAGTTCACTGGTTCTTATTCTTACACCGGGTTCCGCAGCTGTGTTGGAGTGAACCCTTGGGACTCGCGTCGGACAGCAGACGGCATATACTCAGCCTTGACCATTGGAGACGACGAAGCCGCAACAAAGTGGAAGGTGTGTTCCTCTTGGTTACACACAGTTGTAACATTGCATTTACTCGAGTACGTGATAGGAACTACACAAGCATGTTACCACCCAAACGGCGCAGGCGTTCGTGACGTCATTTGTCACTCGTTGCATACGCACACATATGGAATACCAGCGACGGAATCAATCCGAAGTACCCCAGATCGAGCCTAGCAAGATCTTTACTAAGGATGATTCGGACGAAAAGCGTCTGATACTCATTGACTGGGAGGGTACATTGTGGAGCGAAGATCCAAGGGTGCGAACTATGTTTATGCTCGCTGCTTGCATACTCATAGCTCGTACAGATTACCTGGCACAGCGGATTCAGCCCGCCGCCAGCCAAGCTCGAGATTGTGAAAAAGCTGTTGGCCAATAAGCGCAATGAGGTTTGGATCCTCAGCGGAATGGGTGTCCAAGGCGGGCTGGAGAAGATTGCTGCCGAACTTCCTGATGTAGGGCTAATGTAAGCGCGCCCTTCATCTCAGTCCTGGATGCAGCTGATTTTGCGCTTAGAGCCGAGAATGGGTGTATGATCAAGCCGATTGGACAAAGCGAGTGGGTTAATTTGGTCCCTGATTTTAATTTAGACTGGAAAGTCCCTGCGCTTGAGATCTTGACATATGCAAGTGCAGTTGCTCGATATCAAACTAAAAAAAAACTGATTCATATTCCTCAGTACACCGATCGCACTCCTGGTACATTTACCGAGAACCGAGGGGCATCTCTTTGTTGGCGCTTTGGAAACGAGCAACGTGACGAAGCGGCTCAGAAGTGGGTGCGCCGTAGCGCAGCAGAGGCGCAGAACCACATTTGGGACAGGTGAGTAAACCAAACTCTCTAAATAGCTATAATCTAATAGTTATCGCATACAATCAGCCTTGGCGAGAAATATGGCTTGCGTATCATTCCAGGACAGTCATCCTTCCTCATCCTTCCCAAGAACGTGTCGCGAAGCACAGCAGTTGGCACCATTTTGTCATCTCACGATACATCAGGTCCCATCCTCGTGAGGTCGAATTCTGACGACGCCTCGTCGCTTCTCTCGCCTGTCACTGCACCCATCTCGTTCCCTATAGGTCAAGATGCGACTCAGAAGCAGAGACCCATCCTATATATCGGGACTGACGAACACCTTATTCGACGGCTGAACGAGCTTCCGTGGGCGGAAACGTGCGCTGCGGGTGGACGAGCTACATTCGCACAGTGGCGAGTTGATGCTGCCCAAATTGGAGAGTTGCTGGGTGCTTTTAGCCAATAATTTTGGTATCGGCGGTTAGGCATAGGATCTCATAGATGTCATTTACTCAGGATTTCTAGTCCATGAACAACGAAAGGTTAACATAAATGAAAATTCATGCAAGTCTACTATCTAGCGATGGAGAATCCTAGTAACACCTTGACTCGTACCCTTGTCGGGCTGGTGACCCGATCAGACACGATGTATACATATAATTGTCTTCCCGCGTCACTTGCGTACACACCACAACGACTCGCATCGGCTCCTGAGGATGGCCGCTGGCCTCAAAGAAACTACATCGCAGCGCTAGCGTCCTATCCGACGGGGTAACGAGCAAGCATCAAATCATATTAGGCTTAGTGACGCCTATAAAACATGCGTACACAGGGACACAGCATGGTTGCAATGGCGCTTGAGAAGCAGAACAGAACAAGCAACTTGAGAGACAGAGACATTAGACTTAGAGCTCGTTGGTGGCCCGATTTAGAACTTCCTCAGCTCATCGCCGACGAGTCCAGTGATAGCCTTCTCTCCTGTCTTGATCCAGTCGGGCGAGACCTTGAACACTTCCGCCGCTTTCTTGCAGATCTCCGTCCCCTGCATAAGCAATACGGACGACACGAATCGGTGCTTCAGATGAGTGGTAAGATCGAGTTAGTATCGCACTACAACTAGGCGCACGCCTTCGATTGCTTACCTGGAACGGGTTGCGCGAGGTGTCATGGTACACGATGAAACGAGCCTCGCCTTGAGCGTTCTTCTGACCATACCGCACCTTGTCGTCGACCTTGAGCTCGTAGAACTGACCGGCTGTACCCATATCGCTCGATGTCAGCGCATATATCCAGAAGCCCGAAGCATGGGACCTCACCTTTGGTGGTGACCTTGCTGATGTGCTGACCAGGCGAAGAAGCGCCAGGGTTGGTGTACCACTCGGATGCGATGAAGAACAGAACCTTGGCACCCGCTACACCGAGCCAGACAGGACCCAGTCATTTAGGAGAGCGGCAGTGGGAGCAAACGAGACTCACGGTTGCCCTTGACGTCGACGAGGGCGGTGTGGTAGCTAGCGGACTTGTCGCTCCAGTTCTGCTGCCATACGACCGTGGTCTGGGTCAAGGATTCGGTAGCAGCAGGGACGAGGAGAACGTCGCCGGACTTGACAGTGTAGGTAGACATATTGTGTAAAGCTGAGAGAAGAGGAGAGCTGAAGCTATGGAAGTGAATGAGTTGCAGTGAATGCGGATGGTGAATGGTGGTTGTGGAGAGCTGTTTATATAGTGCAGCGCAGCTCGGCTCCCGTCGCAAGTCCAGACCGGAGGATGGTTGTTGCGGAGCGTTCGCGCCGTCTCGATAGGTGTACCAAGCAGGTGCACATGCGATGGCCGGAGCGGCTTTTGGGGTGGAGTGAGGAATACAGCACCAGTAACCGACCGGATAGAGATGAGCGGGATGGTAGACATGCTCCCGACCACTATGTTAGATACACATCTGAAGCGTTCTCGTCCAGGAACGTGCAAGTCCAAATCGGCGAGACCATATCCCCAGCTGGGTCTGTGGCATGGCTCGAGACTTCAGGTGACCAAGGTCCGCTGTGGCTGGCGACCGGTTATTACAAGTCGACAAACGCACAGTCCGGACTTTCAACTGCAACTCGGATCAAATATATGCTACCCTCTTTTTATGGGGCTACTCATTCTGTTCACGATTACGGCACACGAATAATGAGAGTGTTGCTGATTCAAAGGCGCTCAGCGCTTGCTGTTCGTGTGTAAGCAAACTACACTCGCGGACGTGTAATAACCGGTCACCAGCCACAGCGGACCTTGGTCACCTGAAGTCTCGAGCCATGCCACAGACCCAGCTGGGGATATGGTCTCGCCGATTTGGACTTGCACGTTCCTGGACGAGAACGCTTCAGATGTGTATCTAACATAGTGGTCGGGAGCATGTCTACCATCCCGCTCATCTCCATCCGGTCGGTTACTGGTGCTGTATTCCTCACTCCACCCCCCCAAAAGCCGCTCCGGCCATCGCATGTGCACCTGCTTGGTACACCTATCGAGACGGCGCGAACGCTCCGCAACAACCATCCTCCGGTCTGGACTTGCGACGGGAGCCGAGCTGCGCTGCACTATATAAACAGCTCTCCACAACCACCATTCACCATCCGCATTCACTGCAACTCATTCACTTCCATAGCTTCAGCTCTCCTCTTCTCTCAGCTTTACACAATATGTCTACCTACACTGTCAAGTCCGGCGACGTTCTCCTCGTCCCTGCTGCTACCGAATCCTTGACCCAGACCACGGTCGTATGGCAGCAGAACTGGAGCGACAAGTCCGCTAGCTACCACACCGCCCTCGTCGACGTCAAGGGCAACCGTGAGTCTCGTTTGCTCCCACTGCCGCTCTCCTAAATGACTGGGTCCTGTCTGGCTCGGTGTAGCGGGTGCCAAGGTTCTGTTCTTCATCGCATCCGAGTGGTACACCAACCCTGGCGCTTCTTCGCCTGGTCAGCACATCAGCAAGGTCACCACCAAAGGTGAGGTCCCATGCTTCGGGCTTCTGGATATATGCGCTGACATCGAGCGATATGGGTACAGCCGGTCAGTTCTACGAGCTCAAGGTCGACGACAAGGTGCGGTATGGTCAGAAGAACGCTCAAGGCGAGGCTCGTTTCATCGTGTACCATGACACCTCGCGCAACCCGTTCCAGGTAAGCAATCGAAGGCGTGCGCCTAGTTGTAGTGCGATACTAACTCGATCTTACCACTCATCTGAAGCACCGATTCGTGTCGTCCGTATTGCTTATGCAGGGGACGGAGATCTGCAAGAAAGCGGCGGAAGTGTTCAAGGTCTCGCCCGACTGGATCAAGACAGGAGAGAAGGCTATCACTGGACTCGTCGGCGATGAGCTGAGGAAGTTCTAAATCGGGCCACCAACGAGCTCTAAGTCCAATGTCTCTGTCTCTCAAGTTGTTTGTTCTGTTCTGCTTCTCTAAATTCTAGCTTCGATTGATGCTCTTGTCGCAGCTATATCATGGTTTCATATGGATGTGTGCCTGTATGCGTCACTGGATTCAATCAAATTCGTTGTCCCAGGATGCTTGCAGTTTAAGATTTATTGACTTGGCGGCGCGCTTGATGGTGTCAAAGATGCGGAATTATAGAGATACTTTAGATTAGACACCAGTACTACTCTGTAAAAGACTCAAGAATTCTGGCGTCGAAGGTTTAGTTCCAGTAATCCTTGGTGGATAGCAAGCATCCAGCGCTTACGAGACACCCAGTACAATCCTTGACGCCGCTGATAAGAGTCGGCGATAATCAATAATCACCGAAGACTGATCGAGAATGACGCGAGCGATTATCTTTCTGGGCGCATCACCAAGTCGAACACGGTCTTGCAATCCAACTGTCCTTTGGGTAGGATTGAAAGGATCGCTGGTATGTAGTATATTGGGCCATACCCTCCGACCTCCAGTTTATGAAACCTGGCTTGCTAGATTGACTATGGCCCTCTCACAGCGTCTTGCTGTGGGAGTGAAGGCGGGGTTGAGACAGGGCATACAGATCCGGGTAAGTAGGAATGAAACCTCTATTCGAAAGCTCATACATCTCCCCAATCTCAGCCGGTATGCTCGCCTGTACCCTCCAGATGGACCAACCGATTGTGCTCGTCGCTCCCGGGGTTCGACACGCGACCGTTGCCTTTGGGTAGTGTAATTCGGCCATACTTGAGGCAAAGTCAATGCTTCCGTGGCATGGCTTTCTCAAACCGACCTTCTGCTTCTACATCGCCAACATCCTCGACTCAGTCCCAAACAGCAAATTCCGAATCTCCAACGAAGCCTTCACAGGCTCCTGCTGCAGGCGAGACGGTCGTGCATATTTCTCAGGCTGAACAACGGCGTGTAGATTGGGAGATTGTCAAGAAGCTTGTCGTAAACGTATGGCCCAAGGGGGAATGGACTATTAAAACTCGCGTGGTCCTCGCGTTGTCGCTATTGTTGGCCGGGAAGGTACGCATATTCGCTTGACGGTTGAGCCTAGATATCAAGTGATCAGAATTAGGTACTCAATGTCCAAGTGCCGATATTTTTCAAACAAATCGTAGATTCCTTTAACATCGAAATGACTGCGGATTCTACGGTATGGGTCGTGGGTGGATCCGTAATTGCTGGATGTAAGTCACCATGTTAGCCTGTGACAGCTGCCCCGAATGCCTTGCCTTAGACGGACTTGCAAGAATATCGGCAACCGTTTTCTCTGAACTTCGGAACGCGATCTTTGCTAACGTGGCGCAGCGTGCGATTCGAAGAGTGGCACGAGAGACGTTTGATCACCTCCTGCATCTCGATCTCAAGTTCCATCTTACCCGACAGACTGGAGGGCTAACACGAGCTATTGACCGGGGGACCAAGTGAGCGTATCTAGCCTCGAATCAGAACTTTAGCTAAGCAATTTTAGAGGTGTAACATTTTTGCTCTCTTCGATCATCTTCCATATTGCTCCGACCGCACTCGAGATCAGCATGGTGTGCGGGATACTCGTTAGTCGAATAAATCAAGACAGCTAGCTGAGGGACTAACTAGAATGAATTTCAGACGTGGAAATTCGGATCGGATTTTGCTCTAGTGACTCTGCTCACAATGGCCGCATATACTTGGTTTACCGTACGAACGACTGCCTGGAGGTGCGCATTCTCTACGAACGCATGAGAATATCCTCAAATTTTCATAGAACTCGATTTCGTCGTGAGGCAAACCAGGCCGACAATCGGGCTGCTTCAACTGCCGTCGACTCGCTGATCAATTATGAGGCAGTCAAGGCACGTAACAGGTCCATTCTGGTTCTATTATTTCTTTGACGCATGGTCAGTAGCACTTCAACAACGAAAAACATGAAATCGCCCAGTATGACAAACACCTGGCATCCTACGAAAGCTCTGCACTCAAGATTGCAACGTCCTTGGCATACCTCAATTCGGGCCAAAATGTGATATTTTCAAGTGCGCTGACGATGATGATGTTCCTTGCTGCCCAGGGTGTCGTCAAAGGTGGGTCCTTTTTTCATCTACCAATATCAGAACTGAATCCTGTTTATAGGTACAATGACTGTCGGAGACTTGGTCATGATCAACCAGCTAGTTTTTCAGCTTTCCCTGCCACTGAACTTCCTTGGTACCGTGTACCGCGAGCTTCGTCAGAGCCTCTTAGACATGGAAGTATTATTCAACTTGACCAACAACAAGCGTGTCACCGTATGTCCCAAGATCCTTTCATCTTTCTCTTATAACCCTGGATGCTTCACAGGATATTCCGGGAGCCAAGCCATTGCAGCTGCGGGGCGGTTCTATACGCTTTGAAAACGTCAATTTTGCCTACCACCCCGACCGGCCCATCTTCCAAGACCTTACGTTCACCGTTCCGGCTGGTAAAAAGGTCGCCATAGTTGGCCCATCTGGGTGCGGCAAATCGACCGTTTTTAGGCTCCTCTACCGTTTCTACGACGCATCGTCTGGAAGGATTCTCATTGACGACCAAGACATCACCCAGGTTCAGATCCAAACTCTCCGATCAAATGTCGGAGTCGTACCTCAGGATACGCCGCTATTCCATGCCGATATATTGCACAATATACGATATGGGAGGTTGGATGCGACAGATGAGCAAGTCATGAATGCTGCTCGCAAGGCAAACGTGCACGACACTATCATGCGCCTTCCGGACAAGTATGCAACCAAGGTTGGGGAACGTGGCTTGATGATTTCCGGAGGAGAGAAACAGAGACTAGCGGTTGCCCGAGTTATGTTGAAGGACCCTCCCATTCTATTCTTTGACGAGGCAGTGAGTACGAGCATCTGTATAGGCGGTCGGTTCTTATACTGTTATAGACCTCAGCCCTAGACAGCCAGACAGAAGTCGACCTGATGCGTAATATCAACTCAACACTATTGGACAAACAGCGAACTAGCATTTTCATTGCTCACAGGTTGCGGACTGTTGTGGAAGCTGGTATGTCCACACTAGACTATCCGGATTTCGGCTAAGTGTGCTGGCTAGACTTGATTATTGTGCTCAAGGAAGGACGAGTCGTTGAGCAAGGCACTCACGAGTCGCTCATGCGCTTGAACGGGCTCTATCATGATATGTGGGAAGCACAAGCACAGGCCCCCGTCCTCTCCAAACAAGAGCTAGACGCCGCTACTGAGGAAAATGTGAATGCACCAAGACCCGTAGTGAATTGAGCGCATAGATGAGAATTTTGTTTTAAGTTTTGTCTGAAGTGTAGGATTAATTCAATAGATTTTACATGTTTTGTGTTTCGAAATCAACAGTCTAATGTGCCCTTAGATATGAGTTTATAGTCTTCAGAGACTAGCCTTGCCCCTGGACTCAAAGGGTAAAAGCAGAGCCACGATTCCAGCAAGGACAAATAGTGCTCCTGAGACGAAGATGGGTACCTCGGTCTAGTGGATGGTCAAATCTGCGCCAATAAAAACTAGGTGTAAACTCACGGTCAAATCAGCATACAGTGCAATAATTGGAGACATTACACCAAATATACGGTTTGCGGACGAGGCCAGGCCATTGCCAGTTCCACGAACCTTTGTGGGAAACAGCTCTGGCGTGACGGTGTACAAGGTCGCCCACATGACCTGCAAATGGTCATCAATAAACTTTAATATTTACTATCGAGGTTACTGACGTTGTTGGTAAAGCTATATCCACAATTCCAACCCAATAGAGCGTTGGATGTTCGAGCTGTGGTGCTCAACAAAAGAAATACGCCCGATAGAACTGGCCAGCCAGGCAGGTTAGCAAGGCTCCGGCAGCTGAGCAAGCAACATACTAGTGAATATGGAAAGGGTTCCCTTTCTCCCGATATGGGGTAACTCCACGGCCCAACCTCCAAATGGTGCAGCTGGGAGAGCGACCAGACCAATAATAACATTGTTTCGATAAGTTATGTAGACTGAACCATCACCATACGCAGCTCCTCTAGTAGACAGGTAGTATGGGATAAATGCATTGTAGAGGGGTACTGCCAACCCAATGATTGCTGTGTAAGTAGGGTTAGTACTGGCACAATAGCTCAGGTTCGCCTGCTCACCCCAAACCAAGATAATCAGCGAGGTTGAAAACGCGAGTTTGGGTGTAGCAAAAAGCATTCGGACCAAGCTTCCATCATACTCCTTCAAGGATCTTCGAAACGCACCAATGGCAGAGGTATCCATGGCTGGCGGGCGCAGCGGATCTTGAGCTTCCTCAGGTTTGACGCGCTCGGTGATGTCCTGGGGCACGCCAGCCTCTTCGAGCTGTTCCGCTGTCAAGCGACTCTCGCGTTCATTGTACTTTGCAACTGCGTGTACTACGCGAACAGCTTCGACGAATCTTCCACGACCCATGAGGTATTTGGGAGACTCGTAGAGTCTAAACACAAAGAAACGAAAGATCCACAGGACGAGCATGAGCCCGCCCATCAGGATGAGGTAGTATCTCCAACCCTAAAAATATATGGTTAGTAATCCGTAGAACATTTTGATATCGCCTTACCATATTATCGGAACGTCTGCATACGGTGGCAGTCGCTTCACAGGAAAAATTCGGTAGGATGGCCCAAGCGATCAGACTCGCGATCAATGCCCCAAATGCACTCCATATCGCGAGTACTGTAAGTAGATATTGGTGAGTGGCAGGGAGAAATTCAAGAAATATGGAGCTGTCGACAGGAAAGTTACCGCCAACCTGGCGTAAGGTATAAGTTTAGGACCAAACACCTGCAGAAATGACTCACTCCTACGCTCCAGAGAGCTGCGAAAACGGCCAGAGCGGCAAAGTTGGGGGATGCGGCCGCAACCATTGCAAACACCCCCACAATGGCTAGTGTGATGTTGAACGAAAGTCTGCCGACCAATTATGATATTGCAGTCAAGAACCAGTTTCGGTAACATACCTTCGACCCCAAACGTCGCTTCCAGCGCTCCAGCCCATTGCTCCGACCAGCAGCCCGATATTCGTAGCTAGCGATAAAAACGGCCCCTGAACCTGAAATTCCTGAACGACCGGGGCGAGTATAATCCCAGCAACAACAATCCACAAGATGTCAGCGAGCCAGCCAAACCCGGCTACAATAAAGAGGTGCCACTACAATAGTTCAGTCAGTGATAATCGAACTTGCTCTCGCCCACTCACTTGGTATTTTCCCATTCCAATTTGCTGGATAGCATCATTCAGTAGTGCCGCCCTCGCCTGATAGACTGGATCGACTGAGCCCTCTGGCAACACATCCTCAATGACTTTGGTAGACGTTTGAACGTTTACAATCGTCGAGGGGCGACTGTGATCTGACGTTGACATGGTCGCCGGTGGACGTGGAAGATGGTCGTTGGCCGTGCAAGATTCGCTCGGTAAACTATGTTGGGCTGAGCCGGAGTTCCGCGGGAAAATAAACACACAGACACAAGAACTAGTGCTTGTTCGGGTCCAGGTAGATAATCTATGTCAGAACATATTCATTCTCGGTCACCACGCGACTTGTACATCATATCTCGGGTCGAAGATTCGAGTTTGCCCATGGTGGGGCCGAGGACCGGGTCGCCGTGAGAATTCACCGAGTCACGTGAATGAGAATACATATCCAACCAAAGGGACAATCTTGAAAAGGGTCAACGAGTCATGGTTTACGAAGCCAGGGGGCACGATGGGGTTGACATTCACTGGGAGTAAGAACGACAAACAGGCAAACACCGCACGACATAGGCCCAAGGCTTATCTAGAGCCTGACTTCACACCAGATCACATAGTCATCGACAATTCGAAGTTTGAGGACCAATAAAAGCGTAGCATATACGTATCACTACAGGGACCGGAAAGACTTTACACCCTCAGCCAACATTTTCCCTTTATAATAGCTGCGTTCTCCTATGTGATTTAACCCCATCTCAGACCCTCATCGTGACCGCTCGGTCTCGGTTGTTAGTAATTTGAAATCGCTCATTACCTAGTTAAATCAACGCTGAGTTGAACGAAACTCTTGCAGACAACTACAATGGCTACCCTCCGTCTATCCCAGGCTGCTGCGTCTCGTATCTCGGCAAGGATCTTGTCTTCTAGGACACTTGGTTTCTCGATTAGAGCATTGGCGACAACGAATGATACACCGGTATGCATTGTATAGATTAACCCAAGTCACACACTCATCCACGTCATTAGCTCCGAAAGACTTTGCTGCATGATTTTCATGTCGCCAACCAAGCAAAAATGGTCCCGTTTGCAGGGTTCTCTATGCCTCTGCAATACGGGTCTGTAGGACAAGGTATGTGTCTGTCGATAGAACAAGCACGTAATTAACATTGTCCTAGTTACAAGCCATAACCACGTCCGCCAGAACGTAGGTCTGTTTGACGTTGGGCATATGGTTCAGTCCTTGTCAGTTTGCTCGTTTAGTTGTTGTAACCACCTAATGCCGTCATAGCATATCTGGCCCTTCGGCGACTGCGTTTCTCGAATACTTGACGCCGTCCTCACTCTCCTCACTCCCCGAGTTTGGCTCTACCCTCTCGGTTCTCCTCAACGAAAACGGTGGTATCATTGACGACACCATCATTTCCAAGCACACCAACGACGTTTACTATGTCGTCACGAACGCTGGGCGGCGCGATCGCGACTTGGCCTGGTTCAATGAGCAAATCGAAAGTTGGAACAAGCAGGACGGGAAAGGCAAAGGCAAAGAAGTACAAATTGAAGTCTTGGAAAACTGGGGGCTAGTCGCACTTCAAGGTGTGTATCCCAGTCTCGGATTCGGAGTCGACATGACATTATTATTTGATTAGGGCCCAAGGCAGCAGAAGTCTTGCAAAAATTGACCTCTTATGACGTTCCTTCGCTCTTGTTTGGCCGCTCAGCATACATGGACATTACCGGGGTCCGTTGCCACGTCGCTCGTGGGGGGTACACGGGAGAAGACGGTTTCGAGGTTCGTTCCGCCTCCACTCTCCAAACTTTGAGTTTACCTGGTGCAGATTTCGATTGCTCCGGAGCACACGGTCAAAATTACCGAGCTCCTCACAAAACCCCCAGTACAGCTTACTGGCCTAGGTGCACGCGATAGCTTGCGCCTAGAGGCAGGAATGTGTTTGTACGGAAACGACTTGGACGAGACAACCACTCCGGTCGAGGCCGGGCTTAGCTGGGTTATTGGTCTGTATCGCATACACGATCCTGAAAATCGACTGACCAGAACTTAGGCAAGGCTCGAAAGGAAAAGGGGGGCTTTATTGGCGCTGATACCGTGCTCAAGCAGCTTAAAGAAGGTGTTACTCGACGACGAGTTGGATTCGTCATTCCAGAGGCTCCTGCTCGAGGCAAGTCCAAATGTATGCTCTGGCATGCTTACTAACCATATAACAGAGGGCGCCAAGATATTTGCTGCCGACTCACCAGAGACCCAAATTGGCACGATTACGTCGGGCATTCCCTCACCCACGCTGGGCACCAATATCGCCATGGGGTACATTAAGAACGGCTACCACAAAAAAGGGACCAAAGTGTTGGTCGACGTGAGGAAAAAGTTGCGCGACGCCGAAGTAAAGGGAATGCCGTTTGTGCCGACCAAGTACTGGAAGGGCGTCGCTGCTGCATAAATAAACTTAGCTTATAGATTTCAACATGTGATTCTCGCGCTTCGTTTCAACACGATGAATTGGTGGCATACCGGCGCATATAGCAAGGTCTACTACACCTTGGAACCTAGCTCGCCACCATGGAGCCAGTATATCGCCTAGTCAGGCAAAATACCTGTACCCGGTCCCAGGGGAGTTTGGGTTGGAGCTGAGAACCTCGGGGTATGCAAAAAGATTGTACCTGACTGAGGGAAAAGAAGAAAAAAGAAAAAAGAAAATCAGAAAAATGGGGGATTAAATCTAGCCCTATTTCTCGACGTTTTGTGTCAGAATAGGCAGTTAAAACGGCGCTAAAAGGGATTGGACAAGCCCAGATTTGAACTGAGGACCTCTCGCAGCTTACTTAACTCAATGACTAAGCGCTTGCTAAGCGAGCGCGCTACCAACTGCGCTACATGCCCTGACATGTTTGGGCGCCGGGCGCCAATACGACGACGTTCAAGACAAGGAGTGCAACCATCCGAGGTAGTTGGAGATATTCAAAGCGGGTATGCTGTATTTGCTGCAATCCATCCACCATGTTTGTACGGCATATTTCTTAAATTACTTGATCAAACGAGTACTTTTCATGATACATTCAGTAAATGATCGAACTAAAGGACCTATTGTAACGCTTGTTATGAGCGGCCGGGCAATGGAATCAACCAATGCAAAGTGGATCGCAAGTATGCTGGTCTCCCAACCGACGCCAGTGTTCTAAAAGTCTGAGTTAATTTTCGAACCCTACGAGCAATGAACCACCGTGCTCGAAGCTTATTTCTGGCACTACCGCCAGGGCGGACAAGGAGCGGTGCGCTGAGGGCGGATATTCCTCCCATCAATGGAGACGTCATCGCTGCTAAATTGAAACCAGCGTACCTGCCTGAATACACGGCCGAGACTTATCCAGGACTGATTAGTACGGCCTATGCCACATCACATATAAGTACCTGATAATGGGGACTGGCAACCCGATAGTAAACGTAAGCGGGTAATGTCGGAGGAGGTTTTTTGTAAATTTCTATTGGACATCACAGCCACCATTAGGAAACTGGCAAAAGTTGGTGTAAGTAGAGTGCTCTGGTTGCGTAGTTGTAATGTTAGCCGTAGAACTTGGTCGGAACATAAGAAGAGGTCATATAGAGCCCACATGAATCAGTAGGACCGGTTTCCTACCCCACTGAAGGGCAGATCGGTGGGTTGCAAAGGTGCAAAAAACACTCCCCGAGGAGAAGATAGCAATCCGCCATGAAATGTCTATGAAGAAACCCTTTTCGGATACCTTGGTTAGAAACTCAGTCTTATCGCTCCATACGCGCGCTCATTTTCACCCTAATTGTGGACCTATGTTAGACTCTAACATAGTAGGGCTCCGAAAGAAACAGTAAGAAATCATGTGACAGACCTTCGAAGCTCATTTTTACACCCTGTATAGAGCTTGTGCTGTTAGAAAGTGCAAGTAAAGGGTCGTAGACGCCTTATATGTCACAAAGACAGACATCACATGATCTCTTACTGTTTCTTTCGGGGCCCTACGCTGTGCACCTCCTCACTGATAAGGGTCAAGCTAAGGCCATTGATCCCCGTGGTCAATAAGACACCGCACAATGCCCAAGGCGCTGAAGCTTGCAGCGCCACATGGTTCACAAACTAACACATACACCTCCGCACAAGGATTGTCGGTGGCAGTACAACAAATTTGAGTGCATGATCGTGATGCCCGCCTCGCGGTAGATGCTGCCCGCATACACCGCGGGGTGAATATGCCCATCCAGCCTTGGAGTCGTATAAAACATGTCCGCCCAAGTCGCTCATTCTCCATCTTCTCGTCTCATATTTACTTCTCTCTAGATTTTTACGACAATCACGATGATGTTCAGCTTTGCTTCCATCTTCTCCGCCGTGGTGCTCGCTCTCCCGCTTGTCACGGCCAGCCCGTTCCCCGCTCCTGCCATCCTTGAAGAGGGTGGTGAGCTCGGACCTCGTGGCAACTGGCACTATCCCAAGACCCACAGAGTGACCGTTGGTGCATGGGGAAATCTCGCGTACGATCCCGAGTACGTGAACGCCAACGTTGGAGACTACATCAAGTTTGAGTTGTACGTACCGAGTCGGCTCTGAACGCTTCGATTACTAACATAGAATCCAGCCACCCGAAGAACCACACTGTGACCGAGAGCTCGTTCAACAGCCCGTGCAGCAAGCTCACTGATGCGCACGGCAACCAGCTCGGATTCCGTACCGGGTTGTAAGTCGGTCGCCTGTCCCAATAATAACTATAGCTGACGTCGGACGTAGCATTCCAGTTCCGGCTGACCAAAAGTCGCACTTCCCGACCAGGACGTTCAAGGTCACCGACGTAAGTTGACCCGATCTTGATTTGTGTGTGATATCTGACAGCAGTTGGCGTTTACAGAAGAAGCCTCACTGGTTCTACTGTGGTCAAACCGGTCACTGCCCCGCTGGCATGGTCTTTGCGGTATGCCTTGGCCTTTATTTGCTATTGCTGTGCACTCATCCTCGTGTTATGTAGGTTAACCCTCCTCATGAGGGTAACACTTTCGCCAAGTTCAAGCAGATGGCCCAGGCTTCCGGTGGAAAATAAGAGGTCGTGGTAACGGACTCGGCGCACGATTGAGCTTTTTTCGACGCATATATGACTATCATTAGTTGGGAAACGGACTCTAGCTAGCAGCTTGACCAACTCTATTTTACCATTGTAACGATATTATATTATACGAATTATTACAACAAGAGATAAAATACCTTGCAGAACACCGGCAATGATTACATGCGAGACCAGGAATTCGGGGTAATATGCACGCGAAGCTACCGGACCTTCATCAACGAAGGGGATTAGGGAGCATATCGCCTAAAATGTATAGTTGATGCTCGACAAGAATGACATTGGTGATCACGATTACTCAAAAAATGTGGGGGACCGTTATTTTGCCTGCGTAACCTCATGCCAAGATGCGGAAAAGAAGCGCGTAAGCGTATCTCTGGCCCGGGGCCGAAGCTCGTGTGTATTATCACGACCATGAAATATCTGGAGGGGTCGGGTTTCAATGACAACCAAGCACTTACATGGTTAAAACCACAGTTGCAAGATATGACTCAAGTTGACACAAGTTGCTTTCGTCTACTAAAGCCCGGCTACGAACCTTGGTCCGCGAAAATCTGCTTGACATGAGGACTGGATAGGAAGCTTGGACCCGGGGTATGCTGACCTTCCGCTTTGCTCCTAGCCGACACAGTTTACTCATTCTTGCCCGCTTTGACGGGCAGCGTAGAAAATAGCCCCGGGACAGTTTTTTTTACCCATGTGCCTCAGGAGGCAATTCAACCTTTCAGAGCGCTCAAGTATTCATCCCATCAACAGCGACGTCACCGCTGCCAAATACAATGCCACCGGGCTTGCCCGAAACATGACCTAGATTCACCTCGGGTTGATTAGCACGGCAATGTACGCCGTATCCCACACTAAACATCAACTCGAAGGCAAACGATATCCGTAGCCAATGGGAGGCAGCGAAACGCCCGAGGCGCCGAGGCAAACAGCGCCTCTGTCATGATCTGCCCTCCAATCAGGGAATTATCGGTGGCGGTACGAGGCCACTTGAGTGTATGATGCACGGCTTCACGGTACACAGTGCCCGCATACACCGCGAGGTCGTTGAACTCGTACCACACGCCATCCAGCCTTGGGGTCGTATAAAACATGCCCGCCCAAGTCACTCATTCTCCATCTTCTCGTCTCACATTTACTTCTCTCTAGATTTTTACGACAATCACGATGATGTTCAGCTTTGCTTCCATCTTCTCCGCCGTTGTGCTCGTTCTCCCGCTTGTCACGGCCAGCCCGTTCCCCGCTCCTGCCATCCTTGAAGAGGGTGGTGAGCTTGGGCCTCGTGGCAACTGGCACTATCCCAAGACCCACAGAGTGACCGTTGGTGCATGGGGAAATCTCGCGTACGATCCCGAGTACGTGAACGCCAACGTTGGAGACTATATCAAGTTTGAGTTGTACGTACCGAGTCGGCTCTGAACGCTTCGATTACTAACATAGAATCCAGCCACCCGAAGAACCACACTGTGACCGAGAGCTCGTTCAACAGCCCGTGCAGCAAGCTCACTGATGCGCACGGCAACCAGCTCGGATTCCGTACCGGGTTGTAAGTCGCTCGCCTGTCTCTACAATAATTATAACTGACAGCTCGGACGCAGCATCCCAGTTCCGGCTGACCAAAAGTCGCACTTCCCGACCAGGACGTTCAAGGTCACTGACGTAAGTTGACCCGACCTTGAGTTGTGTGTGAGATATCTGACAGCAGTTGGCGTTTACAGAAGAAGCCTCACTGGTTCTACTGTGGTCAGACTGGCCACTGTCCCGCCGGCATGGTCTTTGCGGTACGTCTCACCTCTCATCCATCATAAACACGTACTCATCCAACAATAGGTCAACCCTCCCCACGAGGGCAACACCTTTGCCAAGTTCAAGGACATGGCCAAGTCTTCCGGAAAGTAAACTCACAACTTGATTGGACATTTTCGCATACATTCTCTTCTCGGTTGGAACGGACTCTAGCAGCGATTGACCAACTGTATTCACGATCTTAATGATATTCTACCATTGACTAGTTACATGGTGGCCCGGTGGGGTGTGCACAAGGTTTATGGGCTCTAAAAGACATACGCACCGAGACGTTGGATGTTTGGGCTTTACGAGGACAGCGAAGCAAAGTATGACGACAACTGCGGCTACTCACCGTAAACACACGGGAGATTCAAGGGTAGTGCTAGCTGGTCGTAGCTTCTAGTCGTATCTCCATCGAGGCTCTGAATGGAACATGGTGTGAACGTTGGGCCAAAAGTGAGCGTGGGTACCGTTGTTGAGCGGTCTGTGGCCTGGGCAGTAGCGGGTCTGTTCGGGTAGAGGAGGTGCTAGTTCAGAGAATGGTTAGAGTCGTCTTGGCATCCTCCATTTGCGGAGCCTGGTTGGACGCAATGCGCGAGTAATAAAGGATGTGATGGCGAGGTTGGTGCAACTCGCCTCTGCTCGGCGTCAACATTGCAAGTTCAACACTGAAGCGATAGAATTGCAGATCCAGCGATACGTAACCATTGACGCCATACCACCAACTCACCTCGATGCAGGGGTGACCCCACACTCGCTATCTAGTCTACTCCGTCACCAGCCCAGCCCGAAACCACCCGTAAAGTCTGTTCGCCAAAATCACATTTCACCGCCGGCAAGTTGTTCTCTTTTTGTGGTTCTGGCACGAGCAGTTCCTTGTCGTCCCGAGCGGGTCCGGGGAATTAGGAAGAGGCCGCGGGGTAGGTGCCGATTGGAGTAGAGTAGGTACAGGGTACTAGTGTATCTAACAACAGGCTTACAGAATGAAAGCAAGGCGGTCCGGTGACCCACATGATAGGGGGGAAAGGTGCGGGGGTGCCGCTGGACGCGTAGTCGGATGAATCATCCAGCCGACCCGGTATCGTCCGCGCAATGGGGGCGTCGGCGTTGGCGAACATTTTTGGGCGAAATGCGAGGCGGGCGTTGTTGGCTGGGTCAGATGAAAAGGTCCCACGTTCGTGGCTCTGAAAGGCCAGACCGACGAGTCAGGTGACGTGATGGGTGGCGGGCGGGGACGGAACGCGGACGAGACCGGCAAGCGTCGAGGACGTCGGGGCAGCGTGCGGGGCCCCACACGCGACAGAGCAGGCGTCGGTGGGCGCAGATCGACTCACGTGGAGACAAGAGCGGATATTATTGATAAAAGCGGGTGACCCGACTCTGCCCGAGAGCTCTCTCCCGACTACCATGGCTCGCCGCGAGCACCCGCAGCTGCCTCCGATCCACCTCTTGGCGCCGCTGCCTGCCCCGGTTGCGCGTCCTGCTGCGTTTGCTGTTTCCCACCGCACCCACGACGGACTGCAGGCCTTCGACTACGGCGATTTGCACGAGACGGCCAGCGGAGGTGGATACAGCTACTATTCAAGCTCACAGACCCCTGCCCCGGTCGATCCCATGTTCCGGTGAGCACACTGGTTTTTCTATTGGCAGCTAGTTGACAGCAGCAGTCCCCGCCCGTCGTTTCCCATTACGATCCCCCAACACCATGCCCCACCGCGCCCGCTCCCCCCGCCGAGCCGCAAGTTTGTGCATCCCCCCGCGACGTATATTGCCCCTGCGCATCCGCACTCGCACCACCTGCACTCGATCCCCCCACGCGATAAATCCACCCGCACGCTTATCCTCGACCATCTGCTATGGATGCATGCCCGGGCCCGCTTTGGAGCAGCTCGCGGGGAGCTCGGAGTCGGGACCAAGCCGCACCTCGACTCAAAAGACGCCTGCCTCGAGACGCTCGAGGACCACGGGGTGATGGGGCTCGGGCTGTTTGAAGAGAGCCTGGACAGACTGTCGTATCCCACCGATGCAGCGGATATCGACCCTCCGGACGGACTGGCGCTGGGACCACCTGACCTGGCCCTCGCAGCCGCTTATCGCGCCAAGGCCACCGGGCTCGAAAAGGTATTGACGGCCATGCTCGACCAAACACCCGCGCCCGAACCACCAGCGGAAGACGAGGACATGGACAGCTCGATGAGCAGCAGTCCCGGCAGCACAGGTATGTCGCACCCACCACTCTGAACCCGGCTTATTCCGCCCAGTTTCCCCGCCTTCCCACAAACTCCCCAACTCGGTCCGGCTCCGGCTCGCGCTTTCGCTCCTCGTCAACGAGCTGTTTTCGCCTGAAGCCGAGGCGCCGACCACCGCTGGATCCAGCGTCCCCCCGGCGCTGCTCTCGCTCGCCCAACTCGCCCCGCCCACCGAGTCGCTCGTCTCGCCTCCGTCGCCGGTCACTCTCCCCTCGTTCGGCAATTCACCTCGGGCGCACCTGCCGTCCCCCAGAGCATCTTCAACAGCATCCCCCGCGGCCAAGGCATCGAAGGTCCATGGACGTTCCGCAGCGGACCGGTCACACCTAGCCAAGGCCTCTACAAGGACGGTGTGCTCGAAGACGTCTATGCCCAACAAACCCCCCGCTGCGCACGGCACTTGTCCAAGACGTGTCAAGCACCCGCCTGTGCGTTCGTCCCCGCCCCGAGCACGAGCGCGAATAGCCGGCCGGCCATGATCCTCGGCGTCCAGCCCGGCCGAACGAGTACCATCGGCGCCGGACTCGGGCGATCGGGTGGGCCCCCGCTCCGACTGCCCCGCGCGTCGAATACGCTCGGTGCACGTCGGATGAGCTCGTCCATGAGTCTCAGCCCACCGACTCCGGCACTCGGACTCGGCGGAACCGGGCCGGGCCTTGACTCGGTCGCCGGTGGGCGTTTGACCGCCCTCGTCTCGCGGTTCTTGCGCCTCTCGGCCCTGGTCGCCATCGAACTCGGCCGCGAAGCACGCGGAGAAGAAGACGGATTCGGGACGCGGAACATCACACCCCCGCTCGTCAAGATTCCCAATACGAACCCGTACCTGCCCACCTCGAGTGGCTCGAGCACCGACGGATCCGACGACGAGCGTCCGAGCAAGACCCGCATGGTGGGTGGACGTGCGATTGCCGGCCGGTTACGCGCGCGCGGACGGGACCTCGGACTCGACGCCCACGCCCGCCCGACACGCGTATGGTACGCCCTCTTGTGCGGCCTCGTCACGCGTGCATGTCTTGAAGGATACCTCGCCCGCGGGTGGAAAGGTACTCTTGGGGCTGAAATCCTGTTCCGAGTCGGGGTGAAGCCTTCTCCAGACTCGACTGGCTCGCGTACATGGTCTGCGCAAGAAGAACGCGACCTCGGGGCGTACGAAGCGCGCGAGCGGGCGTTGGCAGGTGTGTACGATCCCGACGAGATGCCATCGCTCGACGAGGCGGGGAGGATATTGTTTGCGCGCGAGGCGGGAGAGGAAGAACTCGAGTGGGAGCGGGAAGTCAGGAATCGGCTGGTCGAGGTGCGTTTCGGTCCTAGCCAATGGACAATCGCTGACGATTCTTTGTTTTGTTTCGATTGCAACTTTAATTTTGTTCCCTTGGTCGTCGCTCATCATTTTCCCACTGTGTGGCGGTCTCGGTCTGTGTTTCCCTGGATGGGTGCTTCCACCGTACTCGTTCGGCTTGCGTGCATCGGTGTGAATCCCTCAATCGGCGTCATATCCTCGATGCGCGATATGATTCCGCTCCGAACCTATACTCGAATCTCCCCTAACGCGAACCATACGTGGTTAACCCAACGCTCGGTTAACCTACAACTATACTTGGTTAACCTACCGCACCCACCGATTAACCTATCGCACGAACTCGGCTAACTGACTGCACCACCATACTCGGCTAACCCACCGCGGCCCCCCTCCGGCGGTAAATTTACATATCCGTACCTAATCCGACGTCGAATAACCTTGACGTGGTTCCTGTCGGGCTGTGCATGCGACCGTTTGGCCGTCCAATCATCGCTGATCGACGCGCTCGCAATCGTCGCCTCGGCAATCATGAATATTCGATTATTCCGATCGACCCACTCATATCGCCCCACTCGCGTCTTCGGACATGACGACTTGCCGACGTGACTGTATCGTCCCACCTGAAACGGATCTGCACGTCTATAGTTCACGACCGTGTCTCACGACGCACCTTCCCTTGGAGCGCACCTCGAAACGCTCGCGATCAAGTACCCGGCCGAACCCGTCGAACGCGCCGCACTCCGGTTCTGCGAATCCGTCGCCAGATGGCGGGGCAAGCCCGAACTCGAGACGGTACGTGCTCGCACCTACCCACCAACACCGACTGACCATGAGCAGTACAAGAAACCCGCGGGCTCGCCTGGTCCGTCGATTCCGATTGACCAGCTGATTAACATCCCCATGACGGCGACGCCCAAGCCCCCGATCGAGCGATATTTTCACCTCCCAGTCGTGGGAACGCCCACTCCTCCCCCGCTTCGCGCCCTTCAGACGCGACGCCGACCAACTCGAAGCGACCCCGTGCGCACGACGAGGCGAGCGAGCGAGAGGCCAAAAAGGCCAATCCGGGTCAAGGGTATGTCGAAGTCGAAGAGTGGGTTGGGCCGTATGGGTTGTGACGTAGCGGTCGGGGTTTGGATTCGTTTTGGTTTTTTGGATATATTAGATCTTTATGTTGTTTTTGGTTATACCTTTTTGCTGTTTATGTGTATTCTTGATGAACCCCCCAATGCATTCAAATTATATATAGTACAGAGTAGTACAGACCGGTACAGATTACAAGATACCAAATAAGGAGCATATCAGACGTGTATCACAAACGTAGTGTCCATATTAATCTCATCACTAGCTGGCATGGTGTCGCTCGCTAGTCACATGTGCACGCACGGGAACCTGCAGCTCGCGTGCACGTTCCACATCTTCCTCGACCCTTGCATTCTTTTTGGCGTCGTCGTCAACGTCGCTCAGCTCAGCCTCGCTGTCTTCCATGATTTCGAACCGGAGCGTATGGCCCGACTTGGTATGATCGACCGGACTCGGCGCGTCCGACCCTGCAGAAGGCATTCCGTTCGAGGACCGAACAATCTCCTGCATCACCAAGACACCGCGCGACGGCAAGTCGCCACTCGATGTACCAGAGCCTGTGCCCCGCCCCGTAGGCCCGATGCTGCCAAACGTGCTGATCCCGTTGGAACCCTTTTCTTGCATTCGTTCAGCACGGGCTTGTCTGCGCGCACCAAACCCGAGTACGTTGGGACGGGTCGAAACAAACATGATCACGTTGACCACGCCCGAGAGGCCAAAGACCGACACGACGATGGCTGTCGCAAGGAACGGCGTCTCGGAAGCAGTGCGGATCTCTTCGGGGGGTGCCGATGGATCAAACGTTGTCCAGCGTGCAATGGACAGGGGAAGAATAAGGGCAGTGTATGCGGCCGGATAACTAGATTCAGACAGATAAGCACCGGTTGGCATGCGTTATCAGAAGACTTACTAGAGCATCTTGAGCGCGTCTCGGGTCTCTTGCTTGATAACCAGACGCCCACTGCTCGTGGCCATTGCCTGTAGGCGCACGCCACCAGGTCCAGTCACATAGGACATGTCCTGCTCGCCCTTTCGTTTAAAGTGGAACCGGATGTGGGTCCATTTCCTCGGGTCGACCGAGATGAATCCACGAAGACGAAGGAACAGGATTGTGTAGAGGACGATGGAGAGGAGGGCCGTGAACCTAATTCCACAGGCTGAGGACGACAGGTTCGAAATGAAGAGTAAGACTTACCATAGCCAAAAGTATTCAAATAGAATACGTTCAACCATGTACCCTTGTCCGATCCAGCAGTAGAACCTGCAACCGATCAGCGCTAGGAACAGGCGAGCGTAATCGTGCTTACGGGGTTGGTGCGTAAAAGTCCTCGAGAGCGACACCCGATCCATGGCGGCTCTTTTTCTGATTGATAGCAAATCCTAAAACACCGAGGTCAGATGGCATGGTGGTGCTTGAAATCCTGACCCACCAACTGATACACAGAGTCCAAGATACAACCAGATCGAAGCGATGACAGAACCCCAGATGCGAGCACCTACAGCGCCGGTCGGAGGGTGCCAACTAAAGAAGATGACCACAAACGTGTGGACCGAAATGGCCAGGGTACTACAAACATATGGCTCAATGGAACAAGTAAAACGCCTAGATAGAATGTACCTCATAGCCACCCCGGTTTCCCCGAGTGTTTGGATGACGCCTTGTGCTCTGCATAGCGCACCACAGTAACATTGAGAACCTCGAATCCACTCGATATTGACAATGGCGCCCCAGCCTAGAACCAAGATCAGCTGTGATGGCACGAGATCAATTATTTCGGCCGACCTTGCAGAAAATCAGCAAACAACAGGCTGAGCATGTAAAAGTCGACATGGGTCTTGAAAAAGTTGCTCGAGCGTTTGGTTGGCCCAGCGAGCTCCAGTCGTCGCAGCTGGATGTGGTTGCGAATGACGTAGCCGAGGAGAATAATAACCGCCAATGCGGAGGCTACACCCGTTGCCGTGATGACCTATAAGGAATGAGACTATAAACAAATTGGTGTGCACAAGGCCACTTACCGAAAGCCCGACACGATGCCGTAGTTCCAAATGACTGTGGCATATCTTGTTCCGAATGGCAGCCCCTTGCTCATCGGTGAGAGACGACATGACGATGGAGCCAAGGCCACAAGGCAAGTTAAAAGTTGGGGGTGGAGGCTGGAGCTGGGGAGAATTTGTCCACTGAGCACCGCCCAGAAGTAGCATTTCGCTACACGGCGTGAAATTCAAGCGACCACTCCGCCCAGGCAACACTTGATAGCATTGGATTAGCCGATTGCCATTTCAAGTCTGGCTTATCTGGGTCCACACGTTCGAAGGCACAAACGGAATCCGGGTGGACAGCTGACATCACCCAGTCTGGTACAGCAGATCGTGCCTTGGTGGCTGTCAGTAACTCGTGGTCCCGCGAGATACGAACGGGATTGGTCGCCATCCGGCGCAAACGGTCACCAGCCTGATCTGGCCCGATGGATGCTAACTAGATGCAGTAGTGGGCCGAACGCTCGTGATTGTCAGAGCCAATACGTTAGATTGTACCGTGTTCGGGTAATTGAGACACAAAACCCCGGCCAGAGACGTGGTTGTTGTTGGCTTGGTAGTGTGTAAAAATACGACAGCCAGACTGGGCCACAAGCAACGCTGAGATTATCCAAATCACGAAGAGGCTAGTGGTCCAGAAAGCTTCCAGACCGATAGTTCCAGTAGGACCTCGCGGATAGACTTTTTTCCCCGACCGGACATAAGCTAATTCGGCCAGTTTGCTGAAACCTGGACAATGCCGGGTGGAGATCAGCAAACTTTGTTCCTGAACTCGTGTGCAAGTCGTTTGCATATGAAATCTGGAGTCGTTCATTTAGCACAAAGCAACTGGCACGTAACAGTAGCGAATATAGCTCGAATGGGTTCCAGAACAGTCGTCGTAGGTATCTAAGAACAACTGGTGATTGGTTTCGGAGAAGGATGCTCAAATTATAAATCAAATAAATCAGATCAGGCCAAGCTCGATCGCGCCTTACCGATATGGGTCGCACGAGTGAGGTTTGAGGTCATCAATACAAAGGAAAGTACAGCGACATGGCACTTCGTAGGAATATTGAGTTGATTGTGCCAAGAGCCGGGAGTGTAACGGAAGTAAAGAGGATAGACTGTTACATTGTTTATACCCAACAAAAAAATCACGTGGGAGGTGTTATCCAGTACTAGCAAGAAGGCGAACCGAACATGATAACAAGAATCATAAGAAGTACATATAATATATACACTTGAACGAACTGAAACAAGGTCAGCTATGTAACGAAGCCAAGTGGAAGCGTGCAACCAGTGGCGTCAATTAAGAACTCGAGACCTCAACCATGGTGTTAGCGGTGTTGTCACGGTAGGCCTTGAGCAGAGGCACAAGGCTTGTGCCCCCGGTCCCACGAACCGGTACACTCTCTACCTCTGCGTCCTTGACAAGGACCTTGCTACGAGCGGGATGAATCACATAAAGGGTAACAATTTTGATGTGAGTGTCGCGGAATCGCTTGATCGCCCACACGCAATCATTGTATGCACGTCGAACTCGGGAATCCAGGCACTCGTTGACGTATGGGCGGATGTTTGAATGAGCTAGGTGGAGGAGGAACTTTTGATGGTTTCCAGGAATGTACTTGCGCATACGGACGATAAATGATGTGTCCAACTCGGGCTGTGGTCCTAGCTTGGGAACTTGGCCATTCGACAAGGCCTGGGAAACAGCGTGGAGCTGTGGCGAGCGGGGAGGCGTAGGGAGATCTGGATGAGAAATCGAGGCACAAGTAGTAGGCTTCGGCGAGAGCGCGATGACGAGGTCGGCCGCCTCGACCGGGGGTGTTGGGTATGGTGCTTCCTCGAGCAAGAAAGCACGCAACTCTTCCGACATCTCAGCGGTAGACGATGGTAGAGAGTTCCCAGATATGGGGCAAGTAGACGTGGAGTCCTGAGTTATGGGTGAAGAGGCTGGACACACACCGTGAGGCGGCGCGGGTGTATGGGGGTCATAGGAGGGATGCACACGCATGCCGGTGCAAGTGGAAGAGTACCGATCATCCTTTTGAGGGTGACCAATTCCAAGAAAGACTAAAGCTACGGATCAGTGATCTGAAACGAGATTGAGACTGAGGAGCTCTACCATCAAACGCGTGCATGAGAGCGGCTTGGCCAGCGGATGGGCCCGAGCACTGAAACTCTACCCCTTCACCGTCAACCCCCTCATAAAGCCATTTGGGCGATCCATGGCCTTGGTCTGTACCGCGAATCCACTGGCGAGGTGGATTGGTTCAGCATACGCCTCCAAGATATGAACGTTCGAGACCGCTACTTACCGGACGGAATACCCAGTAGAAAAACTGGTAACCACACGCATCCCGAACAGCCCAAAGAATCTTGTTCAGGTCGTCAATCACAAGAGCCAATCGTGCGAGCGCAGCCTGGAGACGGGAGTCGTTAACTGGTCCTTCTTGATTAGCCATGGAAATAACATCTCCCATGAGTTGAATCGCCTCAAAACCACGAACTTCGATTCGGGCAGAAGTCAGGAAGAAATGCTCCTCCTGGTAGTCTTTTGTGAACAAGTCGCGAATGCGGATGTTATCAACGGTAAGAGGCTTGCTAGGGTCGTCAAGGTAAAAGTTCCATAACACGCAGTCGGCATACGTGAGCTAAAAGACAACTTATGAGCCGCATGTATGCGTCAACCAATGGCGGCTTACGATGGGAGCAATGTCAAGGTGTCGCGATATATCCACGAACGGGATAGCGAGACTGCGTGGAACACGGATCGGCGTCGAGTCTGTTTCGGCGCGAGGAGGAAGTGACTGAACATAGAACTGGACGAGGAACGCCAGCACATGGTGAGCACGTTGAGACGCTCTCAAGTTGCTCGTGATCGAGTCGATGGAAATTGTGGGCATCTAATCGGGAGTTAGCGTTGAAACCCTCAAGTACAACATGGTACGTACGTCCTGGATCCTCTGACGCCACTGCAAGCTCTGAACCTTTTCCTCCTCGGTCGGTGGCGGATCATCGGAATCTCCTGGGCGCTTCAGAATGACCATAGCATGCTGAAGCGCATTCTCCCACTGGTTGAACAACGGTGGAAGGCGGGAAAGTGGCACCTGGGGGGGAAGGAAACCAGTGGAGGGATCGAGGCCAAATTCTGCACTCGCGAGCGCTGTCATGTCGGGAGAGCCCTCTGGGAGCGGGACGCAGTCGTTGGCAGACGTCGTCAGAGAGGGCTTAGGGGAAATCCCCACGAGATCGAAGAGTTTGATCAGTGAGTTCATCACGATGAGAGCGACCGAGAGGATGCCAATCAACGAACGTCGAGCGCAGGCATTTAAGACTGTGAGTGGCCACTTAACGTGCTAAAGACTGAGACAATGAGACAAGGCTCGCCGAGCCACGCTAACCAGAGTGGTACTCATAATCAGAGAGTAATAGAATACTATTGTTCGTAGGATGCCACAACGGTAGCACGGTCCATGGCCGGTGAGTTTAGTAGCGTATATTTCAAAAATGAGACTAAGAAGCCGCCAAAGGTCCAAGTGCCGCCCAATAGACAATGGAATTCCTCATGTAGTTGATCGTCTAATTCACTCCTATTACGGCGGCAATGAATCGGTTTCACTTAATACACTGACACTTATTCATGTATTTGAGACAAGAGATGCCTTTCTGGTGGGAGAGCCAAGACACTAACATCGTTGAATGCGTATTACAATATCTAATCCAATATCTTGCCCCGGCAGACGCAATCATTGTTAATCGGCCAATGGTTCAAGCATAAAGAGGAGAATAGCGCGCGATAGTCTGGTTTGCAAGGCACCAAGGTCCAAGCCAGCTACAACAAGAGCCTAGCTAGTATGCTGATCGCGGGAAGCCCCTATTGTCGCGCATTCATTTAGGCACACTTGGATCAAAATTAGGATCAAGTAATGGTGCCGATGAATAGGAACGCTTGAGATGCCGATATTTACTGAGAGAATAGAGTGCCAGTGTTTCTGTAAAATCAGACCCCTGAGTACTACACTCATTCTCGACTAGCTCGCGTACCTCTCTTGACATGTTCTGCAAGGTCCAACATCCGATCAATGGCTTCCGGATCAGTTAGCTTTGCGTTTTCTAGACTAATCCTCAGCGTAACCCGGATTCAAGAGGCGCGAATACATTACTTTCATACGCACGACGTAGTCTCCCATTGAAATTATATCTTTAAAGATATTGATGCACACCATTAATGATATGAGAAAAACAGTAAGACCAAGAGCTTACGAGGGGTCTGGATAATCACGCCCCAATCGGTGCAACTAACCAAGGTCATCTTTAGATATATAGTCAACTTACCCAAGTGCCGATGAACCTACCTCTTTGTAGAGTCTGATCGCGCGGAGTCGCTGCGATTGACTGGCCATCGCAATTTCAACGCAACTCAAATACAGTTCAAGGCAATGGCAAGCCTGACACCACACAGTCTGACCGCAAAGTCGAGGAATGACGTACCTGACGTGTGTGGGCCACGTGACTGAGTGATTGTCAACGACGAACCAACCGAGCAGCATTTTAATAATAGGCCAGAATCTGTGGGCTTTCCGACGTACAATTACCTACAGCATATACAGCCATGGTGAGTGCCACCAACCAGAATACACGTGCGTATACTCAGATTTGGCCAGCCAAAAGATCGGAGACATAAACTATCGCAGGGGCACCTACCGTCTGCTAAGACTGCTTCACGTACCTTTGCTGTCCCAGACTCAGAAACGGAAAAGCTCGACCAAGGGAGTGATATGTTGAACGTGCCGGTGAGGATTTGTGTTTAATTCAATTGGGCACTCAATGATATACTGAGTTTGTGTTTAGGCCAACGATTTACTGCGAGCAGCCGGAGGGCCAACATTGCAACCCAAAGCTCCGACACATACTCCCACGAAAAAGGAAAAGCAACAACTAAAGCATGAGCGTCTCCTACAACGTACGTATTTCTAGGGATTCGGCACATGGCTACTCGATTAACGGGCGGCTATCAGGCCTGGCCTTGGGTACATCACCGTATTCCAAGTCCCACAATCGAAGGTTGAAGCGAAAGGGGAAAGCGGCATTATCCACAGACATGCAGTCGGTTCAAAAGGCACTGGACACTCTCGCCGAGGGTCTCTTCCCGTCGAAGGCCCAACCCGGGTCGCAAACAGATGTTTCGGGTCGCCCAGTCAAACAACCAACGCCTGGGCTAATTGGGGAAGGAAAGGGTGTTACGTTGTCGAAGGGACAGCGCAAAAAAGCGCTGTAAGCAAAGACCTATGGTAGTCACGCTATATGCTAATATTGAGGTGTAGGGAGCTTGAGCGCCTGCGGCAATCGGCTATAATACAAAGCACAGAGTACCGGAAGAACCCGTTTGACACAATCCGCAAGCATGCTCAAAACTCTTTGCTTTCGCATGAAGGTTCGGAAAAGTCGTGAACAGTTGGGGTGTTCTGTCGGTGGCGTGGTGGCGACGTCTTGTGGGAAATTTGTATATGTAACATTACTTTTTATATCTGTACATTATGGGTTGTGAGCTGGCCACCAGTCCCACGAGTTTAAAATTGCACGCGAGGCCGATATTTTAAATAAATGTAAATATACAGCGTAATCACCGTTGCTCCTATTGGCTAGAATTGTATCCGACCCGGTACACTCCGGGATGACCCTTGAGTTCCCGTGCATCATAACTTGAGTTTTCTCAGCGCCAGGTCTTCCCACTCTCTCAACCACCTCTCTCCACTTGTAATTTCTTCAAAATGGGTTTCTCTGCAGGTGATGCTTCCAAGGGTGCCGGCCTCTTCAAGACTCGCTGCGCTCAATGCCATACCGTCGAGGCTGGTGGACCCCACAAGGTCGGACCCAACCTGCACGGTGCGTTGTATGCTGTCCGTTCCTGTATTCTTTGCTTACGCCTGTTGCCCCTTAGGTGTATTTGGTCGCAAGACCGGCCAGGCAGATGGGTTCTCGTACACTGCTGCCAACGTCAACAAGGGCATTACCTGGGATGAGAACACTATGTTCGAGTACCTCGAGAACCCCAAGAAATACATTCCTGGTACTAAAATGGCGTTCGCGGGTCTTAAGAAGGACAAGGACCGGAACGACCTCATCACTTATCTCAAAGCGGCGAGTATTGTATTTTGCTGACGATGTCGTCATTACTGATAGTGATATTACAGGAGACCTCCAAGTAGACATCATTGTATATCATCACATCATTCTGTAGTCACCTACCTACCTGTAATCCATCCCCGTCTTTCTTGATCCCGCTCCCCACTCCATAAAACTCTGTTCGAGTATCCTTGCATTTATTATGATAATATAGGAACATAGAGCGCAGAACAGCATGAAAAGCGGTCAAGTGAACCAGCTGGCTATTTTTACTTTCCGAGCCACGACCTCTCATGTTTGAACAGCGTATCATAAATTAAGACGCAACAATACTCTCATACAACTTCTTCCATCTCGAAGTCATCTTCATCTTCGTCAGAGTCGGGCGTGATCGTCGAGGGACCAGGCGCCGGTGCAGCATCAGGAGGGGGAAGCCCAAACTGTTGAGCATACGATGCTTGCAGTGACCACGTGTTTGTATGCGGTCCGGACTAACGAAATAAGAAACCTATAAACTAATCCCAGATGACATCATCCTCACCTTGTGTAGGACTGCTATTTCTTCAAGAGTCTCCTTGAGATAGTCAATAGGTTGTTTTGTTCGCTCCCTCAGAACCTTCATAGTCCAATGCGACTGAACCAAGAAGAGCTTGAATAACATGTCGAGAAGCTCGTTTTTGGGAATACGAGCAGCACGCTCGAATTGGCCAGCGGGGGGTTTTGGTTTTTGTTTCTGCGTAGCATTAGTGCGTCCGAGGGAAAGTGTGCATTCGCTCGACTACTCACGACCAGATTGGTGAAATTGCCAAGATGTCCGGCTCCGCTGGCAATCTTCTTGATTTGGGCAGAGCCATCGTCAATCTGAATAAGCTGTCTCTTCGGAGCGTTGGCCTAGGTCAAGGCGCAGCTTCAGCTCAATAATACTCGCAAAGAAACTACATTGTACTCACTTCGCGGTTTCGCTCGTCGATATTTCGTGTCCAGCTTTGAGTCAGCGCAGGTTGAATATGCCATTGTTGGTCGATGGATGCCTCAAGGTCTATCACCAAGAACATCAACATTATCTCAGGTAGTTTTACGTCGTAGTCTTACGCATGTCGGGTTGGTTGGGAGATGTCTCGCTGATGACGAACATATTTTTCGGACGGACTGCTGTCGGCTCAAGCGTGAAAACCGCGCCTCTAAGGTTCTCTTTGAGACTGGGATCGTTGGCCAGTAATAACTGGATAACAGGAGGATCGGATCTCAAGTCAAGCTGGTTTAAGCCGGTTGAACTGAATGAGTGCAAGTTCCTCAGAATACTCACTCTTGATAGACCCGCAAAGTGGCAAGATGTTCGCCATCCTTGTCGATCCTCGTCCAAGTTTCCATAACCGTCTTTGGAACTTTGACTAGCCAGACAGTTCCGCTAACCCCGCGTATGACCAAATCCTCATTGGGGCCGTCGTCCTCAGAGTCCGAATCGTAGTCTGAATCTCGAGCGCGAGGAGCGTCGTCATAGTCCATTTTTCCGGCCAAGGGTCGACAAAGTTACGAGGAGTTGGGTACAAAGGTCCCTGGATAATGAGCCGACGTGCACGCTCTCCTGACTATAGATTCGCCACAACCAAGTGACTTCTGTTGTGTGGTGGTTCGCGTTCATACACTTTGGATCACGTGGCAGTTCAGGAGACCCTGACAAAAGTCCCACCACGCCTGAGGGGTAAATCAGCTAGAATGAATGATCGTGTGCATTCTTTTGGCGAATAAGGGGAAAGACCCAACGCCCTTGTTGTGACCTCATCCAAGCCCGGCGGCTATGGTTCCGGTGTTGCCAGGTCGGTTCTGAGCATGTGCATGCGTGACGGCCACGACTTGGGCTATACGGCGCGATACATTCAAGCTGGTAAGCGCGGCGATTGTTGCTACACCAACCAAAGTGATTAAACCGATCATATCAGGACACCGAGCTGCGCGAACTGTCCGGTCCCAGAAGGCCCGAAGGATATGAGGTACTCAGGATGGCAGAATTATCCAGCCCTTCCACCTCGGCTACCAACGCAACGCCCCCTGTCCGCAGCCAGTCTAACATGGCGCCTCCCAAAGTGCCCAAAGAAGGCCAATCTGGGAGTGTATCATGGACCGGGGAAGGAGGACCCAATGACTCTTACCCGGATGCGCATTCTCTCTCAATCGAGACACCCCCTTCACACCCGCCTCCGGTCCACACGGCACCTCCGTTTACAGGTCATGACGTTGAGAATGACATTATCAACGAGTATACATTCACATCAGATCCGCGTTTTCGCGATAGCACCCTAGTTTTCCCTCGCATATCCCAGAATTCGAATTCGTCGTCACCGCTCCGGGCTCCCCTCCGCCGCCTTTTCTTTCACTATCGTGTTGGCATATTTACTGTATTGGCCAGTCTTGTCGCTATTGGATTCTTGTTAGCAGCTGTTATTGGTAGTATTAAGATAAAAGACGATTAATAATTATAATTTCCTTTAAATCCGACGACGGCCGTACAGGCATAAAAACTACCAAGACATCTACGTGAAGTAGGTATATCGTATAAAGACATGCGCCATTTCTCGCTCAAGTCGCGATTTGCATTTTTATTTTTATGTTTGCTATGGGCCATCGGCTTCATCGCTCTCGCCGTCGCCATCCTCCTCACCGTCATCATCAATTCCTTCCGGTGCTAGCCCAGTTCCACCATCCCAGACCCTCTCCCAGGGAGAATCGCCTCCGGGATCGCCCGCGCGTAGTTCTTGGACTCGGGCCACTAATTCCTGTCTAGTCGCAAGCAGTTCCTTGAGGTGATCGATTGCTATATAATGTTCATGAGATGAATCGGCGGATATAGGGACATCACGTACTCTTGACAAGAACCACGCTCTCGCTCCGAGGACCAGCTCGACCATCCAACCGTTCTCCATCGGCTGCGGAAACCCGACCGCGGGATCTCCGCCGGCGCCGCCCTTCACCATCTGCCACATGTTCGGCTTCATCGGCCTCTGCTGCAGCTATGGCGAGACGCAAGCTCGGAACCTGCTCGCACAGCAATGCGTAGCCATGGCGGATTGTTGCCCGACGCTTGAAACACAGTTAGTAATGCCATCAATGTTCCATTAACATGCGGTATACCTTTTGTTCGGAGAAGATATGATTCCTCTTTTTTTGATCCTTCGTCAATAGCTTTGGCTTCTCCCTAGCCAAGCCTGACCCCTCACCGCTCACGTTCAGCACGCTCCGGCCCCGAGCCAGCTTGGCACCAGTGTCCTCCGAATCGTGATACGCTTTCACGGTCTCCGCTAATTGAAGACCTAGCGTCGAAGCGGTGACCGTATTGGAGCTCGAAGCAGAAGCGGAGGTCGAAATAGATGTCGAAGCAGAAGAACGACGACGGACATTAGTGGTTGGTTGTGGCCGGTCAGTCGCGGGAGATGGAAAATTCACGGGATGAAGGCTCAAAAATTGTGAGCTGGTGGATGAAGATGGCCCATGGAGGGGTTGAGACGTGTGCGTGACCAAAGGGGGAAAGTTGTTTGTCGAATTCGGCGGCCCTGATGCCGACAAATATGAAGCAGGTTGTGAGCTATCGGTAGCAGATCCAGGCGTCGGGGTAGAAGGAGATGATGAACCCGACGCCCATCGGTGCGCGCCCTGTAAATAACTGCCCGGGTTCCTAAAAGTCGCGCCCTGGTGCGATGAAGAATCAAACCGAAGTCCGGTGGACGTGGCTTGAGCTGATGCTGCCCATTCCTCCCGACTCTGACGATCGCTCGATGTCCGGCTCGGCGCTGGCCGTTCGCCCGGGCGCAAGTGAGCATATTGTTCGAGAGTATGAGAAGGTTCAGACTGCAGGGACATGAGGGCGGATGTTGCCGAGTGGAGGTGTTCCTTTCCTTGAGCGACGGGAATGGTTGAATGGGCGTAGGTCGGGGAGTACATGCCCCAGGCCGTTGCATCGCCAGCTCTAGGATCATTGGATTGGTAAACGTATCCAGCATAGGCATTCGGATTGACTCGAGGATCCATAGCAATGAACAAGGGAGAATACTCGACGTACTCGTGCTGACCAAGAAGAGTCATTGGGCAATGAAAGTCGAGGCTGGGTGAGGTCGTTCGATGTTCTTCGGTTGTTGGTCTAAATAATGTCGGGTCGTTTACGGTGACTGGAAATTCTTGGGAAGAAGAAAGTTGAGAGTAGGGGTTCAGTGCGACGAGCAGGTGATTTCGACTGGCCAAATAAGGCAGGACCCTCTGATCAGATCCAATCAGCTGTTGCTCTCAAACAGGTGCCTGCAACACATCCAGCCACTCA
The DNA here is from genome assembly GCA_037039685.1 of Ceratobasidium sp. AG-K. Lineage (NCBI taxonomy): Eukaryota > Fungi > Basidiomycota > Agaricomycetes > Cantharellales > Ceratobasidiaceae > Ceratobasidium > Ceratobasidium sp. AG-K. The sequence continues at coordinate 2,113,627 of JAWNGF010000002.1, forward strand.
CGATTGGAACTACATACGGAGTTTACCCGTTACAACATCGGCTACGCAATGTATCGCGCTCCATTATCGCCGCTAAATACTCACATGAGCTCACTCGTCGCCTCGCAAGTTGCTGGCGTGTGTGTGACAGTCGCTGGTGCCATGGCATACCTGCAACCTCGCCATCTTTGGAAGATACCCTCCACATGCAGTCGTTCGAGCTGGCCCAGACCTATCTATACTGGGCGGAAATAGGCTCTGCTAGCAGCGCACTTTCTTCCAATGATCCGCGATCTCCTACGGTTCCGGCTACTCTGGTTTCCTGGTCCGGGTGTACACAAAAGCTCTGCAACTTGCAGTCGAGCATTAGTTGAAGTCGTCGGATTCGCTTATATACTAGATATGCTTGTGCAATAGATCCCGACCCTCTATAGCGCCATAGTCGGCTTTTGTGTTTCAGACAGTCCCTAGCCATATTAGAGCGGCACATTCCGTATATGTCAGTCGTTAAGTGTATGGATTATGGTATGCTAATGCTCAAATTACTTGCTCGTTTCCCAGCGACCATCTCTGGACGGTATAGTACCCTCCAATCGGGAGGACTGCCCGCTCGATCGTATCGTCATTCCACACTTGATGGGCCTGGGGAATGAAGCACTTCAAATCAAATCTGTTGTCCGTAATTAAGAAGATAATTGTATGTTTCCGGTCGCAACACTTTGTTTAGCATTCTGGCTATGCCCTCGTGTGAACACCCAACGTGTACAAAGGTTCTTTCGATGCTAACACGCAGCCAAACATTATGAGCACGCCTGCTGGGACCGTCCGTGAGAGCTCACATTTTCCTCTTACGCTCTTTTGGTGAGCCGGTGATGTGACTAGTGAACCGTCGGCAACACATGACTGCAGTAAGGATCCCGGATCTTCGCGATGAGACGCGAGGAAACCGGCCAACCTACCGAAGCAAGCACTAATAAATCTCAGCACAGTCACCCCCGGAGGCCCTATTGTATGCGCCCTTCATTGCGATACGCCGACTGATCAAAAAGGGTTGCTTCTCTGACCCATGTGGCTGATAGCATTCAAATGAATAGTTCGTGGGACAGTTTGACTGGGAGCGCGTGGAAGGCCCCCAGATCCGTTGGTCTCAACCGCCAGGTGCCACAAACAATTCGGCATTTCGTCATTTTACCCTATTACTAGCTCCGAGTCAGTTGAGTAGAATCACAGGTTATGGTGTGATGCTTTCTCTCGTATTTCCATTGCAATTCGTACCCCGTTTGCAAGCTCATCCGGACGACCTCCAGCGCCCATCCAAGGGCTCAGTCACCCATCCTTTCATCCCGGCAAACAACGTGGATCATCTCTGTTTCTAGAAACGAGTCGCTCATAGGTACGACAGTTGCTGGACAGGAGTCGTGGTCATTGTTTGGCGGGCACGCTGACTCTTGACAACCCACAGTAGTTTTCTGGATTGAATCGGTGCAGCCGAAAGTCAATTTGATTATTGCCGCATCTAGTTGTATACTTTTTCGGCATGGCGGTCGATTGATTCGTTTAGTATTCGGATACAGTTAAGCCAGGGTAGAATAGCTTTATTTGATTGATTTGAGGCCCACATGCTGCAGCTGCCACACAGCCAACGGCAGTGCAGTTCATACGCCTCAATGTCCGATGAGACAAGCTTGGGGATTGACTTTTACCGAGGGATGTGGAGTGAAGGGACGTGTCATTGTTGGGTGCGACGCAGATCCTGCACTCGCCTGCACAATAGGCTTGGCTTGGTGGATTTGTTGCGAGTTTCAGCTCGCGCCCAACGTATATGCTCCACCCTCGTTGTGCAATGTTGGCCCTCCCAGGTGCATTCAGTGCTATCCACTGTCTGATGCCTGCTATGCCAAACCCCGTTGGAAATGTACATGCCTCCAAAGGAGCGTCAACCCTGCATTCTTCAGGTTTAGGTATGGCGTCCCACAGACGTGTTAAAGGTTGAGTATCGCACCAATGGAACCTACGGTTCATATTAAGATTGATGGCGTGGTCTAAAAACGTCCAGCCCTCTCAAGATCTCAACCTCTGAAAGAAGTAAACCTTGGCAAACACTTCTTAGTGCTCGGTCGGACCGACTCCCGTTGGAGCCAATAGATCATGGAGAAGCTAATCTAAACAACTGATTGATCAACTCAATCCACCGGATGGGCTCTCGCTCGTCAGAGGAATTACTAGTTTGTAGCCGTCGGCCTTGGCTAGAATAGGCGTCAAGGACACATGGGAACCGAGGGATCTGCGGCAATGAAATCTGGACCAACCGAAGGTCTTCGACATCAAATATATGGGTGACTAAGACCGGCGGTTGATCGAGAGAGGAGTTTGTCCGAGTTTGAGCTGAGTCGTGAGATACTTGGTCGCAAAACTAGTATAGGTATATACCCAACGTACTTTGTCAACACGTGCTGTCTCCGATTTCCCCCCAGATTCTAGTGGAAAGGTCTTGAAACGTAATCGAGATCCCGGGGACAATTGAAAGAGACGCGCTACTCAAACAGTAGGTTTTCCGCAGCAGAAATTTGGGCTATCAAGCGTGGGTGGCCACCTGGATCAGAAACCTCATAAAGTTCTCATGATGCGCCTCTGGGGAACGCCCCACTGCAGTTTATGGCCAAGTGCGGCAACGCGTACCGCTTGGATTAAACTAAATGCTTAAGTTGGAGCCAACGTTTCGAGCTTTCAGACCGTGTAGTCCCGGTTGGCGCCGTAGGTTATCGGGTGCGGTACGCGAGCTCCACTGTAGGATGCAAAATATTTTGACTTCATTGTAGTTCATCAACGATGGAGCGTTCCCAAGTTGAAACAACACCGGGAGCGACTAATTCACGTGTTCTCTACTCATCGCTCGCCCCTCGAGTCGTCAAATGCGAACTCACGAAGATCGCTGAGAGACACGGTGCGTAGCGCTGAGGAGTGGGTCGCGTTGAGAACAACTCTGTCGTGGAATAGGGTTAGGGGGAATGGGACATGATAATATCAAAGCGTTACACACTTTGGTACGGCATTGCGGCTAATGTCTCCTGCTCGATAAGCGAGTAATGCTTCTTTCCAGCGAGCCACGCAAAGGCACCAGCGGCACCCTTCAGTCAAACCAGGGAATACCGGTGGATGGGGCGTGGAAAGGTCGTTCCCTCGAGACACGGAATAACCGAGGAATGAACTAGTTAGGAAGGAAACGGGTGCATCCACGGTCACACGACTTAATTTGCATACAAAGGAGAGATGAACTTGCTCTGTGACGACGCCGGCGATGGTATGTTCTCCACGATCGGATGCATCTAGAAAGGCAAGTTCAAGAACGGGGGTAAAAATGAGAACGAACGGCGCATATACCAGCCCGACAGTAGCCATCTCTGAATACTTCTTAGCCAGATATTCAGGCCAGATTTGAAAACCAACCTGAAGTACCCCTACATGTCACTGTCAATTTTTTCTCGCTATCTGGAAGGAGTAGACAACGTACCGTCATGGGATCAGTGGAGAACCTCTGCAAGGCCCCGCCGAGAACTAGGAGTTTGTTAGTGAGTTATACTAGCGCGATTGTATGCGGGGCGCTACCATTGAGAGGCTGGGAGATGCTCGAAACGTCCTCGACCGAAGCAGCAGTCATAGCGGTCGCTTTCAAATGCCGGTTCTGCTGAAAGAATGTAGTTAAGGCACTTGCCCTTGGAAGGAAATATGATGGCTGAAGTGATCGCAACACAAGACCTCGCATACAGTACGTCGCCGTCGACTTGCAAATATAGCTGTGACATCATCCTGGCTGGACTTGCCACGTGATAGCTCATTTAAGGTGTATTCGAAAAAAAGACTTGCCACGTGATGATTATCTAAATCTGACAGACTCTACTCGTAGATTCTCGAATAGCCTCGGCGCTTGGCGAATTTGCCAGGCGTTCACTCCACTGCTGCATATAAGCCGGCCCGCTACGTCAAGTTGATCATACAACTTTACACCCCCCGTATTCCTTCCACCTGACCTATCACTCAGCATGGGAAAAGACTACTATGCGTTGCTTGGCGTCGGCAAGAGCGCGACCGACGACGAGATCAAGAAGGCCTACAAGAAGATGGTAATTGTCAACGATATACTGCTGTGGTGCGATGTTGACAGTCTTGACTATAGGCATTAAAATGGCATCCCGATCGAAACAAAGATAACACTGAGCTCGCGTCAAAAAAGTTCAAAGAGGTAGGAGCTAAATTTAATTAATTGCCAGGATTACGAGTAAACTAACTTGTCGCATAGATCAGCGAAGCATTCGAGGTTCTCTCCGACAAGAACAAGCGAGAGGTTTACGATCGCTTCGGAGAGGAAGGTCTCAAAGGTGGGCCACCACCAAGTCCAGGCGGTAGTGGTGGTGGCTTTGGTGGAGGCTTCCCTGGAGGCAGCTTTGGAGGGTGAGTCACTAGACCCATTGATGTGTACCTTGCGTGCTGACATACGCATGTAGGTTCCCTGGAGGATCGACTTTTACATTCTCTTCGGGTGGACCCGGTGGCATGGGAGGTGGTATGGGAGGTGGCGGGTTTCAGCCGACTGACCCCAGCTTCATATTTGAGTGAGTGTTGCGTTCCTTATCTGGTAATACCTTGATACTGACATATGTTCGCTTAGACAATTCTTCAAAAATATGGGAGGCATGGGTGGTATGGGCGGCATGGGTGGCATGGGCGGCGGCTTTGGAGGCATGGATGACGACCATTTCGGCGGTGGTTCTCCCTTCTCGGCTGGAGGTGGAATGCCAGGCGGTATGCCGGGTGGCTTCCCCTCAGGCTCCCCTCGAACCGGCGGCAGGAGAGCCACTAGCATGAATGGAAGACCCGAGTCGGCCCCGTTACCTGACGTAATCCACCCTCTCAAGCTGTCGCTCGAGGAGATCTACAAGGGAACCAAGAAGCACCTCAAGCTAAAACGAAAGCTTCTCGATGGGACTACCGAGGCGAAAGAGATTGAAATTGATGTGCTGCCTGTAAGTCTTTTTCGTCGCTGGTGTCATCGGTCAATGGCTGACGAGGTTATAGGGCTGGAAATCAGGAACCAAAGTTCGATATGCGCGTATGAGCAACGAAAGACCTGACGGAGAAGCAGCAGACGTTGTCTTTGTCGTCGAGGAAAAGGAGCACCCACGCTTCAAGCGCGACAATGAAGATCTAATAACTACCTGCCAGATTCCCTTGCTCGAGGCTCTTACTGGCGAGGGAGGTTCCACTCGAAGCATTGAGCTTTTGGATGGCAGCCAACGGTCGATTCGTGTCCCATCATCCGTGGTTAAACCCGGCCAGGAGACTCGTATACCCGGCCTGGGAATGCCTGTCCGAAAAGAAGGGAAGGTAGTGCGCAAGGGTGACCTAGTAGTCAAGTGGGAGGTCGTTTTCCCAGATCGGATAACAGATGCTCAAAAGGTTGGACTAAAGAAAGTATTAGGTTAATTAGCACGGACACCTGTTTCATGTAATCTATAATTAGCTGGCACAATTGTACTTGTAATATGCATACATATTTGATATTGTTGGCTGTGTGGCGCTAGCGCCGAGATCGATTCCCAAGGCGGTGCGCGCTTGACGTTCTGGGGTTTGCGCCAGGACAAGCCTCGGCAGAGCTCCGCAGCAGCCTCAAAATCCATGCGATCACAGCTTTGAAGATTCCGCATAACTGACCACGACCACGACCACTGCGCACGACCACGACCACGCACACAGACATGGCTCAACCACGATACGGAGATGGCGGCCGCGAGGGAAGCCCAGGTGAGTTGGCGTCGGGAACAGGGCAAATGGCCAGTTGGCAACAGAGATCCCCGCCAAGGGGCGGCACACATTCCATGGATTAGTTGCCAACCGCAGCTTGTCAGGGATCGCTCTTGTGGTCACTATTTTAAGCCGTGCGACGGCCAGCGTGTTGCTCATCTTCCCCTCTTGCTCTTTATACGGACTCTTCACTTACTACTTGTCACTCATTAGGCCTCGATAACTACTGGGATACCTCTGGACCACACTCAGTATGTTCTACTTCGAGTCCGATATTTCCACGAGTTAATCGTTGCGTTTAGTCCCATCCACCTGCAGGCACAGGCACATACCCTGCGCACAACTCGTATACCGACCAGGGTGACGCTGCGTATCCACCACAACCGGCTAATCCGTTCCTCACCCCGACCCGAGGCACTTATATGCCACCTGAAGCTGCAAACGCGCGCGTCGAAGACATGCACAACGACCGGTACGCAAACATCGATGGATTGGGTTCCACGCGAAGCCCATGGCTGGAGAAGCAAACCGCCGAGAAGAAGCGTTCCAAGTGAGCAAATAATGTCTTGTCTCATTGATCAAATGTCTAATGTGGGGTTAGGATGATCATCGTCGGTGCAGTCGTCGGTCTCTTGATTCTCATCGCCATCGGTGTAGGCGTTGGTGTCTCTCTCTCGAAGAAATCTGGAGGTTCATCATCCAGCTCAAGCAGCGGAGGGGGTTCTACCACCTCTAACGGGTCAATGGTTGCTATTCCTGGAACGGCGGGTGTCGTAAAAGCGGATCCCAGTGACCCGTCTAAATTTGAAAAGGACTCGCGTTTGAAGGATTCGTTTTATGGATTTGCTTACACTCCCTTGGGAGCGTTGATGCCGAACTGTGGGGCGACCCAGGCGAACGTCACCGAAGACATGCAGCTCTTGTCCCAGCTTACTACCCGTATCCGTCTGTATGGTGCCGACTGCAATCAGACTGCCCTCGTTTTGCAGGCTATTCAGGATGCTAAACTCAACTTGGAGGTATTTGTTGGCATCTGTAAGTCCAGATATTCCCTTGTATACGGGGCAGACACTGATTGCCCTGTAGATGTCAATGAAGATGACACGGCATACACCCGCCAGCGCGATCTGATCAAGGACGCAATCACTACCTATGGCACTGATCACATCGCTGGCGTGACGGTGGGCAACGAGTATATCCTGAACAGCATGACGGCTGCGGGAGGAACCGACGCATCAAGCGCCACCGGACTGGCTGCGGCAGCCAAGCTTGTCGAGAAGATCCAAGACACTCGTACCATGTTGTCTGGCATGAGCCTCAGCAAGACTCTCCCCGTCGGAACTAGCGACGCAGGCAGCTACTTCAACCTGCCGCTCCTCCAAGCAATTGACTATGGGTATGTGAGGCTTGGTCTCTGGGGGACTTGGCATTGACATGGGTTGGTAGCTTGGCCAACGTACATCCATGGTTTGCCCAAACAACGATTAACGATGCTGCCGGTTGGACGTACGACTTTTTCCAACAAACCAACATTGCCCAAGCCGCCCAAGTAAGCAACAAACCTTCGATGTACATTGCCGAGACTGGCTGGCCCACAGTAAGTTCCCCAGTACCTAGTGTATTCGGTATTTGACCCAGTTATTTTCAGAAATCATCGAACGTGAGCACTGAGACCAACGGAGCGTCCGCAGCGTCTGTGGCCAACCTTCAGGTACGCCCCACCAATTTGTGAAACCCATAAAATCTAACGACTCGCAGATCTTCATGGACACCTTCGTCTGTGCATCCAATACCAACCAAACTCAATACTTCTTCTTTGAGTTCAAGGATGAACCTTGGAAGGATGCTTTGTATGGTGGTGTCGAGGTAAGTGCCCTTCCTGGTTCTTTTTGCGTGCAAAGCTGAGTTGGGACTTCTTTAGGGTTGGTGGGGTCTTTTCGATGCCGAGTAAGTGAAACAACAACTTGAAATTTCAGAACCTTGCTAACTTGTTTCTAATTAGCAAAAAGCTCAAGGATGTTACTATCCCCGACTGCGCGCATCACTAGTTGTTTGACCTTGTTAATTGGATTTAGTAGTTTGTTTCTATACTCTCCCATCTCACAGATTGGACTTGGACTATTTTCAAGCGTTTTTTGTTTTGTACTCTACTTTAGTACTACCAAATGGACAGATGACTGGCTTTCGGGCCTACAATTTTCTTTCTACACAAAGACATTGAAAATATCAGATAAAGATAAGATTGCTTGCCTCATCCTCACATGACGTCGAGGTCGCACGTGCGCCGATCATAGCAGCTTCCGGCCTCCCACCACCAACTCTCTTGCGACGCGGGTATTCACCCTCTCCGAGAAACACAAGCCCACAAACTCGATTTACGACCATGTCGAATCAAGCCCCCCAGGTCACAGTAACGCAGCCAACACCCCAGACAGAACCGGCGCAGCTTAACTTGGGCTCGCCTGGTACTGGGAATGAAGAAGACGAGTCGTTGTTCAAACGTTCGGTACACGCAGTGGTTTGTCAACAATACGCTGTCCGAGTTCACTATGAGATGCTAATGAATTTTTCTATATCTAGTCTGATTTATTCTCTCCATTCTCCTCAACCGCACTTGCCTCGCTCCCTCGCAATCCTGTCGGCTTTCGGGCCCGGGCGACGAGAATTGACCGTATCCCTGACTCGGATGCACCAGACGGCGTGCCGAACTACCAGTCCGTTGCGGCACAAGGCTCGTCGCAAGGCCGGGTACGAGTCCGTGTTCCCAAGAAAATTGCAACGCCTATCAAGGTCGAAACCAAAGTCTGGTTGGCCAATGAGCGCAGTATGTCTCATTTCCTATGCTCACGCTGTGAAAATACTTAGTGGTTAATAGCCTGGGTCTCGTACTTGAATATGGGTGTCCTTTTGTCAACTCTGTCTCTGGCGCTCTTCAATGCATCCAATGACGCCGTTTCACTGCTCTTCTCCTACATCTACGCTGCAATTAGCGTTGCAGTGCTTGTTTATGGATATGTGGTCTATCAGCGACGTATTACTCGTATCCGCAAGAGGGATCCTGGTCACCTTGGCAAGTGTTTCCTTACTGACATACAATACCTGTAGAATTAATGTTCCTATAGATCAAATTGTTGGACCAGTGTTAATTTGTGGGGCCTTGTTCTTCGCAGTTCTCTCCAATTTTATCATCCGAGGTATGCCCCTTCGTTGTTGTCACCGTTCATTAGCTCACCGTAACACCTCAACTTTTCCGCCGGGCACTCAAGTTCGTGAATGGTAAGCCTTATTATTATTACAAGGAGATTGCGATCCATCTAATCGTCAATGGCTCTCTCTAGGCACTAATCTTCACATGTAATCGTTTATCTCCAAATTCATGTCGGACACGATGTTGCGTCATACATATTTATTTACTTCACAATTTGGGTATACATCGCAAATGACCAACGGATACTCCTCTCAACAGCTAACCGCATTTGTGGCTATACGCCCTCGGCTGAATGGTCGCTAAAGAGCTCCAGTCCGATCATCTGGTAGTCGTTGATCCCGGTCGCCAGCGATACCTGGCTTTCTTGTGAGGAAGAGACAGGGGAGGCCACTCCAGAAGCAGGTGCGCTGCTTGTCGGCAAATGTTCTGTCTTAATAGCTATGTTTGATCCATGGACTGTTGGGTTTGATTGAACTACAGTGGCATATGTGGCCAACACACCGGACGAGACGGATAGTTGGCCTGCACTCCGCTGACTGATGTCGTTGGTTGATGGGTGAACATAGAGCTCAAAAGGACTGGGCGGTATGTAACCCCTTCCAGAATTGTGCCGCTGCCTGTGGGTGCGCTGTGTTGCCTCGGCTTTTGCCGCCTTCGTTTCAAGTTGCCCGTGGGTCGTAAGCGTCGGTCCCGCACACCGATCCTGTATCTCTGCCGGGCCTCTTTGGTAGTGAACCGCCCCCCGCCAATTGCGTATTGGACTAGCTTGCGCCTCAGGATTTCCAAATACGTTGCTTGGTCTATCGCCCGCTGTCTGCCCATCCGATGCACCTGAAAGATGGTGTTTTGGACCTCGGCGTGCCATCAGTTCCATGCTGGGTTCCAGGTTCACAGAGGTGGGGGTGAAGAGGTTGAAAGCGCGAATTTGACTGTCGTCTTGGGTCGGTAGGGCAAAGTGGCTTAGCCGATGATCTAGTCCAGCATGGGCGGACGTGTCGGTGTTCAGGAGATCTTGTGGAGCATCAAGCATAGTTGGGGTACCAGGTAGGTTCAGAGCCTTCGCAGCTGCCCTGACCGCGTCTTCGTAGACAGTATGTGGGATCGCTATCGTTGTTCGGTTGGAAGAATGGGCGGGCGATTGGCTGGCGGTAATGTAGCCTCCTGTGAAAGTAGGTGAATTTGAAGATTGGCGGCGGCTGGTCGGTAGGCGTTGCTCGCTATTTGCACGCGAAGTCTGTGTCCCCGTTCGACTGTGTTGCTCGCTTGGTGTCCCGAACGATAACATTTCTTCGCTTTCTTCCGTCCGTTCATTCTGGAGGCGTTCAGGGCTGGGTGAAGCGATGAATGGGCGTGGTCTCTGCGTGGGTGTGTGAGTTCAGCTGAAGTTCCTCGCAGCGTGGCTTACTGCGTGGGTTGGATGGTTAAAGGAACGCTTCCGAGTAGGTCCTTCATCCTCTAAACGGTCTAGGCTTGCGACGTACTTGCGTTTGTTTAGACCGACGAGGCTTTTGGGGTCTAGCGCGTTGATATGTGCCCGTTTAGTGTCGAGCGATTCAACTAGAAATCCTGAATGAATGCGCTCGCAATTTACAGCCAGTGACTTGTTACTTACGATTCCGAACCGCAGTATCAATTAGACCAGGAAGATGAGGCTGTTTGGTAGGTTTGTTTGGTCTACTTAAGATGTTTGGGGGAAGTGAATGGGTGGCTGAGGGGCCTTGCGAGCGCTGTTGTGCGCGCTTGAATGAGAGAATCGATGCTCCGGTTGCTTCCAGGGTGGTGTTGGGGTGATCCTGTGTGGCTAGGCTGTAGTTGATCACGCGTCGTTTGGCAAAGTGCTGTCCTGGACCATACTCGAGAACCTTAAGTCCGTGCTTGGCCTTTTTCCTAAGAAACTATGAATAGAAATTGCATATAAGCAATTATTTGACTTACCCTCTTCCTCCCGTCCAGTTCGCTCCGTCCGGCATTTTAGAGCTAGCTGTGTGTTTAAGAGTAGTCGAAGTTGGATAGGCGACAATTACCTGTTATAAGTTATCTAAGCGCTCGGGTTATGTAATGGTTATGTCGTTGCCCTTGACCTGGTCCTTGTTCTTTATCCTGCCACCAGCGTACCCCCGGCGACCTTGTATTTTCTTCAGGTCTGCAGCCTTAATATAAACCAGAGGCAAGCAGCATAATAGATTACCTTATCTGCCCATAATCATACCTTTGCAGCTATTGTCGATTTTGCTTGTAGCGCTCCTAAATCATGAGTGCAAGCGAAATTCTTGCCAATTCCTTCTCTCCAGGTATGGTATCACGCGTCGGGGAAGCTCAAGAACGAGACCTCATATACCGCGTTTTACCTTGCAGATGCTACGCTTCGAGCGGATGCTACGAGCAGGCTTGAAGCCCTGGCGCGCGATGATTTGGTGCGTTTCAGCATTCTCTTGCAATCGTTTGTTAACGTGGTATTATTAGCCTACGTTCCTCTCAACACTTATTCCTGAACTCGTGAATGAGAATAATGATCTAGCAATTCGCAATGCTGCGGCTATTAATATTAAGAACACGCTCGTTGCTCGGGTAATTGTGGCTTATCTTTCTCGAGCGAGCTTGATCATTGAATCCATCTTGTGTAGGACGCAAATCGTCAAGAAGAACTGAACGCGAGATGGAAAAGCCTGCCCGAAGAGACGCGTGCGCGCGTCAAACACGATTCGATGGCGACTCTCGCTTCACCCCAGCCCAAAGCCGGCACATATGCGGCCCAAGTCGTTTCATCCATCGCCGCTATCGAGGTCCCCGCCGACATGTGGCCAGACCTTGTCACTCAACTATTGACCTTTGCCTCGGACGCTTCGAATGTTGGATTGCGGATGAACGCGTTGACCACGATCGGTCAAATTTGCGAGGTTGTGGTAAGTGATACTGCGCTTTTTGCCTAATTTGTCTTGGCCTAATGGAGGACACAGCCACCCGCTTCACTCAGCACTCGCTCAAACGAGATCCTTACTGCTGTTGTGCAAGGCGCTCGTCGAGAGGAGCCTAGTAATGAAGTCCAAAGTGCGGCCATTGCTGCGCTGCTAAACTCTTTGGAGTTTATTCGGGACAACTTTGAACGCGAGGTAAGCCAGGAGGAGTCAAGCTGATGCATTTGCGTATTGATTCTTTGGTCAGGGCGAGCGCAATTACCTCATGCAAGTGGTTTGCGAGGCCACTCAAAGCGAGCATCACCCTGTTCAAGTAGGAGCGTTCGAATGTTTGGTGAAAATTATGAGTTTGTACTACGACAAGATGGGTTTCTACATGGAGCGTGCCCTGTTTGGTGTGAGTACGCGTCGTGGAGGGCCATTCCAGACACTAATGTCCTTTCTAGCTTACCGTTGTTGGTATGAAAAATCCAGACGAAAAAGTAGCGCTCCAAGCCGTAGAGTTTTGGTCTACCGTCGCTGAAGAGGAGATCGAGCTCAAGATGGAAGAAGCCGAAGTATGATCGCCTAATGTCAGTCTCGATGAGCGCTAACGTCTCGCCCAGGCTATCGAATATGGCGATTTGCCCGAACGGGAAAATAAAAAATTTGCGACCACCGCGCTCAACGACATTGTACCAGTACTGCTCCAATTGCTTACCCAGCAGGAGGAAGATGCGGATGAGGACGAGTGGAATATTTCCATGTCGGCTGGAACTTGTCTTGCTTTGTTGGCCCAAGCCGTCGACGATGCGATTGTTCCAGTTGTCCTTCCGTTCATCGAGACAAACATCAAGAACGATGATTGGCACTTGCGGGAGGCCGCGGTGATGGTGTTTGGTTCTATCCTTGAAGGACCCGATCCCAACGTACTCGCTGGACTCGTTGGTCAAGCACTCCCGATTCTTATCAACATGATGGCGGACCCGAATCCAGCGGTGAAGGATACGACTGCCTGGACACTCGGAAGGATATGTGAACTCTTGGTCGGCTCCGTCAACATTGAAAGCCAGCTTCAACCTTTGGTGACCGCTCTTGTGATGGGGCTGGAAGATCGCCCTCGTGTAGTTGCCAACTCATGCTGGGCACTTATGAGCCTCGCCGAACAGCTTGCTCCCGATTCTGGTCCAGATCTACAGCCCGCTGCCACTGCCACTCTTTCAGCGTACTTCCAGGGAATCATTGATAAGCTGTTGGCCGTAACTGAACGGTACGTCGCTATTTCATATGAGCATATAGTCTTCTCATGCTTGCCCGAAAGCCCCACGAACGAATCCAACTTCCGCACGGCAGCTTACGAAGCCTTGAACGCATACATTTCGCACTCGGCTGCTGATACCTTTGGAGCTGTATCCCAGATTACTCTTACTGTGTTGCAACGTATGGAGGCTCTCCTGAACATCCAGGTATGCGACAGTAAGCTTGATCGATTATTCCCAAAGCTCACCGATGTGTAGAACGAACTGCTCAATATCGACGATAGGTCCAACTGGGCCGAGCTGCAAAGCAACTTTTGCAGTGTCATCATTGTATGCGCCGTTCTTTGACCTTTCCGGGCGCTGGCTGACCATTAACATCCAGAGCGTGATTCGTAAAATGGGCGCCCAAGTCAAGCCTTTGGCGGATAGGGTTATGACTCTTACGCTTCGACTTGTCCAAGCTGCTGGCAAACAATCGACCATTCTAGAGGACGGGTTCTTGGTCGTTGGAACTATGTCTTCGGGTGAGCATATCTACCCTTTACCACATCGTGTTATTTGTACTAATTACCTTGCGAAGCCCTTGGCCCTGATATTCAGCCTTATCTGGATGCATTCCTCCCAATTATTGTCGCTGCGCTGAAGAACCACGAGGATGCGGCGCTATGCACAGTTTGCATTGGCACCATCGGCGACATCGCGCGTGCACTCCAAGAAAAAACAGTCCAATACGCCGCAGCATTCGTTTCACTTCTGCTCGAAAGTTTGCAGAGCCAGGTCATGAGCCGGACAGTCAAGATTCAGGTGTTGGCGTGCTTCGGAGATGTGGCTCTTTCGATCGGGCCCGAGTTTGCGCCATACCTCGATACGGCCATGGCTGTTCTCAAACAGGCTGGGGAGATTCAGGCTAACCCTGTAAGTATCAATTGACTAGGTCTGTGGTTGAGCGCTTATCTTTTATGCGGACTAGCTGGATTACGAGATGGTAGATTACGTCGCTCAGCTCCGTGAAGGTATTTTGGACGCATACGTGGGCATCGTGGCTGGCTTCAAGTCTGCTGATAAACGTGGGTAGCAAGGCCGATGTTCAGTATCAACGCTTACAATTTTTTACAGCCGAGCCCCTGCTTCCCCACGTGCCGACTATGCTTGCGCTCTGCGGTCGCGCGCTGAACGACGAGGAGCGACCAGACACTATCGTTCGCGCTTCCTTTGGATTGATTGGTGATCTGGCCGATCTCTACTCTAAGGGGCAGATCAAACAATATTTGACAGAGGGGTGGGTTAGCACTGCCCTACAACAAAAGCCAAAAGGCGCGCCCCCAGAGACCAAGCGAGTCCTCAAATACGCACGCGAGGTACGGATTCAAATCTTATGTACTAGTCGAAAATTTCTGACTACTAAGCTTTGCAGAGTGTCCGACGTGCGATCGCCTAACTGGATTGTGTTTTTGAATCTTTACTATTTGTTCCTTTATAGGTCACCCCCACCCATCCATCCTCCATCTTGGTCCTTGTCCATCCTAAAGTGTCACACCTAAATATATCGTTATAAATCTTCCTCGCAGTGTCTATCTTAGTGACCATAAGACTTGCATCACATCACGCTCAAGGCATATAGGTAAAGCACGTATGTATTGCAGCAGGTGACCAACACAGGAATTCATAAACAATCAACACCTTGAATGAGCAACACCTTGAATAAGATCTCAGTCGAGGCTTCTTCGACCAAGTAATTGAGTAATCTCCCTGTGCTCTTTGAGCCAAGCAGGGAACGATGATTCGACGTTGTGCTGCCGTCGCTCTATCAGGTAGTTGGCAAGCACAATCAAGGTACCGTATCGGTATCTAGCCAACGAAATTTGAGTCATGACAGGGCTTGAGATATCGGAGGCCGGGACATACAAATAATTCACTCCAAGATCCATCAGCTTCTTCTGCTTCAGAGACCCTGCTTCGCTAGCATCCACCTTGAGTTTGTAGCTGGTATAACCACATGAGCCGATACTAAACGTAAGTGTGATTGACCACCTACTCGAAAATTGCTTTCCTAAGGTTCTGCACATCCGCCATCGCGTCGATTGCGTTGTCCGCGACCCGTTTAGCCACCTTCCCGTAAGATAAGACGCCAACCAATTGAAGGATAATCTTGTATTCGCCCCGAAGATAGGCCTCTTCTTCGTAGCTACCGTCGACAGAGTCGTAGTGCGAGTTTGCATTGTACGTATCATCTTCGTCTCGAAAAGCAACTGTAACATCGCAACTGGATACGGTGGCTATCACGCATGCGGCAACCATGCCAGTTGTCGTCCGTCCACGTCTATTGAAAGATTAACGTCACCTGCAGTCTTAAAATCAAAAGCTTACCCCTATATTTCACTTCATTAGTGTGTGCTGGAAATGATATATCAAATCACCCACCATTTGACAATTAAAAATGAGATCCCCTGCAACTTTCAAGCCCGCTTCAACTCGATGGACCAACTGATCAAGTGCATCAGGCAGGGGCGCTTGTTCGTCGGTCTATGGGTGGTTTGGTTACAGCATGAATTAGGAACGGATTGACTGAACTCACGATGGCCAGTCGGGCATAGTCCACCTAAGTCGGCATTAGTACCATGAATATATGCGTCGAATAACGGGCGTCACCGCTACTAACTCGGTATCCTTCTTCTACAATCAATTGAAATACGTCCTTTGGGGTCATAATGTCCTCGATTGAAAGTGGTTCCCACCTAGGGAATGCACGTGTGAATCAAACAGCCCAGATTTTAGTTGCTTTAAATACTGACTGCGCAGTGATGTCGAAAGAACCTGGTTGCGTCTCAACCTCGTCGTGTAGCAAAACTCGCCCTTCAAATTGAATCATTTCCCGCTCAACGTCTTTCTTCAAATTGAGTTCCATCGATTCGACGACGTCGGTTGTAATGCCTGTCGCTTCCACGTTGGTCAACGGACGATCTACAAGACGTAAGACGTGCGGACGTCCGCCAGCCACATATAGCACAGGTTCCTGCCACAAAGTTAGAGTCACTGGGTTTGTATGCACCGACTGGACCTACTTCACGTAGTGATGTCCAAAACACTGTATTTTTCCCTCCTGGTGCAGCGTCGACCCGGGCCAGCGCACGACGGAGACTGAAACAAGTCAAGTTCTGGCTTGCTAGATATTTCGACAAAACTCACCCGTCCACAGTTGGCATCCCGCTACCACAAACAAATTTACCATCCAGCTCCTGGTTGCTGACAAGTCCTAATGTTAAAGGAATGCGGCGAAAGTTGGCTGCGCCGTCGATGCGTTCGGGCAACGACATCTTTTGCAAGTTAGAGAAAAAGTCGCTCTTGAGGATAGTAGATGCGGACAGAACACTTCCTGAGCGGTTGGCAACAACATGTTTGATGTCATCGTCGAAAGCCACGTCCTCGCGTTCAGATCGTTCAAGGGGCTTAAGGGCTTTAGCGCCTTCAACTCGAAGTTCGTTTTCAACGGTCGCGAATACCGGGCGCGATCGCACGAACTCTTCAAAAGATGCGAACGTTCGAACGGTATCAGGGTCCGTCTCCGTGAGGAAGTTTTGGAACACAATCAACTCAAAGTATTTGCGAAGATTGTGAAGTCCTGGAATCACTGGTTTAATAAAAGCTCGGATAATAGGGAGGTACAGGCATACCGACTTGAATGAATCGTTTCTTTTGCCTCTCGTCGGTAGCGTCTTCTGCCTGAAGCCTGGCATCCTCAATGGATTCGCGAAGCTAGATTCATGAATTAGACTCCTACTCGTCAACGCGGCCTAATCTTCTTACATTCATAAATTGGTCGCATTGATCAATCGCATCGTCTACAACCCGCTTCACATCAGGTCCTCGTCGAATAACTCGCAGTAGATCTACAAATGCGGTATAAGCGTACGTTCAAGATGCAAAGGGGTCAACGAACTATTGATAACCTGATACGAAAGCCTTGGAGGGGTCTTCTTAGGAGTCTCACGTTCTCGGCTCGAGAGCGATAAGGATAACATTGTCATCCCACGCCTTGGCGTGCGCGAAGGTGCTCGCCCACGACTGTTTTTCAGCCATTCTTGAAGTAAAAGTACTACAATTGACGCAATAGTGCTCCGTCCTCGTCCAAGTTGGCAATTCAAGATAATCGGAGTGCGCTCTGAGTCGGTGCGAATCACTACATCCGTTAGAGCTTCGATATCGCTGAAGTCAGGTGGTCGTTCGGAAGTAATGGGGATACGACTATATGCGATGTCGACATCATCCACTGTAGAAGACATAACGTCCTTGGGTACCGCAATATCCTTTGGGTCGGCTTCGTCCCAGATAGGTACCACCGTTCCATCTGCGTTCTCAGAGTGGAGCAAGATCCTAGTTTCACGAAGTAAACGATAGTGCCAAACACGGGCCCACTGATCATCCCTTACCGTCCTTGAAATGCATTCACTTCAGCAACGACATCATTCTTGAGACGATCTTCAAGTATTTCCAGGCTAGAAGAATATCAGAGCGATCAGTGTCGTCCATAAGCCATTGAACGCCTCTTACCGTCCGGCAGAAATTCCACCATAATCCTGTTATTATTTAGTTTCACGTGAATTAGTTCGCTGCATTAAATGCCACACCTTCATATTTCTCAGGGAGTAATTCTCTCTCCGGAGACAATGAGCGGCACCATTGACGTAAATGATTGGCTCCTCCCTGTACGCTCGTCAGAGGTATATCGGCTATCCGTAACGCAGACGCACCGGAGGTTAATCCACGCAATCTTGTGTACGGAGGGATAGTCTTCCTTGACTCGGCGCACCACCGCTTCAATGGCTTCCTCGTTAGGTTGCCCAAGCGCGTATATATTGGTGCCAGGAATGTTTCGAAAATTGATCGCGCCGCGTACGTTTTCGCCGCCCACATTTTGCCCTTCAGACCTCCAAAGGTCGGACTTGAGAAGCATCCTGCAGCACAAGCACTAAATCGAAAAGAGCCAATGAACAATACCCGATTAAGCATACCCTTCCCGTAGAATAATACCACTTCGGTTCTATTTGGTAGCATATAGTTAGTATAGAATTTGGACACGAACACCAAATAAAGTCCGGCACCAACCTTGACTACATGCTCAGTCCATTCGTCTCCCAATACGCGCCCTCCTGCGACTTGCGGTGCTTGCCCGGTTTCACCTTTAGAGATTATGGACAGATCCGCCACGGGAGCAAATACATTCAGGCGAAGACCCGACTTGCGCATAAACTTCACTTGACTGAGCAAGAACATGATTCAAAAGAAGTGCACATCAATCACTCGACTTACTTCCAAATTTCGGTTCTTGCCTAGAAGATCATACCTGAATTAGCATTCAATCGGTACGAACCCAGAAGAACCTACATCCATCCATTCCGAAAACGACTCGCTAAAATCCGTGCTTTCTTCGACATATCCCGCAAAGGCAATTGTAAAGTAGCTATAGGGGTGTCAATAAAAGAACGTCGCCTGACAGAAAATTCATACTATTTTTCCATTGCTCGCTTGGCCTTCTGGATATGCGCGCTACGGCCTTTATCATCCATACTCGTGACGGAATAGTCGACACGGTGTGCCAAAATTTCCTCTCGTAAATTAGCCACATGATCGCCTGGAAGTGAACCCCGTTTAATCAGCTAACTCAAAGGCGCAAAAACGTATTGGTGAGCATACAACTGTCAACCACCCTATCGGCCAGCTTCTTCACGTACAATCCGCCCTCCAAGCATCCAAGGAGCGACTGTATAAGCCCATAATTCCCCATGTGTGCTTTACGCAGATTGTCCATAAGCGACGGCTGTGCCAGAAGGAGCTCGATAGCAGACTGAGTATTGGCGCTAGGCAAACCTGATTGATACCCATAGTAAGAATCACGGCTGAATATCTCAAAGCGGGAAATACTTCTAAACATACTTTGTTGCAGCAGATATGTCAACCGGAGCAACGACTTGCTCAACTCTTGCTGAGTTTCAACTTGTTCGAGAGCGACTGCCGCTTGGATTTCGGCTGGCTAATAAAATCACGCATGAGTTTGGTTTCATACATTAGGAAAAACACCATACTGTGGCGATCCCCGAACCCGGAGTCGATACAGCTGCCTTTGCAAACGGGTCA
This sequence comes from Ceratobasidium sp. AG-K, assembly GCA_037039685.1. Lineage (NCBI taxonomy): Eukaryota > Fungi > Basidiomycota > Agaricomycetes > Cantharellales > Ceratobasidiaceae > Ceratobasidium > Ceratobasidium sp. AG-K. Next base: position 2,132,898 of record JAWNGF010000002.1, read on the forward strand.
GGGAATCCACGTGCAATAAGTTGTTTGCGCCGAATCAAGCATGCAGACACCATGGCAAACGTGGCTAGTTGGGCGCAAGGCGGTCAGTCAATACCCCATTTAACCCTCGAATAGACGTCCCCAGGGGATTCGTAGGCGAGAGCGATAAAATGAGTAGATTTAACGGCTTACTTCGTACGGCACCCATTCCACAGCTGAAAACCAAAGCCGTCTCAAGGGGATCGATGGACTTTATAACGTTGAGGTAGGCATCGAGATAGTTGTCCTATGTTAGGTACAGTTAGTAACCTCAATTCGCGTTTAACTCTGGAGCTACGAACTTCAATTGCTCGATCAGGCGTTATCGGAATACTAAACGGGATGATGTGAGTCCACAAGGTATATTGACACGGGCACAAGTAACTTACCGATGATACTTGACAGGTACACAAATGCGTCAACAGCGATATCAAACAAACATATCCGAGACTCTAACCTCGACATTCCAGCCCTCATCCCGCGCCTCTTGCCAAACTTCACGAGACGTCTTGACGCTACCAGCGTCGACGGAGGTCCATGTTGGAATTAGCGATTCTCCGTCAGCTAGACGAGAATAAGCGCTTGGTCTGAAAGTTTGTCACTTTACCAACCATCTTCAACATGTGTCAGAAGAAGCCCTCCGAATCTATTCCCGAAGAGAAGTTAGCATTCATCCATGCAATACATCGTCCAAAAGCGAACCTTTGAGCCTCAGCCAAAATGTCAGCTTTCAGACGATCCTCAATTGCTTCGATATTGGACGCGCGATCTGAAAGCTGAAGTGCCGTTTTCGGCGCTGACGCTTCTCGAAGTACGTAAGGTCGCCCAGCAATGTATATTACCGGTTCTGCGATTGTACGTCAAGATCAACCGTTGACTGAAGCACACAGTGACGCACCCTCGCGAGTAGAGAACCACACGCAACCGGTGCGAGTAGGTAGCTTCGCTATATTTGAAAGCGGCGATTGAGCAGGGGAGCCTCCAGTCGAGCTCTTGGGAGGGCTACAACCCAGAATTGAAAGAATTGCCCGTAACCCTCCAACGCGAGGCTGGGCTGCTCCGTAGACGTTGAGTGCGGCCGCTCCCCCTCTTGGGGCCCTAAAGTTGGGGGCGCCTGTGAAATACCTGCGGTTAGATACTCAGCCAGAAACACGCGCTCGTTCACCCACCTTGGAGGTTGATATCCAGATCCATCGCGCGCCCTAGACAAGACGTAAGAAATCAATCAACAATATACTCACTTTGAGCCTACCTGTGGGATAATGGTCCGTTTTCAATATGCATCCTCTGCTCAAGACTGTCCCGTTACGTGTCTTGACAACCGTGGTCGTGGCACGTATTAGGGTGGGTGAGTTGTCCAATAATCTTGCGTTGGATAAAGAAGTCGCAGGTTTACGCGAGCTGAACAACATTGAACCAGACCCAGATGCGGCCCTTCCATGACCTAATGCAAGGTTGGTGGAAGCTGGACGGGTGGGCGGGCCAGGGCTTGCGTTTCTGTTTCTTCCTGCAAACGCCGGGTTTGAAGAGATATGGTGCAAATGGGCAGCGCCTAGGTATGGCCTGCGCTGGCCAGGAGGCGTTGACATCGTGCGTTGGTGGTGGATGCGTGCAAGCGGGTAATAGTGTATTCGTTTGCCTCGCCGGACGTAGACAAGCATGGGCAACACGCTGATCGGAGCTCAATTATACCTTGTTTGGGGCGAGACATCACATCACGTGTTCCGTTACTTCTTCTTCGACTGGTTGTGTCATGGCTCTTCCAGCTCTGCGAATTCAACTCGCTCAACCGAAAAACCGAACGTGATAAGCCCACGGATAAGCTACCACCGCTTAGACAGCTGCGTATCTGTGTATATTTCACCTAAGAATACGCTCGAACCTCAGTATACACCGAACTATCTTATCAGTCGGTCTTCTCATGCCAAAGGCAGGCAATCTCACCGGCTATTCCACGATGCCCAGCCTTCTATTCTGGTGCTTTCGGACTGGGCGTTTCCCAAGAATCATGACACTGTTCGGTTTAAGTACAGCTCCACAACATGACCTCCCGCCGTGGCCTCCCCCCTACTGCCATGGGTTCTTACGACGAGAAACGTGACATCGAACGCGAGAGTGTCGACCTCAAGAAGGAGCCATCGCATCATGTCACCGTTACTGCCACAGGTGTTGATGATGCTCTCAGGTTGACCATGAAACAAGGCTCGGTCCAACCTCTCACTCCCGAGGAGGCGCTGAGGATCCGGAAGAAAATAGACAAGCATGTTCTACCCCTCATGATGATTTGTGAGTCTGAGTTTGGCTTCTACTGTTCGTCTTCTAATATTTGATTCCAGTGTATTGGGTCCAATTTATGGACAAAACAACTCTGGGGAATAGTGCTATTCTTGGGATTCGAACAGATACCCATCTAGATGCCAACCAGTGAGTTATGGATTCCCCGAATGAACGGCTGCTAACGGTTCAGCGTGTTCCAGATAGTAAGGTTTCCTTGGGACCAGTATCCAGTGACGCTAGGTTGATGTCGGTTATTTTAGCAACTGGCTCGGAACGATATTCTACATTGCATATCTTGTGTTTGAATACCCGTGAGCATCCCATGCAGGTGTCTCGTACCTACCTAACCATTACGTAGTCAGAACTTGGCCCTCCAGCGTTTCCCAGTTGGGAAATGGATGAGCGCGAACATCACCTGCTGGGGAATAGCCCTCACTATGCATGCCGCCTGCAAGAACTTTGGCGGTCTAATGGCATGCCGAATTATCCTTGGCATGTGCGAAGGCTCGATTACCGCCGGATTCATGATCGTAACCAGCATGTTTTATACTCGCTCCGAGCAAAGTCTTCGTGTCGGGTACTGGTGTAAGTTGGACTTTACCTGAACTTGCTCACGTATACTCACCAATAGGCGTAGTCTTGATGAACGGAACCGCGCAGATAATCTCAGGATTCCTCGCCTTCGGGGTCCTCCATATCAAGACGGACGGATTCGCCCCCTGGCAGTGGTTCATGATCATCACTGGGGCAATTACGCTAGCCACCGCCGCAGCGTACTTTTTCTGGTTCCCCGACTCGCCCGCGACTGCGTGGTTTTTGACGCCCGAAGAACGAGTAATGGCAATCGAACGTATCAAGGTCAATCAAACGGGAGTTGAGAATAAGGTTTGGAAAAAGGACCAGTAGGAATTTTTAGATATTAGATAGCCGCTCGTTCGCTCACCTGCCGACGGGGTCTAGATTTATCGAAGCTTTAACGGATCCCAAGACGTGGCTGTTTGCGCTTTTCTCATGCCTAGATAATATTCCAAACTCGCTCACAAACCAGCGCAGGTGCGTTTCCTCTTTGCTGAGATCGAAGTATTATTTAGTTTTTTTCTCAGTATTATCGTCAACTCTTTCGGATTCTCCACACTCCAGACCACCCTGCTCGGATGCGTCGATGGCGTAATTGAAAGCAAGTCAACCCGCATACACCCACTCTACGGCAAACTAATAATCTCGTTCTAGTCGCGACCATCTGGACTGGTGTCATCCTAGCCGACAAATGGGAAAACAGTCGTGCCTATGTTGCCGTCATCTATTTCGTGCCAAACGTCCTTGGCTCAATTCTTGTGAACGGTAGGTCCATCTAAAGCCATAAGCTTGACCTTCTTATTGATATTCCCAATAGTTCTGCCGTGGTCAAACAAGATTGGGCTTTTGTTTTCGGTCTGGATTACGGGTGTGGGTACAACTGGCTTCGTACTTTCTTTGGGTTGGGTTACAGCGGTTACCGCGGGGCACACAAAACGAATCACGTCGGTCTTTCTGCAACATTCCTTCTTACGATGCATCCAACTGACTCAATCCTCCAGTGTACAAGCCATTATGCTCTCCGCCTACTGTGTAGGTAATCTCGTTGGGCCCCAGATGTGGCAAGAACAATACAAACCTAGGTATTATTCAACACCCTCGTCCAAATCACACTTTACCCACATCATTATAGGAACCGAATTCCATGGATTGTCATCACAATTAGTTACTTCCTCTGTCCCGTCATTCTGCTTATCATACGACACCGTCTTTCATGCGAAAATAAGAAGCGCGACATGGAACCCAAAGTTGCGGAGAACGATGACGCATACATTGAGGAAATTTTGGATGATGGGACGCGGGTTGAGCGAAAGGTCGATAAGGTAAACACCAGTTCTTATTGTGGGTTGGAGCTACGCTGACAACTTGGAGCAGGCTTTCCTTGACCTTACGGATATCCAGAACCGAGACTTCAGATATGTGCTTTAAACAAAAGTGGATGGAGCTGTACAAATTGAACAAAAAGAATGAAACGCATATTCATTGCGCAAATGTCCAATGCGCCTGACTTTAGAACCATACACTGATAATGCCATAATGGACAGTCATATGAGGAACTACGGCTAAACGCGACTAGGTATTTTGCGATCACGCTATGCGCTTTTGTAACTGCCGGCTCCTTGCTTTACCATATGGTGGTTGTGACCTGCGCGTGTTAGATACTAAAATTAGGTACATAGGTATCGTAATTCGTGAGTTCCATTAGTCGCGTAGCTAAGCCCACCCTAATCGACGCGTAACCACTTCTCCCGCCTCGTTCAGTTCCCCTACACCCATTCGGAACTTATATACATGTACATAAGTTAAGTCGTGGAGATACTTGGAGATGTGATTGTGGCGTTACTTGACCAAGAGGGGCAGTGCGGCAGATCCTGTAGTGGCCTCGGTAACCCTTTTGAGCCAGCTGTATGTGTAAAAATGATTTCAAAAAGCTTCGCTTGGTGTGCTGCACTTCTCTGGAGGGCCTGAAAGCACACATATACAGCCAGTGATTTACCGGAAGCGGCTCGTCTTTGGACTGCTAAACTCCCTTGCATCCGGAATCCCGTAACCTTGCCCGACCTGTAGTCGAAATCCATGCGTTTGATGGCGGACGAAGAAGCATGCCAACCAAACATGGCTGCTGAAATTGGGGATGGATGGATGAGCACGGACATCGCAGTTGTAGAGAACGGCCTTTTAACGAAGCATATAGTCCATACAAAGCTCAAGTCACTTATGACATCCATTTATATATCGTTACAAAAAGTATCCGCGTCTACGTCACCCACACGTTCATCCCCATAACTTGAAAGGCAGTTGGATATCCACGTCATGGCATAAGCGCCAAGCGGTCGCTGCACACGTGAGACATCAACCACGTGAAAACTGATTCCCACATGATTGTCATTCGTTCTTGGTGCTCTCGGATGAAGGTGTATGCCGGTTCCTGCACAACGCGACGACAGCGAGGCAAGCATCAAGACGACACAACTCGAGTGAATTGCTCTGCTTTCGACTATAGATCCTTGGTTCTGGACTACCGCTAAATTCTTGAGACTGGTTACTCTATACTTCGGAGCGTGGATTGCTGTAAAGTAAGTTTAGGTTATGGCTCTTTTACCTTGCACCTTTGACGTGGTGTAGCATTTCCACAGGCTTCAATTGAATCGCACTTCACCTGGATCTCCCCGGAGCCGAAGGTATGACTTTATTTGGATTTCCAGTGACTCGAAGATTGTTGACTTGTTTCTAGCCACCAACTTTGAAGTTCAATGTCTCAGACCAAGGTCATGTACCAAAGGCCTATCACAAGGGATGCGATCTCCCTTCGACCAGCCCGGCAGCCTCATGAGCGGATGTTGCGTAAATCCAAATCTACACGCTCCGAGACAATTTCAAAACTCAAGACTGCATACTCGCACGCGGCTCGAGCGTTTCTTCACCATCGTATCGAAGAAGCCCACACGTTGGTAGAGGAAGCTTTTGAGCTTTTGCATCCACCGGCGGCTCAGGAGCATAGTTCACTCTCAACGTACCGGCGCAAGTGGGATATTTTGCGTATTACCTTGGAGACGACGCTTTACACGACGCCTATATCGGGGTCCTCCTCTAAACGTGCCATCAAGTTAGGCTCTATAGATGAATCATCTTCGTCATCGACTACCCCCATTCCTCAAAGTCCCAATGGCTCAATTTCCCCTCGGTCTAAAAATCCCTTGATTGACGATCCTCTACTACTCTCACCCCCATCCCTTCTCGGAACATTACATACTCGATCGCTGAAGCTATTTACACCCTCTACGGATCGCCCCAATTCACGTTTTCTCCCCGCGCCAGTCCTTGTGGCATTGGTACTTGCCAGCCTCAAGCTGGAATGCCCTCAAGTCGGGAGGGGAATGGTCGACGATTGGCTAGCGAATCGTGAATCGCTGGGCCTTGGGTTCGATAGCGAAGTCCAGGGGGACGAGAGGGAAGGTTACGAGAAAGTGATAGAGGTATACTCTCTTCACGTCTTGCCGCGGTTGAATGAATGGGAATATGCGAAGGAGTTTTTGGAGTCCGAGATGGAAATGAGGCCCGCAAAGCGAGAGGTATGTACAATAGTTGGGTTCCTTCGAGTCTCGGACTGAAATTGTTGTAGGAACTTGTCGCAACCCTGGCCGCACATCATGCTAAATCCCTTCTCCCTCCAAGTCCCAAGCCTAGCCAGCTACACAACATAGACAACTCGGTGTCTGGGAGCTCCGGGGCACCTACTCCTCGAGCGGTTTCTCCGGCGCCGTCTAGTGTTTCATCCCACACTGCGGTACCCAACTCACGCTCGGTGGCTACCCTGTTGCACAATAAATCTTCTTTGACATCTCCTTCACCCCTGTCACCTCCATCCGCCACGACGGCCCGTCAACAGCGTTCCGCAAACATTGCATCATCCAGCATTGTGCCGACAACACTTGCGATCCCTCCGCCGGGACCGACGTTAGCGGCGCAGCCAGCATTGCCTGCGCAGCCTACAGTTTTACAACTGCTCAAGGCAGTACTGATACCTTACGTAAGACGCCTCAATGCGCCTGTAGTGCTGTTGGCCATTGTGCTTTCATTTGTCGGACTGGCGAGTCGGTTTGGCCGGAGACCGAGGGGCGGGAGCGGCGCTGACATGGCGAGGCGACGGCTTGCCGGGGGGTCTGGGGGAATGTGGGCTGGACTAGTTGACGCTGTAAAAATGAGCGGCCGAGGGTTGGTTTGAGACCTGTGTTCTTCGCATATGTTTTTTATGACTGTTTTCTAATGCATCGATTTGACGAGTTTGAACCAAATCGTGTCAGATTGGTCATGTGAAATGACAATACAAACACAGCCATATATGATCAACCCCACTCATGTCGGGATGTGTAACACTCAGGTTCGTCCTCATGGCTGTTTAAAACCAGTTTGCCGCGTGCAGGTGATGGGCTCCTTTTGCTCTTAACCTCGGCTCCCGGCGTCACCTGTTAATCTTGTTCCTCTTGCCTACAAAAACGCCACCTTGGTAGACTCGTGCCCGGCTTGGAGCCAAGGAGCTTGGACTTTACTAGAGATATAATCCATATCTGTGTTGCCCCAAGCGCTTCTTAGCTTTAGCCACTTCTGCTACCCCACCGTCATCGGCATCTTGTTTCTGACGATCATGTCTTCGCCGGGCTCCGAGTCTAGCTGGTGTATAGTCGAGACTAGAGAGCAACAAATAGAGACGGCAATAAGCAAACAAACGATGCTATACCAGCAAGCCCAAATGGCTTCGAGCGCTGCCAACTTGTCCGGTGTTCGAAGGCTAGGCACATCGCGTACCCACGTCCAGGTGGATGGTCCAGATCCGATGCCGCCACTTATCGCGACTGTTCCCATCTCTGCTCCCGCCCCTACCCCGGGTGCGATACCTTTCGGCTCGAAAAAGCACGCGCCGAGAGACTTTCCCAGGACCGAGGAGAGAGTTGAACGTGAACCTCGTGAGTTGTCGCTTGCGAATTGGTGACTTGGTGACTAACGGGGGTGTAGCCAAAGGGCAATCATTTACAAGAAAGTTGAAGACATCCCTTCTCGGGGGAAAAAATCCTTTCTTGACATCAAACAAGGCGCATGAAAAGGAGAAGGACCGGAGAGGTACGATGAAGAAATCCTGCTGGGTCGGATCCCACTTAGTTCAGTTTACAGAGCCAATAATAATACCACCTCCACTATCGCCTGAGCCCGACGCTGTTGTCGTCAGGCGTCCAGGTACGTGTGCATGTTGGTATATACGACCCGAGATTAATAGTCCACCTTGAGAAGGCTCGGAATCAAATGGTACTTTACTCACCGCATCCATGGCAATTCGCTGATACGACGTAGGGTCAACACCGGAGCTAGTGTCTCCGCCACCGGCGAGCTCTTCGAGAGGGTACCGACCACCGCCTGTGACATACTCGCGCAATTTGTACTCGACTCAACCTCAGCCTCAACCCCAGCACCGAAGAAGCTCTTCGACTGCCCCACCTGAACATGCCCCTGAATCTTCAAGACCTCCAAAACAAGGTATAGCTATTCGTATAATGCGGTATTATCAGTTCTATTAATCGATGTTTTGGGTTGAAGTATCTTTAAGGAGAAGCAGAGAGGTTCTGATTACCGAGGTAGCTGGAAAACGAGCTGGAGATGTTCAAATGGAACGCGAGCCCGTGTTGGGGGGTGAGTGCTCGTAGTCATGTAATATTAGCTGAACTCTAAGCTATTTCTACTCTAGCTTTGCAAACGCATCGGCGGCCGCCTGGCAAAGCCATGTCTGCTCAGCCAACCCAACCCGCTCAACCAGTTCACCCGGCTCAGTCCGCCCACCCAACTCAACCAGTCCACTCTACCAAACCCGCCCAACCCGTTCACCCCACCCACCCAACTCAACCGGCCCCGCCTGCCCCTGCCCCCGCAGCGAGCCCGTCTACGATTCGGCCTCTTCCACAGACTCCAGAATCGTTGCAGTCCACCCCGCCGCGCCCACCCCCAGCCCCTGGACCATCACGGGTAGTCGTCAAGACAGTAGCGCAGCCCGCTCGCCCTTCACAAGAAAGTTTGCACCCGGGCTCACACTATCGCGACAGTCAATCATCGCAGCAGACTAGTTCTAGTCCTCCGGTTGTACGCTACAAAACATCTACCGAAAGGACCTCTTACGCCACGAGCACCACAACCCCTAGCCTTGGTTCCAGCGTAAAGACACATGCAAGCCAAGCGGCTTCGGACCCACCAAACAAGGACATGGAACGCATACAATGGGCGGCTGCTCCTCCATCACAGCCCCCTAATCCCGAACCCACGCCAGCGGCCGCTAAGGAACAGCCCGACGCGGCTGGCGCTTGGTCTCAATCTATGGCTCAACTGACTTTGCGAGCAAATAAGCAGCCTGGGTATCACATGGAAATGTCTTCAAAGTTTGAGCAACCCCGGGAGGCTTCTCCGCCCTCGACCCAAGAGTCGAAGTCGAGGCCAAGGAAACTACAACGCCACGCCACCACCGCAGCGAACACCGTCACAACGTACTACTATTACGACTCTTCACCTCCTTTGATAACGAGGGTATCCCGACTGAGCGAACTCAAAGAGGACTATCGTAACCCTGGGTCCGAGCGTTCGAATATCATTCGGCGCAAGATCAATTACCTACGCTTTGAGTTGGGCTTCACGGGATTGCGTCGCGCTCGAGGAGATGGCAACTGCTTTTATCGATGTGCGTAAGCGAGCTTGTTGCCACGTTTTTTTCTGTTTTTGCTCATGGCTTTGAAGCGTTTGCTTTTTCGTATTTGGAACAGATCCTTTTTGCAGATGATAGAGCTCTCGCTGTCATCAACGCGCTGGAACAGTTGGAAATGGCACAAGATCTAATAGATGTAGCCATTCCTGAGCACCGATTCGTGAGTCGGTTAAATATGATCCGAACACACTTTCTAACTTTTCGGCCTTTCAGAGCCAACGAATGCATCTCTATTTGAGGGATATTATTCGGAATATGGAACTAGGAAAAACCGATCAGAGGAGGCTGCTGCATATTTTCCAGGATCAACGGGGTATGTATGAAAGCTAGCTAGGGGATCGTTGCTCATTCATACGATGAATAGATTCCGACGATATTGTCGCATATGTTCGCCTTTTGGCTTCTGCATACATTCGACTTACTCCCGAGATGCACGCGTCGGTGTTCCACCCCGACGACCCGATGACCGTTATCACCCCGCCTGATTTCTGTTCGCTATATGTTGAACGGCTTGGGCAAGATGCTGGCAAGTCCTGTTCCTTGAAGCCGCATTGAAATATGCTAATACATAATTCTTAGATCACCTTCAGATATCCGCGTTAAGTCGGACTTTGAACGTGTCGGTATACATATATCGTCTGGACGAGAAGTTGGATGGCGAATCTGCTCCTAACGAACAGGATCTCCCCACGCACTGCACTCGATTTATACCCTCTGGTGAGATATATAGTTAACTAAACAAACCCAGTTGCTGATATTTCGCAGAATTTACTCCGGTTACCGAACCTGTCTTTTTACTTTTCCGTCCAGGCCATTACGATATTCTCGAACGACATACTAATTACTAATGACATTCGCTTTCACGCTATTCATTTGCTTTGCTCTTTTGTATCATATTCACCTATCTATCATGAAGCAAGTTAATCGCGGGCACAGGAGAAATACAGTGGCTGATACATTTTGAAGCACGAACAATTGTCGAAAATACTTTTGGGATTTATGAGATGGGGTAAAAGTGTCTGTTGGATAAATATCTGACGAGAATCAAGAGCGCCGGGATCGTACTAGTATCCTTGGGTTGTAACTGAGCTCAACGTCGGTAATTTCAACCTTGATTCTGCTACCTATGGGTGGAGGCCTCTCAAAGTCAAAGCCAGTAAGAGCCGCAGGCAATCCCAGCTTTGGGATCATGACGGGCAGAACGAATGCGAGGCTATTCGCGTGGTTGAGAGGACGGTTGAGCACGATACCCTCGAGCGAATTGAGAGTCTCGTGTCCTCCGTTCTCGATTAGATTACGAACGTATCGCATGGCCCAAAAACGAATAGATGAGTTCCCTGCACGACGCCGAGCTTGCTCTTGGAGGTGTTGCTTGGCCATCAGGACCTTTAGGGCATCCGATGAGAACGGCGGTTTAACGCCTAGCGATTTCGGGTGGAGCGCGGCTTTGATTTGCCAATGACAGAGCATGTCGAGATATCGTCTGAGTGGGGACGTTACACGAGCGTAACCCTCTTGAGCAGATATTCCAAGCTGCCAGTGGGTTGCAGGTGTGAGCATTGGTTGGGCCGTGACTTGGACAAGCTGTTGCACGAGAGCGTCCCGGTAAAGGACGCTGCCTTGGTACGGGTCGCGTTTGACCAAAAGTGGCTCGTACCTGTCTGCCGCAGGGCCCATCGGGCGAGCGAGCGCACGGTATATCATTGGTATGCCACGTTCTTGGGCGAACAGCGATGCTACGCGCCCAGCGGAGATCATGCATTCTGCCACTAGGCTGCGGCTCAACTCCAAGACGTTGGAAGAGTCGTGCATTGTCCCGAGATCTACAGAGTACTCGAGACGAGGGAACCCACGATACATGCGCGGTATTGGGCGTGGATCGTGGCCCGTCAGCACCCTGTCCTTTTCCATCGAAATCTGCGCTCTGGGTTGACTCCACAGCACTGAATCCGTTTTGGATACACGTCTTTTGGCCATAGTCTGGGTAACTTGGTGGAGAAGTCGAAGGTCCGGGAGGGCATTTGAGGGGACGTCGGGATCCGTCTCGACGGGTGACTGGCCCTCTGGCTTTCCAAATGGCCAAAGAGGAACGCGGAGTGACCCACCCAAGGCTCGGGTTACGCTATTGTATTGCAAAACGTGGACTCTTCGGACGACAGAGGCCCGTACGTCGTGCTTGATGATATCGCCAGAGGGATCGACAAGCATACTAAACGTGAGGGAATTCATGGAAGCCTGTTCGTTTCCAACGAGCGCATCGAGACTAAGTTCTGTCGGTGGGAGCATAGGATATGTACGTTCAGGGAAATATGCTGTAGCAGCTCGCCGGGCAGCGGCGACGGCGATAGGATCGTTGGAACGAAGCACCGACGTTGGATCTGCAATGTGAACGTGCAGCCATACGTTGTCTGAGCCATCGGTAGCCCGTTCAATTGAAACACCATCGTCGAGTTCCTCGGCGGTACTGTCGTCAATCACGTACACGGCGAGGTCACCAAAGTCGTGACGCATACTGTCAAGTCCGTCGACTGTTTTGGCGCCGGATATCCTGTCATCCTTGACGGAGACAGGAGGGTGGCTTAATGCCTGAGGAAGAGGGGTGTTGAGGGTATCGGTAAACTCGTCCAACTGCAAATCCACGTCTTGCGATACGTGGTTTAACCAAGGCGCGGAAAGTGAGATATCCTCGAGGATTCGGAATGCTGTCGTCCCGATCAGCGGTAGGTAGGAAGTGGATATCTTGCTCAGAATTGTGGGCAGGGTGAGCACACATGGATTGATTTGTAGCTCACGCCGTTGGCGAAGGTATTGCCGAATGAAGTTGATAATGTCAAGATCCGCCTCGTTTAGTTCTGGAAGATTTGGTCTGGATTCCACACGGGAAGGAGCCTCTTGCACGCTCGCTTGTCTTTGGGCCCGGGTCGCCTCGATGATAGTCTTGGCTTTCGCCACAAACTCGTCAATGACAGGATCCTTGTTGCGAACCCAGCCAATAACACGTTGCATGGCCTCGACGTGCTCGAAGGGACGCACAGAAAAGGTATTCGAAAGCCTGTGCTCGAAAGTGTCGGCGATATAGTAGAGGCTGTTTTCCATGAAATGCTGGTGAACGGCGTATGTAAGCTCGAGAGTGGGAGCACTATCTCCAGCGACCAATGCGACACCATCGGAGAGAGATATTTCCGCCCAGGTCTTGCCATCTGGGTGCTTCGCATGGTCGTAGAGCTGCTTGGCAGTACGTTGGACAGCCCGGCTGGCTTGTTCAAGGCGGCGAGCCATTGCGCGCAATGATTTGCCGAGTGTGATCCTTGCCTGCGTCTGTGTAGGCTTGGATTCGTCGGCATACGATCCCATTCCCGCTCGTTGGGCAAGTTCAGGCTCCACAAATTTCGCGACCGAGAACTGAATGTCGCGTATAGGATGAATGAATGCTTCACCAGTCGACAGCAAGGTTTTGGCAACCTCGGCTCCAGAATAGTCGTGCTCGTAGCCAAGTATAATACCCCATCTAGCATGACCGTTGCTATGAGTTCGAGGTTAGATGCTATACCAATCCCATATCGTGACAAGACATACCGACGAATCTCGACAAAACTTCCTGGCTCAACGCGCAAGTCTGGAGTCAATGCAACCGCCTCCCCGTCGGCTAGTAAATCCATCTCTTCTGGGCGGGCTTCATGGATACTAAACGCCGCACTCGTCTCGGATTGAAAGTCTGGACTAATCGCGCCAACCGCAGCGTTTCTGATTTCGTTGAGCTCCTCGAGTCCTCTGCTCAACTTTGTCACTGCATCGCCAGATTCTCCGCGGCGCATCTGCTTGACTGTCTTTTTGGCCGCCTTGAGAGCTTGCTTTTCTTGTTCCCGTTTCTTCTTTGGGTTGAGTGGTTGGTCGGGAGCATCGTACTCCAACGCAGGAAATGAGGGCACAGCATGGGTGTTGAAACGTACGAGAGCTCGTCTGGCAAGAATAGCTGACTGACTTGCCCTGCTTCGGGTGGCTGATGCGAGCATAACCTAACAATTTTAGTAAGAGCGAGATTCCAGCAAGCACGACTGGACTTACGATTCCGGCGAGAGAGAAAAAGGAGCGTCCAGCCGAAAGTCGAACTCGCAAGTTGAACAAGATAATTTAACGAAAGTCGGCCAAATTGGCAGTATCGTCGCACAAGCCAAACTTGCAATTGGCGCCAGAGATCGCCACTCAAATTTAAAAGTCAAATTTTCACAAAGCGTCTCACACCTCACACGAATGACCCATAAATCCATATGCATACTATACCAGAAAAAACGGTATTTCTAATAATCAACCTGTGCTTTAATATACAATGCGTGTGAAAACAGTATCAAGGCCCCTTGAGGACCACACAGTCAAACGCAGGAACTTGCATGATAGACCTAATAAGATATCAAAAACTGAACAGAAGATAACAAACGGTTGGCCCTCCTTGAGAGAGCGCAAAACAGGTACGAGAACTAACAAACGGAAGCCTGAGCAAAAAGAGAGGTGAGAACCAATGTGGACCAGACATGCTTGCTATCAAAAAGTCGAGAAAAAGACAGTGTCCTTCAGTTGCGACGCGGGCGTCGGAGTGGTTTTATTTTTCGTCCACCGGGGCTCGCGTCGGCGGTGCCGAGATTAAACTGGACGCCAGGCGCGGGAGATCCTTCTCCTTGAGGTACGCCTTGGCCGAATACAAACGGAGAGGCAGTCGTGGTAGGTGTGTTGGGCGCCGACGAGTTGGCGGGCAGACCAAACGTAAAGGTTGATGGGCTCGCGGCTGCAGCAGCTGGAGCGGCGCCGCCAAACGAAAACGCAGGCTGCGGTTGAATCGCAGGGGACGAGGGGAACCCATTCGAGGCGGGAGCCGACCCAAACGCGTTGTTGGCCGGTACTGGGTTGGTGTTGAAGCTAACAGTGCTCAGTGCGGGGGACGCAGCAGGGAAGGGACTAGCGGGAGTTGGGAACGCATTCGTTGGCATGGGGTTGGGCTGTCCGAAAGGAGTGGGCGTTGGCTGGGTGAACGGATTCGAGGGCGAAGCAGACGCCGAGGGAGTTTGTCCAAACCCTCCACCAGCACCAAAGGTGAACGAGGGCGTAGTCGCCGGCGCCGCAGACGCGCTGGATCCAAATCCACCATTAGCACCGAACCCACCGCCCGCATTGTTGTTGGCTCCAAACGCAAATGGAGAAGGACTCGCTGGCGCAGCAGATCCAAATCCGTTCGACTGGGTCGCGCTAGCTCCATTCAAAGGTCCCCCAAACGGCCCGGTGGTGGTGCTCGACCCATTCGTGGCACTCCCAAACGCAAACCCTGTTGAAGGCTGCTGGCCGCCAAAGCCAGTGCTAAACCCGGGGCCGCTCGTCACAATCTTGGTCGGCTCGCGTGTCGGACTCTCCTCCATCGCGGCATCGCCTCCCGATGGTGGGGTAGCAGGCCGAGCGGGAGCAGGCGCACCAAACGTGAAGCCGTTGCTCGCTGGGGCAGCAGACGCGCTAGGTGCACCAAACGCAAACGGACTCGACGCCGGCTTCTGAGTCGTGCCCGAAAAGTCAAATGGATTCTTCTTCTCGGGAGCAGCAGCAGCTGGAGCGGGCGTAGGAGTAGCAGCTGGAGCACCGAATACGAATGGGCTCGCTGGCTGTTCTGTGGGCTTTGGGGCAGCCGAAAAGTCGAATGGGCTCTTGGACGGAGCGGGTGCAACCGGAGTAGGAGTGGCAACAGGCGTCGAGGAGAAATCGAATGGGTTCTTCTTGGGTGCTTCGGGTGCAGGCGAGGGAGTAGTCGTGGGCACGCCAAAGCTGAATGCCGGTGTGGAAGTTGGAGCGGGAGCAGCGAGGGTAGGTGTCGGTGCCGAGGGCGCACCAAACGAGAACACAGGGGCAGGAGCTGGTGAGGCAGTGGGCGCTGGAGCAGGGCTAGGCGTGGTGGCCGGTGCGCCAAACGAGAAAGACGGTGCTACGGGCTTGGGAGCGGGCTGGCTCGTACCAAACGAGAACGGCGAAGGAGTCGGCTTGGGGGCCTCGACGGGTTTGGGCGCTTCAACTGGCTTGGGTGCTTCGACGGGCTTGGGGGCCTCAGCAGGCGTGCCAAACGAGAAGGTAGGAGCAGGCGCGGGCGTAGCCTCAGGCTTACTCGACCCAAACGAAAACGGCAGAGTAGGTGCAGCAGCGGGCTTAGCGCTCGTACCAATGCCCGCGAATGGGTTGTCGCCCACAGGCTTGCTCTCCTCGGCAGGCTTACCAACGTTGGCAAACGGACTGTCTGCTTGTTTGCCAATCTTAGCAAACGGATTGTCCGCAGGCTTTCCGATGCTCGCAAATGGATTGTCGCTCGCTGGTTTCTCAGCCTTGGCCTCGTCCTGTTTGGCTCCAAACAACGGCTTCACGGTCTCGCTCTCCTTGGGCTTGCCAAATGAAAATGGTGCGTCCTTGGCCGCTGGAACTCCAATCTTGGCAAACGGCGACCCGCCCTCGACAGCCTTGGGAGGGGGAGTAGGCGCAGATGACGACGGAGCACTGCCCCACTTCGGGACCTCTGGCACCTTGAGCTCGGTCTTGTTGCCACCAAAGTCGGCAAAGGGGTTCTTGATCTCGGGGACCGCCGCCTTCGCACCGACCTTGTCACTAAAGAACGTGGGTGTAGGGGAGGCAACTTCCTTTGCGGGGGCAGAGGTGATGGGCGTAAATGAGAGAACGGGTGTGGGGGTGGGTTTGGCAAGAACGGGTTGAGGGGACACGACATCCATCTTCGTCTCGGTCTTTGCGGGCTCAGCTGACTTGGGAGCAGAGGGCTAAGCCATGATGTTAGACTAGCTACAAGGCTAATAAGCGAGAAAACTAACCGGCGTCAGAGCACCACCAAACTTGAAGCCCTCTGGAACTTTGAACACGTTTGCGCTGGCGACGGCGAGCAACTCGGCATTCCTCTTCTCAACAGCCTCCTCGTCCTCTTCTTCCTCCTCGTTGTTGGCAGAAAATCGGTTTCGTCCAGCGGATGGCACGTGCGCGCGCTTGGTGACCGTCTTGCTCTGACGAAGTGAGCTACCGGGGCGGGAAGGCGGCTGCGATGCAGGCCTGAAATTATCAATGACCCCCAGAGCCGGGCTAGCAGTAGTAGTCGCAGCGGGAGGAGAGGGCTGAGACTCCATGTCCGCGTCAACATCCTTGACTGCAGGCTTGGCCTTCTCCGCGGCCGACGCGACAGGAGCGGGCTCCTTGGGTTCGGCGGACTTGGGAGTGTCTTCCATGTCCATGTCGTCTTCCTCCTGGACCTCCTTCTTGTTCTTCATCAACATCTTCATCAACCCGCTCTTTGGTCGGACTTCCTTGGCCCTTTTGCCCTTGCTCGGGCTGACCTTGATTTCGCCATACGGCTGGATCATTCGCTTCAGCTTGTTAGACACGCTCGGGCCCGGGCTCGGAACTTGAACAGAGGGGGGAGGTCGGCGACGGGGGCGCTGGGCGTCGCCCGTAAGAGTGTGCATATTTTCCAAAGCATTGAGTAGTCGCTCGGCCGTGTTTTTCGCAGGAGGGCCGGATGGGGCTAAGCGGCGATTAGAATAGATTATGATTACGTCCGAAATAAACACACCTTTAGAGTTGCCTTCTTCGACTGACGTTACACCGAGTGTATCGTCCCAGACCAGAGTTGGCCTTTTACGCTCAGGCGCAACGGAGGATGACTTGCCCTGTCAAATTTGTCAAAACTCTAAAACAAAGGCGGGTAACCAAGTCTTACCAAACTGGAAAACGGGTTAGCCGCCGAGATTGAGGCACGCAGCGAACTGCCCGTGGCCCTCGAGAGAGACGACCGGCCACCCAGAGGAAGCGAGAGGCTTGTCTCTCTGGGGGGAATCGAGTGGCTTGGTGTGCGTTCGTGACCGAGTCCAACGCTGACCGAGGGGGAGCGCGACTGCATGCGTGAATCATCGTACGACGCAATGGCTGCATCAATGTTGAGATTGGGCAAGTTTCCAAAGTGGACTTGAGACGCCCGTGGGGCAAGGCTATTGCGAGTGCTCGCTGGTTGTGGGAACCAGGCCCCAATAGAGGGGGTCCGTCGAGAGGGCGAGCGGGGGGGATGATGGTAGGTCGCAAAGGCAAGGGGAGTATTGCGCACAGACAGCTGGGAATGTTCACCCTCCTACTAAGGTCAGCGCGTGTTGAATACGAGTGGCTATGACTTACAGGCTTTGAACGGCCGACGGTAGCAGCACTGCTCGGTAGCCGGAGCATACCCTCTGGCGGGTCGAGGTAGCCCACGTTAGGCGCTGAGATGCGCTGAGGACTGACGGTCCGTAGACGCTTGGGGCGGGATCCATTCTCAAGACGTGTCCGGCTCGCCCGTCGCTTAAGCTGGTTGTCGCCGTCCTCTGCCGACGTTGCCGTCGAACTCGTCGAGTTTGTGCTCCCGAGCCATGCCAGGGGCACCGATACAATTGCCTTGACCGTGTTGAAGAAACTCGACTTGGAGCGTGTGAGCGCCGGCGCAGGGGACGGCGGCGGGCGCTCGTACGGCTTACGGCTATGCTGCTTCGTCGACCGACTCGCTCTCGTCGGCAGCGAGCTCATCTTCTCCGACGGCATGGACGGAAGAGGAGGATAGGGGGAGACAAGGTGTCTGCCAACGGGGGCAGAAAACTCGAGGCGTGGCGAGTTGGTCTTGCTTCTGTTCATCACTGTCACGGTCACAAACCGGTCACGCGCTCTCACAACATAGTCACGCGACGGTCACGCCACGCGTGCACCATGATGAAATATGCACCGTTGGCTCCTCATGGACACGCCCAATTTACGTGTGCGAAGCTAGGGCAGCGGGCAATAGTGTTTTTAACAATCTGCTGGACCAATGATCAGCCAGGGTTGGCGAGTCATTGCATACATGGCGGAAACGCGGATGCATATACGCAACTGGCAGTCTAGGTGTGTTTCTCTATCGCTACGATCGATCTACAGGGGGAGCGGCGACCATCAGCTACCATAAAAAACAAACAAACACCCCAACCTACGTTCCTATTGTGACCAGGGCGGTGACGTGGCGTGACTTGGTCACGAACCTCCACCGCTCCGCGTTTCCCGATTGCGCTCCGCAACGTTGCTTCCGTAGATCAACGTCAGCGACCGTTGCTTTTCGTCAGCGCATTCACAACAAGATCGTGAAGTTGTTCCTATTGGAGCCCTCCCTCTGTACCATCTTTTTTGTAAACGTCACTGTCGATGTGCTGGCACGATCGATTCGGGTAAAGAGCCAGTAGCTTACTTTCCCACCCGGTCTGCACCGATCGCGAACGAGTGAGAATCCGAGGTGGGTACAAAGTGAGACAAGCAGCTCGGCCGTCATGTATCGCGAGTTGGTGACACATGGAGTCGGGAGGACTAGGAATAACATGCCTCCGAGACGGAGAATTTCATGCGCTATACTTAGCATTTTGCCTGCGCCAATGATTAGATCGACTTGAATTCAAATTTAATCGACTCACCGCGATCTTTGGCGTCTGGAACAAAATTTACGACCAAACTCAAGCTCACAATATCCCACTTTCTGACATTTGAGTCCATGTCAATCTTCAGAAAGTCTTGTTCACGGATATCTGGGTGCCGAGAGCGCAGGTCTATGGGTGTGCACGCAATCCATGAGGAGCAAGAGACATAGTTATCGGGTCTAAGCGCGCCGACCTCGAGCAGTTGCAGTGGCCCAGACCTAATAGATATTATAGCTGGCTATCGCAAACGCAATACGAGACTTACTCTTTTCCTTTTCCTTTGGCCATTCCTAGCTCCTTCATCCATTCGATCAAAACCGTCTCACTCCCACCTCCCCGATCTTTTCCCTGCCCAATCGCCGACATATTCTGGTACGCTTCCAAGCCGCCCATGGACTTCATCTCGGCCTCAATAGCTGTCAACTCATCCCGCTCCGCCGTAGACTTTTGCTTCTCTAACACTGCACGGCGCTTCAACAAAACATGAAACCGCCGAATGAGCGTTCGTGTTGATTTAGGTTTTGCAGAATCAAGCAGACGGGTTTTGGCCCAGACGCATGAGTGATTGGGACCTTAGTTTTCCGTTTAGTGCGTGCCATGATAAGTTAAATGAGCTCAGATGGTTGTTGCGTTTAATTTGGCTAGACTGTAAGCGCCCGGCGTGTGGTTCAACAGAATTTGCGGGAAATTGAGCAAAATTAGTGGACGGAGATCTTGCCACCACTCCACCATCCAGCCCTGGATAGCTGCATGGCAAGGTTTCCGCCCACATGGTGGTTAGATCCAGCCCATTGGTAGGTCCAGCCTCCTGGCTGGCAGGATAGTTAGCCTCGAGATTGGGATGGAGTGGCGCGGTATTGTCTTTCGCGGCCTTCGGCCCGGAATATGTGGCTCTGTGGTGAAGGGTAATTAGGTGGAATTTATTTTTTATTCTGGCGCTCAGAGGTGCAGGCATCATGGAATTTGCGCATGTTAGGTCCCGCGATTAAGCGCCGAGTCGCGTCTCGAATGACGTCGCGATCTTCAGGGCGTAGGTCCATCCTCCATCCGACCTCGACGTGACCGGGGTTCGCTGACAAGGGCGAGTAGCATAGGCACAGGGCAAGCTTGAAATCGCCGTGCTTGACTGCAGTTCGGACGCTGAGCTAGCTACAGCAGACTGCCCTTCACCATGGCGTTTTCAACCCTGAGGTTGCGTGAACCAGCTCGTCTACAGGTGTTTGGAAGAAACTACCGAGCCAGACTCTTGACGCCTCAGGTACGGTTATATGCAGATGATGCCCTCTCGGCGGAGATCAGTGCAAAGGACTCGGTAAGTCTCACCCTATACATCTGCCGAATTAGGCAACACGAATCAATCCTTTATACTTGAACGCATACCTTAGACTCCTGGTCGCAAAACTGGCTGGTTCTTTGTAGACGCACTATTCCCGGTCCAGCTTAGCAAATACGAGTGAGTCTGGCATCAAACTAGTGGCCGAGAGCCCTGACAGCCAATAGCATTCGGCATTATTTTGCGAACCTGCGGAAGGAAGCAATTGTACAACGCGTCAAATCAGTTCTTGAAAATACAAATGTCCACGGATTCAAAGTGCTAGACATCGAACCAAGGTACGCCAGCCTGGGCCCATCGAACCTGATTCTAACTCGCAACAGGGTCAAGGATGGTGGCTTATTTGTTCACTTCGAGTACATATCTCCCCTAGGATCCAGCACATCCAACGATCCAAACGTGCGGTTAACTGAGCTCAAAGCGATAGCGGAACTCCAGGCTGCGATTCAGTCTGCCGCGGCCAAGCGTGGTGGCATTCCATCCTGGTTGGGGATCAGTGCCCCCGGCAAGTTCTGGCTGGTCCGTGGGAGACCATGGAGGGAAGATATGGACCGGTTTGCGTCTTCAATCATCAAGACCGAGTTTGATGGCCCAGATGTCCATCTGGAGTCACTATACGACGTTCTGCGGGTACGTTCCATGCTCGACTTTGCCTAGACCTCTATTCATCGCTTAAAATAGCCTTACGGTCGAATTACCAAACTCGACCCTCCTACCCCTGCACCTGCAGGCACATTGCGTAGTGCGACCGTCACATACTCTAGGGTTCATGCTGCTGTCCTGGCTCGAAACTGTCTGCACGGCGTAAATTTGACGACAGACGGCGATGTTCTTGGAAGGTCTGGCCCGGGCCTTGCGTTAGCTGCAGCTCCGGGGACTAAACTCACACGATTGAGTGTGCTTTACGAGCAGCCTCTGAAAGAGCACGCCATTCGAAATTGGCTCACAAGCCATCCAAGGATAGTCCTTCCCATCTTGGCCTTTCTCATCGGTACCTTGACATATACAGTAAGTGTCATTCCAGCCTCGATAATTCCAATCACCTTACCCGATGTAAACAAATAGGTATTTGACCCAATTCGTGAACTGTCAGTGCAGGGCAAAGTCATGAGTTGGTTTGATTACAAAGGTAATTTTCATCCGCTCGTTCATCCCTGTAATAACATTTCCATTAGACTACGCCCTCTTCAAATGGATCCGTGAGAATGCTTATGAACGTATTGCATCTACATTTACGGGCAAACGCGCTGAAGAAGAGACAGAGGAACCTGCGATCTGGCAGGAGAGAAAGGATGCAAAAGCAACTCTTCGCGCCTATCTGAATGATTTCCCATGTGTGTGGTGCATATGAGCAAGGAGGCTCAGCTGACATCTACTTTTTCACAGCAACGGTCGCAGTTATCCATGGTCCGGCAGGCGC
This sequence comes from Ceratobasidium sp. AG-K, assembly GCA_037039685.1. Taxonomy (NCBI): domain Eukaryota; kingdom Fungi; phylum Basidiomycota; class Agaricomycetes; order Cantharellales; family Ceratobasidiaceae; genus Ceratobasidium; species Ceratobasidium sp. AG-K. The sequence goes on from JAWNGF010000002.1 coordinate 2,154,746, forward strand.
AGGAAAGGGTGACCTTGTCAACAGTGTAATGAAAGAAGAAGATAGGTAAGCTGGCTATTACCTTTTCCTAAAAAGATATTGACTATTGAGTGGAAGACCGTCCCTTGTCATTGATTGTGCCAAAATCATGAATGCCGCAAATGACTCTGCCACCATCCGCGAACTAGCCAAGCAGACTGGCTACTGGCCATACTTTAGTTTCCTGAATTCGTTGAACAACTTGATAGATTTGGCAAGCGTCGGTCTGATCGGGCAAAAGGGTGAGTCTGAAATGATTGGATATATGGAAAGTAATAGTACTGAAACCTAGTATCTAGCGGGTTTCAGCACGACAACAGAATCCCAACTGCGTGATATTCTCAATGTTACGGCGACGGCTCTTCATCGTGTTCAGGAGGTGCATGAAAAGAATATTGCTCGCGATGCTCAACGTGCGCATATAATCTCTAAACGGCGGGCCCGAAACTCGGCTCGGGCCGCTAATTCGAGTACTCCGACCCTATCCCAAGACGTCACCAGCGCTGTTGCTTCTAATGATGGCAACGGCAACACAGGATCGGGCGAGAAGCTGGCTCAAATTCCTCCACTTCCTATCAGTCAAGATCCAACCCCAGCGCCTGTCGTCAACCGAGGAGGCCTCGAGGAGGCTCTGGATGATCTGCCAATCGTACTTATCACCAACTATCAACCGCAAGGGGCAAAACGCGACGAGCTACTTAACGTTCTAGCTGAGTGGGCTGCAAAATTAGCGGAAGATAAGGTTAGTCCAGTTTAGATACATGGAGCCACCACCACCGAGCTGACTGGCAACGTGCGAAAATGTAGATCGCACACGTTGTGTTCGTATGTACCAACAGGGAAAACACAAAGCGCATAGCCAAAGGTAAGCGCGTTAGGGCCTGGAATGGGGCTATATTATTCGACGGCTAATCATGTTTAATTATCTACAGCTCTTCCATCACGACCCTTGACGTCTATCGCACTCAGCGATGCCGATGCCGATACTGCACTTAAGTACGTAACTTGGAAGCTCTCGGAGGCCGGAGTCGTCCAAGCGCTCCGTTCGAACGAACTCAAGACCGTCGAGAAACTGGGTGGTCGCATCAGTGATCTCGATACGGTATGAGGTCGATGCTTCACGAACAGGGCCAACAGTGCTCATTTTGGTTCCAGCTCGTTAGTAAAGTACGAAATGGGCAGTCTATTACCGAAGCTGTGGAAGAGATCATCCATCGAGGTATCGGCGAGATGCGGAAAAACGCATTTGGTGATGACCTAGAGGACGCAAAGTCTTTGCCGTGGACACGAGAGCAGGCTTGGAGCGTTTTAAAGGCTTTGGCAGCAAAGAATGAGGTATGTGAGATCTCATTAACCTGGGTCAATCGTAGTCTTTTCGGTGCTGACGTTTCGCGGATAATAGATTCCCTACGCGGACGTCCTTCTTGAGTTCCCATTCAAGGGAGATGAGCTAGCTCTGAGGAATATGGAAACTGCTGAACTGATCGCAATTGGTACTGTGGATGGCAAGTACTAAAGTGCCCATGATGGGGTATCTCCTGATCCCTCCTTCCACTAGGTCTTCCAGCAAGTATTAAACCCGGAAAGCCAGTTTATAAACATGTTTACCGGCGTCTTGTCCAAGGTTTGAACATCATACAACCTGCTTGGGCTTTTCCCATTGACTTCTCCTAGATCCAATATTCCAGGCGGTACAGAATATCAACCTCAATGAGAAACTAATTGCTGTTTCAGTCTCTACCGTCAAGTCCTGCGAAGAAGAGCTTACTGTACTGAAGAACATTGGATTGGACCTTGGGTCATCTGTCCTCAGCGGCAAGGGAGCTACAGGAGCTCGAGCAAGCTACCTTTTAGAAAAGATGATGCAGGCAACGCTCAAGATTGAACAACTAGAGGCTGAAAACTCCAAGCTGAAAAAGGTGTTGGCAAAAGGCGCATCGACCTAACAACGCACGCTTTGTTTCTGATACTCTGATTCGTATGATGTATTGCTGTATGTGGCCTACAATTTACACACGCGCTCAAACACTTTGCGCGATCGATGGTACGAGTTCCCAACTCAGATGAATTTGACGGGGCAATATTTCGGCTAGCGCGAGATAACCTTCTACCTCCTAGTATTCACAGACTACGGCGAGCCCGTAACCTTCCCCCGTTAAGCATACCTGAGTATCATAAGTTTTGTACCAGAGTATACCGAATCGTGCGGCCGGGATAACCACGATACGTGGCGGGGCATTCCATAGGAGTTTGTTTTAAGGCGTGTATTTATCGACCGAGTATGTATCGATTGATTGGTATGTACGGTGCTAAAATCTACATTCGGGTTGTGCTATTTGCGACCCAGTATTTCGGTCAGTATTTCTTCAGACTAGATTTGGAGCCCATCATTCTTCGAGGGGGTATCCACGTGGTCGAGCACTGATGTCCTAAGGTGCAAGTTACTGGGTCCGAACTCTAACCTTCTTGCAAACCACGGTGGGCACCTGAGAGGCCGAGGCCGAGGCCCTTACTTCCCGGTTAGTGTTCGGCCCACCAGTGTCATGCATTGCGTTTGGTACATATAAGGGAACTAGCGCATCTTCGTCCAACCTGTGCACTCCGAGTTGACACGTACCTTCCCCAGCCCCCATTACAGCCGGTAGTCTTGCTTTAACAGCGATTCCGCGTAGCTCAAGGTTTTTCAAGATGCCAAGTAAGTGCAATATTGCCCCTCAGTTGGCGTCGACGTAACTAACCTGAGCTGGCAGCCGTTCGAAACCTCGGACTCGGTCGGATAGCCGCAACACTACTGCTGCCGTGCATGGTGAGCGTATCTTGACTGCTATCGGAGCGACTGATACTGAAATAGAACACCCAGTCATTCTATGCAGTGCGTGGGCTATTTGGATTACTCGCAACCGAGGGCGGCGAATCTCTGGCCAAACACTGCCAACAGAACGGCACTTTGACGAACTTTGCCAAGGTGCCTTACACCGGGAGCAATAGCGCTGACTACCAAATGTGCGTTCTAGTAACCTTCATGCAGGCGGGATTGGACGAAGGAAAGGCCCATTTCTTTCCCGAACTCTATTCTGCTTTGGCGCCAGCTGCAGTTATCCCATTCCTTGAGATGCGTAGAGCCGGGTTTCGTACCCCCGTAGTACAAATCTCGATGCTAGTTCTTGGACTCCTTTACCAAAATTTCTCAGGTGCCGCGGTCCTTCCCCTATGGTGGACTATTCACCTCTTGGTCTCGGGTCTGAACACCACGCCACTGCATCCACATTACGTTGAAGGGACCTTTATTGGCCATCTCCTGGGTTATCTTGCTGTCTCTGTTGCATTGTTTATCCACCAAACCACTGCCATTCACGTGGCATGGCAGATCTTTCCCGCATCCATCGTGGTTGTCCAGGCTTTCTACCTGGTTTACCAGCGCTACACGAATGGAGACGTCCCCGAATCTTCATACGACCTCCTTCAGCTAATACATCTCACCAACTTTTGTTGGTCGGCTGTTGCCCATTCGTATACTTTGTTCCAGGTACTAATGTCACCTGCCCCCCTTGAGTCGCTCAAACATGCGTATTACCCGAGCTTCTCACCCGATTCATTATCTCCAATGACCTCAATGCCTCAGCATTTCCTAAAGTTGGACCTTGTGCTTATATCATGCACGACCTTCTTTGCCGGTCTATGGTACCTACGATGCACACGATCGAGACTATTGGCTAGTGGCTGGTTTGTGCTGGGATCGATTTGCTTCGGAATGGGTGCTGCGGTATCCGGAGTTTGGATGTGGAGGGAAAAGCTATTAGAAGAGGACCGTCGGGCACTCGGACAGCGGTCAAAGAAGGATTAGGCGGAGAGGAGGTGTGCATACAACGGGAGAATGTTGGTGGTAAGTTGCCTACGTACTTATTGTTTACACCCAACCACGTTTACCAATCTAGTACAACAGACTGGACCTTTAAAGCATTTTTATTACACTCGACGCCTCGAGTGTCAGGTCAATTTTGATCATGAGATTAAAGTGACCGGAGTAATGGGCCCGCCTGTCTTTCGGTACACCTGTGTGGCGAGTTCCATGTGTATGAATGTATCATCTAATGGGTTTTAGACTCTTGGTATTGATCAAAAGCATTGTGGACATCTAAGGTATATAGCTGAAGCTAAGGCCGATGATGTGCGAAATCCCACAGACCATTCTTCACGCACATCATCGTGAAGCTGATTTACTCGATTCAGGCGGGAAGTAAGACCTCAGAGCGCTATCTTACTAACCATGCACCTAAGTGATTCCGTTGAAGCTCTTCCCCAGCGCTTTGCTCTCTGTGGTCGTGTGCCGCCTATAGCATACTATTTGGTGGACCCCGTGTTCAAATATGGACTTGCTCCACATATGCAGCGTTAAAGTTCTTACAACAACCAAAATAGGAAAGAAACTCTGCTGTTTATGGCCAAGCAAACTGCGCTCGGGCCATGCATACAAGGCTCCCAAAACCACCATGTGTGTTTCTGTATTTGTACTCAATTGGCGCTAACAGGAAGCGCTTAGGCGCCAGACGACACTCAAGCGAATTGGGCATAACACATGAGTTTTAGGCAACTACCACCATGTCCTCACAAATAGAACGCAAGACCATATTCAACGAGGCAACAGTGGTGAAAAAAGGGTTATGCCCTGTTACAGTCATTAAAGGCGAAGCATCTCCAGTTGAGAGTCATTCACTTTACTTTGGTAGGTGGCTAAGGGTCAATCGGCGTGGGGGAACCTAACCATACACTCTATAACCTATGCAGAACAACATGGACGTGGTCCCGAGAAAATATTGTTTATCATGGGGTAGGTGCACTTGGTTTAAGTACTCGGCGCCTGTACCTGACATCCCATCCAACATCTACCCTAAACAGATTGAACTCCAGTTCGTTCAGCTGGCAGCACCAAGTTGAACACTTTGGTCCATCGGAGAAATACTCGATATTAGTATTTGATAACCGAGGAGTGGGACACAGTGACGCACCACGCGGACCCTACACGTAAGTGAGATGGGTATCATACTATCAACTGTTTCTCTAATGAGGATATTCACATACAAAAATATATACAGGACGAGCGGTATGGCAGAAGATGTCATTGTGTTACTCGACTACATAGGCTGGACTGAAGAGCGGCAATTACACGTTGTTGGTGTGTCGATGGGGGGCATGGTAGCGCAAGAGCTGGCCACCCGGATACCCCGACGAATTGCATCGCTCTTACTATCAGTGACAAGTGCTGGTGGTCACATCTGGAATAACCTACCTCCGGTGAGTGTCTATTGGCCTTCATCTTCGACTCGCACTGATGCATAATATTAGTGGAAGGGATTTTCTACGCTTGCGAGGTACGTCTAAACTTGCTAGATAGCCTATATTTCGGAGCACTAACCTCTCACCAGGTTGACGTTCATTAAAGACCCCGCCATCAAAGTCCGGATGATCATGGACATGGTGTTTCCCCTCTCCTGGCTCGCTGAGCCTTCCGCTGCGAACCCTAAAGTGACGAATAGGGAAGCACAGACGACGTTATACATGACCCGGATTCTTGCAACGACGCCGCAGACGCTCATGGGCACACTCTCACAAATGGCCGCCGGCCTTTCACATCGGGTAACCCCGGAGCGATTACGCCAAATCGCAGAAGACGTGCCCAAGGTGGTGCTGGTCACTGGAGACGAGGACAATCTGGTCCCACCAACATGCAGCGAGTGGATCAAGAAGTGCATGGGCCCTAATGTCGAGCTAGAGAAGTGGGAAAACACGGGGCATGCGCTACAGATTCAGCGGCCCGAGAGATTCAATGCGCTGGTGGAAAGGGTGATAGCAGAGTCCCGACGAGCTTGACGCTGATTTCATGCGCGTAGAGAATATGAGAGTTTGATGCATATATTGATCGTTCAGAAATGACCGAAAGGGTAAACATGCAAGCACCACTGGGAAATTTGCAACTTTTACCACTGTTGGACTTCTGACGAAGGGTCAGAGGTAACAGTATCATTTAGCGGGATGATAGCATGTCACTGATAGAGGCCCAGTAGTCTGGGGTCACTTTTTCCTTGATCTCCTCGGCAGTCAACCAGGCGAAATCTTTGACAGACTTTCCGTTTGGTTTTGCTTGGCCCGCAAATATGTGCGCCTTGAAAAATAGAATCTAATCTGCGGGTAAGAGAATTAGAAACTCGTTTAATTAGAGAGACGGACCGTTTCGGAACCCGGTTTTGAAGGGCGGTAGACTCCAACAGGATGTCTTCCAACTACCCAAGTATCCATGTCCGGGCCACATTCCGAATGCAATCCCTCGACGGATACCTAAAGCGAACTTAGTAGGCATGCATGCACCAAAGTTCAACTTACGGTGTGCAAAGCGGCCCCTGGTTTTGCAGGCCCTTGAGGCAACCGCCAGCCCTCAGCACTATTGACCAGTAGGTAAAGATTCCTGTCTCCCTTTCTGTTTAGATTTTTGACGTCGCCTGTTCGGTCAGAGTCGTGCTGCCTAGGGAGGGCTATAACATCCTCCGTTTGCCCCATCGAACCTGTTTTGTCTTCCTCGAGGTCGGCCAGCTGAGCGTCTCCAAACCCATCCCCGAATGCGTCTTTTTCCCTTTGGCTTTCTTCGAGGAAAAATTGCCGCTCTGCAATCGCGCCTTTTTTGAAGTAAAATTCCCGCGGGAAGGGATTAGATATTGCTCGGCCAATACGAGCTTGGTACTCGTGATAGGCTTTCTCGAAGGAAGTGGGGAGTGTTGTCAAGATAGGAGAACGGTTGAGGAGGACAGAAGCAACGATAGGGGAGGCTAATGTTGGCGGACTTGCATCCCGTGAAGTTGTGTTAACCTGGGTAGATGCGGATCTTGTTATTGACCGTCGGGAGATGGCTAAATTTAATGCGTAAGAGTCAGATGCTTTAATGACTGGAGTCTTGATTCTCTTACCAATACAAGCCCTTCCCGTAGCTTTCGAGCAAGATGTCGAGGCTAGTTGAGAGGCCATCCAGTTGGTAAAGTTCAAGTCACGAGAAATGAAAATGGATGCCCAGGCGGATGCCTCGGTGAACAGCCAATGATGCCACAGCTCGGCAAGCGCGGGCATGACCGGGTGGCGGCCCGGCCTTGATCCAGCCGGCGGATGTATTCGCCAGCTCTCCGGTGACCCGATGTTGCAATATTCGACGATATCGGTTATAAAGTCCGAGACGTGTCTATCCCAATAACAAGTCCTTTCCCCACACTAGTTGTATTGCTACTTGGTCATTTTGGAGATGAGTTCCCGTATGCTCTTGTCGGCAACGTATTGCATGCAACGCCAACTACGATTACCAGCTCAGCGAATCTTTACGACCTCAAGGAGCTTGGCTACCTCGATTCATTCAAACCCTCCTAAACGACGACTCGCCCGCACTTTGCTCTTAGTGACGACTGCTGCGCTCGCAGGATCTATTGGCTACGGGCTTGCGGGGGGTTCAGGACATGACCACCGCTCTTCGTATCGACGCGAGATAACAGAGCTTCCACAGAAATATGGTTCAGATGAGGACTTTCGTCGAGGCATTGCAGAGCTGCGGGCCCACTTCACTGAGCCAGGAACATTTTCTACCGATGCCAACACCTTGCACGAGCATGGCTTTTCCATGAATAGCTATCACGACGGCGCGCCGCATAGCGTTGTGGTCTATCCTCAGAATACGGACGATGTTGTTTTAATCATGAAAGTCGCCTCGAGATATAGGATACCAGTTACTCCCTATAGCGGTGGAACAAGTTTGGAAGGAAATTTCCGTGGGGTCAGTTCAAGTAACTACACAGGTTACCCATTGAATATTGATATGGTTTAGCACTCACGGGGAGGCATATGCGTTGACATGTCCGAAATGAACAAGATCATACGCATTAATGGTATCCGCGCCCTCAGTCCACGTCCAGCAGCATCTAACCCCACATATGTCCGTAGAGGCCGACTCGGACCTTGTCTGTCAAGCGGGTGCATCCTGGATGGAAATCAACGCTACTCTAAAGGAAAAGGGGATCCCACTGTTTTTTCCGGTAAGAAACAACGATAATAAAATATTTCGTCCTTACATGTCTCGCGCTTGGCTAGCTCGACCCTTCTCCCGCGGCCACAATCGGGGGAATGATATCAACCGGGTGTTCAGGAAGTAAGCACGATGCATTCACTATACCGGCAAACAACTTACGGTAGGGACACGACTCAGCCAATGCTGTGAGATACGGCACTGCGAAAGCTGAGTGGTTCTTGAATATTGTCCGTAATCCAATGTGTATGTTCTCCGATGTTGGTCTAACGAGACCAACGAATCACTAGACTGTGGTATTGCCCTCGGGCGAAGTCATCAAGACGCGAAGACGAGCGCGCAAGTCATCAGCGGGGTTCGACACTACCAAACTCTTCATTGGAGCTGAAGGTACTTTGGGTATTATAACTGAAGGCAAGACCAACAGTCATCCAAGAAAATGCTTGAAAGTATACTTATGTGCTGCCATGCTAGCCACCCTCCGATTAGCGCCTCTGTTGGAAACAAACGTTGCGGTTTGCCAATTTCCCGATGTGCGCCATGCAACAGAGGCAGTGATCGAAATTATAAACAAAGGCGTCGCTTTGCGTAAGTTGGACGCCCCCAAATTAGACTGCACGATTCTCAAGTAAACCAGAATGCATCGAGCTCTGTGATGACGACTTTATGCGTGCAACAAATGTTCATGGTCAATCAGAGCGTAAATACCCCGAAAAAGACTCGCTCTACTTCAAGGTTAGTCCCGCTCGTAGATTTTATTGAACCCACTAACCTTGGCGCAGTTCCAGGGAACGCCCGAAACTATCAAGCATAGTGCTGCAATGGCGAAGTCACTTTCCGAAAAGCACGGCGGAACGGGATTCTCCCTCGCCTCTTCAGAGCATGAAGCAGCTGACCTTTGGGCGGACCGAAAAAATGCGCTATATTCGAGTCTTGCGCTAAGGCCGGGGGCAAAAGGATGGTCGACCGATGTGTGGTACGCCGTGCTGCGCATACAGTTATTGGCTCGTGAACCGTAACACATCTTACAGCGTACCGATATCCAAGCTACCCCAGTTAGTTTATGAGACCAAAAAGGATCTAGCCGAGATCGGGCTCATGTCCACCATCGTCGGTACGTGCTTTCCTCAATACCTGCAGGCCGATCTCTAACCCTTGATTAGGACACGTTGGTGACGGTACGTTTGTCAACCCTCGTCTCGAAATTGGTGATTCCAAACAATGGATACAGGCAATTTTCACGCACTGTTACTATTTGACAACGACGAAGAACTCAAGCTCGTGAAGAGTGCGGTGCACCGAATGGTAGAGCGAGCCATTGCATTAGATGGAACTTGTAAGCTAGGAAGTCTTGTGGTGGGGCTTGCCAACTCAGTTTATCATAGGTACTGGAGAGCATGGTGTGGGTGTTGGCAAGAAGGAATACTTATACAATGAGCTTGGGGAGGGTACAGTCGAGCTCATGAAGACTGTCAAGATGGCGATCGACCCGCTGAACATTATGAACCCCGGAAAGGTACGATTCTAGGCTCAGCTTCCTGAGATTCTGCTACTCACTTGACCTGTTCAGCTGTACCCTGATCACCCAGACAAATCCGATCATTGACGGGAGAGTCATTTTCCAAGATGACCGCTTGTTCCTGGTTGGAAGCTAGAATTTGGATATAGATGCGGATTCTGCTATATGTTGGATACCTGCTTTTATTGCTTTACTGTAATGAATTCAAGGTCGAAACTGAGAGCTTCCCTTAAGCAAATCAGGTACCAAAAGACAAATTCACGTAGAATGAAGAGCAGAGGAACGAAGTTCGATCAAAAATGGTACCAGTCCCATTGTATCACTTGCTCTTGGTTTTCCGCAGGCTGAGTTCCAACTGGGCTCGGACAACTGCCGCCCAATCCTCCCATGTCGTATGAGCCTTCAGCTGGATCTGCTCAAAGCACATTTCGCAAAACGTGGTGGTATCCTCGTCTATATAATAGGGCTTGCACAAAAACCCGACCTTGAACAAATGGTCGCATTCGCTCAAGGGTCGACTCGAGAGCGTGTCCAGCACATGGTATGCCCAAAACGACTGCCAAGATACGGCCGAAAAGAACACTTCGTCGTATGGTGGCCGACACTTGTCGCAGATGAGTGCTGAGGCGAGTTTATCAGGACTGAGATGGGTCTTGCCCCATTCATCCGCGCGGAGGTTCATGGGAAATTCATGTAGATTGTTGAGCATATTGGCTAGAGTTGACCATCGTCTGGCTAGTCGTGTGACGAGGGCGAGGGCGGCTTGCGGATGTCGAGTGGACGACATGTAGTTTGTCATGCCTTGTTCGCTTTTAAGGTCCAGCTTGCTAATACAGTAATCGAAGCAAGCTTCGGCTACATCCTTGAATTCATAGATGCTCGCAAGCTCATATACCCTGAGCGGCTGTTTGCGCATGTGCAGTGGGGACGTCTCGGTCCAAAACAGCGATCGTAGCCAAGACGTCATAGTCTCGAGCTCGTACTTTCGAGCTACCTCGAAGACTTTGGTGAGGACTTCGAAATCGTCGATCGCGGGTAGTTGTTGGTGGTACAGATAAACGAGTACTAGGCGAATCGTTTCGGCGTCTTCGGTAAGGTCAACGACTCGTTCTCCGGATCCGACCGACATGAGGTCTTTGAAGAAGGGAGAGGCGAGGGTGAGGATGACAGAGTGCACAGTAAACTCATGTTCATCGTTTGAGCGAAGGATAAAGTCGCCTCCATCCGAGGGACCAAAACCCTGGGTGACATCTGGCCCGAGTTGTTCAACCGATTGCCAAGATGCTTCATTGCTAGACTAGTAGATGGCCATTTAGACAGATCACTACGCACAACACAGAGACCAACCTCGCCCATTTTGGACCGTTTCTTGGTTCTCCTTGTCCGTGACGTGGTGGCCAACTTTATGGGGTGGTGGTGGCTAAATCTTTGACTTTACCGAGGGATAAATCCGGACATCTCAAGAAGGTGATTGGGTAAGCATCGACAGCCATTATAGGAAGCGTTTGCACGCCACGCATCGGAATTTTTCATTGTAGACATCTATCAAACCATAACAGACGCATATCGATTGTCCACTAGCCAGACTAGAAGTTTATGGTATACGTCTTCGCCTATATATGCGCCTATTCCAACGACTGAGCTTCACGTCCTCCTTTCCTGAGTTCCTTTGCCAAATACGCCTTTCCTGCCCGGCTCGAATTTTCGCGCTTGAGCTCTTTTGATATCCACGCGCCCACCCGGACGAGTTCATGTAGATCTATCCCAGTTTGGTAGCCACATCCATGCAAAGCATGGACCACATCCTACAAAAAAAAAGTAAGCGAGCTCCATGGAGAAATAAAAATGATGCCGGCAGGGTGGCGCGGTAAGGAGGGTTACCGCCGGTATGAGAAGAAGCGTACCTCGGTTGCGACGTTCCCTGTTGCCCCTGGAGAGTAAGGGCAACCTCCGAGCCCAGCCACTGAGATCGCCAAGTGAGTCAGTCTGATTTGAATATCCATGTGGACGAACCTGAGCTGTCGACCGTGCGCACGCCGGCCTGTAAGGGAAGATGAGTCAAGGCTCGGTCGCCGAGCATAAAACGCACCTCGATAGCAGTAATTACATTCGCGATACCCATTCCAAACGTGTCATGGTTCTGCATCTTTGTTAGTCATCTGCGAAGAACGAAATATACCTAACATACATGCGCCTAAACATAGCTCGCGATTGGTTAGTCTTGGCTCACACTTTGTGATATCAACTCACCGCCAACATCTCGACCTTGGCATCCTTCACCACCTCATTCAGCATGTTTCGCATGCTCTCGGGCGTTCCTGTCCCGACCGTGTCACCCAAGCTGACCTCATAGCATCCCATCTGGATGAGCTCCTTGGTGACGTCCCGCACGCGCTTCGGGTCCGTTGTACCGTCATAGGGGCAGGTAATGACAGTACTTACGTATCCTCGCACACGGAGGTTATTCGCCAGCGCTCTATCGGACGCCACTCGATAAGTAACGTGTAAAAGGTGGGGCAAGTACGCACTTTTGAACCACTGGGGCAAGTCGCACCAGCGATTCTGCCACGGTGGAGTTGGTGTTTGCCTTGTTAAACCCATCCGACGCCGCAGTGAATATGGCAATTTCGTCAGTCAAAGGTTGGGGGTTCGGGTTTGCTGGGTCCGTTTGTGAAATAGGCGCCGTAGCCAGAAGTTCAAGGAGCGTGTCAAGACCTTTCATATTCGGCACGAGGACAGGGTATCGCACACCCGGCAAACGATTCATCTCCCGGATAACTTGGGCCGTTCCCGCCATCTACCATACTCATCAGAGATAACAACTCACACCAGGCAGCAGGGCTTACCTGGGGCACCCACTTTGGCGACACAAAGCTCCCTGCCTCGATGATCCTCGCCCCTACTTTGCCGAGCCGGTTAATCAACTCGACTTTGACGTCTTTCGGAATTGCCGTAGGCTCGTTCTGGAGTCCATCTCGGGGGCCGACTTCGACTATCTTGATAAACGGGGCTGCAGTTGCATAGTTGCGTTGGAGTAGAGCTGGGACTCGACGTGCGAGCATGGTCGTTGTCGGCTGACCTAGTTCCGGCACTCGCGTCGGTGTAAACAGGCGCAAATACACTTGTCGTGATCCACATGCAGGCAGAACTCATTGCAGATCATTATTGATCTTTTTTGAATTATGTAACGGGTCCATGCGTGGTGCCAGAATGCAACGAACATCATTCAGGGCACAAATCGCACAGCCAGTTGCGCCAAGGCCAGATCGGCCATCTTGTGCGCGCCTATAGGGCACTGTGAGATGAAAAGTTACGTGAAGCAAGCACGCAACACCGAGTGCCGGCTTATCTGGCATTAAGACGTACAAGATGGGTGCGTGGTGGCGCTAAATGATTGATAGAGGCGACGAAGGGCTGTGTCCGTTCTTAAAAATAGATGAGCATTCAGTGGAGTGAATGCTCTGACGTGATTCTGCTGGGCCATCGAAGCGTGTTGGGGACGGAGCTGAACAAGTTGGGACACTTTACGCGCGGTAAATGCTACTGGCGCTGATTTTATTATTTGACGCCCGCTGGTCTGCGACAGGTGCATGTGCGGGGAAAGTATGCGCCTAGCGCCGAACACCGGGGGTTGACAGCCTAAGGGAATGCCAAGTTTGCACGCTGACCGGGCAGGATGGCGGTTCGGTCGTTGCGCTGAACAAACGGGAGATGGAGTTGAATCAACAACGGGCAGGGTGAGCGCCTGTATATGGCAAAATGGCATCGCCAGCGACACAGGAATGGACAAAGAGAGACAGCATCAGGAACAATCCACGCTGACTAAGCAGCGCTTGCTATGAAACCACGGAACGGTGCCCGATAGCCAGTTGGCCAGGACGACCTTCTTTACTCCCTCACTCCCGGCCGTTTCATGGCCTCTCCCGCTCCCTCCCCCGACTCGCGCAACTACGGCGCGTCCGGCGCTTACAACCCCGTCCCGACGTCGCCCAACTCACCCCTCTCTCCTACTATCCCAATGGAGCAGACCAGACCACCTACTGGCGGACGGGGATCCTCGTATGTTCCGCGGTCGAGTCCGTTAAATCCAAACATAGAACCACCCGCCTCGGCGCGACGTTCCCGTCCGCCATCCGCGGGTTCCCAGGCGATGCAAGCGGACCTTCAAGACGTCAGCCGTGACACAAGTACCGAGGGGGGCGATGTGCGCAACACTATTGCACATTTGGCATACAACACCAACACGCTTCACGCTGTGAGTCCTCCATCAGCCTGGAGGCCCGCGGACGACAGTGCTCATGGGCAATCCCGTTTTTCGCGTTTTACACAGCCTTTGCGACCCCCTTCGATTGCCGTCAACCCACATCGCTTCTCGACCATGTCGTCAGCCGGCTCCATCCTCTCATTTGCTTCGGACTCAAAGTATCCTGCCGCCTATACCTCAAACAACCTCTCCGGCGTCGACTATCCATATGTCGATTCACCCGACGCGTGGGCCCCTCTCGATGATGGCCCAGAAGACGATGATGCGCTGCATGAGCCAGATCCAAAGGGGTTCAAGGAACCTCTTGGACTGAGCTTACGAGGTTTGGCCAATATTGGCATGATTGTTGCTGTTATTCTCGCCCTTCTCGCCCTATTTATTTCGTATCCGATTGTACAATATGTTCAGAAAGGTGCCTCGTCCAAATCGCAGTCTGTGAATGCGACTGGGCAGGTCGTTTCATTGTAGGCCCCGTACATGTACTTTTTTTAATAGACGCTTTCCTGATTGGGGTTTCCAGATCTACATCGAACATGCCGAGTCTCATTGACAAGGATACACCCCAGAGCGCAATGACGCGCACAGGCTTCGATGGGCAGGCCTATGAATTAGTCTTCAGTGACGAATTCAATACCGACGGCCGCACTTTCTTTGCCGGTGAGCGTCAAAGTCTTGGCATACTTGGCTCGCCAGCTTAATCGCATGCTTAGGTGACGACCCCTTTTGGGAGGCAGTAGATCTCAATTATTGGGCAACCAGGGACCTCGAGTGGTACGACCCGAGTGAGCACAGCCTACCTGTCTGATCACGCTTCTCGGTCATTGACTCCGCGCCTTCAGGCAATCCAACGACCAAGGACGGGAACCTCGTCATCACGCTCGAGAATGTTTTGAACCATGACCTGCAGTACAGATCAGGCATGATCCAGTCATGGAACAAGTTTTGCTTCACCAACGGCTACATCGAGTGTGCGTATTTCATTATCAGTTCTTGACACCGTCTGACAGTAGCGCCAGTCAACTTGTCGCTCCCCGGTCAAGCGGATGTGGCTGGATATGTGAGTTGATGTCTGCTCCTGTCTCGCTGATTGCTCTTACTGACGGTTCCTGATGCACAGTGGCCCGGGGTTCGTAGAACAACACATGACACATCGCTCTGACTGACGGGTTTGGTCTTGTTAGGCATGGATTATGGGTAATCTTGGACGACCCGGTTACGGCGGAACGACCGATGGTGTATGGCCATACACGTGAGTTTAAGCCCATGTGCGTAGAGGACTTCATCTTAACGCGGCGGCAGGTACGATTCATGCGACATCGGTACATTCCCCAACCAGACGCGCAAGGATGGTACCCCTACCACCAATGCCGAGGGAGGTACGGCCAAGTATGATTACCAGCTGTCCGTTCTCTCTGGCCAGAAACTTTCGTGAGTCGGATTCATTTCGGTGACCAACGCACGAACTCACGCGCTACAGTGCTTGTACGTGCCCCGAGACGCCCGAGACCGACCACCCTGGCCCCAACATGTCCACCGGTCGCGGTTCGCCCGAAATCGACGCGCTCGAAGCTCAAAAGAATAAACAGGGTCCCGGAGGTCGCGTCTCTCAGTCTGCCCAATTCGCGCCATTCAGTTTCAACTATACATACAACGAAGCCGCAGTCACAGTCGAAGATTCGAGCGTTACGTTTATTAACGAGTACAGGGGTTCTGCGGTGTAAGTTCCAAGCGTGCCATGCCCCACGTTGCTGATCAATTACGGCGTATAGGCAACAAGCCGTCTCTGGGCTGACGACACTGCCTGAAGGTATCTATGAGCAGTCCCAGGGCAAATTCCAGACGTTTGGATTCGAGTATTGGGGCAAAAAGGACAAGCGCGACGATGGTTTCATTACTTGGGTCGCCAATGGTAAAAAGTCGTTTTCGATGACGGCCGCTGCGGTTGGACCGGATCAGATGGCGGAGATTTCGTCGAGGCCTATAGCCGAAGAACCAATGGTGAGCAACAGTTCAGACGCTGGTTAGACTTGAGGCGTGGTGTATTCCCATATCGTGCACATCCCCGTGTATAGCACATTCTTGGTAGTGATCGGGAGCGCTCGTGTGACGAGTGAACCTGTGCTAATCTATTTTTGATTCACAGGCAATCGTATTGAACTTGGCTATTTCGGAATCGTTCCAAAAGGTCGACGTGGCCAATATGGTCTTCCCGAGCGAGTTCAAGGTCGATTACGTGCGTGTGTACCAGCGCAAGGGAGAGACCAACGTTGGCTGCGATCCCAAGGATTATCCAACAACAAAATACATTGAGAACCATCTTGACGTTTATACGAGTGAGTGTGCCCGGTGCATGGGTGGGTGATGCGCTGACTGGGTTTCCAGATCCCAATATTACCAAGTGGCCGTATGCGTTCCCCAAAAACTCTCAAGTGCGTCTATATCTTCTGGCCTTGGAATACAATACTGATCTGTTGCCTAGTATGACGGCTGCGCCTAAGACACTGTCTTGAATCGGACTCTGGCTTGACAAAAATGGACTCGGAATTTCTGATACACGCATATTTCGAAATCTTGCATCCGCATTTCTAACCTATCCCTTTCCTGCATCCTTTCTTGTTTCGCTCCCCTTGGGAGGACTCGCTATATACATTCGGCGGCTCTCTTCTCTGTTCTTTCTCTCCCAAGGGACTTTTTTGACTCTTTATCACCCCCACGATCGTTATTAATTTCGCCTTTCATTATGATTTGGACTTCGTGCATCGGCTGAGCTAGACTACCATAGAAAATTCCATTGTTGAACGCACGAACGGGCGGAGTCACGTGTGTCGGAGTTGATGTTCGCGAGATCAAGCTCCGGTTGACGTTGGTGCCTCGAGCGTGCCTCGGGGCGTCGTTGCTGACGCTTGGTGTGCTTGGCATTGGCTTACGGTCGTGTGCAACACTTGTCATGGCTAATCTGCAAGTCATTGTCGGTCCTCCCGAGTAAGAGTCATGTCCGTGGTCTGATTGAGTGCAGCCCTGGATGTGTATGCGCTGGACTGTATTGGATTCCGTAAGGATTGCGATCTTTTCTGCCGATGGATACGAGCAAAGCACCGTAGTTTCAGTCCGCACGCACTCGTATCTTCTAGCTGAAAAAACTTTCTCCTTGATATAATACGACCTTCCAAAGAGCTACGAGAACCAGTGTGGCGGTCAGCCGAGCGTTCTTGACGTAGTGTTGCTATGACGGATCCAGATGGACCCGCACCCAATCTCAAAATGTCCATTGTGTGCGCCGACGGCGCCCTGTGAGGGTTTGAAATGCCAGTATATATCTTCCCGAGGGTTGGTTTCAGGTGAGATCTTTCTCTTCCCTCCCATTCGTTTGTGTCGTTTTGCTCCAGTTGGAGGTGCCGCTCGTTTAGTTGGGAAAGGTCGCTCGTTTTAGTGTTTGGGTGGGATATCAGCTGGTCTTGAATACGGTGAACATAGGCAGTCTAGAGGACTTGTTTCGGTGCGAGACCCGGTCAATTTTCTAGGTTTAATCTGGCTAATGCGTATGTTCAGATTAATTGCGGTCAAAGATGGCAGACCAGGAAACATCATCAACTCGTTCGGGGTCGGGCTCCAGAAGTTCGACTCGAACTTCCACCAGAAGCTCGTCTGCTAGCGTTGCTTCGGATACGAGTGTTTTCTCGCTAGTTCCAACAACAACCCCCAGTGAAACCGCACTCATCACTCCATCGGCTTCAGTAGTTGGCGCATCAACAACCCTGGTCAGTAGTGCGACGTCGACTGCTGATGCAGACAATACGTCCACGCAAGGACTCTCGGTCCGGGCGGTCACATCACTCGTTTTGATCATTTGTGAGTGGTTTGATGCTTCGCCTCGGCTACTAATTGCTCATCGGCAGCGCAGTGATCTTCGTTATCGGCGTCGGGATATTTCTTGCCATATTTTTCATGCGCAAACGTGCCGGGCGGCCGCTCTTCGCGAAGTCGAGAGGCGAGCCAAAACGCAGGGGCAGCCAGCTTCAACCCGCCTTGCCCGATTCTTCGATATACCTTCCGTCCAAAGAACGGGATGTCGAGGCGGACACCATGTCCAAGTCCCTCTCCTCCCTGGATGGTGATGTGTTGTCGCCAAAGAGCAAAGCCAGATCCTCCCGCGCATCGTCTTCGATATTCGCCGATGATACAATAACCGTGACATCGCGTTCCCACTACCTCCGACCATTGTCTCTAGGCGAGCCCCCCGCAGCCATCACCCTTCGGGGCCTGCAGGCGGCGAACAGTTCCACAACTCAGCTTTTGCCCGCATCCGAGTGTCGATATTCAAATGTTGTGTTTGCTGAGCGGTCCCTCAGCCCCATACCAGGCACACCCGCCACACCCGGGATCACGTTTATTCCTGCCGACTCATCATACGGGTACGACGAGGAGATCAGCCCCACAGAGCCTAGGCAGGCTGTCACGATGACCCGCGCAACTCGCTTCTCCGACCCGCCAACTCCCGTCACTTCCGTCACTTCCTTCACTCCGCTCGCTCCTAATCCTTACTCGTTCGACCTGAAGCGCAACTCTACGAATACGCTTGCACCGTCCCAATACGGCATGTCTCTTGCTGGCTCTCGTCCACAGAGCATGGCCTCGGTTTACTCTACTCAGACCCAGAATCAACCGATGGAGCTCCCTGATAGCCTTTCTCCCGATGTGGCCGCGACCCTCCAAAGGTTACACCATGACAACCGTGTATCAGCTGCTTGGTCGATGAACTCGGTGGACACGTCTCGGCTCAACAAGAACACCCCCGCCCCCACTGAAGAAGGGTAATTTCGGTGTCTCGCCTTTCTTCCTTTTCCTTGATTTTCGGACTTCGGGTGCCTCATTTACTGCTCACCTCGCTTTGTTCTCGTCGGAGTCGGTATGATCGGCTATAATTGAGTTTTCAGTGTCATAAACGACGCTAGGACCGGTGTTATCGCCATTAGCCTATAATAAACCCCATTCACTTAGGATGGCTATGCATTTAGTCTGATTCGTTTGCGCTGTGGTAGTCCAGTTGAGATCGATCCTAAAACCAAACACAACGTATACACAGCGTCAAAGAAACATGTTCCCAGGTCTCGATGATGTGGAACTAGCTTGCTTAGTTGAGGAATCGCGCATGCTAGTAACCGAAAATGTAAGTGGTTTTACTCCGATTTCCAGGCTAGTCGGAGCCATTCTGCGATGCTAATCGGGAGGTTGCTTAGTCATATAGACCCGCTGGATTCCCGATCTCCACTTGCTCCTAACCATGACCTCAGTCAACGTTCTCCTCTGCCTTGCCTGTTCTCAGTCCCTTTCTGCAAAGTCTCTAAATGAGTACTTCCAAACTCCTTGCTGCGGAAGAGTCATTTGCGATCGGTGCCTGTCGAGGAATGCGCGTTTGAGACGATATAACCCTTGTTTGAGCTGCCTGGGTGGGGTCGGGCTCGTTCAATCTACAAGTGAAGATCGAAGAAGCGGGAACCAACAGGTCGTGCAGCACGGGAGAGATAACGAGGCCGAGACTTTTATCCTGGGAGATTCAGACGATGAATCTGACGAGAGACCGCCAGTAGGGACGCCTGCGGCCACTGAATCTGATCGGCCTCCGTTGCCACTGAGCGCGACCGAAATACCGCAGCCAGCGGAGTCCTCGAACACCTCGCAGCGAGAAACACCCCAGTCATCTACCTATTACATCAAGCCTCGCGACACAGTGACTGGAATTGCGCTGAGATATGGCATTGACGTGAGTATTCATTGATATTGATTTCTTCGCTTTTACCTAACTTTGTATAGCCTCGTCGACTCTGCCAATTAAATAGGCTTCCCACAAGTACGCTTACCACTACTCCCCATCTTCTCCATACTCGCACTACGCTTCAACTCCCTCCGGGCTCACGAGCTCCGTCGCCGCCGCCGCCTGACCTGCATGAACGCCTGGAAGCACGGGCTCGCGAGCGTGCTGGTAGGGCTTTTCAGGCGATAACCAAAGAAACCGACTGGGGCATCGCGCAAACGTACGTGGCATTGATTGATGTCGAGGATGATGCGGTAAAGGAGGGCAAGAGACGCATGGTTGACCCAGATTCCAAAGGAGGGAAACAGGCATTGGCCGTTGATCAGTATTTGGACGACAACGCTTGGGAAGAGGAGCAAAGACGAGCTGGACTCTCTCCTCGTATCGAAGAGTTTCCTTATTTCAACCCGAAAGGAAAGGAGAATGTAGAACCTGGGAGGGGAACAGCGTCCAGCGGGAGCACGGATTGGTGGCAGAGGTTATGGCAAGGCTCTTCTAAGTAGCAGTCGAGTTTATAGTAGTACTTTAACCGCGGTAATATGTGCTATTCTTGGACAATACGTGGCTGAATTCGTCGTTCTAGTTCTTTGGCTTGCAAATGCAAACCTTCAGTACAGCTGAGTAGAGTATATGCATAGCTTAGTGCAGTGCTACAATCTTTATCTAAACACCTTCTCCGCTAATGTCCAGATGAGACGGCAGAATTGATGAGGTTAGCTGCATCTTCTGAGCGAGGTTTAATCGAACACTTGAAAGGCACTGTTTGGCTATTAGGAAGTGTGAGCACATGTGGTGGGATGATGGTGTCTAACACAGAGACTATCTTACCTCACAACCCCTCCTGTTCTCACTACTTGGGGTTCGATCTCGTTCCCATTCTCATCTCGAGCCCTGGTGATGTCCATGGTTGCGATCAAAGCTGCCATCGCAAGGTATATGGATGTCTCCGCAATATTATTACCCGGACATATGCGCCGCCCGCTACCGAATACCACGTCCCGGGGATCAACCGGCGCCGGGCCAGGCTGGGTACCGTCAAAGCGCTCGGGAATGAATCTCTCTGGGTCAGGGAACATGCGCTCGTCTCGCGTAATCTGTGTTTGGAGATATGAGATACTAGTTGGGTACATCTCACTTGGAGATTACTTACAGCATAAATGTTGCTGTGCACTGTGCTATTTGCTGGAATGCGATACCCTCGATACTCGTCATCTTCCCCAACTCGATGTGGTGGAGCTTTAATATGGGAACTGGTTAGTCGAATGTAGACAAGTGCTGAAATATGAATATACGCACAGACTGGAGCAGGAGGATACCATCTCAGGGTTTCCAACAAAATACATTCCAAGTAGAGTAAGTTTGGTCGATCCGACATCATTGGCAACCTTTCAGTCCCTACAACATTATCCATCTCCTCGCGTGCTTTGCGAGCTACCTCGGGATAAAGAATCATGGCGAGAACAAAGTTACTGAGCACGCTAACAGTGGTATGCTGCCCAGCGTTATACATCGACCCCACGGTCCACTTGATGGTATCTTCGCCATCTTTCCCGCTACTGTTTTGTTGTAAAAGCTCGGACAAAAGTGACGGGGCGGCTCTTCCTTCGTTCTGTTGGAGTAAATGTTAGCATATAGTCCAAATAACTCCGTCATATGCTCGAGCGCTCACTATCTCGTTGCGCGCCCATTGATATGGCTCCTCAATCATCCTAGTCACAAGTTCCCTAGCTTCCTGAGCTTGGATCTTAAAGTGCATTCCAGGTAACCAGGACGGAAGATACTGAAGGAAAGGGTATGTCTCCACGAGAAAATACCCTGAAATACCAGTGAGCGCAAAGGACACAATAGCTTTATCCGATAGTGCGACATAGGGATCGTGATAGCCCTTGACAGTATAACCATAAACCACTCTCATAATGATGGTGGCAGTAAGTCTATAATTTTGTTAATGTTGTTAGTAACTCGGCCATTTGGCACGTTCTCAAGAAACACGCCCACAAGTTAAGTTCTCCTGCAAGATCATCGGGATTGGCAAGCATTCTGTGAAGAAACTTGTGCACGTCTTTGGTTTGTGCATCGTGGTACGCTGCCACTGCTCTCTTGCTAAACCCTAGATTGGCATGGCGCCGGTGCGCTTTCCAGCGCTCGTCATATTGTCGCACTGATATGAGCTTCCCCCATCCCATCCTAAAAGCCCGTACATTGAACAGATATCCAATAACCCCAAGGTATAAAACTCACATATGAGCCATTACCCTTGGGGGTCTATGCGCATACAGAGCTCCACGTTTTTCGAAAAGATCAACAACGGCGTCCAACGAGGATAAGATGATAATATTTTGAGAATGGACTCGCACACGAACGACATCCCCTGCAAATAGAAGACGTACTTAAACTAAAGAAGGCTTCCATTCCTCACCGTTGCCTACCATATTTTTGAGCCCATTCGGTGTACTTGAACCAGGCATGACTTCGGGGCATGTCTTCGGCGTTCCCGGAGAGCCAGGACTTTTCAGGTGGACCAGGGGGTAGCGGCAGTTGATGACGTCGCCTGTACATTCCGTCGACAATAGCCGCTCCGGCCAGTAATACAATCGCAGCAGTCACGGCATTACTCGACATGCTGAACAGTTGGGATAACCTGGTTCAAGCAGGAGGATTTTCTGAGGTTTAGGAAGTGAGTAGCTACACGTAGTTGGAGTCAAAGTTTAAATACATGCTGAGCGCCCTTTTACTTAACATCAGGTCAGCACTAGATTCCATCAGCATCAT
The DNA here is from genome assembly GCA_037039685.1 of Ceratobasidium sp. AG-K. Classification (NCBI taxonomy): domain Eukaryota; kingdom Fungi; phylum Basidiomycota; class Agaricomycetes; order Cantharellales; family Ceratobasidiaceae; genus Ceratobasidium; species Ceratobasidium sp. AG-K. The sequence goes on from JAWNGF010000002.1 coordinate 2,177,184, forward strand.
TGATATGACCCTTCTGTTGCACGCGCGTTACTTACAGTTGTTATCTTTCAAACGGGCAGCGGGGAACGAAGGCCGGAGGATATCCAATTCTATTTATGTTTACCTTGATACCGGAACTGGCATTGCCGGCTAAGAACCAACCTGCCTTTCAGCCTGAAAATTCTTTCTGTTGAGACTCTGCACCGACAATATTATTAGCCAACGATCAGATACGGTGGTTGTATCTCTGTAATGGTGAGATATTATGTGTTAGCCAAGCGAATTCTTGACTTCGATTACCTGCGGGCTAGGTAGTTGCACACAACGCGCATCTCATTATCAGAGGGAAACGTTCGGAGCTACATAAGCTCCCAACTCATCATGATGCAAAAATTCGGCTCTGTTGAGTGAAATTCATATCAGCGTTCGAGCGGACACTTACGAAAGGTGAGCGGCTGGGTGCCGGTGATCCTTGAAGCCGGCGCTTGGGTGTCCCGCACCAACCTGCAGACCAAACAGGACGTAACTGGAAGTAATGGGCTCCAAGGTTAGCTGAGAATCGATGTCCGATGATACTGGTGGCTTGTACGTAGATGGGGTTCAATTTCACGTTTAATACTACATCCTGACCTGATTGCATGCGGGGTCTCATAGCAACTATAATGCAAACCCCCGAATTCGTCATAGTGTAAGCCATTAGTGCTCAGATAAAATTGAAGAATGGATGAGTTTTGCTGCATTCTCAGACCGCGGTTTGATCGAAGACTTGAATGGTAAGGTTTGGCTGCAATTTCGTGGTCATAAGCGTTTTCATGCCTTTCAAACTGATGCGTAGCCGCCTACCTAACAAGCCCTCCAGTTCTTACCACCTCAGGCTCTATCTCATTCCCGTTTTCATCCCGTGCCTTGGCCATGTCCATTGTTGCGATCAGGTTTGCCATCACAAGATAAATTGACGCGTCCGCAATGTGATTGCCCGGACATATGCGGCGCCCAATGCCGAACACCATATCTCGGGGGTCTAATGGTGCTGGACCGGGTTGGGTACCGTCAAAGCGCTCGGGAACGAAGCTCTCTGGGTCGGGGAACACACTTTCATCTCGAGTAATCTGTGTAGACCAATATATAAGCCACACAGCCCAGGAATCAAGGCGGAATGAAATCACATACTGCATAAATATTGGCGTATACAGTGCAATTGGCTGGAATACGATATCCTTGGTACTGATCCTCCTGTGTGGTGCGATGTGGAAGTGCTAGGTCCAGCCAGAATGTTAACTGATATGACTGTGGCGTTAAGGTCTTGGTAGCACCTACTTAGTGGTGCGATAGGATACCAACGCAGCGTCTCGAGAAATATGCATTCCAGGTAGGGAAGGTTAGGTCGGTCTGCAATCCTGGGTAACCTTTCAGTTCCAACAACCCGGTCCATCTCTTCACGCGCCTTGCGAGCGACCTCGGGATATAAAATCATGGCCAAGATAAAGTTTCTGAGGGTAGCAACGGTGGTATGAGACCCAGCATTATACATGGATCCAGCGGTCCATTTAATGAGATCTTCGCCCTCCTCCCCATTCTCGTTTTGCCCCAGGAGTTCAGAAAGGAACGAGGGAGTGGCATGTCCCTCGCTCTATCAATGTGTGTCGCTGCATGAGGGTGGCCCGTGCGTGGATGTAACATAAAACCACGTACCATTTGCTTTCGGGTCCACCGGTATGGCTCCTCGACCATCTTCAATGGATATTGGCTCCCTTTCTGTGCTTCAATCTTAAACCCCATTCCGGGTAGCAAAGTAGGAAGGTGACGGAGGAATGGGAATGTATCGACCAAGTAATTCCCTGGTACGCTAGACGATATCACTGATGCATTCGCCGCATCTGAAAGTGTGACGTAGGGATCATTTATGTCCGTAACTTCATATCCATATGTTATCCTCATTATAATTTTGCCGATAAGTCTGTCTCAATGGGTTAATGTACTGTGTGATAAGGTACGAGAAACGCTCACAAACTGAGTTCCTCGGCAATCCCTTCTGTATTCTCGATGAGCCGTTGAAGAAATTCATGTACATCCTTTGTCTGTCCTTCGTGATAGCCGCTGGCAGCCTTCTTGCTGAATCCTAGATTGGCTTGGCGTCTATATGCTTTCCAGCGTTCGTCGTATGCACTAAAAGGCATGATTTTACCCCAGCCCATCCTATAAGACATCGTGGTGCCTGGTGAGTTTCTCGTTGCATTTTGTGATAGTGTAGGTTCCACTTGCATTAAGGGCATCATCCTCTGTGGCCGTTGTGAGTATAGAGCTCCACGCTTTTCAAACAAGTCAACGGCTGCCCCGTAGGAAGATAGAACGATTATGTTGCTGGAGTAAATGCGAAGATAATAGATGTTCCCTAGAGCAATTTAGTCAGTTTCCCTGGGTACGTGGCCCTCAGTGTTATTACCATATTTCCGTGCCCACTCTGTGAACTTGAACCAAACGTGAGTCCGAGGCATATCTTCTGCATTGCCAGCGAGCCGCGACTTTGGGGGTGGACCAGGAGGAAGCGGTAGTCTTTTACGCCGCGCACGGACAGTAGATATAGTCCAGATTCCAACTAATAGTGCAATGGCTGCAGCGACAGCACTCGCCGACTTCGGGGACTTCATATTGGTCATTTTGCGTATAAAGAGATTCTCGATGATAGGTGTTCAAAGGCGACTGTAGAGGAGTAGATGGGGGTGATGAGTGCCTGTCATTCCATTGAATAGGCAGGAAGCTCCATTGGCTGTCAAACAAATTCCAAGAAGCGAGTTGAATATCCATAAGGAGGGCCATAACCCCGTTCTTCATCGAATTATCCATTGTGATGGGACAGGCCCAGCATAACCTTATCTTTGGTATATGATGGCACGATATGGATAGGCTCGTGAAATCCGACTGAAGTGGTTGATTGGGATGCGGTGGTCTACCTTGGATTGGATGTGCCCTTGTATGCTCGGTATAAGCGCCTTCGATTACACAACCTTGGATTTGGTCGGAGCGTTTGATCGCCATTCGCCCATCTACGACCGGCCGACTAATCCGTCTGGTACCACTTGCTGTTGCGTAGGCATCAGCGACGCTGAAAAAAAATAAACCATTGAAATGTCTTCCGATGAATCACTAAGTCTAAGTGACGGCGAGAGTGGATCCATCCTGGTGAGTCGGGCTCCATTTGTGCACCAAAGAAGCTTGATCTCACTCGACTCTCAAGTCGCTCGATAGCGCGTTCACGCCGGTGGATGTCCCGGTGCAGCCTGCGAACCCGCCCACACCTCCCCCTCCAGCTCCCGTCAATAATCCAGCAGACGAAGCCAGCTCCGCGCCCGCTACGGACCCGCTATCCGATAGCTGGAAGGACGAGTACGATTCGCGTGTTGCGCATTGGCGCGCTGAATCAGCCGAGGCACGCACGAAAGCTGAGGCAGAACGGGCGAAATGGGAGGAACTTCGAGCTGCAGGACACGCGCCCGAGCACGAATCATGGGAAAATCTTGGGGCCGGGGCGTCCAGGGTCGGGCCGAATGCTGAGGCTCATGGGACCGCGGCAGACGCGGTGAATGCGCCGCCGGTCACCAGCGTTGCCGACGCGCGGGACTTAGTATCGGGAGAACGGGGCGGGGGCCATGGAGCGGAACTGCTTGCGGTATGTGCATTCGGATTACCACGATATACTCCCAATATCCCTGTGACTGTCGGCCCGCTTTCCTCATCACTCGACGTACTCTCGTACTCATGAAGCGTATAATTATGTCTAGCAGAATACCCTGGGATATCCTCAGTCAGCAGCCTCTATCCGTACCCTCGAAACCTCCGACGTCGATGCATCGCCTGTCAACCTCAGTGGTGCGGATCTCTCGGCGAACGAGGGTGCAAACACATGGGAGGAGGTCCATTCGCTCGGATCGTCCTTCCCATCTCTCCCAGAGCAACACAACACCAATGCTATCCCACTGCAACCCACATACAGGCCCCGTCAGGTATCACAAAAGAAGGACAAAGAGCATCGGAAGCACTCGCACGCACATCATCCCAAGGCACCCCCAGCCCCGCCCTCACTTACACTCACTATATTCGATTCGTCCGTCTCGACGCGCGGGCGGGTGGTCGCGCTATTCTCGTCTCTGGCGATCAACATGTTTCTCCCATTCGTGAACGGTGTCATGCTTGGATTTGGGGAAATATTCGCTAGGAACGTTATTGGACCGTGGTTTGGGTGGCCGAAGCCTGTGGCAGCGTCGGTTGGCATAAGGGCTGGGAAGAGGAATGCGGGCAACACCGGGATAGAACCATATGCATAGAGTCTAGGACTTCTTACAGTGGCTGAACGGACTTTTAAGTCAACCTGGGCGAGGGCTTATTATAGACAGCCTGTCGGTCCTCACGGTGATATATGAATGATTTACTAAGATTTGACCCACTGAGATTGATCATTGAAATCTGTATTCATAACAGACGTAAATCGTACAAGAAACCCACATTCGCATGCGTGATGAAAATAATTATGCAAAAAACCTAGCACTGGGGAATAGAACACAGACGAAGACCGACAAATAATTACAGTCGGGCATCCTTAGGCATTTTGCGAATTGCCTGGCGGACACCAAGGTCTCCCAGAACATCCTCGGCACCTCCAAGTAGCGAGTCGAAGGGTACAGTGCGATGGTACTAGTAAAGACACCTGTATTAGTACATTGTATGCGGTTGCAACTTGGATAATGACGTACGTGCTCGATCATTCGGCCCATACCAGTTCTCGTAATTGCACGTCCACCAAATATCTGGGTAGCATCGGTGGCAGTTTCCTGTGCGCTCCTAGTAAGGTACATCTTCAAGAACGCAATTTGACCAGCGAGGTTTGCAGACTGCTGCTTGTAGTTCATGTTGCACATCTGGTGAGTGACGCTCTCGAGCCAGTTTTGGCCGCTTTCAACTCGAGCAATCATCGCCGCCAGCCTAAGACAATAAAATGTAAATAAACAGGTGTATGGAGGCAGCGTTCTACTCACTTGTACCTAATCACAGCCTGCGAGATCAGGGGCTTGCCAAAGACTTTCCTCTGGTTGGCCCATCTAAAGTGCACCCAAGTCAGCTTTATTCAGATTCACACGCCAACTTGCGAGACTCACTTCAAGCACTCCTCAACGATAGCACGCTGGCTCCGCGCGCTCGCACAGCACATGACCCAACGCTCGTGGTTAAAGTTGCTCAGAATAACCAATAGCCCACCGTCCTCGGGACCGAGCATGTTCTCTGCTGGAACCTTGACATTGTCGAACGTGATGTAACCAGTTCCAGCGGTAGGCGAGTATGAAGTCTTGATCGCCTTGGTCTCGACACCTTCCCCGCGAGGAATAAGGAACACAGTGAGACCACCAGAAGTCTTGCAGCCAACGGTGAAATAACTAGGACATGTCAGTATCAAATTTCACTGCACAACACGCTGAACAAGACGTACTCGGAGAAAGTAGCGTTTGTGATCCACTTCTTGGTTCCGTTGACAATCCAGTGGGACCCATCAGCGGACTTGACGGCTGTGCACTTGAGACCAGCGACGTCAGACCCAGCGAAAGCCTCGCTGATGGCCAAGCTGATGAACTATATTTCGTATCGGTTAATTATACTGATATCTCCAGTGGATGGAGCGATCCTTACTTTCTTGCCGGAGAAGATTTCTGGGACAATCTTATCTCTCAACTCGGGCCTGGCAAAGTTGAGTACAGGAGGAAGGCCGATGACCATTCCACCAAGGAGACCTACGCGATGTCGGTATTAGTAAATAATTTGCCCAATCCCACCTATTGAGACATACCGTCACCGTAGCCACGAGCTCCGACACGAGTAAGTTCCTGGGTAATGATCAACTCGTGGAAGTAATCAAATTCTTCGGGTTTGACAATCCCTCCAAACAAGGTGAGGCCCTTAAGGTGCTTTCCCGGGCCAAGGCGCATGGCATGCATGTTCACCTCACTGGACATTGACACGTCAATAATTTGTAGGCGCGATGGGTAGAATATACGTACGCCATCTTATCGAGGACACTCTGGCTGATACGCTTGCCATCCTCTTCACGAGCCTGACCATCAGCAATGACATAGTCATCGACAAACTTGCGGACAACTTTTTGGAAAGCACGGTGGTTCTGGACAGTGGCTCTATCAACATCAAGCTTTAGCCGTAGTATGGATACGCTTACATCAGTGTAGTACGGGCTATGGAACCCGGGAGTTAACCATGTGGGCTCGGCGTACGGGACCTTGCTGAGCTCGCCAGCAGCCAGTGGCTTGATCTTTTTCGACTCTCCCTTGATAGTACCAATTTGCAGACGTGTGTACTGGGGCTTGAGCAAGACCTCATGTCGGTGCAATGAGAAGAATGCTTCGGTTGCGTCCTGGCCGGCTACAAGGATCCGAATGAGCCGGCTGCGATAGCTGTGGGAACTCGGTTAACACATACCAACTTCCTCGTCGAGCAACACAGAGAGGCCACCCGGGTGCATTGCTGCAAACTTGGAAAGGTCGAAGACAATCGAGTCGATAATGATCCACTACAACTACACATGAGAAATAACTCGGTAGTTTGTGCAATAATACTAACCAAGTCGCCTTCCTTGTTGTGCTTTGCGACCTCCTCGCGGGTAAAGACTTTCATTTCTTTGGTGGCCATGAGTGGTGGTTGTGGACGTAGAGAGAAATAGGTGAGTGCTGAATGGACGACAGAGGTCTCCTTATGTAGTTTATCACGGGGCTCCTCGCCGTTTATCACGTGAAACTCATTCTCCAGCCGGGGTCCCCGCTTCATGTGATATCATCGCGCTACCGTGACTGCAACCAATCATCGTGCCCAAATTGAGTCTGTTGAAGATATTGGGCCTGACTGCCCATTTGTCCACCGGCTATATTGCCTGCTGCTTTTGCCGCTTGTCCTCATGCCACGTCCCATGTCATGTCCGGCGCGCACATTTTGAGCAGCGTTACCAACAGCTCCAGCCTCATATTTGAATCGAAACGATGCTGTGACATGGGCACTCGAACGCTGTTGGTGTGTTGATCTCACAGCCTCACACAAAGGAGAAACAGTAACAGCCCAATTAATAACTCTTATTACAAAATGGTAAATGCTATAGTCGATTTAATGAACGCAAAAACCCTCCGCATGTATTCTCCGTACCACCTCATTCACCTTGGGTATAAACGTGCCAACAACACTTTTGGCCAATTAGTCGTCATCACCACAGAGCACCTCACAAGGGCAGCCTATTCATCGGAAGTGAGGTCAGTCTGATGATTGCGAGCCGAAGTATAAGTACACTTACATAGAATCCATGCGAAACATTCGCAGCAGCCCTCCATGCACTGATTAAGAATTGTGGCAATTCAGCACTATGAGTATAGTCGAAAAGTTAGTTCAACTAACCTCGCAACAGATGAAACACGAGAGCGCTCCAATCAAACAACCTTTGGCTATCAGAAAGGGGAAAAATCAGCAAGCTGTAGAAGGTCAGAGCCGCATACAATACTCACCAGCTCCGCCACCCCGAAGTCGAAGGGACTGCTTTTGGTCTTGGACAGGCTCTGCGGTCATCTCTGAAACGGAATTCGTTGAGAAACAAGCCCGACATTCCACTCGCCACACTCACGCATAGCAGGTCCGGCGGTAGGCTGGGTAGAGATGTTTTGCGAGGACATGATGAAGTTTGAGGAGGATAGTGAGGTGGGAATGAAGAGAACAGTTGGTTGTAACCAGCCGTCTCACTACGCTCTATATATGCAAAGTACAGCTTGGAGAATCCGAGCCAGAGCACAGCACAACGTTAATGCCGAAACATCAGCCCAGAGGTTGAAACATAATTACATTTGATGACTTGGCGTAACGTACACCCGCAGCTTTCTCTCACCTAGGCATAGAGACCACTTGTTGACTTGACAAGCGAATTCCAACGTGGTCCTCAACGAAGTAAAATGTAGGATAGCGTTCCAGATTGTTTGTGGACATCATCAGTAACATACTATCGACGCATATAGGTCCCCTAACAACTGTCTCCTCTGGGTAATAACAACGCCAGGCATTTGTCGGAACTATATTTGAGTCACCGCCGTACGGCATTAATCACATTGGATCTAGGCTCCTCTAAAAATACTCGAACATAGCTGTGGGTAGAGACGAACGGAGGCAACGGCTCCGAGGCAGGATTCGGCATTGCTTCTCGAGCCACACTGTATATTTGAAACCATTTTGCATCGCATCCTCTAATTTCAGAGTCAGGCGTCCAAACTCACTAACCAACTGTGACAGTCACTGAATGCAGTAGACGGCCATACACTGTAGCTGTCAAATAATAACATAGGAGTAGTTACCCGTTAGTTGGTCACAGTTTGAACATTGTTCATCTACGTATATTCGCACCGTAGCCAGTCCGCAAAGATCCTTTCCCGTAGGCCACAACCCAACCGAGGCGCAGCAATTGTATTGCACCGCGGCGGCAGGAACTTTCAACCAGTGCGTGTCGGCACTTGGCGCCTTGAAATAAGTGATTTTTTTTTGTTCATCAGGTATGTCGAACCAGCCGAGGCGGCTGTGCAATCCCCATTACTGAGGGCTATATTTGGCGGATACAGTAGGGACACCGGCCCGTTGTCAATCATTTTCAGAGGGTGAGAGTGCCGTTACACATTGTGTGTCACAGCAAAGCCGAGCATTGTCATTCTGAAATCTGGACAACGTGCACCCATCCACGTGCAGTAGCACAAAACCGTGGGAGCATGAGTTCGCATTCCGGGGCAAATTTATGACAATGTATGCATTATTAATCCACGATTATATCTGATTTGTAAGAACAGATGCTACACTTGACATGAACCCAATTGAACGTGCATATATTCCATGAACCAGTTCTATCCCGCAATTACTCAAACTTCCACTGGACGTCGTACAACCGTCCTTCCTCTATTCAACCAAGCACACGCATTAGTATCATATTACCATAGAGTAAATAAACTAACCTTGGCTGGCAAGATCGTTAAACGCGGCGGGGGACAGATCAAGGTCGTTGTAACCGCACTCGGGGCAGAGATCTACGACGGTGACTCGGGTGGAGCGACCGTAGCGGGTTAGAGTGGCAGAGCGCCCGCAGAGCGTGCTTCCTCCTTGTCCGTCTATTTGGCGAATGAGTAGAAGTGGGATGGCATTGGAGCTTATACGTACTGGATGTTTCGTCCCACAGGCTTTGGGAAATGGCAATCACATGTTCGTCGTTTCGCTATTCGAGATAGATGTCAGGAAGCGCGCGGTCAGGAAAAGGGTGGCGGGCTTACGTTGTACCATCCGCAAGCACCGTTGTTCTGTTCAGTGTTGTCTGTGTTGAAATTAGAGTTAGTAAGGCCGGGCAAATCAGTAACTTGGGTCAAACATACAGAACGTAGCCTACGGGGTGACAAAGTTAGCATAGGTTCACAGTTTGGTTTTCAAAGCTCTGCCTACCATTCCGTTGTGGTCGTCATTTGCAGCACGAGCCTGAAGTTGTTGGCCGTTAGTGACAGGAAGGGCGTGCGAAGCTCCGGAGAAGGCGAGAAGGCAGACAGCGATGAGCGAGTACATGGTGCGTGGTTTAAAGTGTTGTATAGGAGGTAATCGAGTCGCGGTTGTGTAAAGAGTGTGTTTGTAAAGAATGTCGAAGATTAGGTAGAGGTTGCAGGAAGCGATGAGTCTTCAAGATGCCATCCCTCTCTCTTCTTATACAACGTCGAGCGAGGCCCAGACGCGGGGACTATTTATGAAAAAGAGGTCAAATACAGGAAACTGCGGGCTTCGAGCGGGTTGGAAGCGACGTCCACCGAGGTTTCGATTCGGGTGTTTGTAGTTTCGGTGGGGCTGAAACGGTTCGTCGGTGCAAATCCGACGTCGAACTACGGAATTGAATTTAAAAATGTGACTACTCGGTCTGGTCTCTGTCAATGGGACCAAAACGAAGCTGGTCATGTGTACTCTAAAACAAAGTCGTACGTACAGTTTGTCGGACACACCCGGAAATAAGTTTATCGTAGCGAGGTGGCCACTTTATAGCCACGTTGGCAACGCGCCACACGTGACGTAGTGCACATGAGGGAAACAGGTCTGCGCACCCCGCTTGCGTCACTTGCGTCGATCAAATGAACGCATCCTGGATGTTTGGATCTCGCGTGGGATGGTTGATTGCCTTCGCCTAGCGAGCCAAGTGCAAGTATCTAGCGAACGAACGTGATACACAAAGAACACATAGCGCTTTGCTCGGCATGTCTCGGAAATAGCACGGCGGTGGCGGGCCAAGCACACGTGTGGGCACCATTGGACCACATGACTGTATGCGCCTTCGGACCATACGCAACGCACAATGACCATACGGAGCGTCATGTCGCCATCCCTGCCCCAAAATTATAATGGCTTCTTTGCGTCGGGCAACGTGGATATACATGTGATCTAGCTGTGTACTTTTCACGGTATAGGTTATGCGTCGCATTCAACCGAAGTGCGTCGGCCGACGTGGAGGATGCATGTTTCATTTAAGTGGAGCTTGTTTGAGTAGGGGAGGTGGGGATTGGCCACCGAGGCTGCTATAGGAGGGTTTAGGGGTGCGGGAACTGAGACGATATCCCAGTGATAGGTACAATGTACATCTAATCGCCCATCGGGAAGGCTCGCTGGGCACCGGGAACAAGTGCCCAGTGTGGTGTAAAAGTAAACTCTAAGGGGTGGAGCACAGCCACCGCCCCATGTATAGACAAGAAGAGTGGCCCGCGTGGTCCCGAACCCGACCACGACCACAGACCCGTATCGATATAAACCTACGATAAACGTACGATAAAATGTCGAAACCACCCTCAGCAATGAGTATCAGCTCGCGACGCTCAGACGGAGTTGACCAGCCCCCGACTGGGGCGAGTGTAGGGCCTAGTGGTCGGTCAGGACAAGACACGCCGGCGGATAGACGCTATGGGACCCCACCAGTGGCCAATATTCCCCCGCGCTTTGGGTCTCCGCGACCACCCAGCACGGTGCCCAACTACGGATCGGTGCCTCAGCGACCGCCGTTTAACCCAGCACCAACATCAGGCTCTGGGGCCGACACTCCGGTGCCAAATGGTGGCGACAGCGATGACGGCGACCGGGCAAAGGTTGTTCGGCGCCATCTTGTGTCTGCGGAAGAACGCACCGATTCACGTAGGCCATCTGCTGGAGGCATTAGTCTTGCTCGACCCACCTTTCTGTCACGACGCAGCTCTGGCTCGGGAAATGCCAACCCAGCTCCCGACCCAGACCCAGAGGCTCCGTTTCCCATTCCCTACGGCTCTCACGGCGGTGATGTAACGTGAGTTGTGGTATTTTATTGCCATTGCTATGCTGACGCCTCGTAGCCATGAAATCTACAAGTGGCATGCTGAGCAAGGACGCGAGAACCTCCGTCGGCCCCGATCTGTCTCGTTTGCTGGTCCGCAGGTCACTGTCGATCCTGCGTTCCAGCATATCCACGAGCCAGGTGGATTCCGTCGCAACTACCTCATGCTTGCCGCCCGCGAGCAAGGCCAGGACGACCCCAGGATGTTGCACAACTTTATCGAATTCTTGTACCTCTACGGCCACTTTGTGAGTGCATGTTAACTCTACGTGATTTAGGCTAACACGCTTGGCAGGCCGGTGAAGACTTGGAAGAGGAGGACGAAGAGGGCGTTACGCCCGAAGGCGATGAAGAGCAAGGTCCGCTCTTGGAGGGCGCATCTGCTGATGCAAACCGGCCCGAGAGTGAATTGATTCATCGTAGCGTTGCGTCGCTCAAGCCCTCTGAGCGCACTCCGCTAATGAGCAGGAGTATTAGTCATGCTTCTGTTCGCCGACGACGCCGCCAGAGCGTGGGATCCCATGGTGATGCTACAGTCACCCAGGCAGTCCTGATGGTACGTCCTTGTTTGCGTCATTAATGTTCTCTGATCGACAATCCGTCACTCTAGCTTCTCAAATCTTTCGTTGGAACCGGTGTCCTCTTTTTGGGAAAGGCGTAAGCGACTTCTTCTTCTCATAATCCAGATCCTGACATTTTTGGTCAAGATTCTACAATGGTGGAATGCTCTTTTCTACAGTCGTACTGGTTATTATTGCGCTAGTCTCGCTCTGGTCGTTCCTTTTGCTTGTTAAAACCAAGTTTGTGGTCTCGGGTTCGTTCGGTGACATTGGTGGCACGCTCTATGGAAACTGGATGCGGATGTTGATCCTTTCTTCGATCGTCATCTCCCAACTCGGATTTGTCTCTGCCTACCTTATCTTCGTCGCCGAGAACCTTCAAGCGTTTATCCTTGGCGTGTCGAAATGCGCGCACCTCGTCTCGACCACAAAGCTCATCATTGCCCAGTTGCTCATCTTTTTGCCACTCGCATTGGTCCGGAACTTGGCCAAGTTGAGTACGACAGCCCTCGTCGCCGATGCTTTCATTTTGGTTGGGTTGGTGTACTTGTTTGCCATGGAGGCCAAAGTCTTGTCCGTCAATGGTGTAGCGGACATCAAATGGTTCAACGAGAACGATTTCCCCCTGTTAATTGGGTGAGTGGGTCAGCTGGTCGTCTTGACGTCAGAGGCTGATTTGGGGTATAGGACTGCTGTGTTTTCATTCGAGGGTGTTGGTCTGGTGAGTTGAATTTGTGATGTCATGGGCCTGAGCTAATTTTTTTTACAGGTTATTCCCATTACCGACGCGATGCGTGAGCCCCGCAAGTTCCCCAAGGTTCTCACTGGCGTCATGCTCTTCCTCATCGGTACGTCGTTGTCCCACTCTGTATTGCAAATTCTAACTGGTCTCTAGTCCTTTTTGCCGGCGCTGGTGCACTCGCCTATGCCGCATTTGGCTCCAATATCAATACCGTCGTCCTCAAGAACTTGAACCAAAACTCCAAGCCCGTTCAATCCGTCCAGTTCCTCTACTCGCTCGCTATCCTGCTCTCCACCCCTCTGCAACTCTTCCCAGCTCTGCGTATTCTCGAGACCGCGCTTTTCGTCAAGAGTGGCAAGGCTGACATTCGCGTCAAATGGACCAAGAACGCGTTCAGGCTGTGTATCGTCATTGGATGTGTTGCGGTTAGTATTGCTGGAGCCAAGGACCTCGACAAGTTTGTCGCGTTTGTTGGTAGCTGCGCTTGGTGAGTCTACACCCCATCTACTCGTTCTCGGGCGCTAACGGGTAGAAATAGCGTACCACTGTGCTTTGTCTACCCCGCCATGTTGCACTACAAGGCTGTCGCGCGGACCAAGTTCCAGAAAGGCTCGGATATCCTGTTGATGACTTTTGGCATGGCTGCCGCTATCTACACGAGTATTCAAACTATCAAGGTATGCTGGCCCACCCGCTAGTCTACTTGTTACTGATGGATTGGTTGTAGCTCATGGCTGCCCCCTCTGGACCCGCCGAGCCTATTGGAAACTGCCCTCCTCCGCAACCAGGCTCGGGTAGCGGACCTGATTCGCCATTCTGGTTGAGCTTGTTGATGTGAGCGCTCTGGAGTGGGCATGTTTCAGCCGGGCGTGTATTCGCTCGAGTAGTTGGATACGTGATCGAGTAGTTGTTTGAGTAGTTGGTGAGACGGACTGGTCTGATTATACTTTGGCGTAATGCACATTTGTACACTTTTTTGGTATCAATACATATATTTCTGCTCGTCAAGGACTGTTGCTCGATGCTCAGCCTGTTGATATCCCTCCAAGCCTTTGTTAGTCTTGCAGGCGCCGCATTTCGCTCTTTCCGGGAGCCACAAATAAATGTATACGCAAGTCAATTGCAAGGAATGTGAAGTTCTATTACAGTATAGCGTCCGCGAACTACACTCGACACGCAGGAACTACAAATCCAAATCCAACACTTAGGCCTCGGTGGTCGTGTTGGTGGTGGTCGTGTTCGAGCACTGAAACATGTCAATCAGCTACGCCCTATACAAGCAGTCACTGGGTGCGTACCACAATGGTCTTGGCTTGGGGGCAGATTTCCATGGCCTGCTGGGTGTTCAAGGGAGCGCTGGTATCGTTGGACTTGATTCCAGCCTCACTAGCGAGCTGAGGAACAACACAAAGGGTGGTAGGCAGGGTAAGGAAGTTGACCTCCAATTCAGCCGTTCCGAAAGTCTCGTTGGCGGGAATGGAGCGGTTGGCGGCGCGCTAGTGGTGTGATTAATTTCAGCTACGCGAGCAAAGAAGCAGGAGCTTACGCCGATGTCAATGGGCTGGCCAACGTCGGTAGACTCTTGGCGGACAACGACCTTCATGCGAGCCATGGAGCCCGAGGCACCGAGGAGAGCGGCGAAAGCAAAGGGAGTGAAGAGCATGTTAATAGATATCGCTGAACGAAGGTTGATTGATTGTAAGTGCAATAGGCAGGTCTGTGCTGATCGATGTTGTAGTTTCAACCCCAGAGACCTCGGCCTTTTAAGCCTATCACACAATCAGGTTCGATAACCTCGGCAACCGTGTACTGCGCATGCCGTTTGTTAATAGAAACATCCCGCAGCTGCGTCTTGGCTGGCTAAATGCGCACTATTTGCTCATATTGGAAACGCGCAGCAGGTTCTTGGCTATGTAAGAACGTTTGATCTCTATCAGCGGGGGCGTTGGTCGCTCACCGCTGTTTACGTGCTTCCCCCGAGAGGAAGTTGCTTGTCAAGGATACTGGACGATCATAGTAACTATAGGCGTTTACGGGACATGGCTATTCAATTCCGCAGTGGACTCACGATATGTATTTCGTATATATGCATTGTTCTGGATACGAGGGCTAGCGGATCAATCAGGCCATCGTTTCCTCGTCTCTTGGAATACCGAAGGCTGCTAGTATCCTATCTTCCGAGTCTATTCCTCTAGGCATTTGGTTCTCGGTAGTCTGATAGATTTATCGCCGCGGCATGTCGATGACAAACAAGGGGGACCGTATTTCCTAATGGTTTAGCCGTGTTTGTAGGTATAAAGTCCATTCCTCGTGTGGGCCTTAATTATATGGTTATCTCAGCCATTTTAAGTTATTATTTGCGAACTGCAAAGCACCAGTTGTGTCACATCACGTGCCACGAACGTGCGTCTGGCCCGCCGTGGGGAGTGATGACATCAGCCAAGTCGTACCCTGAGTGAAAGAGTATGTTTCCGTCAACTCTCAGCTGACTTCCAGACCTGGTTCTGTCTGTACTTGGACCGAAATGAAGTTTGGGCAAAAGATCAAGGTAAGCGCGCCTGGTACTACCATAAAAGTAGGCTAACACAGTCTACAGAACGATTCCTACTCGGAATGGCGAGCGTACTACCTCGACTATACCGGCCTGAAGAAATTCTTAAAGGCGAGGACGAGCGAGGGTCATTGGACCACTGAGGATGAAGATAAATTCGTTGCCAAACTCGAGGCGGAGCTCGAGAAGATCCACGAGTTCCAAATGACCAAGGTTTGTTTGCTGTGTTGCCGGTCGAGGCCTCTTGCTAAGCCATGCCTTGCTACCCAGGCGTCGGAGCTTGGGGTGCGCATCAACAATGCGGAGCGTAGCGTCAAGATCCTAGTGGACCAACAGAATGACGAGGACGAGCAGGAAGAGCAAGCGGGGCGAGATGTTGAAGACGGCCGTGCGCCTCTTCAGCCAGACCGAGCAGACGATGCTGGTTCCGATGACGAGTTGGACGACGGAATCGACGACGAGGATGACGACATTGACGACCTCGAGGAAAATTTCAGGCAACTCGAGGAGGAAGTCGCAACTATTGTCGCAGACGTTCACGACCTGGCTCTCTACACCAAGCTGAACTTCACGGGCTTTGTCAAGATTGTCAAGAAGCACGATGTGAGTGAGCTCGTTCTTGCTCGACGATGAGATAAACGAACGGCTATTCGCCCAGAAACAAACCAAGCTTACACTCAAACGCACATTCGTACAAGACTATCTTGAGAAGCGGCCCTTTTACAAGTACAACTGGGACTCGATCATAGTGCGTCGCTTGACTCTCGAATGATCTAGCTCCCGACTGGTTTATTTTATGCTGGCAGGTAAAACTTTCCAAGTTGTATGACCTAGTCCGCACTCGTGGCCATCCAGTACAAGGAGATTCGAGCGCTGGCGGTGGACAAAGCGCGTTTGTGCGACAGACCACGAAGTATTGGGTGAGTTGGCTCCTTGCTAGTCAATAACGTGCGAATAACCCACGTTCGCAGGTGCACCCTGACAACCTCGTTCACTTGAAGCTTGCAATTCTAAGGCATTTGCCGGTGCTTGGCAAGTCGACTTGACTACACTGAATGCCAATAGCTGATATCCGAGCCAGTGTTCAACCCGAATAAGGAATTCGAACCATCAGACTCCGGTAGGTGACCTCATAGCTACCCGTCATCCCATTACGGCTACACTAACGACCTTGACTAGCCATCACCTCGATTTACTTTGACAACGAGGACCTTGAACTTTATCTAGGTCGTCTCGAAAAGACAGAAGGTGCTGAAGCTGTCCGCCTACGATGGTATGGCGACATGTCGTCCCGTACAATCTTTGTGGAGCGCAAGACCCACCGGGAGGACTGGACAGGTGAAAAGTCTGTCAAGGAGCGATTCCCGATTAAGGAGGATAAAGTTAACGCATTCTTGCGCGGAGAATACACTATGGACGAGGAGTTCAGAGCCTTGGTCAAGAAGGGAAAGAAAACAGAGCAAGAGGTCGAAGGAATGATTCAGTTGGCGAGCGAAGTACAATACGCGATCCTGACTAGGAAACTGGTTCCTGGTACGTTCTCCTTCTAATAGATAGGTCGCTCTGATTAACTTTGCACCTTCGCAGTCATGCGATCCTTCTATAACCGTACCGCGTTTCAGCTTCCTGGAGATGCTCGCGTTCGCATTTCCTTGGATACTGAGCTTACGCTTGTTCGAGAGGACAACTGGGATGGGGAATCCAGATCTGGAGAGAACTGGCGCCGACCTGATGCTGGGATCGACTTTCCTTTTCCCAGGGTGCCCGACAGCGACAAGGAGATCTTCAAGTATGGCGTCCTAGAGGTCAAACTACAGACCCAGCTTGGACAGGAGCCCCCCCAATGGGTCAGGGATCTAGTTTCTAGCCATCTCGTCGAGAGTGTTCCCAAGTTCAGGCAAGTGGCTTTCTGTGACATTATTGTGCATGAGCTAACGTACCCACAGCAAGTTCATTCATGGATGTGCGACCCTTTTGCCCAACCGCGTTGACCTTGTTCCGTTCTGGCTCCCCCAAATGGATGCCGATATCCGAAAGCCCGATACTGGGAATGTCGCTATCGGTCGTCCGATTTCCACGACAACATCCCCCGAAACCCACACGCCGGCATCCGAATCCGAGCCCACTATGCGGTACACTGAACCTGTCAGCGAGGGTGAAGAGGACGAGCCAATCGACGTAGGCGTCGCTCAGGACGAGGGTCGATTCGCACGACTGGACGCTCACGCTGCTGCTGAAGCAATCAAGGAACGTCAAGCCGAGATTGAACGTCAGAAACTCGAAGAACGCCAACGCCAACAGGGTGAAGGCTCTAGCGAAGGGCGAATGACGAGCGCACCCCAGCCAGTATTGGCCGACGAGGAAGAAGACGAGCGTACGCCGTTCTTGCGGCGCAGGCGAAGCTCCCAACCCGCAGAGCGTCCAAAGATGTTGAACATCAATATAAACCCACTCGCGCCATCCAAATCTTTCGATAAGAATTTCAAGAGTGCAATGAGGAAGAGGCGGAACGGTGATATCGCTGAAGCCGACGACGAGCAAGAAGACGAGGATGAAAATGCACCGGCCCAAACTGAGGCACGTGAAGCTCCAGAGTACGTGCGCCACTTTGTCGCACAGCCTGGAAAGAAGATCGCGGTCCCTGTTCGCGTTGAGCCCAAGGTCTATTTCGCCAACGAACGGACGTTCTTGGTGAGTACCCCTGGCTTTTTTGCCTTTTTATCTTCGCCCTGATTGGTTTGAATTCTAGAAATGGCTCCAGTTTGGCGTCTTGATCGGGACGGTCGCCACTACTCTGCTGAATTTCAGCAAACCGGGCGATCACGTCGCTTTTATTAGCGCCATTTGCTTCACGTTTGCGGCACTGCTTGCAATTGCATATGCAGGGGTTATCTTTGTGGTTCGTGCGCTCAAGCTACGCACTCGCGAAGTCAGCGAGTGGTATTATGATAGATACGGCCCCACGGTGCTCAGCGTAGTACTTTTGGCATCAATTGTCACAAATCTGGTGATGCGGATCTCAGAGAGCGGGTTCTAGGTTTTTTGTGCCAGTTGATGCTTGGGTTTCCTAATTGTGTTCCTTTGTATCGGTCTCGGTTCCAATTTCTGAATATGGACACAATAATACGGAGCATAACATATCAAAGCATAGTGCGCGAAGGAAAAATACACGAAAGATGGCAACTCGGTCGTCAAAGCGGGCGTGAAACATAAGTCCTGAATACAGTGAGGGTCATGGTATCGTGTATAAGTATATGCTGCAAATATAATTAAGTAGGTGCCCATGGATAGATGTCATGGCGGGCTTACCATAGGGTATGCGAAATTGGGTGGCATGTATGCGTGTGAATTAAGCGGTTTGTTGGGCATGCTGTGGGTGTTTTTGAGACCAAGGCCAACCTGTTCTTGGACGAACGACCTCCAGGATCGCGGGTGTTGCGGTTCGACGCATATATATCGGACCCATACCAAGGTCTTTGTTGATGATAGCCACAGTGGCACTAGCGGAAACTTGGTACTGTGCAATTTCATGCGTTGGAAACAAGTCGCCCGGTATAGCGATAACAAACTCGACTGCTATTTGTCCATTTGGCGTCCATTTACGTGGTTGAAACTTGATTAGATTTGCACCGGCAGACACATCTGCGGCTTGCGCGTCTGGAGATACCGGATTGCTCCCGGTTGGCCGGTCGGCGTGCCAGAGCTTGACATTATGCGATGGAGAGCTTAGGGTGATTTCGAAATGCTGGATTCCAACCTGATATCCTAGAATCTCCCAACTAGTTTTGGCGTCACCGGGACCAAGTAGATCTCGACCTTGGAGGATTAGGGCGCCTGCGAAATAGCATGGGGTTCTGGATCGGCAGATGCATTAGCACGGTGAGATTGGATCGGGCGCAAGTAGCTTACCCAGGACCAGCAGACGCCTCCAAGAGTTTAGACGTACGTGGAATTTCTAGGGAGAGTGGACCGAGAAGACCTTCGAAGGTAACCATACGAGACGATCGAAATAGAGAAAAAAACGCAATTATAAGGATCTAGGACAAGCCCCTGGCAGCTTTTGAGGAGGTACAGGCAAAGCACTACCGCAGCGAATCGCCCGGTTTTATGCAAAGGGGTGTCACAACCGGAGGGACCCGGTGGTATGGATGTAGTTCTTGTGCTTGATGCATCGAGCGATTCGGACCAGAGCCGCACAACGATGCGGTATCCGAATTGGATCGCACAACAGCAAAGGCACTATAATGCTGTGCGTGGCTTGCAGCCCCACACAACGGGGCTAAGGACGGTGGTTCTTTTGCAAGGGCGTGGTTCAACGTGCCCGTACAATTGATCGTTTAAACAAAGAGAGTTTGCATAGACGACGCGAGTCCATTGCATAGAAAGGGCTAGGCATGTAAGCTTGATGGACGTCTGTTGACAGGAAAGAATTTCCGCGATCCCCGCATCGGGTCCCTTGAACCATGTGGAGGTCTTTTGATATATAGAGCCCTCTGCGTTGCGTAGTGAGTGGGTGGCTGCACAAGTCGGTTTTGAGCTCCGACCGCCAATCTGCTCTACTCCTCTTTGTTGACAGGTCCTAGACGCACTTGCGTGATATTGGTCAGGAAGTGATGGATACATCGTGGCATCACTCAGGAGTCTCTTTAAATTTGCGCACCTGGAAGTGCCAGCACTCGCCTTGCACTCGAGTAAAGGACAATCCAGGCCCAGAGATCTGGTCAGGTTACCTAACCCGAGTTCTTGCAACTAGTCAAGCCTCTTGTCGGCCTCCGGGATAGTAAAACACCTTGTGCTAGGACAACAATGTGATAGCGGTCTTCTTGTATCGGTTTGTCCACTCCGGGGGTTTAATGAGCCCGTCTCAGCGGAAGGAAATTCAGCAAAAGCTCCGGCATCGGGTGCGTATGTAAGATAGTGTATTGCCGGCGGAAGCGGTAGTAAGATACCCCATAAGTCAGGAAACCAGTGGAAAATTGGATAACCAACCGGCTCGAAGAGCTTCACAGGCGAACAAAGGGAGAAGGATGTCATCGCTCACGAGAGCTGGCGCTAAACCAATAAGCTGACCAAGCACCAGGCATTGGAGGCGCCGGCGCTTGGGCCGGACCATAACCCAGACTCCGTCACTAACACGCCGTAAGTTCGAAATGATCACAATGGGTAACTCACAACTCAACGTGCACAACGCTATCCTTTCATAGGTTCAGAAACATACGTCATGTCCGGAGACGTCCTTGACTCGATGCTGGACCTCATGCGGAGGTTGCCCCCAACGCGTGTGAGCAAAGGAGACCCGCTCATCTCTAGTACCCAATGAATGACCCGTGATATAGGTCGAGGAAAATGTCGCGCTTCTTTGTGACATGTGCCCCGACTATGCCGACGACCTTCTGGGCAGTGTCGACCAGCCACTTCAAGTTCGACACGACAAGGTAACGGGCAAAGAGTACCTCATTTGCGATTATAACCGAGACGGAGAATCCTATCGGTAAGTCTATTTCGCATACCGGTTTAAATTTCGGACTGTAACAATTTGACCAGGTCGCCGTGGTCGAATGAATACGACCCACCCCTTGAAGAGGGCACACAGCCATCCCTAAAGCTCCGAAAGCTCGAAATAGCCGCCAATGAAGCGTTTGACACCTATCGAGAGATGTACGCACCAAACACTTGTGTTAAATCCGCCGGGCCGCCTGACCCTGTCGCGTAATCTCAAGGTATTTTGAGGGCGGCGTATCCTCAGTCTTTCTGTGGGATCTTGACGATGGTGGGTTCGCCGGCGTGGTCCTTCTCAAAAAGAGTGAGCCCCGAGTGCTTTCCATCAGATTGTGCCCTAACCCCTCTATTAGCCCTACCTGCTCCTTCCGCAAATGAACCGTCGGGATCGTGGGACTCGATACATGTTTTCGAAGCTAACGAGCGCGGTCGGACAGCACACTATAAACTCACAAGCACGATCATGCTTCAGCTCAAGGTCAAAGGAGAGACGTCGGGCGAGGTGGATTTGAGCGGGAGCATGACTCGTCAGGTAAGCAGCAAGGTTCACGGGCCATCATTCATATCCATCTCAATCATATCATTATTCAGCAAGAGGAGGATCGGCCGCTGCCCGACCCTGCGGCGCACATCGCCAATACAGGGCGCATGGTCGAAGAGATGGAGCTTAAAATGCGAAATCTATTGCAGGAGGTCTATTTCGGCAAGACTCGGGATGTCGTCCTTGATCTGCGGAGCGTGGAGAGCTTGGAAAAGCAACGAAAGCAACGCGAACTTCAGAAAGAGTTGGTGGGGTTGTTGAAGCGGTAATAGATTAGTTCCTTCCTGCGCTTTTCGGTTTCTCTGGACACGTATCGGATTAACTAGAGCTGAATACAAGAATTAAACGGATCTCAAGATACACATGCTAGTACTGGGATACAAAACTGCCGGATGGTGCCTGGTCGAGGGCTAGAGGTCTTGAGACTCTTCATCATTTACCCTCATGGACGCTTCAACATCGTGCTCCTCTCCATTAACTGTCTCTTCGTCTTCTTCCTGAGAATTACGCAAGTTGTATTCGTCTATATGGCGTTGCAACTCGGCAACATCCTCATCATCCAACGGTGTTCCTACCCCTGGCGGGTGCCCTTTATCAGATGACGATTGTCGATCAGACACGTTTAATTTCGCTCGTTTTTGAGCTTCAGCACTCTGGGCTTCGTCGTCATCGGCAGCGTCGATGCTCGCCCGCTTGTTCTAGGCACTTTAAGTTGGTACGTATTGTTCGCTGATGGAATACTTACATTCCTAGGCCTCTCTCCAAGAGGCCGAGGAGAAACAGGTGCTTGGGTCGGTTCCCAAGGAGTCTCCTCATCATCCTCATCCTCATCCTGAATCATGATTGCGTCCTTTGAGTTGCCTACTTTAGGGAGTCGAGGCGCATTGGGGTTCGGAATGATACCTGCCGCCATGAGGTGGTCTAGGCATAGCGATAAGCATAGGATCGTGCTGCGTGAATCCGACATGTTCGTACCTTTAGTTGCGTAAGTAAATACGAATTGTACATCTGGACCATCTTGGTTGGGGTTCAGCGGACGTGACGCAACGGCCCGACTTTGTGGGATTTGGATCTTGGGAGCGAATCTATTCACACTCAATTACGCTGTGTTTATCGATACTATAGGCTGCTTACTCGGTCATGAGCCCCAGCACCTTTGCCTCCTACAGTCTAAATCAGAGGCCGAATAGAGAGAGAATGTCCCAGTCAAAACGCACCTCGTGAACATGCCCCCACTCGTGAACCTCCCCTGGTTTGAATGCAACTATACCTCCAAGTTGAACAAGCGTGATCTCGAGTCTAATCGTGCTCATCTCGCGCAACCGCTCCTTGTCATGCTTCTTGTCCGCCAACTTGTCGTCCGCTGCAGCCCGAATCCAGATTAGTAGAGAACAAAGGGACCAATAGGGGAAAGTACCAACAAGTAATGCTCAAATGTGCAAACTTGAATGGCCGCAGCTTATCGGCCGTAACCTTGGCCCCAGACCTCGAGACGGGCTTCCCCCGTCCCGGTCGCATGATCGCGCTCGCGACGTCTTTACCATCGACAAATATGTGACCTGATGATGCATGGATCCCACGGTGATCTTTCCAGCTCACTGTAAAATTCTGGTCATGACTCGACTCAGTACTAGCCGCGTTGGGTAGACAATGAGGTGGCTTACTTTACCCGGTTCCCCAACGATGTACGCATGCACCACTTCCCGTCCTTCTTCACTCTCGTCGAGCTTGGTGCGAACTTCGAAATACTCGACTTCCTGTCCATCAACAAAGATACAAGCCGAAAAGTCCCCGTTTCGTAACATGGCTGTGAATATTCAATGAATCAAAAAGCAGGGAGCGTGGATGATCAACAGCAAGAGCGAGAGTTGTATTCCAATGAACAGCTGTTCGACGACGAGCACAATGACGAGCAAGAAGGCTGGGTCTGAATGCGATCGACGTGCACGCGTCTGGACGTGTTGTGATGATTCAGGGTCCGTGTCTCAATTTGCCACCTGCCACCGCAAAACGGGCACACTTGCACGGAGCTAATTTATGTGCGATACCCTAATTAGCCAGGCGTACTCGACGGCAGCTGATATAGTATGTTTGGATTCCATCAAAAGTAGCAAGATAGGCACGATAGCAAAAAAACAACAAACAGAAGGGCTAATCACGGTTCCAAACGTTTCGGATTTTACGCGTGCAGCGCAGCATTTGCGATTGGGTTAGCGTGAATTGTGATCTGCCAAATTGAGTTAGCCAGGTACGAAACAAGAGCAAGGAACCAAGACGGACAGAATTGAGAGTGATTTCGTTCAAGGGGCGGTGTTTTTCGTTGACTGCCGCGCGTTCCATTGCGTCGAGGGTGGAGTCTGCGCCATCGATTACCCTGTTTACGCCACCCAAGCTAATGAGTACTTGCTTGAGCAGGGTAACGAAAGCTTACCGTCCAAAGATGGTGTACTTGGCGTCGAGATGAGATTGTTTCGCGTAGGTAATGAAAAATTGAGCTTTGTTCGAATCCGGGCCCGAGTTGGCCATGGCCACGACTCCACGGGTATTGAATTTAAGGGTGGCACGAATCTCGTCACCGAATGGTTTGCCCTGGGAGTTGGATAAATGAATAACCCATGTAGGAAACTAGTAGAGTTGAAGGAAGGGGGTACTCACCCATATAGACTGACCACCTTTGCCTGTCCCGGTAGGATCCCCAGTCTGGATCATAAATCCTTTGATGTTGCGATGAAAAATGCACCCATCGTAGGCCCCACTCGCGCACAAGGCAAGAAAGTTCTGCGGGGTCAAGTCGGCGAGTGGGGAGGAATAAACAATCAGTATCAGTCATACAAGAAGCAAAGAAACTGGGAGCCTGAATTACCCATCGTGATAGGGGCACTTACTTCGGCGGCTTTAGGCACGGCCTCGCAAAAGACTTCAATCTGGGCATTTGGGATGAGTAAATGGGGGTCATGGGATGGGCATTACTCACCTTGATTTCGCCTAGCGAGGTGTGTAGCGTGACGGACTAAGTACATGAGATACGTCAGTAAGGCTCAAGCGAAGGGGGCGTATGGACCTGCCATCGGGGTAGAGTCAGCGTCGGTAAAGCACGGAATTTGGAATTGGTTCAACTGGGTGTCCAGGGCGCGGAGCACTGCCACAGGGCAGGATTTAGACGTCATCAATGCGATCGACCGAGCGTGTGATTTATAGTGCCGTGTGGCATTCCAACGGGACATTTTATTTATATTTTCCAGTTCGATCAATCGATCACGATCAAGTGCTCCAGGAACGCGGTACTTCAATGTAAGAAGGCGAGCGTGCGAAGGTGAGAGCGAGTCGCCAGTGGTTTAGACACCGGGTGCGCCGCTTAGTCACCCTCGCGAGAATGGGAAACATTAGGCAGTCTCTGATGGAACGGATCTTTCCAGTGCCTGTGAGCGGACAGCGAGATCTGCCACCCTCACGTGCAATCTTATCAGGGGTTTATGATTGGCTTACGCACCCCGCTGTCCAGGGTCCCAGTACCTGATTAACGGGAAAAGATAGTATAAAAGCATGTGGGCAGCATTTGCTAACCGACCAATGGCTCCCCTGTCCTTCATGAACCCAGACGACCCATTTGCCATTTTCCTGCGTCCTCCGCCCAATGAGCAACCTTCGGACCGCGAAAAGAGGCAAGCCAGGCCCTTAGCTCCTCCACTCGCACTCACCTTGTTTCAGGCTCAAGCGCGAACAGGCAGAACGGCTCGCCAGCGAACTAATCGACGCCGACCTTGCGCGAGAGGCGCAGGCCCTGTCAGATTATCGCCGTGCAAACCGTGAACTTCGGCTCCTGCTCCTTGGTCAGCCTTCATCCTACATTGTTGTTCACCCCATACTCATTGTTCTCATCCAGGCCAGGCGGAATCCGGCAAGTCTACACTCCTCAAACAGTTCCAGATGCTCTATGCACCCCACTCGCTCGACGCAGAGCGGGCAGCCTGGCGGGGCATAGTCTTTCTAAACAGTCAGTCCCCTACTAATTCCCGCAACTTGAAATTAATCCCACCACCCCACAGTCATCAAATCCCTTCGTGCGATTACCGACGCACACGACATTGAATATGGCTCATCGGCTACTACGCCTGCACAGGCCGCAGACCCCTGGTCCAACCTCTACTCCTCCACCCCTCCGGCTTCCCCCAACCCAGCAGCCAGACCAAAAGACCAACTTGCGCCAATCAAGCTCCGCTTACTTCCTTTGCTCGCACTAGAATCTACGTTGGCATCAAGAATTGGGTCGGGATTTAATGTGGGTGGAAGAACCGAAGTGTGTGTACGGAGGGGTTGGCAAGATTCGGCAATGTGGGCCCGGAGGCCGGGGGGTGGGAAACGCAAGACACGTAGTAGGAGTGGGAGCGTCGACGGAGGAACAGGCAAAGCGGCGGAGACCGAGTTACACTCCGATCTCCAACTTGTCTTGGCCGAGGCTCGAAGCGATATCGAGCAGCTCTGGGCACACGGAAGCGTCAAGGCATTGTTGAACCGAAGAAAGCTCAAGCTGGAAGATGCAAACGTCTTGTGAGCTCCTCTTTTGATCGTATTTCAACCATTGCTCAACCATTGCTTGGCACCGCAGCTTCCTAGACGAAATCGAGCGTATCACCCAACACGGCTATTTACCCACTGACGATGACATTCTCCGAGCCCGGATTCGTACGATTGGGATCAGCGAGTGGTGTTTTCAGTTTACGCATCCCAGTTCGAGAGGAGGTCTTTGCAATTGGCGGGTGAGTGGAACTTCCACGGTGTCTGTCGGTGTGGAATCGGCTCGCGTCGGCCTGGGTGCAGTCTTGTCGGCGTCAGTGTTGACTTGGGTGTGCGGGGTTGGCTGCGGGGTCCGTAGGGTTGGGTGTGAGGGATCTACACATGGCGGTCGCTTACCCGACCATGCGCATGATACTCGGTCGGGCAGGTCGGACTCGCCTCTGGCAAAATCTTTCCGCATCCTTGACCGGCCGTTCGCACCCGGCTCTTCAACTACCCGGCCTACATGTTGTTCGCACGAGCCGTTTGTTTCTGTGGCACACTGTTGCTACTATTTCATCCCAGCCCCGCCTTGCGGGATTTCCATCCCACGTTTTTCACCACTCGAACATTTCCCGCCCGCATTGCATTGTCAAACACCCTAACCCGCGTCGCTAACTATGGTTCTCTGCTTCTAGCTGTTCGATGTAGGCGGTGCTCGATCCCAGAGAGCTCATTGGGCTCCTTACTTTGAGGATTCGACTGCTATTGTATTTTTGGCTCGTGAGTTCGCTTCGGCAGCGACTAGTTTCGGGATCTGACGACACCTCCTCCATTACTAACCCGTATACCTCAACCGAACTACTGCATTCGCCTCTCAACATACCATACCCCTCCACCTCCTCATGCCGCTACCTCAGCCATAAGCGCATACGACCAATACCTGGAAGAAGACAGCAAGACGAATCGTATAGACGACTCGCTTCAGCTATGGACGCAGATCACTTCAAGTCCCATGCTCAAGGACGTTCATCTAGTGCTCTTTCTCAACAAGGTATGTCTTCTCGATCCCACGTCATACTATGGAAGCTAACGGAAGGCCTCGTAGTGCGACGTTTTGAGAGCTAAACTCACTGCAGGCGTCAAGGTTAAAAAATAGTACGTGGGCAAATGTTTCGAGCAGAGCATATAGCTGATGGATATGACCAGTATCACATCGTACGGCGACAGGCCCAACGAGTACGGACCCGTCTCGCACTACTTTAGAGCACACTTTTCCCAAGTGTTCAAGCGCAACAATGTAGACGCCAAGCGAGAACTATACTGCCATTTGACGAGTGTGATTGTGAGTGGTTCGCCATGCTTGGCAAAGGGCGCCAACAAGTTCCGAGCCGGGTTCGCTGATAACGCCCTCAGGATACTGAAGCAACTCAATCAATAATTTTATCTGTCCGCGATGGTTTATTCCGAAGCAATCTCAAAACTACTGGTCTGATATAGCAATGACAGCTTGGGGATGGCAACCATGCCAGACCCTGCTCACAATGCCTTCCTCTCGTATACCACACTTTTACCCCTGTACTCATTCATTTCGCAACTCTCACGCCAGTCCCTCAGTCACTTTTTCACGGATCTTGCTTTTTTCACAAGACATTTTCTTGTCCACTCGAGCGCGCTCTCTGCATCATCTGTAATTGTACTGCTCGTATCACTCCACCATTTGTAACCATGCTCTTCGTTTGTGCTCCGCCGACCGTAGGCATCTCTGTGTTTATTGTTCAAAGACTTCTCTGCAGCACATGCCACCTCTTTCCCCTTACGGAGATTCGCGTGCTTCTTACATGGCCTCGGTCCTTCGGGTTACGACACGTTCCCTGTCTTCCTTGGCTGATTATCCCCGGGTACTACATATGCGTGGGTTCGCCCATCACTGTATTTTTAACGCTTAGAGAGAATACAGCTCCAAAAGTCTATCCGGCAGGGTTTCGGCGAATATGTGCCGCCCCTTTCCACAGCTTCATCTTCTGCCTCGTCGTGACGAGCCAGAGGGGCGATTTCCAGACGAGCCCCGTTGGTCTTCTGTCCTATTCTGTCCCGGTTCCTGCCCCTGGTTCCTGCCTCCTTTAACAACATCAGGCGAGACGACGTTGAAGAGGTTGTGCTTGCGCACGTCGCGCAGGCCCATCATTCCGATCGTTTTCGCGAGGATTGGCGGTGGGACCCAGTCCGAGGATGGTCCGTGATAGCCTTGGTAGAGCAACGTATTGCGCGCCATGTCGTTAGCGCGTTGGACGAGCTCAACGGGTGTCCAGCCGAGGTCGCGTAAAGAGCCTTTGTAATATCCCATCCATGCCTGCACGAATTGAATGAGTGAATCGAGCCTATGGAGCAACTGTATGCGCTTACAATGTACGCTTGTTCTTTACTCTTTTCGTCGGTGCTGACGAGCGCAGTACGTACCCGGGTGCGCATGTCATCGAGCACTGTACCCGGGCCGGATGCGTTGATTAATCCTGTGTCGGGATGCGGAGCGATCCTCTTGTCCAAGCCGGCAGCGAGAACGTCTTTTTTGCGGAGGAAAAATTGTTCCCATTTGGCAAGGACGAGTATACCATGCCCTTCATTCCCTGCTCGAGCCGTCCGGCCTAGTCTATGGATGTCTAATTGAGGATGTCAATTTAGGCGAGATGATATCTATATAAATCTATTGCTTACATTGCTCTGCGTTTGCGGGGAGCCCGGCTTGTATCACACATGTTACCCCTGGAATATCGATACCGCGTGCGGTCACATCAGAGGAGAACAGAACGCCCGTAGGAGCCAGCTTGAAGTCTTCCGTTGCCTTGGTACGTCGGGGTTGACTTAATCTAGAATGAATCGAATAGACGGGGCAGTTGAGGACTTTTTCCATCTAAATGACAAATAAGAAACCAGAATACGTAGTTTGGGATGCACGTACCACTTCTGCAATCAAACCAGTTGCGCGAGCGGTCGGCAGAAAGCATATTACTTTTCCACGTGATTCGACTAGACTGCCAACCACTGGTATGATGTCGGCATCGTCCTCCACGATTATGTGTTCTTGCTGGACGTGTTCGTGGGTGGCCGACTCATCATCTGAGACCGTACTGATATACTCGTACCCTGGTGAGA
This sequence comes from Ceratobasidium sp. AG-K, assembly GCA_037039685.1. Lineage (NCBI taxonomy): Eukaryota > Fungi > Basidiomycota > Agaricomycetes > Cantharellales > Ceratobasidiaceae > Ceratobasidium > Ceratobasidium sp. AG-K. Next base: position 2,206,095 of record JAWNGF010000002.1, read on the forward strand.
GTGCTAACTTCCCTATCTGGTCAAGTCATTAGCTTGGTAGAATAATTATGCGCGAAACCACCTACCCTCTTGACCTCCTCCGACACTGTCGCGGAGAACAGAAGGGATTGACTAAAAAAAAGGGTTATCCCTACTGAGAAGTGCGTTACCCATCAACCTACCGGGCACCAATTTTCTATCAGGCAAGGCTTGAAGTATAATCTCCAAATCACGTCTAAAACCCTGATCGAGCAGACGATCTGCCTCATCAAGGATCAAAAACCGGATTTGGGATAACTGATCGCGCATAGTAAAGTTTTGGATGTGGTCGACCAATCTGCCTGGGGTCTGAACAGCAGTTATGAGTAACCGACGACCTTTTGGTGGGAGTTTTGGACTTACTGCGACCAAAATATCCATCCGGCTCTTTCGCAATCTATTAGATTCTCCAGGAACCTTGGGCCCTCCACCAGTGATAACTAAACAGGCGTTAGGGGCGTTTGTGGAGACTGGAAGCTCTGGTACCTTCCACCCCAAACTGCATCCCTTTCACGAGGGTTTCAGCCTCTTGTGCGATTTGTTGGGCTAGTTCACGCGTTGGAGAAATAACGAGCACAGAAGCAACACCCGGAATCGATTGTCGCTCCATGCGTCTTAGTGTCTCAATAGCCGGAATCAAGAAGGCAAGTGTTTTCCCTGTACCAGTTTTTGCACGGGCCAAGCTGATGTAAAGCAAGGCTATGAGCTACTGGCGGCGCAATATGCCAACTATGACTACGCACACATCCTTTCCAGCAAGAATATGCCCCAGGGTTTTTGCTTGCACCTCGGTTGCAAACTCGAATGGAATATTTGCATGTTGCTGCCGTGATATTTGGCCATGTTCCACAAAATCCTGGAATCGGACGGAGGAAAAATTGGCTTTGTAGGATGGGCTGGCCGGTCGGGAGACTACAGGGGTGGCTACAGCTGGAGTGGCGGCGTAAGAAGAAACAACAGGGGTGCTAGAGTCTGATACTGCTAGTCGCGCCGCGAGGGTAGCTCGGTGTGGGTCGGCAGTTGTAGAAGCGATATTAGCTCCGCCGCGAGGTTTTCTTCCCCGAGGTCTGCGTGGTCGCCTTTTCTCGTTATTCGCCGGTAATTCAGCAGAAGACATGCTGCGCAGATCGCCCAAGTTGTGAGGAAGGGTTGTTGACGGGAGAGAGCAGCCACCCGGCGATAGCTTGCTGAGGTTAGGGGTGTTAAAGCTGTGTACCAGGGGCCGCAATGATCGAAGCCGCTGCATGCCTCCTGTTGCCACCTGAAGCGTGCTCTCCAAAAAGTAATTTGTTTCCGTTAAGCTAGTCCGGTAAAAAGATCCAACACCGGTGGTTGCTGTTGAAATTATCACCTCAGAATCAAATATGAAAGGGCTTGCTAGGAGCACTGAAAATAGTTGTGGTTATTAATTTGACTTGTATGGATAATTTGAAATAGCTAGCAGTGATTCGAGTTTGATTTTCATTCTTGGTCCGGTACATCACTCTCACGGCATCATAGCAAGGCCAGGTCTCGCTAAGTCCTCTCCAGCGTATCGCTGCATATCAGAACACTACTTGGATACCAAAAACTTTGGTTACTATCCACTCTCATAAGCATGTCAAAACGCCCATCCGAGGCCAGCCATTCCGGCCAGAGAAAGAAGCGCCAGACGCTCACGAAGGGGCAAGTCAAGAACTTTAAAGGTACAGCGTTATATAACAAGGGCTTCATAGCACTGAAGCTTAACGTCATTGAAGGAATTCCATCGCGCGGAGCCATAGATGGGCCAGGAATCTGGGCGATGACTATCAGAGGCAAGGAGAGACAAGCTGCTAGTGAGTTGTATGGTATAATCGAGTCGGTGAGTCGTTTCGCCCCTATGTGGTGTACTATGCATGCGAAATAACATTATATTCGTAGATATCAGACCAACTTTGGCCCCAGCCTGTTGCGACCGAAGCCAAGACTGAGGGGAACTCGGAAGGCTCTGAGGAGGAAGAGGATATCGAGAAGCAGCTCGCAAAAGAACTATCCAACATAACCAAAAGCAAAACAAAGAGTTCTAAAGATAGGAAGATAGGTTAGTTTTGGCATGAAATCGATGCTATCCTAATTCACGCCCTTAATTCAGCCAGTTGCCCAACAGATACCGCATGTGGTACGCCCCCATAACTGTCTAAGAAAGACTAGACCTACCTGATGAGTCCAGTCATATACTTGGCCACGAAGAAGCCAATTGATCCAGTTAAAGTGACTCTTCACTACATGCACCAGGTAGCTGAAACGGGAGTATCGGGGTCTAGGTCAATCTTATGTCGGGACAAGAGAAGGTAGACTTACATGCCTTTTTACTTGGTCAGATCCATCGTTCGTCTCCTTCCGGCATCCGGGCAATGTGCGGCAAATATGCCTGCAATAACCTCACTCGCAACCGAGTTGTTCACACCGGTCTTCTCAGGGGAAGGAGTAGAAGCTAAAAAGGTAGGTGAGAATGAGCTATCGCGTAAAGAACCACACTAAATGTTAGGTAGTATAAAATCGAATTGAAGATCCGTAACCACCAGGTTTTGGCCAAAGAAGATGTCATCAAGGCGATTGCTCAGTGTGTCCCCTCGGACAAAGGCCATACAGTTAGCCTGACGAACCAGGACACAACGATACTGGTAGAGGTTTTCAAGGTACGTTCTATCAGTAAATAACCAAGCTTAATTACGCATGTAGCATCCTCCTAGGCGGTTTGCACGGTAGCAGTCGTACCCGACTACGAAAAATACAAGCGCTTTAACGTGGTGCAGATAATGCAAGCGCACCACAAAGGCCAAGGTGACCAGGGAGCAGAGAACTTACGCGTAGCACCTCAAATCGTACCCAGCAATTGATTATTGTTATCACTCGTAAGTTGACATATGGATGCGCGCACGACGTGAAGTAGAGGCCCTTCATACCAGAATGTTGATACAAATTGTATTATAGATGCAAAAGTGCACGCACTCGCGTTTTATGATTCTTTAGGACCTTAATCTCGTTCAATACCCTCCAATCTGTACTCTGCTTCAAGATACTCTGCGCACTCCACGCGTGACTTTTCGACGCTGACAAATAGCAATAGCATGAATGAGAATGCACCCAACCCCAGCAGAAAGGCAAACGGCCTGCGAACGAATATAAGTGGTATCCAAAATAATGGTGAAACGCCATACATGTTATTATTATGGCTATCATCAATGATTGCGCTGGATATAAAGGGGCCGATGAAAGAAGAGGTTTTACCGATCTAAGGCAAGTATTTAATGCGTCTGGACAAAGCGAACGGGCGTCACTTACAACACTGAACATAGCAAAGAACAGGAATTCCTTCCCGCGTGGCACCACTTCGCTGATCATCGTCTGGCTATATGCGTACCAGGGGCAAACGAAAACTCCGTAGAATGCCTGGTATGCCCAGATCTAGAGCTCCTGGTGAGCCGAAGATTTTCGCGTGTGAGCAATCGCATAAACATACCTCCCAAAGGTGTTGGAAGCTATAAGTATATGTTAGCAGAAGGCTAACAGAAAGTTATGTCGAGCTCACCCGAAGCGGGTGGTCCATATTCCGATGAGACCCCATCCACAAAGGACCAAAATCCAAAAGGCGTTGAACAGTAGCATCTACGATAATATAATAAGAGTTCATTCGATTCCGTCATATTAACTAACCGTTTTTGTCGGGATTTTGAACCGTTTTTGTACGAGCCAAAAAACGCTAGTTACAGTCTGTGAGTAATCGACTGTTTCATCAGGCATAGACTTACTAGATCCCAACCATTTGCGCTGCAATACCAACGATTAGCAAGTATGTCAGCTGCAGGGTTGAATAAGAGGCCAAGCTGTTCTGCAAGGTTCCGATAACGGTTACGCAGGTATTGAGAACATCGCCCCTAGGCAATACTTAGCATAGCGAAGAACCGAACATACGAATAATGAAACCCACATCAAAAAATAGAATAACAAATACAAAAACGTTTGCTTTAGCTTCCAACATTCCCGCAACGCGACCCACGCCTGTAAGACTCCGATAGTCAAGAGGTTCGCCCCTGGAGGCAGACGAGCACCAGGCCTCCGTCGCTCGAACAGAAACCAAGGAATAGAGCACAGAAGCCAAAATCCTCCCGAGAGTGCGATGAGGGCTGAAAAGGCCTTGGTATTCGCTTCTGGGCTGCTATCGGAGTGCAACCCCTTTAGCATGCCGACCATAATAGCCAGTAGGACGATCTCTCCAGCTGAGCAGACCGTAAACGAAATATTGGAAAGTCGGTTGCGAGATAGTGAGTCGAGCGTATGATGATCGTCCAACGTCGTTTCGCCAGCATCGAGACTTCGTTTTGATTCTTGCATTTCAGGCAAGGAACGAGCGAGGCCCGGGAATGCAGCAGTCCAGAATGTTAAGGCACCTTGGTATGTGATTACTACCAAACGCTTTTGGTTAGCGACTATACTTGAATTCAAAGTCACTTGACTTACGCCCAAGCATGTACAATGCCACCCCTGCCTCCCATTTTGAAGGCTCTGCAACCCCTAGCCACGCAAATGAGACAGAGACCGCCACTACAGTAAATGCAATGGTGATATTAGGCCGCCAATAACCATAATCTGCCCATGCACCGATGACGAGGAAAAGGATAGCTTGGATTGCAAACCTAACAAGACTATTAGACCTATTACTGCGAAGCAATAGTTACCTACGCAATGCCATTTGTGATCAACACAATTGAGCTGACTGTGGAAGAGGGATTCAATCGCAGATTCCGGCACTGGGACAGTGAGGACCTTACTATCGCGGACTTTTCCCATAAACGGTAGAACGCAAACGGCGTCTCCCTCGCAGGGCGCCGCATAAGGAGCCTGACTTTGGTCGTAGCCCGCTAGATATAGTAGGTTTTGGAACTAAACTCCGAAAGTGTCGGTAAGTATATACGTTAAAGAACTTGGCCAATCCGAGTCTAACCTGAGAAGGACTGGTAGGCAAAAAGCAAAGTAATGGCATGAGACATGAGGTTATAACGTAGATTTATAACGTGAGTAACGCACCCATAGTTGAATCCTGCCAACCCGTTATTCCCGACATAATACAAGTAGTATGACCACAGTTCCTTCTTCGTTGTTTGCCACTTCGGATCCGTCTCTATATCGAAAATGTTCTCCACGTGCTTGAAGCCATCCAATGCCGGACGAACGCTGGAGATGGGTTCCACTGGTTGAGCTTCCAGGCTCTTGGTGTCAGCGTCCTTGTTGTAAGCCGACATGGCGGAATCACGGAGGCCCCCGAAGAGACTAAACACGTTAGTTGGTATATATAGCTGGCACCTATCATCGCTTAGAATTCGAAGTTTTGAATCGTTCGGCTGGGCTTCTTAACCGGCAAAGCCTGCCCGAAATACATGCACAACGTCACCATGGGATTAAATACCATTATTTGAAATCAATTGGATCTATCTAGTACCTCTATTTGATTACTCCCAAAATGCGGCAGGTATACTGGCTTCATGGCTAGACTACTAACATGCACAAAGGCTACGCAAGTAAACAAACTGTGACAGTATCCGGATGGGTTTCACTTGACCCTTTCACATAAGTCCGACAAGAACACAAGCTCTGATACTCCTCTCATAGACCTGAAGTGCTTGCGCTACTATTGGATCTGCAACCAGAACGAGTCCCTCGTTCTGAATATTATCGCACTCGTTATATTCTACTCAAGCCGCCTATTTCTGGTACGATTCATCAACAGTATTGACCAACCGAGGCCAGGAAAAACACAGAGCCCGGTCCAAGGAGCCAGGGGAAGACCGGAAAGTAGCCGCAAAAATTACTAGAAAAATAAAGCAGAGACACTAGTGAGGTTACGAACGTCTCACGCAAGAGTCCTTTGATCAAACCAGGCAAAAGAAACCAACGATTCCAGGTAAATCTAGTACAATGCAACCGCCTGAATCACATCGCCTGGTTTCCATCTGGTAAGCACTGATCAACACTAGCGGGTTTCAATCGAGGTCAAAGCGACAGCTAATAGCAGTCAATGTCTTGTGGTAATAATATCATCGAATGGGATGGCTTGTCTTCGCTGCGGTTAACGCTCTAAAATATATACACCCATTTTATCACACAAGCAAGAAGAATAGGATGAAAGAAGCGGAATACAAAACGATAAGCCAGGACCACAAATCTAGAATAACTAAAGGTAAGGAATAGGGATATCGTCTAAGACATGGACAAGCTCTCCATAGCCAAGCCGAGGGGATCAGCAGAAGTGGGGTAGTCCCGAGCGGCGCCAGACGAAGCGTTGGCATCTCCACGGAAGAACACTTCAGGGCTCGTGCAAGCAGCTACCGCACGCCGCATGTGTTGAGTAAGGAACGAAAGCCCAACTTGATATGCGGCTGGTCACGAAATATCAGAATACATGCGATCAAAAGCGACCCACGAGCTTACAGTTCATCCACCCGAAACCCTCACGTGGGATCATCTTGAAGTCAATTCCTTGGTTTCCGTACTCTGCATCAACCATGTGGGACAACTTGACAGCGTCGAACTACACCCAGTGGTGAGTTTACGTCTAACTTGCCGACGCACGTGTGCATGCATACCTTCTCAGGGACAACGCCATTGAAGTCGACGAAGGCGACTGTCATCATGTAAAGGAAGCGGTATGCCAACCGCTGTGCTTCTTCAAGATATCCATAGCGTTCAAGACCGACCCAGGTCATGATCTGATGAGGCGGCCAGGCGTAGCTGTTTGATAGGCTTGTCAGCGAAGCTAAGACTGGATAAAGGGCACTTACGGGTAATCCCACTGACGGTTCGGGCGATCGAGAGAGATCTTGCCCCGAGACTCCTCAGTTCCAGAAACCATGCCACCAATCACCTCAAACTTAGTGATCGACTGGGAGCTGAAGTGAAGAGTCAGACCACGACGACGACGGTCGAAAATCAGAACAAACATACACAAGCTTCCAAGCCTGGTCCTCGCTGGCGCACCCCGCCCACATGGCCCAGAATGCAGTCACACTTTCATAAAGAATCTGCTTCTCGCGAACGGTGTCATAATCAAAGTAAAGTTTCTTGCCATCGTTCCACAAGTATTGGTCGATCCGGTCCCGTCGGAAGAGCGCACGTTGGAACCACTCATCACTGCTCTGTACGCCAGACGTACTGAGCTTCTTGACTTTGGGTCCCTTTTCGTCAAAGGCCTCGGGGCAGGGCGGGAATGGGCTGAGAAGGAACTCGTCCTCGATTTCGAGCGCGTCGTCGAACACATCCCTAATCGCAGTAGCGATATCGATCTCGTACTTGTAAAGCAAAGCATTGAGGTCGATGGTCGCAAGATTGGCGCACCGCTTTTCGAACCGGTAGGTAGTGTCATGACCAGACTCTCGAACGGCACGATCGTGTAAGAAGTACTCGTCGAGCTCGGGCTCATGGATGATACCATCATTGTACTTTTCACTAAACTCGAGGATGGAGATACCATGCTTGCGAGCATACGGCTCAAGTATGTGCGTGAAATGGGTGGCCTCAGTCTCAGGAGGGATACCAAGACCATCAGGGCGGAAGCGAGATAGGCCAGTCTTGGGATCGAGCCGAGGAAGGGACATCCATACACTGTGATACTCTTTGATGGCAGCTTGAATCGCACGCTTCAGCCATTGATGGTTGGCGTCATAGTTTCGGCGGTCAAGCTGATTATAGATCTGAAGAGCCATGTCGGTGAGGAAAGGAGGCTGAGAGCGGCACAAATACTAGTAGCCCGAGTCAGTCACGAAACAAACCAATGATGGTGGGTTGTCACTTACGTAGCTACGGCTCCCGTTCAAAATCTGCGCACAAAGCAAATGATTAAAATGGATTTGCTCCAAGTGAGAAAGGCCCATACCTTGTTATAGTGCTTGATCTCAAAGATGAAATGCTCAACCATTCCCTGCGCCATCTCAACTTGTCCGTCAACGAGCAAGCCGAGCGAGATGAAATACGAGTCCCAGTTGTAGAGCTAACACCCTTACGTCAATCGCTGTCAAACACACGCTCCGGCAAACTCACCTCGTTGAAGCGTGCACCCGGAACGATAAATGGAATACCCTTCAATGTTGTTCCATCTTGGTCGTCGGGGACTTCCCTCATCGCCAGCGCCAAAATACCAGGTCGTTCGTTCAAACTCTTGACGTAGACAGGATCATCGCACTTGACGGGCATGACTTCGACTTCAAGGCCGAGATGAGGCTTATCCCTGGCTACTTTGCGATAGTACTCGGCCATCTTGGGTTCGCCGGCAGGAACGTAAATGCGTGGCTTGAGGTTGGCCGTGCGGTTTTTAGGGTCGGCGATGATAATCTCCAGACCATCACCGTCAATGCGCCGAGTAAGCGAGTTCCAGAACGACGTCCGGATCATTCGAGAGAGCCGATCGACAGGGTTTTCGGTGAGACGGGCCTCGTCAAGGACGATACGCTTCCTGCCGTGATCACGGGCTAGAGCAAGCTCTTGGAGAAGGTTGGACAGCATATAGGTGCCCTGTAGGAAGTTATAAGCGTATTCTCGTGAATATATCACCCATATGACTCACTCGAATATCAAAGCTCTTGTAGCCATTGCTAGTCGCTGTACCGAGCGACATGACCTTAGGTCCAGAATCCGTAACGCTAATCTATACAAACTCCTTGTCAACTCGGGTGGTAGAATAAAGAATCTGTCGAATCGTACCTGGAAATCACCATCGGTGTCCTCTTGTTCGAGAACCAGCCGAATCGTTTCGTCAACATCGATTAGGAATCGTCGGGGCGCATTGCCCTTTTCATCTACCACGACAAATTAGCGTCATAGAGCCCCACCGAAGCAGAAGCATCCCTTACCATGAGACATTCTCCGACCCCGATTTACTGCTTCGTTTCCGGCAGCCTGCATACGACGGTTCGGTGGAACTGACTGCGGAGGTAAATGTTAGAGTCAGTAAAGTAATAGATAACGTGTTGATAGGCGGTAGGGCTTATTCCATGGTTAATAGGGTTATCTCGGATCCCACGAGAAAAAAAAAATAGCTGGACGTAGGGCAAGAAATGATGTGGAAACAGGGCTATCCAACATACATTGCTGTAAGTGCGCGCACGGCTATGGAACTCCTTTCCCCCGTAGTACACAGAGTCGTGGGCGTGCACGGGAGGGTGCGCAGATGCATCGTGATCCTCATAAAATATAGCGTTGGGTGCGTGGTTAATCGAAGGCGCCATTTTGCGTAAGTTGATAGGTTGTGAGCAAACGCGACGGACGAGACGAGCGTGTGGGGGATGGGGCTCCTCTTTTGATAGTATTAAAACGAAAGTAACAAATTATCAAGGCTGGGTGGTGGCAACGCAGTCTGAGTTGGCGTGTATAGGACCACGAAGTTTTCGTAGTTGAACACAGTGTGGGGGAGGGCTCTGGAGAGCCAGACTGGAGCCTTATATTTGCCTTTCGGCTCTGCGTGAGGCTTGGACCCTGATATATGAAACGTGATTGGTCAGCTGATGTTTCCTTTTACAGTTTTGACGTCGTTCCTAGTCCACGGGCACAACCCATTCCTATGAAAATGTATGTATTGTTATTCCACGGTCATGTGGACTCGTGCCTGAGAGGTATATAAAGGCTGCAGGAAGATAATTTTCGCGCATACACAATGACTACCGCCCGTTGCTCGCAGTTGCTGGTTGTGCGCACTTATCCCCTTGACAGTACGTTGAGCGACTACCGTCCGGTTCTCTTCTGGAAGCTCTGCAATCGTCGGGCTAGCCTACACTGAGATCAGAGCCCAACGGCCGCAAATCCGTTGGTTCCGAGATACGACAAACCCCTGCGCCGAATTCCGACGTTGTGAGCTCACTTGACCAACACGCCTGTCAAACTGCGGCTCCGAGTCAGGTCACGCGTGCAGAACCTGGCACTAGGCGCTTTGTTCAACAAGCTCGTGATCAACCATCAAGGAAGGCATTGTAGCTTGTTGGTCAACGTGACCGCAGTTCTAATATCACACCAAATGCGAAGCAATACCACACAGCCTGTGGCGTAGGATTTTGTACCTTACGACACTTTGTATAGTGTTAGAGGCAGAAGCAGCCGTTCACCTAACCAAGTTTCCAGACAAAGCACATATAAGCAGAACTGCTGACACCTTTCTAAGGTTAGCCAGGTTGGATATGCCCCTAGCTGTGTTACAAATTATACAAATTATGTTTCAGGTGAAACGGCCGATGCACAGTGTGACCGCGTAAACATGGGTCGTGAATGGGTGTTTGAAGGGATGTAAGTTATATAAATATTGATTGCTCCACCATTCACCTCGTACTTTCGCTCCACATATATAAGAATAATCCCATTGACCCTGGCCATGATCCGTCTTAATTTCCTACCGAGGTGATTTGTCACAGCGAGGTCTCGTACAGGGATGTAATTATACATCCTATTGCCGCGCGGCTTATGAGAGGTGTCATCTGTAAGGCTTTCAAACAGGTGGCAAGAGTGGCAAACCGATAACGCCAGTCATCGTAGTTGGAATAGGGAGTAGCATGGACCATCCGCGGATAAGTTCGGGTATCACGTGACACTGGTTTTCTCAACACCCTGGTAGTAAAAATGAGCTAAAAATGCACAAGAAGAGAGGTTTCCCATTATTGGTGGCGCCTGCGAGCCCTCAAGGTGTAATAACAGCATTTTGGTGAAATATAGAGGGAGTAATTTCATCACGTGGTATCCACTTCTCATCCATGCTACACCCTAAGTTGGAATAGAAAGCCACTCACGTGGGTGTTGTACGTGTTTTATCAAGCAAGCTCGACACATAAACCCCTTTGCAACATATATGCGTTGATGGTAAGGTTTAATCCAGAGGGGAAGGTTCTAACCTTGCCCATCAGCCGCATTAAATCAAGGCTGATTACATTTGGTTCGAACCAAGCCATAGAAGCCCATCAACCACTTAACGATGGAAGCTGAGAAGGTCACGGAGAGGGCGTCGGTCCAAACAGAGACTGGCTTTATTATCTTGTACTCGTTCCGGGACGACCCTGCTTCGAATGCAGGTTTATAGTCGATTGATAAATATTCGAGGCCCAAAGTCTGCTTCGTTCCCCTTCACCTTGTCTCTCGTTCCCAATATCTAACTCATTTACCTTCAAACGTGAGTAAGTATTGCATGTTGCCTCCGCATGTGCTAATCTCGCTCACCGTTGGGATTATTCTAGTGGTACACGTTCCTTCGCCTCCGTCAGAGTATAATTCCTTCAATCTGTTCGATTCTTGAGGTCAGTCAATCCGACTGGAATATCAGACGCGGTGCTAAGACAACACTCTGGATTCTGCTTTCACTAGCCATAATGTCTATCTCACCTCGATCTGTTTCGCCTTCTCACCCCTACTCTCAACACGGCGAACACCGTTACTCATCTAGTTTAAGCGATTCCTTCTACACTTGCGACCTGCCCAAGTTCTACCAGGACTCGCCTCACTCGACAACAACATTCCAGACACCCCCGTCGTCGTTCTCTCACCAAGCATTCTTCGTACCTATTATCCCCTCTCAGGCCACATCTCGTGAACGGTTCGAATTAAATTGCTCCCAGCCTAGTCTTGGAAACCACTCAGTCAAAACTCGTTACCCTCAGCCGTATTCGGACAACCCATTCCTTCCACTCAGAGAGTTACGCCGCCTCCGTTCGACGGAACTGCTCGCTAGGCCTCCTGGCGCACCAGATACCCTGCCTAACCCATTCCTTCCAACGCCAGCCGACGAAGGTCCACTCACCTTCAGTGCTTTCCACCACAAATCACCTCCATCTTTGGATGACAGCTTAGACTTTTTTGGCAGCACTGCCCAGATTCACGCCACGGCCGCCGCAGACTTTGAGAACCCTGTTGACCTGCCAATCGAAGCGTTGATCGTCGGCGCTTCCGCTGAAACACATGAGAAGTCTCATTCAAATCGTTTCGACATTGACCTACCTCCAACGCCGTTAGATGACATATATTCGACGATTGATTTCCCGCCGATATCTCCACCGAGCACAAGCGTTCAGCATACCCATACTAGACAAGTCTCTGACCCAGTTTGCTCGTCCCTAGAGCGTATTTCGAACGACCATTCAACTCGTCAAACGTTGATTGTTGTCAAAGGAAGTGGCAACCGGACGTTCAACATCATCGAGGTTCCAGGTAGCGTCAAAAGTAACCGGTCTGGACGTTCCGCCGAGGCACAAGATGTTGAGACTAATGCATACGGAGGCATCAGATGTATAGGCCGGTTTGGTCCTCCCACAGCTAATCCGGTAGAGAGTGAAATCCTGTTTGGTACGTCACGCACCTTTCACGTCGGACGAGGGTCTAATTGAAACAAACATTTGTTCTCTGAATGAAGACAAACCGCCTGCAAGCGGACCCACGTCGATCGCGTGGGCAAGTGTATCTACTGCCAGTCGCTTGTCGGCTCGCAAAAGGCCGCCTCCCATTAGGGTTGGAAATCAGGCACACGGATCGCCCACGGTGCAAATAGTCGCCCCTGGCCCGAGCGGCCTGGATCTGGAGAACCCCAAACTGAAAACGTCCAACTCGACAATAGATATATGTGGTCCCCGAAATGAAAGTGAAGAGGTTTTCTCCCCCCGAAGCGTAAGGCTTAGCGACACAAGCGCCTTTTCGTTGCCTTTGTTTCCTCTGGTGGGTGTTGAATTGAGTACGTTGATAGGCTCATCCTGATCTGGATAGCAGACGTACATTACGCCCGTCTTCAGGCAGAGTTGGAGAAGAAGCCAGCGGACACCAACAACCCCTCGCTTCCCTGTTGGACTTGCACCTCCCGAGGGTTCGTCGAAAGCCGAAATTGCACATGTTGGATCTCCACCCGGCCTTCCTCCTGTTTCCTCTTCTTTCAAACCTACAATGAGCTCCTGGTCAACTCCCACTACGTCAATGCGCCGCTCGACTATCGAGATTGAGAGAAGACACACTGAACTGCCGCACGCGTTTGGCCGTCCTAGGGCATCTTTCGGCCGGTCATCCACCGATATGCCTGGACAGCGGCAAGTGCGAGCCGCTGTCACAGTGCCACAGTATCAAACCGCATTTACCGAGCCATCAATGCATTCGGATCCTCTATATCTCCGTGATATTTCCCAAGTCGAAGCTGAGGCGCGTGTCGAGACTGATCAGTACTACCGCTCCCACTCTGGCTCGTGCTCCTCGGCTTCCGAGTCGGTTTACAGCCAAGAATAGGCTGTCAACTCGACGTTGTTCTACACTGATGAAGGGCAATCGATGACTATGTCTGTTGCCGCGGCAGTACAACGCGAGGAACAGCTCGCGTTTCACTCGGAGTTTGCATATATGCATGAGCCCGCAGAGTCTAGCTCTGGATCTGGGCATCAAGACACTCTAGATTTATCTCCTTCCGCTTCGGATGAATCCGCGGAGCCTGCTAGTCTTTACATCTCCGAACCTGGGCGTCAATGCAGTGAACAAGACGTCGCGTTGTCAGACTCGATACCTTGCATCCGCGTTCTACCCCCAAGCCGAAAGCCTGTCCCGCAAACAGATTTGACAGCAACCATATCAGAGACGGTCATCTCCGAGTCGCACTCATCTGTCCACCAACCAAGCACGTATCGGGCATCATCGAGTCTAGCATCCTTTAACACGCTCCCATCCCCTTCGACACGCAGGCCAGTAAAGCGCAAAAACGGCAAAATCACTATTTCCCACCCCCACTTGAACGACGAGAGTAGGCTTGGTGCGACGGTCGTATCCAAACGAGATTCCATCAAGACAACACTGGCGATCGGCCCGAAAGTCACTCACAGCGCGAGCGTTGGGTCACTTCGAGATGTTCTCTTGTCGGGGAGTTCGCCAGTCCATTCGCCTACATATGAGACCTTTAGGAAGCGACCTCGTCCGCCGTTTAAAAAGTACCAGAAGCCTAGTGAAGATCAGCTTAGACTCGTAGGTGGTCCTTGATGAACCGGTTGTCCTTGCTCAATTTCGTGATGGTATAGGCAAGCAACATGCAAGTGTTTGACGAGAATGGCCAACGAGTTCGGTTTGGAGACATATTCGAGGGTCAAAAAACTGCCATATGTTTTATCCGGCATTTTTGGTGCGTATATGCGCCAATTTTCAAAAACGCACTTCTTACTCGGTACTATACAGGTGTCCGCTGTGTCAAGACTACATGTCATCCATCGTCCATCTCACAGAGCCATCATTCATTCAACAAGCTGGCGTGAAACTTGTGATCATCGGCAACGGTTCTCCAACAATGATCAAGGCATATAGGGACGACATATTCCACTGTCCCTATGAAATGTATACAGATCCTTCAAGGCGACTGTACAAAGCCCTCGGGATGAGTCTGCGAACCACAGACGGAGGGGCTGATACCGACAAGGGAAGCTACGTGAAGCACGGAACGTATGTCGCCCGGTAATTATCCCGTGTTTTCTTACTAAGATTTTGTATCAGCCTCACTGGAACTATGATGGTACTCAAGAACGCTTTGAAAATGCCCTTGGCGAACGCCGGTGACATTAAGCAACTCGGCGGGGAGTTCATTTTGGGACCTGGGTTAGTGGGGTCTTTGTATCAGCCCACTTGTTTGGGTCTTCTAACTCGGATCTTGGTGCAGGTTGACATGCAGCTTCACGAGCCGGATGCATACAACTCGATCGCATACTCCCATTAGGGACCTCTTGCAAGCTGCTGGCGTCGAAATGAACCCTTGGGCCACCAACCTTGCTATTCTCCAGCCAGGCGATGAGCGAACGCGATGGATGGACGCTCAAAACGAGGATTTGGATAACATGATTCGACGAGGATTGCAGGCGAGTTGTGACGGATACTGCGAAACGGGCTCCCGAGATGGCGGAGAGATTGGCCAGTTGGATCTGGGCGAGTTCCGTCAGCTCCTTGCACGCCTCAAGTCAGAAGTCTCCGAGTCAACTCCTAAGCTGCCACGTGTGGTTAGCAGCGCCATGTACGAGGTCGAGATAATGGGGCAGAGCAGGGTCCGGCTTGATCGACTTAGTGCTGTCGAACAGAGTCGGGCTGGGATTGCGCTGTGAGAGAGTTGGACTTCGTGCTGTATACGAACTTTTTAACATTGGGACAATGCTTCTTCGTTCTTCTTTTACTTTTATTGGGTTGGCTTTGCTGATGTATATTCGTTACTTGAAACCCTTTCGGTCGTGTCTGTTTAATTATAACTACATCGAACGAATACTGTAATACAATCTGAGCGTTCATGCCATGTTTTCGATGAGGGTGTCGCGCATCTCCCCGATAACAGCCACTTGCTCTTGGCCTTGCAGCTCTGAAACATCACAATATTAGCACACAGCGTAGAGTGCACTCGAAAGTTATACATACTGAAAGTAGCCTCGATGACACTGATCTCCGGCGCTGTTGTATCAAATCCAGTGAATGCACACCAATCGTTCACAACCAGACCTGCACCGATGACGTCGGACCCACGATTCACAGTTCCAGCCTGTTCACCCACGGGAGTTAGATATAAGAAGCAGCATAATGTACAACTGCAATAGACGTACCACGAGTGGTATCTGGAGCAATGACGACAGCTCGTCCTGGTCCTGTACGCTTGTTCTCGGATGGACCAACCCCCCCTGGTTGGTGATCACACAGTAGCTGCCAACTAGTACGTTGTCCGCTACTGTTTGTCGGAACACCTCGACCTTCAATATGTCTGCTATAATCTCTTCGGTTTCTCGGTCGATATCCGGATGCACAAGAGCAACGTAATCGTTGCATGCAATGACATTCCCTAACGCGGAGAGTCGCTCCTCTACTCGTTGTATCGCTACCGAATCTGGTAGTGCATTTCGGAGATGTTGCAGTTCTTGGTCGGTTGTCGATGCAGGAACAAGCAAACCGTGACGGTTGCCTAGAGTGGATCACTGATTGAGAAATTGCCATCAGAGACGACGGTACGGGACTCACCTGCGGTCAGGCGACCGATAATTCTTGTGCCTCCGATGGTGGTATTCACGATCGGGATGACGCCGCCTAGTTCGCTCTCAAACGTCGAGTAGAAATTTGTACTTCCACCAACGGAGACAAGGCAATAACTATTCAACAGCGGCGTGAGATACTCTCAACAGTGCTTGAACCAACGGTACATACGAGTTGGTGAGTTTGCAGAAAACTCCAATGTCGCTGCTGTTTTCGAATTGTGCGCCTATATCGCGGACGATGAGCAAGCCTACCAGGATGACGTTCGGGGGGATAAACTCACGGACGGCCATGTTGGTGAATTAATATGTGTCTATATAAGAGGGTGTTCTGGTTGTAGAGTAGGTGGATGGGCTATGAAGTGATGAGCCTGGTGATGTTGAGTGAGGGCTCAATTTCTAAGATTTTGAGATCCTCGCAATTTGTCATCCTCGGGACCGATGGCATCACTGATCCAAGTCATTTGCATGGACAAGTCATATAACCGCGCGGGACGTGTAATATACAAATTGTACAATAGTGACTCAGATAAATAGAGGCGCGCCAAGCGGTTCAGAGCTGGAAATTTTACGATTGCACGGCTGGCGCGACACCGCGTCCCCTACCCCGAGCCCTTCCCCTTGGTCCTCCACGAGCGCGGAACGAGCCACGATCTGAATGGCCGTTGACAGCCGGAGGTTGGTCGTCGGCGGAAGGCGCAGGGTATGTATTGCGTTGGAAAGGCTGGCCTGCCCCGTTTGAAACACTTCTTCCCCGACCAGGGGCCTGGAGTATCCTTGGTGGCTGCGATGGCGCTGGGTGATGGTGTGGAGGGGACTGATGCACCCCTCGTCCGCGGGGAGCGCCTCGTACGTGGAATGTGTCACGGATCGAACGGTGGTGAAGCTCTTCTGCTGTGGGAGCCGCATCAGCTAAGACTCGTGCGGCACTTCGGTCATCGTGACGAGCTGCATTCCACCCGCGGCCGCGCGCTGGATTGGGGTTCGCCATGATGCGGACTGGTGGTTGAGCGGCAGCCCGGAAACCTACATGAGGAGCACTGCCGCGTGGCTGGACAATTGGATGAGGGCCAATGTGAGGCGCATACCGTGAAGTCGACTGTTCGGGGGGCGCACGCGTCCTGTTCGTGGTCATTTGCACAAACTGAGGATCGGTCAAATTAAGCACTGCGGTGAATGTGACGCTCGACCCTCGATACTCGGAGCATCTAGGGCACAAATCAATAATTGGCTTGTGTAGTGACCCAGCCTGAAATACGACACTCACCGGCCCTGAAGCGTGGTCCCGTTGATAAAAGGAATGTCCCACACAATGTCCAAAAGTGTGGGTGTAAGCCCAACAACCACCCCCTTTGCGGCCAGCGGGACGCCGCCAGTATTTTGCACCATCACGACTCGATCCCCAAGTGCAAACCTCTGGCCTTGTAACCGATGGACAGCATGCTCAGGCTTCAGCAGCGCCTGCCTTGGGACCCCTTTGACCATAACACGTTTGACTTCGTCCTTCGGCCTCTGAGCTTCTTTCGTCTTCAGCTCTTGGCCATATTGTTCGATTTTCAATACGTTTTGCTGGCAAAGTTTCAGATAAGATACATCAGGCTGGGCGAGGTACTCACCTTCTCCAACTGCTCGGAAAATAACGAAACAGGCTCAAGGTCACGGACGCCCTTTGATGCCAGCCACTCCTTCGCTGCCTTGACCTGGTTCTCCACGTCTCCGTTGGGGAATAAATCACTACCCCTAGTGATATCTGAAACTGTAGTTATAGTAATGATCATTCAGGGGAGACATGTCACGCACCTTCGCCTCGCCTTTGATCCAATGCTCCGAATATGCTTGGGAACGCGGCCTAAATGCGCAAGTTACTTTGAAATATCAGAAGCTTGGTGGGTAATGCATACCTTGTAGTCTTGAATCAGCTGAATCGCTCGCTCACTGAATTCCCACCCGTGGTCCGATTTGCGCGAGTACCCTAGCACCTTCATACTCTTTCCTTCGAACTTCAGGTTTAATCCCAAATTGGTCTTTTGGGCTCCATTGGTTGTAATCAGGAAGCTCGAAGTAATTTTGGACAGCGCGAGGCCACTCATGCGTAGAGCTTGGGATATTTGGCGTGCTGGGACGTAGTCACCCGCGATATTTTCATTTGAGAGGGCATGGAATCGATCAATCTCGGCGCGCTCGTCGGGGTTGTACTAGACGGACATCGTGAGCCGATAAATATAAAGCGGTACAGGGTAACTTACGACTATCATGAGCGATGCCTTGTCGTTGGATACTTCCTTGACCAAGGAGGGAGTACCATAGGTGTGTTCCCCTAGGAAGAAGACGTTGCTGCCTACGGGATATTCTTGTTCTAAAGGCGCAGCTGGTTGCTCGACATATCGAGGATCCTCGGACTTGACCTCCATGAGGCTAACTTGGACCGCTTGCTCTGTCTCGTCTTCTGGGCCACTGTAGTCTTTCACCAACGCGCCATCCTCTTTGCGTTTGAGCCCTACCAGGTTTTTGTCAGCAGACACGCATATATGGAAATTGATTGGGTGCTACCTTTGAGGGGTCGAACGTGGAGCAAAATATCTACATCCCCGATTTCAACGGCAAAACGTTTCGAATAGGTGGTGGCGATCCTCTCTGCGCTCCGCCTCCACCTGGATAACTGGTCTCCGTGATGGGGATTGGCTACGACCTTGGACCTTGCACCAATCGTTTGACGCTCATGTCGAAAGAGGTCGTCCGAGACCGCCACAACAAGTGCTTCAGTCAGGAAGGGCCATCCAATAAACGTACGCTTGCCAATCATCTGTTCAGCAATGACACTTGCTTTAACCCCAATGAATGTGTTGCTGATACGGATGACGACGGATCGATTGCGCGAGTCCGAGTTGAATACGTTGACGCTATGGTGGGTGATCAGGGAGCTATGAGGGAGAGTTTTCAAAGATGGGAAGCCAGCAAGAGCATCGGAGCCTAAGAAGACGCCTTCACAGAGCCCTTTGACCAGATGCAACCCGTCGAGAGTCGGCAAGTGGAATGGGTCAGTTCGGCAGTGGCATCGAGGAATCACTGGTAGGAATCCTGGAGAGGGCGATGGATATTTCTTAACGTCATCGGTGTAGGAAAACTTGAGGCTCATTCCCCATTTGTTGCGCTCCTGCTCTTCATGAGTGAGTCGATGATCAACCGCTAGAAAGAAAAAAGGGCTAAGCGAACTCATCAAACTCGGAGGTCGATTACGTACTGGCCATGGAAGTAAGGAGTCTACGCTGGTCGATAAACGGAATCTTGACGATAGCTTCCCATTCTTGCTTCTTGCCGTTCATGTCGAGTTCGAACGTATCCGGGTAGAAATCCTTGATAGGAGAATGCTCTGAAAACATAAGTTCCTAGGGATAGGGATGAGCGGGTTTCTATCACTTTAAACTAAGAACCGATTACCCTGTAGGCTTCAGGAATTAGTTCATGACTAGCATAGGGCAAAACGCCCATCAGCTGCTCAAAAGGTTTGAATGGCTTCCCTAGCTCAAAGTCGAACTCGAAGGACTCGATGTTTTTTAGATCTGCAGAGTACCGTCAGATGTATGGCGTTGTAATAAAGATGAGAAACCCACCAGATACCCTTGGCGCATAGTGGTAATCATAAAACCAGGCCCAGGACACTACTCCACTATAGTAATAGTACATAACCCATTGCAATCCCTCGATGTACCGATACGCGAGCCCTTGGACTTCCTTATCCATATCCTTGAACTCAAGTTTTTCCTGAACGACTATGAGCAAGGTTGACAGGTTTTAGAGGAAGCTACTCACGCGATAGTACCCAGTTTTCCACTCATTCATAGCCTGCTTAAGCCTTTCATCTTCGCGTTCATCGAAACCTTCGGGGGTCAAAACCCGAGCCCCTAAATACTTCTTGAACACTCTTTGCGACGCCTTCCATCCCTCCTCCAACGCCTCTTCGTCATCGTCATCCACCTCTGGCAAGCCAATAGTCACCACGTTTTGATCTTGATCGTCGAATTCGTCCCACCAGACTTCGAGGTGTAATTCCCTAACCAAGTTGGTGACAAATACTCGATCCCCAGCCGAAAGGTCATTGACTAGTTGCACTTGACGAGTATTGGGATCATTGCGAGACTGGTCGACCATCCCCTCGACTTTGAGAACTATATTCCTCTGAGACGGCGTGAGCGCTGGCGGTCGTAAATTAGCTGCCGATACGCATAGCAAGAGTAAAATCACGAACTGAGGGCTTTCTTCTTGCTCTGCTCGAGCGCTTGGTGTTTCCTCTGCTTCCCTTTGAACCAATTCGTCTCCAAAGTTTCCTTCTCGAAAACCTCAACTTCCCATGAGGCAAGCTCATCCAAGATAAGCTGCAGGCGCCCGAGGTGGATCTCTCCAGACTGGTTCAAATATCCGCCAGCCCTGGGAAGAACTGCCTTGTAGATCTCGAACAACCGTTCTAACGCATTTTCGTGAATATGCAGATCGGGCAAATGTGGCAGAAAGTCGTTGCCGATGAATACGGCGATGAGCACGAAGTCATCGATAATACGCTCTAGATCGTACGGGAATGGTAGTGTGGACGCTAAAGTGTTGAACTCGAGATCGAGGTATTCTCGAAGTAAGGATATATGCAGAAGGAAAAACGTTTGGTTCTCGAGGCTAGTCATAAAGTAGTATTCAGATGACCACGCTTGCTGCCGGCGTTAAATTTGGCCACTCACCTTGTCTTCGACTTGTTCTTCTGGGGTCCAAATTTTACCTCCTCGCGAAGAAGGCAAAAGTGTGGATCGTGGCTCAAAAGGCCAAGCATAATGAGGTCGGCATCGAGACCGTACAGACAGTGTCGAACGTTTGGGTCATAATCAGGCTGTGCTTTGGATAGACGAATATATTCCATGATCTTGTGCTCGCCTTCGCCGGGAACCTCGTGCCCAGAAAGCACCACTTGCACGTTTCGCCAGTTGGCGTCTTCTGTTATCTTCTTGTTGACAAAGTATCGAAGTTGGGCCGATAGCTTCTTCATGAAGACAGTGCCTATTGCGCATATGATGAGGGGAGCACCTCAACCTTCAAGAGCTGACGTACCGGGTGTAATACAGTTGCTATCGAATGCCTTCTCGTCGGGGAGTTTTTCACCTTGCCTCAAGGCCTTCTCGCGTGCATCCTTGGCATCTTTGGCACTACGGAATCGACGCGAACGCTGCTGGTTCATCTTGGCGCGTGGAGCCACGCCATCGATAGCTATGAAAAACAGTTTGCGGGGCTTAATCTTGCCAAAGAGATGGTCGACGTATGAGAATATCGCCGTGAATATTTGGTCCTCTGATAATCGGAAGTGAACGTCGCCATCGTTGGGGTGGGAGCCTGATGTGCAGACGCATGTCAGAAACATGGCAAGGCATCAGGTGTAGGTGGCTCACAGTTGTGGATGATTCCGTTAAAGTCAACGTATAAGTTGTCTACAAAGTTGGTCGAGTCAGTTTACATCCTGGGTTAAAGGGACCCAATACACACCAAATTCGGGAATCTTGTTCTCCTCGATTAGTTGTGAGGTTAAAGGGTATCTCTCACTATAAGTTACTGGTATGAGCTTTTTATATCATTGCATCGAGAGCTGTTTCACTTACGAGATGTATCGAAAGAACTAACGCCATGCCATGGTTAGCGAGCACACGCAACAATTAGGGCAAAGTCAAAAATACCTTTGGAATGCCTATTTCCATCAAATATGGACATTTTAAGCATTGTATAGGCTTGTGGTATCGAATACTTACCCATTATGTGAGCCAATAATCTAGTTTAACCTAGCACAGATGGAGTGGCTGTCGTGGCCTGAGACGATCGCGAGTCCTTGTTTTTGCTTGTGTAATCAGGGTCCGAAGTAGATAAGCCAATCGAGCTGATGCCAACGAACCACAACGTAGGATATATATGCGTGAATTGTAAACAGTGATATATCATACACCAAGTAACCTCTTTCCTCCCTCCCAGCACATGAAGCTTACGGCGGTCATCGGCACTACCTTGACATAGCCTACACTCAGTCCAACGAAGAAACCCCTCCACCCCTGAGTCGCCCAGATAGATCGGACCGTCTCCCCCCACCCAACGAATCCGCGTGGTCGTATTAGGCCTCCAACCTGAAGCCGTCTTCTCACGACCTCGAATGGGTAGGACACAGTCTGCGCAATCGCCCCAGAAAACGCACCAATGCTCAAATCGGCGACTGGTCGATGGCGGGGTATTGTGGGGTTCGATCCTGGTTGAGATTGTGGGGGAGGTGGGAGGAGCGCTGCTCGCAGCGCACCCCAGGCCAAAAAGGAAGTTCCAGCATAAGGAACCATCCCAAGCATCGTCACAGAGAATCCCCTGTAAAATTTAGACAACGGAAATGTTCTAAATATCACGGATGACGGCTGGGGAGTGGCGGAAGCGGTAGGGGTGGGAGACCCGTTTCCTTCGTGATAAATTGCCCGCACTGCATTTATAAACGCACGCCGAGATGTGTACTGTGTTTGGTACGCCATGCGCACCCGAATGAGTTCGAGCGGATAAGTGAGTAAGACCGACAGCGTGCCTATTTGATATAAGCATTGCGATCGTGACGGTACGTCAATATTGCGTACCAGAAAAGGCTCCAGCAACAAACCTCTTCAAGTTGGTTTCATCGGCGCGGGTGGGCATTAAATACTTCGCCCTCAATCGGGATACCGTCAAAATGTGAACCTAGCACCAATACAGCACACTCACGTAGTGAACCTGATCATAAGCCAAAAACTTTATGGCCGCATATGGGAACACTCGTAGCAAAGTAGCAGAGTGTCCTTGAAATAGACCAGCGACACCATTAGCATGATTTATATCGTAAATAGCTCTAAAGGCTCCGGACCATGTCCCTGAATCCAAGCTTCAGCGAAAGTTGACTTGGATATAAGGCGGACTAACCGGAATATTTCTTAAAGTCGGGGTTCGACGTCTGGAACAGAATCTTGACACGATCAAGTGGCGCGACTACGGTCTTGGCCTGTGTACTAATTAGCTATTAATAGGATAAGTTAAAACACACGCTCACGATACATCCAGCCGTTCCCCCAGCAATTCCGGTCTTAATGACTTTCTCCCAGCTCTGATTGGTTCGGGGTGGAGGTACGAACAGCTTGCGTGACGTGGAAGTCGAAGAAGGGGAAGCGACAGACATAAGGATATTCTATCTAAGAGATGGTTTCCCACCGGGCATCAAGAAAAGTCTAACAGAGTCTCGAGGACGGGGACGGACGGAGCTAGACGATGTCATTGCCGGAGAGTCTCATATGAAATTAGTCACGTGAAAGTGATGGGCCTGGTGCGGCGCTTATCGTAACACAATAGCCACGCCCAGATTGATCCACCACCGCAATCCTTTCCAGCCATGATTCAAGGCATGATATCTGCATGGATAACGACCGAATACGGATTAGCACTTCCCGAACTCGATGTGAAGCATGCAGAAGGACGGGTTGAGTAAGCCATTCTGCTCGCTTACAAACTTGGGCTAAACTGAGTGTGCTAATCCTGGGTCGATGGGTAGCTGTTGGATTCCCTCGATTCAAGGCACCAACTTCTGTATAAACTGGCACTCTCTGAACCCGTCTTCGTTTGGTCTACGCGGGGATATTTGGCTTGATGGAGTTGCTGTGGGGGGTGGGCTGCTGATGCCCAACGAGACACGAGGAATCAAGATGACTGGCCACTCTACTGGAAATGCTAGCGAGCGTCCTTATCACTTTGGAAAGCAACAGCTTACTGGTGAGCAACTTTTATACTATCATTAAATGTCTCACTTATCGCTGGCGCTAAAGACGACGACACGGTATCCAGCCCCGATGATCCTCGTCTTGCAGAGCTAAATACTATCCGCCTAGTCCTCGATTGGGTATATGTCACTGAAGAGAGACAATCTCACCTGTCAAACACACCTGCTAGTCTTGGCCCGATACACGAAAAGGCCGCAAAGAAGGCCCACGGTGACTCAGCCGGGCTTGGTGCACCCCGGCCTTCCACGACTAGACAATGGTTCACCACCCAAAGCATTGGAATGAAAAAGACTGTTGTAGTTTTTCACTACGCACCCGAAGGTAAAAAACCACATGGGGACCATTGAATGAAACCTGACCAGCCCTTCATAGACTGGCTATTGGCTAAGAAGATTATCGCCGCTCCACTCAACCTTAAACTCCAGCCTACTTCTCGACCACTCCATTCTTACCTTGCAAAACCCGAAAAGGACAAGAAGCGCCAAGTTCCCGATAGGGTTGACTGGTTTGGGCCTTCGTCGTCAGGCTCCAGCTCTAGCTCCGCCTTGTCGCAAAGCACGCCTGGGCGTTCAATACAATTGCCCATGCCCCCGGCGAATCGTAAACGGGCTCGACGCACTGAAACTCCAGAGCTTCGTATTTACGATGGCGATGAGGATTCTGTGGAAGAGATACTGGCTGGGTGAGCTACCAAACCAAGCTGTCACTAGTATAAGCTAACCCAAGCTGTAGCTCGTCGCCTACTAAGCGACCTAGGAACGAGGTGAAATACGAAACTTTCAACCATCCAGTGGGATCTTTTGTTAATGGAGAAGTAATTGACCTTACGGGAGATGACTCGGACTAGGAGCACATATCATACATTTCATTGGGTTTGAATATTTATTATTTTGTTTGTGGTACCCCGATAACGCTTTCGGTATGTTTTACCTTTGTATTCCCTTGGTTGTTTGTAAAAGTAGTTGTGATACCACATTTTCCGGGATTTATCTCTGCTGTCCATCAATTTCGTTTGACGCCTCTGATTGGGCCGCCCGAGACCCGCCTTGCGAGATCACGTGCGTACGCTCCCACCTCACGCTCCCTATCCACCACACCCAGCACTGGCTCTGCCTAATGCTTGACTCAGGCATATATGTTTGGATAGAAAGCAAAGACAGAACCGTATATCATGAACACAAATATAACGAAACAGCAGTGGGACGTAAAGAGTATGGCAGATATTTTCCCAACCCGCCACATGCTTCCATCGTAACTCACCACGCGTCAACCGGGCCCTTATAGATGCTGGATCGAATCAAAGCAAGGAGAGAACTTTACTATATGTTGGAGATTCGTGGGGACAACCACAAACTGCCTTCAAGCTGAAATCTGGCTCGACGGAATTCGCGTGGGCGGCGGTTTATTACGTCCTGAGCAACTCCACCAGACGTTCCGCATGTCTGGTAGAGATATAGGATCAAACCGTAGACTACCTTTTCAATTTGGCAAGATGAATTTGACCGGTGAGCTCAAGCTTAACCTTGACCAGTCATTGGATTCCTTTAATCGTTACTCAGACGATGAAAGGGTCGCTCCCCAGGATGATCCGAACCTAGGGAAGCTCAACACCATTCGGATTGTTGCTCAGTTCGCCACGCTCATTAGATATACGATGCACCCACTCTGCCCAAGATGAGAGAAGCTATTCATGAGCGAGCTGCAAAGCAAGCACATAGCGATTCAGCGAAGTTAGGAGAGCCCACCCGATCTATGCCTCGACGGTGGTGCCAAACAAAGAAACTACCGCACCTTGGCAGATCCGAGTTTGTTTTTCGATATGCGCCATATGGTGAGCCTTATGTGACCTGGTAGGAGGTAGCCGATCCTCAGCTAGGCTGCCATAGGATGGCTAACCGCCCACAATATTATTCCCAAGCCCCCGACACCGGCTCGATCTCCCCGAAAGATCAATTCCAGCTCTCGAAGTCCAACCAAGAGCCCTCAGATATCTTTTGGGACCAAATCACGACCACTCGCATCCAAGCGGGCGCATACACCTAACGAAATTGTGGGAGATTCGGATGGTTCGGATGTACTCGTATTAAGCGATGCCGTTCCCAGCCCAGACGCCCACAAGGTAAAGGGCTGCTTTGTGTTGGTTTGACCTTGGCGCGCCTAACATGCCTTATAGAACAAACGGCAGCGAACTAAGAAAGATAGTACGCCAAGACGAACCGCCTCTAGCTCCAATCAAATCCCTTCCCCTACCAATGGCATAATCGACCTTAGTAGCAGTGACATTGATTTTGTCTAATTCACCCATCTTTGTTTCCCTGGCTCTTACCAATTCGAATTTTCTGGGTCTCATATTATTACCTCCCTATCCTTCATATCGGGACTTGCTGTGTGTCACTATCTATACGATATGCTACCATTGTTGTAATCTTCACCTCGATCAAAGAACATGCTGAAACTCGCCGAGCGTTCACGGGCTTGGTTGAAGCGCTGAGATTTAGAGATAATCGTTTCCAATTCCGGCCGATCTTGTCTGAGATGAATCAAATAAAATTCGGAGACGAGCCTTGCAAATTGGCCATCCTGCCTCCCCACTCTAGCTTCCCCTCGACCCTCCTCCCTTGTAGACATGGTAAGTATTTCTGGGCGAGTGGGGAGTGGATAATACTCATATGCCTTGCAGGCCGCTGTCAAAGAGATCCACGACGCGTATGATACCATTTTGATTCTTGATTTTGGCTCGCAGGTAAGACCTAATCCGCCGCCGCTGGTTGCACCAGAGTTAAGAGTCGACTATAGTATAGCCATTTGATCACTAGGCGGTGTCGCGAGCACAACGTCTACGCGGAGCTTATGCCATGCACACAGAAAATCAAGGAGCTAAAGTGGAAACCAAAAGGTATAGCGACTTGAAGCGACATTCCGTTTCATGCTCACATGCATTCTCTGCAGGTATCATTCTCTCGGGTTCCCCATACTCTGTGTACGACCAGGACGCCCCTCGCGTTGATCCGGACGTGTTCGAGCTGGGCGTACCGGTGTTTGGTATCTGCTATGGCCTTCAAGTACGTACATATCACCTCACATATAGGCGCCTGACCAGCCCAACTCGGAACACAGGAAATCGCCCAGGTGTTCAAAGGCAAAGTCGAGCCTCACACGCACCGGGAGTACGGATTTGCAGAGGTCGAGGTCCTGGCGCCGCCCGAGTCCAATACCAACCCGCTAGCGAGCAAGTTGTTTGCGGGCTTTGGATCCTCGCTCAAGGTGTGGATGTCCCATGGCGATCAGATCGCAGACAAGCCTACTTCGTTTGACGTGATCGGGAGGACACCAACTGCCCCATTTGCCGCCATCGTGCACCACACCAAGCCTATTTTTGGCGTGCAGTTCCACCCTGAAGTTACACATAGCGTTCGCGGAAAGGAGGTCATTGGACGCTTCATTCTCGATGTGTGCGAGTGCAAGGCGAACTGGACGATGGTGAGCTAAGCTCGAGCCAATGTTACAATTTTACTCACATACTCATAGGAAACCTTTATCGGGAAAGAAATTGCTAGGATTCGGGAGATCTGTGGACCAAAGGGACGCGTTATTGGTGCCGTTAGCGGAGGAGTTGACAGCTCCGTCGCCGCTAAGCTTATGCATGAGGCTATTGGAGACCGGTACGTCCAATTCCACAACCAATCGCCACCACGATTGACTCGGTACTAGCTTCCAAGCTGTTCTCGTCGACAATGGTGTTCTCCGGGAGAACGAGTCCAAACAAGTCCACGAAATGCTCGCAGAGCATCTTGGTGTTAACCTCAAAGTCGTTGACGCGTCTGAACTCTTCCTGGCTCGCCTCGAAGGAGTCGAAGACCCCGAGCAAAAGCGCAAGATAATCGGAAACACGTTTATCAACGTTTTCGAGGAGGAGGCCGCCAAACTCGAGGAACTGGCCGAGGAAGAGCTGCGCCAGAAGCCCGAGAGCGAGGCCAAGGGTAAATACGAATGGTTGCTCCAAGGTACTCTCTACCCCGATGTCATCGAGAGTATCAGCTTCAAGGGACCGAGCGCGACCATCAAGACGCACCACAACGTCGGTGGGCTCTTGGCCGACATGAAGCTCAAACTGATCGAGCCTCTGCGCGAGCTCTTTAAAGGTTAGTTGCTCGTGTATGTAACCGTAACGCATATACCCACTCGTCACAGACGAAGTCCGCGCACTCGGCCGCCTCCTCAACATCCCTGAACATCTCGTAAACCGACACCCGTTCCCAGGCCCCGGACTCGCCATCCGCATCCTAGGCCCTGTCACCCGTGCCCAAGTGCAAATCGCCCAACGCGCCGACACGATCTACTTGGAAGAAGTCCGCCGGGCGGGATTGTACGACAAGATCGCCCAGGCGTTTGCCGTGCTCTTGCCGGTCCGTGCGGTGGGCGTCATGGGCGACAAGCGAACGTACGAACAGGTGATTGCGCTACGGGCTGTGCAGACTGAGGACTTTATGACTGCGGACTGGTGAGCATACGCTTGGCTCTTTTCGGGGTGTGAGCTGATTTGGCTATGTGTAGGTTCGATTTCCCCCCTGATGTATTGAGGAAGATATCGTCCCGCATCACCAACGAGATTGCGGGCGTGAATCGCGTGGTGTACGACGTGTCGTCCAAGCCCCCTGGTGTAAGTTTTACCGTTTGCTAGAGGCTGTTCGTCCAAACTGACCGGACCTGCCAGACCGTTGAATGGCTCTAGGCGCTTTATACCAATGTAATGATCTGAATTCTTGTATCGCCATAAATATGCGACGTGAATGAATGCGAGGTAGCACGGGTTACTGAGGGCCTTCTGACCTACAATCCATGCATCTTCCGTTGTCGGAACAGTCTCATCCTGACGTCTTCCTTCCTGGCACCAGAACCAAGCTGCCCTGTCTGCCAAAATGAGTTTAATTTGCATTTTCGGCGTTTTGGTGGGTCGAGCTTGGTATGCGTTGCTTTTGTATACACTGGATAATTATGTTCGCACTAGCCTGATCCAAAGCAGGGCCCACATAGCAAGAACCTCCGACTGATCCAATACACAAATAGATATAGGCTTGGCTAGGCTACCGGGGGCTAGACCATTGGCAACAATGATCCTCATGTACGCGGCTGATGCGGTCGCCGCGGTCGCTTTCACACACACCGCAACACTTCCGTCACTGATTCTATACTTACGTGAATAACAACCAGGGACTTTGCTTTACGTGACGCTGTGCAGTGTAAATGTGCTACAATATATTCCAGACTCAACGCATGCATTTGTCCGACCCAAACTACCAAGAACGGTACGAGGACGACACTCGGAAACAAACCCATCCATGACATGCACAAGAACGACGAGGGAAATGAGAAGAGGCAAGAGAGACGGAAAAACGAGGGAATCGAAGTAGAGTAGATAATAGTAATGACTGGCGGTACGGTATTCATCGTGAAGCGAATATACAACTTTCCATATGTACGACGCTCTCTAAAGTCTATCGGTCTTTGCCTAGGGTTCATCGGTACCCGCCTTGGTCGTACGCGACGTTTGGCCCTGGGCTCGCGACCCTTCCGACCCCAGCGCCGTACGCCATGTTGGGGCCGGGCGACTGGCGACCATAGTTGGGTGGGGCTCCGTACGCCATGTTTGGGCCTGGGCTGTGTCGGCCGGCGTACGGGTCGCCGCCCATTCCCTGGTCGTATCCGGCGCCATACCCATAAGCTGTCGGAGCCGGGCTACCCGTTCTTGCCATAGGATCTGCGTATCCCATGTTTGGTGGTGCCGGGCTTGCTCGTCCCATTGGGTCTCCGTACGCCATGTTGGGTCCGGGGCTGGCACCGCGCGGCACATCATAGTATTGCGCGTCGGCCGGTCCACCCCAGTTTTTATGGTCGCCGTCGTGGGAGCCCGGAGGAGATGCAAAGGCCTTGACAGCTCCGGGTGCGCCACCGTATGGGTCGTAGTAGCCAGGTTGGGCTCCGTATCCTGGGTCGTCCGAGTATGGCTGGTATGGAGCGCCGGTAAGATTAGTAGTCGAGTGGGCGGCGGTGGACTGGCGGTCAAAGTCATCGTCGACGCCTGCACGCACAGTGGAACGCGCCGGAATTGGGGTCATGGCTGCGGAATCCTTGTGGAGTTCAGGCCATTTGATTGCGTCGTCACCTGGAACAGCGAGGTTAGCACTGCCTTGGAAAAGCACAGGTTGACGCACCAGTGTCCTCAAGGTCGGAGAAGCGTTTGTTGGTGAGTTTCCAGACAATGAGCACGATAACGATCAACACGGCGATACCACCCGTGACGGCGAGGCCGACGATGGTCGATGTGGTAATGCCCTTCTTTTCATCGGAGGCGGACGAAGTTGTGGGGCTGGCCGCAACGGGGCTTTGTGTAATGTAGACAACACTTGTTACTGGTTTTCCAGCGTTGTCGGTGGTGACTACGGCCGATGGTGACGGGGACGGGGTCGACATTTCAGCGGGCGAGGTTGCTGATTGTGCCGGAGTATTTTGGCTCAGTGTTGAGGCAACGGGACTGGGTGAGGGTGAGGCTACGGCATCGGTCTTGGATGTTGCGGATGTCTCTGGTGTCGCGGTTGTCTTTGACTCTGAGACCGGCGGCGTAGTAGAAGTAGATGTAGTCGTCGGGGTAGCCGCGCTTGTTGGAGTCGTAGATGTTGTCCTCTCTGTCGTACCTGCACCGCCCCCGCCCGCCCCAGTCTCAATTGCACTATTTCCTCCACCGGCGGCTCCTGAAGTATCTTGTCTAGGGAATTGCCATCGGTCGAGTGCGCGTCGTGCGTCGACTGCAGGCGTGGGGCGTGGATCCGCAGCAACGGCCTGCAGAACAACAGGCGCAACGAGTAGAAGAGGCGCGAACTTCATCGCGAGTAGTGTAACACAGTAGAGGGCAGAAGAGAAAAAGAGCGGTTAATGATAGTTGAAGGCCAGCGGTCGTCGCCAGAGAGTGGTTATATCAAACGAGTCTGTAACAAACTTGCAACGCGCCGCAAATGACAAATAAACCCTGAACCCCCTATTTGCTCCCACCGCCTCATCAGAAATTGCGCTCGCGACCCTTGAGATCTACGACAGGCTTTGGTAGAGCTATCGACCCAACGGCAGCGCTCGCTATGGAGGATGCATTCGCCGACTTGCTATTGACCGACCCGGAGGATGAAAAGCCTGAAATGACATCGCGGGAGGCGCGTATCGCCCGCGCATTCGAAGATAGCAAACGGAGCTATGCGTCTGAGATTGTAGTCACGCCACCCGGGGTATGTCGCATTTTAGTCTTTTTTTCAAGCCCATTTTAATCCCGCTTCTATTGCCTTATTTACCCTTGACGACTACCTGACATGTCCACGCTCGTAGTGGTTCCAAATAGGCAGTATCCAAACAAGCGACCTGACGAAGCTCGACGCGCGGAATATTGGTGAGTTCTAATTAGCTTAGATACGGAAAATGATTGACCGGACGCAAGTGATTTGCAGAATGGTCCGTTCAGCGTCTGTACCTCCAGCAATCCTATGCCGCGGCTTTGCAACTTGCCATCGATGTATTGAGAGCATCTGGGGTTGAGCTCGACTCGACGATTGGAATTGCTCCCCAAGACGAGACCAGTCCCGGAGCTCTACCTAAAAACGAAGCCCGCGATCGCGAGATGCTGGACGCTGCAATCCGCTGTACGCTCAAACTAAAAGACAAAACAACGGCCGCTAGTTTAGCAGAAACCAGTCGTGGACGGGTGAGTCACATTGCAGGGTCAAGTCTTACCCGTCTAACCCAAACGCAGTGGACGAATTGCCCGGGACTTGGATACACGGCGGGCGAAGCATTCATGCTTGCCGGCCAGCCATTCAGTGGGTGCTGTTTCTTTGTGAGAATTGTCCCCCGTTTTTCTAATTTTTGGCAGACGCGATATCAGCACTCTTACACGCTGTCCGACTTCGCACACCATCCTACCCCGTTATTTCCCTGCTCACTGAATCTTTACGTGCTGCGGCCGAGGAATCACCGGCTCAAGCCGTACCGCTCAACAAACTTGCAGATATCATTGGGCAATACGCCGAACGAACCAAGGCAGCTTTTGACAAGGGCCTATTCCCAGACACCAAGCCTGAAACCTCGATCGAGGAGCACGATTCGAAGCCTCACTCCAAGATGAAATCATACGTGCCGCCGGAAGCGACGGTACGTTTGTGGGCGGAAGATGCTGGGCTCAACGAGGTGGACGTTGGGCTCATGGTTGCACTATGTTGTACGGGCGATGGTGGAGAAGAGAGCGCTGGCGCGGGGGAGAGGTCAGTACGAACGTTGTAAGGCACTCACACGACAATCAGTTTGAAATACAGTTTGCAACAAATTTGTACAAACGCCGGGCGCCTTTGTAATGTCTCAGTTGTACACTCCAGCCAAAACCCCTAATAATTGAATGAAAAACTCAGAAGGGTAGTAAAACATGTGAGATAACGGCTCCAGTTTGTTGCGCGGAGTTCCATGCAGAAACGGCGGAGTAATAAATCGAACAAAACTCACAGTATGTGTGTACAATTTTGTAACGTGTTTCACGGGCAGCAAGGCCACCACCTCAAAACACTGTAAAGTGTTTCTGACCAGCCTAGGGGGTATATAAATATTGTAATGGTTCCTACAAGACATTAAATCAATCATTTCTCACGTCAATCATGCCCAAAGCAATCTCTGAGCATAAGCTCAATTCTATCCTCTGTGGACTCAATTCTGGACACTCCGTCACTCGAATTGTCTCTGATTGCTGTGTTGCATGTGGTACAGTGACTAGTGTATGTGCCAAGCATTGTCCTGACCTCCCAAAGCCTGCGAGTGGGCGGCCCCACAAACTTTGCCCGACTGCAGTCCACCATGCTGTGCGTCTTGTCACCCACGGAAATTCAGTATAGGCTACCCAGGCCACACAATTACTGTCAAACATTACGGGGGTCACCATGCATCCTCAAACAGTTTGACATGCCTTGAAAAGCGCTGGTCTTAAGGCCGTGAAGAAGGTCAAGAAACCAAAGCTCACTGTCGTAAGCTTCTTCTTGGTGGCTATGAGACAAGCCGTGATGGAGAGTGGACGGCACTAAGACCTAAGTGACCTCTTGAACCGCAACACACTTAAGTGTCTGTAGGCTCTTGAGGGTAGGGGTGGTTCTAAGCATCACTCAGAGGGGATGTTTGACGAGACAAAACAAGCTGGGGTTACCAGGCTTGTTGGTCCTCTATATATATTCACAAAGTGGCCGAGTCATACAAGGCGCAGCCACATGAGTCACACAAAACAGCCAGTCAGGAGTGTCCATGTGAGTCATGCTGTATGAACAGACATGACTCGTACAAAGCACAGCCGCGTTACACAGTGTAACACATAACCACAAGAAGGTGGCAACGCGGCAGAAAACAAAGGGAAAGAACAAACACAAACACAAACACAGACACAGACACAGACATAGAGAGAGGATGAGACGCAGACGAGTCCGATGGCGAGAGCATGGCTCACAACATTACTCCCCCTTTAAGGTCCTTGAGGGGAACCCGAAAGGGCCGATCTACTGCACCCAGCAGTCTTTGTTGACCTCTTCAACCAGGGAGTCGAGCTCGTCCTCCTTTTCCTCTGTGAGGTCGATGGGGTTGAACACAGTGTTACCTGGTTCATCGCTGTACTCCTCCCACTTCTCCCAGGTCTTCTCGTCCGTCCAGTCCGCCTTGGACCAGTCCATGATCCTCTCCTGCTTCTCCACATGGTCCTCGTCCCATTGTTGTACGTCCGGCTCGACCTCCTTCCATTGTGACAAGTCCGCTTCCTTCTCCTGCCACCAGAATGGCTTCCATTCAAACTCCTCCCTCTGGTAGCGTCCCCGCTCCATCCTCCAATCCGCCAAGTCTGCTTCAAAGTTCTTGTCCCATGCGTCGCTCCATTGAGGCCTCAGAGTAGGGGGACGGCCTTTGTATCCTGGAACCCATTCGCTGCTGTAGGCTCCTTCTTGTCCCCATTCGACCACCCCGAGCTTGTGCATGGATAGCAACACGGCTTCGGACACTTGGAAGGCCGTGCATCCTCGACACACATAGATGTCCTTTCGCTGGAGCTGCATGCGTGTTGGCCATTTTTTGCCGACCCATTTGAACTCTCCCAGGTCGGAGTGCAGGATGTCATCGGAGGCGCGGAATTGGAGTTGCCCTGGACTCTGCTGGGACCTTTTGAAGACGTAGAGGGCGGCTCCCGAGTCCAGGATGCGGGCCGTCTGGAAGGCTGGCCCGTCGAGAACGCGGACAAGGTTGTTGGTAATGGTGGCACGGGTGACAGCGGGCATGGTGTGCAAAAGAGATTTAGGGCGTTTAGTGTATAGAGCGAGTTGGAGTATGAGCAAGTTCTGCAAGTTGTGTTGTCGTCCCGTTCCGCCCTCCCTTTAATACTTCTTGTCTTGTAGTTTGACGGTGTTGGGGCATTTGGGAAATCCTTCAAGAACTTTCTCATTATTACTCCGAGGTGACCAAAATCCTCTGCCCGTTGTTCTGTGTCTTCTTTTTCATCATAACCCTTCCATCTAACCCTGTAGAACAGCCCGTCCTTTGTTTCCTTCCAGTCCACGATTTTCTCCACTTTGTATTCTTCCTCTCCTTCTTCTGTTGTGATCGGCGGTGGTTGGGGTTGGTTTCTGTGAAAGTTTTCGTCCTTTTTGTATGGGCTAAGAAGATTGCTGTGGAACACAGGGTGTATTCTCATGGTTTTTGGAAGCTCCAATTCGTAGGCGTGGCTTGATATGATTCTTTTGATCTTGAAAGGACCGTGTTTCTTGTTGTCAAGTTTCTTGTTGGGATGGTTTGTCTTTATGTTTTGTCCATAAAGCCAGACAAGGTTGTCCTCTTTGTATTTTGGTTGGTGTTCCGCAGTGTCCTTTCTCCTGTGCCATTCCATTGCTGCTTTTGCTTCGTCCCAGACTTCCTGCCAGTTGTTTGCTTTCTTATTTGCTTCAGGAATCATGGTAACTTCTCTTAAAACATTCCATAGTGGTTCTCTGCTGTTGACAATCTCGAATGGGGTTTTTCCTGTGATCCCGTGTCACTGGTTGTTGTAGCAGAATTCTGCAATAGGAAGTAATTTGGCCCAGTTGTCTTGCCTGTAGTTAACAAATGTGCGAAGCCATGCTTCTATCCACTGGTTTATCCGTTCCGTTATTCCGTCAGTTTGTGGATGATACGCCGTGCTGAACGTTGGTGTTGTTCCGATTTTTTGGTAGAGAGCCTTCAGGAACTTGCTGTTGAAAGTTGTTCCTCTGTCCGAAACTGTACTTCGTGGGAAGCTGTGTAACCTCCAAACGTTCTTCAGGAAAAGATTGGCAAGTTGATCAGCAGTTGTTGATTCTTTGCAGGCTATGAAGTGTGCCATGCAAGAGAACCGATCCACCACCACTAGAATGCTGTCATTGCCTTGTGATTTTGGAAGTTTTACAATGAAATCGTATGCAATATCCTCCCATGGACTGTTCGGGATCTCGAGTGCTTTCAGTGGTACTTGGCTTTTTGTTCCTTTCGACCTTTGGCACTGCTCACAAGAGTCAACGTATTTGTTTACTGTTGCTTTAAGTCCAGGCCAGTAGTATTTTCTTGAGATTAGCTCCAGCGTTTGGGCTTGACCCTGGTGCCCTGCCATTGGTGAATCGTGGTGTAATCTCAGGATTTTTAGCCTAGTGTCCTTGTCTTCTGGCACATAGATTCTCCCATCTATCCAGAGCAGGTTTTCCTCGAAGTTGTAGTTCCTAATTCCTTGTTGAACTGATTTGGGTAGGGTCTCCTTCTCTTTGCACAATTCTATGATTTTCCTAATGCTCTTGTCTTTGGTTTGTGCTTCCCTAATGTCCGCAATGATGTCTGACTTGACTTCTCCGGCGAATCCTTTGAACTGTTCCTCCTTGATCATAATTTGCTCTGCTGTTGGTATTTTGCTATGATCCGCTCTTCTGGACAGTAGGTCTGGCTTTGTTGACATGTTCCCGGACGGTAAACTATTTCAAAGTTGTAGGAAGCCAGGATTTGATGCCATCGAGCGTGACGTTGGTTAAATGTAGTCGCCTTCTTCCAGTATTGCAGGTTACGGTGATTGGTGTAGATTGTTATCGGTTCTCTTGTTCCTTCTAGATGCAATCGCCAGTGTTTTAGTGATTCCACAATTGCCATCAATTCCTTGTCGTGAACATCGTAGTTCATTTGTGCAGCGTTAAAGGATTTTGATAGGAAAGCAATGGGGTGTAAGTAACCGTCGTCTTGTCTTTGAGAGAGTATCGATCCCATAGCAACGCCGCTTGCGTCCGTTTCCAATATGTAAGGTTTTGCTGGATCTGGATGTTGCAGTAGTGGTTCCTTGCATATTTCCTTCTTCAGGTTATCAAAAGCCTCCTGTTGTTCTGCTTCCCATTTCCATTTCTGATCCTTCCTAGTTAGAACGGTTAAGGGTTTTGCCAGGCCGCTGAAGTTTGGTACAAATCACTGGTAAAAGTTTGCAAATCCTAGGAAGGCTTGGACCTGTTTGACTGTCCTTGGCTCCTTCCATTCCTTGATTGCTTTGACTTTTTCTTCTTGCATTGATATCCCCTCCTTGCTGATGTTTATTCCTGTGTAGACAAGTTTCTTGACAAAGAATTCACATTTTGGGAGTTTTGCAAAGAGGTTGTTGTCTAACAGGATTTTGAGCACCTTTCAAACATTGTCCACATGCTGGCTTTGGTTTTTGGAGAAAATTAATATGTCATCGATGTAAACAATGACACAGATGTCAATCAGGTCGTGGAATATATGATTCATATATCGTTGGAATGTTGCCGGCGCATTTTTCAATCCGAAGGGCATGATGATATATTCAAAGAGGCCTTCCTTGGTTCGGAATGCTGTTTTCCATTTGTCTCCTTCTTTAACTCGGATGTTGTTGAATCCCATACGCAAGTCTATTTTAGAAAAGATTTTTGCGTCTTTGATCTTGTCAAGGAGATCTTCCATTAGTGGCATAGGGAAGCGGTCGTCCTTTGTTATTTCGTTGATTGGGCCAAAGTGTTGAACCAACCTGAGTTCTGGAGGTTTTTCTGGGTTCTTTGGGTCTTGTCCTTTTTTGACAAAGAAGGTTGCTGCGGCTACTGGCGATTTGCTTGGTTGGATTTTGCCTGCCGCTAGTTCCTCATCTAGGTACTTTCTGAGGGCTATGGATTCCACTGGTGAGAGTGGGATAGGTCTGGCTGGTTTAGGGAGTTCTGCTCCTTCCACCAGATCGATGCAACAGTCGTATGGACGATGGTCCGGTATCCGTTTAAATTTTTCCTCGCTAAAGACTTCTGCATAATCTTTGAATTCTTCGGGTATGTCTTTGATTTCTGCGGCTTTTCCAAGGATGTTGTCTGGTCGCCAGGAAATTTCTTTTGATAGCCAATCAATTATTGGATTGGCTTCCTCTAGCCATTCTAACCCCAGAATCAAGTGTGTATCTCCAGTAGGCATGGCGAAGAAGTTTTGCTTGAAGTTTTTCCCATGTAACTCAAATTCTAGACTTGCTTTGAATCGGATTTGATGTGACAGTTCCTTCCCTTGGATTCCAATTATTTTTCTAGGTGTTGGCAGTTCAATAAGCGCCACATTGTTTCTTTGTGCCCAAGTGATGTCAATGAAGTTCCTTGATGCTCCCGAGTCGATGAGAGTAGCAATGGGTTCCGTGATTCCAGTAATATTCGTGTAGACAATTGTTGATTCGCTGGTAGCTCTAAGGTACATTGTTTCCATTACTGGTTTGTTGGTCTCTCCACACACGGTTAGAGGGAGACCTCGCCTTTTCCCAACTCGGGTTCCTCTTCAATTTTTCCTTCCCTTCCTTTGAGGTTAGGTTCCTCCTTTTTCCATTCCTTCTCCGGGCACTTGGCAAGCATGTGTTTGTCTGATCCGCATTTCAGGCAGCGTCTCAAGGAAATCCTAGCTTTGTAAACCTCGTCTGGAAGTCTTTTTGTAGGGCTAGAGGATGCTGTTACTGTCTTCTTCCTGGTTGTGTTCTTGATTGCTTGTAGTTTCTGATCAATGGAGATTGCGATTGATATCCATCGGTCAAGTGATAGTTCTTGTTCTGTCCCATCTTCGTTGATCAGGGTTAATTCAAAACAAGCCAGTTCAGTTTTGACTTCAGGCTTCAACCCTTCCTTGAATTGGTTGATCAGAGCTTCCTGTCCCCAGTTTACGTCTACCAGAAGATATCGGAATTCCGAAGCATAGTTTGCTACCGAGTTGTTCTGTTTGCATTTTCGGATGTCCGATTCGGCTTTAGCTTTTCTGTTAGGGTCGCTGAACTGTTCCATGAAGTGTGCTTTGAAACTCTCCCATGAGGTGAGATTTTGGTTATTTTCTCCTTGGTTAAGCGATCGTAAGAGTACTTGTGCCCAGTGGGTGGCGGCTTTGTTCTCGGATTTGAAGTTTGCTAGGGCTTCGCGGATCCTTTCTTCGTCAGAAGTGTATTGATCGCCTAGACGTACAAAGTAGCTCTCCATTTGCGTGATGAACATTTCAGCGCCTTCTCCTTTCTTTCCGTCGAAGGCTTCCAGATGAGTAACCTTGGGACGACGCGGTCCACTACCGGTGTTTGGGTTCTCGATCAGTCGTTGGATTCTTAGTTCTAGTTCGTCGATCCTGGTAGATTCTGCGTCTGGATGTGGTGGAGAATTTGATCGCCTAGACAAAATCCTGTGCAGGGATGCTTCGTTCATTCCTTCTTGCATATTGTTGATGGCTTCCTGAACTTCAGTAATTTTGGCAGTGAAGACAGTTCCTTCCTGTCGTAAGGTTTCTAGTCCTTGTGTTACTGCCTCGTTCCATTCGAGTTGCCCTTGTCTGGTAGTGTTGAGTTCTTTGCGTACATTGTTCACAAGTCCTTGAGTGTTGGTAACCTCATTTTGGAGGCGGGTTACGTCTTGACCGACTAGAAAAGAATTATGTTCGCCATTTCTTGCCGCGTTCAGAATGTCCGTCAAGGTGCCTTGTAGGGTGTTGATGGAGTCGTTAAAGATTTGCTGGTTGTTTGCTAGGACTTGTGTGGCTTGTTCTAGGCTGCCAAGTCTTCGATCGATAGTGACTCTCATTCCGTCTATGACCCTAAGGACAGCGTTGTGTCTTCCTTCTAGAAGATCGTCAAGATCATCTAGATTACTGATTACGGTCCTGCTGCTGGAGCTGGAGCTTGAACTTGAGCTTCCTGGATCACTGGCGTTTTGTTGTACTGTAACCGATTGTTTGGAGTAACCCTGTGGAACATATGGTGGTGCTGGAATCGCTGGTGTAACTGGCTGGGAAGCCATTGGAATTGGTCCTGCGTTGGTGATGGTTCCTCCAATTCGAGGGACTGTAGGAACATTGGGAACGTGTGGTGTAGGAGGTGGTCTAATGGGAACAAGCGACACACCCTCATGAGCTTTGGGTTGGGGAGAAAAGAACTGTCTCCTAGGCCCTAGTGGCCACAAGGGACGCGATGGCCCTGGACTTCCGGTCGAAATACGAATTACAGCTGGAGTGGGGTCATTTGTAAGATCTCCTGGTTCTCTATTCGTGATAGTGGGTTCTTCTTCTTGTACTGTTGTCATGTCGGCAATGCCAAAAGCTTCCGGCATTGATGTTTGACTTTGGGGACGTGATCGGGCAGGCCCTCCTGCTTGAGCCTGTGCAATATCTTCCTCGTTTAGTGATCCTGTGGGCCTTGCGGCCCGACTGGGTCCTCTTCTTGTTGATATAGTGGATGAGGGACGTGATCCTCCATCTTCTTGAATAGACATGTTTGTGTGTTGTTAAGCTTGTTTTGTAATGTCGTAAGCTTCTTCTTGGTGGCTATGAGACAAGCCGCAATGGAGAGTGGACGGCACTAAGACCTAAGTGACCTCTTGAACCGCAACACACTTAAGCGTCTGTAGGCTCTTGAGGGTAGGGGTGGTTCTAAGTGTCACTCAGAGGGGATGTTTGAACAAGCTGGGGTTACCAGGCTTGTTGGTCCTCTATATATATTCAAGAAGTGGCCGAGTCATACAAAGCGCAGCCACAAGAGTCATAGAAGTCAACCAATCAGGAGTGTCCAAGTGAGTCATGCTGTATGAACAGACATGACTCGTACAAAGCACAGCCGCGTTACACAGTGTAACACATAACCACAAGAAGGTGGCAACGCGGCAGGAAAATAAAGGGGAAAGACAAACAAAGAACAAACACAAACACAAACACAAACACAAGAGACAAGAGAGGATGAGACGCAGACGAGTCCGATGGCAAGAGCATGGCTCACGACACTCACCGCATGTGCTCGGAGGGAGCGACTTGCCTTTGCCCTGGCACACCAGCATTGGACAATAAAAGATTGGAAACGGGTGTTATGGTTGGACAAAACAAAGATCAATCGTCTGGGGTCCGATGGCGTCAAATGGGGCTGGGTTTGTGGAGGAAAGGAGCTTTTTGAGAGGCTGACAGTGGAGACAGGAAATTTTGGCGGCAGGTCTTTGATGTTCTGGGGGTGTATAGGATATGAGGGAACTGGGATTGGGTGCAGGATAGACGGAACACTCACTAAGGAGTTATACCTGCGGATTTTGAAGGAAGAACTCAGCAACAGTGTCAAGCATTTAGGGTTGGAGCCGGAGACGGTGATTTTCCAACAAGACAATGCAAGCGCCCACAAGGCTAAAATTTGTCTGAAGTGGTTTGAAGATTCTGGAATGGAGGTACTGGAGTGGCCAGCATACTCACCAGACCTCAACCCAATTGAAAATCTGTGGGCAGAGCTGAAAAGGCGTCTTGGAACCTACAAAAACTTGCCCAACAGGATCCTCAAGCTCTGGGAGCAAGTTCAAGACGAATGGAACGGGTTTGCACCTGAATATTGTCAGAAATTGATTGAGAGTATGCCAAAGAGGATGGCACTGGTTTTGAAACGGAAAGGAGGTGCTATTCGCTACTGATCAAGGTCGCCATTTTTCCCGTTACTAAATTGTACAGAGAACCCCTATGATTTGTTTTGCTCATAACTCGACCATTTCCTAACCAAATCATGTCGTTCTTTTTCTATCATGTATTTCTCATGCCTCTATACCTTTTACTTAATTTTATATATTTATTGGATGGCTGGCTCCATCGATATGACACGTATACGTTACAAGCGCTGAAAGTCTGTATAATTTTGTTGCATACTGTAAAGTTGTACCTTTGGTAAAACCGGGTATCTTCTGCCACCTTTTGGTTTTCGTTTCGTATGTACATAATACCAGCCAAAACTCGAGGTAACGCCACAGCTGGCGATATATCAATTTTAGAGTATATCCACACCACCTCAGCCTTGAGCAGGAACAGTGGGTTTTGATTCGCGGGTTTCACCGTTGCATAGAGTCTACTATCTTTGAACAAGCTCTGGTCTATCAACGGCGATTGTGTTTTTGCCTCTGGTATTCGCAAACCGTGCCCAATTCACCGGACGGGCAATGATACATGCGCGAAATTCAGAACAATACAGGTATGGGCGTTTATAACCTAAACTGTGCCACACTCCTACTTGTTATATGGTGGACATGAGCAGATTCCAACTAGTTGTGTTATCCAGGCTTGAAGTCTTTTACAGAATGTTCGCTCGATTAGGGCGTCTTGGATCCTCACGATGCTACTGGAATTAATCACTAAATTAATGACCATAGTACAATTACATAAAAAATTCTAGGCACAAGAATGAACAAGGCGAGTAGCAGCGCGTGCACTAAGTCGAGACTACATGTCCTAGTAGTCCCTCACCCTGCATCTGCGTTAGGAATACATCGGCCAAAGCATAGTCCTGGGCAAACAACGGGGCCGCTCCCACCTCAGGCTTATCCACACCTTCTTCATAGTCGTCATCCTCTGTGTCTGGCGCCTCCTCCACTCCGAGCTCCTCTTCCTCTATGCCCAATTCGTCTTCCACGGCATCCGGCTCATCTTGCTCTTCCTCATCCGCTTCCCCGTCACGATCTTCGTCCTCGTCCTCACTCACTTCGATAATGACTTGGAGATCCGAGGTTTCCGCTAGGCTACTCGGGAGTACAGACGTCCGCAACGAGCCTATTGCGGCCGCCAGTGCGTCGACCCTAAGTTGTTCTTTGGCCACAATTATTCCATACCCCGCTGCGTTAATGGTGTCTCCGGCTGCGAAGCTGTTGATGGTCCAAGGTGCCTCGTTTGGATTTAGAGTGGCTGCGAGGGGGCTTGTAAATGTGTCGGATAGCAGCTCTTGACTTTGCCAATCGTCGTGTTGGTCGTTTGGTTGCTTTTTGTCCCCTGGGGTCCAAGGCGGAGTCGTACTCTCAAAGGTCGTCACAAAACATCCATAGGTATCCTCAGCATGCACCTGGCGAGGTGAGCTCGTCCACGTTGATTCCCAGGTGAGGGAAGCCCAGGTCTGATCAGCGCATGGTACCTCGTTCAAGTTCCAGTATGACGAGCCTTGTTCCTTAGGAACATAAGCGTTAGTGCCATGAACTACTTACTTGTTGACAAAACTCACATGTACAGATCCAAAGACTGGCGTTGTCCAACTGGATCCAGAGGGGTCCCAAGTCGAGGCATCGGGCACGGGGGCTTGCTGGAACCACGGAATAGGGGCAGGCGGCGTAGTGGTGGGGGTGGTGGTAACTATCGCTGCCACTTGCTCCTGGGGGCTTGACATTGACCAAATTTGAGTGTTAGGGGTTGTGTATCCGGGTGTGCTTGCTCGGGGAGTGGACCCAAAACCCGCGTCCCAGTCCAGCATTAATAGAA
This sequence comes from Ceratobasidium sp. AG-K, assembly GCA_037039685.1. Lineage (NCBI taxonomy): Eukaryota > Fungi > Basidiomycota > Agaricomycetes > Cantharellales > Ceratobasidiaceae > Ceratobasidium > Ceratobasidium sp. AG-K. The sequence continues at coordinate 2,248,705 of JAWNGF010000002.1, forward strand.
CCCCAGTCGACGCTAGCAAAGGAGAGGTCGGGCGGTGAAACGTATCCAAGTCCACTGAGTCAGACGATGTCATTGTTGTATCGGGTGTATCCATTTCATCCTGATCCTGATCCAAACCCACCATGTCCACATCTAAATCCATTTCGGTATCGGGGTCGTCGTCCTTTATTGACATCCAAGAGAACGGTGAGACGAGTAACGAGACGGTACACTGGGCGAATAGCAAGCTGTCGAGGAGCTCATCCTTGTCGTTGTTCGCCACACGAGAAACAGCGATACGTCGATAAGGGTGAACGGATCGATCTGCCAGATGTCCGGACCGTACAACCAGGTGGGTGGTCTTGTGGGTGTCCATTTCCGTGAGAGCACCATATACGACGTTTCCTTTGTATGAAGCGGCAGGTTTAGCGCATAAAACCGCATTCTTACCAGAAAGATGGGTGTCGATGGAAGGAGCGCTCGACGTGATCGCTGCAACTTCCTCATCGAACCCACTCACTGGGACGAACACCTGCAATGTGTGAATGAGAAGCTATCACCAGCGGGGAGCCACACTTGCCTGTTCTGCAGCAACACCTTCTGAACGGGCTCCATACACTTGAAGGTCGTCCTCATGGGGGTGACTGGTAGAAATGCCATCGGGTCTGATTGAGGTGGAAGCGATAGGAAGTGGGTGTGGACTGCCAGATAAGGTTGCTTGCGCCTCACTGGATGGTCGAGGTGGAGGCTCTTTGATTACGGTCGACGGCCCGACTGGGCGGTTAGGGAGTTGGGGTTTAGCTGGGATGGGCTTGGCATTGTAGTAGGGGGCCCGGCGATGGCAAAGAGGATGGCGAGCGTCTTGGGTGGAAAAATCAACGTCAGGGGTAATACGAGGTAATTTGATAGCCATGAAGGGCTGATTGACTTGAAGGGAGTGGCGGCTGACCGGCGTTGGAGCCTCAGATGTGGGTTCAGCGATTACAACGTCACTGGAGCTATTAAATAATGTTCGTTGAGGCCTTCGGGACTTAGGATTATTTGATACTAGGCCGTCACTTGACGAGGTTTGGGGTGATGATTGAGAGTTGGTGACTTGGGGTGGATCCGTGGGAGACAAGTGAGAAACGCGAATCCATGGATAAAATCCAGGAGAACGAAGCAGGACGAGAAGGCGCCATAGAGGTTGCAGAAGCTTCGAGAGCGCGTGGTAGAGCGTGCGAGGGATAGTTAAGGCTTTAGAGTTGGCTGTGGCTTGTGTATCAATCGCGGATGAGTTCAGGCAAGCGCCTTGAATATCAAGTGCCCCAGGAATCGCCTGAACAGCTTTCCGCCCCGTACGATACAAATCCCAGGCCAATTCGTGCTGTTTGCGCATTTCTAGCCAGCCCCGTAGCCCCTTGCCGTCGGGGTGGTTATCTATGAGACGAACCAACGCGGCCTCTAGCGCCGGTGGGTGTTGGGCAGACCATCCACCCGACATGCGCATCCATACCTCAGGTATTTCGCGACACTTCATCGTCGCGATCGTGTTCGCCTCGATGGAGAGTTCTGTATGAATCTCCTGGTAGTTTAGAGCTGGGATTGGGCGGGCACATGTCGGCTGTACAAAAAGGACGTCAGACTCTTCCACTGTCGCAACCAATCCTCAGGTTTACCTTTGGTGATTGTACAACCTTGTACGCACAAGGATTCACTGTGCGCCACAATTTGCAGACACAGTGAATGCCGGGTTCGGACTTGAAAAACGATAGCCATACGAGTATTGGCATGACAAGTAATTCGGCGGCTATCAAGCGTAGTGTAATAAGTTATAAGTTGGATTGCAATTAGCATCAACTGCATGAATCAAGTTGAATGGTGGATATAGCGTACCCGGAGAGTGAACCTGTTGCTGGGATATATTTTCGACGAAGGTGTGGGCCCACAAATTGAATCTGAGAGTAAGGTGGAGCACAACCCAGTGGGTGTTGGTGATGCACATGGACCAAACGAGCATAGTGTGTCGAGCGGCAAGGTTTAGGGCGAGCCAGCCAAAACAGCAGTCGAAAGGGCCAAAAAGAACAAGTGCACCGAGCGAAAACGTCAGGGAGTTTCTAACGAAATACAACGCCGCCACTGCTCTACGAGTCAACTAAATGCCCCAATTTGAGGCTGAGGATTACTCACTGAATTGAGCGAATAGAGTGAAGAGTAAGGTGGTCGTGGTCAAAACGAGGCGAGCCAAGACGCCAGTAGTGAGAGTAAGGAGTAACAGAGTAAAGGCTGGAGAGAGTGCGATGCCGATGGACATGCAACTACATAATCCGGGGTCGTCATCAAGGCTATAGTCGAGTCTAGTGTCTAGTTCAATGCTAATATTAGAGCTGTGTTCAGTTGTAAGACCCACCCTAGTAGAACGCAATCCTGACCGCCATCCCCATGCAGGAATGACGTGAGCAGAGCGCTCGCAAGGACAGTAAAGTAAAAGCGGGTTTCAATAGACATAGTGGAGTACGCAACAGTGATAATCTGGTGAGGAGCCAGAGCTCCCCGTCTGTCTATTTGTAGCCCACCAGACCCCCTATCTCTTGTCACACTCCACATCGCAGGAAACCCCTAAGTCTTGATATCCTGAACTCCTGTAACAAACCATGCGGGAAATCTAATTTGGGTAAGTAATGCCTCCGTAAATGAACGAGATGAACACACGATTTGGAATAACATCAGCCGACGCGTCGGGACCTTACGCGTGCTTGGCAGTCTACGGGTGGGGCAATTTCCCCAGCCTAGCCCGCGGCGTCGCGCCCTTGTCCCAGCGATCCTTGTCTGATTTTTGTTCCATGAAGTAAGATAAATCGTTGTTTCGTCATTGCCAGCATTCGTCGAGTTGGAATACCAAAAATCTACCAAAGGCTACCCCGTGCGTTCGTTCTCGGCATCAGGCTTACTCCATTCGGAAAGGGGTCGATGGCGCAATCGAATTCACGACGGGACGTTGATCTCATACATTCGAAAGCTGTTGGCGTAACACCTATTGAAACGAACGGGCCCAGCGACCGCCTCTGGTCACAATCTTCAAGCTCCGTCTTACAACCGGGACTGTAAGTGCTCCACCTCAACAAGTGCAATACAACTTACCATTCATCCACGTGGAGTGAGAAATGTCCACACGTTTGACAGCGGCCAAAGCCTCGCCATTTTTGTTAGAGATATAACCGTATTATTAGCAGGTTTGCGTCGCAAAGTCACAAGTCTGCCCAGCGCCGTGGTATACAGCCCCACATAGATAGGCGCAGATAGCAAAACCGACAAGGCTGAGACGAAGCCAGATTTCAATTAGTCGAGCCGTATTATTTACGCAATACAGTCAGCTGGATGCAGGTGCTCGCAGAATACTGTCGTCGTGGCATTTGGAGCTCTCGACCATTAGGCTCCCCTGGGCTATGAGACCCGAAATCAATCTTAAGTTTGGGTATTGTCGGACTTTGTGCCACACAAACCGTTCACGTACCAGAGTATTGTATGGCAAATATAATGGGCCCGCGGTCGAGCATATGCTGGGCTGCGATGCAAGCGGGCGTCGCCGCTGTCGCACCAACTCGAGTTCCGATTCCATTGCCAATCGTAAAATGGGCTCTCACGTGACTGAGCTGACCCTCTCGTGGCGCTTATTTACGTTCTTATATTTTATATGCCTCCCTAGAGAAATCGGTACGAGTGCTTTCTGTGTTGCACCGATTTGTTCAAAATGATGTATCGTTGAGCTACAGTAGCTGCTTCGTTGTAGTCGACTGCGGAAACAAAAACCAGAGGTGTCAGTTGATTGAGGGAGTTCTATCATTGGGTGATCTTCCAAAGAAACGTGAATATCACGATCACGTAGGCAACCCATGACCTACTCGATTGAACAGCCTCCTCTTGGCAGCTGTGTTGGACACGCATTCCCACTAGTTATTGTCGCGAAACTCGCTGGGATATTTCTGATGTAACAAACCCTCACAAAAATGCACCTCACCATATCAACAATGCCATTTAGTCGTTCCATTTTACACCACCATGTACACTAGTGCCTCGTGAATACCGCTTTCAATCACCGTACGAGGTACAACCATTTGGCCTGTTATCCACGTCCTACGAATGGCATCGTGGTGGCCATGATGTTCATAAAAAGTACCGTCACATCAAGTGGCAAGTTGGCTATATGCAGTATTGCGTTTGCGACATGCTGTACATCGATCGAGCCTTCCACCAGTTTTTGTCCATTAGGCTGCAGGCTTCCTTCTGAACCATGCCGAGTCACCATTTGCGTTTGGGCGTTGCCTGTTAACACAGTGTTCGTTAGTAGTTAGATCAAATGAACCCATGGAATGGTCGTTACCAATATCTATCTGGGTGCATGTAATGTTATAGTTGCGTCCATCAAGAGATATTGATTTTGTCAAACCGGTGATAGCATGTTTTGATGCAGTGTAGGGAGCGGACATTGGACGAGGTGTATAGGCTGATATGCTCCCATTATTAATAATTCTACAGAACCGGTGTTAGTCTGAGATACCGTAGCCCGTACGCTCAGACTCGCCTTCCACCTTGAGGGGTTTGATCCTTGAACACTTTGAAAGCTTCTCGTGTAAAAATAAATGCGCTAGTTAAATTGACATCGATCACCGCCCTAAAGTCATTGACTGAGAGCTCCTCAAGGGGTACCGCCGGGGCAGATATCCCTGCGTTCTACGATTGCAACAGATATATTAATACAACTCACACTCCCTACACGACCACCTACTCACATTGAACAAAACGTCTACACGGCCTGCATTTATTTTATCAGTATATCAGAAATTCTCGCTTCGACCCGCGCCGTACGTACCGAATTTCTTAACGGCCTCCTCAAAAACCTGTCCAGCAAATAATTCATCTGTGGCATCCCCTGCAATTACAAGTGACTCTGTTGGGCATTCTTGCGCGGTTGCATTGAGTTCGGGTTCTCGTCGAGCTACTAGCACAACGCGGTAGCCTCCTTTGGAAAGAGTTATAGCAGTCGCTTTCCCGATACCTGTTTATGCAACTAGATTGTCTAGTTATTAGGATCGTTAATTAGGCAAATGCATACCAGAAGATGCACCAGTGACAATCGCAACTTTTCCTTGAGCTGTCGAGGTCATGGTCAGAGGCCTAAACGTCCAGTTGAATAACCTACGTTCAAACAGTGGGGCGTTTTATAAGTCAGGTTCTTCCGGCACTCGGACCGAGTTCCGTTGTTAGGTCACGTGAGTATTTTTTAAAATACGATTATTACTCACGTGAGTGAGATGAATGCGCTGGAGCCAACTGCGGCCAAAACGTATTACACCCCCTGTTTACGCTTTAGTTTGCGCAGTACGGCCTTTACGTTTTACATAGCATTGCTTGCAATCAAATATGCTTAGGCTTGGACCCCATTCACGATACTGGGGTGATCGTGCTATGTCGTGCTGAAACGCGACCCCAACCTAGCAGCCTGAGGCTGGAATTCAGGAGGTGCGAGAGATAGACTTATCGTGGCTTGTTGGCATTAAATAATTGCTGGGGTCCTTCACGGCTCTTGCAACATAGTTTGCCAGGTCTCAAGCGCCAGCCGCGCGACGCGCGATCCCCTATGGTCCAGCGTGCCAAGCCGCGGTGTGTAAATATTTATCGAATGCTGTGGCCCATCACGGCATAGTCTGTAAGAAGTTCGGCAGCTCACCGCCGTGGTACACTGTATATAATCGAGCCTTGAGCTGGATCCCAATGACCCCAAGAGAGCTCTTTCTCCCTTCCGATTAATATCTTCAATCTCAATAGCGTAAAATGAACTTCAGAGTGTCTCCACTCAGCCTACTATCACGCCGGCTATGCGTATGTAGTGTCCTTGATACCGAGGATTTATGCTAAACCACTCTTAGGGATGAGTTCCGAGGCCGATAAAGCCAATCAAAAACACAACGGCGAAGGTGAAGCATCTCGTGTGCGAGGTGGCGGAGCTGGTTCGCGTTTTCCAACCCGGAATGACCTTGGAGCATAGACTAACGCACAGACAACAGCGAAGGGCTGCTTGATAGGAGTACTTTCGTGCTTCATCTGTTGCGAGGTTGGTTAAACTCGTGGGTCCTTAGACTAAAGTGCAAGGCGCTGAAATCCTTTCTATCCCTCAGTGCATGGAGTGTTGCTGTGACTGCTTCACAAGCATAATATGTAAGCAACGCTGAGGACGTGCGGTTAAGCAATGCTAAAGCCGACCATAATAATACAGGCTGCCCGTGCGAAATGTGCTGCTAATTACCGTACAGCTCCGAACCCTGGTGGGGGGGGGGTGCTGCGAGCGTTACGAATATAGGAACTCCGGGTCGTCAACCCGCAAATTGAAGCAAGGCCCTTTTTGCCTATATGTATCTTATGGTTGAGTCTGGACATGGCGGTGGCTGGGACGAGGACTTGTAGCGTTTTATGTGTATGGATGTATAATCAGACAGAATGGGATCGGATATCTATAGATAGTTCGCCCAAAATCTGAAGTTCCCAATAACTTATGATAACTACAGATGGGTTGTCAGTAGGCCGAGAATTCGATCATTTGTTATTTCCGACAAATACATCTGTTTGCTATTGGGGAATCTATCCGTATTGAATGTTGACTCCAGCTTCTGAATATCCGAATATCACGATATCTCCTTCTTACCCAATTTCGCCCCAAACCATATGACCGCCATCGTAACTGTCCAGTACACCACCGCTTTGAACGAGAAGTGTACCCATGAAGGTGACGGGGATACGCATACAGAGACCATTAAGCCTAACCCTCCGATTAGGTAGACTCCGAAAACCGAGGCTGGTGGCTCGGTAGTTAGTGCTAGCGCACTGTGAGATAGTCAGCTCTACCCTTGAAAGTTAGCCATAAATGCAGGCTCACTATGCGACAACGCCAAAGATCGCGCAGCCGCGGCTACCTAGGACGGTACCGATTGTACGTTGGCCAGCAGCCAAGTCTGCTTCAATGTCTGCCGCAGCACCTAGGGCGTGCACCGAAGCGGTTACCAGCCCTAGCACGTATCCTTTCGATGGGATGTCTGTCAAGTCCCACTGCAGACTTCTTTCGCCCGCCAACGCACGACATGAAACGAACCCCACGAACCAGGAAAGCCAAACAATTAGTCCATTAGAGAGAGAGTCAATGATGGGGATCTCTTTAAGTCGCGCAGGTGGAGCAGAATACATCCATCCAAGAGCAACTAGCACTGAGGTTGAAATCAGAGGCGCGCAGGCTTGCAAGGACGAAATTGCAGTACAAAGTGAGGGAAGGGAGGAGGTAGCAATGGTGATCACGGAGGAGGTGATTGCCGCGCGGTGAATAAATGCGTGATGTGCTGGTGGGAGGATAGTGCCTTCGAGCGAGGTTGCTGACTTGCGTGGATTGAGGATGTCAGACGCGTAATCATAGACATCGTTGACACCAAAAACAACTGATGATGGCATGATACACTGAGGACCATATAATACAAGTGCGATATGAGACTTACCTATACACAACGGAAAGCTCAACGTGGCAATTTGAGATAGACATACGGCAAGTGCCCCAGCCGATTTGGGAATCGTTCCTGAATGTATCGCTCCAATTGCGTAGAGAATGGGCCCGAATGTCCAACCGGGAGGACGACTAGACTTGACTAACATTATCAAGTGCTGCCATATTGTGGGCTTCGATGCAAGAGCGGCGGAAGACACCAGTGAGGTAATATCCTCTGAAACGAGAAACGTTTCAGAGGCAACACTGTATATATATGTAGGCTCACATACCGTAACTTAGCATCTGTAGCAGACTGACGGCGGTGGCTGAGAATTCTGAAGGCTCGTTGTCGTGGTGGGATCAGAACCCCATAGTTGATTAGCGCCGTGTACTATTGTGCCGGTCATATATGTTGATATGCGGGTATGGCGCCTCCTACGGGACGAGCTCCCGAATGACTGTAGTCACTCGGTAGCTAGTTGCTTGTTCCCTCTCATACTCAGCGAGCTAGCGGAGTGCATAGAACTGTTTGTATAATTACATTAACCCGCTAAGATGATTCTCGACAGCATTGGAAAGCAACAGGAGCAGCGAGATCTGATAGCCACTTGAAAACTAACTGTATAATTTTCGCTATGTTACCCCTAGGAGCGCGTCGAGGTGGGCTTCCAGGCCCTGGCGAGATAGGAAGTACACGCTATCATTGCGAGCACGAATATGTAGAAGATGCGTCCCTCTCCGCTCCCTTCAGGAACAGCCTCCCTGTAATGTTCAACACCTCCATTCAAAATTTTGATTCAAATACGAAAACGACCCAGAACGTACCCGAACGAGAGTTTAGCAAGGAAGTTACGCAAGGGAAGAAATGCAACCCCAATCAAAAAGTTGGTGGACCCTGCATTTGTGTATAAGTATTCTGTAGCTTTGGACTATCCACGACCTACAATTTACAGCCATTGAGAGCGAAGACATAGCGGAAACCGCCTATTGCTGCTGTCAGACGTGGTATCAGTAGATTTTGAGGGGTAACTCACGTAGTAAGGTGTGAGTTCACTGATCATCAAGTATGGAACGGGTCCGAGGCCAACAGCAAAGGAGCTTGAGAATATGTCAGTCGTGGATGTCATGTTTTGCTCTGGATACGCACGCAATAAACCCAAGGACCGCAACACTACTTAGGGCGGTGATACCAGCATCCAGAGCGAAGCCAAGAGCGGCGTTGCAAATGATCGCACCAAACATCGAGGCCATGAATAACCGTTTCCGTCCAAGCCGCTAACCAGGCAACCCAAAAGTTAGTGAGATACTGGCTGGATTTATGGATGTTCCTTTAACTGACATCGACTAGGACGATCGCGGGGAAGGTCATGATCGCGTTCAGCACGGTAATACCTAGTGAGGTATACGCGGCGGCTTCGCGGGGAACGACACGCGAAAGGATATCGTTGCTATAATACATAACTTGAACTTAAGTTAATACAAGCGTTAAGACGTAAGTTCAGTACGTACCTGCGTTGATACCAGATGCTTGTTGAACAAGCATTGCAACAAGGACGATCCACATAGGCCCATGCAACTCGGTTGACGCTAACAAGGTTGGAACGTTGATCGCTGGTCGATGGTCGCTACCTTCTGCGGCTTGTTCGGGGACGTGAGCTTGAATTTCGCTCTCGAGCAAAGCCTCGCTTTCATCTTGCAAGGCAAACCGTCAGAGAATAAAAATGTTCACACGGGAGCGAAGTACATACCCGCATTATCGGCCTTGGTAACAATCCAGAGCTGGCTAGCCACCTTGGTAGCTTCTTCCGTTCGTCCCTGCGCCCGTAGCCAGGATGGCGATTCGACTATGAATAGACCCCAAACCAATTGTGCCGCAGCTACACATGCAGAAGCAAAGATGACCCAACGCCATGTGGATGGTGTTGCGAGTCGTAGGCCCAGAATACTTGTACCGAAGATGCCCACTACGATCCCAAGCTGATTGAGAACGCCAATCCGGCCTTGGATAGCTGGAGGAGATACTTCAGCCAAATATATTGGGACGGCGCAGATGCCAATTCCGCAGCCAAAGCCAATGATCAATCTAGATTGCAAAGCGTCAGCTCAGTGAGACGTTGCCTTGGAGCGACGCACCGTCCAAGTACCAGCATGGAAATCGAGTTAGCAATCGACATTAATACGCTGCCAGCGACGAGGAGTATTCCGTGCCACAGGACTGCATACTTGCGCCCGTTATTGAGAAAGCGTCCGGCACAAAGGCTACCAGCAAACCCGCCAATGGTGAATGAGGCGGTGATGATACCGAATTGCGCGTCAGTCATGGGAATGCATAAAGAGAGCCAATCATTTGCTGTTGATGATGGATCTGTGGTAAACTTGCATGTAAGAACAGCTTGAACTTGGTTGAGTGCTGCAATATGGTAGCCATGCTAGTCGTGCGAAGTCAACACACATATTGTCCAAACAGGATTACTATCCCACCTGAAAGCTGCATATTACAACCCAAGCGACAGCATAAGTCAAATACCTCGCCGGGGCAATAGCGTCGCTGGCTGGGCGGGTCATGGTGGACGTTGGCAGAACACCGTAATTAAACCAAGTGCTTCACGCTGACCTCTTTGCGGGGAAGGTCACGTGAATCCACTGATGGTGTGAAATGTGTGGAATGTCAGTAAGCTCAACTACCCATGTATGGCGCTTCAATTTGGGCCATCTAGGATCGGATGCCTGACCGGTATTGTATGTATAACAATAACTTAAGTTACTCAGAAAATTTATGCACATGACTAAGAATACCTCCCCTATAGTTCGGCTATTATCCCTCATTGTCGTTCCTACAGCTTGCGTAAAGCTCGTTTCAGACGTGAAGCCGCCCAACCATATGTCAACGCACCCAATCCACCCTGCATAAACAGTGCCCATTTTGCGACAGCATGCAGCACGGCGTTGGGCTTTGGGTTTGTCGCATCGTACAAAAGCTTTGCGAGCGCAATGATTATCAAAATTGTGTACATTGCAAAACACTTGGTTTGGTAGTAGCCTAGGCGAGACTAAACATATCTCACCGATAGTGGAAACAGCAATATGAGCCTACGAGCTTTGTGGTTGATAAAATCGACAGTGCCTCCACTAAACGGCTGAGTGGAATCCGAAACATCCCCTTTATATTCAGGGGGGTGAGGACAAACTGTTGATCTAGAGTCCCATGAAGACACCAAGGTTTCACTTAGGCTTGAGATATCCCGACTATCGTCGCCTGTATCCTTGTCAAATTGCTCGCTTGATTTAAGGGCTAAGTCCTGTCCGAAGACTTCGCTAAGAGCACATGTGACCTCGTGTACGCTTTGGCGTATTCGTTGCAGCAGTATGTGTAGGTTGGCATAGATAAACATTATTGTAAATAACACAATAGTCCGAGCAGAAGTGATAAGTGGTGAGAACTGGTGCACAAGGCGAGCAATCGTCATACTTGGAACGAGGTTCGCAAGCTCGCTATACTTCCACGAGTCGGCTCCCTAAAAGATCATGAATTGGGAAAATGACCTAAGGTTTAGCTTTCGAACTCACAAAATCGCAATATCCACTGACATAAATAGCCCCACTAAGCTTCCATAGACCAACACTCAGACCGATGGCGGCCGCATGTATGCAGAACCCAACGCTAAACCAAGCACGTTCGATGCGAGGTAGAGTAAACCCCAGAGGACGTGCGAGTCCAAGGTAGGTGGCAACCGCAAGAGCGATTGACCACAAGGGTGTAGTCAAGACCCCTGTCGACGAAGCGATTGTTTGAACGTCGCATGCAGGACCGCTAGTTGGCTGAAATTAACGTGACAAGAACACAATTAGTGTGACATTAAAGACCAAACTTGAAGTGAACAATTGAAGGGTCCGCGTGTGAGCACAGACAACATGGTCAAGGTTGAGGTGGCGTACTTTGTCCAAAGGTGAGAGGTAACTAAACCAAGTAGCATTCGCTCTCGTACCGGAAAATGACGATAGCCAGAGCCTGTGCCTTCCCCAGTAGGTCTATCATTTTTTATGATAACGAAAAAGGCTCGAGCAACTGCCTCTGTCGAGATCAAGGCCAATATTATTGAACCATATTGGTCGCGAGTGCGAACGAAAAGCCGTTGGTCAACCCGACGAAGACTGGTTCAGAGGACTGCAGATGAGGTAGTCTATTGTGGTATCGAGGTTTGTGTCAACTCTATAAAGGCCATGGTCAAGCTCGTCGTGTACCACGACTCGTAGTATTCAATAAGCGGGAGCAAAGAGCTTGAAACCCACGCGATGATTACAACTAAATGTCATTGAAGACGAAGCTAGCGTGTAGATATGTGGGCTAAACCCTTATTTTGCCCTTTGGAGCAGTCGCGTTAGCACGAGCCTTTTTGGTTGGTCTGGGAGGCTCAGGAAGTTGTTCATCCTCATTCGATTCGCCCTCCTGATCATCATCGCTTCCTTCGGACACGTCCTCATCCTCATCCCACTCGTCTTGGTCTTCCCCGTCCTGTTCGTAATACTCCTCTGCCTCGTCACTCTGGGCTTGGTCGTCTTCCGTCTCCGTACCATCTCCATCTTTGGCTCGCGAGCTCCCTGCTTTCTCGGCCTTCTTTCGTTCGACGTTACGCGCTTGCTGCTCTCTTCGTTCCTGCTTCAATTTCGCACGAGCAGCAGCAGCTCGTTTTAACTCTGCAGATTCTGCGGCCGACTTTTTCACTAGATAGACATACAATCAGTGAGGGCTGGAATACCCACCAACTAGCATCCTCACCAAACTCGTGGTATAGAACAGCGCCTTGTTTCCCAGGCACCCCCTCAGTGACCTTGACAAGGCGCAGTTCGAGTCTTGGTCCAATTTCTGTAAGTTTTACGGCTCTTTTAGATCCCGCCCGATTATTCCTCCCAACGTAGTCTCCAGCAAGGTGTACCTCGGCTGCACCACCTTCTCCATCCACATCACTCGCCGCGGACGAGGCACTTTCATAACCATCCGGACCCGGTTCACCTGGCGCACGAAGTACATAATCGGCGACATCCTTTTCTCGCCCCAGGTCTAGTACTTGATGTGATGCAGTGACCTTGCCGTCTATTAATTTGCGGATATGTCGAGTAACACCGAGTGCACGGACTCCGATGAGATAATGCCGAATAGAAATAGTTTTGGACTCGGCGTTGTACGAGATGAGAATAACTCGTCGCGCCGATGACAGGGAGATTGATTGAGGAGAAAGGGGTGGAAAGAGAGCTTGAAAGAATTTTTGGACAAGAGAGAGGTGGGGAGGGGTGCCAGGCCCTGGGGGAGGGAAGGATGCCAATACGAGCTGTTTGTTTATAATAGGTTAGATTCTTGTCGTGACAGAACCACAGCGGTCTTTACACTCACCAAGGGCGGGGACAGGTATTCCATTCCGATACTCCGCGCACGCCGGCTTGCATTTAGCAAGTCCTTTGAGAGACTGTATTGCTCAATCCGAAAACTAAGAGTAGGGCCCGCTGAAAGTCTCACTATGCGCAAAGACGGCGCAATGGGAGTGAGCGTGAGGGCGATGATATGCGTTACTCCCAGAGTTGGGGCGATAACCAAGTAATCTTTTAGTTTGTTTCGTTTCCTCTCCTACAGATACTATGTTCGGCCTTAGGTATCAGAGTGATAAGCCGACGAGACAGGCGTACCCTGAGTCTACTAGCAGTATTAGGCTCCATCACCTTGCGCAAGTCTCGAACTAGCTGTGACAGAGCTGGCCCAACCTGCCCATGCTTCACAACGATCGACTTGGGTGCTCCCGATGTGCCCGCACTGTTTGAGCCCTCAACGGGAACACCCCCCTTGAGGTGAGTCCTATTCTTTTTTCGGCGAGCCATCGGTGTATGGTAGAGGTTTTGTTTAGGTCAAATTTTAAGCTGACGGGCACTCAGGCACGTGACTTTCCATGGTGTTGGTCAGCAGCTACAGCATTTAGCACATATAGCAAAGTTGGCTCAGGTTCGATCCCATGAGGTCAAATTACGTGAGATGGTATAGTCGAAACATCGGAGGAAGTACAGTAGGTATCACTTTACGGATTAATCGAGTTAAAGAAATTAAAAATCAAGCACGAGCGGTAGTCGCGCTTGCCCCTTTGTTGGACCGAAACATGGACTTGACCCGAACAGACATGGGTACATGTGCCTCTCGTCCACGGCCCTGGAGATACTGCGGTTAGCACAATGGGCTTACATAAAACATTACGAGCCTTACCATAGCTTGGAGCTCAGACCTGGCTTGATTGCGCTCCATAGAAGTGGTATTAGGGTCGTTGAGCGTGCCCTGCAAAATTCGTGACTTGAAGGTTCAACACAAGACCATTGCAGACTAACCTTCAAATCTCCAACATGCTTTGCCTCGTTGCGGGAATGATGCCCCTTGAGCCAACGACTGCGGGCCGGTGCAGGGGGCGTTGTGGCGGTAGTGCCGGCGGCGCGGGTAGACGTCGATTTGGAACCGAATACCATAGTACGAATAGGTTACGAGAGGGTTTGAATTGCGACCCGCAACAGTTTGGGCCCACTTTTGTAGCTCACCAAGGTGTGGAGCAGACCACATACACCATGACGTATCAACTATATGCGGCCTGACGTCATCATTAATTTCGGTGTATAAAGACAGAGCACCTTAATCTGAGTCAGGTAAAGATAAATTACTAATATCAGTAGTAATTTCAGACTATCAACAAGCAAGTCCACCAGACATACAAATACGAAATGTTGTTACAATGTCCAAGACCCCAAGAAAAAACGCCGGTATCGTGTTCATCTCCTCTCGGCCGCCTTCATCGCTTCCAGCGCCTGAACGGAGACCTCCCGTACCCTCCAGCCTTTACCACGCCCCTCGCTCGCCTCTTTGTCATACCATGCGATAACCTTCCCCAACACGTCCTTCCAGAGCCCCCAACGTTTCTTCTCTTGATCCATCCCGTCAACCCCATCCCATCTTTCTCCGCCACGCCCCGGAGCGCCTTGGTTGGGTTTCCAATTCGGGTTCCCGTTTGGGCCCCAGATTTCCGTACACGCGTATAATTCAGGGGCAGCATGGCGCAGCCACATTGCGGCGCCTTCGACCATGAGCGCGCGGTAGGCCGCAGTATCTTCTCCAAATGGTAGTTCGCCAGTTGGCGGTTCAGTAATAATTGCGGGAGGATCCTCAGGCCAGTCTTCGAGGCCATCTCGAGCAGCCCATATCCCATACACAGTAAACTCATCCAGCCCGACTTCACCTAAAAGCCTGGCGATCAGTCCTTGAAGGCCAAGCCATTCTTTTCTTCGCTTCGCAGCAAGAAGCACGACTTCGTCCGTAGATTCGATCTCTGTTGCAGTAGCCAGTGCATTTTGAACTTCAGGGCGGACCATCTCAGCATCGCTCGGTCCAGTGTAATAAAAAGGGCCTGCCGTGACCGAAACTTTAGCGGGCTGTCAAACGAAAGATGCTACCAACAAGCGGCGTACCGTTATTGGCCTCCCGAATGCTGGGTCCCAACAAAGGGAGAGATGCGAAATCAACATCATCACCCCACACAGTCCACACGACCTCCCCCTTTGGCCGTGAGTGGATCTCCTTGATGAATGCCACAGCTCGGTCCTTGCGCATGTTCCTAACCTCGCCCGCCTCCCACATGCCGATGTCCCTGAATAGAAACTCCCACAAGGACCAAAAGAATGTCTCGACCCCTGGTGTGTCCCGCTTCGGCTCCGAGTTACGACGGGGTATACTGCCAGCGGTATGACCGGAATGGTCGCTCACGAAATCTTGGACTAGTTTGAGAATACCATCGACAGCGGCTACAGCACTAAAATCTTCGTCGCTGATAGCGGACACTTGTCGAGAGTATCCATCTAATGTATCCCGAAGGCCTTGCAAGTCCGAGTCGCTCATGATACTAAACCAACGTTCTACCCTAGGTCTTAATCAGTCTCGAGAGGGCGGGGGGTTACAGTTTCCAGAGCAGCTCACCCGTTTCACTTGGCCACGGGCTTGATTATTAAGGTTGGGGTATAACTGCGTACAAGTGGTGCAACACGGTTCAAGGGGGGAATTGGGGGAACACGCTTGTGTTAGCTAGCCCTGCCGGTTAAAATAAGCTGAACGACGTGGAGCCACGGTCACTGCTCGAGTACCCCTGATTCCTCATAAATAATCCTAGATGCGATACACGTGCTATACGTCATTTCTAATTGCCCATATCGGATGAGAGAAGCGCGTGAAATGCAGAATTCTGCCAAGCATCTTAAAGTGCTCGTAGGAACGCGCCTAGGGCCTGGGTCAAACGTCAAGAATAGATAAGTGCGTATGTATTACAGGGCATTATAATTGGCCGGGAATCATCAGTGGTCGCCTAAGAGTTGAAGCAGCTCTTCGTCTTGTGTTGCCGAGAAATCCATCAACATCGAATCGGTCACCATGATGTCCGCCGGCAGCTCTCCGTCCTCGGGGATGAATGCTTCGTCCGGAGATGCTCGGTAGTTCAAATGCCTTTTCACATACACTAGCATATATGCCGATGACTGGAGGCACGCCTGGAGTGTTGAGCGGGTAACTCTGGGCCCACGATCAGTTTCACGTATCCGTTGATACATCCCTTGTCACTTACTTCTCATCATCAAATCGATACCACTGGTGGCAATCATGTTAGGAATGCGGCCCATAATACGCTCCTGAATGATCTCACCCTATTATGGCAGCGCGCAAAATTGGTATAGTGGCCAGTATCCATTTGGCCTTCGTGATTGACCACCCCAAGCAAGTCGTACTCGTACATCGAGTCCGGGCCACGGTCCTTGCTGGGGGCTTTGCTCGCCACTACGGAGGAGAATGGTGCCATGTTCAAGGTGGCCCCAAACCTTACATCTGTGTCGATCTTGTTTGAAGACGTGGCACCATGTTCAAAACGCTATGGTTGCGCATGAGCATCATTTTGAAGCATGGCGGTGATTTTTTCCACAAACCTTCAGCTGAAAACAAAGTACCGGTGGGAGCTTTCGGATGCTCAACTGTTTGGTCGCATCCTGACGGGAAACGGATGATTTGTTTTAAGAACCTTGCACAGAGTGATCGGACCCACATTTGATGACTTCCCGCATTTATCGCATTTATACGTGGTTTTCTCAGGCTGTGTAAATCTGCCGTAAATTAATGGTGAGCGATGAGCCCACACGAACCCCACTGAACCTACCTCTTCAAACAAGATACTAAAGTCATTTCAGCACTGCCCGCACTTGAGGCTTGGGCTATCGGTTTCAGATCGAGGCTGATGTCCAGCATCATGTCTGATCTGGATGTTACATTCTCGCACAGTCCACATTGTACGTCGCTTTGTAAAAGGCCCGCAAAAGTGGAATGTACGAGGCATGTGCAATTGGTAGCCGTGGACCCTGGTGTGGTTGCATGAATTTGATTGAGCATCGAAATAAAGAATTCGTGGGCGTCGTGTTGTGCGTAATTTGCGAGCTCAGTTGAATTAAGCCATAGGCAGTGGAGGATTGATGTAGGACCGAATGGGCCAGGGTCTGAGGCGTATATCTGTGAGGCGGAAGTGTTTTAAATTTGGTACTAGTAGCTAGTTGGCGGTCATCACTTACCTTGGTGAATAGCCTATCCATTTCACAACTCATGCAGTCCTTCGTCGCACAGAGTTGACTATTGTGTTTGTCGCTCATGTAATAATTCCGGACTAGTGGATTGTGCACCATAGTCTGTACGATGACGTTCAGGTAACACGTACTTCCTAGGTTGAAAAGCCCACGCAGCCCTATCACAGGGTGTCAACAAACTAGACTCGTTTTAGTAAGGTTAATTACCAGAGCACTGCACCTGTGTAGCTTTGGCCAATTCGCCAACCGTTTGGCCATTTGGTACCCAAGGGCGAAATTGCTGCCGTGGAGATGAACTTACTGTTGCACTCGAGACATAAATCAAAATATCCCAACGAGATAGACCATATGTTTACCTTTGAAGCGAGCAACCTGTTCCTCAGCTGCAAGTAGCGCGAGGTCATATGCTTGGTCAAGGCGACTACTATAAACAAAGTCGTCGCACTCGGAACAGAAGACCGATCCAGAAGTAAGGTCAACAACTACAGTAGAATTAGCATGTGTATCATACGACACAGTTAGAAATCTGCGCACAGAAACCATGCCCAGACGTCCTTAAATGCTCCCCGATATGGCCTGGCAATAGGCAACCTCCAACCGAGCACTCCACGCAAATGCAAGGACGAGGTAATGCTATTTGACAGTTGAAGCACTTCACTATAAATATCTACGCGTGAAGTTAGTAAGGAAAACTCAAACAGCCATTCAAGAACGTACCTTTGACCGTTTTGCCTTGCTCTGTGCGTCAGCGCCACTTTGCATCTGGCTACGAGCTCTCCAAGCCACAGCCCCGGAGTAAGATCGTACGAAGCCGGGGTCACCCAGCTTGGATCTTAGATGTGGACAGTCTGAATCAGTCTCGCGAATGTCAGACTCTGATTGCCCGTTCGTGACCGCGTCAAGTCCCAAAGTCTCATCATAGCTCTCTCGGTTTCCAATGTATTCGTTCTCTAGAGGCTCGTCGATATCCGAAGAGGATGACTCAGTACTGGCTGCATCGCTAGAATGTGCTTGTCGGTCGGAGCCATCGCTGCTGGCACCGTGAGGAGAGATCATGCCAGGATGTGCAGGTACTGGCATGTTATAGCGTGTCGGTGTGAAGGCGCTGGCGTAAACAATATTAATAAGTCGTCTGAAGAATCCACTCCAGCCTAGCGGGTAGTCAGGGCGACTGGGCCAAACAAGCGATTGACGTCAGCCTGGTGGTGGTGGCAACTGCAAGTTATAAAACACTGCAAACAACTACAGCGCCTAACAATACCCGGGTCTTCCCCGACAGCAACCTTGTTCGTATCATGTTCGACTGCACCAGAAATCAAGCCATTCAGCTCAAGGATGATGTACATAGCCCGGCAACTGCAAAACGCTGCGTATTTTGCGATGTCCGCCCGGAGGTCGGGTTCACTGTTGTGCTGGAGGTAAGTTCGCCTAACTATGATAGTATTACACGTTCCAATAGTCGGTGAATTGGGAGACAGAGTTTAACGTAAATTTTCGACTCTTATAGAACGACGAATTCGTTGTTTTTAGGGACAGAAGTCCGGCCGCAAAGGTATCTACGAAAGAATATTGGTGAAGATCTTCATTCTCAAAGCATGCTGGATTTCCTTAGGAGCACTTATTAGTTGTCACTCGTCAACACATCAGTAAGTGCAAATTTTCGTTGGATACGCATTTTCTAATTGGGTCGCGCCCGTTTATCTTGTGATAATCAATTGCTGGTGTAGGGAGCATTAAATCTCTAACCGGCTCGGACATTCCACTCCGTCAGTCTCTAGTTCCCGATGAAGTGCTCGGTTAAACTCACCAGTATCTCCAACAAGTTTCGCGAATGCGGACCGCAGGTTCTCAAGCTCTCACCTCGCTCGGAATACCAGAAAATCAACAAAAGCATGAAAGCTATTACTAATACAGCCTCAGTACACAATAACTTACGATGAAACAGGTTCGGCTTTCACATCCCACCGTTCAACACCGTCAACCACATACATCTTCATGCGCAAGGCTTGCCATACCTAAACGCCTTTCGAAGCAGAAAGTACAGAACTTCCGTCTCAAGCCGCGAAGGCAAAACAAAAGGCTTTTCTTGGTATGGCGAGCTCGATCAATGCATACAGATTCTAGAGTCGGGTAGTAGAGTCGGTGTGTTCCCTTGTTGATTAAAACAAGGTTTAGATCGTATAACGAGGGTCGACATTAGTACACTAGTATATGACAGGAGTAATAACACCACAAATTACAAAGTACAAGTCAACCCACTTCCCCAGGCAAATATCAATAGATCTATGATTACTCGTCCTTCTTGGCAGCAATCTTTTCGGCCTCCTTGATAGACGCAGCATCGGTCGCAGGCTCTCCGCCACCTGAGGACAATGATCAGGAATCACCATTAGGCTATACCATGCTAGTACTTACCAAACAAACCACCAGGAGCCTTGAACGGTCGCTTCAAATCACCCTGAGCAGGTCGGCCAAGGATATGAATGGCAACAGGCTTGGCTTCGATGAGATTCTTGAGAGCCATGAGACCTTGGATGAAAAGTGGCTGAGTGTACTTCATGTAGCCGTGCAAGAACGCCATCATCAGGACACCCATGTAGACACCGCGAACCAACTTCGAAGTCTCAGCCAAATCATAATCCCGAACAGTGGTTGTCACAAGTCCTCCAGATTCTGGGGACTAGTATATGCCAGTCAGTAAAGGACGCGTTGGTCGACATTGGATGCATACCATTGGGTTTTTTGGTTCAACTATTCACACGGTTATTATCTATTAAGCAACGGCAATGAATAGTACGTACCATACTTCAATACGGTTTGATCATTTTTGGCTTTGATCTTGCAGCGCCGATAAGCATATTGCATGAACGGCGGTGGAAAAATAATGCTCACCCTGTAGGATACTAGGTAGAACGCCGCCAAGCAAATGACCTGCGCGACAACATATCCTATGCGGACATAGTTCAAAACCTCCGGGTCGTCAAAAGGAATCCTTCGGGCCACTGTGGCACACGCATAATTTCAGTTAACGCACGCGAAGCATGGAGCAGCCAACGCACCTTGCATGGCACCGAGAGAGACCATTAGGTTAGTTACTGCTGGGTTCATGTTGGCTAGACGGCGGGAAAAAACGAAGGAGGATGAAGCGTGGATGAGTTGCGCTTTGGACTGACGTGGAGTCTTTGCAGTTTACTTATGGTGTGGTAGGAGATCACGTGTATGTCGTCCCTGCGAACCCTGATACTGTAATCATTTATCCATCTGGCTCCTGCTTGTCCTGTGTAGCGCCTCGGGCTCGATTTTCCTTGTTACAAGGACGACCTTATGTGTCGTCTTTAAACCAATAACTGGTCCGCCACTGCACTTTAATGAATCATGTTGTCAATTGGGCTAGCCAGGGAACTATCTACAGCGGTTTCGAGAACTTGTTTCGCACTTGGTCATCTATCAGTAGGAAAGCGAATTTATTCGACATCCAAGCTTTCAAGTTCTAGCCCCACGTCCATATTATCACGTCCCTTTGAGGATTTTTTTGCATCTCCTCCTGATACAGATGCCTGTATTACTGCAGCGGCATTTGAACCGTTCGCCGCTCATGGGCTTCCCGTCTTGTTGAAAGCCAGCTTAGTTGATGAGGTATATCACTTAAATACACGTTGAGCTAGCTCCTAACGAATCCATTAGGCGCTCCCTGAAACGTATGAGATTACAGAGAAAGGAAATGCTGTGCTTCAGGAGCTCCAGAAGCGAATGGACATCGCAAAATCAGTGACTAGTGAGTGCAATGGATATGCTCCAAGAGTTATAGCGGAGGGAAGTAATGTCTCAACTAGACCCAAGCAGCTCTTTCTTTGGTCCAAATTTAAATCAGGGTTCCAATACAGGAAGCATACGGCCAGATATCTTCGAGTCCTCGAGGTATGCATTGAAAAAGCTATGGGCGGATCTCGGCGTTTCGGTATACGAGGTTAGTTGATTTGTCAACGACTCCAATGTTCTCCAGTAAGAGATTTTGTTTCAGGTCGAGGAACCCACATACCTAAGGCCCTCCCCAACGGGCGTCAAACGACATTTCTACATTTCTACGCAGGGTATGTGAATGCTATGAGGAAGTGAGCCTACTGAAAGCTTGATATCAGCTGGTCCTCAAAGTTTGTTGCACTGCACTAGTTGTTCAACGACCCAGCTCGCCCCATATGCGCTTACCAAGCCAAAAATCCCAGCCAAATCGCCCAGTGTTCCAAGCGAACCTTCACGCGTAACTGTCAGCCTCTCTGCACTACAGCATCCGGTCAGCGATATATTTTATGCTCTCGTTACACGGGTTGGTGTTACACCACACGAAGATCGTATTCGAGCCGCACTCCTTGCATCATACACTTCATCGACGTCCCGAAATATATTACTACCGCTATCTGTTCCCGCCCGTATCCTCATTGATGATACTGCTGGTATAGCACTCTCGGGGCAGGCTGCACGGCTTTGGTTTGACCGGTTACGCTTAAGCATAGAGCGGGCATGCCCGAAAGTTATGGATGGTCGCTCAGCGGAGTTGGATCGTGAGCCTGGGCGAGTGTTTGTTGCGACAGCTCCTGGGACGAGTTCCACAGGGAGTCCTGCTTCCCTGATTCCACATCACGGTCAGACGCATAGGAACTATGCGCGAGGCTTTATTCTAGGGAATTTCCGAAATGCCGGAAATGCATCAGAAGAAGCCTGCTTGTCCTGTTCAGGCCAGTTGGAAAACATCCGGGGTGCATGGGTTGCTAACGTAGCTCTCGCCGAAAGTGAAGCGGAAGATGAAGAGGAGGAGAGAGTGACTGTACGTGTATTGAACCCACTCCCGATGCTGGCAGCGTTAGCCGTGACAGGAGCCCTAGTGGCGTAAAATCTCGAATAGGTGAGCCTCATTAGACGAATACTTCATGTACGTCATGTCCACTAATGCCTCCCAAATTATCCTCTCTTGCCAACCGTACTCGCGGTGCAGTCTCAAGAACTTCAATGAATTGCCCAACTGTACTGCTAACCTGATCAATGTATCACCATTGTGGGATGTATTCTTTCATAATAGTAGCTATCAGCCTCTCTAAGTATGCCAAAATCGCGAGTGAATCAAGGATAGTGTTTATATTGAACGTAGGCAAGTCGCATCGTTGAAATTACATTTAAGTCGCAGAAAGGGGTATCATAATTTTCCACATGTTAAACACATGTAATATGCGCATATATGCGGGGTTCAATGCCATACAGCATTCTCCGGAAGGGTTCATTGGTATCTCCAGCACGCTGCGGTTTCAGGTTGGGGACATGTGCAATTTGCTATATTAATGAGGTAGTCCAAGGTTATTCATACACTTCGGCGTGGAAAACGAGACTCCAGCACGACGTAAAACGTTCATAAGTAGCAGCACTATTGCTCTAGGCTAAGAGCACGCCGTACACCGTTAACCCAACTTGGCTATTTCCAGCCCAATTGAGGCATCTTGTGGATTCTTGCACGCGCCCACAAGCCAATAGCTGCAATAACAGGAGCGAGATAATAGACTACCACCCTTCCGGCAACGGGCACCTTCACCTTGGCCCAGTAAGTAGTCGACCCGCCCAAAGCAATGGTGGTCAAAAGCATTGGGAGCACAATGTACCCAGACATCCTGCGGGGCCGTTAGCAATGCGTTGACACTTGGGCAAAAGGTCGCCTACCGGTGCCACTTCCAGAGCGCCTTGCCGCGCTCTTCTCCCCCCACCGCAGCGCCTTTGCCCCAGAGCGAGGCAGCACCTGCCGCTCCCTGCAACACCTAACACAAAGTTAGATTCACTGAGACCCAACACGTCGACATATTACTTACCAACAGATGAGCGTTACCAAACCGAATTTCTGTCAAGACGTCAGTCACCCGCGGGCGTGATTCAGGCAAGCGCCTTACCGAATGCAGACTCGCAAAATGCGCCCAGCCATTACGTTCCTTGTGAATAATCATCGCCAGGGAACCGGCCAAGATGAATGGGACGCCTAGACCCAGCTGATAAATCTGGTGACGGAAACGCCCAGCCTGCTTCGAGTTGGCGCTCAGTGTAGGTTGGAGCGTCATAATGCCCATAGCAAAGGATAGAACCGCAAGGGTTTGAAGTGGAGGGTGTGCCGCAAAGAACCCGAGCTTTGACAGGTCCGAGGAGAAAACGAGGTACCACGTGTAGACAACAATGACCTATACGAGACGGAAGGTGAGCGTTTGCCACGACTGAAAATAAACGTGCATACAAGCAGTGGGATCTAAGAGAACACAATGGATCAGTTGAGAGTCAGCTAACATGGGTGACCGCTCACGATAACCATGAAGAAGAGGGGCGTATCTCGCGCTCTTACTTCCTGCCTCTGTAATACACTATCAATTGCCGCTTCATGGACTTCGGTATCCTGACGAGTGGGAGGAGGCGGAAGGAGGCGATCGCGCTCAGAGTGTCCGTTCATGGTGGTCAGAAGAATCAGGTTGATTCATGGGTGATAATTGAGTGGGTTTATATACGTGCAAGGCGCCAGGATCCGAAGTCGTCCTCGATCGACAGCTGCACCCTCGTGACGTCTCCAATCACAATGCGCGTAATGGATGTGCGATCACGTGCGGGTAAGCTCTCAAGTATCGATCATGTGGCTACGCTGAAGCCTCGCATGTAACGACGACCATACAGTGGCCAAGTCAATCATATAAGTACCCTATCACTACGCCAACCCTACACTATTATTTAGCAAAATGCTGATGCACACTCCCCGATGGACCATTCTATGCTCGGCTTGGCAGCTCAGTCCTCCTTGGGAGCTGCTAGTATTTGACGTCTTCCTACGTGCCTGGGTCAATTCGGCCACAGACTTTCCAGCACCCTCTCCACTCTCGCTCCCCGTGCAGCGCATGCCTTTACATCCGTGACTTGGAACCACCAGGTTGTCAGCGTATAGCCCAGGGACTACTGGAAAGACGGCGTAGCGCTCACTCGGTATAGTTATTTACTTTCTCACTGTATGAGGGGGTCCTTCAGTAATTCTACCATTGAACTACCACTTCACTTGCCTTTTATCATTACCCATTTTCGATATTTATCACTATTACAACGACGTGCGACTCCGGAGCCCCAGTTCGATCTTTGGTTTAGATGATTTATCTCGGGGGATAAAACTGAGAGCACAGAGCCCCCCGCACAGTAGCTTTATATAACGACCAGGTATCACGGCATACCCGTACTCATGGCACCTCAATCTATCCACGCTCGTTCAACGCCCAAGGATCCGAGTACCAGTCACTCAGATAGGGGTGGATAACTTTTAGGCCTAGATGTCCGATGACATGCTGGGTGCACCTTGTCCCCGCAATTTAGCCACACTCGATGCGGGGTTGCGTCACCTGTCGCTCTCGATCATCATGATCGGATTTCGCATTGAGAACTCGCTGGGATTCGAATGTGCATCCCATGACAAGAACATGAAGGTGCTCGCGGAATCCTCACGCAAAACGAGGTTCAGGACCCAACCACGGACCCGTATATAATCCTACACCAAACAACAAGAGTAACAAGAACGATGAACGCAACTGATGAGAACCGGTACAACATGGATTAGTCTACACACGCCCTTTCTATAATAGCACCTATCTTCCCACTCCAACCAATGCCAAATGACGCCTACTCGTCCAAATGGAAACCCATGTTATCGCGGTTTGGATGCATTACGCGTGCGTACTCGAGGAATAACCTAGTCCCCCCCTCAGCATTTGATTTTGGTTAGGTGATTAGCGAGTACATACCTGAACAAGTAAGCGACCATGTCCTCCTTGCGATAAAACGTTTTGCTCCATATTTTTCCTGCCAACCCAATCTTGCGCGCAAGGTCATCGTGTCCACCTTGGCCTTCAGCATCACCGCGGAAGAACGTGAGGATGTCGTACTAGGATCAAAGTGTTAGTTGGGCTCAAACAACCTAGAGAATGAACATACGAGATCTGTAAGGTCGAATTTGATTGGAATGTAGTGCACCCAAGGCATAACCCGGTCCATGTACCACTCGGGGAAGATCGTAGCCTTCAAAATCGCCGAGTTGGTCGTCATAAGACGCTTGAACCGCGCCGACCAACCATTTCCATCAATCTGTATCTTCGTTAATCCCAGTCCCACGAAATAGCACGGGAAACTCACATCGAGGATATACTTGTACCGATTCGAATCAGTCCAATCCATCCGATCCCGATACTCGAAAATCTCCTTCATGAGCGTACACACGGGCTCGGCGCACTGAATCGGCTCCCCCGCAAATGCGATATCAAACAACCGCTCGTTGAGCTCGGCCGACTTTTCCTCCACCGGCCGGCCTACCGCGCGTTCAGGCCCCAGTGGGCGCAACACGCTCCGCACGCCTTGCTTCTGGTTCGCGAGTGTGTTCAATCGCGCGCGTTGAGAGATGTTCCACGGGGTCTTTTCGTTAAAGACTAAACCCGTATTAGACCCACGCCAGAGGACACGATCATCGGGTTTATCAGCCCAGACGGGGTCGATTCCAACGTCCTCTGTAAACTGCTCGATCGGGATGGTGCGAATGTCGGAATGGAGGGGTGTGGTGCACATGGCAAACGAGGGGACGAGGGTGCGTCGAACGCCGGGGCCTTGGTCGTGAGCGGCGAGATAGCCGTTGATGTGCACGAGGTCGGGGTGATCGCAGGGGTTCATCGAGGCGAGGTGGTCGTGGATGAATGTTTTTGGGAGGGCGGCGTGGCGGGCCTCCATGTCGGGTCGCTCGTCCCATTTGGATTGGGTTCGGGCGAGGGACGAATTGGGTGGGCAGCCGTCGCGCCAGCCGTTGTAGGGTGAGTGAGGGAGAGTCGACTGGTCGTAGTCTGTTTCGAGTTAGTTGGGTACGTGGGTGAAATGAAGAGACGTACGGCTATGCGACTTGGCGGCAGCACGTGCGGCCGACTTGAGATCGTCGCCATAAAACTGATACGGGCCGTCGTCGGCTGAAATGGTAGCCCTGAAATCAGGCAACCAACGCGAGACTTCGCTGAGCAGTTTGATTTGCTCATAGGCGCGGGGCAGGAGCTCGTCGACGGCCTTGCCAAGCGCATGCGTGCCTATGTTTATACGACCATTTTTGCTCACGAGGGTATACGTGACATCGGCCTTTTCCCATTCCTTCTGTGTGCTGCGCAACACATCGGGCGCAATGCCCCAAAACGGCTCGAGGTCGTGATGGATGGCGTCATAATCGTCGCGAAGCTGGACCCCATGCGCAACAGCATAATCCCACCTGAGCCAGGGTCAACCAGACTAGAACCAAAATAAACGTTGATGCGCACCATTTATCAAACCCAGGCGGGGGTGGACGGCCGTACCTACGCTCGTACTCGTCAACGGCGTCAGTCAAGTGTTTGCTCTGTCGCTCGAGCTTGGAATTCCACTCTTTTTCGGCGCGTGCGATGAGGTCGTAGATGGGGTGTCGGCCCTGGGGGTTGACCTCGACCAGTCCGTCTGGGCGATATGTGTGCTCTGGCATGCGGGATTTGGAGGGGATGTTGACCGGTGGGGCCTTTTCGTGTGGTAAATGGCCCCCAGCGTTCCAGTGCGCTCCACCGACGTCGGGCTCCGACTCGGCGTCGTCCCAAATATCGTGCAGACCGGGCATGTCTGGGTTGCGTCCACCGCCAATGATGTTCGGACTGTGGTGAATAACTGCGCCCATGGGATCCGACACAAAGCTCTCTGTCGGCCGCAGCGTGTGCAGGACCATCATGCCTGCGGTCGTGAACACCAACGCGCCCACGACCTGGCGCATCCGAGTGCGGGCGCGAAAGCCCATCTGCCAGCTCGACTCAGAGGCCATTGCGGTGATGGTCAGGCAGCTCACCTTGTATGCCTTATATAAGGAGCGTATAGGCTTCTCAGAAATGAGAGATGCTCGTCGTCGTGCACAACAACTGCCTGTTTTTTTCCCGGGCCAAACACCACGCAAACATCCGCGCGCTCGCGTTCCTCGGCTCCAGGCACTACCAGGCACCACAATCGAATTCATTGCATACACTCTTACAGCACCCATAATCCACACAAAAGTAACCACAAAACACAGTAATACTAGAACGGGAAAAAGTCGGAGCGTTCCACGTAGCGCGAAGAATAATGATTAGGATTAATGAAGAAGCCAAGAAGCGCTCGTTCTCGGCTGAACTGGGCGTACAGTCAAATACACCGCTGATCGTCCTCTCAAAACTCGACAAACGACGTTGCGTGTGGATCGAAGCGTTCGTTGGGTGGTGGCATCGACGACGGTACGAGCCCGGGGATATCCACCGCATTGGGCAGTGGCAGGCTCGAGAAATTGCGTGTATCCGACGCCGACGATACTTGGGGAATAAGCGGAGCCTGTGCGACCAATTAGCACTCTGTTCAACCTGAATTTCATCCTGCTTACCCGAATCTCGCCCCTCTCCAAGGCACCCCAGTCGACTCCTCTGAACCAGGGGTGCAGCAACACGTCTTCGACCCCGCCACCAAGGTTGCCCAATCGCCTACTCCTGTCGGGCTGCAAGAACTCTTGGATAAGCTCCTTGCTCCCTCGGTCCAACTCCTTGGGCCAGTAAATCTTGCCCCTCAGGATCTTGTCATATATCCCAAAGGGGTTGTCGTCGAAAAACGGAGGATAGCCGACGAGCATTTCATAGCATAGGATGCCACACGCCCACCAGTCCACCGCCTTGCTGTGACCCGCGCTCTGGATGATCTCGGGTGCGAGATACTCAGGCGTCCCGCAGAGCGTCCAGGTACGATCCTGCACGATTTTCGCAAATCCAAAGTCGGTGATGCGCAAATAGCCTCGGTGGTCGAGAAGCAGGTTTTCGGGTTTAAGGTCCCGATATATGATATCGTACGCGTGCAAATGGCGAAGGGCGAGGACAATAGTGCTGAGGTAAAAGCGGGTGACGTCGGGGGAAAAACGGCCTGCTCTGCGCAAATGCGAAAAGAGCTCGCCACCGGGGACGTAGGAGAGGAGCATGTAGACGTTTAGGTGGTCCTGGAATGTTGCATACCTAGCATCGCGTGAGCAACTAGTCTGAGACGGGAAGAACAACGTACAAGTCTACGATGAACGGATGCCTGATGCGACTCAGGATATTCCTTTCAGAGTTGACGTGCTCGACCTGTTTCAGTCGGACAACCTCGCTCTTCTTCAACACTTTCATCGCAAAGTGTTGAACGGCACCAGGTTGGTTGGCAGCGGGGCGCAGTCTAACCAATAGCACTCGACCGAATGTTCCAGTGCCTGCACCGAGTCAGCACTTGGCCCAACATCAGCTAAACAACTTACCTAGCGTAGAGACAACATCGAAATCCGTGAGTTTGACAGTCTGTCCTGCATCCGCGTCCTCTTCCTGCGCTTGTTCCACCTGCGCTTCCTTGGCTCTCGCACGCGCATGAGCCTGGGCGTCCGCACGGCCTGTATCTGCCGTAGCGCTCATCCCACTGGCTCGCCTACTGTTGTACTCGTCATAGTCATCCCGCCTATAGTCTTCGTACTCTCCATACGAGTCCCGGCCGTTCTCAGTCAGCAGCGGAGACCCAACGGCACTGCTCCTCCGCGGAGCCGAGAGCGAGCCGCTCCTCGACATACTCGGCTTCAGAGACGGCGGATGATCGATCTCCGAATGCGTATTCGACGTCGGCGATGGGTAGAAGGATGTAGCAGACGGACGCCGTTCGTATGAAGCTGTCTCGTATGAAGCCGATTGC
Organism: Ceratobasidium sp. AG-K; assembly: GCA_037039685.1. Lineage (NCBI taxonomy): Eukaryota > Fungi > Basidiomycota > Agaricomycetes > Cantharellales > Ceratobasidiaceae > Ceratobasidium > Ceratobasidium sp. AG-K. Next base: position 2,277,581 of record JAWNGF010000002.1, read on the forward strand.
CAGGACATTGAGTGGTGTGGGGGACTAGAGAGCAATTCAGTACGAGTAATAGGATCGCCAGCGCATCATACCTCTACGGTTGGAGGGGCAACAACCTCGTGCGAGAGAGGAAACCAGTCTCGAGGCAACGAATCTGTCGGTGGTCGACGAAAGCAACAGCCGCCGGATGGGGGCACGTGTTTACGTCTGTGTTGCCCTGGAGCGGTTGGCTCCTTTGTTCCACTCCGTCTTCTCGCTGATGTTTTTCTTTTTGTGAGAAAGGATGGTAAATGAATCTTGATGTTCTCATGGGCTGCGACAGATGGATAACGTGAATTGCATGGACTGTACGGCTGCGCGGACCCGTCAGAGGGGGACGTCATTTGTTTGCGCGCTAGAGATGCTTATGTCGTGTTTTTCTCGAGGACCTAGTTACGCCGAATCGGGAATGTACCAACTCTGTACCCGTCCAAGTTCAGTTGGACTAACTATCTCGATTTTTGTGTACGCGTGTGCAGATCAGCCAGGCGTTGGCCGCGCGCCTGAGCGTCAAGAGCGTCTCGCGCTCAAATTCCGGTACAAACCCGAACGGCACCGGCATGCTCAACTCCAGCAAGGGCGAGAGCCAGCCCACCGGAGCATTCGAGGACGCGTACGGCATGCAGCAAACGTTAACACACTCAAGCCCAAGAATGGTGGGCGCTAGCTGTCATCACGCTTCCAGACCATCTCGCTCTTGTCCCAGGAACAAACGTGGTCATACCGATGGATCTAAATGGGATACTTGATTACGGTGCATAGTAAATCGAATTCTTATGGCTTACGCGGAAGGGGTAGGTGCTCAATTTTTGGTTTGCTTGAGCGTCTTGGGACTTATGTTTGGTTCGTATCGATCGGACACAGTTATCGTTGCCCGATATTACCTTGGGTCCAAATTGGCCCGATGGCCGGCTCTGACATGTCAGATTAACACGAGTCAACCTGTGCCGCGTCTATAACGATTGCCTGTTCTTGACATACCCCTGTCTACTCATCTCTGTCTTGTATGCGGGGGAGTACATAACACAACGGGTGTCTGGAGAATCAAAGTGTGGCCCCCCACACCCCTCCACACTTTGAACACAACCGTGCTATAACCCCAGTCCTAGTGATAATATAATAAAGAAATGTCAGAACATTCGACATCAAATGCCCAGTAGGTCTTTGCTTGTTGTACTTCTGCCAGATAGCTGACCGTACCTTGCAGAGATATGTATAAGCCTCCCCGGTATGATGCTACGCCCACATCCGAGTCTGAGCCCGACCCTGACATGACTTTTCCCAGTGCTTGGCATAAAGGAAAGAAAGAAAAGGCGCTAGCGGTAGTACCGGATAACACTCTGGGCGGACAGCAAATTGGTGGTGCCAACGGGAACCAGCTAGCCGTTCAGGCAAACCAAACGCAAGCCGCCCATGCCAGCGGGGTGGTGGATAACCATTAAATCTAGTACAGAAATAACCAGATGAATTTTGTAGTGTATAAATCGGGTGAAGGTGTTGATTGCAAATGTGTACGACTCATTTATGTTAAAGTACCCGATGTTTTCTTGTGAAGTGTGATGTCGGCAGACGACCTATATGCGCGTATAAATAAAGCTACGGGAGCTATTGGGATTCATCTTCGCGTTAAGTGGGAAGGAATGTACCAAGGTTTCCGAAGTCCAGTGACACACTGTCGGGAAGCCTATTTCGTTCCCTACTTGCTGACCGAGACCCTATCGTTGATTATCACTGGTTTAAATTGCGCAAAAAGAGCATATCGACCCTAGTAATCTGTTTTCCCTTCACGCACACGTCAAAAGTCGACGCGGCATGAACCACTCGCCGAGATGGGTGCATGATTGGGGCTGCGTGGCGCTAGTTCACTGGCCTTGTGACTACCCCCTATCAACCTCGATAATCTTTGCGCACGGACGGCGTCTATAATAATGCGATGGTAGGACGGCGAGTAGCATAGTCTGCGTCTTAACCCCCCTTACTGGGCTCCAGTGATTTAAACACACTTAGCTTGTGTCTATACAAAATCAGAAGAATAACACCATGTCTAGTGCAGAGTGAGTCTCCGTCTCCCTTGTTGTTCGTCAATGACGAATTATTGGTTTTGTGTAGTGATGAACTCCCAGAGTAGGTCCTTTACAGGGCATAGTTGAGTGGTGTGCGATATAACACAACTTCTTTTAGATATTGGCACAAGGGCAGACCGGCTCATGGTCTATCGCAAGGTACCCCTCAGCCGGCACCCCCCTCCCCAGTTCCACCCCCTCCCAATGAGCTATCCGACAACGCATAAATATCAGACTGAAATCTTTTAAGTGTTAGTGATTAGGATTGGCTGAGTTTGGGGGAAATGGCGGTTGTATGGATGCTTTCTATCATGATAACGAATACCTGCATTCTAAAAAATTCATGACCAGTGAGTTCGACGCACGAGCAGTGTCTAAAACATATAGAAGTAAGATTAGAGCTGACAAGCCATTCCCTTGATGTAATCGAGAAAGATAACTGGGTGGGTATTATTATCGTTGGGAGCGCTTAAGCTACCCAAATGCATTACGCCGATGTTAAACGAAATACTATAGGCAAAATGTTCCCGTGTATGTGTTTAAACAGCCGCTTATATGTTGAAAACATGCAACATTGTATATGACATGTTGCTCTAGCAATAGGAATATATGCGCGAACATCACAAAGTTACGAGAACCATCGGTGAAACTCTAAGCCAACCTTCGCGCTCGCTCCGTGGGAAGGAATGTGATAAAAGTCCCGGAAACCCAGTGACACGGTGTCGAGGAGCCCTGTCCGCTAACTGATACCGTATCGTCGATTCTTACTGATCTTAATTGCATGAACAGTATACGCTGACCCCACTATCTGTTCTCAGTTCGTGAGCCTATCAAAAGTCCAAACGCCATCATGCATTCACCGAGGTGCATGTATGATTGAAGCTGTGTAGCGCTAGTTTGTTGACCCTGTGACTATCCCCTATCAACTCGCGATTATCTTTGAGCATACAGAGAGCCTATAAGATTGCGACAGCAGGAAGGTGGAGCGGCACAGTCCGCGTCTTAACCCCCTCGCACCAGCCCTCAGTGTCTCAAATACACTTGGCTCACGTCAATCCGTAAACGGTCAGAACAACGCCATGTCTAACGATGAGTGGGTCGCCATCTCCCCCATTGTCGTTGTGATGACTAACATTTGGCGCTGAGAAATAGCGGACTCCCAGAGTGGGTCTTCTATGAATGGGTTGGAACCAAGAGGAGCGCTGAATAAACTTAACCTGTTTCAGAGTCTGGCAAAAGGGCAAACCTCAGCCGGTCGTGACATCGGGCGGCGAGCAGGCTCAGGGCCAAACTAAGAATGGCTAGCCCGCTGGTTAGTTAATCTGGTGTCGAAATTTGAAGCCGATATGTCTCGTGGTGATTAGGGACGAGGCTTGGCTTGAGCAAATGTTCATTGTATGAACTACTTTTGGAAATAAACACACCTCTACAATTTGAAGGGAGAGAAACGTACGAATAATTCTAATGATGTATACATATGATTATAGCTGGTCCATCATTCCCCCGCATGTATCGAGGGGCAACTGGTCTGGGGCGGGATTTGTTGTGCCTATTGACACGTGACTTTACGCAAACGTGTCGTGACTTATCACGACCCCGTTGCTCCACGTTTTCCTTCTTGCTATATAACTAGGGGCTGGTGTAACAAATAGCTTATCATAACCACCGCTACGATGGAAGAAAAGGAGGCGCAAGATCGGAATGGCCTTGCACACGCGCACGTCGTGTACGCAGAGATCATCACTGTTACGTCTGTGATGCGCAAGAACTCTCGCTGGGCGACAAACTCTGGCGTCGGTCGTAGAAGGGATATGCATCTTGCAACTAGCATGGGGCTACGACGAGGAGCTCTAGACGATAACCCTCCTCGTTCGCCTGGACCAAGGCGGGAGGTGGACCTAATGGGCGGGTTTGAATACCTGAAGAGGAAGATCAGAGATGTACAAGGTGAGACTTATAACGATGCCGAACAAAGTCGCGTGCTAAGACACCGCAGATGTGCACGAAATACCACTAATCGAAATTCTTGAGCCATTCATTGCAGTCATTAGTACACCCACCTCGACGGGACCTATCACTTCTGCTGCGCTTAGTGCTATCAACACTTTCTTTGTCAACGGAGTCATAATACCCGACCAATCCATCATACCCTCTCTCTCTGAGCTTAGCAGTGCCCTGTCACGATGTGTTTTTGAACCCAGTGATTCCGGGAGGGACGAAGCCGTTTTACTCAAAATAATTGCAGTCATTCGTGACTTCATATGCAGTCCATACGGAAGGCGCATCAGTGACGTTGAAGCATGCGAAATGCTGGAAAAGGTTTTGACTATATGCTGTCAGATGAGGTCCAGTGGTGAGTATCCAACGGACAGCCCGCGTTGAAGTAATTGTGTATTGACCTTCTCACTTGTTCAGAGGTACTGCGTAGGACAGCGGAGGCAAACATGCAGACAATCATCCGAGAAGTATTTGGTCGACTTCAATACTTGGATCCTGTGGCTGAGGAGCAGCGTATGCGGCAAGATGAAGAGGAAGCGAACGCAGAGCTTAAGCTAGCGCTTTCGCCCACCACGGTGACAAATCCACTTCCGGCTGCAAGTAATGTAGACACTCCAACCATCGACCAGATCCAGGCTTCAGGATCACATGAACCTGAATCGGAACGTAAGCAAATGTCTAGTTGTGGTCTAGTTAGGTGCTCATGCAGTTAACATTTATAGCTCGCCCGTATGGCTTACCTACTGTTGCTGAACTACTTCGGGTGTTAATCAACCTGCTCGATCCCAACGACCAACAACATACAGACACCATTCGTCTAACGGCTCTGGGAATCCTGGCCGCTGCCCTATCCTCTTGTATATCCGTCCCCCCTCCTGCCCCCGATCGTGAGGTTGCGCCCGGCACTTTAACCCGGTTTCCCTCGCTTGTTGCCCTACTTGCCGATCGCGGGTGCCGTCACTTGTTCTTGCTTGCGCGCACAGAAGCTCCTGCCCTCCGACTTGCAGCCTTGAAAGCAATTGCAGTGTTATTCGAGGTCGCGCGTGGGAAACTGAAACTGCAGCGGGAGCTGTTCTTGTCATTCCTAGTAGCAAGGTTGGAGCCTGTTGGCCCGATCTTCGATGGCAAGCCTGGTACGAGCGGGAGACAGAGCTTGGGGGGCTCGGAGACGCCGATTAGTGCTAGGCCAAGTACGCCTGCTCTAGGGACTCCAAAGACTCCAGGGTTGGGTACTCCCAAAGCAGGGGTTGCGGCCGGCAATGTGGAACCTGAATTACGGGAGCTGATGCTTGAGACATTGGTTTTGATATCGCGGGAACCGAGTTTCATGGTCGATTTGTGGGCCAACTATGATTGCGATGTCAACTGCGAGGATATTTTTGAGCGGCTCATTGGATTTCTGACCAAGGTTAGTTTGTGATAGATTTATTACCTGTGGTGCCTGCTAAAAGAAAACTGTATTGCCTGGGCTATTGGTTAGTGTACATATCCGCTGGTGGGAGTAGGAGGGCAACAGCAGTATAATTCGAGGCTGCTCTGCTTAGATATCCTGCTTGCTTACGTTGACCGCATGCATGCCCGGGCTGAGAATCCAAATGTACGAACGCTTGGGTTTGCTGGGGTAGAGGACTTATTTTATTATTTCCTAGGCTAATTCGAAATGGACCAGGGTACGAGAGTACCACTGCTAAGCTTTAGATGTAATGCTGAATGGTCTACTTTCGCGTGTAGCCGGAGATCCCTCCCGAATCGTTGCTCCTTACCAAGTCTCGCAAGCTACTCGTGCTCACGGCTGCGCAAAAGTTTAACGAGAAGCCGAAGAAAGCATTGCCATTTCTCTTGGAGAATGGCCTAGTGGCCCCCCAGCAGGCCGTTGCAGTCGAAACGACTCCAGATCCCGATAATGCTGATGAACCTGCTCAAATAGAAAAGCAGGATCCGGCAAAACAACCTGATCCCCAAAGCATGGCTCGTTTCCTCAAGGATTGCCCTCGGCTGGACAAGAAGGTATTGGGCGAATATATATCGAATCTGAACAACAAGGAACTGCTCGGCGAGTTTCTTGCGCTTTTTGATTTCCGAGGTGTAAGCGAGGCGCTGTTGTTGGCATGCTTGAGCTATACTGATACGAAACCCACAGAAAGGAATTGCCGAAGCCATGCGAGAAATGTTGGAAGCGTTTAGGCTTCCGGGCGAATCTCAGCCAATCGAAAGGATTACAGAAACGTTTGCGAAACGGTTCTTTGCCTCTGGTCCGCGTAAGTAACTTAGCAAGAATGACGCAAATGCTATCGACTAAATGCTTTGAACGTTCAGCGGGGATCAAGACTGAGGATGCAGTCTTCATATTAGCATATTCGGTTATTATGTTGAATACTGATCTACACAATCCACAAAACCGAGTATGCGCCGTCAATTGTCTCTGGCCGTGGCGTTAACATTATCACCTTGGCAGAAACGCATGACTATTGCGGACTATCAAAAGAACCTGAGGGGTGTGAACGGTGGGACTGACTTTGATCCTGAGTACTTGGTGAGCAATAGAACATGTTATTTTTGGCGAGAGACTAAAGTTAGAATCAAGCAAGCAATTTATGACGAACTCCGAAAGCGAGAGATTGTTATGCCCGAGGAGCATACTGGCCAGCTTGGATTTGACTATGCATGGAAGGAGCTACTGATACGGTCGAAAACTGCAGGTAGGCAAGGGTCAGGTACCTCCGTTGCTAGCTAATTCATCTTTTGGCCAGGCGAATATATAGTGTGCAATACCGCTGCGTTCGACAAGCAAATGTTTGAACTTACTTGGCAACCTGTTATTCAAGCTATTGCTTTCGCATTCACAAACGTCAATGATGACTATGTGATCGAGCGCGCAATCGCAGGCTTCCGTCAATGCGCAACGCTCGCTGGTTATTTCAATCTCCCCGAGGTTTTCGATTTCGTTGTCGGACAATTGTCCCAAGCTACTGGGTTACTCGGGAGTCCGACTTTGAGCGTCTCAACCGTCTACCCAATCATACAAGTGGAAGACCAGGATGTAACAGTTTCTCCACTGTCTGTGAAGTTTGGTACGAACTTGAAAGGCCAACTTGCCGCAGTCGTCTTATTCAATATCGCCAACGGCAACGGAAATGCAATTAGGGAAGGATGGGGGCAGGTGCGCTGGTTTATGGTTGTTATGCTAAGCATATATTCACCCCCATTCACAGATATTTGAGATGTTCGAAACCTTGTTTTTCCATTCGCTCCTTCCAACCCGTATGCTACAAATGGAAGACTTCCTTGGTGGGGTATCAATCATTCCATTACAGGGCGGTCCCGCTGTGACGCCAGTTCAACCACGCTCAGATGCTGGCTTATTATCAGCGCTGTCTTCATATCTGCTCACACCATATGGCTCAACTTCAGAGAATGTAATGTCCCAGCCCACGGACGAGGATGTCGAGAACACACTGTGCGCCATTGACTGCGTCACCTCTTGCAAATTGGATGAACTGTATGGGCAAATCACGTATGTGTTGCTCCTATATGCGTTATCGATAGTGTTGGTCATCTTACTGCATTTTTAATAGCTCGCTTGAACTTCCTGCCCTGGTGGCCGCCATGAGGGCGCTACAAGCACTCGCTGATAGGCGGGTTTCGTTAAAGGCTGATCATCCCCCGAGGGACGAGACGCAAGCAGGTCCGACGACACCAGTCTCTCCATCGCCATCAGACGACCAGTTGCCCTATGATCCAACCTCTATTTTCCTCCTAGAGATCATGGTCAGTATAGCTGTGCAAACTTCGCAACACATCGAGGAGACTTGGTGAGAAGTATCATGTTTTCTACATTCTGGTCGTGTGCCAACATCTGCTCCCTAGGCCGATCGTGTTTGAGCACTTGACAACGATTCTCTCATCGTCGATACGGTACAGCGTGTTGCTAGTAGAGCGTGCTATAGTGGGGCTGCTTCGGCTGTGCCGAGTCGCGGCGAACAAGGTAGGTTATACTTGTTGGGCTATTTACTTTGATGCTGATAAACGTTTCCAGGCAAGTTTGCGGGATCAGATCTATATTTCGCTCGATATACTCGGAGGCCTTCCACCCCCTGTTTTCAACGCAACGACGGAGCAAATTGTTGCTGGTCTGGCTTTGCTGATACAAGAGCATCCATCCCTCGTATCGTAAGTCAAAGACACAGCATACGTTCCTCGAGCCTGACGCCGTCATAGATCCCAAACAGAATGGGCACTGGTCTATAGTTTACTTCGTGGCTCGATCGTTAATCCTGAAGCATCCCGAACGTCGTTTGATCTCCTAGTCCAAATTGCTTCAACTCCCGAGCGTCTATCACCCGACAATATTTCCGGCTTGATTACCTCCCTCGAAGAGTTTGCAACTGCTGCAGGTAACAGTGTTGCTGGAAAGAGGCAGCGACAAGGCCGGGTTCCTCAGCCCCTTCAACCGTAAGTCCAGACCACTTTCTGAATTGTGCCGTTCTGAGTACCCGGACTCTCAGAGATCCTTCCGTCGAGCGTGGGGTCAACGCAATCACAACATTGGCCGAGCTCAAAAAACCCCTTTCTGATCTGGGACTGTCCGAAGATGGTATGTCCTAGCTTCCGCTTCAGGCCAGCCCTAATCTCTATTCTAGCCTACTGGTCAACATGGCTCAACCTCCTTTCTGTATTCGGACGACAAAGCTCTAACCCTAGTCAAGACGTGCGCCATGCAGCCATCGGCCACTTGCAGCGTATACTCCTAGGTACACATGCCCCTGACCCACGCTCAGTTGAAATCTTCAACCGAGTCGTGCTTCCCATGACCGAAGAGTTCTTCAAACCCCAAGTCGCAGCGCGTGACCCCGAAGGAATTATCGAGACCAAGCTTCGCGCGTCGGCTTTACTCTGTCGATCGTTCTTGCACCTGCAGGCTCATCCCGAGGCGCTCAATACGGACACGCGTGTGCTTTGGTTAAAGATTATCGATTTGCTTCGAGGGTTTACGAAGGCTGGTGGAAGGGATCCACTCGTACGTCTCCACCTGAACGCATGGACTTGGCTAACGCTTCGTCCTAGTCCGAGGCTATACCCGAATCGCTCAAGAATGTGCTGCTCGTTATGAACGCGAGCGGTGTACTTCTTCCACCTTCCAACCCAGACACACGGTCCGAGATCCAACAAGAACTCTGGAACGACACGTCGCTCCGAATCGAAGGCTTCCTGCCAGGACTGATGGAAGAGCTGTTTCCTCCACCACCCCCAGAGCCTGAACTAGCCCCCGAAGCACCCGCTCAACCTGCGTCAGAGCCTGCAGCAGAATAAATCCATGTACTTAAACAAATATGCATTGTCACACAGTCTATGAACAAGATTTATCGAATTCAGCAAGACATGTCAACAACAACCAGTCGGAATGCTCAAAAAAAATATGCAAGGATTCCACACAAACCAAAGTGAATAACAAAACAAAAAAGAGCGTACGTCCACAATAATTACGAAGAAAGAGAGACCCGGTCTAGCGAGTGGATTTTTAGAACCCTTCAGGTGGGGCTGTTAACCATGGTAGGCCACGATAGTCGGCGGCTGATAAAAAGTTAGAGAGGGTCGAGGAGAAGCGCAGGCGACTTACTGTTCTTGTATACCGTGTTCCCCCACCATTGTATATCCGCCTTGTCGCCCAGCGGGAATTGAATAGTAAAGAAGATGACGATGATGGCAATAAGCGTTCCTGCACCACGTATTAGCATTCGCTCAATTCATCCAGCAAGATGCATACCCGAATCCAAAGCAGCAGCAAGCGCATAGTTGAACTTGGACCACCACCTAAAGTTATGCCTCCTTACAATATATTCTACAATCACGTCAGCACCACGTCACCCAAAAGCACTTGCGGTACTCACGGAACAAGAACCCAACAACAAACCAACTCGAGTAGTTGATACCCGTCGCAGGCGGGATGTACGTTGGGCCGTTGAGGAAGACGGGGATGTTGACGTAGCGGAGGCGCGAAGTGGGGAACTTGCGTTGCCAGAGCCAGAATGGGATCGGGAGGAGCGCGCCGACGAGGAGTGCCCAGAGCTGACCGTTGTACGTAGCGCCCTTGCCGAATTGTCGTCGTGGGCCAATCACACCCCTACGCAAGCATTAGCACCAAGTCACACGACGGGAAGAGGGACGTACCAAACAGTCGACGCGGTAAAGTACACCTGGTTATGCGGGCAAATCAACCGCTGAGGTTGGTCATCCGTACACAAATCGGGAACGTGGTGGAACAGGAACTCCTTGACGCCCACTTGGACAAGCGCCGAAATAAACGTCGTGACGGCCTGGACTAGATGGGCGTTAGACGAGGTACTCGCTCAGCAGACTCGACATACTCTTGAACGTCGCCCGTGGTGGAACCTTAATATAATGACCCAACTTCAGGTCTTGCGTAAACGTGATCGCCTCGGCCAAACTCTGAACCGCAAAGGCTTTGAACATCTGCATGCTAGTCAGATTCGCACCTTGGCTAGAACTAGGCACACACCATGTTAGGCAACGGCTTGCCCTCGATCAACGTGCCAGGGATAATCTCAGCGACCAAATTGACGCTAACCGACTGCCCAGTCATCGCATACACATACGACACGGGGATCGTGTATATGATCGGCAGTAGGAGGGCAAACGGGATTCCCCACCAAGGCATACCCGTATCCCAAGCCTAGACACACGTTAGTCGCGCCGAGTCAGGAAGCCTATCCAACGTACCAATGCCGTGATCATGGCGAGCGCAAAGAACACAGCTCCAACAATCAGGTACCACCAATCCGGCACCTCGGGGTAATGGCGCATGAGCTTGGCGTGGATATCATCCTCCTCGACCCGGACGTTTTTGATTCCTGCCAAGAGCGCAGGGCCGTGGTACAATGCGGTATGGACGAGAATCGAGGTAGAAATAGCAAAGGCGATAAAGTAGGTGAGCGCATAGGTCGAGGGGAGATATAGTTCGGAATATTCTTCATAGGCCGTCTCGTTCAGGCTGTACGTGGCAAAGTCGATGACGCGCGAGATGTTATACCTGTTCCCAAAGCGGTCAAAGGGGCGTGTAGCCGACACGGGGAAGTAGGCAAAGTGCCAGACCTGTCAAGGGGTTAATGAAGTCGGGAGGTCGGTATAACAGACGGACTCACGTTCGAGTAGTACAAGATTGGGCAAAGGATCCAGTAGAACAAGACGAACCCGACCATGACATGTACCTCGGCCCACCACGGGACCATCAACGGCGAGCCAATATAAGCGATTTGAGCCCAGTCAAATGTGAGCATGCCCATGCCGAGTCCTGTCGATACACCAAATAACTGGTTGACCTTGCGATTCACTGTACCAAGTTAGCACACGCAGCAATTTCAGCGATAAGACTCACTCGGTCGGAACCAACATATCCACGAAAACGCCGAGAGAGCAGTGAACAACAGCCCAGGCAAAAACATCCATGCAAAAGCGCCCGCAGTCGCCCAGAGGAAAAACTTGTACCGCGTCATTCCTCCCGTTCCATCCTCGTCGTCTTCAGCGTGCAATGTGTTGAGCAGGGTGCAAATAACCAGGTTTTGGGGCCAGATCATCGAGGCAGGCCAGACAAGATAGCGACGGCAGATACCAGCGAGACCGAATCCGGTCATTTGTGTGACCAACATGAGACAGATGTTCCATCTTTTCGACGTGAGCACGGAACGAGTGCACAGAGGAATGCACTCACAGTGTTCCGAGCCTGATTCTGTAATAGTACTCGGCCGTAATCATGACGTTCATCGAATAACCGGGAGTAGTCGCAACGTTGGCCATGATAAACAATAGCATATGCTCCTGCGCACATTGTTAGCAACGGATAGCGCAAAAACACTGTTGGTTCCGAGGGCACCAATCGCTAGGAAGGCTGAAAAAAAGGCACCCAGAACCAAGACAACTGGTATTCCCGACATTCCTCCCTCAAGTCCAACCAAAACGCATTCCGCCAGTGCACCGCTCAATCGTCGGTAGATGCGCCTAAGCTCTTGGCATTTCACATTATCCAACCGATGGGCAACCCTGAGGGCGCCTTCCTTCCCTCATAATCCCTCATCCATTCCTGGCCAATCCCGGTAACTAAAACGGGCACACACCTTGATGTTAAACGGACCCGGGTTGAACGAAAACGTACCACCGCCGAGCCAGCGGGGAAGGTCGTAATCGTTGATGGGGAGGACATAGGCCATGAATTTTCCGATCGGATGCGAGAGGAGGCTGTGAGGGCGTCAGAAAGTGGGGTTGAAAATTAGGTAGAAACTGACAGGAGCACGATGGGGGCGAGCGAGGGAGCTGGGTATCGAAAGCTGAAAAAGGTGTTGGCTCCCGAAGCAATGACGCACAGAAATATGCCTAGTCGAGGTTAGTGCGAGTCCCAGAGCCGAGAAAAGACGTACCGATGAACCAAACGCGAAAAGTGAGAGATGGCATCTCCGGATCGTCGATATTGGACACCGAGGCTCGGACCTCGGGGTACGGCGAGTCTTCCTCTTCCTCGTACTGATTGTCAAACTCGGCACTAAACTCGGAGCGACGAGAGGCAGTAAAGTGCAGGCTAGAGAGTGTTGCCCCGTCGACCTTGTTGTACTTGTGCTCGTCTGCGGCCGGTTGCCCTGCTAACTCCTCCATCATGACCCCTCCACTCGACGTGCTCCTTTTTCGACCTAGGGAATGACTGGCCTCTGGGTCGTGGTCGGGGTTGCTGAGTGACACATGGACCTCTGGGGTATTGGCCTGGCGAGGAACACGTTCCTTGAGGGAGCGCATACGGAAAGACTCGGGCGCAGTGCTGGGCTCAAAGGACGAGTCCGACGTTGTCCGCGGGGGCTGGAGGGCTGAGGCATGGACAGGTGTCGACGCAAGGGGGACAGGCGTGGGCGACGACAGGGCAGGGCGGGCAGTAGGGTATGTCGCAGGTTGGGCGCTAGCGAGGGGGGCAGTCGCAGGCTGAATGTGTTGCATTTGCTGTTGTTCCTGCTGCTCTTGTTGGGCTGCGGCTGAGGACATATTAGCGCGGCTTTGATATCGATCTCAAAGCTTACCTTGTTCGGCAGTTGTTGGCGGCAGATAGGCAAATACATCCTCGTCATCGCTCTCGACATACTCGTCTTCCTCGTACAAGTCTTCTCCAGCCCCGGTATAGGGCCGGCTCTGGGAGCCATATGCCCATTGGACGTCTGAGGTCGAGGTGCTGGCGGTCGTCGGCGTCTCTGGGTATTGGTAGCGCGGTCGAGGTATGGCGGATTGCTCGTCGCTGCCGACGTGGTGGGCCGGCCAGCGGAAGAGTATGGCCGGGACATGGTGTGGTGGTTGAGAATAACCCGTGAATGCAAAGTCGATATAACATGGGCACGTGGGTGTGCCTGACGACCAATCGATATCTCTCGCATTTGTCCCACATAAGTTATCCATCACACTCAAACTACTGTGTGTTTCACGCTCCATGTTCGTATTCCTCGCCATGGTGGCAACGGCCCTCGCCACCGTAGCTAGCGGCAAGGACGCTTCAGCCTGCACACGGGCTTTTCGGGTGCCCTGAGTATCCAGACCAGTCTAGTGCAAAACTATTGCCCCTGTCCATCACCCGGCACGCCATGCCGTCCTATTCGCACCACCCTAGATTTCACCTGCGCATCAGGCACGACGCTATCTCTCAACGGACTACAATGCTCAATTTCTACGGAAATTCAATTATCCAATGGCCGCAAGTATTTCCTCATCCAGCTACTGCCATCTCACCATCTCGCCCATCGAAACGCACAGCACGCACCATTTTGGTGGCCAGTGAACACGTATTTGCCAGCGACTGGCGACTACCGCCAGGCACTCCTATTTACCAGGTATGATCGCATGACTAGCGTCCATCACCTTCGTCCCATAATCTCAGGCTCCGCAACGAGTGTTCGCCCCAACAGGTCGATTCCAAGGCCGTGGCTCGACTTGGCGTACTGCTTGTATCTGTGCTGCCGTGAACGCAGCCGGCATCCCCGCCCCTACATCCTTGGCCTCGTCCTCCGCGGCGACGTCACCACCTAATAAACCCACTTGAGCGCGCAGTCAACATCCCTGACTGCATCCTCCGGTCCGAAACGCCACGTTGACTACCGGTAAAGCTTCGCGCACCACGACTCGGCAAATGTTGACCCAGGATCAACGCCGTCCCCGGCTCGATCAGATCATTCCCCGAGACACCCAAACCAAGCTAGTTTGCGTGGATAAACGATATACTTGAATCTCCATCGCTCACGGGCCCCGAATCACATGGGACGTTGGCGGTAATTAGGTTGATTCGCTTGGCGGTCCCCGCGGTGTGCATTCCGTGAAATTTCCGTCAGCTTGGTTGTACCTGCCTACTCTCGTGCACCACAAGGCGTGTTCGCCAAGTTCGTCGCGTGCGAGGGCCATCTCTATGTCCAAGATGTAGACGCCCACTGGAGGTTACGAAATAATCATGGGGAGACTGAGTACACACCTCCAAACCCCACATGCGCGCCGACCAAACTTCATACCAGGTAGCAACAAACTGTCAAAAGCCAGGACACATTCATCTGGCATTCAAGTGCGCGACTGATCGCAGTTTGATCGACGTTGCTGTTTTTCTGCGCGTCTCCCAAGGCACCTCGAACCATACAATACTCCGCCTCCTCTTTGTGGGTTTCAAGAATGTTGCCACATCTCGTATCCGGAAGTACTAGCTCGTTCTCGACAACAAAGTACTCCTTATTCTCGCTTGTGGTCCCTGCGCCCCGGAGAGCGCTTCTGGCGTCATAGGGTCTCAATGAGTTTGGGTGTTGTACGCGCCGAGTGCGAGCCAGATGGGGGTAGTTGGGGGCGTGTGTGGGTTGCTCCGCTCGGGTCGATGCCGGGTGCATTGGTTCCGAATCCGAGTATGTATGGTGGAGAGAGGAGCGTCTGGATGGCGAGATGAAGCGGTTGCTGACACTGGTGCAGGAGCAGGAGCGGGTTCACCCTCGCCTCGTCCGTCTCCTTCCGATCCGCAATTTTTAGGAGTCGTCGTTTACGAACAACTCGGCGCGAGTGCTGAAATTAGAACGCGTATAGGTACTAGAACTGACGTAGGATCTGTCCTCGAAGCGGATGCAAGTGTAGGACTCAGAAACCCAGTAATTGGCACCTCGTCATTCGTTCTCGGCACTGCTACACAAATCATCACTCAACGAACCAGCGAAGCCTATCATAAACCCACCCGAAACTCAACTCGAGCGTGCGTTCGGCTTACGTCCATCAGGACTCCCGACGATCCGCCGATTCGCAGCCGCTGCTCCGCCGTCCGAACGACGAATTCCTTCATCGGCTTCAACGTCAGTAGGAAGCAAAACTAACACTAGACACGACTGCTTCATGACAGCATTGGCAGCCTCGTATTCCGGGGTCTTTATGTCGGCGGTTGTCGGGTACGAGTCCAAGCTGCCCCTATCCCAAGTCTGCCTCTATTTGTCAAGTCATGGATTTAAATTGAAAAAGTTTGCGTCACGTGATGGCGTGTAAATGCGTCCTCCCTTGGCGCTCGCGAGCGATTGTGTCCGCCGCAGTTGGACAGTTGATATAGAACATTCTGTTCGTAATTTGGTACTGCGCCCGATGGCGACTCGATCAATCGGCGAGTTTCGGCAGTCAGAAAGATGTATTTTAATAGCCGTGTACGCGATTTGTCGACGAGTTTGAGAGTGAAAAGTCGGATGCTGTTGCCGTTGTCCGAAATGTCCCTCTGCCCAGAGACAATAAATGTACGAACAGCCGAGAGAAGGGGTGAAAAGGTCTACTCAGCCCATCGCCCCCGAGAGGCGCTCTAATTATCCTTACAGCAATGACGCACAGACATCAACCGGCACCGACGCCGTAAAGTCAAACTCCTGAACGTCGGCCGGTGCGTCAGTAGAAAAGCGAAAAGGTAAACTGTAAATTTTCGTGGCACGCTTGCTTTTCGTTTGTAATGAAAGCGAAGCACAAGGACTCGAGTCACCCAAGGTACCATCTCCTATTCTCGTATAGCCCAACTGCAAGCGCGTGGGCTCCACCCCTGGGTGGCATATCGATATCAACGGGCAACTCGTTGCGAGAAAATTGAACCATTGAATGCATCTTGGTTGGACAAAACGGGATAAGAAGGCAGCAGTGCATGTAATTTGTATGCAGCGCTCCACTTTACCATTGGATGAATCAAACCACACGTGGAGCCGGTACGACTCCTCTTTCCGGCAAGCTCTCACCTGCTGCCCGCCGACCGACGCTGTACGGAAATTCGCAGGGTGCATGGAAGTGGTGCTCCACCGTGCAAGCCACGCTTTATGCACTCGCATTCGAAGCAGTCGCGTAAATTCGGTCGTTACGTACCCGGTGGGCCGAGCAGTCGCATATCGCTACACGAGGCTTGGTTTCATGTCGAAATGCATGGCAGGCTTGCGCGGGTCAATTCTAAACTCAGATGCTGCACGCTCCAACATTGATCTTCAACAAGATGCACAGAAGCCTTGGTCGCCTAAATGGTATTTAGTGGTTACCCTTCCAGTACGCTGACGATCGAGCCTGATCATGATCGCACAACATCGCAAGCTCGGGTGTCCTTGCAACACGAGTCGTGGATCATCGTCGTCATAGAGGTTCGCCGAACCGACGGCAATTTGGTGCACACGGCGCCCATGGGAGAAGATAATGGGTGGTTGACCAACCAGCGCACGCGATCTGGCTGTGATGGGCGATCATCACAGGTCAATCACAAACGCTAAAAGTGGGTGGTTTCTAGTTCGAATTTCTAATCGACTTCGCGAAGAACCCAAAACGACATGCGTACCAGGGATGGGAAGGTGCGCATGCACGCGTGAATTGCGACATCACAAATGTACCGCATGTAGACAGCGCATACAAGACTTAGGATCAGTCATCTTGTGGTGCGCTGAGCAAGCGGTAGTCGGTACGCACCGCTGAAATTGCGTTGGTGAGAAATAGCCGACGGGTAAGCATATAAACAGCGACCCCGGGGACTGCAATCAAGCATTGACGTCAAGCGCGCGTGCCCGCCAGGTTCCTGGCGCTGCCCCTATTTGGTCATGTGGCATTGCGCCCAATATCCACACCAACGGCGAAGAGTGCGTCAACAGCGGGCACAAGGACAGTGTGGGACATCGGGAAACGAGCAGTGGACTGTATCGGGAACACGCAAGTGCAGGGTGCAGCCGGGTACCATGCGATGCGAGCCGTAAGCATCATTGTACATCATGATGACAATTCGTAGAGCAATTCGTCCTGAAATTTACCCAACTTGTCCGTGTGACAATTGCGCCAAGTTACCGGAAAATGGTTATCCCGAGCGTGCCACGAGGCAACCGAGCCAATGTTAGAGTTATTGTTGTAGGATGTAAGCAGATGATACATGTACAGATGATGCCAAAGGCGCAACAAAAGGTGACAGACAGCGGGATGCATAGAAAAAGAACGGACCAAGACGGATAAAGAATAAAAGGGTGGACAGGATCAAACACGATCCTGTTCAGAACGTAAGAGCAAAGGAATATAAAAACAAATTCCACAATGGCCAAAGCGATTTTGGAAAAGAAATGAGAAAATTAGATATCAAAGCTGGAGGAGGGTGTAACTTAGAGAAAGCCAAATGAGTGGGAGCGAGTCCGGGCGTGCTTGGTCTGATGCGATACAGTGATGAGGTACGAAGAGGAAATCCGAGCTCGTGCAAGGCGTCTAATAGTTGCCTAATCTATATCCGGGAATGCGCTTCACGGTCACTCTTAAAACACCCGACTCGAAGTTAGCGTGGACGGAGCTCATGTCGGCGTCGCGGTCAAATTGCCATAGCCATTCGTACCGACCTGTGGGCGGAGTTTAGTGACCCACAATAGGCCGGGAACGCATCGGGGCCAGGACACTCACAGTCTTTTTCCATGTCCCACCGGTCCGCGACTATTACCAATGCGTTTCCCTTCTTTGCCGAAATCGTGATGCACTCTGGGTGAAAGCCGCAGCCGAGATGTGCGACCAGCGAGTAGGTTGTTGGTGAGGCCTGCACCTCTGGTTGCACCCGTTGGTCCTCTGTGGGTGACCGTGATCCCCGGATGGTGACGATAGGGATCTGTGGGCTCGAGGGGGATGGTGACCGCGAGTTGGCGAGATGAGGAAAGTAGGAGCTCATGCCGGATCCGCTGGCCTGTGGAACAGCTGTGGAATGGGACATGTTTTCGTCAGACGAGTCAGGCGTAGACGCGTTGGAGTGTGGCGGGGAAGTGGTATGGGGGGGGGTAGGATAGCGGGAGTGCGGTTTGGGGGAAGCACAGGAAGGTACCCCATCTGAAGACCCGTATGCGCGACACTGGTTTCCGCCTGGACGAAATGAGCTGGGTCGAGGGAGGGTTGGCTGACACCTACCTGCGTAGCCGTGTGTGTCGGAGATCGGTCTGCTCTGACCGCTGCTGCAGCCGTAGAGGGCACCGGGGGATGTTGTGCCGCGCGAGAAGGGAGGTCGGACAGTAGACATGATCGTGAGGGATATTTTCGTGGTAGATGGTCGTCCGAAAGAACAGACGGGCCGAAGCTGGATAAGGAAGAAGCCGGAATGAGGTAGTGGGGAGAAGGGGTCCGAAGGTGGGATCCTCAGACACAGGCAAACAAGAAAGGCAATTGCGAGTGGGCGTGGCAATCGTGAGTCCGCGGGATGTGTTCCACAGCGACGAGGGCTTGTCCGCTGGTGGGCGTGCGCAAGCAGACGTCTCAACCCGGCCACACCGTACAGGGGCCATCTGTCAGAAGCCAAAAGCACGTTAAGGGCAGGCGCCACACACACAAGGACCCCACAGACCCCCATGACACGCACGGAAACACCCAGCTGACTCAGCGTCACGTGCGCGCACGGATCATGCCCCGCGTGATCGAGCGCGCTTGCCGCACCGACGACAGCGACCCAAAGGCGACACGATGAGGCCGACGCTGAGGCTGTTCAACTCGATGCTGCGCACATCGTCGCGCCCACCACAGACCCTCGGATTCATCGGCTTGGGTCAGGTCAGTCCGATATTACCCCTCCAGAGAAGCGAGCTCTAATGAGAGTAGATGGGGTTGAATATGGCCGACAATCTTTTCACTCGCATGGCCACGGCCTATACCGAGGGGTCCACGGCAGATAGCAGCAAGCCCCCAGTGTTCCTCGTTTGTGACGTGAACGTGATCACAGCCGACACCTTTGCTCGCGATGTAGCCACGCGATTCCCGGGTGTCCTTGTTGAAGTCGCAGAGTCTCCAGCCCAGTAAGCACCAGCGGCGTTTTAGGTCATCCAAATGACTGGACGCGTACATAGATTGGCCCGGCGTGCAGATACCATTTTCACGATGCTTCCATCTTCCCCGCAGGTCAAGGACGTGTATCTAGGAGATAAAGGTATCCTGCAGGGTATTAATGAACGGGAAGAGCGTGTAGAATCCCTTTGTGTCGATTCGACTACACTAGGTATACTTGCCCATCAATATCGAGTTCATTAACCGAGACTTGTACTAGACGTAGACGTCGCTAAGGATGTTGCCGCTCAGGTCGAGGCGACAGGTGCTAGCATGGTCGATGCCCCAGTGTCAGGAGGTGCGCTCATTATCTACATCTAAATACTACTTACGAACAGTTGTAAAGGCGTTGTTGGCGCTAGAGCAGCAACGCTGTCGTTCATGGTTGGGGGCTCCGAAGCAGGATACAAGCGCGCTCACCCATACCTTTCCCACATGGGTCGCAACATTATTCACTGTGGACCAGCAGGCTCGGGCCTCACAGCCAAGGTAAGGTCTAGCGCCCAGTGCCCTGGTCCGGCTTGTGACGTTGTCCACAGATCTGCAACAACCTGCTCCTAGGCATCCAACAAATCGCGGTTGCCGAAGCCATGCTGTTGGGCACTCGACTTGGCCTCGACCCTGCAATGCTGGCAGGAGTCATCAACACCTCGACTGGTATGTTTCAGCCCATGCTCCAACGCCCCCGTGCATATACTCACTTTGTCGGGCCAGGTCGATGCTGGCCGTCCGAGGTCAACAACCCAGTTCCAGGGTCATTGCCTGGCAAGTCGCCACCGTGTGAAAGGGAGTACCACGGTAAGCCCACTTTTACACAGACGTATATATGACATAATAACACCCTCGGCCCCGAACGCGAATCGGAAGGTGGATTTGCGGCCAAGCTAATGCAAAAGGTCCGTTAGCCAATTCGCATACACCCGAATCTAACCCGTACCTCAGGACATGGCTCTGGCTCAACACGCCGCCTCGACCGTTAGCACGCCACTCCCACTCGGCGATGCAGCCCAATCGATCTATACTCAGATGAACCAAGACGGGGCACAAAAGTTTGCCGACAGAGATTTCTCAGTCGTATATGAATACCTGCGGAGGCAGGCCGGAGGGAAACATTTGTAAATAACTCAATCAAGCAGCCAGGGCGTGTGCATCTTGATGGGTCTGGACCTCGATGGTCGATGGAAATGCCCACGAAGAGCCTAGGCTTTTTTCATAGCAACGGCCCTTTTCGGATGGGTGTTTACTCTATTCTTGCCTTCGAATTGCTGCACGAGCGATACTGGCTACAAGCTCGAGCTTCTTGTCGGTTTCATCCTCGAGAGCTCGGTCGGTCGCGGGGAGGTAAAATGATGGGGCTGATTGGTGATCACTGGATTGTGCTTCCGAAACGTGGTGAACCAATCCTAGAGTGTGGGGATGGGGATGGTGGTGGTGGTCAAGTACTGAAACCAAGTTGCACAGCCTGTGAATCCACCTGACCCTTCGTGCCGGCTGAAATGGGAGCAGGCGTACCCATCTCATTCCGTTCATGTCGCGAACACGCGCTCCACGTTGATTTGCCGAACTAGCACATAATAGGTCAATCGTGTGCGCAAAGATTATTGTCCAGCTTGGTCTAAATTGAAGCGTATATCCCTCATATCGAAAACATTTATTGGGATCAAACCAGCTGTCGGGGCATTCAATTCATGACATGTGTGAACCTTGAACGTGATATCCTTCATTTCGCTCTGGAGCTGAAAAAGGACTGAGATTGGCAATGATAGGATGTGAGCTCTATCCCGTGCACGCATGGTGCATACGCATATACCTCCAACCTGTCGCGCCACAGTACGTGGGTGAGACTGCGGGGTTGATCAGTCGCAAGTTAGGCTACGCCTCTTGCGTACTGATCTATTGTCATCTCATATCCATGTATCACTCGGTAAATCGAGGGTGCACACTCAAAGTTCACTTGCCGCGTGCAAGCATCGCTTTGTTGTGACGGGTCACAAATGTGTATATCCTCCGCTTATTCATCCAGGACATATCGTTCGAGAGCTCCGGTGTGCGGGTCCCGAGCTGAAGACGGTATATTGTAGACGTGCGGGCATGGCCTGCGTGACCGAGGCCGAGGGGACGCGGTTTGTGTCGTGAGACCATCGCCGGGATGTAACGATCCGGGATGTAACGAGCTACACTGAGGCTGAAACCGTGGGCTCCCGGCCCTCTGCAGAACGGTGGGAAGCTCGGGCTGGTGGAAGGCGGCGATAAATACGGAAAATGCACGGAGGGAATACGCGGTCGTATCGGGTCAAATAGAACGGTAGCACGCTACAAAGAGGAATACGCAGGCTAGTGTGCGGACAGATCTTTCCTAACCCCCTCCTTCGCTTGAACTCGCCCGAGGGAAATTGAACAACGTGAACTGTCAGCCACAGAAGCCCGGCGCGACATGTGGCAGTGGGCAGCAAAATAGCGTTCCAGCCACCAGAGGCAACATTTAGCATGTCATTCGTCCCTGGGACGGGCGCTCTTGCCGATGTACCTCCTGCCGAAGATTAATATTTGGCGTGTTGTCGGCTGGATGAACCCCGTAGCTGAACGAATGGAAATCATGGCGAGGTGCGGCATTGGATGTGAGGCCCACGGTCCCATATGTCTGAGACCGATCAAAAAGTCACGGGCGATGCCAATACGAGCGGCATTACACCTGGTACCGTAGAGATTCCAGACCCGGGATCGCCTTGTCTATGGTTGCAACGTAAAATATTTGATGGGTTTACTATACGTCTGTCAGGATTAGAATGAGACGGATGGAAAGAGTGTATGCATTGATCGATTGTCATTTCTGAACCCTCAGGGCGCTGAGTTTTAAACGTTATCAGTAGTCTAACACTAAGGCTTGGTCTGTCGATGCGGGTGTCTAGCGAATGCGTATAGCCTGGTACATCGAGATCGAGACACGAGATGGAAATACTTAGGAACGCGGTTGGTAGCATCAAAACTGAGTAAAGATATAGTGGATGATGTAGGATAGGTCGATCCCACACAGAAAGCCGATGAGCGTTAAAAAGAGGGTGCGTTCTAACAGATCGGTGCCAAAAATATATGACAGCTACGGCCATGTAATGAAGCCACCGTGTTCCGGTAGCATTTCGAAGTGAGTTGTATATTGTCTGAGTTGGCGACATTCCAAGTGGCCTCGGTGATTTAGATATTTCGTATGACCATTAGTATTAGGATATTGGAACAGAATAAATCTCTGGTATTCAACATTATACTCAATACATTAGTTGAAAGGAAGCAACGGGACACAAGGCTACGGCATTCTAGATTGAAGCAGGTACGGCAGTAGCGTTTGAACTCCGCAATGATATGCCTACACACCCTCGATTTTAGCACCGTATTAATTATATATGTAGAGAAATCTCGGCCTAAGTAGAATGCAATGAAAGGCGGCTGTTAAGAGGTAGTTACGCCAGTTCGACTTGGCAAATATATGCGCTGATAAACGGAAGCTTTCCGCATTGATAGAGCCATAGACTTGACCAGAAAGGGAATAAATCATACTTTTCGGCCCCGAAAAATGTTTCAAATTTGGGAAGTAAACAAGTTGTCTTGATCAACTTGTTGCGGATTGGCTGAATTTTATTTCATTTCGACAGGTACTAGTGCAGATAGAAGCCGGTATGATGTAGAACCACCTGTGGCCGCTGTCCATGCTCCAGACGTCGGCAAGAGAAGTAATCCGGCTCTTTCGATCGGGTATGAACGCACCGATCGTCAACTCTAACGGACTCTGTCGATCACAAAATCAAGTTACTGAGCTCGGGATCAGTGAGCGACATCTGCTCCAATCATAACAACATAATCTTTGGTACATCCAAGTGGAGGATGTGCATGGCGGCCGGCCCACCCGACTTGGGCTAATGTGACGCAAATCCGCAGGTCCCACTGGGCGTCAATTTGGTGAAATCCACTCCCAGTTTGTCTGGCACCCCTGCCCACGAAGAGCGAACCGTGGCGTGGCGCCAGTATGCACATGCTCCAAGTAATCACGTCCCCAGCTCCGCGAGGATGCATCATCGGTCGTTATTGGATCGCCACAAAGCAGAGCTAGCTGCAAAAGATCAGGCACTTGGTGAAATTATGACGCAAAGGAGCTGTCTAGCACCGGCTATTGGAGCTGACGTGGGGTGACGCGAGCCGGACTCGACCAGCATGCCTGTTATATCGGTAAGAGTGGGTAACAAGGTTGACAGTTTGAAGCGGCGGACGTCGGAGACGGGGTGGCTGCTCATGAGAAAGAAGTGGATAGATCGCGATCAAGGGACAGTCCCGGGCCTCGCTCGTCCGATTGCGTTGCATAGGAACCGCATAGATGTAAGAGAGCATGAAGCTGAAGGGGGGATGACAGCAAGTCTGGTTGCAATCGCGGTTGCAATGACAACAGCGATTCGGACCGGGCTCGCGCAGTATGCCGGGACTGGGGAGAAGCACAAGGAGACGAGGGCTTGGAGTCGGGGAGCTGATGGTTGTGCACTGCTGACAAATCATGAATCTTGAAAATGTTTCAGCTGACGTCCCAAACGAGGGCGCGACCCTGGGGCACCGAAGCCCCTGCGGGCGGGCTTTACATATACACTGTATCTGATCCACCACTACCATCTCCCCCTCTCCCTCGACTCGGTTAATTACACGCCCACCATGTCCAAACCGAATGTTCTTATCCTTGGTGCGTCGTCGTCGTCACACCTTGTCGCGTGCTAACCGAAGAGCGTCTCTTTCCGATCGTGTCCATCGCTTTCATGAACGCAGGAGGAATGAATCAGTGTGCCAAGGCACTCATCACTTACCTTGTTCCAGAGAATGGAGAGCCTCTCGTCTCGGTATGATATGCCCTTAAACCCGCGACTTTCTGGATCCTGACGAATCTGAGTAGAGCGTGCGCGTGGCCGACAAGGTTTCCGTTGCCCCTCCCACCACCTATCTCGGCTCTGGTGTCAAGCGAGCATTACAAAATCCCATCGTAGAGTACAAACAGGCAAATCTTCGAATTCCAGGTAAGCCCAGTCTGGGCCGTCCCACTCGCGTTATTCATTCGTGTGTTAGCCGTCGTTGCAAGCGTGTTCGATCCTTCAGAGGGTAAAGAACCTTTTAGTTACGTATTTGACTGCACGGGAGAGATGTCTTGGAATCGAGAGGACCCGGTAAGCACCTACTACAGTGCACTATAGCTGCATCCTAACGTCTGGCCACCGAATGATTCGCTCAGGTCCAAATTGATTTCACTTGCTCGGTTGCTTATTTGATCGGCACAGAAGCCGCTCGACGGGGAGTCAAGGCGTTCGTCCGAGTCACACACCCATTCTACGATACATCTGCTGAAAAGGTAAGTTGGTAGTGTGGCAGGATAGCAGAATTTGACACTTGTTTACTAGGTTATCCACGATGAGAAAGACAAGGTGAAGCCCTTGGGCACTCGGGGAACCTGGTGGCATGAAGCCCTTCGCATTCTCGCTTCCATCAAAGAGTGCGTTTGCCACTTTTCTTGTCGGGGTATGTTCTAACGTCTTGTCTTTAGTTTGAACCTGGTAATATTGCGAGTCGGTGCGATTTATGGACCGGGTAACAACTGGGGCATTAGTGGGTTTTAGGTTAAACGTCATATTGTCTCAAAGCTCACAAGGATTACTGCCAGTAACTCCTCGCATCGCGTTAGGGCCTGTCTACAAGCATCTTGGAATGGAAATGAAGTACCTTTGGAGCGGTGGCCTCCGACTTAATACTATTCACGTCGAGGATGTAGCCGGGGCGGCCTGGGCATGTGCTGAATGGATGGCCGCACGAGGTCGTGCTCAAGCAGACGCGGAAGCCGGGGAAGAGTTACATTTCTTCAACGACAAGTCCAAGTGTTCACAGGTCACGGGTATGCCGGCGGCGACTGATGTGCCGGTCGCGCCCTTGTTCAATTTGGTGCGTCTAGAGCCTTACTTCCGATGATTGCAGAACGTTTATCACTGTTCCAGGTCGACGATTCAGATTCAACACAACAGACGATTGGCCATCTCGTTGCCGGTATGTTTGATATCAAGTTCGGGTTTCATGGATTTTTCATGAACACGTTAGCCAAGGTGGATTAGTTCAACTCCGTGAGTCTTACATTACTGACGGTTGCCCTGGTAGGTCGATCTTGAAAGCATGATCCAAGACATCAACGATATGCATGTTTCTACCTGGTTCACCTTGTGCCAAGAATCTAAACCTCCGATTCCCCCGACCGGTCCTATTTCCTTATTCAACGAGGCGCACTCGTTTGGAATGCACTCGGTCGCATACTCGAATGCCAAATTCAAGCGTGTTATCGGCTACACCCTTTTGCACCCGCTATTTAACCGCAAAGAGGTAGAAGATACGATTGAAAGCTTCCGCGCAGAGGGCAACTGGCCTAATAGCTACTAGACCTTCACGTTCGCTGCTGAGGGATTCATACATGTGGTCCTGTCCAATTTTGGTTCTCAACGCGCTGAAGCTGTTTATTCTTTCTCGTCTGGCTGTTATAGTACTACACGTCCGCAGGTTGTCTGTTGTAATCGGGCATATAGCAATGCTCATGTACATCTGTTAATAAATGGAAGCAATTTATTTTAGCATCCGTAGCTGCAAAGCAAGTATCTCCGCTCTGGTCGAGTCGAACCTGAAAACCGAGTGGCGCGCTGGGTATTTCGGGGAGGTATGATAGTACATTACGTGGATGAGACAACCTCTGTATTGTTGATATGCGGCAGGGTCGACGCAGCTTCCCCACGCAAGGGGGGAATATCAAGGCCTAGCACCCCACAGCTAATAGCCCTACTCCACGCCTGCTCAATGATATATCCACCGGCACGCATTACCCCACGAGGATCCGTACGGACGCCGACGGACAGCGCGTCGTCATATGATTCTTTGAGTGTGAATCGGTGTGTCTCTGCTGACCATGAATCCGTGATCGGAACATGCGGGACGTCTACCGCGGCTTCGGCACGCGCTGCAGCTTTCGCGCGAAGCAATGCAGAGGAAGGAATTGCCGACCCAGGGTTGCGTAGGGCTTCACGATGTCGCTGTTGTGCTTTGGCTTTGGCCAAAACACGCTCTGCCGGAGCGTTGCTCGATTCCTACCGGCGGGGTCAGAACTCGGGGGGAACGAGACTGAAACAAGTGCAACTGAGGCATACCAGTTGATTAATGAGCTCCAGTTTACTCCGTTCTCGTTCGCGCTCGGCCTCTTCTTCTGCACGGCGAGCCTCTTCGGCCCGTTGTTGTCGATCCAAACGCTCGCGTTCCTCAATGTCTCGCAGGTTTGCGGCTTCTCGAGCTGCTCGTTGTTCGTTCATTTCAATAATTGCTGCGTTGGCGGCCCGGTGTTCGGCAATTTTCGCCTCGGTCGCCGCGACATCGATGTCGTTAATGAGATTGAAGGCTGTTACATGAGCGATTAGGGGTTGCAGTTGGATCAAGAAGCTAGGAATTGACATGCCAATGGTCTCTACTTCCTCCAAATAATCGTTGTACTCATGGAGGTCCTCAAAGTCTTCTAACCGCTTGTTGAAACTGTGCATCGCGTGGGCATAGAATCCGAGGTACACACTGGGTTAACGTACTGTTTGGCGATGCGGCGACGTACGGCTACTTCCTTCTCGACACCCAAGTCTTCGAATGTTTGAGCCATGAAACCCATTTTCCGGATCACGGTTTTGCAGGTTGGACATGGTGCAGGTCCGAGTGTAAATAATCGATCGATACATGATTCACACCTAGTTATAACATGCGTTAAAACATAGCCGAACCGGTGTCGCTAGAAGTTATTCACATCCTGTGATAACATGTGCTCACCAAGAGTCGGAGCTTGGGATTTAAAAACCGGTCACTTCGACAGAGTGGGCACACGTCGTCATCTGACTAGGTTCTGGTGTGAGTGTGAAACCGGTTGTGCAGGTGTGTTGGCGTACCTTGAATTCAACTGTTTTCCCACTTAGGTCTTTTACGCCGTTGATTGTCAATGGAGCTGCCTTTGTGGCTGGGGCAGGGGATGCGCGGGAGGAGGTCCCGCTGTTACTTTTGCCAGTATTGAGCCAGCTGAACTTTTTCGACATGGTTTGCCGATGGTCTTAATTAGGTTGTAATAAGATACGGAAGCAAGAGGCGGAGTAGGCGAGGAGGTTATGGTGTCGCAGGAGCAAAGATTGAGCCTTGGACGATATACGAGTGTGGTCCCTTTCAGAACGAGATGAATAGTTCAGCCCGGTCGTGGTACGTGTCTCTGGTAGCCACTTGCGAGTCGGGAGCAAGTTGGCGCTTGCCTTCCCCCACGTGATGGCTGGTTGCTTCCCAAACATCTGGTTATCCTTCTTTGTTACCAACGACGATTACTCCCAACCCGAAGATGGAAGTCGCCGATTCTCACATGACTGAGCATTTTTCTGCGCACGTAGCGTCTCACGCCGACATTGATATGTCGGGGGAATACTATGACGAGGAATACATCATGCACGACGCAACCGAGCCCACAGACGACGCCGAGATCGAAATCTATGATGCGGAAATCAATGAACAGCCTGTCCATGATGAAGTCGAGATGGGCGAGTACAACGACGATATTGCAGACGACGAGACGCACATGGGCACGTATGTTCCTGGGGACGATGCGACGGTAACGGACGTGACCGTTGAGGATATCCAGTTACGATCTTCCCCTATCGCCTCGGGCACTCCTCGAGGAGTTCCAATGCATCCCATTTCACCACACGCGACAACAGACACCGATCTTGCTTTAAATGAAGCATCTGTTGATGCCCTTGTGGCCCACTCCCCTCATTCAGTGGCTACGCTCGTTGATGACTCTGAAGTTCATCCCGTGCAGGCTGAGGGGACGAAAGAAGCTTCTCTTAACGAGGTTATTGATCTCACTGGCGCGGACGACCAGCCTCAGGATTGGCCCGTTGAGGTCACCGAGCCAGCCGCACCCGAACATGACACTCACCATCACGAGGTAGAGACCACTGAGGGTGGAGCGTATGAAGGCGAAGACCCTGTTCAAGTCGTTGAACCCGGATCCCCTCTCCATCCAGTTCACCCAAACCAGCCACCGGAGGGCGAAGAAGAGGCCATCGTGTTGACTGATATTGGCGATGGTGTAGACGCGCCAAGCCACCTAGAGATACCTGGGCAACCCGAGCAGGACAGCCACTCACCGATTGAAGAGGCCCTCGTAATTAACCAGCAAGTCCGAGACGACGCGGCCGACTCGATGGAGCCTTCACCTCCTGTTCGCCTTTATTATAAGGAGGAAAATTTGGGCATCGATCAAACCTTCGATATCTTTGCCCCAAGCGGCCTCGACTCTCAAGACGTGCATCTGTTGTTTCAAGATAATCGCACACTCTATTACGAGCCCTTGTCGTCGTTCTTTGTGAGACTACGGGAAACAGAACACTTTTCTGGTAGTAGCTGGCAAGACGCCGAGATGGTACTTAGGTTAGAGTTTGGTACCTCCGATCTTACCATCGGAGAGGTAAGAGGTCGCGTCGGGTGTTCAATCCTACATAAACTAACAGATGTTTTATTCAGGACCACAGAGATACAGACAACATTTCACTCTTCAAGCTTGCGTTCATCTGGACTGGACTTGGTCTAGATGGACCACCCTGCCTAACCATTAAAAGACATCCTGAACGTTTCGCGGCTCGATTCGCACGATTAGTGGAACAAGTGGAACAGGGGGATTTACAACACGACGGTCAGTGACAGGGAACATATATATTCAACAAGCGCTCATGACCAAACAGAGACCGAAGCCCTTCACGAGGTACACGAGGGTGCTGAAGTTGAAACAAATGACGACGAACGCCCGGGAGGTTGGTCTCGCCCCTTTCTAAGATATTACATCGCTGACCAACTCACCCCAGTAAACGGTAAAAATACAACTCAGAGCGACGTCGAAGAACACCCTGGCAATGATGAAGATGAAGATAGTGAAGGCGGTGAAGCGCCAGCGGCAGGCGATCCTCATGTAACGGAGGAGGATGGCCGAACCCACGCACATGAGGGTGAGGACGTGGGAGGTGAGGCCGAGGACGAGGATGAAGTCGAAGACATTGCCTCTTCTACGGCCGAGGCATCCGAAAAGATAGACGCACGGCGTTACGAAACAGGCGTGGCACTCGACAACGCCCAGCACATTGAGATATCGGATCCTGGTCCGGATAGTGAGCACGGCCTGGCAAATCGAGACGTTGCTCCAACCCAAGAAAACGAACAAAACATCCACTCGCTTGGCGCGCAGGATGCAGTCGCTGACGGCGTGGACAACGCCAATATCCGCGATCAAGAAGGAGGTTTATCCTCTCATGAATCGCCACCTAACTTGACCAAAGCCGATTCCGAGGCGCCTCAAGGCAAGTTCCAAGTATACGGCCTCCTAATTGTTCCTAATAGACTTTTTTCTAGATGAGTACGAGGAGTATGAAACCGTAGATAACGATCAAGAAACTGGCACAAATGGGGTATCTGCATCGCCCTCGGCACACGCTGAACGTGCGTACCATATGCCGTGCGAGTACGCTATTCCACTCACTAACTTGGGGGACTCAGCTGGCGACTATGACGAGTACGAGGACTACGAAGATGCAGAGGATGTCCGTAAGTGGAATTGGTGTGACTGCCCGAGCCCGAGCCTCATAACGATCTTCAGGAGCAGCCGAAGGTCAACTGCCAGCCGACCACTCAGCCGACTCTGACGAGACGAACGTTACTCCACCGAGTACCCAGGTGGAAGTTCAAGGCACCGCCTCCAGTTCGAGCCTAAAGCGTAATATTGATGACGTTGAATACGAAAAATACGATACGCCAAGTGCCCCAAGTTCTCCTGGTGCGTATTTCATGAGAATCATAAGCATCAGCACAACTGAATGGACCCCTAGCATCTGAGCATAAACGTCTTAAGCAAACATAGTGCACCCATTGACGCGCGGCAGTGGAGCATGGTGGTTGCCTGGTGAAACACCACGTTTCACAAGGCTAAGTCCTGGAGGACCGATGGGCCGCCGGCTATGCCCTTCACCCCATAGCCTTTTCCTAACATTTAATTTACAGGCAATTATTTTATACAGCACAAGTTTCCGCGTAAGTTTCGCGGCACGAGTACTAACACTTACAGATCTTCGAACAGTTACCTTCCGAGTTTGTAGAGCTTCCTCATGTTTTATATGGCTGTACTGTTGCGTCAATCCATGCGACTGGTTCTCAACTACTCTGGTTGTGCGTGTGACCTGCCCTTGATATCAGACACGAGGAGATTCACCTGCGTGGTGGAGGTAACCCCCCCCCCCCCCCGCGCTATCTACCTTATAACCCCCCCTCTCCCCACTCATCTCTATACCATTCCCCACTCTCTAGCCATCGGGACTGTACTCAACCTCCTCTGGAACTGCCCGATCCTACGCTTTGAGCTGTCTACTATATGTATGTCAGATACAGGTTTATCTGCGATGATTGGCGCGCCTCATGTAGCTTTTCACTAGATGACCATGTCTGACTCTGGATCGGATCGTGCTCAGAGTCCCGCCGATCTTTCTTCGTAAGTTAGCGTATCAAAGCGATGCGATCCCCCATGCTCAATCGCTGGCAGTACCGACTCGGATATCAGTCCTATTAGTCCAGCAAGCGACTTTCCCCTTTCCGAGGAGCGGACTTGGGAGCCCGACTATACGTCTCCCGAGGAAGACGAGGAGCCACAATTTCGTGGAATGGGGAATCAACCAACGGTCCAGAGGGACCCAACGCCCCCAGTACACCCAGTGCCCCCGCCACCCCCAGTGGCAGTACCCCTAGATCCACCTGTGACGCCAGCTCAATACGTCGATACCCGACAACGACGGGGAGGCGCAAGTCGACCAGTAGCCGCAGCAGAGACGCTGGTAATCCCAGCCCCTCGCGTGGGCACGCCGCCGCTCCCGGTTCCTGGTGATGGTCAATAGGGTAGCATGCCGCTATGAACATTCGCTCTCCCGCTCACCCTAGCCTTATTTATTTATTTATTTACTCAGCCTTTCTTTGAATGGAGTTGTTTTTGAAAAAACTGAATATTGTCTTTGCAATTGCGATTATATATTACAGACTTTGTACCATCGTTGCTATCTCGTCAATCTATCTATTACATACTCACCTACTGTGCTACACAATTGCTACCTCCGTTTTCCGATCACTTTCATCTCAATTTCAGCAGTTACTTAGAATCGATCCCTTCGGCATTTCATCTCACACATCATTCCCGATCTATCTGCACGTCACACTATCGACGAATGTGCCAGGCGCCGCCGTTGGTGATGATCCAGCGACTGGTCGTGGGCCTACGTAAAAACACCCGATCAGCTCAGACGTGCAAGTATGATCCAGTCGAACGGTGCCACACAAGCGCTAACCTTGAAGAGCGCACAAGGATACTGCCAACAATTTGAGGTTGCCTTTTGACCGCCACCTGGTGTCGTCTGAAATGCTCACAGCGCCGTAACGCAAGGTTCTATTGTTTACACAAATAGCAAGGCGGATTGCACTGGGTAAGTTATCCTACGAATAAACTTGCGACAATGATAAAGGATGTCGAGGTGGCCAAAGGTCACAACAATTGGCATTAGCTTCGCACAGGCATATGTTACCTGCTGCAAGTAGTTTAGGGATCGTCGCACCTTCAAGGGCAAATTGAACAACTGGACCTGTTTTGTGGCGCTGTAGAGGGGTTCGTAAGGGATGAATGGTACCTGAGTCATAAGATTACAGCCGGGCGCTTAAGATAGCGGTCGAGCCTAATCAGTCCCAAACACTACCAGCTAAATCACTGAGAACAATGCGGGTCTTACGTTTGTAATGATCGCTGGACACGAGTAAAGATTTCTCAGCGGACTCATCCACGGAGTATTTGTGGATGGCCTTCAGGACAATAGTGATTTGTACCACGTCCACCCTCTATCTGGCACACTACATTACATTTTCAGGCCGTTTTCTGAAATTTACCAGTTGCGGCTTCCTCCAACTCCACATTGGCCCAAGCGCACATGGAACAAAAACAACGAGGCTTGATCGCTGAATCTACATTGATCACAGGGTTGAATACCATGTCCGTTTATATAGTTGGCGTGAGGGCTTCCAGGTCCTCCAATAAACACTGCTCCACTTCCCAACCACATATATCTACGTTACTTAACGCCATCTAATTACCGATTTTATCTATCTGGGAATGACTGAAGTTCACTGCTCCGCGACGAGCGATGCCATCCTGGCAGGACTGGTGGGTTATACCATCAAACGGTCGTTAAATATGCAACTTACCATTACCGCTTTGTAGACCCCTTCTGTCGAGCCCGAATCTGCTGTGGGTACTAGTTGTTATAATCAAATTCGTCCGAGCTTACCGTTCATCCAGTTTCCCGACCATGTCCCAACGACCGAGCAAAGTGGAGTTGTCATGGCCCTAGATTCGGTCAGTTTGTGCCCGAGAAGTATGATTCGAGTCTTACCTTCGTTCAATAGCACTCGCGTCATGCACTACCCCCGTCGGCGTTTGCTACCCGCACCTCTCGTCCTCGCATTACCAACAACAGGGCCCGTCCTTATCAGGATACATCTAGTCGTTCCAACTCGCACCGCAGATCCGAAACCCCGTGTCGATACTTTGTCGCAGGCAATTGCACCACTAGCAGCACCTGTCGCTATCGACATGACCTAGCGAGTTCGAATCAAGATCCAGACCTGGATCAGCAGCTGCGGGCTTTTGTTTGGGGCGAGGATGCCGATAGCTCCCGGAAATCCTCGGAACCGCCAATGAACCTCGAGGATATGCATTCCCCATCTGCCCCACCCGCCAATAGAGATGACTTTCCCGACCTCGACGATGTGTCGGACGAGGAGGAGCTTCATGAGGTTATACACCACCCTTTGACCGCAATGTCTGAAGTTCGATTCCATTCAAACGCCCATCCTGGTCACATGCGCACCTATTTTGTCGCCAAACGTCAAGCAGTTCTTGAATACGAGGGAAACAATGTTGGGGTTCTCAGCGGTGGCGTCTTGCTTGGCATTCCTACCCTCTCCGACGCCTCTACCACCAGAGTGACCGATCAGTGCTTTGAGGACATGCCCGGGTCAGACGTGCCTAGCAGCTCTCCCGTATCGTCTATTTCGAATAGCAGCGATATCGAACTATGGCAGGGGCCCGTGAAATTTGATGACGCCGAGGCTACGGAGAGCTTGGTTTGGGCAGACGAAGAGTTCGTTGATTTCCAGATGGGTGAAATTGAGCCTAGCTCCTGCAACCCCGTCCAACTCCCGGTAATGCCCACTCCTCCGCCTGTTATACGCCGGATAATTCGACAGTCGGAAAGCCATAACAGAAGGCATTCTCTTTCCTAATAACAACTAATGGTTTCCGATTGCTTATCTATCTAATCCGCTGTTCGCGGCTCGGTTCCTTAGGATTCTCCTTGTAGCATTCATGTGTAAATAATTTTCTTTCTCTTTCTCGATGCAACATACATTTCCATTGTACTACTTCGACATTAAACTCAATAACATTACCATTGAAACGTTTAAATATCAGACCTACATCATCGTGTATGCATTGTTTCAGCCTCCTAATTGCCACCCGCCAAGGCAATCGACCCTACTAATCGAAAAGAGATTACACGAGTGATAACCCCAAACTGGTATGCGGACTGGGATTGGTACTAGCCATTAGGTGAGCAAATGTTGTTCGAAAGAGCGATGAAAATGACCACGTGATCTTATTGGCCTGTTTCACCGTTGTTCTTCGCCATTACTCACCCGTCACTGCCCTGGTGTGGCTTGTTCTAGAGTTCCCTTTGAGCGAAAGCCATTTATCTTAGACGAATCCTTGTAATTTACCCTTTTTTAAACTTGGCTCCCACTTGGTCCAATGCCAAGCTCAACCCCTCCCGGCTCTCCCAGGTCTCCTGTCTCCCCTCGTCGTATCCACGTGTCTCATCCTCATACCACTCAAAACCCCAATATGCAAGACGTTGAGAGGCTCGAGTCGGTTCCAGAAGACGACCGGTTGCCAGGGTGGCCAAAGAGCAAACAAGGGTCTTTGGAGCGGCAGTCTGATGCAGTTGGCCCAGGTAAGCTCTTTGGAGTCTCTGCTTGTTTGCTCCATTAGGCTTATTGTTTGGGTGCAAGCCATTGGAGAGCCTGACAACCAACCACCTCCATCTTTTGCTCAGTCGGAATTTGAAACGGTCAGGGCTTGTACAGGTTATGGCTTCGACGTTCTCATATTAATATATCCTAACCGGGCAGATTATTCGGAGGCAAAGAAATAATGCTCCGCACGGTCTCAAGGTCGTTCCTGCTCCGTCACGCTTCCCCCACATTGACAATAACTGGGAGTTTAGGTGAGTAGTCCATTTAACTTGGTGGTTTGTGCTGAGGCACTATCATGTACCTTGTCTTCCTCTAGCGGGTGGGGGTCAATATCCTATTCCGAACTTACAGAAGAACAGCTCGCCGAAGCTCACGAGCGCATGTCTGAGTCTGACACGCAGATGGGTGGGTCCCGCAGTTTATTTGATGCATAAGGTCATTGACTTTGCCTCTCTAATGGCTTTGGTCCCGGACAGGCCAGTTTCGTTCCAGTTCTATATCTGGGAACGGCGTTGTTGGGTCTGTGTTTTACGCATTCCCTGCGGTGGCCATGGTCGCTTCTATATTTTCACCGCTTGCCCTACTAATTGCGTGCCTAATCTTGACCATATATCGCCCTATACTCTTGGAACTCGGAAGTGCGATTCGTCTTAATGGCGCCAACTATGTGTACCTACTTCAGTGCTCTGGAAAGATGCTGGGCTCCATTGGCGCTGCCGCCACACTACTGGATGCAGTCGCGACTAGCGTTGTTAGCGCAGCCACAGCCGGCGCTTATCTGAAAGGAGAATTATCCACTCTACCGGTTCAGGAATGGGCAATTGGGTTATGTCTACTGGCTGGGATCACCTTGGTTGCGTTAATATCTTTGCACGAGAGCAGTGGCTTGACTTTGAGCATTACAGTCATTCATGTAAGCACAACCTTGCGGTATTCACATAAATTTATTACTAAACCTAGTTTGGTTCAGATGACAGTAATGACAGCGCTCATGATAGCCTCTGCGGTAGCCTGGACTCGGACCGGTATGGGTGTATTACGGGACAATTGGGAGTTGCGCCCAACGGGTGGATCGGGGATTCTCCGTTCGATCTTCAATGGTGTTTGTATAGGTTTTCTAGGGGTTACTGGCGAGTAACACTATTTCACTCCAATAATCCGTTATTCACGTTCTCTCTGTAGGGTTTGAGTGTACCCCGGCCTATATTCAAAACATAAAACCTCAGTCCTATGGCCCAACGCTCAGGAACCTTCTAGTCATGGCGCTGTTTTTAAACGCGCCACTTATGCTCCTTGTCTATGCTCTACTTCCTAGCCAGGTAATACTGAGCGGCGCGAACGTGTTGTCGGTTCTCGCTGAGGTCGCTGTTGGACGGTCCATGCGAATTGCGGTTGTAGTCGATTGTTTGTTGGTTCTTTCTGGGGGGGTCTTTGCTGGAATTGTCACAGGATGTCGTCTGGTGGAGAGCTTGGCTCGGTGAGTACCTGCGTTTCGCTCGTGGTTAGCGATTGTGTGCCTGATAAATCCATGTGCTAGCGAGAGAGTTCTCCCGCAGATTTTTCTTCGCCCTCTCCCTGTAACGGGAACCGCTTTTATGCCTGTTGGACTATTTTTTGTGGTTTCCGTTGTCATATATGCGTCCTCGGGCTTCTCGCTAACTACGGTATCGACTATGTTCTCCGCAACATTCTTGTTTACCATGCTACTAGTGAGTAGGCACTTGCCATCGCCAGTCAGACACCTGATTTTTATACCAACTACCCCAGTACGGCATATCCTGTCTTTTGCTCAAATTCTCACGAGACCGTCTGCCTCGAGATTATAAAACGTCACTATGGGCTGTTGTATTAGCTATCGTGGCGATCTTGATTGTTCTGGGCGGAAACATTGCTCAAAAGTGAGTTGCAATTTGGGCAATTTCTGCGAATCGGATTCTAACTGCAATATAACAGCCCTAAAACACTGGGACTATTTTTGGCTTATTTCTCTGTGATCCTGCTGTGCATGATGTTTCCTAATTCTCGGCTCAAAATTGCCCGTGTCACCCTATGGGTACTCGATCAGACGAGATTGCTTCGAGGATGCCAGTTAGATCGTTTTATCATACGTTGGATCAAACGTTTCCGGAGAGATCCTGTTGTCGTGTGGGTAAAGGAAGATCATGTGCGTCGAATATATCTCTTTGTTTCTTGGGCTTATGGAATACAGGTCAACCATTTGATCCAAGCGATGTTATACATTCGAAGGAATGAACTGACGGCCCGCGTCATGTTTGTCCACGCATATACCGACATAGAATGTATCCCATCCGAATTGAAGGCCAATATTAAGATTCTTGACGAAGCTTTTCCTTCGATTACCTTGGATCTTATTTTCATTAAAGGGGGGTTTGGACCAACGGTGCGTTTCAAACTGGAAAAGCGCTTGACTTTGAGCTAATTGTCCGTCGGAACCAAGTTGGTTGAGGCAACCAGTCAGGCCTTCGATGTACCACGAAGCCAGATGTTCATGTCATGCCCTGGTAAAGATCACTCTCGAAGACTTGGCGACTACCGGGGGGTGCGAGTGATCGATTTTTAACGAACGCAACGTTGATGCCACGAAGTAAAACCTTCCTTCTGTCGCGGCCCGAGGGGGGTGTACCCCACCTTATGTATATCTATAATTGCGCATATACTTATCAACTATGCCACTGGACTGGATAGTATGGTAACCGAATAGGTTAGTTGGTCTATAATATACCATATGAGCGTTGAACAACGCAAACGCCCCGTCCCCGCTATCCGTGTTGGAGTCGCTATTGCATATCTTTCCCCCAGGAGATTTGAACTTGGCGGTAGCCTCCTACTCTAATTTGTAGTGCATCATTCGCTCGTCCACTGGCACTGGAATTT
Organism: Ceratobasidium sp. AG-K; assembly: GCA_037039685.1. NCBI lineage: Eukaryota > Fungi > Basidiomycota > Agaricomycetes > Cantharellales > Ceratobasidiaceae > Ceratobasidium > Ceratobasidium sp. AG-K. The sequence continues at coordinate 2,315,059 of JAWNGF010000002.1, forward strand.
TCTGAATACTCGGGGTGGATTAACTTGCGATGACCTGGGCCTGAGGCAGGCAGTCGCGCATCGTAGAGTATCACTTGCAATCCGCACCCCGGCATTACTGTAAGCTCTACGGCCGGATTATACCAAAAAAGTTACTTGGTATTGCAAAAAACGCTTGCATCGATAGATATATAGACATCAAGTGATCGAGAGGCAAGTAATGGTGAGATTATCTTACCTTTTAAGATATGTACCTCCATCCAAGTTGTCATCGCACACCCTTTCTTACGTAAATCGATGTGCCGTAGTCAATCCCACCTCCACAACGGACTAGGTTCCACCGGAAAGTATGATCCGTAACGCATGTGAGAGCAACGCAAGTCCAATACGACATAAAAGAAAAGTGGAGGGCGGCAGCGAAACGCCCCAGCCGCCGATAGATATGATGATAAGCGTCTAAAAGACCTTCACTATCTAATCGGGCTCGGCTAGCGGGTGAGAAGCGACCAGACTTGTCGGGTAGCAACTCCGATAGGTATCCTAAATGGCAAGAACGTGAACGCCGGACGGTGATCCAATCAGACCGCTCTCCGCAGCTTTCAGTTGGAGCAAGGCACCATGTCCCGTCCCGGAGTCCCAAACTAGCTCTCGCTCTATAAAGACCCATCAGTTCCAGACTCGTCGATCAGCAACAACCCACCACTCATTAGCATGGCTCCTATCGCTGTCGAAACCGCTCCTGTCGTTCCGGCAAACCCGTCCAAGTCCAAGGGTACCCCCTCGGTTCACCCCTTTGACCCACTGAGCGCGGAGGAGGTATGGTTGTGCCAAACTAAGCCTGAGAACAGACTAACTGACTGCCACGGTTTAGATTTCATCCATATCTTCCGCCGTCCGTCAGTACGTAGCGACTCAGACGCCCATCAAGGCGTTCAAGTACATGGGAGCCGAGGCTATTCTTCCGTCAAAGCGGGATGTACTCGCTCATCTAGGTATCCGGACTGCACCTGGCATTGAGCCCGAACCCTACGTTGAGATCGAGAGAAAGGTCGACGTAGATATCATTGATGCTGTATCCGGGTACGAATTATTGGTTATCGCATAGCTCATGACTGTATAGACTCACGCTGCATTTAGCTACGCTTGGCTCATTCACCTCACGCTGAATAACAATACGTGGACCATTGATAGCTCTGAGCAGCTTCCCGGAGGCGTAATGCCCCAGCTTTCGGTCTACGAGCTCATTGAGGCCGAACAAATTGTTCGCAACGATGAGCGCGTCCAGAAGCTGGCCGCCGAAGTTGGTGAGCGAAATGTACAGGACTGCGTGTGCAGCTGGCTCACTTTTTATACTCAAGGTGTGGCGCCAGACCAGATCTTTGCGGACGGTTGGTCCCTAGGATACGACGATCGGTTTCCCGAAAAACTTCGACTCCAGCAATGTCTGATGTACGCACGCTTTGGTAAAGACGAAAACATCTACGCCCATCCCCTAGACTTTATCCCGATTATCGACTCGAACTCCAAAAAGGTCATTCATATTGATTTCCCATCCCATCCCAAGTCAGGAGCCCACATGTCCAAAGATACCTACTCAACCAAGCCGCCTGCGTTGGACGAGCCTTCGAATCGCAAAAGGATTCCTCCTCCTAAAATGAAACATGAATATCTTCCGGAGCATATTGATACAGCGAATGAACAACGTGAACCACTCAAGCCTCTTCATGTTGTCCAACCGGAGGGTGTCAGCTTCAAAATGACTGGAAACGTGCTCGAGTGGCAGCAATGGAAGATGCATATAGGCAGGTAAACTGGTCAGCAGCGCATGGTATTTCTAACCCACCCACCCCCTCAGGATTCACGGCTCGCGAGGGTGTAGTTATCGGGACGGTTACGTATAACGACGCGGGGGAGGTTCGCCCAGTATTTTATCGCATGTCTTGTGCGGAGATGGTCGTCCCATATGGCTCTCCGGATCATCCCCATCCCCGCAAGTTTGCGTTTGACGTGTGAGTATGGTGTCATGCGGTTTTCATCCCCTCGTTGACAAAACTGGGTAATTACAAGTGGAGAGTATGGAATGGGCGTTCAAGCTAATGAACTTTCGCTTGGATGCGACTGTCTCGGGACCATCCATTACTTGGTAAGACGGCCACAAGGCTGGTCGAGTTTAAGCGTATTGACGACGCGTGTAGCCCGGCCACTTTATCGGGGACGACGGAGAGACAGTTACTATCAAGAACGCCATTTGTATCCACGAGGAGATGCAGGTAAGCGTATGACAATCCGAGGGGCGAAATAGTTCCTAAACTCTCCCAGGATTACTCTGGAAGCACACTGATTTCCGCCCGGGAGGACGGTCTCACTCTGTTCGATCTCGAAAGCTTGTGGTGTCTATGATTTGCACCGTTGCGAACTATGAATATGGTATGATTTATACCAGTGATCCGCAATACGGTATCTGACTCGAGCAGCATTCTACTGGAACTTTTACCTCGATGGTACCATCGAGCTAGAGACTCGTCTAACCGGCATTTTGAACGTGTAAGCACTTAGCGAAGAACCCACGAACATATTCTAAGCGTCCGTCTCTAGGTACACTCTCGCTGAGGGAGAAAAGGCGACTTTTGGTACCCAGGTCGCCCCTCGTATCAATGCCCAGTATCATCAACACTTGTTCTCTATTCGGTAAAATCGTTTACCTCCTGGCGCATACACGTACTTATTTGGTACATCCAGGGTTGACCCAATGGTCGACGGAGTCAACAACACTCTCGTAGAGTCCGACATTCTCCCCTATCCTCATCCGGCGGGCTCTGCTGAGAACTATGCTGGCAACGCCTTTATATCGGTCGATAACCCCATTGCTACCGCCAGCGGTCGCGACTACTCGCATGCAACTGACCGTAGGTGGCGAATTGTTAACCCTTCACGAACCCACTATGCTTCTGGTCTGCCCGTCGCCTATTCAGTAGGAATTGGGGGATCAACTCGCGGGTTGATTGCAGACAAGGGAAGCTGGGTCCGTAAGCGTGCTGGATTTGCTGAAAAGGCGTTGTGGGTGGTACCTGCTGATGAGGCGGAAGCTGGAGGGAGGAGATGGCCGGCTGGGAGGCATGTCCCCCAAACGTGAGTTGTACCATTCAGATTGGTTCGCGCGGCATTAACGGGAGGTTCTCTAGGCGAAACCAGCCAAAGGACTCGGTGGCCGAGTGGTGCCAAAGCGGAGACGGCGTTGACAACAAGGACATTCTGTTGTTCTTGACAGTCGGTGTGAATCACGTCCCACGTCCCGAGGACTGGCCGGTGTAAGTGTTTGAACAAATGGGTTTGTGGACTGGGACTGAATTCGCATCCAGGATGCCGGTTGAGCACATGCGTGTCGTTTTCAAGCCAATTGGATTCTTCAAGTCTAATCCGGCTCTGACTGTCAAGGCACCGAAGGACGAGAGCAGTCGGAATGCTTTCCCAACTGGTGATATTGGTACTGGTGCAGTTACAGTTGACCATGCGAATGGCAACGGCACTGCATCCGCTTCGTGTGGTTGCAATTAACCCATGGCCAGCGAGGTGAATTAACCATCGATTGAAGTGGATTGGTAGTATTAAATACAGTGTATATATGATGTACCTTTCTATGAAAATACCAATGAAAACCTTCGGTCTCCGGGCTTGTAAGTGGGTGTGCGGCAAGTCTGGTCATGATTAATCTACTCGGGAACTAAAAAGCCAACGAGGCATCCATCTAGCATAAAATCCAAGTTCACCCAGGCGTGCGTCGTGGCTACAGGACATTAGTTATTCGTAACACGAACAAATGTGCAGACGTGAAACGTACCAAAAAGCTTTGTCCCATCCCGCCCAGCAACGCGCATCAATTCCTTCTCGCCGCCAGGATGGTACGGCAAGTATGGCGTAATGTTGTACACTTTGCCACCAAACGCTGACCAGGCATCGTCCTTGGAGCGGTGTTCCTTTAACATCGAGGGGGTTACGCGCATCAACTCGGTTACACCCTAGAAAATACAGCTTCAGCTTGCTGTTTGACAAGTAGAGCCCCGAGTGCTTACCCGAAGATCTACCCCAGACGATTTCAGGTCTGCCCAATCCAACGCGCCATGTCCTGGCTCCAATGCTACCTTTGCACGAGCCTTGCCCTTTGTGTTTACATTTGGCATACGAGTCGTCGTCGATGGGGGTAGGGCCAGTCCACCAACAGACGGGATGGATATCGTATTCCTCTGTTGGCTCGCGTTCGATTGGGCGACAAGGCCGTTTGTGGAAACCGAAGGTAAACGAACGGCAGGCAGGGGAGGAGGAGGCATACGCTTCGAGTCTGGCGAAGGAGCCCTCTTACGAACCACTGGTGCAGTAGACCCGGCCGTCAACGCAGGGGTAAGCTTGAGCACGGGCGCACTGGATGGAGGCTGGCTGGAAGTTCCTGAAGAGCGCTGGATGCTGTTCGGAAGTGGAAAAGGCGGTGGCGCATCGTCGTCTTCATCTTCGCCTCCAGTCTCGGATGCAGGAGGAGATGGCTCCGAAAGGTTGATGGTCGGACCAGGCTCTTCTTGGTTGGCAACTGTCGAGTCGTTATTGGTGGGATTAGGAGCAGCTGGGCCGACAAGAGGATTTAACCAGCTTCGGAGGTAGGAAGACATGATAGCAAGAAACCAATCAATCCCACGGGTATAATGTGACCGGAAGTAATTTCTTGTCCTTTATACACACAGAGCCTGGTCTAGGGATGGTGATTGCCACAGAGACTCAGTAATCCGGCCGCGGTGGCCGCGGGACGGCTACGAGCGAGTGTTTGTTTACTGCACTGCCACAATCATGGCTTATGAAACTCGTGGCCACATAAATGCATATATACGGATAAAGAAAGTGTAGGGCAGCGAGCTGAAGACAAGCATCCTGGAGAGTATCGGTACTATTGGGACTTCAGCTCATCTCCCGGGTGTAAACGTCTTCCTGTAATCTCCATTCTCACTATCTGAGTCTGGATCATTGTCTAGCTGAAAGCCCTGTGGCATCAGTATACGTTTGGAAGCAATAATGATAGCACCTTACATTATGGCGACTAGGCCTTATTCCGATTGGGTATACATCCGAGCGATTTTCTAGAGGGGATTAGCCCCTATATACACGAGAAATAGGCAATAGGACATACCCATATTGGCGCCAATGGCTTGAGGCCCCGCCTGCTTTCGCCGTCGATACCACTCCTCGACCTGCGGCATAACGAACCCAAAAAGTGAATTCAAGACTCCAAGAGTTGTTGCAGTAGCTGAACGTTGAATGATTGTTTAGGAATCAATACCATGATACCACAATTCAGCGACATACCAACGAATATTGAAGTTAGGAGGGAACTAATATCCTTGCGCTGAAATGTGGGACACAGATAGTTGAAACTGAATACAACTTGAGATTGGGGGTTGTTGGGCTTATAAGGGAGCGCCAAATTCGCGACTGGATTATCCTCGGTCGCGTCTCTAAACTCCTGAGCCCAAGTTGTATTGCTGCAACCCCACCAGCTACAATATTTCCAGTCCTCACTGGCCATGGTTCCAAGTCTGAGCAGAGACGACTTAGCCTCGTCCTGGAAAGGATCGACTCGAATAACCTGGTTAAAATACGTTTTATTGAGATATATATTGGTTTGGGTGTCGGCATTTCCGAGGTCAATCCTAAAGCACCAGGACCACAGCATCAGCATCATATACAAACCATACGAGTCCGGCTCACAAAATAGCGTCCCGCAACGCGATAAATATATTGGTTCGAGTAATAGAAAATGGTTGGATAAAATTGGGCTCCACTACGGACCAACCTGGCCCGTCGCCGGTACCATAGTCACGGATCATCCTTTGTTGGTCGGTCATGCTACCACAGCTCTCGCTGTAGTTCTGCCTTGCCTTGGACCAACAACCAGCCGATCCTGCTGGCCCCGCCGCCCATTCCGCAATGTATGTCGGGCTGTAAGATCCACTACCCGGCACTGCCGTGTTGTTTGATCGCGCAAAGACAAGTTGGGCCCAAACAGCGCGGGAAAAGTCGTATTGTAGGGCATCGAGTACCCCGAGAACATTGATTGAGGACGTCGAGTTGGTAGCCAGGGACGACAGGATGGGCTTGACTTGATTTAGTTTGCCTACTCCAGAGCTCTTGGACTCGGGGTCTACGTCAAATGCAAGATAGTCGATCAAATCGTCAGGAGCCAAGTCTCTATTGAAGGACCGGTGGTGGTTCACAGACAACGTTATGTTTCCTGGTACCTTGACCTGGCCAAACTCGCGCCGGCTCTCTAGCGTACAATGCACAGTAGCCTAAGTCAGATGCTCAGTAGCCGAGCTGATTAGTTTAGCATAATTAACATACTTTGTATGACACTATGATCTCAGGAAGGTCCATTCGCCAAATGATAGTGCCGACTTCGCAGCCCGAGAGCTGGTTGGCGATGTATGGCGCGGGGTATACCCGCCGACTGGGATCTACATCGGATCTACCAGCATTGGCTCTCCGGAGAACTAGCAAGGTCCCAGGTCTAACACTCGTCGCTGAAACAGGACAAAACACGTATACTCACCGTAGTTGAAGAAGGATAGTGTTGAATTGGTACGAAGAGGTGTATCGCTGGTAAGTGATACGGGTTCACATCGCTGTGGTAGCGAGGGGCGAAGCTGCTTGGGCCAGAAATTGGGCATCCACCATATGTCCTCGAGAGCAGTAGGATCTGTCTTAGTCACGGTGACCACGTCCGAGCCAACCAAGACAACTACGAGGAAGTTAGATCAATCGACCCTGGCGGATGTGTGGATTCACCGTTTAGCAGTGTGAAGAAACATAACAACACGAGTGATATCGTATAAAAGTAGCGAGCGAGACGTGGTATAGTGTACTTTTGTTGCACTGGGTACTCGAGCGGAGGGATTTTCATGCCAAGAGAGCCTGGTTGGATTGATGGTTGCCAAGAGGGGAAGAAGTTGCCCGACGAGGCAGAAAGAGCCCGCTTGTTCGTGTTATTGTTTTTCAAGGGTCACCAGTTCCGAAAAAATACCGGCACACTCGTTGGACAGAGCATGAGTGTTGACTTAGTTCAATCCTACGCAGGCAAAAAGGTTGCCTTGCGTGACTTATAAGATAATCTGACCTTCTAATGATAACCAAGACCAATATCGGTCAATGTCGGGATCCCCGATCGAGCAGCTTAGAAACTGCGCATACATGCAATGTTTGGCAGGGTAATGCCATTATTTTATCAACTGGTATCAGAAATAGCGAGGTAATCACGATCTTCAACGTTCCGATTCGTTGAAGGGGGCGAGAGCTCGAACTCACACTCGAAGGATGAACTTGGTCACTGACTAGGTTTCGCATATAGGCATCTCCCGAATGACTCGGGTTCCAGGATTATATTTGTCCATAACACGAGTGTGTTCATCACCTATAACCTTTCATTTCACAAAATATACCGCATACTATGATCGTCGATGAGGGTCGAACTCCGGTAGAGAGTAACCGTACGAGTCACTATTAACATGCCTATACTCCCCTTTTGTTGGAGTAAATACGTAATCGAATGCCCCTTCCTTGTCCGCCTCGACTCCTGGGCTATCATACAGCTATGGTTGTGGTAGTATTAGCTCATGCAGTCATTTGACAACACGAGATGCAGGAAGGACTTACCGTGTTAGAGGAATCGCGAGTATGGGTTCTCTGGACAAGTGGGTAATCATCACGTTGATCTTCTAGAAATGCAGAGTATTAGAGTCTGAGCGTATCTTGAAATAAAATGTTACAGCATACCTTGATTGCGGTTGATTGCCCCCCGTATGGCTTGCGTTCGTTTTTGATATCTCTCTTCGGCTTTGGGCATGAAGAGGTCAAAGATTCTGTATATCACGCTATACACAGTTACAGTGGCTAAAATTAATGTAAGTACTTCAAATACGAGTGGGTTCGTACGAACGCACCGACGAAAACAGACAACAAGAGTGAAGTGATCGGCTTGCGCTGAAAGGTAGGACAGAGGTAGCTGAAACTGAACACGGACTTTGCTTGGGGTGTGCTGGGCCTGTATGGTAGGGTTATATTCCTCACTGGAGCGTCTTCGGCCGTTTCCCTGAACGCTTGGGCCCAGGACGTGTTTACGCAGTTCCACCAGCTACAGAAGTCCCAGTAATCGGCATCGGTAAGGTTATAGTTGTCGGTTGTATTAAGCATTGTGGGCGTGGAGTCGCTGTGAAAGGGGTCTAGCCTAATGACTTGATTGAAGTAGGTCTTGTTGAGGTAGATGTTGGATGTTGGGTCGGCGTTTCCGAGATCAATCCTAAACGAAAAGTTAATGTTAGTTTACAGAGTAACGGAGTGTCAACTTACATTATAGCGTCTCGTAACGCGATGAGCGAATTAATAATGCTCACTAGGAAGGGCTGAATAAAGGCGGCGCGGTTGGAACCATGGTCCCAGTCCTTTGTTGTACCGTACCATCGTAGTACTCGATTGAGATCTGTAGCACTGCCGCATTGGGCATCGTGGTCTTCTCCCGACCAGCAGTAATTGCCGTTGCTAGCAGCCCATTCAATTATGTACGTGTCGTAGTGGGCCAAGTTGTTCAGTACCCAAATGCTTTTCTGGGTCCAGATGGCATGAAACAGATCTGATTGCATACCGTCGAGTACGGCGAGAACGTTGTTGGCAGATGAAGAGTTCGCTGGGAGTGTTCTCAGGCGCTGAGTGGGTTTTATCTTGTATCCATTGTTCCCCTCTCTTGATTGAGGAACCACATTGAAAGCGAAGTGGTCTTTCACATCATCTGGTCCAAGGTCCGTATTCCAAGTACGGTGGTGCGTCATGGACAATGTTATGTTGTCCGGGATGCGAATGCTACCGAAGGTTTTCCTGCCTTCAAGCGAACAACTCACGGTAGCCTGAATCAAAAAGGCGTTAAAGATCTCACTAAAGGAGTTATGTCTATGACCTACCTGGTACGACATTATCCGAATAGGAACGTCTACCCGCCAGCGAATAGTTTCAACTTCGCAGCCAGTCAGTGGATTGGCCATGTAGGGGACAGGGTAGATCCGATTACTGGGGTCGTCGCCCCCACCAGCAACATTTGCATAGCGCAGGGCTGGTAAATGTTAGTTCGGTCTGTTGTGCAAAGCACGAATTTTTGACATACCATACTTGAAGAGGGGTACGGACGAGTTTGTACGGAGCGTCGGGTCGTCAGTAATGGACTGAGGCTGGCAAATGTCCACAATCGAAAGGGTAAGGAAGTCGGGCCAAAAATCAGGCATCCACCATGCTCTCTCGACAATATTGGGGTCGCTTCTGAGTGTGGTCACAATATCTGAGCCGGTGAGCGCGACTTCGCTCGGTGGTGTAAGCGTATAATGGTTGCAACGACCCGATGTGACTCACCGTTTACAAGTATCAGTATGCATAGAATGAGAAAGGACACAGTGTAAAACACATGCGGGAGGTATGGTATTGTATATTTTCTCTGGACAGCGTACGAAAGCTGGGACAATTTCATGTGGGCAAGTGTCTGGCGGGGAATCAGGTAATTGTCAACGAATCCACATTGCGTTGTCGACTATATAGCAACCGGGGAATCAATAAATGAGGCATAGCTGTGTCAACAAGCGGCTAGATCGGTCACAGATGTAACCCCGATATTGCGAATCCGGATCCGAGATCGCCTCGGTCAGGCCGTTTCGATCGTGAATCATTCGGATTACATCATAACCCCGCTGGGACATCCTCCGCCACCCCACCACCGAGGCTACCATGGGTGTCAAACAACTATGGACGCTCCTGGCTCCAGTGGGACGCCCTGTACCGTAAGCTGAACATGATTCTGCGGCAAGGGTGCTGACGGACACGCAGGCTCGAGACGTTGGAAGGAAAGATACTGGCTATCGACTCGAGCATTTGGTTGTACCAGTTTCAGGCTACCATGCGCGACAAAGAGGGCCGCGCACTCGTCAATGCACACATTCTTGGATTTCTTAGGAGGATCTCCAAACTCTTGTTCTATGGCATCAAGCCGGTGTTTGTATTCGATGGAGGAGCACCCGCGTTGAAACGCAACACAATTGTGAGCAGATTACCGTGGCGTGGCAAGCTAAATCTCTTCAACTGGCATCGTATAGGCAGAGCGCAAGAAACGCAAGAGCGGCGCGGCTGCTAGCCACGCCAAGGTGGCTGAAAAACTGCTTGCTGCCCAATTGAGACGTGAGGCACTCCGCCACGCAGGAGGCCAAGAGCAGTAAGCAGTGCCTTACCAGGTGCGCTCACATAGCTGCTAACCGCTAATTAGGAAAGAAACCAGCTCGCCTTCAAAGCGCAGGCGTACCTCCAATATAATCGACGACGACGCCAATTACCTAGAAGACCTTTCCGGGCCTTCCATTGTTATTCCAGGCAAACACAACGATCCAATGTCACCTCCCAAACCGAAATCTTACAGCCCCTCCAAGGCTCAACCTACGCCCAAGCCGGCGAGCAAAACCTTCCGTGAACACGACCCCTACCGATTACCTGAACTCGCCTCTTCCATTGACTCCCGTGCTCCGCCGAATGACCCAAGGCTAGCGACCGACGAAGAAATTCGGGCCTACATCTCGCACCTACGTCCAGATGATCCCGAGTTTCACGAGCTACCTGCCGAAGCCCAGTACGAAATCCTAGGCGAACTCCGGCTCAAGTCTCGCACAACCTCGCATAGACGGTTACAAAAGATGTTGAAACAAAGCAAGACACCTATGGACTTTAGCATGGCCCAAATCAAGAATCTAGGTCAACGAAACCGCCTCACTCAGGAGGTCTTATCGACGCTGGATATCGTGGGGACCGGAGCTGGTGGCGTAGTAGTCCCTGTGAAGATAGCTAGCGAGAAGAACCGGGAGTATGTGTTGGTTAGGAATGAGTCGGGGGACAGGGGTTTTACGCTCGGGATCCGGCAGGAAGGAAATACCGCCGAAAAACCGATCGTTGTGGAAGAGGAGGACGAAGAGGGAGATGATTCGTTCGATAGCAAAATTGGTGATGCTTGGGAGGACATAATCATTCCAGGGAGGTGAGAGCAGCCATTATGGAAGTAGTTCGACGTACTCAAAACAGACCTAGGTCGCAGATTGGCGTTGCTCCAGATCAAGATTGGCGGGACTTTAAGCGAGAAAATGCTCTTGCTGGACTTGCCAAACGCGACACCGATAAGCACCTCACCCCACTTACCACAAAGCCTAAACTACCTCGTCATGATAAAGGGAAAGGGAAAGAGGTTGTCCAACTGTCCGACCCAGAAGGGGGGTCATCGGATGAGGACCCAGAGCTCCAACTAGCCGTAGCTGCGTCGATGTCCGGGAACCAAGCTCACGAGGATGAGGAGGACGATTTGCAGCGGGCTTTGGCGCTTTCACTTGCGGGCCAAGGCCAGAGTTCTTCTGAAGCCGGCCCATCGACATTCGAAATGCCGCCACCCTCGGACTTTGGTTTTGGCCCGACCCCCAGCTTGTTTGGCTCTTCCAATGGGCTTTTGGGTGGGAATATCTCTCCTGCATCCTCCCCACCTCAAGCTGTAGGCGGCGTCGATGACGATGAAGATGACTTTGACATGGAGGAGGTTGTCGTGGAAGCCCCCTCGGTCGTCCACGAAGACAGATCAAACGAACAGGAATGGGAGGATTTTGAAGAGGTCGAACCCCCTGTACCAAAACCCCTCTCATCAACACCCTCAAAAGGTCAGCCCTCGCAGTCGGAAGCTTCCCTGCTTGAGCCTGCGTCGCGCCGATCATCAGCTACTCGACGTGAACTGGCCCAAGCGTTGTCTTCTTCTGGCGACGAGGACGACGAAGAGCCTGCCCCACGCCCTTCGAGACTGATGACTATATTGGCCCCATATCAGACTGGAGCCGGTGGATCCCCTACAAAGAAGGCGGACGCTGCTTCGCCAACCAAGTCAACAGCACCGTCTCAAGTGGCTGGTTTGACTTCCAACGCAGTTTCGGAAGATTCGCCCAAGAAACCGGTGGATGACAAGATCACTAGCGCGAAGCATGTGGCTTGGAGGGATGCTCCATCGACTGCCACTATCTCAAAGGCTGCTGCTGTCGTCCCAGCACTACCCACCTCGGCTAGCTCTAGTGGTCCGGTCCCCCTTACCGTCCCCAATGATTCTGACGAAAGTGTAAATGATTTGGTTGTGCATGGCGTGACCGAGAGGCTCCAGCGTATCCCTCCAGTTTCCCAAACAGGAGATGAAACAGAGACGAAGACCCCGAGTATACCATCATGGTTCAGTAGTGCGCCTACAGTTGGCGTATCTGCCCCTCCCAAAAGCGACGTGCTGGCCGAATTGACTGAAGTCGTGGATGTCCCTATGGACGTCACGCTAGAGGTTAATGATCAACCAATTGAATCGACCATGCCAGAGGAAAGTGGCGATGACTCACGGGAACTTGCGCCAATACAGCTCGAGGACGAGGACGAGGACGAGGACGACGTACAAATCCCTTGGTCTCGTTCTCCAAGCCCTTCAGGCGCTCGTTCACCAGTCGCGGTGCCTGTATATGCTGATGGTGAACCCGACTTTGACTCTGCCCAGTCCCGTACTTCACGACTCCAAGCCGAAGATGAAGAACATGCAACGTTCATGTCTCAAGTCCAAGGCAAATCTTACGCTGCGATGCGGGAATCGCTCGACGCCGAAATAGCTGCGCTGCGCAAGGAACGGGCGGCTGCCCTACGAGATGCTGAAGACATAACAGCTCAGATGAGCGCCCAGATCCAGGTCCTCTTACGGCTGTTTGGCGTACCATTTGTCAACGCGCCTATGGAAGCCGAAGCTCAGTGCGCTTTCCTCGCCCAACGGGCCTGGTCGAAGGAGTCATTACGGACGATTCGGACGTGTTCTTGTTCGGTGCCGGACGAGTGTTTAGGAACATGTTCAATCAGAGCAAGACAGTCGAGTGTTTCCTCGCCGCGGATTTGGAACGTGAATCGGGCTTGGACCGAGAGACCTTGATTGGATTGGCGTATCTCCTTGGAAGTGATTACACCGAAGGCCTCCCAGGGGTTGGACCTGTGGTGGCAATGGAGATCATGAAGGAATTTCCCGGCGAGAATGGGCTGCAGGAATTTAGGACCTGGTGGAGAAAGGTGCAAGTCGGCAAGGACACGGAGGCAGATTTGAAAACAACATTTAGGAAACGTTTCGTGAGCTACAGTTCCTAGTACATCTACGTTCATATTAACAGAATAACGGCCGACAGAAGAAGAAATTCAAGTCACTCCACATGACAGAAGAATGGCCAAATCCCAAAGTGGTAAGCATCGTTGCTGAATGTATGCAGGTACAATTAACGAGTTAACTCTCATAGCGAGAGGCATACCTCGACCCTGTGGTAGACCAGTCTGAAGAGAGGTTTCAATGGGGACTCCCTGACTTGGATGGTCTCCGACGGTGCGTCTTGGCTCGGCGTCAGCCATAGCAAAATTGACCTTTGTCAAACAGGTTCCTTGCAGACGAATTGTCGTGGAACACGGAAAAGGTGGACGAAACCATTCTTCCAATCATCCGACGCATGACACAGCGTTCCAACGTGAATAAATTTCAATCCAGTTATGGCATTCTCGTGCTTAGTTTCCGTCATTTATAGACGTCCGCTGCAAACCGCCAAGGCACCCTAACCTCGTTTTTCGATGCACCTATGGCATCGTCGTCAAGCAATATCACTCATGCTCCACGGAAGAAACAAGCATATGCGTCCAAGAGGCTACAGCAGGTCGTCGCAGAGTATCGTGCCCGAAAAACCGGAGAGGACCATAATAATCAAGAGGATAGCCTTGGGGAAACCTCCGACAACTCGGCGAGCAACACGAAGCGAAAAAGGTCAGCCAAATCCAAGGCAGAGACTAAGGGCAAGAATAGGAGCAAGCGGACGGATGAGGCGGAGTCTCAAGACTCAGCTGTGGAAACGAAGCGAAGGCGCGGTACCACAAAGACCGTCCGTGGTGCGCGTGGAGGAAGAGGGGCCAGCAGGGGCAAGGCCAAAGGTAAATCCAGAGGACGCAAAGGCAATGACGCCGAGGAAACCGAGGCTTCTAACTCTGACGCTGGGAGCAACCACTCGAGCGGAGGTCTGGAACCCGAGGCACCTGCTCCTAAGAAACCAAGGCTCCGGCCTCGCATGAAAGTGCCAAGCCCAATTTCACGGTCGCCCGTTGGTAGCGGAAGTGACAGTGGGGGGAGCGACGAGTATATTGAGAAGTGAGGTAGGATATGTGCGAATGTTAACTATATGATTACATTGCCACCTTATTAATGATATCTTCCATTGTGCATCCGCTTGCCAAGTAGCACATGCGGAAACCCAGTGCTCGTCCGTAGACGTGCGTAATACATATGGCTAACTTGTCATGAGCAATCATCGTACAAGAGCTTCAATCGCTCGTGACCGTCATAGGTCTTTTTGAGTCGAGTATTAACCCAGTCTCGGCGCTAGCACCCACCAGTTGCGAGAACAAAAAGCTTGCATTTGTTAAGTTTGTAGAGTAGAAGGAAGGGTTGGCGTTAGATAAGCCACGTGCGCTTTATTCACGCATACAGTCAGTTCAGTAGCGTTGTCCATACTCCTCGCAGGTTTCCATTACAGCACCTCAACTAATAGGCTTATAATGAAAGATGAGCCTGTCTCTGAATCTACAGCGTCGTTCAGAGGGTTCTCAAAGCGGCCCCCGGACAATAGTCCTCATCAGAGTCCTTGACCACTTACGATTGAGAGGGTCGCGCGGTTAACTATACGGGCCCTGGATCTCCAGGACTCAAACCAAAATAAATAGTATGCACACCTTGTTGTTTGATTACATTCAGTGACGACCCTGAGACCATGAACCGATGCATGTCACGAGCTTCACGTCATATCATTCCGCGTACTTGTTCGGTGCAGCGCGTAAGCCAGCAACCTGTGAACGTCTATCCGGCGATCGTTCCCCATACAAACCTGCATAACCACTCACCCGCGCGCTTCCTGTGACCAATATGCTATGTTGGCGTGAACCTACAAGACGCTGTACCTCAATTGCCCCGTGGCAGCGTAGCCTGTGAAGGAGCTACAATTTCAACCACAGCTGAGTGGGCAGGGTTTAATTTGACACTGGCTCCGTGGAGTGGAGTTTACCCTGTTATCCAACCAAAAGGTGTAGTGACGCACAATATTGAGATCGGAATCTAAGGCTTGGTATTCCGTGTTAGTGACGAGGCAACCAACATTGGTGCTATATTCAGGAGAAACAGCGCTGTGCCCAGAGATACCCAGCGAGCACTTTCTTCGAATTGAACTTCGTACTTGAAATCGACAGGAAGAGCTGAACAATCGAGAATATGGGCATAAGCAAAATCCGCCAAGGAATAACAGAGCGCCTAGGACTCTTAACCAGTCGGACTTTGATCCCCTTCTCAGTCTCCCTTTCCCCGCTTGCTCAACATAATGGATGTGGACGGATCAAGATTCGAACAAAGACAAGTATTCGGACTGTCCATTTTTCATTGTATACTACAAGGTACGAGTGCAAGTGCATACTTGTTGGTTCGACTGATAACGCTCGAGTTTTCAGGCATCCTCTTTCCATTGCTATGCAATGTTCTTATGAACAAGCCAGCAAATAACTTTTGGCTGAAATCATACGTAGCTTTCGTGAATATGGTCGCCTTACTACAAACTGGATTTCATATTCTACAAGGATTTGACGATCTTGACGGGCGACCACCAAGAAATTGGGTGAGTGCGGGGCATTGGTTCGACCACCTATATCGAGCGAGCTGACGGTTCTGCACAGCTACAAGTATTAGTGCCCAGGATAACCGCAATACTAGGCTCTTCTGTTCAACTATTTTTCATTTATCGATGCTGGCGAATCTTCCAACGACGTTTACTGCCAATTCTTCCTTTTGTTGCGCTATTCATCGCAGCACTCGTCCCTGGAGTTGGGCTGGCAAGTAACTTGTCCTCACCCACTGCATATATGCTGATAGTGGCCATAAATGGATAGGGGATTTACCTTTATCCCACATCTTCGGTTCCCGTCAGCGTACTGCTAAAGGCAAGCGAAAGTTAGGAACACAGTAGAGCATAGTTTATGTTGACCAATCATCCGAATGTAGACCAAGATTTATTGTGAGTATGTCCAAACCCTTTCCAGGTACTTCATATTCATCCTTCACCCAGTGACAATCTGGATATTCTGCTCGTTTGTTTTGGACCTTTCAATGACTGCTACAAGTGAGTCGCATTTACTCCCTAGGTTAGCCATTGACCTCATGGTCCCGTTATACATGTAGCGGTGGCATATCTTTGGCGCTCACGAACAGGTTAGTGCTGCCCCAAACAATGAGTTCTGTTTATCAAACCACTATTAAAGGGATTAAAGAGCATACCAATGTGTTTTCTGTCATCTGGATGGTCATGTGGGCCTCAGCCGCACCACCGCTCATCTTGATGATAGTCGCTATCATCGATGGTTATATGGTTAGCAAAGTGGTACTCCGAATTTCCCTCAGTGAGCTAAACGGAAGCACCTACTACAGGTCAAAAGCACCGCCCATCCGACACTGATCGTAGCAGTGGATATTACCGGTTATTTATACGTCCCTCGATTTGCTCTTTTATTGACCCTGCTTTTTGCCCTCACAGGGAAAATATTTGCTCTTTCTCTCATGATCAACCTATGTGGGTATGTATCTTCAGCCCGACGAGAGAGCTGAAGCGGTTTACGCGTTCCCTACAGGAGGAACATTATCCAAGAGGAGCTAAACAAGGCTATACGAACGCAGTCGGGTCGACCTGGATCGCGGCATAGGCATGTCAGTACCGTGCCGGTTGTCATTCGACAAGAAAAGGTATGAAACTAGGACTTTATTGGTGGAGCCAAAGCTAATCGAGCTTGATTTTAGACGGCCGAATTCGAGCTTCACGAGTGGCCTAAATCTCCAAGAGCCGAAGAAGGAGGGCCGGGTGAAACCCATTCAGACCAGGAAACTAGCAGAAAATTTCACAACAATGATCTTGCCCCTGGTAGTCGACATGTATCAATTCACGAAAGCCCAGTAAAGCCCGTTGAGTTGATTGAAGAGGCGAAGTTATCACAAGAGCGATACCTAAACAGCCAAGCTTAACCGACGAAATTTTCTTTTGCGCCATTCCATACATAGAATCGTACCGCCATTCGTAGTTAGAGTCTATTTATATAGTTCCCTATGCATATGCATATAGCCATGTCTACCTTATTTGGGCTTCCTGAGCTTGAGTCCGTTTGGTAAAGAAGCACATAAGGAAACCTCCTAAATCTACTGTTTGTTCCTAGTAAAATAAAAGCACGAGCATGTAACTACGCCCGCCGCATACAATCAAGCCTGCCAGTCACGTGCACCAGGGAGGATCTTCCGTGATCTGGCAGCTAAACAAGCGCCGACCATGATGGACACCTTTTTGAGGACAGGATTGCGCTCCTTACCTCGACCGACAGCTCTATCATCCTCGATCCACAATGGTTCATATCGAAAAATGTTATTTTCTCACTCGCCTATCATGCGTGCCGGATCTAGGCCCTCCATACCGCCTCGAATGAACCCTCGAGATGTGTACAAGGCTCGGAACCGCACGCTTTTGATGTATACAACTGCAACGGTGGGTTCGGCTCTTATAACCGTCCAATAAACCCGTGACCTATTCGAACAGGTCATAACTGCTGTAGGTGTCACATACGCCGCCGTCCCGCTCTACCGAGCCTTTTGTGGCGCGACTGGGTATGGAGGGATACCCATGACGGACCGCGACTCGGCTCGGTACAGCGCAGACCGACTCGTACCAAGGGACGATGCTAAACGCATCAAGGTACACTTTAATGCAGACACAGCATCGGCTTTGCCGTGGCAGTTCCAACCGCAACAGCGTTATGTGAACGTCTTGCCGGGAGAGACGAGTTTGGCATTTTACAAGGCCAAGAATACGGGCAAGGATGATATCATTGGGATTGCGACGTACAATGTTACACCTGCCAAGGTGAGTGGTTTAAGATTCATTTGGTCGGGTCTAAGTTTGATTTTGGATAGGTTGCACCGTATTTCGCCAAAGTGGAATGTTTCTGCTTCGAGGAGCAGAAACTGATTGCTGGAGAAGAGGTTGACATGCCTCTGCTGTTCTTTATCGACCGGGACATAGTAGACGATCCACTCATGGGGGATGTGGATGATGTAGTGCTCTCATACACTTTCTTCCGGTGAGTACTTATCTAGTATTTGCATCCACTAGACTGACTGGTATGGTATTACACCAGCGCACGACGAAACTCACGGGGTGACCTTGAACCCGACGCACCCCAGCAAGTTGTTCTCGACTCTCAAGGATGGGGAGACATTGAGCATGCCCAGCCCATCCCGAAAGCCAACGCCGAGCCAGCCCGCTCAGCGACTCCGTAAATGGCCGACCACACGCATTGTATTATAACCTCTACTCAATTTGTTCGATAAACCCAGGATTACTTCCTTATTTATTTGCATTACATTTCATGGGCGGGTGTAAAATATATACCGCATTTGCAGATCACCGCGTCCCTTGATCGACCACACGGTTCATAGCGCGTGAACTACGACGGAATGTTGAGACGGTAAGGAGGTCCGTTGTGCAAGATCGTGCGATTTGCTTAAGGTTTAACTTCGGGCCGTGGATTTGTAACAGAAGAGTTGTTAGAACGTGGCGTCGTGGATGAGCAAGATCTCGTCCGAGGCCAGTTTAGTGTAAGTGTGTCTATGCAGTGTTTACGCGTGTACGTCTTTGGTATCTGAGTTATACTGGGTGGCTGGCCAACGAGGCGCGTTCGGTTCCCCTACGAGCGGTGCAGTCTACCGCGCATAGTTGCTTGGCGTTGAATCTCGATTCAATTGATCTAGCCCAAATGAATTAAAGTACAGAGTAGATGTCTTATGTGGTGCACTGTCAATAAGATTCATAGCACAGCTCACTCCGGCCCGGAACACCTACCTTATTCACTGCAAAGAAACAGCTGCACACTCATTTGCCTCGTTCCTGCTTTTCGATCAAATCTTTTGCCTCGTTAATTTTGCTGGCTAGATATGGTGAGCCTCCACGGTCGGGGTGGTTGGCGATCATAATGTTTCGGTGGGCATCTTTGAAGCGTTGCTTTACTAGAGGTCCTTCTCTGGGATGCAAGTCAATAATACTGTCGGTAAGGTAGTGAGAAACGTACTTGAGACCCAGAATCTGAAGTGCTTCGTTCCTGTCCATTTTTGCCTTGAAGCCACCTTTGACCCACTCATCGGCGGCCCGCTTTCCACCAATAACACCCGTCTTGATTAGATGCCTCCCAGCGAGAGCAGCAGCAATAGCCCCAACGCCAAACAGAATTGGAGTGGTCATGGTCGAGAAGATTGTCAAAGGTAAAGTCAGGAAATTGGACCCTGGTGACATACATCATGGGCGCTTTATTACGAAGTGTGCGATCAACGTCACGTTCAACTTGAAGTCGACGTCCACCTCGGCTCCCCAGTGCTATCACCAAGGCTGGCCGATGCAAGTTAGTCACCCGCAGCAGTACTCTCAGTACGAGCAGCGAAACGCTGCGTTTGTACCACCGAGTCGAATTGTCCACCAAGCTCCCCGCGATCTCTCCCCTCCCCAGACGCCAGGCATGGCCCCCCCTCCGATGGGCATGCACCAAGCCTCACAATCGGAAGACCTGACGTCGCCTCAACGGCCCGGGGCACAGAACCGACAGTCGACCGGCTTCTTCTCTGCATTCTCCCGGTCCAAGTCGGCAAGCAGCGGCCAGATCCTCAGTCCACCCGCAACTCCTGGCGTCAACCAGCTTCAACATGCGCCGAATCCCCCAGAGCAGGGGCAGCAAATTCACCACAACGAGAGCTCACCCCCCTCTCGCATGTTGGCCGCATCTCCTACTGCAACACACTCGACCGGCGCCACTCCCAATCCAGACGCCAGTGTTGGCGGTCATCCGGCTCAGGCTCCGCCCCCTCCGACGTCCCAGCAGCCCCTTCCGAAGCCAGAGGAGCCGTTCGCTCTCGGCCCAACTGGCATCCCGCTTCATCCCGAGCTGCGTTCGGTGTTGCGCCTGAATTCCATACATCAACAAAAGATTTATTACTCGGGCCGGCTCTCGAAGCGTGTTGAGAGAGGCACTGATGGGACACGTCCGGCCAAGGATGAAGGCTGGATTGACATTTGGTGTCAGCTCGGGGGTGTTACCCTCAGCATCTGGAACATGCAGGCGATTGAGGAGGCCAACGCACGAGGCGAGCAGGTTCCTCCGCAATACGTAAATGTAACAGACGCGGTATGTTTGTTTAGGTCCAGTTCGTTGGTATTAGTGGCTCACAGCATTCGAATATGTATAGTTTGTCCAAGTTCTTGGTAGCGTCACGTTCCCGGCCACGCCCACGACACCAGCCAAGCGCTATACAAACGTGCTGACCCTCAACACTGCCGGATCCAACCTCTTGTTATTCGTATGCGAGTCTCCTGCTGCCCTGGTCAGTTGGGCTGCTGCACTGCGTTTGGCCGCATGGGAGAAATCACGATTGGAAGAGATATACACTGCACATCTGCTTCGGATAACGCTCACGGAGAGCCGTGTTTGTGCGTAAATTTCCCAGGTGTATAGCCTTGCTGATCGTAACTGACGAGAAACTCACCTCCATCGGCGCTTATCTCGGTTATTCATACGTGGCCATGGACCACTTTAGGGAAGGAACCACGCACCACGCTCGTCAAAGGTCAACTGGAGGGATGGGTCCGTGTCCGCGTCGCTGGTCAAACAGATTGGAAACGGTTTTGGGTCGTAATCTCCGCCGGGTCGTCTCTCCAAACCCCCATCACTCCTGGTGCACAATCGACGCTTAGCCTCACGCGAACCAACTCGCAAGACTCACCAACTAAACCCAAGAAGGGCCGTCTAAGCGGATTATTTTCGCGCAATTCTCACCAACACACGTCTTCAACTGGATCTGCGGGTGGAAACAATGTTCTCACTCGCACAACGACACATACAGATGCACCAAACATGCAATTTTTCAGTTCTTCCAAGCCCAAGGAGAAAAAGAACCCTATTCTTAGCGTCTGGAGTGTCACCCAGGCGTTTGCGGTTTACCCCGAACGGCCCGACTTGATTACGAGGAGCACCTTGGTAAAGGTCGAGGGACGGCTAGGACGCGAGGAGGGTGCGGGTGCGATCAAGGGAACCGAGGCTTGGGTGTTGATTATGCCAGAAGTCGAAAATGGCCAACCGGCAGGACCTAGGAAAATGTTGGAATGGCTTGTCGGTAAGTCTAATTTTGAATCGGGCATTTTGGAGAGCGATTGACAAGGTGTATAGCGTTGCATGATGCATTCAAGCTGTATGGACGTCCGCAACAGTACTCTTTCAATCCCCACAATGTCGCATCGTTGATGTTTGCCTATCCAATCGAGCCTAATCTCGAGGTGAGTCATTTCGGGCGCTTTGGTGAAGCGTGGACTCACGGAGTTTGTTGCAATAGCAACTCTTCCTTGAACGCGAGCTTGCCGAGTCTCTTGATCCTCGAGACGACTCCACATCCACTGTCCGATCCCGCTTGACTGCGATCCTGCAAGAAAGGATGCGCAACCCCGTTTCGCGCACACTTGGACCGGGGCCATCTCCATCACCGCCTTCGAACCAGCAGCAACAGCCGCTCGATTTACCCCTCCCGAATCAACCGGTCTCTGGTGCAGGGCGACAACCCGCTACAGGTGGCCGCGGCCCAGCTCTTACGCCCATCACCGAGCGTAGCACTACGGGCGAGACGAGGACTTACACAGCAGGAGATAGCGTTTCGCCTCCCAACTGGTCTGCGCATGGAAGCATGAACAACACATCTGCAGAAGCTGGTACCGGTAACGGAATTCTCGCCCAAGGCGCCCTCGTTAGGAGTCCGATTGAGGAGGAAGACGAGAGTCGACCCCTTGGCGCTCTTTGGGGCAGTATCAACGGCGCTACCAGAGACCAGAATGCCGCAGCGGCTACGAGAGGCGCTCGTCCGATGAGCATGGCGTTTGGCGCGTCTAATATCGAAGGCCCTGGTGCGACTGGGGCTGATAGCCACGCTCAACCGGCACCTGAACAGCCTGTCGCGACCGACTTTGCGTCTCGTGGCCCGGCTCCAGCTGCTTCGCCAGACCCACCGAGCCTTACTTCTTCTGCTTCTGGACTCGCAATCAACACGCAAGACCACGCACGTGCGACCTCTTCATACAACCCTCCTGCCCATTCGGCGATGGCTCTAGGAACCGGTGTAGCCGAACCCGGGTCTGTCGATCTGCGCGGAGTAGACGTGGAACACCGACTCTCCCCAGGAAACGGTCACGCATACGAAGCTCATGCACAAAACAGCCCTCATGGGAGCACCGCAAGCGAGAAGCCTGTGCTTGCGCCCATCCGGACGACGGCGCTTTCTCCCCCTCCGCGCCATGTCGAACCGCCCGCTGAGAAACCTGCTGGCGCTCAGGCTCCTGCCCTGCCTCCAGTTGTATCACAGCAGCCGCTTCCCCAGGCAAGCGTTCCTGAACAATCCTATGCTCAGGCGAACCATCCGTACCAATCCCCGGCTCAAGCAACTACCTCGCAGCAGCCCTCTACTCTGGCGAAGCACAACTCGTTGTCGTCTGGAGAAGACTTTATCCCGCGCGAAGCTGCCAAGTTTATCCTTGATCAAGACGAAGGTGCCAGCAACCAACTTGGATTGTCGCAGCCGAATGTTCACGCGACGCGGGGCCCGGTACCAGGGCAGCGCAGGACGTTTGAGAGTTCGAGCGAAGACGAGGGCAATAATGAGATTGCCCAGCAGCCAATTGTGCAACCATGGCAAAACGTAAGTCCCTGGCTAGAAGGTGATGAACGACAGCTGATGGACGACTGCAGGACCCCAATACTTCGCCTGTCCCACGCCAGTCTACGCCAATGACCTTTGCGAACATGGGTGCAAGCGCCAAGACCGAGGCAGAGCCTCCCGTCAAGCACGAGAGACCAGGCCCTTTGCAAGTATATGCATCCTCTGCGCGAGCGAGTGTCTCCCCGCCTCCGGCACAGCCTGTTACATCACTGCCGTCCAATTCCCGGCCGGGGTCAGGGTTCTCCGCAGCCGGAGGCAGAAATCTGGGGAGGAAACCATCAGGAGCACGTGCGCCTCCCGTCAAAACACCTCGCGTCGCGAAAACCGGACTTTCACAACATCCAATCCCGGACGACGACGAGCCTCAACGCGTCCGTGCTCTACCGTCTACACCGTCTCCCGTGCCTGCACCTCCCGCACCTGCGCCTCCACCACCACCCGCTCTAGTTCAAGACGACATGGCTGACGATCTCGGTGTCGATGCGCTTGCCGCCCTTTCGTTTGCCGAGCGCGATCAACGCCCGCCCACTCCTCCACGAGAGCAATCACGCCATGTTGAAAACCTTTCTCGCACTCCCTCTCCCCAGCCGCCTGCTGCCTCGCCAAGACCTCCACGTCAAGCGCCGTCGACGCTCGCCTCCCAAGCTCAACAGGGTCCTGCTTTCCGATCATCATTTGCGCCTTCGAAACATGCAGCCGAGCGAAAAGCAAAGGCCCAGGCCCATCAAGTTGCAACCGAAGACGCGATGAAACGCCCTGGCCGTGCAAACGGCAAAAAAACCAAGGGCATGGCCACTTCGCGCTCGGGTGCATGGGAGTCGTCCGAAGAGGAAGACGCGCAAGATCAGGACGAGGACGGATCGGACGACGAGCCCATTGCTAATCGCTCTGGCCCGCCCTCGGTACACGCTCAGACCCATGTTCTCGCTCCCCAGCCCCAGCAGCAATATCGTGGTGGATTCCTCGGGTCTGCGCACGGGTCCGCGGCTGATTTGCATTCAAACACTCCCCCCAACGGTCGGCCGCTTCCTTCGCCTGATGCGCACCCTCCCCATGGACGTCCCCTGCGTGGGCTACCAGCTCTTCCCAATCAAGGTGGTCACAATGGCTCGCCGGATCACTTTGGCCAGGGACGCCCCCCGAACCACATGTATGGCCCTCCCAGTGGCCCACCAAGCCGTGCCGTTTCACAAGCATACGACGGATATGCCGAGGAGCAACAGCAGCCTACCCCGCCTCCCTCGCAGCAGCCTTACCGTGGAGCCTACCGCCAGACCATCTGGAACAACAATCTCGACCAGACGCATCGCAGCACGAGCCCTGGCCAAGCCCAAAAGGACACGTTTGTGCAGATCAACCCGAACGAGACCATGACCAAGGCGTTTACTCCCCAGGGTCTGCTCCAGGCTGGTCTCCAAGACAAGCACGATCGGTCTGCCAAACGCCAGGAAGAGCTCGCTCGCGAGTCGGGCGCTTCGTTGCTCAACGTCCCCAATAAGCCGCCTCCACCTCAGACTGGTCTTCTCGGCGCGGTCACTGCTCACGAGCGCGACAGGAAGCGCGATGGTGGTTTCGGTGCCGTCTTGACGGAACGCGAACGCGAAAAGCGCTTTGCCGAGGACCGCCAACGCAAGATTGACGACTTGCAGCGCCAGCAGCTCGAGAGCCAACAGTCGATGTACGGCGGCGGCATGGGCATGAATCCGATGATGATGAACCCAATGATGACCGGTATGGGCGGTATGCCAATGGGACCGATGGGTGGTATGGGCATGATGGGTTTCAATCCGATGATGGGTGCCTTCGATCCCCAGCAGCAGTACCAGATGTGGGCGGCGCAACAGGCTGCGGCCGAAGCTATCAACGTGCCATGGTCTCGTTTTCCCAGGCTGGATCCGTCGCACCCGGTCAGGGAGAGGAAGGTGGCCGCGTTGCGAGCCCCATGCCTGGCCAGTGGGGTGGAGGGATGATGGGTGGTATGCCAGGGATGATGGGAATGGGCGGAATGGGAATGGGGATGGGGATGAACCCGATGATGGGTGGAATGAGCCCAATGATGACCGGCATGGGTGGAATGAGCGGTATGGGCGGATTCGGTGGTTCTCAGTTTGGAGCCGTGAGTGGAATGGGCGCCCCCAACGGCATGGGGATGGGCGGAATGGCGCAGGGTGGCCTCAACCCGCGCGACTCCGAAGATGGCCCCACCAGGCAATCTGCCAGCCCCGCCGCTGAAGGCTCCGGCAACCCACGCTAAGCTCTAGACCACGGACCTTTTTCATTCGTTTGCGCATACCCTCTTGTCTCGGTTTGATTATATACGGCCGAACATTACTGTTCGTGCAAGGACTTTTGCTCTCAAAATTACAGTACATGAACGCCTGGTATCTTGCTTTGTTTTCAGTATACATCTATTCACTTGCGGAACGTTTGCTTGTCGGTACATACACAGTTCAATACAGTCTATGCTGTCTTGAGATAAACGTTGCAAACCCAAGAGTGGAGCCAATATGTCATCTGGGCGCTTGACCAGGCGCCGAGACGAGGGTCCATGAGGAGGCGGTTCACATCACCGGACCACTGCGAGTTGCCGACGACAGCGACCCATTGTTTGAAACAAGCACATCCCAACCAACAACTTGAGCGCTCTAAATAACACTCTATTGTACACTATGCCCCCCGACGCTCCCATACAGGCCCCACAGGCCCAACCCGACGCGGGAGCCTCAAGCAGGCCCCTGGGAAGCCCCTCGTTGTATTCACTTTGCACCATTCCCGTCGAATCTGAGCCACACTCGCCCACCAATCCTCGTATAGAGCTCAACGCCAACGAGGATACCTCGCTTCTTGCTGGTTCGGGAAACCAGAGGTCTTATACTGGCCTCGCCAAGTACATGCCTGCCATCGACCCCAACGCTCGCAAGCTGGTCTTTCGCGCTGGAATCAAGGTGCTCTTGCTATTTATTGTCGGAAGCGTGGTTCTCGGAGGGACTTTATGGGTCGCTTTGCCCACGCTCGAAGAGTGCGTTCATTTTGGGGTTAATTGTCAGGGTGCTAACAGGGTGATGTACAGAGCCGACAGGCCTATGCTCCGTATTCCCAAGTCGTTTGCACAACTACAAGATCTTAATACATTGTTGAAAAAGTATCGTGATGTGTACCCCTATCGAATTTTCGGTGCGTTCATAGTGCCCCTATTCCTCGAATGCCATTTTCGTTACTCACACACCGTTTTTGGCTTATAGTATGCTACGTGATAACATACCTATAGTACGTGGCTTTCCATCCCCCCTTCATTCACGGACAGAATCTCGTTCTATTTTGGCCGCCCACATCTCACCCGAGTCTAAATCTGACGATCCCGCTTGTCATTTCCGCCATTCGCCTCGCCTGCGACCAAACATATCGATTTATCCACGCCACCCTGTGCCTATTTTGGAGGATAGCTTGCAAGCCTTTTCACTTCCTGGGTCAATGTACTTGTCGATTCTGGGTGGCGCCGTCTGGGGCGTTCCAAGAGCTCTCCCTCTGGCTTGCGCGGTAGGCAACATTCCACGACTCGGTCGCATAGTGCTCACTCGGCCTTGATACAGTGCGTTGCAACCGGAGCGACACTATGTTACCTGATTAGTGCCGCCCTTGGGCCAGCGCTCCTTGCCGTGCCGAGTTGGCGCGCTCGGCTCGACGCATGGGCCGAGAAGATCGAGGCTCAGAGGGATAATTTGATGAGCTACCTTATCGTCATTCGGTGCGTATTTCGATCGAGGCGCATGGTCGTCGCTCTCGATCACGATCGCTACATGTGATTATCTACTCGAGTATACACTCGTGGGAGGTAGTTCTTGCCTTATCCGGGCTATTAGAAGTGTAGTCGATCGTGATTGAGTGTTGGACGCGAAAAGGATATGTGCTAATGCGTTGATAGGATTGCTCCATTTCCCCCACACTGGGTGGTCAATGTGTTGTGCCCTCATGTGGGCATTGGCATTCCCCGATTCTGGATCTCGACATTTTTGGGTATCATGGGCGTGAGTGTCATTCACACTACTATTGGCGGTGAGTTTTTCCTATTCTTTTTACCCTTGGCGGGGTGGGCCTGCCGCGTGGATACCTGGAGCCGCATGGAGACCCGAGGCCGTTTCATTTCCCGTCGCTTTAGACTTGGATTTCGCTCGACAGCTTGGACCTGGATATTTCAAATGGCAAACACTGCGAATTTGGATTTTACATTTGGACGCGGACAATGACATGAGGCATTGCGAAACTAGTGAGTATTTTTCCTCTTGCGGACTGCGTCGATTGTGGGATCTTGGGAAGACGCATGTCCACGAGATCTGGAAGAGGGGTACAAGATGCTCGAGCAGCGCTTTATGCGATTGGTGGTGGGCAGAGCGAGCTATACCTCGTTCAATGTTGAATGACACGAGGCCTGGTGTTATTTGCACCGAAGCTGATTTTCAGGGTTGATGATTGACACGAATTGGTCACTTGACTGACGTTGTAATTTCAAGTGGATGCCTGATCCAGTCTTTTATCGCTACGCTGCCTCGTTGGGCGACGGAATTGGCCTGGAAAGGGTTACGGGCCGTTTTAATAAAAGGACATATGCCGGTGAGATGTATTATCATATTCGAAAGCAAAATGCTAACTTGTCTGGTCGGCAAACTAGTCTATCAAAAGAGCATCCTTTCGGAGCCCCTGTACCTTTTGGCACGAGTCAAACACGGGTGGGTATCGTGCCCGCGCAGCTCGTTTCAGGGGTGCGTCATTCGCGAGTTCTTGCGGTCGAGAATATGACTGAATGCGTAGGGTCGGATAGGGAAGTTGGTCGCTTTGATGACTGGATCAAGACACATTTGCTGCAGCTAGGCGAACACGGCGGATGTGTGCATAGCCCCGATCACTATGGATGGCCGAGTCTTTGTCTCAGCCACCCTGATCTTTGCGATAGAGCGTTGGAGTGAAGAGCTATCGGTCTGATTTTCCCGATTGGGCGGGGAGGCGGATATCTGCGGCGATTGTTCGATGGCGATCTACGGTTCCGAGGCACCGTGGCGTCTGCGCTGGAGACGAGAGGACCGTTTTCGCGGACGGTTGGTTAACCCCACAGACCGGGATGCGTGCCGGCTGGCCCAAAATTTCACGACGGTTTTGGAAACGCGAGAGGGTTGGCGCCCATTTGGGCGTTGCTCGTGCATTGTGACTTGATCTGGTAGAGTTTTGATTCTGGATGGTTAGATCGGGCGTATTTCATGTGCGGGATCAATTTGGATTCATTACGGCGTGATGGTATCACATGGTCGGCGAACGCATTCAGGCCCCGCTAATGGCCCACCCCGCCAGTGTTGACAAGTGCTGACTGATTGCAGGTGGACTGGACCAGATGACGAGCCCCGAAGACTTTCATCTGATATCGTGGCGAAACTTTGGGCTGTTGAGTGCGGTGGTCGTAGCGGTGCTGATACCAGTCGGGCTGCGGTGGTCGTGGAAGCAGGAGCTCGAGGTGGCGCAAGAAGACGAGGTGCGGTTGGCGGGTGGGCCGGCGGTGGCCCCCAAGGGCAAGATTGTGCTGGCCGAGAGTGACGACGAGGGGGAGTATGTAAGCGAGGAGCGGGTGCGGCAGGAGAATAGCCGGGGATGGTGGGCGGCCAGGGCGCAGCGCAAGCAGCAGGAGCGGGAAGACGAGGAAGATGCGGCACTGGCTGCACTATCGGGAGGGGATCCGGAGGGCCGGAGCCAAACCCTAGGAGACTAAACGGGCGAGCGTGTAATCGTGATGAATTGTATATAGAGGCGCCCGGAAGTTGCCAGCTCTTGTTGCCCCCCATGCTGCCCAACTCTAGCGTGCGTCCGTACCACTATGAGATGCCGCACGTGGCGACGCTGCCGCCGATGATGGGGGCGTCGTCGCTGTCGCCACCGCCCAAGCCGTCGCGCAAGCGCAAAAAGACGGAAGACGAGCTGCGCGACAAGTCGAGTGCCGAGCCGCGACGTCTGCGGCGCCTGCACGAGGCCTGTGCGCGCTGCCGAGGCAAGAAGATCAAGGTGTGTGGGTTGTTTGGTGTATTTCGTAGCTAATCGAGCTAGTGCGACTCGAAACACCCCAACTGCGGTGCGTGCGAGGCGGCGGGTGTCGAGTGCAAGCAGGAAGACCGCCATCGGCAGACGCTGCAGCCCCGCGGCCATCTGGAGCACCTCGAGTCGCAGCTGTCCAAGTGCGAGGCGCTCTTGTCCTGCGTCCTGCGCGGCTTTTCGCTCGACCAGCTCGACCGTCACCTCGAAGAGGCAGGCGTGCCGTGGCCGCCCAAGGCCAGCGCATACGACTCGGGCTCGACGGTGTTCCCCCCGTCGCCGTTTACAGCCACCGTCGTGACTCCCACGCGCCCCGAAGACCGCTCGCCGTTTGTTGCCCCCCGCGTGGACGACATCAAGGGCTCGGACCCCAACAACCTCGACCTCAGCTCCACGCGCGGTCTCTCCCAGTCGTTTGGCGTCGCCCGTGGCATTACCAAGAATCTGCCGTCGGAAGCATCGCCCGAGGCCCGCGAAGACCTCGCTGTCGAGGGATACGTTGGCAGTGCTCCCCCCGACGGCCATGCCCCCATCCTCAACCCCTCCCACTGGCAGCACTCGTCCATTGCCCGCTCCGCCAAGCCCGGTGCACCGCCTGAGCCCCCCGTCGAGGTGTGGCTGCCGCACGACCAGGCCCGCGCGTTCAAAATCGTCGACGTCTACTTTCGCAATCTCGAGTTTGCCCGTCCCATTTTCATCCGGCGCGAATTCATCGCCAGCCTGCGTGCGCTCTACCGCCTCGTCGGCGGAGGTCCCCCCATTTCCTACGCCGAGGCCATCGACGGCGAGGAACCCCCCAAGGACGAGCGCAGCCACAACTTTGCGTCGTGTCTGGGCACCGTCCACGACGACCCTGGCTTTCTCTGCAGCGTGTACCTGGTGTTTGCGCTCGGCACGCTCAGCGAGACGAACCATCTCATGCACGATGACCCCGAGGCCCCGATCCCCACCGACTGGCCCAGCCATGTCCTGTTTTTCAATCTTGCGTTGCGCATCAAGCCCGACTTGCGTGTCACCATTTCCAGTCTGCAGGCGCTGATTCTTTTGCATTGGTATCTCTACACCGAGGTAGGTCATCTGCTATCCGTTAGGCTTGGCTGACCCCCCGTAGCGCAACGGCCGCACCCTCTGGCGTCTCGTCGGCAACACCATCCGCCTCGGCGTCGAGCTCGGGTTGCACCACGACCCGACCCAACAATCGTGTTTTACCCACGAAGAAGCCCACGTGCGCAAGTGCCTGTGGAGCATGGCCCTCATCCACGACCGCGGAACCTCGCTCATCCTCGGCCGCCCCCTCGCCATTGCCGACGACGCTTACAATGCGCCTCTTCCCGAGCAATACTTTAATGGTCGCAAGGCGTTTTCGGATTACATCCGGGACAGTACGCCGATCATTGTCATCCAGGGTGATATCGTCACGAGCCTGTACCGCCCCGGTAAACTCGACGGGCATGCGCTCATGCGCAATGCGACCCGGATCAACAATCGCTTCATCGAGTACAAGAACGGCCTGCCCAAACCAGAGTATGATTGGTACTTTGATGGCACCGACGACTGGCCGTTTGAACAAAAGATCAAGCTCGTGGAAAACATGACCGACGACCACGGCATGACGGTCCTCAAGTACTTTATCAGCCGGCTGATGTTGCTCCGACCATGTTCAATGCGACCCAGCTGCACATGAATATCCGTCAGCAGGCCCTCAAGGATGGTAAGCGCTCCGATTACCAGTCGAGGTAGTACTAACGTCGTGCAGCCGTCGTCGTCTCGCACAATGTCCTGATCCTGCACCAACACCTCACCCGCTCACCCGACGTCGCATTCTTCGTCTCGCCCATCCCGATCCACGTCGCAGCCATGGTCATCCTCTACGCCGAAATCTCCAACTGCATCCACATTTCCCGCACCGTCGCCCGGCACGACATTCACGTCGCCCTCACGATCGTGCCCAACCGCCGCTGGAGGTGGCAGCGCAAAGATCTTCACGCCTCGCACCCGCTCATTTCGGCCCTCGCCGAACGCCACTATGGTGCCGACTTTATTCGCAGTCTTGGACCCCCGCCCCCGCCGATCCTTATGAGCGAGATTCCGTGGCCGTTTATGGATATCGATTCGCTCCAGATTGCGCCCGAGGAGAGTATCCCGCCCGTGCCTTCCTCGGCGCGCGAACTCGAGCGAAGGCGGGACGAGTTTGAACGACGGGAACGCGCGCTCGAACTTCAACACGTGAACTCGAGCGGCGTAGGCACTTTTCCACCACCACGCCCACGCAGGAACAGCCCGACGAGTACCACACCGTCCAGCCGCCCGTCCAACCAGGCCAAATCCCAGACCGGTTGTTCTACCCCATGTCCCTCGAAGAAAACCTGCTCAACTTCAAGGGTCTCACGCACCCGCACCATCTCCACGGCGCCGAATTCATACCCCAACTCCCCCAACCCGACGCGATCCCTGAAGTCCTCGAGCGACTCAGGAACGAACCACCCGAGGGACATGTGGACTTGTACCAGAGTTCGGCGTATTTCGTCGAGGAGCAGTATGATCGCGAGCCGTATGATCAGCAGATGGGGTTCAGTGGACCAACGGTCGTCCCTGGTGTTGCGCCGATTGTGTATGGACAGACGGTGGAGAATCCGGCGTGGGCCCCGCCGTTGGCTAGGCAGGGCTAGTCCAGTCCGGGGTTGCGTGATCGGGGGTGGGCTTGCAGTAATTGGGGGACGAGGTTGAGGTAATTCGGTGTGGGTCAAGTGATTAGTTGTCGATCAAGTAATCTGGGCAGGCGATTCGTTTGTTGTCAATATGGAACTGATTTATCTTTTTCTTTTTGCTTGCTACCGGTTGATTATTCCCCTGTAATTTTATTGGCCGGTGGGGTTGTGTAGGATATGAATCGGAATATAAGTTTGCCTGCTCTGAAATTGTTCGAGTGCTCGAGTCTTATAACGATAATATCTAGTGTACCAGATCGTCTTGCGTTGAACGTGCATGTTTTGGCCGGGGAGTGATATTGATTCCAAGTAAAAAAGTACAACAGAAACGTACAAAAGGTACAGCAGACACCACAGTTTGAAAGTTCAGTGTCCTCGCGCTCAAAGAGGCGCATCGTCCGGCACACGATAGTGCAGTGGATAGTTCTACCCCAGTCAGATCAGACCAGACGGAACAGTTGGCGACTCACAAACACATGATACACATGCCCGTTCTTGCCGTGCGGGGGGTAGTACGCCTCGTTGAACAGGTATTCTTTAGGCATGTCCTCTTTGCGCGAACGGATGTATCGATCGTCTGTGGAAAGTTAGCACAGATCCGAGTCAATCTGGGCCACGCACCGTTTGTCTCGCCCACAAGGGTCGTACCGTGCTTGGGCAACACGAATTTACCGACTGGGAAAGCTCGTAAGCGGCTCGGGTCAAGAACGAGGTGCTTACCTTGTAGCTCAGTGTCGGTAATGGTGCTCCTGCTGACCCGGGCGTAACCAACGCGCCACTGTAACAAACCGTCAGCCCAGCAACGAGGTGGGGGTGTGGCACACGTACGAGTCCTCGGTACAGAATGTATTCGCACCTAACAATGTGATGAGCGTAATCGTGACGCAGGGACCAGACGTACCACCGATCCCAGTCCAAGTGATCAATATCGTGCCTTTAAGCGGTTTGTTATTCGCGCTAAACCTACCAGATACAAACTTACATTCGTGCGTCCTCGGTGAGGAAAAAGTAGGGTGCGGCTGTATTCAATGTCAGTGTCGTTCGAGGAGTGGGGTGGGTTGGCAACGTACGACGCTCGGCAAAGGGTTTGGTGACAACGTAGCCTACGACATGTGAGTTGTATGCGTGTCTGGAAAGCGCCACATACCTAGGAATATGGTAGGTTCAGGGAACGTCGCGTTCATGATTTCACCTAGCTTCTTGCTCTGCAACTCTCTATCGAGCGGGTCTTCTTCCTGGCCATTGTGCGAGACTACAACGTGTACTTCAGTCCCCCATGCGTCGATGACTGCGCTAATGGCGGGAGCGAGTTCTCCGTTGGGCGAGGGCAGCAAATGATGCGTTGACCGCAAGATCGGGAACTTTATCGCCAAGTGTCAAATTCGGTATCGGGCGGAAGCGTCTGTGCTCACCTTGGAGAGCAGCACGGCTCCCCACGTGTGGGAGTTCGGGCCCGGACCGAGGTCTGTAAAACAGCCGTTAGGATACGTTTACCCAGTTCGCCGCGAGTACTTGCCGACATACTATCAAAAACTGTTAGCATGCGGCAAACGGACAAACGAAAAACTACATAGCCTAGCTCCTCGGCCATGACTTGTGTTCTGCAACAGGATCAGCCGAAGTAGAAGAATAGTCAAGATGGCTTACAGGTCTCTTTGACCAAACACGATGCGCTAACCAAATGATGTTCAGTCATCGCAGGTAGCCAGGGGTCAGAAGTGCTTACATGCAGATCGGTCTCGAGAAGCCCTGGGAATCTCCCAAATCAGCATCTTGGACAATGATATCAAATGAAATAAACGCACCAACGACATCTAATTCCATATCACTGTCCGAGCTTAAGTGCCGCGCATTCATAGACCGTGGTTGCACTTACTGGATCAGATTGCGCATGCGCCCTGTATGCGTGTAAGCTCGAGCTTTCTTTGGCCACATGAGCAACTTACTTTGGCTATCCCGTCCCTCGTCGTCTTGTCCAAAGTCTATCAATGCAAATTCATCAGTATTGAATGGCGTGCTGCAGAGAACACCCACGCATTGTCCAAATGCCGGCAGTGATCAGCCTGTCCCCTGAGTGGTAGGGCATCGGCGGACGCCGGGGAGTTCGATACAAGGCAGTCGACATTGCCAGAACCACGATCAGACCCAGAGAAGCCCGAATACGGGACTTGAGCTGAGCAAAGGTGGACTTGGTTGTCTTGTCATCTCGGCTGGGAGCCTCCGCTCCAGTCGACCCTATTTGACGCTTGTCCCAGTTGAGTACCCCGCAACCAATCGCAAGGATTTCGGCAGCCAATACACTACGAACACGTTAGGATCAAGGTGCCAGTATTGAATGAGAACTCACAGATCGGTTCTCTCTCGTAGATACACTCCACCAGGAACAAAGGCATACGCAGTAGCCCATACCTGCATAGAAGCACTGAGCGCTCATCAACAGGTACTAGGGAGTTTAGGAGCACGTACGTCTGCCAATACAAACAGAGTGGTGACTACCCACGAGAGGAAGTATACTGTAGACCCGCCCCGGAATGCTGATTCTTGTAGCATCTTGGGAAAGATGGACATTAAGAACAGACCGTATGCTAATCCCCCTGTGTATCCAGTCCAGTCACGGAAGTAGTACATCACGAAGCATGATGCGGCCCCAACCGAGAGCCAGGCTGGGTGGTTAATTACCCGCGACCCCGAAGAGCTGCTCGCCAACGCAAGGCCAGAACATAGAGCCGCAAGGGTGATTGAGCTTGAGTTGATGCCGGGAATAGGCCCCTGCAATTATATTATTCAGTTTTGCAGACGATGTCGGAGTAGACAACGAACCTTGGCGGGGTACCCGGTCCACGACCAAGCAACAATAGTACCCGAGTCGGCAAAGAGCGAGTACAAGGCAAATATAGTTCCTCCCAAGCCCACACTCGCCTTCCATCGTTTCGAGCTATCCGACCCTATGGTTGCAGGTGGTGAAGTGGGTGCATTGCTTCGAGGATAGGAAGGCCTAGCAACGAATTGTGCCAGGGCCAAAACAGCAAGAGTGAGCCCAGTCTTGTTCCATCCTCCGGAGCGCGAGTCGACAATTGGCCAAACGGGGTTATTCGAATGATTGGCTAGTTTGGACAAATTGGCGAGAATGAAGCCGGTAGCGAAAACTTGAAGGCTGTGAGTTTTGGTACGTTGCGCCCATATGCTACTCACTGAACGAGTTGTCCCTGGGGTTCACATGCTCACTTATTCCACTCCAGCTAACAGCCCAGTCTACGCTGAGGGCCATGTTTGCAAACGAAACCAGGAATAGCCGATTGAGTGGCCTGCGGAAGGCGTATGCTGCCATCCCGAGAAGCATACAGGCTCGCATGACGCATTGTCCTGTGTGGGACGCTACTACATTGCGGAAAGGCTTAATGCCGAGCAGGAACGGGGAAAGGGTACTGAGGACAGCTGGTTCAGAGCCTGTGATGCCTGCCATGAATGTACTTGTTAGCCGTAATGCGAATTAGCTCAACCATGTTCTTACCGAGCTCCCAGACACTAAAGTAGAACAAGGTAATCCCTGTATACGCTTTGAGAAACCCCCGGATTGAAAGCAGTCAAGTGGCTTACCAAGTGAGGTATACACGGACCAAGTGCAGTAAGCTGCAAACAAACGTGAGCTAGGCGCACACACACCTCGTCAACCGCCTACCAAGATACAAGTCCGCTGCAAAGGCAGTCCCTGGAGAGAAAAGGAACGCCTTAATACGATTGGATAGTGGCTCTACGCCGTTCGTGTGCTTATTGTCGAATTTATCCTGTCGAGAAACCTTTGTCTCTAATGTTCGCGGGCCAAGTTGTGCGGCCTTGGCATCCTGATAGGTGTCGGTCTTTTGCACCGTGGTTCTAAGTTTCAAAATATGTGTTCAGCATGAGATTATACACTGGGCACAGAAACAAAGCCAGCGAGGGGCCTCTTGCCATACTTTTCGATTTCGGCACTGCTGCTACCCCTGGTGGTGATCGAAACCTGGGACAATATATACGGTTGTTGTACCTTGTGCGTAGGGACTTGGACATACCTCGATGTTGCTAAACTCGGCTGTATCCCCGTTAGCAATGCGCATGCTAGATAGTCAATCAGACTTACCAGACTTGAGCGAGTCGAATGCCACGTCCGTGATAATCAACCACCATTCAAAAAAGCTATAGTGCGTGTATGCTAAAGTCTGGGTTAAATCTCTGGAATACAACGATGTATTACAGATTACAAACCCCCTGGAACTCGATGGACCTTGTGTTGGATAAAGAAATATATCATTGGAGGCAAGGCGCCAAAGAACCTGCCAGCGAATGAACGATTGCCACTTATCAGCCGAGTCGAACCACTCACAAACCCGCAACAACTTTCCTAGACAGGCATGAGTAACAGCATTATGATAAAGCACATGGCTCTTACCTCCGTTTCCGTGATACATGATTCCCCTCGGGTGTGTAGATAATGCTTCCAAGCATCCAAGGGAGGTTGCACACCATGTACCTTGGAATGTAAATCAGCGTAGGAAGCCGCTGTTCCCAAGTTACGGACTTACAATATCATCAACACGTCATGAGCGTCGTGGTCGTCGTTCGATCTAAGTAACAAATGTTTCACCGCTAGAACTAACGTTCGAAGCTGACCTACGTTATATATACCCATCCTGCGCAAAAGCAATATATTTAGAGCATCAAACGACGAAGAATAAAAACACAAACCTCCACAGGATACTGTCCGTATCAAGCCTGAAACCGCAATCACCCCAGCCGCCGTAGGATGGTGAATCCTCGTGATAAACCACCACAAGAACACAAGAGCAAAGCGCGGCCCTGAACAATATCACCGCACTATGAAGAGAAACGTACAAGTACAATAATATAATACGTACCAGATGTCAAGGCGATCAATATTTGGAATAGGTTTCGCTCGGGGTAC
Source organism: Ceratobasidium sp. AG-K (assembly GCA_037039685.1). NCBI lineage: Eukaryota > Fungi > Basidiomycota > Agaricomycetes > Cantharellales > Ceratobasidiaceae > Ceratobasidium > Ceratobasidium sp. AG-K. The sequence continues at coordinate 2,351,705 of JAWNGF010000002.1, forward strand.
CAGTCACCAATCCTAATGTTTCGGGTTTGCTTAAGTGGACATAATATCTCAAGTCGACTTACGTAGCAGACACACTAGGCCACCATTCTTGAGGCCATCCCGCTACACCATTCTTGACAATCTTCTTATAATGCAATGAAATTCCGACCGCCAGCGCACAGAGAAATGCAGCAGCCGCGCATATAGTATGGACCCGAGCAACCCACGAAGAGTTGAAGACGAAAGTATGAGGAGAGTGCTGTCTAGCCATGGGGTAGCAACGCCCGAGTGACTATACCTCCCCAAGACAGAAATCGTGGGTCAAGACAAGTCTCGATCTCAACATGTTTTGACCTGAGCACGCCGAGCTGCCGAGCCGACATGACGTCATCAGAGTTTGGCGCCGAGAAAAAATGCATATATACACGTTTATACTATGTGTAAGTTGTGTGGTCATAATTTGTGCATGATATTAAATGCAATGTAAACTCTCGAGTACCCAAGACGCGAAATGTCACCAAAACGCAATCAGCTCTCGTGTGGTCAAAGGTCGGACCGGACATAACCTAGACAATGGGCTGAGAGATCAAGTCTTTTTAGCGTCGACTTCGAGCGGTTTGATACTAGCTACAGTCCTTGAATGTGCCTTTCGCCTTTCGATATATTCCCTCATCATGGAATGTCCCTCTTTTTGGAGACCGTTCACCGCGCTCTCTGCGTAATCCAGTGTGATGATATGCGTCGGATAACCCGTCGAAGAAAAGAAAAACTGCTCTAACACCATTACAGCCTGGGTACGCTAGTGAGGCACTGGTCCAACAGAGTTACCAACATGACCCACCTGCATCATAAAGGTCCGTGTGGTTTTCTCGTTTTGGTATAGCATATAGTGGAGTGCCGCAGTGTGGTAAAAGGAAAGAGCTGCGTCGTAGCCGCCAGTGACAACACCCTTGAGTTGTTTGCGGTGCGACTCGGGTACGTCTATGCGCTTCTGGATCGCTCCTGTCTCAAATTTCTCAGTCCTAACGCGGCCGCACTTGAACAAACTCGGACTCACGAACATCCTCGATCTTTTGAATGGTTTCCTCAATAAAAACGTTTGCGCGGCGTACAAGGTCACTTGAAAATAGTGTACCCCGCTGGGATGATGCATCAGACCTGCCCTCGGATGGTATGGCTGCAGAAGAACCAGGAATCTCTGTACTTTTTATGGAAGCGAGGACTCGTTTTTGTGCCATCATTAGTAGCTCCTTGGCCATGTGTGCGGCCACTTGGGTAGCATCCCGACCCTCGTGATATTGCTGGAATTTGGTCAGCCAGTCTTCCTTTGATTTTGTCCAAGTATGGTTTCGAGCCTGCGATAGGGTCATCTTGAGTAGTCGTTCGATCTTGGTCTTTACTGGAACGCCTGGGTAAAAGTTTTGAAAATACGCTTCTAGCAGCTTGCTCCCAATACCCGCAAGGACAACAGGGTCTGCCTTGTCAGCCGAGGACTTGCCATTCGGCTCTGTTGTTACTGTCGGAAGGACATCCTCGCCAAATGGGACATGCGAAGGGATCTTGCTTTTAATACTTTTCGCGGTCGCCGCATATTCCGCCAGACGTTGATTTCGTTCCGACTCGGAAAGGCGGGTCCACTCAATACAGTACTGCTCGAATGGTCCTATAATGTCCCTTTGTGTCGTCTGGAGCATGTTGACAACACGCTTCGAGTATTCATCGGCCTGGTCTTCTGTCCCGATCAATTTGAGCTTGAAAGCCAGTCGCCTCCAGATAGCTGGGTTGTGGTCGATTTCAGCTTGCCCTCCCAGAGAGTTGATATGCAAAGCCATGAGATGCAAGTCCACAAACTTCCCATCGAGTTTCGGTATGTCTTTTTGTGTCTTTCTAGCTTGCACCGCCCATAGTTTCCATAGATAAGAAAATGTGAGGGGATTTGCAGGACAAGTAGGCTCCGAGTACAAGTTTAAAGACATAACGGGTGCGACACCAGCTTGGGTCGTAATACCAGCAAGTGCGGAACTGTCTGGAGGGGTTGAGGTCGGTAACGAGGGTGGTGCCTGGGTAGTTGTAGATGTGGGGGCAGGAGCGGGGTCAGTGCCTGCACTAGTCGCGGAGGCAGATGCAGAAGGCATAGGCGGAGCGCCTGTTGGTTGCGCGGGACCCTCTCTAGCCAGCTGGCGGTCGAGCAAATCCTCTACGCGAGCGAGCATAGTTGCCACAGTCTCCAGGCTTAGGTCTTCCCAATGGGACGTTTCTCCTTTACCAATGTGAGATACTGCCTGTTCTCTGGCATGTGCGATTCGCTTTCGCAACTCCTCGATGTTTGGTGGTTTGTCAGCGTGCGAGCTGGATTCTGCGTCGTTCTGAGACATGGGCGTGGCCAGAGGGCAGCGGGTGGAACAGCTTTATACAATGGTTATAAAATGCAACACGGGGCCCAAGCAGCAATCTGAAGGTGGTTAGAGAAGGGTCGAGTCCTAGACAGCTAGAAAACAACTATTTGCAAAACCCGGATGGTGCGCAGGCGTCTCTTGTTTAGGGGCTTGTGGAGGCTAACACTTAAACCCACGGGTGGCTGTGCGACTTCTTGCCGAGCCAAAAATGTTGTATAGCAGTAATAAATACCCCAAATGAAATTGCAAAGATAATAAACATAGTAGAGTGAAACCATAGATCAATCAACAGCGAGGTTTGGACGAGGAAAGAGTAATCTGAAGCGACTATACAGCACATAGTGCTTCTCCTTGTCCCTCTCCAGCCGTGTCCTCAGCTTGTCACTCGAGAGCGTCTGTAGTTCCATGTAATAAAGCTGAACCTCGAGAATGTCGTCGTGAAGCTCGGCCTTGATCCTGTTTGCCAACCTCATCCGGTTCTCCCATTCTGCTGGCGCTTTGAACGTCGCAGGGCTGAGAATATGCATTACTTGGTTACCGACGACTTCCTCGGGAGGTGGGGCGAACCCAGTGGTCGACATGGACTTTAGGTGAGCGTACATACTGAACAAGTCGATGTCTGGACGGACATGTAGTCCTTGGTATGCTAAGCGCTCAAACATGTAGAGCATCGCCTGCACTGGTGTAAGCTCGGGCAGTGTCAGCCGAAAGCCGTAACGCTTACAGTTCGAACATTGGCATCCTCAAAAGGTTGCTCCCGACATATTTGCATAGTTAGTTGGATAGCTTGACTTAGTCCTAGTTGCAAGTCAAACTGTGGGGCTGCTGGTGCCTGTAACTCGTCATTAATCCAGCCGTGTATGGATCTCATAACTGCTGTGCTCACTATGTTCAGGAAGGGCGGTGGCGACTGACTTTGCTCGTTGAGAGCGCAATAGTTCCATTGGCCAACCGAGCCACATTCGCCTGTAGGTCCAGCAGGGCCGCCTTTGTTATAACGAAATGGAGCCGATTTAAGTACTCCATCGAGCATCCACCAATTCAGCTGCCGAAGAAAGCATTCCTTATGTGCGTATGTCGGGTTGAACGTTACGATCTTCAACGACCGAGAATTACATTAGTCCTCGCCCATCCGGAATCGCGAATGACTCACATCTATAAAAGAAAGCCTCGTGGTTTGCATTTGCTCTGGAGTCACACGCTTTTTCTTGGACGAGCCATGCGAAGAACTCGAAACGGCATAGGTAGAGTGCCTACGAGAAGAAGCCCCCCGCGTACGGGTGGTCTTCATGGATTTGGAGGATGAGGAACCCATTTAGTCCAGAAAACCCGTTCTGTTCCAATGTGTCGTGAGGAAGATCCCTGATCTGCCGAAAGTGCCTTGCAACCACCACGCACGGTGGAGACGAGCAGAGAGTCTAAGCGCTGCCATGCCGAATAGATCTAAGGGCGTAACCAGTCCAAACACACCCCATGATAACACCGATGCCAGTGCACAGCACAACACACAGGCGCCTATAGCTATAGTATACCACACAAGAGTTAGTCTCGGTCGCAAAAGGCTTGCCGAGGGAGAGGGCGGTGTTTTTGTCCCAACTCCGACCCGGCTTCAAAGCGGAATACACGTGATCACAACTTGATTTGGACAAAGGGCACTTCAGCCTCGCTCCGAATACAAATCGGACTGAACTGACTGGATATTGTTGTCAGCAACGAGCCGAGGTCGGGATAATGATGCATACAACGGCCGCTAAACCGGCTTAGGTCGCCGTAATTCGTGGAATGACATCGCGTGGTTCGGAAGCTGCGTTGCCATGGAGTGGACGATCACAACAATTTATAGAACACGAGCAGTATGATAAAAGCAGGCCCACAGGCACAGGAGGCTGCAGGCTGGTTCACTCCCTCCTTTGCACGGTTGGATCCTTCTCTTTCTCTTTTTCGACATTCTCTTCCAACGGTATGTTCAAGACGCGGCTTAAACTGCCGTCGCGACTCACTTTGCGATCCAGGACCCCGGTGGCCCCTTTCAACTGCCGTGCAGCTCATTCGCTTACACACACTTCACTCTTTGTCGCGGTACCAATCTTTGCCGGTCCAAGTTTTTGAGATCTACGTGACTTGTGAGTGAGGATATGAGTTTTCAACCCGAGAGCGATGGAATAACATTTATTACCAGATACACTCATTACATCATGCTATTCAATCCTTCACTCTTGTCGCCGTTCTCGGACTTGTTTCTGTTGCCCCGGTGTTGGCAGAGCCGTCCCACCAACCATCTTTGCCCTTTCGCCGAAGCTTAGCTTCCAAACTTGATCGTCGGGCGCAAAAAATCAAGCGTCAGGGCGACGCACAAACGTCCTTGAGTGAGTGATCAAAGGAAACTGCCCAGCATTGCTTCTAACATCCACGCAGCCCTTGACCCTTCGCAAGTTGCACCTGGTTTGGCCAACACGGGCCAGGAGGGCGGTGGAGATCCCGGTCAGGTCGCGTCCCTGACTTCGACCAACAATTTGTGAGTAGAAAAATCAGCCGAGAAATTCCGATCGCTGACTATGATCTACAGCATCAACTTTTGCTTGAGTACGCCACGCACTAGTTCGTCGTCGACTTGGCTCACATTTTGTTTACTTTAGCCCAAAACGTTCCCCTGACCAATGGCCAGCAAGTAAGGGGCGGAAGCTGCAACGCTGTTCCCGTACGTCACCTTTCTGTGTTTTCTTAGCCCATCCTAATCCGTTCCACTAGATGGGTCGCATCATCGGCGCAAACAGGATGCCGTCAGCCAAATTTGTTAACCCTAAGAACGGAGACACTCATTGCCGCCAATACGGCCTTACGATCCAGATGGCTATTAGCAACATGGTCACCGGTAACTTTGTCAACCCCAATTCCAACTATTACTCTGCCCCTCAGCGTATGTCCTTGTAGTTTTCTCAGTCCGAAATAAGCATATTTACCGCGCATATACTCAGAGGTCGATGGTTCCGGAACGGTCATTGGCCACTCGCACGTCACGGTCGAAACCCTGAGCTCTCTCGACCAAACGACAGTGACTGACCCGACCCGATTTGCGTTCTTCAAGGGCCTGAACGAGGCCGCGCAGGGTGGTGTGTTGACCGCGGCCGTTACCGCTGGCTTGCCCGCAGGCGCGTACCGGATGTGCTCCATCAACGCCGCCTCGAACCATCGTACGTACCTCGGCGGTTTCGGAAGTCCATATGCTGATCGGTGATTCTAGAGCCTGTTTTGGTTGCGGTCGCTCAGCGTGGATCCGTCGATGATTGCGTTTACTTTACCGTTGGTGGCAACGGGGCTGGCAACGGCAACGGGGGCAACAATGGTGGGAACAACGGTAATAATGGCGGTAACAACGGTGGGAATAACGGTAACAACGGCGGTAACGCCGGCAACAATGGTGGGAACGCTGGCAACAATGACGGGAACGCTGGTAACAATGGTGGGAAATGCTGGTAACAATGGCGGGAACGCCGGCAACAACGGCGGAAACGCTGGCAACAACGGCGGGAAACGCTGGCAACAACGGCGGAAACGCTGGCAACAATGGCGGAAATGCTGGCAACAACGGCGGGAACACTGGCAACACCGGCGGAAACACTGGCAACAACGGTGGAAACGCCGGCGGCAATACCGGTGGAAATAATGCTGGGAATGGCGGAAACGCCGCTGCTGGTGGCAACCTCCAGACCTTTACCGGCGCGCTCGGTGGGGCTGCTCCTCCTGTTACCGCCGGCGGGCGTGGGTTCTTGATCAACGGCGACAGCTTCATCAACAAGAACGGCGCCCTGCAGCGTTCGTGCGACGTCCAGAAGAACGCTTGGTTCGTCCCCACTCTTCTCACCGTAATTAGTACTAACCGGGTATATTATTAGTGCTAATGCCGCCAACTCGTCTGGGAACCGAGCTCCGTTAACTGTCGCTGCATGCGAGACTCAAGCGCAAGCCTGCTCTGCCCTGATTGTTTGAGTGTGATCTGGTCTCTCTTTCTAATTCTTCGACCTTTATTTTTTTTGATTGATACCCTTGAGTGTACGGCTTGGAGAGATGTAGCTAGAGATTTTTGAGAATCAGATGCTCCGCGACCGTGCGATGTTTACCTGTCTTTGGGCGTGTCGATCGTTTCATTTGGAGCCTAGCAAAGGTTGCCCTAGTTACTCTAACCTAAAATTTCTTGATTCCAACGTCGGGAAGATCGACCCGCCAGCGTCGACCTCGATCTTGCGGACGCGTACGCGTCGGGCGATATGTCCCGACTCGGTGTCTGAGCGATCTCAATCGGCGTCCGCACCGGCGCTCCGGTCTAGACCGGCAAAAACATTTCGGAGTTATCCGTCCCAGACACAAAAGACTGTTTTTGTGCAGTCTGGATATCATCTCATCGATGAGCGCGCCGTCCAGGTCTCATAAATTGAGGGATTCAGCCCCTCTGTTTCGTGCCCCAGGGTTGGGGACGTGCTAGTTGACTTACGTTTTGCATATGCTGTGCCTTGTTGGGAAAGTATCTGGGTAGGTGGCTATGTACGGTGGCGCCCCTGACGATCGCACACCAGTTTCCAAGGAGTAAAACATGGGCGCATATACCTAGATTGTGAATATAGACTTTTCAGACCATGCTCATCCCTGTGATGCAGGTATCTTCCCTGAGCCACCCGAATGTTGGGGCGCAGCAAGTCGGGAGGGTGCATTGCCGAATATGCGGTGTGCAACGAGGGGTGACAAGTAAAACGTGTTGCTCGTCTTGCACTGCAGACTGGAAAAGTATGGGCGGTTGCCCGAGCAGACGCGCTGGGCGGTGGACGGCGGTGGGCGCGAGATGAGATCGGCCGGGATGGTCCGGAGCGTCGGGCGGTGATTGGTCGAGGGAGATCCCAAACGATGGAGAGTCCCCAAACGGCGGCTCTGGTGTGGAAGCGCTGGGCTGCTTCTTCGGTCGAGACGAGGGCGGAGGTCTGCGCGCAGGCGAGTGCGCACAGTCCCGCCGACGGTGTGGGGCAAGACAGCAGATAAATGCGTGCGAGGGGCGGTCGGGCGACTGTTTGCGAGCCAGGATGCTGGCAGGATGTCGAGTAGCGCCGGGTGCAGGGGACAGTGTTTGCGGATATTTGTCAACACGTGGCTGAGCAGCTTCGTGATCAGAGCTACTGCTGGGCTGTCGCTCGTACTGTCTCCCGTCCTCTGCGACCCCCCTCCGCCGTCCGCTGCCGTTCCCCACGCTCTCGCCGGCCCCGCCCCCGTCTGACCTATCACTGCCGTCCCACGCCCGATGGGCGACCCCCTCAACAATCCATTTGCACAGCAGGCCATATACCGCCATCAGCTCTCGATGGACAACTCGGGGCAGCCCCCGCCCTCGCTCGCGCCGGCCATCCCGTCGATGCCCGGGGGTGTGCAGGACCCCAACCAAGCAAAGCTGTGGAAGGCCATTGGCGACCAGTACCGCCGAGTGCCCAACGGTGGTGGGAACCCAGCTCAGGCAAGTTCATTTCTATTCTCGCGTTTGTTTGTCCCCGACCCCCTCGTATCTGCTCCTGTACCCCCTTGCCCCCCTCGGCGGTGATCAGACGCTGATGCCTCGCGGCGTGAGCGTTGGAGGGCCCAGTTTGGCTGCTGGCACTGCCACACGATTCCTGCCACGAAACGGTTCTCTCCTATCCGCCACTGGATACTGACGCCCACGCAGTTTCTGCAAAATCTCGCACACATGCAGCCGGGCCAGCGCGGGTTTGCCGCCAACCACGCCATGGCGCTTGCAAGTGGTCCCCAGGCCCAGTCAAATTTAGCCCAGGCCAACCCTGCCGCCCAGCAACAGTTTCTCCAACAGCAGCAGAACATGCAACGACTCGGTCTCGGTCTTCCACAGCAGCAGCAACAGCAGTTCGGTGCAGGAGGCCTCCAACATCCCGGGCTCGCCAATACAAACCAGGCCCATCTCAACAACAACCCTGCCCTCATGTCCCTCATCAACAATATGCAGAACGCCAATGGCATGAATCAGTCCAACAACCAGCTCATGAACAACCTCTTGCGCAATCCAAACAACGTCCTCGACCTCCAGCACCGCAATATGTTAGATCCGGGCATGAGCGAACAGGTATGTCGGCCCCACCGCGCTCCCACGCCGACTGACGTTTTACCCGGACAGCTCCAGGCCATCCAGCGCGCACGAAGCAGCCTGGGTCAACCTGGTTTGGCCCAGGGAGGCGCGGGCGCAGCAGGCAACCAACATATTCGGCTCCCCTCGAACGAGCATAATTCTCCACTCCTCAACGCCCCTCACGACCAAAATCCCATGATCCAAGGCCTCAATCGATCGCCTCAGCCCGGCAACCCCCAGCACCAAGGCAACATGCCCCAAAACCCTCAGGTCCTGGCCCTGATCCACAAACTCGATTCTCTCCCGGTCCGTGATCTCGAGGTGCGGGTGGGCACTTGGCGGGAGAATCTGCCTTCGCTAGAGGCCCGAGTGCAGGACTTGTTGGGGGCCGCGTCTCGTCCGGGTGCACCGCAAGAGATAGGCGCTGCCTATGCCCGAGCCAAGAACGAGCTGGAGCAAAACAAGTTTTTGTTGATCAAGGCGCAGGAGATCCTCAATCGCAAGCACGTTCAGGCCCAGAACCAGATGGTTCAGGCCCAAGCTCAGGCCCAGGCCCAAGCCCAGGCGCACGCTCAAGCCCAAGCCGCTGCTCGAATGACACCGACGATTGGCGAGCCCACTCGACCGGGAAGGTGAGCAGGATTATCTTGCATTTTTATACATACTGATCAACGGTTGCTAGTCGCGCTGCTGGCCCGTTGCAAGGACAAGCGCCAGGGATGCCCGGATGGCAATCTCAACCCGGGCCCTCGAGCACTCCACAGCTTCCTTCCCAAGGTTCCCCTCCCGGTACCTCCTCGACTCCGTTCCAGCCCGTTCCATCCCCTCAACCCGATGCGGGGCAACAAAACCAACAGGCCGCTTTCCGCCAGAATGGCCAACGGAACACGGCGATCCCACGCGATCGAGCGGCGTTTGTGCACTTTATACGGCTATGGTTCCTCCAAACCGGGCGCAATGTCGATGCGATCCCCAAGATTGGCGACAAGCCACTCGACTTGCATCAGTTGTACATCGAGGTCGAGACGCTGGGTGGAGCGGAAAAGGTGCAAGCCACGGGTCTCTGGCGTCTGGTTGCGGTCAAGATGGGATACGTGACGCACGAGCAAAACGATCCCCAGCTCGCACAAATCGCCAAGGTCCTCGCCGACACCTACGTCGCTCTCCTCGTGCCATTTGACAGCTTTTGTATGGATCGGATGCGTGCGGTCGGCAACGGCATTCAGAACAATCGGCTGAACCAGATGGGTCTTACTCAGCAGATCGGGATGGGTGCCAATCAGGCGGTTCCGCCGGGCCTGCGTCAGGGGCCGGCGGGTATTATGTCTGGCGATGGCGGGGCGGGCGCTCTACCGGTGGCAAACTTTCAGCGCGTGCTCGCGTTTCTTCAGGTCACGCTCAAGGACTGGCTGCCGGAGATTCCGCCGCAGACCAAGCTCCTTCGTGCGGCCCAGATGGATCTTCCTGCGATGCAACGCGAGGGATGGCCGGCCGACCGCATCCAAGTCGTGCAGCGCTTCCGACCGGCGTTGATCCAGTTCCGCAACACGTTTATACGGCAGCAGCAGCTTCACCAGCAGGCCCTCAGCCAGCAGGGCATGCAGCAGCAAAACGCCAGGCGCAGGCGCAGGCACAGGCCGCCCAGGCTCAGCAGAATGCTCAGCAACAGCAGCAGCAACTTGTCAATGACCACCGATCGTCGAGCGGAGGCGGGGCCTTGCCGCCCAATATGCAGGCGCACAACCTCCACGGCGTGGGCGGCATGGGTGCCCTCAAGATGCCGTTTGCCCCAGAAGCGACCGAACGTGCGAGGGCGATTGTGAATAGCATGGCCCGCGAGATTGAGCAGACGCGTGAGTGCTTTTGGTTTCTCATGCCTCGTGGTGTGCTGATGTCAGATTGATCAGGCCAATATAATCGACGAGAGGTGCCCGAGGTCCAGCGTGTGCAGATGAACCAGGCGGTAGTGGCGGCGCATCCGTTTGCGGTCGAGTTTGAGCGCACCGTGTCGCTTCATTATATGCTCTTCAACGACCAGCAGCGAACGAGGGCCCTTATGGAACAGGTGTGTTTCTCGTCCCCGTCGATCGATCTTGATCTGATGTAAAAATTTCCCCTTCTAGGCGGCGCTTCTCCGCGAGCAGCATCGAATTTTGCAGAGCGGTCAGCAGCAGTATATCATGACGCCCGAGGAAGTCGTTGCGGTCCAAAACTCGCTCCGGATGGCCATCCACCAGCTCAAGACGACGTATAGCCAAAAGCTCAAGCAGCACCAAGAGCAAATGGCCAACTTGCGTGCGGCGGAAGCCGGCGGCCCCCAGATGGGACAGCAACAGCCCAATGCTCAGCAGGTCCAGCAGCACATGTTGCAGCAGCACCCGCACCCGCACCAGCAGCAACAAGCCTTGGCCGCCATGTCGTATCTCAACGCGAGCGCGGGGCTTGCGGGTCAGCCTCCTCAGCTAGTCCAACAGCGACCGCCGAGTCAACCCCAGTATGGTTCTCCCAAGCCTGATCCGGGTAAAGCCCCCATGGGCATGGCGCCGCAACAGCAGCCCAAGGCGGCCCAAGGCACGCTGGTTAAACCTCGCAAGCCGGTCGCTTCTGGGTCTCAGGCTGTCAATACCCCTTCACCTGCCGCTGCCCATACGCCCAACATGGAGTCTGCTCCTACACCATCGTCTGTCAACGAACCTGCCACGCCCAAGTCGCCCAAGAACAAGGCCAAGGCCCCGATCCCGCCTATGAAGCGCACGCCTGCGCGGGCCAAGAAGGAGAACATGAAGATCGAGTTACCGCCTCAGACCTTGGACTTTAACGTATCTGGCAAGCGCCAGCGCGAGGACGAGGTTGCGCCCGCTGCCGAGTCGGTTCTTCCTACCGCTGGGCCATCCTCGCCCAAGCGTGTCAAGACCGAGATCGAGTCGGTGGCGCCGATCAAGACCGAGTTCCATAATGATGATCCACTCGAGTCGATGGACGAGGCGCTTGCGCAGCTTCAAAACGTCGCGCCCGGTCCGAATGGCGATGGGATTGATCCAGAGATCCTTGCCCAGCTCAGCGAGATCCTCGATGGCGTTGCTCCAGGCCCATCTGGGTCGATCCAACCCGTGCTCGATCAACCGCCAGACGCTCTCGCGGGTGGACCCAAGGTTGAAGACGTATTCGATTTTTCATATTACCTTAATGACACAATTGGCGACGACGACCCTTTAGGTGGGGCGGGGGGTGCTGATCTCGAAGCCGACACGCCCGACCTGAACACGAACAAGGAGACGCCCGACTCTGCTATCGACGACATTGAGCATCTTGGACAAAGGAGTCCGGGAAAGGGGGAACTGCCGGCGGGGGACGGGGGGAAGAACCTCGTCGGCAGTAGGGCACCTACGCTCACTGAGGGTTTTTGGGAGGCGGTCGACGACGGGGAAATGCCTGAAGGCGCGTACTACATGGGTGGCGGTGCGAACGGCTTCAACTGGAGCGGCCCTATCGAACCGAACGCTTCCTGGATCGGGATTACAGGCACCGCTGCGTAATGTGTGGTTGCCGCCGCCCCCCGTCCGCTGTATGACTTGGTCCTTGTGTTATATATTCCTATGATCTCTCTCCCCTCTGCTAGTTTCTTTTTCTGTCTGGTTTTTGGTTCGCTGTGTCTATTGCCTGCTTTCTTGCCTATGTGCCCTTCTTCTCTGTTGACTTTATTCCTTTTTTACAGTCCTCGTTTGTGGCTTGGGTTTGGAATGGCTTGTGCTCGTATGTCGTGAATAGGCTGTACTACAATCTGCTATTGAAGCTCTGTGTTATCGACATTACATTTCTTTATCAGGTTGCGTGACGATAAGATTTATACACGAGTTTATGGCTACAATACGGGTATCAAACACAAGTCTATCGTTTGCGAGGGGCTAAATCCGGAAGCTTGGTCGAGCTCCGTCCCACGCCTATCCCGCCTCTGGAAAAAGGATCCGACTTGCGTGCCGAGTTGGTGACTAGGCTCGCTGTGAGAGCGGATATCGCCTTGGCTTTGGCGGTTTGTGCGAGTTGGTCCTTTTTCAGGACCGGTTTCGGCGCCGACTTGTGTATCTGGGGGTGGGATTTGTGTACCGGTCGGTCGTGCTTTGGTCGTGGAGGAGACCGGACCTGCACTGATCGCGTGGGTGGGTGAGAGCTGGTGGATTGTCGGCTGGGGCCGGCGGAGGAACTCGCAGATGAGGAACCAAGCCGACTGTCCACCAGACCGTTGTGCGCGTCTTCCAATCGCCTTCGTGCATTCCCCTCCTCTTTTTGCCGCTGTCCTTCCTCCCATCCCACCTTGGCTTCTAACATTAGCGCCGGATCATTCCTGTCCACCAGCTTCAGATCCTTGTCTAGCCCGTACTTATCGCGAATCGAGTCGTCTGCGGCCTTGACACGGAGCGCAACATGTTTGTCCTTTCGAAAGTTGTTTCGTAGGCGGACGGAAAGAGAGTAAGGGTCCGCCGAGCGAGCGGTTGATAACTCTTGTAGCTGCTCTAGATGCGGGCGCGCATGGTTGTTGTAATTATCTTGTTGGGTGGTAGACTTTTCGAGCGATTGGAGAGGGTCGAGGGGTGCAGTTTTAGACGGGTCGTTTTCTGTAGGTGGCCAATGAGTATCAGGTTGGTTTGGATAGACTTTTTCACATACCATGCACGGCGTAACCTCCATTCTCCTCTGGGTTCCACTCTTCCACTTTTTGCCTCGCTCCGGATTCGACCACGTATCTTGTATTCTATTTCATGTTAATATAGTCTATACCCACGCTCGAGGTTGCATACCTCGGGATCTGTCCTAATCTCAAACCAGTGACTACATAGGTGGCACTTGCATCGAAATGCATAAATTGGAGTCGAGTAATAATTGCCTATTTTGCGTTTCTCGGCGTTGTAGCGAACACCCATGCCAATGTGTGCGTCGCATCCTCCGCTGCAATTGACATGAGACTTGTTTATTTTGTCATTATAAACTTACTTACCACCAAATATTAAAAGGAAGTTCGAACCTAGTCCAGATGCATGTGTTGGTTCAATAGCCACATTATAAAAGTGAAGCGATATACCGTGTAATCAAGATTCCTTGGTCTATCTTCCGAGCGCGGTCTCCAAGAGCATGTTTTCCTCGATAGGAGTTGAGGCTCTTGTGCTTCTCACCATCGTAATCGGGCGGGTAGTACTTGTTGAATCCTTGCATACTGAGGAGAAAGTACACGAGGTGTGATGGTGGTTTGTAACTACCGTAATACAAAATGGTAACGGACCCATCACGTAAGCTATCGGTTCGACCAGCTGCCTCGGTTGCAGTTGAGAATCACATGCCACAGGTCCGGAGTTCACATGTATCGAACTCTGCGTTCGCGCCAGGTCAACAGCGCCCGCGCGTCTACATAAGCTTACACTCTGAATTTGGTCTTTCACCTCCCCACTCCCCACACCGGCCCCACACTATTTCCTTGACTTATTACTAACACTATGTCTGACCTGAAGGAGTCTGGATTTGCTGCAAGTCTGGTTACTTCCTTACATTAGCAGTATACTTACCAACGTCGACCACAGGCGTCTGACATCATCGTTGGCCTTGGTAGTGCTTTTGCCGGGTTGAGTGAGACGCAGAAGAAGGCGCAAATCAAGAAGGTTAGTTCTCGCGTTGCCTCCACCCATCGAACAGCATCCTGAGTGAAACTCTTCCAGACAAATGGTGTCTTTGAGTTACGAGTGTCAAACGATGGGAAAGAGGCCGTGTGGACTATCGATCGTAAGCTCCGAAACCCCCACAGGATATTGTGCGCTAAATGCTCCCATAGTCAAGAAGGAAGGCACGGTAAAGAAGGGACCCGCGACTGGAAAGCCGGACGTGGTAATTATCTTATCAGGTGCGTGTTTAGTTGCTGTCAACGACACCCTACTAACTCAAGATACATTGACAGATGGTACGATGCGTGTCGTAGCGTCTTTGGCAGACACTAACACCTAAACAGAGACATTCACCGAATTAGCTACCGGAAAGGTTGAAACGCTTTCACCGCCACGAATTTATGCTTACATTTCCTTGTAGCTCACTGGACAGAAGGCTTTCATGACTGGCAAACTCAAGGTGCGCTGTTATTAGTTTTGTATCCATACGGATATCTAACCCCTTTACACTAGACCAAGGGTGCGTCTGAGTATCGTATCCAAGGTTGAGCCGCTGCTCACTAATCAACGTTTTTCCTTTTCTGAATCCAGGGTAAGTTGTGTGAAAAATCTTTTAGAAAGCGCTAATACAACGCTACTTCTCCAGTAACATGATGTTGGCCACTAAGCTTGAGGGGGTTCTCAAGGTAAATACCATCTTATACGCCCAGATATACCACTGTGCATTAACCGACCATGATACCCAATAGCTGGCCAAGCCCCAAGCCAAGCTCTGATTCAACAATAATAGTATGTTAGCTAGGCCTACATGGCGTATGGCCGCAAGCCCAGGAGCTCGCACAGTATACATGTTGTACCCACGCACATTTAGACTTTGCAACAATTTATACATTACACATACTGCATACGGGTGGCAATATCATTTACGAGGCCCCACTTCTTATCGTGGTTTGGTCAATGCATGCGTTGGTCCGATATCAAGCGCTACCGTAATCACATGCAAATGATAAATTGGTTTGGTGTCGCTTGTGATTCCCCAAACGATGGGATTTTGTTCTTACAACCTCCACCACGACAGTCACTTGCGTCCTGTACGCTCCATCAACATACTAGACGCGACATTCTCAATGGTGCAATGCTCTCGTATGCTATCAGTACAGGTAAGCCGTGCTTGCTTTCTCATCGGACACAAGTGGAATAGCAAGAACGCTAATCTTTTGACTAGCTTCAAGTTTCATAAGACCTTGGAGTTATCCATCAGCATCTAACACAGAACTCGTACGGGCTCGCACTGCCGAAGACTACAATCCAGGTGTTTTTGTGTCGGCCAACGCCGGAAATGATCAGCCTGGGTCAACAATTAAACAGGTACTTCGACAACCCGACTTATACAAGGTGCTTGGCGTGTCTCGCACGGCCAACAAGGATGACCTTCGAAGAGCCTACATGAATTCATGTCGAAAATGTCACCCCGAGTACGTTCAACATCTATACCCTTGCCGGAAAGGATTCCGTTCTCACCCCGCATTTGTAGTAAATTTCCCAACGAACCCATGGCAACAGCAGCCTTTCAAAAACTATCCTATGCGTATTCTGTGCTTTCCGATCCTAGAAAACGGCGTTTATACGACGCGAATGGATATACTGAGCCTGGGCGCGCTCAAGATATGCATAGCGCCGAGGATACATTGAACAAGTATGTGCCTTTGTTTTTGGATAAATAGCTATTTGCCTGAACCTAACGTCCGTTATAGGGTTCTGTTAGCTATATGGGCAGACTTTTTGGACGGAGATTTTGAACTTATCAGGATGTTACTACGTAAGATATTCAAAGCCACATGCCATGTATGCGAGCCTAATAATAATCCCACATAGGCTCCATCAGTGAAATGAACCCAAGACTAAATTTCAACGATGAGACTCAGGAGGCATTGCTCCATGCGCTCGTCAATTTGCGTGAAGTTATCGTCTGTAGGTGTTCCAGACTTGTGAAAATGGTGTACAAGTGACTGATCTTCCTGGATTGGCTTCTAGCGGGACAGCAACACTTTCGCCTGCTCAAATTCGAACTTATGCGATTGTATGAAATACAACACGCGCTCCGACAACTCTCTTATTTCGATGTCCCTGGAAGACTCAAACTTACAATTCAGCTCGCTCGTTTGACTATCGCACTTCCGGTGAACGTTGATAAGGCTATAATGGTGAGTGTGCCACCAAGTGCATCCGAGCATCCTACTAATGGCCGCGGCTTGCAGGCGGAACAGCGTGAGGATAGCAGCCAGCAGGAAGGCGGAGTTGCCAGACCTCGTGGGCGTTACCTACCCTCAAGCATCCACTCGGTGATTGGTTTGGCTTGTGGGGTTCTCGAAAAGGGAGAAAGTGTTCTGCCAACGCGAGCTTAAGACAGGGCTTTTGCTTCAATAGACTTTGGGCTAGACAAACTATTTATGAGATTGTAACAAGAAACGTTAAGTATATAGACAGTCATGGGTCCTTTTAATGCCGATTACGCGAACATGCATACATGAGTACCGAGTATTTGAAGGCTTGAGCCCATGAAGGGCGTAACCTAGCGTGATCAATCAATAATCGACTAGCTGATAACCCGGAAGTGACTCGAGGGGCGAAGGTTTTACCCAAGCACGTTGGGTTTAGTCTTCTTCTTCTTCTTTCCAGAGTTGAACGTACGCCAACTACCGACACGTTCATCTCGGGTCTCTGCCAATTCACCGATGAACTCAGAAGATCAGGTTATGAAGTTCATGAGGTGCGAACCTTCCCAGCGGGCGTCTTCCTCTGCTTTTCGCTTTTTCGCCGCAGCTTCTTCATCCTTCCGGCGTGCTTCAAGGCCTTCGTTTGCAAGATTCATCTTGACCGCTCTATGCTATATAGTTAGGTCGTGTCAACAGGAGTTACACTTAGATTAACTCACTTTCTTCGCCGTACTATCCGAACATAGATATAAATTGATAAATATTTGTGGGGTGTGCGAGATACATACCCTCTTCGTCAATTAATATGTCCTTCGTACGTGCTCGTACCTGCTCTTTAAAGACAGGAACGAGTGAGAGCACACGTGGGTCGGTATCGCTTATTCCTATGGGCAAGGAGTGGGATTTGAGTATTTGAGCACGCGCCTCAAGGATGACAGCGTCAAGTTCATCTCGTTTCGCCTGGTCTGAAAGCTCCCCTTCCGCCTAGCAGCGAGGTGTGAATTACGGAATGGGTTCACGTCGAGCTCTCTCACCTTTTTCAATAGATCAAAGGCATCGGTTGCACGTGGGTGTGTGGCCTTGTCAGGGTGAATAACTTGGGGAGAGTCAGTAGCAGTCTCTCTGAACGCTTGGACAACTTGCATAGGGAAAGGTGGCGGTAGCGTTTTTTAATGTCCGCTGGTGTCGCGCCAGTGTCTAATCCAAGGACGTCGTATGGATTGAGCTTGAAAGCCTTAAGTATGCGGTCTACCTGGTTTATCGATTAGTAAGAACGTATCATCGAGAGTCTAAAAGAAACTCACCTCCACGTCCCTTTGGAGAGCAGAGGCTTCCCGGGCCAGCAACTTGTCGAGTTCTTGCGTGGATAACCCGCTATCTGCCTGCTTAGTGTCACCTTTGTTATCTTTTTCCGCCTTGGAGCTTGAAGGATTGGCCTCGTTGTTGGTCTTCGTGGTCGGTGGCTCAGTGGTTGGCAGAGGAGAAGGCGCCATGGTTGCTGCTGTCAAGAAAGCATTATTACGTAATTGATGAATGGGCAAGACGAGCGCCAATCCACCTTTCGTGTGCTAAGTTACATGCAACATCATTGCCATCAATATATACGCCAACAACACCTTAAAACCAGACTCTCCGGTCATCGGTTGTCAAGGGAGCAGCCCTCCAGGCGGCAAGTTAGCTGTTGTGCTTAATATAGGCTATTCGTACCCACAAGTGACGCCTGAAATCGCGGCAGTCATCTACGGGTCGCTCGGTGGAACTCTTGATCCTGACCTGTATTGGCTCTGGTCTCGGCTGGCTGTGCACAAGGCTCCTACGCAATTCCTTGCTGTGCTCAGACCAACTTGACTTTTTACATTGGGTGGGTCGATACTCCAATGTATATATGAGACACAACTGACACCGCAGCGTTAGTGGACATACCATTCCCATTCACTCGTTAGACGTTGCTAGCCCTACAGTTCTGACGCTCAATAGTGGTCAGAATGCAACGGGCTGCTATGGACGCTTCCAGGCTTTCTTCAATGAGGCTGGCTCAGGAATAAATGATGTCAAAAGTACCCACTCGCCTTTCTACTCACAGACCAGTGATCGACAGCTGCGCAACACCTACGCTGCCTATGAGTTTGGAGACGTTGTCAGCGGCACCCCTAACTCCCCCATCAGATTCCATATATTAATCTACTCACGCTCACCGATGCTGCCGAAGCCAGCGACGAGTTTCCGATCGCACGAAAGACGCGCTTAGATACTCTTCCACTGCGATTGAACCTTGGCATCGCCAATTCAAACAATCCTCACACGATCCCGGAACGGGTACGAATGGTGACTCGAACAACGCAGTTAAGACTAAGATGAGTGTGGGCGTTCGTACGTATTTTGATAAACGTCTCGAATTTTGTGTATCGATATGAGCAGCCAGTCAAAGAGCCTCTGTCAATATCTCAAAGTCCAGCGCTCAGCACCGGGTATTCCTCAATGACGATACAATAGAGTATATGCGCTATCTTGAAGTTAAACTGCAATATGACTTTTGGTAACAAGATGATATTACCTACGTCTAGCCTCGCCATCGAGCTGGGTAACCACCTTAAACTACATGGGTTCGAGACACTATAGGATACCAATGGCAGCTAAAATCATGGGAGTATAACCACTTCGGGCTGTCGAGATGAAGATACTGTCGTATTCCTTTATCAAACCACCTACGTTCATCCACCGTTCATCCGCCGTTCCCGCTTCACTAGAAGAAACGTATGGTTTCCTCGCAAAGTTATACTCACGATTGATCCCTCACTTGTGCATCGGGGTTTACTGTTTGCATTGGATTGGACGCGACAACCCATTGAGTGCTGCACGTTTGAGCATGCACATCAGCCGGTTCCGACGCATTGGCCAACTGTATACGCACCAAGTACAGGCGCGAGGAAGGTTTGGTCCTCCCATACCGAACTTAGTACGGGCCAAAACTGGTAGAAGCTTCTCGGGGGAATAGGACCATCCGTGACTCCTGTGCTACGCCCTTAGTATCACGTTGGAATGCACTATAGCGAGAAATACAGCGAACAAACGATATACTGCTCATAATAAATCAGTCGAATGAGGCGAGCCTTCAGTATCATTCTGAAGGTTATTGTTGTCTGAAACCTCACTTTATTAACGACAAGGCAACGATTTGGTCTCCCGCAATGTCAACCGATGCAGCTTTCACTTTCTACAATTATCACATGTAATACCTTGGCACCAACCGAGCGGAAGTAACAACTTCTTCCATGTATCTCCAAGTGTCCGGAAGCACTTGGTGCTCGGGCGGTTCTGATCTAGTACATAGTACAATAAATGTCTAAATTAGGTGGTTGCCTGTTAGTTCAAATGCAATGCATAGTGGCATGGACACCTACTACCAGCTGAAGATCGGGGCGGCAGTAGAGGAGGACATGCAACTGACGGGCACAGCGGAAGGACACGAGTCGCAACCAGTAATACGCTCATTTACCAACTTGGTTTTGGTAGAATGTGGTGCTGTATAAATGAGCAACGGCGCCGTACACCCCAACAGAGTTCCCACTCCCGTGCGGGTGGTCTTGAAACAACCACCCCCCACTGCCATTCGAGGACTAATGATAATCGCGATGCTCCAGCTCGACCCAAGCGCTCGCCGTCTGAAACATGCGTTAGCCTAGTCGCTATTTCTCAAGAATTCTGCGGCGTCATATTTCGTTGAACTATCATATTTAAATACAGACTGGTCCTCGCTCGCATCGAAATGGTTCCATGGTCTTGTCTGAGCATTTTGATGGCTGACCCTGTAGTAGGGATGAAATCGTGTCGACATCGGTGCAAAAATAAGAAGGAAATAGGCCACAACGATAACGGAACTAAGCACACACATCCATAGATAGGGGCAGCACTAGATGTCAAGATGCTCGGGGTTGTGTCAACCGAGAGCACTATCAAGGCACATATGGCTAAGGTCGTGACAAGCCCGAGCAACGCTATTATATTGAGACAAGAAGTCAGTAGATTCTTGAACGACTTAGATTGTCAACTCATGGATGTTTATATTCTGGAGGTTGAAGCCGGCGGAACTAGGCCTGGGTCCCAAATGCGCTGGTCATCAAATTGATAGCGAATAGCCAAGCACCAGACCATCGTTCCAACACCATGCGAGCATCCAGTGACAGCCATGTTAGGCGCATACACCCATTGAACCTAAGGTTCTATATCTCGATGGTCGTTTCCTAGCCTTCAAACGCAGTGAACCGGGTATACTGGCAATACAATGAGGATGCCATGTGAACGCTGTCCATACGAGGTATTTGTAAACTCAAAGATGGATCCAACCCACTTAGAGAGTTTTCTACTGTGCTCGTTACGTACTGGAATCAAAACTATAGGTGTCCATTCCATTTGTGCCCAAATCCTTAGAATAAAGCGATAGCAGTTGATATACGAACTCAAGAGGAGGACAATTCTCAATCCGGCCCTTTCGTTTGCAGGCCAGAGTTGTTAGCTCTCCAATCATCCAGAGCTTGACCGGACTGGTAGGAGCAGGATGCTAAATCGGTAATTCTTGACCTTCGTCGATGAATTTTGAGAGCAAGGCAATGCCAGCGTACGTCCTCTCCATGATTTTTTTTATCTCGTGCAATTGAGTGCGATTGGACCAAAGTCGTATGATAGCCCCATGTTCAGAGCACTGGCGAGACATTCTCACACGATCTCGTACTCTCCGTTCTCGAGTATTAATTAGAAACACCTCAAATAGGGCAGATAAAAATGGCTAGTGACTTCCTGACCACGCGGCATACAAATGAATCATTGATCTGTGCCCCTAGCTCTAAGTACGGTGGCAGCGCATCAGTCATGGGTTTCATAGTAAGCCACATATGATACCGTTAGCCATAACCATGTTTGCCGCCGGGTCGATAAGTTCCAATGCCTAGCCCCTCGCGCTAGGATCAGGGTGATATATGTTCCTTGATGTGCAGTAAGTTGTCGTACATCTACCAAGATTCTCCGCACTGCAAAGAGCAGAAGTCGTGTCTACCAAAACCACCTCGCCCCTTACAGCCCTTTCTTTGATTGCGCCTATCCAGTCGAGCTATGGGCTCTATTCGGTGATTATGGTCAAGTGTGCTTGGGCGTCAAAGTCTAGGCGACCACGCTAATGATGCTCGGTGGAGCACCCTTGATGTCTAAGTGACATTTATGGATGAGTTCTCATACTGAGGTGTGGTGGGCGATCTTTGGGGACAGCTGATACACATACGATGGATGCCCGTGTATGCACTCCAGCGTGGAGATAGGTGCCGTGATCCACGTGACTGCATTCCAAGTGAAGTAATTGTACTTTTCTGGGTCGCTCGATTGCCTTTTTCGGGCCCCGCCGAGGTCGCAAAGTTTTTGGCTGGACACTCGTGGATGATGCAGAGGCATTTTGACGTTGGCACGTGCGGTAAATTACAGTGAGGTTGAAATGCAAAAAGGAGAGGATCAGGTCACAACTGAAGCGAACAAATGCAATAAGCCGGATGGATAAAAGCACCTAAAGACTACAACTGGAGACCAGCAAGTGAGGGGAGATGGAAGAAAATACAATGCGATGCCCAAATCTAATAACTCAAGTATAAGCCAGAATATAACATAACACACGCGTATGCCGCATAAAACCCAATCAGTCTACCCGAGGAAGAAAGAAATATGCAAATGAGCTTTTCAACACCGTGCCTGAGTTTTAGACCACTTGTTCCGGTCGCGGAGTTCGCGGAGAGCAGCATGGCGTTCCCGCATGGAAAGCCGTCGTTCCTCACGTTGTTCCTCTCTCCGTGCCGGGTCAGCGTGCTCACACGGCTCCAGGGTGGCGTTGCTCAGTGCAAGGGTGGCCGTGCTCACCAACATCTCGGACAGGCTGAGGCTAGTTTTCATCGTGGGGTCGCTTGAGCGGGAGCTGATCGAGGACGGCGGGGAAGGAGGACGGTCGAAGTATGAGTTGCTACTGAGCACGACGGAGCTGAAGGATGGGGAAGATGGCACTCGGCGGTGCGCGGACGAGTAGTGCACACCTGCAGATGAGAATGATCGTGACCGGGAAGATGTGGGCGAGATTGGGAGCTCAGCACCCGGAGCTGAAACAAACTCCGGCTTGGGAGAGCTCGCTGGATTTGATCCCGAGGTGGAAGAGCTGGCCTCTGGTATGGTGTCTGTGCTGCGGTATATCCATTCCTCATTAACGTGCGGCTCTGGTGCGTAGTAGCTACCGGTTGCGTGGCGCCATGTTTGAGATGGAGTGAGAGCAGCCCGACGTCGGGAAGTAGGAGAGGCAGCCATGACGGCGGAATGGGCGACCGTTGGGGGAGGGAGCTGGGATAACTCAAGGTGCTGCGGTCGTTGGGATACGCTATTTAGGTGTGGCTGGGGCATTGAACCCGGCGAATTTTCCAGATTATGGTTTCTGATTGCGGTGGTCTGCACCGGCTCTGATGAGGGTTCATTTATGAGGTCTGGCTGATACGAAGTTGACATACTTTAGGTGTGGGGTGAGAGCCAGCGTCGCAAAGTCAGGAAACAGTAGTGATTAGCGCAGGTCTAGAGCGCGGGGCAGAAGGGTGCGCTGTGGTTGCAACCAGTCAAAGAGTAATTGGCATCGTGTCAAGCACCCGGCCAACACCTGACCCGAAGAACCAAGGCGCGCGGCGGCGGCGTATCGATCTGCGCATCGAATCGAAACCTCGCGATCGTGGATTGTGCACACATCGGCCAAATATAATTCAGTTTAATTTAAGTCACGTGCTTGTCGCTTGGCAAATCACGTGGTGCTATCCCACATTCCTTCCCTCACCATGGCCCTCAACTCTATCCAGGAAAATGCCTCGCGCTTGGGTATGCGCATCCAGGAATCGCTCTCCGAACATACTAGAGACCTTGCACTCGTCGGACGCTCCGCCAATGCCTCGTATTTTGACTCGGCTGAGGACAAGATCAAACAGATTTCCACCCAGTTAGCCTCAAACAGCGACCGTGACAAACTTGATGCCATGAAGCGACTTATTGCTGTACGTTGCCACCTAATTTCAGCCTAATTTAAGAATTCAAATTAGTTTAGCTTGTCTCCAAAGGTCGCAACGTATCCGAGTTCTTTGCTCAGGTTGTGGTAAATGTCGCCAACCCAAACCTCGAGATTCGCAAGCTTGTTTACATTTACCTTATTCGGCATGCTGCCTCGGAGCCCGACCTTACCCTATTGTCCATCAATACCTTTCAAAAGGACTTGGCCGATCCAAATCCACTTATACGTGCCATGGCGCTGCGCGTACTAAGCGCAATAGGCGTACCCATGACAGGAAACGTTGTTGCAATGGGAATCAAAAAGTGTGCCACAGATCCTAGCCCATACGTTCGCAAGGCGGCAGCCCTTGCTATTCCCAAGTGTTATACGTAAGTGTGAGCTACTCGATCTCTCACCGTCCGACCTATTCATTTCGGTGTGACTATGTAGCCTGGACCCTTCGCTCCACGGTTCATTGCTCTCGACGCTCACCCTGCTGTTAAAGAACCACTCGCCACTTTCTGTTGGAGCGGTCGCCCGTGCATTTAGCCTGTTATGTCCCCACAAACTGGAACTCTTGCATCCATACTACCGGAAGCTATGTCGTGTGGTTGTCGACGCTGATGAATGGGGACAAGTCGAGTTGTTGGATTTGCTAGGCAGGTACGCGAGGGGAATGCTAAGCAGGCCAGTAGAGGGCTTGAAGGAGCTCGGAGAAAAGGAGGCTCAAGTAAGCAACCTGCTCAATCTACCTATTCCTATTAAATCACTCATAAGAAACCCCAAGTCAAAAGACGACGTAGAGAAATTCCTCAATGACGCACCGGGAGCCTCGTTCGAAGCAATGGATCCCGACCTTTTGCTATTGCTCAAATGTACCGAGAACCTGTTCCATTCACGGAACCCGGCGGCAAGTCATGGGTTAGAATTTACATATCCATCCGAAATTGACGAGTGTCAAACCAGGTTGTCCTATCTGTTGCTCGCATACACTGGTACCTCGCACCTCGTTCATACCGACACAAAGTAGTCTCGCCGCTCCTGCGCCTCTTGCACATTTCCCCAGAAGTCGAACGTGTTGTTGTCGAAAACCTCAGTGTCATTGCCCAAGAACAGCCAGTACGTACATCTCTCGCTCATACGAAGTGCAGATCCTTACCTGAACCCTAGTCCCTTCTCAAATCTCATTTGACAAGGTTCTTTGTCCGGGCGTCTGATTCCCCATCGTGCAAGATTGCCAAACTTCGAATTCTGCTTGCGTTGGTAGATGCGAGTAATGTCGGGTCGGTAATCAACGAGTGCAAGGTGCGTGTTTGGAGGTCTAGAACTTGATTTTTTGTCGGTAGTGTGCATCCACGTTCCATCATACTTTGATGGCCCATCTTGCACGCTATGGACTGAGGTCGATCGCTAGCTACTCTGTCTATTCCCCACAGAATTGGCGGGACTGAATCTCACACGTGTGCGCGCACAGGACTATGTATACGACGAAGACGAACGTTTTGGGCGAGCCTCAGCGGATGCGATTGGTCGTTGTGCACGCATCGTACCAGATGCCAGCGGGCAGTGCGTTTCTGCCCTCCTAGGGCTCTCGGAATCAGGGGAGGGTAAGTCTAACCCCACCACTCGTCCAATTGGTGATTTGTCTGACTTGGGGCTCGTGGGGTAGATACAGCCACAACGGCATCGGTCCTCGCGCTCCGAACATTACTACAAACCCAGGCGGAGAACACGATTATGGAGGTCGTTCAAACTCTCGCACGACGAGTAGAAGAGATCAAGCACCCTGAGGCAAGGGCGTGTGTGGTATGGCTCGTCGGACAATATTCCGTGCCTAACCCTGGCACACGAAGCCCATTTGCGATTGAAGGCGTGGCAGAATGGGCGCCGGATGTATTGAGGATAATGGCCAAACGGTTTACGAACGAGGCATGTCTGGGTATATGCGTATCCGATCTTTTGACTGAGCCATCGCTGGCACTCGCAGCCAGACGCACCCAAGCTAGCTACAATTACACTAGCAGCCAAACTACTTACGCTCAATCCTCACTCACCTATTCTCCAAAAACTCGCGTCGTACGTGTTCGCGCTCGCAAGATGGGACAAGAGCTACGATGTGCGTGACCGAGCGCGATGGGTCGCTGGCCTCGTTCGAGGGTTTTTGAAACGGGAGGATGAGAACGATGAAGGCGAAGGAAATGCTGAAGAGGCCGAAGCGGGTGTTGTGCTCCGACCTGAGCAAGTGCGAGTGGTTTTGTTCGAGGGAAAGGCTGGAGTTGTGGATTTGCCACTTTGGCGCGAGAACGGTATGTGTTCCCACACTTCACAAGTGAATGCGTTCAACTTTGGTGTTCAGATGCGACGAGAGTACTCGGATCGCTTTCACTCGTCACTGGAATTCGGGACTTTACTGGCACAGGGGCTGGGCGGCCGTTCCCTGATTGGTGCGAAGAACCCACAGATGGCGAGTTGCGTGACACAGAGGTAGATTTTACGTTTAGTCTTCGTATGTCGCATATTTGACAATGGTACGTGCAGGATGACAATAAACCAGCGGCCCCACCCGTGCCGACCTTCCTCTCGTCACAAAATATCGGAAGCCATGGTGTACCAACGCCCAGATCGGGGGCACGGACGCCAGTCATCCTTACCCCTACAACTGCTGGGCCCAGTGCTGCAAAAAGCGGACTGGCGGCACCTGACTTGGATTCCTTCTATGCAAATGCTGAGAGCAGCGAGGAGGAAACGGAGAGTGAGGAAGAGGAGAGCGAGGAGGAGGAGGGTGAGGAAGAAGAAGGGAGCGAGGAAGAGGAAGAAGGCGAAGAGGAGAGCGAGGAAGATGAAAAGGAGCAAATACATCATACCGATGATGACGGGTTGCCTCCAAGGACGGAAGCGCCTGTCCATGCGCCATCGCCTGCAGTCAACGTTTCTGAGGCATCTGGCGGGGATGCAGTATGGGGTTCTAGCCCATCATAGGTTATATATACATAGATTATATTGATTGAACATGAATCATGCAATAGAATCAAGGAGAATTTATATCCCACTAATCCGAAATGTCGATTACTTCCTCAATCTCTGCAACGGGCTGTCGCTTCGAGCTGGGCGCAGGTAATATCTCAACCTGGGACTCCTCGTCAATTTCGATCACCTCAACAGCCACCCGTTGCTCAGCCTGCTCCAAATCCTGCAAGAACGCTTCGTCTATATCAAAATCCTCCTCTTCTATGTCCCCATCGTGGCCAGCTCCAACGCCATCGCCTATTGAATATGAGTCTTCGTAGTCGAGGTCAATGGCTAGGTCCTCAGGGTCAAGTTCCACGACAGGCGCCTTGTTTTCGTTCCCGACTGCGGGCGCATTTGCCGGTTTGGGGCGCTGGTTCCCGTTTACGACAGGGTTTGGACGAGGCGCTGGCACTGGCACTGGAGGCCGTGGATGCTCTTGCTCTTGCTGCCTCGGGTTAGGGTTCTGCACTTCTTCTGGGTCTTCCTCTGGGAGTCTATAGGAAAGCATTGTCAGCTCAATTAAACCTTAAGCATAATGCATATCAGAAAAGAGAAAGGCGCAATAATCGGCAGAGGGCGAGGCATGAGTTCAAGGAGATGTTGCAGGAATAAGGATACATGCCAGCCAGAGCCGAGATATGGTAGGGACCTGGAAACGAGGGTAAAAGCGATGCGATAATGACCTCATGCGTAGACGGAGCCCGCGAACAAAATCCCGATCTTGATGCTGTTCAAGGTCTTCAGTCTGGTATCCTTTAATTTGGATCCCATTTGGCTACAGTTTCAAAGTGAATGGTAGTGGATATTGACAGTTTGGTATTTGACGAGATTGTCAGATTTGGACAATGGATGTGAGACGCAAGGGTTGCGGACCTCTAGGAATATTATCCCACGCCGTACGTTTACATCCTTGAGATAAATCTGTTCCAAGTCGTCAGTCAAGGGTGAGTAGTTGGTTCTGAGTAGATTAGTCTGCTAAGCCGTACCTTGGTTCCCAACGGTGTCACGCCCAGTTCAAAACCAGGGATCTTGCGATACTCAATAGCCCGCATAGTCTTTGAGCCATCACTCAACTCAAACCTGAGCATGCTCCTCGGATATTTGGGAATTGAGTAGTCCTCGCCGTCCTCCAAGTCACCAGCAAGGCCAGCCAAATCCTCTTTATCCACCCTCGCTTGGCGGACATTCTTCAGGCTAAACGCGCTATGCCCAATCTCAGTTAGGGCTACAACCTCGCACAGCGTATTCTTGATTCGAATGTTATGCGATTTCGGGTCAGGCAATCCAGTATTGGGCATGGCCGAGTCCGAGAGACTGCTCTGCAAAAGTTGCTCTTCAACGTGTGTGGTGAGATCGTTTTCTGAGACTCCTAATTCGCTCGTAAGATAGTCGCAGCATGCGTCGAGCCATTCGGGGTTGATTTGTGGCCGGGCGTAGGTGGCTTTGAGCCAGTTGATGAGTCGCGGAGGAGCCATGAAGGTCACGTGGGTTTACGTCTGTAGAAAGACTGACGGATCAACCACGATGGCGAGCAACGAGTGGCATACAATGTGGGTATATGAACATGTGTATTCGAAGTATGGATTGATCTTATGTATAGAAATCAAGTACTGTTCGTGTGCCATTTTTGTCTCCTGATCATGCTTCCATCGCACAGCGGTCGATCCAGGTCGACAGAGAGCTCCAGCCACATGCGGTGAAACGCACTTTGATAGTAGAAGGCGATATCCTTGTAGCGTAAGTAAGCTCATAGACAAAGCTTTACCCCATAAATATTTTAAACCCCTTATATACTGATCTTGTTGCACTAGGACCTTTGAGACTCTCACCCTGCGCCTTGCTCGACTTACTCTTAACTCATTCCTTGAGAACGTCGACCTTGTAGCCCGTACTCTGATGGATTTTGGAGACCATGCAGAAAGCGTTAAGAATAAACTAGCTTGAAGTTGGATATTTGGCCTACGTTCTTGCTCGGCTTGAAGGTTGGATACATGGAGAACACTCCCGATTATGCCTTATGCCTGACTGATGCACCGAAATTTGCAAACAAGACACGTTGATTTTATTCATGAAGTAGGCCAGTTGGCGTACGACCATTCTTTTTGAGTGTACAATTCATGCGCATTTATTCGGCATCCTCCTTTGCCTCGACAGTCCCTTCCGCACCCGCAGCCTTTTTCTTTTTCTTCTTTGGCTCACGGAGTTTCTTTCCGATGAGATTCTTAAATTCCTCGTCCTCCAACTCCTTTTCAGTCTTGAGCTTCTCAGGTTTGTACCACACAGGAGGAGCGCTGATGAGCGACGGACCTCCTGGCAAGAGCGCGAGAGTGAAGTGGAACGCAGCAACGTAAGTGTTGGCGGGAGTGTAGCTGCCAGAAAGGTCAATGAGCTGATCCGTATGTTGTGTATGACGCTGCTTACACGACGTCGTAGGGCCTCAAAAGACCGTGCTGGACGGCCTCTTGCACGCCCACACGAGCACGTTTCTCATTCTCAAGAATACGGATCGTGAAGGGGAATGGGCCGGCCCTCTTCTGGATATCCGAAAACGCTTCACGGGAAGCCTTGAGTTTCAGTTGATACGTAACATCGGTCGACCGCTGGTAAATGGTTGTGCGTGATTCTTGAGGCTTAACCTGTTGGCAGATAAGAGTTTGAGATATTAGATGATTATATGCATGCGTACCTTGCCGTCGTCCGACGTCGCGACCAAGATATCAATGCCCCAGATGTCACCTTCCGCAAAGGTCGCAGTGTCCAGCCCGCTCTTGAGCTCAGGGGTAGGGTTGAGAATAATTCGCTTCTTGCCGTCGATTACGTTTTGAGTTTGTTGGCATGAGAGCATACCTATTCCAAGGCCATGTCAATTAGGATCATCTAGAAGTGTACTCTTGTCTATATTTCAGGTCAAACTCACCCTCAACAGGCTTGCAGCCCCACGCCGCAGCAACCTTGTTCATAGCATCGGTGACAGTCCAGTTCTTCTCGCCTGGTTTGACTAGTCGCATTGCAACCTCAGCGCAGTGCCACGCAGCCTTGACTGCATCGGCAGCACGGCCAGTGGCAGGCTCGGCCTCGGTCGCCCCAACAATCAATGTCTCGGCGCTGACGCTCGCGAACCCATCAATATGGGCACCGATGTGGATCTTGACTACATCTCCTTTGGCGAGCGGAGTGTTGGCTAGAGGATCAGTACTACGATTGTACCAATCAAAGAAGGTTGGTGCAAGTGAGGACTAGTCAGGGGCGACGCTTCGTAGGGTTATATGCGCCTATCGGACTTACGGAACTGGGGAGTAATGAGACACGCAATTGTTGACTGAAATCGAGGTGGGAAACGCGAGGCCTAATCAATTACTCAGAGTAAATAAGACCATTTTGGGGATTCATTCAATTGAGTCACATACCTTTGGTGACCTTGCCCTTGGCACCCTTCTGGTTATACACAGCGGCCGTGCCAGCTTCAATGAGCTTATCACCCTCCTCGCAGAGCTCCAAGATCTTGGCGCCCTCGACAGAGAGTTCAACGAGCTTCTTTAGCGCATTGTTCACTATATCCGCCGCTGCCTGCACCCCCACCACCAATGAGCAAGAAGTTTTAGGGTTCAAGTCGAACGCTTGCCTTGTATTTTGTCAGTTCATCGGCGGCCTGGCGAGCCTTTTCGGCTTCGGCCTTCGCCTTGAGTTCCTCGGGGGTCGGGGCAGCAGTCTCCTTAGGTGGGCTCGACATGATGTTGGATCGTGTGCAGAAGGGGCTGGCGTCGACAGATGGAGATCAGCTCTATGACGTTCCACGGTCTTGAAGCGCCGAGACACAGCCACCGTCCTCTCACTCCCTTTCCGCCATGCTGTCTAGGATTGCCGCTTGGCGAGTTGCACCTCGCCTGGTGCGCACTTATGCTACCCCTGTAGAGTTCAAACAACCTCCAAATGATCCTCAACTCGGAGATTATCCACAGATCCCCCCTATCTCGGTTCAGCGTCGCCCAGCCAAAGGCTGGTGGAACCAGCAAGAGCGACGGAACTTTGGTGAGGTGGTGAGTATCAAGATATTGTGAGGCCTGATTTATGAAATCCTTACAATTTGCACTTGAACCTGGGTTGATAGGTCCCAGAGCAATATGAAGTTCTCTCTATGTGGGCACCGACGTCTTCACCATCTCCCGTGAGAGCGCATTGAAGCAATTTGGCATCGCTGTGGCCATTTTTATCGGCTTCACCCTGGCTGTCAAGGCATCTGTGCCAGAGCGCCCCGCCGCTCCTCGAAGCTATCCATATGGTGGGCTGGTTGCCGAGCTTGGCGGTTTGGAAGAGAACAAGGTACGCTGGGTGTTTATTTTATCTCTAAGATACCAATACATGATTTCTGCTAGGCTGCTGTGTATGAACCAGAGAGTGAAGAGTAAAGGATGTACCATAGCTCTACACACAAAATGGTCATTTGATAATCATCGAATACGTATCGTCAAGAGCAAAGCCTACCACCTGGCCGCCCTGTGAAATCCAAGTTTTATTCTACCTCCTGCGGCGAGTCGAACAATACGATAGGAAAATACAACATCGACACGGAAAACGATGTTCTTACTCGCCGCCGAAAGTGCCGCTCAGCCTATCAAAATCTTACCATTATAACCGCCCAGTGTACCCTTCCCTTGAGCTCACGATGCAGCCTTGCATGTAATGTTTCACTATATATTTGATCTTGTGCCAACTGAAGAGTACATAGGTACGTATACACGACAAAATAATGTCAAAAACAAATGTGCACACAGCATTATACTTTTTTACGACTTCTTATCCCCCCGCTTAAGCAGCAGCGACGGGCGTAGATCCACTAACCGAATCCCGGTGCTTGCGCAACAGCTGATCAAGCTTCTCGGGCTCCCCAACGTTCAGAACACCACTGGTGATGGCAGAGTGGTAGACACGTAGCACGGTGTCGACGTCCTCCATGCTTTGGGTACGCACATCGGCAAGTTCCTTGATCTTGGCTGTCGCGTCCTTGATCTGCTCGTCGGTGAGAGTAAGCTTCAATTGCTCAACACGGCTCTTGACGGCGTTCCAGCCAGTCAGACGGTGTCCGATCGAGACGTAGCGGGTAAGACCAAAGTCCTCAGGCTTGAGAATCTCGTAGGTGCTGGGGTTGTTGAGGATCGCCTTGGCATGGATACCAGCCTTGTGGGTGAACGCACAATAGCCGCTAGGACCCCAGACTTATTAGATTAACCGGCCAGGTTGTTGTTTTTGAAAAGACTCACGTAATGGGATTCATGAAGGGAACATTGACCTCAACCGCCTCGGCAACCAGGTTCTCAATTTCACGAAGCATGGGGAGATTGTACTTGCTCTTGACGTAGTCAGGGTTTGCAGCATACAAGCAGGCAATCAAGCCGCCGAGCGGAGTAATACCAACTCGCTCGCCGATGCCCAATACGGCTGAAAGCATGGATTTAGCAAGTGTCTTATTTGGGAAACGGCGCAAACCTACAGGTATCAATGTGTGTCGCACCGGCCTCGAGCGCAGTGTACGCATTCGCAATCGCTAAATACGAATTCGTCAATGAGAATCAAGAGATTAAAACGTGTGCATATACGAACCACAGCCAGTGTCATTATGCAAATGAATCTCAATGTCGCATCCGACGACACCTCGGAGTGTTCTCACGAGATCGTAGACCTGCCTTGGGTTCGCGCAGCCGACGGTATCAGCGATACCGACACGGTTGACACCAATCTTGTCGACGGTCTGGTAGATGGACAGCAAATCAACGAGATCGGACCTGAATGAGTCTTCGGACGAGAAGCGGACTTCGATCCCCTTGGACTTGACAAAGTTGATGACCTCGATTGCCGTCTTGGTAATGTAGGTCATATCCTTGCCATGCGAGAATTCGCGCAGGAAAGACGACGTTCCAATGACAACGTCGACGCCGTCAACGCCTGCGAGCAAACTTTTAGAAGTCGTAATTTCATTTCAGTGGAGCACATTCGTACCAGTTTCAACCGCAATGCGGGCATCATCCATATGGCATCGAATGTGAGTGAGGATCTTGGCCTTGAGCCCAAGCTTGCAAATCGCTTCACAATCAAGACGAGATTGCTCGGACGCAGCAGGCGACGTGAGCTCGATGTAGTCAACGCCAAAGGCATCGAGTGCCTTGGCGATGGCGATCTTGGTCTTGGTATCAAAGAATGCGTTGGCAAATTGCTCGCCCTCTGTGGACGCTGGCTTAGCATGGTCGTGTGCCAGAATAAAACCTGAATCCTTACCTCGTAACGTGCTCTCAATGATCTTGAAGTTGGAGACGTTGCTCAAAAAGTCGGCGTAACGAGGCGCATATGGGTTGGTCGGACGAGTGTGGGCATTCGAGGTACCATTGGAAGTGCCATTGGCGTTCCCATTTGTGCCGTTACCCGCAACC
The DNA here is from genome assembly GCA_037039685.1 of Ceratobasidium sp. AG-K. Classification (NCBI taxonomy): domain Eukaryota; kingdom Fungi; phylum Basidiomycota; class Agaricomycetes; order Cantharellales; family Ceratobasidiaceae; genus Ceratobasidium; species Ceratobasidium sp. AG-K. The sequence goes on from JAWNGF010000002.1 coordinate 2,384,538, forward strand.
GACTGGGCAACAGGTGGGGCCGAAGAAGTGTCGACTGGGACCATCTGGTCGCCGGGCTGAACGTCGCCGTTGGTGTGAGGGCACATGTTAGTCAAGTGAGTGGAAGAGAGGGGGCAAGAGGAGTGGTGGTGGTAGCTGTGAAGTGCTGGCAGTTGCCCGGAGAAAATATTAAAAAGCCGTGAGTTGAATCGAGTCAACAAATTTCCGAGTTGTACAAACGCCCCAGACGGGAAAATCAGTTGTGGCATGTTTGTACCTAGGTGCCCCTCGGCCGATATACTCCACACGTCATTTGCTGAGCAAATCCCTCGGTATCCGAGGCTCACCTCGCACCAAGCGCCAGAGTGATGTCAGACAAATGTCAGGAGATAGGGAAGCCCAAACGCTTATTTGTGCCTTGGATCTATGCGAGTTGTCTTCGCTCGAACTTGTCACAACTGTGGTCATCGCAACCGTCATGGCGCTTTCAACTCAGACAACTCCGCGTATTCTGATATACAGTGCTACTGCCGGGTACGGCTATCCCTCGCTGATAGCCAGTTGACACTGACCCGCGTTGTTTCACATGCAGTTATCGACACGACTCTATTCCGATCGCGACAGCGGCCCTAAAGCGACTCGGCCAAGAGCATGGGATTGCATTTGACTCGACTGAAGACCAGACTTTGTTTAACGACGCCAATCTGGTAAACTATGACGCCATACTGTTTTTGAGCAACAGCGAGGAAGGTATGGTCGGTTTCGAACAGACGAGGTCTTGGCTAAGCTCAAGTCTGCTCTCAGTTCTCGACGATAGCGGGAAGTGGGCATTTCAGAAGTATCTCAACATGGGCGGGAATTACGTAGGGATACATGCTGCATCCGCTTGCCTTTATAATACCTCGTTCTACCAGCGAGAAGTCGGTAAGTGATGTCCGCTCGAGTCTCAGACAGCATATGCAACCCTTATACGACGCATGTTAGGGGCTCTCTTTGACTATCATCCAGACCTCCAACCTGCGGCAAGTCTTGGCCATCATGCGTCACATCCCAGTTGACGGGTAACTCCCAATTTCAGACATTCCTCGTGCTCGACAAAGGCCACCCAAGCACCAGCATGTTGCCGGACCGCTGGACATACACCGAAGAGGTCTACAACTTCCGCTCGGATCCCCGTTTAGTGGGGGCTAAAGTCTTGCTCTCGGTGGACGAGTCTAGTTATACCGGTTAGTATATTAAAGCCCTGAACATTCTTTCGTTGATACTAAAAATAAGTCTTCTAATTTATAGACAACCACGGTGTCCGAAGCTATACCCATGGTTCACCCCATCCAATTGGTTCGGCAAAACTGGTGTACAACTTGCACATTGTTGCTCATCTTCTTGATCTTTCACAGCATGGTATCAAGAGCGTGGTGCGGGGGTAACAGGCAGTCCTGTTGCAGGTCGAAGCTTCTACACCAGCTTAGGACACTTGGAATCGACATGGGAGGATCAGACTTTCCTTGCGCATGTACTTGGTGCGTTTGTTTGAAAATTGCATTGATTCATACTCATATGCATACAGGTGGAATTCAATGGGCACTCGCGTCCAACACCACACGAGCAACAAACTCAGATGGGCAAGTGGGAGCACATACGTAGATTGCGTCATTGAGCAAGCACATACGTAGATTGCGTCATTGACGTTCGCGCAGCCGCTTCGGAGCGCATATATTAGCTCATCAAAGGACATCAAGCACAATGAACACAGCGCAACGATGACTTGGAGAATTCGTCAGGGTGTAAGCATTGGGATCTGAAGTTGTTGAAAAGACGGCCAGGAAGGGGCGTCCAAATTCCCTGGGTACACTCACGTGTTCCTATACGACAACGCACCGCTGAGCCTAGTTCTTGGACTCAGGGTACTGGCCTCGAATGCTGCGGAACCCGCATCTCGCTTGTCTAGAATTATCATAGCATTGTCGGTTCGGTTACAATTGGCACGTTGTATTGGATCTAAATCGAATGCGGGGTCGATCGGGCCAAGGGGTAACGGCATGTGAGAGGATGCGGTGGAGTCACAAGGTTCGAGTTGAGGGTGGCCAAAGTGATCTGCTGACCCCGGGCAGGGCCTCGCGCACGTGGGGAATAAAGGCCGTTTGCGCAACTCTTGGTGAAAATTGCATGGCTTGCTTGGGCTTGGCTGTCGTATATAACCCAAGCGACGAGCGCGGAGCACAATTACTCCAACCACAACCGTCTCCGCTCGTATACACACCTTTGCCAGCCTTCTAAACCGAATCTTCTGAATTAGGCCACTAGAAAATCAAAGGAAAAACTATGGCTAGTGCTGACGTCGACCGCTCGACTGTAAACTCGGGGACTACTGGGGGTACTTTTGCCAACCTTCGCGACAGCTTCAAGCGCGTGATTAGTCCCGAGCGTTCACCGGTAGACCAGAGGGCAGACCGCTCTCCAATCCAAGGTATGTCGAGTATTTATACACTTTGGGAGAGATAGGCTCGAGGGGCCGGGGGTGGCTGTGTCCTTATCGCTGTTGCGAAGCGCATATATTCGGCCGATGGCGTTGGCGTCGGCCGGCGTTTACTCTGCTGCGATGAGCTCGTATGTCATATCTGCGTCAGGTGCCTGGCTTGGTATCGCGTAACCCTCGCCCAACCGGCTCCGGCAAAGTGAAGATTTGTGCTTCTTAACGCTGGTTGCGGCTCCCCCTTTGCGTTGTGTCTCTGCGATCTTCTTCCCACTCATCACACACGTTATTCTAAACTTACGCTTGATCGTTCAATCATGACAGATAGGTCTCGCTCTCGCGGACGTGAATTCGTAAGTATCAAATTTCATGTCGAGAAGGCCAGGGCGTTGATCGAGTCGATTTAACCCTTAGCAATCTACCGGCCGTGGAGGCGCAGGCAACTTTGTGCGCTCCGAGTCGGTCTCTCGCTCTCGTGATGAAGCAGAAGGCCAGGAACGTGGGCGCGAGATTCTCCCCGCCAACAGGGTAAGAACAAGCGGGTTTTCCATAGGTCCCAGATCTAATATTTCGATAGATCACTCACTCTGGCCGTGGAGGAGCAGGCAACATCCGCTCTCCCTCTCGTGACCCTGAAGCTGACCTCCGCGCACTAAGCCGCGAGCGCGAGATCATCGAGGAACATCGCAAGCAGGAAGAAGGTCATCCGGTATATGCCCCCCTATAATTTTCAGCTTTTTTTTGTTTTACTCATGACTCGTCTAGTTCTCGACTGGCCGGGGCGGCGCTGGTAATATCGATCGCTCTCGTTCTCGTTCTCGTGAACCCGCTAGGTTCGAGGCTGTTCACTCTTCCGGCCGTGGCGGCTTTGGCAACATTTCTCACGGAGACGCTCACGGTCTCGCTGATCTTGAGGAAGAAGAGCGTGCTCAGCATGCACACATCCCCGAGTTGTAAGCCCCTAGCTTGCGAGCGCATAGAACTCAACTAACACATTGATCTAGCCGATCTACCGGTCGCGGAGGGGCCGGCAACGTCGTCGCTGGTGCACCCCCCGTAGTAGAGCCCGCCCCTACCTCCCCTACCCATGACGGGGCTCAATGGCGCTCCTCCGGTCGGGGTGGTGCTGGCAACATGAAGGCCTTGCACCCTAGTGGTAGGTGCCCTCAATTAGTTCATCATCCACTTGATTCCTAACCCAGGTTTTTCAGATCCCCATGGGGCTGCCGAAGAAGGTCGCGGTCGCAAGGAACACACCGGTCTTGGGGGCTTCATCGACAGGCTCACTTCCCGCAGCCGTGATCCCCAACATCATGACCACTAATTACAGATCCAAGCACCCTCCCTTGGCTCTCGAGCAATGAATTCTGATGCAGCCTTCTTGGCCCCTCCCAGTACTACCCCCCTCTGTTAATGCTCCTATGATGTAAAGTTTGCCATGTATGTTTCCCCCTTCAACTTGTTTCACTTACGACTGCGAACGTAGTAATGTGATGAATCGATAATTAGCACTGTTAAATTGATTTGACTACCCGCCTGGAACTATCGCCCTCGACACATGACCAGGATACCCACCGAGGTGTTGCCGTTTTGCTGCTCTTCTCCCATACTTCTGCCAAACCACGAGTGCCAACAAATATCCCCGAACTTTCTCCTCACGCGCCCGAACTTGCAAATGCAAGTCTACCGAGAGATATTGAGACTTCTCCCAGCGGCGAACGCGCCTTTAAAATGGTGGGATACCCAGACCAGTTTGAACACATCCGAGCTTGGCACTCTGGGCACCGCAATGATTAAGACGGTCCAAGCTACCATTTTACTTTGGGGGGTAAGAATGAATTAGTGCTTCTTTGCATCTCAATGAGCTTGACTTCAGTGGTAGTGTATAGCAGGCCTCGTTCAGGCGCAACAGCCACTATATGCGCAGTGTGGAGGTAAATCATTTCCAGGTTCACTAGTACTTCGCGGCTGCATGCTAACATTAACCCGCGATAGGAACCGGTTGGACCGTGAGCTCTGTGTTATTCCAATCATTTGCAGCCTATTGTTCATGAGCCGGTTCAGGGTGGAACTACCTGCGTAGCTGGGGCAGTATGCACAACTTACAATGACTGTAGGTTCTTAAATCAGTATCACTCATTTGCGATGCTCTGAACCCACATTCGCATTTAAGTCTACTCTCAATGCGTCCCTGCCCCGACAACCGGCGTAACGAGTGTGACGAGCACGACCACTCCAACCACCACGACAACTACAACAAGCAAGACCCTAACCCCCACCACGAGTGCGGCTCCACAGCCGTCCGGCGCTGGTCCTAGTCGGGCAGTTGGAAAGACGCCCGCCTTGGGCTGGAACTCTTGGTGAGCTAGGGGCTCAAGCGGCACTGTACTTGGCACCGACTTGGTATCGCGTTTCGGCCGACAGGAACGCATACCAGGGCAACATCAACGATGTCAGGATCCGCGCTGCAGCTGATGCTATCGTATCACTCGGCCTCAAGGATGCTGGGTATACTTACGTCAACATTGATGTAGGTAATAAGCTGCTTTTGTTGCTTCTGCGATTGACGGTAGCATAGGATTGCTGGTCGAATATCACTGGCAGAGATACAGGCACAAACCGCATCAAGCCGGATTTGAACAAGTTCCCAAGTGGAATCAAGAGTGTAGCGGATTACATTCACTCGCTAGGTCTTTTGACTGGGATTTACAGGTGGGTATATGCGTGCTTATTATGACTATGCCAGCCCTAACCTTGGTTGACGATAGCGATGCTGGTTTGACGACCTGCGCTGGGTTCCCTGGGTCCCTTGGATACGAGAATATTGACGCTCAAACCTTTGCCGAGTGGGGAATTGACTGTAAGAGACATCGCTTTTGCACTGGACTGCTTGCGTTGACATACGATTCAGATCTGAAGTATGATAACTGCAATGTCCCCGGAAACTGGTCAGATACATGGGTTGGTCACCCCCTTACGAGCGCTTTCCTCGAGTCTGACATTTTTTGGTCTACAGAACGGTGCACCGGACTACGACTGTGAGACGGATTCCACTGGCCAGTCAATCTGACCTACATCCCACTGTTTCAAATCTACAGGGTACAATTCGAACTCGGCCATCCGCTACAGACAAATGACGTGCGTAACGCTTTTCGTTTCCAACAATCAAGCTGTTAAATACAATACAGCACTGCTTTGGCCTCTGTGGCCCCCATTCGCCCTATACAATACGGCATTTGCAACTGGGGTGAGCTGACTGAATGATTTTCTCGTGTAGCGAGCGGCTCTAAATACACGGCAGGGAATGCTAACGTATGGACCTGGGGCGCTCGTGTTGGCCACTCTTGGCGCATGTCCGGGGACTCGAGTGCAACTTGGAGCTATATCACTAGCATTATTGCTAAGAATATTGACTACCTGGGCTACGTTGGTGGGTCGTTTGTCACTTGCGCTCCGAAACAAGTATTGACTAGATGGATAGATTTCTACGCGCACAGTGCGTTACCTGTTTCGATCAACATTAAAGCCTACTAAGAAAGTATTTACAGATGACATGGACATGATGGAAATTGGCAACGGCGCGTTGACTATCAAGTACGTCAAACCATGTCACTCGCTCACGCAATGCCCTGACCGTACCCTTCGTAGTGAGCAACGTAGCCACTTTGCCATGTGGGCTGCCCTCAAAAGCCCGATCCTACTCGGAACAGACGTAGGTCCCCACGCACGCCCGTTTATTTTCAGGCTTATTATCCCTCCCTTAGCTGTCGAAACTCAACACGACCCAACTTGCGATCATCAAGAATGCTGAGCTACTCGCTTTCTCTCAAGATACGACAGTTGGCGCACCTGCCAAGCCGTATAAGACAGGCACAACCCCGCCCGAATTTTACTCTGGAAAGTCGGCCAAGGGGACACATGTGTTTGTTATGAATATCGGGTCGGCCTCTGCGGCCAAAGTTGTTACCTTCTCTGAGGTGACGGGCCTTACCTGCACGAGCTGTAAGGTGCACGATATGTGGACTGGGAAAGGTGAGCCAGACGCGCATATATTCAATTGTTTCTATTGATGCATCTCTGACAGACCTGGGCACGTTTACGACGAGCTATACGGTGACCGTTGACACGCACGACACCGCTGCTCTCCTCATCACATGATCATGATGGGCTTGCCTGTACCTAATGTTAAAATGCAATTGCGTGTATTCTAATACATGCACGCTGGAAGGCCCTAAAAGGCACAAGCGGGTTTACAGAAGAAGGACGAGACAGCAGTAACAAGAAAAACATGAGCCCATACGCTCGACGAGTATACAAATAGAAAATATAGGGACAACTATCTCGACAACATGCAACAACCATAAGCCTCTTACTTGGCCTTTTCGCTCAACTCAGCACTTCCGCTTCCAGTATCTGGAACATATGGTGCGCGGGGCTCGTCCTTTGCAGAGTGGTCAGGTACCCCGTGCCTATCGCCAGCCGCGACGTTATGTCCGCTACGCTGGTAGACATCGCTATTCCTGGCATGGCCTGGAGCATTCCAAGAGTCGTAGTCGCGGCGAACCTCGACAAAGTCCTGGACAAACTCGCCGATCTGGTCGTCATCGATACCAAGGATCTCGCCCTGCTCTGAGGTGCGCAAGCCAAGGAAGGGAATCACATCGACAATCTTGGCGATAATAGCGGTCATAACGAAGACGTAAGCACAGCACGCGCAGACGTATGCGAACTGGATATAGAGCTGCTTATAGTTGTGTCGGATCCAGCCTCCTGTAGAATGGTTAGACTCATTTGCTATCTGTGAATCATGGACGTACCCGGTACGGCAGTGTTAATATCGTCCAGAGCAATAATCTCGTTGTCCGCAAAGAGGCCATTAGCGAGCAGCCCGAGGATACCGCCAATAGCGTGCTCAGCAAACAGATCGAGAGCGTCATCAATACCAACAAGGTACTTGACTGAGGTGAGATGTGAGTAACCGAACTGGGAAACCACTACGGGTACTCACTCTTGGTGCTGTAGTTACATACTGCGCCAGTCACAACGCCAAGAATGACGCTGGCCCAGATGGGAATGAAACCAGAGGCGGGCGTTGCAGCGACGAGACCGGCGATGGTACCAGAGCAGAAGCCGACCATAGTGAACTTGCGCTCCAGACGGAAGTCGAGCAAGCACCAGGTAATACCGGCCTGTCGAAATGTTAGACTGAAAAGGACAATACCCTTACAAGATCACTTACAAAGGCGGCAGTCATGTTCGTGTTCCACGCAGCATAGACGGCGCGAAGGTTGGCACCAAAAGCAGATCCAGCGTTGAAGCCGAGCCATCCAAACCAGAGCATGAACGTTCCAAGCACGACGAGCGACACATTGTGTGGACGGAAGTTCATGAGCTGGCTCTGCTTGCGGCGACCCAACACCCAGGAGAACGCCAAACCACCAACTCCAGAGCCGATTTCGACAGGGCCTCCGCCTAGAGATCCGCCAGGGATGATTAGAACATACCCGGCTAACTTCGCGTATGCACCTACCAGCATAATCGAGAACACCCCACTTGAAGCCCCAGCCGTTAACGTTCCAGCCCCAGCATGCGACCGGACAGTACACCAATGTTGCCCAGAGGAATGCGAAGACCATTGCGGGCATAACTCGACCACGCTCAGCAACCTAGAACCAAATGAGATGCGCTGGCAGTTTGAAAACTGGTCTACTTACACCACCCATCAAAATGGCGACCGTAACGCAGCAGAATTCCAGTTGGTAGAACGAGTACAAGAGGTCAGGGATGAGGGGAGAACCTGGGGAAGGATCGGCCAAGACATGTTGTAGACCAAAGTGCCTCAAGTTGCCTAGTAGATGGGTTAGTCGAGGGAAAGCAATTAACTGAAATGCAAACCGACCGATAAATCCATTGGTGGCAGTCGCAGAGAAGGCAAGTGAATATCCCCAGAAATACCACTGGAAGATGACGACAGCATTTGAGAAGACGCAAACCCAGAGCAATGCGAGGGCGTTCTTGCGACGTGATAGACCTGTTCACGATGTGTGAGCTATAATATCCCATCAGCTAGACGAGCTGCAAACTTGCCAGAGTACAGGAAACCGAGACCGGGGACCATGAACAGGACTAAAGCCCCGCAAATGATAATAAAGGAAATGTCGCCCCGGTCAAACGATGACCTGGTGAAACTAACGTTAGGACCTTCTCTAACCGTTGATCAGGTTAAACTTACTGGTCGACTTGACCTATCAGAGTGGAGGAACATGGGTTAGCAAAGATTATCTGTAGAGCCAAGACGATAATGGAAGATTCAGAGTAGCGTGCAGCGAGATAAGGGAACCTCTGCTGTTAGAGATAAGTAACTTCTGCGTTATCCAACCAATCCAACCAGGTACTATCAACACACCGGGGTATGTGAGGGGCAGTACCGCACGCTTCTATAACAGACCGAGTAATGAGAGTCAACTCACGAGAGTGGATAGACCTCTTGAGAGTCTCCATGGTGGCGGCCATCAGACGAGGGTGTGGGGAGCGAGGAAAGGCCAGCCGCACGACTAAATAGAAGTACAGCGGGTAGGTGAACTCTGGACCCGAGTGTGTTGTGACGTCGGTTTTGCACGGACGATAGACGAACCCCAAGCCGACTCTTATCTTGTGCCCGGATTGGCTGAAATAAGCTTCTAACCGATAAGTTCAATTTTCCCATATCCGGACTCGAGGCTGGGGAAGTACTATACTGCCTAGGATTACAGATAGTTCCGAGTATGCCGAACATGACTAGTGCCGCTATAGACCCTCCGTTCGACATTGTTAATGGTGTGCTCGTTGTCCGTCCAGGGCTTCCGATCTCAACCGACGTATTGATCGGCTCAAACCCGAGACATTTATTTCAGATGCCAGCGCCTACGAGATAACGGTGCCAAGCCAACAATCCACTTGGTCATTCAGGCACACTGTTGCCATCATCGAGTGCTTATATTCTGGAGCCTCATCTATTCCTCGCGTTTCTCCTTAATCGTACGGCTTGGTTGACAGCTCAAGCCCTGAGCCTCAAGGTACACTACATGTTTGTCTGTCCGGCTTGGTCGTGGACTCGTGGAGCCTGTGGGCCCTTATCTCCAGGAATTTGACCAGAATTTCCTAAAATAAGTCCTAGTCACGTGGCACCTTGGTTGTCCTGAACGGCGATCGCCCGCTTAGCTTGAAATGAGTGAATCTACTATTCAAAAGTACCTATATGTAGGGTAGATCTATATTTCCTCCATCCGAGACTGATTCTCATAGTACGTAGCTAGCCTATTTGGATGCCCGTAAACAAAAACCACATGCTGCACGACGTCAACTAAAACTCGAGCTCGTCAAACAATTCTGGGAGCTTTCTAAATCGCAAAAGAACGAAGTGGCCCAACGAGTGCGTAGTTCTACATAGCCAAAGCTAATGGAATCTGAGCAATTACCCAGGCTGCCTCTGTTACGGAACCCGCATATCCATCCGAGCCTGAACTAGATCCGTACGATATTCCGAACATCAACGACAGTCGTATCCTTGGCACCCGTGGGATTGTCGTCCGTACACACCTAGATCCAAGCGATGAAAAGGCCTGGCAGGCATTCTCTTTAGCTCTGGAGAATATAGAGCGCAATTCCATCGCCAACATTGCCGACACCCAAATTGAAAGCGAGAGTGAGAGTGAGGAGGAAGAGGAAGAGGACACCGAAGCCCCAGAAGCCCAGAAGGGACAGACTCAATCGGCTGATACAAACGGTGATACAGACATGGTGGAAGCCAGCTCTTCGCCCGTTTCGGCCCCTTTCACCTACGAGGCCGACGCGATCTTCACCGTCGTCGACCCTATGAAACCGGGAGCAATCCCAGATTTGAAGGATCGATTGTTGGGCGCATCAAATATTGCACTCCTCTGAATATTCAACGACGTGACAATCGTTCCTGCACCGAGGCTACCGGCTGATGTGTCCAAGCGCGTAAAGCCAGGTCACAGGTTAATTGACGAGGACGGGTATCAGGTATGTCTTCCTTACGTTGACGGTCCTCACGTTAAGTCTACCCACTCGTAGGAGGCGTACACGGGCGCACGACTCTGGGTCTGGGATCAGCAAAGCGCCAAAGACCAAACACTGCGACTGATTAACCCACAAGCTTTTGTATATGGAGATGTAACGTAAGCTTCGATACACCGACAATCATCCACCTAACTAACCTCCCAATTTGTAGTGGTGACTCATGGAGAGCAAGAACCGCGCATATGTGGGACCTCCAACTCAATCTCGACGCCGGCATGCGAATCGATTTTAGCGGCGGAGTGGGCATCGGATGGGACGTAAATGAGCGGGCACGAAACTTGAAAGAATCACTAGACTATGTGTCATAGAGGAATCGAAAACGATCATCGCCCGTTTTACGATGTTGCGTAAGCACCGAGTCAGGTTGATGGTTGTTTCGACCATAGGTGACTGACGCCTGGGTAAAAAGAGTTTCTTACTGGTTGTCTGGTCATATGAAGCGGCAGCGTCCTGGTAGTACAGAGAGAGCGATGAATGACATCGACGCCCCGATGTATGTTGAAACAAACTCCTTTAGTTTATTCCCCTCTCATATCGAACAGACTCGGGTACGAAATTTATCTCAAACTACAGGTACGTGCGTATTTGCATCCACTCTTGCTCTCAAACCAATCAACGTGACTAGAATCTCAACCATCTCAATCATTCAAATACGGGCATCTCTCTTTTTGCCTCGAGCCGTCAAAGACCATGGCCCAGATCTACATCTCGTAGCCGCTACAAGCGGAAGCGCAGGAATTGTGCTTGCGTGGGTTTGCAAGGCACTCAGTCAGCCAAGCCAAAATATCTCACCGAAATGATTCTAAGCTTCTGTTCGCTTTATTTCAAGAAATCCAGACCTCCGTCTTCATCCCAACAACCGCAACTGTGGTCCAACCTGAGCTTGAAACGGTTGGTGCGAGAGTCGTTGTAGGAGGAACTAATTATGCGGATGCGTTTTTGGAAGCTCAACGATTTTGTGAGACTACCCCGAAAGCGTACGTAACTTGCCCCGTTTAGTCGGCCGGTGTTGCTGATTCCAGCCCATGGCCAGTATTTTGATGTCCTCATGCGGTTCGCGTGCACCTTTAGATACACATTTGTCGTTACCAATATTTGGTTTCAGACTATCCCACTTTATGGGAAGGACATTCTACCATGGTTTTGGAACTGGGTTACCAGCTCCCAAAGAGTATCACACCCGATGCCATCGTCTGTAACATGGGTGGAGGTGGTCTGCTTGGAGGAGTGCTTTAGGGTGTAAAAATAATGGGATGGAATCATAGTAAGTTTTGTTTTTGTTGACGCGCATGTATCCTTCTTGAGACGACCTGTGACAGCCAAGATTATTGGGGTTGAAACTCACAGCACCAATTGCTACCAGCTGTCAATGCTTGCAAACTCTACGGAATTAGACCCCGGCTCGAATTTCCCAAGAAATATCACGCTCACCAAACTCCCCCCTCTTACCGAAACCATGTCTCAGGTGCAAAGCTCAGTTGAGCATGGGCTAGATGTATACTAAAGAGCTCGAGGATACTAGGATGTATGCCTGGCTAAACTCGTAGCCATAGCCTCCAATGCATCCTCCCTTAGAGCGCGGTGCCCTTCTCAAACAACGGTTGAAGCAAGGTTGGCGCGACGAGCCCAGGCAATCCAAGATCCAACCAAATTTGGAGGGCTATCGTGCGTTAGCGTTCCCGATGAAGTTGCTATGGATGCGGTACTTAGCTTTCTAGGTTAGTCGTATTAGACCCCCTCTCCGATGCTTATTCTCTGATGACCTAGATGAGCAAAAGTTATCCGTCGAGTTAGTGTGTGGTACCACACTGAGTCCTGCATATGTACCTGGGCTTTTGAGCACTCTCGTGCCTAAGTGTGAGTTTGTACTCGTATATGCAGCCTAGTACCCGGGCTAAGCGCGCCGCCTTGAAGCCTCGACACACCATCCAGTCGTCGTGTTCATCATTCGTGGGGGATCCAAAACGGCGGTTGAAGATTTGGTGTGGTATCATAGTATCTTAAAATTATTAGGGACGAGTGGCTTAAGGGCGATTCAGCAAGATATTATTATCGACTCCGGCGTCGGCCAAACTTAGCGTTCGGTGGGTCTACTGTACCAAAATCCCTATGTGTGCTACCGATGTATTATGACGGTCTTCAGGCTCTGCTCCCCTGGAAAAGCCAATAGCTTTGCAACAATCATATCCAACTTAGAACTTGCTAGAAACCACCCGTGGAAGTGATAGTGCCGGTGTCGAAATGACTCGGACTATAACACTGGTTTGCCGGTCTGATTATTCATTCAAATCCAAAAGTCACGCGTTTATATCCCAGCTTCTCACGTCGTTTCGACACGATCTTGCCCTCCGCAATCTCACTCTGCACACGATTATGGAATATCAATCTACAAGTGATCCAGTTAGGAGCCTCGTAGACCCCAACAATCCTATGCACATAGAGACGCCACTCGTTTTCTCGCCTATCATGTCCAGTCGGCTTGGATACGATGTCTATCTCAAGTTAGAAGCAAGTGGCCAACCCTGTGGAGTTGATGCGAGGCATCTGACCGTTTCTGACAGAATCTGCAGCCGTCTCAGTCTTTCAAGTATCGTGGGATTTCATTGTTTGCGGCCCGAGCTGTGAAGGAACACGGGGCAAATACCCACCTCGTTATAGCCAGTGGGGGGAACGCTGGGCTTGCCCTGGCATGGGCAGGCAAGGCACTTGGTGAGACTATTCAGTCGCTCGTATTGCCCATACGAACCGTGATTTAACTCCCCAAAGGCGTTCGTACTACAATCTACATCCCGGAAGCCGCATATGAAGTTAAACCAGTCCTGCTTGCTGCCGGGACGGAGGTTGTGATTGGAGGGAGGGACTACGCCGAAGCTCAGCATAGTGCCGAGAAGTTCTGTTCAGATCATGAACATGCGTGAGTGTTGAACTACTAATTGAATTGATTCATCCTGATAACAGAAATAGCGTACTTGTTCATCCGTACGGTTAGTCCCGGTCGCTCAACAATACTTCCAACCGAGTCTCAAATCAGCAGATCACCCAACGGTATGGGAGGGGCATTCCACGCTCGTCCATGAGATAGATCAGCAACTTCCACTCGGCATCAAACCTGATGCTATCCTATGCAGTGTTGGAGGCGCAGGTCTATTGAGTGGTATTCTTCGTGGCGTCAACGAGATGGGATGGGATAAAAGTGGGTACAAATATTCACCACCGCACGCTTTTGTCCATTCCGTTCAACAGCCCAGGTGGTTACCCTTGAAACGTTCGGTGCCAACTGTTATCACCTATCCATTCTGGCAAACTCCAAGGATCAATCCATTCAAAACTTGATCCCGAATGACGTTGTGATCTCGGCTCGCCCAGTCGCACTTCCCGATGTATTGGTACGGGCTCTCGTTTCCAACGAACGGGAACTGGCGTCCACTCCCATGCTAACGGCTCCATCAGGAATCAGAGGTGCGCATCGCGGAACTCTCATCTATCGATTCCCAAGCGGCCTCTCTTGGTGCTCGTTCCCCCGCCCAAGTGCCGGTTGAGCTGGGACTCGCCCGCCGCGCCCGAGCTACCGAAGATCCAACCAAGTTAGGAAGCTTGGTGCCTGTGAGCATTCCGGACGAAATTGCTATGCGCTCGACGCTAGGATTCCTAGGTGCGTATTAGTTTATTCGAGATGGCCGATTATGTGCTGATATTCGCTTTGAGCTAGATGAGCAAAAGATGCTCGTCGAGTTGGCCTGTGCGGCAACACTGGCGCCCGCATACATACCCGGATTTCTGGAAGCGCTTGTTCCTAAACCAGGCAAGGGACTCGGTTCAGAGACACTCTTCAACCCAGAATAACAAAAGCTTACGTAGGTAACACGCCACGTGTGGTTGTTTTCGTCGTTTGTGGTGGTTCCAAGATTCTTCTCAAAGACGTGGAAAAGTACCATGCTGTCGTACAAAAAGCGGGCGACGAAGGGTTGTACACGGCCCGTCAACAAGTATTAATTGATGGGAAGCTCGGCCTGGACCGTTAGTGTGCTATTCATTGCTAAATTCGTGAGAAACATTTAGATAGATCACCCAGTCAAGTTTACACATCTATTTCATATGAACAAAACACCATGCATCGTTAAATGACTCTAAGGCTTGACAATCATTGCTTCCCGGCCAGGTCCAACTCCTATCCACTTGATCGGAATACCCAAGAACTTTTCAATGTACTCAACGTAAGCACGACAAGTTCCTGGGAGCTGCTCCCATTGGCGAATGTCTGAAATTGACTCCTTCCAGCCAGGCAAGGTTTCATATTTGACTTGAAAGCCTGGTTGCTCGAGCAAATCGAGGTTTGCTAAGGGTAAAACATAGACACACCCAATCAGATGACAGACAGTACAAAAAAAATAAGCATATACCTGGGAAGCCTTCCATTTCCTTTCCATCTAGCACGTACCCAACCGCGACCTTGATCTCATTCATACCATCCAAAACGTCCAACTTGGTCAGGTTGAGCGCATCGTATCCGTTAACACGGTTCGAGTGTTGTAAAACGACGAGGTCCAACCACCCGCAGCGACGCGCACGACCAGTGGTAACACCAATCTCGGCGCCAACCGTTTGCAGGTGTTTCCCAATATCCTGTCGATTCATTTAGTAAGACGCAGTCTCCATTTTCAGCTTACAATACACCCACATTCAATTGCTCCGTCGGGAAAGGTCCACTACCAACGCGTGTCGTGTAAGCTTTGACTACTCCGATAATATTGCCTATTTTCTTTGGCGGAATGCCAAGCCCGGTGCATACGCCTGTGGGAGGCTGTAAATAAACCACTCCGCAGAGGATAATTGGGTAAAATTACCTCCAACAGCTGTGTTAGAACTAGTCACATATGGGTACGTTCCAAAATCGAGGTCGAGCATCAAAGCGTTGGCGCCCTCAACGAGCACGTGCTTCCCATCATCGATGGCCTTATGGATGTAAGTCAAAGAATCGATAACGTAGGGCTTGAGGCGTTCAGCGAGTTGCTATAATAATATGAATATATGCGTTGAGCCGTACATCATGTCTGGCCGACCTTGTAGCGGACGATTTCCCCTTCCGTGTCGTATTCAAAATGGCCATATCGCTTGAAACGGCCCTCGACGAGCTTGCGGAACTTGGCGGCGAATACGTCGTGATCAAACAGGTGGTGTACCCGCATACCGGATCGAGACGCCTTGGAAGAATAAGCTGGGCCAATCCCTTTCTTAGTGGTACCAATGCTGCTCAAAAGGTCAGTCACATTGTAGGCGGATTGCTGAAGCCATCCACCTCTTGCCGCCAAGCTCTACTTCCTTCAGTCCATCTACGATCTGATGGAAATCAAAGACTAAATGGGCTCGATCGGATAAGAAGAGGCGGCCTTTGCAGTCAAGACCTGGCCATAGCATTAGGGCGGTCATGCCCGCGAAAGCGTTGATTATGACATACCTTTCTGCTCCAGCGCGTCGAGCTCGGAAAAAAACGATGGAACGTGTACTACGACACCCGTGCCAATGACAGACACACACTTTGGATTCACAAGGCCTATGACTTCGTATTAGCACCCAATACGAAGAGTTACTTTGAATACTAACCACTTGGAAGGAGGTGAAAGTCATATTTGACCTTCTTTCCCCGCAGCTTGTCGTTTACTGAGTCGTCATCGGGATAATTAACAACAATCGTGTGGCCAGCATTGTTTCCACCTGCACACCGAGCGCAGACATCGGCTTCGGCGGCAAAGACATCTACCAACTTGCCTTTGCCCTCGTCTCCCCATTGCGATCCAAGTACGACTGTGACGCCAGTCGACCGAGTAGCCATATTGACTCAAATATATAGCTTGTTAGGTGTATGGGATCTAACCCCAAGTCAAGATGCGAGCATCCAAGGGAACAAGAGTTGACTCCAGCTGAGGAAATCCGGCAAAGATCCAATCGATACCACAGTTTTGAAATCGGCCGACGCGCTTAGCGCCTGGCGCCTTGTCGGGCCCGCATACATCCAGGTCTCACCGCGCTTCCTATACGTGGTCCAACGCGACCTCCCGGCGTTGGCGTCCTCATTGAGCACTGCCTTGATGTTAGTGAAAGCCATTTTTCCTGGATCACCGTAGCATCTAGCTATTAATGTGTAACTGCCCTAGAACTTTTATGATCAACCCATGTGCCAACAACCTTTATCAGCGCTTACCGGGCTTCCGTCAACACCGTTTCCCTGCTTGATACTGCGCGTGTAGAACCCAATAAATGGCTCGCATCGTGCCACACGGGCGCCAAGCCCGATAAACAACTCTCAAACACTTGTGTCAGATTGCATCACACGCTACGGAAAGAAGTGATGCGTACTTAACCGTACATTCCGATGAAGGTGGGTTTGTATGTCAATACAAATCTCCGATTGGCTAGCGTTTCACGATCGTAGGTTCGGGCGCGTGGAGGCTCAGGTCCATCAGGTTCCCGCCCAGACCCGCCGCAAACACGAAGGAATCAAGACGTTGGGAAACGGACTTCCGTAAGATGATACCCACAAAGGCGCTTTGGCCTCTAGCCTTGAGTTTAAGCAAAGGCTAGAACAGTGTTACACCACAAGGTAGAGTGCTCCGGGCAGCCAAGCCCTTGGACAGTGTTTACGACACCCACGTATGAGAGCCCCGGTTTTCCTTTGACCAACACTTGCCACCGGGGTGATTGCCACGCGAATCTCGCGTTACGACGTGCCTTATAGACGTCATCAATTAGTAACTACCAGAAAAAATCAAGTAACCACTAGTAACATAAAAGTGGTAGAAGCGCTCAGAGGCGAGATTGACGTAGGCCTATCATCCGACACTGGCGGACGGTAGAGCATCATTTGATCAGCTGGTGCCTCAGTCTCCTAATCCCTCGATGTTGTTCAGCGTATGGTTCACAGACTTGACTAAACTTGGAAAGCCTAGCGCTTCAGCGGAATGCAAACCAAACAGAACCAAAACTTAGTAAATTTCAACATTGCTAGCGGTGCTTTTCCTGAAAGTAGTCCAGACCGCTGCTCCACCCTGAATGTTACAGCTAGAAACCAAATTCAGTCCGCGTCACCTGTCTTGTTTAGTTTTAATAGTAGGAGACCTACTTTCAGTCGGATCCGCTCCCGGACATCGGGCTCGGGTTGGATAATCATGACGAGTGAATCTGTTGTGCTCTGAAAATCAATAGAAAAGGCCTGGATCGGAGTTTGCGGGGGGTGATCAATCCCAATAAACTCAAACAGGGATGTAATGTAAAATTGCATAGGAAACCTTCTGCCGGGCATCCATGTGGTGTGGGCTGGTGATTATTGGTCCTATTCAATCGTGACTGAGAATTGTTAGACTATGCTCCGACTGTGTCCGAGGCTAGTTTCAGGGGGATTTGTTGCCCTGTTGGGCCTACTTGGAACCTGTGCTTGACGTCCACCCGCCGCGCCTCTACCTCCCGCTGCACACGGATTACCTGTTGACCCCACACCCATATCGGCTGATAGCTGTACCCACTGTCTCATAATTGACATTCTTCTGGGCGCTTCCTTCCGTTTGAGGCATTGGATCCCGAAGTTACCAACTCCTAGACAGGGCCATCAGCTTCTGTGTCCTGACAGATATCGTTCCTTGCTCATTTGCGAGTTAACTTGAACTCCAACTACGCTCAACGCGTTGTTCGAGTCGCGTACTGCAGTGACGCACAGTGGCTACAGAGCCCCTTTGCGTCACCTCAACAATGGCCAGTAGCGACCGGCAACCCGAGAGCCTCTTGATGGAGGAGTTTGGCGGGAGGCAGGCTGAGGTGAGTGTGTTCTCCCATTAAGGCTATACACGCTTTACCATTGTAACCTGTTCCCTCCCCCCTACGAGGCAGTCGTATTCATTCATCTCCACAATGTATAGCGCACGCCACGTTCTCGAAATATTCTAGACACTCACGCACCCGCTTTCTTTCAATCCACCGGTTTCGCGACTGAGATATCCTCATTTCAACTCCAACTCGAATCGGTGTTGTTTAACCGTGGACTAACAGCCTCCTGATTTAGCTTGTCGACAAGCTCTCGGAGATCTCTACATCAATGCGGCAATGTGCCGACATTGTCGATTCGTTTAGTCGAATCGTTCGTCAAATTTCCTTTGGGCCAATGGCCCCCGACACCACTGCGACCCGCCAGCCCTCGGGACTTGGGCACTCCAGGGGGGCTGGTAATGCACTGGGTCCAGCATACGAGCGTCTAGACCCTTCCACTACTCGTGCCGAAGGTGTCAGTTCTCCGTCACAAGTACAAGGAGCCGATGCGTACCGCCGGCCTTCGCACTTTGGGGCGGGATCCATGCATCCGCCGGCTATTCCGACATTCCATTCGGCGGCGTTACCAGGGCTATCATCGATGTCCGGTCCCCCGACACTCCCACTCCCCCGCCCGAGTAGCGCCACTTCCGTAGGCCCGAGTGACACTGGTGGACTTGGACGCTACACCGTCGACACCGCGGCCTCGGCCTCGGAACGACGTGCATCATCCACCAAGCAGGGGAAACGAAAGCGCCCCCAACGAGCGGAGTCGGGAGAGTTTGGAGAAGATAGTGGCGGTGAAACTGGCACGGACGCTAGTCCACGAGCCGATGTGTATGAAGGCACATCCGAGATTGACCACCCGATCCGTCAGCCGATGAGGCACCCGGCCGGTGGTTTGGAAGAGACCCTTGGTGCTCGGGTCTTTTCCCCCAAGGGGTATACCGCCGCTGAAGGTAGTCGTACCGAACACCGCGTATCGGATTCGGCAACCGGTCCGAGTATCGTGGTGTTTTCGTCGGGCTCGGGCCCCTCGAGATCTCGGGCAACCCCAGCCAGAGCTCCAGGTCCATCGTCGTCGTCTAGGAGCCGCAAGGAGAAGAAGCCCAGGGATCCAAACGCGCCAAAGCAACCGCCTCCCGCTTATATTGTGTATCAAAATGAGATCAGAGAGGTAAATGCGTTGCCTCTGTCATTTAGCGTGGCTTGACCATTTTCGCCTTAGGCTATGAGAGCTCGGTTTCCGACACACACTCCGACTGAGCTTGTCAAGGAGATCGCGGCGACATGGAAAACTCTAACCAACGCGGAGCGACAGGTGAGGAGGTTACAGAGGTCGGGCCAAGTGGCGAATGTTGACAAAGATACAGCAATACAAGGATCAGGCCAACATCAAGAAGGACCGGTGGGTCGCAGAGCTAGCGGCATATCAGGCGAGCCTTGCTCCACCCGACGAAGCCCAGGCCGGGAAGAGTTCAGAAGGCACATTCCTTGCGACGGTTGGGGTGAGCGACTCTCCTCCCCCAGCGTCTCCACCTCGACACTCTCCTGGCCTGTCCGACGTGGAAGTTGAATATAAGCCTCGCCTAACGACTTCGCAGGATATGTCGAGCTCCAATCCTTACCCTCCCCCGGTTCGGGCTGCTGCATCCTTCCCGGGTCCTGGAGTCCCTGCTCTGCCGCCAAGCATATCACCCACTAGTGAAAGCAGATCGGGACGCACAAGCCGTCAAGGATATTCCTATGGGCCGGACAACCCCCCAAGACCAGAGCGCGCGCTCTCACGCCATGGATACTCTGCAGGTCCGGCTTATGGGCATATACCCATGCCATCTGCCACGGCGGGTCGGCCACATTTTCTTGGCCACATGGAACCGCGCACTTTGTCAACCCGCCTCCCTGGCATTGGCTCCCTGGGACTTACGCCGCCGCAGGGAGCCAGAGAGCCATCTCCAGGACCCGCCAGAGAGCGGTCTGAAACAGAGGGAGAGCCCGCTTCAAAACGCCAAAGAACTGGATCAAACCCGTCGAGTGAGGAGGAGGAGGAGGAGGAGGTTGGATTGAGTCGTTCGGCACGCGAGGGACTGGAGAGCGAGTAGCCTTCTGCGATTGCCAGTCATGGATCGAAATTCAGGGAAGCGTCATTTGTGAATATGTTTATTATCTTCTTTCTCTTTTCGGAAGCGGCAGCCTTTTTGGGGATCCCTTGTTCCCGGCAATTGTGTTTTTTATTGTCCCATTTCCGTCTTGCCAGTGTCACCCATCTCATCATCCGCACGATTTATTATTCGCAGACACCCTGCACCTTGTGTATCTGTTCTCGAAACACTCATTACTAGTTGCATTTGTATATTCGCTTATTCGCTTATGATTTTCCTAATTTTGTTAGTAAAGTAGCGCATGGTTGTCCTAGCTTTATACAAGAGATAATCCTGATTGCTTCCGATTGCAATTTTCTAATTGCGCACGGACGTCAAATTTTAAAAGAGTGTGACCTGAATGAGATTCCTCTGTTGGTTTGCAACCGTCCAATCGTTCGTCAGGACCCCATTACTTCTTGTCCCTCTGCACTCCCGACCACAATCTTTCCTTCAGCTTGAGTGTTGTGACACTCGACCTCAACAAACTTGCTCTGTTACTCTATCTCTATCTTGTCCAACCCGAACAACATGGCTCAACCCGGTCTGAATGCCAAGGAGGGCCAGGCGGTAGGTCACGTTCATCTGTCCCATACCCCACACGCTCTCCTTTCCACCGCGCTCGCCGAACTCACCGGCATTCCCTTTCCGCCCACTCGGACCTTGGCTAACTCTCGAATGTAGCTCGTAAACAAACTCGCAGAGGTCTCGACAAATATGAGGCAGGCTGCTGGCCTTGCTGACGCCTTTGCTCAATCGATCGCGCAGTTGTTTCCTGGAACTGTAGTTGCGCCACAGCCTGAAGGTAAATAATTCCTTGCTCAGCCTGGGCTCTGCTGATCCGTTTACGCCTTCAGCGTAGTAACTGGCAAGAAGCGAGGACGCGTTCCAAAGGAGGGAAAGCGCGTCAAGGACCCGAACGCCCCCAAGCGGCCACCGACGTCGTACATCATGTTTCAGAATGATATTCGTGAAGAGCTTCGAAAGCAGTATCCGGACATCCCCTACAAGGGTACGTGACTCGGTCCTAGCAAGCAGGGCGTAGCTGAATTGGACTATAGAGCTCCTTAGCAAGGTCTCTGCGGCATGGAGCGGGCTGGGGGAGGAAAAGAAGAAGACGTACCAAGATATTGCTGATACCAACATGGCCAAGTACAATCGCGCCGTTGTTGATTACAAGGGAACATTGAACGGAAACGCCCCTGCAGTAGGTCACACCATATGTATTACGCCCGGTACTTACTCATTTCTACAGGCAAGCCCTTCCACGGTCCAGACACCCGAGGCGGATGAAGAGGAAGAGGAGGAGGAGGAAGCTGCCCCTCCACCCGCCAAAAAAGCTAAAGCTGAGGTTCGTCTCTGACCAACCTAACTTGTAATCCCCCGGGGTGCTTATATCTTACTTAGCCTGCTTCCCGTCGCTGAGGCGTCTGACGAGGACTCGGATGCTGCTTCGTCGGAAGAAGAGGACTCCACTCCTCCGCCGCCGCCACCTCCCGTCCAAACTAAGAAAAGCAAGGCGACCGCGCCCGCTAGTTCCGGCAAAGAGAAGAAAAAGGCAAAGAAATAGTCGCTTTTGGACTTCATTGACTCTATCTATTCGTACTGTATTCCCGTATTCTCTAGCCCATCTTACTTTGTTAGGTGTTTGTTTGTTTTTGGCTCTTTTGGCAAGGCGAGACGACTCGTTGTAGTTCCCTGTCTTGTTTTGATTCTTTGTGCACTAATAATACCACCATTGTTCGATTTTGTTCTTTGGGCGATCACTCAAACAACAACACGTGATTCTGATCTGCAAACCGAGATAGCCGCTCGGCGTTTGTTAAATTGCGTGCATCTGCTTTGACTTCCTGTTGGGTCACAAGAAATTGAGGTGGGGCTGTTTGCTGATCCAGTGAGTCGCAGAAATTATTAGGTATATCGTCAGGAATTTATTAAATCTCTATACCCAACAGAGTGTACTGTGTTGTTTTGCCATTGCTGTACCGCTCTTTTTAACCGATGAAGCCCTCGAGCATGCGACCAGTCGTGCGCAGTCTTACGTGCCGAAATACACCTACGTCGTGTTCAAAAAGGCTTATACATGGGTCTACTAGCATTCAAAGACAATTTCCTCCCGACCCATCGAGCAAACCCCCATCTGTCGTTCTTAGGAGACCATTTCCTCCGCCTCAAGTGATTTCATCTCGTCAGTCTCCTGCAACTATGGATGCCAAGGTCTGGGCATCGTTACAGCCGCCGCCCGAGTCTGCTTTGTCTGCGCTTGCGGGACGTCTTCAACTCCCAGTCGCTTCAGAAGCAAATCCGGACTCTGTCGTTACGCTCCCGCTCCTCGCCCAAGCGGTCACTCATCCCTCGTTTATAACTTTGCACCAACAACACTACTCTCATGAAGCACCGCCGGCTCACAACGGGCTACTGGCAGCACTAGGAAATAATCTGATGGGATTATTTGCGACAGAATGGGTTGCTGCTTCCTACCCGCATTTACCTACGAACGTGCTCAAGGCGGCTGTTACAGCTTACGTGGGTCCTTCTACAGCCTCGACGGTGGCAAGGGAATGGGGCGCGGTGCCCCTTGTCCGATGGTCTCGAATTGTGAGTGCCAATCAGGTTCGTGCCGCCATTTAATTTAACTGGTTTTCTAGCGCGAGACAGCCATCCAGCGGGGCGTATATCATGATGATGCTATGGCCTCTGTGGTTCGGGCTATAGTCGGGTTGCTGTATCATGCAAACGGTTCTTCGCTCGATGGGCCCAGAAAATTTGTACATGCGCATTTTCTGAGCAGGTCAGTACGAGGTAGTTGGGGTTACGCACGTACAGTTCTCACGAGAAATGCAGGGAGTTTGACATGCGACCTCTCTTAAAGTTCAGCGACCCCAAGCTAGCATTGATCCATACCACACGCAAATATGAGAGAGAGCCTCCGATTTCACGGTAGGTACAACCCCCTTGTTAAAGAACATAGGCATTGATGGATATAACAGATTACTACAAGAATCAGGAAGACAGACCAACTCTCCTACTTTTGTTGTGGGTGTATTCTCGGGTGCAGATAAGCTCGGTGAAGGTTTTGGGAGCTCATTACAAATGGCTGAGTATCGGGTATGAAAAAAGTTTGGCCCATCCGCGCATTCATTCACTTAAATCTTTCCCAGGCTGCCGAAGATGCGATGCACAGACTCTACTTGACACGGCAGCCTGTGGTTGACTCTATGCTGCCGACGTCTGCGTTCCCTGCTGGGAGTGAATCGGCTGCAGTTGGTCCATCAGGGACAGGGAAAAATTCCACATCATCGTTTGGCCTGTTGGAGTCATCCGCGCTACCCCCAAGAGCGTCTGCGCACGATTCGCAGTATACTCCAGGGATATTGGGTGAAAGCGAGGCGCTCTATGGAAGCGCTGGGCGTACTGGGTCAAAGACAGGGAGGGGGGCTGCTCCGGTTAGGCCATGACATCGCAGTAACTTATAAATGCAGAACCTCAAAATATCTACATGGAACTTTTTTTTTTTAGTTGGGATCTCGTATTTCTCACAAAATTGAATTGTTGTCGAGGTGCCAGGAGTCTTGAGCGCCTTGACATTCAAGGAAGTGTTTAGGGTCCACGGAGACGTGAAAGTCACGCCCCTTGCACTCGACGCTCTCGACGACCGCCGTTGCTCAAACGCTCGACTTGCTTCTTCTCAACTCGTCGTGGAATTCGTTAAACTATTGCTTTTTAAAATATAAATCAAAGGTTTTACCAGAATGGCGCAACCACAGTCGTTTATTGGGTGCGTACACAGTCTCCTATACTCGTGTACACGCCGTCTGCGCTTCCAAAACGCGCTACAGAACCAATACCCAAGTCCAATGAGCTTACATGTGTCTGTTATAGTGCGCGTATATCACTCACGTCTGTCGCGGACATCCGCTACAAGGGCATCCTGATGGGCATTAACCATGCCGAGTCTACGATTCAGCTGTCTGATGGTAATTAGACTCTCGATCGGCATGTGAATCACACAAACAACTCATTCATGTCATTCAGTGGTGTCTATGGGCACCGAATCGCGTCGCCCACCGGCAGAGTTTATTCCTCCATCCGATACGTCGTACGGGACGGTGGTATTCAGGGCAACTGAGGTCAAGGATCTTGCTATCGATCCGACGCCTCCCTCGGCGGGACTGTTCAGGGATCCTGCTGTGCTGGGTGTAAGTTGATTATTCGCCGCTCGGTTTAATCATTAATTCTCATTTTGGATCAAATTTACTTCAGACTGGACCGCAGCCCCCAGGTCCATATGGAGGATACCCTCAGCCTGGTTATGGCCAGATGCCAATGGGCCATCCTGGCGGTCCTCAAAATGGCCCGCCTCGGGGAATGGCGCCGCCTGGCCCTCATGGTGGTTATCCCCAACCGCCGCCGCCAAGGTACATGAATGCACCCCCGCCCCAAAACGCCCCTCCCACACAGGCTGGGAAGCCAAATGACCAGACCGCTCAATCCGCTGCTGCACCTACCACCGCGGAAGCAGCGCAGCCCCAATCTCAACCCCAGGCGCAAGCTCAGCCACCTCGTGCTTCGCCTTCTGTACCAGCTCCCACCGAGGCTACCAACGATGGCGCCGGTTCTAGCGCCAGCAGGCCTAACGCTGCAGTTCGCTCGGCTTCGGCTACCTTGGAGAAAGTTGAGCGCGCCATGGATGAGTTGAAGCAGCCAGCTCCTCATCATGCAATACCCCCGGCACACACGGGGCGTGGGGGACGTCGTGGAGGTCGCGGAGGAGGAGCTCAGTCTTCCGCTGCTCGAGTACAAATTCCGGATACCGCGTTTGACTTTGAAGCCATGAACGCCAAATTTGACAAGGCTAGCCTACGACCTAACGATTCTGATAGTGATAGCGATTCGGAGAGCGAGGACAACACGCCCGAGGATGAAGACAAGAAAGAGAAGGCAGCCAAGTTTTACAACCCCCAGAAAAGCTTCTTTGATGACATTTCGAGCGACTCGAACTTTAAGAATGAGGGAGGGGCCAATGGTGGCAGAGGTACGCCAATTAGCCAACACAATCCGCATCTTCTGACGACTGCTTCTCAGGCCGCGGCCGTGGGCGTGGAGGAGCATTGGGTCGTCAACGCCGGGAGGAGGAACGAAACCGCAACATGAGCACATTCGGCGAGACCGGCATTGGGGGAGGCTCCAACGGGTTTGGATATGGTGGTTTCTCCGGAGGGTAAGTCATTTTGATGAGATAGCTCTGGACAAGTCTTTGATGCTGCCTGCGATGAACAGCCCGGGGGGCGGGTTCCAAGGGGGCAACGGCGGACGCGGGCGGCGCCGCTGGGGAGGAGGACGCGGAGGAGGAAACAGGGTATGCGTCTTTGGCGAAGAAATTCACAAGCATAAACTAAGTATTTTTTTACAAGGGGCGAGAAGCAGCACGTTCTTAGTGCTCACAAAACAACTTTATCCTTGCTCTTATATTATGTTGAGGTATGGGTGTCGAGGGATCCTGGTTCACGCACTGTACGATTATGTAACCTACTGAGAAGCGCCAGGGGTTAGCAAAGTGGGAGCTGTCAATCTACTTGGTTCTTCTCCTTGTCCAAATTCGAGGTTATCTCCCAGCTTCCACGAGAGACTAAATTTCGTTGTGGAGAGTGTGAAATTCTATACTTGGTTTATAGCGGGCCCGTTTATTTCGCTTGTCGATTCTACGCTATAGCTCCTTCACGGGTTGAGTCAATCAAGTTGTTTGTAAGAGACCATTGCCATGAATGCCACACGTACGTGTTGTAGCAACCGTGTTGTGAATATACCGGCGATCTAACTTTTCACATAGCTGGTTTTGATGAGTCTGATGCTGGTATGTCCACACACTCAACAGCTGTCCGTAGTGAACTTGAACATGGCTTCGGTAAAGGCTCTGTTATTGACGTATCAACTGGACAAACTACCGCTGGGTCTATTTACTCCTTTTCTTCATCAAGAGATGGATCCGCTATGCTTCGAGAGGCAGATGGGAGAATATTCAACTCACAGAACGAGTTATATTATCTCCCAGCAGGTACGTTATTCATTTTTCTGGGTCGGTCATTCAACCAATTCACCGATTGCCAGATGACATCGAATTTTCCCGCCTCGACAAACAGCATCTTGTGCACTTGCTGGGGAATGACGGCCTTTTTCACCGGGGAATCGCTGATCGCGTTAGAGCCGTGCTTAGCCCCAGCAATCCAACTCCAGACGGAAGCCCGAGGAGAGTACTGGACCTCGGTGTGTAGGTAATGCTGACAGCGAGGAATATCACTAACGTTCCTCCCGATTGTCGGTCGCGCTCAACTAGGATGTGGGGGCGGTAATTGGTATCCTGTTCACTATTCTTCTGTCATGTTTTGAATCTTAACAAGCTCAATTAGGGCCATTTCTATGGCCCTGGAATTCCCTCAGGTTGAAGTGGTAGGGGTGGATCTAGCTCCAAATACAACGAGGTAAACCCAGCCTTGGTCAGGTTGTTATTCTATTAATATCCAACAAACTTAGACCACCCCCACCCAATTGTCGGTAAGGAACATCAAATTAGGGAATCCCGGCGGGACTAACCAAAAACATAGGTTTGAATTTGACGATGTGAGCACCAGCTGTTTGCTTTCTGTGCTTAGGTTGGCTCAGCTGGTCACAGTTCAATCTCGGCATGTCACATTATCATGGGATGTTTGATGTAGTACACGCACGCAGCTGCGCAAATGGGGTATGCTGTCGCCCAATCTTGCCCATACATTGGTTGAACAACTTCTTTTTAGGTTACCGACTTTCGAGAATTTATCCAGGACATGGGGCTTTGTTTACGTCCAGGCTTGTGCATTCATCCACTCTTTGCGACGGAAATCTAACTGACAGGTAACATCCGTTGGTTAATAGGCGGTGTTGTACTCGTAATGGAGGGGGATTTCCAGTTACTTTCACCCACACGAGAGCCTCAGGAGATTGCCTATGCGGATGGTAACCCCAACAAGAGTTGGATGGCAAGACTTTTGTTTGGTTAGTGTTGTACCGTCGCTGTTGTGGGCCTGCATATGAGGCAATAGCTTTCTTAACACAGAGGCGCATGTTACCATGGGGAGCCGTGGCTCGCAGGTGGATGCTGGTGTGAACTTATACACTTGGCTGTGCCAGAACGCGCTATTTCAGGATCAAGATGGGGCAAAGATTGTTTCCCCAGTTGGGCCATGGGAGCGAGGTACGAGCGACCAAGTGCAGAGCACCTTCAGAATGCGCTGATGCAAGGCAGGTCGCACCGCTGCCGAGACTCGAAAGCTAGAAATCATCGGGGAGTTAATGCGGCAAAATTCATTGGTACGTATGCATTTTGTACATAGAGGCTAGCAAGGATACACAATCTCAACCCTCACAAGGAATTTGTTCGAGCGCTCAAGCCGGTCCTAATAACAGAGGGTTATTCTACGGAAACTGTAGACAGATTTATTACAGGCGCAGACAAAGGTACTTCGATCACACATGACCCAGAAAACCACTTGAATCATCCGGTTTTAGAGCTGTCTACTCTTACTCCTCCCATGTATGCACAGGTGAGGATGAGTTCGATTCATGTGCTCCAATGTGTGGTCCATTGAAACCGCCGACCTCAATTCTCACTAGTGGCACTATGCTTGGGCAATTCGCAAATCAGACCCCGAATCCGGTCCGGCCCCCTCCGGTGAAGCAGCGGCTCCCCTCGGAGATGTGTCTGCATCTCTGCCATACGCGCCCACCACGCTACCACATCCAGCTGATTCTATCCCAGGGCCGAGTCACCAGGGAAACACACCGTCCCTCACACTTCCGCAAGTAGCGGTTCTGAAAGGATGGCTGACGTTGGACTCTGGGCGGCCCAAAGCACGGAAACATCTGCAACGCTTGGACCTGATGTCGGAAGCGACCATGACTCCCAAGGAGAATTTGATGCAGTTAGTGATGGGGACACAGATATTGAGAGTATAGTTGAGGAGTAGACATAATAATTGTGTTGTATACGGGCCTACCGCCACGTCGGTCTTCAGTTAGGTTTGTTTGTATCATCTCCTATGTAGCGCTGTGATGGATTTGAAATGGCTGCACTCATTTTTGCCTTTTGCGTTCGTTGACGAAATGTAAGCACCTTGTCTCTGCCAGTTATTCGATAGGGAATTCAGCCATACATTGCTTTATACTTCTTCCTTAGCTTCGTAATACGTCATGAGCGTTCTACGACCGTTTCGTGCTACAGACCTATTCAAGTTTAACAACGTGCAAGTTGATTTGGGCATTTCTGGATGCTTAAGGTTGCCGATGTACTGACGATCAGCATCCCTCATAGCAACTTAGACGTATGGACGGAGACAGTAAGTCCATACCCTTGTGTAACCCATTCGGTCCTAATTACGCCGCTTAGTAGTATAGTATTACATTCTACCTATCGTACCTTGCAAAATGGCCCGAGTTGTGTGCGGCAGAGATTTCACCGTCGGGGAAAATGATGGGATATGGTATGACACTATCAAACTGTGATAGAACGCAAGACCAGATCCTTATTATTGCACCCGATCCAGTCATTGGCAAGGCAGAGGGCCTAGGAACCGAGTGGCACGGGCATGTCACTGCAATCACTGTTGCACCTGAATATCGTCGCCTATCCGTGGCAAGGAGGATGATGGACTACCTAGAGCTTGTCTCTGACGAACACCACAACGGTAAGAGTCCCTCTATTCTCTTTAGTGCTTGTAGCTCACCTGGTAGAATCTTACAGGCTGGTTTGTTGACCTCTATGTCCGGTGCAGCAACAAGATTGCAATAGATATGTATGAAGGAATGGGTTACTCGGTGTACCGCAGGGTCAAACAGTATTATACGGTTCAATTACCTGATAACCAAGATGACGAAGACGCATTTGGTCTGTAATTTCCCACTAGATGTGCATAAGTTGCTAATGGTTTTGTCTAAAGATATGCGAAAACCACTTTCTCGCGACACAGGGAAGCGGTCGATACGAGCCAACGGACGCGACATGATTGTGAGCGCTAGTTCTGTCTCCTAGAAAATCCTCAGGTTTTTCGCTTGCTTCTTTTGTATCCTTGTTCCCGAAGTCATTTGGTGTGATTTGGCTTAGTATGTGTGCATATCAGTATTGCATTACTCTCCAATCAGAAACTGGGTTGTTTGGTCCAAAATATTCAAAACGCATGTTGTCAAACCTGGTCGTACAACAGTAGCCCAAGTGCATCGTCAAAAGCAATACAAAATCGTGATTCAAATAAGTAACAAAATAAAAAGTGAAGCAGCCAAGGCCAGATCGACGAATCTAAACCTCAAATCTGCCGAAATGCGTATCATGCGGTAGTGTTGCGATGATTGGACTCTTACTACCACTCGAGATTGGGCTCATCTCAATGTCGGCCTCTTTCCCCTTTCCTTTTCCTATCGATGATTTGGGGGAAGTATTATCGCTGGGGGCTAGTTCTACCTGGGAATAAAATCCGGTCGCCTCCACCTCTTGCATTTGAGCAACGACGGCTTCGTCATTGCTGACGGTCCACTGTGTAAGAGTGGGCAATACTCGGGCTCGCCCTACCGGAGCACCGTGCTCATACCGACCTCCCGGGTTGGTAGAGACATGGTACTAACCTCGGATGAGTCGGGAGTTGAGCTCAACCCACGCAGATTCAGAAGGATACGAGAGGCCATTACTGTCGGTACAGCAATAGCGAAACTAAATGAAATGTCAGCTTAGCGCTTTGAACGTCTCGTATACATACCCAATACCAGCTTCAAGCAGCCCAGCTGGTGCAAGCAACCAAATCAAGGCGTTCGTTAACAACGTGCAGAACATCCTTTGTGAAAGCCTATGAGCGTATGTGCACGTACATAAACGTCTCACTTACATGGAGAAGTAAACGACGCCGTCCCTGAAGAAGAGTTCGATGACTGGTGTATGCGTGACTTTGGAGCGGATATGGCCAACAGTCTTATACAACGTAAGACCTAGGAGTATACTAGGTTCATCTTTAGCAAAATACTCTATTAGATAGTCTGATTGGCCTACGTTTCGAATATCTGCAACGTTTATTTAAGTATTTGAAACAGTACGATGGGGATTTAAAGACTGTACCAATGGTGAAATATAATAGCCCCAGAACCAATCGGGCAATCCGACGGGGTGACACCCCTTGTACCAATTACTACCGGAAGATTAGTACCTGGATTGGGTAAGTCGACGGTGTCGCTCACCCTGGCCGCTCAAAAATATTAATCCGTTGAAGTCCTAATTGCATAAGCACGGACCTAGAAGCTTATTCTTTAGCGAACCAGTACTAGTAACGTAGGCGAATGAGTCCTTACATCGTCGCAATATTGCATACAGATCCTGCTACGAGTAGCGCTAGCATGATTTTACTGCCACGGTATAGCGCATAGAGTCTGAAGTTGTGTGAACATATGACCGGGGGGTTTACCATTTCCCGCGCACCGAAATATCATAACCATTTCAGCCGATGCCTTGGCTATAATGCCAGCGGCTCCTTCGAAATGGATCCACCTCTGGCATCTAGAATATTTGTTAGCACTATGGTGTCGAATAATATGTGAGTGATCTTACACTGGGTATGGCGGGGTGTTCGTGAAAACTAATGAAACATGTAAAATCAGACTGAACCAAGGTCCAAAGCGACAATCTACCTGTCGTGTTAACTCTGGTCGGAGACAAGTCAGACACGCTACACAAGGAGAAGGCACAGGACTCACAACAGTGATATCGGGCCCGTGTATCTGTTCTAAACCGCAGTTTAGTAGGATGTATTGTTCTATGCCTAGCTCAACTTACAAATAGAAACAGCCCCTTGGCCAGTGACCAAGGCGATTTCCATATTCTCTCTACTTCTTGGTCAAGTGTGATTGCATGATCAAAGCTACGCCGGAATGGAGGTGAGATAAGAGGGAAAGATTCAACCCTAGCTCACTTACAGTAGAAACGCGAGTGATGCAACTAGACCATGACGATCGTTTAGTCACCCCGAGGCCAACAAATGATAATTCATATACTTACTTTCGCAATAGATCGAAGCCGTAGTATCCTTCCACAAGGTCCCCAGTTCAAGCGCTTGGACTTCGAGGCTACTGTTGGACATCTCTTGAGGCGATAGAGTCTACTAGTAAGTTTATACCGCAAGGCGAGCCGCCGAGATCGAACCGTGATGGCTGTCCAATAATTACAAAACAGAGAGGACTAGTCGTGCACGTGGGATTATTATAGAAATAAACGCTCGGTAAAGATAGCGTAAGAAAATATGATTGGACCCACCGAACACGTCGGGGGTGCTTGGTCCCAGCTATAAACCCTTCGTCTTGGTGAATTATTGGCCTATATATGGCAAGAATGCAATGGGAGAATGGCTCTGGTTCAAGACTTTTGGCAAAGTGAGCTTATACGTGGAGCGTGAGAACTGAAAAAAAAAGCCTATTGGAAGCTACAGGAACAATGACACCAGCACTGAGCGGTAAAACGTGGCCATCAGCGCCGA
The DNA here is from genome assembly GCA_037039685.1 of Ceratobasidium sp. AG-K. Classification (NCBI taxonomy): domain Eukaryota; kingdom Fungi; phylum Basidiomycota; class Agaricomycetes; order Cantharellales; family Ceratobasidiaceae; genus Ceratobasidium; species Ceratobasidium sp. AG-K. The sequence continues at coordinate 2,416,547 of JAWNGF010000002.1, forward strand.
AGGCTCATACTAACATATTAATACAATGGACCGGTGTGCTGAAAATATCGGACCAGAGGCGTCCGGTGTGCGACAGTAACTCAGTTTGGCGTGGAGAGCAAGCCCCTTGATCGTGCACACATGCGAACGGGAAGACTTGAAAACCGGGACGTTCAATATGGTATGTGCACTCAGGCTGATGCTTTGTATCACGAATCCAAACAAGTTTTAACACTATTGGGTTCGGTGAACACGCTCAATCTCAGATGTGGTCCTGGTTAGTCACATGACACCCCTTTTTTAATATATATATAAAATACAATTTGTATTCCGGCCTTCTACGAGAGTATATGGCACGGAAGACACCGGATGCCGGGCAAAGCAGAAGCAGAGGCAAAGAGGAATAGAGCGGTAACAACCCAGGATCACATGACACCCTTGTCCTTCTGCATTGCAACCACCCTTGTGGGCTCAGTTGGCCCGGCGCCATTATGCACACTGCCAGCTTGTATAACCTATCCATCTTCAGAGAGTGCTCGATACGGGCTCACGATATACTAGTGCTAACTTCTTCTATCAACTCCTATTGAGTCTCTGACCTTACGTGAATGTATACTACATGTTGTTTTGGGGCGAGTACCCAAGTGCCCTTGTTAATGCGCAAGGTCATTCCATGCAAGTATAGGGGATCTCTCACGTCCTAATGTCCAATAGTTGGCACTTTGACGATCATTATGAAACTAGTCAACATCTGATTGATTTCGCATGACATCACGAGCAAGAGAGATGCAGGCGCTTTCTCGCGTTCCGTCTGCCCGACTTGCCCATTATCACGTTGCTTGGGTATTCAACAAAGGCGCAGGGATGCCCCCTCTCCACGTGGAGGGTACAACTCTGGGTGTTGACTTCTCCCTAGTGGATAAACGCTTTACTTCAGTCATAGATCAGATCATGACCAAAAGCTCTAAGAGCATACGAATGCAGTCCAGGTAACGCCTCAGCGGGGTTTGGTATTTCAACGACATACTCGGCAGGGTTCCGAGGAGATGAGTAGTCTCCCAGGAGTTCGACTATGCCTATAAACTCCCGACTTTGCCCCCACTTCCTTAGATTTGTAGCACTCATCCCCGTCTCTCGAGAAGCGTTCATAGTCATGGACAAACCTCTCCAGCCTGACAATTTCTGCGGCGATTCACATGGGGGGGACGTTTTTACGCCATTGAACTGGTCAATGAAGGAAATCAAGAACGCTATACCATCTCGCCTTTTTTGTCCGTAACACCCTTCGGAGCCTGACCTATCTAGCTCGAGATTTGGTCCTCGCCGCAGCGCTATGGAAAGCAGCTTCTTTCATCGACCCAGTTCTCTCCCAAACTGGGGATGCACACTTTTTTAAACGGTCATTATTCGAAGGATTCCGTTGGACAGGATGGCTAACATAGTAAGTGCAATTTATAGCTTGTTTGGAGTTTGATGTATCGAACTTCCCTAGTTGGTGGTTTCAAGGACTTGTTTTTACTGGGTGGGTAAGTTACTATTGCCTCAAACTTCGTTAACGGTGAAACCATGTAGAATTTGGGTGATTGGACATGAGGTAAGGAAGCGAGAAACCGTGACATTCTAAACTAATACATTTGAAGTGTGGACATGGTGCTTTCTCATCATCCCGGGTACTCTGTGATTGGATTGGATTCGCCCTACACACTGTATTATGGACACCATATTTCTCGTGGTAAGCGTCAATTAATCAGCTATTGTTGCTCTACAGTCTGATTCACTGCGCAACTACAAGGAAAATCTCGCATCATAGGCACCATAGTAATCATGCGTCCATGGAACGGGACGAAGTTTACGTTCCACCTACACGCAAAGACTTGAATGTGCCCGCTATGCCCAACTCTGAAATCGACTGGGACGAGATTTTTGGTGACACTCCAATCTATACGCTCTTCCTTCTGATACGGCAACAATTGCTGGCATTTCCAGCATACCTTTTGATGAATGTCTCGGGTAAGAAGCTTGTATGCGTCCGCTCTTAACCTAACCAAGCCTTTTCAAATGCATAGGGCAGAAAGGATATCCCCGTTTTACTAACCACCTCAATCCCAATTCGATTATTTTCAATAAATCGCAACGTCGGGCTGTGATTATATCGAACTGTGGCATATTAGCCATGGTCTTGCTTGTGTACTTGAGCTGTCAGAGGTATGGTTGGGTTGCCGTAGTCAAGTATTACGGGATTCCATGGCTGGCAGTCACCCACTGGTTCGTCATGTAAGCATGCGCTCCCCGAAGCGATTGGGTTTCGCTAAATGTCCTTTCAGGATAACCTATCTGCATCATACCCACCCTCTCTTGCCCCACTATCGTAATGCCGAGTGGTCGTTTCAGCGTGGGGCGGCAGCAACTATTGACCGGTGCGTACTCTGTACCTTATCACCTTGTTAGTTCTAGCTCACGCTTCTCAAACAGTGACTTTTTGGGTTGGCAAGGGAGGCTCTTCTTGCACGATGGTGAGTTAAGCATCTACTTATTGGTGGTTGACGAATAACAATCACTCGCAGTCGCTCATTTCCACGTTGTGCACCACTTCTTTCCCCAGATACCCTGGTGTATGTTGGACTTACCTTCCCATTGCACGTGCCTAACAGTGTTCCATAGATCACGGGGCTGAGGCAACACAGTACCTCGCAGCGTTCCTGGGTGATCATTATATGCGCTCTTCCGAGCCCGTCTTTCGGGCGCTGTGGGACACTTATAATGAGTGTCAATTCGTAGAAGACGATGGTTCGTTCTTTCCTCGAAAAACCTAAGTTGCAAATTTGACCTTTGTCTTGACTACAGGTAATATCTTGTTCTACCGAAATAAAAGAGGCGAAGCAAAGAGATGCAGCACTCGTGAAGGCAGCACCTCGTAAAAATCACTTGTAATTACTCTACAAGCGAATACATTTCTTGTAAGGCCCCTACTTCGGTACTCCGGCATTGAGCTTGTCGCAGTTACGTTGGAGACGCTCGCTTGAACTCTACTCGAAGTTCGCTTTTGAAATTAGCCACCAGTTGGAATCAGCTGACCTTGCTTCGCCATGCAGGCGAGCTCCCGAAGCCAGCTTCGTCGCCTACTTTTCTCAAATTTTTGAACGAATTTTGTGATCTTCGTAACATTCACGAGTCAGCAACTATCCTATTGAGGAGTGTGGTCCGGCTGCATCGAAGGAGGAAGAGGTCCAAGGCTCTTTCAGTCACCTCAGGTCAGCTCTAATTAGCTGCTATGGGACTTCAAGGGCAGTGTTCCATTACTTTTTGCCGCATAGTACTTAGTGGTCATGCCCGCGTTAGAAATGCATTTCTCGGAAGCACAGGAAGCAGCGGAGGGTTGCTCTATGACTGACGTCACTGGTCGAAAGACTGAAATATTCTCTCGGCTAGGAATTGCACGCTGAACTCAAAAATCCTCGAGAATAGAACGTAGGTCTTTGAAGTTCCCTCACATGTTCCCCTCAAGTCCGATCGACATCGAGAAAACTCGTTTTGAAGCACCCATTCATAGCGATGGGCCGGCTCTAACGGATTCAGGCTCTGAGAACTTGGCAGCTTCACGCACAAAAGATTCCCACTGCCTGGAAATGGGCATATTACTGCTGCCTTGGGTCAACATATTTCCGATGAGGATATTCAACAATATCGACCCAGGTTCACAGGAGCACGCTTGACTGGCTGCTTAGCTTTTGTTGCTGGAGCTGGTTTTACACTGTTCGGATACGATCAGGGAGTCTTATCTGCTCTACTTACTACTGAAAGTGTACGAAAACTACTTATTGAGCCTGAATCCAGAGATCGAGCTGAATTACTCTGTTTCAGTTCGTTAAAACGTTTCCTCAAACCAGCGCTGTGAGTATGGTTTTATTGAATTCTTTACTAATGCTCAACCGCCTCCCCCTATAATGAACTACACAGACAAGTGGTCCGCCGAACCATGCAACGTTACAATCCTTGCTGGTAGCTATCTATGAAATCGGGTGTTTAATTGGGTAGGCAATCCACCGATGCGATCCATATCTACCATTTATTTTTCAATTATCGCAGAGCGTTATCCAACGTAAGTAAGGCTTTGGATTTGACATCATACTTCCCAACTCGCCAGTCCTATAGCTGTGGGTGGGAGAAAAGCTGGGAAGAAGGCGGACAATCGTCCTTGGGGGCGTGATTATGATTGTTGGGGCGATTTTGCAAGCTGCAAGCTTTGGATATGCTCAAATGTTAGTTGGTGAGTCGGTTAACTACACCATTATCATATGCGACCATCCTTCCCCAGTCTTACAACTGTAAACTTCAGCGCGTGTGATAACTGGCATAGGAAATGGCTTGAACGTGGGTTTAGCTACGCATCTTTATTATTTTCCCTTGCTACTCATCACAACTTTAGACATCTACCGTCCCCGCGTACCACGCGGAATGCGCTGCGCCCGAGAAACGTGGCTTCCTCATCATGATTGAGGGTAGTCTGATTACCTTTGGGATTATGGTATCGTACGTTTCCCCGGAACTCCCAAAGGGACGCACTGATGCTCTTGTGTAGATATGTACGCGTATACGACATCTCTCTAGGAGGGTATTTCCCATACCAACAATGTTCCGGGCTATAGTGGATAGACTTTGGGTTGTGAGTCAGTGTTGCAGTGTATATGCGCAGAAGTTGACGATTGAAGAACAGCTTCTTCGTGAGAGGCAGCTCCGCTCAATGGAGGGCTCCAATTGCATTGCAGATTGTCTTTGCGCTCGGAATGACGTTAGGCATAGGGTTCTTGCCTGATTCTCCTCGCTGGTAAGGAGGCTATTTTGAAAACAAACCGTCACGGCTATTTACCCATAGGATATTAGGCTGGTTAATCAGGGGCGCTATGCCGAGGCACTGGCAGTCATATCCGCTTTGGAAGATAAGCACCATAACCATCCAGACGTACAGCGCACCTTCCTCTCTATCCGCGAAGCTGCACTCGCCGAACATACGGTCTCCGAAGAGGGTACACCGCAAAGTAAGCTTGAGCTCAGCGAACTTTTACATGGAGGCCGGTCGCAGAACTTTCGGCGAGCCACACTTGGAGTCGTCATCCAAGCGTTTCAGCAGATTACTGGGATCAATCTAATCACATAGTAAGTCCGGACAAGAATCGGCTAGTCAGTTAAACTAATCGTAATGGATTCTCCAGCTACGCCGTGTGTGCAGATAAACGTGATCCGTGGCAATGTGGCTGACATATTTATTGTACAGACACTACTGTTTGAGCGACTAGGCATTGATGACCAAAAGTCCAGGATTTTAGCAGCCTGCAACGGTAACCCACTCCCAGCTGTTGCAAAGCGTTTACTGACTATCGACGTAGGAACGGAATATTTCCTTGCGAGTTTGATTGCGGTCTGGCTAATCGAAAAAGTTGGACGACGCAAGCTCATGATTTTCGTATGACTAATTTGACTTTACGGATAAATCCATACTAAGGGATCTGCTGGTATAGGGATCTATTGGCCAGACAATTACTATGATTTTACTTGCCGTGCTGGGGAGTATCGACAAATCTTCTGCGAATGTCGTGTCCGCAGTCCTTCTCTTCGTGTTTAATTCATTCTTTGCGGTCGGGTGGCTTGGGATGGTTGGTTTACTCTGTTTAATTTCAATAGGGGCTAACACACGATCTTTAGACCTGGTTGTATCCTGCTGAAATTACGCCGTTGAGAATCCGCCAGCCTGCAAATGCTTTGTCAACCGCATCCAACTGGGCGTTCAACTTCATGGTATGCATTATTTTTGACTCGTACTCACTGCGATAAACGACGCTAAGTCAACCCGTAGGTCGTAATGGTGACAGGGCCTTCATTCCAAAATATAGGGTATCACACCTATACCGTGTTTGCGTGCCTGAACGCATTCATTATCCCAATAGTTTACTTTTTCTTCCCAGAAACCGCGGGAAAATCTTTGGAAGGCGAGAATAGAATAGCACTCTACTATTGTGCATATACTCACACACCAACACGCCTTGCTTAGATATGGACGTCATCTTTGCGCAAGCATATAACGAAGGGGTGTCGCCTGTTGCCGTTTCCTTGCGCAAAGACATTCCTTCCGCTGGCTCTCCAGAAGCTGACAAGATTCTTGGGTCTGGTATTCGACATCGAAATGGACACAGCAATTCTGGTAGCTCACCCGCTCAAGTGGCAGCAAATGGATCAGATATTGAAAAGAGTGGAGGAAATTAGTTAATATACAAAGTGTACACTGTATTCAAACTGCCGTCGCAATCATAAGCGAATATATCATGTTGTTGGAGGCGCCAGCACGGATTGCACCAATAGTCTCCTGGTAAGCAAAGCAGCAATGAGCGAACACAAGCCGCCAACACTGAAACGTAAATAAGTTGGAGCCGATATCCTCCTGGCCCGAGACGCTCACCTCAGTATTATGGTCAGGCTATCCAATTTCCTCTCTCCTGCCGACCGCGTAGGCACTCCGCCAAGTATTGACCGGCCCGGGTCGAGTATAGAAAATACTATAACAGATAATGTAATAGATACGAACTGTGGTAGTACCACAAAGATGTTGTGGATTCCCTAGACTGATGTGTAAGCGCTCTGATTCACTACCCAGATAAATACCCACCAAGAATAGACCAGCGCGATTTGGTGCGTCACCAGCCAGTGGGTCATGTTCGTACCGAGCTGCCGAGTGTTCGAGCAAGTATTGTTGCTCTACCGAAAGATCGCTTGCGATATATTCCTCGTTAGGCCAGACGGAACTAGCTGCATCTTTGTGCGCTGCTGTTGCAATCTATAATGGTCGGTTCGTTAAGCACCGAGGTGACATTAATATGCTTACTATCGCAAATGGCACCCAATGTGTGACTCCAGAGCACAATCCCTGTAAAGCAAACACAGCCGTTGCAGCATGTACTGTGGTTACAAACCTTTTTTTTCGATTTCAGTTGTGTATCATTGTCACAAGCCATATGCGTACCCAGTGCTGAGCAGCGACAGTCCGAATAGGATATGTGCCAATTGCCAACATAGTGAGAGTCCAATCGTAAACTTCGTGTGATTTGGAGCGCTTTGAGGGATCCCTAGTTCTACTTCCGTTCCAAGCGATAAAGACGCCATGCCCCTATGGCGAGGACCCGAGACTTTCACGAAATAAGGAAGTAAGATCGAAGCTGCAAAGCTTAACAGAGCTCCGTAAAACATGGCCCTGGATCCAACCCGAGTACCCTCGGCCTAGTTGAGTGCGCATATAGTCAGAGAACATAACCGAAATAAGGGGTGGGGTAGTCAAATATGTCGAAACGCCCGAAGAGTTTGAAAAACGATACGTACACGTAAAGTCGGGTCGTCCCCCTGGCGGGAGTCGCCAAGCCGGAGCGCTTCACCAATGTAAATATCTCCTATCCACACCGTGCCGAAAAACATTGTGGGAAACCAGCCCATCCAGCTACTGTTTATTGAAATTGTATTGAGATGTCAAACAAACGTTGTGACTAGCTTTGACCCTTACAAAAACTGAATGGTACACTGCGGGTTTTCAGCCATTCACTCAGTGACGCGTAAAGGACTCATGTTGACTCACCACAGACCTAACTTCATGAGGCAAGCTACGTAAACCGTGCCACATGACACCGAGCCTTCCGCCAAGGTATGACCTTCGTAGCGAGTGTTTGAGAGTATGTCGAGCAGTGGATATATGCACGGATTCTGTTACATAAACAGATGTGGCTAGCTGGGTGAGGAGCAAAGTCATCGAAGCAAAGAGCTTAAGATAGATATTTGAGATGAGCCTAGGGTTGGGAACAAGCGAGGAAGGGGCGCTGTACCACTACCAGGGAAGCTCGCATCAGTGCTTTGGGAGGTTTGTTTGGGAGTGAGCGCACCAGTAGAACCCGATGATCCCGCCGGCTCCAACCATGCGGCTAGCCCAGGCTCCGGATGACGCCTGCAATTCAGTCGGAAGAACATCAATGGCAAGAGCTCGTGCTGCGGCCGTTGACGCATTGAGCGTGAAGTCGATACAGTAGACGGCAAACACCGCGATTGCCTGGGTGAGGTGAAGGGAAGAAGCCTAGAGCATCAAATGGTCGGAAATTCATTAAGAACCAGGCCCGGAATTTAACCCACATGGTTGTCTGAACCAAACATCCATATAGAGATGTCCTTTGCATAGCTAAGGAGCATGAGAGATAATGTGCATAGAACGCTTCCACCCAACATGTACGGTCGGCGGCGCCCCCATCTTGAAGTCGATGCGTCAGCGAAAGCACCTTGACCACGAGTGGTAACAAGTTAGTTCGGTGGTTGTACTGATATACGGGAAAATTCAATACCGATGATCGGCTGTACCAATAATCCGCTAAAAGGCGCCGCCAACATTACAAGAGCCATGTGAGCTCTCGTCAGCCCGAGCTCCAGCAAGTATGGCGATACAAACGCCATTGCTGTACTCCAAACGAACTGAGTGCCAAGTATAGGTAGGTTGGCCAGTGGGAGCTGGACCCATGGTGGACCTGGGACTCGCTGGTGGCTAGGCATTCTCAACACACAGGTTGGGTTTGGGGTGAGCAGGTTCTGCGTTGCGGTCTTAGTCTTATCATATTTAAGCAAAGAAGCTTTGCCCTCCGGGACCGTTGTGAGCTCGATAAAATATTTCAGGCTGGGGCGTAAACGCCCGGCCCGTGGACGTAAGCGCCGATGCACCGGGTGGAGCCGTGATCGCCGTGTCTTTACACCTTGTGACTGTCAACGATAGGTAGCGAGAGATGGCTGTATTTAGCTCTCGCCCATTTCGATCGCAAGGCTCCGCGTCAGATAATATTGCACGAGTCCTAAAGAAGCATCCTAGTTACTTTGGCGTGCCATTTGTTCTCCTCATGGTCGCTGGGAGCTTTGCGCTGTCAACTTTTACGCAAACGCGGTATGACTTACATGAGAAGAAGATCTCTCAGGTGGGCCTGGATCTGGTTTAATCCAAGTTAATCTGACGGATATCCTTTATTGAGATATCGAAAGAAGAGGAGTTGCATATGAGTAAGAATAGGAGGCATGTAGATATCAGAGAGGAGTACTTTGTGCGTTACAGTTGGTCTAGTGAGTGAACCAGCGATGCGGAACTAACCATAACGGTGCAGAGGCTCCAAGCCAAAGAAGACGAGGACTGGGAACCTGTCCGTGTACCTCGCCCTGGCGAATCCAGCGGCAAGTAGCCTATCTTGGCCCGGGGTCACCGCTGCGCAATTGTAAACGCAAATTAGATTTGCCACTTGGGGCAGCCAGGGTCACCTACAACCCCAATCACAATATCCCACCCCTCCATTGTCTACCCGCTATCCGACCAACGCCGCTGTACACACATGTAGAATTGACCGTGAACTTTGACTTGTGATCGCTTCCATGAACGGGACCTGATTTGTCAAATTTGGCAAAGCGTCATCCCATCAAACCAAACCCTGTAGATTCTAATTCGGGCGAGTGGAGGTCAACAAGCACAAGCCTGAGCTTGCTACCGTCCACCACACCCCGTTTCAAGTCGCTTGTTGGTCGCAGTCCCCTAGCCTACGCTTCCTACGTCTCAGAACCGGCTTACCATGGAGCAAGGTTTCTCCGTGAGTCGAAAGTGGAACGAGCACATTTAGTACTTGGATACTGATCTACCCGTAAAGTCTGATCTGAAGCAACCGCCCACGTTTACCCCTCAGCGATCTAGATGGTTCGATGTCAAATCGCTCGCTTGTGTCCTTCTCTCAACACTTGCGCTCTCCCACATCCTTGTCACCCGGCTTGAGCTCTCCCACCATGTGAACAACCCGTACGAACACCTCGCCTCGCACTGCGCGCACACACGATCAATATCCTCGTCCACATTTCTGGACCGACAAGCTGCCCTCGCACAGGTCTTGCAACGGGAGAAGATTGGGGCGTATGTGACTGAACCAGGCCCCAGTGCGACGTACTTTGCCAATGTGTCCCTGGCCGAATGGAAACTCTCTGAACGGGTGTTTCTCGTCGTGGTCACGCCCGACGAGCAAGTGAGCGTGCTCGCGCCAGCATTTGAACAAGACCGAGCACGGTTGTTGCAGATCCCCAGTCGACGACCAATCCGGTTCATTCCTTGGGCTGAAGAACAGAGTCCGTACGAGGCGCTTCTTGCCGTTTTAGGCAAGGACCAGACAATTGTGGCGGACGAAGCTCTTAGGCTGTTTGTTTCCGAGGGATTGAAGCGTACCCAGAGTGGTCAGGTTCATGTTGCGATGGCACCCCCCGTGGTGCGTGCGTTGAGGGAGAGAAAGGGAGAAGAAGAACTCGCATTGATGCGATGTGCCAACGAGGTAAGTACAAGCATTCGTAGCTTTGTTCATGACTGAGTGAACTTGTTAGGTCACTTTGATGGCGATTCGAGCCGTTCGGGAACGCATGTATATAGGAATACGTGAATCCCAGGTCAAGGCGATGATGAGCCTTGCGCTCTCGACTGCGGGGATTAAAAACGCTTTTGCCAACGTTGGGTTTGGAGGTACGTACATCCCATTGTCATTCTCGGCATGAATAAACCATTGTTTGTAGAGAATGCTGCGCTGCCTCATGGAGGTGGAAGTGATAGAACTCTCCGTGTTCAAGATATGATCTTGATCGACACAGGAGGATCGCTGCACAACTACGAGTCAGATGTCACACGAGTAAGTGTCTCGTTCAGGCTAGACCTGGACCGAGCTGAAATTGGACATAGACGTTTGCATTGCCCGAGTCTGTGATTCCGGAGAAGCATGTGCGTATCTGGGAGACGGTGTCCAAGGTACAAGCCTACGCGGCCAGCGTAGCCCGAAATGGAGTCGAGGCTCGAATCGTGGACGAGGCTGCGCGAGTATATATGGACAGCCTGCAAGTTGGGATGTCCAAGTATTTCACCCATCGATTGGGACATGGCGAGTCCCTCCAGTTGATTCCCCTCCTCCACTAACGACAGTCGTAGGTATTGGGCTGGAGGGACATGAAGCCCCTTATCTTCGACGTGGGGCTGACAATCAGCACAGGTTAGAAGCTGGAAACGCCATGTCTGACGAGCCCGGAATATACATATTGGGCGAAGTGGGGGTCCGACTGGAAGACTGCATTTATATTTCCGACAATGGGAGCGCAGTGCTATTCACAGAGGGCGTTGGCGGGTTTGCCAGAGGCCTGCTGGATCCATAGTTGTTTTGTATACATTTGTGGGACATTTGTTGACGGAGACAACCGGGTGTTGATTAGGGCGGGCCGTGTGGCTGTGTTTTGACTGGTGGCCTCGTGGCCTCGGGCTGGATCTGCGCTGATTGTGAGAGCCCCCTTAGGCCTTCGCTTTCATTCCCCTCGCGTATAACGGTTCGGCCCAAGACATTAACACGGATCATTCGGTTTTGTCTTGCTGGTTTCTTGCATACACTCAATAGCCAATACGCCAACCCCAATTTTGTTGGAGTAAATCGATTGGCATTGCAACTCGCCGCCCTCCGACAGATCCGACCACCGCTCGCCGCCTGTTTTCACACACCCGCCCCGCAGTCGCGCTCAAGCCGGTACAGATCCTATTCTAGGCGTTACATACAGCCGCAGACACAGATCCTGTAATGTTGCAGCCCCTAGCAACGCCTTCCCACACGTCGCCCCAATGGACGGTGACCAACCCAACACTTGTCGCCCCCCGTCCGCTGCGGTATCCGACACTTGTTGCCCCCCACCCATTGCGGCCGTCTGCCCACTACCATCCGTACCAGCCCCCACGACACACACGTGTTCCGCCCCGACTGCGCGTGGTGCCCTCGCCCGCAGAGGCCCTAGCGCGCATCTCACTCATCGACCACCCCACCCCCCCTCCAGAGGTCCCAGATGAATCGGGCTCACAAAAATACGGGTGCGTTGCCACGAGGTAGTGGGTGCGGCTGTGCTCACCATTTTGACATTTTTCAGAACGGTATCCACGCTCTCATCCGAGACGCTCGAGGAGTTTTTGAGGATCCTGAGGAACGGTGGAGGAGTGGCTTCGCCTGTACAGACACCGGAAACTCAACCCGTGATTACTGATTGTGTGACATCAGCCTCTCCCGGGTCGGCGCCGCTTGCGAGTGCCCCCACGGTGTGGGATCGCTGCGATGTGTCCAGAACACCTGATGCCCCGGCGCCGAGCACCGCGCCGATCCTGCCAGCCCCCGAGTGGGTTGGGCGATCGGCCCACGCGAGCTCTTGCGTCATCCGGAAGCGGACTCGCACTCAGTCGCAGTCTCCCACCAGAGAACACGACCGCTGGTCCCATCCGTACCGCAGGGACACTGGCAGTCGCACCGGCAGCGAAAAGTCCAACAAGCGAGGCAGCAGCTTTTGCGAGCCAACGCTCGTTCGCCCATCCCCCCGGCGCGCTGCTTCCAAACGAGCATCCGCGTCGTCCTGGGCTTCCAGCGAGACAGATGTTTCAGAACCTGCCGACCTGGGGTCTAGCCAAAACGAGGATGTCGATGTCGAACTCGCATCCAACCGCGGCGATGTCGACGATGAAGAACTTCTGACTCGCTCGGCCGACACGGAGCTCGACTCGTCCACGTGTGAAGACGCCCCCAAAACTCACTCGGTTCGAGGCCGAATGTCCTGCACTCCGGTCTCTCCTATCAGTCGAAAACACACCTCCAACCCCCTTGCCCACTATAGCCCCATGCTCTTTGAGACGTTGGCCGCGCGGGCCCGTGCCAACGCGTTCTCGCCCTCGCATTCCCGGTCTCCGAGTCCCGTCCCTGTTCCGCATATACCTGACCCACTAGACGACGAGGAAGATGGTGATCCAGACGAGTACCAGCCAGAGTCTGTGGTCCGCATGGAAATGCCCCGCTCCTCCCAAAGCCCCCCATCCATCCCTTAATACCTATGCACTCGCCACTCTTCATCCATCTATTATATCCCTCGCTCTCGCTACCATGTCTATGTATCTCTCCACGCTCTCGGAACTATATTTGTTGTTATTTTGGCTATAAAGGGATCTCGGAATGGACAGTGTACTTACCCATGTACCTCCCCATGCTTTTAATGTATGCGCTTCTCAGTCGTGTGGTCGAGAGAGAAAGGGGAGAAAAATCTACAGTGGCTGTCAAGTCCCCGGAGCTTTATATTTCGGGAGGACCTAATGGGCATCAGGGGCAAATCAATATGGGGTGATGTACGGGCGCCCAAATGTTCCAGTTTCCAGTTTGGTTTCGACAAGACGTGGCAATTTACAGGGAAGGTTCCCGCTCCAAACCTTTATGCACATGCGCTTGTCGATCGCGGCTGCGTGGACGCGAAGCTGAGCAGTGCAGCACAGGCGGTGTTTCCGCAGTACACGACCAGCCGCTCGACTTTAATAGCTCGCAACATCGATGAATATACTCCGGGGCCGCGCCGAAAAAAGGGGTGTGGAGTGGAATTTAAGATCTAGACAGTGCGAATGAATAAGAACGAGGGTCAATGACCGCGCTGAGCTCCTATTTCTGCGACATGATGGCAATCTACCTTTTTTGACACGCTTCGCGAACCGGTTTTGGAGCGGCGGGCCAAGGACTGAAATTCGCCGCATCGCTCGTCCCGTGCGGGGACATGTTTCAACCTGGTCAAATGACAGTCTGTGTCTTGTATGCACGAGTAAGAGAAGCTACCGTCTCCATGGGCGCGCTCAGTTGCCGCGCGCGGTGAGAATGTTCCGGCCGGGCAAGTGCGCTTTTTGTTCCAGTCATATCTCGTGAATTGACAAGGTTAGATGGCCACGCTGCTCGTTACTTCTATCATTCCGTTCAAGGTACTGCTGTGGGCAAGGGTGTGGGGCTCTTATTCATTTCTTCCGGCAAATCGACCGTTCGTGGCGGCCCTCGTTTGGCAGAGGTACATGTCGGCCGATGAATTTGGGATTGCGCTCGACGATTAGCGATAGGGCAAGATTACCCGTTCGCGGGGGGGCGTCATCCGCTATGTGCGCTTGACTGATAGTTTAGAAATACGCCTTTGCTGGTATGTCCTTGTCGAAAAAGTTGGAGGCGAGGTGACATCCAATGGGGGCGTACTTGCAGGGGGGAATAGTGATTTTTCCTATGTCCGCAGGCGTCGTTTAAAGCTTCAAGGCAAGCCTGGACGCTCACGGGGAGGGTTGCACGATCCCCACGGCAGAACCTGATACTCATGCCGAAGGCTTCGAATTTCCGGGCCCGCTGACGCTGAAATACCCCGCGTCTGCACCGAGTCAGCTCGACTTGGCCTCTTGCCAGTCGCCCGTCGAGCCTCATCCGTCCTGCCAGTCTGCCAAACTTGACATGAGCTCTGAAAGCAGCACCGTCCTCGGAGTGGTTCTCCTCACACGCCATGGAGATCGTCAGGGATTCTATCAATCTCCAGATACGTACACACCGGTCCAAACCGCCATCACGCCTCTAGGCTTGGTACGCATACAATAGTGTAATAATTGCGAGTGCTCTGACGGTCATTTATCGGACGTGCAGGCTCAAGAGTATCAGCTCGGACAAACCATTCGGAGCTTATACTTTAATCCATCCTCTTCCTCTGCGATTTCTGGCATCTCGACGGGCCTGTTTGATCAGAACCAGGTTCGCGTTCGGGCGGATGCCGGAGGTGAGGGAGGCGTGATTTTCAATAGTGCGCTTGCGCTTGCGCAGGCTATTTGGCCAGCTAATACCAGTTTCAACACGACGCTTGCGAACGGTGAGCTTTTTCAGCGGGCGCCGCCAAAGATCTAGATTGATGTCCGTATAGGGACGACGATCGTAGCTCCGCTAAGCGGCTACCAGTATATTCCAAGTAGGTCACGATTTGCTGTTCCCAGGATTGCGCTAACTATCTGTAGTCGAGTCGGTTGAACCCGAGACAGATGTGTCGCTCGAGGGATGGACCGAGTGCAATGTTTGTATTCACCTTTGTGTGCCTGAACAATGCTCATATTCTCGACCATTCAGACATTTGCCACCAGCACATCTGCATTTTACAACTCAACCGAGTTTAAGCAAGTGGCAAATGACAACGCAGGCTTTTTGGCGACTTTGCGCCCGCTCGTAGGTCCCGATCGCCCATTGAAGCTCCAGAATATGGTGAGTAACCACTGTGCGAATGTGGAAGCAAACTAACTAGTTTAACATCTAGTGGAACGCGAGTACGCCTATTATCCATGAGGAAACGTGCTAACCCCAAAGTCTAGATCTTTGATTTCCTTAACGTCCAATCGATTCACGACCGGAACTTGTCCCAACAAATAACGCCCGAAATGTTATCTCGGGCCCGAGCATTGGCAAACTGGCATCAGTATCACACGTTCAGCTCGCCACAGCTCGATGGAGTAGGAAACAGTACGTTTATTGTGCGAATATATGCGCATTTAATGCTCACGGGTTCTGGTCGCAGTCGCGGGGCAAACCATTCTTCCTGATATCGTGTCCTCGTTGAATGCGTTTGCAAATACTTCCCAGCCGCTTCGCTTCACGTATCTGTCGCTGAGTTACAAGCCGTTCATCTCGTTATTCAATATGACGGGAGCGGCCCAGGCCTATCCAGAATTGGCTGGCATCGGTAAGTTCCCAAATTGAGGGCCGAGGACTGGACTGAGCTTGCCTTTCCAGTCAACTATGCATCCGCACTGACCTTTGAACTTCACCAACCCAACTCGGGCGGCGCACCATTTGTGCGCATGAATTTCAAGAACGGATCTGATGCCGCTGAGTTTACGACTTACAACATGTTTGGCGCACAAGGCGACGTCTCACTCGACGAATTCACGTCCCGCTTGGAGGCAAGTCGATTCGCATTTATAATTATTCGGTTCTAAATACCCCCTAGCCACACGCAATAAGCGAATTAGGGGAATGGTGCAGCAAGTGCGACAATTTGCAGGATCGCAAGTGTAACCTCGTCGCAGCTGCGAACGCCAAATGGAGGTCGCCCGCCGTGTCCCCCGTCGGTGCCGGGTTTATCGGAGCGGGCGTGACAATCTCAGTCTTCCTCGCCGCATTGGGCACTCTTGCGTTCATGGGGCTTCTGGTTTTCGGTCGCAAGTCCAAGAGCAGAGCTGGGGATCGCCCCGTGTTGCCGATCATCAGGAGAGATAGCGCTTCCAGCGTGAGTTTATTTTGCTGCGCATGTTGTCCCATTTACTTATATTTGCCCTTCGTCTTCCAAACCAGACGACCTCGGGTCATGCGACTGAAAAATAAACGGGTGCCAAATCAGGCCAATCAATAGGCCTGGGCTCATGTATCAAAACAATAGGGATACGCTGAATATGATAAAACTTGGGAAATTGTGATTGCAGGTCATTGTAGTGTGAAACAGCGCGCGTCTACAACATGCTATGCGGACAAGGACAAGGTTTGAGCTACGACCAGCAAGATGAGGGATTGAACGGGGATGAACAAGAAGGAAACCAACATGGCATCACACGTAAAGGGATATAGACAAAAGGAAACAGGAAATAGATCATTGAGGGCTACCAGTAGCCTCGTGTGTGCGTCGAGTCGTCAAGACTTGTTCGTTTGATGGCCGTCACTGCATGTTCATTTTGCTCGAGAGCGTCCTTTGGATTTGCGAGATCATTCCGTTTGTCTCGGCCAGGGATGGCCCGCCAGGCAAGAGGCTGAGACGGCTCACAGTGGAGCCGAGAATCTGCTGTGCAGACTGCATCACACGCGCAGAGTACGGGGCAATCACAGGGTCCTGGACACATTGTCAGTAACGAGACAAATCGTGGGGTAAAGAGTACTTACGTTGGGCACGACTGTATAGGTAGCACGTTGCAGCCACCAGAGACCAAGCTTGAACCCTTCATCGATGGGCGAGAGCTCAGAGAGCGAGGACGAGAGCTATTCGGTCATCAGCATCATGTTCACACAGTATGTCACCATTACTCACCCGGTGAATCAAAGTGAGGACCACAGCCTGGGACAATGGCGATTGGACGCCTCCAGCAGAGGGCATGATGATTTCGGGGTTGCACCTCGCCAACAACTCGCGCAGCTTTTGCTGATCCTGTGTGCTCAACACGCCCAAGAACGTATCGTCCCAGTCTTCGCTCCTCTGCTGCTGTTGCGGCGTTTGGGGCTGGGGCTGTTGATGCGGTTGAGGCTGAGGTTGAGGCTGCTGCTGAGGTTGGGTCTGCTGCTGCATCCATTGAGGGTACGACTGAGGTTGAGGCTGCGGCTGCGGCTGCTGGTACGACTGCTGAGCCGGTTGAGGACCGTACACTGGCGCGGGACCCATGTTCGAGAGAGGGGAGGGTATGCTCTGTCCGCGCAAGTGCTGGCTCGGCAGGCTGGGCGCAGGCGAGATCCGACTCGTCTGGGAGTGAATGTGCACGCTGAGCGCCTTGACTTGCTCGCTCAAGTTCCGGATCGAGATTTCCATGTCGCGAATCGTAGCCTCCGAGTTCTTGAGAGCTTCGCCTTGCCAGGTAATAATTTCCTTCTTCAAGCTTAAAATCTCAGAGTGAATCTCGTGCGTGAGCTCTTGATGCATAGCCGCGTTCGACTGCTGGTACGCTGGGATAAGCGTCGTATTGATTGCGTCCTTAACATGGCGCTCGATCAGCGGCGTCACAGCTTGAGAAAACGTGCGCGCGACGTGGTTCGAAACGTCGGGACGGAGGAGCAAGCGCTCGATTTCGTTCGGGAGGGTCTAAATCTAATTGAGCCACGAATTGAGCCAAGTTTGTTGCCAGACTGACCTGCTTCATGCTATCCGCCACACCTCTCGCAATCTGCCCATTCAATGCATTCTTGATCTCAGTCTTGGCAATAGTTTCAAGCGCAGGCAAAACCGAGTTTTGGACTTCGCTGCGAATAGCGACTTCGACCACACGCGTCGTGTTCTTGGTAAGCTCGTTCGAAATGAGCTTCAAAATCGTCTCCTGGCGCGTGAAATCGGCGGCTTGGTCCGCAACACGGAGCTCGTCCAAGCGTTGGTCTGCACCAAGGTCAGCACACGAAACCCTCATTAGACACACACTTACGCTGCTTGTCCAACTCGCGGGTAATCAATCGCCCAATCTTGGTATGCAAATTCTCTTCCACCTGTCCCCCCAACACCGACGGTCAGCTCGCCGCAACACCACACCCACCAAGACTGACCTTGCGAATCTCCTTGAGCACCGATCCGTCGCCCTCTCCTCCGCTCACGGCCGCCTTGCCCTTTTCCTTGTCCTTTTCCTTGTCCTTGGTCTTGGTCGACTTGACGCTCGCGCTCGAGCTGATCTTGGTCGTTGGGGCAGGAATCGACTGCTCGACGGGTGGCGGTCGAGCGGCCGGTTCGAGCTCGTCTCCGCCTGGAGGAGGTGTGATGCCCCGAGGAGGCCTGGACTTGTTGGTAGGCATGCCCTGGAGACCGCCAGGAGGCAGGGTTCCGGTTCCGATCTCACCCAGGCCAGGTACGATCGGAAGAGGCATGGGGGATTCGGCACGCTGGGACGGGTGCTGGTGGTGCTGCATAATCGGCTGCGGGGGTTGGGGTTGAGGCTGAGGAGGCAGCTTGGCGGGCAACGTCATGAGGGCGTGCTCAAATGCGTCCCGGTCGACGTTGATTTGGTCAACTCCGGCAACGTGCACTGCGAATGCTGCGACCGCGAGTTGTGGCTCTTCGGCATCGTCGGGTGCTAGGAGCGTAATGTTGATCGTTGGCGCCGGAGTTGGGAACTCGACGATTTGCTCAAACGCGCCTCGCACACCGGCTCCTGGTCCAGCAGCAGGATCGTCCGATTCGACGAGCACACGAACAGCAATGAGCGAAGCACGGGCCGAGTTGGCAACCCAAAGCGTACGCAAGCGGCTATCGTAGCTCAAATGACCAAACATGCGGCCGTCGTCCTCGACTGCGGGGTCCATGCTGCTAATGAAACGCAACGTAGAGAGCACGGTCGTAGAAAGCGGAGCGAGGAGCTGCAGGATCGTGCCTTGCTTGCGACCAATGATGACTCCCGCATCAAACACATCTACCGAGGACGGTTCGCCTTGACCAGGGATGGCACCTTGCCAGATCGGATACTGTTCCTTGATCGACCACAGACGAAGGACGGAATCGATCGAGATTGTGGCGATTGCGTTGTTCGAGTAGTCGAACGTAAAGCTCACAAGGGGCGATGGAATACCAAACACTTTGGCGACTTGTCCCAAGCTGTTGATCGGAACGGGGGTGCCGTGGAAGGCATCCGCCGCTTCGCGTGCATCGAGCAAGTAGACTTCACGATCCGAGGCGAGAGCGAGTTCGCCGCCAGCATGCCATTTGACCGTGCGGAGGCCAGAAGGAAGAATTTGGAGCAGGAGAGCGGGTCTGTAACGCTCGTAGTTAGAAAATGAAGAATCAACAAAAGATCGAAACTTACGAAAAGTTGCGCTCATCGTCAAACGTGTTTGGAACTTCCCATACAACAGCTCCGCCATCGCTTGTAATGCACGCCAGACAGTTTCCGGCGGCAACCATGTCAACAACCGAGGTAGTTTGGCCAAAGGTAGGCGGGAGCTTGAGCAAAGCACGGGCGCCATTCGAGCGCGAAATGAGACGAACACGGCCTGTCAAGCTGAATGAGACCCAGACAATAACAAAACAAACAACACCCACCCTTGGTCATGGCATAGGCAATAAAGTAGCTCGCTGCAATGGTAGTTCCAGGCAGGTAGATCGAGTCGAGCTTGAGGAGCGCAATAGGCATGATGCTAATGCCATCGGCGCTGGCCTTGATCGGGTCGAGCGCGACCGATACATCAAACTCGACAACCTCGGATGCACTAGACCGAGTTAATTTTCATTCCGGCTGGGAGAACAGCCAACTCACATTGACCCGCTGCCCATTCCAGTCTTGCGAGACTTTTCGCCGCGTTCGCGCTTGGTACGTCCAGTCCCGCCGCGGGCCGGGCTCATGTCGCGCCGGTTGACCGAGACGGGTGACCCTTGCTTGCCTCCCTCGGACCCAGAGCCAGCCTGGACGGGATGAACATGGCCCGGGATGGGCGAGGGCTGCTTGTAGCGCGGCGGCTGCTGGTACACGTCTGGAGTGCGGGGCTTGGCCGGGGGAGACGGGTAGCGATTGTACGGCTGCTGCATCTGCTGGTGCTCGAATGGAACGTCCTGCTTGGGTGGATCGTGCTGCTGCTGAGTCTGCTGTTGCTGGTCTGCCGGCGGAGGGGCACCAGCCAGAGAGTCGAATGGCGATGCAAACTCAAACATGCTCTTGCGCATAGGCACGGGGGACTCGTGGCTCTGGGCCAACGTGTGCTGGGGTGGTGGAGGACCTGAATCAGCATGAACCATCGGTGGGGAGAAAGGAAACGTCTGCTGGCGTGGACTACAAGGGATCAGCAAGCGCCAAACTGTGGGTCATCCGCTTACTTGGCCATGATTTGCTCGAGCAGCGCCTTGCCTTGGACGTCAGACGGACGCGGCGCTTGTGGGGTGACTTGGGACGAATACCCATCGGTTGACTGCTGGTCCTGGTCCTGGGGCAACAAGAGCGACAGAAGTGCAGTCTGGCGCGATGTCCCACCGGGGCTCATGAGAATATTCGAGTTGGAGACCGGAGTGCCCACTTCGGAACTCGAGCGCGGGGGAGTGCCCGGGGCGTGGTGGATGGGAAACGTCATACTTGCGTTGGCATGACTGTACATACTGTTCTGCGGCATGGCTCTGAACAGTGCTTCCATATTGTGTACAGACTTTGCAGGCGACCCCGGCTGAGGGCCCGGCTGCGGCAGAGGCTGTGATTCGGGGGACGAGATCGGCATCGGCATCTACGCCAGTCAGTCACAAAAAAATAAAAATAAAAATATGAAAATATAGGCACCTGCGATGGGCTGGATCTACCATACCCAAACACCGAGGATGCACTCCCCTGTTGTGGACTATCGTGCGGGTGGCTCATAATACGTGCTAGTCGTGGCTAAGTCCAGCCTTCTCCCTTGACCCATCGACTAAGGGTTCGTCCGCCACGCAAGTGCAAACACACCCCGATATATTCGCCTTTGCCTTTTATCCTCTGACAAAGGTCCGACGGATCCGAATAATATTATAGCGTATTCATGCCACTCGCGAGCGCACAATGATATGCCCATAATGTCTAGAGCAACAAACTTTCGATGAAAGGTTCCCGCAGCAAGCACGAGGCAATCGATGTGACCACGCACGCTCATGTCGTCACGTTGCGCATCGTACGTACATTCGAGTAAACAGTCCAGTCTCCGAGGATCGACCAACACGCGTGTTTGTTGTGAGGCACAAACAACCATCCGCCTGAATGCGCCCGGGCGTTTCATTCGCCAGAGATCACAACGAGAAGAGTGTGTAAGCGATGCATCTCAGTTACTCGTACATAATTGGAACACGTTGCAGCCAAGTTGCGTGAACCTGAGCGAGACTCGTACAAGAATAGGTACTGAGCAGTGCGGGGCTCCAAGTTGCTCGCGTCGCGTTGGCCGCATGTACTCGATTATTATTGATTTACCGCATGATGGTGATGGAGTCGAGAGCTCGAGTTCATCATTATGTACGTAGGCATGTGCGCAGGATTGTGAGGCGAGGGTCAACCTGAAAAGAACAGGCAAGACGCGGTGGCGGGTTATCGCCACGCTGCGCTCCGTCCGGGCCGCGAACAGACAAACAGCCTTGCATTGTCCTCACGTCAGACTAGCCCAAATCCCACCAAAATCCAGAATAAAAATGAATACGAACTAGATCGCATACCATAAAGACTAAGATAATACCACAGTATACACGAAAGCAGCAACAACAAACTGAAAAAAAGTCCATCACTCCCATTTGCCAGCCGAAGCGAGCGCACTCCCTCGTCCGGCACCAAACCCTCGTTCTCGACTCGCGACAAACAATGTATCCCTCAGAGTCACCGTTATCCCATCATCCTTGGTCTCCTGACCCGCTGTCGTCTTGGCCACAGCCGCATACGCCCGTCCCCACCCACCCGCTTTAGCAGTACCACCACCAGCAGCGGCAGGCGCAGGTGTTGTCGCAGCCCCAGGCGTAGCAGCCGGAGCCACACCAGTCGGAGCCGCCGGGGTCGCAGCGGGCGTGACCACCGGCTTGGGTTTCGGAGCCGGCGCACCACCCGCACCCGCCGTCATCCATGCATATTTGCCCGTCCCCAACCCCGCCGCGCGATTCGCAGTATTATCACTCATCTTCTTCTTCACATCCTCGGGCATCATGCGCGCCGTCACCCCTGGCCCGAGCGCACGCATCTTCTTGGCCTTGCGCCCATCAGCATCGTCGTCGTCGACCGCATCATCGGCTTCGGCTTGCGCGGTCGCCGCCCGTCGTTCGCGTCGCGCCCGGGTTTCTTCTTCTTTTTCGGCCCGTTCGAGGGCGGAGAGTTGTTTGCCCACGTCGCGTTTGACGACGGTGCTCCACATTGGTGTGGGTGGGATCGTCGAGCTCGTTGCGGAGCCATCGGCAGGGGGAGGGTTCCAGAACGAGGGCGGACGCGAGTATTGCGACGAGGTGCGATGCTCAGCAGCTGCGAGGGCCTTGTCCCAGAGCATTTGCAGTCGCGCTTTCCATGCTAGCATTGCATAGTTGAGCGCGTCTTCGGGCAGTTCTTTTAGACCTTGGGCGAATACTACACAGTGTCAACATAAGCGCAAACCTGATCATGTAAACTCACAAATAGCCTTTAGCCGCTCGGACATCCACAGCTTGCTCTGTTCCAACGCTGGCGCGATACGTTTGCTCCGATCTCCTTCTCGATGATAATACGCGTTCCCCACGTCTTGATGACTCCTCGCCAACGCGTCCTCTTCCGCCTAGACCAACCGATCAGCGCTAGTTATGACCAACTCGAGTCGCTTACCCTCAAATCAACAATTCCCGCCAACGCATCGTTCAACGCACTTGTCGGCTGCTGTGCCTGTACAGGTTGCCCAACGCCCGCCACCGCTTGGGCCGTACTCGATGCCGCCGCTGCCGCAGTGGGCATAACTACCCTAGCCGCGGGTGTAGCCGGCGTCGTTGCCGTCCCCGCTGTCGTTGTTGTTTGTGCCTGGGGCTGAGGGACTGGTTGTGGAACGGCATAATACTGTCCGCCTGGGGCTTGTGCATAAGTATACGCGTACTGCTGGCCTTGGTAGGGATAAGGGTATCGGTAGCCGGGTGCAGCGGCATAGTATGGAGACGGGTAGGGTGCGGTGGCGGTAGCGGGCGCAGGAGTAGTGGAAGTCGTAGTCGCAGGTGGGGAAGCGCTCGCTGGAGCAGGAGTAGATGTTTTAGGCCGAATCGGCTGGGGTGTCGACGCCGTGGCAGTCGTTGGTGCTGGAGAGGCTACCGCTGGGGCGCCAGTGGGTTGAGGTGGCCATGTGTATGGGTAGGGTCTACAATGGTGTTAGACAAGCACGACAAAGAAATTCGGGACGCGTACTGGGCGTTTTGGAGCGCTGGGTCGATTGGTATTTCTGCGTCGCCGACGATCATTCACA
Source organism: Ceratobasidium sp. AG-K (assembly GCA_037039685.1). NCBI lineage: Eukaryota > Fungi > Basidiomycota > Agaricomycetes > Cantharellales > Ceratobasidiaceae > Ceratobasidium > Ceratobasidium sp. AG-K. Next base: position 2,440,015 of record JAWNGF010000002.1, read on the forward strand.
CAACACGAGCGAGGACCAGACCAGTTCACAATGCATATATTCACAAATGCCAACTCAGCACCAATCTATACACGGGACGAGGCAGAGGGGAAGAAACGAGCACTCACGTGCCCATTGCGCTTGTGTCGGCTGCACGCCATTGGTCGTGGGGGCTGGGGTTGCTGGTGCGGGGGTCGCAGGCGCGGGAGAGGGAGTCGGATTCTGCACACTCATAGTTGAGAGCGGCGAACCATTGTTCAGTTTCTGCTTCTTGGTCGTAGTCGTCACTGTCTCTACGTTCGCGCTCATCAACTGGATGAGCCCGACGACGAGAGTATAGGCAAGTTGTATGCAAGCGCGGGCGCTTAACTACACCGAGGGGGATTGTCTAACGGAAGAATCGCCAAACTATTTGAGTCTTTTTTTGCCGGAGCGTGTGGCCCGTGCATCAGGGTCTTCCTTGTTTCCGTTCCGTCTGTTTACGCTCACGTGACGTTCTAGATGTCCACGACGTCGAGTTCATTGATCTGCACAGCGCGGTACAGTGCAGTATATGACGCTAACAAAAGTTACACGGTTGCGCGGTACAAGTACAATATGCGGGATATAGGGTATCAGTAATAGTGGCCTAGTTCTCCTCTTCGGCTGCTTCGAGACCTGTCAAGTCTGTTAGCAATTGTCAGGCGTGCCTGAACAAGGACGTACCAGCTTCATATCCATCCTGATAGTCGTCATCCGACATGGCGTTCGCTATTAACGCACCACCAACGAGACCGGCACCTCCGGCCGCCAGCATTGCGCCCGTATTACTTGAGCCTGCAATCAAATCCCGTTAGCCAACAACCGGAAGACAATTACGAAACTGTGCGTACTCTTCTGCTGTTGCTGGGGCGGGTAACCGTGCTGGTCTTGGCCGTAGCCTCCACCATGGGACCCGCCGCCATATGACCCGCCACCAAATCCAGGACCCGGGCCGAATCCGGGACCCGGGCTAGGACCAGGACCGGGAGTACCTCCACCAAAGCCCCGATCCCCACCAGCGCCAGCCGGTGCCGTCGCGTTCCAATTCACTCCACCTGGCGGCGGGTTATTCTGGTCGTGGTGATCGGCAGGATGAAGCCATTGGCTACGAGGAGGACTGGCCTGGGTATTGATGTAGAACCAGGTATTGTAGCTGGGGCAAGTGTCAGCAAGTTGCGAAGGGTAAATGTGGCAAGCGTGGACAAATAATAATTATGGTATCACAGGTACGTTATGCTCAACATACCTCGTATCAAACTGTGCGACGAAACCGGGCGGGAGCGGCCTGCTATCCGGGTTCCCCTGTCCGTTGGGTGACTGCCACAATCCAGGAGTCGACATTATACGCTATTGTAGAATGGCGTCAACGTCGTGCCAGCGAGCTCATTTAATCTCGACGTTTACTCACTGGAAAGTCAGAGTTTCACACAATGGTTAGAGGATGCCGTATCGCGCAGTTCTTTATAATGTTCTGGCGCTTGGCGTTACGAGAGTCAAGGGCACCTGTACGTTGTCTGTGGTACCCTCAACACTGGCTCATAATATAGCCCCATATGTCGCTCGTGCGCATTTTTGCCATTTGTCGCTGCGTTGGGACTTGCTATACGGGAAAGGGGACGCCGAGCTATTTATGGTTCGGATACGGACACCGCCCCGTGGATAAATATAACATTCATGAACGTGAATACATGCGCCACAGACCATGACTGTCGAGCCTAAAACCCGACCATGTTTTTCACCGCGGTACGCGCATAAGGAATGTATGACAGACAGTACCAGGTGTAGGCGAGGTATTCGATGATAACAAAGATGATGCACAAGATCTATCGCGCCGCACCATGAAATGAGTTACTGCCGCCTCGGCTGAACACGTTGCCCACTTACATTGCTGCTGATCACAAAGGCTCCGACGAATACCAGGCCGATGGTTGCGAAGAATACAATTGTTGCGACCACACGTACAGGCTTGAACATCTGTAGACAAAGTGTGCTTCAGTAACGAGCGCGTCTGCCTGGCATGACTACTAACGAGCTTCAGTTGCTTGCCAAACTACGCGTCACATCGTCAATTAGTAGCTCAAATTAGACAGCTATACCACTCACCCCAATGAGGAAGCCAGTTCCAATCAAAGACACGAGGATACCAATAGTGTACAACACTGCGGGAAATTGTGAGGATAGAAGTCTCGGTGTCAATTGTCCACTTACAAGCAAACGACACTAGAGATCCCAAGAACAACAGAACTGAACCCAAGATCGAAAGCACGAACCCGATAGCAAGACTAGCCAAGTCAAATGAATTCAGCTGGGCCGAGTAAGGTTGTGGGAGTCATACCATCCTACGAAACCGTATATACGCTGCATACGCGTGAGACCGAGCCCAGAAAAGGCCGAGTCATTTTCAAAAACCTGGGCGTCGGTCACACCCTCGAGGTTGAGCCATCCTTTGGGCATTTTGATTCTAGAGAGGTCGACAGAAGCTACAGGGGACGAGACATGATTGGATTGGGTGACTGGTTGCAATGGTGTGTGGACATACAGATTTGGCGGTACTATGTGTACAATTGATCGTTATTTACGTGGATCTGTCAACTTTTTGCTCACGAGGGCTAGATGCAGAGGGAGGACCAGAGCGCGCTGCGGTGGTTCAACCTTGGATATCGGCTTCGGCGCTACCTTGTGGCGGTGCGCGGCCACGGGCAGCAATTTCTGGTTACGGTATCTTACGACGCGTGCTTGGCTACCACATGAATATATCCATAACACGCTGCTCGACCCGGTCAATACTCTTATACCAGACTCGCCATTGAACGGAGCCACGTAAACGACCAAGAAAAGCATATGTGATTGTCTTATTTGACTCCCTACCCGCCCTGCAGATCGGCCATTGCTCGGGCATCATTGTACAAAACGAGCGTCGCGTCTTGCAAACCTGAGCCATCACTGTCAGTCTACATTGATTCAAACCATGGGCTGAGCCAATTGCGATTCAGCCTCTGATGGCGTGAGGCCTTACCCACGAGACCTTACTCTTTCCGACCGAGCGCCTTCCAATTGTGGGGTAAAATGTATCTCGACTCGACAACGCTGTCGATTCCCTCTAGCCGTTAGTGGCCAAGTGGTTTCTACCGGCCACTTGGCCTAATCACCGTCAACCGCAAGGTTTGCTCCACCTCGAGGCATGTGGCACCCGTCGGCAAATATTCTAATATTGAGCCGTTGGCGTCGGCCCCGATTCAACGGCGACTCACCGGAGGTTGGAATTTGTCGAGTCCAACAAGGCCGGCCGACGGTTGTACACCTTTCTACTGAGAAATTATCTCCCATTATCAGAAATCAACCCTGAAGTCTCGATGCATGCGGCTCGAGTTGCCAGTTAATCTGGCGCTTCGCCCTAAAAGTTGCCGGAAGCCGAATCAGTGCTTCTGGTAAACGCCGGACTAACCTCAACCATGGCATTGTTAGTTCTGTTCCCAGAGCTTATCGCCAGCATACACCAATGGTTACCCCCTCAGCTCGCTTCAACCCTAAGCTTGGTTCGCCATCCCCTCCTGGGGTAGATATGCTTCTCCGAACTCTTGCGGCTAAACTTGTGTGTGGGATGATCGTCCGGTTACTGCTCGCAGGAAGTCTGTCAATGCGAGCGCCAGGCGGACAGCCTGTACGCCATGAAGCCCGGTGCAGGATTCGCTTCAGGGCTATTCAACCCCGGTCGCCCATGCTTGTGACAACTATACGCAGATCGGCAACTACGCAATACTTGCCGCTGGGTTTAAAGGCCCGGTGACCATCTCACTTTAGCCCACATCTCACCCAGCACACCCTTCCCTCATTGGCCCGGAGTATTTACCGAGCCCTTCAAAAGCCTCTTGCTGGTAAACATCGAGCTGTACACTCCCCTCTCGACCTACTTATCTTTACGCTTTGTTCGGTGCGCTTGGCTCTTGAAGGACCAACGTGTGTGAACTCTTAGTGGCGTCGTAACGCGGGAACCGTCACGATTCGTAAGTTGCATGTCAGAGATACTGCCTCAACCGTGCTTGACAGCGTTCTCAGGACCATACATTAACTACGCCTACCCCCTTTACTCTTAATAGTCCGGTGGTGCCCCCAACCCCGAATCCCTCAGCCGATAAACTATGAATATGACGCCTTTGACCCCACCGCCCGAGTACGGCGCATGTGCGTCTACCGATGAGAGCCTAGAGAAGCTGTTCGTGCATTCCCTCCGTTGCTGGACCCGATCTGTATACTTACTGGTTTTGGTCTAGTGATGCCCTCGTTGAGAATGTTTCGGTCGGCGAGTGAGTAGCGCGTTGAATCTACTCATCAACATGCCGCTAACTTATTAATCATAGTCTTCGGGTTATTCTCCGGCATCTTCTCGCATCTTCAGATGTTGGCACTTCTGAACGATTCATCTATGCTGCGCAGTCGCATTTACTACATGCATCGTCCAAGCATCTCCCTGCGCCCAATACCCTTCTCCTTTTCCCATCTCCGGCATACCCGGATACCAACTCCTTTGACAGCCGAGGTGACACCCGACCGTCGCCGCTGCTCTATCGCCTAGCTAGTCGAACGCGAATGCTGTATGCTTCTGGGCTGCTTCGCGAGGCTTTCCAAACTATCCTATGCATCATCCAGACGAGTCTGTGCCCTGGTGCACGATGGTGGGACGGCTGCGATCTCGCCGAACTTTATAGGCGGATCGATGAGGATATTGTATGCGTGGTCGGCATGGCCATGGATCATGTCCAGGGTCTTCGACAAGCAATGAGCGCTCTCAGGACACCGACACCCTCACCACCACGAGGCGCACGAAAACTACCGCGAACATCCAGAGCAGGGGGGAAGAGACGTGATGATGGAGAATCAGCAGAAGACTACCTTGACCTCATCGTCGACTTGGGAACCGAACTGAACAAAATTCGAACAGCAGTTGCTGCTTGGAATGGGAATTTCCCTTTTCAAAAAGGACTGGCTGCGCTCACGTTTGCAGCTTCCCGCGCATGACGTCTTGGCTCGTCTCTTCTGTTTTTCGTTTTCCTTGGCTCTTGAACTGTTGGAAGTTATTGTTTCCTCTGCTCATGTATCATTATGTATCTTGGCCTATATCTTTTGTTTTAGCTCTTTCGTACTCTACCATCATGCCAATGCCATCTACAGTATAGCTAGTATCCGATTGCGGGTCAGGTTATATTGCAAATCAGATGTCTGCTGATGGATCACCAGACTCGTTGGGCCTTGATTTGGTCCTCAATTGTGCACGCCACGGCCGGCATGTAGTGATGGACCGGCTTTAGGGATCGCATAAAGCCGGGAGCTCTCGTTGGCGAGCTCGCGGTGTCCCCTGTCGCTCGTGTTTCTGCAACTTGCAAGTGGCGAGGCGCGTATCACTCCACCCCCGAAGCTATTCAGTTCGCGTGTCTGCTATAGGTTCTTGCTGATCACGGCTTGCAGTGATTCCGTTGGTGACTTCTTTCGGTTCTGTACCTTTCTGAAGAAGTATTAACAGCAGGTGTTGGTGGAGCTGCACAGGTCAATTCTCTCTCCTCCCTCGTAGTCGAAATCCCATCCCCCACCCGTTACAGGCCGACACGATGTCCTCGAAAGAAAAAGACTCTTATGATGACTCTACGAAAATGGATACCAGGGTCGAGCACGCTTCAAACGTTGACGTGAGCGAGCACAAGAGCTCAGGCTTTCGAGCTATTCAGCGCCGGGCTGTTTTTAAAGTTGACATGATTGTAAGCCCATTCAAGCTATTGTGCAACTCCAGCACTGATAGGTGGTGGTTTGTAGGTGATCCCAATACTCACTATGTTTTGTGAGTTACCTATTCTTATCCAAATATCTTGTTTATTGATGCTTTCGCCCTTAGATCTGTTGAGTTTCTTGGTATGTTTTTATTATTTATTTTTTAGTGTATGGTGTTCTGTCAAGGTCTCACGTTGGAGCAAGGATCGAGCCAACATTGGAAATGCTCGAGTTGCGGGGCTCCAAAGGGATCTTGGAATGACGAACAAACAATATTCGACCGTACTTACCATCACCTAGTGAGTCCTTGTTATCGTCTACCGAGGCGGGCCCCTGACTGCTTAGCCAAAAGTGTGCCATATATTGCTTGCGAGCTTCCATCCAACCTTGTGCTCAAAAAGATTGGTCCTCATCGGTGAGTTTGCACGCAACGTTAGCCCATGCATAATCGCATACCAGACGCCCTTCAGCTTGCTTCCTGGCATCGTGTTTGCATGGGGGCTAGTCACTGCGTTTCAAGGTATGAATATCAACAAAACTTATACGCGATCTGGGGCCAACAACTCTCTTATGGCAGGACTTGTTCATAATTACGCTGGACTTATTGCCACCCGATTTTTCCTCGGTCTGTGCGAGGGTGGACTCTTACCTGGTCTTGTCTTGTACATGAGCAATTTCTACCGGCGTGATCAGCTTCAGCTGCGACTGGCCCTTCTCTTCAGTGCTACCTCCTTGGCGGGCGCGTTTTCTGGGCTCTTGGCGGCAGCTATTGTGAATCTTGATGGCGGCATGGTCGCCCTGGCTGGGCTTGGATCTTCATTCTGGTGAGTACAGGCGAAGTATCATATTGCATCGCTTATACTCCATGCAGGAGGGGGTCTTTACTGCTGTTTTCGGCATTTTCTCGTTCTTCGTCATGCCGGCTTCTCCCAGCCAAGTTCTTGGACTCTCAAACGCAGAAACTGAAGCAATCGCCGAAATGTTGAAAGAAGATGGAAACGACTCGACCCACCACGAACCGTTCAAGTGGTCGTCTGTGCTGAGTGCACTCAAGGCCCCTCAAGTCGTACTACTCTGCATTCCGCTATTCTTCAGTGGTGTCACGCTATTCGGCCTTGCCTTCTTGTGAGCCCCGTCGTGACGACCATGGCTGCAGCTGAATGACCCTATCATACAGCACGCCATCCATTGTCAACTCTCTTGGGTACTCGCCAGTTCGTACCCAGTTGATGACCGTTCCTCCGTACGCGGTCTCGTTTGTAGGTGTGTAATTTCCCAAGAGTCCAAATTTTGGACGGACTGAGGCGTATGTTTTGTTTAGTCAGCCTTGGGCTCGCATATGTTTCCGATACATACAGGGTTCGTGGCCCAGTTTTGTTTGTAACTGGAATGATCGCCACCGCCGGATACGCAATTTATCTCAGTGCGTTGATCCTTACATCTCTGTGGGTAGTACGCTTACGCTCCTTTAGCACAAACCAACAAGCAAGTCCTGTACGGGTCGCTGTTCTTGCAAATCCCTGGAGTGTACGCATCCGCCCCGACTCTTAGCGCATGGATGGCCAAGTAAGTTAGCTTACGAAGCGACCTTACGGTATTCTGATAACTACTCTAGTAATGTCCAGCCCTACTACCGACGTGCGACCGCAGTAGCTCTTGCTTTTGTGTTTTCGTAAGTATTTGAGCTCTGCAGAACACGCTCTCAGTGACCAACGGGATATCTCACGAATAGAAACCTGGGCGGTATAGTCTCCACTTGGATCTTCACAGACGCTCCTCGATACACCGTTGCTACCCGCCTCAACCTCGCGTTCGCGGTTGGCCTTTGCGTATTTGCGGTTATCGTCGACCTATACCTTATTGCACAGAACAAACAAAAAGCCAACGTCCTCGCAAGCCCTGAGTATGGGCGGAATGGAGAGGATAGCGCAGAGGAACAAGCGCGTCTGGGTGACGAGCATCCTAAGTTTAGATATATGCTTTAGTTTTGCTGGGGCACAGTGGTGTATACTATTCTTACGGGAAAATGCATCTATCAGGTATAATTCATGCTCGTGCAGTCCAGTCCAGTTCACCAAACCAAGCAAGTCTCCCTGAAGAGGTAAACAGCTTGCAGGGTCAATTTCCTCATATGGTGACCATGTGACTGGCCAGGTATTCGCCTCTCATATCCTTACGTCTCTAGGCCCGCCAAACTTACTGAGACCTGTGATGGAGCACCCACTATCCTATCTTGTGTTGCATCGGCGCCCCACTGTGTGTCGACTTGAGATGTCCCGTAATCCCTAGGAGTTAGCGAGTTCACGGCAACCTCTTGCCGAGGCTCGTGTTTATTCAGCTTCCAAGGTGGCAAGCAGCATATCATCCGCCCCGCTCTCGAAGTCACTCATTTCGCGTGTCTGCTATAGGTTCCTGCTGATCTCAGCTTGCATGATTTCCGCCCGACCGCGGTGGCTTCTCCCCGTTCTATCCCTTTCTGAAGAACTATATTAAGAGCCGGGCTGGTGCAGGTTTTCCGAACTCTCTCTTTTCTCCCTAGCTACCTCGAGTCCTAGTTCGTTACGGGCCGGCGCAATGCTCTCAAAAGAAAATGACTCCTATGACGAATCTACAAAAACGGACACCAAGGTCGGGCACGATTTGAGTACGACCGCGGGCGAGAATAAGGGTTCGAACTTTCTTGCTATCCAACGTCGAGCCATTTTCAAGATTGATATAATTGTAAGTCTGTTTATCAAAGTTGTTGTGAGATTCAAGGTAATGATGAATCACATCACATAGATTATTCCTATCCTGGTTATGTTTTGTGAGTAGCCGAGTCTTTGTTGAATAAGGCGTACGACTGACCTGTTCGCATACAGATCTATTGAGTTTCCTAGTAGGTTTCTGGCGCCCGATTCTCTAGAACCACTCTCACATTGGATGCAGGATCGAGCTAACATCGGGAATGCTCGAGTTGCTGGACTCCAAAAAGACCTCAAGATGACAAACAAAGAGTATTCGACGGTACTTACCATTACATAGTAAGGGTTTTTCATTATCCGCTGGGCCCAGTCTCTCACCATATAATCTAAAGTGTGCCGTACATTGCATGTGAACTACCATCTAACCTTCTGCTCAAGAAAATTGGGCCTCATCGGTGAGTTTGTACGATGCCCCAATCTGTATGTTCTTATGCATACAATTGCCCGTCAGCTTGCTCCCCGGTATTGTTTTTGCATGGGGGTTAGTTACCGCTCTGCAAGGTGCGCCTGATTCACGTGCGATCGGGTCGCTGTCAATTTATTTATTTTGATAGGACTCGTTCATAATTATTCCGGGCTCATTGCTACTCGATTCTTCCTCGGCCTATGCGAGGGTGGACTTTTACCCGGCCTCGTCCTGTATATGAGCAATTTCTATAGACGCGACCAACTCCAGCTGCGCGTTGCCCTCCTTTTCAGCGCTACTTCGTTGGCGGGTGCGTTTTCTGGGCTCTTGGCGGCAGCTATCGTAAACCTTGATGGTCGACATGGTCGCCCTGGCTGGGCTTGGATCTTCATTCTGGTGGGTATCAATTGATTATGAGCTAACGCTACTTACACTCTATGCAGGAGGGTGTCTTTACCTCAATTTTTGGTATATTCGCATTTTTCGTTATGCCTGCTTCTCCTCGTCAAGTACACGGGCTCTCAAAAGCGGAAACCGAGGCTGTCGTACACATGCTGAAGGAAGACGGGAACGCCTCGGGTCACCACGAATCTTTCAAGTGGTCATCCGTGTTAAGTGCGTGCAAGGCTCCTCAGGTCATCCTGCTCTGCATCCCACTATTCTTCAGCGGTGTCACGTTGTACGGCCTCGCTTTCTTGTGGGTTTCATCATTGTGGTCAATATCAGCGCAAATGACTGACCCTAAGGTATAGCACGCCATCCATTGTCAATTCTCTTGGATACTCGCCAGTTCGTACCCAGTTGATGACCGTTCCCCCATACGCAGCCTCGTTCGTTGGTATGTACAGCGTTATTCTAGCTGAGTATAAGCAAACTGAGAGACATATCCCGGCTAGTGAGCCTTGCTCTTGCGTACGTTTCTGATAGATACAAAGTTCGCGGCCCGGTCTTATTCGTAACCGGGATCATAGCAACCGCTGGCTATTCGATTTATCTCAGTACGTTGGCTTTCATGTATTGGTGGACCAGGTGTTCATATATTTTTAGCACAAACCAACAAGCAAGTCTTGTACGGGTCACTTTTCTTGCAAATCCCCGGGGTGTATGCGTCTGCTCCGACTTTGAGTGCATGGATGGCCAAGTAAGTTGTCGAGTTGGAAATGAGTCACGTTCTTAACAGTCCTCTAGTAATGTCCAACCGTATTACCGACGTGCAACCGCAGTAGCGCTTGCATTTGTGTTTTCGTGAGTACCTAAGGCCTGCAGCACATTGGTCAAGTTATTAATGTGGTCAATAACAGTAATTTGGGTGGCATAGTCTCCACTTGGATCTTCACAGACGCTCCTCGATACACCGTTGCTACCCGCCTCAACCTCGCGTTCGCGGTTGGCCTTTGCGTATTTGCGGTTATCGTCGACCTATACCTTATTGCACAGAACAAACAAAAAGCCAACGTCCTCGCAAGCCCTGAGTATGGGCGGAATGGAGAGGATAGCGCAGAGGAACAAGCTCGTTTGGGTGACGAGCACCCGAAGTTTAGATATATGCTTTAGATAGTCTACGCGCGAGATTATATGTGATCTACAAAACATGATAATACTTCTATGATATATACCCAGGGCCACACGTCTCAACCTACCAAGCAAAAGCCCTGCTGCTTGAAAGTACAAGCAGCTAAGACTGTCAATTTCCTCATAAGACTATCACGTGACAAGCCCGATATTTGTCTATCGCGTTCTGGCGTCTCTCGATCAAGGACGCGCGTCGTTGTGTCTCGCTCTCTCCTCCACTATACATACCGTCTAAGCCAGCATGTCCCGCTCATACGACCGAGGTAGGTAGAATAAAGTTTAAATTACTATCTATGAACTCTGACCGACCGTCAATCAGCTTTGACTGTCTTCTCCCCCGATGGTCATCTATTTCAGGTGCGTACAGGTAAGGGGTCAAGCGATGTATACTCTAAAGTCCCGAACACAGGTGGAATACGCTGCCGAAGCCGTTAGGAAGGGAACATGCGCGGTAAGTTCGATCATTCTACAACGCCCTCGAATGCCCAAGATTAATAGTCGTTCTCTGTACCACAAGGTCGGAGTTCGTGGAAAGGATGTCGTAATTCTGGGAGTCGAGAAGAAATCCGTTCTTCAGCTTCAAGACCCAAGGACAGTGCGCAAAGTCGTTATGCTTGATGACCACATCTGCTTAGCATTCGCGGGTATGGCGCCATTGACCTGCGTAGTATCTACAGAATCTGACCATTTACATTACCAGGCCTAACTGCGGACGGGCGTGTACTAATTGACAAAGCCCGGATTGAATGCCAATCTTACCGATTGACTGTTGAGGATCCAGTTTCCGTTGAATACATTACCCGACACATTGCTGGTATCCAACAGGTTCGTCTCGTTTCGCTTGTCTACTCACGTAAGACCGTAGCTGCATCTAATCCCACCCGGATGGTATGCTTTAGCGTTATACTCAATCTGGTGGTGTACGTCCATTTGGAATTTCGACACTTATTATCGGCTTCGATCCAAACGATAACCGCCCACGACTGTACATGACCGAGCCTAGTGGCATCTACAGCGCATGGAAGGTACGATTGGAGGTTGTGTGCAATTATCTGCGTACCCACAAGTTCCGTATTAGGCAAATGCAATCGGTCGTTCTTCCAAAACTGTTCGGGAGTTCTTGGAGAAGAATCATCGTGACGAGATGACCCGTGACGAGGCCATCAAACTCACTGTCAAGAGTTTGCTCGAGGTTGTGCAGACGGGGGCTAAGAACATCGAGATCAGTGTAATGGAAAGCTATGGCAAGGTTACGGTGCGTTGGCATCAGCATTTCAACTTATATATGCACTGACGCCGTAGTTGGATGGCAGAATCTCGATCTTTCTCAAGTTGAGGCAATTGTAGCAGAAATTGAGAGGGAGAAGGAAGCAGGTACAGTATGATCCCCTTGAAGTTATCTCGACCCACGCTGACCTTTCGCCGCTGCAGAGGCCGAACGCAAGCGTTCCCGGGTTGCAGCAACTGCAGCAAGCCAAGCAGCGATGGCAGCGGGTATTTCGAGCTCGGCACCTCCTTCCGGCCCTGCAACTGGTGCAAATACCCCGCGCCCGGGAGCCCCAGGTGCTTAATGAACCGTTGTATGTATATCATAAAGAGTCAATCTATTCAAGTGCTACCAGGGCTGGCTCAGTTTTGGTGTTGCAATCAAACCATAGGGCTTACAGTGAATCTCACCAGAACCCAGATCAAGCGCCCGGCAATCAGAATACTGCGCTAAGCCCACAATCACTCATCAACCTTCCCAACCCACATGAACCACCCAATCCACGAGTTCACATAGCTCCCATAATAGCAATCAGCAATGTCTAGCATATCGAATGCGCCAGTCATACCCATGCGCCGCTATGGAACACAATAGCGAGATGTTGCTCTATAACTCCCGCCAGTGATAGGAATGCGAGAGCAAAGTGAACCGCGAACGCTTCAGCCAGAGCATGCGATGATTATTAGAATTTACAAGGGCAACTGCTAACGTGAGATTGACCTTGAACTCATCGTGTCCACCCGATGCGAGGCGTGAGCCATCGGTTTTGAGAAGGCTGTGTAGAGTGACATGGTGTCTGGCGCGCGGATTGCAGGAATAAGTAAAGGGCAGGCCATGATTGGGGTGTATGCGCTATTCCTTCCAGTCTCGTTACTAACCCACCACTAGCACCCAGTTATGCTCGCCACAGTTTGGGCGAGACAGTACTTTGGGTATAGCTATAGTAATGGACCCTGGAAAGATCTCGTGATTGCATCTTGTTCAGCTCAGAGAGGCGAAACTGATTTGTCTCTAGATTCAACTCTCAGCCAGGTGGATCTTTCGCCGTCGTATCGATTGAATCTTGGGCCCATTTTCTAGACATCTCTCTGTCTATTCCCTTTTATCATCGTAGGACACCGTAAAATCACTAGGCGGCCAAGATTTCGTGTCCTACAAAAGGCATCCAGAGTTGGAACTTATCATGTCGACCCTGTGCTTTCGATTGATCAAGAGTGTACAGCGTGGAGACCACATCACAAGAATCTTTGTGAGTCGCAACGGGATCAGTTCGCCTGGTGGGTTGGGGTCGTGACTTGACTAAGCAGCTCAATTTACAAAGTGGAATACTGGTCGAGTCAACCATTGGGTACCAGCTACTATCCCCGCCAACCAACGCTCCTTGACGATGTCCGAAAATAAATTCACCCTAACATTGCGAAAGCAAACGCTCTCAGCGCAGCCGATTTTCGAAGCAAGTACTACAATGTTGAGTTACCAGTCACTCACCCGCATACAATTTACAGGCGACACGGTCACATCTCCGACGGCAGCCATGCTCCAAGCAATGACAAGCAGTGCCCTTGGGGATGACGTCTATAACGAAGACGAAACCACGACCTCCTAGAGAAACACGTCGCCGATTTGTTCGGACACGAAGCAGCGCTGTTTGTTCCGAGTGGTACGGCAGGGAACCAGATCGCTCTGAGGGTACATCTTGTCCAGCCTCCGCATTGTGAGATCACTTTAATCCAGGGATGGACTTTCGGCACTCACAAATAGTGATCCTGTCATTATTGTAGCCGTGCTCTGCCATGCCCGTTCGCACATCAACCAATATGAAGGTAGGAGCATCAGCCCTGTCTACCGGCCTTCTCTCGATTAATCGTCCGCGTATAGCCGGTGGGGTTGCAACTCTATCCCAAGCTATGGTTCAGCCCGTCCATCCACGGGATACTCCGAATCTCACACTGAAGACGTCCAAGCAGAAGTTATACTCGACTCCGACATTCACAGCGCTCCAACTCGTGTCATTGCTCTCGAAAACACATATGGCGGGACAATCCTACCTCTCCAAGAGATCCAACGTATATCCGCATTCGCGCGCGAGAATGGAATCCGTATTCACTGCGACGGAGCGCGTCTCTGGAATGCGATGGCCGCCGGCGCGGGAACGGCCCGGGAGTACGGGGCAGCATTTGATAGCATTTCCCTGTGCTTTTCAAAGGGGATTGGTGCACCTATTGGGAGCATACTCGTTGGATCAAAGGTATTTATCGATCGGTCTCGGTGGGTCCGCAAGTCGATTGGTGGTGGTATGCGTCAAACCGGCGTAATTGCTGGTGCCGCTCGTGCGCGCTGGATGAAGTGTTTCCCAAATTGGCAGCGACACATGATGTGGCGCGTGACATTGAGAAGCACCTCCATACCTTGGGACTAAAGACAATTTTGCCAGTCGAGACGAATATGATCTTCATCGCGAGTACTCCGCCTAATCCAAGAAGATCTGTCAAATAAACTTTGTTCCAGGATCTTGAAGCAGCCGGGCTATCCAATGACTGGCTCGTTGAAGAGGCCAAGTCGGCTGGCCTTCGACTTGGGTACGGTGGTAGGATCGTCATCCATCACCAAATCAGCGCCGAGGCCGTTCAAAAACTCAAAGACGTGATCAAACGCGTGGTGGAGCAGAAGGCTGCAGGGGTATATGCGGATCGAGTTCAGCTCAACGGCGGAGGATACGGATCCATCGGAAAGTTGAAGCGCACTTAGGCCTTCGCCCCCGATTGTGATAGAAATCTGGCAATCTGCATAAAATCGACTTGAATAAATTCCCCGCAATGCACGATAGGTTGAAATGGAAGCTAGAAGTTTCTCCGTGATCCGTCAGTGCGCTAGAGTTGCTCGGAGTGATGACAAGACCGTCGATCTCCCAAAGAGGGCATGCAAGTCCGGAATTCACATTTAACATACAGCCACCGGACAACAAGAAATCCACCGGCACAAGAGTCTATCCCTTGATATCATCACCCCTACCCAAGCCGCGTTTGGTACAACGGAGACCCACCTCCGAACCTCAAGGGAAAGTTTCTCCGGGCCAAGCGGACATACATACACGACTCTTGTGAAACCACGTCAAGTTGAAAGCGGAACAGCACGAATGAGTGGGTGCAATTTAGTTGAAGGTATATTTAGGTACCTGGGTGGCTCAAGAAGGATATGATAACGCTGACCGATGATGGATTTGATTGAGTCCTAAATATATTGGTGTGTTGTAATACAAGCCCCCAAGACATCCACCATACGGTATGGATTGTATGTGGCCCATTTAACCTTGTGGTGATACGAGTATATGCGTTATTATTCACAGACGAACACGTATGCTGCGATTCTGCGAGTTTGATCGGAAGCAGCCAGAATCGTATGGCCCACGCTGGCAAATAATGCGCGCAAACTCCCGTGCCTGCCCTTTTGGATAGAGGGATACATTCACAGGAGTTGAGGTCCTTCTGCAGAGTAAACTTTTACACTTTATGCCCTTCGCCGGGTGTTCAGGGAATGTTCGGTGAGAATACGGAGTAATTCTATGCTTGTTTCCTTGCGGAGAAATTGGAGCGTGCTGGGCACAACTGACGCACGCGACAAACCGACGTCCCCGCGCATTCGCTTAATGATGCATTTCGAGGTTCTGTCGTTGTCTTGTGGTATGGGATTTGGGGTGCTGCGGATGGACTACGCGATAAGATGCGGTTGGTATTTGGGCTGAAATGATCGCTGTGATCGGTGCCACGCGAGGGGGACCCCGGCTGATGGGGTCATCATGATGAGCGAATTCTGGACCTGACCTAAATTGACAGAATCATGTGCGACATCCAGCACACGCCTCCCGGGATTATCGCGAGTCGACGCAGAATGTTCGGCCGGTTCGCGTCGATATAAGAGGACCTTGGCGCATTCGCCTCCCGCGAATACCGCCATCTGCAAGTTGGACGGCGACGAATACACTAGCTTGAGAGCATATGGGGACCGCCAGCAGCCCTATCAGAAAGATCAAAATCGCCAATAGCACCCAATCTACCGGCCACTTCCGAATTTAGCTCCCAGGTAGGACACACACATGGTGCCATGATTGCATCCATATGCTCACAACACTTATTTTGGACTCTCAGTTGTTCGACGTCGACTAGATACCCCTCTGACCGACTCGATACCAACTCTGATTGTGCCCCCGACATTTCCGAGGGCGCAGGCGGTGTAGACATAGGTAGGTAACTATTCGAATTCACCCCTAGAGGATTCCTTAGCCCGGTGATGCTTCGCAGAATATCTCGTTGACAGCCTTTCCACAGATCAAAGCCTAGACAACATACCCGTTTATTCAAAAACCCACTCGCTAGGGTCGTTCTTAGACTTTCCCCCCACCTTCAAAACGCAATGTGTGAGTCAGTAGCTCTAGTCGAGGCGACATGTTGACCAATGTACCATAGCATTCACTCACATGGGTGCCGTGGCCGGAATGGCGGTTAGTAGTCTAAATTGCGAGCCAGCAATCTTATTGATTCCGGTTTAGAGCCCCGATTCGTCGAGCTCCCAAATGTACCGCCGTGGAGTGCTCATCCACTGTCCTCCCGAATACTCTGTCGACATTGTTCCCCCAGTGAAAGAAGGATCCTCATGGCATTATGCATTGCGCGTCAAGCCGCTCATGGGCCTTGCATCGCCCATCGACGGTCCTCCAGAGGACGCCAAGGCGAGACGTATCAAGGGATATGAAATTCACCGAAAATGGGAAGATTGTCTCGACTTGCAGAGGCTGCTAGAGAAGGAATATACGGCGGTTGCCAAGGCACGCAAGGGCGGGAAGAAGATCTATGGCGGGCGGCCTGAACGAGCGGCTTCGTTTGACTCGCTCCCCACCGGGCCGGACCCCAAGACGATCCCGACCGACATTCATGCGTTTATCCCTCGCCTTGCCGCTAAATCCTCGTTATTCCGTGGCGCATCGGGAAGTGCCTTGGTTCAACAACGCTCGGAAGAGTTCAATGAGTTTATCAGTGCGTTGTTTGCGCCTGGTGTACCCGTTCTGGTCGATGAAGTCCGGCAAACTCCATCGGTGCGAGAGTGGTTTGGATTTTGGCGGAGGGACCGTGATTCGATGCGTAGGCGAGACGGAGACCGGGCGAGTATCGCACCGAGCACCCGGAGACTGTCGATCGCGTCCGACGCACCACCTCTTCCGCCCAACTCGACTTCGCCATTTACCTCGTCCCCACTCGCACAAACGTCGTACGAATCCAGCCCGATTTCCAGCAAGGAAGAACCCCGACAATCGTGCGATACCACATATGGAGATTTGGCCTCGGCGCTCGATACCTTTCCCATGCCCCCAACGCCCTTGGACGGCCCGGTCATGCTCGAACCCTCGCCCAAAGCGTCGACGCAGCCCATGCCTAGTACGGGATTTGTACCGATCGTCCAGCGCCGTTTGGGGGTGGTGCGGAACGATGCGGCCCGGAACGCTGCTTTCCGGAACGCCCAGTTTTTCAGCCATCCGCCGACGTCGCCGCTCCCGCCCTTGCCTAATTCTGTTCCTACGTCCGACTATGAGTACGAGAGCGATCGAGCGCGGAGGCCGGATGGACGTCCTCGTCGGGCGACGTCGCCGTCCATGTCGAGTGCACCAACGAGCTTGGCTCCGACGCGTTCGACTTCTCCGCGGTCGTCCCGGACGTCAGAATGGAGCATGTCGGCCATGGCCCAAGCTCTCGGCCTATCCATCGACGAACCAGAGCCCATCCCTGCCCCCGTTCCCACAGACGAACAATCCGAAATCGAATACGCACGCAAAGCATCCCTCTCCTCGCTCTCGTCCACATCCTCCAAACGTCCCCCACCCATCCCTCCCCGCTCGAGCCTCAGACGCTCCCAATCTTCAGGCGCACACATCCAGAAACAAGAGCGCCCGATCCCCACCGTCGTATATGACGAACACGAACCCGAGTTTGAGATTACACACTCGGTGATCAACTGTTACTTTGAAGACAACCGCGCGTCGATGCTCTCTTCCGCCGTCTCGTCCAATTCGGGGTCGAGCGTGCGGAGGAGCATGACGCCGAGTATCGCTTCGGCGTATTCGACCACGTCCTCGGTCGGCTCGGCGGGCGTCCCTTCAACGCCTCTCACCGCGATCCCAGCCCACGAAATCGTGCTCAAGGCCGCGTGTCCGGTAGGAGACAGTATCGTCATTGCCCGTATCCCGCGCGCGCTCCCGCTCGAAGCCGTCCGCTCGGTCCTCGCGACCAAGTTTCGCCAAGCGGCCGGTGTGCAGCTCGATTTGCTCGAACATGGGTTTGTGCTCGGGTATTTGAGTGCGCCGGTTCGTCCTTCGAGGCCTGGGACGGGTGGGAGACCGGTTACGCCTGCCAGATCAAGTGCGCGTCCGCCGGCGGGACGGACCCGGTCGTCGAGTCTGTCGTCCATGGCCGCGTGCGCGGACCCGACTCACTTGACGCTGATCGTCACCCAACGTGATTGGGAAAATGCCGTGGCCAAGCACGGCGAGAAGATGACCGTGCGCGTCTTGCTCGCCGGAAGCGATTAGAAAAAAATATCGTCTGTTTTATTTATGTCTTGGGCCTGTGTTTCTAGTCTACGTCTTTGGACGCTCTGTCGCTCCTTTCTCTCTCTCCTCGGACATCACTCGTTGTCTTTTTTGGATTATTATTCCTGTTGTTTGTATGCGCCTGTCCTATGTTTTCAATACCTGTACTCTCTGGCATACGTATTCTAGGAATGTGGAATCTCACTCGGTTAAATTAACGAATATCCATTATCATAAAAAACCTCCATCGACAAGAATCAATAATGTGCGGTAAGATCAACCAAGCAAGATCGTGCAAGTGCAAGGTGTATGAAAGAACGGGGGTATCACGAGAACCAAAAGAGATAAAAACGAAGGTGGGAGGGCATCTACTCGTCCTCGGTCGTGGACTTGACGGCGACGGCGGGCTTGGCCTCGTCCTCGGTCGAATGGACGTGAGCGCCGCCGACAATGCCGTCACCAGCCTTGTCGAGGTCCTCGATAGGGGTGCCGACGACCTCGTCAGCAGTCTCGGCAGGGGTTTCAGGCTCGGGGGTAGCAGGGGCTTCGGGAGTAGGTGCCTCGGGTTCAGCTTCCGGTTCGGGAGTGATGGGGGCTTCGGGCTCAGCTTCAGGTTCGGGGGTAGCGACTTCAGGTTCAGACTCTTGTTCCAACACGGCCTCGGGCTCGAGCTCAGACGGGGCTGTCTCGGGGGTTTCCTGTGCGACTTCTTCCTCGTCGCCAGGAACAACCTCGTGCTCGTCAAGTTCGGGCACAACGTCCTTTACTACCTCGGACTCTTCCTTTACCTCGGACTCTTCCTCCGCGGTCGCGCCGTTCTCGGCCTCGACCTCGACGGGTTCTCCCACGCTAGATCCCTCAGTTACAGCTGCCTCTTCGGGTGTGGCAGCTTCGGTAGCAGCAGCCTCGACTTCAATTGTAGCAACCTCTTCAACAGGGGTAGCAGCCTTTTCGAGAACGGCTTCGACCTCTTCGGTAGGAACAGCGACGTCATCGGCAGCCGAAGTCGGTGCGTCTTCGGTCGATCCAACTTGCGCCACCGCCACTGCTGCCGCACCTGCACCAACTACGGCAGCTCCCTTGACGGCCTTGCTAGCTCCGGTGGCGCCGATCCGAGGCTTGGTTGTTCCAGTGCCAGGGCGAGGAGGAAGAGCGGCCTTGCGAGGGGTGGCGGTTGCGGGTTTAGTAGTCGTGGTCGAGGGCTTGGCAGGCGCCTTGGACGACGAAGCCGCGGTGGGTTTGGTGACTGCAGGCCGGGTGGTAGCACTAGCCGGTCGCGTCGCAGGCTTGGGCGAAGTTGTAGTAGCAGCAGCGGCGCGTTTGGCAGGTCCGGCCGCAGAAGGCGCAGCAGTTGCTCGAACAGCCGGACGCGATCTGGCGAGCGAAGAGGCGGTTGCACCGGCCGGGGTCTTTGCGCGCGATGCAGCCGAGGGTGTTGCACCCCGCACCGGCGTCCGTGCACCGGTCGATGGCGGCTTCGAGTCGCTCGCAGTCGACACAGGCGCCTTGGTGACTTTGGGCACCGATGGCTTGACGGGGGCAATTCTCGAACGCGTCGGAGGCGCCGTGGAGCCCGTCGCTGCAGGTTTGGTGCTCGTCTTTTTGGCAGCGGTCGTCGCAGCCGGAGCAGGTCGGCCACGCACAGACGACGCTGGAGTGCGTGCTTTCGAGGGGGTCTTGGCAGGTGTTGGAGCCGGGGCAGGAACATCGTTGACAGCCGGAGCGGGTTCAGTCGCAGGTTCTGGCTCGGGTTGGGGATCTGACGTCAGCCGCGGAATGGCAGGCCCATCCGGCGCAGACGTGGCGGCAGGAGGCAGAGACACGACGGGCACCGACGCACCCGCATCCGCCTCTTCCGTCGCAAGCGTTGCCGAACGCGACGGGGGCGTCTGTCGGAGGTTTGCAACAGACGACCGGGGCGTGAGTTTGCTGGGCGACGTAGGAACCGGTTGGGTGCTCTGTCGTCGTGGTTGCGCCTTGAGCGACTCGCGCCGGTTCTGGTTTTCAAACTTGGCGAGCAGTGTCTTGACAGACGGTGCTGGGCGTTCGTTGGGGAGTGGCACTGCGACGAGTTAGCTTGCGTTCCAATGCTCTACGAGGTACTTACTGGCTTAGTGGTGGTTGAAGACGCGACTGATCTGCGCTTTAATATTCCTTACAAGTGCCACGTTGTCGGCCGAGTCTTAACTCCGATCCTGGTCAGCATCGTTCGATTGTATTTCCAATTTCTCATTCGCGCTGGAAATTGGTTGGGAGGGGTAACCAATGGCAAGTACCTCTATATATGTGTAGACCCCGCATATATCGGCTGCACTCGCCATACTACTTGGAGCGCACTCCATGTTATTATATCCCGGTTTTAGATCAGCCTAACGAGTAGATTGATTACGAGGCAAGTAGCCCGAAATACCCAGACCTGTGTCGTTGCTCCTGGTTTCGTCCACTCCCATATCCCCTAATGTTCTGTGAACGAGAGAGATCCGGTTCGTTATTACAGGGAAGTATGAATCATATAAGTTCTGCCGCATTGGTCGGTAATTCATCCTACGCGTGTATTAGTTTATATTATTGGCATCCATGAAGAACTTACAATCAGGGCAGAATAGAACTGCTCGATATCACGAAGGATGCGAACTTCATTGGCTGTGACGAAACGATCAAAACAATCATGTTCTCGATAAGCAAGTGCAGAACGCATACACCTACATGGATTGCCGTGCCCTTGCGTCCAAAACGCCCCGAAAACCCAATGCAATGGATGTAGCTCTCGCAGTTGCTGGACGCGAAAATTAGGAGACAATCAGGCGCAATGGTTGTTACCTGCAAAGGAATGTCGTAGTTGACGACTAGTGAAACTTGTGGTACGTCGATGCCTCTCGACCACGATTCAGGGGCAATCAAGACACGACTGAGCAGGGCTATTAATTCAAGTAGCCCGTGCGCTGGCTCTGCTCAGCTAGAGCCGTTGCGGAACTCTTGCGCGACAGTATCGCGCTCTTCTTGCACCATGTTTCTATGTTGGTTACGCTCTGTTAGTGTGCGACAAGGTTGGTACACTATATGCGCCCACTGTGGAAGCCACAGCGAAGTTGGCCGCACCCCGTGCTCTAGAAGGATGAGCTCGAGATTATTTAGGTTCGGCCTTGTGGCCCAGCAGGGGATGTAGAGCTTCGCCAGTGGGTTTAGTTCCTAGTTTGATCACATTAGAGGTCGAGGGCTCAAACTTAGCAGGCAGCGGTGGCCGTAGTCCTGGTGGTGGCCGGTCGATTCTTCCCAGGGTTTTTAGTGCTAGAGCTCGAGGTCTCGGTCCTAATAGGTGTTCGTGCTTCCGTGGATGAAGGGTCAGGATCGCAAGTAGCAGGCGCGAATGGCTTTAGTGGAGTCGCAGGTGGGGGCGCTTCGAAGGTTTCTGAAGGCCTTGGAGCAGAGCCAGATGCTGGACGAGTCGACGCGGATTGGATAGGATGTTGTGCTTTGCTCACCTTTAGTCTGCGACTCCTGGGTGGAGCGAATCAAGTGTTGACTTTGGGCTATGCGTTAACGGACACTTGAGTTGAAGCTGGGTCGGGAGCACCATTGGAGACTGGTGGTGGCGTAGAATCACTAGTTTGTGGCACTTTAACTAGTTAGTTTCTTATCTGGCTGTCCCTCCCACTCACTGGCTGAGCGAGTGGTGCAAATGATATGGTATGGTCTTTACCACCCGATCGGCGCTAAGCCTTCCACCGACATTGGTCAGCACTCACCATACACTGATTTCCAAATTCTCCCTAGCGCGGTCAAGTTTCCCATCATATGTATCGGCGGCGAGTCTTGCTCGGTGCTCGGGGCGGCACTCCTGTCGTGCGTGTCCAGCGGACTCGACTTGTCAAGGCAAGCATAAGTTATCAAGCTTCAATTCATACGCATTGATTTCGGCTACTCTGGGCTTAGGGATACGCAACTGAGATCCCTCCAAGCGCGACTGGTACTCTGCCCCCTCCTCCCCCTCCCAAAAAGAAGAGAGGCTTCTTCCGCCGTACGCTACTCTACACTTCGGTATTTGCCGGTACATTCTACGGAGGTAGCACCCTTGTCGCCCTCAAGAGCGACCGCTATCATGACTTTTTCGTAGAAAGCGTTCCAGGTGGTACGTCATTCTCATTTCGTCACTCTATGCATGCATTCACACACATATATTACCTCAGGCGAGGCCCTTATGGAGATTGCGACTGAGCAGGGGTGGGACAAGGTCCCCATCTCATCCATTCCTCAAAAGACGATCGACGCGACCAAGGATACTTACCATAAACTCGAGTCGACCGTCAACAGCGTCATTGGATCTTCGTCCTCTGAGAAAGGCTCCGACCAACCGTCGTTCGCGAACCAGGTCAAGGACCGTGCACGCCGCGCCGGAGCAGCCATTATCACGAAGGTCGAACGCAACCCGAGTGCACCCGATTTCTCACAGGTCGGCAAGACCGTCCAGGGCAAGGCGTTCCAATTCTCTGAAGGGGTCTCCGAGTTGGCCAAGGAGGTTGAATCGGCTCTCCGAGGGGTTCACAAGCCGTCGGACATTGGCAAGGCTATTGAACGGGCAGCTGGGGCTGGTGAGAAGAAGACCCCTGTTCCTACGTCTCCCGATGCTGCACGCCCGAGAGATGTCGAAGCTATTCCACCCCCATACGATGCCGAGTGGGTTCCTCCCAAGGGTATGAAAGTTTACACTGGTCCACCGCTGCCAATCGGCTTTGAGCCTCCGCCCGGCTATGTCCTCCCTCCGACCGCCAAACCTAAAGAGCCTAAAAAGGAGGCCAAGGCCGACGTATTACCCCTTCTCGCACCCAATCTCAAGCCTGAGCTTAGCGCATCGGAGCCGGTCATTGCGCAGTTGGCGGGTACGATCGACTCGCTCGCTGCACTTGTCCAGGCGAACCCCACTGCACTCTCTGGTGCCCAGAGCGTGCTCTCTACCGCTCAGGTTGATCTTGACAAGCTCGGCGAACGTTTGAATACTGCTAAAGCCGAGGAACGAGCCAAGCTTGAGAAGCAACTCGAGGCACGAACCAAAGAGTATGAGGACAAATTACTCGGACTCGAGATGGAATCCAAGGAGCGGCTGGACAAACAGGAGGAAGACTGGAAGGGCGTTTTCGAGGACGAAAGGCGCAAAATCATTGCTGCGTATCGCGAAAAGTTGACCAAGGAGCTTGAGACCCAAAGTGAGATCATCAACCAACGGTACGTCCTCTGTTGCTTCCCGTTTTCGAAACTGACCCCTTTCCAGCCTAAAGGAAGAGGTCATTGCTCAGGGCATCGAGCTCCAGCGCCGGTGGATTCGTGACATCAAGGTCCGCGTCGAATCCGAGCGCGGCGGACGACTCGCCAAACTTGATGAGCTCGCGACTGGGCTGAAAAAGCTTGAACGCACGACAGCCGACAACGCAGCGTATATCGACGAAAACGTTCGTGTGCACGGACTGTGGAGCGCTCTCCGCGCCGTCGTCCATACTGCCCTCGAGAACCCAGAGAGGACGCCGTTTAGGGATGAGTTGAGGGTCCTAAAGTCGGTCGCGACCGCATCTGCCTCCGGTGTGACCACCCCTGAGGGCAAGGCCGCGCCGGATGCGCCTGTTCCGGACAAGACCGCGACAAAGGATACAGACCCAAACTCACTCCTTGCCGTCACGCTTGACTCGCTCCTATCGTCGCCGATCCCCGACACAGGCGTCGAACCCCGGTCGGACCTTGCAGCATGGTTCAGTACCAGCGTCGCACCCGCGGTCCGCAAGGCTGCACTAGTCCCCGACACCACGGCTGGCGTCTTGTCGCACGTCGCCTCTTGGGCGTTTGCCGGACTTCGATTCTCCCGTCCTACGTATGGCACTCCCAGCAGCGTAAACAGCAACGGCAACGATGTCTTGAGCATTTTGTCCCGCGCCGAGTACTACCTGAGCGTGAAGAATCTGGACGCTGCGACACGCGAGGTGAACCAGCTGACAGGATGGCCAAAACGTCTCGTCAAGGATTGGTTGGAGGCTGCGAGGAGGCGGTTGGAGGTTGAGCAGGCGTTGGATGTGGTGCAGACCCAGGCAACGTTGGCTTCGTTGCTAGTTCTGTAAAAAATTGTAGACTTGCGATTGATAGAATGCTTGTTTGAATTGTTTGCGCGCATACATAAAGACAAGGATGCATACAAGCGGTTTGCAAATATAAAAACCAGAGTTCAACTGTCCTTTTTCCAAAAATACAACTCATGCTCGCGGATATACTTTACCACACCTGCTGGACACCACCTCTGGGCATCGTCAAGCGTCCCTCCTCGCACGCCACTCGAACTCACGTCCCTTACGTCCGGGTCCAGATCAACCAACTTGATCTTGCCCTCGTTGTAAAATGGGGCAACATAGGGCGAGGCTAAAAACTCCTTTTCTTCCTCCGAGTGCCCAACTCCTCTTCGGGCGCAGAGCATGCTTGATCCTTCTTGCCCGAAGAATATATCTAGCCGTTCGAGCATGGCGGCAGGCGAGGGATAATACCGTGGCGCAAAGACACGAATGATCGTGTCCCAGCCCATGAGGAACGTGAGTTGGACTTTATGTTTGTTTTCTGCACCGGGTTGGCATGTGCTCTCAAATCTATTGGAGACTTACCTATTTGTGATTGGAGTCGGTCCACTAACAAAGTCGACTTGCCCACAAACGTCGGCTCATTCAACGCTCCTACAGCCACAGACCCAGGTAGCTCATCCGCCAACGCGACCATCATCTCAAGCCTCTGTGCTGGCGTAGCGTCCCCCGATTTGGGCGTTTTGTCCGCATTACCTATGGAAAGCAATAACAGCTTGGGATACGTGGGCGCAGGTTCAGAGGTGAGAGCAGCATGTCCAATCGTAGGCGGGTTAAATGACGAGTCTAGAACTGCAATGTCGAGAGAATCTGACTGGGCATCTCTGGCCGTTGACAAGTGTGGAGGAAGAGGCCAAGAGGGGTGGGTGCTATATACGAGTTCGAATCGCGAAGCTCCCGATAGGAGTCTGTTGATCGCTTGCTGGAATCTGCTCATGGATGTGTATACTTGGTGGTGGTCAAGGGTGGCACGTCGAGGGAAGTATTTCCGAGACCAAGCTTGATCGGCGTCGATTCTAGCTCCACTTGCGCTCGAGACTAAACCGGCGGTACTTTTCGACGACTGTATTATTCTTCTACGTCATTAGCATCAATTTTTAGCTCGCGAAGCCCAGTTGCAGATCCAACCCAAAGGAGTAATTTTCCGTTCCAGATCGCGCCGGCTAAAATAAAAACCAAGGTAATCCCAACCAACTCGCTACGTCACTGGGAGGCACATGATGACCTGCTGCCGGCTGACTTGATTGTGGGTGGAACAAAGGTCAAGCTAGTGTGGGATTTAGTTCATTATTCACAGCAAGTAAAATTGAG
Organism: Ceratobasidium sp. AG-K; assembly: GCA_037039685.1. Lineage (NCBI taxonomy): Eukaryota > Fungi > Basidiomycota > Agaricomycetes > Cantharellales > Ceratobasidiaceae > Ceratobasidium > Ceratobasidium sp. AG-K. Next base: position 2,465,759 of record JAWNGF010000002.1, read on the forward strand.
AGCGAGTGAGGCACAATAGATTACATGGCGAGAGCTGGACGGTAGGCATATTAAATAAACGAAGAGAACTCGGCCCCGAACATCTAGGCTGTATGACATATCTCACGTCAGATGCCACGAGCGAGCGTTCGTCATGGATGCTCCCATACCTTTGCGTTTGCCCTTTGAACCCGATGGCGTCTTCTCATATGCGTTGGGACCGGGTTCCGAGTGTAGGGTGTTGACGCCACCGTTGGGACGATTCATATTTGACTGGTCGCCGTGGTTGTGGGGTCGTTTGCGGCTGTCATTGCTACCACACGATGAATCGGACTCATCCGAGGACGACTCTGAAGAAGACTCGTCGAACGCTCTAGGCTTGTGGTATATACAGCAGACTAGAAGAAAGCGTGATTAGCTCCAGCAATTCGAGGGCAAGTGAACATACGGACTCTTGGATTTCTTCTTGCCACACCCTTCATTGTCTATCACATCGGCGTCCCACATGACTCGTGGACGACTCCTTGGTCCTCCTCTGAGCTTCAGAATCCCCGAGGTTTCGGGCTCGCTCGAGGTGTTGTTCTCTGGGACAGGTTGCGAATCACGGAGAGTGATGGTACGGGAACCATCGCCTGGGGCCGATGTCGCAGGACGACGCGCAGTAGATGCAGATGCCATTGCAGGTGGTTGGGAGAAGCGTAAGAACAAAGTGGGTGGACTGGACCAAGCTATCTCTGGTGGTTGAGCAGGAGAACTTTAAATAGTTGGATGCTTGGGGGATTGACAAATCTGGGCGCTTATGGTCGCTTGCTGATTACGCGAGTTTGGCTGTGTTATGTTGGCGATCCTCCACTCCGCCACATTCGACGCGATGACTGCTCCAGGCGCTGGAGCAGAATTTGACGACCTACTGCTGTATGACGAGGATGACATTGCCACACATTTTCCGGACGCTGATTCGTCGCCGCCTACGATAAAACATGAGAAGGACGGCGAAACCAAACCCGGGGCTGTGAAACCCCCACATGACGATCAAGATGAACCAGCGCCCAAGTAGAGCGCTCACGGGTTTGCTCCCTCCGTACCGATCATACTGAAATACTTTCTATAGCGAAAATGCGATGAACAAGATCGAAGAGTGGGCGCTTGAAGTTCTCGAAGAACTGGCGAGTGGGAAGGCGGTGAGTCGTTCGTACGAGTCGGGGTTAGCGAGGGTTTACAAGGTGACTTTCCTTGTAGACATGGGCGTTCGAGACTGCAAGTTGTCGGAAGAAACCCATGCCAGAGTAAGCGCATACATTTGCCCATACGTCCAGTTTGGGTGGTTACATCGCTATCGTAGCAACCCTGGCCGACGGAGGCGTATTGTCTGGCCTAGTAAAAGGACTCCTACGCTGAAAATTATAGGTTGGTCTATTCTTCGTCTAGTCTATGGCTGAGCTAATGAACAAGTTCAGCTGCCATGGCAAAAGTGGCCGAGATGTCGCACCTAGCATTGAAAGATGATGTGCCAACCACCAAACGGTTTCCATTTCCAGTCGTCGTACAGCGCGACGTCGGCTAACGGGACGTATAGAGATATATTCTATAGTGACGTAGAACTGTTTGGGAAGCAGGCCGTCGTTGATTCCGTATGCCATTTTTGGTAAAGTTACTTCGTAGCTAACGCAACCTGTTAGCTTGTGGACGATTTCGCTGCAACTCTGGGCCTCAGACGGGCCGATTTGAACACAGTGGGTCTAATTCCATATCTCTCTGGTGAATAAACCACACATTTTCTCTAGAGAGCATCCTTGAAAGGACTGTTCTGCGGCTCGACTATTACCTTGACCACAAAACAAGGCGAAGTCATCAGGGGACTAGACCATGAGGTATGGGCGCATACACGCACCAAACTTTCCAGGCTTTGTGCTGAGCGGGAATACATAGGGAACTCTTATTCCAGTTGGCGAAGACATTGTTCATATCGGCGTTGATGAAGAAATCGGGTGGGGGATTATTGTTGAAAAAGACGTGCGGTGAACCGAACTGGAGCCCAACCCGGACTGAACAAGTCCTTTCTCGCCTGCAGGCCGTGTTTCAAACGCTTTGTCAACTTGGTCTTACGAGTCTTTTCGAAGACATTGGGCCCGGAGTAATGGTCACGGTGCGTATATCCTTTTCACAAAAGAAACGATTACAAGTTACCGATCCTTGGCAGGGCAAAGGATATCCCGACATCGCGACTCGCCAGCTCGTCTCCATATTTTCCGAGGAGCTTCCACCCGAGTAAGACTACTATTGCACTCGAGCGATGTTCAACTCTGACGGAGCCTTTTTTACGTAGCATACCCTTGCTTGGCCTTGTGGATGCAGACTCTCACGGATTGGACATTCTCTCGACTTACAAGTTTGGATCCAATGCAATGTCACACGAGAACGACCAATTGGTCGCACCGAGGATAGAATGGATTGGTGTCAAGCGAAGCGATATCGAAGAGTGAGTGTATTGTCAGCGTATGAAGGGCGTGAGCTGATAGGTGGGGTGGGTAGACTGGGCATAAGCGAGTCCAAAATGCTCAAGGTTACTCCCGCAGACGTGCGAAAGGTGAGAGTCCGCCTTGAGCTATCTTGGTATTATCACACTTATTCTATTTCAGGCCGAAAGGATGTTGCGTGGGACAAACTCGATGAACCTACCAGACGATTGGGTGTACGTATACCCAGTAGATATATTGCTATACTTACCGTGCTCTACATAGTACAGAGCTCGAAACGATGCTCGACACCGGGCTCAAGGCCGAAATCGAGATTATTTCGGGCCCTCGTGCGTCACAGGATAACTTGCCACAAGGCGCCCATGCACTGGCCCAATATGTCTACAATAAGATCCTTGCCGTTCTCAACCGGACTCGTGGCCAAGACGTGGATGTGGTCGAGTTTGAAGACCTGGAACCCTCAGAAGTGTTGTATTCATCGTCGACCGAGTCAGAGCTGGAGACCCCAACCGACACATCACTGCCCGAGCCACACATCAAACTGGAGCCACTGGATGACGTTGACTTGGATTTCGAGGACGACTTTTAGCCAGACCGGGCAACTTGTACGATAGAGAAGAGTACCAAAAACATGAATATTGTGTTACTACCAAAAGAACTACCAGTCTTACAAGCCATGATCCACCCCATCAACTCAACTACAATTGGCCAGTTAAAATCGAACAGCGAATAGATCAACAAAACCACAACAGAAAAATGTGCCGAAAGGAACGATGAGAAGCAGGAACATATGAAAGTTTAAGAAACGTTAGAGACAGATTTGAGGTGTGACAGGATAATTTGATGAAGTGCACTCGGTGATTCACGGAGGGAAAAGATAAAAGCGCGTCAATTAAAGTAGACCGAGGATAACAGATATTTTGAACCAGATCAAAGGCGACCAAGCAAGGGAAGTAAACCGTGTGAGCGGACAGAGGAAACTGGACCAGCGCGGACGTTCGAGAAAATGTCCAAGCCAGAAAAAGCCCGCCAAGTGGACGATGAATAGAGAACAAGGAAGATCCTGATGGCCGAAGTTGATTGACCACGCTCCAAATGATAACTTGACGACCGCTTGAATTGTTGTTGTCAGCACCACCCGCGTCCGGTGACGAAAGAACAACTCACGTTACATCACCACGTCGCCTTTCTCCAGGGGCAACCATCTTCGTCGCTGGGAGGGGTGGCATAACGTCCACGCTACCCATCCTGCTATCACTTGCATCACCCGCAGGCGTTGACGGACGAGACGTGCTGGTCGCAGTGACAGTCGAAATGATGTGCTGGTTGTGCGGATAGTAAGATCGTCGCTTCATCTTGCGGTAGTCGTAAGACGTAAACCTAGAAACAACGGTGATAAGCCCTCTCGGTCCGGTTGGGAACCCCAGTTGAGAGACGTACTGTTCTTCCATTTGTCGCATCTCTGCGCTCATTTGAGATACATCTTGGTTTGCCTTTCGTGGTCGTGCCTTCAGGGATTGTCCTCCAAGAGTAATTCCTCCAGTTCGTGGGTGGGCGTCAAAGTTGCCCGTTTGCTCTGGATAAAATAGTCAACAAAAAAAAAAAAGTGTTGCCCAGGTGCTCGCTTTTCGAAGGTAAGATTTTCACTCGCGTTACCCTATTCATTATTTATGAGCGTAGCATACAATTCATGGAGTATGGTCATTATGGGCAATTCGTGGAAGCGTGTTTTTGGGGCTAAAACTGTCCGGATGCGAGTTGGCTGATAAATACGATCACGCCGGTACGATTAGAATCGAATGGACATCGTATTTTGTAGCTCGGAAAGTCAGATGCATGGAAAGATATGTAGTAGGCAGGAAAAGGTAGCTCAAGAGGCACCTAAAATCGGGATCGGGAATCCAGAAAAAGCGCGTACGGATTTGTTGGCAAATCGGGCGTCGGGAAACAAAAAGGGGAGAGGTTGCATGTCAGAGATTAGAAAAAGTGTTCGGAGAGAAAGAATATAGTCCAAGCAAAAGGGGGAGGAGAAATGGAATGCGCGTGACTCGTGTATATACTGCGGCACGGCGTATCGTACTGCTTACCGCGCAATGGAGGGAGGCGCTACAAGCTCGGTCCTCGCGCGTCGAACTCTGCACCCCGGGCGTAAGTAGCGAATCAAAACTTTCTTTCCCTTGCCGCCGCGACCGCCTTGACCACCGCGACCACCACCTCCGGCGCGACCACCGCGACCCCCGACCGCGACCACCACCTCCGCCACTGCTTTCGCCTTGACCATCGTCTTGACTGTCGTCCTGATCGGAGCTGCGCAGCTGAGCAGTGCTCTTCTTTGCTTTGCGCGGAATCGATTCGCGGGCGGGAAGCCGAGGGTCTTTCAGGCCCCCTTCCCATTCTTTACCCCTGCCCTTCCCCTTCGAACCAACCTGGTCGCCCTCATCGTCGTCGAATTGCTCGTCGTCGCCGCCTTCTCCTGGCTCCAACTCCTCTTGGTCGTCCCGGGGCTGTTCCTGCTCCTGTTCCTGTTCCTCCTGCTCCCCCTGCTCCTGCTCCTCCTCCTCCGCGTGTTTCTTGTTCGTCGTCATCGTCGCTTGATCATGCGCCTTCCGCTTCCGCTTTGACTTCGACGACTTCGACGACTTTGGCTTCGGCTTCGACTTGGGCATTGGGGCAACGCCGTTATTCAACATTGCCAAGGCAGCAGCGTCAGTGGTAGAACGAACGGCGCCACCAGAGGGAACGGTGGCGGGTCCTGAGGTGCGACGAGGGGAACTGGTCCCCGACCGGGGTATCTTGACCGCAAAGCCTGATCCCGGGCAAGAATCAGCTCTGCGGAAGGCTGTGGTCAAAAAGGAGCTAAATGTAGAATTAGGTTATGAATAAATGGTGTACAAGGGAACACTTACAGGTTCCAGGGCCGGACGTACTCGACTTTGACGGGGGCAGACGCTTGGAGCCGCCTTGATCAGCACCACCGTCATTGTTGCGGACGTGGTCCTTTTGCTTGGACGTTTTCACAGAGGTATTGGCCGACGCGCTTGGCTTGCTCTTCTTCTTGGGAGGCAATTCCTCCTTGTCCTTGTCCTTGTCCTCCTTGTCCTCTTCCTCCTCTTCCTTGTCCTCTTCCTCCTCTTTTCCTTGTCCTCTTCCTCCTCTTCCTCGTCCTCTTCGTCCTCCGTGCGGTTAGTCTCGGGTTGCCTTGCCTCCAGTCGCCTTGGACTTCTTGGGCGGTGCCTTCTTTGGGGGCAAGACAGGATTGCAACGTGCGGCCTTCTTGGCGGTTTTACCAGGCTGAGGCATGGACTCAGGCTCATCCACCTTACATTTCTTTGGTGGACGCTCGGGAGGCACCATTTCTCTGTCCTTGCCCTCGTTGTCCTTGCCCTTGTTGCTTGACTGATGCCGATTCCGCAAAGGTGCGCCCCGCGCTTGAGTTGGCCTTGCGTTTTTTCGACGACCTTGTGTCACAACCTGCTAAGTAGTAGAGTTGACGACTGCTAATTGCCTTGTTGGCCATGAGCAATAAGTCTAAGTAGACTAAATTGCTAAGGGAAATCGCTAGCTTCTAAGTAGAAGTCCTAGCTCCAAATCCCAAGTGGCTGCTGTAGTGGCTAAGTAGCCAAGTGCCTCTGATCACACATGTTGTGACCTGTCACACCCTCTGTTTCTCTTTTTCTGCGGACTCGTGGCTTGCATTGGCGCCTTATGCGCCTCTTCTGTACAGATGTGCCCTCTCCCTCGTTTAGTGAGGTGTATGGATGATGTGTCACCATGAGTCATATGACTCATGCTGTTTTCTATTGGCTGGCCTACGCAGCCCCCTTTATGACTCTGACTCTGACTCGGGCTTGTGACTCATGTACATAGTATGACTCACTCGCCCTTTGCCTATATATACTGGCTAGCAAGCATGGTTACCCCCAGCTTGCTTTGCCTTGTCAACTCTCCCTGCAGTGTGTGATCAGAGGCACTTGGCTACTTAGCCACTACAGCAGCCACTTGGGATTTGGAGCTAGGACTTCTACTTAGAAGCTAGCGATTTCCCTTAGCAATTTAGTCTACTTAGACTTATCGCTCACGGTCAACAAGGCGATTAGCAGTTGTCAACTCTACTACTTAGCAGGTTGCAACAACACACTGCAGGGAGAGTTGACAAGGCGAAGCAAGCTGGGGGTGACCATGCTTGCAAGCCAGTATATATAGGCAAGAGGCGAGTGAGTCATATAAGTACATGAGTCACAAGCCCGAGTCAGAGTCCAAGTCATAAAAGGGGGCTGCTCAGGCCAGCCAATAGAAAACAGCATGAGTCATATGACTCGTGGTGACATGTCATCCATACACCTCACTAAGCGAGGGAGAGGGCACAACTATAAAGAAGAGGCGCTTAAGGCGCCGATACAAGCCACGAGTCTGCAGAAAGAGAGACAGAGGGCGGGACAGGTCATGACATTGCCCCCCCACATAGGGCCAGGTAGTGGAACGCCTGGGCCTATCTGCGGGCAACCCATTCCTTCAATTCCAGCCAGCCAACCCGTTCCACAAGGTTGCGCATGTCCAATTCAAGGACCTCATTCATGCAGTCCCACTTCTCCTGGTAGAGCCGGTCAAGCTCTTCCTGGTGTTGATGCTGGAGGCGCTTGAGCTCTTGCTGCTCCCGGAGTTCCCACTGTTCTTGTCGGTGGTTGAGCCACTTGTTGAGTTGGTCGACTGTCCAGGATCTGCACTGGACGAGGCGGTAGGCCTCCAAGACATTTGCGTTGCAAGGCATGCGGTTGGCAGGCAGTGGGGCTCAAGGTTGGCAATTGCTTGCCCGATGTCGGCAATGAGGGCCTCAACGTTTTCCCGGGCCCTATCCCAGGTGGTGTTCCACTCTTGCTCGACTCGCTCGGTGTCTTTGTTGGTGATGGGGGGAGGGGGAGGGATGTCGACCGTCTCCTCCTTGATCTCGCCTGGCTCCAGGTGGTCGTAGGCGGCGGGCTGGGGCTCGGTTTCTTGAGCTGTCCAGTCAAGAACGTTGAAGGGGGAATCGGGGTAGGTGTTGTCAGCGACTGGTGGTTCAGGTTTCTTTTGCCACTCACAAGGGGCGGGCCATCCACTGGTGAAGTCATAGGAGCAGTCGCTCCACCAGATCCTGTTGCTATCAACGTGCCCTCTGTTGGCGAGGGCAAGGCAGGGGTCGGTTTCGCGCTTGAACCACTTGTCCCCTTCCCACTTGTGGCCGGTGTCCCTATTCCAGGCGTCCATGCTCTTGGTAACCACATTGTGGACGGTGAGTCCGATGCAGCCTCGGGAGTGGTATTACTTGCTGCGGCCAATGTCGGTGGGGTCAGAGGGCCGGGAGTCAGGGTGGCTGACCCAGAGGAGGGAGCCGAGTTGGGGGTGGATGAGGGACTTGCGTTCTTTGTCCCACTTGAGGTCGCCTCACTTGGCGAGGGGGATGTAGCCAAGGTGAACCCCGGGCTCAAGATCGTTGGCCAGTTTCCTAGCCTCTTTGAGGGACCAGGGTGCTGTGGCCCTGCAGTTGACGGCAAATTGGCCAGGTCCGCCGGCCATGATGGCCTTGCCATAGGCGGCACTGAGCCTGTAAAAGGCGAGGCGGGCGGCGGCGGCAGCATTGTTGGAGCGGATGGGGGCCATTGCAACAGTTAAGAAAAGTTTTTTGGTTGACTGTAGGGGGTGTTGGCTAAGAGCGGTCTGGAAATAGCAGGCTGAGTAGCTGGGATGAGGACTTCAGCTGCCTTTCCCCTCGTCCTTTTGTACTCTGGTGATGTGAAATTCGGGGGGAGAGCGCTGGTGGGAAAGTCCTTTTGGAACCTTCTCATCACTGGAGTCATGTCGGCAAATTTTTCCGCCTGTTCTTCTGTGTCTTCTAGAGGTCCATAGCCTTTCCATCTGATGCAATATTTCAGCCCATCAGGGTCTTGATGCCAATCAATGATCCTTTCTACTTTGTATTCCTCCTCCCCTTCTTCTGTAATGATCGGAGGAGGTCGGGGTTGGTTCCAATGGAAATCTACATCTTCCTTGTAGTGGGTCAGCAGATTTCCATGGAAGACGTCATGTATTTTCATGGATTTGGGGAGATCTAGCTGGTAGGTGTGTGAAGAAATTTGTTTTTTGACAACAAAGGGGCCAGTTTTCTTGTCGTCAAGCTTCTTGTTTGGGTGCCTGGTTTTGATGTTGGCAGTCAGGAGCCACACGTTGTCCCCTTCCTTGTATTGCTTTTTTGGAAATTCTTCCTTTGTTTGGTGGTATTCCATCATGGCTTTTGCTTCTTCCCACACAGCCTCCATATTGTTTGTCCATTTGTTGCCTTCTGGTGAGTGAGTCATGTAGTCCTCTATGGTCCATTTTGGAGTCATTCTGTAGACGATCTCAAAGGGTGACTTGCTTGTGACGCGATTTCTGTGATTGTTGTGGCAGAATTCCGCAATAGGTAGCCATTTGGCCCAGTCATCTTGTCGATGGTTGCAAAATATTCTCAGCCATCCTTCTAGCCACTGGTTTGTTTTCTCCGCAAGGCCATTGGTCTCTGGGTGGAAGGCGGTGCTGAAGGTTGGTTGGATATTGAGTCTCTTGTACACCGCCTCTAGGGAGTGGGATTTGAAAGTTGTTCCTCTATTGTAAACAGTGGTTTTTGGGAAGCCGTGGAGGCGCCATACTTCCTTGATGAAGATGTCGGCAAGTTGTTCCAAGTTGGTGGCCTCGTTGCAAGCAATGAAATGTGCCATTCTCGAGAAGCAGTCAACAACAACAAGGACACTGTCAAACCCTTTGGACTTCGGGAGTTTCACAATAAAATCGTAAGCAATGTTTTCCCAGGGTTTTTCCGGGATGGGTAAGGGTTTGAGCGGCAAGTGTCCTTTGCTTCCCTTCCCTCTTTGGCAGATTTCACAGCTTTCAACGAAGCGGTTGACTTGAGCTTTCATCCCAGGCCAATAATACCTTCTGGACAAAAGTTCTAGGGTTCTAGCTTGTCCCTGGTGACCTGCCATGGGCATGTCATGGTGTAGTTGTAGCAATTTCAGTTTGATATCTTTTTTGTCTGGAACGACGATTCTTCCTTGATACCATAGAAGGTTCTCTTCCCATTCATACTCCTTGAATTGCTTTTTCACCGATGGCAGAAGAGAATCCTTGTTCCTTGTGCTGGTAATCAAGGTTTGTAGGCTTTCATCATCTTCTTGAGCTTCCTTGAGGTCAGTCATGAGGTTGGATCCCATCAAGGCAGCAAAACCCTTGAACCTTTTGGCGGATATCATTGTCTGTTCCACCGATGCTATGTCCCCATGGTCGCTTCTTCTTGAGAGGATATCTGGTTTTTCCGACATCTTCCCAGGACGATAATGGATCTCGAAATTGTAACTTGCTAGCATCAGAAGTCATCTGTGGTGTCTTTGGTTGAAATTGACCGAGTCCTTCCAGTAGGTCAGGTTTCTGTGATCCGTGTAGATGATCACTGGTTCCTTTGTTCCTTCAAGGTGGATACGCCAGTGTCTCAGCGCCTCAATGATAGCAAAGAGCTCTTTGTCATGTGTATTGTAGTTCAATTCTGCATCCTTGAAGCTTTTGGAAAGGAAACCGATCAGGTGCAAGTATCCGTTGTCCTGTCGTTGACTAAGGATTGCTCCTAAAGCAACTCCTGAGGCATCTGTCTCTAGGGAGTATTGTTTTGATTTGTCAGGGTGTGCCAGTACTGGTTCTTCCAAGATCATTTTCTTCAGGTTTTCAAAAGCCTCCTGATGTGCCTCCTTCCATTCCCATTTTTGGTCCTTTCAAGTGAGCTGAGTCAAAGGTTTGACAGTGGAGGAGAAAGAGACCACGAATCTCCTGTAGAAGTTGCAGAAGCCAACAAAAGCTTGTAGCTGCTTGACAGTTTACGGGACAGGCCATTCTTGGATAGTCTTGATCTTGTCTTTGTTCATGGAGATGCCATTCTCGTCCACAACAAAGCCTACCCAATTGGCTTTTTTGCCGTAAAAGGTGCACTTTTTGAGGTTCCCATATAGATTGTTCTTTCATAGCCTTTTGAGGACTTCTCTGATGTCCAAAGTGTGTTGGTTTCTTCCTCTAGAGATAATCAAGATATTGTTGATGTAGACTACTATCTTTTTTCCAATCAGGTCTCTGAGGATATTGTCCATCATTTTTTGGAACGTTGAAGGTGCATTTTTCAGTCCAAAGGCCATCACAGTATATTTGAAAAGGCCTTCGGAAGTGCTGAATGCTGTTTTCCATTTGTCTCCTTCCCTGATTCTCACATTCCAGAAACCATTTTTCAGGTCCAGAGAGGTGATGAAAAGTTCTTCGCTTGATTTGTTGCTAGTCTTCTTGAAGATTTCCAGGAGTTGATCCATCAGAGGTATGGGGTAGTGGTCTGGGATAGTTTCCACATTTGCCCCTCTGTAGTCAACAACTGGTCTCAGGTCTGGTACGGTTTGTCCTGGTTTCAGTGCCTTTGTGACAAAGAATAGGCTAGCAGCAACGGGGGAATTGCTGGGTCTGATTCTTCCTGACTTGAGTTCCGACTTCACATACTCCTTTGTGGCCTCCCTTTCTCTTGGTGAGAGGGGATAAGCTTTCTTTGGTTTTGAGAGTTTGTTGTTGTCATGGAAGTCAATTTTGCAGTCCCATTCCCTGTGTTCCGGCAGTTTGTTGTATTGTTCTTTGTCAAAGACATCGGCAAAATCCTTGAGTTCTTCTGGGAGTTCTTGTAACATCCCTGCCTTTGCTTGGATGTTGAGCTCCTTTCTCCATTTGATAGAGAATGGGGCCCAGGAAATATCAGGGTTTGTTTCCTTCAACCATGTCATGCCAAGGATCATAGGTTGAGTTCCTGTTGGCATGACATAGAATCTTTGTTTGAAAGTTCTTCCTCCTATATTGAATTTCAATTTGCAATGGTGTCGGATGAGGTTCTTTTGGGTTTTTCTGTTGATCATTTCCACGTTTCTGGGAGTTTGTAGAGAGATCAAAGGAATATTGTTTTTCTTTGCAAAGTTCAGGTCAATGAAATTTCTGCTGGAGCCGGAGTCAATGAGAGTTGAGATGTTTTCCGTGATTCCCTCTACTTGTGCATATACCATGGGTGATTCATTTGTGGCTTTGCAGTAGTATACATTTCGCAGAGAGGGTATCGGTGTCCCGACTTGGGTCAATTAGGTGTATAAGGGTTAAGGGGTTCGACTTAGACAAGTCTTAGAACCCAAGGAGTAGTGATAGTAAGAGGATTTGATTGAGCAAGTCCTAGTGGAGAGGAGGTCAAGCCTTGTCATTAACCGGCTTGACCTCTGGGTTTATATACATGAGGGATCAAGGCCATGTCATCATCTATCAGTGTGGGAAAGCTGAGTACAACTGATGATAAGCGAGATAAGAGATATGACTCGACATTCTGGAAGTTCCGGAAGCATCACCAATATCAAAATGAAAAGACAAATACCTCACGTGATACAAGTTAAGCGCCAGAGGACATTTGTACCAAAAAAGGAAAGTGTTCGGAAAAAAAGATATAAAATCAGAATAAAATGTCTGAGCTTAGTCAGCTCATGACATTACCCCCTCCTAAGGGCCTGGCGCGGTGGGGTGGAGTTTGTGAAATTTATCAACCAGTTCAGGAGTGTTCTTGAGATCTTCCTTTGATTGCCAAGAGTTGTCTGCTTGAAAGTATCCTTTCCACTTGACGTAATAGTGGAGTTGACGGTGGATTTTCTTGGAATTAAGGATCTCTTTGACTTCCCACTCTTCTTCTCCTTCTTGTGTGACAATAGGGGGTGGTTGAGCGGGTTTGCGGCCGTGGGGATCAGAGTGGAATTTCTTGAGCAGCATGACGTGGAAGACAGGATGAATCTTCATTGATTTTGGTAATTCCAGTCTAAAGGCATGAGTCCCTACTTTTTCCATTACTTTGTAAGGGCCTAAAACTTTGTGGGAGAGTTTTACTGAGGGTCTGTCTGTGGAAATGTTCTGATGATTAAGCCAGACTTTATCTCCCGGGTTTATCTCTTCTGGTTCTTTGGCTCCTTTATCAAAGTAGTGTTTATAGGACTGATTTGCTAGAATGAGGGCGGCTTTGACTTCGTCGTATCCTTTCAACAGGAATTCCGCATGGGCATCAGCTTCAGGAACAGTATAGTCTGATTCTTCCCCGATGTTCATTCTAGGGTTGAAACCCTGGCAGATTTGGAAAGGGGTTTTGCCAGTGGATGCTTGGATTCCATTGTTGTAAGCAAATTCTGCCATAGGGAGCAGGGCCACCCAGTCGTTTTGCCTATGGTTGACAAAAGCCCTGATAAAGATTTCAACGACTTGGTTTGCCCGTTCTGACTGTCCGTCTGTCCTTGGATGGTAGGCTGTGCTGAAGTTAGGTTTTACGTCCAACTGTTTGTACAGATGTCTAATGAACTTTGAGTTGAAAGTGGATCCTCTATCCGAGACTGTTGCTTTTGGGGTGCCGTGAAGTTTCCAAATGTTTGCAACAAAGATATTGGCTATGTCTACTGCTGTGGCCATTGATTTGCAAGGGAGATAGTGTGCCATCTTGGAGAACCAATCTACCACTGTCAAGATTGCGTCATATCCTTCTGATTCTGGGAGCCCTACAATCATGTCATAGGAGATCTCTTCCCAAGGTCTCTCAGGAATATGTAAAGGACGCAGTAGTCCTGTGGGGAGTTGGTTCAATGGTTTAACTTGAATGCATGTTTTGCAGTGTGACACATAAGAGTTGACAAATTTCTTCATGGTTGGCCAGTAATAAGTTCTTGAGACCAATTCCAATGTTCTTGCTTGTCCAGGATGCCCAGCTGTAATATTGTCATGGCGCAATTCCAATATCAGGTTTCTGACGGTTTCATCCTTGGGGACAAAGATCTTTCCCTTGAACATTAGGAGTCCTTCTCTGTATTCCCAATCTTTGACTTTTTCTCCGTTTCTCAGCTTATTGTGGGCTTCTTCTAATCTGGGATCTTCGAGGATTGCTTCTCTGATTAGATCGTTAATCTCCTGGTCAGGGGTAATAGCCGAAATAAAAATGTCTGGTTTGAGGAGAACTTGGTTCTCTACCCCCCCCAAAGGTTCTAGGTCATATCGCCTTGAGAGAATGTCTGCTTTTTTGTTTTGGTTTCCTGGCCTGTACAAGATTTGGAAGTTGAAGTCCACCAAGAAATTCATCCAGCGGATTTGGCGTTGGTTCAATTGTTTGGATGATGAGAAGTATTCCAAATTTTTGTGATCTGTTATCACTTGAATGGCTTTTTCTGTGCCTTGAAGTAAGTGCCGCCATTCTTTGAAGGCTCTAATGATTGCCAATAGTTCTTTGTCGAAAATGTCGTAGTTTTGTTCAGCCGGATTTAGTGATTTAGAAAGAAAAGCTACAGGGTGTAATTTCCCTTCTTCATCCTTCTGAGATAAAACTGCTCCTGTGGCAAATCCCGACGCATCTGTCTCAAGGAAAAATTCCTTATTTTGATCGGGCTGCATCATTACAGGTGCCACCTTAAGAGCTTCTTTTAGTGCATTCATGGCCTCTTGTTCTTTGCTTGTCCACTGCCACTTTTGATCCTTCTTAAGTAGGTTATATAGAGGTCTGGCTTTGCCAGCAAAGTCTTGAATGAATCTTTGATAGAAATTGACGAATCCTAGGAACTCTTGAACTTGTTTGACATTCTTGGGTGCTTTCCAATTCATAGCCGCCGTGACCTTTTCCTGATCCATTTCGATTCCTTTATTGGAAATGACCAATCCTACCCAGTCCAGTTTGGTTTGGTGGAACTTGCATTTCCTCAATTTTGCAATCAACTTGTGTTCCCTTAGTCTTCTTAGCACCTCTTTCACATGTCCTGGATGATCTTCGACTCGTTTGGAAAAAACAAAGATATCATCAATGTATACGAGTACAAAAACCCCCATAATGTCCCTGAATATAGAGTTCATTAGGGACTGGAAGCTTGATGGAGCGTTTTTGAGACCAAAGGGCATGACTTTCCATTCATACATGCCGTATTGAGTTTTGAATGCTGTTTTCCATTCATGACCTGCTGCTATTTGGGTTTGATGGAATCCCTGTGCCAAGTCTAGAGTGGTGCCAATGACAAATCCTTCCAGGGCCCTTAACCATTGGTCCAGTAGAGGTATTCCACTTGCGTTGAATTTGCATAGCAAATTCACATATCTGTAGTCAACGCAAAAGCGTAACTCTGGGTTGTTTGGATCTTCTGGATGTGGTTTTTGACAAATAGAACCGGGGAAGCCAAAGGAGACTTAGAAATCTGAATGTGTCCCCTTTGGATAAGGGTTTCTAGTACTTTCTTCATTTCTTTGTCTTCAGCTGGGGATGTTTTGTAAATAGGGCCGTGCTTTAGTTTAGCTTCTGGCAGGAGGTCGAGCGTAATGTCAGTTGGCCTGTGAGGTGGGAGTTCTTCTAATCTGGACTCGTCGAATACATCTGCAAACTCTTTGTATTCCTCTGGTAATGTAGTTTCGGCAGCAATTTGGAGTGTAGATGGGATTTCTAGGCAGTTTTTTGAGCAGAGTTCGCTTGTGTATGCAATTGTCCTATTTTTCCAATTAATTTGTGGGTTATGTTTCTTGAGCCATGACATCCCGAGTACAATGGGGTGTCTTCCAATGTTTGTGACATGACATTCTATTTCGCTGGAATGTGTTCCCATGACAAGTTTAAATTTGGTATAGTGGGTCACTTTTCCAGACAAAACTTCTTGCCCGTCTATAACTCGCAGAGTCTTTGGTTTTTTGTGTTGGAAAAGGGGAAGGTTTGCCCCTTTTGCTAGGGAAGGGTTGATAAAACAGGAGGTTGCGCCGCAATCAAGGAGTGCTTGTCCAGAGAATTTTTTTGATCTGTTAACTGACTTAGAATCAGGAGCCGTAGCTAGTGGATGAGCGGTGAAATCAAGGTATAATTGGTTTTCATTTGATATTGACATGATTTCTAGTTCATCCATATTACTAGCTAATATATCACTGAGTACTTGGCTCCTTAATAAGCCTTGGTGACGTCTTTTCCCGATTTGATGTCTGAAGAGATTTCTTCAATCTGAGCTTCAAACCCTGAGGCTGTGTTCTTGGAAGGACAGACTCTTGCTGAGTGTCCCTTGCCGCCGCAGGTGAAGCAAATCATTGGTCCCTTTCCTTTTCCATCAAGATCCATTGCATTAGGGTCTTTAGCAGGAGTGGACAATTTGGGTGTTTGAATGATAGGAGCGTTGAAGGTACTGGTTCGGGTGTCTTTTTGAATTGCTCCAAAAGGGACATTTCCTTTTGTCCCATTGTCCCAGGAGATCTGTGGAACTGGACGGCCCTTGGCGTTTCTGGTAATGCTTGAGATTTTGCCGTATTGCACCCCCCCTGTAGGTTTTGACATAAAGACACAATCGTTTACATTGAATCTTTGACCCAGTGAGGTGTTTGGAGTGCTTGTGGTTGTCTTGGAAGTACTTTGTTTCAAAGTGCTGGTTTGTGGGCTTTGCAATTTCTTTGGTGCATTAATGGCATTCATTGTGGAGTCAATTTCCAGGGCTCTTTTGCGAACTTGGTTGAATGTCCTTGTTGCTTCATGGGGTTTAAAGTTCTGTGACACCATGGCCATCTTGATTTCATCCTTAAGACCGTCATAGAAATCATCACGAAGTACTCAATCAGTGTACCCGAGTACCAATGAATAAGTAACAAAGTCTTGCAGATAATCTTGGACAGAGTTCTTCTGGATCAATTTCTTGTATAGTTGTCTATATCGGTCGATCTTGTGAACATCGCCAAACCTAGCTTGCATTTTGTTCCAGAACTCATCCATGTCATGTAGCCAATTTGTTGCTCCCCTTCTTGCCGTGTCTACATCAATTCCAGGTTGCATCCATACATAGGCAGGCCCCTTGCAATAACCCATGATATAAGTGATTTTTTGTTCTGTGGTTGCTTGTGGGGATGTATGATTTATGTACAAAGTACATTGCGACTTAAACTCATCAAATTTATCTACATCTCCAGAAAATTCTTCTGGGGGATGCATGTCGAGTTTGTATCCTGGGGTGGTTGTTGACGCAGTGGTGGAGGATGGTGCACCCAGGTTTGCAAGTGACTGAGACACCGCATTCATTAATTGGTGAAGGGGTGCAATTTGTGCAGTTTGATTTTGAACTGCAAGGATATCTGCAACATTATTGTCGATTCCCTGTTCTAGGGTAGAGGTGATACCATTTAAGGCATTAATATGACCGTTAATTTTTTGCACTTCGTCTATTAAGGCATTGATTGCATGTGCAACTACATCGGGTCCGGATGTTGCTGAAATTTGGGTAAATCCCCCTTGACTAGGTGATGGGGCTCTCAACATATTGGAGCGGGGAACAAGGTAGATTTATTGGGATCCAAGGCCGTACAAAATATCACGGATTCTTCTTCGAACCCTTCTGTCTTTAATGATGCGCAAACTTTTCAAAAATACCAATTCAAGATTTTCGTCTTCCAAGAACAACGCGTTGATTACTCCTAGTTTGTTGTACTGTTCGTATATGTAGTTGCAATGAACGTCTTCAATAAAGAGTTTTAGGGACTCTAGTCTAAGCTGTTCCCTGTGTTGTTCCTGTGTGAGTTGAGGTCTTGGTCCCACTGAAAAGGGTTGGGTGCAATTGTCGTGAGCTAGCTCACTCCATCGGACTCGCCCGTTGTCTCGCCCGTCTGTCTCCCTCTTTCTGTTACGTTCCCCGTTTCCGTTTGCCGCGTTGCCACCTTCTTGTGGTTATTCTGTTACATTGTGTAACGCGGCTGTGCTTTGTACGAGTCATGTCTGTTCATACAGCATGACTCACATGGACACTCCTGACTGGTAGACTGTATGACTCATGTGGCTGCGCCTTGTATGACTCGGCCACTTCTTGAATATATATAGAGGACCAACAAGCCTGGTAACCCCAGCTTGTTTTGTCTCGTCAAAACATCCCCTCTGAGTGACACTTAGAACCACCCCTACCCTCAAGAGCCTACAGACGCTTAAGTGCGTTGCGGTCCAAGAGGTCACTTAGGTCTTAGTGCCGTCCACTCTCCATCGCGGCTTGTCTCATAGCCACCTAGAAGAAGCTTACGACATTACAAAACAAGCTTAACAACATACAATATGTCTATTCAAGAAGATGGAGGGTCACGCCCCTCATCCACTATATCAACAAGAAGAGGACCCAGTCGGGCAGCAAGGCCCACAGGATCGCTAAACGAACAAGATATCGCTCAAACTCAAGCGGGAGGACCTGTCCGATCACGCTCCCAAAGCCAAACATCTATGCCGGGAGCGTTTGGCATCACCGACATGACAACTGTACAAGAAGAAGAACCCACTATCACGAATAGGGAACCAGGGGATCTCACAAATGACCCCACTCCAGCAGCAATTCGTATTCCAACTGGAAGTCCAGGGCCATCACGACCCTTGTGGCCACTAGGGACTAGGAGACAATTCTTTTCTCCCCAACCTGAGGCTCATGGGGGCGTGTCACTTGTCCCCATTAGACCTCCCCCTACACCACACATTCCGAATGTCCCTACAGTCCCTCAAATTGGGGGAACTATCACCAACGCAGGACCGGTTCCAATGGCTTCCCAGCCAGTTACACCAGCAATTCCAGCACCACCATATGTCCCACAGGGTTACTCCCAGCAAATCTTTAATGACTCCATCAATACCCTACAAGGAACCTTGACGGACATTCTGAACTCGGCAAGAAATGGCAAACATAATTCCTTTCTAGTCGGTCAAGACATTACCCGCCTTCGAAATGAAGTTACCAATACCCAAGGACTAGTAAATAATGTACGCGAGGAACTCAACACTACCAGACAAGGACAACTTGAATGGAATGAGGCAGTAACGCAAGGACTAGAATCCGTACGACAGGAGGGGGCCTCTTTCACTGACAAAATCACGGAAGTTCAAGAAGCTATCAACAATATGCGAGAAGAAATGGACGAAGCATCCCTACACGGGATCCCCTCTAGGCGATCAAATTCTCCACCACATCCGGAAGCGGAATCTACCAGGATTGACGAATTAGAATTAAGAATCCAACGACTGACCGAGAACCCGAACATCAGCAGCGGATCACGTTGTCCCAAGGTGACTCGTCCAGAATCCTTTGACGGAAAGAAAGGAGAAGGCGCTGAGATGTTCATTACGCAAATGGAAAGCTACTTTGTACGTCTAGGCGATCAATACGTGTCCGACGAGGAAAGGATCCGCGAAGCTCTAGCAAACTTCAAATCCGAGAACAAAGCCGCCACTCACTGGGCACAAGTTCTCTTACGATCGCTTAACCAAGGAGAAATTAACCAAAGTCTCGCCTCATGGGAAGGTTTCAAAGCACACTTCATGGAACAATTTAGCGACCCCAACAAAAAGGCAAAAGCCGAAATCGATATCAGGAAATGCAAGCAGATCAATTCGGTGGCAAACTATGCTTCTGAATTCCGTTACTTATTGGTTGACGTCAACTGGGGACAGGAAGCACTGATCAACCAATTCAAGGAAGGACTGAAGCCTGAAGTAAAAACCGAACTAGCTCGATTTGAATTGACCCTGATTAACGAAGATGGAACGGAGCAAGAGCTGTCCCTTGACCGATGGATCTCAATCGCAATCTCTATTGACCAGAAATTGCAACAAATCAAAGGCTCTACAGGGAAGAAGGCAACCCAACCAACCACTAGCGGTCAATCCTCTACAAAGCGGCTACCTGACAAAGTATACAAGGCAAGGATGGCAACCAACCGCTGCCTAAAATGCGGACAAGAAGGACACCGCTCATTCAAGTGCCCGTCCAAGGAATGGATAACGACGGAACCTAGCGTTAAAGGAAGGGAGGCAACAATAGTAGAAGACTCGGGAAAAGAAGGGGTCT
This sequence comes from Ceratobasidium sp. AG-K, assembly GCA_037039685.1. Classification (NCBI taxonomy): domain Eukaryota; kingdom Fungi; phylum Basidiomycota; class Agaricomycetes; order Cantharellales; family Ceratobasidiaceae; genus Ceratobasidium; species Ceratobasidium sp. AG-K. The sequence goes on from JAWNGF010000002.1 coordinate 2,485,119, forward strand.
CCCTCTAACTGTGTGTGGAGAGACCAAAAAACCGGCAACGGAAACAATGTACTTTAGAGCAACAAATGAGTCAACCATTGTTTACGCAAACGTTGCCGGAATCACAGAACCTATCCCAACCCTCATCGATTCTGGAGCATCAAAAAACTTCTTGGACATCTCTTGGGCACGGTCCAACAACATCCCACTCACGGAACTTTCCACTCCGAGAAAAGTAATCGGTATCCAGGGAAAAGAACTCTCTCACCAAATACGCTTCAAAGCTAAGCTGGTACTAGACGTAGAAGGAAGAACCTTCAAACAGATCTTCTTTGCTATGCCTACTGGAGAAACTAAACTCATCCTAGGACTGGAATGGTTAGAAGAAGCAAATCCGGTCATCGATTGGAAAACAAGGCACATATCATGGCAGCCAGAACCCATCCAAGCAAGATCAGCCTCAATAGACGACCTACCTGAGGAATTCAAGGAATTTGCCGATGTCTTCAGTGAAGAGAAATTCAAAAGAATCCCAGATCATCGACCTTATGACTGCGCCATAGATTTCAAGGAAGGAGCTGAACTTCCAAGGCCGGCCAGACCAATCCCACTCTCTCCAGCAGAATCAATTGCACTAAGAGAATACCTGGATGAAGAAATCGCAGCGGGAAAGATCCGACCAAGCAAATCACCCATTGCATCACCTTGTTTCTTTGTTAAAAAACCCATCGATCCAAAAAATCCAGAAGCAGTCCGCCAGCTACGACTTGTTCAAGACCTCAGAGGAGTAAACGCCATTACAAAGGACGACAGATTCCCAATGCCCCTAATGGAAGACCTCCTGGATAAAATCAAGGACGCGAAAATTTTCTCCAAGATTGATCTACGCATGGGTTTCAACAACATAAGAATTAGGGAAGGCGACGAATGGAAGACGGCTTTCAGAACAAAGGAAGGACTCTTCGAATACGTCGTCATGCCTTTTGGACTAAAAAACGCGCCCGCCATCTTCCAAAGATATATGAATCATATTTTCCATGATCTTATCGACGTATGTGTCATCGTATACATCGACGACATCCTGGTCTTCTCCAAGGACAGAAGCCAACATACCGTGGATGTCAGAAGAGTACTAAAGATCTTACTGGAGGAAAATCTTTTCGCAAAGCTTCCTAAATGCGAATTCTTTGTCACCAAATTAACATATACTGGACTTGGAATCAGCGACAAGGGCATCTCAATGGATGAAGAAAAGGTCAAGGCAATAAAGGAGTGGAAGGAACCAAAAACGGTCAAGCAAGTCCAAGCATTCCTAGGATTCGCGAATTTCTACCGAAGATTCGTACCGAATTTCAGTCGATTAGCAAAACCCCTGACAACCTTAACAAGAAAGGAGAACAAATGGGAATGGGGAAATGATCAGCAGGAAGCATTTGAAGCCTTAAAAACGGAAATCAGCAAGGAACCCACTCTACGCCATCCAAACCCTGACAAACCCTTCTTCTTGGAAACAGACGCAAGTGGAGTAGCAATGGGAGCAATCCTGTTGCAAAGGCAAGATGATGGCTACCTGCACCCTATTGCTTTTCTTTCAAAATCTTTCAACAAAGCTCAGCTCAACTACGACGTCCACGATAAGGAACTTATGGCAATTATAGAATCTCTAACACATTGGAGACTACACCTAGAAGGAACAAAGGACCCTATCACCATCTACACCGATCATAGGAACCTACAGTTCTGGAAGGAAGCAAGAACTTTCAACCGACGACACGCAAGATGGCACCAATTGCTTGCTTCTTATAACTTTGATATCATATACCGCCCTGGGATCCTGTCATCTAAACCGGACCTATTGTCTAGACGGTCCGACCATGAGGATATTCCCACGCCTGAACAAGTAATGATATCTGTCGAAAGGTTCAAAGGATTTATGGGACAAGTAGACACGAACATCATAGAAACTATCAAAGAAGCTCAGGAAACAGATGAAGGACTAGCACGAATCAAAGAAATCTGCAAATTGAGGGAAATATTACCAAAGACCCTACAACACAGCGCGAAAGATTATGATTTCAAGGAGGGACTATTATGGTTCAAGGGAAGGATTTACGTGCCAGAAGATAAGGAATCCAGACTGGCCATCATGCGAATTCATCACGACTCAAAAATCGCAGGACATCAAGGACAGGCTAGAACACTGGAACTTATATCAAGAAGATACTTTTGGCCAGGAATGAAGCAAAGCATAAACAGATACGTGGAATCATGCGAGACCTGCCAACGAACAAAGGGATCAAAATCAATAGTCCCGATCAAGCCTCTAGGGATTCCAAAAGGACCGTGGGAAGACATAGCGTTTGACTTCGTAGTGAAGTTACCAAAATCCAGGGGATCAGATAGCATCTTAGTAATAGTGGACCGATTCTCAAGAATGGCGCACTTCATACCCTGCAAAGAATCTCACACGGCAAGCAACCTTGCAAATCTTTTTATCGCAAATGTTTGGAAACTGCACGGTTTTCCAAAGAGCACAATCTCAGACCGAGGGACTACTTTCAATTCCAAACTTATGAAAGCCATTTATGAGAAAATTGGAACTAGCCCAGGTTTCAGTACTGCCTACCACCCCCAAACAGATGGAATAACGGAGAGAATCAATCAATGGATGGAAGGCTGGCTACGATCGTTCGTCAACTACCGGCAGGATGATTGGGCGGACTTGTTACCAATTGCGGAATTTAGCTATAATCTACAGAAGCACCGCGTAACGGGTAGTTCCCCCTTCGAGATTGTATATGGAAGGGAACCACTGTGGAACATCTCAACAGAAGAATCAGCGGTTCCAGAAGCAAACAACATCACAGGAAAATGGCGTAAAATCCGGGATGAAGCAATTGCATCAATGGAAACCCAAAGGCTCCCGGAAGAAGATCCAAAGAACGAGTACCAAAAAGGAGATCTAGTTTGGCTGCTGGGAAAGAACATTCAGACAAAGAGACCATCAAAAAAGCTGGATAACAAAAAGCACGGTCCATTTGTTGTGAAGCAACAGATAGGGTCACACGCTTATGAGCTTGATTTGCTGGCAACAATGAGGGTGCACCCTGTTTTCCACATCGATCTGCTGAGCCCTTACAAAGGAGACACTGAATTCAGCCGTAACCAACCCCGACCACCGCCGATCATAACAGAAGAAGGAGAGGAAGAATACAAAGTAGATAAGATTTTGGACTGGAAAGAGACAAAGGACGGTCTTTTTTACAGGGTCAGATGGAAGGGTTATGGAAGTGAAGAAGACACAGAACAAAGGGCGGAAGATTTTGGCCACCTTCCAAAGATCATCAAGGACCTTCTACGCCGACACCCCGAGGCTCCCACGCCATCTAACTATGCTCCAGGGAGGATAAAAGGCAGAGGCGGCGAAACCAGTAGTATCACTTGCAAAACTTGCTACTATTCCAAGAAACACCCTCAACTCTACACTCTAAACCTTTTTTGCCCTCTACAATGCCTGCCGTCTCCCGTGCCACCATCACCAACAACCTCATCCGCGTCCTCGAAGGACCTGCCTTTGCCACGGCAAGGATTCTCGACTCCGGAGCTGCCCTCTATGTCTTCAAGAGGTCGCAACAAAGCTCTGGAAGAATGCACTTCAGGGCCTCGGACGACGTCCTCCACTCAGACTTGGGGGAATTCCAATGGGTCGGGAAAAAATGGCCAACACGCATGCAGCTCCTACGAAAGGACATATTCGTCTGCCAAGGGTGCGCCGCATTCCAGGTCTCGGAGGTTGTCCTCCTCTCCACCCACATGCTCGGAGTGGTCGAATGGGGACAAGAAGGAGCGTACTCGAGCGAGTGGGTACCAGGCTACGACGGAAGGCAGCCAACACTCCGACCTAGATGGAACGACGCCTGGGACGCCAACTACGAGAAGGACCTAAGCGATTGGAGGATGGAAAGGGGCAGGTACCAGAAGGAAAAGATCGAATGGGAACCTTACTGGTGGAGGAAGGAGGAGACGGACGTGTCGGCATGGAAGGAGGTGGAGCCCGATGTGCGACAGTGGGATGAGGAGTTTGTGGAGGTCCAGGAGAGGGTTTTGGACTGGTCCAAGGCGGACTGGACGAAGGAAGAAACTTGGGAGGAATGGGAGAAGTTCTCGGACGAACCGGGAAATACCGTGTTCAATCCCATCGACCTGACCTTGGAGGAGGAGGGGTTGGAGGAGTATATGTTGAAGAAGGAAAAGGACTGTGCAGTGCAATAGGTCCGTTCAGGTCCCCCAAACGGACTCTTAGGGGGGAGTAATGTCGTGAGCTAGCTCACTCCATCGGACTCGCCCGTTGTCTCGCCCGTCTGTCTCCCTCTTTCTGTTACGTTCCCCGTTTCCGTTTGCCGCGTTGCCACCTTCTTGTGGTTATTCTGTTACATTGTGTAACGCGGCTGTGCTTTGTACGAGTCATGTCTGTTCATACAGCATGACTCACATGGACACTCCTGACTGGTAGACTGTATGACTCATGTGGCTGCGCCTTGTATGACTCGGCCACTTCTTGAATATATATAGAGGACCAACAAGCCTGGTAACCCCAGCTTGTTTTGTCTCGTCAAAACATCCCCTCTGAGTGACACTTAGAACCACCCCTACCCTCAAGAGCCTACAGACGCTTAAGTGCGTTGCGGTCCAAGAGGTCACTTAGGTCTTAGTGCCGTCCACTCTCCATCGCGGCTTGTCTCATAGCCACCTAGAAGAAGCTTACGACAGCAATGGTATTAAGGTGATTTAGAAGGCGGTAATCCTGGTTAATAGGAATATGCACTTCTGCTGCGAGATGACAGTATTTGCCCTTGATTTTGTCTTTAAGGGTTTCGATAGTACGCCACTGACGTTTGTTGTTGTTGATGAGGTTTTCGACCTTTCGAGTGTGTTTTTCTTCGATTTTAATAAGTTGGTCGCAATTTTCAATCAAGACGTGGGTTTGTTCTTGCAAGCGCTCGACTTCAATATTGGTGTCAGCTAGATTTATGCTTTGGACACGATCTTGATCGGCTTGTTGGTTGTTTGTGTTGTCGAGGTTAATTTCAATGAACTCGAGCCTTGAATGAAGAGATTGATAATTGGCTTTGAGTTGATTGTGGTTTTTGTCGTTTCTGGTACGTTCGACCCTTAAATCCTCGGCTTGTTCGACTTGATCTTCTGCTAGTACTTCAATTCAACTGTTTAATTCGTCAACTTTGGTGTCTAGATCAAGTACAAAATCTTTTAGTCTAAAGACTGCTTCGCAGAGGCTAAAAAATGCGGGGAACACTTTTAAGGTTAATTAGTTAGTTACTAATTAGTTCCTTTTTAGTGCGTACTGATGGAAACGACAAGTTGATGTGGTTCTTGATGGATGAGAGTGTTAACTTGGGTGGTGCTCCGACCACTTTCCAGTTTTTTGCTTGAGAGGATCTGGCTTCCTTGAGATGTTGATTTGGATGTGAAGGGTGCTAGACGCTAAGCTTTTGCTTTATATACTCCTTATCTGATCTTATCAGTTATCAACAGCCTTGGGCGGGCGTGATAGCGACAGTGTATAACAGAGTAAGGGTGTATTTAGCTGACTAAAGCCGCTATGACCCAAAAGAGGATAACGATTGGGTTCACTGACAGCATATAGCAACGTGGGACTACTGGTCTATATCAAGTATAGCTCTTCGTCTGTTGTACTATGCCCGTTTTCCCATGTACGTTCTATCTACTTGGTGGAAAAGCAGGAGCTTTAAGGCTGATGCTTTTTAAAGGCTTGACCTAATGTCCCAACTTGGGTCAATTAGGTGTATAAGGGTTAAGGGGTTCGACTTAGACAAGTCTTAGAACCCAAGGAGTAGTGATAGTAAGAGGATTTGATTGAGCAAGTCCTAGTGGAGAGGAGGTCAAGCCTTGTCATTAACTGGCTTGACCTCTGGGTTTATATACATGAGGGATCAAGGCCATGTCATCATCTATCAGTGTGGGAAAGCCGAGTACAACCAATGATAAGCGAGATAAGAGATATGACTCGACATTCTGGAAGTTCCGGAAGCATCACCAATATCAAAATGAAAAGACAAATACCTCATGTGATACAAGTTAAGCGCCAGAGGACATTTGTACCAAAAAAGGAAAGTGTTAGGAAAAAAAGATATAAAATCAGAATAAAATGTCTGAGCCGAGTCAGCTCATGACAATTGGGGCATCTGCACACACGGTGGAGAGACGCCCATCTAGTTTTCCGACTCCGAATCGGTGGACTTGGTTTCTTCCGTTTCTCTTTCCTTCACTCCACCAGCTTTTCCTTTCACCAGTGTCTTTCCCTTGTCTTTGTAGGTCCATTCCTTTTTGCAATCAGCAATTGCATGTCCTGCTTCTCCACATTTGATGCAGAGGTTGTTTTCCTTGTGGCGTGTTTTCTCAGCCTTTGGGACAAGGTCTCCTTTCACTTGTTTTTTGGATCCTTCAGCCTTGTCTTCCTTCTTTCCTTTGTTTTGGGGATAGGTGAGTTTATGCATTTCTTCGGCTTGGAGGGCGATGTCAATCCATCCTTCTAAGTCCCTTTGTGCGGCAGTTCTCCTATCTCTGAGTTCTTTGCGGACAAGTTCTGCTTTGATGAGTCTGTTCAACCCTTGCCTGAAACGCGCAATCAGAGCGGCATCGTTCCAATCTAGCTCTTGTGCAAGAAGTCGGAATTCAGAGACATATTTGCCTACAGATTTGTTCTGGTAGAGCCGTTGAATCCCCTGTTCTGCTTGGATTTTCTTGCTAGGGTTGCTCCACTGCTTCTCATAGGCGTTTTGGAAAGTTTCCCATGATTCCAGCCAAGGATGATTTTTGTTGTCGTTGTACCGATTGAGGACAGGTTGTGCCCAGTTTCCTGCTGCTCCTTCTGCCATCTTCATGAGGGTTGCGACAATTTGCTGCTCCTCAGTGTTGTATTGATTTGGGTTCAGGCGGAAAAATGCTTTCATCTGCGCAAGGAATGTTTCGGCGGCTGTTCCCCTTGTTCCTTCAAATGCTTTGGGCATCTTGATGCGTGGGCCTGATCCATTCCCGTTTCCACCTTGTCCTGTTTGAATAATGAAGGTTCTTCCTTCATCCCTGATTTGATAGCCTGATTGCCCTTGCACCTCAAATGAGGGAGATTGCCTTCCTTGGGGTGAGATGTTCCTTCTATGCGGGGGAGGTTCCCTAGGTTTTGGGATTTCCATAGAAGTTTGTCTAGACTCCTCACGCCGGTGATCCAACTCTACTTGGGCGTCTGCTCCGATTTGTTCAAGGAGATCAAACGTTTCTTGTCCCCCTGTCCGGATTTCCCTGAGTCGGTTGGTTTGATCTTGGAAACCTTCAGCAACTTCTTCATCGATCTGTCCTAGAGTTACTGTAATGTTCCTGATTCCTTCAGCCATTCTTCCAATAGTTTCTTCCATCCTGTTGATCCGGTCAACTTGGTTTTGCAGGTTCTGAGTGATCAGCTGATTTTGAGCCACCAATTGTTGGTTGATGTACTCAAAGTTTTCTACTGATCGTTTGAATATTTGCTTGACCCTTTGTTGTGCGTGATCAACGTTTCAGAGACGTTTGTAGAAGGTGTTGACTCCGTCTTCGGTTCTGGAAGCAATGCGCTCAATCCGCTGCATCATGTTGTTGTTTTCTTGTTGTTGAAGATCCCATCTTCTCTCCAGTTCTTCAATGCGAAGTGCCTGTACCGCGTTTTCTTGTTGATACTGGACTTGTAGCGTATTGAAAATTCTTTCCAATGTTTGTACTGCTCTTCCATCAGTGTTTTCAATGATGATTTCCCTTCTCAATCGTTCGTCTTCAGAGATAGTTTCTACGCTCCTTTGTGATTTGAAGGTTGAGGGGACACTTGCTACACTTTGGCTTCTGGAAACTACCGTCATCACTGGAACTATGCCAGGAGTGGAGGGTGCAGGAGTTGTTTGTGGGAAAATATTGTCTAAATTTGGCATTTTGAGGGGTTGTCTCGGACCAAGAAGTGGTGGTGGAGGTATCCGACCTGTTGGCGGTATAGATGGTCCTGGGGTTGCGTTTCTTTGACCAAATTGCACAATTCCCATCGGTCAAATGATCCTCATTGCACGTGGACTGGCTATTGTTCCTGGTTCCCTTTGTTCAATTCTTGATGGAGGGCTATTGTTTGTGATTTTGATCACCCTGATGGTTGGGGATGTCAATCGTTTGTTGGAACTGGTAGGTTCTTCCTGTGATGTCTTGACTATGTTGCCGATTCCTCCTGGGACGCTGGTTGATGGTGGCCTTGAGGCTTGGCTGTTGCTTCTGAGCGGTGCCGTCCAATCTCCAGCTCGTTCTCTGGATGCCCTCAAAGGGTTTGTTCGTAATTCGACTATTTGTGGTGCGGGCTCAGTAGCCTGCCTGTTTGACGCTGCGCTTGAGGACCTTGAGTTCATGTTGTGAAGTCACATGATCTTGTTTTCTTGTGGCTCAGCAGAGAAAAAGCTTGCTTCGCAATGTTGCAACCTGCTAAGTAGTAGAGTTGATGACTGCTAATCGCCTTGTTGGCCGTGAGCAATAAGTCTAAGTAGACTAAATTGCTAAGGGAAATTGCCAGCTTCTAAGTAGAAGTCCTAGCTCCAAATCCCAAGTGGCTGCTGTAGTGGCTAAGTAGCCAAGTGCCTCTGATAACACACTGCAGGGAGAGTTGACGAGGCGAAGCAAGCTGGGGGTGACCATGCTTGCAAGCCAGTATATATAGGCAAGAGGCAAGTGAGTCATATAAGTACATGAGTCACAAGCCCGAGTCAGAGTCCAAGTCATAAAAGGGGGCTGCTCAGGCCAGCCAATAGAAAACAGCATGAGTCATATGACTCATGGTGACACGTCATCCATACACCTCACTAAGCGAGGGAGAGGGCGCAACTATACAGAAGAGGTGCTTAAGGCGCTGATACAAGCCATGAGTCCGCAGAAAGAGAGACAGAGGGCAGGACAGGTCACGACACCTTGGCTTGTCATCATCATTGTTGTCGTCGCTTTTGCTGTCGTTGCTGGAAGACAAAGATGAGGATTGATTTGTATGATGCAAGTGGTTCAAGCAAAGGTGGTTGAACGTTTCTTGGAGCAATTGTCCGGCTCCCCAGTTGTCTTCAAAAGCGTCAAACTTGGGTACACGTTTCGCAAACTGGAGATATGAGTTAATACTGTAGTTAGTTGTGAATGTACGGGCTTACCAATTGAAGTGCACATGCAACATCCGCAGGCTGTTGACGCCAAAAAACGTTGTCGAGGTTGAGGCCCAACTTCGAAATTGCCCTCCGCATAGCAGCCTGCGGAACGCCGTTCATTGTTAGCATGTCGGGACGCGAAATAACACAAATATATATACTTACCCGGGCGGCTGACCACTGGGGGTTCGAAAACTGTAGCCATTCCATCCAGTCTCCCGCGTTGACCTTTGTGCACTTCTTGGGGGACAGGATCATCTTGGTATGCTTGTTTTTTTCCTTCTTTTTCTTCTTTTTCTTCTTGTCCACGTCCCTTGACAATGACCCTGACCCGGACACGCCGGCGGTGTCGAGTTGCCCAGCACGTTCGAAGTGCGCAATTTGAGTGCAAGCAAGGCTGAGTTTGGCTTGCAGCGCCGCCACTTGGAGGTGTTGTTAACATTGTGAGTGAGAGCAAGCAAGAAAAACGTACGTTTAGCCCGCTCATACTCATCTTTGTCGCCATCCTTGTTTGACGCCCGTTGCTTAGTCAACCTGCATTCCTTCTTGCGGTTGAACACGGAGCCAAGGGTTTTTGACACGTCGGCGTCGAGATCCTCATCCTCTTCACCTTCAGGCAGCTTGTCTTCCTCTTCATCCTGGTACGTTTGCTTGCCTTTTCCTTTGTTGCTGGCCATACGAGAAAGAAAATTAAGAAAAAGTGCAGAAGAAAGGCGAGAGGGACAGCAACGCTGACAGCTGCAGAAGTGGGAGACGTGGTAGGGACAGGTGATAAGGTGGGGGCGGATTCAACAAGTTGGCCAAAGGCCCGCAATGCGCCACGAGTGAAGTCATGATTGTAGGGTCCATGTTCAGTCAGAACACATGACAATCATGGGCCAATTGGGAGCCATCGGCGGTCATAAGATTGGTCATATGACAACACACATGACTCGACCCTCTGCCCCGCTCCACCACCACCCTCACGCCACGACACTGCTGTCACAGGGTTGGGCCTGGATTTTGTGAGTTCAATGACGAAACTAATTAAACCCTCTGACCACTTTTTCTGAACCCAGTCTCCAGCGCACTAGCGTTGTTCCCTGTCAGCGGCAGTGGCTGCTCCACGTTTCACGAGCACGACCAACGCATACATCCCTGGTTGCCAGGGTCAACATGGCCTGGGAGTCGATTTTTGTGGTGAAGTCAGCAACGCAGCAGACAGTATGTTGTGACTCTGGTTGTTCTCCACACATTTACTAACACACACTTTTTTTTCAATGATTTTCGCATCACAGTTGAGATGTGTGCAAAAAATATCGAGATCGACAGGGCATCCGCTGTGTGCTTTTTGCCAAAGACATGTGTACATGTGCGACCTGCAGCTATTGAACACGTCATTCACGCGTGATTCTTAGGTCCAATCAACTTGGCCTTCTTGCTTCTTATGACATGCAATCATTCATGCGTGTATCAAGCTAGATAGGTCTTTTTATTTCGTCTCCAAAGTCTGCTCACTCATTATTTTGTTCTGTTTGCTTCTTGACTTGTCAATTGACAACCCGCTGTTTGCTCAACATCCAAATGGTTGGCCAAAGGCGGGGTCATAGCGCGTTATTGGTTATACCTGTTGATCCAGGTCTGTTTTGCTGCACCGATTGCACACTAGCATCATGGCACAATGATCGGGAGCTTAATTGCAAGCCAATACTACGGCAAAACACAAATGTAAGTTTGTTTCCTTAGGCAAACACTCGCGGTTCTAACTTAACTCCCAGACGATTTTCCCAAATGTAGTTCTCAGCAGCCCCGGGCGCTCTGCTTGCAAACCAAAGACCCCTCGTACATATGGTCCCCATGCGAACAGCAAGCTGCTAAGGTAGCTAACTTGCTCTTGGTTCAGCATGCCAGCAGGGCGGGACTTGAGGTGCCCAGCGTGCAACCAGACCTACACAAAGGGAACGGTACAACAACACGCTTGCCTCGGATGCCCGGGTAGTCAGCAGCGGCATGAGGCCAAAGTGCTGCGCCTTGCCCGCCAGCTTCTTGCACGTGGCAAGGTTCCCGCTCGACACCATTGTTCTCGCGGCCCACGGCAACACAACCAGCCAGCAAACCCACCTCCGTCTTGATCCCAGGGCCCTCCTCCCTGTGGCCGGAAACGCAAACATTGGCGCGCCCCCGCTTGGTCTTGGTCTTGGTCTCGGTCTCAGTTGTTGTCAAACGCACCTGTACAGGAGTCTGAGTCCGATCTTGATGATGCTCGCACCTGGCATTTTGACTTCCGGTTCAATACTCCTGGCATGGGTCCATCCAGTCATCAAGCTTCCCCTGCGCCGGATTGCTTGATGCAGGACCTCTTCGACCAAGAACCATGGCTCAGAGGTTTGAGTGCCAAGGTCATTGCAAAGATGCAGGCCCAGGGAGAAGTGGCTCAAAATGGGTGCAAGTAACTAATAGCCCACATTGTATTTGTCGACAGCTAACGCTCTTGTAGGGTTCAAGTTGACACCTCGCGAAAAGTTCATTGCGCACACCTTTAACTATAAAGTCACATCCGATATCAGTGGTGCCGCCTTTGAACTCCTTCCCGATGCGTTTCCCAACCAGCTCGCTAACTTCCCTAAGCCGAGTACAATCAAGACGCAAGTGCTGGGACTTACTGGCATGAGTGGCATCAGGATTCACTGCTGCGTTAACTTGTGTGTCGCATTTACGGGTCCATATGAGAATCTGGAGTCCTGCCCCGTTTGTGCGACTCATTGATACAAGGTCAACAAGAATAGGCTCAACCAGTGTGTCCCGCGCCGCACGTTCCTCTACATTCCCCTCATTCCTCAACTGGTCAACATGTACCGTGATAAAGAAACTGTGCGGCATCTTAGGTACCGTGCTCGTCGCCGCCACCAACCTGGGGCTTACGCCAATATATTTGATGGCCAACTCTACCGTGACTTCCTCGGGAAAAGGGTTTGGATCAATGGAGAAACCCTTGACAACACCTACTTTTGGTCGCCAACTGACATTGCTTTGGGACTGTCAACTGACAGCTTTGGGCCGTTCAAGAGCCGCAGCCACCAATGCTGGCCGCTTGTCCTTTTCAATTATAACCTTGACCCCAAAATTCGAACCCGCCTCGAGAATCTACTCTGCGTTGGCGTCATACCAGGGCCAAACACTCCCAAAGACCTCGACTCCTTCCTCGAGCCGCTCATCTCCGAACTTGTGTCACTCGGGCACGGTGTCGCAGCATTCAACAGCAAGGAGATGTGGCCGTTTTGTCTTTGCGCCCACCTGATCGCCTGCTTTGGTGACATGCCCGTGGTTGCCAAGCTCATGTGCATGAAAGGGCACAACGGCAAACATCCATGTCACGCCTGCAAAGTTGTTGGAATGCGGTATGGTACCCACTATTATATTCCGCTTGCACAACCTTTTGCCCAGGCACACAAAGGCCCGCACACGTACGACCCCTACAGCCTCCCGATGCAAACACATCAAGAGTTTCTTTGCAATGCCATCCATGTCAAGGAAGCCCAATCAAGGAATGCGTCAGACACTTGTGGCTGCAACACCGGAATAAATGGTCTTTTGACCCTGGCGCAGCTCAGCTCCCTCACTTTCCCTGGCTCTTTCCTGCATGATTTCATGCACCTGATGTTTGAGAATGTTATTGAAACATTACTTGACCTTTGGACATGTTCTTGGGACTACAAGAAGTTTGGCTTGTGCGTCAAGGGTTATCTCATTGACAGAACGGTTTGGGCTGCCATTGGAGCTGCATGCTCAAAAAGTGGCAACACAATCCCGTCAAGCTTTGGCGGTTGTGTTCCCAACATCCAGAAAAAGCAATCGGAGCTGACATCGGAATCCATACTCATCTTTGCCACCCTTCTTGCTCCCGGTTTGCTACTCCATAAGTTCACCAACGACGCATATTACCGCCATTTCATTGAGCTCGTCAAACTTATCAATCAATACATCGGCATTGAGCTCACAACGCAAGATGTTCAATATATCCACGGGGGTTTTGCAAAATGGGTCAAGAAGTATGAGGAGTGAGTTAATTTTACGCTCCAACCGTTTGCTGTTTTTTTTCCGGCTAATTCGACCCTTTTTTTCCCTCGTCATCCGCATAGCCTTTACTACATGAAGACTCAAGACCAATTACGCGTGTGTAAATCCCCAATCCATGCCCTTCTCCACGTTGCCAACGATATCAAATGAATGGGCCCTGTGTGGGCTTACTGGGCCTTTGCAATGGAGCGGTACTGTGGGTTCCTAGCGCAATCCAACAAAAGTTGACAGTATCCATACGCGTCCCTCGATTGTCGTGTGTTGCAAGTAGCTCAGCTGTTGCAGCTGAAGTTGCTATATGGACTACGCAAGGAGCTCAAGCTCCGCCCCAATCAATTATCCGGGATATCAGGTGTGCAGTATTGCAACTACCCCAGTCTTGTGTTTGGCTACCTGCGCCGTGTCCTCACTTTCTCGCCCAACCTCCTCCACAAAGCGTCGGCCTTTGTGGCCGCATATCTTGGCTTCAAACCAGCATTTGTTAAGGCTGCAATGTCGCGTTGCAAGTTTGTTCATTGGGGCTGTATACAGCAAATTGACGGCAATCTTATTCGTGCCGCCAGGGTGGCAAACCATTCGGAACAGGCTGCGTGTGACGCATCGTTTGTCAAGGTGCTTGCATTTATCATTTTGTGGTTTCAATTGCTAACGTTATTACTTCAGTTTCAAAGCCGGTTAAGCTGGTTCAATTGGACTCGCCCAGGCGTGCAAGTCACACAAGAACCAAGTGCAAGCTATGGACAGGTCGAATGTTTCATTGTCATTCACACACAGTTTCTAGAAACGCTCTACCAAGCAGCAAACCAAGCTGCACCGTCTTTGCGACCAATAATGCTTGCCGCCATTGCCCCCCTACCATACCTCAGACGTGTTTGCGAGAATGGTACGGACCTGTTGCAGTACAAGCTTGTCGGAGGCAGTCTAGCCATCCCCGAGTTAGTTGCCGTGTCGGATATTGATTGTCTAATTGGACGGTACACAACAACCACCCAACCTTTGAGGTCGTACATCGTCAATCGGCATACTGTCGTGGGCCGTATTGACGCGGCTGACAATATGCTCAACCCTAATGATTGGGATGTCCCACCAGACAATGTTTAGGTTAGTTTTTGTGGCATTATTTTGTGCGCACTCTAATCACTACTCACTTGCGTGAAACAGCTTGTTTGCGGAGATTTGCGAGCCAGATTGTCCATGCATCCACTTCTTTGACCCGAGCCACCTACACTGTGGTATCCTATGTCACCATGAGCTGCGTGACAGCGCATGAGCTTCTTGCCCGTTTTTCATTTAGTTTAAGTTTATCATGATTGGTTTTGTCTATATTAACTAGCCCTTTAGTACAAATTCAATAAGGGTCTTGTACCTTTTCCAATTTTTATGGAATTGCCTTGTTGGCTCACCTTTTGCAATCAGAAGTCATTGCAGGAACCAGAAACCTTCCATCACACTTACAGTGTCACCAATGTCATCCTCAAATCGGCCTCTAGCACGAGAAGATACTCAAGTAGGGCAGCCTTGGCATAAGCCACGGCGTGCGACAGGCGCAACAAGTTACACGTCATATTTCCACTTGGATTGAATGGTTTTTGAGTTATATATAAACCCAGCCAGCTCATCGCTGACCATCATCCCCCATTCCCACTTCTTGTTTTATATTGCACCGTTGCTTGTTCATTGTTCTGCCCTGACCGCCGGGTTTTAGTCCTGCCAATTCCAACGTATGTGTTGATGCAATGGGTGACCTGACACTAACAAATGATTCGTAGATGCGGCCTTGTCCCCAACCCAAGCCCATGTGCGCTGAACTCAACTATCCCCAGCCCTGGGTGTGCTTTGGGGGCAGGCAAGCCGTACCTCTCGAGTGCCGCTTTTTTGACTCGCGCGTTAGTTGCCCCAAAACTCTAACAGTTGTATTGGTTCGTGCCGCAGTTCAGAATCTCATGAACCAAATGCGAAGCAACAATATCTCAGGAGACCAGCTTCTGTAGGAGCTAAGCAATACGCTTCACATGCGGCACCTTTTGATAGACAACGCCGCCAACAACGCGCCTACTCAGGATACCAATTAGACCCGTAAGCAGATGTTGCTGTTACCTTCCAAAATAGAAATGACGATTTTTCCCTTCTTGCGGCACAGGCACCAATCTTGATGGTTTGGACAGTTTTTATGCTCAACAAAACCGTTTTTTTTTTTCATGCCACAGTGTGCACATCCTTAAATTTCAGACACTAGCCCCATAATCACTCCATCTTTTTACGTTCTAAGCATTCAAATCCACCTTTTTTAGTTTTTAGTTTTTCCGTAAATAGTGGACTTAGGCAAAACTGCATCTGAATTTATCTCGAGAAGAGAAAAGTGGGCAAAATGTTCATTTCCACTCTTTGTGGAAATGTCCCCGGTGCATGGAAACCATAATATGTGGACTTTGACCCAAATTTTGTGGACAAAAGAGTCCTACAGTGGTAGCCTACTGTATTGCCTATCTATGGACAATTGAAGAACGCAACACATCCTCAAACGAGAGGGAAGAGGTTGGCCCCACTCCACTTCAGTCAGTATTTTGCCTCAATGTCAAGTTTCAAGACTTAACGACATTAACGTGACAAAACCGTTCTAGATATGGTCTTTTGCTGCAAGTGTTAAATGCATCCACTACTATGTCAATACTGGATGCTGTTTGCTACGCCACAAAAGGTAAATCTGGTGCATCTGCTCCTTCCTTTTTTATTGTTGCTGTGACACTCATCAGTCTTATCTTCATTCTCACCCACCTTGTTGGACTGGCCAATGTATGGATGCATGCAACAACCTCTGCGGTCTTGTATAATGTAACCCAGCCCAATGACTTGCAAACTGTTAGAGCATCCTTTGTATTCAATGACACTCTCTGTGGGCCAGATGACGCCCCAAACAGCAATGCCTATTGGATCTGTCTATCCACTGGGGATGGATGGGGGCACACAAAGGAGACTCAGTACTTGACACCAATCGGACAGTCTGTAATCTTGAACTCTTCTTCCAACCAACAGGTTATTACTCTGGCGGATGCAGAAGATCTTGCCATCGCCATTCCTCAGAGGGTAGAACAACTTGCAACGCTCAAGGCGACAACCTTTGGGGCGCTTGTAAAATACAAATCGCTAAATGTTCTATGCTTGCCTTCCAACAATTCCAAACCCAATTGCACCCATCTAGGTATTAATCTCGTCCCCACCGATGAACCCATTCTTTGCAGCTACACGTTTTCAGATCCCAGCAAGTGAAACAATATGCTCCCTAATCCGGACCGCGGTTATGCATTCATCTACGGCCCTTCTGTCGTAAGCTTCTTCTTGGTGGCTATGAGACAAAGCCGCGATAGAGAGTGGACGGCACTAAGACCTAAGTGACCTCTTGAACCGCAACACACTTAAGTGTCTGTAGGCTCTTAAGGGTAGGGGTGGTTCAAAGTGTCACTCAAAGGGGATGTTTGACAAGACAAAACAAGCTGGGGTTACCAGGCTTGTTGGTCCTCTATATATATTCAGAAAGTGGCCGAGTCATACAAGGCGCAGCCACACGAGTCATACACAGCAGCCAGTCAGGAGTGTCCATGTGAGTCATGCTGTATGAACAGACATGACTCTTACAAAGCACAGCCGCGTTACACAATGTAACAGAATAACCACAAGAAGGTGGCAATGCGGCAAACGGAAACGGAACACAACACAAAAGAAAGGAACAGGCGGGCGAGACAACAGTCGAGTCCAATGGAGTGAGCTGGCTCACGACATTACTCCCCCCTATGAGTCCATTTAGGGGACCTGAATGGACTTACTGCACCGCGCAGTCCTTCCCTTTCCTCAGCATACATTCCTCAAGCCCTTCATCTTCCTCCAAGGTCAGGTCGATGGGATTGAACGCGGTGTTCCCCGGTTCGTCCGAGAAATTCTCCCACTCTTCCCATGTCTCCTCCCTTGTCCAGTCGGCCTTGGACCAGTCCAAAACCCTTTCCTGAGCCTCCACGAACTCCTTGTCCCACTGTCGCACATCGGGCTCTGCCTCCTTCCATGCCGACACGTCAGCTTCCTCCTTCTTCCACCAGTAGGGTTCCCAGTCAATCTTCTCCTTCTGGTATCGGCCCCTCTCCATCCTCCAGTCGCTCAGGTCCTTCTCGTAGTTGGCGTCCCAGGCATCGTTCCATCTAGGTCGGAGCGTAGGCTGCCTTCCGTCGTAACCTGGTACCCATTCGCTTGAGTACGCTCCTTCTTGTCCCCATTCGACCACCCCGAGCATGTGGGTGGAGAGGAGAACGACCTCCGAGACCTGGAAAGCGGCGCACCCCCGGCAGACAAATATGTCCTTCCGCAGGAGCTGCATGCGTGTTGGCCATTTTTTTCCGACCCACTGGAATTCCCCCAGGTCTGAGTGGAGGATGTCGTCCGAGGCCCTGAAGTGCATTCTGCCCGAGCCTTGTTGTGACCTCTTGAAGACGTAGAGGGCGGCTCCGGAGTCAAGGATCCTTGCCGTGGCAAAGGCAGGTCCTTCGAGGACGCGGGTGAGGTTGTTGGCGATGGTGGAGCGGGTGACAGCAGGCATTGCAGAGGGCAAAAAAGATTTAAAGCGTCGAGTTGGGGGTGTTTCTTGGAGTAGTAGCAAGTTTTGCAAGTGAGGCTGACTGTTTCACCCCTTCTGCCTTTTATCTTCCCTGGAGCGTAGTTAGATGGCGTGGGAGCTTCGGGGTGTCGGCGTAGAAGGTCCTTGATGATCTTTGAAAGGTGACCAAAATCTTCCGCCCTTTGTTCTGTGTCTTCTTCACTTCCATAACCCTTCCATCTGACCCTGTAAAAAAGACCGTCCTTTGTCTCCTTCCAGTCCAAAATTTTTTCTACTTCATATTCTTCTTCTCCTTCTTCTGTTATGATCGGCGGTGGTCGGGGTTGGTTTCGGTTGAATTCCGTGTCCTTCTTGTAAGGGCTGAGCAAATCGATGTGAAAAACGGGGTGCACCCTCATTGTTGCCGGCAAATCAAGCTCATAAGCGTGTGACCCTATCTGTCGCTTCACAACAAATGGCCCGTGCTTCTTGTTATCCAGTTTCTTCGAAGGTCTTTTTGTTTGAATGTTCTTCCCCAGCAGCCATACTAGATCTCCTTTTTGGTACTCGTTCTTTGGTTCTTCTTCTGGGAGCCTTTGGGTTTCCATAGATGCAATTGCTTCGTCATGGATTTTGCGCCATTTTCCTGTGATGTTGTTCACTTCTAGAACCGCTGATTCTTCTGCTGAGATGTTCCACAGTGGTTCCCTCCCATAGACAATTTCGAAAGGGGAACTACCTGTTACGCGGTGCTTCTGTAGATTATAGCTGAACTCCGCAATCGGTAATAAGTCCGCCCAATCATCCTGCCGGTGGTTGACAAATGATCGTAGCCATCCTTCCATCCATTGATTGATTTTCTCTGTTATTCCATCTGTTTGGGGGTGGTAGGCAGTACTGAAACCTGGGCTAGTTCCAATTTTCTCATAAATGGCTTTCATAAGTTTGGAATTGAAAGTGGTTCCTCGATCTGAAATTGTGCTCTTTGGAAAACCGTGCAGTTTCCAAACATTTGTGACGAAAAGATTTGCAAGGTCGCTTGCCGTGTGAGATTCTTTGCAGGGTATGAAGTGCGCCATTCTTGAGAATCGGTCCACCACTACTAAGATGCTATCTGATCCTCTGGATTTAGGTAACTTCACTACAAAGTCGAACGCTATGTCTTCCCATGGTCCTTTTGGAATCTCCAGAGGCTTGATCGGGACTATTGACTTTGATCCCTTTGTTTGTTGGCAGGTCTTGCAGGATTCCACGTATCTGTTTATGCTTTGCTTCATTCCTGGCCAGAAGTATCTTCTTGATATTAGTTCCAGTGTTCTAGCCTGTCCTTGATGTCCTGCCATCTTTGAGTCGTGATGAAGTCGCATGATGGCCAGTCTGGCTTCCTTATCTTCTGGTACGTAGATCCTTCCCTTGAACCATAATAGTCCCTCCTTGAAGTCATAATCTTTTGCGCTGTGTTGTAGAGTTTTTGGTAACATTTCCCTTGATTTGCAGATTTCTTTGATTTGCGCCAATCCTTCATCTGTTTCCTGAGCCTCCTTGATAGTCTCTATGATGTTTGTGTCTATTTGTCCCATAAATCCTTTGAACCTTTCGACAGATATCATAACTTGTTCGGGCGTCGGGATATCTTCATGGTCAGATCGTCTTGACAACAGGTCCGGTTTTGATGACAGGATTCCAGGGCGATATATGATGTCAAAGTTATAGGAAGCAAGCAATCGGTGCCATCTTGCGTGTCAACAGTTGAACGTTCTTGCTTCCTTCCAGAATTGTAGGTTCCTATGATCGGTGTAGATGGTGATAGGGTCCCTTGTTCCTTCAAGGTATAGCCTCCAATGTGTTAAAGATTCTATGATAGCCATAAGTTCTTTATCGTGGACATTGTAGTTGAGCTGGGCCTTGTTGAAAGACTTTGAAAGAAAAGCAATAGGGTGTAAGTAGCCATCGTCTTGTCTTTGCGACAAGATTGCTCCCATTGCTACTCCACTTGCGTCTGTTTCCAGGAAAAAGGGTTTGTCAGGGTTTGGATGGCGTAGAGTAGGTTCTTTGCTGATTTCTGTTTTTAGAGCCTCAAATGCTTCCTGATGATTGTTTCCCCACTCCCATTTGTTCTCCTTTCTTGTTAAGGTTGTCAGGGGCTTTGCTAAACGGCTGAAATTCGGAACGAATCTTCTGTAGAAATTTGTGAATCCTAGGAACGCCTGAACTTGTTTGACTGTTCTTGGTTCCTTCCATTCCTTTATTGCCTTGACCTTTCCTTCCTCCATAGAGATGCCTGAATCGCTGATTCCAAGTCCAGTATATGTTAATTTGGTGACAAAGAATTCGCATTTTGGAAGCTTTGCGAATAGATTTTCCTCCAGTAAGATTTTTAGCACTTTCTTGACATCCACGGTGTGTTGACTTCTGTCCTTAGAGAAGACTAGGATGTCGTCGATATATACTATGACACATACGTCGATGAGATCATGGAAGATGTGGTTCATATATCTTTGGAATATGGCGGGCGCGTTTTTTAGTCCAAAAGGCATGACGACGTATTCGAACAGTCCTTCTTTTGTTCTGAAAGCTGTCTTCCATTCGTCTCCTTCCCTGATTCTGATATTGTTGAAACCCATGCGCAAATCGATCTTGGAGAAAATTTTTGCGTCCTTGATTTTATCCAAGAGGTCTTCCATTAGGGGCATTGGGAATCTGTCGTCCTTCGTGATGGCGTTTACTCCTCTGAGATCTTGAACAAGTTGTAGTTGGCGTACTGCCCCTGGATTTTTGGGATCGATCGGTTTTTTGACAAAGAAGCAAGGTGATGCAATGGGTGATTTGCTTGGTCGGATTTTCCCCGCTGCAATTTCTTCATCCAAGTATTCTCTCAGTGCAATTGACTCTGCTGGAGAGAGTGGGATAGGTCTGGCTGGTTTCGGAAGTTCAGCTCCTTCCTTGAAGTCGATGGCGCAGTCGTATGGGCGATGATCCGGGATTCTCTTGAATTTCTCTTCACTGAAGACGTCGGCAAATTCCTTGAATTCTTCGGGCAGGTTGTCTATTGAGGCCATCCTTGCTTGAATGGCTTCTGTCCGCCATGATATGTCCTTTGTTTTCCAATTGATGACAGGGTTCGATTCTTCTAACCATTCCAATCCTAGGATAAGTTTAGTTTCTCCAGTGGGCATAGCGAAGAAGACTTGTTTGAAGGTTCTTCCCTCTACTTCTAGTTCTAGCTTTGCTTTGAAACGTATTTGGTGAGAGAGTTCTTTCCCCTGGATGCCAATTACTTTTCTAGGAGTGGAGAGTTCCATGAGTGGAATGTTGTTGGACCGAGCCCACGAAATGTCCAGGAAGTTCTTTGATGCTCCAGAATCGATGAGGGTTGGGATAGGTTCTGTGATTCCGGCAACGTTTGCATAAACAATGGTAGATTCACTTGTCGCTCTAAAGTACATTGTTTCCGTTGCCGGTTTCTTGGTCTCTCCACACACAGTTAGAGGGAGACCCCTTCTTTTCCCGAGTCTTCTACGATTGTTGCCTCCCTTCCTTTAACGCTAGGTTCCGTCGTTATCCATTCCTTGGACGGGCACTTGAATGAGCGGTGTCCTTCCTGTCCACACTTTAGGCAGCGGTTGGTTGCTATCCTTGCTTTGTAAACTTCGTCGGGTAGCCGCTTTGTAGAGGATTGTCCGCTAGCGGTTGCTTGAGGTGTCTTCTTCCCAGTCGAGGTCTTGATTTGTTGCAACTTCTGGTCAATAGAGATTGCAATAGAGATCCACCGGTCTAGTGACAGCTCCCGCTCTGTTCCGTCCTCATTAATCAGGGTTAATTCGAATCGAGCTAGTTCGGTTTTTACTTCAGGCTTCAGTCCTTCCTTGAATTGGTTGATCAGTGCTTCCTGTCCCCAGTTGACGTCGACCAATAAGTAACGGAATTCAGAAGCATAGTTTGCTACTGAATTGTTCTGCTTGCACTTCCGGATATCGATTTCGGCCTTTGCCTTTTTGTTAGGGTCGCTAAATTGTTCCATGAAGTGTGTCTTGAAGCTTTCCCATGAAGCAAGGTTTTGATTGTTTTCCCTTTGGTTAAGCGATCGTAAGAGTACTTGTGCCCAGTGAGTGGCGGCTTTGTTCTCAGATTTGAAGTTTGCTAGAGCTTC
This sequence comes from Ceratobasidium sp. AG-K, assembly GCA_037039685.1. Classification (NCBI taxonomy): domain Eukaryota; kingdom Fungi; phylum Basidiomycota; class Agaricomycetes; order Cantharellales; family Ceratobasidiaceae; genus Ceratobasidium; species Ceratobasidium sp. AG-K. The sequence goes on from JAWNGF010000002.1 coordinate 2,507,110, forward strand.
GCGTATTCTTTCTTCGTTGGAAGTGTATTGATTGCCTAGACGTACAAAGTAGCTTTCCATTTGTGTGATGAACATTTCGGCACCTTCTCCTTTCTTTCCATCGAAGGCTTCTGGACGAGTCACCTTGGGACGACGTGGTCTGTTACCGATGTTTGGGTTTTTGGTTAGTCGTTGAATTCTTAATTCTAATTCGTCGATCCTGGTAGATTCTGCTTCTGGATGTGGCGGAGAATTTGATCGCCTGGAGGGGATCCCGTGCAGGGATGTTTCGTCCATTTCTTCTCGCATGCTGTTGATAGCTTCCTGAACCTCTGTGATTTTGGTAGTAAAGGAAGTTCCTTCCTGTCATAAGGTTTCTAGTCCCTGCGTTACTGCCTCGTTCCATTCGAGTTGCCCTTGTCTGGTAGTGTTGAGCTCTTCGCGTATGTTGTTTACTAGTCCTTGAGTGTTGGTAACCTCATTTCGAAGGCGGGTTACATCTTGACCGACTAGAAAGGAATTGTGTTCGCCATTTCTTGCCGCGTTTAGGATGTCCGTCAAGGTGCCTTGTAGGGTGTTGATGGAGTCGTTAAAGATTTGTTGGTTGTTTGCTAGGATTTGTGTGGCTTGTTCTAGGCCGCCAAGTCTTCAATCTATAGTGACTCTCATTCCGTCTATAACCCTAATGGTGGCGTTGTGTCTTCCTTCTAGAAGGTCGTCCAAGTCATCTAGATTGCTAATTACAGTTCTGCTGCTGGAGCTGGAACTTGAACTTGAGCTTCCTGGATCACCGGCGCTTTGTTGTACCGTGGCCGATTGCTCGGAGTAACCTTGTGGGATATATGGTGGTGCCGGAATTACTGGTGTAACTGGCTGGGAAGCCATTGGAATTGGTCCTGTGTTGGTGATGGTTCCTCCAATTTGGGGAACTGTGGGAATGTGTGGTGTAGGAGGAGGTCTAATGGGAACAAGCGACACGCCCCCATGAGCTTCGGGTTGGGGGGAAAAGAACTGTCTCCTAGTCCCTAGTGGCCACAAGGGACGTGATGGCCCTGGGCTTCCAGTTGGAATGCGAATTACAGCTGGAGTGGGGTCATTTGTGAGATCTCCTGGTTCTCTATTCGTGATAGTGGGTTCTTCCTCTTGTACAGTTGTCATGTCAACGATGCCGAAAGCTCCCAGCATTGATGTTTGGCTTTGGGAGCGTGATCGGACAGGAGCTCCCACTTGGGCTTGTGCAATATCTTGCTCGTTTAGTGATCCTGTGGGTCTTGCGGCTCGACTGGGTCCTCTTCTTGTTGATATAGTGGATGAGGGACGTGATCCTCCATCTTCTTGAATAGACATGTTTGTTAAGCTTGTTTTGTAATGTTGTAAGCTTCTTCTTGGTGGCTATGAGACAAAGCCGCGATGGAGAGTGGACGGCACTAAGACCTAAGTGACCTCTTGAACCGCAACACACTTAAGTGTCTGTAGGCTCTTAAGGGTAGGGGTGGTTCAAAGTGTCACTCAAAGGGGATGTTTGACGAGACAAAACAAGCTGGGGTTACCAGGCTTGTTGGTCCTCTATATATATTCAGAAAGTGGCCGAGTCATACAAGGCGCAGCCACACGAGTCATACACAGCAGCCAGTCAGGAGTGTCCATGTGAGTCATGCTGTATGAACAGACATGACTCTTACAAAGCACAGCCGCGTTACACAATGTAACAGAATAACCACAAGAAGGTGGCAACGCGGCAAACAGAAACGGAACACAACACAAAAGAAAGGAACAGGCGGGCGAGACAACAGTCGAGTCCGATGGAGTGAGCTGGCTCACGACACCTTCTGAATGCTGTGGGACAAACCCCATCAATTCAGTCCTCCAACTTCGTTGGACAAGCCAGAGAGATGGAGACTTTGAACAGCCAAACCCAGCAGTCTACACCCTAGATATTCCATTTATGGACATCTATGCCGGGTGCAACATCACGTTTTAAAATATGACTGTGTTGAGATATTACCGGAAACGTTCCGCACTCAATATCCTTCTTAGCTAAGCCGCACAGTGGAAGTAGGACTACAAGATGCTGTATTGTGCGAATACGCAGTCGCTTTATATACACATGAGTGGAACATGAGAGAACAATAAGAAAACAATTAGTAACATGCATACGTGTACTATCAGTCAGCACAGAAATAATCAGTCAGCATATAGTGAGTCAATTCGCCACATTTGGTAGTAGGTGACGTGTACATTCGATTCACATATTCCATTCAATTCACAATACTCCCCCTCAACGAGCCCAACAGTTTATTCGAAATTCATTTGCTCAAAACAGGTGTTAAGATTGTTATTCTCCTGTTCGCGGGGAAAATGGTCTCCAAGGGCCGTTTTTGGGGATAAATGATTAAGGCCCATATATGAATTAGCGAGGTACCAGTGCTGCGGGTACGGGAGCGGTTTCGTAAACGCGTCGGCAAGGTTGTCTTTTGATGGAATATAGCCAAGATTAATGAATCTTTGTCAATAATAGTCTTGGACGAAGTTATATCGAGTGGAAATGTGTTTGGCTCAAGAGCGATGAGTGGGGCTGTTAACATAGTCGATTGTGGCTTGATTGTCGATTAGGATAGTTGTTGGACAGGTAATATCGATTCCTAAGCCGTTTAGGAAATGTCAAAGCCAGAGGACTTCCTGAGTGGCGTGTGCAAGCGCATGAAATTCGGCTTCCATAGTCGAAATCGAAATAGTCTTCTGTTTCTTGGAAGACCACATAATCGGACCGCCACCTAGCATAACAATGCAGCCCGAAACCGAAAAAGATTCGTATTTGGAAGCGAAAGAGGCGTCTGTATAAGCAACTTCTTCAAAGGGTCCTCGGCCATAGTAAGTGATTCCTTTTGATGCAGTGCTGTTAAGATATTGGAAACAGTGCTTTAGTACACCAACATGAGTCTGGTTGTACTTGGCAGTGAATCGGGCTAGAAGGTTGACAACAAAAGTGATATTGGGCCGACAACAGCAGGCTACCCAAAGTATGCGACCAATCATTGTTGCAAATGGATAGTTATCCCAGATATCAGAAGCAGGTTCAAGGGTTGGCATGGTATGCAACATAGGGGAATGAGCATATTTGGCGTTACTAAGATCTGCAAGTGATACAATTTGCTTGATATATTGTTCCATGGAAATGGTAAGGGTCTTGGCTGTGCAATCTCAAATGATGTTCATGCCTAAAAATGATTTTGCTTCCCCTAGATCCCAGCAGTTGAAGAGCAACATAAGTTTGGATTTGACTTGTTGCATATGGCCAGGGGTGCAAGCAATCATAAAGTCATCAACATAGCATACTAGGATGGAAATGACACTGTGTTGGTTATGGATAAAAATGGAAATGTTGACAGGATTTTCCTTGTAACCAAGAGTTGCAATCTTCTCATTGCAAAATTGTTCCCATTGGTAACTGGACTGATGAGCGCCATAAAGGGCTTTCTTGAGTTTCATCACTGTGGGTCCATGTTTACCAAAACCTTCAGGGAATTTGACATAAAGAGGGCAATCAATAGGGGCATGGATATAAGCGCCAGTGACATCAATGATGTGACAATCAAGATCTGCATGAGCAACCATGTTGAGAACAATCCTGATGGCATCAAGATAAGGCGTATTTGAAGTGGTGTCATTGTACAATTTTCCAGGGATTTGTCGGTTGCCATGTACTACGCAGCGTGCCTTGTATTTTGCAATATTGCTGTCTTGATCGAGTTTCAGCTTTGTCACCATTCCAGAAGTAAGAATTTGTTTGCCAGGGGGAATGTCATCTCGATTGATTTCATCAAATGTGTCGGCTTGTTTAAGCATGTTAAACTCAGTGTGGCCGGCTTCAATCCAGGCATCACCATGGATAGGGTCATTGATAGCATTAACCCATCTAGGAGAAAGGTCATCAAAGATGATGTTGCCAGGGTTACCAATAGTCTGAGTCACCAGAGCTCTATGGTTATGTTGAAACCATTCTTTGGCATAAGGTGCGATATTGTCACGTGATCGGTGGAGAGTGTTAAGAGCAAGAAGAACATGTTTGGGTAAGGCACCAGTATCAAACGAAAGACCACAGTTAGTTGGAACAAAGGAAGCAATGTCATCAGGGTCTTGAGTTGTTGCCATGATGCATTGATGGACTTCTTCCATTGCATTGATCCAATTGACTTCTTGGGAACAAGCTATTCCTCGATCAGATATCAATTCTTGATGCTCCCTAGATACTGCACCTGACACCACATTGCTACGGGTGTTATGTTTGGTGGTGTGGGTGCGCAAGGGTTGGGAGTAGACAGGTGGCATAGGGTTGTGTGGAGCAGTGGAAGATGCGGGGATTGGAATATGCTCCCCCTGACTAGAAGCATTGTCTTTTGTAGTTGTCAGGGTGGAAGTCGATGGCCGAGTGGATTTGTTATTTTCCATGTTGGACTTCTTTTCTGGTCCAATCTCCCCCTCAGTTGGTGCTTCAACTTCAATCCATTCTTCAGAAGGTTCTGTTTCTTCAGAGAGTCCTAGGGGGGTGCATTGCCAAGTGCTGCTGGGTCAGGCAAATGCCAAGGGAAAAAGATGTTTCTAGATGTCATGAGCTGACTAAGCTCAGACATTTTATTCCGATTTTATATCTTTTTTTCCGAACACTTTCCTTTTTTGGTACAAATGTCCTCTGGCACTTATACTTGTATCATGTGATGTATTTGTCTTTCCATTTGATATTGGTGATGCTTCCGGAACTTCCAGAATGTCGAGTCATGTCTCTTATCTTGCTTATCATCGGTTGTACTCGGCTTTCCCACACTGATATATGATGACGTGGCACGGTTCCCTCATGTATATAAACCCAGAGGTCAAGCCGGTTAACGACAGAGCTTGACCTCTTCTCCACTAGGACTTGCTAAATCAAATCCTCTTAACTATCACTACTCCTTGGGTTCTAAGACTTATCTAAGTCGAACCCCTTAACTTTCATATACCTAATTTACCCAAGTCGGGACATTAGGTCAAGCTCCCTAAAAAGCATCAGCCTTAAAAAGCTCCTGCTTTTTCACCAAGTAGATAGAACGTACACTGGAAAACGGGCATAGTACAACGGATGAAGAGCTATACTTGATATAGACCAGTAGTCCCACGTCGCTATACGCTGTCAGTGAACCCAATCGTTATCCTCTTTCGGGTCATAGCGGCTTTAGTCAGCTAAATACACCCTTACCTGTTATACACTGTTGCTATCACGCCCGCCCAAGGCTGTTGATAACTAACAAGATCAGATAAGGAGTATATAAAGCAAAAGCTTAGCGCCTAGCACCCTTCACTTCCAAATCAACATCTCAAGGAAGCCAGATCCTCTCAAGCAAAAACTGGAAAGTGGTCGGAGCACCACCCAAGTTAACACTCTTACCCCTCAAGAACCACATCAACTCGTCGTTTCCATTAGTACGCACTAGAAAGGAACCAATTAGTAACTAACTAATTAACCTTGAAAGTGTTCCCCGCATTCTTTAGCCTCTGCGAAGCAGTCTTTAGACTAAAGGATTTCGTACTTGATCTAGACACCAAAAGTCGACGAATTAAACAGTCGAATTGAAGTACTAGAAGAAGATCAGGTCGAACAAGCAGAAGATTTAAGGGTCGAACATACCAGAAACGACGAAAACCACAATCAACTTGAAGCCGATTACCAATCCCTCCATTCAAGACTCGAGTTCATTGAAATTGACCTTGACAATACAAACAAGCAACAAGCCGATCAAGATCGTGTCCAAAGCATAAATCTAGCGGACACTAATATCGAAGTCGAGCAATTGCAAGAACAAACCCGTGTCTTGATCGAAAACTGCGACCAACTTATAAAAATCCAAGAAAAACACACTCGAAAGGTCGAAAATCTCATCAGCAACAACAAATGTCAGTGGCGTACTATTGAAACCCTTAAAGACAAAATCAAGGGCAAATACTGTCATCTAGCAGCAGAAGTGCGTATTCCTATTAATCAGGATTACCGCCTTCTAAATCACCTTAATACCATTGCACCCAACCCTTTTCAGTGGGACCAAGACCTCGACTCACACAGGAACAACACAGGGAACAACTTAGACTAGAGTCCCTACAACTCTTTATTGAAGACGTTCATCGTAATTACATATACGAACAGTACGACAAACTAGGAGTAATCAACGCGTTGTTCTTGGAAGACAAAAATCTTGAATTGATATTTTTGAGAAGTCTGCGCATCATTAAAGACAGAAGGGTTTGAAGAAGAATCCGTGATATTTTGTACGGCCTGGGATCCCAATAAATCCACCTGTTTTTTCCCCGCTCCGATATGTCAAGAGCCCCATCACCTAGTCAAGGGGGATTTACCCAAATTTCAGCGACATCCGGACCCGAGGTAGTTGCACATGCAATCAATGCATTAATAGACAAAGTGCAAAAAATTAACGGTCATATTAATGCCTTAAATGGTATCACCTCTACCCTAGAACAGGGGATCAATAATAACATTGCAGATATCCATGCAATTCAAAATCAAACTGCACAAATTGCACCCCTTCACCAATTAATGAATGCAGTGTCTCAGTCACTTGCAAACCTAGGGGCAACACCCTCCACCACCGCGTCAACAACCACCCCAGGATACAAACTCAAAATGCATCCCCCAGAAGAATTTTCTGGAGATGTAGATAAATTTGATGAGTTTAAGTCGCAATGTACCTTGTACATAAATCATACGTCGCCACAAGCAACCACAGAACAAAAAATCACTTATATCATGGGTTATTGCAAGGGGCCTGCCTATGTATGGATGCAACCTGGAATTGACGTAGACACAGCAAGAAGGGGAGCAACAAACTGGCTACACGACATGGATGAATTCTGGAACGAAATGCAAGCTAGGTTTGGCGATGTTCACAAGATCGACCGATATAGACAATTATACAAGAAATTGATCCAGAAGAACTCTGTCCAAGATTACCTACGAGACTTCGTCACTTATTCATCGGTACTCAGGTACACTGATCGAGTACTTCGTGATGATTTCTATGACAGTCTTAAGGATGAAATCAAGATGGCCATGGTGTCACAGAACTTTAAGCCCCACAAAGTGACAAGGACATTCAACCAAGTTCGCGAAAGAGCCCTGGAAATTGACTCCACAATGAATGCTATTAATGCACCAAAAAAGTTGCAGAACCCACAAACCACCACTTCGAAACAAAGTACTTCCAAGACAACCACAAGTACTCCAAACGCCTCACTAGGTCAAAGATTCAATGTAAACAATCGAGTCTTTATGTCAAAACCTACAGGGGGGGTGCAATACGGCAAAATCTCAAGCATTACCCGAAACGCCAAGGGCCGTCCAGTTCCACAGATCTCCTGGGATGATGGGACAAAAGGAAATGTCCCTTTTGGAGCAATTCAAAGAGACACCCGAACCAGTAACCTCAACGCTCCTACCATCCAAACACCCAAACCGTCCACTCCTGCTAAAGACCCTAATGCAATGGATCTTGATGGAAAAGGAAAAGGACCAATGATTTGCTTCACCTGCGGCGGCAAGGGACACTCAGCAAGAGTCTGTCCTTCCAAGAACACAGCGTCAGGGTTTGAAGCTCAGATTGAAGAAATCTCTTCAGACATCGAATCGGGAAAAGACGTCACCAAGGCTTATTAAGGAGCCAAGTACTCGGTGACATATTAGCTAGTAATATGGATGAACTAGAAATCATGTCAATATCAAATGAAAACCAATTATACCTTGATTTCACCGCTCACCCACTAGCTACGGCTCCTGGTTCTAAGTCAGTTAACAAATCAAAAAGATTCTCTGGACAAGCACTTCTTGACTGCGGCGCAACCTCCTGTTTCATCAACCCTTCCCTAGCAAAAGAGGCAAACCTTCCCCTTTTCCAACACGAAAAACCCAAGACTCTGCGAGTTATAGACGGACGAGAAGTCTCGTCTGGAAAAGTCACCCACTATACCAAATTTAAACTTGTCTTGGGAACACATTCCAGCGAAATAGAATGTCATGTTACAAACATTGGAAGACACCCTATCGTACTCGGGATGTCATGGCTCAAGAAACATAACCCACAAATTAATTGGAAAAATAGGACAATTGCATACACAAGCGAATTCTGCTCAAAAAACTGCCTAGAAGTCCCATCTACGCTCCAAATCGCAGCAGAAACTACATTACCAGAAGAATACAAAGAGTTCGCAGATGTGTTCGACGAGTCCAGATTAGAAGAACTCCCACCTCACAGGCCAACTGACATTACGCTCGACCTCCTACCAGAAGCTAAACTAAAGCATGGCCCTATTTACAAAACATCTCCAGCTGAAGACAAAGAAATGAAGAAAGTACTAGAAACCCTTATCCGAAGGGGACACATTCAGATTTCTAAGTCTCCTTTGGCTTCCCTGGTTCTGTTTGTCAAAAAACCACATCCAGAAGATCCAAACAACCCAGAATTACGCTTTTGCGTTGACTACAGATATGTGAATTTGCTATGCAAATTCAACGCAAGTGGAATACCTCTATTGGATCAATGGTTAAGGGCCCTGGAAGGATTTGTCATTGGCACCACTCTAGACTTGGCACAAGGATTCCATCAAACCCGAATAGCAGCAGGCCATGAATGGAAAACAGCATTCAAAACTCAATACGGCATGTACGAATGGAAAGTCATGCCCTTCGGTCTCAAAAACGCTCCATCAAGCTTCCAGTCCCTAATGAACTCTATATTCAGGGACATTATGGGGGTTTTCGTACTCGTATACATTGATGATATCTTTGTTTTTTCCAAACGAGTCGAAGATCATCCAGGACACGTGAAAGAGGTGCTAAGAAGACTAAGGGAACACAAGCTGATTGCGAAATTGAGGAAATGCAAGTTCCACCAGACCAAACTGGACTGGGTAGGATTGGTCATTTCCAATAAAGGAATCGAAACGGATCAGGAAAAGGTCACGGCGGCTATGAATTGGAAAGCTCCCAAAAACGTCAAACAAGTTCAAGAATTCCTAGGATTCGTCAATTTCTATCGAAGATTCATTCAAGACTTTGCCGGCAAAGCCAGACCTCTGTACAACCTACTTAAGAAGGATCAAAAGTGGCAGTGGACAAGCAAAGAACAAGAGGCCATGGATGCACTAAAAGAAGCTCTTAAAGTGGCACCTGTAATGATGCAGCCCGATCAGAATAAGGAATTTTTCCTCGAGACAGATGCGTCGGGATTTGCCACAGGAGCAGTTTTATCTCAGAAGGATGAAGAAGGGAAATTACACCCTGTAGCTTTTCTTTCTAAATCACTAAATCCGGCTGAGCGAAACTATGACATTTTTGACAAAGAACTATTGGCAATAATTAGATCTTTCAAAGAATGGCGGCACTTACTTCAAGGCACAGAAAAAGCCATTCAAGTGATAACAGATCACAAAAATTTGGAATACTTCTCATCATCCAAACAATTGAATCAACGCCAAATCCGCTGGATGAATTTCTTGGTAGACTTCAACTTCCAAATCTTGTACAGGCCAGGAAGCCAAAACAAAAAAGCAGACATTCTCTCAAGGCGATATGACCTAGAACCTTTGGGGGGGGTAGAAAACCAAGTTCTCCTCAAACCAGACATTTTCATTTCGGCTATTACCCCTGACCAGGAAATTAACGACCTAATCAGACAAGCAATCCTTGAAGATTCCAGATTAGAAGAAGCCCACAATAAGCTGAGAAACGGAGAAAAAGTCAAGGATTAGGATTACAGAGAAGGACTCCTAATGTTCAAAGGGAAGATCTTTGTCCCCAAGGATGAAACCATCAGAAACCTGATATTGGAATCGTGCCATGACAATGTTACAGCTGGGCATCCTGGACAAGCAAGAACATTAGAATTAGTCTCAAGAACTTACTACTGGCCAACCATGAAGAAATTTGTCAACTCTTATGTGTCACACTGCGAAACATGCATTCGAATTAAACCATTGAACCAACTCCCCACAGGACTACTGCGTCCTTTACATATTCCTGAGAGGCCCTGGGAAGAGATCTCCTATGACATGATTGTAGGGCTCCCAGAATCAGAAGGATATGACGCAATCTTGACAGTGGTAGATCGGTTCTCCAAGATGGCACACTATATCCCTTGCAAATCAATGGCCACAGCAGTAGACATAGCCAATATCTTCATTGCAAACATTTGGAAACTTCACGGCACCCCAAAAGCAACAGTCTCAGATAGAGGATCCACTTTCAACTCAAAGTTCATTAGGCATCTGTACAAACGGTTAGACGTAAAACCTACCTTCAGCACAGCCTACCATCCAAGGACAGATGGACAGTCAGAACGAGCAAACCAAGTTGTTGAAATCTTTATCAGGGCTTTTGTCAACCATAGGCAAAACGACTGGGTGGCCTTGCTCCCTATGGCAGAATTTGCTTACAACAATGGAATCCAAGCATCCACCGGCAAAACCCCTTTCCAAATCTGCCAGGGTTTCAACCCTAGAATGAACGTCGGGGAAGAGTCAGACTATACTGTTCCTGAAGCTGATGCCCATGTGGAATTTCTGTTGAAAGGATACGACGAAGTCAAAGCTGCCCTTATCCTAGCAAATCAGTCCTATAAATACTACTTTGATAAAGGAGCCAAAGAACCAGAAGAGATAAACCCGGGGGATAAAGTCTGGCTTAATCATCAGAACATTTCCACAGACAGACCCTCAGTAAAACTCTCCCACAAAGTTTTAGGCCCTTACAAAGTAATGGAAAAAGTAGGAACTCATGCCTTTAGACTGGAATTACCAAAATCAATGAAAGTTCATCCTGTATTCCACATCATGCTGCTCAAGAAATTCCACTCTGATCCCCACGGCCGCGAACCCGCTCAACCACCCCCTATTGTCACACAAGATGGAGAGGAAGAATGGGAAGTCGAAGAGATCCTTAATTCCAAGAAAATCCGCCGTCAACTCCACTATTACGTTAAGTGGAAAGGATACTCTCATGCAGACAACTCTTGGCAGTCAAAGGAAGATCTCAAGAACGCTCCTGAACTGGTTGATAAATTTCACAAACTCCACCCCACCATGCCAGGCCCTTAGGAGGGGGTAATGTCATGGGCTGACTAAGCTCAGACATTTTATTCCGATTTTATATCTTTTTTTCCGAACACTTTCCTTTTTTGGTACAAATGTCCTCTGGCGCTTATACTTGTATCATGTGATGTATTTGTCTTTCCATTTGATATTGGTGATGCTTCCGGAACTTCCAGAATGTCAAGTCATGTCTCTTATCTCGCTTATCATCGGTTGTACTCGGCTTTCCCACACTGATATATGATGACGTGGCACGGTTCCCTCATGTATATAAACCCAGAGGTCAAGCCGGTTAACGACAGAGCTTGACCTCTTCTCCACTAGGATTTGCTAAATCAAATCCTCTTAACTATCACTACTCCTTGGGTTCTAAGACTTATCTAAGTCGAACCCCTTAACTTTCATATACCTAATTTACCCAAGTCGGGACACTAGATTCCCTAATTGCTCAATCAGGAAGTGCCAAGTAGCGCCAAGAACCACCTGTGTTGTTCAAAATTCCAGTGAAGATGGCCGTACGTGTTTTGGCATCTAATTTGTCATGCCCTTTCTGCTGGATCAAAACGTGGCATGTAGTCCCAAATGATTGAAAATAGGACATATCAACAACTTTTCCAAACATGATCTTGTGGGGGATCTGCCAGTTTCCATTTATGGCAGTTGGCATATTGTTTGAAATTTTGTTGGCATAAGCAATTGCTTCTTCCCAGAGATAAGGTTTATTCTGGGTGTTGGAATGTGCATGCAACATGGATCAACCTTGTTCCGTCAGGGTCCTGTGGCAACGTTCTGCTGGGCCATTCTGTTGGGATGAATAAGGGGCTGTTGTGGTAATTTTGGTACCCTTGTCATCACAGAATGCTTGTAATTTGGAATTGATGAGTTCTTTTCCATTGTCAAAATGGATTTGCTTGATTTCCAAATTTTGTTGTGTTTTCATCCATTTGGCGAAGGTTATGTATTTTTCAACTGCCTCTCCCTTTGTTCTCATGAAGGCAATGAAGCTATATTGACTTGCTGCATCAACAAATATGATGTAGTAGTTGTTGCCTTGTAGGGAGGTAGTTCGAGTGGGGCCCCAGATGTCAGAGTAGATCAAATCGCCAATGTTTGCCTTGTTTTCGAGTTTGAGGGGGCCAAAAGGTTGCACAGTTGTTTTACCCTTCATGCATCCAACACAGTCTGCTGTCCAAGATTTTGGTGCTTTCATGATCTCAATACCCTTGACACCTTTGATGCATTGTAAGCAAAGAGTGTTGTCATAAGCAGTATGACCAAGAATGATGTGCCAATCATCAAGGGAACGTGTGATCATTGCAGTTTGACCAATGTTGGTAGTGGCAATCAGGTACCAGGAATTACTGGATTGTCGGTTTCCTATCTTTTCAGCAACAGCAAACAGAGATTTGTCTGATGGGCCGGATTTGGCATGGATGTACTTCCCCTGGATGTGGAAATTGTGTTTTGGGTATTGATCAGTCCAAGCAGATGAGGAAATAAGGTTTACTGGACAATTCTTGACTAGTGCAACATTCTTGAAGGTGATCGAGTTGTTAGGGCAACCTGTCCATTGGACCCTAGATCCATTTACAACCGGTGCATTTGTTGAAGTGTATAGAATGATGTCACCCATTCCGCTGATTTCTGCTGTTCCTCCTATTCCAGTTACTGTCGATTTGAATGGGATAAAGTTGAGGAGGTGTTCTCGGCGATTGGTAACATGGCAGGATGCGGCAGAATCGATTATCCAGGCATCTTCCATAGCAAAACCATATTGGTCTTCTGATTGCCCGTTAATGACAATCTTTGATGGGTCCAGGCGATTGGAAATGTATGCATGAACCCGTTCTGGAAGCATTGAAAAATCTAGACCGGGTGGGGGGTAGGGTTCTTCTCAAATGAGTGGAAGATTATCGAATTTCATTTGGAAAGAGAAGGCAATTTCTCCGTTGTCAACTGATGCAATATGTGCAGTTTGTCCTTGTTGATTTGTGTTGGATTGGTTCCTATTACCTCCTTGGTTCGAGTTTTGATTTCCGTTGGAATTTCCGCGATTCTGGTTGCGATTTTGATTGTTGTTTCGTCCTTGATTCGAATTTTGACCGTTCCTGTTGTAGTTGTTACGGTTTCCATTTCGATTTTGCGAGTTCGAGTTGTTTCCGTTGTTGTTTGATCGATTTCCGCCCTTGTATGCGCCTCCTCCGGGCTTGCGACATTCGCGTTTGATGTGCCCGAGGATGTTGCAATTATTGCATCGTTTGTTAAGTCGATCTGACGCGTTTCCTTGTTGTTGAGGGCGGTTATTAGGCCGATTTGATGCGAAAAACGCTTTTTCGCTTGTTTGAGCTTTACGGCGATGATATTCCGCCAATAAACGCGATGTGATGTTGGCAGATAACTGGATACCTTCGTTATCGCCTTGAGCAGGTGTTTGGTCAATTACCGAGACCAAATATTGCCAAGATTCGGGCAAAGATGCAAGTAATTGGCGGATGAATTCGAGTTCAATTATTGGGTTGGAACCTTCGGCTAGAAGTGCCGTATTAAGTTTGTCGAAAATCGAACGCAATTTCTTGATGTGTTCCTCCATATCGTCTGATTCGGACATGCGGAGTCCGGTAAACTGGTTTCGGAGTAATGTCATGGCAGCTGTGCCAATGGTCTGATAGACTTGTCGCAATCGGGCCCATACTGCCGATGCTGTGTCGAGTCTTGCTACATGAATCATAGGGGCGGCTTCTATACGCCTTCGAATTATTCCGAGTGCTTTGCGATTGTTCTTTTCCCAATCATCGACGTTTTGCTGAGTAACTCCTGCGACGCCAGGTACAGCCACATGGGTACCTTGATTACCAGTCATCTGCTGTTGGATTGCAGCTATAACTACGAGACGGTTGGTATTATTTCCACCAACATATTCCCATAGTTCGGTTTCGATGAGCATATCTTGTACTTGAATGCTCCAAATTGGGTAATTATCGCGTCCCGAAAGTGGCGGAAACTTGTAATTATTGTCGGAAATATTGCCGACAGCTTGCATGTTGGGAAATTGGTATGTGATTGGTCGAAAAACGACGTATGTTACGATAGGAGTGGGTGGCGGAGATGGGTATCCGACGTGCTCGAGTTCAAATAGAAACGGTTCGAGTGCCTCGGCTTCTTCACGAGTAATCTGTGCAGCCTCGTCGGGCTCGTAAAAATCGAGTAGATTCTGATAATCGGCTAAAAAAGAAAGTAGTCGATGGTATTGTGCACTTCCGTAATCAGAATTGATAAGCTGAGTGTGTAATTGATTGATATAAGGTGGCTGGTAGGTTGGATCAGTGACTGGAGATCCGGGAAGAGCGATATCAAGTTGCTCGTAATAATCGGGGTTGACAAATCCTGTTGGTTCGGGATCGGCGAATTCGGGTTGGAGGTCAAGTGATACCTCGTCTTCAGATGTGGTAACGTCGGGAGAGACCTCGATTGGTCGTTGTTGAGGCGAATGCTCTGGGGTAGAGAGCTGTCCGTTTGAGGACGCAGAAGACACGGTGGGCAGGTAATAAAACGATGTGAATGCCTAAGAGAGCCAATCAGGGCTCATAACCTATTGAGATATTACCGGAAACGTTCCGCACTCAATATGCTTCTTAGCTAAGCCGCGCAGTGGAAGTAGGACTACAAGATGCTGTATTGTGCGAATACGCAGTCGCTTTATATACACACATGAGTAGAACATGAGAGAACGATAAGAAAACAATTAGTAACACGCATACGTGTACTATCAGTCAGCACAGAAATAATCAGTCAGCATATAGTGAGTCAATTCGCCACATTCGGTAGTAGGCGACGTGTACATTCGATTCGCATATTCCATTCGATTCACAATAGACTGTGGCATACGACGGCCGCTTACGGGATGACAAACAATGGAGTGTGGTTCCAGAGGGAACGACCCCATCATCGAATGTGTTTGCAGGCACTCTTGCCGGACCATTGACTTGGCAGTTATTCATGGATTCTCTGGCCTTGAACATCAGAAGTACCGCCATGACTTCTAGTTCCGCCGAAGAAGTTATGGCCGCGCTTAGCCAAGAGTTGGGGCGTTTGTCTCTCGGGTATGTCGCCGGCGCTTTTATCCTCACGCCCGCAACCGAGGTAACCATCTTCCATCCTACCGTTCTAGGCCGGTATCCGATTGCTCCTACCCTCACTTTCGTTGGGCTTTTGCTGGTCTACGGCTTTTTTGCATTGGCTATTTTCGCAATTTCCCTCAACTTGACTTCCGAGGTCATCTCGGTCTCTTCAAAGTCATTCAGATAGCAAGAGAAAGGACGAGATTCCAGCGTTGGAGCTAGCAAAGCTTCGTTCACTCGGTCCGCTCCCTCTTGTAGCGCAGATGTTTGAACCATCGATCCGCGATCCCAACGAATTCCGCCCAGTGGATGCAGACGCTAAATCGGCGGCGTTGGATGATATGGACCTGATAACCGATGGCCGTTCGCCGACGACCCGGTCACTCGGTTACGTCTTGGGCTGGAGGATACGAATATCCGTCCCCGGTATGGTGTTTGGAGGCGGGAACGGGAGGGTTTATGAGTTGTTTGTAAACGTAATTGGATCAAAGGATTCTCGGGTGACAGTGCGTACCGATGCGGAATTGTGGGAAAACAATCTCATATCGCATGAATGTACCTTTCAAGGATGGAAATGCTAGAATGGTTGCTCGTTGTTACCAACTTGCGACGAGAGTGTGATTTTATGCTTGAAGTAAACCCAATGATGTGTTCCTGCTTGTCAAATGCCGATCGCACCTGTCAGATTTGACGTTGAAGCTTAAGTTCTAGTTTCAACTCAAATCTGCCCAGCCATGATCACGGTGTTCGGTTGCACTTTCTCCAGAGAGATCCCATGGTTGACCTCTACGCATAAAGTACACTGAAAATATCCTCAAAAATCTGAGGCTGTGGGATTGGAAACGACAACCCAATGCGTCGAAATGAATTTGCAACCCGAGCGCTTGAACAATCGCCCGGCGCTTGTGGCATCTCCAGATCTGACGTGTCGCTGACACGACCCCACTACGACCATCCCCGATGAAACTAAAAGAAATCGTCCGGACGGCGACATTCGCCTGGTCACCGGACGTTGTTCCAACACTCGCTACTGGAACTGTCGCTGGAGCACTCGACGCGTCGTTTTCGAATGACGCGCATTTGGAGATTTGGACACCGGATATTCATGACAGAGAAACTACGCTTGGAGCCGAGGGAGGGGTCGGCCCAAAGGGTGTGGTGACTACTTCGTCGAGGTGAGTACGTAAAAGTTTATAATGAAGGATGCTAATTCGCGTTAGATTTAATCGCCTGGCTTGGGGATACGTGAACCCTGATCGACCACAAGGAGTGCTCGCTGCTGGATTAGAATCAGGAAACCTAGAGCTTTGGGATGCTGCGCAAATTACGCACGAGACCGAGTGAGTTAATCTTGGCTTATATTGGAATTACTCTGAGCTCAGTTGGCATAGTGTTTCTTCTGCCCGTCTATTACAAAACAATACCCACACTGGCCCAGTACGCGCCCTCCACTTTAATCCCCTCCAAACCTCTCTTCTCGCGTCTGGAAGCACAGGCAGCGAACTGTACATTTGGGACCTCAAAAATCCATCGACGCCATATACTCCCGGTGCACGATCGCAGCGACTCGATGGAGTCAGTTCACTAGCGTGGAACGCCCAAGTCGCACATATCCTTGCTAGCTCGAGCATGAGCGGTTATACAGTCGTCTGGGACTTGCGAGGAAAGCGAGAAGTCGTCGCGTTGCAATATGGAGGCGGCGGAGGACCAGTTGGAGGCGGAGGAGTCGGAGGTGCAGGCGTTGGCGGAGTGCGAAGGGGAATGAGCGACGTCGCATGGCACCCTGACAACGTACGTTTATTCTGGATTTATTGGAATCTTACCTGACGCGTTTTTATAGGCTACACGTCTCATTACTGCCTCAGAAGACGATGCTTCACCCATCATCATGCTCTGGGATCTTCGTAACGCCCGTGCGCCGGAAAAGATCCTCCAAGGTCACGAACGAGGCGTGCTCAGCGTGTCATGGTGTCCTCAAGACCCCGAACTACTCCTCAGCTGCGGTAAAGACAATCGAACCCTCGTCTGGAACCCTAATACGGCAGAGATCGTCGGACAACTCCCGCCCTCGAACAACTGGTCGTTCCTCACGTCTTGGAACCCTCGCAATCCAGACATTTTCGCCACTGCCAACTACGATGGATCGATCGCCGTCCACTCGATCCAATCTACCGCACCGACTTCTACATCATCCTCTGCGCCCAAGGCCCCGGCCAATCCCAACGACGTGTTTGATCCGGCAAACTTTGCAGATACGGCCGATGCTCACAATTTGGGAAGCAGTCTTAATTTGGAGCGTGCGCCGAAATGGCTCAAGACCCCTGTTGGGGCTCGGTTCGGATTCGGAGGCGTTTTGGTCGAGGTCTCGGCCACTGGTGAGTCTTCGAGTCGCCCGTCGTCGCAGTAATTGATTATTAATCTAGGCACGGATGAGGAGAAGAAAAAATCTCAAGTCCACATCAAACGCGTTGTCGGCGAATCCGAGGTTGTTGAACGAGCCAAGGAACTCATCCAAGCCGAGGAGAAGGAAGGCGGGATCAAAGAGCTCGTCGAGTCTCGTGCCAGCGCCGACAAGGATACATACTCGACCCTCCTCGCCCTGTTCGACTCGGATCCTAAATCGGCCCTCATTAAACTCGTCGGATATGATGCTTCGCCTGCTGCACTCGATGAAGCTCTCGCGGCTGTCCGAGCCAAGACCTATGAGCCCGTTGTTTCGTTCGCTCCTGAAGCTGTCGCGCACTCGCCCGTCGAGGAACCCGAAGGCGCCCCGGAAACAACCGAGAAGGAAGAACCGGGAAGTGGCGATGATGGAAGCGAAGGGACAGACGTGCCTGGAGCGGCTCCTAGCGAGGTTAGCGCATTTAGTTCGGATGCCAAGCAAATCGACGCTGCCAGTACCGCAACCGAGCCGAGTCTGTTTGGAGATGAACCGGCTGGAGGTGCACCTGGGCCTGCTGCTGGAGATTTCTTCAATACCCTCGCGAGTGGTGCGTTACTTTTAGCTTATTAGTCGATCAAGGCTAATGATTGGGCAGACAACGAAACGCCTAGCCGACCTCGCGCCGGCCTTGTTCCTCACTTGTCCTATACCGGCGAATCTAGTGCAGCCGCAACTATCGGCTCTCGCTCGTCCAGTATCGCCGGCGATGCCCCTCTCACCCCGTCGTTCCCTCCCAAGTCCTTCCGTATGCACCCCAAGAAAGAAGACGCAACCTCGGCCCTAGTCACTCGCGCTCTGATTACCGGAAACCTTGATACTGCTGTCGAACTGTGTATCCAAGCCGGACGCTGGGCCGACGCGCTCCTGCTAGCCCAAGGCGAAGGTCTCGTGATGCGTACCCGAATGGCCTATTTCGACCGATCAGGAGACGCAGCTGGCGGATACCTTCGTGTATTCAAGGGTGTCGTCCAAGGGCGTAAAGGACTCGCCGATCTCGTACGTAGCTCCGAAGTCGGTGAATGGCGTGAGATGCTCGTCGTGCTCTGCCGCTGGGCCGAATCCGATAACTTTGCGGGCCTAGTTGCTCAGCTCGGAGAACGCGTATGGACATCGGACTTGCCCAAGAACGAGAAGCGCGAGGCTGCGAGGGTGTGCTTTGCGGCAGGCAAGAAACTCGATCGACTGGTCGCGATTTGGGACGACGAAGCGAGGGAAGAGGAACAAGCTACCGAGGCCGAGGGTGGAACGTATAGCGTGCGGGCCAAGGCTGTGCAAACCTTTGTCGAAAAGGCCGTTGCGTTTTGCGCCGCTGTCGGATTCGTCGACTCGGCTCTTGCTTCGGCGGGTGGAGAAAACTACGACTTGGCGGTGTTGTACGACCGGTACTTGGAGTATGCCCAGATCCTGGCTACCCAAGGATTGGTTTCCGAGGCGGAAAAGTATGTGAAGCGCATTCCGAGGGGGTATGGAGATGTGCAGTGGTTGGTTGGGGCTTTCGAAAAGACCAAGGTGGAAACCAAGCCAGAAGCAAAGGCCACGACTGGTTATGGTGGAGGCTATGGAGCTGCGTCAGGAGGGTATGGAGGTTATGGTGCCCCCGCTTCAACTGGGCCTTATGGAGCCCCTGCGGCCCCGACCGGACCTTATGGTGCTCCCCCTGCTCCCTCGTCTGGGCCCTATGGCGCCCCCCCTGCTCAGCCTTCGGGTCCATATGGCGCTCCTCCCGCTCCTACCGGTCCGTATGCGCCTCCTCCAGGCGCCTCGACGCTCAAGCCGGCCAACTCGTACGGCCCTCAAGGCGGATATACTCCTCCCGCCCCATCCGGCGCCTATGCTCCTCCACCTCAACAAGGTGGCTACGCTCCCCCAGGCCAGCAAGGCTATGCGCCCAATCAATCTGGTTACAACGCAGCTCAAGGCGGCCCGTACCAAGCTCCACCCGGCCCAGCAGGCCCATACACGTCTCAACAACCTGGACCACGTGCGCCCATGGTTTCGGTCCCGCCCCCACCCGGCCCGATTGACAATGCCGGCCCGCTCCCGCCTCGAATCATCCCCGCATCCCAAAGACGTGATATCCCCGGCTGGAACGACGCACCCAATGTCACCGTTCCCCAACGACGCACACCTGCTCCGGCTGCTCCTGCCGCCGCGGCAATCACCAGCCCGTTCCCCAACTCGCCTGCTCCGGGGTCGCCTACCGTGGCTGGCCCACCTCGAGGATCTGGAACTCCGCAGAGGGTCATGTCTCCGGGTGGAGGTCCGCCAAGGGGCATGTCACCGCAGACGCATCCCGGCCCGCCTCGGGGTCCTGGTGGTATTCCCCCGCCGCCAAGGCCTGCGAGTGGAGCGTATGCGCCACCCCCGCCTCAGAATGCTGGTGCTTATGCTCCTCCTCCGCCTCAAAGCTCTGGTGCTTATGCTCCGCCCCCACCGCAAAATGCCGGAGCGTATGCACCACCACCCCCACCCGGATCGGGCTTTGCTCCTCCCCCTCCGCCTGGAGGTTCTGCCCCTCCACCGCCACCAAGTGGCGCATATGCTCCTCCACCCGGCCAATCGCATCCTCCTCCACCGCCACCCGGGAATACCGGTGCTGGTTGGGCGCCACAGGGCGGCCCGCCACCACCTCCCGGCGGAGCTCCCCGCACTGGAACGCCGACTGCGCCGCCGGCCAAGGCTCAGGCCAAGGCACCCAAGTATCGTGAGTGTAGTCGGGTTTCTGAGAGTATTGTTATTGATGTCGACTATAGCGACCGGCGACCGAGAGCATATACCAGAGTCGGATCGAGTGATATTCGAAGTTCTGAGCGAACATCTTGCGCGTTTGAAGCAGAATACGCCAGTAGGTATATGCTACCTTGTGTGGGGATATTATTAATGAGTTTCGTAGCCCCAACAAAAGCGCATGGTCGATGATATTGAGCGTCGGTTGAATGTCTTGTTTGACGCGCTCAACTGTGAAACTCTGTCAAGGCCTGTGGTCGAGCAACTTGGAACTCTCATTCAAGGCAAGTGATACCATCCACTCGTTTCTGATATTTTCTGATGTCCTCGCAGCCATGCAAGCACACGACGGACCAGGCGCCACGGCAATCCATGTCGACTTGCTCACTCGAGGCTCCCGTACGGATGATATCGGATTGTGGATGTCGGGCGTGAAGCAGTTGATTATCAGGCTCTAGTCGATTGATAGAAAAGAGCGGTGTGCTCGGAAATGTGTTTGGGAAGGAATGATAATCAATTCTGATATGACTTGTAGGATTGTCGTGAGCCGAGGTTGTGACTCTCGGATCTCCACGGGGAACCGTGACGGTTACAGGATATACAAGCCTTTAGGTCCTCGGGGTCCTCGATTGCGATTGCGATGCGGGATCATCTGACACTTTGACTGAACGTATGTTTTGGGTATAGAGCTGAAGAGCGTGGATCGAGGATAGCGGGTCGAAAGTCATCGGATGTTGAGGAGCAGGCCACTATACTAATTATTAATTCAGGAATCACAACGAAATCATATCGAGCCCATCCCGTCGAATCTGACGAGTCAAGAGATTCATTAGGTGTCGCGCCGGGGCGCGATTAGGCTATCCTCGCCCTCGTCCTCTACCACACGGCTCCCAGCACAACAATAGCAAATTAGGCTATGTGTCCATGACAGACTGAAAACAATGACTACCCGCGTCAACCTGCCCAATTGAGCCACGCACTCGGAGGGTGCCGCGCGATGGATATTAAACCTAGAACACCCGCGTACATAGTAAGCCGTGGTTAATTTATAGAAAGACTCGTGTACTCTGTAGTATGAGATTTATAAAACGGGAATATTACTATTGATGCACAGCATGGAGGTTTGCGTTGGCATGCCTGGGCCTAAATGAGTGGAGATTGCAGAATAAGTGGGACCAGGGCCCCAATCGGGTAGACTACGCCTCGCCACTTGCAAGCTGCTCGCATTTTTACAGGGGTTCGAATAATTCCGTTTGCTTCCCGAAAAGCTTAGACCCACTCTGGACATACCGCGGGAGGATTAGACATTTTTGCGAGTTGATATACTCCTTTGCAGCCAGGCAGTGTAGTAGGTTCTCAGGCCCAGCCCAGTCTCCTCCTGTCGCCCATAGCTGTAGGATACTTCTGCTGTCCCTCGGCGTATCCAGCGGACAAAAGCAAGCATATATGCATCTTAAAAGTGGTAAACTTTCAGAAATAAGTAAAGAATCAAGCATTGGCGGCTATAAAATGATCAACTCTAAAGTAAAACCCCCATATTCTAAACTTTCCGGCTAAATCACAGAGAAACGTGCCAGGGATGGCTGCGCCGGTTTCCCCTGCTCGGTGTTGTCCGTCAACGCCATGGAGTCGAGTTCTTCTTGTACTTCCGATGCTTCTTCATGACGCTCAAGGTTTGAGAGAACGAGAATGTGAACGGCAAGTGAATCAGCGATGTCACGGGTGAAGTCCTCGGGATGTTCCTTGGCGAGCTGTCGACGAAGCTCAAGGGACTCTAGGATCGCCTCCAGTGCCTCATCATGACGATCAGAGGTCGACAGGCCAATAGCAAGGTTATATAACGATCTTGCCAGCCCTGGAATAAATACCGCAGGACGCTCCTTCGCAAGATGCCGACGGATCTGAACAGTTTCATGATCTACCGCCAGTGCTTCGTCGTGCTGGCCAAGGTCCGAATGGCGAATCGAGAGGTTGAGGAGGGATTTAGTCAGGTCTGGGTTAAAGACTACTGGCCGCTGCTTGGCAAGTTGTCGGTGGAGTTCCACGGCCTCCTGGTTTGGTGGTAGGGCTTCATCATAGCGACCCAGCTCCCCTAGAGCAAGCGAGAGATTGCGAAGAGATTTTGCGAGGTAGGGTGAAAAGACTACTGGACGCTCTTTGGCAAGTTGTCGACCAAGGTCTACCGCCTCCTCTGCTACTATGAGCATTTCATCATATTGGCTCGTGTGCCAATAGTCAGTGACGACGGAACCAAGCGAGTGTGCAAGGTCAGGTTTGAACCTTGACGGCTGCTCGGCAAAAAGTTGACGGTAAACATTGAGCTCTTCTGTGGACACTGCCAACGCGGCATTGTGACGCCCAAGTTGACCTAAGCATTCAGATAGACTTCGCAAACTCTTCGCAAAATCATCCTTGTGCCCGCTGCTAGTACAATCACCGTCTTTCATTAACTTGCGTTGAATTTCGACCGCCTCCTCTGCTGCTACGAGTGCGTCATCATAACGCCCTATGCTTTTGTAGCCGACCGACTGGCGCCAAAGCGATCTAGCGAGGTTCCACTTGGGTTCCTTGACACCGGATGCTGCAAATTCTCGCTGCATGAGTACTGCCTCGCTTGCCACTTCCAAGGCTTCTTCCCGCTGCGCCAACTCTAGAAGGTAGATCGATAGGCTGACCAATGCTTGGGCAAGGTCTACTCGAGACTCTTCATTCCCACCCTCGACTAGCTTTCGATGAATCAAAACCTCATCCCGAGCTGCAATCAGTGCTTCCTCTCGGCGGTCCATATACTGGAGTCGCTCGGCGAGATCGTGGGAGACTGTCGCGAGTTTTTTGTCGAGGAGGAGAGCGCTTAGCATCGGTATATCTTTAAGCGAATCCTGGGTTTCCAAGGTCACTGACCATAATACAGGTATACAGGGCTCGAATTTACTCACAGTTCCCCATTTATGAGCTTTGGATAAGCCTTCATAGCGTCCGCAGGTCGTCATAAGCTCCATCCAAAGTACTAGTTTATCTTTAAGGAGTTGCTCAAGTTGGACCAACGCATTGGGTGCCGCCGAAAGCTCAATATCCATAACATGATCAACCCAGAATTGGCACGCATATAGCAGCTCCTCAGATAGATCGTGCCCCTTGATCGAGGGTATTCCGACCACTTCAGACTGATTGGAGGAATAGCCCACGCCAGGCATACCAATGTTCAGCTCCTGGTTCATCAGCTCAATGCATAAAAGACCCAACGTCCGGCTATGAGATTTTTCCTCAATTGCAAGTATATGCGTAGTCGAGGACGTATCCAATTTTACGGCCCGCGAAGCTAGAAACTCGCGGAAGGACTGGTGCAAAAATCGCACAGGCGGAGAGCGGGGTTTATTGCTCAAGCCAGTCAGCAGTGGGCTAAGCTGTCGAAGTGCTGTCTCCGAATCCATGATTACACGCTGATATATCCTATTCAGCGCGCGCAAAGTCAAAGGCGATTTCGTGGCCACTGCCGCTCCTAGTAGAGTGTGACAGCTTTCAGCAATCTCTTTGTTCTCCCAGTTACACGTCTGTAGTATCGTAACGTATAAATCGTCCATCTTGGATTCAGTTGATGAGTCGGCGTGGGATCCAGAAATAAGTTTCTGAAGCTCTATTTTGGGATAGTAACAGGTCTCAAGGTATGCGGTGGTGGTAGAAACCCATAGAAATAACCCCTCGGCACGATCTTTAAAGGACTCTACGAGCACCTGGTCTGGCCAGTCGTCGCCAAGTCCGTGGAAGTCCGCAATATCCCTGAGCTCAGATGATACAAACAGAGCAATATCGCGAGTATTGTCTTGATTGTGTATGTCCAGCTCGGCAGAGCGAACGTGTAACTTCCGGCGCAGAGAGTTTATCTCGGGTGACATTCGCGACGTCAATAGGATCCGGATAGAGGGTGGAAGCTTGGATGCGTCACCAATCAGAATTTGGAACAGTTCTGTGTCGCATCCTTCGTCCAAGGCATCTAGGACAATCACAAGTGGAGGGCTACAAGTAAAATCTTGAGTGGAATCCAGTATGAGCCGCTGGAACTGCCGCGAGATCGGAGCTCCAATTAGCCCTTTGTCCTCCTCTATTGCGGATGCGATACGTCTCGCAAGTAGATCGCTTCTCTGGCAAAGATCGAATACGATTGTACTGATAAGCCACTTTGGGTTATTCCGTTCGGCGGTGTCACGGTCAAAGAAGAAGGAGGATGCAAGCTGATTGGCTTCTGACAAGCGTTGTGCAACCGTATGGGCAATCGCACTCTTCCCAGACCCAGCAACCCCCGTTAGCAAAAAGACGGTCATAGCAGGGGTTTCGTCTACAGGGCTGTTGGCCCACGACAAGATACTATCGATGATGTGTTGGCGAGTGTCCGGTAGGCATACTCGATCCTCGTCCCAGGATGCGTCACTGATGTACCGTAGTTTGTCCAATATAGGGTCCAGGGCGTGAGTCTCATTCGCTAGCACCCGGAATTTCGGGTCAGTATTGGGCCATTATTAGTCGACGAGCTCTTACCCTGCCCTAGCTTATCGATATTGGTTTCAGCCCAGGTTTCCATCCCCAGCTAATCGCCGTTTCATGAGTCTCCAGTTTCACAATCTGGATATCGGAGTATTACATACCGTGAACGATTCAAAAGCGTTGTCGACCTCTTGTCTCATCTCGTCGATCGCGATCAAGTGATTGCGAAAGTGGCCGATCTTAAGCAAAAACGAGTCCTTCTGTCGCGCTCTGATCTTTTTAACGATTCCGTCCAACGTGCTAACATGCATATAACCGTCAACCTCGATCTGGCCCATTGCGACCTTGTATATTGCTCACCCTTGAAGCGTCAAGATAAGGGCCTTGACGTCGGAATGCTCAGCGTCGATTGAGTCCATTTGCTCAAGCGTGTCCGTAGCAGCGCTCTGTATGTGTGCCGCAAGTTGTTTCCATTCACTCGTACAGGTTTTGAATTTCTGAGTAGTGGTATGAGCAAGTCGAGACACCGCAATTATTGGGTGGAGTGTACCGTGGTCAGGTCTGCGATCTCGCGAATGGTGTCAGTAACACCAGTGAGAGGCGGGATGATTTCCATTGAATTCATCCTTAGTTGAATGAGGGAAGTATATTTTCGTGTTAGAGTAACGCTGGGTCGAGGTGTCCTGTCCGTCATGGTGTGGTTGAAAGCGAACCCTCGACTAATCTCGGCAAAAATCGCACGTGTTCATGTAGGCTCGTTTGCGTAAACGAGCCCTTATGAGCCTCGACCAGCACGTGCGGTTTGCTGAGAAGATCAGCTGGGCGGCTAATTTAAGTGGCGCGATGGTCTTGTTTACGTCTGACGCAGTAACGTCCCATGTACTCGCCGCCACTGGGACCACCGTAATTTGCTATGACCCCTTGGGTTTGAGAGTATCCTGTCCAAGGCACCCCGTAGCGGTAAGCTCACAAACTTCCAATCAGCTGCAATACTTCATCGTGTCCAGGTACAGACAGGAAAACGTAGGAACCCCAGATCCATATCCACCATGCCGTCGGCGAATTTGAGTCCACTGAACGCACCGAGGGAACCGAAGATGAATAACACGATACTCAGAACACAGCAACTGTCTCCAGCAATAGTAAAATATATCCTTGATCCCTCTGCATTTTCCACTCGAGCTCCAACTCGGGCGAATCAAGCCGTTTGGATATGATATCTGGTCTTCTGCGTGGGACAAAACGACTGCAGCTGTCCGGGATGAGATGTGCGGGCTCGCCCGAGGCTTTTGCGCATTCTCCGACGATCGAGGAACACGAGTACATCCCGGAGACTGTGGTGGAGCAATTTACCACAACGGAGACGGTGCGAGTGGAGGAACGAACGAGCCTTGTGCATCATCAATTTAGCTAGCGTGTTTGATTAAGGGTTCGGGTAGGTGGATGTCGCTCGAACGATGGTTATGTGAGAACCAGTGGCCAAGGACTTCTTCCAATTATTGGAAACCCGTGAGTTATTTCTCCATTGTCGCGGCCATTGCATGCTAGCAACTGGATAGACATTGAAACCCCAGTAATTTTCGTACGGCTTCTTGGACGCTGGCCCTGCAATGACGAGTCAGCACGGCCGCATCCAATAACTCTCACTCAGCCCATATCGCTCGAACCACCCGCCTGCTTCCCTGTTCGCGGCAGGTTCACTTTTCGCGCTTCCAAAAGGAAGGCAAGCCCAAGCACAGCCATCAAACTTCGGAATGAAACTGGATGCTGGGCCGACGCGCTCCTCCTACTTCCGCCAGCGCATGGCAACGAGCAGTGACGAGGGCCTGGGCTGCTAACTTACTATGGTGCATTAGACGGTGCGGTTGGTGGACGTCTACTCACATGCATAAACGGGGCCTTTGAGAGAACTGGAGCGTACATTGGGCCGGATGGCGAAGCTAGGATTGTAGCTGGAAAATACGGCATTGGCCGCGGACCCTCAGTTCCTTACCTCCACCAGATGCGTCATCGAACTCTCTAGCTCCGTCGTCTGGTCGCGCCGTTCTCTCCTTCTACGGACGCGTGCGCACCTCCTTTGGGCACCTCGACGCCCAATCCGACCAAGTCGCACAACGCTCGAGGCGGGTGTACTCCTTGTACTCCTCCCGGTGCCTATGCCCCTCCGGCCCGGCAAGGTGCCGATGCCACCCTCAGGCCTAGGGCCTTGTCCACCCAGTCAATCTGGCTACAGTCAAGGCGACCCACCGGGTCCGTACACGTCTCCATCAGGTCCACGTGCGCCCCTGGTTTCCGTCCGCGCCCCACCTGGCCCCACCCGGCCCCACCCGGCCCGATTGAAAATGCCGGCCCGCCTCCGCCTCGAATCATCCCCACATCCCAACGACGTGAGGTTCCCGGCTAGAACGACGCACCGAATGTCACCGTTCCCCAGCGACGCACACCGGCTCCAGCTGCCGCGGCGATTACCAGCCCTTTCCCCAACTCACCTACTCCGGGGTCGCCTACTGTGGCCGGTCCGCCTTGAGGATCTGGAACTCCGCAGAGGGCCATGTCTCCGGGTGGAGGTCCACAAAGGAGTATATCGCCGCAGACGCATCCGGGTCCGCCCCGAGGTCCTGGTGGAGTTCCGCCGCCGCCGAGACCTGCGAGTGGAGCTTATGCGCCGCCCCCCGCCTCAAAATGCCGGTGACTAGACTCCTCCGCCTCAACAAGCCGGTGGTTATGCTCCACCTCCATCGCAAAATGCTGGTGCCTATGCTCCGCCCCCACCACAAAGCGCCGGAGCCTATGCGCCATCGCCCCCATCCGGAAGCGGCTTTTGCTCCGCCCCTCCGCCTGGCCAATCCCATCCCCCTCCGCCGCCACCGGGAATGCCGGCTGGGCGCCACAGGTGGCCCGCCACCACCTCCTGGCGGGGCCCCTCGCACCGGAACTCCCACCGCGCCGCCGGCCAAGGCTCGGCCCAAGGTGCCCAAGTATCGTGAGTAGAATCGGGTTTTTGGAGGATTGGTAGTGACATAGACTGCAGCGCCCGGCGACCGAGAGCATATACCCGAGTCGGATCGAGTGATATTCGGAGGCCTCAGCGAACATCTTGTGCGACTAAAGCAAAACACGCAGGTAGGTATATGCTATCATGTATGAGGATACCATTGACGAATTTTGTAGCCCCAACAACAACGCATGGTCGACGATATCGAGCGTTGGTTGAATGTCTTGTTTGATGCGATCAGCTGCGAAACACTGTCGAGACCTGTCTTCGAGCAGCTTTGAGCTCTCATTCAAGGTACGTTGTATCATCCAATTGTTTCGATTTTTATTTATTTTCTCGCAGCCATGCAAGCACACGACGGACCAGGCGCCACGGCAATCCATGTCGACTTGCTCACTCGAGGCTCCCATACGAACGATATCGGATTGTGGATGTCGGGTGTAAAGCAGTTGATTATCAGGCTATATTCGATTGATAGAAAGAACGGTGTGCTCGGAAATGGGGTGTTTGGAAATGAATAATAATCAATTCTGTAGGATCGTAGTGTGCTGAAGTCGTGATTCTCCAGCGGCCGCGAGTTCTCAGTTCTCACAATCACAAGCGGAAGGTGGCAATGAAGCCCTTGACTGGCATCCAAAACGAGTTGCTGAAACTGCCGTGAGGTGGGAGCCCCAATTAACCCCTTGTCCTCTCCCATGATCGGAGTAATACGCCTTGCAAGCAGATCGTTCCTCTGGCAAAGGTCGAACATTGCGGTGCTGATAAGCCACCTTGGATTGTTTTGCTCGGCAATCTCACGATCAAGGAAGGGCGAGGTTGCAAGCTGATTGGTCTTGTACAACTGTTGAGCAATGGTGTGAGCAATTGCGCTCTTTCCAGATCCGGCGACCCCTGTCAGCAAAAACATGGTCGTATCCGAGGTGTCGCCGACCGTGCCATTGACCCAAGACAGGACGCTGTCGATGATATGTTGGCGAGTATTTGGTAGGCATACTCGATGTTTGTCCCAGGATGCACCTGCCACATACTGAAGCCTGTTCAGCAAAGTGTCCAATGCGTGACTTGCACCGTCTAAAATCCCAAGTTGCCAGTCAGTTCTTGATTCGTAAGTATTGGAAATACCGATCGTACGCTGTATCAGCTTCTCGACGTTCATTCCAGTCAAGCTCGCCTTTCCCAGCTGACCAATTGAGTATCAGGAACGGTTATGATCTCAGAAACTATTATTCAAACAAAATACCTTGAAAAGCTTGAGAGCATCGTCGACCTCTTGTCTCATCTCGTCGATAACAAACGAGTGATTACAAAAGTGGCTCATCTTTACCAAAAACAAATCCTTTTGCTGTTGGTGGTTGCTCTATCCCTATTTGGTTCTCTTCTCAGTTGAATACATTGATAGATTGAATTATCGACGTGAATTAGGGTCCTACGTCTCCAGGGTATCTCGGAGATATCACTGGAGATGAGGATTTCCTATGGGAATCGAGCTTATTAGCCGTGGAGACTCGTCAGACCTCCTCGGCTAGTAAGCACAAGTCCTTGGTGAGGTACAGGTGAGGATCTGACCAGCGGCTATCTGACCAACCGGCCATCTGACCGCTACGGGCTGCACCCAGTCTGTCACTCGATATGACACCTGGTCCCACTAATTTGGTTCTGACCCAAGGGCCGTACCTGGAACTATTCCGGTCGCCTAGAGTGAGCAATCTTCCATGGAGGCGGGTCATATGGTTGTGTGCAGCCATTGGGCGAACCTTCTCGAGTCAGACCCTCAGCAATGCGTTCGCTATCTTGAAGCATTTGTGAGACTCCAAAGCCACGACGCCACTAGCCTGGTTGTAATATTAGTGTGCGAGTTATTCGATTAACAGGACGGGTGGGAGTTACTTGGCATACGACGCGTGTGCGAATAGGATTCCCATGTGTATTGTTGCGTATGCACCCTGTGACTGAATTCAGGCTAGCTTTTAATCCGAGGTTGTTCAGTCGGGAATTAAACCCCTGGTACAGTATTAGGAAAAGATCCGCTTGGGTATTTCAGACCCGGGGATGAACGTCACTTGTAGCGAATTGCGGATTGATACCCCAGGAAATGTCCCAGCACACAGCTCTTTGAGCGCGACACTGGACCAAGTTTGTTGAAACAGATAAGGTGTGATAATTGAAGTCCTGTGTTTGTCCACTCTTGATCCAGGCACCGCAGGTTTGAGCCTTTCAGAATGCTTGTTTCTCTGCCAAATATCAGAGATCTCGTTTGGGTTGCGAGCTCTCGTAATGACGCGGACTTTCTCCTCGAGCTCGTGACGGCTCGTGAGTGCTCACGAGGCGTTACGAGCCAAAACGAGCCTTTTGCTCGTTTGACTCCTGAACGCTTCGGGGCAATCCCGAGGATTCCGGAGACTATAGAGATTGTCCCTGGCAATACGAGACCTCCCGAGCCAAACGAGATTTCTCGTTTTTGATAGAGTTCGTCCAGCCACATGACAGTTTCACCAACTCAGCCTCCTTTATCGGCTAGAATTTCATAATGTGACCATCCTGTGCTCGCCACCCTACGGCCGGCACAAGTGATATTGCACTTCACGCAAGTCAGCCCGTTCGCCGCCCCCTTCACGTATGCCGAAAAAAGTGCAACCATATCTCTTAATTATGCCATATAGGGTTTCATACGGGTCAATTCCTAACGCCGAGGCTGTTGGGAACGTCATCTTCACTCCTTGGTTCGAGCCGGGCGGGTAGTACGAATACTTATAGAGCGAGGGGATGAGAGCTGGAATTATTGGTCGCTCATTCAACAACTATGGTTTTCACTTTGTTCCCTCTTGTAAGTCGGCACTTTACTTATCTCACAGATATTCATGTCTTATAGACAGCAGGTATCTCGGCCTCTAGCTTCCAACTCGCTCCGGTTAGCTCCAATAGCTCATCTGGATGGACGCCCAGTTGCACAACCTCAGCGTGTGCGTCGACAGCGACGTGGAGCACTGGAGCAGTCAACTCCACAATATCATATTCATTTCGAGGTGCGTGTCTGTTGGTGTTATTTTCATCCTGGCTAACACATTGCAGGGTACGATGTTGCACTCGATGGAAGTGTGCAAGGTGATATGGGCGTCAGGGTGATTCTCGACGGGAATGAAGTCGCCTGGAATCCATCCAACGGCACACTAGTCGGCATCACAAACCTCAGGGATTCGTTGTCGCATAGCGTCTCTTTGCAAGTACTAAGTGCAGCACCAGGCTCCCTGCTCAGCGTCAGCCAGGCCCGAATCAATGCATCTACTCGAAGTGATCGAATGTAGGCCAGTTTTACTTGAATTGGGATGGCTTGCTCAACTGGTTCATTCAGTGTCCCCACTTCCCACTGGCTACTAGACAGTGGCAACGAGGCGTTCTCGTACACGGGATTTGTCCAACAGTCTACCAACATCTCTGGCACCATGTCTCCTGTCAACTATGTCTCTTCTGCAGCGGGAGACACGGCTAACTTGAGGTTCAACGGTTTGTCTATCCTAAGCTGTTGCTTGACTTGAGCTGATATCTTACATAGCTAGCGCACTGGCCATTTATGGACCATGTGGTCCCACAAACGGCATGATGCGCGTCTCCATCCAGGGAGAATCCACCAGCACCAGTCCTACCACCAGCACCATCAATACGACCAAACCCATTCAAGCGGACGACTGCATGCTTTACCAGTCTGCTTGGCTATCTGAAAGTGTGATGCAGAACCTCACCATCACCAACGAGGACGGGCGGCAGCTTGGGATTAACCGAATCGAGTTTATCCGGCTGTTATATGGCGAGGTGGGTGGGGGCAGCGCCGCTGCGTTCAAGCTGGGCACGATTATTTGCATTATCATTGGCACCATGGTATTCTTTGCACTTGTCGGTCTTGCCGTTTTCATGCGGTCGAGCAAGCGGAGGCAAAAGGTCAATCGTGCGTGTGCACTTTTCTGTAGCTGAAGCCGTTATCTTTCATCACAAAGCTTGGGTAGCAAAACCATCGTTTGTTTGAGTTCGCATTCATTATGGGTATGCCTTGTCATTCCGTAGATATTCCTATGTTTATTCGTGTAATCGTGGCTTGGTTGGTTGTACATGGATATTATGTTGCCTATTTCTTACAGCTCTAAAGACGACGAACTCGAGATCTTCAAGAAGGTGGGGGTGACATTCCTGAGCAGCACGCACAGATTTATTGGGCAGCCACTGGCTCTGGGTATCTTTCAATGAAGTCTTGTTCATTTGTAGGCCAGCCCAACTAAGAAAGCGAGTTTGGTTTCGGGAGAAGACTACTCAAAGGAATTGACAGCAATAAATATTCTACCAGAATAATTATAATACTTGACGCATGAGCGAAATGCCGACTCATGCAGGAGATAAGAAACCACATTGGAAATGACACTGAACTATCGGACTACATACAAAACTAAACGTACCCAGGGGGGATCGGCATCAGTCCGAGATGAGATTATTGGACCGATTCTCGTCCGGTCTGACAAAACCACCTTCGCCGATTTCCACCAGGGGCGCGGTCGGTATATGCGCGGAGAGCATAAGGCGGCAGCCATTGCTTCTCAGTGATGAGTCCCGGCAGTTTGGTTCGTGACTAAGGTCAGTCGTGTCAAGGGCATAGTCGCTCCGATCGGCGCAGGAATTAGGCACGGGTATGCAGAACCGTCTCGGTTAGACCTTGGAGTGCGACGTCGCAATCGGTACAGAGTTTCAAAGGCGGATGGCTTCATCGTCTGGCTAACACGACCGGGAGTGTGCACTGATCAGCTACCCGAAATAAAATGCGTAGAGGGTGTACAAACCGATTGTGACAAACAGTGCACCGCACCATCCGCCGCAGGCCCCGTTTGAATCTATAATAACCCCTATCGACAGCCAGAAGAATTCGACTGGATAATATGCAACTACCAACGCGACGCGCAGCTTGCATGCGCCTAAACCTGATTTCCTGGGATTCAGAGGCTCTATCTCTGGACGATAACGGCAGATCAGGTAGCTGCCTCCTCGTTCCGAGCCTTACACCGCGGCCAGATGTCCACCTGAGGGTGGTATTCACTCGAGTAAACCCGAAACGGACGGGATCCTTGGACCGGTGCTGGCATCGGAAGCCAAGTCTTGGCGCGTTGGCAGATAGCGAACGAGTTTCATCCGGCGGGAACGAGGTGTGCTTGGAGAGCGTAGAATCAGGGGAGGTCGATTATCGGGGATCGACTCGAGTAACGATGTTCACAGCCCATGGTAGTCGGTGGGGAGGTATTGCCAGCCAGTCCTATCCAAGGTTCGATTCAACATGGCGACTCCGAGATACATCTCTAGCCGTATCGTTGACGACGTGTCCGAGTGCGAAGGAGAGCCGATGAGCGTGTGGAGAATGCGGCGTGTGGTTTGGTAGATGATATGGATGGTGTGCCTGAGATGAGAGAATGCGACAGGGTAGCGTGTGGAGCGTATAGCTCCGAATTGTTGACCAGGGCTAATTCGAGCCGCGTTCTGATGATTTAGACCCGGCGCGACAGAAAGCGAGTTTATATATGACCTGCGATATGCGTATTCTTGTCCGATTATGGGATGCCCAGTGGTCCGCCTGGCGGTGGGATAAATAGTTGGGTAGGGGAATAGCATCTGCCTCGACTGACTTGTATTAAACACGCCCGTGGGCGAGGAGAGGAAGTCGGGTTGAGAAGGAGTAATGGGCCATTCGAAAAGGGCGGATGGGATCGATTCTTGGGGCCTCAAGCAGTGCTCCCGTCGAGATGGCGTTCCCTGGTTCAATCACGCCCACACGAGCTAACTTCGGTAGATCAGCTCAACCAAACCAATACGAGAAATGGGAGGGCTCACGGAAGTGAGTGTGATACGGCTCATTTCTTCGGAAACCGAGTCAATCACGCAATACGATCCCCATGCGACCTCAGTTCCACCAAGCCTGTTTGTATTATCTTGAGAGCGGTCAGAAAACCGCACCAATGTTTGCTAGCCGTATCCTATAAGACTGTTGTGCCTATTCGCTCGTCAAACTCGACACTCACCTGAGAGTGCGGCTCGGCACAAGTTGGACGAGAGTCAACTAGAACCGGCAAGAATGGCGGGCGGAGAGGTTTGCCACTAGTTTAGATAACTTAACCAGTGGAGGTGCAAGTCGAGATGCGTGTCTCGGAGGGGCTCAGACTAAGGGGCGCTTGTCAAGGACGGTCAAAGAGGAACTGGTCATCTTCGAGGAGTGCTGTTGGTTTGCTTCCGAGCCGCTCCACAGGTTATGTCATGCTTTGTCAGCCACCATGCGCAAAGCTCCGCCGAGAACTTCGCGATAAACGCTACTGCCCGAGGACGCCAGCAAGACACGAATAACATATCTCTAACTTGTTAAGCTTCTATCGCAAGTAACAATGCTTGTTTGCCTCCATCGCCCCATGCCATTACTTGTATGTCCCGTAATCCTTAGAGGGGCCAATGACATCTCGTGTATCTCTGTAAATCAAAAGCATACCCTAGAACTCCCCCATATGATATCTTCAAAGCCTGTATCGATTTGACCCAATATGGCCGCTTTTTCACCTAGGGGGACCACCAAGTTAATTTGGGTGTTTCAACATAAAATCGGCCTCCTTAAGAAGTTGCCGGCGGAATACTCAAAATCTGGCCGAAACAAAGCGTGCCGAAGTTGCTGTCCTGAGCAAAGTGTACAAGTTTCTATTGATATATAGACAACCCCACTGTAGATCACCGTGGACCCCAAATCTCCGTAAAATACGGAGGTTTATGCGGAGGTTTCCTCCGTGTCGTTGGCAAAACACGGCGGTAAACCTCGTATCTTGGTCAGCGGTCGTTGGAGTGCCTTGATCTCGACGCTGGATACGGTGATTACCTCCGTGTTTTGCCAAGGACTTGGATCAAACTCCGTAAAATACGGAGTTTTAGGGCCCATAGTGGATGCTGGTGTAGACGGGGCGGTCGTTACACTACTCCAGATTAATGGATATCGCAGCCTCCGGATATTTAACCCCCTGCAGCCCCAAGATGGATTCTTTGAGGTTAAAATACCCACAGTATCGTAGCCGATGTAGTACACGGGTGGAAGAGAGCTAGTGCAAAGCATTGGTTCGATTGAATGGGTATGACACAGCATAAAGCATCCGGCGGTGGGTCTTGTGTAGGGTTTTTGTTACTGATGTATCTTAGTTAGCCCAAGGCGACGTAGCCGCCATTAATGACAAGCCTTAACACAATCGATTTGGTAGTGTCAACGATGTAGTAGGTGTCCGGTCCCTGGGTCTCCTCCTCCCGACCTCCACCAGCTATAGAATACCGCCTTGCCCTCTCCATCGTGGCGGCGAGAGTGATTTCGAGCGCCCATCGCTGCCTGTCCGCTTGCTACATAGTCACAGCTGGCTTCCTCTATACAGGAGTCGCCCTATCGCCTTCCCGCAGCTCGTTGCTGCGCAGAGTCAACTTACCAACATCTCGCTGCCCACTGCTCTGCTCGGGTTCTAACTAGTATTGTTGGCTAACCCCGCTTTGCGTCTTTCTGGCGCATTCCACCACGAATTCAAATGAGATGGTTTGACATAGGGTAAAGCATCCGATAACATGACTCAACGGACCAGCGTACCCACAAATTCATGCCGAGGGCAGTCGCCACAACAACGAAGAACATAAACTACTAAGCGAATGGTCGGATCCTACCCAGTTCTGCGGCAGGGCGACTCACCTGTAATTACAGTGAGAGAGATAGATGCCGTTGCGTGTGCCCGAGGTTCTCAGGCAACTCATTCCTATGATCCGAGATTGCTCAGATTCAATTCCTCGAGTTCTCGATGGACATCAGCGGCTTCTGTTTCGTTTCCAGCTTCGGAGAGATAATCAGCGAGTTGCTCCAGGGCTCTGGAGAATCGGGAAGAATGTGCACTTGGATATTGTTGGTTGAGCGGGCGATAGATCTCGACGGACTGTTTGATTGCTATCAGTGCCTCATCACAACGTCCCAGCGAGTTCAAACAGAAGGACAGCTGACTTGAGGACAATGCAAGCTCAGAGTTGAACACTTCTGGTCTCTCGGATGCGAGCTGCCGACGAAGCTCCACCGCCTCCTGCACGGGGCTCAGAGCTTCGTCCAAGCGATCCAAATCGGAGAGACGACAAGAAAGGCCATGAAGTGATCGGGCATAGTCGCTGGCGAAGACCGCAGGACGCTCAGCAAAAAGCTGCTGATGAAGCTCAACCGCTTCTTGCACTGTGGTTAGGGCCTCTTCATGATGGCCTTGGACAGAGAGGTCAACCGAGAGGGAGTGGAGAGATTCGGCAAGAGTAGATGTGTGGACCGCTGGTCTCTCCGTTGAAAGTTGTCTGCGCAGTGCTACTGCCTCTTGTGACGCTAGCAACGCCTCACTGTGACGGCCTACACTGGTGAGGTCAGATGAGAGGTTATGCAGGGAGCTAGCGAGATTAGACGTAAACACTGCTGGGCGCTCTTTGGCAAGCGTTCGGCGAATGTTGACGGTCTCTTCAGTAGCTTCTAGTGCTTGCCTGTCCCTGCCCAGACGGGAGAGAACGAACGAGAGGTTCTCTAGCGAGCCGGCAAGGTCACCCATGACTGATGGTCGCTCCTTGGCTAGTTGCCGATATAGCTCGACTGTCTCTTCTGCCGTAGCTAGTCCTTCATTGTAGCGACCTAAATCAATGAAGGAACATGCAAGCGAATTTAGAGAGAATGCGAGATCAGAGACGAATGCCGACGGTTGCTCCTTGGGGAGCTGCCGGCGAAGTTCTATCGCTGCCTGTATGGCCGACAGCGAATCCTCATGCCGGCCCAGGTCCGAGAGGCAGGCTGAGTAGCAGTGCAGGTACAGTGCCATGTTGGCATTTTGTGTCGTTGTTACCTGTTCGTTAGGTGAAAGGCTGTGCTGGATCTCGACTGCTTCCTCAACCGCTTTGAGGGCGTCGTCTGGGCGCCCAAGGCCTCTGTACGCGGTAGCCAAATGACACAGCGAGCGCGCAAGATTAGCCGAAGACTCTACTGAATTGGTGATTGTAAGACCCCGCTGAATGCTGATGGCTTCACTTGCAGCTACTACTGCCTCGTCTTGCTGATTGAGGCCTCTCAGGTAAGGTACGCTGGCACTCAAGGCCCGAGCAAGTGCCACCGGACTCTCGTTCTTGTGGGCTTCCTGATTGCGGTATATCACGATCTCATCTCGAGCGGCAAGCAGTGCCTCTTCCCTGCGATCCATGTAACTGAGTCGTTCGGCGAGGTCATGAGATATGTGCGCTAGAGCCTGGCCGAACACTAACGGCTTGAGGGTAGGGTGGGACAAGAGGCCGCTCTTTGGAGAACGTCAATTAGTAATGCCTCGAGCATCGCCACCGTGATACACTGACCTCCACACACTGGTGTAGTCTTGATAGACCCTCGTATCGACTATATGCGACCACCAACTCCATCCACAACGTGACCTTGTGTGCTAGGAACCGCTGTAGCTGCTCCACTAGGTCGGCTGGCATGGATGTCTCGGTATCCATCAGATGATCAAGCCAGAACTGGCACGCATACATCAGCTCCTCCGGGATGTCGCCCTCCTGGACTGAGGGAATGCCTGATGACTGGGCTTCGCCGGTTGAGCAATATCCAACACCTGGTAGGTTATTATCCAGGCTCTCGTTGATGAGGGTGAGGCACAATAGTGCGATTCTTCGACTATGCTCTTTCTCGTCGATCGCAAAACGCTGGCTTGCCGTTGGTGCGCCCGGACGTGTGGCTCGCTGCGTCAAGAAGTCGCGCAAGGATGAGTGTAGAAAGCGAACTGGCTGACCCGTCGGTCTGTTGGAGAGCCCAGTCATCAGTGGGCTCAGTTGCCGAAGTGCGAGTTCAGACCCCATGATCACACGCTGATATAGCGTATTCAGAGCTTGCAGTGTCAAAGGTGACTTGGCAGCAACAACAGCTCCAAGCAGCATGGAACAGCTGGTGGCGAACTCTTCGTCGTCCCAGTTACAAGCCAGAAGAATTGTAGCATACAGGTTGTCCATCTTTGACTCGGCTGAAGACCCAGTTCGGTACGAGGCGGAGATAAGCAGCTCCAGCTCCCGTTTTGGATAGTAGCACGACGACAAGTAATCGCATGTCGTTGCAACCCACAGAAACAGACCGCCGGCCTTGGCTTGGAACGCAGATACAAGCTCCAAGTCTGGCCAATCATCGCCCAGATCATGCTGCTCTGCAACCTGCTTGAGCTTGTACGGAACATAGAGCGCAATATCGTTGGAGTTATTCTCTGTGTATATGTCCAAGGATGTGGAGTGAACATGGGGTTTACGGCGCAGCTTCTCCATATCGGCCGACATGCGAGATGTCAGGAATATGCGAATGTAACTTGGCAGTTGACTAGCCCTCTCGGTTAAAATCTGTAGTAGATCGATGTCGCAGCCTTCATCTAGAGCATCCAGTACAATTACGAGAGGATGGGCGCAATCGTAGTCCACACTAGGATTAAGGATGAGTTCCTGGAACTGTCGAGCGATCGGAGCACCGATCAAGCTTTCATCAGCTTGAATCGCCGATATGATTCGAGTGGCGAGTCCGCTGTCCCGACGGGAAAGGTCGGTCGCGATCGTACTTGTCAAGCGCTTTGGATTATTTCGCTCGGCAGTCTCGCGGTCAAAGAAGAACGAAGTAAGTAGCTGTTTGCTCTCAGACAAACGCTGCGAAATGGTATGGGCAATCGCGCTTTTGCCAGCTCCAGCGACACCAGTCAGCAAGAAGATATTTGTATTGGTAGTGCCGTAGTCCGTGTTGACCCACGAGAGTACGGATTCGATGACGTTCTGCCGGGTGTTGGGCAAGCATACGCGATTTGGATCCCATGAAGCACCTCTGACGTAATGGAGCTTGGCGAGCAGCGGATCCACAGTATCGTGCTTTTCTGCCAGCTGTAAAATTTTCTCAGTCCTCAGGTCCATTCTAATGGTAGCTCCGAGCTGTTCGTTCAGTGCTCTTCGGATGAACAGGGTAATGTGCGAGTTGAGAACTAAAATACCTTGAAAAGCCCGACCGCATCGTCAATCTGCTGTCTCATTTCGAGAATCATAATCGGGTGATCTAGAAAGTGTCGTAGCTGTAGCCATACTGGGTCACTATGTCGGGCTTTAATTCGCGTTACAACTTCTTTAAGGGTTCTGGAATAGAGGCCTGAGGGATCCGGGAACACCTGAGATCATATGAAATACCACACCTCAGAAGCTTCTCCACGTGCACTTTTACTTCAGATTCTTCAACGTCTACAGATTCAACAGATTGGAGCGCGGTTGCAACCGCAGCCTCGACGTATGCTCGAAACTCGGTCCATTCACTTGCACAAGTTTTAAATCTCTGCGAGGAACCGTCATCATTCAGTGTCAACGCCACTTCACAGTGCATACCATAACAAGGGCGGCGATCTCCAATACCGTATCAGCAATACTCTTGAGAGGTGGAGCGAGGCTGATCGAAGCAGCGGCTAGCCTAAGAAACCGTAGAGCCGACTCTCCTTCCATCGATATATGACTCTGAGTACAAAACCGATTCGAGTATGATGTGGTTGAATGCAACCCTGGACCTGGATGAGAATGTGGTGATGGGCGCTTCAACGCTGCAATTTAAGTGGCAGTTTGGAAATGTTTGTCTGTGTCAGCTCTGACGCCAATGCTTACCCGACTTGACTATATCCATATTTCCACACTCGAAGCACGCGCGTTCCGGGATCTGGTTGGCGCAATGGTCTTGCCGATTTCCACGAGAGCTTAAGATACTGAGAAAGGAACTCATCTTTCCCCTCGTGGTGTCCCGGACACAACGGTTAAATGAACAACAGTTTGCATAGAGTTCTAACCGCCCCGATCGGAGCAGAGCGACACCGCATGCTAGGGGGCATTGGCTCAAAAGAATCGATGCCAAAGGTCGTAGATGCAATACTTCCGCCTGTATGGACGTTAGTGCCTCATACATCGAAGACCCCTGCTGCAGCGGTCACACTAATCATGAAGCGCCCGAGCAAGTCTCAGGTTATGGGTAGTAAGTGGCCCCAAGGCAAGTCCCCGGCAAATGTGTGCGGCTTCTCTTGGCATTCGAATTTACTCCCTGTCGCTATCTCCGTCAGAGCATTGCTTAGAGATGGCTGGGGGGGGGGGGGATTTTGT
Source organism: Ceratobasidium sp. AG-K (assembly GCA_037039685.1). Classification (NCBI taxonomy): domain Eukaryota; kingdom Fungi; phylum Basidiomycota; class Agaricomycetes; order Cantharellales; family Ceratobasidiaceae; genus Ceratobasidium; species Ceratobasidium sp. AG-K. Next base: position 2,547,164 of record JAWNGF010000002.1, read on the forward strand.
TACGCATCGCAGAATGCTTGTATCTGTCTTCGCGCCGGTGAAGTTATTCAATGTATGAGCTGAGTGAAAGACTCGCTGGTGGTTGGCGACTTGGACCTCTATTCCTGGAAACTCACGCAAGAATAGATTTTCAGCTATTGACTAGTCGATCCGTGGTAAAGTCAAGTTCCAAGCAGGGACTGGCACGTGATCATCTTCATTCCTCATTGCACCAAACATGAACCTCGCCACCACCCCCACTCTCACCCGCTTCCGAATCCAAACCTCCCCACCTCTCGAGCCCATAAAGGCATGGCACATCATATCATCCGAATCTGGTCTTAGCTGTATAGGAGATTTAGCGCGTGATGTTGCACTCGTATTAGGGATTGATTCCGAAGTGGTGCTCGAGTTGGATGGCTTCGTGCTTCTGGCAACGAGTCCGGTGGGAGCTGTGCGCGACGGTGATGTGATAACGTGAGAACTTTCCCATTCTCTCTGAAACTGTTTTTTATCTTTAATTTTCTCTCCCCAGAGTGAAATGTAAACCCCAGACCGATAAACGAAAAGCAGCATATGGTACATGTTCGCAACTCACTAGGGATATCAAACCATTAATTGCCCCTTCTATCTTTCCAGCGACAAGCAACAACTCACAAAAGCGACAAAAAACAGAATCCCCAGCTCCCGTTCCAGGCGCTGTCCCTACTGCTGCACCGGTAGCTCAACCGCGCCCTGCCACAACATCCGGCGTAGCGATACGGCGCCCATCCGCTAAGACTACCGTGCCAGATCCCTCTAGCTCCAGCGAAGCGACCAGTTCCGACTCTGAATCGGACAGTTCCTCAGACAGTTCCTCAGACGACTCTGACTCGAGCTCAGAATCAAGCTCAGACTCGGACTCGGAATCAGACTCGGAATCAGATTCGGACCATGCGCCTACGCCTCAGCCTATTTCTCGTCAACCACGAACGACATCGCTTCCACCAGCAGCTAAAACGTGAGTTGTAACAATTTGCCTCGGTTGTTTTTTACCGACAATTTCACAATTCCCACAGTCCAACTCCACTCACCGCACCCCGCCTTACACCCACTCAACCACCAGTTCCTCCAGGCCAAGGCAAACAATCGACCAAAAACCGAAATGCTCGTCGACGGGTAATGAGAAAACACCAGGCTGCAGGGACCGGACTCACCCCAACCCCACAACCGCGAGACACTCCACTCTCCCAATCGCCCCCAGTCCTACCATCCACGACAACCCTAAATAAACCTCCCGCCGCGATCGCACCCGCTAAAAACGCCAACAAGAACAAGCGCAAGGGATTCGACAAGGATATGGCGGAAGCGGTCGCGACTCGAACCGTCTTTGGGCCCGACCCGCCTGCAAAGTCGAAATCGCAATATACCCACTATCATGTTGTTCCGCCGTCTGAGCGCACGGACCTTCCTTCGAATGTGATTGTGACGAGTGTGGATGTGGAGGCAATGGATGGGATGGACGGTGTGGGCGAGTGGTTCGATGGTGAGGTGCGAGAGGATGTGGCTGAGACGAAGCCCGATGAGCCGGCCAAAAAAGTGGAAGAACCGCCTGCCGAAAACACCTCGAAGATCGACTGGGAGGTGGTCGACTCGGATTGGGAAAAGAGATGGGACTCGTTCACGGTTGTTGGGTCGGAGGGTTGGAAGACGCTCAAGGTCGGGGAGCTACTTGGATGGCAGGTGCGATCTTCAATATTCTCACCTGACACTTCGAAACTAACGTGGTTTCCTCTCCAGGCTCTGACCATTGACCCTCTAACGTGCACGCCCGGTACAAAGATTCACCTCGCTCGAGTAACTGCGCCCGTCGACCCATCGTCCAAAAAAGTGGAATGCTTCATTATTGATCGACCAGGAGCGGATGGAGTAGCTTTTGGGTACGGTGGAGCGTACGAAGACGAAGAAATGGAGGACGGGAGTGGCGGTGAAACTGGCGAATCCAGGAGCGTCGAGGTCGGAGAGCTAGAAAGCTGGAAGGTCATTGGATAGGCGTGGTGCTCTTAAAGTTCTATGCTTTCCCTCGCCGTTCACATGCACGCGTCAGACCTCTCGATTCAATGACACTTATTACTGTGCCAAATTAATCGCTCAAAATGAGCAACCGACGCTGGAGGAGTCACAGCTCATATAGCCCACTAACGAATTATAGTCGATATTACCCAGGTCATTCCAAGACAACTTTTGGTCACTGGACAATGAGGTAGGACGAATCACTGGCTGTCCCTTGAATGCCCCGTGTCCGAGAACCAGTCACGAATTCATATTACTCTACCCACCAAACATAAAACACGACTCATTATAATACCCACTAACCAAGAGGTATGATATTCACCTCCTACAGTTGTCATGAACCCCCGCATCCAACGATCGTCGAGAAAGCTAAGCACGAAACCGACCTCTCCAAATTCATTTCCGCACGTGACCACCTCCACTTGCCCTTCGGACCGGAATCAATTTCTGCATCCGGTAGTCCGAGGTAGACACTAGACGTCGCTCATCGCCCGACCTCCGACACCGACTTAACATCATGGTGAGTGAGGTTTTTCAACGGTCTTGGGGGTTGATAAAATGGCTCGGAATGCGACTTTGAGAGCGGGAGATCATGTGTGGGGTGGATAGGTAGCTTGAGTGTGGATGGATCGCCGGCTGGAAATTGGATGGACTGGGATCTACGCTCGGAGAAGGATGGGACTTTGATTGATCTCGTGAGTATATCTGAGTACAATGCTAATCATTGTTTGCCTCGCAGACTAAGAAAAGAAGAAATGGTGGCCGCAACAAGCACGGCCGTGGCCATGTCGGATTCGTCCGCTGCTCCAACTGCTCGCGCTGGTGAGTCGATCTCTAGATTCTACCAACCCATCCAACCCATAAGCCCATAATTACCACACTTTTGCGTCTTCCACTCCTTTCTACGAGCATACAGCCTAACTTATTTCGGCAGCGTCCCCAAAGACAAGGCGATCAAGCGCTTCACCGTGAGGAACATGGTCGAGTCGGCCGCCGTTCGTGATATCTCCGAGGCCTCGGTCTACTCCGGTGAGCCCACGTAACCCATAACCCCTACCACCTCTAATGGCAAGTATAGAGTACGTTATCCCCAAACTGTACATCAAAATCGCCTACTGTGTCTCCTGCGCGATCCACTCGCACGTTGTCCGTGTGCGCTCGCGCGAGGGCCGCCGAAACCGTGCTCCCCCACCACGCGTACGGTTCAAGGACGGAAAGAAGGTCAACCCTGCTGTGGCTGCTGCCGAGGACAGCAAAGCTGCTGCTGCTGCCGCCGCTGGTGCGCAGTGAGGGACGGATGCGTATTTGTTGGAGGATTAGTTTCCCTCGTGTATTTTGAACTTGTTCGTATCGTATTGTGTCCCTCGTGAAAGTGTGTGTGTGGATTCAAAAAACCCGCCCGAGCTTGTCGCTCAATACGAGGCCATCGATAGAATTAAACTCCCGTATTCAAACTCACTTCAGTCGAATGAGGGTACTATTTCAACCTGCATCATTCGTCCTTTTCGACTTGATTCATGTGGTAATGTTTCTCACTACCTCGTAGAATAGTATTAGCTCTACAGTATTGGCCCAGGGTATCCTGTTTTCCCTACGCATTGGCCGATATTTCCCCAATCTACGGGAACAAGGCGACACTGAACCAAGCCAAAACATGGCTATTGGCAAGAAACGCGATATTCCGTCAAAACGGAGTGTGATCTCCAGTGTTGACACAAAACTCGGATTTGAAACAACAGCATACACTCAGAAGCAATCACAGGTTAGTGGAAATATAGAAAACGCATATACGCTGATTACATCTCCTCAATGGAATTTATCTCACTCAAGCTTGGGGTCTTCTGCATCGCCGGCAAATATAAATGACCAAACTCTCCGGCAAGCTGATCAGGGGTGATATCCGTGCCACCATGACCCCAGCGTGGGTCGGATTCGGGAGCATTTTCCTCCAAGAGCATGCAACGAAGGACACAATAGAAATACTTGTATCCGATTGGCCCCTCCCATCGCTGGAAGGCTTCGTAAAACTGGGAAACCAGTGTCTCTTTCGCTTGCCTCAACTTTGGCGCGTCCTTTACGTCCTTTCCGTTGATCCCAGGGGCGTATTTCCTAACCAATGTATCCTTGAGATATTTCTGGGACAGACTGTGAACATAGCCGTCTGAATCGGTATCTTGTCGTTCAAGTAGCGAGGTGAACAACCAGAGTTGACTCGTCGCAAGTAATTGTTGCTTGACATTGGCCTGCTCTTTGGTGTCCTCTAAGAAATCCACAATTCCCAGGCCCTCGATGTCCTTGGCGAACGAGTCACTGAGCTCGACGGGAAAGGGAAATGATTCAAACAGAGACCATGCCTTTTCGTTTGCAAAATCGCGGCCAATTATTTTGAGAATGACTAGGTAGACAGGGTTTGCTGGAGTTCCAACAACCTCCCGACTATAGGTATGGTAGAGTAATTCTAAGATTGCCTTAGAGTGAGCGGGATCGAGGGTCTTACTGGAATAATGAGATTTGAAGGACATTATTTCACCGGATAGGTCATCCATAATCTGACGGCAGAGGTTAAAGTTTGCTGGCAGTGTGGGTATATTGATATTGAGGGTACGGTCGCGATTGGGAAGCATTTTGACGAGCATATTGACGTCATAATCATTTAATTTGTATAGCTTAGGGCGGGATAGTAGATGTAGCAGGCCGAGCTTTACCGCGTCAGCCGCAAATAGAACCTCGGTGTAATCTCCATCAACTGGTGTACCAATAGATTCGGGGTGTAGGAGGAAATCAACCGTCCTTTCAATTCGGGTCGCATGAGAAAATGGACAAGGGTTAATCCACCCAGGATAGTCTTGGCGGGAAAGAGCAAGTGCTGCAAGGGTGAGAGCTAGCTCATCGTCAAACATCTCATTCCCAGACCCCTGCCGAGGCATGCGTAGGAGGCACATGGGGAAATCGATCCTATGGAGCGTGCATTGCTCTTGTCCCAGGATAGATGTGAGAAATAACGAGAACACGACGTGGACGAGCTCGCGCTTCATCATAGGCTTAATGCCCTCAATCTTAGCCAGCGCAGACTCCAAAACATCAAGGAAGGCTTGCTTGAACACCGTCAGCGCCAAATTTACGATTCGGACTTTTACGATTCGAACCTTATCCCCGCGTTTGAGAGAGGTTGAAGATTCTGGTGGGTCACAGTCGCAGTCATGCATGTCCTTCCGATCCTCTCGCAGCACTTTTGTGGCTTGGAGTGTAAAGACCTTGCAGGAGTCTAATAGTTCTTGGCGCCATCCTAATGGAAGTCTATCCCAATGGGTTTTGAAAAGCCTATGGATGGAAGGCATTAGATATATACATAACTGCTATTATAAAATGAACTTACCCCTCAACTTGAAGCTGCATGCTCCATAATAGGATTTCCAACCTATCGGCTTTTGGGCGGAGCGGCTCAATAATCGCGTACGTCGGATGCATAGTGCCTTCCAAATACAACATTGCACGGGAGTACAAGAACAGAGGGTTCACAGGGTTTGCCGAGCGAGAATCCAGTAATAAGAAACGCTTTCTGATTAGTCCGAGCGCATCGCATTCCATAAAGATATCCACAGGCAGATCATTCGAAGCCCCAGCGATAGACTGAAGAGCTATATCCACCGGACGTGGGGTCTCGCAGTTGGTCACTAGCCAGTGAATACCTTGGCTGGTGACATCATCTTGGTTTTGATCGTCGACGGTGGCCTGAACGCTCAGCCCTAAGAGATTAGAAATTGTAACAGAAGCGGCCAGTGTGCGTGGACACCAACCAGCGATATTTCTGCCTATCATCTGAAATATTTTGGTCATCGTGGTACCGTATGGACAGTAGGTGTCCAGGAATGGTAGGATGGTGCATATTAGATAGAGTACCAAAGCAATCCCAGTGACCACTGCTACTGGAATAGCCGCCAGCACATGTACATCCCACAGAAATAGTGACAGGCCAACCGCGAATAATACTAAAGGCTCACTATTATAAATTCCCCGTCATTAGCTTGTTAACATTTAAACTTACGGAGCGCTATTTGAATAAACGAGGGTAGAACTAACAACATGTTCTCCATTTTCCAGCGTATGAGGCCATTTAAACGTTGCTGTCGTCGACGAGCCTGAGCAGCAGGTGATCCAGTGCGGCCAGACATATATGTAAAGCACCATTCCTTGGCTAACATGGCAACGAGCGAGACTGCAACACTAAGACTGAGGGACAAAAGCCAGAGAAAGTTGACCACAATGGCTGAAGTAGGAGCCTTGAATTCGGGAATTTCCGTCTGTGTAGGGAGTGCGATTGGCTGAGTATTATTAGCAAGCTGAACAAGAGTCTGGGAGATGAGGCGAAGGGCCTGCGCGGAGACGTCAGCTGGGTCCTCCTTCAGGCTTTTGTAACTCTCAATAACAAATCTAATACAGGGTAAATGTTAGTCATATTGGCGTTTGTTCGCATGCAAAGTGACTAACGCGGTCGAGATTGCCGAGAACAACGCCGCCTAGGTACCGTTCTAGATTCAGGAAGATCATTGGACCAACGCCCTCATCTGACTTACGAAAACTACCAGCCTGTCAGACGAGTACTACGGATAGTAAGGGATAGCTTACTCAAAATTACATCCAAGGTTCTAAGTAAACGACTCTATGTCTAAACCGAAGCTAGATAGCCGCAACAAGAGCACTTACTTGTTCCATCCATCAACGCGTTCTCCGTCCCATTCGTTCGTTTCCTTTACGCTCGTCTTCCATACCTGGGCCTCACTCCCTAGCTCTGCGCCCACCTCATCAAATTCCTGTGGCGCATCTACAACGTGACACTAGTATCAACTTGTCAGGTGCAACCCGTCTTCTAAGTTGTTGTAAATGCCAAGCTTGCCTTGATAGATGTTGGCTCTGATGCCTGATTGGCTGAGAAATATCCGTTGTTTTGGGTTTGATGGCATGGTTCGAACTGCAGCCCGGCGCCACGGAGGATATTCGGGCGTTGGTTGGTCTGAGACACATACCAAGCCATCATCGTGCAATAACCTAAATTTAGCCATAATTTTAGAGTATGATGAGACACATCAACTAACAGTATCACGGCTTGGTGAATTTGAGTTGAATCGTGCCCCTACCGCAGCCTTGTACCTCGGCGGGGTGCTCGCCGGGTGCACTGGGTATATTGACATGACAGGTCTCTAGCAGTAGAAAGTTACAAGTCGCGCTGTTATTATATGGATGATAGAGAAAGGAACTCCTCTCACGTTAATGCCATTTAACTGTGAAAAGCGAGCGGCTCTTCACCAACTCCTTTTCGCCCCAATTTAAGGGCGCTAACCACCTAGCCGTGTGATCCAGGTCCTAAAAGGCATGTGCTCGAACGGCCCCCTAGGAAGTACAAAGGGAGATATGACGATCTGCTGGTCGAACTAAGCATATCGCCGACACGGACTTCCCCCAAATAAAATCGAGTCTTCAAAAATGAGTCAAAGAGTGTTGGCCTTTATGCTGGCGGCGATTGAGAACTATATTATATAATCCGGGATCATAAAGCTAATTTAGTATGAATGAACGTGCCGAGTGCGGGCGTTATCTGGGTTTCTAAAATACATTTCCTTTCTCTGACCATCACTTCCACTCACGTATCGCAAGCAAGTCAGAAATTGCCTCGACGTGTAACTTTGAAGATCACCCCGCCCGCGAAATCGCCATGATCCATGTCGAGTATTACCACTCAAACTCCCTACAAAACGCCGACAAATTGAATGGCACCCAACATAGAACAACGGGATACGCACCCATTGCACTTCATGAACAAGTAATCCTTGCCGTTGACATGGATCATCCCGTCCTTAAGGACACACTTCCACTTGTTCTTGACGCGTTGGACCTGCACAATGGTCAGTAACACTCGGGTACGGCGAATATGCAGAAACTCACCTTGTCATACGTGCAAAACACATAATCCCCAGCCTCGCCTGCGCCTTCGTCTGAACACAAGGGTGAGAAGAGAAGCACAGGGACGAAGACGACGCTTACTCTCTACGTCATCAGCGTCCGAATCATCACTGTCATCCAAGTCCGAACCAATCTCTTCCGTCCCACGGCCGTCGTCGAGCGTTTGCAGTGGGGGCGAAGCAGGGTCAAGATCCGAAGAGCCGTCAAGTTGAGGCAAACGGCTGGGGCCAGCTTGGGGCGGCGGAGGTAACGACCTCATATACTCCTCCAAAGGGCTGTATTTCCGCTTGATGCTCGCACCAACTGCCCCGTCCCAGCCGTCCACACCGGAAGGCTTTCCCCCAGACGCTTCTCCGTCCAACTGCGGAACTCGGGCGAGTGGTACGCCGCCTCCCGCAAAAGTGCCATGTCTGGGAGTGTCGTCGTCCTCGGTCTTTACGCGAGGAGTAGGTGAAGGCGCCGGCGCTTGTTGGGGTGGCACTGGCTGGGGTGGCGGCGGTTGTACCAGAGGCGGGAGCTGGTAGCCCTGAGGGTGTGGGTGTGGGTACGGATATGGATATCCCGGAGGAGGCGGGTAGGGTTGATAAGGATACTGAATGAGCGAGGGATGAGAAGGATGCGGTGGGTGATGGGGGTGCATATGTGGGTGGTGCTGAGGAGGCGGAGGCGGTGGATGAGGATGCGTCGGATGAATGGGAGGATGGCGAGACGGAGGCGAGGTAGGTGCCGGCGGTTCAAATTGGGCCACGTTGGACGCTACCACCTTGGTCTCCCATTTCTAAAGAAAAGTGCGGGTGGTCAAAACTAGTCGGGCGCGAGTTGACCGAGGCTTATTCACTTACATTTTGGAGCTGAGCAAGTACATCGTCATCAACGCCAAACTCCTCAAACTCGCTCTTTATATTGGCCATCACCTCATCGATGATGGCGCGGTATACTTGGGGCTAGCATGGTGTAAGTGGCATTAGTTTATTCACTACAGTTGACATACCACAATCCTGTTTGACATCTTGTGGCTTTTATAGCTGTGGAGGTTGAGCACAGGCGGCCAACTTTGCTTCCGGTGTCACGTGAAGTGACTAATCAGGGTCCTTTCATATCCAATTCAAGGCGCTCCTGTAGGCATTACAGCTGGTACGTTCTTCAAATCACATCGAGTCGAAATTAGGGTTCAGCCATCGCGCCAGGCCCGATAACGTACAGGAATTTCTTGGAGCTCTGAAGGATTTTGAATTTACGCCATCCCAAAGCGACCGCTAACGGGTTGGAACTCGGCCACTTCACTTTGCCGACCTGGCATATCGCTCAAGTAGTCGTGGGACTTCGTTATATATGTAGGGACCAGCCAGTCGTCCCAGCTACTTAAAAGTCTGCACAAAAAAACTCTGTTGCGCGTCTAGAGGACAGCTCTCTGATACTTTAAGGTAGGACCACAACTTTTCGCTGGATTGTAACGTTACTCGACCGTCATGCCAAGGACTTGAAAGTTTGTCATCACTCGCATCGTTAGTAGCTCGGAGCGGAGCTATGGGGTATACTTACACGATACGGACAGCGAGAGTCGATCTAGGGGCTCACTTCGACTGTTTAACCGTAACATATGAGGCAAGCGAAAGGGGGTTACTAGCTGAGGGCCATAGTGTGGTGGCATTGGGACAGCCTCTTGTCTCTAAGATTTTACTAAGATTCACACTGGATTACGTTGCAGAACTTGGCTCTCTGATCACCGAATACCCGTTTTGAAAGATCCCTAGCCTTGCTCTAAGTGTGGTTACTGTAAGCCCCTGGTGTCCCGCAACCCCAAGATACCAAGACAAAGTTCCGGCTTGGCCAAAATAGGAGTTGAATGGTTATCCAATGGCATCGTTCTATCAGTTTTGTGTATCTGGAAATGCCGCCAGTTATTCGAGCCCTAAAGTTCTCGCATCAAACGACAGGCCATCAAATTCGGGAATTCCCTTGCTAGACACTAGCTCGCGAGAAATGATACGACCAGAGCAGTGAAGAACGCTTGATTCCGAACTCTAGACAAGCAGAAAGCTTGTTATCTTCCGGGCACTTTTCTAGGTTTCAAGCAGTTAGTCTTGAACCAACCCAGGCTAGAACGACAAGAATGCAACGAAAAGGTCATATTAGGCGGAGAGTAAGCTGTTGAATCTTCGTGAGAGATGTACCAACACAAGAGACTTGGAAGACTAGCAGCCCGAACAAAACAAGCTTACAAAATTGAGGACAATGCCAAGTTCGGTGCCGTGAAGTCACGTGGAAATGTTTGGGAGCCTTTGACGTTTGCATTAGGTAAATGTGTGGTTCTGTTCTCCTGTGGCCAACCTTCTCCGAGTCTTCCAGTTGACTACTTTGTCCCTATAAACCACATCATGCCTATAAACGCAAAAAGGATTGTCCTTGTATTTGATCGTTAGTCGCATCTCCACTCCCACTAGACGGGAATCAGTAATAACCGCACTTGAACCTTTGTAACTCCAGATAAATACCCGCTCGGCAAGCATTTTCAGCTTTAGCCATCGATACATATCTCATAAAAGACTTCAGCCCCTATCAGCGAGATGATTAATGATCAACATGCGCCATTCAAGCAAATTATTCATCAACAGAGCTTTGATGAATCTTCGCATCCATCAACGGTAGATCGCCTCGCCCGCAGAATTGGCTTACAAGCCGGTAAGCCCCGCTTATACTTCCGCAATGGCATTTATTCATCTTGAAGCTCAGAACAAGATCCAGAGCTCAAACGAGCGGCAACCCAAGCTTACAACTTTGTTCAAAAGGAATATAAGGATGGAGATGAGGTGATGTGAGCATTGCACCGGCGCATTTGGCATCCTCGCAGCCTCAGGCTCACCAATCCTAGTCTCCTGGTCGATTCTTCGCCGCTAATTGATATCCGCCTCGAGGCGGCAAAAAAATTGGCGTGCCATTTGGTTGGTTCTTTGACCCGACTGGGAACGATGGGAGTGACTTAGGCGGAGCAGCATACAGGTGTTCATCCCAGCAATCCAATCGAATTACCAGACCCCTGCGGAGAAAACGTGACCCAGAGAAGCATCTGTGTACAGTACGTACCAGGGCTTTATTTGTTGGTTTCGCTTGTAAACTCAACGCCTGCGTTTGAAGCTGCGTCGCCGTCAGATGTACGCACCCGTCATTGGTTGGGCTCCTCTATTAACACCTGGGTAGATCGCGGAGTTGACACGGGCGTGGCTGAATTCAACGATCAGCTCAAGTCCAGGTATGCACGCAGCGCAGTTTGAGCGTTTGCCTGCCGTAGTGTAATTCGAGCCTCGCAGTTTCCCGCCCTCAGTTCAACACTTAATCTGCTGGACCAGCAATCCAACTCAGAACTCCAGTTGCATAACAACGCTGGAACCACCGGGTGTGATCTCCTGCAGGGAGGTGAGTTTATTAGAAGTACGTATTTCGCGTCGGGCCTTTAAACTAATACCGCCCGCCAGCTGTGTTATTATGAGGACAATGTTAGTCATTGGGACGCATATATTGTGAGCGGTTTTATTGTCCCAATATCCCGTAATTGATCAAATTCATTTGGCCCAGCACCCAACAGAGCGTTTTATATCCTACAGACCAAGAGTGATTCCTCATTGGAATGACCAAGCTCCTACTTGGGAACATTCACATGATATCGCGTCGCAGGACACTCCTTTCCAAATTCCAGGCGCCACAAATATGCTCATAAGAGAGTACAGGCACGAGGTGCGAATGTATTCGGGTGGGCGAGTAGAATCGGATTCCGGCCGTATTCACCCAAAAAGGCTCGTATGGAAGTCATTCCGCGACCCATGCCTTCCCTAGGTGAGCCGCATTTTGATAATCCAGAATTAGATTCATGTGACCTTCCACCAGGTGGTTTCACGCCAGCTGTCCGTGCATGCCATGGTGGCGGTTGATATAAATGTTACATAAGTCGCCGGGCTAGTCCCAGCGGGATATAGGAGACCCTCCAATGGACCAGGGTAATCAAGCAATGCGGTATCATCTGTACGTTAACCTCATGAGCCTGGGTATTGAAACAAAGTACCAGGGTAACGTAGTACTATTTGAGTGGTGGCGGCGAACGTGAACCCACGCCGTGTTTCATTTTTACATGCCTGTTACGAGCTTCACTCCTGGTAAATCGGACCAAACAGTACGGACAACCAACGTCAAGTCGGTCACCCATTTTCCATCCTCTCGGGAGCAACTTGGCTTGGGTTCTAGGAATGATTGCATTTGTGACTGCTTGCGCCTCCAAATCTCCATAAGCGGCCGGTTTCTTAAGCTCATTATGGGTGACCTACCTCTTCCCTTAGGTGGACGGTACGTCTGCGAATAGATTGTGAGTAAAGTTCAATTTTCGATTCAACAGGCTAGGCTTACAGGTGTGTCTCTAAATCTGGTCCCCGGTTCAGCGTAACCCCACACCGACCTCCAGTGATGGGGCTAATATATGCACACCTGGCACCATCCCAGTTAGATTTGCCAAGCTAGGGAGGCTTGCCCACTTACCGCATAGTTTCGTTCCATCGCATGCCAGGTGGACGTTGGACGCGAATCACTCCGCGAGACCGGCCGTCGCTATTGTAGGAGTGAAGGCCTTCGAGGCGCGCGAAAATATCCTGTCCCGTGTTATCGGAAGCCGTCGCAGCCAAAACATGGACTGTAGCGGCGCTACTGGAGTCGGTACGTTCGTTTGACACGACTCCGATGCAATCTGTGGTCTCGTCGGGTAAGCGCTCTCCGAAAGCTGTTGGGCGGATGAGAATGAGGCTCGAGTAATGAAGTTTAAACCGCTACCGACTCACTTTGCCCCGGATATCGGTCGATTCCCAACGTTTGCACACCACCCGGCCCGAACGAGCTACCTAAAATAGTCTCATATCCGCTGGTATCGGATCACATTATTGAGCCAGCTTACAAGTCCGTCGTTTCTTACCTGCTTTGGATGGCGGCTAGCTGTGTAGACGTGAAATAGTGTTCGTCGTATGTGTTACCAAAGTTCTCGGTGAACACTGTACCACTCTCGTGCGGAATAAAGCTTCCCTCGTACAACAAGCCCTCGCTTGGTATTTGTCCTGTAGCACCTCCGTGCGCATATATGCCCTCGTATAACAACTAAAAACGCGTATAAGCACAAGTCCGTCTACAAATGCTGAAGACGAACCAATGAATCGTATCCGTTAAATGCTAGATCGTAAGGATACAGTAGTTGATGATCGGTGGGATGATACAGAGGAATGCCATAGAAGAGTGCGAGGTTGGTGGGAAGGTTGCACCCAATCTCATCCACAAGGCTCACGTTGTATCCTATATTGAGTAAGAGGTCGACATTCCTGATTTGTAGGGGCGTACGTACCTGCATCAGAATTCATCGCACCGGGATCATGGCATCTCCGCTTGCCCGCACATTGTCCTATATACTTCGCGCATCCACATGTCAAGCTAGGGTTCCCGCCATAAAAATGGACACTATCCACTTCCAGCTCGGGTTACTAAGCATGCATTCCCATAGGTTCAAGATATGAGCTGCCCAGCTTAGTGAGGGAAGAGTTTCATACCGTCAGATCACCCGAAATCCCGTGACCACAACGGGCCAAACCGGCTAAGACGCTTGAATAAATCCGCGTCCGTGCCAGACACATCCTAAAGAGTCTCCGATCGGATCAATGTTGTCAGCAACAGTTGGTACTGTTCATGTTTGGAGTAGTCGTACCGCGGCCGGCACTCGGTGGCGCGCTCAGGCTTTGCTTACTGTTCGTCCTAATTTTGGCTGGAACCAAGCCGGTGCAGGTATTTGCATCGAGGCAATCTCATGGGACTTGATAAACAATTGATTGCAAGGCCCCGAGCCGTTAAAATCTACCTAAATCGGGGGCATGCTTATTCAATTTCACTATCGTTCCTATCTCGATGTGTTGGGGTCATACACATGCGTCATCTGCTCCTAGAGCTCCTGATCCTAGAATGCGGTGATCGCGACGGAGGCGTGATCACACTTGGGATAATTAACCGTCGCACCAATGGCATCAAGCTAAAAGTAAAGGTACTTGCTCCCGCTGGAAGCGCTAACCTGTCATATTCGTTCCAAGCTTGGATCCTAATTTCACCCGCTAAGATGCGTGGGCAACTGCAACCCGATATAGCTTGTACTTGCATTTACCGACGCAATGCTTATTAAAATTTGATAGGCTGTCACGAATAACGGGCGAGATCGGAGCTCGGTCAATCGATCAAGAGTACTCGAGCAGGCTTCTGTAATTTGACTTTAATGTGATCCCGTCCGAGCTACGATATGACGGCTTGTGTCCGATCAGGTCGGGTTTTCGACTATATCAAAAATGCCCACAGTCGTATTAGCTACGCAAGCTGGAGCGCTCCGGGTGATCGACTACAAGGTGGCCCAGTGCGCTGGGATATTCGTGAATGACGGTCCGGCTCCCAGTCGTCAAAATGCGGGCGGAGGTGGTGGAGTAGGCCAAGTACAGGCCAGATCTTTAGATCAACAATTTGTCTGTGTCTAGGGGTTGAAGACTGGCTGTACCGGGTTTATATTCACGCATATACGGTTGATACGATTAGATATCGCACATAGTCACTTTGTCCAATGCCAAACGAAACATGCCTCACTTCCACTCGTCACAATAGCCGTGCCCCGCGCATTAAGCATAACCTACTCGGTATATCGCAGCTAGAGGACGTGCACAACTTCAAGATACGCATCCGAATACACTTTCACAACGATCTATTCTTCCCTCAGCCGTCACTCCAAGTGCGCGCACAACCTTGGTTTTACCGTGATATCCCCTTTGATGATTGTCACGCCTGTTGTGTATTGACACTATTTTCTATCCCGTCCTCTCGCCATCCCTGAAAGTCCTCGCAGCTTGAGCTGAGCCATAGCTAAGTACATTGTTTCAGCACTTCAAGGTCCTGTCACAAGCGATACTTGCATGTATCAGCCGGCCCCGATATTTGCTGCGCCGTGGTTCGCTTCGGGGGACCCAGAACGATAAGTTTCGCCCATTGCACTAGGGAACCTCCCCCGACAGCAATATGTTCGGGCACTTCACCCCTGCTCACCAGAGTCGTACGGTAGATTATCGGACCTCGCAGCTTTAAATTCAACCGGGTGAGGAAATTAAGCCAAGTAAATGTTTCCGGAAATATGGTTGTAGATGGCCGCGTTTATGTCACGTGATACATTTTACTAGTACATGTTTATCTTGTCTTGGTATCGAGGATAACTCTGTGGTAAAGTATCTCTTGCAATGGGATAGGTCTAACAGCCTCGATTTGGCCCATAAAAAGTTAAATCAAGGCTGAACCGAGCCAGCATTGAGGGTGGCCGCGACAGCCGTACACGCTCGGCGTTTACCACCAAGCGATTGGGAACGCAACCAGCAAGTAAAGAGTGAGGGGCACCAGATAACCCGCAGGTTCTATTTTAATCAAGCATATCGTACACCCCGATTTCATAGTTCGTTCCCCACGTAGATCCCCCACATTTGGTGTCACCGGGTTCCCACGATTCTCCTACCCACGACCAACCTCCCACGAACTTGCTCTCCGTAAGAACCAACTCTTCGACGCGATCCTGGGTATCCTTCTCTATTCCATTTTGCTTGAACGTTCTTGTACTAGCCTACAACTCCCTATGAGCCGAAATACACCTGCAGCGCCCATCTGGCGACATTGAACCCGAGCAACGAAACCGCATAGGCCGCAAACAACGGAAGGAGAGGGAAAAGCAGGAGCTCCGTCCGGATTAAAAACGGCAGGGCTACAGACTTGTTAATTTCTCTCCTCGTGGACCTGGAAGTGTAGACGTACCGTTGAGTCCGAGGTAAGTGATATAAATATACTGTGTCAACCTACACCACCTTTAGTCGACCCACATACGAGAGTTACGGCAAGGAGAGGACACGCACCCAATAACCCAAACCGAATTCCCAACCCACATCCATACCCAGCCATCCCTACTCACAACCGGAAGAAGGACGAGTTGGAGGCCGTGCAGAATTAAAAATACGGGAAAGAAGGCATTGGTGTGGACGTCGAACGTGTACGCCCATTCGACCTTGGTTGGAGTTGTCGATGAGGGCGAGAGCAATAACGTGTTCGAGAATAGCCTGCTCGGGGTTAGAAGGTAGTGGGATAAGGGCGAGTAACTTACCACACGAGTGTAGCGACAAATGCACCACTAAGGATAAAGTCGCGCACAATCATGAGCAGTGCGACCTTGAGTATCTCGAGCGGGGACAAGTAATATACAAGTCCCCACGCCGTGGCCGAGACTACTCCTATCAGCTCGAGTTCATTGGATGCCATGAGACTCACCACACAATGCCGCCGAAATCAACCACAAAATCGCCGGATCATCTCTCGCCCACGTATTTTTCGTCTCTACACCCCAATCAGCCAAGTCCACAAATGAAGATTGTGCCCACGTTTATGAAAATACACATTCTTGTACCTACACAATTAGCACACATTCAAAGACCAAACGGCGACTCACACTCTCCGAGGCGCAACGCAGAGGTAGGTTAATTGCCACGCTGCTAGTTCAAAGTCCTACTCCTTTCAACCCTAGTTCACTGAATTATTATAGCTGCCCACCATCTGAGAGAACTTGAACAATCTCTTGAACATGACGGGGACTTGGCTGCGTGGATGGTCGTCCCATGGTTCGTCGTCTCGTCTGGGTGTAAATGTGCGCAGGGTACGGGGTGTGCGTGGACTTGTCAGACGCAGGGAAGAGGGCGTGTGCGGGGCTGTCATAGGTAGTATCGACATTGTGTAGGACTAGAGGATGAGAGGATAAATATGTCGTGGTCGTGTGTGGGACGTGTTACGGTTGTCATGATTAGATCAGCTACGCGCCAACTCGACTGATGATCACGCCGCGAGCACAGGTTGAACTGTGCCTGGATAATATTAACGAAACGTACAAGATAACTATACACAAGTTAAATCCCAACATAGATACAAATATACACAAGAAGACGATGTCGATTGCCCAGTGAAACTGATTGCCCATTACTTCTTTTTGGCAGGCCTACCACGAGGACGCTTGACTGGCACGGCGGGCTCGTCCTTGTCCTTGGTTGCACGAGCACGCTTGGAGCGGCCTTTGGGTTCGTCCTCTTCTTCTTTGACGCCCTCTTCTTTCTTGACCGCGTCGTCTTCCTCGGTCGACTGTTCTTTCCCCTCGACCTCCTTGTCGTCCTCGTTAACGCCCCCTTGCTTGGCGCCCTCCTTGAGGTCCTCGTCCGTCATCTCCTCGTCTTTCGCGTTATCTTCCTCGAGGTCTTCCTCAGCTGCCTCGCTCTCTTCTTCCTTCACGTCCTCTTCTTCTTTCTCCTCTTCCTCCTCGTCATCCGAGTCGCCCGCCCTGCGTTCCGGAATCGGCGGCTGCCCAGGAATCCTCTGCGCCAACATCAGCCACGCCCTACCCAACAAACGCACCACTCACCCTAAACGCATACTTGCAGACCATGTACTTCTTCGGATTATTTCCCTTGGCCATCCATGCCCTTTCCACGACGTACAGTCCGTCATAGCGGTACCCCGACTTGGGCGCGTACTTGCTCTGGAGTTTGAATCCCCTGATCACGCGGACTGGTTTGCCCGTTTTAGAGGAGACTTGGAGAGCCTTGTTGAACGCATTGTCGAACGTTTGGTCGCAGGATTGAGGTGCGGTGCGGAGCTGAGGGTGCGTTAGTTGGGGGTAAGCAACGTAGTGTGGGACTCACGTTTTTAGGATTCTGCTTTGTTCCTTTCAAGTCGCGTCCTCCCGAGCCGGTGTACGTGCTACTCCCTATCAATATCGCCCGCACAAGCAACAGAATCGACTTACAAGGCCTCGCCAAGGTCAACATCATCATCGTATCCTACAAACAATCAGCACTATATCAAACAAACCAGACGCGACTCACCTCCGCTGAGAGCAACACTATACGCCCCCTGGGGGCCACCTGAAATCCCAGCAACGAATGGCGCATGGATCGCAGCAGCCGAACATTCCGCACGCGTCTCCCACCACGAACCAATCTTGACACCCGGAATTAAACCAAACGTTTTCCTACCACACCATCAACCCCCGCCGAACAAACTAACAAGCAGCGGACTCACGGATCGTGCACACGCCCGACGAGCTTGTTAACCCGCACAGTCCCTCCCTCGCGCTCCTCGTCCGAATCGTCCGAGTCCCAGCGTTTATCAGGACGCGACACCATACGCGGCATCTTGCTCTTGTCAACAATATGCTCTCCATCGCCCTTGTACGAAGTAGCAGGCCTCCCAGCATTACGCGCACTCCGACGCGTCCCAAGCGAAGGCCTTTCCACCTCTCCCTCCTCTGCCTCTTCCTTCTTCGGCTTGGGTTTAGCTTTCGGCTTGGGAGCCTTTTTCTTCTTGGCCGGCGCAGGTTCAATCTCGAGCAACGAGAGCGCAGCGGCCACGCCCCCATCGACCTTCATCGTCGAGCCAAGAAGACTCTGCAACAACGCCTCGTTGGACTCGATATTCGCCTGACGGAGTTTTTCATAGTCGACCTTGTCCTGAGGGAGTGCGCGCTTTTCTTTGGGAGCGGGGGTTTCTTCGGGTGCGTTGGTTTCTTCTGCAGGACTGGTTGCATCCGCGTCCGTTTCTTCAGGTGTGTGTGATCGTTTGAGGGTAGAGGACGGGACGAGGACGCCTTTGGAGCGGCCCATGGTGATTGAGGTTGGAGTGAAGGAAGAATCGAGTTGTTTGTTTACGTCGGGTTGGGACGTGTTGAAGGGTCTCGTTCCTGCTGATGTGGCTGTGATGTATGCTTCACGCCACCACGGTTGTGGCTCTGTTGTTTGATGATAACGAATTGCCTGCAGTGGTGAACAGTGAAGCGTAGGTCGTTATCAAGAACTCAAGGGGTATTAGTATTCATTGTCGTTCATATTTACAATACTGAAACGCTGTGCGAATGTTCTCGAGGATTTATAATTGTCCGCAAGACGATGAGAAAGTGAGCGGAATCATGCGGGGGGTGCATTGACAGGTGGCATTCCTTCGCCCTCCTGCATGGGATTATTCATCGTGGCGGGCTCAGGAATTCCGAAATGACGGAGCCCCACTGGACAAGACGTCAGCTTGGTAGTGTTGTTGAGCTTGTAATGCAACTAACCCAGGTAGAGGATCGCGTTTATCAGGCCGGAAAGGTTGAGTATGGTGGCGCCTAGTATCGTCGCCCACAAAGGCACATCCTTCCTCAGATTCAGCTCAATAAGTCGAATGATCGATTGAGGAATGATGCATAGTGTATATGCTAGCATAGAATGGTAAGCCTTCCGTCTCGGCATAAGTTCGAGCAAACTTACAGACTGGGTACCTAAGCGATTCGCAGGATGGGATCACAACTAAATCAGAACGGCAATAAAACGTGCGTACCACACCAGGTTTTTAGCTCTTCGCACGCGTTCTCTATCCTCTTGGCCATTGGGCTATATAGCGTTCCATCACGAAATCAGCAAATTAGCCTCACAACGCATGTACTTGGGGAACATACCTGCGGTCCATTCTGTTGAACACATTCAGCACCGGGATCCTGGCCCATCGCTCCCGGTTCTCCCGCATTTGCCAAGGGCAACCCAAACAGCCCACATCCCCATATGCGACCGCTAACTGGGTTCTTGAGTCCTATCCAGACTCCATTCTTCCCAAATGCGCCTGCAAGCCGACCAGCGGCGTCTAGGTATATCCCGAGGTAGACGATGCCCGTCACGACGGCGCAGAGCCAGAACCATAGGTAAGTGCTCGTAATCCGGGCACTATCCCTAGCCCGGCTTTCTCCCGCGATCCAACACCAGCTACCTGATGCTCCTGGTTTAGTGGGCACCAAGCCATAAATGTAGTGACACTAACCTGCTGGTCCGTAGAACCCTGGATCGATGTCTGGTGGGACCGCCGTCATGATCGCAAGCCCGACCCAGATGGCCAAAACCACTGCTGGCCCGGTCAGGTGTGGGTGCTGGTCGTTCCACTCGTTGTACCAGACCACCGAGTACACGGCGATCACGGTGGTCTGCCTGGGATGATCACATTAAGAACGGAGAAGGTATTAGCGATCGAGTTGTGAATGAATTTTATCCACTTACCAGGCGACCCCATTGTTTCCGATTTGTTTGATTACGGCTTGAACACCACTTTGAGAATGAGTTAACTGATAGGAAGGCTCTCACGTACCCTGAGCCGTGCAGTGCGCACCAGCGTACACATCCTTAGCCACAGCCCAGCGAATATTCATTGCTGAACCTATGGCCATTACGATGTCGAGAACCAACAGGTTCGCCTGTTCAGAGTGTCATATAAAGTAAGCCCTAGCCAAGGTTTGCCACATACAAAGTAGTACGGCATTGCATTATCAAGTTTGGGCACTGTTGGATCCCACCTGTTCTTGAGAATTTTGAAGATCTTTATGCCCGACGTTATTGCTTGGTATATGTCGGGACCATTGTGGATAAAGTCACTCACCACATAGAGCAACAGCCCTGCCGCGGCGAGAGCAGAGACGACCGCGACGGCTGCAATCACCTGAATTGAAAATGCTTAGTTTCACCATGCCAGATTATTAAAACGAGGCTTACGGATTGACCTATCCAGCTGTGAGGTCGCTGACTGTCAGACATCGTGTGGACGGAGTTCAGGGTGTCCGAATATCAGACTTATATATTCAAGCATAGACGCTACCTCGTTCTTATCGGTCAACTGAAAGGATGGTACTACCCCTCTCGACCTCACGGCCACTATTCACTCCCGTGGTCTCCAATCCTGAATTGAAAAGACATTCACGGGGAAAGTACACCTTACTTTTGTTTCAAGACCTGTCAACTGAAAAGCGCTCGGCTGTACCGAGAGCGGATCAATACAGATTTGGGACAATGATTTTCAAGACGCTGCAATATTGCAGAGCCGAGAGGGCCTTATCTCACGTAATTTAAAGTTCTACGGAGTTGACCGACGAACAGGCCCTGCGGGCCGGCTGACTCAGGGGATCTCAGCGAAAATGTGAAAAGCTACGGGTGCTCCGTAGTTTGGTTTTGCTCGGGAGTCCTCCTTAAGCTCCTTGAGCGCTTTGGAGCAGGTGATCACAACCCTCCGGAGTGCTCGAGGAGCCTCAGGAGTGCTCCCGAGCAAATCCGAGCTACGGAGGACCCCGTAGCTTTTTCGATTCTTTTTGAGATGCGCCTGGATGTGCTGTACATTTCAAGTCGCGTATACACCGAGTTTGGAAGGAAGGACGCCGTTGAATTCAGTTATTCGCTCATGTACTTGGTAGCGCGCCTCCTATCAATACCTTGGATAATATCAAGGCAGTGGCGGCATTTAGGAGTTTTCGGGACAGACTACCATTCGAAGAGGCACGAGGTGGGGTGGCGGAGAAAATTCCGGACACGAATACTCCAACCTCCAACCTGTGTGCGCTCATGCGGTGCTCTCCCATCAATATGCTTCAGGCATCTTACACATGGTCAAGGCCGGCTACCTCCCGATGCATCACATTGCGCCCTCGATGCAAATTTTCGAGATGTCAACGCGCGCTCACCAGAGCTATGTCTTCCCGTCGCACCTTTGGCGCGTAAGTAAAATTACATTTGGCTCCCGGTGCTCCAGAGCGGTGCGTAGCGTCCCCAGATAAATTTCAGAGCGCCAGAAGCGCATCAGGCTTTGCTGATGTACCTGATTTTGCTCCGCGCGCCCCGGTTGTTTTACTTACATCAGTTACTACATGCAAAAGCCATTTGAGTATAGCCAGCCGGCTGATTCATATTGTCAATTTACCCCCGCTAACACCCGTCTAACACGTTAGCACTTCCTTTCTCCTCGCTCATGGGCTGATTGGGTGTTGATCACGTAGGCCACCATAGTCGGGAATGGAGAATACTGGATCAGAGTCTTGCCGCTATGTCATTATGAGCGAACTCCGATATACTCTCATCCCGTGGCAACTGTGCAAACTTGAAGGAGGGAGAACACTTAAGTGAATCATCGTGCATTTATATCCCCTAAACAATTTCCAGGTCCGTGGGAAATGCTCGCTCGGCTTGATGTCACGAGAAAAGCAGGAATGGCGAGCGCACCGCTGGCATTTTGCGAAGCATGGAGGTTGAGATGCGATCGGTCTATCTGGAAGCTGAGACAACTCCCTTTTACTCTTGGTATTGCAGTTCAAGAACTGCTACCAAACCCACTTAGTGCATTTTGCCTTTTCCGAAACGGTAAGTTTTACTTTAAACCCAATAGTCGCGCTGGGGGCGAGCTGATGGAATTAGGTAGTTATGTGGATTAAAGCATGCTTCATATCTGCGGATGACAGCAAGGCAAGACTAGCCGTGTTCAATCATTTTGAGAAAGTGGCCAGAATACGTAAAAGAAGCACGCCACCTTCACCTGCAGCCTTTAACAATACCTTAGCACTACAGTTACTGGAGGCACTTCAGGCAGGGTTTCAGGTCCCTCTCATTCTAGTGTGACACCCACTTGACAGTAGTACCAATGAACCCCACCTTCCAGTGAACCTGAGACCCCGGATGCACCCCTTTCAGACTAGGGATAACGAAGTGCCGGCGTCCCAAAATGTCTCGGGAAGTGACTTCGCCACTCCTGTGAAGTGCTTTGGAGGGTGGCAGGGGTGCAGGGGGCTCAACGGGGCCGAAACGCGGCAACTCAAAGGGATTTGAGAGGGTGTGAGTGCCTTCGCCGTGTGTCCTCCGCCTCCGGTGTGCCAATGGTGCGCCATTGCACGCCAGGTCAGGCCAGTTACGCCCTGTGGGTATTTTCCAGCATTTAGAATATCTGGTGGACAGAGGAAACAAAAATAACGGTTGGTTCAAGATTTAGATATTTATTTGAAATATACCGTTTATTTCCAATACGTTTTGACACTCCGCCGGTTCTCTTTTGGGCTCGTGAGCACCGATTTGCTTGTGCGTGCTCGCTTGGGTATAGGAGCACCAATTGCACAGCCACTCGGGTGCTCCTGAGTGCTCCTTTACCCAAGCGAGCACGTATGAGCAAACCGGCGCTCGCCAGCGTCAGAGTATTTTGGTGACGCAGTTGACAGGCACTTTACAAGACATTTTGGGAGTTTCGCACTTGAACGAGTGCTTCGGCTTCCCACAGTGTTAGGAGTGTTATAAATGGCACAACTATGCGACTACAATATCCATTGTAACGGCCCTGGTGGGCTCAATGTTCAAACTTTAAAGATTACATTCAATCGGATAGGCGAGAAGACTGTAAAGGCTGTAGAGAAGCTAAAAGCCGACTGCCTGCGACGCCATCCGGGGGCAATCACATCTCGGCGCTTCCCGGTACCCATTTGGCCGCTCCATCTCAGTGAGAGAACCCACCGAAGAAGTATGGACTTTGCTGACCATGCCTATACTCCAAGCTGCTCAACGAGAATCAATTCAACTCCTGGAGGGCTTGAAAACTGACCCGCACGGCTTCCTCAACACTGAAGATCTAATGAACAAAATCTGCCTAGCTGATACACTGAGGCTTCATCAGATGCGGCCCGAGCCGGTCAAACCTGAATTTTTAGGCTGCAGTGCGCTTCTCCTGTCGTCTATGGGGGATGGATGCCGGAAGTGGAATCAGCTGAAGGATCCTCACCATCTTGCCCAGATACGATACGACGAACGCGTCGAGCGTGACCGCGTAAGATCAAGTGTTATTTTTTAGTGCCAGTGCCGGAAAAATCCTTGTGTTATCATCAATAAATTTCTTTATATTTTATCAGCCTTATTGCCGAACTGATACTGATGTGAAAGGTATGCACCGTTATTATTTTCTGGAGGCTTGAAGCTGGAAAGACTGTCGGATGCTTCCGAACAGAGGAACTTCCTTACTTCATGCACAGAAACGCGGAGGGCAAGGTGAACGCTAGTAATGACAATCGGGGTGGAGCAAATAACGGGAGATATTCAAAATATCCAAACGTACGCCTGAGCTATGGGAGGCAAAGAGCCTCAGGAATCTATGCAAACATGGCGACCCCTGATCGCTAATTGAACGTCTTACCCCAAATTTGTGACCCAGAAGCTAGTACAGTCCTTGATCTGAAAATGATGCGGGATATCACTCTATGCGTCAAATGGGGTTGCTTTCCAGAACTATGGTCCCTCGGCGCTCAAAATGACGGGAGGGCCAGGGGCGAAACGTGCCTCGACTTGGTCTGGTGATTTGCATGTGAGTTGTAACGGAATGATTGGTTGTCGCTCGTCGGGTCGAACATTTCCCCACGCTCCGATTGGCGGTGAATGACGCCCAATCAATACAGAGTGGGGCGAGTGTGCCTTTAAAGTGGCTCATAGTGGTCGAGTGAGCGAGGAGAACAAGGTACCAAATCGCTCGCGTGCCTCGCAGGAATTGAATGAAAGTATATCCACGAGGGGATGTGTAGCCTTTTCGGGTCAGCAGCCGTCACCCAGAAAGCGCCGAGCGGTCTTGACATCGGCTTGAGACGACTCTGGCGAGATGATGCCCAGGACACACAGCAGTGCACAGCAAAGGAGCCTACGATCATTTTCACTTAGCTACATTAGCGCTCCATTCGACGTTGAACTGCGGAGATCCACGGTCAAGCTCTGTCATCCTGCTGGGCAAGGCATATTGAGATATTACCGGAAACGTTCCACACTCAAAGCTAACTTAGCTTATAGGCAAGCGGAAGCGATAGGACAACAGGATGATGTATATATCGAGTACGCAGTCGAGTTTATGTACATGCAGTCGTAGAACAAAGAAATTATCAAAGAGAACAATTAGTAACACGCATACGTGTACTTTCAGTCAGCATACAACCACTCAATCGACCTTATACAGTAAGTCATACGTGTACATTCGATTCGATTCGATTCTCAATAAAGCAGCCGGTCTGTGCTAGTACATGCCGCCCAACTCCGAATCAAGCATAGCCCAGGCACCGAGGGTGCTATTCGATTCAGATGCTCACTGGTACGCTTAAACTTGATAGCACGCTACCCGTCATGACCTTTTGGTACTATTGTGGTCACTCTTGGGAGCCGAGGCTGATTGCCAGCTGCCGGGAGGACGGAACCAGTTGCTCGGAAGGTTAGAATAGAATTTGGTGCTCAATATCTCTCTCTCCCCCCCCCCCCCCCCGATCCTTCTCTGACCGTCGTGGCGAACGTTGGAGGTCTCGGAGTACATTGTTTGATTACGTTGGGTACTAGGACGTGTTCACTGTTTAAGGGCCTGGTTCGTGGCGATGGTCAGTGTGATGTATGCTTCGTGCTGGCTGCGGAGGTATCCGTAGAGATACAAAGCTGGTGACGTAATGCACGGCATACATAGATACAAATACCCATTTCCATCTGCGTTTACTAAGTTAAGCGTAATGCTGGTAATATCCGCCGTGCGGGTTCTCACCACATAAGCAGGGCATCGAATCATATAGTCCAACTTTCCGGGCTGTATATCGGGAGGGGAGGGGGACAAGTAATTTCTCCTCGCAGTGTGATGTCGACGGACGGGACGGAGACTGTCGCTCTTCGATAGTTCAGGAATTCCGAAGTGACGGAACCTCACTAGACAACGTACATCAACTTGGCTGAATTTTCAAGTTAATCATATGACTCACAACGATAGAGAATCGGGCTTATCGGGCCAGAAAGTTTGAGGAAGCTGGAAGTCGCCGTAACTGAATTTCAGACTTATGTATTCCGACGGAGGCGCTACCACATCCATATTGGGACGACTATAAGTTTGGCATCGTCTTTCTTGTCCCATTCGCGGCCCCCAAAGATTGAATTCAATAGGCGTCCGTGAAGAATAGACTGCTCCCACTTGGTCCAGAACATATTGCACAAAATGCACGCGCCTGTAGTGAGAGCGGATTGACACAAATTTGGTACAACGATGTTCAAGACGCTGTAGTGTCGCACAGCCAAAAAACCCTAATTGCGTTTGTTATTAGGCTACCCAGCGTTGGACACTGTCGAGTGACGATCGTTTCCATAGGCTTATTTACCGATGTGGTGCATCGAGACATGCTACTGGCATGCTGCACATTTTCAAGACACGCACAACCCGATTTTGGGCAGGGGCACCCTACAATCCAGATATTCATTCATGATATGGGTAGCGCCGCCCCTATCATAATCTTGGTCATCATTCAGACCCTTATCCATATGGTGATCGCATTGAAGAGCTTTTGGGGCAGTCCTCCAGTGGGCGCGGTCACGACCACGGCTATTCGGCCGCGATTGGAATAGAGGGGTGAACATCAAATACACCCTCCCTCTGACCCCTGCCCGTCTGGAAATCCTTCCCCTACTGCTATCCCGTATACTTTCACTATGCATCTGAGCGAGAGCAGCATCGAGGCTTACTTAGCTTGCGACAAGCCCACGGTCTTTGCTATGGACTACCTAGAGAGTGACATTGCCGCCACTATGACGCTGCGGTGCTCACAGGTCGTTACTGTATCGTGCTACCGCTCCGGCGTACACGAGTTCCTTCTTTTCGAGCTTTGCTCAATGGGAAAGACGTTTTGGATGCGATTCGACCGTATGCCGGGGGGTATTCGGCGCAAGGCGATATTTTGGACCTCGAAGCGGTGGCCCGCGGAAGACTCGTACTCAATGAATTACAACCGCAACACCCTCCTGGCCGGCGAGGAGAAAATGCCAAAATTAGTCGAGTTATTATCCGGAATATCTAACAAACTGTCGATGTACCATATCTCAGAACTAATGACTATTGTTCGCGAGGTCTCGGCGACTTGGGCTTTACACGGGACTAACTGTAGATGGTTTTGCGCAGTAACCCTCGATTCACTACAGCGCCACTTCGGCGGTATGTGGATGGTTTCGGCCTTGCACAATGGCATTGCTCAATGCCGCGGATTCGACAATCCCGCAACAAAGAGAGTTAAAGAGAGCTACCACCCACGATATTTAAATACAGCGTTCCAAGCAAGTGAGTGACCTCGTTGGAGCGCCGGTGGACCGGAATGAAGAGTGATGTGACTAGTCAACAGTGTATCAATGGCTGTCGTAGACGCTCATAGGGAAGATGAGAATGCCAACAGTAAGTCAGTCTTCTTCGGACCTACGATCAATGCATGTTTATTTCCATGTGCTTACTCATAACTGCGGTTTATAGTTAGGTGACCCACGCCGCTTAACTTGATCAACTGGCTACTTACCATTGTTATGCTTATCCCCATGGAAAGCTTGCCTACGGGAACGATGGAGTCTGTGAGTCAGCCGCGCTCCTACAGATCTGGCATTGGTTAAACCTATACACCATCTCTCAGCCCCTTGACTCACCCAGTACTCAAGGTGCAGGGTCAAACGACCAAGAGCCTGAATGGCCTTATCGAGCTACAGTAGGCGCTAATACGACCGCAGGAGTTGGGTGGGCACTAATCATCGTGATAGATATTCGCGCGTGTATCAAGTAGCCTTGGAGAGCCATCAGTCGATGACTTTATGAGCATCTCTGCCGAGCGTACAGCCGAGCTCTTTAAGTATATGGAGGTTGAGATACGCACTAAGTATCTCGAAGCCGAGATTGTTGGGCTATATGCGCTACATTGTGACCCTGCGGACAGCCAATTTGGACGACGCCTTGCACCATTTTCCGAAATAGTAAGTTGGAACATCGTAGTAGGGGCTACTTCTAGTGATTGTCAACATAACTAGTTAGCAATATGGATCAAATCAAGTGTTGTGTTTGCGGAGGATATAGGGATTAGGGCCAAGTTAATCAAACATTTCGTCAAGGTTGCCAAAGTCAGTTATGTGCTATCCTATCGAGGGGTCCCAAAGCTTATGCAACGGGTATTGGCAGCAATCTCGCAAGCGGAACGATTATGCAACCACTCTCTCGATCGTAGAAGCGCTGTCTGAACTCGAGGTTAAGAAGATCACAACGACATTTGGGATCGTTGGCGAGAAGACTGTGGCCAAAATCGAAAAAATTAAACTAGACTCTCACCATCACATAAAGCAAATCCCGATACATGCTCATGCAGTGCTACCTCTGAAATCAAGTAAGAGCATTGGTTATTGCGGGTTAGCATGTATTAATTGATTGTTGTGCTCAGGCGAAATGATCGCCCGATTTGACGCCTTGAGAAACGACCCACAAACAAGCCCCAAGGATAACGACCTTACCGACAAACTCTGCCCCGGGGAGGTCCTCGAAGCTCATCGAATGCGAGCCGAGCCGATGGAAGCTAGCTTGAAAGGATGCTATTCACTTTTGTTACTATCGATGAAGAGTACTGTTCAAAAATGGGACAGCTCGAGGTTCTCCGCTCGGCTGGCTATCTTACACAGTGGGGGTCGTCCTCAAAAAGGCGATCGGATCAGGAAGCTGTAGTAATTTGGCTGGTTCTCAATTCGTAATTTATTGTTGTGAAATGTTGTGTACTACATAAATGTGCGATATATTGTCGCGAGATATAATTCTTAATCACAACGTTGCGTGTAGAGAATATCAAGAGACGCTATGTGGGTGTGGGTTGAGTTTGTCTCCGGGCCGGCGATGGAAGGTCACCCTGACGAAGCCGAGCACGTGATATGGGGTCAAACAATGTCAAATACCTCCTTACTCAGGTCTCCCTCGAGCTGACCTGACGGTTTACTTCCAGCAAAATCACGCTGTTTAACGGTTGCTCACAACCAAAATCTGCCGATTTTGTCTCGATTATACTTGCTACATATTGGTAGCAACAGTCTTGGAAGGCGCCAAACAGTGGCAAATCGACGATGATCAAGTGAGTATGTGCCGCATTGCCGTATTCCGCAAGGCTCAAGCTGACCGGAAATAGCACAACTTTGTGACGCATGATGGGCTGCCATGAAGAGATGTTGAGCTGCGAAATAATGTGAATTGGCTCCAACTGCTGGCCTAGCGTCATCACCACGAGGCCGCGCTAAGAATAACATCCCAAGAACGCTGGTCGCCAAGGGGCGTGGTCAACTACGACGTCCGATGTCCTTTCCGGGGGTTGTATTCCTCGGGGTTCTTGCTGGCTCGGCGAGTCTGATACGAGCCGACGATGTGGACACCATCTACTCGCGACAAGTCGACTTTATTCTGACAACCACTACACCTTCGATCAGTCAAATTCAACAGTAGTAAGCCAGGGCATTTGTGTTCTCTCTCTGATTTGCTCACTTTTCCCCAGTGTTTCCACTTTGCGGACGAACGGCACTTGGGGTGCGATCGACTACACAGCCGGGTGCGATGCGCAACGTTCGAGCTGGCCCGCAGGCGGACATTGGCAACGCATTCTTGACATGTCTGCGGCTTACACTGCTCCTGGGTCGCCGAATACCAATTCCTCTTCTTTGAGGGCTGCGATTCGAAGCGCGATGGGATTCTGGTTCACAAACGACTATAAGGAACCTGCGTGTATGGATCGCGATTTCTATCCTAATGGTCAAGCGAGATGTCCGTGTGGCACTCCAGGATTATGGAATAGATCCTTGTTTGATGTAATCTCACGGGTTCTACGCGTGTGAGGCCTTTCGAAGAGCTTTAGCGCCGCGCGCTTTTCTCGTTGTATGCGCGCCCGCATGCTTACCTCCCGCCCGCAGGCACCATTCTCGGCTCGCAAGCCGTTCATCACCGCCGCGTTCGGTCGCTTTCCGTATTTGCTCAGGTGAGACGCTTCTCCCAGCCGACCAGGACGCTTCCTGACGTCCGAACCCTTCGCGCAGATCGTCATCTATCCTAATGCGATATTGCCATTAAGCGCACGGTCCGTGCACGATGCTTTTTGGCAGTTGGGACCTCGCATTGGGATGACTGACGGTATGTGTCTGTTTGTCGCATACAAACACCGACTCACCGACGCGCATAGAAAAATGAAGGGGGGCATTCCTCGAATGCCCCGCTCGCCCGCTGGCGTTGATTTCATTTTTCTCGCGTTAGGTATGTGCTCTCTCGAGCTCGCGCTTCACGCGCCACGTCCGTAGCATTCAGCTGATTGTCGCTCGCCCGCTGGCGTTGATTTCATTTTTCTCGCGTTACCCGCCTCTCCTCTCCCTAGGTTTCTGGCCGTTTGTCTCTGTTACCTTCTCGTCCAGTTGTTTTTCTCTTTTTTACTTACTTTCTCTTTCTCGGACTTACAACTTTTCCGACTCTTCACGGACGCTTCTCCTCTCATGCTCGGACCCCAAAAAACGGTGACGCTTCACCTTCATACTATTTCGCTACGACTCTACTCTTTCGTATTTGTTTTTTGACGGTCTTAATTCTTTTCCGTTTTTTCGCTGTGCTCTCTGTTGCTCTCGCTACTACTATTTTTCGTTCACGCTTTGATGTATTTGTAGTACGCGCTCGGATGGCCCACCCACCCTCGCGCTTTGCTCGTGTCTCGGCCAATTCCACTCCGTTTCCATTGGGCAGCCGCTCCGCGGCTCGCCCGGCTCCGCTATTTCCCGCGTGATCACATAAGCCAGGTCACGACCTCGTCGTGTTTTCCCTCGTCGTTCATCGAGCACGGGTTGAAACTGGTATAGGTGCGTCGGTGGCTCTTACATTCTCGACTTTGATTTGCTTACGTCGTTACGATTCTTCAGTAATACCATCCAAGTCCCCACCTTGTCGGGCAAAGCATGCACACTCTTGCGAACATCGCTCAATGCTTCCGAACTGGCCCACTACACACTTATTGTAAGCCGAGCGTACGCTCCATTCTTCCGCTCGCCTCGACCAGGTTATGTGAGCGGCGCAAATATAATCGACATGGCTGTAGTTGGAATCTCCGCCGGCCTATTGGAAAGAAACATTTCCAGGATAGCGGACGCATATTGGAGGGTTCATGAACAAGTAAGTCGATCGAATGCTAGTTTAAATCCCTCGTGCTGATTGAACGCGCAGGTTGCCGTTCAACAAGCAGACAGGGTTGATGGAATCAAACCGGACGGGTCGTTTCAACAACATACTGGAATCATCTACGATGGTTAGTCCGAAAATCTACCGAAGATGACATTTACTCATACAGTTGGGGTACAGGCAATTACGGGAAAGACTTGTATGTGGATGTTATGCCCCTCAACTACATTTACAAACTTGATTTGAAGTTCCAACTCGCTTATTGAACTCGAGCTACAAGCACTTGGAACTCAGTTCGAAGCATCCGGAGCGGTAAAACTTGCTTTCGGTTATCACCTAGGTGGCGCGCGGTGGATGACGTATACGAATGTCCTCAAGGGAGTTGTTCATTGGGATTTGGTAGGTTCCTACTCTTATTCTATTTCCGAAACTCACAAATTTGAAGTCTGTTATTGGGCGATATATCACATATCCAGTAGCTGACTTTCGGTAAGTTAGATCAGTTGCTTTTGACCCTGTCTTACTCACAACTCGGTCTAGCGCATCCACGGACCTGCGCATGGACCTCTCCCAAGTCCTTCAACTCGGTCGCGCATGGAATCAGCCACAAGTGATCCAGTTTGGGTCCGAGCTCACAGGCGAGAAAGACGATACTGCCAACTCAGGTAGCTTGATTGGAACCCGCGTATTCTGGAGTTCTGACTACATTGTACGTTTCGTAAGCAAGATGCAGCTCTTTTGCTAATCAGAAAAGAATAGGTCCACCGAACTGAAAATACCGTGATAACGCTCAAAATGCTCTCCAACCGAACCACCACGTCCGAATGCGTCAACGAAGAAAACCCTTTCGGGTTCCATCTCTCAGATGGAGTGACATACAGTTATTCTACGGGCGGTGAATACGAAGACATGTATGCCACGCTCGATTGGAATATCCCACCCGGAATCACAACCGATTATAATGCTACCCAGCTCGGGTGTAATACGACCGCTCGACAGGGTATCGACTCCTATGCCGGGGGTGTGAGCGGTAGAAACGTTAGCATGGGCGCGATGCGATACGTCAACCCCTTCACTCGCTCGCTGAGCTTCTTCAAGGCCTGGTTCTTCTTTCCAGATAACGTGCAGCATGTATTGGTCTCCAACATTCACTCCAGTTCTGCCGCACCCGTGTATTCCGTCCTAGACCAGAGGCTTTGCTCGGGAGATGTGTACAATAACGGCCAAGTCGTTTTTCCAACAGGAGCTCGACGGAAACCAACGTCCAAACTCTCTGGCACGGCGGCACTGGCTATGCGTTTACCTCCCCACGACGCGTTGGTCTCTCGCTCGAAACTAAAACTGGCAGTTGGCGCAACATCAGTCTTAGCTCTCGACCTCCATCAACCAAGTCCATGTTCGCCGCCTGGGTTGTACACGAGCCCACCACATCGCCCCTCGAGTATTCCATCCTTCCCGCTACTCAGTCCAACCGCGATTTCGAGTCCAAACTTGCCCGTACACGACCCCAAACGATAGTCAATTCTGCGAGCGTGAGCGCTGCGATCGACTCGCGCGCATTGGTTCTCGGCGCAGCATTTTGGGCAACCCAGGGTGGAGGGGTCACGATCAATCAAATGGGCATTAGGGTCGAAGTTGATCGAGGGGTCGTGCTCGTTCTCGATTGGGATGATTCAGGTCGGACTAGTGGGCGGGTTAGCATTGCCGATCCAAATCATGGAGCTGGAACCGTCAATGTGCGGATCCGGTGGACTGCTGGCACGGCAGAGGAATCTGGGCGGGTGTGCATGATCAAGGAGGGGCAGTGTTTCTTTAGGAACTCCTGGGCTGACAGCGTGCTAACGCTCAGCTTGCCTCGGGGTGGGATGGCTGGTTCAGCGGTTGGTCGTCGGTTTCAAAAGAGCGGTTAATGGCAGTAAAACATAATGAATCTCGATTGTGAAATATCATATTGTAAAGTCCTAGTTGCTTGAATTAGTATTAACGGCAAAGCGGTAGGGAGCCAACCCGACAGATACGACTATCCACGATATGCCCAATCTAGTCGTCAATTCTAGGGATAATCTCCTTTCGAATGTGTATGCGCATATATGGCATTCAGTGAAGGGTTATGGCTCCACGTGATAAATTTACTGTAGCACTTCTTTGGAAGCCTTGAAGGTTTGCCCGATTATTTTCGAGAGCGCTACTCAAGATCCATCAATGGCCGAGGGATGGTGCAACGCGCGGCGAAATGCTTTGACAGGCCATGCCTTTTTGATGTGTAAGCACTTAAATATCTACGCGCCTTGCGCTGCGGAACATCCTCCCGGAATTCTCATGCATGGGAATGGATACTAGACCTCGATTCTTCATTCTTTGCCGTGATAAATTAGCCGCATGCGCGGTTTTCTAAACCACCATCAGTAGCGATGGGACATACCAGTGGAGCCAACTGGATGAAGGCTATCCGTGACGTGTTCAATCTGTCACCAATATATGTCCATTCAAAAGTCTACGTGAACACGCCGTAAACGGAGGAAAGAGGAGACAAGTCATTATCCAAACAAACGGGTCCTAAAAATGCCCACGAAATGATATAGAAGAATGTCAAACAATAGTGTCGCTGTAAATGTTTATCGGACCAAGGCAAAGCACTCTAAAATGTGCGAGAATCAATATCCTCCCCTTCTAAATGTCCCTACGACCGTAGATCCGGCCATTCCGCCCTTCGGCAGTTTCAGAACTACCACAGCATCTTCGCCATCCAAAAATGCGGCCCTTGGCTTAAGTGCGCACCGTCGAGCTCCACCTCTTGCCTGAGACCCCCTCGGAGCTGGGACAGGCGCCGGAATCGGGAAGCCGGTTGGATTGGCGGTTGTACGGGGATCGATCCATCCTCTTGACCACCTCACACGAACAGTTACGTCTCCTACCCCATGACTGGGGTCGGCCACGCTTACCCGCCCGCTTGTCCTCTGCTCATTATCCCATTCGAGCACGAGCACGACTCCTCTATCCACCTCGACTCGAATTCCCATCTCGTTGATTGTGATTCCACCGCCTTGAGGCACCCAAAACGCTACACCGAGCACCATCGCGCGGACGTCCATCGCAGCGCTGACCGTGGCCGAGTTGATTATCGTTCGAGGCCGCAGCCGTGCTTTGGACTCGAATGCAGCATTGGATCTTGTGGCGGGGAAAACCGAGTACTCGACCGGCGCGAATTCGATCCCACGGGACGGGGCGTGATGCACCCAAGCCGCAAACATATCTTTGGTATAAAACGGGGCCTTGCTTGTACCGATGTCGCGCCAGTTACCAGTCTTTGTCTCGAGTTTCAAGCCCAACTTTTGGGGATAGGTAAACGCATATCCCGTCCCAGAGTGCCAGATTGTTTGAACATCGTCCATGGTTAGGGTTCCGTTCGACGCAACCTGTTCGCCATTGACAACTACCTGTCCCCAGCGAAGCCTTTGATCTAGAACTGAATATACTGGGGCCTTGGGTGTATTGGCTTTAACATCGGACACGAGGATATGTTGAACATTATCGGGGAAGAAAAACCACGCCTTGTGGAATCGCAGCGACCCTGTAAGAGGGTTGACGTATCGCATTGCGCCAATACTGAGGGATTGGCCGACTACTCCGCCCGCGTAGGGGTCTACGCCTTGCTGAGCCGCTGTAGCACATTCGAGAGGCGTCGCCCCATAGTCTGTTGTGATACCTGGGGGGATGTTCCAATCGAACGTAGCGAACATGTCCTCGTACTCTGCGCCGGTGGAATACGAGTACATAACTCCGTCCGAGAGGTGGAATGTATATGGTCCTTCCGAGTTGACACATTCGGATGTAGTGGTTCGGTTCGAGAGCATCTTGAGCGTCGTCACGGTACTCGCCGTTCGATGAACCTGAAGCCAAGTTTAATCGAAACCGTGTTGGTCACGAGAGGACATACCATGTAGTCTGAGTCCCAAAAGACCCGAGTCCCCAGTAAATCTCCAGAGTTGGCGGTCTTATCGTGCTCGCCCCATAGTTCGGCTCCAAATCGGAGTATGTCGGTTTGGTTCCACGTGTTTCCAAGCTCAAGGACCCGTAGTAGGTCCATGCGGAGGTTTGCCGATGCACTGCACGCCTCGTCAGCGTAGCAAGAACGAGGTAGTGTGGGAACTTACCGCAAACTCTCAACGGGATAGGACACAAATCGTCCAATAACTGTCTATCCTCGAAATGAATTTAACTACGGACTTTAGTCCCGAACGTCACACGTACCAGGTCCCAGTGAACGACTTTGGTCAGAATATTTGTGAACGTCATCCATCGTGCACCACCCAGGTGCAGGCCGAACACGTCTTGGACGGCTTTGGGTGCTTCGAATTGGGTTCCTAGGGCCTGCAGTTCAAGTTCCATGAGGGAGTTGGAGCTTCGTTGATGCTCGGTAAGTTATGTGTAGGGGAAACGTATGGACATACAAGTCTTTCCCATAGTTACCTGAGCAAAACAGTGAGATTCAGTAACTTAAGGCCGGACAAGACAACGAACCGTCATATATTATGCCAGTATGTTGCTGGAAAGACCCATCCGGCTTGATTCCATCGACCCTATCGACCGCTTGGACTGTAACCTGTGCTCACGTGAATTAGCATTATCAAAAGGCATCCACGTCAACGTACCTGCTCCCTCACTCTTGCGTATGCATCCGCGACCTTAGTTGCATTTCTCTCTAGTAACCCCGCTGACATTCCGATCACGGCCATGTCTATCACGTTCGCGCCGCTCACGTATCCAGGATAAGGCGTACGCAAGAACGGAGCAAACGAGCGCCCGGCAATAAGTGTGCAATTACCCAGTTCTGTTGGCGATAGTGTTGAGCGCAGAAGCGTGCATGCCTAGCCTAGCCGGGTGGGTACTTGGATCACATTGCTTCCAAACCGTTAATGCCACAAATTTGAGTCAAGGAGGCCAGGGCCTACCTATACCAGTTTGTATTCCACATTCCTGGAGTTGCGCATGAACATCTCGCCTGCCCGCCAGGTAGAAAATCCCGGTCCATACAAGTCGCGTCCTTGTAATCGTTCGCAAACCAGAATTCCATTGCTCTTTGGATGGCAGTGCGCAATGCCGGCGAGTTGAAGTGTGGGCCGGGAGTAGAAAACGCAGCAGCCATTTCCAGGATACGTTGCCAGTGGCCACCGGCTGGCCAACTGGAGCGTCGAGCGGCGCATCCGGCTGTGTAGTCTATTGTAGTCCAACTACCGGTTGGTTGGAGAGTGGTAATGCTACAACCAGTAAATACCAAAAGCACGACAAAATGATAATTTAACCTACTATTGTTGGACTTTGGTAATAGAAGGTTTAACCTTCGACAAAATGAATTCGACTTGTCGCTCATAGATTATGTCGATGTCGTTGGCGCAAACCTGCGACGCGAGGACCGCCAACGACGCGAGTTTTAAGAGACGCATCGTTGAAGTAAGAGAAAATGGTCAAAAGAGTGGCGCGGTTGTTGTGGATAGGAAGAGATAAGAATGTGGTATATTAGTCCATTTTGTTTTGTGAACGCTGCCTCGTGTTGATCGTGGTTCGGTTGCTCCACGCCGGGTCTGGATCTTTGAAATTAGGCGCTTGGTGTATTTGAAATCCCTCTCGGCCTGGACCTTTTCAACAACCTATACGGGAATCCCAACGTGGTTCTAGCAAAGCGTCAATTCAGCCTAAGGAATAGGATAAATCGTACAATAGCGATACTTGATCTCTGTTACGACCGCAGATTGGCTTCTTGGAATTGAGAAAACCTCCAGCAACCGGTGGCCTCCATGCGGACTTGACCCTAGAAAAATCCCTGATGATACTCCTCCACCGAGAAAGACCGAATATCTCGGGCTATCTATGCGTTCATTCTACGTGACTCTGGCTATCCAGGTGGCTTACTTATCTTTCAGAAATGAGGATATCCGAAATTCAAGCTTCCGAGCGTCATTCAGTGGTGCAGAACGACCATCATCCGAGCTCTGCTTTACAGCCGCTAACAAGCAATTTTTGTTTTGCCCAGAGCTGCCCTGGGCGATCTTTAATGAAGCACTCGGCACCAGGAATAGGGTAGCACAGTCGAGTCGCCCGGCTGATTATAATAACTCCAAATATGTATAAATGGTGCTCAACGATTACTGTAGCTTCACTCAATACCACCTTCGCTCTCAGGCTGCTTGCACCTTTATGCAGCGCTCCTTGTTCACTACGCCTGCCACTTTCCACAAGGGAATTGAATCCTGTTTTTGGAGGGTTTGCTATCCAACCCGAGAGATGTTCGTTTCTGTTTGGTCTCTCCACAGAAGGCTCCTCTAAAATCGAGGATTCGTCTCAATCCCTGATTCAGGACATCGAAAATGTGGAAGTGTAACAGTAGTCTGATTGACATCCATAGCTTATTCGCGCAACCGTTTTGAACTATCTATGTCTCAGTCACAAGTTGTACATTCTCATCTCAGGGGTCATCACTTCGCATTTTCGTAGCATACACAGCATACATCTTTGTTAGAGTGCATTTGTCTGGTTCCATGAGTTCTTGGATCGTCGCATCGACCAGAGAGTTGGCCTCTTCAACGCTTATCCCCGTCTCACAGAGCAAGCCTACCGAGTCCCGTAGGGAAGTCTCATACACGTAACTTATCACTGGAACCATGTGAGGATCGACATTGGCGACACAGGGATAACCCTCATGCAAGTATGCCCAGGCCACTTTGACGTCCGTATGAATTCGCTCGAATCCTCTTGGTTGACTCGTGCCCTCCCACATATCAGAGTCCGGGGAGAGCCACTGCTGAAGTTTGGTACATGCGTCTGGGTCGGCACCAGTTCTTCTCATTGCATCACGGACGAGGTCCACAAAGTGGCACCCAATTGGGTTGGTAGTGCGAGCGAGTTTAGAGTGATCTCCGGGATCCCAGAAACCCAAGCAAGACTCGCGCAAGTGAATGAGCCCGCCGGGGCGAAGTACGCGGTAAGCCTCGAGTAAGAGCTCTTGGTAGTTCTTGACCTAGAAACTCATCGTTATTGATACCACTACGTCGACTTCGGGTTCTAGGCACTGACCATCAATAATCCCATATTCACGAATACAATGTCCTGAGAATCGCTCTCCACTAAGAGTCCTTCTGAAATATCGTACACCTCAAAAATAATGTTTGCACGAGGTATATGCGGAGCGAATGGTCCTATGTCCAGGCTTCTAAACTGAACGTGCGGGAATTCTGTTGCCATCTCTTGAACCCTGCAGCCTGGACTTTAGAATCGCCGCGCTTAGTTTTAACTACAACTTACCATCCTCCTCCCCTCGTTCCTATCTCCAAGGCATGACGCCTCATTCCCACTCCTGGTTCAGAATTCAAAATATCTTTGACTGGGCCGAAATAATTTTCCCCGTACGTGTACTTCAGCACCACATGACCCAATATGTCCCGCCTCGTGTCACCCGCCGGCAACCACCGAAGAGCGTTTTCGCTGGCGGGAAACTGTTGCCCCCGGTGGGAGATAAAGTAATCTACTTGCATCGTCATACCGGTAATTGGTGTGATAACGGATCAACAATACTCACCTGGTACTTGATCTGACCATATGGTGGTTGCGGATGTGGTGGAGTCGGTCTCAGACGTGATATCTGAAATCGAATCGGTATGTTGAGTGGGAACTACTTGATATACTACCCCCTCAGTCTCGGGATCATAAACTGGATAAGCCGAGAGACTCAATGGGGTTGGGTGGTTTGTGGGGGAAGAACCGGGGTCATGGTCATCATCAAACATCCTGTTGCGCGCTTCGAAGACCTTTCCAGGGTCTGGGATGACTCTGATGTTGCCAGAACCTTGTCGGCCACCTATTAGTGGGGACCGGCAATCCCATAGTACACGTAAGCTTTTGATGGGGCATGCGGTTGGGCAGGTTTTGAGTAATAACCAATTCTCACGCTCATTTCAATGGGATACCGTTCTGCAGCCCGAAAGAGTGAGATTCGGGTCATATATGCTGTACCTAATTAAACAAAAAATTGCCCAGTGGGCATCGACTGGTGAATATACTCCGTTTCCGCTCCGGTGCGGCCAATGTGAACATAAACAGCAGAAATACCCTTCGCAAAAAAATATTCAAACCAGTCGTTGCCCTCTATATGCTATATATGCACCGTCAAACTTGTCAGATTCGTTAAAATGAAGTTGTCGCGGGCTGCGGAGTGTTTGGGATGAATCTGGTGTTTTCATGCAAATTCTAGCATGATGACCGCTTATATAAGCTGGCAGGCTCAGTCCCCCAGCGACACTTCTCTATTTCCACCACCACCTCACCGGTGCTGTCATCCTGATTAATGGCAAAATACAACACACGCCCAAGGAAAGGTCGATTAGCTCGACAGAAAGCAGCACATACTCGGACGCGATTGCCTTCCGGGTGCTTTCAAGGAGGTCCGAACGACGCCGTTGACTTGGAGATTGGCAGTTTGCATGGTGGAACACTAGATACAACACTTGGACCCTATAATGTAACTACTGTGAAGATGGTGCTTGATGAGAGAAAGAAACAATATGATAAGCTCAAAAATCGTCACAAGAGTGCCATACAAAGAGAGAAACGGGCCAAAGGAAAGGTATACCAATTAAGATACTTGTAAATCACCAATATCTAATCTTGTACATTCATAGGTTCAAAATCTACTGGCGCAATCGAGTATTATCGAGGGGCAACTGTCAAGTGCATTCAACGCACGAGATATTGCCAAAAACACACTCGAAAGACTCCAAAAACAGGCGAATATTCAACAGGAAGAAATATCGACACTTCGAGATGATGTATGCGAGCTAGAAGAGCTTGTTACAAAAAGCTCTAAAGCACTCGTAGCAATGGCTATGGAACTACGAAGCAAGTCGCTTAAGACCCAGAGCCTTGAGGGACACCTAACATCGATGCAGCGGACATGCAATGCGCTCCGAAGAAGAATTTCGCGAGGGCAAGCACGAGTCAAGAATTCAGCTGAAGTCAGCTCGGACAACTCGGAAAACCGCATTGATCGGTATTATCTCAAGAATAAGTCTGGGATTATTCAGCCCAAGGCTCGAGATATGCTACGAAGGCCTTCCTGCGAAGGGATCGCAACAGAGCGCCTATCTAATGTTGTCAATATTGTTTCCGAAACATTGGGGATTGACATTGTTGGGTCTTTCAGTGCTCGAAGCGTAGCG
The DNA here is from genome assembly GCA_037039685.1 of Ceratobasidium sp. AG-K. Taxonomy (NCBI): domain Eukaryota; kingdom Fungi; phylum Basidiomycota; class Agaricomycetes; order Cantharellales; family Ceratobasidiaceae; genus Ceratobasidium; species Ceratobasidium sp. AG-K. Next base: position 2,587,234 of record JAWNGF010000002.1, read on the forward strand.
CGGATTATGTTGGAGGGACTAGTCCAAGCTCAAATGCAGGTCGCTCACGAGATGGAACAGGCAGAATGTAAGTCATTGGTACATGTAATCGCATATACTCAGTAAACTCACATAATAACATCAGATATCACTATATGTGGCGATGGTACGAGCATAAGAAATCAACAACACGAGGCAAAAGCCATATCAATTCGGATGCCTCAAAATCATGACGCCAGCAACTGTAATCAGGCCACATTAACTAGTGCTCTACCGTTGGTGCGATCGTTGGGGGTGCATAAAGCAGCAAACCACACCGCAAAGCAACAGCTTCACGGATGGATCAGTGCTCTTGACTCCTGTTGCGATATATACAAGCGAAGCCCACTTGGACAGAGCAAACAAATCGGTAGCAAACTAATCGCCCAGAAATTGCGTGGGGTTCTAACGGACCACGCAGCCGACCAGAGGCGCCTCCACGAGCTGCTCTTACAATGGAAAAAGAGCTGCGATCGTGAAGTTCGGGCAGCAACAGCTTTAAAGACAATGACAACAGAAGAGCAGCTATATGCGCTGTCAAACTACATGGACAGTGCGACAGAATATGTTGATGACTGGCGGTCGCTTCCGAGTGATCAACAGGGGGCTCTCATGCACGATGCTTGGCTGGCACTAGCAGCTGAGATAGGCGAGTCTGAGTTTCGGAAACTTAACCCAGAAACTCAGTTCGACATCGATTTTGTTGCCTGGTCCGGTTGTTGTATGCATAAAGAGCTGAATGCGGTTAAAGGCGGGGCTGCTGAAATGGCACAAGTGTGGGAAAACCTCAAGCTAGAGCCTCCGCTAGTACTCAGGAATAAATACGAGGCCAAAATACGATCAAATTTGCCTCATGATCGCTTGAACCGCGGCGGCATCAAGCTAGCAAGTTTGGCTGGCGCCCTGTTTAGACATAAGGACGAGAAAAAAGGCTATCAACAGAGTGTAGATAACTCATTTGAGGTATGTAATTTGATAGTATACCTGTCGTATATCTGATGTTAAAATTCATTTCAGGAAACCTATGGGTACTCGAAGCGGTTTCCTGATACCAGTAATACACGGTACGGGTCTTACTGTGACGCTGCAACAGAGCTATTGCTTCATAAGGAGAAATACCTTGATCTCTTGGATACCACACGTCTTGCGAAAAACATACCCGAATTCGTTAATATCGAGACTAATGTGTCCGATGCACTCAAAGATATATCCACACTAACCGAACTTGCAGTCCTAGCCTTGTATGCACAGGCTGTAGGTCACCCGTATATGCGCCAGGTTCGTACCCCAGGGTTGAATGCGCTGGACCTTGGACCAATGCATACCCAGGTCAAAGAGTACTGTAGGATGGTCAAGCAAAATCCCGACCTTCTACTTGGGTCCGATATGTCGACTACCTATGGTACATTTGATGGGAAACAATGGGATAGGCCCGACATCATGTATTGTGTGCTATCCCTGATGCCACAGCTCCCAAATATACGCCCCGTTCTTGCTGCGTTCTTTGACGGAGCGCTGCAGACCTGGGAGCGGTTTACTGTCGAGTTTGACGATGGCGGGCTAATTGCTAAGTCTACATTGGACCAGCGGCATAGTGCCTGGATGGCTCCTACAAACGATGTCAGCGAGGGGGCACTGGGTCAATGTCGCCAGATATTGCGCCGGGCACCAACAATGACGGATAACCAACGTAATGCTCGGGCAATGTGGAAACGGAATAATACCTACAACTGGGCAAATAAAACACTTACCAGCCCAGACGAGACGTTTGTTCGAGAAGAGGCTCGACAACTCGATGCAAGTGGAGCTAGTCGAAAAGTTCGCTCCGAGTTGAATGCCGCATTGGAAGAGCGAGCCAAGCTCGGCCGGGCTCGACTGAAGAAAACGGCTGAACGGAGATTAGCTCAAGAAGAAAAAATGTCAAGGGTTCAGCTGTTAAACAATGCAACATATGACGAGTTGGCTTCCAGGAGTCTCACGGAGATTGATCTCCAAATTGACAAACTACGCCAGGTGGGGGGGAACCAGATTATTCGTGCCCGTAGCACGATCGGGAATAAACAGGCTAAGATAAAGGCGCTACTAACGGGTTTCGAACAGCTGAAACTCCGCTTTGGCGACACCGCACCGATGAGAGAGCAAGACTTACCAAATGATTTCACCACAGATGTTGGCGTCGCTTCAGAGAGGTGCGGTCCGGAGGATTTGGAGATGCTGTTTGATGATGAGCCCGTTCTTTGATGTCGTTGTAGCCGCAAAAATGTAGTTTATTATTGTACACATATCATATCATTGGTTTTATATACACAGTGCGTCTAAATACCGAGAATTGAAGGAGGCACGCTACGTTCGAGGTGTGCCCTATGAAAGATCGAATTTGTCCTGTCACGTGATACTGACACGCCTCGCATGGTGATTGCCGGTCCCCACTATTAGGGATGGCCAACGTGTATTGCTGACGAGGAAGACACCTACGGTTCGGTTCTGCACGTGATATTCTATTTCTGCGTTGCCTAGAGCGTGAATTTGCAATCATAGGGTAGCAGAGGAGGACGATCAGCTCAATCGAGCTCCACCGGTACTTGGCCATGACCTGCTTGACCCACTTTGCGACTTTCTCTCGACATCGACATGCCCTCTCCGGTTGTATTATTACCAATTCTTCAATCATTGCTAGGCAAACGAACAAAATTGGACGCAACCGATCCAACATTCCAAGCATCTGGCCAGGCTGAGCAAGGTAGAGGCAAGCGCGCCAGCTCCGGTCTGGAGGGGCGACTCGATGGTAGACGCTCAGTATGGAGCGGGATGAAAGACTACTTGTGGGGACAGGAGGGGGAAGAGTCGAGGGGGGAGTACATCCCCAACTACCGGTCTGTTTTCTCTGCTCTCCGCTGTTGACGTGATGAACTGAGCACGGAAGAGCAGATGGACCCCAATCTTGAGCGGAGTAATCATCCCGTTTGCAATACTGCTCGAGATACCAGGATTGACTGAGCACGTATGTCATAGGGTGTGGGCCGTGCGAACACTTGATAACCTACTTTGCTCCTTATTTTTAGTGGTATATTCGAACAATCGCGAACAAGACTGTTGAGACTCAAGAAAATCCAAGAAGTAGGTTCCGAGTCGTTTGCCACCCATTCAATTCACTCACGAGTAATTGCCGACTCGCCATCCGGTTATGAATTTGATTGATTTAGTTTTGGATGCCGGGCTCGCACTCTCGATGGCGTCGGCAGTTGTTGCCAATGCAGCACTCATCATGCGGTTTCTTGAACGTCGCGTAAGGCTAGCCACATTTGTAGCCATCGGAGGCTTGGTAATTCATGGTTAGTGCCTCCACTTGCCACTCATGAAGCATCTAAAACTTGGGTAGATATCATCAATATCGTTGCAATAACGGTATTCGGCGTTGTGCATGCGGTGGATGACGGATTCAGTATGTGCTTATCCCCGTGTCGTTCGCCGTGTGAGCTCACCGCCCTTGGAATCAAGCCTATGGACAGGCATTTTGGATGACAGTGTGTTCCACGATCGCCTCACTAATCACGACATTCTCGCTCGTATGGGATTGGATTCGAACACCTGAGTTTGCACGGAGCGGTAGGTGTCGTATTAGATAGTCTTCCGATGCAATTAATCGGTTTGCCTACAGGGAGTGGACTAACACGCAAACAACGTTCGTTGGTTATTATCGTGATGGTCCTGCTTTGCTATATCGCCCTGGGAGCGTTATGCTACTCGTTCATCATTGGAGTATCATTTCAGGTCGGTTTCTTGTTCTGACTTGACTCGAGTCTCATACTGAAGTTCCCTCAGAATGGGCTGTATTTCACTGTTGTATCCATCGAAAGTATGTACACCGGATCTAGGTTATGATATTTCGCTGAGAAAGGACATAGCTGTGGGCTTTGGGGATATTGTCCTGGTCACTACGCTTGGTCGGATATTTTCGATGTTTTACAACACCTTTGGGATTGTCAATCTTGGGTTGGCAGTGAGCACGACGAGGGAAACCATTATTGAGGTACGCTATTTCTTTCGAAACACCTAATATAGACTACATCTGCCCATGCAGTCGTTCGAGAATTCGTACCGAAAGCGTCGTGCTCAACGAGATAAACTCAAGCACTCTCGAGCCCAAATTCGCGCCGCGGAACAAATGCTGCAGAGGATGGGTGTGCCGGTTTACGTCCCACTTGCCGCAACCGTCTCGCTTGATATGGATGAGAAGCTTATACCTGCCGGGTCGGGGATTGGCGAACGGACGATGACGGTTGCATCCATGGTCTCCAGCTCGAGGCAGGCGGGCCCGGGACTCATCCCCAACGGCGGAAGACGACACACGAAGGGATCGAAAGATACCATGGTGCTAAACGTATGGGCATTGAGCCGGGAGCAACGCAGCTCATTGTTCAGCGATCAGGGCATGGGTTTGACGGCTGGTGCTGGTGCGGCGGTGGGAATGGGCGTGGTGACAAATGTCGCTGCCATCGTTGGGGCTGGCTCTGGTGCGGAGACAGTTCCACGCTCGGAGTCGTCGGCGAAACCCATGCCAGAATCGAACCACACCGTAACGGAGGGCAGCCTAAACGCTCGGTCTCGGACCAATCCCGACCCCGCCACATTAATCGAGCAGTTTCACGCGGAGCTCGGAGGACCGGGACACGAAGAGGAGAGCGCGGATTATACGGAACTCAAGGGGGAACTCGAGAGCGAGGAGAGGAAAGAGTTTGCGGTCAAAGTAAGACAAATATTCCTACTTGCTACACAGTCCTAGGATCCTCACCCTGTAGCTTGTTTAGCTTGGTGTCGCGTGGTCTCTTTTCGTCGCATTCTGGCTCATTGGGTCGGGAGTTTTTATGGCCACTGAAGGTTGGGCTTTTGGCTCGTCGATGTTCTTTTGTAAGAAGCCCCTTTCTCAGTATACTGGAAACGAGCTTATATTATCTGCTAGGTTTTTGCACGTTCTCGACCGTTGGCTATGGAGATTTCGCGCCTAAAACCCCCGCTGGAAGAGCCTTTTTCGTTGGCTGGGCACTGTTCGGAATTGCAGCTATGACTATTCTTATTTCAGGTGGGCTTGGTTGGGCAAGTACCCGGTACTGTCTCGGCTCATACCATTTTCCTGAGCTAGTCTTGACCGAGGCCTATTCCTCTCGCTATAAAACTATCATCCACTCGGGTGTTCTGGAGCGAGCCGTTAAATCAATCCGTGCTCAACGCCGTGAGCGCACAGACTCACATTCCCATCACCCGACCTCTGCCACCATTGTCACCACCGACCCTAACGCACTTGCAGTCGAGATCATTAGCAACGCCCGAGCAGTCCGAGAACATGTGGTGTGGTTTGTGAACTCCTCGGGTATGAAAGACGCCCCCGAGGGAATAATGAAGGTATTGGATGATATTGCTGAGGGAGAGAATATGGATGAACGGGTCAAGAAGGAGTTTATGGGCAACGATGAGGCAAGAAAGGTGAGTCTTATTTCTCTGCCTCAAGGGGCACACTAATAGGCATGGCTTGGATTTTGGCAGGCTGTATTTATCATGAGCTTTGAGAGTAAGCCGAACGTTTTGCTTGCAATTCCACAAATTCTTACCTTTTGCCAGGGATGCTGCATAACCTTGCATGTGCCGCCGAAGAGACTGCACGACTGAACAAGCAGCTTGCCAGAGATAGAAGAGATAGCGAATAGTATCGCATACAGTTAACTTTTGTCTGAGCAGCTGATGCCGTTTGTTCCTATTTTTGTTTTGAGATGGGTTATTTTAGTCAAATTGAAATTGGATTTGTTGGGACTGTTTTGTCTCCCACCGTGTCACATGCGGCCACGTTTCCCTGACTTCACTGAGGGAAGATGCTATTTAAATCATGATGATTCATGCCCCCTTAGACCTACCTCTACAACGAATCCCAGAGATTTCTAGCAGGGAAGCAGATTCTGATACATACAGAGCCTTCGTCTTGGACCATCGCTGAACTCTCTGTTAGCTTCTGGGCTCTAAATCACTCATCAACTGTTAAACCTAGAGTAAAACCAGCTTCATCGTTGTTGTTGACTAAGATTCTACCTGAAACTTGCTCATTAGCCGCGAAACTGCCTATCGACTCGTAATTCGTGCATCGTGGCGCCACACTCAGCCAGGAGCCTTCTTCACCTAGTTTCCTACTATGATAAACTCGCACTTATGGGGACCTCTTTTGCTTTGCTTTTGTCTGTCACTCCTTCTACCTTTGGTTACGGCCGCGGACCCTGAATACCCAGTTTCGGTCTAAGCTTGGTCTGGTGGCATACGCACTAAGGAAACCCCAAGTTGATTCCATAACTGTAAATACAAGCTAGCGGCTTACAGGGATCTAAAAAAGGGGAGGGTGGGCACAGTATCTTGTTTTACGATCTTTACGTGCAGATACGAAGTCCGGGAGTGCTATCGTAATGAACGCTGGCGACTGTCGTTATTGGGCTGACTCCAGCGCAGCACTGGACTCTATAACAACGGGACCCACAGCCTAGATCTACACATCTCTCCCTCTGCTTAAGTTGCTGATAGCCATACCAAAGGATAGGGGTTTCGGTCCGAGTCCCCCATCTCACATTTTCAATCAAATTTCATTATCAATCCCGTCTAGTGTATCCACCTAATGCCTTACTCTTTGAAGCCGTACTGCTCTCGATACGCCTTCATCTTGGCTACGTCCTCTGCCCGGTCCTGCGACTCCAACCATGCAACCAAGTCGCGCATCCTCACTGCCGCGCGGACCTTTGGTGCCCCAACCACTTTCAGGTCTCCCTTCCACTCTCCTGCCCGGGTCGTAATCTCGGCCTCGACATCCTTCATCGTGCTTCCTGTTCCTCCAGGTGCAACCTCCTCCCGATCCAAAGCTACAACCACACCCACGACCACCCCTCCGGCGGCCTTGACGGCATCCAACGCTTCTCGGACCGCCGTTCCAGCCGTGATCACGTCATCCAGAACGAGGACACGTTTCCCGGCGAGCGAGGCTCCAACGAGCATCCCTCCTTCTCCGTGTGATTTGGATTCCTTTCTGTTATAGGCAAAGGATGTTGAGATTGCTGGTTTGTGGTTGAGGAGGGTGAGAGAGGTGGCAGCGGCTAGTGGAATCCCTTTGTATGCCGGTCCAAATAAGACATCGAATACCGGTTCGGAATCATGGGTGAATTCGGTTGCAATAAGTGATGCGTAGGATTCGGCGAGAGACGACAGAAGAGGTCCGGTGCATAATAGTCCGGCATTGAAGAAGTAGGGTGAGATTCTAGTAGAAAATCATAGTTATTGCCAATCTAAAGTTGAATGGAAAACGAAAGCTTACCTGCCCGATTTAAGTGTAAATTGCCCAAACTTTAGAGCCCCAGCTTCGAGTGCGCCTTGGATGAATTTCGCTCGAAGTTCAGATTGATCCGTAGCCATTGCTCTACAATCTGGGTTTCAAGTTTGTTGTTCACGAGAGTATGCAGGACTCACCTTGGGTTCTTCTGGAAGCTATTTTTTGTACCAGCGATGGTTGATCTGCAAAGCAAATGCGTCGGATCATTAGCGCCGATCCTATCAATTTCAAACGAAATTTAATCCAGACTTTGAACCACCACTCCGCAATGTTCAAGTTCGATTTCGATGTAGAAGATGACTCTGGCGATGAGGAAAAACTAAAACCCCTAGACGTATCAGAGCAAGACAGTGGAGATATTGCTGATGAGCGACCGTTCGTGGAGCATGCCTTAGTGGATATGGTGAGCCGCCCCGCTACAACGTCGTTCTGCGAGATAGAAGCTAATGCATGGAAAAGACAGCTCAAGACTTTACCAGATGACGTATCTTATTCTTCCGTTCAAGTAGGAGAGTCACATATCCCTCGGCGAGATCTTTTCGACGTTCGACTACAGTTGATAGCGTCAGAGCCAGCAACCGACGGAGAGGAAAAGAATAACCCTTCTTCGGGAGAGAATCAGGCAGCCATTGAGTTTGCCGAGCGTCCTTCCGACCTTATTCCTCGCGTGTACGAAGGAGGAATGAAAACTTGGGAATGTAGTTTGGATCTCGCCGATTACGTTAATAGCCTACAATCGGGCGTCGGGGAGCTGCGGGGCAAGAGGATACTCGAGGTGGGTCCCATCTATAAGCCACTTGGATGAGATTCATATATTGCAATAGCTCGGATGTGGAACGGCTATACCGACCTTGGCAGTGTTGCAGAAAATATTCGATTCTCCTATCGAATCCGACGTCTCCGAAACCGAGATTCATGTGCAGGACTACAATACTTCTGTCTTGGGATACGTAAGGCAACTAATAATTCAATAGGAATATACTAACACTCGAGCCCAGGTTACCCTGCCGAACATTATCCTGACGTGGTGTAGGTCGCTCCAGTCAAAATGAGTGAGGATCCCACTAACTCAAAATAAAGTCTTTTCCAAGGCGGGAGAATCTTACAGGTCAACCCTGCCCCCTCCGTCGCCAAAACCAACGGCCAAACCTAAAATCCCCGATATTGCGAACCTGTCTCTCGAATCGGTGCCGGAAGAAGACGAAGACGGGGCAGCGACCGATGCCCCGATCGCAGAGCAGCCACCCACACCAACCGAAGCTCACTTCGATCCCAAAGAGCCAGGCGACCTCGCATTCACTTCCACACTACAAACCGCTTTCGTTGCATCATTAGAGGAATATCGAATCAAAATCCGTTTATTCTCGGGACCGTGGGACGGGTTCGATATCCAGGCCGTACTTGGCAACGGCTCCTATGACTTGATATTGACTTCTGAGACGGTCTACCAGCCATCTAATCTGCCTTCACTCGTTCGCCTTCTTCGTTCGAGTACTGGTTTGAAGGGAATCTGCCTCGTCGCGGCGAAAATGGTGTACTTTGGTGTAGGCGGGGGTGTTCAAGAATTCGAACAGGCGCTTGACCGTGAGCGTGGAACCATGAAAAGCGTTTGGGAACAGAGGGAAGGAGTACGAAGAGGGATTTTCAAGGTTGAGTTTCATGACTTGTAACCGGGTGGTGATATAATGAACGGATTTTCAACCAAGAGAGTATTCAGAGTATATGCGCAGGGAGCGCCATTGGCGGAACCAACAAATTAGAATGGAGGTGATTCAGGATCCAGCGACGACCAGCGTTGTAATATCTCCGAGTCCGCCCATCCCCTGGGAGACGCACACATTCCAGTAGTTTATTTCTAAGGTCAAAGTTTTACAGTATTTTGTGAGAGTTGGGAACATCTACATTTGATAATCGTAAAATAATAGGTAGGCACGCATTCACGAATCTAGCCTAGACACATCTATCCTCCTAGCAAAGTTGCTTGTCCTAGTTCCGATGCACGCTTCGCCAATACATGTACACACCCAAGATACGAGCTGTACCATCCGCGATAGGAGGTAGTGGCCTAGAGAGAGGGCTCTTGTCACTTCACGATTCTTCGCTATGATCGATAGAGACTTACTGAGTTGCCTAGATACCTGTAATACCAGACTTCGTGCCATTAAAGGTTGAGTTCAGTTCTCCGAATCGAATGTTTGAGAACGTGACATGGGCAATGATAGGTTCAGGTTCGGGTATTCCGGGACCGCCATTATACGATGGACATGGGCCGCGGCTGACGCCCGGCTGTAGCGGATTGGCAGTTGGGGGATAGGTTCCATCCAACCAAAGCATATTAGCTTGACGATCATCCGAAATTGACATCACGAGTGCCATTCCATTTTCGGACGCCTTGGTAATGCTCTTCAGTCCGCCCTTCGTAGTAAAGTAATCTGGATCGCCAAATGCGGCTTTCTGGGCGGTACAGAACGGCTCGGTAATCGAGTCGTATGCAGCCATCCCTGGAATGTTCGTCTTGGCGTTTCGAATGACCACCCCATTCTGAATATAAAGACGCCGGATCTCGGACAACGCGCCTTGTGAGGTTCCGTCTGAGGTGAGGAACTGAGTGACTACAGTTATCTTCTTGGTTGTATCGACCGTATAGCCTTTGCCGTAGAACGCCTTATTACCCATGCGATAAGGGTTGAAATCGCATCCGTCAGGGTCACAATAGCCCGCCGATGTACACTCGGAGCCGGAGCAGCGAGTTGGACTGCTGACGTTGCAAGGATGCGCGGTGTATGCGTTAGAGATGGCATTTGCCTCCCAGACGTCCATCTCGCTGCAGCAGGAGCCATAAAGGCCGGTGCCGTCGCCGGGGTAGAGGGGGGAAGGAGTCCAGTTTTTGACGTTGGCCTTGGGAGTGATGGTTAGTACGTTTCTGTATCGTGACGCTGTTGAAATACCTCTCCGTTTATGAAACGAAGTTCCTTGGGGCATTGAGCATCACAATAGCCTGTCCCATATTTGGCACCCGCCTTGTTCCTGGGGTACTTGGACATGCCACCATCAGCATCCATCCCTGTGAAATACAGCGCGCCGTTTAAACCGCACGGGAGGGTAGAAGCGTCGACGTCAAAGGTAATCTCCCGATTCTTGAGCTTGAACATCTCGTATGTCGAGTTATCGGCCAGCAAGTAGACCCGCGATCCGGCGGTGCTAATTCCACCCTGGTCAGTTTTGGTAAACTTCAAGGTCACGGCATTGCCACTCGTAGTGATTCCGTAGGTTTGCTGGTAGTCGGCACCTTCGAGAGCACAATTGTTCGCGCATGTAACCGGGTCGGGGCATATGGTTGCGTCCCACTGGTTCCCAGTATAGCAGTTTGAGAAGCCACCTGTAGAGTGGGTCCAACGCCAGTTGGCATCAAGAACGATGCTTCCCGCGACGGTGACGCAGCCACTCGCTTTCGTGCATTTCTGCCAAGAGAGTGAAGGATGAATTTCGCGAAGAATTGTCCCCGCCCACTGAGCCTGGGAACCTCCCAGAAGGGCAAGGGCGAGGCAGAGAGCAGAAAACATGCTGGAGAACTGTTGCATCTGGATCTATAGCCCAGCTTGCGTATTATAGGCAACAAGTACGGTGAATATCCGGCGCTGCCATCGACGCACGGTGGTATGATCATGACTGCGCAACACTGATTTATTCTCCCAAGCCCTAGACTGACAGGTGAGCCGCCATGGCCGACCGGGGACAGGACTTTGTTAGTATGTCCAAGTTTATTGGTAGGCTACACACCTGACACCGCTGTACACACTTAATGCTCAAAAGGGGATACTTTTTGGTCATATACGGCAGAGATCCATAAGACCGCCCCGGCACCTGATCCGGTTGACGGACTCATTGGAGGCTCGGCGCCCGTACTTCCCGTTTAGCCTCAGCACAGCACGAATAACCAAGCCACCCATTTGTCCGAAGGGATGTCAGTTGATCTGTAGGCCGAGAAGTGGATCGGACTCATTGCAGTTCTGGGACCGATTCTCACGATGCAAGTGCCCAGGTATGGAAATCTCACCCCGGGGGGGAGTGATTGTCGGTTCAAACTCGGTTAGTGGGCCAAAGCATGCATAAATAGTTGATTACGTCTCTACCTTGAAGGTTTTATTACTGCCTGCATGGAAAAATCTTTTATTGACTCGCGCGGTGATGGAGTGCTAGAGGCGGGTAGAAGATAGAGCTCCACGAATACTGTGAGCGTTATCGGGAGCTCATGCTACCAAAATCTCTACCAAACTTTTGAGCCACCCTCTGGAGTCGAATGATACTCAGCGGCGAGTCGTCAGCAAAACCCGAGAATCTCATGTGATCTCGGGATCGACAGGAGGTGCTTGTCGAGCTCGTGGTGGCTCCTCAGTGCTGGAGTCACGAGCAATCACGAGCAAAATGCGCGCTTATCTCGCGAGGGCTCACGAGACCTCACGAGTGCTCGGGAGACCAACGAGCACCTCCCCTAAATCCCGAGACCCCACGAGCCGAACAAGATTTCGGGATTTTTGTGGAGGATCGTCAGCTCCGAAGTGCCGCCTGCTCTCAAGCGCCCATGACATGACCTTATCTAGGCGCCGAAAGCAATTCATCTTGTTACCTTTCTTGCATTACCTTGCTTGCAAGGTCTCTACAATCCGAATTGAAAACGTCAGATTTGACAGAAATTTATACTTATTGACCGTTGTTAATACCATACCTTAATTTCTTTCTATTGTGCGGCTAATATGGGAACCTAGGTTACGGGCGCAGACCAGAAGTCTCGCGCTAGTCAACTAATCAAGTATCAAAGTTGGCGTGCGTAACTTCGTGGCCATCACGATGGTAAATTGTGTCTTGATGGAGTACTATACTATGCTGCTGGGTCCGTGTTGGCATTACTGTAAAGTTTTTATTGGAATAGATATATATGTGTACATAATATCATGGGTATAAACTATACACGGGATATGTGATACTCCGAATGCGAGTTCAGGTATCGGTATCGGTGCGGTGTAAGGGATTCCTGTGCAGCGGGTGCACGGGTGTGTGTCGAGGCTTTGGGACACGAGTACGACTTGAGGACTGGGTGGCTCCTAAGTTAACTCCGGAACGAGCAACCCACACATGTGGTAATCACTAGTAGGAATAAACATGGCTTTGGGGTGAACCACCTTGACGCAATAGTTTTGAAGGAGTGTATATGCGCGTTCATTGCATTGTCTGCTTTTCTTCATATTTCATCCACTACTTGCTCAATCTAAATCACACTGTATGTCCGCCTCGCGGCACAATTGCCGCTTGTGTGCATTGATCTATCTCTCGGGGTCCACAGGCCTTTCACCAAGGTTCAATTGAGACACCGATTTTAGGGAGCGCTGTGTGAGCGAAACGCGAACGTAGGCAGTGTCAAGGCTTAGAGAGATTGGCCGGTAGCTTGCCAACTAACTCGGATTCCGAAAGGAGTGTCTAACTATGTACATGAACAGTCGGTTTATAAAGTAGTGGGGAACGGGGGTTGTAAATAGGATGTGAAATGAACGTGTCTAGCAGTATAAGAATGCGAGAACGGAAAGGATTGACATGAATATGAGATAGAATGTAAAGACAAGTTGATGATCGACATGACGGTTGTGCCGGGGTGAGATAAGCGCATGCGGCCCTCACACGCTGACTAAGCAAGGTCTGCGCCACGACAGCGGCGCTCATCTCTAGTTACAGATCCTGCAGGAGACCAGGGTACTACCGCAGAAAACCTGCGACCTTCTTTCCTGCGCCTAGATGATCTATGCCAAGTCTTGAGAAAACCTCTTGAACTCCATGTATGATACTGCGGCACTGTGCGCGTTCAAGCGGCAAGCCACACCCCGTTGGCCAGACGTCGGACTGAGTTGGAGAATAGACATCACGGCTACGCTGTATGCTCTAGCATTACGGCAACAAAGTGATCCATCCCTAGCTACTCTGGTATACACGATCTCCTCTAGAGAGCCTACGCTATAGCAAGGAATAAAGTGCAATATAGCTCTGGCTATGGAGACGGTGGAGACGGGGGCGCACGGTGGTGGAAGAGGATGGATTCCGCGTGGTGCGGTCACGTGCTATCTACATGTCTCAGGGGCATACCCCTATGGACCCCTGTCTCCAACGGGAGACGGGGTATAACACTGTGCCAAACAGCACCCAATATTTCAGGATTTGAAATACCTAGTACTGGATATGTTGTATCTCGAAACGAGTGATCCGGATAGCCTACACATGCTTATTGAAAATGCATGTCACTACGGGGCAAAATAAAATAGGGTTGGATGATAGGGGTAAGAAAAACAAGTATTTTAGGTCTCAGAAATGCACTTGAAGAAATTACCACGCAGACAAACACGCCCAGTCTAAAAATACTTCAGCAACCTTGGCGGCAAGCAAGATGACCGACACCCATTGGAGCATCAAGAGCACAATACACTAGTTATATACAGAGGGGTAGGTGTATCTACAGATCCAAGAAGCAACACTCGTCACGCATCGAGCATTAAGCCATCCCAGTAGGAACATATTTTGATATGTCTCTTGAGGTTGCATGGGGTCGAAAAGGCCTCCCAACACGCCATGCACATTTCCTCTGTAGTCATTATTATGAGTACTGACTTGATCGCTGTTTATGCACCTACTCCACCCACTTTTGATTCCGTAGTGTGTATACAAATGGAGCTAATTGCCGTATTGGCGTGTTTCTAGTTAGTTTTGTTGATGTCTCTGACAAGGTCATTGAACCTTACCTTGAATGCGCTGGGTCTCCTCTGCTTTGCCCCACATCCAGGTAGGTCACAAATGTACTCAAAAGTGCCAGAGTGATCCGACTCCTTCTCCCGTGTCAGGGCGTCAACACAGGTGTCTATCTGGTCTATTGTCGGAACAGCATCATTTTGATCTATGAATCCAAGAAGCACGAAGATGGTAGCCACACGGCGCCCATACCGGGATTGTGACAACAGATGTTCATGTAGGGGCGGTGAACTGGTTTGATCGGGTTCACCCTCGTCTTGGGTCAAGTCAATTACCTGGCGGCCCCAAGGCGTAGAACCGAAAGGATCGAGAGCTCTTATCGCGCGGAAGTCATTCATCGTTAGAAGAGCGTGCGACGGGCATGTGCCCAGGGTCAGGCCATGAGAGGTAACTATCGTGGATAGGTCACACCGATTAGAAGTAGACACCAGGCCCAGTGCAAGTACATACCTTGGTCATTTGATACCGAATGTCGTGCACGTAGGGCGTCCTCTAACCTATGGTACAAGGCCACTGGAAGCCATTCACCTTTAGTGTTGCGATGGTAGAGCGACCCTAGATCGTCAAAACCATATGCAACCTCATCCAACACAAACACGGACGACACTTCTTCGTGAACCAGGCCGGCCCACACGTCATGGGTAACCATCTGACGCAAGATGTAACCTTGATCAGGCGCATACAATTGGTGCTCGAGGTCATAGGCAAAAACACATGTACGGCCAAGAAAGTATGTCACTAGGGATTGATGGGTCAGCAACTATACTTGTTATGGAAAGTAAAGCCAGACACATACGATAACTTTCCAGCCAACCGTCGTCATGAATAACGGACTGCTGTGTTGAAGAAGAGCTCTCTAGATGCATTTTTAGCATAGAGGAAGATTTCAGTTCTGGGGACAAAAGGAGCTATGGAACAGGGCGACCCAACCAGAGTTGTCCAGACGGGGGCTTGACAACGCAACACTTGCTTTCTGAGCGGTTTAAATTCACCTCAAGCCATTGGCAGATCTTGATCAAGTTTTGCGCTCATCTTGTATGATAATCGGAGGCTGTTGAACTATCCAGTATTGACTGGCTGGGTTAATACCCATATATCCTCAGAGACACCTCAGCGAAAAACACCGCGTGCTAGGTAGTAAGGGCCCGTTTGGGTAGACGAGCCCTTACTAGCTAGCACGCGCTGGTTTTCACTGAATTTGAGGAAATCAAATGGTCGTCATCCGTGATCCGGGCCCACACACGGACACACACGCGAAACCTGTTCATGCCCCTGAGGCACAGAGACCAGTTTAATATCGTGTTTTATGCCAATAAGAGGTGTCAGGTATGACCGAAGGAACTTTCTCTCATAGTGGGCTCAACGGGTGAGGCAGGTGGCGGGATTAGTCAGCATGATGTTGACCGCCGATATGTCCAGGAATGGGTACTCTACCAAAAATCGAAATTCTCGTTTGGCTCGCGAGGTCTCGTGATGACAAGGACAATCTCGTGGAGCTCGTAACAGGTCGTGGGGGCTTGTGAGACCTTACGAGCCCGGACGAGCTTATTGCTCGTTTGTCTCCTGGGCGCTCCCGAGCGATCGCGAGTGGTCTAGAGCCTGCCGAGATAGTCCCCGGCATCACGAGACCTTGGGAGCCAAACGAGAATTTCGATTTTTGGTAGAGTACCGTTTCACCAACGCAAGCTGAGGTAGAGGGCTCGGCGTACAAGCCCCAAAGGGATAACCTAATGTAGACAATCAGCTAGCAGCACTCCGCGCCTTGCAACTCGGGTGCCAGTCAAGTCGTCTATACACAAACTCGATTCCTGGTGTACAGATCATGCCTCCATTCGAGGTTAATTTTCAATTACGACAAGATAAGATAAGATACCCCACAAGCGCTGGGAGGTTGTGACTTCGCAGCCGCCACGACACTGATACGACGTCCACGATGGCGGAGAAAACAAACTCGAACATGTTATTTGCCAACTTTAACCAAGACTTTTCGTAAGTGGTTCTAATCAAAGTTAAGAGTCAAACTTATATTTTCTAGGTGTATATCGGTGGGGACGAAGAAGGGATACAGCATCACCAACTGCGATCCATTCGGACGGGTGTATACCAAGAGTGAGTCGAAGTCCGGGATTATAAACTCGTGCTCATTTTGTAGACGATGGCTCGCGAGGAATTGTGGAAATGTTGTTCTGCACATCGCTCATCGCCCTTGTTGGAGCGGCGGACCAGCCTTCATCCAGTCCACGCAAGCTACAAATTGTAAACACCAAGGTCAGTAGCGTCTTAAACTAGTCCTTCCGAGCTTATCGGGCATGTAGAGGCAATCCATGATCTGCGAACTCCTTTTCCCCTCCTCGATCCTCGCTGTTAAACTCAACCGCAAGACACTCGTCGTCGTGCTCGAAGTAGAAATTTACATCTACGACATCAGCACGATGCGGTTGATGCACGTCATTGAAACATCCCCCAATCCTAATGGTACGCACCCCAGTCGATTTATCCTATTTCGCTGACTCGGGTATAGCCATCTGCGCCCTGTCCCCCTCTTCCGACCCTTCCTACCTCGCGTACCCCTCTCCAACGCCGCCACCTACCGCCTCTGCATCATCCTCATCCGCCCCCGCATCCTCCAGCACACCCGCAAACACACCCTCCACGTCCGGCGACGTCCTCATCTTCGACACGCGCCTCCTTGCCGTCACCAACATTGTCCGCGCCCACAAAGCACCCCTCGCACATATTGCGCTCAACAGTACAGGTACACTCCTCGCCACCGCCTCGGAAAAAGGAACAGTTATTCGCGTGTTTAATGTTCCGGCTGCAGAGAGGCTGTACGAGTTTCGTCGTGGGGTGAGGGGCGCGCGGATTCATTGTATTACGTTTAATGCAGTGAGCACGTTGTTGGCGGTTAGTTCGGCGACGGATACGGTGCATATTTTCAAGTTGAAGGGGGGTGGAGGTGGGGAAGGAGAGAGGAAGAGGGGACCGAGCAGCCCAGGTGGGAGTGTGGACAGTCAGGATACGGGCAAGGGTGGAGCGGGAATGGAAGGGGGATACGAGGCGTACATGGATGGAAAGAAGAAGAATGGCGTTGGGTAAGTGTGGCGGTATTTATTTTGAGACGGGATTAATGTTCGGGCAGGTCCTCTCTTCGTCGTAAATCACTTGGGCTGACTCGCGGTATCGCTGGCACAATGGGTGGGTATCTGCCAGGGGGGCTGTCGGACATGTGGGAGCCTTCGCGCGACTTTGCGTCGCTCAAGCTGCCAACGTCAGGCACGAGGTGTATTGTGGCGATTAGCAGGTGCGTAGTGGCTGCATTCGTCATTCATCAACTGTGCTAATTCGCATGTGGTTTTCTTTCTTAATTCTGGTTACAACTCGCGATCTTGATTTCGTCTAATCGCTGCTTTGCCTTTTCGAATCCCAATACTCAAACAATGCTCCTCCGACTAAACGGCGACGCTCCCTTCATCCCAATCCATTTCCGTCGCGTATCACTCTCGATCGCCAATGGCATTTCCGCCAACTCCCAATCAACAGCAACACACCAAATGTGATGGTCATATCCTCCGAGGGATTCTTTTACTCGTACACGATCGACTTGGAGAACGGCGGAGAGTGCGTGCTGAATAAACAATACAGGTGAGTCGGCTCCTTTGATTACACCATGCTTCGAATCTGCTGGAATCCCTGTGGTGCAAATCCCAGCGCCAGCATACTGCCCTATCCACCTTGCCCACTCCGTTTAGTCTCATTCTATCTTTGCTCTCTCGTCCTCACCGCATCACATCTCGCTCTTATGACCTCAAACTAACACTCTTGACTAGCCTCCTCGACTCGGCAGAAGACTCGAGCGACACATCCCCCGCTGAAGCCGCATGACAGACTCGAGTTATATATTCATCGCGCATCTCGTTCACTGATTTTTTGAGTCTACTTGTACTTTGTCGAACAATGGAGATTGGTTGCATTATCTCGGGCGATGACTGACTGGTTGGGTGAATCAGTGACGGTGTGCGTCGAAGTTAGAGGATATCCGATGTGCTGCTATAACGTATCAGGGGCTTGTGTTTCGATATGATCGTAGACCAAGGTCGCTGCGACTTGGAAGTTCATTCTAAGGCAAACACGAGGGGCATTCCGGTAACCTATCACTGGGCGACATACAAGAACGCTTCTGTGGCGTTGCTATTTCATAACCAACTCCACCAAAGAATTCGAGGTCAGGTTACGCTGGGCGAGTGTTTCATCCACGGAAGGGTACCTATCGTCGTAGCGAAACTCGGTATACGTTCCTGCGATGCCTTCCTGCTGCTTTATTTGTTCTATCAGTTGCCCAAATGTATGATCAAGCGGGATCCGGGTGGTGTACATCTGGGTGACCGACCGATCCCAGCCCGACCGACGGTGTACATTTATGGTAGCTGTATACCCAGTCAAGTGAATCTTAGACATTCTTCACCAATTTACATTCCACCGACCTGTCGTATTTGTCTGCTCCTCCGACTTCGTGGGCTCGGATAGCTGCTCCTTTGGTTTGCTCGACTGCGTTGCAGGATCTGGTACCACTTGGACCACTGTCAGCCGCGGCAACAGATCGGACCATACCCCGCCAGTGATTCGGCAACTATCATCCACTTCTTCGATGCGCGCATTTATGCCAATATCCTCATTTGGGGTATTCCTAAGCGCACCGAAACCCTCTTTGATAGACGCAAGCGTCTCCTGGGCTGCCCGTCAGTCCAACGGCGGAAGCACTGAAATACGGGCAAGCATGGTTCGCCTACTTGGTAATTTGCGTTTCGACCAATAATTGCTTTCTTGTTTTCGTATTCTACGACGAGAAATGGGAAGCTAGATGGGTTTGGTGCGCTGCGGTTGTTGGACATAATATTAGCTTAGTGGAGTCGTGGGCAGGACCAATGATGATGCACTCATTCACGTGACGGGAGATATTGCGTGTCTCGCTTCATTTCACCATATTTGGAGATCGGGTGGTTTGCGCACTCTCCAGGTCCGAGGATGCCTTCGTTTTTGGTGTGCATGTCCTGGTCGCGACAAACGCTCTCCACGCACACAAATCACACCTAGTCCACATTGCGCCAAACACGACTGCTATTCTCTTCACCGCCGTCCCTGAAACAGGGACTGCGGTCTGTGCGTGTAGTATTCGAATTGGTCAGTTCGGCCACGGATACGGTGTATATCTTCAAGTTGAAGGGAGGTGGGGAGAGGGAGAGGAAAAGGGGACCAAGTAGTCCTGGAGGAAGTGTGGGCGTTCAGGATACGGACAAGGGTAGGACTGGGATGGAGAGCGGATACGAGGTGTACACGGATAGCAAGAAGAAGAAAAGTATTAGGTACGTGTGAACGGATTCCTTTTGGTTCGGGAGGATTGTTCTGGCAGGTCATTTCTTTATCGTGAATCGTTTGGATTGACTCGCCGGACTGCTGGAACAATGGGTGGGTACTTTCCAGGGGGGCTGTCGGACAGATGAGAGCCTTGGCGCGATTTCGTGGAACTCAAGCTACCAACTTTGGGTATAAGGTGTATCGTCACGATTACTAGGTGCGTCACAATTATTCAATTATGCAGCGAGAGAGCCAATTTGCAAGACACCTTGTTTGTTTATTCCGACTCGCGAACTTGTAATCCTGCTTTCGTCCGATCGCGACTTTGTCTGTCAGAATCGAATACGCAAACATTTCATTTCAATATCTCTCCAGCCGAGCAGGATCTCTTCCCACATCTAAATCATTTTTACATCGTATGCCACGCTCTACCAATAATGGCCTTTCCATCAATTTTTGACGTATAGCAACAGACTCAACGTTATGGTCATATCCTCCGAGGGGTTTTATTTTATTTTATTCTTGTACGATTGACTTGGAGAATGGCCGAGAGTGCGCGTTGAACAAAGGTCACAGGTATGTTGGCTTCCTGACTGCACCATGCCTCGATCCCACCAGAATCCCTGTGGTACGAGCCCCAACGCCCCGGCACACCACTCCCCCAACTTCCTGCGCTCCGTCCAATCCCAGCTCCTCTCTGCATCTTTCGTCCTTGCCTTCTTCGCATCCAACTCTTATGAACTTGAACCAACTCCCCCGAACAGCCTTCTTGGCTCAGGAGGGGTCTCAATACTTGCCTACTGAAGCCGCATGTCAGACTCGGGTTATATCTTCACCGCGCATCTCATTCACTGAGTTTTTGAGCCTACTTCTACCTTGTCGAACAATGGAGATTGGTTGCATTATCTCGGGTGATGATTGACGTGTTGGGCGAATGGACGGAGAGGGGGCGTTGGAGTGGGAGAATATCCGATGCCCTATGTCGGGGGTTTGTGTCTCAGTAAGATCGTAGACCTAGGTAGACTTGGACTTGTATATTCGTTCTAAGGCAAACCCGAGGGCAGCCCGATAATCTATCAGTGGGCCACATACACCAACGCTTCCTTAGCGCTGTTATTTCATCATAACCTCCACCAAGGAGCCCGACCTGACGTCATAGTCTGTGAGCGTGGCGGTGGAGGAAGGACTACTGCGGCCGTAGTGAAACGACAAAGATCCTGTGGTCGTGATGTTTTCTTGCCGTTTTATTTGTTCTGCCAGTTGTCCGAAAGTACAATCGAGTGAGATCCGGGTGGTGTACACAAAGATGACCGGGTAACTCCAGTCACCCCACACCCGACGGTGTACATATATGGTAGCTGTACACACAGTCAGGTGAGCCTTAGATATCCTTCATGAATTTACATTTTACTAACCTTCTGTCGTCGTCTGTTCTTCTGATTTTGTAGGCTCGGGCGGCTGCTCCCCTGGTTTGCTCGACTGTGTCAGACGATCCAGTGCCACTTGGACTACCGTCAGCCGTGGCAGCAGCTCAGACCATATCCCGTCAGCGATTCGGCAACTATCGTCGATCTCTTCGATGTGAGCGCTTATGCCAATATCTTCGTCTGCCGTGTTTCTCAGTCCACTGAACACCTTCTTGATGGACGTGAGTGTCTCCTGAACCGGGGCGTCAATCAACGAATCACAGCAAGGACCGTGTGCATGCCTGGTAGTTTGTGTCTCGACCTATGATTGCTTTCTTGTTCTCGTATTCTACTACGAGAAACGGGAAGCTAGATGGGTTAGGCGGGCTACGGTTGTTTGACATGAGATCGATATTGACTGGCGAGGTCGTGGGCAGGACCAGCTGTGAACCGTACACGTGATCGTGATTACGGTGCCGAGTAAATTTAGGCACCTGTTTTTCGATTTGTACTGACATAACATTTGTTTCATTTGGTATGTTACATACGCATTTAGTTCCCTAAACTGATTTTGGCAAGACCCTCGGAACAGGGAACCTCTCGATTCTTTTTTGACGAGACTCAGCGAGGCAGGGCAAGGTCCCTGTCTTGCCTCGCCTCGCCTCGACTCGTCGCAACGCTAGTGTCGGTGCGCGCCGACCTCACAAATATGCACCTGCTCTCCTTTGTACAAACCTCCGGGTGGTCCCTTTTCCTCATACCTCTCCTACAGCCTTTGTCCTTGTGGCCGAGCGGTTTGCCCACGCGCGCATCTAGTTCGTAAAATTAACGTTTTATTATTATTATATATTTCTTAAAAAGAAACTATGCACGTGACAGATGGTTACCTCTCTCAGCCGTTGTATACATGTGCAGATATCGAGCGCGATGAAGAGTGATTCTTCTTGAAGGACGAAAATGGTTGGCATACATTATCTAATCTTCTAGCAATGTTGAACGCCGTGTTTTGCTAAAGATCGACAGAATGCTGAAGAAAGATACAGCAAAATAAACCAAAATTACAACTTGAGATTTGTGGGGCCACCAATTCTTGAACTGGTGTGTGGGCCTATATAATTACACGGAATTACTGGACAAACTAAAGTAAGGTGGAAGCTACTTCCATTGTCAATTTTTATGAGACATATAGTACACGCGGGCAGAGGTAAAGAAAGAATTCCAGACTCAACCCTATTCAAACAGTTCAGCCAAAGATTTGAGAAATAGTTCTACCGTTGAGTTTTGTTGGATCCCACAATCGGCAAGGGTTCGATCGTCGGCAAGAGTACGTCCAGAATAGCTTAGACGCTGTCGGTTCGCCGCCAGCTTCTCCTTTTCCTCAATCTTCGATTTCAGGTCGCTCACGGTTGAAGCAAGTAAGGCCTCCATGGTTACTGTCCGCCCGCTCGTTGCATTCATCTTGACGAAAACTGCATATGTATTGAGTACCCAATCACTCAAAATGACGCAATATAAATTGACTGACCTTGCACGGGCTTCGGTTTCGGCGGGCGAGTAAAAGGCTGAGAGGGGCTGTCTACAATCGCCTCGACAAGGGTCAACTCGGGAACCAGTTCTGACCACAAGTCATCCGTGATTCGCAGGGTGTCGTCGAGGACCTCGAAGCGCGTGCAGAGACGGATATCCTCATTTGGGATGTGTCGAAGTGCGCCAAATACTTTTTTGATCGACTCGACAGTCTCCTATATAAATATTCTAAGATCTCGATCACCAGTCTTAGCAGTAGATAAGGCTGGACAAACTTGATAGTTCGTATTGCGCCGTATCGCGGCCTTTTGGCCATTAAACTCAGCGACGAAGAAAGGAAGGGTCCTTCGTGTGTCCGGCGTTGTCATTTCGTTGTGTGTTCCTCGGTTGTTGAGCATTAGGCGAGTGGTGGTGGGGGCTGGCGGACAGGTCTGGCACCTTGCAACCAATTTGATCATCCACACGTGGAAGTGGCACAGCATCAATCTCGACCCGAATTCGTCCTAGTCGATATACATGCGTTGTGATCGTCGCGTCGCAGCTAACGGGTGGTGAGGCTACGGACGACCTCAAGAACCACTTGGACATACAAGACACACCCTGAGGATGTAATGTGCGGGCAGCTGGCCTTCCTTGACACTGTATATATGTATGTCTATCCTCTGCTTTCTTTATCTTTGGTTGACTAATTGCTCAGCCTGGATTTCATTCAACATCATTCTTGCAGAGTCACTGCCGCTCAAGCGGATATATATATATTTCAATGTCCTCAGGCTTTTCACCAAGGTTCAATTGAGGCACCGGTGTGAGGAGGAGCTGACTAAGCACGGTTTGTGCCGCAACAGCGGCGCTTCTCGGGTTCGATCTCCGCGCCAGAGAGTGTAAACAATTTCCCCGACGATCCGGCATACACTCCGACATGATGTAGTTCAAACTGCAACGCTCGGAGAAATATATCCATCGGAATATGCCTAGTTTTAGAGGTAAAAATGCTGCTTGCTAGTGCTTCCTTGGGTTCGCGCCAATATATGTTCGGTAACGGGCTACATATGCGCATTCTGCTAATGATCAACTGATTGCGCATTTCCATGCAGATGTAATTCGTCCTAGTGTAAGAAATACGCGCGCTGTCTTTGTCCAATCTACCTCATCCACACACTAGGGTTACTTCTCAAAGTCAAACCGACGGCGCCCTTACTGGCGCTCGCATACACCTACTTTGTCCCCGTCCCTCCTCATTCTAGCACTGGAAATAGGCTCGAATCTATGAATTTTCTGCATTGCGCCCAACGGTCTCTTTCCAAATGCTAACACCTGGCGTAATATGGACTACGCACTCCCCCAGCCCTTAAGTTCGCCCCTTGTGACGCCCTTTGCCTAGCAATTCCCTCCCACACAGATATGACGTATAAAAGCTTAAATTCTGCTGACTTTGCCTTCTCCTAAGTTGCTCCTCCAAAGAATACCAGTTTAATTTAGCCACCAAGGCGAGTTGATAGTACAATGAGCTGACCGCATGCTTGGAAACACACCATACTGTATGACCTAGCTTATTACTCAACCTCCATACCGCCCCATTCCAAAACGCGGAACAGACCCAAGTCAGTCGCTTTCTCTATGCTCACTCCCACGATCTCCTTCCAAACACCCACATCCTGGAACCCTACTGAATGTGCGTTCGACCAGAGGTCGAGGTCCACGCTTGGGACACCTTTGAATAGCATGAATACGCGTGTCATCACTTCGGGTGCTGGAGTAATGTTCAGTGGCGCGGTGACTTCGTATTCTGTCTGGGGCAGGAAACGGAGGGCAACAAACCCATGCTTTTGCAGCTCAGGGAGCCAGTACCTATGCCAATATTAGCTTCCGTACCAGGTGATCCAGACTGAAACATACGTAATGAAAGATGTGCGAGCTTCCGTGTGCAAGCCAAGTGCAAGAAGGCAGTCATCGATATATCCCGTAACCTTGTTGAACGGGAGTAAGACTGAATTAGATGGGACGATTACCGGCTTGGCAGGGTTAAATGTAGTAATGGAATTCGGTGCTTCGGTTGGAGTTCGCGGGCGTGAGCATGGTGGAGACATGGTAACTTGCGGATTCGAGCTTTAGGTCTCATTAACTCAAGAACCAGTGACTGATAGAGAGGCTTCACACTTACTAGGCTTCCCAAAACAGGTAGGTCACCTCTCGTTTGGTTCCTTGATCGAACAAGGTCCCGTCTGGTTTTGCATCTACGGTCCATGAAACTGACTGGGCGTGGGCACGAGATGGGCTGGACTCGACGAGAGCTGGAGGATAGAGCGATGAGAAGCTCCAAGCGTTATCAAGGGCAAGCTGAACGTGAACGTTGGAAATAGACGCCGGTGGGAAAAGGTATATGACTGGTTTACCCCCTCTAAGCCGCAGCACGAGGTGAAGTGTGCTTTCACGTTGAATATCATAGTCAGATAAGGTCTTGAGGTCCTCAAGCTGTTGTCCGGCAAAAATGAGGCGTTGTTGGTCGGGAGGTATACCCTCCTTGTCTTGAATTTTTGCTTTCACATTGTCGATAGTGTCGGAGCTCTCAACTTCGAGAGTAATTTGCTTCCCTGTCCGCGTCATTACGAAGACTAGGAACCCACAAGATTTCAGCTCGAGATCCTTAGGCTTATCGAGAGTACATTACAAGCGTTACTAACTTTGCATGCTTTGGTAGTTCTTGTGTGTCAAGATTGTGGTGGTCGGGAGAGCGCCGCCCTAAGTCATCTGATATTATCAAACACGTGTTAATCCAAATCTCTATTACTCCTCTCTAAGGAAGTTCAGCGAACGCTCAAAAGTACTAGGTGAAGATTCAAATTCTACGTTGCAACATACGTATTGCATCATTGGGTTCTGGATTACTACAGCATGGCTCGGTGCGCTGCTAACGGCGCTTGTTTCAGCTCTGACGCCGATGGAGATCAGCTTGACGACTCCGGTTCACAGTATTAGTAATCGTACCATGTTCGGCTCTAAAATGCTTTGGGCTTTGATCTCTTCGCGAAAATATCCAAGAGCCCAGCGCTGACTTCCCCTAGCGTGCTGACCCGCCAGGATGACGCGTTTCCGGAGTAAATATGGAATCAATACCGTCGGGGTGGTTCCCACCGAGGTCACGGATAAAGTGTGAACTTCAAGGTTGATTATATGCGCCCCCCCCCCTCTCGAGCTCGCCAGAGTCGCGACATCGTCTTTAGTTGTTACATACTAGTCCCACGACCGCGGAAGCACTCCCTTTCTGGGACTGAGATGGCTCTCTATCGCGTCGGGTTGAAAGTAGGATTTAGCGTTCAGGCCCGTAATAATAGGTACATTCACGTATTGGGAGCATTCATTTGACCTCCATACCGCCCCATTCCAGCACTCAGAACGGACTCGAGTCAGTAGTTTTTTCTACATCCGCGCCAACAATTTACTTCCAACCACCTACGCCCTGATACTCCATCGGATGAGCGCTCTCCCATAGTTCGATCTCGCTCTCAGCGGCACCCTTGAATAGCATAAACACCCGTGCTGCCACTTCGGGTGCTGGGGTAACATTCAATGGGGCCGAGGCCTCGTACTCTTTCTGTGGCGGGAAACCGATGCAATGAACTTGTGATTTTGCAAGTCCGGGAGCCAGTACCTACATCAAGGTTAGCCTGTGTGTGAGATACGAAGGTAAGTGGGCTGAAACTTACGTAAAGAACGATGTGCAAGCTTCCGTGTGCAGCCCGAGGGCGAGGAGAACGTGATCGATATAACCGGTAACCTGGTCGAGCGGAAGCAAAACCGATTTATGGGGGCTGCCTATAGGTCGGGAGGGGTCGAAACCCTGTGCTCTGGTACATGAGGTACTCGGGCGTGTGCATGGAGGAGATATCACAATTTGAGGATTCGAGCTTCCGCAATGGTGTTAGTGTAAGTACGTCCGGTGGATATCCAGTGTAGAGGCTTGTCACTTAATGGGCATTCCAGAACAGTTAACTTAAGTCACGTTTCGTTGCGTGGGGATATAAGGTTCCATAGGGCTTTGCATCGACGGTCCAGGAAACGGCCCGACTGAGGCCTTCGGAGGCGTCGCGCTGGATAGGCGTCGGAGGATAGAGTGCCGAGAATCTCCATCCTTAGTCGAGGGCGAGCCGAACCTGAATGTTGGAAATAGGCGCCGGTGAAAGCAAGTATATGACTGGTTTCCCCCTTCTAAGCCGTATAACGAGGTAGATCGTGGAAGCGTATTGAATTCGGTAATCCGACAGAGCTCTTCCATCCTCGAGTTGTGTCCCGTCGAAAATCAAACGTTGTTGATTGAGTGGTACATCAGCGGAAGCGACATATATCTCGACAAAAAGCCCAAAATCTCGTTCGTCTCGTGGGGTCTCGGGATTCAGGGGAGGTGCTCGTCTGGCTCCCAAGCTCTCGTGATGTCTCGTGAGCCCTCGCGAGATAAGCGCGCATTTCGCTCTTGATTGCTCGCGAGCCCTCAGGAGCGCTTAGGAGCCGCCACGAGCTCGACGAGCACCTCCCATTGATCCCGAGACCACACGAGATTCTTGGGTTTTGCTGGCATATCTACAAACGTCTATAGCCCCCATAGACACGTCTGTTATTGCTGATGCCGTATACCTTCCATTTCTTGAATCCCCGCCTTTAGGTTGTCGATAGTATCGGAAGATTCGGCATTGACGGTGATGGACTTAAGAGTTTGTGTTACCACAAAGACTAAAGGTTGGACTATAATTAGCTAATGTTCTTTACGCGTTTTGGCAGTGGTTACGCGAAAAGGGCCACTGACCTTGCATACGTCTTGGCCTCCGCGAGTTCGTGACCCGGTTTGGGCTACCGAGTATGATTTGCACAACAGTCAGTCCTGGTAGCAGTTCTGACCACAGGTCATCCGATATCTGGAAGGTGTCGTCCAACCCGTCGAGTCGTGAGCAGAGCCGTATTTCGTTGTTTGGGGTATCTTGAAGCGTGTTGAACGCCCTCTTCACGAAGCTTATCGTTTCATACATGAAGAAGGCGAGAAATGAGTGCTTCATATGTTGATACCAAGTGTCATAACTGCTACTTACCTGATAGTTTGAGTTCCGCCTTACCACTGCTGTGCGACCACTATGACATCAGCGACATCACCGGTAAACGACAACTGTATGGAAGTCCCCGATAATCGACATATCCCATATCAGTCCCATCAGAATTATATGCGAATGATGCGCAATGGCAAGGTTCCGGATGTGTCATCAGTCTGTCCAGCCTTAGGGCGATGATACGACAAGAAATTCTGTGCCACCCTACCAGGTCATATAAGCTGTTATCAAAGGCAGTTCTATATATGCTTACACTGACCCAAAAAAGAAATGCACACGTGACCAGTTTCACAGTGCAATTCCAGCGACGCTCGCCGGGTCAGTCGGGTAGCTTAGTGTACCTAATAGAAAATATGCGAATATGCCTGTATAATATGTACACAAAAATTTATAATGATTTGTGCCGATATGAGCGAGATAGAGGGAAATGAGTCGATCAGCGGCTGTGCATTTCTTTTTTGGGTTTGTTTGATTTTTGGCCCACCCAGGAAGAAATCCTCGTAACACATTAAATTACATACAGAAAACATACAAATACTAGTAGTGAGTATTCCCACCTTTATGCTTTACCAGCTCATCCACTCTGTTAACCATAGAAGCATATAGATTGCTAATAGTTGCTGCTTCAATCCCCTCCCACTCCTCCTTCAATGCTTCCCATAGCTGGGTGTTGTTACGGGGCAAAATAGTACGGCGACGGACTCAGCGCTCTAATAGGGCCCAAACATGTTCAATCAAGTTCATATCAGGGCTATACAAGGGCCAGGGAAGTACCGGGATAGAATTTGAGGCCATCCACTCCATGGCCATCTTGGAAGTATGCTTTGGATTGTTGTCGCGCTGATAGATCAGCTCAGATTGGGGAATCAAAAGGGTAGGGAGGTAGTCGGGGAGTGCATCACTAAGGATTTTGACGTATTTCTCCTTGGTCAGCACACCTGAGATACGCGTGAGCGGTCCAACGCCATCCACCGTAATCACACCCCACACATGTCGTAAGCTTCTTCTTGTTGGCTAAGAGACAAGCCGCGATGGAGAGTGGACGGCACTAAGACCTAAGTGACCTCTTGAACCGCAACACACTTAAGTGTCTGTAGGCTCTTGAGGGTAGGGGTGGTTCTGAGCGTCACTCAAAGGGATGTTTTGACGAGACAAAACAAGCTGGGGTTTCCAGGCTTGTTGGTCCTCTATATATATTCGCAAAGTGGCCGAGTCATACAAGGTGCAGCCACATGAGTCAACGCAGTCTACCAGTCAGGAGTGTCCATGTGAGTCATGCTGTATGAACAGACATGACTCGTACAAAGCACAGCCGCGTTACACAATGTAACAGAATAACCACAAGAAGGTGGCAACGCGGCGAACAGAAACGGGAACGTAACACAAAAAGGAAGACAGGCGGGCAAGACACAGGGCGAGTCCGATGGAGTGAGCTGGCTCACGACAACACGGCCATGCTCCCTCTGCCATGTTTGACCGTCTTTTTGGTATAACGGGAATCTAGCGCCTGCCTGTCAAACCTCCAGACATATTGGCGGCCTTTTGAGTTGAAAATTTTGAAGATCGACTCATCTGAAAATGCGACATGCCGCCATTGATTTTCAGACCATGTGCAGTGTACTCGGGCCCAAGCTAAGCGCAACTTTGTGGCCTGATTGCTGAGGTAAGGAACCGGGCAGGGAATGCGAGCATGAAGACCCGTGTCGTGGATGTGATTTCGAAGGGTTTGGGGGGTGATTTCCGGGAACATCTCCCGTTGAACCTCGGCTACAGACGTTGAAGGGTCTCGTGTGAGCGCAAGCTTGGCTGTGATGACATCCCGTTCTGATATTTTGTGAGGACGTCCCGAATTCGGAGCTACATGCTCGAAATCTTCAGTTTTGTTGTACCGTCGGTAAATATGGTGTGCGGTACTGGGATGAATCCCAAGGTCAAGTGCAATAGTCAAAAACGCTTCCCCAGTGTTCCGTCGATCAACAACACAAGCTTTAGTGACTGCAGATGAGTAGCCCATCAAGAGAAGCAGGGGTGGCAACAGATAGAACAACAAGAATTTGCTCAATTATGTCGTGGCAGGTGCTGAAAGTGTGCGGGGCAAAATCCGTGAGTAAACCCAAAAAAGAAATGCACAGCCGCTGATCGACTCATTTCCCTCTATCTCGCTCATATCGGCACAAATCATTATAAATTTTTGTGTACATATTATACAAGCATATTCCCACATTTTCTATTATGTACACTAAGCTACCCGACTGACCCGGCGAGCGTCGCTGGAATTAGGGCTCCGTAAGAAACCGGAAATCACTTACCGGTAGCTTACAAACACTTCTAAACCGGTGCATTTGCCGGTTACTTACAGTAACTTACAGGTTTCGCTAGAACGTTCCACGTGACTCCGGTACTTAGTCATTGAGTCGCATACAGGCGAGGAAACCGACATTCGCCACTTGCACTCAGCCACGACGTTGCTCTACTCGATGTCGCACCCCTATACCAACATTTGGCCGCAAAAGAAAAAGGCTGTGCAGTGTCTCTTGACCCGGCTTCTTAAGCCGAGCTCCCGGTCACTCTCGAAGTCAACCAAAAAGCAATCTAATTCGCGGCGTAATGGAAGGCGGAACGGTCAAACCCCCCAAAGGAAGCGACCCAGCGCGACAGTGAGCGCTTCAAGACGAGCGAGTGCGGTGCGCGTGAGTGAAAACTAAATATACATTTCCACCTATAAGGTATACTCCTGCTGTCCTTTTCATACGGTACCCACACGATCCAGCAGACCCGGAAGACGATTTGCTGGATTCGGAAGTGGAGAGTGGGCGTACTCGTGATGATCCCCTTGATAAATTAACTATCCCGTATCACTTGATTATTGATTCATCCCACCGACGGGTTCGCCGCAGGGGTCCTGGGTGTGATTGGTCATGGGGTGAGCCTAGGATAGCAGTTCGCATTCTGCGTCACACTGGTAAATGCGGCAATCTCAATAGTGACCTATGGCAGAACTCCTGGAGCACTTGAGCTTTATTTTGACCATCATCGTGCCTAATTCTATGGCCGAGGAGCGAACAATGTCAACACTCACCAAGCTGAACTCACCCGAGTGCGCCTCACAGAAGGTTTCAACGCTAATCGACATGACCACAATTCGACAACACTGTAAGCGCAAGGAGAAGCACAATAACCCAGTAAGTGCAGCTATTTATTAACATACTACAAAGAGAATTCATTTAATTATAGCCTTCTCCAACCTTACGTCCAACCGTTAGGTTCGCTGACCTGCCGCCGGTTGTGAGGGGTGCCATGGATCCCATTTCATCAGCTGTAAGCGAGAGCACCAGTGTTCAAGACGTCGAGGATCCAGCTGTACAGTAGCCAGAGGACATTCCGGTATTTGAGGATTTGGCATATGACGATTGTGATACGCCACAGCCCATGCGAGGCAGCCCGCACCACTTTGAGGTCGAGTCCACTGATGGTGTTACACTGTCATCAAGATTGCTGTTTGACCTGGTCTCAGACGAAGCTATTATTGAGTTTCAACGCTCTCGTTCACCCAGGCAAGCTGTCGGGGATAACTTACCCCCCCAAAAGCGTCAATGGGTGGACATTTCGAGTCTTGCATGTTAGAGTGTGGATTTGTAATATAGCTTAGTCATGTTGAATGTTACCTGTTTGTCTGCGTAACTTACACATGCTTACACCGCGCTTTTTTGGTAACTTACATACAAACGGTTTCTTTCGGAGGCCTAGCTGGAATTGCACCGTGAAACTGGTCACGTGTGCATTTCTTTTTTGGGTCGGTGTAGCTTGGTTCTTCTTCGCTTTTCTTCGTTGGCTCGTGCTTCTCCCACTTCCATTGCTTCTACAGCATTGGTACAACTCGAATAATAAAGTATTGGTGTGGGATATGTATAAACTACATCTACTATACATACCTGCCAGTAGCTTTGAAACAGCTTACCCAACCCTCGCCTGATCCTGGCACGTAGCTTGTCTCTTCGCGTCCGAATACGTGATCTACTGTACCATTGAAAAATGCATTTAAGTCCCCTTTCCCGTTCCCAACGTCACAGGCACTCACATGCGTGATCACACGGGGATCAGACAATGATTAAGACAAAGGGGCATATATATGTCGCTTCCTAAAGGTTAACTTATAAATTAGAAGATAATCAGGACGACAAAAAAGACTACCAACCTTGTGGATAACTCGCGATTCATCTAGAAGAGTTGAACGACCACCTGTAGCAATGTCAGTGTTTGACCTATCTGTACCACGCAATCATACACCAGTTGCTCGAGGACTCCACCCACGCACAACCTTCAGCACTTGAGGCCCGGAGACGCAAGCGGGAGGAGGAGGGGATTCGGGGGCGACATACTAACGGCCGCCTACCCGTCGTGTTAAATTTGCGGGCGTATGCCAGAACACCCAAGTAACCCACTTCGGGGCACGAGAAGAACTAGAAACCTACCGCCCTGCTCGCTGATCTATTGTCCTGCGTCGGCCGAGCTGGGCGCGCATGGCGGTTAGAAGCGCGATGGATTCAAACGCGGACATTTGATAGTAAAGGAGGCGTCATCAACTCCCCACTACCTGACTTGAGCGCTTGTCAGAAGCTGCTGGCTACAGGCCCGCATTCACCTCAAACGCACGACTCCACCTCATCCAGGGCGAATTTCAGAATTTGGGAATAAAGGAAATGCGCGAATCGGCGCTGCGAATGTGTATATGCACTTTATATAGAGAAATCCACAACACACAAAAACTAGTTCTCAGATTACTGCCGGGACTGAGTCGCGGCACGTGATGGAAAACGGCTGCTCCCCGTTGCAAGTGTGGCTCGGCTGCTTCCCGAGACGTGCGTTAGCTCAGCAACAAACTCCGGGGTCTTGTAGCTGAGGTGTTAAATGGCTCCATTCCACGCCATATCCTGACTCCAGATGTGTTTTTCTGTGAGATGTGACCTGTAAGACTACTAAAAAGGCTGTTTGGCACCAAAAATCCATTTCTTAGAGTGATTTTCCTGCGAGCGGGAATGGACCCCGGAGTCTGCTGCTGAGCTAACGCACGTCTCAGGAAGCAGCCGAGCCATACTAGCAACGGGGAGCAGCTGTTTTCCATCACGTGCCGCGACTCAGTCCCGGCAGTAATCTGAGAACTAGTTTTTGTGTGTTGTGGATTTCTCTATATAAAGTGCATATACACATTCGCAGCGCCGATTCGCGCATTTCCTTTATTCCCAAATTCTGAAATTCGCTCTGGATGAGGTGGAGTCGTGCGTTTGAGGTGAATGCGGGCCTGTAGCCAGCAGCTTCTGACAAGCGCTCAAGTCAGGTAGTGGGGAGTTGATGACGCCTCCTTTAGCTTATAAGGGCTTCCGAGTAAAATTAGACTTGTGGATATGATCAGAGTGCCGCAATAAACTTCACGGTTTGTCATGCGCATCAGAGCTTTACCAAACCAGACAACCTAAGGTAAGCAATATCAGGCGCGTCAAGCCATATAGTTGGGAGTGAATTTCGCAGATGCGTACTCAACCGCAATCATCTGCGATCCCAAAAGACCTGAACTACCGAACACAGAGGAGTCGATTACGATTATTAGACATAGTGGCTGGAATTCGATAAGGTTGTGTGGAGACGGCAGTACGTGGAGCGGTGGGAAGCTCGCCACAACAAGCCACCTGACTTTTTCAGTTTCGCGTTATTTACGTAAATTTGGACTAGGCGTGCCTCACTCAGGGCGTCGTCTCAAGCACCTACCATTCGCCCACTCACCCGCGACAAGTCAGACGCACGAGACGATAATATCAGAGGTAGATGGATTAGAGAAACTTCGCCTCGCCACAGCAAGCTATCAGGCGTCCGTCGCATGCGCCGCTTGGTTCGATTGCGTCTCCGAGATTACACACTTTGATATGTAGGTGGCAGATTCTGTTGTTCTACATAATACATCCATTCAGCCATGCTCGGGTAAAAATAATTCAAACATTAATGATTCATACAACTTCCACTCCACCCCATTCCAAAACCCGGAATAGACTGGCATCTGTTGCCCTCTCTACATCCACCCCTACTACCTGACGCCAATTCCGAACATCTACGTTTGCTCGGTCAACGGCGTTCTTCCACAGCTCGGCCTCGCTTTGATCGATGCCCCGGAACAACATGAAAACTCGAGTGACCACCTCGGGGTTCGGTGTGATATCCAGCGGCGCTGCGGCCTCGTACTCTGTTTGAGGCAGGAACCGAAGCGCGATTAGACCGTGCTTCTGTAGATCCGGAAGCCAATATCTGAAGTGTCGTGTAGATCAGGATTAGTAAAGTAAGACATGAAATTGGAACTGACGTGATGAACGACGTGCGGGCTTCGGTATGCAGGCCGAGCGCCAACAGGACGTGGTCGATGTATCCTACGACCTTGTCAAACGGGAGCAACACCGAATTGTTTGGGTTGACTACGGGGCGAGCGGGGTCAAAGAGGAGTGCGGGTTCTGAGTTAGAACCCGCTGGAGTGGCAGGGCGTGAGGACGCTGGAGATGGAAGTGATTTGGGAGCCGCATGCGAACTTGAGACACAACGAGTGTTAATTAGTGTCTGTTAGACTAACGTCAATAGGAAGTGGACTCACTGAGCTTCCCAGAATAAATATGTCACCTCGCGTCGCGTAGAACGGTCGAATAGTAATCCGTCTGGTTTCGCGTCGACTTGCCACGAAACAGTCTGACCAAGAGCGCTCGACGTGATATTACTGATGGCAACAGGTGGATACAAAGCTGAAAACTCCCAAGCGCGGACTAGCGAGAGTTGAACTTGAATATCGGCGAGCGGGGTGGGAGGATAGAGGTATATAACCGGCTTTCCGAAGCGAAGGGCGCATGCGAGATTGAGCGTAGCGTCGTGGTATATTCCGCAGGTGGCAAGCGACCAGTGGTCATACAGCAACTCTTGGCCGTTGAGTCCGAGTCGCTGGTCGCCCACCAGTACTCCTTCCTTTTCGTGTATCATTTCCTTGAGTTCCCCGATGGTGGTTTGAGGAGTAACGTTGAAGGTTGTTAGTTTTCCCATCTGTGTCTTGGTGTGTACTACGATTCGGGGAAGGTAAGTTGGGTGGTATCCCGGATTCGATTAGACTCACTTTGCATTCCAGCGGGCGTCCTCTCTGGCCGAGACGCCTGGTCGAGTACTATCTTGACTAACATCAGTCGAGGCAACATATCCGACCACAATTCCTCGGTAACCTGTAGGATATCATTGATCTCTAACAACGGCGCGCAGAGGGCAATGCTGTCATTTGGCATTTGGCGAAGAGGGCCGAATGCCTTTTTGACTGAGTTGACGGTTTCCTGTAGTTTCATATCTAGTTTGAGTGACCGTAAATAGACCGAGAACGAGATCAACCAACCTGATAGTTTGGGTTACGCCGAATGGAAGCTCTCCGACCGTCGTACTCTATGGCAAGGAATGGAAGATTTTGTTTGACATATTCTTTTATCGCGACAGAATTAGAATCTTGAAAGTTGAACATGGCCATGGTGTAGTGACAACCAAAGTGGTGGCGAGAATCAAGGGTCTCGTTTGATCTACGTGGGGGCGCGTTGGCAACCAACATTTACCTAATATAGGATGCGTCATGTCGCGGGGCCTCGACGGGTCCCTAACGCAAGTGGACACTGAAGTCTGCGATTAGCCAGGAGAAAATGAAGAGTCGCACGTTCTGAACTTAATTTTCCTGTCACCCAAGTGGGTACGTCATCTACTTGTTGAGTTGTTCCCTTGCGTTGCCAACGGCCCCGGTCGACCCAACGGTTTTCGGCATATGATTGTCAGGCAAGTAGCGTTTTTAGTTGCTGAACGCTTACCAAATGGCTCGATTGGCCGGGTTCCACCGAAGTGCTACTTTCTCGGACTCAAACTCAGGCTCTACCGCAAGAAATAAACGCATGAGAGCCATGAAAGTATCTTCATCAACCGGACGGGAGCCATAGTTATTATTGCTAGATCCCAAAGACATCTAGGAATGTCTTGTAGGATGGAGAAAAGCCTCACTCAACATGGCGCGGGCGAGCCACCTGAGCACGGGTTGGCAAATCAAGTGGAGATGAGCACTGAGTCATTCCCAATTGGGTGTGCCGCCTAGAAACACTTCGGATGGACCTGATACCATAACCATAGGATCATTTGGGCAGGAGTCGTTGATGTTCACTCTATCGCCAGATAGGACCTTGGTCCTGCTATGAAACCTCAGAATTTACTTCACATCTGATATGGAGTGAGCCACGATTTTGCCAGCCTCAATGACCCAGCTATTTGAATGCTAACCTAAGGCCCGAACATTGCCATGTCAATATGTCAAAAACCATGCAGTGTCTGTTACTGCTAAACCCTGCATGGTGGTATGTTCTATGGCGAGTCGTACAGTGTCTGTGGACATCTTCAAAGCATTTCCTCAGCTATCAACTGCAAACCCCTGGACAGGGAGCTTCCTTCGCGCCACCAGATTTTCTCACGATTCCCATAATCATCTAGTAAGGGACATCGTGAATAGCTGTGGGTGTCCCATCCATTCATTCCGTACCGGTTGTATGCTCCATACTTGTGAGCTGACAACCTGAGATCGGTAAGCCCGCTAGACTAGGTAGAATATATGCGTGGGGTTTCAATTACATTAGATTGGAGTAGGAAGAGCGCTACCCGAATATCCACACGTGGACAGGTGTCGCGTGGGATATCACACCTATCCACGCGTCCAGAGTCACCCGTAGTATTCGATCGAATTCCTTTTGCTTAACGTCTTGCTCAATTTGCACACGTGCATGGCAATCACTCCAATAACATAACATCCTTCCAGACACCCGGGTCCTTGCGCATCATGGTCATCTCGTTCTCCCACCGTTCGATTTCGCATTGGTCGACACCGCGGAACAACATAAACACACGTGTTGTGACTTCGGGTGCTGGCGTAACAGTCAACGGTGCTGCGGCTTCATATTGTTCCTGAGGTACAAATCGAAGCGCAAGGAACGAATAGATTTGTAGTTCCGGGAGCCAGCATCTATACAGGCTTTATCAATTGATTCCTTGGTGTTGTATCTGGGTAACATATGCACTCAAGTGTTTGCCCCGAGCGGTTTGACCTTGCGCTCATGTAGCCCGTTAAAGATGTATTCAAAAAAAAGCACTCACGTGATAAAGGATGTGCGGGCCTCGATATGCCATCCTAGTGCAAGTAGGACGTCATCAATACAA
Organism: Ceratobasidium sp. AG-K; assembly: GCA_037039685.1. Classification (NCBI taxonomy): domain Eukaryota; kingdom Fungi; phylum Basidiomycota; class Agaricomycetes; order Cantharellales; family Ceratobasidiaceae; genus Ceratobasidium; species Ceratobasidium sp. AG-K. Next base: position 2,624,022 of record JAWNGF010000002.1, read on the forward strand.
TTCACAACCTTACCGAAGGATAGGATAATCGAGCTTATAGAACATGCATCGTCTTAAAGATATCCCACTGGGAATTTGAGGCTGAGACAGAAAGGTTGGAGCCCCAAACAAGAACCATCAATAGGGTCGTATTATCCAGGGTGCAGGCTAAGCGCGCGTGCAGATCCACACAACGTCAACCACATCATCTCATCAAACCGAACATGAGCTCAAAATCGAATCTCCTCGCGCGATTAGCTGAAATTATGAGGCAACAACAACAACAACCGCGTGATCTCACCGTTGAAGACGAGGACGACATTGACGCCCATTACACGATGACCGAGGATGAACTGGCAGAGGCCCGTCAACGATTCTGGGAGCGTATTGCGGATCCACACGGAGGAGATGGCATTGTTTTGAAAGAAGATCCAAAGACTTTGGATACGTGTGATTTGGCAGGGATAGCCAAGTATCTCAAACGAGGGTCTGGATACGGAAGTGGGAAGCTCAAGGTAGTGGTCATGGCAGGCGCAGGTGAGCAGTGTATTTCCAGGTTCAACCCCGACCGAAGTCATCATTGTAAACCTGCAGGTATTAGCACATCTGCCGGCATCCCCGATTTCAGATCGCCCAAGACTGGTTGGTGGCTGCCAATACTCTTATTAAAGCGTTTAATTTAATGATAACGCAGGATTATACGTGCGTGAACTCGCATATTCACCTCGATCACGGGCCGATTCGCTTGTATCTAGGCCAATCTCGCACGTTTGAACCTACCTTACCCCGAGGCGGTGTTTGATATCCACTATTTCAAGGAAAACCCTTTACCATGTAAGTCTTTCCTCAGTTATCTCGATAAAAAATCCTAGAACAACGACTAGTCTATACCTTGGCGCACGAGTTGTATCCCGGCAATTTCCGACCAACTGTAACCCACTCGTTTATCAAGCTCTTGGCGGACAAGGGCATGCTTCAAATATGCTTCACCCAGGTGTGTTACCGAGCCACTGATCCAAAGGCAAGCACAAGTATATCAAACCTGAACTCATTTATTTCTCATAGAACATCGACACTCTTGAGCGCCTAGCCGGTGTCCCAGCGGATAAACTAGTCGAAGCCCACGGATCGTTTGCAGAAAATCACTGCATTGACTGTGGAGCTGAATTTCCAGCCGATGAGATGCGGGAACTCGTGTTGGCGCCCAATCCGAGTGCTCCTGGAGGTGTGAATATTCCGCGGTGTAAAGTCGATGGGTGTAATGGTCTCGTCAAGCCGGATATCGTGTTCTTTGGCGAGTCGGTAAGTATCAAATATTTAGCCAAGCGATTGAACTTATATGATGGTCAGCTGCCTGAACGATTCCACGAAAGCTTGAGTACACTCCCATTCGCAGATCTCGCGATAGTAATGGGAACAAGTCTCAAGGTGCATCCATTTGCGCGTTTACCTGAAATGGTGAGCGATCGGTGTCCGAGGGTGTTGATGAATATGGAAGTTGCTGGACACTTTGAGCGCGCAGACGATGTGGTAAGTCGAATTTTGCATTTTCCTAGTTCCGAGAGATTTCCTAACTATTGTCTTCTATTTTTAGATCCATCTCGCGCCTTGTGACGAAGCTATCCGAGAGCTGTGCGATCTCCTTGGGTGGCGCGACGAGTTGGAACAAGCGTGGGCCGCGACCGAAGGACTAGTCGATACTTCCCGACCCGTGAAACCGCCCGCTGTCGTTGAACAGGAACCGAGCAAGATCCAAGTCGCCAAGAATGCCGTTGAAGCAGGAAATATGAAGGATTTGGCGGACATGTTGGCCAACCGACTGAAGCTGGAAGCAGATTCGAGTTCTCAACCTAGCGGGCTGGCAGAGGCCGAGAAGAACGTTGAAAAGGTAGCGAAGAGCACCGCCGCCGCGATGGATTCGAGTGTTCCTCCAGCTGCGCGCAAGGCGACGGCTAGCATCCGCGTCTCCCTTGCTTGGGTGCCCGAGCCCGCGCCGATACCCGACGAAGAGAGCGTGTTGGTTCTGACAGCCCCGACTGGACAATATGTCGACATCCGAATCAAACTACCCGCTCCCACCGACGCGACTGTCACACCGTCCACCGATCCCGCTCTAACGAATCCCCCAGATCGAATCCCTCCCAACTCGACGCTGTCTTGGGCATTTGCCGGACTCGTGAGTCGAACGCCGGATGGAAAGGGAGGACGCTGGTCCCGTGTTGTTGATTCCCGCACTCCTGTAATCGATCCAGCGGGAGAGGCCGATGAAGGCCAGGAGGAGACTCTTCCGAACGGAGATACGAAAGAGTGGGGTACGATGGATGGGAAAGAGTATGTCGAGGTCTGGAGGTCCTTGGATATGGGCGAATCTCCCGAAACCTGGGTTTCCGAAAAGGACAAGGACGGGACGGGGATGGTTGTTCGGGTTGGAAACCGGGCGCAAGGCGTGACGAGGCAGGGTGGAGAGCTGAGTGCGTTTAGGGCCTGGTCAAAGGATGGGAAATGGGAGGATGTGTACCGTGTTGGACCTGTCGACGCATTCCCTCAAATCGGTGGATCTAAAGACGGTTGGAAGGTGGCCAACGCTGGGGAGACGAAACTATAACTTGGGTTGAATCTCGTTGTGAATGATTGTATGCGCTGTGTCTGTTCTATCGGAGCCGAAATATGGACATGTAATGATTGAAAAAAAATGAGGTTTTGTTTATCCCAACCCCCATCTCCCTCGTTCCACCAAATCTTTACTCTCTGTTTCCATGTTATGCGTTTGCTGGGGAGCACTGCAGAGGGAGGGAGGTCTCAGGCTCCGGCTGCGGGCGTGCCCGAGTGGCGTCAGCACAGCTTGGCCTTGTGTGTCCAGTGCACGTATCGTGGCTGCAGGAGAGAAAAGAACGAATAAACGCTGGGTATATAAACCTGGTGGTGCGCCTGGGCGCTCCTACGCTTGACTTTCTCCTCGCTCATCCGGCTTGCCGCACTCTTTGCTCGTTGCGCTGATTTGGCAGACCCTATTTCCAATACCACAGGTCGGCGCTTGACAGCCTTCTCCTCTTGACGCGTGAGTCCGACCAGCCGTAACATGGCCGCGAGAGCCAGCAACGTTGTGTTTATCCTTTGCCATGTAGAACAGCGACATGGCATCCTTTACAGCCTTGCCAGTCGAATGTGTGGTTAATATCTTGCTTTTCCTGACTGCAACAGACATTCGGAGATGCAGAGAGGCCAGTCGGATTGTTCAGAGTAATTCCGTTGACCCTCATCCCTCGATAGATCTCGCGTCCATTGCTCACGGCAATCCAAGAGTCACGCGTTCTACAGTACCTGCTAGAGCTCGACGCACTTGGTTACGCCGTGCCGCTCAATCATTTATCCGGCCTCTCGCTCGATAGCAAGGTCCGCATTCTGAAGGAACATTACTCAAAGACAGGGCCACTGGAAATCTCACCCGTCTCACGTATCGATGTTGGTGCTGCTCCTATGGGCTCCAACTACCAGTTCTCCCGAGGTGTTTTCGCTCGCGGAGGTCCATCCCTCGACACCACCAGACGACTCGCCGTTTACCAGCCCGCTTCCCAAAATAAGCAAACCAAAGACACAGAATATGCACTGCCCGACCTAGGTCTCAACGTCCAAGACTACCGAATTGACCCCGACTTGGATTTGCTCGTCCTGCTGGAAATCGACCCGACTCCGGTTAACCCCGAGACGGACCTCCAGATGAGATTTCATTTGAGGTCTCTGGCTACCGGGTTGCCCCATCCTCTCGCACCCGTTCATATCCTCACCGGGAACTTCAAGTTTACTTCGACGTACGTTGAACCCTCGTTCCAGATCGTTGGCCGCTTGCTTGCAATTTCCTGCCACACAAGCTTTAGGTTGGATGTTTCGCCACCATTGCTATCAATCTGGGATTGGACTACCGGCGAAGTTGTCGTCGTAAGTCCCGCGCGTTCTCATCCTTTTCGCTTGCTCAACGTACGTCTCTAGTCTACTGATATCCCAGGTCGCCATTTCGCGTTCATATCTGAAGACACATTTATTGTGCCATTCGACCGACGAAAATGGGCTGGACTAGATATCATCGGTTCACTCGAAGTCTATACAATTTCCGACGGCCGAGTTTCACACGTCGCCTCTCTTCATCTCCCCGAAACACCAAACAGACCGTGTCATTCCGCTTCCCAGATCCTATTCACCCCTCCTCCACCGTCGCGCGGATTCCCAGCCACCACTCCTGCCCGAATATACGAAATGGGAACCAAGGAGCATTACATCTGCCTGCAACTACGAGCCTTTAACATTAAACTCATGGATTCCGAAATGGCCAGCGGGCAGTTGTTCATTCCTTCCTCGAGCGTTGTGAATGTCCTACGCGCGAAAGTCCCCTCGAACCCCACCTACCGATCCCGCATTCATATTCCATGGGAAGATTGGTCCACCGGGACGGCATGGGTCAACAATCGACACGCCCGAGGAAACCGGTCGTGTGTGTTTGGACATCGCGTCGCGTTGACTGTTTTCCGTCAGGACTTGAAAGCGTGGGAGGTCTTGGTGTATGATTTGCGTCGAGGGGCCAAGGAGGAGGTTAGTTTTGGGTACATGCAACGAGCAGACGAGTACCTGGAAAAGGTGTTTGGAGAAGCTGGACGGCCGTTGATCGTAGCCTCGTTCTTGATTACACCGGATGTGATTCCGTGGGATGGGCGGGCTGGAGATAACCCGCCCGAGATCATGTTGGATGATGAGCATGGTTAGTGCTTGGTGTTTCTTGGTTGGGTGGCAGCGCTGATTCCATCTTTGCATATTTAGTTTTCGTTTTCAAGGTAAGTCCGCAATTCCAAATTACCCCCCAATTAGCTATTGACTTGATGATCCAGGAGGCAGCAACAAACGAAGAATCCACCCTATACGTATATACCTTGTAGTTCCCTGGCCCTAGTAGTTCAATTGATACCAATTATTCCACTTCTCACACGATAGATCCCAAATCCGACACATTTATTCACGCAGTGAATACAGCCCAGCAAAAAGTAACAAACAAATCAATGCAGCATCAAAGTCGAGCATTATCATCGTCACGTTCAGTTGATATCGTTGGTGGGAGCCCAGACCCAGGAGATGGCGCGCTTGGCGTAGTCTCGCTTGGCACCGGGGGCGACAAATTCACGAGGGTGACGCTGAAAGGTATTGTTTAGTGGACGCTAGAATTTAACTACTTTGAGCTTACAGAGCGAGTAGACTTGCCCTTGGCCTTGCCGGCTGCTGTGCCACCACCAGCTACGACATTGGCGTCAGCATCTGAATCCATACTCCCAAGACAAACACATACCTTGTTTCACGACAACACAGTTTCCAAACCCACTCGCGCTCTTGAACGACACCAAACACATATCGCCAGTCGCACCACCAGTACACTTGGTCCCAGCCGGCAACGACACACTCAACTGAGCCGTCTCGCCGACTTTCTTGGGAGCCAAAGGACCATTCTTGGTAATCGTAGCAGCCTTGAACGATTTACCGGTACCGGTGGCGTCAACCTGGGCCGTAAACTGCATGGACCCATCCCTGGCGGCGTTGAAGTTGGTGGCGGTGGCCGTAAAAGTGTTGCCGGTCATGGAGATGGTGGAGGACGAGGCCATTTTGGAGATGGCAGTGTTTCCGCAGGGTTTGGCGTTGGATGGGCGTTGGGTCTGGGAGCGAAAAGTGTTAGGTGGAGTAACGGAAGAGATTTTTTGGGACTCACGTTGGACCGGACGGCCTGGCCGTTGACGCCCATCACAGGCTGGACGACGGCGTGTCCGAGGACCTGGGCAGCGAGGGCCGCAACGACAATGAGAGACTTGGAAAAGAACATGATAAAATCGTAGAGCGATTGAGATGGCACAGCCAAAAACGATTGTAGGAGACTAGCTCAAACGGTGAATGCTGCTGAAATGAGGGTGAGGGACCGGCCTCGAAGCTAGGAGCTAAAGTGAATAGAAGAGTCGGGGGGACGAGGGATGGAGTCCTGGCCTCGGATCGTCGGGTTTATATATGCGCGGATCCGGACTTGGCCTTTGTCCGTTGACGTCGGAAAACACGAGGCCCGGATAATGGATGGGCTAAATAAAACTCAGGGCCTTGATTTGCATTTCCCATTGTACTCTGCGCTTAAGGCTGGCAGGATGTGTGGTCGGCAGGCTCGGCTAGGATTGGGTGGAGCGGGGTAAAAATAGCCATCATCAGGGGAAATAGACGCTAGATCTGTACATGCACTCGCCATTAAATAAGGAGAGTATAATATGACAGGAATTCCCGCTTGGCTCGTTAGTGATCACGTGAGGAGACCGGTACCTGGGCTATCGTAGTATGGACTTCCACCGCCGCGCGAACAACCCCTTGGCAAGGGGATAACTGAACACTGAGAAAGGATTGCGCTACCGATCTATAATCATCATTTGAAGCGCTTACCATGGATTGCACGAGGTCAATTTCATCCTCCTATTCGATTGAATCTTACCTATGTCCTCGGCCACTTGTCTTTCGGGAGTTCAATCTAGTTACGAGTCTATCTCGTAGGACAAGATAGCTGTTGTTACTTAGCTGGTCCAACCTCGTTGAGTCTGGTTACCATTATCGCGACTTGGCTCCAAGTTTCAGCAATGGGTAGAATCGCTTCGACGCTATGACAACTTCTCAGCCTATTAGGAAAATCAAGGAAGATAGAATTGACACCTATGCCCACAGAGATGGAGCAATATAATTCAGGTCGTTTAGGGATAGCTTAGTGCAGCATGTCACTAGATCGAACTATATGCGCTCCTTGAGAGCTACAGTAAGTTACATTACTATATGCAGAAATCACGTGCGACGAGGATTTAGCTTGGATCCAAGTAAATCGACCTACAGAAAATGTGAGTTAAATACAATAAGATACAGCAGTGTCAGATATACATGACGCATATAATAGCACGCCTGTAGCGTCCAAAATGACTGAGTTGAAAAATTACTAAACACAAGGCTGTGTCCATACCGTTTTGTAACCCACGGTTGTGCTTGTACACTCCCTGTTGGCACTTGTCAACCAGAGGGTTATGGTACCTGCTATTAAACGATTATGACACATTTGGGCTACTATCATTGTAGGACGACTTTATTCGCTGGTGAGAGAACTAGGATTGCTAAAGATCCACAAAAAAAAGCGCTAAGCAAGGGATTTAAGGCTCAATGGGTGTGTTACGTTTTTGAACAACTCTAAATGCCACCTAAGATGCTATTTGGGTAAAAGATTGTTGCAGAGTTACTAGAACAGGTCTTGGGGGGATTTTACATTTGCTTTCCCATTGAAAACGAGTTTCGTATGCGCACACATGAGGCCCACGCAGTGATATTACTGCATTTTGGGACGCTTAATCACTGTCAATTGACTTGATACTGCCTATACACATGTATAAGTGACAGGACATTTTGCTGCGCTGAGAATCACCTTGCTCCAGCACCGTCAATGGGTTGTTAAGAGGCAAACTTATGGGAGTAAAACAACCCTGTCGCCTTACTCCAGCAAATCTTAGTCACCCCAAGCATTTGAACGGATAGTCAAAAAATAGGGCAGCAGTAATGAGATAAGATCTATGGCTAATTCCTGAATGAGGGCGTCTTCTTTTTAATGAGCTTGTAGAGAAATAATTTAGGTTTGCCGAGGTAGGGTGCCAAGGTTGTTTTCCCTTTGTAAGTTTGCCTCTTCATGGCCGATCAACGACTTTGGAGCGACGCAATTCTCAGTGCTACAGCAGCTCTTGTTATTTATGCATGTATATAGTTATCATTGAGCAAGAAAATGATGTTTAAGTGTCCCAAAATGCAATAATACTGCTGCCTGGGCCGCATGTATGCGCAAACAAAATGTGTTTCCAATGGGAAAACAAATGTAAAGTACATAAAAACCCCTTCTGATCGATTTAATGAATCATTCTACCCAATGAAAACGTCAATTCACGTCCAAGGCCTCTCAAAAATGTATGACACCCATTGAGCCTTGAGCCCCCGCTCTGTGCCTAGTTTCACATCTATTTAACAACCTGGGATCTCTTATCATCGAAGAAAGCTACGCTGAGATAGTGATACACCAGTTGTAGTATAACACTCTAACCACGGGTAGTATACTGCCTGAGTTGATGAGCACCAACGGGAGGTGCTCAAGCTCAAGTGTGTGTTACAAAACAGTATGGGCACAGCCTCGCGTTTAGTAATCTTTCAACTCAATCATTTTTGGCACTACAGACACGCCAGTTTATACGGTATGTAGCCCTGACACTGCTGTATCTTATTGTATTTAACTCACATTTTCTGTAGGTCGATTTACTTGGATCCAAGCTAAATCCTCGTCGCACGTGATTTCTGCATATAGTAATGTAACTAACTGCAGTAGGAGCTTCGTTGCGTGAAAACTCTTCAATTTTTGGTCCCAGCGATATACGTACAATGTCTCGAAGTGAAAAATATATAAGTTTGACGGAAATCACCACAATTCGCCTGCTTGCTTCCCCTTTGGCCGTACTGTTTACGAATTTATGACAGAGGACAGTGTTGTCAACTCGAACCTCAGCCAAGAGAAATCATACCGCCATCACAGCTGCAGATATAAACGCAAGGCCTTCTCAGCCGCTGGAACTCACAGACCCATGGCTTACTTTCTTATAACGACTTTATTAATCGAGTTACAGCCTGGGGTGAAAAGGAACATACAACTCGGCGCTTGACCCAAAACGACAACGCTGACAGAGGGAGTGAGCGCTGTCACATGACACCACTTTACCCTGTGTCCATTGATTTTCGACCATCTCATCGTCGTGTCGCAAAAATCCACAGGCTCATTTGGAAAACCTTTTTCAATCACCATATGCCGATTTCCGCGATCCCAGTTGAGATCGTCGTTTTAATTGTATCGCGAGGTAGCCCTGTTGAAATTTTAAAGTGGCGACAGGTCTAAGCTTTTGTCGCTTGGTCTTTCAATGTTGCACTCACGTTTCAGGACTTTAGGTCTCACAGCGGTTCAAATTGATTGTAGACAAATCCCCTCATATCCAATATATCCTGCTACTCAGCCAACTGGGCTATAGTGAGCCAATTAAACCACGTCGGGACCTAACCTACAACGATAAAGTCGATTTTCTCAAAAACCATCTACAGCGACTGAAAAACTGCAAGGGTATACGTCCTGACCTGATCAAATATTCTGGTGACCTCCGCTCTTCATCGGACTACGGATGGTCCAGAGGGGTATTTAGTCATCTATCGAGCCAACCTGGCGACGGCGTCCACACAGAAGATCCTGTATCTGACATGTTTCATCTATATGGGCTTCCCTCTCCCAATCGAGCGATCTCCACGCCTAGCACATGGCAACTAAGCGATCTTGGGGTGTCTGTCATGAACTATGCTTCACGCTTATCGATTGACTTGCTGGCTCTTTTTGAGAAAAATCCACCACCAGACATCGGCATTACTGTTCATCTACGCTCGCTCAGCTCTGGTACTACCCACCCATCGGCTGCAGTCCCTTCTCTGGTTTTTCGTCCATCACAAAGGTGTTCAAGCTTCGATATTAGTTTTCGGATTGTTGGAGATCTTGTGATGTTGATGCTTAGTATGGATAACGAATACGAGAAATCCGAGCTTGTGATTTGGGATTGGCCATCAGGGGAGAAAGTTGCTGTGAGTGATAACTGTACTGTAGCTGACGGAATGGTCACTTATATTATTTTCAGCACATCCATACTCATGGATACTCATTTGCGTTCATTTCTCCTAACATGCTCCTCATACCACAATATCCAAGTCTTCACCTTGAGCCTGCGAGGACTCTTGGACAATTGGACATTTTCACTCTGACTCCGGTTGCATCCAAGGACAGCGACCTAGCCGGTGCGATTCAACTTGTGGCTTCACTTCAACTTCCAAACATTGGCTCAATACATGGCATAGTCGAGTTGTTTGTTTCTATCGATTGCAGTAGCTCCCCTACGATTCCGTCAAGAACTGCACCTCACAACTCAACCAGCGTCTCGGAGACTGTATTTGACCCTCTACCCGGCGACGAAGTGATAATTATCTCTTTCTTACTCGACTGCGTTGGCTCTGAGTCGTCTGGAACCGAATCAGTTCTCGGCACGATACTAATTCACCATTCGGGCATGCTTGAGGTGCTACGTCCAATTTTGTCGGGGGAAAGTCCTAACCCCTCCATTATCAACTGGTCAGAATGGGCAAACAGAGCAACCTGGGCCGGGTTCTCCGACAGTGAACCGCCCAGTCTTATGTTCTTTGCAGCCGGGCACCTGATTTCGACCATCCATTCTCGTCAGATTATCCTGTACGAGGTCCGCCCTTGGAGTAACGTGGTTGGGCTGTTTCCGGATGAGTCTAATACAATTGAATCTGAAGAATCTGAAGTTGAACCTCAATTGAGCCGGTTGCCCTTGAGTGTTGGAATAAACAGGATTTTTACGACGGGTAGCAAGAGGCCTCGTAGGCCTACAGTCCTATCGACATTCGACATACCTGAGGAAGTTGTAGAACCGACGGTTGCTATGGACGAAGAGCATGGTGAGTCGGCCTCTGCCCAAGCATAGCACTCAGACTGATTAATTATATGATTCTTAAAGTTATTGTTATCGATGTAAGTGCCTACCGCACGTCGTGAAGCCCTTGACTGACTCTTTGGATAGCAAACAAGGCTAAAATCTGGTGACCCAATGTATATTTACGCTTTGACAGAGTCCTAGCCGCTTAATAGCATAGGGTTTGCCCGTTACTTTATTAGACTGTCGCTGATGAAGTGTGGGGGATAGAGTCTCGAAATGCTTCCCGCCTAGACTGCACAGTAATCTAAACTAAGGGACAAGTATATTTGAGCTCAATTGCCTAGGAGAGCATCTGCTTGACGCCTCAAGTCAATAATATATATGAAGTTTTTTTGTCACAGATGGGTTGTCATCTCGCTTGACAGGGCTGGGCTCATTGGTAGACTGGTCTTACGAATCGATGAATGCGACCCTCAACCACTGGGCTGAGGCATAGCTTTGTGACTAAATGGGATGAGGTACTATTATTATGAATTTGCATCATTGTATTTATTTTAATGTACTAGTACTAGTACAACTTGGTATCGTAACCCCACTGTGGAGTTCAAGGTCTGGACTCGAGCTCATTGGTACTTGATCGAGGTATCCGGCGCTTAGGTCAGGGTACAGAGCTACGTCACAGCAGTATCATCGCTGGTCCCATTCACGACGTCAATACCTTGAGACTCGGTCGTGTATCGAGCAAAATTGCCCTCACGACTCACGATAACCAGACATATATATATCGGCTCCTGCACTTGATACTAGCCCTTGACCATTTGCGCGTTTAGAATTTATTACGATACAAAACCAGCCTGAGCGAGGTACGTGGCAGTGCATGCGTCGGACGGGTTTCGGTGCGACCAATTATTGCGTCAGATAATGGCGGGAGATCTTTTCGAACTTTTGTTCTTGGCTATCGGCTGGTTCGGCTGGAAGAGCGCGGCCACCACCTTTTTCATTAGCGTGGTCACTCTGTTTCTGCTGAGCGTCCGAAACGGTATGTCCAATCAGCACCCAGTTGGGAATCACAACTGAGTCCGTGAACAGAAGTCGACGCGAAGAACTCTTATCACACCGTGCTTGCGCGCCGACGGTCCAATCCTCAAGAGATGGAATACACCCTTGCGATCACGACTGGATTTTTCTTGTTCATGATCGTGGTTCCAGTCGTAGCGGACCTGGTAGGCCTATGATACTGTACCGCCAGACCCTGGTTTCGCTGTTTGGATATGTTATTGGTGAAATTTTTCTGTAATATATGATACTAATGAATGATTTGATGTTCCCGGTGCTCGAGTTCAAGCCATGATAGGCTGATGACCAATAGATTGCCCAGATCGCTTCCTTTCCTGTCTAAAACTACTCAGATTCACCCTCGTTTTGTCCCACCCGCAACATTTTCTATTGACAGTAGCGTTCACGTAGGGCGCAGATGTCAGCCGTATAATACCAATAGGGGGTATGGGCGAGATGCGTATTACACGAGATTAGCATTGCATACGGGACTAGAGTGAACCGGTTTTGCGTACTTTTTGTCAGCATAGTTCTGAATCTGTCCAAAAAAGTAGCTGCGGGCTCGCTTTGTGGTTAGACAACGGTCCTGACTACAGCCATCTCGAATGCAATATATATCCTGAGTGTATGGTATCCAATTCCTCTGGCAAGACAACTCACTGAAGGTATGGGTGCTACCCTCTTCTCTCATCTTCAAACGGGTGGAATGGAAACTTGCCAGAAGGAGGAAGGGGACGGGTTTCGTGAGATGTTAGTCATATGGTTTGGATGTGCTCAGTCCAGGGGCAAATTTACATAAAACATTTCCTGTGAGTATGTGTTCAAATATTGTCCCAGGCATTCCTGCATAGCCTTGAAAATTAGCCAAGCAACGTCCAAGTTGGTGTGTCCATCCTCTACCAAGAACAAGAAATCTTGTTTGGCTTGGGAGGTCTTGTAATGCCAGGGACAATCTTGGTAGTCTCTGGAACACTTGGGATAGCCCCAAAGTGCTCAGGAGACCAACTCTGCAAAAAAAAAATGGGTGAAATAACATGTAATATCATGTTATAACACTATTACTCCATAAACATTCCCCCCACTATCATTACACCAGATTACACCACCCCAGGTGTACTGACATGACATAATGTGGAATGAGACCCAAGACAAACTGCTTCCAAGTGCAATATATGACTGGACTGGGATGCCAGCCCAGCCCAAATAGTGTTGCAACCTGCTAATGCCTATGGTTGACAACTGCTAATGGCCTTTGAGATGTGAGAACAATGTGTGATAAGTCTTCTAAGACTCTATCACTAAGGTGGACAAATGCTAGTCTTGTCAGTACAAGTCACTAGCTCCTAGGTCCAGGTGGCTGCACTAAAGGCTAAGTAGCCAAGTGCCTCTGATCACACTGCAGGGAGAGTTGACAAGGCAAAGCAAGCTGGGGATGACCATGCTTGCAAGCCAGTATATACTCAGAGAACAAGTGAGTCATAGTACATACATGAGTCACAAGTCTGAGTCAAAGTCCCAGTCATAAAGGGGCTGTGCAGGCCAGCCAATAGAAGACAGCATGAGTCATATGACTCATGGTGACACATCATCCATACAACTCACTAAACAAGGGAGAGGGCTCCACAAAGGGAAAGGGTGCTTAAGGCACCAGTACAAGCCACAAGTCCACAAACAGAGAAAGAGGGAGGGATGGGTCACAACAAATAGGGAACTAATATAACCATATATGGCGTGATCAACTTACATAAGCCTGACCAATGTAATTACCTAATCATAGGTGTTGTGACCCATGGCCCCTCCAACAGACTTGGACTCCAGTTTGCTTGTCTTGTGTCTCCTTTCTTGTATTCTCCTTTGTGTGTGCTTCCTTTGTTGCTTGTTTCCTTTGTTTGTGTGCAGCCTTAGGCTGCTTCCTTTCTCTTTTTTGACTTGAAACTTCCTTTCTTGGCAAGTCACATTCCTTTATAGGACATGACTCATAGAGCTTTCTGATTGGATAGTTTGTACCACTCATGCCAGTTTCTGAATATATAATGAGGCAACAACAAGCATGGTATCCCCATCTTGTTTTGCCTCATCATTTCCCCAACAAACAGTCCTTCACTGGGTTTCCCTCAGGGTCACCTTGGGTCCTCAGGTCTTAGTGCTGTTCACAGTCTACAGTTCACAGTTCTTTGGGTGCCAAGTCTCTCTAAGTCTTGACTTGTGCACATACATTTACAGTTGGCAACCATCATAGTCATCTGAAAACCTGTGAATACCTAGACAGGGATATATATCACTAGCTAGCATATATAGGTCACCTAGCTGAAATGGAAAGGTCCTGTGTTTATAGCAGTATGTAGCACCAACTGTGGTGAGCTGAGTGTATTTGGTGTCACATACCCCCAGCTAGCATGCTATAATGGCTATCTTGTGCTAGATTGCTGCTAGCTAGTGCTATATGATGCTAGCTGGTGCTAGCTGGTGCTAGGTACTGCTCTGGTCTGGGGGGACAAATATGGTAATGGACAGAACAACTTTGGACATGACTAAGCACTGACTAAGCAGTGGCTGTACAAATTTGCCAAATGAAATATGTTTCAAATGCTTAGTCACATAGGCAATTTTGATCATACTTTTGAACCAGCCATCAGTTCTCTGTCCCCTGTGCACCAATGTGGCTAAATGCTACAAAACACCCCCAGGTGAGTCAAGGGGGTGATGCAGGGGGGTGGGGAACAGGCGTTGTGAGCCAGCTCACTCCATTAGACTTGCCTTGTGTCTTGCCCTTCTGTCTGCTGTTCTGTTTGTGTGTTGTTTGTCTTTTCCTGTGCTGCATTGCCATGTCCTGGTGGTTGTTTGTTACATTGTGTAATGCAGCTGTGCTTTGCACAAGTCACGTCTGTTCATACAGCATGACTCATATGGACACTCCTGACTGGCTTGTATGTATGACTTGTGTGGCTATGCCTTGTATGACTTGGCCTCTTTCTGAATATATATAGAGGACCAACAAGCCTGGTTACCCCAGCTTGTATTGTCTCCTCAACCATTCCCTTTGAGTTACACTTTGAACCACCCCTACCCTTAAGAGTCTACAGCCACTTAAGTGTGGTGCAATTCAAGAGGTCCCTTAGGTCTTAGTGCTGTCCACTCTCCCTTGCATTTGTCTCATAGCCACTAAGAAGAAGCTCATGACATTACAAAACAAGCTTCACACCCTGTCCACAAACGCCTCAACACCCGTTGAACAGGGATTACAAGGAGACACAGTCTCAAGACCCATGTCCACCACAAGCATACAAAAAGGTCCTAATAGAGCTGCTAGACCATCCTCATCACTCAGCAAAAGCACACTTGCACATGCACAAGCAGGGGGTCCAGTCCCATCAAGAGTACCTAGCCAAAGTACAGTACCAGGAACATTCCAACCAGAAGTATCATTAGTTGAAGAGTGTCCCCAGGAAGAGAATCAAGACCCTGGCAACAAAACTTATGTACCAGAACCAGAAGTAATCACCATCATGTCTGATGAAACAATGCCTCATCAAGGATTTGGGTTTGGCTATTTTTCCCCCCAGCCCAAGCCCCACAGAGGGGTCTCCCTAATTCCAATATGTCCTCCACCCACACCACAAGTCCCACGCATCTCAGGAACAATCACCAACATGGGTCCTATTCTTTTGTCTTTACCCAAAAGACCACAACCACTGGTAACTCCGGCAGCAGGGCCCTCTGCTGGCCCATGACCTAGTAGCAATAGTTCTTCTAGTACACAAAGGACTGCCATCCAGAGCATAGACAAACTAGACAACCTCCTGATCAGACATCACAATGCAACTCTAAGAGTTATTGAAGGACTAAGAGTTGGTCTTACACAAAGAATCACTGGACTAGAGCAAGAAGCAAGAGTACTAGCAAACAACCAAGAGGTCTTCAACAATACAATCAGGGGAATACAACAGTTGCTTACGGCTATCCTTAATTCTGCCTGTAATGCCAAACACAACAGTTACCTCATGGGAAGAGAAGTAGACACCATCCAAAACAAAGTCACAAACACCCAAGGACTTGTAACAAATGTACAACAAGACCTCAACACTACATGCCAAGGACAGCTTCAGTGGAATGAAGCAGTAACTCAAGGAATCAAGCAAGTTAGGGAAGGATTCACAACCTTAAACAAGCAAGTGGCAACTATGGAAAGATTCATTACCAACCTGAGGGAAGAAGTTGATGAGGCCTCATTACACACGCCTAGCAAACAATCTGCTCCAGAGGCCAAATTGACAAGAATCAATGATCTAGAGCAAAGACTCCAGCGCCTGCTTAATTCCTGAGTCGGAAGCTGACCAAGACAACCTAAGGTCACTAGACCAGAAGCCTTCAATGGAAAGAAAGGAGAAGGAGCAGAAATGTTCATCACCCAGATGGAGAGTTACTTTGTTCAGCTTGGTGACCAATATAGTTCTGGACAAGAAAGAATTAGGGAAGCCCTGGCAAATTTCAAATCAGATAACTGCTCTGCCACCCATTGTGCGCAGGTACTGCTCCAATCTATGAACACTGGAGTACTGGATCCAAACCTGATGTTGTGGGAAACGTTCAAAGTGCACTTTATGGAACAATTCAGCAACCCTAACAAGAAAACTAAAGCAGAAGCCAATATTCAAAAATGCAAACAAGCCAACTCAGCAGCTAATTACGCAACTGAGTTCCACTTCCATATGGTTGATGTAAATTGGGGAGAGGAAGCCCTCATCAACCAATTCAAGGCAGGACTTAAACCGGAAATCAAAACTGAGTTAGTGCAATTTGAACTTTCCCTTATCAATGAGGATGGAACCAAAAGGGGTTTAAACCTGAATCAAGTGATAACCCTAGCAATCTCCATTGATCAAAAACTGCAACAAATCAAGACCACTACCAGAAAGAAAGCATCTCAATCAACCACTACTGGCCAGACTTCTAAGAAACAGTTGCCAGACAAGGTATACAAGGCAAGGATGGCATCAAACTGGTGTCTGAAGTGTGGTCAAGAAGGACACTGTTCACTCAAATGCTTGTCCAAGGAATGGATAACAACCAAACCCAACATAAAGGGAAGAGAAGCAACAATCATAGAAGAATTGGGAAAAGAAGGGGTCTCCCACTAACTGTGTGTGGAGAGACCAAAGAACCAGCAATTTACTTTTGAGCAAACAAAGAATCCACAATTGTTTACAGCAATGTTGCTGGAATCACAGACCCAATTGCTACTCTAATTGACTCTGGAGCCTCCCAAAATTCCGTTGATATTGTTTAGGCCAGGAAGAATAACATTGCCTTGAGTGAACTCCCTGTCCCTCAAAAGGTTATTGGAATACAAGAGAAGGAGCTGTCACACATGATCTGCTTCAAAGCACGTATGGAAATCACAATTGAAGGAAAAACGTTTAAAGAAGAATTCTGTCACAATCCTTTCTTTCTCTCTTTCTTTTTGTCTGTTTGCCTTGTGTTTGGTCTTGTTCTGCTCGCCTTGGCGCATTTAGTCGCCCTTATGTAAGCCATGTTTGCGGGACATGCCTGCCTGGCCTGTTCTGTTGTAAGCTTCTTCTTAGTGTCTATGGGACAAGCCGCAACAGAGAGTGGACAGCACTAGGACCTAAGAGACCTCTTGAATTGCACCACACTTAAGTGGCTGTAGACTCTTAAGGGTAGGGGTGGTTCAAAGCGTCACTCAAAAGGGATGTTTGACAAGATGAAACAAGCTGGGGATACCAGTCTTGTTGGTCCTCTATATATATTCAAGAAGCAACCAAGTCATACAAGGCGCAGCTGCACAAGTCATACATCAAAGCCAGTCAGGAGTGTCCAAGTGAGTCATGCTGCGCGGGCAGTCATGACTCATACAAAGCACAGCTGCATTACACAATGTAACAAACAACCACAAGAACATGGCAACGCGGCACAGGAAAAGACAAACAACACCTAAACAGAACAACAAACACAAAAGCAGACGGGCAAGACGCAAGACAAGCCTTTATGGAGTGAGCTGGCTCATGACATTACTCCCCCTTTAGAGTCCGTTTGGGGGACCTGAATGGACTCACTGCACTGCACAGTCCTTCCCCTTCTGCAGCATATACTCCTCCAGTCCCTTGTTCTCCTCTCAGGTCAGGTCCATGGGATTGAATGAGGTGTTACCCAGTTCATCCAAGAACTTCTCCCATTCCTCCCAAGTCTCCTCCTTTGTCCAGTCTGCCTTGGACCAATCCAACACCCTCTTCTGGGCCTCAACAAACTCTTCATCCCATTGTCACATGTCTGGCTCTCCTTCCTTCCATGCTGACATGTCAGTCTCCTCCTTCTTCCACCAATCCAGCAACCATTCAAACCCTTCCTTCTGGTATCTTCCCCTTTCCATCCTCCTGTTGCTTAGGTCCCTCTTGTAGTTGGTGTCCCAAGCGTTGTTCCAATTTCGGTCAAAGGGTTGGGGGTCTCCCCTCATATCCTGGCACCCATTTGCTTGAGTATCCCCCTTCTTGCCCCCACTCAATGACTCCAAGCATGTGGGTGGACAGGAGTACCACCTCCAATACTTGGAATGTGGCGCATCCTTGGCACACAAATATATCTTTTTGTTGGAGCTGCATTTGTGTTGGCCACTTTTTTCCGACCCATTGGAACTCCCCCAGGTCAGAGTGGAGTATGTTGTCTGACACCCTGAAGTGCATCCTTCCCAAGCCTTGCTGCAACCTCTTGAAGACATTAAGGGCAGCCCCCACATTGAGGATTCTTGCCGTGGCAAAGGGTGGGCCGTCAAGGACCCAGGTGAGGTTGTTGGCAATGGTGGAGCAGGTGACGGCAGGCATTGTGTAGAGCAAAAAAGATTGAGAGAGTAGAGCAAGGAGTGTAGTTTGGAGTAGTTGCAAGTTTTGCACATGGGTTCCCTCTCTCCTGCCATTCTGCCTTTTATCTTTCCTTTGAAATTTGCAGGTGTTGGGGCTTCAGGGTGTTTCTTCAGAAACTTCTGCACTATTTTGGTTAGATGTCCTACATCCTCTGCTTGTTGTTCTGTATTGTCTTCTTCTCCATATCCTTTCCATAGGATTCTATAGAAGACCCCTTACTTTGTCATTTTCCAATCAACAATCTTCTCAACTTTGTATTCTTTGCTTCCTTCTTCTGTGATAATTGGCACAGGACGCAGTTGATTCCAATTGAATTCTTTGTCAACCTTGTACAAACTTAGAAGGTCAATATGGAAAACAGGGTGCTTCTTCACAGTGGGTGGTAGTTCTAGTTTGTAAGCGTGAGAAGATATTTTCCTCTTCACGGGAAAGGGTCCAAATTTCTTGTTGTTGTGCTTCTTCAAAGGTCTATTTCATTTGATGTCCAGCCTGTATAGCCATAATAGGTCCCCTTCCTTGTATTCTTCCCAAACTTCTCTTTCTTTAAGTAGATGCAACTCCATAGCAGCCCTAGCTTCCTTTCTTGATTCCTCCCATCTCATAGTTACTGTGTTTGCCTCTGGAACTTCTGTAACTACATTGGACACATTCCATAAAGGTTCCTTTCCACATACAAGTTCAAAAGGGCTCTTTCCAGTAATTCTGTGCTTGTGTGTGTTGTAGCAGAATTTGGCAATAGGCAGCAGTTCCACCCAATTGTCTTGGTGATGATTGATGAACGTGCATAGCCATGCTTCTAGCCACTGATTTACTTGTTTGGTAATTCCATTGGTTTGCGGATGGTAAGCAGTGCTAAAAGAGGGGGAAACCCCAATTTGTTGTGACCTGTCCCGCCCTCTCTCTCCGTTTCTGCGGTCTTGTGGCTTGTACTGGCACCTTACGCACCCTTTCCTCTTGATGTGCCCTCTCCCTTGTTTAGTAAGGTGTATGGATGATGTGTTACCATGAGTCATATGACTCATGCTGTTTTCTATTGGCTGGCCTGCGCAGCCCCTTTATGACTTGGACTTTGACTCAGGCATGTGACTCATGCATATACTATGACTCACTTGCTTTCTGAGTATATATACTGGCTTGCAAGCATGGTCATCCCCAGCTTGCTTTGCCTTGTCAACTCTCCCTGCAGTGTGTGATCAGAGGCACTTGGCTACTTAGCCACTTCAGCAGCCACTTGGGATTTGGAGCTAGGACTTCTACTTAGAAGCTAGTGATTTCCCTTAGCGATTTAGTCTACTTAGACTTATTGCTCACAGTCAACAAGGTGATTAGCAGTTGTCAACTCTACTACTTAGCAGGTTTCAACACAATTCTTTTGTAGATCGCCTTCAGGAGCTTGCTGTTAAAGGTACTCCCTGGGTCAGAGACAGTGCTTCTAGGGAATCCATGGAGTTTCCAGATGTTTCATAGGAAAAGTTCCGCTAATTTGCTTACTGTACCCGCAAGTGACAAAGCGCCGCTTAGATAATGCTGAATCAGCCTGTCAAAGGGGGGGTTAAAGCGCCCGGGGGCCCGAACCACTGGACAAAAGCGTCGGTCAACATCATCCCTTTTTTTCAACATGCAAACCTTAGATCTCAATCTTGATTCATTGCACACGCTCTTTTTGAGTCTTCCTAATTCCCTTCCTGATAATCCTCCGGATTCTAATCTGAACTTTGAACTTGATGCCGACATGATACAAGAGGAAGGGTGGGGAGTGGAGTTCAACCACCGAATGGAGGTTGCATGGGAGACCTGGCGGGGCAACATCAAGATCCAAGAGCGGGGCAAGAGGCTTTTGGAATGCATTGACCTACTGAAAAAAGCGTCCACAAAACTGTCTGGTCCCGAGAGGGAGATGTGGGTTGGCGGATGGGCTGAAAAGTTGAGGCACGCAGCACTTGCAGCAGGAGCAAACCCCTCAATGTGAGTTTATCTATGTACTATGATACACAAGCTAATACCACAACACAGACTCAATAACACCAAGCCTGTAGTTATTGACCTCTCCAACAACTCTGAGGCTGAAATCTCAATGATGAGGGGCAGTTCAATGGAAGTTATGACCTCCGGTTCAACAGAAAAACGTCCACTCCATCAATCCAAGCTTTCATTTGTTCAAGTTGATCGGAGGACTTACCTAGAACAATGTGCTCAACAAGCATTACGGCTGGCAGCCAAAGATCAAGCTTTGATGGCTGCCGAGGCTGCTCGAAAGGAGAAGGCTGAAGAAATGCGAAAGTTAAGAGACCGACAGCGGAAACAAGAGGCACGCACAGCTGTAGTCCAGGAGGAGATAAAGTCTGGACGTCGAAACAAGGATGGTGTACTAAACAAAGAGAACAGCAGTGTGAGTAGAAGCAAACACCTCAGAGACTCTGACTCACACGTGTGTAGATTGCTGAGACTGTTGACAATGGCAGTATCAAAGCAGCCCGAGAGAAACTGGCTCAAGGCAGCCGCGCACAGAAAGGGCTGCCTAAGCATTCTGGTCAACCCAATCCCGTTCAGGCTCCAAAGCGGGTCTGTTGGCATGCACCCGGGTATTGGGTCCATATTGTTTCAGCAATCAAGGAAGAAGGGGGTATGCGGCATGCTCACAAACATCCATCCAGCATTGTTAAACGACTGCAGTTGACCCATCGGGCATCTGGTCTGTTTGACCGACTCCATAAAGGGGTTCTTCGGCGGTGGTTTTTTGCAAACAAGGACGGCACAGTGTGTTGGAAGGACTGGGTTTCCAAGGCTGTTGAGCGTAAAACATTGGCTGGTGGAGTGGGCCAATCAAAGAAGCTGGTCAGCATGGTGTTTCATCCTTTGAATAACAAGCTAACGTACCAACCTCAGGCATCATATCCATCTGTCGTTGAAGGGGTAACCAAGCAACTGCAAGCGCTGCGCAACACCAACATCCCAATATCGTGCAATGTAGCACGTTCAATAATTTCTGCACACCTTCGGGTGCAGGCCCCTGATGTGGGTGGAATGGCCTTTTCTGATCGGTGGTTGCATTCGTTCCTACATGCACAGCTTGGGTGGTCCTACCGAACCACCACAAAGGCAGCTCGGAAACGGCCTGCCAATTGGGAAGCTCAGTGTCTGCTGACTTTCCTACGAATGACACGTACCATCACTCGGCATAACATCAAGAGCCCCCGACTGATAGTGAATGCCGATCAGACAGGAATCTCGTTATTCCCTCTCGGAAATAAGACCTGGGCACAGCGTGGGAGTTCCCAGGTTGGTAGTGTGTGCCACGATGAAAGACGCCAGGTAAGTAAAGAGTAGTTACCTCGCGGCCAATGGCTCACTCCTGTTTAGTTCACCCTTGTTGTTGGATCTAGTCTTGGAGGAGATATTCTCCCGTTTCAGTCGGTCTGGGGTGGCTCTACTGAAGCAAGCTTACCAAGCAACGACACCTCACGGCGAGCTGAAGCAGATGCCTTAGGTTTCACGTTTGAACACGGTGATACCCGCCACTGGAGCTCGCTACACTCAACAAAAAAGGTAAGCATATATGCACATCTCCTATGCCCCAGTTAGCTTACCAAGCGTGCTACCAGTGGGTCATCGATACTCTTGCACCACACTTTGAAGAAGTCCGAAAGGCAGAGGGCCTTCCGCCGAAGGCACAAGCAATCCTTTATATCGATTGTTGGCCGGTTCACACTTCAAAGTCGACACCCGAATGCTTCCTTCCTTGGATGGCATCAAACTATCCAGAAATATCGGTATTGTTCGTCCCTGCAGGATGTGAGTTGTCAGTTTTCCAAGACAGGAGAAGGAACTGACTCACCTTGACAAGGTACGGGCGAGTTCCAGCCCGCCGATACAATCCTCCAACGAGTAATCAAGCACGTCATCAAGCAGGCCGCACTCGACTACTTCACCGGTTGGTCAACCCGCCTGCTTCAAAATGGAGCAAAACCAGAGGATGTGTCCTTGCCAAGCGACCTTCCTACCCTTCGTAATGCCTCGGTTTCGTGGACTCTCGAAGCGTACAACCACCTCGCAAAACACCCCGAGATTGTGAAGAAGTCCTGGGAGAAGTGTCAGACCGGCGATTGGAACCTATCATGGGAGAAACTCACCTCTCCCAACGCTATTGAACTATTTTTCTCAACTGTAGCCACCAATTCGTTGTTCCGGGACGAGGTCTCTAGCTTGGATCCAATTATTCCATGCTCATCGCAAGAGTTCCTTCGCGATTCAGCAGACAAGATGGAAGTCGGCCATATGGATGACCCGAGCGACGACGTCTCGCTGCACGTGAGCGAGTTGACGGAGGCGCTGAGCAAGCGCCTGGGGGAAACGGTGGTACTCGGACCGGGCGGCGCATTCCGGCGCACAGGAGACGAGGCTGATATTGAGGGAGTAAATGCGTCATCGCCACTGTTGCAAAAAAGTTCCATTGAGGGCAATGGTAAATGAACAATTCACAGATACGGTCAACTTGCACTCACAGAATTGACCGTAGGAGGCCACAAGCGATCAACAAATTTCGTCACCGACATTGCAGTACTAGGTGGAACGCATCCAGCGGCGCTGAATGACCTCACGGCAACTAGCAAGCTCAAGAGGTTAGCCAAACCCGCAAACACGATGAAGTCGAGAAAGCGCAAACGCGAGACCAAGGATGCAACCCATGCCGAAGAACAACAGACACTTACCCAAGGGAGTCAGAAAGAGTCCAACACGAAGGTGGCACGGCGCCGAAAACATGCTTGCAAGTGACCGGATGCGTGAGGGGAGGTCGTGGTCGGGCGTGGGCTTCATAGATGGTTCCCAACATAGCAGTTATATTATCATTTGTAATATATTTAGACATTACGTAATTGATTTGTCAGCAACTGTCCTTTGAGGGAAGCTAGGCGTCGGGCAGCTGTGGACGGTGGACAAACCCCAAGTCAAGCGTCGCGTCGTGGGTCCTTGGACAGCGGACGACGCTATGTCACTTGCGGGTACAGTACCTTGTGCAACTCCTTACATGGTACAAAATGTGCCATCCTGGAGAACCAATCTACAACAACCATGATGCTGTCCATAACCTTTGATTTTGGGAGTTTGACTTTAAAGTCATAGGCTATGTCCTCCCATGGTTTGTTTGCTAATTGTAAGGGTTTTAATGGGACATGTGTTTTGGTTCCTTTTGCTCTTTGGCACTGTTTGCAGGAGTCCACGTATTTGTTGATGCTTTGCTTCATCCCTGGCCAGTTGTATTGTCTTGATACCAGTTCTAAGGTTCTTGCATGTCCTTGATGCCTAGCAATAGGTGAATCATGGTGTAGTTGCATGATTGCCAGTCAGCAGTCCCTGTCCTCCAGTACTACAATCTTCCCTTTGTACCACAGTAGGTTTTTGTATACTTCATAGTCCTTTATGCCAGCCAGAATACTCTTAGGTAACAAGTTCTTCTTCTTGCAGAGTTCCATCACTCCTTGTAGACCTGGATCTTCTTGTTGTGCTTTGATAATATTGTTAATGAGATCTTCTTTAAGTTCTCCTGCATAGCCTCTGAATTTTTCATCAGCAATCATGATTTGTTCTGCCAACGGGATTTCCGCATGGTCTGCTCTTCTTGACAATAGATCTGGTTTCTGAGACAGGATTCCTTGTCTGTACACAATGACAAAATTGTATGATGCCAGTACTTGGTGCCAACATGCGTGTCTTCTGTTGAACGTCTTTGCATCTTTCCAGAACTGTAGGTTCCTATGATCCGTGTATATGGTGATTTCTTCCTTTGTTCCTTCCAGATGGAGTCTCCAATGCATGAGTGCTTTGATGATTGCCATCAGTTCCTTGTAATGAATGTTGTAGTTCATCTGTGCTGGGTTGAAAGATTTGGAGAGGAACGCTATTGGGTGTAACCTTCCATCTTCTTGTCTTTGGCATAGTATTGCTCCCATTGCTACTCTGCTAGCATCAGTCTCAAGAAAAAACAGTTTTTCCGGATTGGGGTGTCAAAGTACAGGGTCTTTACAAATCATTTCCTTAATACCTTCAAATGCCCTTTGTTCTTCGTCATCCCATTTCCAAGGATGATCCTTTTGTGTTAATCCAGTGAGAGGCTTAGCAATAGTGGAGAATGTCGTGAGCTAGCTCACTCCATCGGACTCGCCGGTTGTTGCGCCCGCCTGTCTTCCCTCTTTGTGCTACGTTCCCCGTTTCCGCTTGCCGCGTTGCCACCTTCTTGTGGTTATGTGTTACACTGTGTAACGCGGCTGTGCTTTGTACGAGTCATGTCTGTTCATACAGCATGACTCACATGGACACTCCTGACTGGTTGACTGTTTTGACTCATGTGGCTGCGCCTTGTATGACTCTGCTCTTTGTGAATATTTATAGAGGACCAACAAGCCTGGTAACCCCAGCTTGTTTTGTCTCGTCTAACATTCCCCTTTGAGTGACACTTTGAACCACCCCTACCCTCAAGAGCCTACAGACACTTAAGTGTGTTGCGGTTCAAGAGGTCACTTAGGTCTTAGTGCCGTCCACTCTCCATCGCGGCTTGTCTCATAGCCATTAAGAAAGAAGCTTACGACATTACAAAACAAGCTTAACAGACATGTCCGTTCAAGAGGACACAGGGTCACGCCTCGCAACACCATTATCAATAAGAAGAGGACCAAGTAGAGTTTCGAGACCTACAAGTTCCCTCAACGAACATGATATTGCACAAGCACGAGCGGGAGGACCAGCAAGGTCTCGACCACAGAGCCAGGCCTCTATGCCAGGGACATTCAACACTGAGAATATCTCAGTCGTTCAGGAAGAACCTACCATGGTTACTAGGGAACCAGGGGATATAACTGAGGACCCCACACCAGTCGCAATCCGAATCCCAATTTCAAATACAAGCCCAGGACCCTCGCGCCCACTATGGTCTTTGGGATCCAGAAGACAGTTTTTTTCCCCCCAACCCGAAGCTCATGGAGGCGTATCCCTTGTTCCTATCAGACCACCTCCCACACCACACATTTCCCACGCCGCTCAAGTCCCACAGATCACAGGAACCATAACCAATGTCGGGCCGATCCAAATAAGCTCTCAGGCCGTGACACCAGTCAACCCTGCACCGCCATATATACCGCAAGGATATTCCCAGGGACCAACAGCATCAGGAGAACAAGACGTCCCTAGAATTCCCAGCTCAAGTTCTAGCTCCAGCAGTAGAACCATGATTAACAACTTGGACAACCTTGACAATCTTCACCTTGGAAGACACAACGCGCTCTTAAGGATTATTGACGGCATGAGGATAACTATCGATAGAAGACTCAACGGTTTAGAACAATCCACTCAGGTCTTAGCAAATAACCAACAAATTGTCAACGATTCCATCAATACCCTACAATGAACACTCACGGATATCCTCAATGCCTCGAGGAATAGCGAACATAATACCTTCCTAGTAGGGCAAGATGTAACCAGACTACGAAATGAGGTCACAAACACACAAGGGCTGGTAAACAATATCTGCAAGGAACTCAATACCACTAGGCAAGGACAATTTGAATGGAACGAAGCAGTAACTCAGGGGCTAGAAAACCTAAGACAAGAGGAAAACGCTACTGCTACAAAGGTCACAACAATTGAAGAAACCATCAACAACCTTTGGGAAGAAATGGACGAAGCTTCGCTACATACTGAGCATCCCTCTAAACAATCAAGTTCCCCACCACATCCAGAAGCAGAGTCAACCAGGATCGAGGACCTAGAACAAAGGCTTCAACGATTAACCAACGCCAGCGGAAGAACGCTTTGCCCCAAAGTTACACGCCCAGATTCCTTCGACGGAAAAAAGGGAGAGGGCGCGGAAATGTTCATCACTCAAATGGAGAGTTATTTTGTCTGACTAGGCGATCAATATAACTCACACAAAGAACGTATCCGCAAAGCACTTGCCAACTTCAAATCAGAAAACAAAGCGGCCACCCATTGGGCACAAGTACTGCTCCGATCGCTAAACCAAGGAGAAAATATTGAAAGCCTAGCCTCATGGGAAAACTTCAAGACCCACTTCATGGAACAGTTTAGCGACCCCAACAAAAAGGCAAAGGGCGAAATCGATATCAGGAAATGCAGGCAGAACAATTTGGTAGCAAACTATGCTTCTGAATTCCGTTACTTATTGGTCGACGTCAACTGGGGACAGGAACCACTGATCAACCAATTCAAGGAAGGACTGAAGCCGGAAGTAAAGACCGAACTAGCTCGATTCAAATTGACCCTAATTAACGAGGACAGAACGGAGCGGGAGCTGTCACTGGACCGGTGGATCTCTATCGCAATCTCTATTGACCAAAAATTGCAACAAATCAAGACCTCTACAGGAAAGAAGACACCTCAAGCAACCGCCAGCGGACAATCCTCTACAAAACGGCTGCCCGACGAAGTTTACAAAGCAAGGATATCAACCAACCGGTGCCTGAAGTGCGGACAAGAAGGACACCGTTCGTTCAAATGCTCGTCCAAGGAATGGATAACAACGGAACCAAGCATTAAAGGAAGGGAGGCAACAATTATAGAAGACTCGGGAAAAGAAGGGGTCTCCCTCTAACTGTGTGTGGAGAGACCAAAAAACCGGCAACGGAAACAATGTACTTTAGAGG
Source organism: Ceratobasidium sp. AG-K (assembly GCA_037039685.1). Taxonomy (NCBI): domain Eukaryota; kingdom Fungi; phylum Basidiomycota; class Agaricomycetes; order Cantharellales; family Ceratobasidiaceae; genus Ceratobasidium; species Ceratobasidium sp. AG-K. Next base: position 2,651,148 of record JAWNGF010000002.1, read on the forward strand.
AACAAATGAGTCAACCATTGTTTACGCAAACGTTGCCGGAATCACAGAACTTATCCCAACTCTCATCGATTCTGGAGCATCTAGGAATTTCTTGGACATCTCTTGGGCCTGATCCAACAATATTCCACTCATAGAACTTTCCACTCCGAGGAAAGTAATCGGTATCCAGGGGAAGGAACTCTCTCACCAAATACGCTTCAAAGCTAAGCTGGAACTAGACCTGGAAGGAAGAACCTTCAAACAAGTCTTCTTTGCTATGCCTACTGGGGAAACTAAGCTTATCCTAGGACTGGAATGGTTAGAAGAAGCAAACCCGGTCATCGATTGGAAAACGAAGCACATATCGTGGCGGCCAGAACCCATCCAGGGAAAAACGGCCTCCATAGACGACCTACCTGAGGAATTCAAGGAATTTGCAGATGTCTTCAGCGCAGAAAAATTCAAAAGGATCCCAGATCATCGTCCATACGACTGCGCCATCGACTTTAGGGAAGGAGCTGAATTGCCAAAACCGGCCAGACCTATCCCACTCTCTCCAGCAGAGTCAGTTGCACTAAGAGAATACTTGGATGAAGAAATTGCAGCAGGAAAGATTCAACCAAGCAAGTCACCTATTGCATCACCTTGTTTCTTTGTCAAAAAACCTATCGATCAGAAAAATCCAGAGGCAGTACGCCAACTACGACTTGTCCAAGACCTCAGAGGAGTAAACGCCATTACAAAGGACGACAGATTCCCAATGCCTCTAATGGAAGATCTCCTGGATAAAATCAAGGACGCAAAAATTTTCTCCAAAATCGATCTACGTATGGGTTTCAACAATATCAGAATCAGGGAAGGCGACGAATGGAAAACAGCTTTCAGAACAAAAGAAGGACTGTTCGAATACGTTGTCATGCCTTTTGGACTAAAAAACGCGCCCGCCATCTTCCAGAGATATATGAATCACATTTTCCACGATCTTATCGATGTATGTGTCATTGTATACATTGACAACATCCTAGTATTCTCTAAGGACAGAAGCCAACATACCGTGGATGTCAGAAGAGTACTGAAAATCTTACTGGAGGAAAATCTTTTCGCAAAGCTTCCAAAATGCGAATTCTTTGTCACCAAATTGACATACACTGGACTTAGAATCAGCAATTCGGGCATCTCTATGGACGAAGAAAAGGTCAAAGCAATAAAGGAATGGAAGGAACCAAGAACAGTCAAGCAGGTCCAAGCACTCCTAGGATTTGCAAATTTTTACCAAAGATTTGTACCAAATTTCAGCCAATTAGCAAAACCCCTGACAAGCCTGACAAGAAAGGAGAACAAATGGGAATGGGGAAACAATCAACAGGAAGCGTTTGAATCCCTAAAAACGGAAATCAGCAAGGAACCAACTCTACGTCATCCGAACCCGGACAAAACCTTTTTCTTGGAAACAGACCCAAGTGGAGTAGCGATGGGAGCGATCCTGTCACAAAGGCAAGATGACGGCTACCTACACCCTATTGCTTTTCTTTCAAAATCTTTCAACGAGGCTCAACTCAACTACGACGTCCACGATAAGGAACTTATGGCAATTATAGAATCTTTAACACATTGGAGACTATACCTCAAAGGAACAAAGGACCCTATCACCATCTACACCGATCATAGGAACCTACAGTTCTGGAAGGAATCAAGGACTTTCAACCGTCGACACGCAAGATGGCACCAATTGCTTGCTTCCTATAACTTTGACATCGTATACCGCCCTGGCATCCTGTCATCTAAACGGACCTATTGTCAAGACGGTCAGACCATGAAGATACGCCCACGCCTGAACAAGTTATGATATCTGTCGAAAGGTTCAAGGGGTTTATGGGACAAGTAGACACAGACATCATAGAGACTATCAAAGAAGCACAGGAAGCAGATGAAGGGTTGACACAAATCAAAGAACTCTGCAAATCAAGAGAAACGTTACCAAAAACCCTGCAACACAGTGCAAAAGAATACGATTTCAAAGAGGGACTTTTATGGTTCAAGGGAAGGATTTACATGCCTGAAGATAAAGAAGCCAGACTGGCCATCATGCGAGTTCACCACGACTCAAGAATCGCGGGTCATCAAGGACAAGCTAGAACGTTGGAACTCATATTGAGAAGATACTTCTGGCCGGGAATGAAGCAAAGCGTAAACAGATACGTGGAATCCTGTGAAACTTGCCAATGGACAAAGGGATCAAAATCGATAGTTCCGGTCAAGCCTCTGGAAATTCCAAAAGGACCGTGGGAGGACATAGCGTTCGACTTCATAGTGAAATTACCAAGATCCAGAGGATCAGATAGCATCTTAGTAGTGGTGGACCGATTCTCAAGAATGGCGCACTTCATGCCCTGCAAAGAAGCTCACACGGCAAGCAACCTTGCAAATCTTTTTGTCACAAATGTTTGGAAACTGCACGGTTTTCCAAAAAGCACAATCTCAGACCAAGGGACTACCTTCAATTCCAAACTTATGAAGGCCATTTACGAGAAAATTGGAACTAGCCCAGGGTTCAGTACTGCCTACCACCCTCAAACAGATGGAATAACGGAGCAAATCAATCAATGGATGGAAGGCTGGCTACGATCGTTTGTCAACTACCGGCAGGATGATTGGGCGGACTTATTACCAATTGCGGAATTCAGCTATAATCTGCAGAAGCATCGCGTAACAGGTAGTTCACCTTTCAAAATTGTCTATGGGAGGGAACCACTGTGGAACATTTCAGCAGAAGAATCAGCGGTTCCGGAAGCAAACAACATCACAGGAAAATGGCAGAAAATCCACGACAAAGCAATTGCATCAATGGAAACCCAAAGGCTCCCGGAGGAAGAGCCAAAGAGCAAGTACCAAGAAGGAGATCTAGTATGGCTGCTGGGAAAGAACATTCAAACAAAAAGACCTTCTAAGAAACTGGATAACAAAAAGCACGGGCCATTTATTGTGAAACAAAAGATAGGGTCACACGCTTATGAGCTCGATTTGTCGGCAACAATGAGGGTGCACCCTGTTTTTCACATCGATCTGCTCAGCCCTTACAAAGAAGACACTGAATTCAGCCGTAACCAACCGCGACCACCGCCGATCATAACGGAAGAAGGAGAAGAGGAATACGAAGTTGAAAAAATCATGGATTGGAAGGAAACGAAGGATGGGCTTTTCTACAGGGTCAGATGGAAGGGTTATGGAGACGAAGAAGACACAGAACAAAGGGCAGAAGATTTTGGCCACCTGTCCAAGATCATCAAGGACTTGCTACGCCGACACCCTGAAGCTCCAACACCATCCAACTATGTCCCAAGAAAGATAAAAGGGAGGAGGGGAACAACCAGTAGCGATATCTGCAAAACTTGCAACTACTCCAATCTTCGCTCCTCGCTCTACTCACTCAATCTTCTCTGTCACCAACAATGCCTGCCGTCTCCTGCTCCACCATCGTCAACAACCTCACCCGCGTCCTTGACGGACCAGCATTTGCTACGGCAAGAATCCTGGACGCTGGGGCCGCTCTCTACGTCTTCAGAAGGTCCCAACAAAGCTCTTGCAGAATGCACTTTAGGGCGTCGGATGACATTTTGCACTCGGACCTGGGAGAATTCCAGTGGGTCGGAAAGAAATGGCCAACACGCATGCAACTCCTACAAAAGGACATCTTCGTTTGTCGAGGGTGCGCAGCGTTCCAGGTTTCGGAGGTCGTCCTCCTTTCCACCCATATGCTTGGAGTTGTGGAATGGGGACAAGAAGGGGCATACTCAAGCGAGTGGGTGCCGGGATATGAGGGTAGACCGCCAACACTCCGACCCAGGTGGAACGACGCTTGGGACGCCAACTACGAGAAGGACCTGAGCGACTGGAGGATGGAGAGGGGCAGATACCAGAAGGAGAAGATTGAATGGGAGCCTTTCTGGTGGAAGGGGGAGGAGACTGACGTATCGGCATGGAAGGAGGCAGAGCCCGATGTGCGACAGTGGGATGAGGAGTTTGTGGAGGTCCAGAAGAGGGTTTTGGACTGGACCAAGGCAGACTGGACAAAGGAGGAGACCTGGGAAGAATGGGAGAAATTCTCGGACAAACCGGGAAACACCGTCTTCAATCCCATTGACCTGACCCTGGAGGACGAGGAGGGGTTGGAAGAGCATATGCTCAAGAAGGAAAGGGACTGCGCAGTGCAGTAGGTCCGTCCAGGTCCCCCAAACGGACTCTTAGGGGGGAGTAATGTCGTGAGCTAGCTCACTCCATCGGACTCGCCCGTTGTTGCGCCCGCCTGTCTTCCCTCTTTGTGCTACGTTCCCCGTTTCCGCTTGCCGCGTTGCCACCTTCTTGTGGTTATGTGTTACATTGTGTAACGCGGCTGTGCTTTGTATGAGTCATGTCTGTTCATACAGCATGACTCACATGGACACTCCTGACTGGTTGACTGTTTTGACTCATGTGGCTGCGCCTTGTATGACTCTGCTCTTTGTGAATATTTATCAAGGACCAACAAGCCTGGTAACCCCAGCTTGTTTTGTCTCGTCTAACATTCCCCTTTGAGTGACACTTTGAACCACCCCTACCCTCAAGAGCCTACAGACACTTAAGTGTGTTGCGGTTCAAGAGGTCACTTAGGTCTTAGTGCCATCCACTCTCCATCGCGGCTTGTCTCATAGCCATTAAGAAAGAAGCTTACGACAGAGAAGCTGGGTACAAATCTCCTGTAGAAGTTTGCAAAGCCTAGGAATGCTTGCACTTGTTTCACCATCTTAGGTTCCTTCCATTCCTTTATTGCCTTGATCTTCTCCTTGTCCATGGAAATTCCCTCCTTGCTGATATTGAGTCATGTGTATATGAGTTCTGTGACAAAGAATTCGCATTTTGGTAACTTTGCAAAAAGGTTGTTCTCCTTCAAGATCTGGAGAACTTCTTGTAGATCCACTACATGTTGAGACTGGGTCTTTGAGAAGACAAGGATGTCATCAATATAAACAATCATGCATACGTCAATCTTGTTGTGGAAGATGTGGTTCATATATTGTTGAAAAGTGGCTGGTGCGTTTTTCAGTCCAAACAGCATGACCACGTATTTGAATAGCCCTTCCTTTGTTCTAAAAGCGGTTTTCCATTTGTCTCCTTCCTTGATGCAGATGTTATTGAATCCCATCCTTAGGTCGATTTTTGAGAAAATTTTCGCGTCCTTTATTTTGTCAAGGAGGTCTTCCATGAGGGGCATGGGAAATCTGTTGTCCTTTGTGATGGTGTTAACAGGTCTTAGGTCTTGTACTAATTGTAGTCCTCCAAGTGGGCCTGGCTTTTTGACAAGAAAACATGCCAATGCTATTGGGGATTTGCTAGGTCTGATTTTTCCCGCAGCAAGTTCTTCATCAAGGTATTCTCTCATTGCAATAGATTCAGCCGGTGACAAAGGTATAGGTCTTGCTGGCTTTGGGAGTTCCGCGCCCTCCTTGAAATTAATAGCACAATCATAAGCCCTGCGGCCCAGAATATGTATGAATTTTTCTTTGCTAAAAACGTCTTCGAATTCCTTCAATTCTTCCGGTATGAGATCCAAGGTTCCTTCTCTTCCATTAATTTCCTCATTTCTCCAAGAGATGATATTTTGCTTCCAATCAATGCTAGGATTTGCGGTTTCCAGCCAGGATAGCCCTAGGATGATGTTTGTGTCCCTGGTAGGCATGGCAAAGAATTCTTCTTTAAATGTTTTTTCTTCAACTGTGATCTCCATTTGTAGCTTGAAACAGATCATGTGAGACAGCTTTTTTCCATGTATTCCAATAACCCTTTGAGGAACGGGAAGGTCTCTCAAGGCAATGTTATTCTTCCTTGCCCAAGCAATATCAACAAAATTCCAGGAAGCTCCAGAGTCAATTAGAGTAGCAATTGGTTCTGTGATTCCAGCAACATAGCTGTAAACAATTGTGGATTCTTTGTTTGCTCTAAAGTACATTGCTGGTTCTTTGGTCTCTCCACACACAGTAAGAGGGAGACCCCTTCTTTCCCTGATTCTTCTGAGATTGTTGCTTCCCTTCCTTTTACACTGGGTTCAGTTGTTATCCATTCCTTGGATGAGCATTTGAGTGAATGGTGTCCTTCTTGTCCGCATTTCAGACAATGGTTTGATGCCATCCTTGCTTTGTATACATTGTCTGGCAACCGCTTTGTGAAGGTCTGGCCCGTGGTAGTAGATTGAGGTGCTTTCTTTCCAGTGGAGGTCTTGATTTGTTGCAATTTCTGATCAATGGAGATTGCTAGAGTTATTGATTGGTTCAGTGTTGTGACCTGTCTCTCCCTCCATCTCTGTTTGCAGACTTGTGGCTTGTACCGGCGCCTTAAGCGCGTTTCCCCTTTGTTGTGCCCTCTCCCTTGTTTAGTAAGGTGTATGGATGACTTGTCACCATGAGTCATATGACTCATGCTGTCTTCTATTGGCTGGTCTGCACAGCCCCCTTTATGACTTGGACTTTGACTCAGACCTGTGACTCATGTACATACTATGGCTCACTTGTTTTCTGAGTATATATACTGGCTTGCAAGCATGGTCATCCCCAGCTTGCTTCGCCTTGTCAACTCTCCCTGCGGTGTGATCAGAGGCACTTGGCTACTTAGCCTTTAGCGCAGCCACTTGGACTTAGGAGCTAGTGACTTGTACTGACAAGACTAGTGTTTGTCCACCTTAGTGATAGAGTCTTAGAAGACTTATCACATATTGTTCCACATCTCAAAGGCCATTAGCAGTTGTCAACCATAGGCATTAGCAGGTTGCAACATTGCAAAGCTGTCGTAAGCTTCTTCTTGGTGGCTATGAGACAAGCCAAGATGGAGAGTGGACGGCACTAAGATCTAAGTGACCTCTTGAACTGCAACACACTTAAGTGTCTGTAGGCTCTTGAAGGTAGGGGTGGTTCAAAGTGTCACTCAGAGGGGATGTTTGACGAGACAAAACAAGCTGGGGTTACCAGGCTTGTTGGTCCTCTATATATATTCAGAAAGAGGCCAAGTCATACAAGGCGCAGCCACACGAGTCATACAAAACAGCCAGTCAGGAGTGTCCATGTGAGTCATGCTGTATGAACAGACATGACTCGTACAAAGCACAGCCGCGTTACACAATGTAACAGAATAACCACAAGAAGGTGGCAACGCAGCAAACGGAAACGGGGAACATAACACAAAGAGGGAAGACAGGCGGGCACAACAACGGGCGAGTCCAATGGAGTGAGCTAGCTCACAACATTACTCCCCCCTAAGAGTCCGTTTGGGGGACCTGAACGGACTTACTGCACCGCGCAGTCCTTCCCTTTCCTCAGCATATACTCCTCAAGCCCTTCATCCTCCTCCAAGGTCAGGTCGATGGGATTGAACACGGTATTTCCCGGTTTGTCCGAGAACTTCTCCCATTCCTCCCAAGTCTCTTCCTTTGTCCAGTCCGCCTTGGACCAGTCCAAAACCCTCTTCTGGGTCTCCACAAACTCCTCATCCCATTGTTGCACATCAGGTTCCGCCTCCTTCCATGCCAACACATCCGCCTCCTCCCATTTCCACCAGTTTGGCGCCCATTCAAACTTCTCCTTCTGGTACCTTCCCCTTTCCATCTTCCAGTCGCTCAGGTCCCTCTCGTAGTTGGCGTCCCAGGTGTCGTTCCACCAAGGTTGCAGCGTTGGTTGCCTCCCGTCGTACCCTGGTACCCACTCGCTCGAGTATGCCCCTTCTTGTCCCCATTCAACTACTCCGAGCATGTGGGTGGACAGTAGGACGACCTCTGACACTTGAAAGGCCGCGCATCCTCGACAGACAAAGATGTCTTTTCTTGTGAGCTGCATTTTTGTTGGCCATTTTTGGCCAACCGACTGGAATTCGCCCAAGTCTGAGTGGAGAACGTCGTCTGACACCCTAAAGTGCATTCTTCCTGAGCCTTGCTGGGACCTCTTGAAGACGTAGAGAGCGGCTCCAGCGCCAAGGATTCTTGCCGTAGCAAACGCTGGTCTGTCCAGGACGCAGGTGAGGTTGTTGACGATGGTGGAGCGGGAGACGGCAGGCATTGTGGGGAGCAGAGAAGATTTAGAGAGTTGAGCAAGGAATGAAGCTTGGAGTAGTTGCAAGTCTTGCAGATGTCGCTACTGATTGTGCTCCCCTTTCCTTTTATCCTTTTCGGAACATAGTTAGAAGGTGTTGGAGCCTCGGGGTGTCGCCGTAGCAAGTCCTTGATGATCTTGGACAGGTGGCCAAAGTCTTCTGCCCTTTGTTCCGTGTCTTCTTCTTCCCCATAACCCTTCCATCTGACCCTGTAGAAGAGCCCATCCTTTGTTTTCTTCCAATCCACGATTTTTTCTACTTCGTATTCCTCTTCTCCTTCTTCTGTTATGATCGGCAGTGGTCGGGGTTGGTTTTGGCCAAATTCTGTATCTTCTTTGTAAGGGCTGAGCAAATCGATGTGGAAAACAGGGTGCACCCTCATTGTTGCCGGCAAAGTGAGTTCATAAGCGTGTGACCCTATCTTTCGTTTCACAATAAACGGCCCGTGTTTCTTGTTATCCAGCTTTTTTGAGGGTCTTTTTGTTTGAATGTTCTTTCCCAAAAGCCATACTAGATCTCCTTCCTTGTACTCGTTTCTTGGCTCTTCTTCTGGGAGCCTTTGGCTTTCCATTGATGCAATTGCTTCGTCATGGATTTTTCACCATTTTTCCGTGATGTTGTTTGCTTCTGGAACTGCTGATTCTTCTGCAGAGACGTTCCATAGTGGTTCCCTGCCGTAGACAATTTCAAAAGGGGAACTACCCGTTACGCGATGCTTCTGTAGATTATAACTGAATTCCGCAATTGGTAACAAGTCCGCCCAATCATCCTGTCGGTAGTTGACAAATGATTGTAGCCATCCTTCCATCCATTGATTTATTCTCTCTGTTATTCCATCCGTTTAGGGGTGGTAGGCAGTACTGAAACCTGGGCTAGTTCCAATTTTCTCATAAATGGCTTTCATAAGTTTGGAGTTGAAAGTAGTCCCCCTGTCTGAGATCGTGCTTTTTGGAAAGCCGTGTAGTTTCCAAACATTTGTGACAAAAAAGTTTGCAAGGTCGCTTGCCGTGTGAGATTCTTTGCAGGGTATGAAATGCGCCATTCTTGAGAATTGGTCCACCACAACTAAGATGCTATCTGCTACTTTTGATTTTGGTAATTTCACTACGAAATCAAATGCTATGTCTTCCCATGGTCCTTTTGGAATCTCTAGAGGCTTGATTGGAACTATTGATTTTGATCCCTTCGTCCGTGGGCAAGTCTGACAGGATTCCACGTATCTGTTTACGCTTTGCTTCATTCCCGGCCAGAAGTATCTTCTCGATATTAGTTCCAAAGTTCTAGCTTGTCCTTGATGACCTGCGATTTTTGAGTTGTGGTGAACTTGCATGATGGCCAGCCTGGATTCCTTATCTTCTGGCACGTAAATCCTTCCCTTGAACCATAATAGTCCTTCCTTGAAATCATAATCCTTTGCACTGAGTTGTAGGGTTTTTGGTAGTGTTTCCCTCGATTTGCAAATTTCTTTGATTTGTGCCAATCCTTCGTCTGTTTCTTGTGCTTCCTTGATAGTTTCTATGATATCTGTGTCTACTTGTCCCATAAACCCCTTGAACTTTTCGACAGCTATCATGACTTGTTCAGGTGTGGGGGTATCTTCATGGTCTGATCGTCTAGACAATAGGTCCGGTTTAGACGACAGGATTCCAGGGCGGTATACGATGTCAAAGTTATAGGAAGCAAGCAATTGGTGCCATCTTGCGTGTCGACGGTTGAAAGTCCTTGATTCCTTCCAGAACTGTAGGTTCCTATGATCGGTGTAGATGGTGATAGGGTCCTTTGTTCCTTTGAGGTATAGTCTCCAATGTGTTAAAGATTCTATAATTGCCATAAGTTCCTTATCGTGGACGTCGTAGTTGAGTTGAGCCTCGTTGAAAGATTTTGAAAGAAAAGCAATAGGGTGTAGGTAGCCGTCATCTTGCCTTTGTGACAGGATTGCTCCCATTGCTACTCCACTTGCTTCTGTTTCCAAGAAGAAGGGTTTGTCAGGGTTTGGATGGCGTAGAGTCGGTTCCTTGCTGATTTCCGCTTTTAGGGCTTTAAAGGCTTCCTGCTGATCGTTTCCCCATTCCCATTTGTTGTCCTTTTTTGTTAAGGTTGTCAGGGGTTTTGCTAATCGGCTGAAATTCGGTACGAATCTTTGGTAGAAATTTGCGAATCCTAGGAATGCTTGGACCTGCTTGACTGTTCTTGGTTCCTTCCATTCCTTTATTGCCTTGACTTTTTCTTCCTCCATTGAGATCCCAGAATCGCTGATTCCAAGTCCCGTATATGTCAATTTGGTGACAAAGAATTCGCATTTTGGAAGCTTTGCGAAAAGATTTTCCTCCAGTAAGATCCTTAGTACTCTTCTGACATCCACGGTATGTTGGCTTCAGTTCTTAGAGAAGACTAAGATGTCGTCAATGTATACTATGACACATACGTCGATAAGATCATGGAAAATGTGATTCATATATCTTTGGAAAATGGCGGGTGCGTTTTTTAGTCCAAAAGGCATGACGACGTATTCAAAGAGTCCTTCTTTTGTTCTGAAAGCTGTCTTCCATTCGTCGCCTTCTCTAATTCTGATATTGTTGAAACCCATGCGCAGATTGATCTTGGAGAAAATTTTTGCGTCCTTGATTTTATCCAGGAGGTCTTCCATTAGGGGCATTGGGAATCTGTTGTCCTTTGTAATGGCGTTTACTCCTCTGAGGTCTTGAACAAGTCGTAGTTGGCGAACTGCCCCTGGATTTTTTGGATCGATCGGTTTTTTGACAAAGAAACAAGGTGATGCAATGGGTGATTTGCTTGGTCGAATCTTTCCCGCCGCGATTTCTTCATCCAGGTATTCTCTTAGTGCAATAGATTCTGCCGGAGAGAGTGGGATAGGTCTGGCTGGTTTTGGAAGTTCAGCTCCTTCCTTGAAGTCGATGGCGCAGTCATATGGACAATGATCCGGGATTCTTTTGAATTTCTCTTCGCTGAAGACATCGGCAAATTCCTTGAATTCTTCTGGTAGGTCGTCTATTGAGGCCGTTCTTGCTTGGATGGGTTCTGGCCGCCATGATATGTGCTTCGTTTTCCAATCGATGACTGGGTTTGCTTCTTCTAACCATTCCAATCCTAGGATAGGTTTAGTTTCCCCAGTAGGCATAGCAAAGAAGACTTGTTTGAAGGTTCTTCCCTCCACGTTTAGTTCCAGCTTAGCTTTGAAACGTATTTGGTGAGAGAGTTCCTTCCCCTGGATACCGATTACTTTCCTCAGAGTGGGAAGCTCCATGAGTGGAATATTGTTGGATCGAGCCCAAGAGATGTCCAAGAAGTTCTTTGATGCTCCAGAATCGATGAGGGTTGGGATAAGTTCTGTGATTCCGGCAACATTTGCGTAAACAATGGTTGACTCATTTGTTCCTCTAAAGTACATTGTTTCCGTTGCCGGTTTTTTGGTCTCTCCACACACAGTTAGAGGGAGACCCCTGCTTTTCCCGAGTCTTCCTCAATTGTTGCTTCCCTTCCTTTAATGCTAGGTTCCGTTGTTATCCATTCCTTGGACGGGCATTTGAATGAGCGGTGTCCTTCCTGCCCGCACTTCAGGCAGCGGTTGGCTGCTATCCTTGCTTTGTATACTTCATCAGGCAGCTGCTTTGTAGAGGATTGTCCGCTAGCGGTTGGTTGGGCTGCCTTCTTCCCTGTAGAGGCCTTGATTTGTTGCAGCTTCTGGTCGATAGAGATTGCGATTGAGATCCACCGGTCGAGGGAAAGTTCTCGTTCTGTCCCATCTTCATTGATCAGGGTTAGCTCAAAACGAGCTAGTTCGGTCTTGACTTCAGACTTCAATCCTTCCTTGAATTGGTTGATCAGAGCTTCTTGTCCCCAATTTATGTCTACCAGAAGATACCGGAATTCTGAAGCATAGTTTGCTACAGAGTTGTTCTGTTTGCATTTTCGGATGTCTGATTTGGCTTTAGCTTTTTTGTTGGGGTTGCTGAACTGTTCCATGAAGTGTGCCTTGAAACTTTCCCATGAGGTGAGATTTTGATTGTTTTCTCCTTGGTTAAGCGATCGCAAGAGTACTTGTGCCCAGTGAGTGGCGGCTTTGTTCTCGGATTTGAAGTTTGCTAGAGCTTTGCGGATCCTTTCTTTGTTGGAAGTGTATTGATCGCCTAGACATACAAAGTAGCTCTCCATTTGTGTGATGAACATTTTGGCACCTTCTCCTTTCTTTCCGTCAAAGGCTTCTGGACTAGTCACCTTGGGACGACGTGGTCCACTACCAATGTTTGGGTTCTCGATCAGTCGTTGGATTCTTAATTCCAATTTGTCGATCCTGGTAGATTCCGCGTCTGGATGTGGTGGAGAATTTGATCGCCTGGAGGGGATCCTGTGCAGGGATGCTTCGTCCATTTCTTCTCGCATGATGTTGATAGTTTCCTGAACTTCCGTGATTTTGGCAGTGAAGGAGGTTCCTTCCTGTCGTAAGGTTTCTAATCCTTGTGTTACTGCCTCGTTCCATTCGAGTTGCCCTTGTCTGGTAGTGTTGAGTTCTTCGCATACATTGTTTACTTGTCCTTGAGTGTTGGTAACCTCATTTTGAAGGCGGGTCACGTCTTGACCGACTAGGAAGGAATTATGTTCGCCATTTCTTGCCGAGTTCAGAATGTCCGTTAAAGTGCCTTGTAGGGTGTTGATGGAATTGTTAAAGATTTGCTGGTTGTTTGCTAGGACTTGTGTGACCTGTTCTAGACCGCTAAGCCTTCGATCTATAGTGACTCTCATTCCGTCTATAACCCTAAGGGTGGCGTTGTGTCTTCCTTCTAGAAGGTCGTCCAGGTCGTCAAGATTACTGATTACAGTCCTGCTGCTAGAGCTGGAACTTGAACTTGAGCTTCCTGGATCACCGGTGCTTTGTTGTGCCGGGGCCAATTGTCCAGAGTAACCCTGTGGGACATATGATGGTGCTGGAATCGCTGGTGTGACTGGCTGGGAAGCCACTGGAATTGGTCCTGCGTTGGTGATGGTTCCTCCAATTTGGGGGACTGTAGGGACGTTCGGGATGTGTGGTGTAGGAGGAGGTCTAATGGGAACAAGTGACACGCCCCCATGAGCCTCAGGTTGGGGAGAAAAGAACTGTCTCCTAGTCCCTAGTGGCCACAAGGGACGTGATGGCCCTGGACTTCCAGTTGGAATGCGAATTGCTGCTGGAGTGGGGTCATTTGTGAGATCTCCTGGTTCCCTATTTGTGATAGTGGGTTCTTCCTCTTGTACAATTGTCATGTCGGCGATGCCGAAAGCTCCCGGCATTGATGTTTGGCTTTGGGAGCGTGATCGGGCAGGACCTCCCGCTTGAATTTGTGCGATATCTTGTTCGTTTAGTGATCCTGTGGGCCTTGCTGCCCGACTGGGTGCTCTCCTTGTTGATATAGTGGATGAGGGGCGTGACCCTCCATCTTCTTGAATAGACATATTGTATGTTGTTAAGCTTGTTTTGTAATGTCGTAAGCTTCTTCTTGGTGGCTATGAGACAAGCCGAGATGGAGAGTGGACGGCACTAAGACCTAAGTGACCTCTTGAACCGCAACACACTTAAGTGTCTGTAGGCTCTTGAAGGTAGGGGTGGTTCAAAGTGTCACTCAGAGGGGATGTTTGACGAGACAAAACAAGCTGGGGTTACCAGGCTTGTTGGTCCTCTATATATATTCAGAAAGAGGCCGAGTCATACAAGGCGCAGCCACACAAGTCATACAAAACAGCCAGTCAGGAGTGTCCATGTGAGTCATGCTGTATGAACAGACATGACTCGTACAAAGCACAGCCGCGTTACACAATGTAACAGAATAACCACAAGAAGGTGACAACGCGGCAAACGGAAACGGGGAACGTAACACAAAGAGGGAAGACAGGCGGGCGCAACGACGGGCAAGTCCGATGGAGTGAGCTAGCTCACGACAAAAGCAAGCTCTTAGTACGCTGAGCCACAAGAAAACAAGGTCACGTGACAACATGAACAATTGATCCTCAAGTACAGCGTCTCAAAGGAGCAAGGCTCCAACAGCAACAATAGTCAAAATCCAAACAAACCCCCCAAGAGGAGCACGAGAACAGGCAGGTGATTGGACGGCACCACTTAGAAGTGGCAGCTGCGTGTCAAGACCCCCTTCTACCAGCATCCCAGGAGGAATTGGCAACATTATTGAAACATCAGGAACTCAAGAAGAAACCAGGATTTCAAACAAGCAAGGGTCCACCTCACCAACAATTTGAGTAGTTGAAAATCCAATCAACACACCACCACCAGCAGCACCAATTGTCACTTTCCATGGGGAAAGTGTGATTAGCCCTAGGGCTGTGCGCGTGATTAGGATACCAGGACCACTTAGAAATGCAACCCCAGGACCATTGGACACTGGAACAACAGGGACTAGACAACCTTTAGCATTTCCTGACTTTGGAATGCAATTTCCACCACCAATAGCTACCCCTGCATCCATGCCACCGCTAGTAGAAGTCCCTAGGACTCACAGTGCCCTGAGCATGCCATCAACCTTCCAATCACAAGGAAGTGTTGAGTCAATTTCACAAGATGAAGGACTGAGACAAGAACAACTAATGGAAAACATGAAGGGAAATCCAATCCAAACCCTGGAAAGGATCTTCAACACCCTCCAGATCCAATATCAACAAGAGAACGCAGTCCAAGCCCTTAGAATTGAAGGGTTGGAACAACGATGGAATCTACAAACCCAAGACACAACAAATATGATGCAGCAAATTGAGTGCATTGCCTCCAGAACGGAAGATGGAGTCAATACTTTCTATGAAAGACTGAGGAACGTTGATTGCATTCAACAACAAATCCTTGATGTCTTTGAATGATTGGTTGAAAATTCCGAACAAATCAACAATAAGTTGAAAATTCCAAACAAATCAACAATAGGTTGAACAACTTTGATCTCCTGATGAACCAAACCTTGCAAGGGCAAATCCAGCGTATTACACGCATTGAAGAAACCCTAGGAAGAATGGCGGAAGGGATGAGAAACATGACCATCACCCTTGGAAGGATTGATGAGGAAGTTACCAACAGATTCCAGGATCAAACCACTAGGATGCAAGAGGTCCGCCTACAAACCAGGGAAACGTTTGACCTTCTTGAACAGATTGGTGCCAATGCCCAAGCAGAATCTGAACACCAAAGGGAAGAATCCCAACAAACCCCCATTGAGATCCCACAACAGAGACAACCACCCCCTCATCTTCCACCACAGGGACAACAATCACCCTCTTTTGAGGTACAAGGACAATCCGGATATCAAATCAGAGACAACGGAAGGACCTTTATCTTCCAAACAAATCAAGGAGGCAACAGAGGAAACTCAGGACCATGCATCAAAATGCCAAAGGCTTTTGAAGGAACCAGGGGAACTGCAGCCAAAACCTTCCTTGCAAGAATGAAGGCATATTTTTGTCTGAACCCCACCCAATATGACATGGATGAACGGCGCATTGTTGCAGTATTGATGAACATGGCAGAGGGTCCCACTGGAAATTGGGCACAACCAGTTCTGAATAGGTACAATGACCACCTAGATCATCCGTGGCTAGACTCATGGGAAGCCTTCCAAGAAGCCTACAACAGACAATGGAGCAACCCCAGCAAAAAGGTTCAAGCTGAACAGGGAATCCAACAACTTTACCAAAACAAGAGTGTGTCTGAATATGTCTCTGACCTCCGACTCCTTTCCCAAGAACTTGACTGGAACAACGCAGCCCTAGCGGCACGATTCAGACAAGGACTGAACCGCTTCATCAAAGCAGAACTTGTTTGTGAGGAACTCAGGGATAGAGCAGGAGCTGAACAGCAAGATCTTGAAGGATGTATCAATATCGCCCTGCAAGCAGAGGAAATCAACAAACTGACCAACCCGGTTAGTACAAGGAAGAAGAGCAAACAGCCAGCCCAGGCAGATGGTTCCAGGGCCCAGAAAATCAAAGGGGACCCGGTCCCAAAAGAAGAGAAGAAACACTGAAGAGAAAACAACCTCTGCATCAAATGTGGGGAAGCAGGGCACAATCTCGCTGACTGCACAAGGGAGTGGACCTACAAGGACAAAGGAAAGAAGCCTGTGAAAGGAAAAGCCACTGAACTCAAAGATGAGAAAGTGAATGAGAACAAATCCACCAATTCCGAGTCGGAAAACTAGATGGGCATCTCTCCACCATGTGTGAAGATGCCCTGACATCCTCTCTGCAAAATGAATACTATTGCAAGGCTACAAATGAAACACCCATGGTATACACAACTGCAGAGGGAATCACAGAAAAAATCTCAACTCTCATTGACTCCGGCTTGTCTAGAAACTTCATCAACCTGAACTTTGGCAAGGAAAACAATATCCCTTTGACCAAATTACAAAGCCCCAGAAGCATTGAAACCATTGACAGAAAAACACAAAAAGATCAGATCCATTTCAGGTGCAAGCTGAAATTCAATCTAGAAGGAAGAACTTTCTACCAAAAATTCTATGTCATGAACACTGGCACACAACCCATGATTTTAGGAATGCCATGGCTGAAGGAAACCAACCCTGAGATATCCTGGTCCCCCTTTGCTATCAAATGGAAAACAGAACTTCCCCTTATTGCCAAAGCAGGACTACTTCAGGAACTACCAAGAGAACTTGAAGAATTCAAGAACGTCTTTGACAAAGAAAAATATGACAAACTCCCTGAACACAGGGAATGGGATTGTAGAACCGACTTCTATGACAACAATTGGCTTCCAAAACCAAAGAAGGCCTACCCTCTGTCACCAAGGGAAAGAGAAGCAACAAAGGAATATATTGAGAACAAACTCCGGTCAGGACGTATCAGACCCAGCAAATCTCCCCTTGCTGCAAGCCTCTTCTTTGTCAAAAAAGCCCTGAAGGAAGGACAAACCATCCCTGACCTACATCCTGTTGTTGACTACAGAGGAGCAAATGAAGAAACCATCCCAGACTGCTACCCTATTCCACTTCTTGAACAACTACTAGAGATATTCAAGAAGACTGGAGAAAGTTCAAGGGAAGAACTTTTCATCACTTCCCTTGATCTGAAGAATGGCTTTTGGAATGTCAGAATCAGAGAAGGAGACAAATGGAAGACAGCATTTATCACCTCAGAAGGGCTTTTTGAATACACTGTGATGGCCTTTGGCCTCAAGAATGCACCATCTACTTTCCAAAGAATGATGGACCACATCTTCAGGGACATGATTGGAGTGAAGATTGTGGTCTACATTGATGACATCCTTATCATTTCTCAAGGAAGAGATCAACACACCATAGATATCAAGGAAGTCTTGCAACAATTGAGGAAGAACAACCTCTTTGGAAACCTGAAGAAATGTACCTTCTATGGAAAAAGAGCCAACTGGGTTGGGTTTGTTGTTGACAAAGACAGCATCTTCATGAACAAAGACAAAATCAAGACTATCCAAGAATGGCCCACTCCCAAAACTGTGAAACAACTACAGGTGTTCATTGGTTTCTGCAACTTCTATAGGAGATTTGTGGTAGCCTTCTCCCTGATTGTCAAACCCCTGACCCAATTGACAAGAAAGGACAGGAAATGGGAATGGAATGCAGAACACCAGGAAGCCTTTGATTCCCTGAAGGACGTCATATTAAGAGAACCAGTGCTTGCACATCCTGACAAATCAAAGCAGTACTTTCTTGAGACAGACGCCTCAGGAGTTGCAATGGGAGCTATTCTTAGCCAGCAACAAAAAGACGGATATTTACACCCAGTAGGGTTCCTCTGAAGAAGCTTCAAGGAAGCAGAGCTGAATTACAACACACATGACAAGGAGCTCCTTGCCATCATAGAAGCTTTACAACACTGGCGCATTCACCTTGAAGGAACAAAGAAACCAATAGTGATCTACACAGATCACAAAAACCTTACTTACTGGCAGAGGGCCAGCACCTTCAACTGGCAACACAACAGATGGCTCCTCATGCTAGCAAGTTACAACTTTGAGATCCACTACAGACCTGGCAAAATGTCGGAAAAACCAGACATCCTTTCCAGAAGAAGCAATTACAACAATATTGCCTCTGCTGAACAAGTGATGATCTCTGCCAAAAACTTCAAGGGATTCTCGGCCCTGATGAGCAACAACATCATTGCGGAAATCAAAGAAGCCCTGGAGGAGGATGAAAGCCTGGAAATGTTGATCAAAAGCACCAAAGGAAAGGAAGACCTACCGCCCTCCATTAGAAAACAGTTCAAGGACTACAAAATGAACAAAGATCTCCTGTGGTACCAAGGGAGAATTGTTGTCCCTGACAAAAAAGACATCAAGCTGAAGCTTCTCAAGCTCTACCATGATTTGCCCATTGCAGGGCACCAAGGACAAGCCAGAACTCTAGAACTCATTGCTAGAAACTACTACTGGCCAGGCATGAAAGCACAAGTCAACAAGTATGTTGACAGTTGCAAAGCGTGCCAGAGGGGGAAGGGAAGCAAAGGACACCTACCACTCAAACCCTTGCCCATTCTGGAGAAACCTTGGGAAAATATCGCATATGATTTCATAGTGAAATTACCAAGATCACAAGGGTTTGACAGTGTCCTTGTTGTGATGGACCGCTTTTCCAGAATGGCACACTTCATCCCCTGCAAGGAATCCACAAACTCAGAAGAACTTGCTGATATTTTTGTGAAGGAAGTATGGCGCCTTCATGGTTTCCCCAAAACCACTGTCTCAGATAGAGGAACCACCTTCAAATCACACTTCTTAGAAGCGGTCTACAAGCGGCTAGGAATCCAAGGGACATTCTCCACTGCCTTCCACCCTGAAACAGAAAGCTTGGTGGAGAGAACAAACCAATGGCTTGAGGGATGGATACACATCTTTGGAAATCACAAGCAGGATGATTGGGCAAAATGGTTACCCATTGCGGAATTCTGCCACAACAACCACAAAAACCGAGTTACAAACAAATCCCCCTTTGAGGTCATCTATGGCATGACTCCCAAATGGTCTATTGAGGACTATGTGACTCGATCCCCAGAGGGAGACAAGTGGACAAAGGATATGGAGGCTGTATGGGAAGAAACAAAGGCTCTGATGGAATATCATCAATCAAGAGAAGAGACCCCAAAAAAACAATACAAGGAAGGAGACAACATCTGGCTCTTGACTACCAACATTACCACAAGATGCCCAAGCAAGAACCTTGATGACAAGAAAAGAGGTCCCTTTGTTGTGAAAAAGCAAATCTCTTCACACGCCTACCAACTTGATCTTCCAAAGTCCATGCGCACCTACAATGTCTTCCATGGAAACATGTTGACCCCCTACACTGAAGACCTAGACTTCCAACAAAATCAACCCCAACCTCCGCCAATTGTTACAGAAGAAGGGGAGGAGGAATATGAAGTAGAGAAGATCATTGATTGGCATCAAGACCCTGATGGTCTGAAATATTGCATCAGATGGAAAGGATATGGACCTCTAGAAGACACAGAAGAACCAGCAGAGAACTTTGCCAAGCTGACTCATGTCATGAGAAGGTTCCAAAAGGACTTTCCCACTGGCCCACTCCCCCCAAACTTCACTTCCTCAGTGTACAAAAAGGCAAAGGGGAAAGCAGCAGAAATTATCACTCCAGCTTTTCAGCCAACTACTAGTACACTGCAAAACACTTCCTCCACCACAAAAAACTCTTCCCCACTCTACCTACAATGCCTGCAGCTTGCACCACTGCCACCTCCGCCTTCTCCCGGGTCCCCAATTACAAGAAGGTTAGAGCCTACGGAAAGGCCCTCAAGCTTGCAGGACCAGGCGAGTTTGCCATCAACAACTGGCACATGGCACCCTGGTCCCTCAATGAAGCCAAGGCTCTTGCCAAAGCCCTTGAGCCTGGCGTCCAGCAGCGGTACGTTCCCTGTGGGAGCGGGCAACCATCAAATGGGACAACCAGTGTACGTCCCTCATCGCCCCTTGCCTTGGCTCCCTCCTCTGGGTCAGCCACCCAGAATCCTGGCCTTCCAATCCCACCAACATTGGCTGCAACAAGTATTACCACTGCCACGGTTGTATCAGACTCACCATCCACAATGTTGTCCTCAAGAGTGCGGACGCCTGGAACCGCGACACTGGTTTCAAATGGGAAGGAGACAAGTGGTTCAAACAAGAGAATGACCCTTGCATTGCCCTTGACAACGGCAGACACCGTGACAAGGAGGGAATCTGGTGGCGCCCATGTGCCACAGACTTTGAGACAGGTTAGCCAGCGGACTGTGAGTTTGAACAACTACCTGGCGCCACAAAGACTTACCCAAGAGACAATCCCTCCTTCAATACCATTGACTGGTCAAAAGGCGCTGACGGACATGGACACGTCAACTTGGCAGGACAGCCAATGAAAGACTGCAAAGAAGAGGTTGTTGAGGTCCCCCCTGCGCCTCCAAGTTTGGAAAGCGGGAATGACGTTCCCCCCCCTCCTCACATCACCAACAAGGAGGCCAAACAAGTTGAACAAGAGTGGGAGGCCACGTGGGACAAAGCCCGAGCAAACGTTGAGGCCCTCATTGCCAACATGGAACCACACCCCCTGGCCAATCAAATGCCTTGCAATGCCAACATTCTTGAGGCCTACCGCCTTGTGCAATGCGGATCTTGGTCAGTCAAGCAGCTCAACAAGTGGCTTGACCATAGACAAGAACAATGGTCCAAGAGAGAAACGGCAGAACTTGAGCACCTGCAACAACTCCACCAAGAGGAGCTTGACCACCTCTACCAGGAGAAATGGGACCAAATGAACAACGTCCTTGAAGCAGATATGCGCACTCTGGCGGAACGCATCAGGTGGATGGAACTGAAGGAATGGGTTGCCCACAAATAGGCAAGTGCGCTCCACTACACTTGCCTTTGTGGGGGGGCAATGTTGTGACCTGTCTCTCCCTCTGTTTGCAGACTCATGGCTTGTACCAGTGCCTTAAGCGCCTTTCCCCTTTGTTGTGCCCTCTCCCTTGTTTAGTAAGGTGTATGGATGACTTGTCACCATGAGTCATATGACTCATGCTGTCTTCTATTGGCTGGTCTGCACAGCCCCCTTTATGACTTGGGCTTTGACTCAGACCTGTGACTCATGTACATACTATGACTCACTTGTTTTCTGAGTATATATACTGGCTTGCAAGCATGGTCATCCCCAGCTTGCTTTGCCTCGTCAACTCTCCCTGCAGTGTGATCAGAGGCACTTGGCTACTTAGCCTTTAGCGCAGCCACTTGGACTTAGGAGCTAGTGACTTGTACTGACAAGACTAGTGTTTGTCCACCTTAGTGATAGAGTCTTAGAAGACTTATCACATATTGTTCCACATCTCAAAGGCCATTAGCAGTTGTCAACCATAGGCATTAGCAGGTTGCAACATTCAGGTTAAGACATCTTTTGGTTCCGTCCTCATTGATCAGGGAGAGTTCAAACCATGCTAATTCTGTTTTGATTTCCAGCTTGAGTCCTTCCTTGAATTGGTTGATCAGAGCTTCTTCTCCCCAATTCACATCAACCATGTGGAAGCAGAATTCCGTTGCATAATTGGCTGCCAAGTTGACTTGTTTGCATTTCCAAATTTTGGCTTCTGCTTTTGCTTTCTTGTTAGGATTGCTGAATTGTTCCATGAAGTGTGCTTTGGACATTTCCCATGACCTCAGGTTAGGGTCTGGTACTCTGGTGTTCATTGATTGGAGAAGCACTTGTGCCCAGTGGGTGGCAGAACAGTTATGTGATTTAAAATTTGCTTGGGCTTCCCTAATCCTTTCTTGTCCGGAACTGTATTGATTGCCTAGCCAAACAAAGTAGCTTTCCATCTGGGCGATGAACATTTTGGCTCCTTCTCCTTTCTTTCCATCAAAGGCTTCTGGTCTAGTGACCTTTGGTCTTTTTGGTGAACTTCCATTATGGGAGTTGAGCAGGTTTTGGAGTCTCTGTTCCAGATTATCAATTCTTGTAGACTTGGCCTCAGGTGCAGATCGATTGCTGGGTGTGTGTAATGATGCCTTGTCCACTTCTTCCCTCAGGTTGGTAATGGATTGTTCCATGGTTGCTACTCATTTGTTAAGCATTGTGAATCCTTTTCTAACTTGCTCAATTCCTTGTGTTATTGCTTCATTCCACTGAAGCTGTCCTTGATGTGTCGTGTCAAGGTCTTGTTGTACATTTGTTACCAGTCCCTGGGTGTTTGGGACTTCATTTTGGATGGTATCTACTTCTCTTCCCACAAGGTAACTGTTGTGTTTGGCATTATGGGTAGAATTAAGAATATCCGTAAGGGACTGTTGTATTCCCCTGATTGTGTTGTTTAAAAATTTCTTGGTTGTTTGCAAGTACTCTTGCTTCTTGCTCTAACCCTGTGAGTCTTTGTGTGAGGCCAACTCTTAGTCCTTTGATGACTCTTAGAGTTGCATTGTGACGTCTGCTTAAGAGATTGTCTAGTTTGTCTAAGTTCTGAATGGCAGTTCTTTGTGTGCTGGAAGAGCTATTGCTAATAGGTTGGTGGTCCATGGATGGTCCTGCAGCTGGGGTCATCAGCAGCCGCAGTCTTTCAGGGATGGATAGAGGAATGGGTCCTACATTGGTGATTGTGCCCAAGATGCATGGCATTTGCAGTGTGGGTGGAGGACAAATTGGGATCAGCAAGACTCCACCATGTGGCTTGGGCTGGGGGGAAAAGTAGCCAAACCTGAACCCTTGATGAGGAGTTGTTATTACTTCTGGTTCTGGAACATAAGTTTTGTCACCAGGTTCCCGTTCTTCTTGCGGGTGTTCTTCAACTAGTGATACTTCTGGTTGAAATGTTCCTGGTACTGTACTTCTGCTGGGTATTTGTGATGGGGCTGGACCCCCTGCTTGTGTGTGTGCAAGTGTGCTTTTGCTGAGTGATGAGGCTGGTCTAGCAGCTCTACTAAGTCCTCTTTGTATGCTTGTAGTGGACGTTGGTCCTGAAACTGTATCTCCTTGCAATCCTTGCTCAATGGGTGTTGAAGCGTTTGTGGACATATGTCATGAGCTGACTAAGCTCAGACATTTTATTCTGATTTTATATCTTTTTTTCCGAACACTTTCCTTTTTTGGTGCAAATGTCCTCTGGCACTTAACTTGTATCATGTGATGTATTTGTCTTTTCATTTGATATCAGTGTTGCTTCCGGAACTTCCAGAATGTTGATTCATATCTCTTATCTTGCTTATTGTTGGTTGTACTTGGCTTTCTCACACTGAGAGATGATGACGTGGCACTGATCCCTCATGTATATAAACCCAGAGGTCAAGCCGGTTAACAACAAGGCTTGACCTCCTCTCCACTAGGACTTGTTCAATCAATCCTCTTGACTATCACTACTCCTTGGGTTCTAAGACTTGTCTAAGTTGAACCCCTTAACCTCTTATATACCTAATTGACCCAAGTTGGGACATTAGGTCAAGCCTTTTAAAGCATCAGCCTTAAGCTCCTGCTCTTCCACCAAGTAGATAGAACATACACAGGAAAATGGGCATAGTACAATGGACAACAAGCTATACTTGATATAGACCAGTAGTCCCACATTGCTATACACTGTCAGTGAACCCAATTGTTATCCTCTTTTGGGTCATAGCGGCTTTAGTCAGCTAAATACACCCTTACTCTGTTATACACTGTTGCTATCACACCTGCCCAAGGCTGTTGATAACTGATAAGGTCAGATAAGGAGTATATAGAGCAAAAGCTTAGCGTTCAGCACCCTTCACATCCAAATCAACATCTCAAGGAAGCCAGATCCTCTCAAGTCAACCTGGAAAGTGGTTGGAGCACCACCCAAGTTAATACTCACATCCATCAAAAAAAAACTATCAATTCATTGTTTCATCAGTACACACTAAAAAAGGATTAATTAGTAACTGACTGATTAACCTTAAAAATGTTCCCCGCATTTTTTAGCCTCTGCAAAGCAGTCTTTAGACTAAAAGACTTTGTACATGATCTAGACACCAAAGTTGACAAATTAAATAGTCAAGTTGAATTACTAGAAGAAGATCAAGTCAAACAAGCAGAGGAGCTAAGGGTTGAGTGTATAAGGAGCAACAAAAACCACAACCAACTCAAAGCCAATTATCAATCACTCCACTCAAGGCTCAAGTTCATCAAAATCAGCATTGATAACACAAACAAACAACAAGCCAATCAATATTGTGTCCAAAGCATAAACCTAACTGACACCAACATTGAAGTTGAGCACCTACAAGAGCAAACCTGTGTCCTGATCAAAAACTGCAACCAACTCATAAAAATCCAAGAAAAAATACTTGAAAGGTTGAAAACCTCATCAACAACAACAAATGTCAGTGGCGCACCATTGAGACCCTCAAAGACAAAATCAAGAGCAGATACTGCCCTCTCGCAGCAGAGGTGCGTATTCCTATTAACCAGGATTACTGCCTTCTAAATCATCTTAATACCATTGCACCCAACCATTTTCAGTGGGACTGTCATGAGCTGACTAAGCTCAGACATTTTATTCTGATTTTATATCTTTTTTTCCGAACACTTTCCTTTTTTGGTACAAATGTCCTCTGGCGCTTAATTTGAATTATGTGATGTATTTGTCTTTCCATCTGATATTGGTGATGCTTCCAGAACTTCCAGAATGTCGAGTCATATCTCTTATCTCACTTATCATCGGTTGTACTCAGCTTTCCCACACTGATAGATGATGACGTGGCACTGATCCCTCATGTATATAAACCCAGAGGTCAAGCCGGTTAACAACAAGGCTTGACCTCCTCTCCACTAGGACTTGCCCAATCAAATCCTCTCACTTATCACCACTCCTTGGGTTCTAAGACTTGTCTAAGTCGAACCCCTTAACTTTTATATACCTAATTGACCCAAGTCGGGACATTAGGTCAAGCCTTACCTAGCATTGGCTTTAAGCCCCTGCTCTTCCACCAAGTAGATAGAACGTACACGGGAAAACGGGCATAGTACAACGGACAAAGAGCTATACTTGATATAGACCAGTAGTCCCATGTTGCTATACGCTGTCAGTGAACCCAATCGTTATCCTCTTTCAGGTCATAGCGGCTTTAGTCAGCTAAATACACCCTTACTCTGTTACACACTGTCGCTATCACGCCCACCCAAGGCTGTTGATAACTGATAAGATCAGAAAAGGAGTATATAAAGCAAAAGCTTAGCGCCTAGCACCCTTCACATCCAAACCAACATCTTGAGGAAGCCAGATCCTCTCGAGCAGAAACTGGAAAGTGGTTGGAGCACCACCCAAGTTAACACTCTCACCCATCAAGAACCACATCAATTTCTTGTTTCCATTAGTACACACTAAAAAGGGACTAATTAGTAACTAACTAATTAACCTTAAAAGTGTTCCCTGCATTTTTTAGCCTCTGCAAAGCAGTCTTTAGACTAAAAGACTTTGTACTCAATCTAGACACCAAAGTCGACAAATTAAACAGTCGAATCAAAGTACTAGAAGAAGATCAAGTCAAACAAGCAGAGGATTTAAGGGTCGAACGTACCAGAAACGACAAAAACTATAATCAACTCAAAGCCGATTATCAATCTCTTCATTCAAGGCTCAAGTTCATTGAAATAAACCTTGACAACACAAACAAGCAACAAGCCGATCAAGATCGTGTCCAAAGCTTAAATCTAACTGACACCAATATTGAAGTCAAGCGCTTGCAAGAACAAACCCGCATCTTGATTGAAAATTGTGACCAACTCATCAAAATCCAAGAAAAACATACTCGGAAGGTTGAAAATCTCATCAACAACAACAAACGTCAGTGGCGTACCATTGAAACCCTTAAGGACAAAATCAAGGGCAAATACTGTCATCTTGCAGCAGAAGTGCGTATTCCTATTAACCAGGATTACCGCCTTCTAAACCACCTTAACAACATTGCACCCAACCCTTTTCAGTGGGACCAAGACCTCGACTCACACAGGAACAACATAGGGAACAGCTTAGACTAGAGTCCCTAAAACTCTTTATTGAAGACGTTCATTGTAACTACATATACGAACAGTACGACAAACTAGGAGTAATCAACGCATTGTTCTTGGAGGACGAAAATCTTGAATTAATATTTCTGAGAAGTTTGAGCATCATTAAAGACAGAAGGGTTCAAAGAAGAATCCGGGATATTTTGTACGGCCTCGGCTCCCAACAGATTTCTTTTTTTCCCTGCTCCAATATGTTGAGAGCCCCATCACCTAGTCAAGGGGGATTTACTCAAATTTCAGCAACATCCGGACCCGATGTAGTTGCACATGCAATCAATGCCTTAATAGACAAAGTGCGAAAAATTAACGGACATATTAATGCCTTAAATGGTATCACCTCTACCCTAGAACAGGGCATTGACAATAGCATTGCAGATATCTATGCTATTCAAAATCAAACAGCACAAATTGCACCCCTTCACCAATTAATGAATGCGGTGTCTCAATCACTTGCAAACCTGGGTGCAACACCCTCAACCACTGCGTCAACAACCACCCCAGGATACAAACTCAAAATGCGTCCCCCAGTAGAATTTTCTGGAGATGTAGATAAATTTGACGAGTTTAAGTCGCAATGTACTTTGTACATAAATCACACATCCCGACAAGCAACCACAGAACAAAAAATCACCTATATCATGGGTTATTGCAAGGGGCCTGCCTATGTATGGATGCAACCTGGAATTGATGTAGACACGGCAAGAAGGGGAGCAACAAATTGGCTACATGACATGGATGAATTCTGGAACGAAATGCAAGCCAGGTTTGGCAATGTTCACAAGATCAACCGATATAGACAACTATACAAGAAATTGATCCAGAAGAACTCTGTCCAAGATTATCTACAAGACTTTGTTACTTATTCATTGGTACTTGGGTACACTGATTGAGTACTTTGGGATGATTTCTATGACGGTCTTAAAGATGAAATCAAGATGGCCATGGTGTCACAGAACTTCAAACCCCATGAAATAACAAGGACATTCAACCAAGTTTGTGAAAGAGCCCTGGAAATTGACTCCACAATGAACGCCATTAATGCACCAAAGAAATTGCAAAACCCACAACCCAGCACTTCAAAACAAACTGCTTCCAAGACAACCCCAAACACCCCAAGCACCTCACTGGGTCAAAGATTCAACGTAAACAATTGTGTCTTTATGTCAAAACCCACAGGAGGGGTGCAATACGGCAAAATCTCAAGCATTACCAGAAACGCCAAGGGCCGCCCCGTTCCACAGATCTCCTGGGACAATGGGACAAAAGGAAATGTCCCTTTTGGAGCAATTCAAAGAGACACCCGAACTAGTACCTTCAACACTCCTATCATTCAAACACCCAAATCGTCCACTCCTGCTAAAGACCCCAATGCAATGGATCTTGATGGAAAAGGAAAAGGAGCAATGATTTGCTTTACCTGCGGCAGTAAGGGACACTCAGCAAGAGTCTGTCCTTCAAAGAACACAGCCTCAGGGTTTGAAGCTCAGATTGAAGAAATCTCTTCAGACATTGAATTGGGAAAAGACGTCACCAAGGCTTATTAAGGAGCCAAGTACTCGGTGATATTTTAGCTAGTAATATGGATGAACTAGAAATCATGTCAATATCAAATGAAAACCAATTATACCTTGATTTCACTGCTCATCCACTAGCTACGGCTCCTTATTCTAAGTTAATTAACAAATCAAAAAAATTCTCTGGACAAGCACTCCTTGATTGCGGCGCAACCTCCTGTTTTATCAACCCTTCCCTAGCAAAAGAGGCAAACCTTCCCCTTTTCCAACACAAAAAACCAAAGACTCTGTGAGTTATAGACGGACAAGAAGTTTTGTCTGGAAAAGTCACCCACTATACCAAATTTAAACTTGTCATGGGAACACATTCCAGTGAAATAGAATGTCACGTCACAAACATTGGAAGACACCCCATCGTACTCAGGATGTCATGGCTCAAGAAACATAACCCACAAATTAATTGGAAAAATAGGACAATTGCATACACAAGCGAATTCTGCTCAAGAAACTGCCTAGAAATCCCATCTACACTCCAAATTGCGGCCGAAACTACATTACCAGAGGAGTACAAAGAGTTTGCAGATGTATTCAACGAGTCCAGACTAGAAGAACTCCCACCTCACAGGCCAACTGACATTACGCTTGACCTCCTGCCAGAAGCTAAACTAAAGCACGGCCCTATTTACAAAACATCCCCAGCTGAAGACAAGGAAATGAAGAAAGTACTAGAAACCCTTATCCAAAGGGGACACATTCAGATTTCTAAGTCTCCTTTGGCCTCCCCAGTCCTATTTGTCAAAAAACCACATCCAGAAGACCCAAACAACCCAGAGTTACGCTTTTGCGTTGACTACAGATATGTGAATTTGCTGTGCAAATTCAACGCAAGCGGAATACCTCTACTGGACCAATGGTTAAGGGCCCTGGAAGGGTTTGTCATTGGCACCACTCCAGACTTGGCACAGGGATTCCATCAAACCCAAATAGCAGCAGGCCATGAATGGAAAACAGCATTCAAAACTCAATACAGCATGTATGAGTGGAAAGTCATGCCCTTTGGTCTCAAAAACGCTCCCTCAAGCTTCCAGTCCCTAATGAACTCTATATTCAGGGACATTATGGGGGTTTTCATACTCGTATACATTGATGATATCTTCATTTTTTCCAAACGAGTCGAAGATCATCCAGGACACGTGAAAGAGGTGCTAAGAAGACTAAGGGAACACAAGCTGATTGCAAAATTGAGGAAATGCAAGTGCCACCAAACCAAACTGGACTGGGTAGGATTGGTCATTTCCAATAAAGGAATCGAAACGGACCAGGAAAAAGTCACAGCGGCTATGAATTGGAAAGCACCCAAGAATGTCAAACAAGTTCAAGAATTCCTAGGATTTGTCAATTTCTATCAAAGATTCATTCAAGACTTTGCTGGCAAAGCCAGGCCTCTATATAACCTACTTAAGAAGGATCAAAAGTGGCAGTGGACAAGCAAAGAACAAGAGGCCATGAACGCATTAAAAGAAGCCCTTAAGGTGGCACCTGTAATGATGCAGCCCAATCAAAATAAGGAATTCTTCCTCAAGACAGATGCGTCGGGATTTGCCACAGGAGCAGTTTTATCTCAGAAGGATGAAGAAGGGAAATTACACCCAGTAGCTTTTCTTTCTAAATCACTGAATCCGGCTGAATGAAACTACAACACTTTCGACAAAGAACTATTGGCAATCATTAGAGCCTTCAAGGAATGGCGGCACTTACTTCAAGGAACAGAAAAAGCAATTCAAGTGATAACAGATCACAAAAATTTGGAATACTTCTCTTCATCCAAACAATTGAACCAACGCCAAATTTGCTGGATGAATTTCTTGGTGGACTTCAACTTCCAAATCATGTACAGGCCAGGAAACCAAAACAAAAAAGCAGATATTCTCTTGAGGGGATATGACCTAGAACCTTTGGGGGGGGTAGAGAACCAAGTTCTCCTCAAACCAGACATTTTTATTTCGGCTATTACCCCTGACCAGGAGATTAACGATCTAATCAGAGAAGCAATCCTTGAAGATCCCAGATTAGAGGAAGCCCACAATAAGCTGAGAAACGGAGAAAAAGTCAAAGATTGGGAATACAGAGAAGGACTCCTAATGTTCAAAGGAAAGATCTTTGTCCCCAAGGATGAAACCGTCAGAAACTTGATATTGGAATCGTGCCATGACAATAATACAGCTGGGCATCCTGGACAAGCAAGAACATTGGAATTGGTCTCAAGAACTTACTACTGGCCACCATGAAGAAATTTGTCAACTCTTATGTGTCACACTGCAAAACATGCATTTGGGTTAAACCATCAAATCAACTCCCCACAGGACTACTGCGTCCTTTACATATTCCTGAGAGACCTTGGGAAGAGATCTCCTATGACATGATTGTAGGGCTCCCAGAATCAGAAGGATATGACGCAATCTTGACAGTGGTAGATTGGTTCTCCAAAATGGCACACTATCTCCCTTGCAAATCAACGGCCACAGCAGTAGACATAGCCAATATCTTTGTTGCAAACATTTGGAAACTTCATGGCACCCCCAAAGCAACAGTCTCGGATAGAGGATCCACTTTCAACTCAAAATTCATTAGGCATCTGTACAAACGGTTGGACATAAAACCTACCTTCAGCACAGCCTACCATCCAAGGACAGACGGACAGTCAGAACGGGCAAACCAAGTCGTTGAAATCTTTATCAGGGCTTTTGTCAACCATAGGCAAAACAACTGGGTGGCCCTGCTTCCTATGGCAGAATTTGCTTACAACAACGGAACCCAAGCATCTACTGGCAAAACCCCTTTCCAAATCTGCCAGGGTTTCAACCCTAGAATGAACATTGGAGAAGAATCAGACTATACTGTCCCTGAAGCTGATGCCCATGCGGAATTCCTGTTAAAAGGATATGACAAAGTCAAAGCCGCCCTCATTCTAGCAAATCAGTCATATAATCACTACTTTGACAAAGGAGCAAAAGAACCAGAAGAGATAAACCCGGGAGATAAAGTCTGGCTTAATCATCAGAACATTTCCACAGACAGACCCTCAGTAAAACTCTCCCACAAAGTTTTAGGCCCTTACAAAGTAATAGAAAAAGTAGGGACTCATGCTTTTAGACTGGAATTACCAAAATCAAAGAAGATTCATCCTGTCTTCCATGTTATGCTGCTCAAGAAATTCCACTCGGACCCCCACGGCCGCGAACCCGTTCAACCACCTCCTATTGTCAAACAAGAAGGAGAAGAAGAGTGGGAAGTCAAAGAGATCCTTAACTCCAAGAAAATCCGTCGTCAACTCCACTATTATGTCAAGTGGAAAGGATACTCTCATGCAGATAACTCTTGGCAATCAAAGGAAGATCTCAAGAATGCTCCTGAACTGGTTGATAAATTTCACAAACTCCACCCCACCGCGCCAGGTCCTTAAGAGGGGGTAATGTCATGAGCTGACTAAGCTCAGACATTTTATTCTGATTTTACATCTTTTTTTCCGAACACTTTCCTTTTTTGGTACAAATGTCCTCTGGCGCTTAATTTGTATCATGTGATGTATTTGTCTTTCCATCTGATATTGGTGATGCTTCCGGAACTTCCAGAATGTCGAGTCATATCTCTTATCTTGCTTATCATTGGTTGTACTTGGCTTTCCCACACTGATAGATGATGATGTGGCACTGATCCCTCATGTATATAAACCCAGAGGTCAAGCCAGTTAACAACAAGGCTTGACCTCCTCTCCACTAGGACTTGCCCGATCAAATCCTCTCACTTATCACCACTCCTTGGGTTCTAAGACTTGTCTAAGTCGAACCCCTTAACTTTTATATACCTAATTGACCCAAGTCGGGACAGGGACCAAGACCTCAACTCACACAGGAACAACACAGGGAACAGCTTAGACTAGAATCCCTATCGCTCTTCATTGAAGATGTTCATTGTAACTACATATACAACAGTACATTGAACTAGGAGTGATCAATGCATTCTTTCTGGAAGACAAGAATCTTGAATTGGTGTTTTTAAGAAGTCTGCAGGTCATTAAAGATAGAAGAGTTTGCAGAAGGATTCACAATATTTTGTATGGTCTTGGCTCCCAAGAAATCCACACTTCTCCCTGCTCCGAGATGTCAAGAGCCCCATCACCAAGTCAAGGAGGGTTCACCCAAATATCCATAACATCCCCACCCAATGTAGTAGCACACGCAATCAATGCTCTAATAGACAAGGTGCAAAAGATAAACGGCCACATTAATGCCTTGAATAGCATCACTACCATGCTAGATGTCATGAGCCTTGCTCTCTCCATTGGACTTGTCTACGCCTCCTCCTTTCTTGTGACTGTGTATGTTATGCTTTGTCTCTCTTTCCCCGCCATGTTGCCACCTTCTTGTGGTTATCTTGTTACATTGTGTAATGCGGCTGTGCTTTGCACAAGTCACGTCTGTTCATACAGCATGACTCATATGGACACTCCTGACTGGCTGTTATGTATGACTCATGTGGCTGCGTCTTGTATGACTTGGCCGCTTTTCTGAATATATATAGAGGACCAACAAGCCTGGTAACCCCAGCTTGTTTTGTCTCATCAAAACATCCCTTTTGAGTGACACTCTGAACCACCCCTACCCTCAAGAGCCTACAGACACTTAAGTGTGTTGCAGTTCAAGAGGTCCCTTAGGTCTTAGTGCCGTCCACTCTCCATTGCGGCTTGTCTCATAGCCACTAAGCAGAAGTGTCATGAGCCATGCTCTCACCATCGGACTTGTCTGCGCCTCATCCTCTCTTGTCTCTTGTTTCTATGTTTGTGTTTGTTCTTTGTTTGTCTTTCCCTTTTTTCCTGCCACGTTGCCACCTTCTTGTGGTTATGTGTTACACTGTGTAATGTGGCTGTGCTTTGTACGAGTCATGTCTGTTCATACAGCATGACTCACATGGACACTCCTGACTGGCTGTTAAGTATGACTCGTGTGGCTGCGCCTTGTATGACTCGGCCACTTTCTGAGTATATATAGAGGACCAACAAGCCTGGTAACCCCAGCTTGTTTTGTCTCGTCAAACATCCCCTTTGAGTGACACTTTGAACCACCCCTACCCTCAAGAGCCTACAGAACTTAAGTGTGTGGCGGTTCAAGAGGTCACTTAGGTCTTAGTGCTGTCCACTTTCCATCACGGCTTGTCTCATAGCCACTAAAGAAGAAGCTTACAACATTACAAAACAAGCTTAACAACATACAAACATGTCTATTCAAGAAGATGGAGGATCACGTCCCTCATCCACTATATCAACAAGAAGAGGACCCAGTCGAGCCGCAAGGCCTACAGGATCACTAAACGAGCAAGATATTGCACAAACTCAAGCAGGAGGACCTGCCTGATCACGTCCCCAAAGTCAAACATCAATGCCAGGAGCTTTCGGCATTTCCGACATAACAATGGTACAAGAAGAAGAACTCACTATCACAAATAGAGAACCAGGAGATCTTACAAATGACCCCACTCCAGCTGTAATTAGTATTTCAACCAGAAGTCCAGGGCCATTGCGTCCCTTGTGGTCACTAGGGCCTAGGAGACAATTCTTTTCTCCGCAACCCGAAGCTCATGGGGGCATGTCGCTTGCTCCCATTAGACCTCCCCCTACACCACACATTCCCAATGTTCCTACAGTCCATCAAATTGGAGGAACCATCACCAATGCAGGACCAATTCCAATGGCTTCCCAGCCAGTCACACCAGCAATTCCAGCACCACCATATGTTCCACAGGGTTACTCCGAACAATCGGCTCTGGTACAACAAAACGCCGGTGATCCAGGAAGCTCAATTTCAAGTTCCAGCTCCAGCGGAAGGACTGTAATCAGTAATCTAGACAATCTGGATGATCTTCTAGAAGGAAGACACAATGCTGTCCTTAGGGTCATAGACGGGATGAGAGTCACTATTGATTGAAGGCTTGGCGGCCTAGAACAAGCCACACAAGTCCTGGCAAACAACCAGCAAATCTTTAACGACTCCATCAACACCCTACAAGGCACCTTGACGGACATTCTGAACGCGGCTAGAAATGGCGAACATAATTCTTTTCTAGTTGGTCAAGACGTAACCCGCCTTCAAAATGAGGTTACCAACACTCAAGGACTCGTGAACAATGTACGCAAAGAACTCAACACTACCAGACAAGGGCAACTCGAATGGAATGAGGCAGTAACACAAGGACTAGAAACCTTACAACAGGAAGGAACTTCCTTCACTGCCAAAATCACTGAAGTTCAGGAAACCATCAACAATATGCGAGAAGAAATGGACAAAGCATCCCTGCACGGGATCCCGTCTAGGCAATCAAATTCTCCACCACATCCAGACACAGAATCTAACAGGATCGACAAATTAGAACTGAGAATCCAACAACTGATCAAGAACCCAAACATCAGTAGTGGACCGCATGGTCCAAAGGTTACTTGTCTGGAAGCCTTCGACGGAAAGAAAGGAGAAGGCGCTGAAATGTTCATTACACAAATGGAGAGCTACTTTGTACGTCTAGGCGATCAATACACTTCCAACAAAGAAAGGATCCGCAAAGCCCTAGCAAACTTCAAATCCAAGAACAAAGCCGCCACCCACTGGGCACAAGTACTCTTACGATTGCTTAACCAAGGAGGAAATAACCAAAATCTTGCCTCATGGGAGAGTTTCAAAGCACACTTCATGGAACAGTTCAGCGACCCTAACAAAAAAGCTAAAGCCAAATCAGACATCCGAAAATGCAAACAGATCAACTTGGTAGCAAACTATGCTTCGGAATTCCGATACCTTCTGGTAGACGTAAACTGGGGACAGGAAGCTCTGATCAACCAATTCAAGGAAGGGTTGTGGCCTGAAGTCAAAACCGAACTGGCTTGTTTTGAACTAACCCTGATCAACAAAGATGGGACAGAACAAGAACTATCCCTTGACCGATGGATATCAATTGCAATCTCTATTGATCAGAAACTACAAGCAATCAAGAACACAACAGGGAAGAAGACAGTAACAGCATCCTCTAGCTCTACAAAAAGACTTCCAGACAAGGTTTACAAGGCTAGGATTTCCTCAAAACGCTGCCTGAAATGCGGATCAGACAAACACATGCTTGCCAAGTGCCCGGAGAAGGAATGGAAGAAGGAGGAACCTAACCTCAAAGGAAGGGAAGTGTCATGAGCTGACTAAGCTCAGACATTTAATTCTGATTTTATATCTTTTTTTCCGAACACTTTCCTTTTTTGGTACAAATGTCCTATGGCGCTTAAATTGTATCATGTGACGTATTTGTCTTTTCATTTGATATTAGTGATGCTTCCGGAACTTCCAGAAAGTCGAGTCATATCTCTTATCTCGCTTATCATCGGTTGTACTCGGCTTTCCCACACTGATAAAATGATGACGTGGCACTGATCCCCCATGTATATAAACCCAGAGGTCAAGCCGGTTAACGACAAGGCTTGACCTCCTCTCCACTAGGACTTGCCCAATTACATCTTCTTACTCATCGCTACTCCTTGGGTTCAAAGACTTGTCAAAGTCGAACCCCTTAACCTTATATATACCTAATTGACCCAAGTCGGGACATTAGGTCAAGCCTTTCTAAGCATCGGCCATAAGCCCCTGCTCCTTCATCAAGTAGATAGAACGTACACGGGAAAACGGGCATAGTACAACGAACGAAGAGCTATACTTGATATAGACCAGTAGTTCCACGTCGCTATACGCTGTCAGTGAACCCAATCGTTATCCTCTTTTGGGTCATAACGGCTTTAGTCAGCTAAATACACCCTTGTTCTGTTATACACTGTCGCTATCACGCCCGCCCAAGGCTGTTGATAACTGATAAGATCAGAAAAGGAGTATATAAAGCAAAAGCTTAGCGCCCAGCACCCTTCACATCCAAATCAACATCTCGAGGAAGCCAGATCCTCTCAAGCGAAACTGGAAAGTGGTCGGAGCACCACCCAAGTTAACACTCTCATCCATCAAGAACCCCATCAACCCGTTGTTTCCATCAGTACGCACTAAAAAGGGACTAATTAGTAACTAACTAATTAACCTTAAAAGTGTTCCCCGCATTTTTTAGCCTCTGCAAAGCAGTCTTTAGACTAAAGGACTTCGTACTTGATCTAGACACCAAAGTCGACAAATTAAACAGTCGAATTGAAGTGCTAGAAGAAGATCAAGTTGAACAAGCAGAGGATTTAAGGGTCGAACGTACCAGAAACGACGAAAACCACAATCAACTCGAAGCCGATTATCAATCCCTCCATTCAAGGCTCGAGTTTATCGAAATTGACCTTGACAATACAAACAAGCAACAAGCTGATCAAGATTGTGTCCAAAGTATAAATCTAGCGGACACTAATATCGAAGTCAAGCGATTGCAAGAACAAACCCGTGTCTTGATCGAAAACTGCGACCAACTTATAAAAATCCAAGAAAAACACACTCGAAAGGTCGAAAACCTCATCAGCAACAATAAGCGACAGTGGCGCACTATCGAAACCCTTAAAGATAAAATCAAGGGCAAATACTGTCATCAAGCAGCAGAAGTGCGTATTCCTATCAATCAGGATTACCACCTTCTAAATCACCTTAATACCATCGCACCCAACCCTTTTCAGTGGGACCAAGACCTCAACTCACACAGGAACAACACAGGGAACAACTTAGACTAGAGTCCCTACAACTCTTTATTGAAGACGTTCATCGTAACTACATATACGAACAGTACGACGAACTAGGAGTAATCAACGCGTTGTTTCTGGAGGACGAAAACCTTGAACTGATTTTTCTGAGGAGTTTGCGCATCATTAAAGATAGAAGGGTTCGGAGAAGAATTCGTAACATTTTGTACGGCCTTGGATCTCAATAAATCTACCTTGTTCCCCGCTCCAATATGTCAAGAGCCCCATCACCTGGTCAAGGGGGATTTACCCAAATTTCAGCAACATCTGGACCCGACGTAGTTGCACAAGCAATCAATGCCTTAATAGACGAAGTGCGAAAAATTAACGGTCACATTAATGCCTTAAATGGCATCACCTCTACCCTAGAATTAGGAATCGACAATAACATTGCAGATATTCATGCAATTCAAAATCAAACTGCACAAATCGCACCCCTTCACCAATTAATGAATGCGGTATCTCAATCACTCGCAAACATGGGTGCAACACCCTCTACCGCCGCGTCAACAACCACCCCAGGATACAAACTCAAGATGCATCCCCCAGAGGAATTCTCTGGAGATGTAGATAAATTCGATGAGTTTAAGTCGCAATGTACTCTGTACATAAACCACACATCCCCACAGGCAACCACAGAACAAAAAATTACCTATATCATGGGTTATTGCAAGGGACCTGCCTATGTATGGATGCAACCTGGAATCGATGTGGACACGGAAAGAAGGGGAGCAACAACTTGGCTACACGACATGGATGAATTCTGGAACAAAATGCAAGCTAGGTTTGGCGATGTCCACAAAATTGACCGATATAGACAATTATACAAGAAACTGGTCCAGAAGAACTCTGTCCAAGATTATCTACGAGACTTTGTCACTTATTCATCAGTACTTGGGTACACCGATCGAGTACTTCGTGATGATTTCTATGACGGTCTTAAGGATGAAATCAAGATGGCCATGGTGTCACAGAACTTTAAACCCCATGAAGCAACAAGGACATTCAACCAAGTTCGCGAAAGAGCCCTGGAAATTGACTCCACAATGAACGCCATCAACGCACCAAAGAAGTCTCAAAGCCCACAAACCAGTATCTCAAACAAACCATTTCAAAGACAACCCCAAGCACTGCAAACACCTCACTTGGTCAAAGATTCAATGTAAACGATCGAGTCTTTTTGTCAAAACCTACAGGGGGGGTGCAATACGGCAAAATCTCGAGCATTAACCGAAACGCCAAGGGCCGTCCAGTTCCACAGATCTCCTGGGATGATGGGACAAAAGGAAATGTCCCTTTTGGAGCAATTGAAAGAGACACCCGAACCAGCAACCTCAACGCTCCTACCATCCAAACACCCAAACCGTCCACTCCTGCTAAAGACCGTAATGCAATGGATCTTGATGGAAAAGGAAAAGGTCCAATGATTTGTTTCACCTGCGGCGGCAAGGGACACTCAGCAAGAGTATGTCCCTCCAAGAACACAGCTTCAGGGTTTGAGGCTCAGATTGAATAAATCTCTTCAGACATCGAATCGGGAAAAGACGTCACCGAGGCTTATTAAGGAGCCAAGTACTCGGTGATATACTAGCTAGTAATATGGATAAACTAGAAATCATGTCAATATCAAATGAAAACCAATTATACCTTGATTTCACCGCTCATCCACTAGCTACGGCTCCTAGTTCTAGATCAGTTAACAGATCAAAAAGATTCTCTGGACAAGCACTGCTTGACTGCGGCGCAACCTCCTGCTTCATCAACCCTTCCCTAGCAAAAGAGGCAAATCTCCCCCTTTTCCAACACGAAAAACCCAAAACTCTGCGAGTTATAGACGGACGAGAAGTCTCGTCTGGGAAAGTCACTCACTATACCAAATTTAAGCTTGTCATGGGAACACATTCCAGCGAAATAGAATGTCACGTCACAAACATTGGAAGACACCCTATCGTACTTGGGATGTCATGGCTCAAGAAACATAACCCACAAGTTAATTGGAAAAATAGGACAATCGCATACACAAGCGAATTCTGCTCAAAGAACTGCCTAGAAATCCCATCCACGCTCCAAATCGCAGCAGAAAATACATTACCAGAGGAATACAAAGAATTCGCAGATGTGTTCGACGAGTCCAGACTGGAAGAACTCCCACCTCACAGGCCAACTGACATTACACTCGACCTCCTACCAGAAGCTAAACTAAAGCATGGCCCTATTTACAAAACGTCCCCAGCTGAAGACAAAGAAATGAAGAAAGTACTAGAAACCCTTATCCGAAGGGGACACATTCAGATTTCTAAGTCTCCTTTGGCTTCCCCGGTTCTGTTTGTCAAAAAACCACATCCAGAAGATCCAAACAACCCAGAATTACGTTTTTGCGTTGACTACAGATATGTGAACTCGCTGTGCAAATTCAACGCAAGTGGAATACCTCTATTAGATCAATGGTTAAGGGCCCTGGAAGGATTTGTCATTGGTACCACTCTAGACTTGGCACAAGGATTCCATCAAACCCGAATAGCAGCAGGTCACGAATGGAAAACAGCATTCAAAACTCAATACGGCATGTACGAATGGAAAGTCATGCCCTTCGGTCTCAAAAACGCCCCATCAAGTTTCCAGTCCCTAATGAACTCTATATTCAGGGACATTATGGGGGTTTTTGTACTTGTATACATTGATGATATCTTTGTTTTTTCCAAACGAGTTGAAGATCATCCAGGGCACGTAAAAGAGGTGCTAAGAAGATTAAGGGAACACAAGCTGATTGCGAAATTGAGGAAATGCAAATTCCACCAAACCAAACTGGACTGGGTAGGATTGGTCATTTCCAATAAAGGAATCGAAACGGATCAGGAAAAGGTCACGGCAGCTATGAATTGGAAAGCTCCAAAAAATGTCAAACAAGTTCAAGAATTCCTAGGATTCGTCAATTTCTATCGAAGATTCATTCAAGACTTCGCTGGCAAAGCCAGACCTCTGTACAACCTACTCAAGAAGGATCAAAAGTGGCAGTGGACAAACAAAGAACAAGAGGCCATGAATGCACTAAAAGAAGCTCTTAAAGTGGCACCTGTAATGATGCAGCCCGACCAGAATAAAGAATTTTTCCTCGAGACAGATGCGTCGGGATTTGCCACAGGAGCAGTTTTATCTCAGAAGGATGAAGAAGGGAAACTACACCCTGTAGCTTTTCTTTCTAAATCACTAAATCCGGCTGAGCAAAACTATGACATTTTTGACAAAGAACTATTGGCAATCATTAGAGCCTTCAAAGAATGGCGGCACTTACTCCAAGGCACAGAGAAAGCCATTCAAGTGATAACTGATCACAAAAATTTGGAATACTTCTCTTCATCCAAACAATTGAACCAACGCCAGATCCGCTGGATGAATTTCTTGGTGGATTTCAACTTCCAAATCCTATATAGACCAGGAAGCCAAAACAAAAAAGCAGACATTCTCTCGAGGCGATATGACCTAGAACCTTTGGGGGGGGTAGAGAACCAAGTCCTCCTCAAACCAGACATTTTTATTTTGGCTATTACCCCTGACCAGGAGATTAACAATCTAATCAGAGAAGCAATCCTCAAAGATCCCAGATTAGAGGAAGCCCACAATAAGCTGAGAAACGGAGAAAAAGTCAAAGATTGGGAATACAGAGAAGGACTCCTAATGTTCAAAGGAAAGATCTTTGTCCCCAAGGATGAAACCATCAGAAACCTGATATTGGAATCGCGCCATGACAATATTACAGCTGGGCATCCTGGACAAGCAAGAACATTGGAATTGGTTTCCAGAACTTACTACTGGCCAACCATGAAGAAATTTGTTAACTCTTATGTGTCACACTGCGAAACATGCATTCGAGTTAAACCATCAAACCAACTCCCCACAGGATTACTGCGTCCTTTACATATTCCTGAAAGACCTTGGGAAGAGATCTCCTATGACATGATTGTAGGGCTCCCAGAATCAGAAGGATATGACGCAATCTTAACGGTAGTAGATCGTTTCTCCAAGATGGCACACTATCTCCCTTGCAAATCAACGGCCACAGCAGTAGACATAGCCAATATCTTTGTTGCAAACATTTGGAAACTTCACGGCACTCCAAAGGCAACAGTATCGGATAGAGGATCCACTTTCAACTCAAAGTTCATTAGGCATCTGTACAAACGTTTAGATGTAAAACCTACCTTCAGCACAGCGTACCATCCAAGGACAGATGGACAGGCAGAACGGGCAAACCAAGTCGTTGAAATCTTCATCAGAACTTTCGTCAACCATAGGCAAAACGACTGGGTGGCCCTGCTCCCTATGGCAGAATTTGCATACAACAATGGAATCCAAGCGTCCACTGGCAAAACCCCTTTCCAAATCTGCCAAGGTTTCAACCCTAGAATGAACATCGGGGAAGATTCAGAATATACTGTTCCTGAAGCTGATGCCCATGCGGAATTCCTGTTGAAAGGATACGACGAAGTCAAAGCCGCCCTCATCCTAGCAAATCAGTCCTACAAACATTACTTTGACAAAGGAGCCAAAGAACCAGAAGAGATAAACCCTGGAGATAAAGTCTGGCTTAATCATCAGAACATATCCACAGACAGACCTTCAGTAAAACTCTCTCACAAGGTTTTAGGCCCTTACAAGGTACTGGAAAAAGTAGGGACTCACGCCTTTAAACTGGAGTTACCAAAATCGATGAAAATTCATCCTGTCTTCCATGTCATGCTGCTCAAGAAATTCCACTCTGATCCCCACGGCCGCGAACCCGCTCAACCACCCCCTATTGTCACACAAGATGGATAAGAGGAATGGGAGGTTGAAGAGATCCTTAATTCCAAGAAAATCCGCCGCCAGCTCCACTATTACGTTAAGTGGAAAGGGTACTCTCATGCAGACAACTCTTGGCAGTCAAAGGAAGATCTCAAGAACACTCCTGAACTAGTCGATAAATTTCACAAACTCCATCCCACAGCGCCAGGCCCTTAGGGGGGGGTAATGTCATGAGCTGACTAAGCTCAGACATTTAATTCTGATTTTATATCTTTTTTTCCGAACACTTTCCTTTTTTGGTACAAATGTCCTATGGCGCTTAAATTGTATCATGTGACGTATTTGTCTTTTCATTTGATATTAGTGATGCTTCCGGAACTTCCAGAAAGTCGAGTCATATCTCTTATCTCGCTTATCATCGGTTGTACTCGGCTTTCCCACACTGATAAAATGATGACGTGGCACTGATCCCCCATGTATATAAACCCAGAGGTCAAGCCGGTTAACGACAAGGCTTGACCTCCTCTCCACTAGGACTTGCCCAATTACATCTTCTTACTCATCGCTACTCCTTGGGTTCAAAGACTTGTCAAAGTCGAACCCCTTAACCTTATATATACCTAATTGACCCAAGTCGGGACAGGAAGGAAAAATAGAAGAGGAATCCGAGTTGGGAAAAGGCAAGGTCTCCCTCTAACCATGTGTGGAGAGACCAACAAACCAGTAATGGAAACAATGTACCTTAGAGCTACCAGCGAATCAACAATTGTCTACACAAATATTACTGGAATCACGGAACCCATCACTACTCTCATTGACTCAGGAGCATCAAGGAACTTCATCGACATCACTTGGGCACAAAGAAACAATATGGCTCTAATTGAACTGCCAACACCTAGAAAAATAATTGGAATCCAAGGGAAGGAACTGTCACATCAAATCCAATTCAAAACAAATCTGGAATTTGAGTTACATGGGAAAAACTTCAAGCAAAACTTCTTCGCCATGCCTACTGGAGATACACACTTGATTCTGGGGTTAGAATGGCTAGAAGAAGCCAATCCAATAATCGATTGGCTATCAAAAGAAATTTCCTGGCGACCAGACAACATCCTTGGAAAAGCCGCAGAAATCGAAGACATACCCAAAGAATTCAAAGATTATGCAGAAGTCTTTAGCAAGGAAAAATTTAAAAGGATACTGGACCATCGTCCATACGACTGTTGCATTGATCTGGTGGAAGGAGCAGACCTTCCTAAACCGGCTAGGCCAATCCCACTCTCACCCGCAGAATCCATAGCCCTCAGAAAGTACCTAGATGAGGAACTAGCGGCAGGCAAAATCCGACCAAGCAAGTCACCAGTAGCTGCAGCAACCTTCTTTGTCAAAAAGGGACAAAACCCAAAGGACCCGGAAAAACCTCCAGAACTCAGGTTGGTTCAACACTTCGGCCCGATCAACGAAATAACAAAGGATGACCGCTTCCCTATGCCACTAATGGAAGATCTCCTTGACAAGATCAAGGAAGCAAAAATCTTTTCTAAGATAGACTTGCGTATGGGGTTCAACAACATCCAAGTTAAAGAAGGAGACGAATGGAAAACAGCATTCCGAACCAAGGAAGGCCTATTCGAATATATCGTCATGCCCTTTGGATTGAAAAATGCGCCAGCAACATTCCAACGATATATGAATCATATATTCCACAACCTGATTGACATCTGTGTCATTGTTTACATTGATGACATATTAATTTTCTCCAAAGACCGAAGCCAGCATGTGGAGGATGTTTGAAAGGTACTCAAAATCCTGTTGGACAACAACCTCTTTGCAAAACTCCCAAAATGCGAATTTTTCGTCAAGAAACTTGTCTACACAGGAATAAATATCAGCAAGGAAGGAATATCAATGCAAGAGGAAAAGGTCAAAGCAATCAAGGAATGGAAGGAGCCAAGGACAGTCAAACAGGTCCAAGCCTTCCTAGGATTTGCAAACTTTTACAGGCAATTTGTACCAAACTTCAGCGGCCTGGCAAAACCCTTAACCGTTCTAACAAGGAAGGATCAGAAATGGAAATGGGAAACAGAATAACA
This sequence comes from Ceratobasidium sp. AG-K, assembly GCA_037039685.1. NCBI lineage: Eukaryota > Fungi > Basidiomycota > Agaricomycetes > Cantharellales > Ceratobasidiaceae > Ceratobasidium > Ceratobasidium sp. AG-K. The sequence goes on from JAWNGF010000002.1 coordinate 2,694,409, forward strand.
GGAGGCTTTCGATAACCTGAAGAAGGAAATATGTAAGGAACCACTACTGCGACATCCAGATCCAACAAAACCTTACATATTGGAAACCGACGCAAGTGGCGTTGCTATGGGATCAATACTCTCTCAAAGACAAGACAACGGTTACTTACATCCCATTGCTTTCCTATCAAAATCCTTCAACACTGCACAAGTGAACTATGATGTTCACAACAAGGAATTGATGGCAATTGTGGAATCACTAAAACACTGGCGATTACATCTAGAAGGAACAAGAGAACCAATAACAATCTACACCGATCACCGTAACCTGCAATACTGGAAGAAGGCAACTACATTTAACCGACGTCACGCTTGATGGCATCAAATCCTGGCTTCCTACAACTTTGAAATAGTTTACCGTCCAGGGAACATGTCAACAAAGCCAGACCTACTGTCCAGAAGAGCGGATCATAGCGAAATACCAACAGCAGAGCAAATTATGATCAAAGAGGAACAGTTCAGAGGGTTTGCTGGAGAAGTCAAGTCAGACATCATTGCGGACATTAGGGAAGCACAAACCAAAGACAAGAGCATCAGGAAGATCATAGAATTGTGCAAAGACAAGGAGACCCTACCCAAATCTGTGCAACAAGGGATCAGGAACTACAACTTCAAGGAAGACCTGCTCTGGATAGATGGGAGAATCTACGTGCCAGAAGACAAGGACACTAGGCTAAAAATCCTCAGATTACACCACGATTCACCAATGGCAGGACACCAGGGTCAAGCTCAAACGCTAGAGCTAATCTCAAGAAAATACTACTGGCCTGGACTTAAAGCAACAGTAAACAAATACGTTGACTCTTGTGAGCAGTGCCAAAGGGCAAAAGGAACAAAAAGCCAAGTACCACTGAAAGCACTCGAGATCCCAAACAGTCCATGGGAGGATATTGCATACAATTTCATCGTGAAACTTCCAAAATCACAAGGCAATGACAGCATTCTAGTGGTGGTGGATCGATTCTCTTGCATGGCACACTTCATACCCTGCAAAGAATCAACAACTGCAGATCAACTTGCCGATCTTTTCCTGAAGAACGTTTGGAGGTTACATGGCTTCCCACGAAGTACAGTTTCGGACAGAGGAACAACTTTCAACAGCAAGTTCCTGAAGGCCCTCCACCAAAAAATCGGAACAACACCAACGTTTAGCACGGCATATCATCCACAAACAGACGGAATAACGGAACGGATAAACCAGTGGATAGAAGCATGGCTTTGCACATTTGTTAACTACAGGCAAGACAACTGGGCCGAACTACTTCCTATTGCAGAATTCTGCTACAACAACCAGCAACACAGGATCACAGGAAAAACCCCGTTTGAGATTGTCAACGGCAGAGAACCACTATGGAATGTTTTAAGAGAAGTTACCACGATTCCTGAAGCAAATAAAAAAGCGAACAACTGGCAGGAAGTATGGGACAAAGCAAAAGCAGCAATGGAATGGCACAGGAGAAAGGACACAGTGGAACACCAAGCAAAATACAAAGAGGATGACCTTGTCTGGCTTTACGGACAAAATTTAAAGACAAACTGTCCCAACAAGAAACTTGACAACAAGAAATACAGTCCTTTCAAGATCAAGAAAATCATATCAAGCCATGCCTACGAATTGGAGCTTCCAAAAACCATGAGAATACACCCTGTGTTCCACAGCGATCTTCTTAGTGCATACAGAAAGGACAAGAACTTTCACAGAAACCAACCCCGACCACCGCCAATCACAACAGAAGAAGGAGAGGAAGAATACGAAGTGGAGAAAATTGTGGACTGGAAGGAGACAAAGGACAGATTGTTCTACAGGGTTAGATGGAAGGGTTATGATGAAAAAGAAGACACAGAACAACGGGCAGAGGATTTCGGTCACCTCAGAGTAATGATGAGGAAGTTCTTGAAGGATTTCCCAAACGCCCCAACACCGTCAAACTACAAGACAAGAAGTATTAAAGGGAGGGCGGAACGGGACGACAACACAACCTGCAGAACTTGCTCATATTCCAACTCGCACTACACACTTAACAACTTAAACCTCTTTTGCACACTATGCCCACCGTCACCCATGCCACCATTACCAACAACCTTGTCCGCGTTCTCGACGGACCAGCCTTCCAGACGGCCCGCATCCTTGACTCGGGAGCAGCCCTCTACGTCTTCAAAAGGTCCCAGCAAAGTCCAGGGCGGCTCCAATTCCGTGCCTCCAACAACATCCTGCACTCCGACCTGGGAGAGTTCGAATGGGTTGGCAAAAAGTGGCCAACACGCATGCAGCTCCAGCAAAAGGACATCTACGTATGCCGAGGATGCGCAGCCTTCCAGGTGTCCGAAGCCATATTGCTATCCATGCACAAGCTCGGGGTGCTCGAATGGGGACAAGAAGGAGCCTACAGCAGCGAATGGGTTCCAGGATACAAAGGCCGCCCTCCCACTCTGAGGCCTTGATGGGCCGATGCATGGGACAAGAACTTCAAAGCAGACTTGGCGGATTGGAGGATGGAGCGGGGACGCTACCAGAGGGAGAAGTTTGAATGGAAGCCATTCTGGTGGCAGGAGAAGAATGCGGACTTGTCGCAATGGGAGGAGGTCGAGCCGGACATACGACAATGGGACAAGAACCATGTGGAGGAGCAGGAGAGGGTCATGGACTGGTCCGAGGCGGACTGGACAGACGAGAAGACCTGGGAGAAGTGGGAGGAGCACTGCGATGAACCAGGTAACACTGTGTTCAACCCCATCGATCTCACGGAGGAAGAGGAGGACAAGGTCGACTCCCTGGTTGAAAAGGTCAACAAGGACTTCTGGGTGCAGTGGATCGGTCCTTTCAGGTGCCCCTCAAGGACCTTAAAAGGGGAGTAATGTTGTGAGCCATGCTCTTGCCATCGGACTTGTCTGCGCCTCATCCTCTCTTGTCTCTTGTTTCTATGTTTGTGTTTGTTCTTTGTTTGTCTTTCCCTTTTTTCCTGCCGTGTTGCCACCTTCTTGTGGTTATGTGTTACACTGTGTAACGCGGCTGTGCTTTGTACGAGTCATGACTATTCATACAGCATGACTCACATGGACACTCCTGACTGGCTGTTATGTATGACTTGTGTGGCTGCGCCTTGTATGACTCGGCCACTTTCTGAATATATAGAGGACCAACAAGCCTGGTAACCCCAGCTTGTTTTGTCTCGTCAAACATCCCCTTTGAGTGACACTTTGAACCACCCCTACCCTCAAGAGCCTACAGACACTTAAGTGTGTGGCGGTTCAAGAGGTCACTGTCATGAGCTGACTAAGCTCAGACATTTTATTCTGATTTTATATCTTTTTTTCCGAACACTTTCCTTTTTTGGTACAAATTTCCTCTGGCGCTTAACTTGTATCATGTGATGTATTTGTCTTTTCATTTGATATTGGTGATACTTCCGGAACTTCCAGAATGTCAAGTCATACCTCTTATCTTGTTTATCATCGGTTGTACTTGGCTTTCCCACACTGATAGATGATGACGTGGCCTTGATCTCACGTGTATATAAACCCAGAGGTCAAGCCGGTTAACGACAAGGCTTGACCTCTTCTCCACTAGGACTTGCCTATTCAACTCTTTTACTATCACTACTCCTTGGGTTCTAAGACTTGTCTAAGTCGAACCCCTTAACTCTTATATACCTAATTGACCCAAGTCGGGACATTAGGTCAAGCCTTTCTAAGCATTGGCCATAAGCCCCTGCTCTTCCATCAAGTAGATAGAACGTACACGGGAAAACAGGCATAGTACAACAAACAAAGAGCTATACTTGATATAGACCAGTAGTTCCACGTTGCTATACGCTGTCAGTGAACCCAATCGTTATCCTCTTTCAGGTCATAGCGGCTTTAGTCAGCTAAATACACCCTTACTCTGTCATACACTGTCGCTATCACGCCCGCCCAAGGCTGTTGATAACTGATAAGATCAGAAAAGGAGTATAAAAAGCAAAAGCTTAGCGTCTAGCACCCTTCACATCCAAATCCACATCTCGAGGAAGCCAGATCCTCTCAAGCAAAAACTGGAAAGTGGTCGGAGCACCACCCAAGTTAACACTCTCATCCATCAAGAACCACATCCACTTGTCGTTTCCACCAGTACGCACTAAAAAAAGGACTAATTAGTAACTAACTAATTAACCTTAAAAGTGTTTCCCGCATTTTTTAGCCTCTGCGATGCAGTCTTTAGACTCAAGGACTTCGTACTTGATCTAGACACCAAAGTCGAGGAATTAAACAGTCAAATTGAAGTACTGGAAGAGGATCAAGTCAAACAAGCAGAGGATTTAAGGGTCGAACGTACTCGAAACGACGAAAACTACAATCAACTTGAAGCCGATTATCAATCTCTTCATTCAAGGCTCAAGTTCGTCGAAATTAACCTTGACAACACAAACAAGCAACAAGCCGATCAAGATCGTGTCCAAAGCATAAATCTGGCTGACACCAATATCGAAGTTGAGCGCTTGCAAGAACAAACCCGTGTGTTGATCAAAAATTGCGACCAACTTATTAAAATCCAAGAAAAACACACTCGAAAAGTTGAAACCCTCATCAACAACAACAAACAACAGTGGTGCACTATTGAAACCCTTAAAGACAAAATCAAGGGCAAATACTGTCATCTTGCAGCAGAAGTGCGTATTCCTATTAACCAGGATTACCACCTTCTAAATCACCTTAATTCTATTGCACCCAATCCTTTTCAGTGGGACCAAGACCTCGACTCACACAGGAACAACACAGGGAACAGCTTAGACTAGAGTCCCTAAAACTCTTTATTGAAGACGTTCATCGCAACTACATATACAAACAGTATGACGAACTGGGAGTAATCAACGCGTTGTTTCTGGAGGACGAAAATCTTGAACTGATATTTTTGAGGAGTTTGCGCATCATTAAAGATAGAAGGGTTCGGAGAAGAATCCGTGACATTTTGTACGGCCTTGGATCTCAATAAATCTACCTTTTTCCCCGCTCCAATATGTCGAGAGCCCCATCACCTAGTCAAGGGGGATTTACCCAAATTTCAGCAACATCTGGACCCGATGTAGTTGCACAGGCAATAAATGCCTTAATAGACAAAGTGCGAAAAATTAACGGTCACATTAATGCCTTAACTGGTATCACCTCTACCCTAGAATTGGGAATCGACAATAACATTGCAGACATTCATGCAATTCAAAATCAAACTGCACAAATTGCACCCCTTCACCAATTAATGAATGCGGTATCTCAGTCACTTGCAAACATGGGTGCAACACCCTCCACCACCGCGTCAACAACCACCCCAGGATACAAACTCAAGATGCATCCCCCAGAGGAATTCTCTGGAGATGTAGATAAATTCGATGAGTTTAAGTCGCAATGTACTCTGTACATAAACCACACATCCCCACAAGCAACCACAGAACAAAAAATCACCTATATCATGGGTTATTGCAAGGGACCTGCCTATGTATGGATGCAACCTGGAATTGATGTGGACACGGCAAGAAGGGGAGCAACAACTTGGCTACACAACATGGATGAATTCTGGAACGAAATGCAAGCTAGGTTTGGCAATGTTCACAAAACCGACCGATATAGACAATTATACAAGAAGTTGATCCAGAAGAACTCTGTCCAAGATTAGCTACGAGACTTTGTCACTTACTCATCAGTACTCGGGTACACCAATCGAGTACTTTGTGATGATTTCTATGACGGTCACAAGGATGAAATCAAGATGGCCATGGTGTCACAGAACTTTAAACCCCACAAAGCAACAAGGACATTCAACCAAGTTCGCAAAAGAGCCTTGGAAATTGATTCCACAATGAATGCCATTAATGCACCAAAGAAGTCGCAAAACACACAAACCAGTACCTCAAAACAAACCACTCTCAAGACAACCCCAAGCGCTGCAAACACCTCACTGGGTCAAAGATTCAACGTAAACGACCGTGTCTTTATGTCAAAACCTACAGGGGGGGTGCAATACGGCAAAATCTCAAGCATTACCAGAAACGCCAAGGGCCGCCCAGTACCACAGATCTCCTGGGACAATGGGACAAAAGGAAATGTCCCTTTTGGAGCAATTCAAAAAGACACCCAAATCAGTACCTTCAACGCTCCAATTATTCAAACACCCAAATTGTCCACTCCTGCTAAAGACCCCAACGCAATGGATCTTGATGGGAAAGGAAAAGGACCAATGATTTGCTTCACCTGCAGTGGCAAGGGACACTCAGCAAGAGTCTGTCCTTCCAAGAACACAGCCTCAGGGTTTGAAGCTCAGATTGAAGAAATCTCTTCAGACATCGAATCGGGAAAAGACGTCACCGAGGCTTATTAAGGAGCCAAGTACTCGGTGATATATTAGCTAGTAATATGGATGAACTAGAAATCATGTCAATATCAAATGAAAACCAATTATACCTTGATCTCACCGCTCATCCACTAGCTACGGCTCCTGATTCTAAGTCAGTTAACAGATTGAAAAGATTCTCTGGACAAGCACTCCTCGACTGCAGCGCAACCTCCTGTTTCATCCACCCTTCCCTAGCAAAAGAGGCAAACCTTCCCCTTTTCCAACACAAAAAACCAAAGACTCTGCGGGTTATAGACGGACAAGAAGTCTTGTCTGGAAAAGTCACCCACTATACCAAATTTAAGCTTGTCATGGGAACACATTCCAGCGAAATAGAATGTCATGTCACAAACATTGGAAGACACCCTATTGTACTCAGGATGTCATGGCTCAAGAAACATAACCCACAAATTAATTGGAAAAATAGGACAATTGCATACACAAGCAAATTCTGCTCAAAAAACTGCCTAGAAATCCCGTCTACACTCCAAATTGCAGCTGAAACTACATTACCAGAGGAATACAAAGAGTTCGCAGATGTATTCGACAAATCCAAATTAGAAGAACTCCCACCTCACAGGCCCACTGACATTACGCTCGACCTCCTGCCAGAAGCTAAACTAAAGCACGGCCCTATTTACAAAACATCCCCAGCTGAAGACAAAGAGATGAAGAAAGTACTACAAACCCTGATCCGAAGAGGACACATTCAGATTTCTAAGTCCCCTTTGGCTTACCCGGTTCTGTTTGTCAAAAAACCACATCCAGAAGATCCAAACAACCCAGAGTTACGCTTTTGCGTTGACTACAGATATGTGAATTCACTATGCAAATTCAACGCAAGTGGAATACCACTACTGGACCAATGGTTAAGGGCCCTGGAAGGATTTGTCATTGGCACCACTCTAGACTTGGCACAGGGATTCCACCAAACCCAAATAGCAGCAGGCCATGAATGGAAAACAGCATTCAAAACTCAATACGGCATGTACGAATGGAAAGTCATGCCCTTCGGTCTCAAAAACGGTCCATCAAGTTTCCAGTCCCTAATGAATTCTATATTCAGGGACATTATGGGTGTTTTCGTACTCGTATACATTGATGATATCTTTGTTTTTTCCAAACGAGTCGAAGATCATCCAGGACACATGAAAGAGGTGCTAAGAAGACTAAGGGAACACAAGCTGGTTGCAAAATTGAGAAAATGCAAGTTCCACCAAACCAAACTGGACTGGGTAGGATTGGTCATTTCCAATAAAGGAATCGAAACGGATCAGGAAAAGGTCACGGCGGCTATGAATTGGAAGGCTCCCAAGAATGTCAAACAAGTTCAAGAGTTCCTAGGATTCGTCAACTTCTATCAAAGATTCATCCAAGACTTTGCCGGCAAAGCCAGACCTCTATGTAACCTACTTAAGAAGGATCAAAAGTGGCAGTGGACAATCAAAGAACAAGAGGCTATGAACGCACTAAAAAAGGCTCTTAAGGTGGCACCTGTAATGATGCAGCCCAATCAAAAAAAGGAATTTTTCCTCGAGACAGACGCGTTGGGATTTGCCACAGGAGCAGTTTTGTCACAGAAGGATGAAGAAGGAAAAGTACACCCTGTAGCTTTTCTTTCCAAATCACTAAATCCGGCTGAACAAAACTACGACATTTTCGACAAAGAACTATTGGCAATCATTAGAGCCTTCAAAGAATGGCGGCACTTACTCCAAGGCACAGAAAAAGCCATTCAAGTGATAACAGATCACAAAAATTTGGAATACTTCTCATCATCCAAACAATTGAACCAACGCCAGATCCGCTGGATGAATTTCTTGGTGGACTTCAACTTCCAAATCTTATACAGGCCAGGAAGCCAAAACAAAAAAGCAGACATTCTCTTGAGGCGATATGACCTAGAACCTTTGGGGGGGGTAGAGAACCAAGTTCTCCTCAAACCAGACATTTTTATTTCGGCTATTACCCCTGACCAGGAGATTAACAATCTAATCAGAGAAGCAATCCTCGAAGATCCCAGATTAGAGGAAGCCCACAATAAGCTGAGAAACGGAGAAAAAGTCAAAGATTGGGAATACAGAGAAGGACTCCTAATGTTCAAAGGAAAGATCTTTGTCCCCAAGGACGAAACCATCAGAAACCTGATATTGGAATCGCGCCATGACAATATTACAGCTGGGCATCCTGGACAAGCTAGAACATTGGAATTGGTTTCCAGAACTTACTACTGGCCAACCATGAAGAAATTTGTCAACTCTTATGTGTCACACTGCAAAACATGCATTCAAGTTAAACCATCAAACCAACTCCCCACAGGATTACTGCGTCCTTTACATATTCCTGAGAGACCTTGGGAAGAGATCTCCTATGACATGATTGTAGGGCTCCCAGAATCAGAAGGATATGACGCAATCTTAACAGTAGTAGATTGGTTCTCCAAGATGGCACACTATCTCCCTTGCAAATCAACGGCCACAGCAGTAGACATAGCCAATATCTTTGTTGCAAACATTTGGAAACTTCACAGCACTCCAAAAGCAACAGTCTCGGATAGAGGATCCACTTTCAACTCAAAGTTCATTAGGCATCTGTACAAACGGTTAGACGTAAAACCTACCTTCAGCACAGCATACCATCCAAGGACAGACGGACAGTCAGAACAGGCAAACCAAGTCGTTGAAATCTTTATCAGGGCTTTTGTCAACCATAGGCAAAACGACTGGGTGGCCCTGCTCCCTATGGCAGAATTTGCTTACAACAATGGAATCCAAGCATCCACTGGCAAAACCCCTTTCCAAATCTGCCAGGGTTTCAACCCTAGAATGAACATTGGGGAAGAATCAGACTATACTGTTCCTGAAGCTGATGCCCATGCGGAATTCCTGTTGAAAGGATATGACGAAGTCAAAGCCACCCTCATCCTAGCAAATCAGTCCTATAAACACTACTTTGATAAAGGAGCTAAAGAACCAGAGGAGATAAACCCAGGAGATAAAGTCTGGCTAAATCATCAGAATGTTTCCACAGACAGACCCTCAGTAAAACTCTCCCACAAAGTTTTAGGCCCTTACAAAGTAATGGAAAAAGGAGGGACTCACGCCTTTAGACTGGAGTTACCAAAATCGATGAAAGTTCATCCTGTCTTCCATGTCATGCTGCTCAAGAAATTCCACTCTGATCCCCACGGCCGCGAACCCGCTCAACCACCCCCTATTGTCACACAAGATGGAGAAGAAGAATGGGAGGTTGAAGAGATCCTTAATTCCAAGAAAATCCGCCGCCAACTCCACTATTACGTTAAGTGGAAAGGGTACTCTCATGCTGACAACTCTTGGCAGTCAAAGGAAGATCTCAAGAGCGCTCCTGAACTGGTTGATAAATTTCACAAACTCCATCCCACAGCGCCAGGCCCTTAGGAGGGGGTAATGTCATGAGCTGACTAAGCTCAGACATTTTATTCTGATTTTATATCTTTTTTTCCGAACACTTTCCTTTTTTGGTACAAATGTCCTCTGGCGCTTAACTTGTATCATGTGATGTATTTGTCTTTTCATTTGAATTGGTGATACTTCCGGAACTTCCAGAATGTTGAGTCATACCTCTTATCTCGCTTATCATTGGTTGTACTCAGCTTTCCCACACTGATAGATGATGACGTGGCCTTGATCTCACGTGTATATAAACCCAGAGGTCAAGCCAGTTAACGACAAGGCTTGACCTCTTCTCCACTAGGACTTGCCTGTTCAACTCTTTTACTATCACTACTCCTTGGGTTCTAAGACTTGTCTAAGTCAAACCCCTTAACTCTTATATACGTAATTGACCCAAGTTGGGACAGTCACTTAGGTCTTAGTGCCGTCCACTTTCCATCATGGCTTGTCTCATAGCCACTAAAGAAGAAGCTTACGACAAGAAGCTTATGACACTAGAACAAGGAATTGACAACACCGTTGCAGATGTCATGGCCATCCAAAACCAAACATCACAGATTGCACCTCTTCACCAATTAATAAACACAGTATCTCAATCACTAGCAAACCTGGGAGCAACACCCTCCACTACCACATCAACAACTACTCCAGGATACAAACTCAAAATGCATCCCCCAGAAGAATTCTCTGGAGATATAGACAAATTCAACAAGTTTAAATTGCAATGTACCTTGTACATAAACCATACATTGCCACAGGCAACTACAGAACAAAGAATCACTTATATCATGGGCTATTGCAAAGGGCCCGCCTACATATGGATGCAACCTGGAATCAATGTAGATACAGCAAGAAGAGGAGCAACTAATTGGCTACACGTCATAAATGAATTCTGGAACAAAATGCAAGCTAGGTTTGGGGACATCCAGAAAATTGACCAATATAGACAACTATACAAAAAGTTGGTCCAGAAGAATTCTGTCCAAGATTATCTACAGGATTTTGTCACTTATTCATTGGTACTTGGGTACACTGATCAAGTACTTTGTGATGATTTCTATGACGGTCTTAAAGATGAAATCAAAATGGCCATGGTATCACAGAACTTCAAACCCCATGAAGCAACAAGGACATTTAACCAAGTTTGCAAACGAGCCCTGGAAATTGATTCCACAATGAATGTCATTAATGCACCCAAAAAGTGTTGTGAGCCTTGCTCACTCCATTGGACTTGTCTGCGCCTCCTCCTATCTTGTGGCTGTGTTTACTATGTTTTGTTTCTCTTTTCCCACCACATTGCCACCTTCTTGTGGTTTTCCTGTTACATTGTGTAATGCGGCTGTGCTTGGTACAAGTCATGTCTGTTCATACACCATGACTCAAATGGACACTCCTGACTGGCTGTTATGTATGACTTGTGTGGCTGAGCCTTGTATGACTTGGCCACTCTCTGAATATACATAGAGGACCAACAAGCCTGGTATCCCCAGCTTGTTTTGCCTTGTCAAACATCCCCTTTGAGTGACACTTCAAACCACCCCTACCCTCAAGAGCCTACAGACACTTAAGTGTGTTGCAGTTCAAGAGGTCACTTAGGTCTTGGTGCTGTCCACTCTCCCTTGCGGCTTGTCTCATAGCCACCAAGAAGAAGCTTACAACATTACAAAACAAGCTTATAAATCATGTCCATCCAGGAGTACACAGGATCACGCCTCTCAACACCACTGTCAACAAGGAGAGGACCAAGCAGGGCTGCAAGAACCATGAGTTCTCTCAACAAACAAGATATTGCACAAGCACAGGCCGGAGGACCAGCAAGGTCTTGCCCACAGAGTCAAGCCTCTATGCCCAGAACATCTGATGCTGAAAACGTTTTGGTCATCCAAGAAGAACCCACAATTGTCAGTAGGGAACCAGGAGATATCACCAAAGACCCCACACCAGCCACAATTCAAATCCCTATTTTGAATGCAAGTCCCGGACCTTTGCGTCCACTATGGCCCACAGCATTCAGAAGACAGTTCTTTTCCCTGCAGCCTGAAGCTCATGGGGGCATATCCCTTGTTCCCATCAGACCCCCACCAACACCACACATTCCACATGCTACGCAGGTTCCCCAGATTGGAGGTACTATCACCAATGCCGGTCCAATCCCAATGAACTCACATGCTGGGACACCTGTAAACCCTGCACCACCATACGTACCACAAGTATATTCCCAGCAACAAACAACTAACAACCAATGCGTACCTGGAAATCTCAGTTCAAGTTCCAGCTCCAGCAGTAGAACCGTGATTGGCGATCTTGACTACCTCAATGACCTTCACCTTGGAAGACACAACGCACTCTTAATGGTCATTGATGGAATGAGAATAGTGGTTGACAGAAGACTCAACAGAATGGAACAGGTCACCCAGGTCCTAGCAAATAACCAACAGATCTTCAATAACTCCGTGAATACCCTTCAAGAAACCCTCACAGATATTCTCAATGCTGCAAGGAACAGCAAACATAACACTTTCCTAGTTGGACAAGACGTCACCCGGCTTCAAAACAAAGTCACAAACACGCAAGGACTTGTAAACAACGTATGCAAAGAACTCAACACCACCAGGCAAGGACAACTTGAATGGAATGAAGCTGTAACACAAGGCTTGGAAAACCTGCAACAAGAAGGAACCACTAACGCTATGCAAATCACCACGATACAAGAAGCTATCAACAATCTTCAAGAAGAAATGGACAAAGCATCATTACATGTGGAAAATCCATCTAGGCAATCAAATTCTCCCTCACATCCTGAAGCCAAATCTACCCGAATTGACGAATTGGAACTGAGGCTCCAACACCTCACAGAAAATCCTAACACTGGGGGGGGATCCCGTTGTCCTAAGGTCACACAACCTGAACCCTTTGACGGAAAAAAGGGGGAAGGAGCCGAAATGTTCATCACACAAATGGAAAGCTATTTCGTTTGACTAGGCAATCAATACAACTCTCATGAAGAACAGATCTGCAAAGCACTTGCCAACCTCAGATCTGAGAACAAGGCAACAACCCATTGGGCACAAGTATTACTACAATCCCTGAACCAGGGAGAAAATAACAAAAACCTAGCCTTATGGGGAAACTTCAAAGCCCATTTTATGGAACAATTCAGCAACCCAAACAAGAAAGCTAAAGCCAAAGCCAATATCTGGAAATGCAAGCAGAACAATTTGGTAGCAAACTATGCTTTGGAATTCCGATATCTATTAGTCAACGTAAATTGGGGCCAGGAAGCTCTGATCAACCAATTCAAGGAAGGACTGAAACCTGAAGTCAAAACCAAACTAGGCTGATTTGAGTTAACCCTGATTAACAAAGATGGAATGGAGCGGGAACTATCTCTGGACCGGTGGATCTCAATTGCAATCTCCATTGACCAAAAACTACAAGCCATCAAGAACACCACGGGACAAAAAACAACACCGGCATCCTCCAGCTCCACAAAGAGGCTTCCCAACGACATATGCAAGGCAAGAATTTCATCAAAGCATTGCCTAAAATGCGGATCAGACAAGCACCTGCTAGCAAAATGCCCTGAAAAGGACTGGAAGAAGGAGGAACCTAACCTGAAGGGAAGGGAAGGGAAACTTGAACCAGAGTTGGGAAAAGACAAGGTCTCCCTCTAACTGTGTGTGGAGAGACCAAAGAACCGGTAACAGCAACTATGTACCTTAAAGCAACAAACAAATCAACAGTTGTCTACACAAACGTTACTGGAATCACAGAACCCATTCCCACCCTTATTGACTCAGGCGCCTCAAAAAACTTTATCAATATTTCCTGGGCACGCTCAAACGCCATACCACTAATCAAGCTACCAACACCCAGGAAAGTCATTGGGATTCAGGGAAAATAATTACCACATCAAATCCAATTCAGAGCGGAGCTAAAGTTTTACCTGGAAGGGAAAAGCTTTAAGCAGAACTTCTTCACTATGCCAACTGGGGATACATGCCTTATCTTAGGACTAGGATGGTTGGAAGAAGCTAACCCAATCATTGACTGGCGCTCAAAAACTATCACATGGAGGACAAACCACATCATGGGCAAGACAGGCAAAATTGACAACATACCGGAAGAGTTCAAGGAATTCAAGGAGGTTTTTAGCGAGGAGAAGTTTAAACGCATACCAGACCATCAACCATACAACTGTTCTATTGACCTGATAGAAGGAGCGGAGCTTCCAAAACCAGCTAGACCAATTCCACTTTCACCCGTGGAATCTGTGGCCCTTAGGAAGTACCTTGACAAAGAACTAGCTGCAGGGAAGATCCAACCAAGCAAATCACCAGTAGCAGCAGCCACCTGCTTTGTCAAAAAAGGTCAAGACCCAAAGAATCCCAACAAGCCTCCAGAACTCAGGCTGGTGCAACACTTTGGACCAATGAACAAAATAACAAAGGACAAGCAATTTCCTATGCCACTTATGCAAGATCTCTTAGACAAAATCAAGGATGCAAAAATCTTCTCAAAAATAGACCTGCGCATGGGATTCAACAATATCCGCGTAAGGGAAGGTGACGAGTGGAAAACTGCCTTCCAAACCAAGGAAGGGCTTTACAAGTACATCATAATGCCATTCGGACTAAAAAATGCGCCAGCTACCTTCCAACGGTATATGAATTACATTTTCCGCAACCTGATGGACATATGCGTCATCGTCTACATTGATGACATCCTTATCTTCTCCAAAGATAGAAAGCAGCACGTGGAAGACGTTCAAAAGGTACTCAGGATGCTACTGGAAAACAATCTTTTTGCCAAACTCCCTAAATGCGAGTTCTTTGTCAAGAAACTGGTTTACACTGGAATCTGCATCAGCAAGGAAGGAATCTCTATGCAAGAAGAAAAGGTCAAGGCTATCAAGGAATGGAAAGAACCAAAAACGGTCAAACAAGTACAGGCTTTCTTAGGATTCGCAAACTTCTACAGATGTTTTGTTCCAAACTTCAGTGGATTGGCCAAACCCCTTGCTATGTTAACAAGGAAGGACACAAAATGGCAATGGGAACAAGAACAACAGGACGCCTTTAACAACCTCAAATTGGAAATTTGCAAGGAACCCCTATTATGACATCCTGACCCAGAAAAACCTTACATCTTGGAGACCAATGCAAGCGGTGTGGCAATGGGCGCCATCCTTTCACAAAAGCAGGAAGACGGATTCCTACACCCAATTGCTTTCCTATCTAAATCCTTCAATCAAGCACAGTTGAATTGCAATGTGCATGACAAAGAACTCATGGCAATCATAGAAGCACTCAAACACTGGCGTTTGCACTTGGAAGGAACAAGAGAACCTATCACAATCTACACCGATCACCGAAATCTGCAATATTGGAAGAAGGCAACAACCTTTAACAGATGTCACACTTGATGGCATCAGATCCTAGCATCCTACAACTTTGAAATTGTGTACCAACCAGGCAGCCTTTCAACAAAACCAGATCTACTGGCCAGAAGAAGCAACCATAGCAATATCCCAACAGCAGAACAAGTAATGATCAAGGAGGAACAATTCAGGGGGTTCTCTGGAGACATAAATTTGATATCATTGCAGACATCAGAGAAGTTCAAGCAGAAGACAAAAGCATTAGCCAGATCATAGAACTATGCAAAAAGAAGGAAGACCTGCCAAAATCAGTACAAGAAGGAATCAAGAGGTACAATTTTGAAGAAAACCTTCTCTGGTTTGATGGGAGAATCTATGTACCGGAAGACAAAGACACAAGGTTAAAGATCAGGAGGATACACCATGACTCACCAATAGCCAGTCACCAAGGACACGCACACACACTGGAGCTTATCTCAAGAAGATACTACTGGCCAGGACTAAAATCCACAGTGAACAAATACGTGGACTCATGTGAACAATGCCAGAGGGCAAAAGGAACAAAAACTCACGTACCATTGAAACCACTAGAGATCCCAAGGGGCCCATGGGAGGAAATTGCATACAAGTTCATTACCAAACTTCCTAAATTGCATGGGAGAGACAGCATATTGGTGGTTGTAGATCGATTCTCTCGCATGGCACATTTCATACCCTGCAAGGAATCAACAACAGCGGAACAATTGGCCAACATTTTCTTGGAGAATATATGGAAGCTTCACGGTTTTCCACAAAGTACTGTATCAGATAGGGGAACAACATTCAACAGCAAATTCCTAAAAGCTCTATACAAGAAGGTTGATATCACACCAAGCTTCAGCACAGCATACCATCCTCAAACCAACGGAATAAAAGAACAAATAAACCAGTGGCTGGAAGCCTGGCTACAAATGTTTGTAAATCACCAACAGGATAATTGGGCCAGACTTCTGCCCATCGCAGAGTTCTGCTACAATAACCAAAGGCATAGCATCACAGGGAAAACTCCCTTTGAAATTGTCTACGGCAGGGAACCCCTATGGAATATTTCAACAAGGGAAACAACCACTCCAGAAGCAAACAACAAAGCGGACAGTTGGCAGAAGGTGTGGGACAAAGCCAAAGCAGCAATGGAATGGCATAGAAACAAGACAGAGGAAAAACAACCACCCAAATATACGGAGGGAAACCTAGTTTGGCTACATGGGCAAAACATAAAAACAGATCAATCCAGCAAGAAAACTTGAAAGCAAAAAGCACGGCCCATTCAAAGTCAAAAAAGCCGTCTCCAGCCATGCCTTTGAATTGGATCTTCCAAAGACAATGAAGATACACCCCGTTTTCCATAGCAACCTACTCAGCCCTTACAAGGAAGACAACAGTTTCCAAAGAAACCAACCACAACCTCCACCAGTGGAAACAGAAGAAGGGGAGGAGGAATACAAAGTGGAAAAGATTGTGAATTGGAAATTGACAAAGGAAGGACTTTTCTATAGGGTCAGATGGAAGGGATACAATTTAAAAGAAGACACAGAACAACGGGCAGAAGATTTCAGACATCTTGGAGGAATCATGAAGAAATTTCTGAAGGAATTCCCAGGAGCCCCAACACCCTCAAACTACAAACCAAAGGGTATAAAAGGGAGAGCTCAGCATGAAGCGTACCCAATTTGCAAAACTTGCTCACTCTCAAACTTGCTTTACTCTCTCTATGCTCTAAACCTTTTTTGTTCACCATGCCTGCCATGTCACGCCAAACCATCACCAACAACCTCATCCGCATCCAGGAAGGCCCTGCCTTCCAGACCGCTCGCATCCTTGATGCAGGGGCTGCACTCTATGTCTTCAAAAGAAAGCAGCAACAACCTGGACAACTTATGTTCTGTGCATCCAACAACGTCCTACATTCAGACATGGGCAAACTTCAGTGGGTCGGAAGGAAGTGGCCAACAAAGATGCAACTGCAACGCAAGGACATCTACGTATGCCAAGGATGCGCCGCTTTCCAGGTCTTGGAGGTGGTGCTCCTCTCCATCCACAAGCTCAACATTGTTGAGTGGGGGCAGGAAGGAGCCTACTCAAGCGAGTGGTGCCCAGGGCGCAACGGTTGTCCAACATCTTTGAGGCCCAGGTGGTCCAATGCATGGGACAAAAACTTCAAGGCCAACTTGGCGGATTGGAGGATGGAGCGGGGACAATACCAGAGGGAGAAGTTCAAATGGAAGCCGTTCTGGTGGCAGGAAAAGGCAGCTGACGTTTCACAATGGGCAGAGGCAGAGCCAGACGTTTGACAATGGTCAAAGGAGCATGTGGAGGAGCAGGAGCGGGTTATGGACTGGTCCAAGGCCAACTGGACCAACAAGGAGACATGGGAGAAATGGGAGGAGTACTGCGACAGACCGGGTAACACTGTGTTCAACCCCATAGACCTAACGGAGGAGAAGGAGGATGAGCTGGATGGCCTGGTAGAAAAGGCCAACAAGGACTGCTGGGTTCAGTAGTAAGGTCCCCTCAGGTTCCCCTCATGGACCTTAAAGGGGGAGTAATGTTGTGAGCCTTGTTCACTCTACTGGACTTGTCTGCGCCTCCTCCTGTCTTGTGGCTGTGTTTACTATGTTTTGTTTCTCTTTTCCCGCCGCATTGCCACCTTCTTGTGGTTTTCCTGTTACATTGTGTAATGCGGCTGTGCTTGGTACAAGTCATGTCTGTTCATACAGCATGACTCATATGGACACTCCTGACTGGCTGTTATGTATGACTTGTGTGGCTGCACCTTGTATGACTCAGTCACTTTCTGATTATATGTAGAGGACCAACAAGCCTGGTAACCCCAGCTTGTTTTGTCTTGTCAAACATCCCTTTTGAGTGACACTTTGAACCACCCCTACCCTCAAGAGCCTACAGACACTTAAGTGTGTTGCAGTACAAGAGGTCACTTAGGGCTTAGTGCTGTCCACTCTCCTTTGCGGCTTGTCTCATAGCTACCAAGAAGAAGCTTACAACAAAAAGGTCCAAAGCCTACAAACCAGCACCTCAAAACAAACTACACCTAAGGTAGCCACAACCACTCCAACCACCTCACTAGGTCAAAGGTTCAATATAAACAATTGTGTCTTTATGTCATAACCTACAGGGGGGGTGCAATATGGCAAAATCTCAAGCATTACCAGAAATGCAAAGGGCTGTGCAGTTCCACAGATTGCCTGGGACAATGGAACAAAGGGAAATGTCCCATTTGGAGCAATTCAAAAAGACACCCAAACTAGTACTTTCAATGCTCCTAGTGTCCAAACACCCAAATCTTCCACTCCTGTTAAGGAGCCTAATGCAATGGATCTTGATGTAAAAGGAAAAGGACCAATGATTTGCTTCACCTGCGGTGGCAAGGGACACTCAGCAAGGGTCTGTCCTTCCAAGAACACAGCATCAGGGTTTGAAGCTCAGATTGAAGAAATTTCCTCAGACATTGAGTTGGGAAAAGATGTCACCAAGGCTTATTAAGGAGCCAAGTACTTGGTGATATATTAGCTAATGATATGGATGAACTTGAAATGATGTTGATATCAAATGAAAACCAATTATATCTTGATTTCACTGCTCATCCACTAGCCACGGCTCCTGATTCTAAGTTAGTCAACAAGTCAAAGAAATTTTCTGGACAAGCACTCCAAGATTGCAGGGCAACATCCTGCTTCATCAACCCTTCCCTAGCAAAAGAAGCAAACCTTCCCCTGTTCCAACACAAAAAACCAAAAACCTTACAAGTCATAGATGGACAGGAAGTTTTGTCTGGAAAAGTCACCCACTATACTAAATTTAAACTTAATATGGGTACACACTCCAGCAAAATAGAATGTCATGTCACAAACATTGGAAGACATCCCATTGTACTTGGGATGTCATGGCTAAAAAAACATAATCCACAAATTAATTGGAAAAATAGGACAATTGCGTACACAAGCAAGTTCTGTTCAAAGAACTGCCTTGAAGTTCCATCTATGCTCCAAATTGCAGCAAAAACTACATTACCAGAGGAATATAGAGAGTTTGCAGATGTATTTGATGAGTCCCAATTGGAAGAACTCCCACCTCACAGACCAACTGACATTACACTGGACTTCCTACCCAAAGCTAAACTAAAGCATTGACCTATTTACAAAACGTCCCCAGCCAAAGACAAAGAAATGAAGAAAGTCCTAGAAACCCTTATCCAAAGAGGACACATCCAAATTTCCAAGTCTCCTTTAGCATCACCTGTTCTGTTTGTCAAAAAACCCCATTTGGAAGATCCAAACAACCCAGAGTTACGCTTCTGCGTTGACTATAGATATGTAAATTTGCTGTGCAAATTCAATGCAAGCAGAATACCTCTATTGGATCAATGGTTAAGGGCACTGGAAGGGTTTGTCATTGGTGCCACTCTGGACTTGGCTCAAGGGTTCCATCAAACCCAAATAGCAGCACGACACAAATGGAAAACAGCCTTCAAAACTCAGTATGGCATGTACAAGTGGAAAGTCATGCCCTTTGGTCTCAAAAACGCCCCATCAAGCTTCCAGTCCCTAATGAACTTCATATTCAGGGACATTATGGGAGTTTCTGTACTTGTATACATTGATGATATCTTCATTTTTTCCAAATGAGTTGAAGACCATCCGGGACACGTCAAAGAGGTGCTGAAAAGACTAAGGGAACACAAGTTGATTGCAAAACTGAGGAAATGCAAGTTCCACCAAACCAAACTAGACTGGGTAGGACTGGTCATTTCCAATAAAGGAATCAAAACAGATCAGGAAAAGGTCACGGCGGCTATGAATTGGAAAGCACCCAAGAATGTTAAACAAGTTCAAGAGTTCCTAGGATTTGTCAATTTCTATTGAAGATTCATTCAAGACTTTGCTGGCAAAGCAAGACCTCTATACAACCTACTCAAGAAGGATCAAAAGTGGCAGTGGACAAGCAAAGAACAAGATGCCATGAATGCACTAAAGGAAGCTATTAACCTGGCACCCGTAATGATGCAACCCAATCAAAATAAGGAGTTTTTCCTCAAAACAGATGTGTCAGGGTTTGCCACAGGAGCAGTTTTGTCTCAAAAAGATGAAGATGGGAAGTTGCACCCAGTAGCCTTCCTTTCTAAATCACTGAATCCGGCTGAACAAAACTACAACATTTTCAATAAAGAACTACTGGCAATTATTAGGGCCTTCAAGGAATGGCGGCACCTACTTCAAGGCACGGAAAAAGCTGTTCAAGTCATAACAGATCACAAGAATTTGGAATACTTCTCCTCATCCAAACAACTGAACCAATGCCAAATCTGTTGTATGAACTTCCTGGTAGACTTCAACTTCTAGATCATGTACAGGCCAGGAAACCAGAACAAAAAAGCAGACATTCTTTCAAGGCAATACAACTTAGAACCTTTGGGGGGGGTAGAGAACCAAGTTCTCCTTAAACCAGACATTTTCATTTTGGCTATTACCCCTGATCAAGAAATCAACGACCTAATCAGAGAAGCAATCCTTGAAAACCCCAGACTAGACAAAGCTTGTAACAAGCTAAGAAATGGCAAAAAAGTCAAAGATTGGGAATACAAAGAAGGACTCCTAATGTTCAAAGGAAGGATCTTTGTCCCCAAAGATGAAACAATCAGAAATCTGATATTAGAATCACGCCATGACAACGTTACAGCTGGACACCCTGGACAAGCAAGAATGTTGGAATTAGTCTTGAGAACTTATTACTGGCCAACCATGAAGAAATTTGCCAACTCTTACATATCACACTTGTTGTGAGCTTTGCCCACTCCATTGGACTTGTCTGCATCTTGTCCTGTCTTGTGGCTGTGTCTGTTATGTTTTGTTTCTCTTTTCCCACTGCGTTGCCACCTCCTTGTGGTTTTCCGGTTACATTGTGTAATGCGGCTGTGCTTTGTACGAGTCATGTCTGTTCATACAGCATGACTCACTTGGACACTCCTGATTGGTAGACTTGCTTGACTCAAGTGGTTGCGCATTGTATGACTTGGCCACTTTGTGAATATATATAGAAGACCAACAAGCCTGGTAACCCCAGCTTGTTTTGTCTCATCAAACATCCCTTTTGAGTGACACTTTGAACCACCCCTACCCTCAAGAGCCTACAGACACTTAAGTGTGTTGTGGTTCAAGAGGTCACTTAGGTCTTAGTGCTGTCCACTTTCCATTGCAGCTTGTCTCATAGCCACCAAGAAGAAGCTTACGACATTACACAACAAGCTTAACAAACATGTCCATTCAGGAGGACACAGGATCACGCCTCTCATCACCACTGCCAACAAGGAGAGGACCCAGTAGGGCTGCAAGACCCACGAGTTCTCTCAATGAACAAGATATTGCACAAGCACAGGCCGGAGGACCAGCAAGGTCTTGACCACAGAGTCAAGCTTCTATGCCTGGAACATTCAATGCCAAAAACACGTCAGTCATCCAAGAAGAAGCTACAATTGTCAATAGGGAACCAGGGGATATTACCTATGATCCCACACCGGCCACAATTCAAATTCCTGTCTCTAACGCAAGTCCTGGACCCTTGTGCCCACTATGGCCCATGGGACCCAGAAGACAGTTTTTCTCACCCCAACCTGAAGCTCATGGAGGCATGTCTCTTGTTCCTATGAGACCCCCTCCCACACCACACATCCCCAATGCTCCTCAGGTTCCCCAAATTGGAGGAACCACTACCAATGCAGGACCAATCCCAATGCATTCTCAAGCAGTGACACCTGTGATTCCAGCACCACCTTACGTTCCACTAGGGTACTCCCAACAGTTGATTCCTCAACAATCAAGTGTCAAAAAACCCAGGCAATCCAGGAAGCTCAAGCTCCAGTTCAAGCTCCAGCAATAGAACAGTAATCAGCAACCTAGACAATCTGGATGATCTTCATGAAGGAAGGCACAATGCACTCATCAGGATCATCAATGGAATGAGAGTCACAATTGACCAAAGACTAAGTGGTCTAGAACAAGCCACCCAAGTCCTAGCAAACAATCAGCATATCTTTAATAATTCCATCAACACCCTAGAAACCACTCTCACAAACATTCTCAACGCTGCAAGGAACAGCAAACATAACACCTTCCTAGTTGGACAAGATGTCACCCGACTTCAAAACAAAGTTACAAACATGCAAGGACTTGTAAACAACATACGCAAAGAACTCAACACCACCAGGCAAAGACAACTCAAATGGAATGAAGCCATAACACAAGGCTTGGAGAACCTACAACAAGAAGGAACTGCCAATACTACGTGAATCACCATGATACAAGAAGCTATCAACAATCTTTGAAAAGAAATGGACAAAGCATTGTTACACACTGAAAATCCATCTAGACAATCAAATTCCCCATTGCATCCAGAAGCCAAATCAACCCAAATCAACAAATTAGAACAAAGGCTCCAATGCCTCACTGAAAATCCTAACACCAGCAGAGGTTCTCATTGTCCTAAAGTCACACGACCAGAACCCTTCAACAGAAAAAAGGGGGAAGGATCCAAAATGTTCATCACACAAATGGAAAGCTATTTCGTCTGATTAGGCGACCAATACAATTCTCATGAAGAACAAATCTGCAAAGCACTTGCCAACTTCAAATCCAAGAACAAGGCGGCTACTCATTGGGCACAAGTATTGCTACAATCACTAAACCAGGGAGAGAATAACAAAAACCTAGGCTCACGGGAAGGCTTCAAGGCCCATTTCATGGAACAATTCAGTGACCCAAACAAGAAAGCAAAAGCCAAAGCCAATATCCGGAAATGCAAGCAGAACAATTTGGTAGCAAATTATGCTTCTGAATTCCGATATTTATTGGTCAATGTGAACTGGGGACAAGAAGCTCTGATCAACCAATTCAAGGAAGGGCTGAAGCCTGAAGGAAAGACCGAGCTAGCCCGATTCAAGTTAACCCTAATTAACAAAGATGGAATGGAGCGGGAGCTATCTCTGGACTGGTGGATCTCAATTGCAATCTCCATTGATCAAAAGCTAAAGGCAATCAGGAATACCACGGGAAGAAAAACAATAGCTCCGTCATCCAGTTCCATGAAAAGACTCCCTGACAACATTTACAAGGCAAGGATCTCTTCCAAAAAGTGCCTGAAATGTGGATCAGATAAACACATGCTAGCAAAATGTCCAGAAAAGGAATGGAAGAAGGAAGAACCAGGGCTAAAAGGACAAGAAAGAAAAATTGAGGATGAACCAGAATCGGGAAAAGATGGGGTCTCCCTCTAACTGTGTGTGGAGAGACCAAGGAACCAGTAATGGATACAATGTACCTTAGAGCAACTGGCAAATCAACAATTGTTTACACCAACATTACTGGAATCACAGAACCCGTAGCCACCCTCATCAATTCAGGAGGCTCAAAAAACTTCATTGACTTCACACGGGCCTGAAGAAACAACATTATACTAAAGGAACTTCCAACACCACAAAAAGTCATTGGAATCCAAGGAAAGGAACTTACACACAAAATTCATTTTAGGGCTGATCTAAAATTTGACCTTGAGGGAAAAGAATTCTGACAAAGTTTCTTTGCAATGCCAACAGGAGAAACAGACATAATCTTGGGACTAGGATGGTTAGAAGAAGCCAACCCTGTCATTGATTGGCACTCAAAAACTATCTCATGGCAATCAGACTCTATTGTTGGAAGAATTGCCAAAATAGAAGACATACCAGAGGAATTCAAAGACTTTGCAGAAGTCTTCAGTGAAGAAAAATTCAGATGCATTCCAGACCATCGACCCTACAACTGTTCCATTGACTTGGTAGACAGAGCAGAACTTCCTAAACTGGCTAGGACCATCCCCCTATCTCCTGCGGAATCAATTGCCCTTAGGAAGTACCTTGATGAAGAATTAGCCACTGGAAAGATCCGTCCAAGCAAATCACCAGTAGCCGCAGCAACTTTCTTTGTCAAAAAGGGACAAGATACCAAGAACCACGGAGGTCCTAGGGGACTAAGATTGGTCCAACACTTTGGTCCTATGAACAAGATCGCCAGAGACAATTGATTTCCTATGCCACTTATGGAGGATCTTCTAGACAAAATCAAGGATGCAAAGATCTTCTTGAAGATAGACTTACGCATGGGATTCAACAACATCAGAATAAAGGAAGGTGATGAATGGAAAACAGCATTCCAAACCAAGGAAGGATTATTTGAGTACATTGTCATGCCCTTCAGACTAAAGAACACCCCAGCAACATTTCAATGATACATGAACCATATCTTCCACAACCTTATCAATATCTGTGTCATCATGTACATTGATGACATATTAATCTTCTCTAAGGATTGGAGCCAACATGTTGAAGATGTACGGAAAGTTCTCAAAATCCTCCTGGACAACAACCTATTTGCAAAACTTCCCAAGTGCGAATTCTTTGTGAAGAAACTAGTGTATACAGGCATCAACATCAGCAAAGAGGGAATATCAATGCAGGAGGAGAAGGTTAAAGCAATTAAAGAATGGAAAGAGCCAAGAACAGTCAAACAGGTGCAAGCATTCTTAGGATTTGCAAACTTCTACAGGCAATTTGTTCCAAACTTCAGCAGATTGGCTAGGCTCTTGACCACCATTACCAAAAGGGACCAAAAGTGGAAATGGGATGCAGAACAACAAGAAGCGTTTGATAATCTAAAGTCGGAAATATGCAGGGAGCCAATATTATGACATCCTAATCCAGAGAAACCCTACATGCTAGAAAGTGACGCAAGTGGCGTTGCTATGGGAGCAATTCTCTCACAAAGACAAGACGACAGCTACCTGCACCCCATTGCGTTCTTGTTGAAATTGTTCAATCAGGCACAGATGAACCACAACGTGCACAATAAGGAACTGATGGCAATTATAGAATCACTAAAGCATTGGCAACTACATTTGGAGGGAACAAGGGATCCAATCACTGTCTACACCAATCATCACAACCTACAGTTCTGGAAGAAAGCCATAACCTTTAATAGAAGACAAGCTCAATGGCATCAAATCCTTGCATCCTACAGCTTTGAAATTGTTTATTGACTGGGAACCCTGTCAGCAAAACCAGACCTACTATCCAGAAGAAGCAATCACAACAATGTCCCATCAGCAGAACAGATCATGATCAGGGAAGAACAATTCAAAGGGTTTGCCAGCAAGATGAAATTTGACATCATTGCAGATATCAAGGAAGCTCAAGCAGAAGACAAGAGCTTTAACCAAATAATAGAACTCTGCAAGAAAAAGGAGGACCTTCCAAGATCAGTGCAACAAGGAATTAGAAACTACACCTTCAAGGAGGGCCTTCTCTGGATCAACGGAAAAATCTATATTCCAGAAGACAAGGATACCAGGCTGGAAATTATGAGGACACACCATGATTCCCCAATAGCAGGTCACCAGGGGCATGCAAGGACATTGGAACTCATTTCAAGAAGATACTACTGGCCGGGACTCAAATCCTCTGTGAACAAATATGTGGATTTGTGCAAGCAATGTCAGAGAGCAAAAGGCAAAAAAACACAGGTACCCCTCAAGGCCCTAGAAATTCCTGGGGGACCATGGGAAGATATTGCATACAACTTTATTGTCAAACTACCAAAGTCAAAAGGGAACGACAGTATATTGGTGGTTGTAGACCAATTTTCCCGTATGGCACACTTCATACCCTGTAGGGAAGCAACAACAGTGGATCAACTAGCTGAACTTTTCTTAAAGAACATATGGAAGTTACACGGTTTTCCTCAAAGCACAGTATCAGACAGGGGAACAATGTTCAACAGCAAATTCCTGAAGGCTTTATACAAGAAGGTTAACATAGCTCCAAGCTTCAGCACAGCATACCACCCTCAGACTGACAGAATAACAGAACGGATAAACCAATGGATCAAAGCATGGTTACACCCTTTGTAAACTACCGTCAGGACAATTGGAGCAAGCTTCTACCAATTGCGGAATTCTGTTACAGTAACCAGAGGCACAGAATCACTGGAAAAACCCCTTTCAAAATCATAAACGGCAGAGAACCTCTATGGAATGTCTCAAAGGAAGAGACAACAGTTCCTGAGGCAAATACAAAAGCAAACGACTGGCAGAAAGTTTGGGACAAAGCAAAAGTGGCAATGGAATGGCATAGGGCAAAAACCGCAACTGAACATGCACCCAAGTACACGGAGGGGGAGTTGGTCTGGCTCTATGGACAAAATATTAAGACAGATTGACCTAACAAGAAATTGGACAACAAGAAATATGGCCCATTCAAGGTCAAGAAAGTCATTTTGAGCCATCCTTATGAATTGGAACTTCCGAAATCTATGAGAATATACCCTGTACTCCACAGTGACCTACTAAGCCCTTACAAGCTGGACAATAGCTTCCACAGAAACCAACCCCAACCCCCGCCAATCCTAACAAAAGAAGGAGAGGAACAATATGAAGTGGAAAGAATTGTAGATTGGAAGGAAACAAAGGACGGATTATTCTACAGGGTCAGGTGGAAGGGATACAATTCAAAAGAAGACACAGAACAACGGGCGGAAGACTTTGGACATCTTGGCAGGATCATGAGGAGGTTTGAAAACAATTTCCCAGAAGCGCCTCTTTCATCAAATTACAAATCACGCAGTATAAAAGGAAGGGCTCAGCACACCAACAACCCATCTTGCAAAACTTGCTCCCTATCCAACTCGCTCTACACACTCCATGCTCTAAATCTCTTCTGCTCCTCACAATGCCCGCCGTTACCCGCTCTACAATTGCCAACAACCTCATCTGTGTCCTCAAAGGACTGGCCTTTCAGACGGCATGCATCCTTGACACAGGAGCCACCCTCTATGTCTCCAAGGGATCCCAACAAGGTCCTGGGCGCATGCAATTCTGCGCTTCTGACAACATTCTCCACTCGGACTTGGGAGAATTCCAATGAGTGGGGAAAAAGTGGCCAACCCAGATGCAGCTGCAGCGAAAAGACAACTTCATGTGCAGAGGATGCGCAGCCTTCCAAGTGTCAGAGGTCATGCTGCTTTCAACACACATGCTTGGAGTGGCCAAATGGGGCCAAGAAGGAGCTTATAGCAGCAAGTGGGTCCCTGGATACAAAGGCCGTCCTCCATCTTTGAGGCCTCACTGGTGTGACGCCTGGGACAAGAACTTTGAGGCGGACCTGGTGGACTGGAGGATGGAGCGGGGAAGATATCAACGGGAGGGATTTGAGTGGAAGCCATTCTGGTGGCAGGAGAAGGAGGTGGATGTGTTGCAATGGACAGAAGTCAAGCCGGACGTGCGACAATGGTCGAAGGGACATGTGGAGGAGCAGGAGCAAGTGATTAACTGGTCCAAGGCTGACTGGACCAACAAGAAGACGTGGGAGAAATGGGAGGAGTACTGCAACAAACCAGGTAACACCGTGTTCAACCCCATAGACCTAATGGAGGAGAAGGAGGACAAGCTGGACACCTTGGTAGAAAAGGCCAACAAGGACTGCTGGGTGCAGTAGCTGAGTCCTCTCAGATTCTCTTCATGGACCTTAAGGGGGGAGTAACGTTGTGAGCCTTGCTCACTCCATTGGACTCGTCTGCGTCTTGTCCTGTCTTGTGGCTGTGTCTGTTATGTTTTGCTTCTCTTTTCCCGCCACGTTGCCACCTCCTTGTGGTTTTCCTGTTACATTGTGTAACGCGGCTGTGCTTTGTATGAGTCATGTCTGTTCATACAGCATGACTCACTTGGACACTCCTAATTGGTAGACTTGCTTGACTCAAGTGGTTGCGCATTGTATGACTTGGCCACTTTGTGAATATATATAGAAGACCAACAAGCCTGGTAACCCCAGCTTGTTTTGTCTTGTCAAACATCCCTTTTGAGTGACACTTTGAACCACCCCTACCCTCAAGAGCCTACAGACACTTAAGTGTGTTGCGGTTCAAGAGGTCTCTTAGGTCTTAGTGCTGTCCACTTTCCATTGTGGCTTGTCTCATAGCCACCAAGAAGAAGCTTACAACAAAAGGCCATCACGGTGTATTCAAAAAGCCCTTCTGAGGTGATAAAAGCTGTTTTCCATTTGTCTCCCTTTCTGATTCTGACATTCCAGAAGCCATTCTTCAGATCAAGCAAAGTGATGAATAATTCTTCCTTTGAGCTTTCCCTGGTCTTCTTGAAAATTTTGAGAAGTTGCTCAAGAAGTGGAATGAGATAGCAGTCTGGGATAGTTTCATGATTTGCTCCTCTGTAGTCAACAACAGGACGTAGGTCAGGGATGGTTTGTCCTTCTTTCAGAGCCTTTTTGACAAAGAAAAGGCTTGCAGCCAGAGGAGATTTGCTGGGTCTGATACATCCTGACTGGAGTTTGGTCTTGATGTACTCCTTTGTTGCTTCTCTTTCCCTTGGTGACAGAGGGTAGGCTTTTCTTGGTTTTGGAAGATGGCTGTTGTCATAGAAGTTGATTCTGCAATCCCATTCCCTATGTTCAGGGAGTTTGTCATACTTTTCTTTGTCAAAGACATCTTTGAATTTTTCGATTTCCCTTGGTAGCTCTTGAAGTAATCCTCCTTTGGCAATAAGGGGATCTTCTTGTTGCAACCTGCTAATGCCTATGGTTGACAACTGCTAATGGCCTTTGAGATGTGAGAACAATATGTGATAAGTCTTCTAAGACTCTATCACTAAGGTGGACAAACGCTAGTCTTGTCAGTACAAGTCACTAGCTCCTAAGTCCAAGTGGCTGCGCTAAGGGCTAAGTAGCCAAGTGCCTCTGATCACACTGCAGGGAGAGTTGACAAGGCAAAGCAAGCTGGGGATGACCATGCTTGCAAGCCAGTATATATACTCAGAGAACAAGTGAGTCATAGTACATACATGAGTCACTTGTCTGAGTCAAAGTCCAAGTCATAAAGGAGGCTGCATGTCGTGAGCTAGCTCACTCCATCGGACTCGCCTGTTGTCTCGCCCGCCTGTTCTCTTCTTGTGTGTTTGTGTTCCGTTTCTGTTTGCCGCGTTGCCACCTTCTTGTGGTTATTCTGTTACATTGTGTAACGCGGCTGTGCTTTGTATGAGTCATGTCTGTTCATACAGCTTGACTCACTTGGACACTCCTGACTGGTTGCCTGCTGTGACTCATGTGGCTGCGCCTTGTATGACTTGGCCACTTCTTGAATATATATAGAGGACCAACAAGCCTGGTAACCCCAGCTTGTTTTGTCTCGTCAAACATCCCTTTTGAGTGACACCTTGAAACACCCCTACCCTCAAGAGCCTACAGACACTTAAGTGTGTTGCGGTTCAAGAGGTCACTTAGGTCTTAGTGCCGTCCACTCTCCCTCGCGGCTTGTCTCATAGCCACCAAGAAGAAGATTACGACACTGCACAGGCCAGCCAATAGAAAACAGCATGAGTCATATGACTCATGGAGACACATCATCCATACACCTCACTAAACAAGGGAGAGGGCTCTACAGGGAGCGGGGGCGCTTAAAGCGCCAGTACAAGCCATGAGTCCGCAAAGAAAGAAGGGAGGGCAAGATGGGTCACGACATTGCCCCCCCACAAAGGCAAGTGTAGTGGAGTGCACTTGCCTATTTGCAGGCAACCCATTCCTTCAGCTCCAACCATCTGACCCTTTCTGCCAGGCTGCGCATGTCTGCTTTGAGGACCTTGTTCATACGGTCCCACTTCTCCTGGTAGAGGCGGTTGAGCTCTTCTTGGTGTTGCTCTTGTATGTGCTTGAGCTCTGCTGCCTCCCGTCAGGACCACTGTTCTTGCCTGTGGTCAAGCCATTTGTTGAGCTGCTTGACGCTCCAGGAACCACATTGGACAAGGTGGTAGGCCTCAAGAATGTTTGCATTGCAAGGCATTTGGTTGGCTGGCAGGTGTGGTTCCATGTTGGCAATTGTGTTGCCAATGTCAGCAATGAGAGCTTTGACATTTGCTCGGGCCTTGTCCCACATGGCCTCCCATTCTTGTTCAACATGTTCTGCCTCCTTGTTGGTGATGTGGGGAGGGGCAGGGAGGTCATTCCCCTCTTTGGAGCTAGGGGGTGCAGGAGGAACTTTGACGGCTTCCTCCCTGATGTCTCCCATTGGCTGTCCCGCCAGGTTGACATGTCTGCTTCCATTGCTGCCTTTTGACCAGTCCATAGTGTTGAAGGGGGGATTGTCTCTTTGATAAGTTTTTGTGGGGCCAGGTATTTGTTCAAACTCACATTCCGTTGGCCATCCTGACTCAAAGTCTGTGGCACATGGGCACCACCATTTCCCCTCCTCATCACAATGTCCGCCGTTGTTGAGGGCCAGGCAAGGGTTGTTCTCCTGCTTGAACCACTCATCTCCTTCCCATTTAAACCTGGTGTTGTGGTTCCAGTGTCATGAGCTGACTAAGCTCAGACATTTAATTCTGATTTTATATCTTTTTTTCCGAACACTTTCCTTTTTTGGTACAAATGTCCTCTGGCGCTTTAATTGTATCATGTGATGTATTTGTCTTTTCATTTGATATTGGTGATGCTTCTGGAACTTCCAGAATGTCGAGTCATATCTCTTATCTCGCTTATCATCAGTCGTACTCGGTTTTCCCACACTGATAAATGATGACGTGGCACTGATCCCTCATGTATATAAACCTAGAGGTCAAGCCGGTTAACGACAAGGCTTGACCTCCTCTCCACTAGGACTTGCCCAATTACATCCTCTTACTCATCACCATTCCTTGGGTTCAAAGACTTGTCTGAGTCGAACCCCTTAACCTTATACATACCTAAATTGACCCAAGTCGGGACATTAGGTCAAGCCTTCTAAGCCTCGGCCATAAGCCCCTGCTCTTCCTTCAAGTAGATAGAACGTACACGGGAAAACGGGCATAGTACAACAAACGAAGAGCTATACTTGATATAGAGCAGTAGTTCCACGTCGCTATACACTGTCAGTGAACCCAATCGTTATCCTCTTTCGGGTCATAGTGGCTTTAGTCAGCTAGATACACCCTTACTCTGTCATACACTGTCGCTATCACGCCCGCCCAAGGCTGTTGATAACTGATAAGATCAGAAAAGGAGTATAAAAAGCAAAAGCTTAGCGTTTAGCACCCTTCACATCCAAATCAACATCTTGAGGAAGCCAGATCCTCTCAAGCAAAAACTGGAAAGTGGTTGGAGCACCACCCAAGTTAACACTCTCATCCATCAAGAACCACATCCACTCGTCGTTTCCATTAGTACGCACTAAAAAAGGACTAATTAGTAACTAACTAATTAACCTTAAAAGTGTTTCCCGCATTTTTTAGCCACTGTGAAGCAGTCTTTAGACTTAAGGACTTTGTACTTGATCTAGACACCAAAATCGACGAATTGAATAGTCGAATTGAAGTACTGGAAGAGGATCAAGTCAAACAAGCAGAGGATCTAAGGGTTGAACGTACTCAAAACGACGAAAACTACAATCAACTCGAAGCCGATTATCAATCTCTTCATTCAAGGCTCGAGTTCGTCGAAATTAACCTTGACAACACAAACAAGCAACAAGCTGATCAAGATCGTGTCCAAAGCATAAATCTAGCTGACACCAATATCAAAGTCGAGCGCTTACAAGAACAAACTCGTGTGTTGATCGAAAATTGTGACCAACTTATTAAAATCCAAGAAAAACACACTCGAAAGGTCGAAACCCTCATCAACAACAACAAACGACAGTGGCGCACTATCGAAACCCTTAAAGACAAAATCAAGGGAAAATACTGTCATCTCGCAGCAGAAGTGCGTATTCCTATTAACCAGGATTATCGCCTTCTAAATCACCTCAATTCTATTGCACCCAATCCTTTTCAGTGGGACCAAGACCTCGACTCACACAGGAACAACACAGGGAACAGCTTAGATTAGAGTCCCTAACACTCTTTATTGAAGACGTTCATCGTAACTACATATACGAACAGTACGACGAACTAGGAGTAATCAACGCGTTGTTTCTGGAGGACAAAAATCTCGAACTGATATTTTTGAGGAGTTTGCGCATCATTAAAGATAGAAGGGTTCGGAGAAGAATTCGTAACATTTTGTACGGCCTTGGATCTCAATAAATCTACCTTTTTTCCCACTCCAATATGTCGAGAGCTCCATCACCTGGTCAAGGGGGATTTACCCAAATTTCAGCAACATCTGGACCCGATGTAGTTGCACAGGCAATCAATGCCTTAATAGACGAAGTGCGAAAAATTAACAGTCACATTAATGCCTTAAATGGCATCACCTCTACCCTAGAATTGGGAATCGACAATAACATTGCAGATATTCATGCAATTCAAAATCAAACCGCACAAATCGCACCCCTTCACCAATTAATGAATGCGGTATCTCAATCACTTGCAAACATGGGTGCAACACCCTCTACCACCGCGTCAACAACCACCCCAGGATACAAACTCAAGATGCATCCCCCAGAGGAATTCTCTGGAGATGTAGATAAATTCGATGAGTTTAAGTCGCAATGTACTCTGTACATAAACCACACATCCCCACAGGCAACCACAGAACAAAAAATTACTTATATCATGGGTTATTGCAAGGGGCCTGCCTATGTATGGATGCAACCTGGAATTGATGTGGACACGGCAAGGAGGGGAGCAACAACTTGGCTACACGACATGGATGAATTCTGGAACGAAATGCAAGCTAGGTTTGGTGATGTTCACAAAATCGACCGATATAGACAATTATACAAGAAGTTGATCCAGAAGAACTCTGTCCAAGATTATCTACGAGACTTTGTCACTTATTCATCGGTACTCGGGTACACCGATCGAGTACTTTGTGATGATTTCTATGACGGTCTTAAGGATGAAATCAAGATGGCCATGGTGTCACAGAACTTTAAACCCCACGAAGCAACAAGGACATTCAACCAAGTTTGCAAAAGAGCCTTGGAAATTGACTCCACAATGAACGCCATTAATGCACCGAAGAAGTCGCAAAGCCCACAAACCAGTATCTCGAAACAACCCACTTCTAAGACAACCCCAAGTACTGCAAACACCTCACTGGGTCAAAGATTCAATGTAAACAATCGAGTCTTTATGTCAAAACCTACAGGGGGGGTGCAATACGGCAAAATCTCAAGCATTAACCGAAACGCCAAAGGCCGTCCAGTTCCACAGATCTCCTGGGATGATGGGACAAAAGGAAATGTCCCTTTTGGGGCAATTCAAAGAGACACCCGAACCAGTAACCTCAACGCTCCTACCATCCAAACACCCAAACCGTCCACTCCTGCCAAAGACCCTAATGCAATGGATCTTGATGGAAAAGGAAAAGGACCAATGATTTGCTTCACCTGCGGCGGCAAGGGACACTCAGCAAGAGTCTGTCCTTCCAAGAACACAGCTTCAGGGTTTGAAGCCCAGATTGAAGAAGTCTCTTCAGACATCAAATCGGGAAAAGACGTCACCGAGGCTTATTAAGGAGCCAAGTACTCGGTGATATACTAGCTAGTAATATGGATAAACTAGAAATCATGTCAATATCAAATGAAAACCAATTATACCTTGATTTCACCGCTCATCCACTAGCTACGGCTCCTGGTTCTAAATCAGTTAACAGATCAAAAAGATTCTCTGGACAAGCACTACTTGACTGCGGCGCAACCTCCTGTTTCATCAACCCTTCCCTAGCAAAAGAAGCTAACCTTCCCCTTTTCCAACACGAAAAGCCCAAGACTCTGCAAGTTATAGACGGACAAGAAGTCTCGTCTGGGAAAGTCACTCACTATACCAAATTTAAACTTGTCATGGGAACACATTCCAGCGAAATAGAATGTCATGTCACAAACATTGGAAGACACCCTATCGTACTTGGGATGTCATGGCTCAAGAAACATAACCCACAAATTAATTGGAAAAATAGGACAATTGCATATACAAGCGAATTCTGCTCAAAGAACTGCCTAGAAGTCCCGTCTACGCTCCAAATCGCAGCAGAAACTACATTACCAGAGGAATACAGAGAGTTCGCAGATGTGTTCGACGAGTCCAGATTGGAAGAACTCCCACCTCACAGGCCAACGGACATTACATTCGACCTCCTACCAGAAGCTAAACTAAAGCATGGCCCTATTTACAAAACATCGCCAGCTGAAGACAAAGAAATGAAGAAAGTACTAGCAACCCTTATCCGAAGGGGACACATTCAGATTTCTAAGTCTCCTTTGGCTTCCCCGGTTCTGTTTGTCAAAAAACCACATCCAGAAGATCCAAACAACCCAGAATTACGCTTTTGCGTTGACTACAGATATGTGAACTCGCTGTGCAAATTCAACGCAAGTGGAATACCTCTCTTAGACCAATGGTTAAGAGCCCTGGAGGGATTTGTCATTGGCACCACTCTAGACTTGGCACAAGGCTTCCATCAAACCCGAATAGCAGCAGGCCATGAATGGAAAACAGCATTCAAAACTCAATACGGCATGTACGAATGGAAAGTCATGCCCTTCTGTCTCAAAAACGCCCCATCAAGCTTCCAGTCCCTAATGAACTCTATATTCAGGGACATTATGGGGGTTTTTGTACTCGTATACATTGATGATATCTTTGTTTTTTCCAAACGAGTCGAAGATCATCCAGGACACGTGAAAGAGGTGCTAAGAAGACTAAGGGAACACAAGCTGATTGCAAAATTGAGGAAATGCAAGTTTCACCAAACCAAACTGGACTGGGTAGGATTGGTCATTTCCAATAAAGGAATCGAAACGGATCAGGAAAAAGTCACGGCGGCTATGAATTGGAAAGCTCCCAAAAATGTCAAACAAGTTCAAGAATTCCTAGGATTTGTCAATTTCTATCGAAGATTCATTCAAGACTTTGCTGGCAAAGCCAGACCTCTGTACAACCTACTCAGGAAAGATCAAAAGTGGCAGTGGACAAGCAAAGAACAAGAGGCCATGAATGCACTAAAGGAAGCTCTTAAAGTGGCACCTGTAATGATGCAGCCCGACCAGAATAAAGAATTTTTCCTCGAGACAGATGCGTCAGGATTCGCCACAGGAGCAGTTTTATCTCAGAAGGATGAAGAAGGGAAACTACACCCTGTAGCTTTTCTTTCTAAATCACTAAATCCGGCTGAGCAAAACTATGACATTTTTGACAAAGAACTATTGGCAATCATTAGAGCCTTCAAAGAATGGCGGCACTTACTCCAAGGCACAGAAAAAGCCATTCAAGTGATAACTGATCACAAAAATTTGGAATACTTCTCATCGTCCAAACAATTGAACCAACGCCAAATCCGCTGGATGAATTTCTTGGTGGACTTCAACTTCCAAATCCTATACAGGCCAGGAAGCCAAAACAAAAAAGCAGACATTCTCTCAAGGCGATATGACCTAGAACCTTTGGGGGGAGTAGAGAACCAAGTTCTCCTCAAACCAGACATTTTTATTTCGGCTATTACCCCTGACCAGGAGATTAACAATCTAATCAGAGAAGCAATCCTTGAAGATCCCAGATTAGAGGAAGCCCACAATAAGCTGAGAAACGGAGAAAAAGTCAAAGATTGGGAATACAGAGAAGGACTCCTAATATTCAAAGGAAAGATCTTTGTCCCCAAGGACAAAACCATCAGAAACCTGATATTGGAATCGCGCCATGACAATATTACAGCTGGGCATCCTGGACAAGCAAGAACATTGGAATTGGTTTCCAGAACTTACTACTGGCCAACCATGAAGAAATTTGTCAACTCTTATGTGTCACACTGCAAAACATGCATTCGAGTTAAACCATCAAACCAACTTCCTACAGGATTACTGCGTCCTTTACATATTCCTGAGAGACCTTGGGAAGAGATCTCCTATGACATGATTGTAGGGCTCCCAGAATCAGAAGGATATGACGCAATCTTAACAGTAGTAGATTGGTTCTCCAAGATGGCACACTATCTCCCTTGCAAATCAACGGCCACAGCAGTAGACATAGCCAATATTTTGGTTGCAAACATTTGGAAACTTCACGGCACTCCAAAGGCAACAGTCTTGGATAGAGGATCCACTTTCAACTCAAAGTTCATTAAGCATCTGTACAAATGGTTAGACGTAAAACCTACCTTCAGCACAGCGTACCATCCAAGGACAGATGGACAGTCAGAACGGGCAAACCAAGTTGTTGAAATCTTTATCAGGGCTTTCTGTCACAACCCTGACCGAACCTTGGAGGCCGAGACTCCACAGGCAGTGATGATGGAGGTTGGGGCGGCAACTAAGGCCTAAGTGGGTCACGCGATAGTATGAGGGGAACACAACAAGAGAACAAGTCTTGTGGGGGCAAGACTTGTGTCGCTGGTATATATACTAACTACTGTGGCTATGTACAATAGAGAGCAGGCGACAAGGGAAGACAAAAGGAGAAAAGGCAAGAGTCCGAGGGAAGCGAGGACAGAACAAAGGGAACGTGATAAGTCCATGGGAACCAAAGGAAAACCGGGATTAGCCAGGCAGGCATGTCCCGCGGTCATGGCTTACATAAAGGCGACTATATGCGCCAAGGCGAGGAGAACGAGACCAAACACGAGCAAAACAGAACACAGGAAAGAGAAAAGCAAAAGGTCGTGACACTACCCCCCCTTTTAGGCCAGGGCATCGACATCAGAAGAAACAGGGGAAACCAAGACAAACTCCTCCCCATCGTCCAGCACCAATGGGTCCTCTGCTGACCCAACCCCTGTCCAGACCCCATAATCCTCCTCCTCATCCGTCAAGTCGACGACGGCGTCCTGCCGATCGGGCTCCTCCTCGGTGAGGTCGATGTATTCGGTGCATGCCCGTGCCCTGGCTTTGCGGTAGGCGTTGACGATCTCGACGTGATCGTGGATGTCGGCCATGTCGTGGGCCAGCCAGTTGCGCCAGCGGACGAGGGGCATACCGCAGAAGGAGCGTCGCGGGCGAGAGCGCTCATAGCGTGCGGAAATGATAAAGTAAAAGGACTGGCGGAGTCCGTCGTGCCAGTACAACCCTTCCTCAAGGTTGACGCAAGTGAGGGACCTCTTGAAAGAGGCTGAGCAGGTGAAGGCGTCGTTGTAGACGCGGACGGTGGTGTTGGCGAAGCGAGACATGGCGCTGAGGTAGGTGTGCGAGTAGGTGGTTTAAGCGCGCGAGGAAACGAAGTGAGAACTTGTTGATGAGGGACTTGGACTCCCGCTGCCTCTTTTATACGCTTTGCACGACGGCTGGGCTGTTCCTCTTTTTCTTCGGCAGCCGAATTACCCTTTGTTTCCTCATGGCGGCGCTTCCTCGTAACCTTGGGAACTTCCTTGATGGCTTCTGGATGTTCCCTGTGGAATTCGTTAATGAGTTCTGATGCGTTACCAAGGTTTCCCAAGGGTTCCCACGAATCGTGTTCCGTTGTATAGCCTTTCCATTTGACAAGATACCTCAGGATGCCTTTCTCTATTTTGGAACTTTGAATGGCTTCAACCTCGTATTCTTCTCCTTCAGGTGTCTCAATTGGTGGTGGTGGCTTGACAACACGTCCCTCAATCTCATCTTCTTCGTACTTGGCAAGGCGAGATACATTGACTACTGGGTGTATGGTCATGGATGGCGGAAGTTCCAGTTTGTACGCGTTTTTTCCGATTGCTTCCAAGATTGTGAAGGGGCCCAAACGCTTATGAGAGAGTTTGATTGATGGCCGGTTTGAAGGAATGTGATCGTGACTGAGCCAAACTTTATCTCCAATGATGAAAGGATCCCCACGGCGCCGTTGATCCGCGTATTCCTTATCTTGTTCCTTGCTCAAGGTCAGGCTTGCCTTAGCTTCTTCCAGGTTGTCATGGATGCGTTGAGCATGAGCCGAGGCTTCCGGAACTGAGCCATCTTCCACTGGTGTACCATCTATGGAAGGATGTCGTGCCGTGTTGGCAAAGAAAGGGGTCATGCCAATACTTGAGTGGAAGGAATTGTTGTAAGCAAATTCGGCAAAGGGAAGCAGAGCAGCCCAGTCATGTTGCCTGAACGACACATAGGTTCTCAAAAAGGCTTCTATCATCTGATTGATTCGTTCTGTTTGGCCATCCGTCTCAGGGTGATAGGCTGTGGAGAGTCTGGGTCTAATCTTCAGGGCCTGATAGAGCTCCTTCATGAATTTTGACGCGAAGGTGGGTCCTCGATCTGATACAACAGTCTCTGGAGTACCGTGCAACTTCCAACAATGTTCCATAAAGAGTTCTGCTAGCTTTGGGGACGTGGTCTTCTCGGTACAGGGGATGAAATGTGCCATTTTAGTGAGTGTATCGACAATGACCAAAATGGAGTCTAGGCTCCTTGATAGGGGTAGTTTGACAATCATGTCAACCGAGATGTGTTGCCAAGGTTTAGAGGGAAGTTCCAGAGGTTGCAATTCTCCTAGGGGGCGCTGATTGATCGGTTTGCTTCGTTGGCACAAATCACAAGATGACACGTATTTGTTAATAAATGCCTTCATTGACGGCCACCAATATTCCCGCTTGATTAATTCCAAAGTCTTGGCTTGTCCCATGTGACCGGCTGCCTTGTTGTCGTGGTGTAGCTCTAGGATTTGTCGTTTCGTCTCGTTGTTGTTGGGAACATAGATCCGCCCCTTCCTATACAGCATGTTATTCCGAATTGTCCAATCTTCGAATTCCTTTTGAACTGTGGCGGGTGCTTTCTCGGGTTGATTGCTGAGGAAGGCCCAAATGGACTGGGTGTATTCGTCGCTCGGTAGTTGCTCCTGAATGGAAGAATGAATTTCCGCTGTAGATGCCATGCCAGTAGGTGATTCTTCTGCCGAATTGATGAAGATGTGGGGAGGGAGCAAAGGTTTTTGAGGGACTACTCCCCCTTCTAGGTCATGGTCGCTTCGTCGACTGAGTGCATCGGCTTTTCCGTTGAGTCCGCCAGCCCGATACTTGATCTGGAAATTGAATTCTGACA
Source organism: Ceratobasidium sp. AG-K (assembly GCA_037039685.1). Taxonomy (NCBI): domain Eukaryota; kingdom Fungi; phylum Basidiomycota; class Agaricomycetes; order Cantharellales; family Ceratobasidiaceae; genus Ceratobasidium; species Ceratobasidium sp. AG-K. The sequence goes on from JAWNGF010000002.1 coordinate 2,733,613, forward strand.
GAAAGACGGCCCATCTGTTCTGTCGCTTGGTAAGGACTTTCGATGTCATAAAATATTCCAGATTCTTGTGGTCGGTAATCAGTAGTACCGGAATTTCAGTTCCTTCCAATAGATGGCGCCATTCTTTAAAGGCTTTAATGATGGCCAAAAGTTCCTTATCAAAAATATCGTAGTTCCGCTCCGCTGGTGACAGGCTTTTGGACATGAAGGCGACAGGGTGGAGTTTGTTATCCGTCCCATATTGGCTGAGGACTGCTCCTGTGGCCTTGTCTGATGCATCGCACTCAATGATGAATCCCTTTTCTTGATCGGGTTGCAGTAGTATTGGTGCTTGTTGGAATTCTTGAATTATTCGCTCAAAGCTGGCCTGTGTTTCCTTGGTCCATTCCCAGGGTTTCCCTTTCATTGTTAGGTCATAGAGAGGTCGCGCTATGTGGGTATAGCCTTGGATAAACCGCCGATAGAAGTTTGCAAACCCTAGGAATGTTTGTACATCTGTAACATTTTTGGGAACGGGCCACCTCTTGATCGCTGACACCTTTTCTTCTTGCATTTCGACAACTTCTCCCGAGATTACCAGGCCCAGATAGTCAACCTTTGAAACATGGAACGAGCACTTCTTGAGGGAGCAATATAGACCCAGGCGTTGTAGTCGACGAAGTACTTCTTTCACATGAGATGGATGTTCTTCAGGTTTTTTGGAGAAGATTAAGATGTCATCGATGTAGATTTCCACATAGACTCCTTTAATGTCCCTGAACTCCATGTCCATCATATTCTGGAACGTTGCTGGAGCATTGGTCAGACCAAACGGCATGACTTTGGTTTCAAACAGGCCATATTTAGTCCTAAAGGCCGTTTTGTATACGTCTTCTTCTGCGACCCTGACTAGGTTGTAGCCCGATTTCAGATCTAATTTGGTAAAGATCTTGGCCCCTTTGACTCGCTCAATTAGGTCATCCGTTCGGGGTAGGGGGTATCGGTTCTTCTTTGTCCACCTGTTAAGGTACCGATAATCCATGCATAATCTTGGTGGTTGGGGTACGCCATCGATGTCGTGACGGCGGACAAACATAACTGGTGATGCCCATTCAGAAGTTGAGGGAACGATGAAGCCTTTTTCCAGGTTCTCGTCGATCCAAGCCTTTAGGATTCTATCTTCCTCCTTGGTTAATGAGTAAACAACCCCAATTTTGGGTTTTGCACCAGATTCGAGTTCAATTTTGAGATTGTAGGGCCGGTGAGGGGGAAGCTTATCAACCTCCTTGGCGACAAAGACATCCTGGAATTCAAGGTATTCGTTGGGAAGTTTTCCCACTATTCCCCCTTCTATGGCGTTGAGATCTTCACACAGGCACTCCGATACGCAGAACTCTGAGTTGAACTCCAATGTCCCTTTTGACCAATTGATTTGAGGGTTATGCTTCTTCAACCAAGGGATTCCCAAGACCACAGTGTGCCGTCCTAAGGGTGCCACGTCGCATGTGATTTCTTCGACGTGATCATTCATGATGACATGGAAAGTTGCTTCCCGCTCGATTAGTCCATTTGCAATTGGGCGTCCATCTATAACTTGTACCCGTCGTGCCACTTTTTTCTTTTTTGTAGGGATTTTGTGTTTAGAGATATATTCAGAATTGATGAAGTTCCCGGAGGCGCCGGAATCAATCATAGCAACGGTGATAAGGTTTTTCAGGCTTTCGATCGTTATTGGCACACGGAGTTGGTCTGCGTATTCGGTGGAACATAGATATAATTCGTTTACAGACTGATTACGATTCTCCATGGCAACACGATCTAATTCTGTCTTCAGGGCGCCTGATGCTCCCCTCAGACACTGCCTTTTCCCAACTCCTCATCAGAGACTTCTTCTAGAGCGGCTATCTTGACGACGCAATTTTTCGCGATGTGGCCCTTCTTCTGACAGCGGTAACAAGTGAGTTCTGAACTACTGGTTGCTGCCATTTCAATTCCTGCGACCGTGCGGGTGTTTAGGCGAAGGTAGGGGAATGGGAGTTCGCTTTCAGAGCCATCTTCCCATTTGATGGTGGGAATTTTGAAGCCCTTCTTGTTGTTCCCAATTTTTGTAATTTGTCCCCTGGTTGCGCCTTTTGGTCCCATGGTATACACCCTGTCTCCCTCCTTGAATTGTGTCTTCTGCGCCGTTGCGCTCGTGGTCACCTTCTTGAAGGTTCCGCTCGATGTCGCCTTCTCCAGGCCCTTGGCCTTTTTCTCCAGATTTCGTGCAATAAGACTTGCATCAATCCTAGACCGTGATTCATCAATTGTGTGAGGGAAATGATGTGGCGATCAATGCTCTGAATTGACATCACGTCCTGGATTTCGTCTTTGAGCCCTGAGTAAAAATCGTCTTTGAGGGTGGCCTCATTGTAACCCAAGGCGCTGGAATAGGTTCGGAAATTCGAAATGTAGTCGACCACTGACTTGGTTTGTTTCAGATTTCGATATTTTTGCCGATAAACTTCCGCTTGCTCTACTTCGCCAAAGGCTTCCTCGAAGGCTTCCTCGAAAAGGGTCATGTCGTTAAGGATAGGTTGAGGGATGCCAGACATTTCTTTCTCAAGGAATGGGCGAATCCATTCCCTGGCTTCCCCCCTTAGGTACGAGACAACAAAGAGGATCTGCTGATCCACTGTATTGTAACGCAACTCCGAAGTACTGATGTAGAGGTTACAGGCGGAGGTAAAGTCCCTAGCCTTCTGACCGCGTTTGCCATTGTATTCGGGAGGTTTGCTGGCTGAGCTCTTTTTAGCAGTTTGAGGAGCAATGGGGGTTATACCCTGAGTAACGACGGGAGCTGGACCAAGTGTGAATCGTCCCGTGGACCTTCCTAGTGCTTGTTGATTGAGAGGAGTCCCGCCAGGGGGTTGCGATACGCCAGGATTTGCTCCTGTTCCTGGGTTACGAGGTTGGTAACTGCGTCCTCCTGCTTGAAGAATCAGAATGTCCATGTCGTTCTGCATGGTATTGAGGAGCGCTTGATTTGTTTGGACGTCGGCTTGAGTGGCCTGAATACTTTGTAGGTTGAGGTCGCCATCTCCTGCATTCCAGAGTACCCATTGATGAATGTTGTCAATGCGTCTGTTCGTGATTTCAACCCGTCGCGCTATTTCGAGTAGGAACGCGGCAATGTCTTCATTAGTGGTTCTGCAATTGTTGTACCATTGACCATTTTCCAACTGGTCTTCGATATATTGGTCTGATGGGATTGTCTCCACTCGTCCACTAGTTTCCGGGGGTTGAAGATCCCCAGTGCGCATGGAGGCGTTATCGCAATTTGCATTGGGCGGAGATGATGTAGCCGCTGGGGCTCCAACGCCAAAGGAAACTTGATGTGACTCCGTTCCCTGGACCGTAGGATCCGATCGACTGGTCCCTGTATCACCGGACATGATATTGGTTGCACTTGGGACTTGGGATGTAGATTGACCTAGACCAAAGGTTGTTCTGATGCGTCCTGCCACTGATCCCTCTCCTGGGTAGATTGACATGAGCTATAATAAATGCGCTTCCTGGTGCGCTGCGACCAAATATGGCTAGTACTTGTTGGTGAAGAGAAAATCCCCTGGGTAAAGATGGATAAGTAGGGGGAACCTAGTCGACGGTAGGTTCAAGGCGAGGGTCTCAGGGGTCCTTGTTCCAATAGAATATGTAAGCGGCGCTTCCTGATTAGGTGGCAACGGCTCAGTGATATCAGAGGATAGGGGACGCCTTCAACAGGCTAATGGATGCGAGCTGCAATATGCCTCGACGTGTAAATGATGCAGGGGAGATATAGGGGTATTAGCTATCAATGGTGAAGGGTGTGCAATTGCTCAGAGATATCCCGGTGATGATAAACCTGGTTCCGACAGCGACGAGGGCTGTATCCGCGGCGAAGGCGAGAAGACTTGTTCTAGTGTCACAACCCTGACCGAACCTTGGAGGCCGAGACTCCACAGGCAGTGATGATGGAGGTTGGGGCGGCAACTAAGGCCTAAGTGGGTCACGCGATAGTATGAGGGGAACACAACAAGAGAACAAGTCTTGTGGGGGCAAGACTTGTGTCGCTGGTATATATACTAACTACTGTGGCTATGTACAATAGAGAGCAGGCGACAAGGGAAGACAAAAGGAGAAAAGGCAAGAGTCCGAGGGAAGCGAGGACAGAACAAAGGGAACGTGATAAGTCCATGGGAACCAAAGGAAAACCGGGATTAGCCAGGCAGGCATGTCCCGCGGTCATGGCTTACATAAAGGCGACTATATGCGCCAAGGCGAGGAGAACGAGACCAAACACGAGCAAAACAGAACACAGGAAAGAGAAAAGCAAAAGGTCGTGACACTTTCGTCAACCATAGGCAAAACGACTGGGTGGCCTTGCTCCCCATGGCAGAATTTGCATACAACAATGGAATCCAAGCATCCACTGGCAAAACCCCCTTCCAAATCTGCCAAGGTTTCAACCCTAGAATGAACATCGGGGAAGAATCAGACTATACTGTCCCTGAAGCTGATGCCCATGCGGAATTCCTGTTGAAAGGATACGACAAAGTCAAAGCCGCCCTCATCCTAGCAAATCAGTCCTACAAACATTACTTTGATAAAGGAGCTAAAGAACCAGAAGAGATAAACCCTGGAGATAAAGTCTGGCTTAATCATCAAAACATATCCACAGACAGACCTTCAGTAAAACTCTCTCACAAAGTCTTAGGCCCTTACAAGGTACTGGAAAAAGTAGGGACTCACGCCTTTAGACTGGAGTTACCGAATTCGATGAAAATTCATCCTATCTTCCATGTCATGCTGCTCAAGAAATTCCACTCTGATCCCCACGGCCGCGAACCCGCCCAACCACCCCCTATTGTCACACAAGATGGAGAAGAAGAATGGGAGGTTGAAGAAATCCTTAATTCCAAGAAAATCCGCCGCCAGCTCCAGTATTACGTTAAGTGGAAAGGATACTCTCATGCAGACAACTCCTGGCAGTCAAAGGAAGATCTCAAAAACGCTCCTGAACTAGTTGATAAATTTCACAAACTCCATCCCACCGCGCCAGGCCCTTAGGAGGGGGTAATGTCATGAGCTGACTAAGCTCAGACATTTAATTCTGATTTTATATCTTTTTTTCCGAACACTTTCCTTTTTTGGTACAAATGTCCTCTGGCGCTTAAATTGTATCATGTGATGTATTTGTCTTTTCATTTGATATTGGTGATGCTTCCGGAACTTCCAGAATGTCGAGTCATATCTCTTATCTCGCTTATCATCGGTCGTACTTGGTTTTCCCACACTGATAAATGATGACGTGGCACTGATCCCTCATGTATATAAACCCAGAGGTCAAGCTGGTTAACGACAAGGCTTGACCTCCTCTCCACTAGGACTTGCCCAATTACATCCTCTTACTCATCACCATTCCTTGGGTTCAAAGACTTGTCTGAGTCGAACCCCTTAACCTTATACATACCTAAATTGACCCAAGTCGGGACATCCAGGCGTCCACGCTTTTGAGGACGACGATGTGGACTGTGAGTCTGATACAGCCACGGCAGTGGTAATATTTGCTGCAGCCAATGTCAGTGGGATCAGAGGGCCTGGAGTCTGGGTGGCTGACCCAGAGAAGGGAGCCAAGGCAAGGGGTGATGAGGGACCTGCGCTGTTTGTCCCATTTGATGGTTGCTTGCTCTTGTAGGGGGAAGTACCCCAACTGGACGCCAGGCTCAAGGGCCTCAGCGAGAGCCTTGGCCTTGTTGAGGGACCAGGGAGCAGTGTCCAGGTTGTTGACAGCAAACTTGCCTGGCCCGGCAAGCTTGAGGGCTTTTCTGTAGGCCCTAGCTTTCTTGAAGTTGGGGACCCAGGAGAAAGCGGAGGAGACAGTGGGGCAAGAAGCAGGCATTGTTGGTGGTAAAGGTTTTTTGGAAGGGGGGAGTGTTTGGAAGTGGACTAGTAGTAGTAGGCTTAAAAGCTGGAGTGATGATTTCTGCTGCTTTCCCCTTTGCCTTTTTGTACTCTGAGGAAGTAAAATTTGGAGGAAGTGGGCTGGTGGGAAAGTCCTTCTGGAATCTTCTCATGACATGAGTCAGTTTGGCAAAATTCTCCGCCGGTTCTTCTGTGTCTTCTAGAGGGCTACAGCCCTTCCATCTGATGCAGTATTTCAGCCCATCAGGGTCCTGATGCCAATCTACAATCTTCTCTACTTCATATTCCTCCTTGCCTTCTTCTGTCAAGATAGGTGGGGGTCAGAGCTGATTTTGTTGGAAGTCTAGATCTTCAGTATAGGGGGTCAACATATTTCTATGGAAGACGTTGTGGATGCGCATGGACTTTGGAAGATCAAGTTGGTAGGTGTGTGAAGAGATTTGTTTTTTCACAATAAAGGGACCTGTCTTTTTGTCATCAAGCTTCTTGCTTGGGCATCTTGTGGTGATGTTGGTAGTCAAGAGCCAGACGTTGTCTCCTTCCTTGTACTGTACTTTTGGGGTTTCTTCCTTTGATTGATGATATTCCATCAGAGCCTTTGTTTCTTCCCATACAGCCTCCATGTTCTTTGTCCACTTGTCTCCTTCCAGCAATCAAGTCACATAGTCCTCAATAAACCATTTGGGGGTCATGCTGCAGATGACTTCAAAGGGGGATTTGTTTGTGACTCGATTTTTGTGGTTGTTGTGGCAGAATTCCGTGATGGGTAACCATTTTGCCCAATCGTCCTGCTTGTGATTTCCTAAGATGCGTATCCATCCCTCAAGCCATTGGTCTGTTCTTTCCACTAAACCATCTGTTTCAGGGTGGAAGGCGGTGGAGAAAGTCCCCTGGATTCCTAGCCGCTTGTAGACCGCTTCTAAGAAGTGTGATTTGAAGGAGGTTCCTCTATCTGAGACAGTGGTTTTGGGGAAACCATGAAGGCGCCATACTTCCTTCACAAAAATATCAGCAAGTTCTTCTGAGTTTGTAGACTCCTTGCAGGGGATGAAGTGTGCCATTCTGGAAAAGCGGTCCATCACAACAAGGACACTGTCAAACCCTTGTGATCTTGGTAATTTCACTATGAAATCATATGCGATATTTTCCCAAGGTTTCTCCAGAATGGGCAAGGGTTTGAGTGGTAGGTGTCCTTTGCTTCCCTTCCCCCTCTGGCACGCTTTGCAACTGTCAACATACTTGTTGACTTGTGCTTTCATGCCTGGCCAGTAGTAGTTTCTAGAAATGAGTTCTAGAGTTCTGGCTTGTCCTTGGTGACCTGCAATGGGCGAGTCATGGTAGAGTTTGAGAAGCTTCAGTTTGATGTCTTTTTTGTCTGGAACAACAATTCTGCCTTGGTACCAGAGGAGATCTTCACTCATTTTGTAGTCCCTGAATAGTTTTTTCACAGAGGGCAGTAGGTCTTCCTTTCCCTTGGTACTTTTGATCAAGGTCTCCAGGTTTTCATCTTCCTCCAGAGCTTCTTTAATCCCTGCAATAATGTTTTTGCTCATCAGGGCAGAAAATCCCTTGAGGTTTTTGGCAGAGATCATCACTTGTTCCGTGGAGGCAATATTGTTGTGATTGCTTCTCCTGGAGAGGATGTCTGGTTTCTCCAACATTTGGCCTGGTCTATAGTGGATTTCGAAATTGTAGCTTGCCAGCATGAGGAGCCATCTGTTGTGTTGTCGGTTGAAGGTGCTGGCCTTCTGCCAGTAAGTAAGGTTTTTGTGATCTGTGTAGATCACTATTGGTTTCTTTGTTCCTTCAAGGTGAATGTGCCAGTGTCGTTAAGCTTCTATGATGGCAAGGAGCTCCTTGTCATGTGTGTCGTAATTCAACTCCGCTTCCTTGAAGCTTTTTGAGAGAAACCCTATTGGGTGTAAGTATCTGTCCTTTTGTTGCTGGCTGAGAATAGCACCCATTGCCACTCCTGAGGCATCTGTTTCAAGGAAGCACTGCTTTGATTTGTCAGGATGTGCAAGTACTGGTTCCCTTGATATGATGCCTTTCAGGGATTCAAAGGCTTCCTGGTGTTCTGAGTTCCATTCCCATTTCCTGTCCTTCCTTGTAAATTGGGTCAAGGGCTTGACAATTGAGGAGAAGGCAACCACAAATCTCCTATAGAAGTTGCAAAAACCAATGAATGCCTGTAGTTGTTTCACAGTTTTGGGAGTGGGCCATTCTTGGATAGTCTTGATCTTGTCTTTGTTCATGGAAATGCCGTCCTTGTTGACAACAAAGCCAACCCAGTTGGCCTTCTTTCTATAGAAGGTACATTTCTTCAGATTTCCAAAGAGGTTGTTCTTCCTCAATTGTTGCAAGACCTCCTTGATGTCTATGGTGTGTTGATCTCTTCCTTGAGAAATAATAAGGATGTCATCAATGTAGATCACAATCTTCACCCCAATCATGTCCCTGAAGATGTGGTCCATCATTCTTTGGAAAGTAGACGGTGCATTCTTGAGGCTGAAGGCCATCACGGTGTATTCAAAAAGTCCTTCTGAGGTGATAAATGCTGTCTTCCATTTGTCTCCTTCTCTGATTCTGACATTCCAAAAGCCATTCTTCAGATCAAGCAAAGTAATAAAAAGTTCTTCCTTTGAACTTTCTCCAGTCTTCTTGAAAATCTCTAGAAGTTGTTCAAGAAGCGGAATAGGGTAGCGGTCTGGGATGGTTTCTTTGTTTGCACCTCTGTAGTCAACAATGGGACGTAGGTCAGGGATGGTTTGTCCTTCCTTCAGGGCTTTTTTGACAAAGAAAAGGCTTGCAGCTAGGGGAGATTTGCTGGGGCTGATATGTCCTGACCTGAGTTTGTTCTTGATGTATTCCTTTGTTGCTTCTCTTTCCCTTGGTGACAGAGGGTAGGCCTTTCTTGGTTTTGGTAGCCAATTGTTGTCATAGAAGTCGATTCTACAATCCCATTCTCTGTGTTTGGGTAGTTTGTTGTATCTTTCTTTGTCAAAGACGTCCTTGAATTCTTCAAGTTCTCCTGGTAGCTCCTGAAGTAGTCCTGCTTTGGCAATAAGGGGATCTTTTTTCCATTTGATAGCAAAGGGGGACCAGGATATCTCAGGGTTGGTCTCCTTCAGCCATGGCATTCCTAAAATCATGGGTTGTGTGCCAGTGTTCATGACATAGAATTTTTGATAGAAAGTTCTTCCCTCAAGATCGAATTTCAGCTTGCACCTGAACCAGATCTTGTCTTTTTGTGTTTTTCTGTCAATGGTTTTGATGCTCCTGGGGCTTTGTAATTTGGTCACAGGGATATTGTTTTCCTTGGCTAAGTTCAGGTCAATGAAGTTTCTAGACAAGCCAGGGTCAATGAGAGTTGAGATTCTTTCTGTGATTCCCTCTGCTGTTGTGTATACCATGGGAGTTTCATTTGTAGCCTTGCAATAGTATACATTTTGCAGAGAGGATATGGGGGCATCCTCACACATGGTGGAGAGATGCCTGTCTAGTTTTCCAACTTGGAATTGGTGGATCCATTCTCATTCACCCCATCTCCTTTGAGTTCAGCGGCTTTTCCTTTCACAGGCTTCTTTCCTTTGTCTTTGTAGGTCCACTTCTTTGTGCAGTCAGCAAGATTGTGTGCTGCTTCCCTGCATTTGATACAGAGGTTCTTTTCCCTTTGACGTTTCTTCTCTTCTTTTGTGTCGTGAGCCTTCCTCACTCCATCAGACTCGTCTGCGTCTTGCCCTGTCTTGTGACTGTGTTTCTTATGTTTTGTTTCTCTTTTCCTGCCGCATTGCCACCTCCTTGTGGTTTTCCTGTTTCATTGTGTAACGCGGCGGTGCTTTGCACAAGTCATGTCTGTTTATACAGCATGACTCACATGGACACTCCCAATTGGTTGACTGCTGTGACTCATGTGGCTACACTTTGTATGACTCGGGCACTTCTGTGAATATATATAGAGGACCTACAAGCCTGGTAAACCACCCCTACCCTTTAGAGCCTACAGACACTTAAGTGTGTTGCGGTTCAAGAGGTCACTTAGGTCTTAGTGCCGTCCACTCTCCCTCACAGCTTGTTTCATAGCCATCAAGAAGTAGCTTACAACAGTACAAAACAAGCTAATCAATCATGTCCATCCAGGAGGACACAGGATCACGCCTCTCAACGCCACTATCAACAAGGAGAGGACCAAGTAGGGCTGCAAGACCCACGAGTTCTCTCAACAAACAAAATATTGCACAAGCACAGGCCAGAGGACCAGCAAGGTCTTGTCCACAGAGTCAAGCTTCTATGCCCGGAATGTTTGATGCCAAAAACGCCTTGGTCATCCAAGAAGAATCTACAATTGTCAATAGGGAACCAGGAGATATCAGTGATGACCCCACACCAGCCACAATTCAGATCCCTATTTCTAACGCAAGTCCCAGACCCTTGTGTCCACTATGGCCCACGGCATTCAGAAGACAGTGCTTTTCCCACAGCCTGAAGCTCATGGGGGAATATCCCTTGTTCCCATCAGACCCCCACCAACACCACACATTCCACATGCTACGCAGGTTCCCCAGATTGGAGGTACTATCACCAATGCCAGTCCAATCCCAATAAGCTCTCAGGCCGTGACACCCGTAAACCCTGCACCAGCATATGTACCACAAGGATATTCCCAGCAACCAACAACCAAGGGCCAAGATGTACCTGGAAATCTCAGCTCAAGTTCCAGCTCCAGCAGTAGAACTGTGATTGGCAATCTCAATGATCTCAATGATCTTCAGCTTGGAAGACACAATGCACTCTTAAGGGTCATCAACAGAATGAGAATAGTGATTGACAGAAGACTCAACAGGTTAGAACAGGCCACCCAGGTCTTAGCAAATAATCAGCAGATCTTCAACAACTCCATCAACACCCTTCAAGGAACCCTCACGGATATTCTCAATGCCGTGAGAAATAGCAAACATAACACCTTCCTAGTTGGTCAAGATGTAACCCAACTACAAAATGAGGTTACAAACACACAAGGACTGTAAACAATGTCCATGAAGAACTCAATACCACTAGGCAAGGACAGCTCAAATGGAATGAGGCAGTGACTCAAGGACTAGAAAATTTACAACAAGAAGGAAGTACCACCTCCACAAGAATCATCACAATACAAGAGGCTATCAACAACCTTTGGGAGGAAATGGACAAAGCATCTCAACATGCCAAGAATCCATCCAGGCAATCAAATTCCCCACCACATCCAGAAGCAGAGTCTACCAGGATCAAGGAACTAGAACAAAGACTTCAGCGACTCACTGAGAACCCCACCTCCAGTGGAGGAACACATTGCCCTAAAGTTACACACCCAGAATCCTTTGACAGGAAAAAAGGAGAGGGTGCCAAAATGTTCATTACACAAATGGAAAGCTACTTTGTTTGACTTGGAGACCAATACAACTCCCACAAAGAGAGAATCTGTGAAGCACTAGCCAACTTCAAATCAGAAAATAAAGCTGCTACTCATTGGGCTTGAGTGCTACTACAATCTCTGAACAAGGGAGAAGGCAATGAGAACCTAATCTCATGGGAAAATTTCTAGTCCCACTTCATGGAACAATTCAGCAACCCCAATAGAAAGGCAAAGGCCAAAGCAGATATCCGGAAATGTAGACAGAACAACTTGGTAGCAAACTATGCCTCAGAATTCCGATATCTCTTAGTGGACATTAACTGGGGACAGAAAGCCTTAATCAACCAGTTCAAAGAAGGATTGAAACCTGAAGTTAAAACCAAACTAGCTTGATTTGAATTAACCCTAATCAACAAAGACGGAACAGAACAAGAACTATCTCTTGACCAATGGATCTCAATTGCAATCTCTGTTGATCAAAAATTACAATCCATCAAGAATACCACAGGACAAAAAATAACATTGGCATCCTCCAGCTCCAAAAAAAGGCTTCCTGACAACATATACAAGGCAAGAATTTCCTCAAAACGTTGCCTAAAATGCGGTTTGGACAAGCACCTGCCAGCAAAATGCCCCAAAAAGGAATGGAAGAAGGAGGAACCAAACCTAAAGGGACACAAAGGAAAACTTGAGAGCAAACCAGAGTCGGGAAAAGATGGGGTCTCCCTCTAACTGTGTGTGGAGAGACCAAAGAACCAGTAACGGAGACAATGTACCTTAAAGCAATGAATGAATCAACAGTTGTCTACATAAACGTTACTGGAATCACAGAACCCATTCCTACCCTTATTGACTCAGGTGCTTCAAAAAACTTTATCAACATTACCTGGGCTTGCTCAAATGCCATACCACTAATCAAGCTACCAACACCCAGGAAAGTCATTGGGATTCAGGGAAAAGAATTACCACATCAAATCCAATTCAGAGCCAATCTAAAGTTTGACCTGGAAGGGATAAGCTTTAGGCAGAATTTCTTTGCTATGCCAACCGGGGATACACATCTTATCTTAGGACTTGGATGGTTAGAAGAAGCTAACCCAATCATTGACTGGCGCTCAAAAATGATCACATGGAGGACAGACCACATTGTGGGCAAGACAGGTGAAATTGACAACATACCAGAAGAATTCAAGGACTTCAAGGAAGTTTTTAGCAAGGAGAAGTTTAAACGCATACCAGACCATTGAGCATACGTGTCCCAACTTGGGTCAATTAGGTATATAAAAGGTTAAGGGGTTTGACTTAGACAAGTCTTAGAACCCAAGGAGTAGTGATAGTAAGAGGATTTGATTGAGCAAGTCCTAGTGGAGAGGAGGTCAAGCCTTGTTGTTAACCAGCTTGACCTCTGGGTTTATATACATGAGGGGCCAAGGCCACGTCATCATTTATCAGTGTGGGAAAGCTGAGTACAACCAATGATAAGTGAGATAAGAGATATGACTTGACATTCTGGAAGTTCTGGAAGCACCACCAATATCAAATGGAAAGACAAATACATCACCTGATACAAGTTAAGCGCCAGAGGACATTTGTACCAAAAAAGGAAAGTGTTCGGAAAAAAAGATATAAAATCAGAATAAAATGTCTGAGCTTAGTCAGCTCATGACATCACCCCCTCCTAAGGGCCTGGCACGGTGGGGTGGAGTTTGTGAAATTTATCAACCAGTTCAGGAGCGTTCTTGAGATCTTCCTTTGATTGCCAAGAGTTGTCTGCATGAGAGTATCCTTTCCACTTGATGTAATAGTGGAGTTGACGGCGGATTTTCTTGGAATTAAGGATCTCTTTGACTTCCCACTCTTCTTCTCCTTCTTGTGTAACAATAGGGGGTGGTTGAGCGGGTTTGCGGCCGTGGGGATCAGAGTGGAATTTCTTGAGCAACATGACGTGGAAGACAGGATGAATCTTCATTGATTTTGGTATTTCCAGTCTAAAGGAATGAGTCCCTACTTTTTCCATTACTTTGTAAGGGCCTAAAACTTTGTGGGAGAGTTTTACTGAGGGTTTGTCTGTGGAAATGTTCTGATGATTAAGCCAGACTTTATCTCCCAGGTTTATCTCTTCTGGTTCTTTGGCTCCTTTATCAAAGTAGTGTTTATAGGACTGATTTGCTAGAATGAGGGCAGCTTTGACTTTGTCATATCCTTTCAATAGGAATTCCGCATGGGCATCAGCTTCAGGAACAGTATAGCCTGATTCTTCCCCAATGTTCATTCTAGGGTTGAAACCCTGGCAGATTTGGAAAGGGGTTTTGCCAGTGGATGCTTGGATTCCATTGTTGTAAGCAAATTCTGCCATAGGGAGCAGGGCCACCCAGTCGTTTTGCCTATGATTGACAAAAGCCCTGATAAAGATTTCAACAACTTGGTTTGCCCGTTCTGACTGTCCATCTGTCCTTGGATGGTACGCTGTGCTGAAGGTAGGTTTTACGTCCAACCGTTTGTACAGATGCCTAATGAACTTTCAGTTGAAAGTGGATCCTCTATCCGAGACTGTTGCTTTTGGAGTGCCGTGAAGTTTCCAAATGTTTGCAACAAAGATATTGGCTATGTCTACTGCTGTGGCCGTTGATTTGCAAGGGAGATAGTGTGCCATCTTGGAGAACCAATCTACCACTGTCAAGATTGCATCATATCCTTCTGATTCTGGGAGCCCTACAATCATGTCATAGGAGATCTCTTCCCAAGGTCTCTCAGGAATATGTAAAGGACACAGTAGTCCTGTGGGGAGTTGGTTTGATGGTTTAACTTGAATGCATGTTTTGCAGTGTGACACATAAGAGTTGACAAATTTCTTCATGGTTGGCCAGTAGTAAGTTCTTGAGACCAATTCCAATGTTCTTGCTTGTCCAGGATGCCCAGCTGTAATATTGTCATGGCGCGATTCCAGTATCAGGTTTCTGACGGTTTCATCCTTGGGGACCAAGATCTTTCCTTTGAACATTAGGAGTCCTTCTCTGTATTCCCAATCTTTGACTTTTTCTCCGTTTCTCAGCTTATTGTGGGCTTCCTCTAATCTGGGATCTTTGAGGATTGCTTCTCTGATTAGATTGTTAATCTCCTGGTCAGGGGTAATCGCCAAAATAAAAATGTCTGGTTTGAGGAGAACTGGGTTCTCTACCCCCCCCAAAGGTTCTAGGTCATATCACCTCGAGAGAATATCTGCTTTTTTGTTTTGGTTTCCTGGCCTGTACATGATTTGGAAGTTGAAGTCCACTAAGAAATTCATCCAGCAAATTTGGCGTTGGTTCAATTGTTTGGATGAAGAGAAGTATTCCAAATTTTTGTGATCTGTTATCACTTGAATGGCCTTTTCTGTGCCTTGAAGTAATTGCTGCCATTCTTTGAAGGCTCTAATAATTGCTAATAGTTCCTTGTCAAAAATGTCATAGTTTTGTTCAGCCAGATTCAGTGATTTAGAAAGAAAAGCTACAGGGTGTAATTTCCCTTCTTCATCCTTCTGAGATAGAACTGCTCCTGTGGCAAATCCCGACGCATCTGTCTCAAGGAAAAATTCCTTATTTTGATTGGGCTGCATCATTACAGGTGCCACCTTAAGAGCTTCTTTTAGTGCATTCATGGCCTCTTGTTCTTTGCTTGTCCACTGCCACTTTTGATCCTTCTTAAGTAGGTTGTATAGAGGTCTGGCTTTGCTGGCAAAGTCCTGAATGAATCTTTGATAGAAATTGACAAATCCTAGGAACTCTTGGACTTGTTTGACATTCTTGGGTGCTTTCTAATTCATAGCCGCTGTGACCTTTTCCTGATGCGTTTCGATTCCTTTATTGGAAATGACCAATCCTACCCAGTCCAGTTTGGTTTGGTGGAACTTGCATTTCCTCAATTTTGCAATCAACTTGTGTTCCCTTAGTCTTCTTAGCACCTCTTTCACGTGTCCTGGATGATCTTCAATTTGTTTGGAAAAAACAAAGATATCATCAATGTATACGAGTACAAAAACTCCCATAATGTCCCTGAATATAGAGTTCATTAGGGACTGGAAGCTTGATGGAGCGTTTTTGAGACCAAAGGGCATGACTTTCCATTCATACATGCCGGATTGAGTTTTGAATGCTGTTTTCCATTCATGGCCTGCTGCTATTTGGGTTTGATGGAATCCCTGTGCCAAGTCTAGAGTGGTGCCAATGACAAATCCTTCCAGGGCCCTTAACCATTGGTCCAGTAGAAGTATTCCACTTGCGTTGCATTTGCATAGCAAATTCACATATCTGTAGTCAACACAAAAACGTAACTCTGGGTTGTTTGGATCTTCTGGATGAGGTTTTTTGACATTTCTAGGCAGTTTTTTGAGCAGAATTCGCTTGTGTATGCAATTGTCCTATTTTTCCAATTAATTTGTGGGTTATGTTTCTTGAGCCATGACATCCCGAGTACAATGGGGTGTCTTCCAATGTTTGTGACATGACATTCTATTTCACTGGAATGCGTTCCCATGACAAGTTTAAATTTGGTATAGTGGGTGACTTTTCCAGACAAAACTTCTGCCTGTCTATAACTTGCAGAGTCTTTGGTTTTTTGTGCTGGAAAAGGGGAAGGTTTGCCTCTTTTGCTAGGGAAGGGTTGATGAAACAGGAGGTTGCGCCGCAGTCAAGGAGTGCTTGTCCAGAGAATTTTTTTGATCTGTCAAGTGACTTAGAATCAGGAGCCGTAGCTGGTGGATGAGCAGTGAAATCAAGGTATAATTGGTTTTCATTTGATATTGACATGATTTCTAGTTCATCCATATTACTAGCTAATATATCACCGAGTACTTGGCTCCTTAATAAGCCTTGGTGACGTCTTTTCCCAATTTGATGTCTGAAGAGATTTCTTCAATCTGAGTTTCAAACCCTGAGGCTGTGTTCTTGGAAGGACAGACTCTTGCTGAGTGTCCCTTGCCGCCGCAGGTGAAGCAAATCATTGCTCCTTTTCCTTTTCCATCAAGATCCATTGCATTAGGGTCTTTAGCAGGAGTGGACGATTTGGGTGTTTGAATGATAGGAGCGTTGAAGGTACTGGTTTGGGTATCTTTTTGAATCGCTCCAAAAGGGACATTTCCTTTTGTCCCATCATCCCAGTAGATCTGTGGAACTGGACAGCCCTTGGCATTTCTGGTAATGCTTGAGATTTTGCCGTATTGCACCCCCCCTGTAGGTTTTGACATAAAGACACAATCATTTACGTTGAATCTTTGACCCAGTGAGGTGTTTGGAGTGCTTGTGGTTGTCTTGGAAGTAGTTTGTTTCGAAGTGCTGATTTGTGGGCTTTGCAATTTCTTTGGTGCATTAATGGCATTCATTGTGGAGTCAATTTCCAGGGCTCTTTCGCAAACTTGGTTGAATGTCCTTGTTGCTTCATGGGGTTTAAAGTTCTGTGACACCATGGCCATCTTGATTTCATCCTTAAGACCGTCATAGAAATCATCACGAAGTACTCGATCAGTGTACCCGAGTACCGATGAATAAGTAACAAAGTCTCGTAGCTAATCTTGGACAGAGTTCTTCTGGATCAATTTCTTGTATAGTTGTCTATATTGGTTGATCTTGTGAACATCGCCGAACCTAGCTTGCATTTCGTTCCAGAATTCATCCATGTCGTGTAGCCAATTTGTTGCTCCCCTTCTTGCCGTGTCTACATCAATTCCAGGTTGCATCCATACATAGGCAGGCCCTTTGCAATAACCCATGATATAAGTGATTTTTTGTTCTGTGGTTGCTTGTGGGGATGTGTGATTTATGTACAAAGTACATTGCGACTTAAACTCATCAAATTTATCTACATCTCCAGAAAATTCTTCTGGGGGATGCATTTTGAGTTTGTATCCTGGGGTGGTTGTTGACGCAGTGGTGGAGGGTGTTGCACCCAGGTTTGCAAGTGACTGAGACACCGCATTCATTAATTGGTGAAGGGGTGCAATTTGTGCAGTTTGATTTTGAATTGCATGGATATCTGCAACGTTATTGCTGATTCCCTGTTCTAGGGTAGAGGTAATACCATTTAAGGCATCAATATGTCCGTTAATTTTTTGCACTTCATCTATTAAGGCATTGATTGCATGTGCAACTACATTGGGTCCGGATGTTGCTGAAATTTGGGTAAATCCCCCTTGACTAGGTGATGGGGCTCTTGACATATTGGAGCGGGGAAAAAGGTAGATTTATTGGGAACCAAGGCCGTACAAAATATCACGGATTCTTCTTCAAACCTTTCTGTCTTTAATGATGCGCAAACTTCTCAAAAATACCAATTCAAGATTTTTGTCTTCCAAGAACAACGTGTTAATTACTCCTAGTTTGTTGTACTGTTTGTATATGTAGTTGCGATGAACGTCTTCAATAAAGAGTTTTAGGGACTCTAGTCTAAGCTGTTCCCTGTGTTGTTCCTGTGTGGGTTGAGGTCTTGGTCCCACTGAAAAGGGTTGGGTGCAATGGTATTAAGGTGATTTAGAAGGCAGTAATCCTGGTTAATAGGAATACGCACTTCTGCTGCAAGATGACAGTATTTGCCCTTGATTTTGTCCTTAAGGGTTTTGATAGTACGCCACTGACGTTTGTTGTTGTTGATGAGGGTTTTGACCTTTCGAGTGTGTTTTTCTTCAATTTCAATAAGTTGGTCGCAATTTTCAATCAAGACGCGGGTTTGTTCTTGCAAGCGCTTGACTTCAATATTGGTGTCAGCTAGATTTATGCTTTGGACACAAGCTTGATTGGCTTGTTGCTTGTTTGTGTTGTCAAGGTTAATTTTCATGAACTCGAGCCTTGAATGAAGAGATTGATAATCAGCTTCGAGTTGATTGTGGTTTTCATTGTTTCTGGTATGTTTGACCCTTAAATCCTCTGCTTGTTTGACTTGATCTTCTTCTAGTACTTCAATTCAACTGTTTAATTTGTCGGCTTTGGTGTCTAGATCAAGTACAAAATCTTTTAGTCTAAAGACTGCTTTGCAGAGGCTAAAAAATGCGGGGAACACTTTAAGGTTAATTAGTTAGTTACTAATTAATCCTTTTTTAGTGCGTACTGATGGAAACGACAAGTTGATGTGGTTCTTGATGGATGAGAGTGTTAACTTGGGTGGTGCTCCGACCACTTTCCAGTTTTGCTTGAGAGGATCTGGCTTCCTCGAGATGTTGATTTGGATGTGAAGGGTGCTAGACGCTAAGCTTTTGCTTTATATACTCCTTTTCTGATCTTATCAGTTATCAACAGCCTTGGGCAGGCATGATAGCGACAGTGTATAACAGAGTAAGGGTGTATTTAGCTGACTAAAGCTGCTATGACCCAAAAGAGGATAACAATTGGGTTCACTGACAGCGTATAGCGACGTGGGACTACTGTGTCCTGACTTGGGTCAATTAGGTGTATAAAAGTTAAGGGGTTCGACTTAGACAAGTCTTAGAACCCAAGGAGTAGTGATAAGTGAGAGGATTTGATTGGGCAAGTCCTAGTGGAGAGGAGGTCAAGCCTTGTTGTTAACCGGCTTGACCTCTGGGTTTATATACATGAGGGATCAGTGCCACGTCATCATCTATCAGTGTGGGAAAGCCGAGTACAACCAATGATAAGCAAGATAAGAGATATGAGTCGACATTCTGAAAGTTCCGGAAGCATCACCAATATCAAATGGAAAGACAAATACATCACATGATACAAATTAAGCGCCAGAGGACATTTGTACCAAAAAAGGAAAGTGTTCGGAAAAAAAGATATAAAATCAGAATAAAATGTCTGAGCTTAGTCAGCTCATGACAATACGACTGCTCTATGGACCTGATAGAAGGATCGGAGCTCCCAAAACCGGCTAGACCAATTCCACTTTCACCTGCAGAATCTGTTGCCCTTAGGAAGTACCTCAATGAGGAACTAGCAGCGGGAATGATCCGACCAAGTAGATCACCAGTAGCAGCGGCCCCCTTCTTTGTCAAGAAAGGTCAAGATCTAAAGAACCCCAAAAAGCCTCCAGAACTTAGACTGGTACAACACTTTGGCCCAATGAATGAGATAACAAAGGACAACCAATTTTCCTATGCTGCTTATGGAGGATCTCTTGGACAAAATCAAGGACCCAAAAATCTTCTCAAAAATAGACCTGCACATGGGATTCAACAATATCTGCGTTAAGGAAGGTGACAAATGGAAAACTGCCTTCCAAACCAAGGAGGGGCTATTTGAGTACATTGTAATGCCATTTGGACTACAAAATGCGCCAGCAACATTCCAACAATACATGAACCACATTTTCCACAACCTGAAGGACATCTGCGTCATTGTCTACATTGACGACATCCTTATCTTCTCCAAAGATAGAAAGCAGCACGTGGAAGACATTCAAAAGGTACTCAGGATCCTACTGGAAAACAATCTTTTTGCCAAACTCCCTAAATGCAAGTTCTTTCTCAAGAAACTGGTTTACACTGGAATCTGTATCAGCAAAGAAGCAATCTCTATGCAAGAGGAGAAGGTAAAAGCTATCAAGGAATGGAAAGAACCAAAAACAGTCAAACAAGTACAAGCTTTCTTGGGATTCACAAACTTCTACAGACATTTTGTTCCAAACTTCAGCAGATTAGCCAAACCCCTCACTACTTTAACAAAGAAGGACATAAAATGGCAATGGGAACAAGAACAACAGGACGCCTTCAAGAACCTCAAATCAGAGATTTGCAAGGAACCTTTATTGCAACATCCTGACCCAGAAAAACCTTACATCTTGGAGACCAATGCAAGCCGTGTGGCCATGGGCACCATTCTTTCCCAGAACCAGGAAGACGGCTTCCTACATCCAATTGCTTTCCTATCAAAATCTTTCAATCAAGCACAATTGAATTAAAATGTGCACAACAAAGAACTCATGGCAATCATAGAAGCACTCAAACACTGGCATTTGCACTTGGAATGAACAAAAGAACCTATCACAATCTACACCAATCACCGAAATCTGCAATATTGGAAGAAGGCAACAACCTTCAACAGACGCCACGCCTGGTGGCACCAGATTCTAGCATCCTACAACTTCAAAATTGTGTACTGACCAGGCATCCTCTCAACAAAACCAGATCTACTGTCCAGAAGGAGCAACCATAGCGACATTCCAACAGCAGAACAAGTAATGATCAAGGAGGAACAATTCAGGGGGTTCTCTGGAGACATGAAGTTTGATATCATTGCGGACATTGGAGAAGTGCAAGCGGAAGACAAAAGCATTAGCCAAATCATAGAACTATGCAAAAAGAAGGAAGACCTGCCAAAATCAGTGCAAGAAGGAATCAAGAAGTACAATTTTGAAGAAAACCTTCTCTGGTTTATGGGAGAATCTATGTACCGGGAGGCAAGGGCACAAGGTTGAAGATCATGAGGATACACCATGACTCACCAATAGCCGGTCACCAAGGACACGCACACACACTGGAGCTTATCTCAAGAAGATACTACTGGCCAGGATTAAAATCCACAGTGAACAAATATGGGGACTCATGTGAACAATGCCAGAGGGCAAAAGGAACAAGCACTCATGTGCCATTGAAACCACTGGAGATCCCAAAAGGTCCATTGTTGTGACCTGTCCCGCCCTCTGTTTCTCCTTCTGCGGACTTGTGGCTTGTATTGGCGCCTTATGCGCCTCTTCTTTACTAGATGTGCCCTCTCCTTTGTTTAGTGAAGTGTATGGATGATGTGTCTCCATGAGTCATATGACTCATGCTGTTTTCTATTGGCTGGCCTGCGCAGCCCCCTTTATGACTTGGACTTTGACTCAGACTTGTGACTCATGTATGTACTATGACTCACCTGTTCTCTGAGTATATATACTGGCTTGCAAGCATGGTCATCCCCAGCTTGCTTTGCCTTGTCAACTCTCCCTGCAGTAGTGTGATCAGAGGCACTTGGCTACTTAGCCATTTGAGCAGCCACTTGGAATTTGGAGCAACGACTTGTACTTACAAGGTTGCAATTTCCCTTGGTGATTTAGTCTACTTAGACTTATCACTCACGGTCAACAGTCAATAGTTGTTGTCAACACTTCTATTTAGCAGGTTGCAACATCCATGGGAGGAAATTGCATACGACTTCATTACCAAACTTCCTAAGTCACATGGGAGTGACAGCATATTGGTAGTTGTGGATCAATTCTCTTGCATGACACATTTCATACCCTGTAAAGAATCAACAACAGCAGAACAATTGGCCAAGATTTTCCTGGAGAATATATGGAAGCTTCATGGTTTTCCACACAGTACGGTATCACATAGGGGAACAATGTTCAACAGCAAATTCCTAAAAGCACTATACAAAAAGATTGATACCACACCAAGCTTCAGCACAGCATACCATCCCCAAACCGACAGAATAATGGAATGAATAAACCAGTGGCTGGAAGCCTGGTTACAAACATTTGTAAATCACCAACAGCATAATTGGGCCAAACTTCTACCCATTGCAGAATTCTGCTACAATAACCAAAGGCATAGCATCACAGGGAAGACTCCTTTCGAAATTGTCTATGGCAGGGAACCCCTTTGGAACATTTCAACAAAAGAAACAACCACTCCAGAAGCAAACAACAAAGCAGAGAGTTGGCAGAAGGTGTGGGACAAAGCCAAAGCAGCCATGGAATGGCATAGAAACAAAACAGAGGAAAGCCAACCACCCAAATACACAGAGGGAGATCTAGTTTGGCTACTGTCCCGACTTGGGTCAATTAGGTATATAAAAGGTTAAGGGGCTTGACTAGATAAGTCTTAGAACCCAAGGAGTAGCAATAGTAAAGAGGATTGGATTGGTCAGGACCCAGTGGAGAGGAGGTCAAGCCTTGTTGTTAACTGGCTTGACCTCTGGGTTTATATACATGAGGGATCAGTGACACATCATCATCTATCAGTGTGAGAAAGCCAAGTACCTCCAATGATAAGCAAGATAAGAGGTATGACTCAACATTCTGGAAGTTCTGGAAGCAATCACCAATATCAAATGGACAGACAAATACATCACATGATACAAGTTAAGCACCAGAGGACATTTGTACCAAAAAAGGAAAGTGTTCAAAAAAAAAGAGATAAAATCAGAATAAAATGTCTGAGCTTAGTCAGCTCATGACATTACCCCCTCGTAAGGGCCTGGCGCGGTGGGGTGGAGTTTGTGAAATTTATCAACTAGTTCAGGAGCATGCTTGAGGTCTTCCTTTGTCTACCAAGAGTTGTCTACATGAGAGTATCCTTTCCATTTGACGTAATAGTGGAGTTGACAGCAAATTTTCTTGGAATTAAGGATTTCTTCAACTTCCCACTCTTCTTCTCCTTCTTGTGTGACAATAGGGGGTGGTTGAGCGGGTTCACAACCATGGGGATCATAGTGAAATTTCTTGAGCAACATGACATGGAAGACAGGATGGATCTTTATTGACTTTGGTAATTCCAGTCTAAAGGCGTGAGTCCCTATTTTTTCCAGTACTTTGTAAGGGCCTAAAACTTTGTGAGAGAGTTTTACTGAAGGTCTGTCTGTGGATATGTATTGATGATTAAGCCAGACTTTATCTCCAGGGTTTATTTCTTCTGGTTCCTTGGCTCCTTTATCAAAGTAGTGTTTGTAGGATTGGTTTGCTAGGATGAGAGCGGCTTTGACTTCATCATATCCTTTCAACAGGAATTCCGTGTGGGCATCAGCTTCAGGAACTGTATAGTCTGATTCTTCCCTGATGTTCATTCTAGGGTTGAAACCTTGACAGATCTGGAAAGGGGTTTTGCCAGTGGATGCTTGGATTCCATTGTTGTAAGCAAACTCTGCCATAGGGAGTAGGGCTACCCAGTTGTTTTGCCTATGGTTGACAAAAGCCCTGATAAAGATTTTGACAACTTGGCTTGCCCATTCTGACTGTCCATCTGTCCTTGGGTGATATGCTGTGCTGAAGGTGGGTTTTACGTCCAACCATTTGTACAGATGCTTAATGAACTTTGAGTTGAAAGTGGATCCTCTATCCAAGACTGTTGCTTTTGGGGTGCCATGGAGTTTCCAGATGTTTGCAACAAAGATGTTGGCTATGTCTACTGCTGTAGCTGTTGATTTGCAAGGGAGATAATGTGCCATCTTGGAGAAACAATCTACCAGTGTTAAGATTGCATCATATCCTTCTGACTCTGGGAGCCCTACAATCATGTTGTAAGAGATCTCTTCCCAAGGTCTCTCAGGAATGTGCAAAGGACACAGTAGTCCTGTGGGGAGTTGGCTTGATGGTTTAACTTGAATGCATGTTTTGCAGTGTGACACATAAGAGTTGACAAATTTCTTCATGGTTGGCCAGTAGTAGAGATGGCATATGGGTCAGTCACAAGGATCCGTACCCGTGGACAGGGATCCTGGGAACTGACTCTCTCCTGAGACCGTCCCATGTCCCGGGCAGCACAGCCACAGCAGGAGCCAGTCCCGTGGTTGGCCTGTGGTCCCGCAAATCCACGGGTCTCTTGTGTTACATGGGTCTTGCAAGTCCTGCGGGCTCACGGATCTGTGGGCCAGGGTTCCCGGGTAGCTCAGCCACATTGG
Organism: Ceratobasidium sp. AG-K; assembly: GCA_037039685.1. NCBI lineage: Eukaryota > Fungi > Basidiomycota > Agaricomycetes > Cantharellales > Ceratobasidiaceae > Ceratobasidium > Ceratobasidium sp. AG-K. The sequence goes on from JAWNGF010000002.1 coordinate 2,757,511, forward strand.
TACATGAGTTTGCAGTACACGGGTTCCTGGTACTCTGGTTCATGGTTCACAAGCTGGCAATTTTGTACTGCCAGGGGTTCCCAAACAATAGAACGTGCAGCCCGTGTGAGGACTTGCACTGAGATTCCATGGCCAACAACATCCCAGTGACCTCAAACTTGTGTTCTTGAAGCTCAAGACAGTCCGTATAAGGATTAGAAAGCATAGTATATTGAGAATCTATCTGGAATATGAACAAACCAAACAATGAGAGAGTAAAGAATAAACCCTGTGACAATAACATTACTCAGTACCTAGTCTTTGAGGTCATCAACATTGATATTGGAGGATGCATCCAATACATTATCATCATCTGTCTCTCCGTCTTCCGTTTCCTCCTCCGACTCTGCACCAGCAGCAATCGCCTCCGCCTCCGCTTCAGCAGCCTGCATCTGTGCCTTTGCCGCTTTCACACGAGCCGTAGCTTGTGCCTTTTCATGAGCACAATGGTGCGCTTTAGCCAGGGTTCCAGGAGGCACCAGGTTCGCCCGGGAGTACGCACCCAACGATGCCGTCGACTGGACTGTGTACGCTGACATGTTGTGCCGGCGCTTGCTAACCAGGTTGCTAACAAACAAAAAGGCCCGTTCAACTTCTACGCTTGTAGCTAGACCGCCTGTCAGCAACTAGAAGATGTGGTCAACACACTGGACACGTACCTGGGGCTCCCAGGACATCTAGAGCCATCTGTGTGAGGCCGTAGTGTTCGTCGCCTGCAAGGCGTTGTGCGTACCACCACGCAAGTGGGTTGACAGGCTTGACGCGCCCGCCTTTTGTCTGTTTGAGTGTCGGTTTGCCTGTATAGGAATTTCAGTATCATAACCGGAAATGGTGTTCAAATAGTTACCTGTAATGAATCCCGTAACCAGATCGACAGGTTTATCGTTCTCGTTGGCGAGGGACCTGTAAATATTGTCCGCAAACAACTGGAAAACCCAAAAGAAGGATTTGTCAACACCAAACGAGATGAGCTGGTTCAGCACTAACCAAGTACCCAAACTGTGACTGCGAGGACGTATCGTCACCATTGGCATAGTCGTTGGGCTTATAGTATTTGGTCCAATACTTGACTGCAATGTCACTTGCCTCCTTGATCCACTTGGTTTTCCAATCGAGTCGTAGGAGGTACGCCTGTCAATTCGAGGGATGTAGCACTAAACAAATAGCTTTGGGTTAGCCCACACCGGAGATGAGCAAGGTGACTTACAAATTGCCAGACGGTACAAATGCAACAAATTGGAGATCACATAGTACTTATTTAATTTAAGCCAAGCACAATTGGCTGCTTGCCGCGCCCATAGCGGCAAGGTTTCATCTTCAGCCATGTTGGAGTACTTGTGGTTGAGGCTGTCGTAGTGGACGAGCATGTCAGCAAGCATGGGAACATTTGCCCTTGAGAGAATTTTGGTGAGCGTTGTAAGTGGCTATGTGATTGGACATATCAGCAAAGAATATATGGTTGTGCGGCAAGATGAGCTTACCTGTAGTAGTCGAAGCAAGAGTTTCATTGCTTTTAACTCTTTGTCATGAGCTGACTAAGCTCAGACATTTAATTCTGATTTTATATCTTTTTTTCCGAACACTTTCCTTTTTTGGTACAAATGTCCTCTGGCGCTTAAATTGTATCATGTGATGTATTTGTCTTTTCATTTGATATTGGTGATGCTTCCGGAACTTCCAGAATGTCAAGTCATATCTCTTATCTCGCTTATCATCGGTCGTACTCGGTTTTCCCACACTGATAAATGATGACCTGGCACTGATCCCTCATGTATATAAACCCAGAGGTCAAGCCGGTTAACAACAAGGCTTGACCTCCTCTCCACTAGGACTTGCCCAATTACATCCTCTTACTCATCACCATTCCTTGGGTTCAAAGACTTGTCTGAGTTGAACCCCTTAACCTTATACATACCTAATTGACCCAAGTCGGGACATTAGGTCAAGCCTTCTAAGCATCGGCCATAAGCCCCTGCTCTTCCTTCAAGTAGATAGAACGTACATGGGAAAACGGGCATAGTACAACAAACGAAGAGCTATACTTGATATAGACCAGTAGTTCCACGTCGCTATACGCTGTCAGTGAACCCAATCGTTATCCTCTTTCGGGTCATAGCGGCTTTAGTCAGCTAAATACACCCTTACTCTGTCATACACTGTCACTATCACGCCTGCCCAAGGCTGTTGATAACTGATAAGATCAGAAAAGGAGTATAAAAAGCAAAAGCTTAGCGTTTAGCACCCTTCACATCCAAATCAACATCTCGAGGAAGCCAGATCCTCTCAAGCAAAAACTGGAAAGTGGTCGGAGCACCACCCAAGTTAACACTCTCATCCATCAAGAACCACATCCACTCGTCGTTTCCATTAGTACGCACTAAAAAAGGACTAATTAGTAACTAACTAATTAACCTTAAAAGTGTTTCCCGCATTTTTTAGCCTCTGTGAAGCAGTCTTTAGACTTAAGGACTTCGTACTTGATCTAGACACCAAAATCGACGAATTGAATAGTCGAATTGAAGTACTGGAAGAGGATCAAGCCGAACAAGCAGAGGATCTAAGGGTTGAACGTACTCGAAACAACGAAAACTACAATCAACTCAAAGCCGATTATCAATCTCTTCATTCAAGGCTCAAGTTCGTCGAAATTAACCTCGACAACACAAACAAGCAACAAGCCGATCAAGATTGTGTCCAAAGCATAAATCTAGCTGACACCAATATCGAAGTCGAGCGCTTACAAGAACAAACTCGTGTGTTGATCGAAAATTGTGACCAACTTATTAAAATCCAAGAAAAACACACTCGAAAGGTCGAAACCCTCATCAACAACAACAAACGACAGTGGCGCACTATCGAAACCCTTAAAGAGAAAATCAAGGGAAAATACTGTCGTCTCGCAGCAGAAGTGCATATTCCTATTAACCAGGATTATCGCCTTCTAAATCACCTCAATTCTATTGCACCCAATCCTTTTCAGTGGGACCAAGACCTCGACTCACACAGGAACAACACAGGGAACAGCTTAGATTAGAGTCCCTAACACTCTTTATTGAAGACGTTCATCGTAACTACATATACGAACAGTACGACAAACCAGGAGTAATCAACGCGTTGTTTCTGGAGGACGAAAATCTCGAACTGATATTTTTGAGGAGTTTGCGCATCATTAAAGATAGAAGGGTTTGGAGAAGAATTCGTAACATTTTGTACGGCCTTGGATCTCAATAAATCTACCTTTTTCCCCACTCCAATATGTTGAGAGCTCCATCACCTGGTCAAGGGGGATTTACCCAAATTTCAGCAACATCTGGACCTGATGTAGTTGCACAGGCAATCAATGCCTTAATAGACAAAGTGCGAAAAATTAACGGTCACATTAATGCCTTAAATGGCATCACCTCTACCCTAGAATTGGGAATCGACAATAACATTGCAGATATTCATGCAATTCAAAATCAAACTGCACAAATCGCACCCCTTCACCAATTAATGAATGCGGTATCTCAATCACTTGCAAACATGGGTGCAACACCCTCTACCACCGCGTCAACAACCACCCCAGGATACAAACTCAAGATGCATCCCCCAGAGGAATCCTCTGGAGATGTAGATAAATTCGATGAGTTTAAGTCGCAATGTACTCTGTACATAAACCACACATCCCCACAGGCAACCACAGAACAAAAAATTACTTATATCATGGGTTATTGCAAGGGGCCTGCCTATGTATGGATGCAACCTGGAATTGATGTGGACATGGCAAGGAGGGGAGCAACAACTTGGCTACACAACATGGATGAATTCTGGAACGAAATGCAAGCTAGGTTTGGCAATGTTCACAAAATCGACTGATATAGACAATTATACAAGAAGTTGATCCAGAAGAACTCTGTCCAAGATTATCTACGAGACTTTGTCACTTATTCATCGGTACTCGGGTACACCGATCAAGTACTTCGTGATGATTTCTATGACGGCCTTAAGGATGAAATCAAGATGGCCATGGTGTCACAGAACTTTAAACCCCACAAAGCAACAAGGACATTCAACCAAGTTCGCAAAAGAGCCTTGGAAATTGACTCCACAATGAACGCCATTAATGCACCGAAGAAGTCGCAAAGCCCACAAACCAGTATCTCGAAACAACCCACTTCTAAGACAACCCCAAGTACTGCAAACACCTCACTGGGTCAAAGATTCAATGTAAACAATCGAGTCTTTATGTCAAAACCTACAGGGGGGGTGCAATACGGCAAAATCTCTAGCATTAACCAAAACGCCAAGGGCCGTCCAGTTCCACAGATCTCCTGGGATGATGGGACAAAAGGAAATGTCCCTTTTGGAGCAATTCAAAGAGACACCCAAACCAGTAACCTCAACGCTCCTACCATCCAAACACCCAAACCGTCCACTCCTGCCAAAGACCCTAATGCAATGGATCTTGATGGAAAAGGAAAAGGACCAATGATTTGCTTCACCTGCGGCGGCAAGGGACACTCAGCAAGAGTCTGTCCTTCCAAGAACACAGCTTCAGGGTTTGAAGCCCAGATTGAAGAAATCTCTTCAGACATCGAATCGGGAAAAGACGTCACCGAGGCTTATTAAGGAGCCAAGTACTCGGTGATATACTAGCTAGTAATATGGATAAACTAGAAATCATGTCAATATCAAATGAAAACCAATTACACCTTGATTTCACCGCTCATCCACTAGCTATGGCTCCTGGTTCTAAATCAGTTAACAGATCAAAAAGATTCTCTGGACAAGCACTACTTGACTGCGGCGCAACCTCCTGTTTCATCAACCCTTCCCTAGCAAAAGAAGCAAACCTTCCCCTTTTCCAACACAAAAAGCCCAAGACTCTGCGAGTTATAGACGGACAAGAAGTCTCGTCTGGGAAAGTCACTCATTATACCAAATTTAAACTTGTCATGGGAACACATTCCAGCAAAATAGAATGTCATGTCACAAACATTGGAAGACACCCTATCGTACTTGGGATGTCATGGCTCAAGAAACATAACCCACAAATTAATTGGAAAAATAGGACAATTGCATATACAAGCGAATTCTGCTCAAAGAACTGCCTAGAAGTCCCATCTACGCTCCAAATCGCAGCAGAAACTACATTACCAGAGGAATACAGAGAGTTCGCAGATGTGTTCGACGAGTCCAGATTGGAAGAACTCCCACCTCACAGGCCAACGGACATTACACTCGACCTCCTACCAGAAGCTAAACTAAAGCATGGCCCTATTTACAAAACCTTGCCAGCTGAAGACAAAGAAATGAAGAAAGTACTAGAAACCCTTATCCGAAGGGGACACATTCAGATTTCTAAGTCTCCTTTGGCTTCCCCGGTTCTGTTTGTCAATAAACCACATCCAGAAGATCCAAACAACCCAGAATTACGTCTTTGCGTTGACTACAGATATGTGAACTCGCTGTGCAAATTCAACGCAAGTGGAATACCTCTATTAGACCAATGGTTGAGAGCCCTGGAGGGATTTGTCATTGGCACCACTCTAGACTTGGCACAAGGATTCCATCAAACCCGAATAGCAGCAGGCCATGAATGGAAAACAGCATTCAAAACTCAATACGGCATGTACGAATGGAAAGTCATGCCCTTCGGTCTCAAAAACGCCCCATCAAGCTTCCAGTCCCTAATGAACTCTATATTCAGGGACATTATGGGGGTTTTTGTACTTGTATACATTGATGATATCTTTGTTTTTTCCAAATGAGTCGAAGATCATCCAGGACACATGAAAGAGGTGCTAAGAAGATTAAGGGAACACAAGCTGATTGCAAAATTGAGGAAATGCAAGTTTCACCAAACCAAACTGGACTGGGTAGGATTGGTCATTTCCAATAAAGGAATCGAAACGGATCAGGAAAAAGTCACGGCGGCTATGAATTGGAATGCTCCCAAAAATGTCAAACAAGTTCAAGAGTTCCTAGGATTTGTCAATTTCTATCGAAGATTCATTCAAGACTTTGCTGGCAAAGCCAGACCTCTGTACAACCTACTCAAGAAAGATCAAAAGTGGCAGTGGACAAGCAAAGAACAAGAGGCCATGAATGCACTAAAGGAAGCTCTTAAAGTGGCACCTGTAATGATGCAGCCCAACCAGAATAAAGAATTTTTCCTCGAGACAGATGCGTCGGGATTTGCCACAGGAGCAGTTTTATCTCAGAAGGATGAAGAAGGGAAACTACACCCTGTAGCTTTTCTTTCTAAATCACTAAATCCGGCTGAGCAAAACTATGACATTTTTGACAAAGAACTATTGGCAATCATTAGAGCCTTCAAAGAATGGCGGCACTTACTCCAAGGCACAGAAAAAGCCATTCAAGTGATAACTGATCACAAAAATTTGGAATACTTCTCATTGTCCAAACAATTGAACCAACGCCAAATCCGCTGGATGAATTTCTTGGTGGACTTCAACTTCCAAATCCTATACAGGCCAGGAAGCCAAAACAAAAAAGCAGACATTCTCTCAAGGCAATATGACCTAGAACCTTTGGGGGGGGTAGAGAACCAAGTTCTCCTCAAACCAGACATTTTTATTTTGGCTATTACCCCTGACCAGGAGATTAACAATCTAATCAGAGAAGCAATCCTTGAAGATCCCAGATTAGAGGAAGCCCACAATAAGCTGAGAAACGGAGAAAAAGTCAAAGATTGGGAATACAGAGAAGGACTCCTAATGTTCAAAGGAAAGATCTTTGTCCCCAAGGATGAAACCATCAGAAACCTGATATTGGAATCGCGCCATGACAATATTACAGCTGGGCATCCTGGACAAGCAAGAACATTGGAATTGGTTTCCAGAACTTACTACTGGCCAACCATGAAGAAATTTGTTAACTCTTATGTGTCACACTGCGAAACATGCATTCGAGTTAAACCATCAAACCAACTCCCCACAGGATTACTGCGTCCTTTACATATTCCTGAGAGACCTTGGGAAGAGATCTCCTATGACATGATTGTAGGGCTCCCAGAATCAGAAGGATATGACGCAATCTTAACAGTAGTAGATTGGTTCTCCAAGATGGCACACTATCTTCCTTGCAAATCAACAGCCACAGCAGTAGACATAGCCAATATTTTTGTTGCAAACATTTGGAAACTTCACGGCACTCCAAAGGCAACAGTCTCGGATAGAGGATCCACTTTCAACTCAAAGTTCATTAAACATCTGAGCAAACGGTTAGACGTAAAACCTACCTTCAGCACAGCGTACCATCCAAGGACAGATGGACAGTCAGAACGGGCAAACCAAGTTGTTGAAATCTTTATCAGGGCTTTCGTTAACCATAGGCAAAACGACTGGGTGGCCTTGCTCCCTATGGCAGAATTTGCATACAACAATGGAATCCAAGCATCCACTGGCAAAACCCCCTTCCAAATCTGCCAAGGTTTCAACCCTAGAATGAACATCGGGGAAGAATCAGACTATACTGTCCCTGAAGCTGATGCGCATGCGGAATTCCTGTTGAAAGGATACGACGAAGTCAAAGCCGCCCTCATCCTAGCAAATCAGTCCTACAAACATTACTTTGATAAAGGAGCTAAAGAACCAGAGGAGATAAACCCTGGAGATAAAGTCTGGCTTAATCATCAAAACATATCCACAGACAGACCTTCAGTAAAACTCTCTCACAAAGTCTTAGGCCCTTACAAGGTACTGGAAAAAGTAGGGACTCACGCCTTTAGACTGGAGTTACCAAAATCGATGAAAGTTCATCCTGTCTTCCATGTCATGCTGCTCAAGAAATTCCACTCTGATCCCCACAGCCGCGAACCCGCTCAACCACCCCCTATTGTCACACAAGATGGAGAAGAAGAATGGGAGGTTGAAGAAATCCTTAATTCCAAGAAAATCCGCCGCCAGCTCCAGTATTACGTTAAGTGGAAAGGGTACTCTCATGCAGACAACTCCTGGCAGTCAAAGGAAGATCTCAAAAACGCTCCTGAACTAGTTGATAAATTTCACAAACTCCATCCCACTGCGCCAGGCCCTTAGGAGGGGGTAATGTCATGAGCTGACTAAGCTCAGACATTTAATTCTGATTTTATATCTTTTTTTCCGAACACTTTCCTTTTTTGGTACAAATGTCCTCTGGCGCTTAAATTGTATCATGTGATGTATTTGTCTTTTCATTTGATATTGGTGATGCTTCCGGAACTTCCAGAATGTCGAGTCATATCTCTTATCTTGCTTATCATCGGTTGTACTTGGTTTTCCCACACTGATAAATGATGATGTGGCACTGATCCCTCATGTATATAAACCCAGAGGTCAAGCCGGTTAACGACAAGGCTTGACCTCCTCTCCACTAGGACTTGCCCAATTACATCCTCTTACTCATCACCATTCCTTGGGTTCAAAGACTTGTCTGAGTCGAACCCCTTAACCTTATACATACCTAATTGACCCAAGTCGGGACACTCTACCTTTGACAGTCGCTTCTTGGCGGGAACCTTGCCAGATTTCTGAAACGCGAGGCTAGGGGTGTTTGTGAGTGAAAAGGAGATATTGCCATCAGCGAGCGTTACCTACATTCCTGCTTTGAGACGCGTTGCCTCCTTGATCATCATCGCTGTTGAATTCCAGTGTGGAGAGACATTGCGTGGGATGTTGTGTGGCGTTGAGAGACCCAGCCCGGCGCATTTGTCCTGGAACGCATCCCTAAAACGGGGGGAGAACCGTAGTTTGCGGGCAAGCCATGCAATCTGCAAATTGTGTCAGCAGTGTGGCAACGAAAATCAGAGACTGAGACTCACCTTGTAAAGCGCTTTTAGTGCGCCCTTAAGTTCCTTCTCGTCACGGGAACCCGCGGTCATGTTGGGCACATAGACGTCCGCAAGGTCCTCGTTGTCGTTGCTCTCGTCGCTGTTGTCACCCTCGTCAAGCGTACGTGAAGGGGCTGTACCATTGCCTTTGCCCGTCTCGTCCTATTCAACATGTAAACGCATTAGCTACAAATAAACTAGGCGTGTTGAACTTACCTCGGCGGTGAAGTCAAAGTCGGGATTGTCAGCAGCCCCGGCTTTGTTGTTGTTGTCGTCTTCTTTGTCCGATCCAGAGAGGGTGTCGCCCTGTGCGTCCGCTTCCTTATCAGCTGTGGCCTCAGCTTCGGCACGCTTGCACACAAAGGGTGCCGCAATTGCCTAACGTTGGATAACGCGTGGGTCAGTGGAAGAAAACAGCCAGTAGACAAGGGAAAGGCGACGAGTACGGTGGGGAAGAGCATCTGGTGGCCGTTTGTCAAACGCCCAGACATCGCTGAAACACATACCTTGGAGGTCAAATTGAGTATATGGGGGACGCAATGTACACGCGCCACTGGGCCGGTAAGTCGCTTCATTTTGAATTTCTTGAAGCGATTCATCATATCGCCATTATTTGAGGCGTTGTCACATACAACGCCCCACACCTGGCACTTGCTTTCAGCCGTCTGCACAACGTCTTTGGGTTTGAACTCACCCAATTGTGTATGTCGAAATGGTGTAACACCTGATAAACGGTGTTTGCTAGGGCAACTCCAGTATGCTTACCAGCAAAGCTACGGAATGAATGTCAATCGGCAAACAGCAATAAAATTTGCCAATACACATACTTAAGACACTCAAGGACAAAGCGTTCCATTTGGAGCAAGTTGTCCTTGACGACAGGATAAAAAACCACAATGCCCAAGTAATCATGCCTGTTGGCAGCCTGGCACAGGTTGAGCGCAATGTGTAAAGCACCCACAACATCCTAGGATATGCCGGACAAACGTAAGCGAAGCTGTGTTTGACGTGAGTTAACGACATACGGAAAGCATTGTCTTGATCGCCCTTTGAGTCATCCGGTAAAGTGTGATTATGTCTCTCACAAGGGTCTTGCCATGCGGGAGCATCTTAACCACCTTGCAGGACATAAGCTTATGGAGCTAAGAGGCCGGTCAGTAATGCATAACTTTAAGGTGGTTGACTCACATATCAATTGTCGATTGTCCCCAATGATCGGCCGTCCTCGCAAACCCAAAGAGCAGTGTATTTGCGGACCTCGTAGTTGGTGGGCGGTGCGCTGCTGCCAGTGATTCCATACTCGGTCAGGAGGCCCTGATGCTTGCGGAGCTTGCATCGCGCTTGGTCATCAGCAAAAACCCGCCAGGATTTGGAGTGCTTTGAAGTGATATGGGAAACCAACTATGCTTTGAGTGATTTGGACCGCTTTGGAGCACTCCAAATTCAGGGGCTCCTATTTCCGCTACTCCAAAGACCCTGAAATCCGAATTGGCGGAATTGAAATGGCTTGAAAGCGCTCCAAACCACTGTAAGCATAGTCCTTTCCTGAAATCACTCTAAATCACTCCATATCCCAGCGGGTTTTTGCTGATGGTGTTTGAGCAGGGACAAAGTGCCGGAGTCACCAATTGGTCTTGTGACCCGCTTGCGGCAACTAAGTACACGATTAATATAGAAGGATGCTTGTGTTACGATAGGGACTGACCTTTTGCATACAAACGCATGCGCCGTATATTTCTCGCCTTTGACCTTTGGCTTGACGAGCTTTGGCAATTCGAACATGGCATACGCGCTGGAAGTGCTTTTCTTGATTCGCTCGATTGATGCGGCTTGAATGCAGGTCAGTACACACGCGGTTTGTGGCCAAAATAGCTTACCTAGCTCCTCTTTTGCTGGAGCAGCCTTTCGTTGCTCAATGGTCGAAAGTCGTGCTGCAGCATTCTTAGCTGCCTGGGCCTCCAACGTGAGTGGGGGATTGGTCTTCGACTGCTTCGATGCGCCCTGAGTTCCTGCCGTGTCTTTGGCGTTGGCGCTGGCGCTGGCATTTGTCTTCTTTCGTTTGGCTATAAGTGGCGGGGTCAGCGGGTGTCGCACAGTAGGTGTGTTGTGGCCACTTACTCGATTGTGTGGACGGGCTCTTGGATTGTGCGCGCTTCATGTGCCCACCATTCGATTTGACTTCGGGGAAGCTTGGTAAGCAAGTTCGTTGTCTGGCATAGACAAACACTTACCGTTAGAATTGCGGCCACGATCGGTCCGTTGCTCCTTGTCGGAGTTGGGAACATATGTCGACGTGCGAGCCATGTTGGGGATTGCGAGCTGGACTTTGAACAACCAAGTTTCGATTGTTGAGAGTTGATTGAGTGAGAGGATATGGTTTCAAAGCCGGTTTTCCGTCATTATATCTACAAGGTAAGTTCAATGCGTGGTTGTTGGTATCCTGGATTCACTAAGCTCCAACCGTTTGCCTGCTGTCACAACATGTCAACCGGGCGTATATTATTGCCATGTGATATGTCTTGCTTTCAAGCCAACTGCCACCACCGACAGGTCCCGCTTGTTGGCTAGAACTCACTCCTATTCAATGCCATTTGCTTGGTGCTCGGCATCGGAATTTACTTGCTTGTGGGCCTGTTTTTGACTGACGTTGATCCTGATATGTACACTAACTGCCGACTGTTCATCAGACGATGTCGAAATGCGGGCACCACGCCCAAGGCCAGCCCAATCCATACTTTGGGGTACTCATATCTGACGTACCCCACTGAACCTTGTGAGTTTTTGCCCACTGGAGTCAATTCAAGCTAACCATCTGTTTCTTGCGACTGGTGACTTTGACGCAGCAATGCCGGCCAACCGGCCTTTGCTCCAGGTGGCAACAACCCTGCACTGCGCTTCTGCGCCCACTGTGCCTGCGCGGGCCACGCGTCTTGCCCGGCCAAGGCCTGCAGTTTTCCAAACGTTTCAGCCCACGCACCATCCAACACATCGTACAAGAGCCAGTCAGGGTCCCCCAATTTCCTCCTCTTAACTGCCCCGGATGCTTGTTCAGCAACCGTTGCGCCCCTCTCTGTTCACTGCTGCCAATTCCGGCTTTGCGAACGCCCTCTGTTGGCCACCTGTCCACTCTATCCAGTATCATGTAAGCACCATTACCTCAGACCATGTTGTAGGCCAGACTTATTGTGCCATGTCCGTTTCCCACCAGTCAATTGCTTGCTCACACTTATCATCCTGTTCAACATCCCTTTTACAACGTGAGTATCTCTTATGCTTGTTCCCTGTGAACACCTTCTCACACGTGTCCTGTTGAACGTAGTTGCAGTGCAAACCCCACCGCCTTTATTGCCTGCCACACCCTGCTCCCCCATTGCTGATGCAGTTGGGCCTTGTGCTATCATGTGGTGAGTCCAACCTGCTCACGTGCCAACCGTGTTGCTGACCCAGAGGTTGCAGCATTTCTCAAAGTGGGGCAAACTTGTTGAGCAGCATCAAGCCCTCTGCTGACAGATATTCAACCTTCCACAGTTAAACTTCCCACTAGTATGTACAGCCGTCTACATAGTATGTTCAATGCTGATTATTTGTACAATAGATCCAATATTTACAATCACAATTGTTGCTATTGTGATACTCACCTTGTTCTCAGTCCACCAAATCTTGTTTCTTACTGCTTGTTTTGGGTTCTTCAGTTGCTATCTCTCCGTACTGCCGTCATGCAAGTTTCATCTCAATTCTCTCATGTAGGCTTTGTGTATGTAGTACTCTTTGATACTCTTGTCTTGTCAAGAGTATGTCTCTCAATGTCATGGTACACCTGTGCTATAAGTATTTCTGCATGCGGTTTGTTCACAACAACCATGTGCAAAGATGAGTTCATGAGCTGATAGCCTTGACCTGTTTATTCCCGACCATGGTGTTCTCTAGTATTTCAGGTCTGTGGATCCCCAAGACCTTGAGTCTTGGGTTCCGTGTGTGCCCTTACTTGCTGGACTTGGAGGTCCCATAGACAGGAGCACAAGCACCTGACATCTGCAGAATCCAGGAGTGGGGGTTTCCCGGGCTGCAAATCCAGACCCAGCAAACTTATAAGCCATGGATCCCCAAGTCCACAAGCCTGGGACCTGGGGACCCAGGAACCTCAAAACTTGCAACCCAGGGACCTTGACCCTAAGGGGTCTGTACACCACAAAACCAGGGGGCATGAGAATCAAGAGTTGCGGTCTCAGGAATCTGCAATCCGCAAGCTTTGTATTTCCTGGGTCCCATGTCCTGTGGGACTGCAAGAATGTAGGACCAGGGACCATGGGACCATGGTCCCATGAGACTTTGCAAGCCCAGGTTCTTGGCTGGTCCCCTGTCTGCTAGCACTGCCAGTAGCTTGGCTCGTGTCCCGTGTATCACGGGAAATCACGGGTTTTCCCCAAGTACCCTCAGGATCCTCCTGAGGTAAGCCCCGTTATGCCATCTCTACTTCTTCCCCCCAATTCACGTCCAACATGTGAAATTTGGAATTCTGTCACATAGTTTGCTACTGAATTGATTTGCTTGCTTCTTTGGATATTGGCTTCTGCCTTGGCCTTCTTGTTTGGATTGCTAAATTGTTCCATGAAGTGTGATTTGAATGTTTCCCACAACCCTAGGTTTGGGTCCAGAACTCCATTGTTCATAGACCATAGTAGGACCTGAGCCCAATGTGTAGCGGATCTGTTGTCCAATTTGAAATTGGCTAGTGCTTCTGCCGTGAGCCATGCTCCCGCCATCGGACTTGCCTAAGTCTCATCCTTTTCCTATGTATATGTATGTGTTTGTGTTTCTTCCTTGTTGTCTTTCCTGTCGCGTTGCCACCTTCTTGTGGTTATGTGTTACACTGTGTAACGCGACTGTGCTTTGTACAAGTCATGTCTGTTCATACAGCATGACTCACATGGACACTCCTGACTGGCTTGTATGTATGACTTGTGTGGCTGCGTCTTGTATGACTCAGTCACTTTCTGAATATATATAGAGGACCAACAAGCCTGGTAACCCCAGCTTGTTTTGTCTCATCAAAACATCCCCTTTGAGTGACACTCAGAACCACCCCTACCCTCAAGAGCCTACAGACGCTTAAGTGTGTTGCGGTTCAAGAGGTCACTAAGGTCTTAGTGCCGTCCACTCTCCATCGCAGCTTGTCTCATAGCCACCAAGAAGAAGCTTACAACAGCTTCTCTGATTTGTTCTTGTCCTGAGCTGTATTGGTCGCCCAACCTGACAAAGTAACTTTCCATTTGGGTGATGAACATTTCTGCTCCTTCTCCTTTCTTCCCATCAAAAGCCTCTGGTCCAGTTACTTTTGGACATCTGGCTTCTCTTCTGTTGTTGGGGTTTTCAGAAAGCTGACATATCCTTTGTTCTAATTTGTCAAGTCTGGTAGATTCTGCTTCAGGGTGGGGGGGTGATATGGCATGTAGCAATGCTTTGTCCAGCTGTTTGCGCATGTTATTGATTGCATTGATAGCAATCCTTCTGTCTCCCCTTAGTCCCTCTAGTCCTTGGGTGACTGCTTTGTTCCAGGCTAACTGTGCCTGTCTTGTGGTGTTAAGATCTTCCTGTACATTGTTTACTAGTCCTTGTGTGTTTGTGACTTTGTTTCTTAAACAGATTACATCTTGTTCAACCAGGAAGCTGTTGTGTTCACTGTTTCATGCAGCAGTAAGGATATCTGTCAGGGTTCCTTGTAGGTTGTTGAGGGAATCGTTGAAGATTTGTTGGTTGTTAGCCAACACCTGAGTGGATTGTTCTAACCTGTTGAGTCTTCTGTCAATTGTTATCCTCATTCCATCAATAATCCTTAGCAGTGCATTGTGTCTTCCAAGGTGAAGATTGTTGAGGTTGTCAAGGTTGCTAATCATGGTTCTTCTGCTGGAGCTAGAACTTGAGCTGGGAATCCTGGGGGGGTCTTGTTCTTCAGTTGCTGTTGGTTGCTGGGAATACCCCTGTGGTACGTATGGCAGTGCTGGGTTAACTGGAGTCATGGCTTGAGAGCTGATTGGGATTGGGCCGGCATTGGTGATGGTTCCCCCAATTTGTGGTACTTGAGCAGTAAGGGGAATGTGTGGTGTGGGTGGTGGCCTGATTGGAACAAGGGATATGCCTCTGTGAGCTTCAGGTTGAGGGGAGAAAAACTGTCTTCTGGTCCTTATAGGTCTTAGTGGATGTGATGGACCTGGGCTTGCGTTTGAGATTGGGATCCAAATTGTGACTGGTGTGGGGTTGTTGGTAATGTCTCCTGGTTCCCTAGCATCTATGGTAGGTTCTTCTTGAACCACTGAAACGTTCTCCGTGTTGAACATTCCAGGCATAGAAGCTTGGCTTTGTGGGCAAGACCTTGCTGGTCCTCTGGCCTGAGCTTGTGCAATATCATGTTCGTTGAGGGAACTTGTAGGTCTTGAAACCCTACTTGATCCTCTCCTTGTTGATAATGGTGTTGTGAGGCGTGACCCCACATACTCCTGAATGGACATGTTTGTTAAGCTTGTTTTGTAATGTCATAAGCTTCTTCTTGGTGGCTATGAGACAAGCCGCAATGGAAAGTGGACAGTACTAAGACCTAAGCAACCTCTTGAACCGCAACACACTGAAGTGTCTGTAGGCTCTTGAGGGTAGGGGTGGTTCTAAGTGTCACTCAAAGGGGATGTTTTGATGAGACAAAACAAGCTGGGGTTGCCAGGCTTGTTGGTCCTCTATATATACTCAGGAAGTGGCCAAGTCATACAAGGCGCAGCCACACAAGTCATACATAACAGCCAGTCAGGAGTGTGCATGTGAGTCATGCTGTATGAACAGACATGACTTGTACAAAGCACAGCCTCATTACACAATGTAACCGAAAAAACCACAAGGAGGTGGCAACGTGGCAAATGGAAACGGAAACGTAACACAAAGAGAAAGACAGGCACAAAGACAGGTGGGCAAGGACAAGACAAGTCCGATGGAGTGAGCTGGCTCACAACAAGTAGCAATGGGAGCAATCCTCCCTCAAAGACAAGACAATGGCTACCTACACCCTATCGCTTTCCTATCAAAATCTTTCAACAAGGATCAACTCAACTACAATGTCTACAACAAAGAACTTATGGCAATCATAGAATCCTTGACACGCTGGAGGCTTTACCTTGAAGGAACAAGGGATCCTATCACTATCTACACCAATCACAGGAACCTACAGTTCTGGAAGGAAGCAAGGTCATTCAACTGTTGACACACAAGATGGCATCAATTACTAGCCTCCTACAACTTTGATATCATATACCACCCTGGGGTCCTTTCATCAAAACCGGACTTACTGTCAAGACAATCAGACCATGAAGATATCCCCACACCTGAACAAGTTATGATATCTGTCAAAAGGTTTAAAGAATTTATGGGGCAGGTAGACACAGACATCATAGCAACTATCAAAGAAGCACAGGAAACAGACAAAGGGTTGGCACAAATCAAAGAAATCTGCAAATCAAAGGAAACATTACCAAAAACCCTGCAACACAGTACAAGAGATTACCATTTCAAGGAGGGACTATTATGGTTCAAAGGAAGGATTTACATACCAGAAGACAAGGAAGCCAGACTGCCCATCATGCAAATTCACCACGACTCAAAGATTGCAGGTCATCAAGGACAGGCTAGGACATTGGAACTAATATCAAGAAGATACTTCTGGCCAGGGATGAAGCAGAGCATAAACAGATATGCGGAATCCTGCAAAACTTGCCAACGCACAAAGGGATCAAAGTCAATGGTCCCAATCAAGCCACTAGAAATCCCAAAGGGTCCCTGGGAAGACATAGCTTTTGACTTTGTGGTAAAATTGCCAAAATCCAAAGGGTCAGACAGCATCATGGTAGTGGTGGACCAATTCTCAAGAATGGCGCATTTCATAGCTTGCAAAGCATCTCACACAGCAAGCGACCTTGCAAATCTCTTTGTCACAAATGTTTGGAAGTTACATGGTTTCCCTAAAAGCACTATCTCTGACAGAGGATCTACTTTCAATTCAAGACTAATGAAGGCCATCTACAAGAGAATTGGAACTAGCCCAAGTTTCAGCACTGCCTACCACCCCCAAACCAATGGAGTAACAGATAGAATCAACCAGTGGATGGAAGGCTGGCTACAATCCTTTGTCAACTACCAGCAGGACAATTGGGTGGACTTGTTACCAATTGCAGAGTTTAGTTATAATCTGCAGAAGCACCGTGTAACAGGTAATTCCCCTTTTGCAATAGTCTACGGCAGGGAGCCACTGTGGAACATTTCTTCAGAAGAGACAACGGTTCCTGAGGCAAACAGAATCAGGGAAAAATGGCATAGCATCCACAATGAAGCAATTGCATCTATGGAAAGAGGCTACCAGAGGAAAGTCCAAAGAACAAATACCAAGAAGGAGATCTAGTATGGTTACTGGGAAGAAACATCCAAACAAAAAGACCTTCAAAAAAGCTGGATAACAAAAAGCATGAGCCATTTGTGGTGAAGCAAAAAATAGGGTCACATGCTTATGAACTCATGCTGCCAGCAACAATGAGGGTACACCCTGTTTTTCACATTGACCTGCTCAGCCCTTACAAGGAAGACACAGAATTCAGACAAAACCAAGCCCGACCACTGCCAATCATAACAGAAGAAGGGGAAGAAGAATATGAAGTAGAAAAAATCCTGGACTGGAAGGAAACAAAGGATGGACTCTTTTACAGGGTCAGATGGAAGGGTTACAGGGACAAAGAAGACACAGAGCAAAGGGCAGAAGATTTTGGTCACCTGTCAAGGATCATCAAGGGCCTTTTACACCAACACCCCAAAGCTCCCATGCCATCTAACTACATTCCAGGGAACATAAAAGGCAGGGGGGGCACAATCAGTAGTGATATCTGCAAAACTTGCTACTACTCCAGGACACACTCCCAACTCTATGCTCTAAATCTTTTCTGCTATCCACAATGCCTGCTGTCACCTGTGCCACCATCTCAAACAACCTCACCTGCGTCCTCAAAGGACCCGCCTTTGCTACAGCAAGGATCCTTGACTCTGGAGCTGCTCTCTACGTATTCAAGAGGTTGCAGCAGAGCTTGGGGAGAATGCATTTCAGGGTGTTGGACAACATCCTACACTCAGATCTTGAGGAATTCCAGTGGGTCGGAAAGAAATGGCTGACATGCATGCAGCTCCTACAAAAGGACATCTCCGTTTGTCAAGGATGCACTGCGTTCCAGGTCTCAGAGGTTGTACTGCTCTCCACCCATATGCTTGGAGTTGTTGAATGGGGACAAGAAGGGGCATACTCAAGCAAGTGGGTACCAGGGTACAACAGGAGACAACCAACACTCCGACCTAGGTGGAACAACGCCTGGGATGCCAACTACAAAAGGGACCTGAGCAACTGGAGGATGGAAAGGGGAAGGTACCAGAAGGAAAAATTTGAGTGGGCACCAAACTGGTGGAAATGGGAGGAGGCAGATGTGTCAGCATGGAAGGAGACAGAACCAGACATGCAAGAATGGGATGAGGAGTTTGTGGAGGCCCAGAAGAGGGTTTTGTACTGGTCCAAGGCCAACTGGACAAAGGAGGAGACATGGGAAGAATGGGAGAAGTTCTTGGACAAACCCCGTAACACTGTGTTCAATCCCATTGATTTAACTATTGAAGAGGACGAGGGGCTGGAAGAACACTTGCTTGCAAAAAGCAAGGATTGCAAGATCCAGTAGAGCCCATCCAGGTCCCCTAGACAGACACTTAGGGGGGAGTAATGTTGTGAGCCAGCTCCCTCCATCAGACTTGCCTGTTGTCTTGCCCGCCTGCTTCTCTCTTTGTGTTGCATTTCCCTTTCCGTTTGCTGCGTTGCCACCTGCTTGTGGTTATTTCTGTTACATTGTGTAACGTGGCTGTGCTTTGTAAGAGTCATGTCTGTTCATACAGCATGACTCACATGGACACTCCTGACTGGCTGTTATGTATGACTTGTGTGGCTGCGCCTTGTATGACTTGGCCACTTCCTGAATATATATAGAGGACCAACAAGCCTGGTAACCCCAGCTTGTTTTGTCTTGTCAAAACATCCCCTTTGAGTGACACTTAGAACCACCCCTACCCTCAAGAGCCTACAGACACTTAAGTGTGTTGCGGTTCAAGAGGTCCCTTAGGTCTTAGTGCCGTCCACTCTCCGTTGTGGCTTGTCTCATAGCCACCAAGAAGTAGCTTACAACAGTTACGCTTTGTCTCTCTTTCCCCGCTGCGTTGCCACCTTCTTGTGGTTATCTTGTTACATTGTGTAATGCGGCTGTGCCTTGCACAAGTCATGTCTGTTCATACAGCATGACTCATATGGACACTCCTGACTGGCTGTTATGTATGACTTGTGTGTCACAACCCTAGTTGAACCTTGGAGGCCAAGACTCCACAGGTAGTGAGAAGGGGGGTTGGGACAATGACAAAGGTCAAATGTATGGCGCGTAGGCCTTAAGTGAGTCACACAATGAGTGATGGGGAAAACAACAAGAGAACAAGTCTTGTGGGAGCAAGACTTGTGTCGCTGGTATATAAGCTTTCTACTGTGGCTATGTACAATAGAGAGCAGGTGACAAAGGGAACTCAAATGAGAAAAAGCAAGAGTCTAAGAGAAGCAAGAAAGAGACAAAGGAAACAAGGTAAGTCCATGGACTCCAAGGGAACAAGGGAACAGGCCAGGCAGGCATGTCCTGCAGTCATGGCTTACATAAAGGCAACTAAATGCACCCAGCAAGAAGAACGAGACCAAACACAAGACAAACATGACAAAGAAGAGAGAACAAGAAAAGGTTGTGACATTGTGTGGCTGCGTCTTGTATGACTTGGCCACTTTTCTTTATATATATAGAGGACCAACAAGCCTGGTAACCCCAGCTTGTTTTGGCTTGTCAAACATCCTCTTTGAGTGACATTTTGAACCACCCCTACCCTCAAGAGCCTACAGACACTTAAGTGTGTTGCGGTTCAAGAGGTCACTTAGGTCTTAGTGCCGTCCACTCCCCATTGCGGCTTGTCTCATCGCCACTACAAAGAAGCTTACAACACATTTAAGTCAGGTGACCTGGTATTTGTATCAACAAAGAATGTGAGCATACCTGAAGGAAAAGCAAGGAAGTTAGCCCCAAAGTACGTAGGACCATGCAAGATAGAGGAGGAAGCAAAGGCTGGAGCTACCTACCAAATTGATCTACCTCACAAGATGAGGTGACAGGGTATAAGACCCACATTTCATGCGTTGCTGCTGAAACCCCATGTGCCTCAAGAAGACCGCCAGTTCCTGGGCAGGACCTACAAACAAATGATCAGCCTGGAGGGCGAGGAGGATGACTGGGAAATTAAGAGAGTCATAAACCATAGGGGAAAGTGTTGCAATTAGCACGTTGTGCCAAGCTAAAGAGAATGTATCTCAGCTTGTGCTATGTGGAAGTAGAGAACTTTGTATATACCTAAAGAGAATGTATCTACAGGTATATTGTGAATAATGTGATGTTTGAAATCAAATGGAAGAGCGGGGACTGCACATGGGAGCCGTATTGAGTAATAAGGCAACTAGAAGCGCTGAAACAATACTTTGAAGCACTGGGGATCCGTAAGGCCAGGGATTTACCTTGGGGAAGTGAAACTGGTGGTCAGAGTGACCAAACAAGCAATAGCAAATCTGAAAATTTGGAGATTGCATTGCTCACCATACTTAAGCCAGAGGAAACGCACAAACCCCCTCAAGTTGCTTGCCCCTTGCACTTGGCTTCAGGTCATTGGTTCACTAATCACATCCATTCACTACGCATCCTACTCTATTGTACAAACACCCCATCAACATGTCAAACTATTGTTGCAACAGCTATAGCAAGCGCAACATTGACTATCACCACAACCCCCCGGCATAATGCCGTGGCCACTGCAACATGGCCAACATACGTCATGAAGATTGTTGCCGGGACCAGCCTCCACCTGCTTGCCAACAAGTACTGGGCTGGGTGGGCAATATCATTGCTGTCACCCGCATACACGCAGAGGCTGATTGTGACTGTGCCCGCACCGCTCTCCTCAACAGCCAGTGTCCTCAGCTGCCTCCAGTGCAGCATCAACCCTTCCACATGGGACGTTGCGGCGGCTGGCAGGCCCGCATGGCCTGCGCTGCACATCACAACGCACCTGCAAACAGGGACTTTCCTGTTAGTAAGCAGTTGGAAAGCAAGGTGGTGGTATATGCGCAGACGCTCACCAACCTCAACCAGGATTTCCCCCTGGGGTACTGCGTAAACGCAAACAGAGCCCAAGCTACTCCACTGCCAATGGACGCCACAGTCCCCCAGGTACCAAGCGTAGCCACCCCAGTAAACGGACCCAAAGCCGCAGCCCAGAACCTCATCCGTCACATGGAGGAGGCCATGAACATTGTTGATACTGTCACAGAAGTGGCAACAACCTTGAGGGATTGGATTCGGACCTCTTGGGAATGGATTGAGGGCAAGGAGAGGAACCTGATTGCAGCAATGGCAAGACTTGCAATAGGCAACAGCCTTCAACCAACAATGACAAACCAGGCCAAAACCAAGTCAATGATTGCATCAAGCTCAGCAGGGACCAAGCCAGAGGCAACCCTGGAGGACAAGCAAACGCCAACCCAAGTGACCAAGGAGCTGTCATCAACAATCAGGCGTCAACTCAGGGAGACAGAGTTGTTGGAGGTGCCAGAGAACGTACCGGGGCTGCCAGGGGCCACACAATTCCGCCAACTCCAATAACTACTCACCTACTGTGCAACATTCTTGACTCAAGCTCTGTTGGGACCAACAACAAATCCATCAAGCCACCCAGGAGCTCCAATACTGAAGGTGAGGGCCCCGTTAATGGCACACAAGGCATTGAGGGAGATGGAGGAAGCCATCTGGCTCATACTCCTGGAACAACAACCTGGCCCTCCAGTCCCAATTACAAACTCACTCAGCAGCTTGAGTGAACCTTCATTGACTATGACGGCAGTTCAGGTGATGTTGAAATGCAAGAAGAACAACCCAATCAACCCAAACAACACTCCAACAGAGGCGCTCAACAACCCAATCAAATCATTGGGGATTCTGCCCCTGTTGCTCAACAGCCTGAGACGGTCAAACCGCCTGTTGGGCTGTGCGTTGCACCCAAGGACCTTGTCATCAAGCCAGTGGACAGAAAGGGAGGCAACAGAGACGGTGGGGAAGGAGCAAGTGGGAAAGGAAAGAGAACAAATGTAAAGAAGAAGTGAGTGAACGTACCACAGGGATGTTAGGTGGCTGGGAGCCACCTGGAGGGCAAGTGTAACGCTTACGGTAACGCTTACGAGATGGAGTGGAGGTGCCACGCGTGGCGTGGCAACTTGGTTCCTTGTATGCGCATGTATCAGACCGGTATCCTTTAAAGGACCCAGGTTTCCACCTATTCCCCTGTTCTTGTTTATACTACCAAATCAATTGTGTTAAGGCTTGTCACTAATGGCAACTATGTCACTTAGGCTAACTAAGATACATTGGTTACAAGAACCTTACACTCTGCAATTGATCCCCAACTTCCCACCAAGCCTTTAGCACACCCCTCCCCTGTCCCCTTGCCCATGTAGGTCCATCTACACCTGGGGGTACTTCATAGCATTTAGCCCCTTTGGTCAACAAGGGATAAAAATTGCATGGTGGGATCAAGAGTTGACACTGCATTGGAAATGCATTGGAAATGGAAAACTACCAAATTGGGAAGATTTCAAATTGACTCCTGGTTTTCATTCTTGCTTTGGCATGGTTTTCATCACTAGTGTAATTTCATGTAATTACACTTTGAGTGTAATAACACCTCATGACACCATATAACACCTCAAACATTCCCCCACTATCCTTACACTCCAGGTTTTTCCAGAGTACTTTGAGTCACAGTGAGGGATCAACCCAAGTGTTTGCCCTTGGCTATTGGTGCACTGGGACTTAGCTTACAGCTTTTACTGGCGCAGCAACTGGCTTTACGTCAAACCTATGGAGTTGCATCCCACAATAACCTCCTGGAATACCAACACATGACTGACTCATTAGATCAAGGCCAATGGGAAGAGCTTGTGTTGCATAAAAGACGGAATTCCACGAATTCTCCAGCACAGTTTCTCCCCTCCAATTGTAATAGCTGAGCCCTGTGCACCAATCATAGGCACGGACTTTAGGAAGATTGCCTTGGGGGCACGGGTTTGAGTACCTGATAATGCGGTTGTATTGTCCAAATGCATGTTTGTCATATGTGAAATCTCAAAATTGCAGATAGCTAGCAGTGAGCTGGGGAGGAGACAATAAACCATGCCACCTATACCGGACAGCCCAGCAAAGGGTTCGCTTGTACGCACACGCGTTCCTCCGCATGTCCCGAGCTCGGGACCGACAAAGGAGAGGACCCTGATTTGGAAACGCTTTCATGAGAATCACCACCTCGACCAGGAATATCCAGCGAAGAATGATGAGCGTCAAATCTGACGGAGCACGACCACCAGCAAACTTCGTACCTAGCTGCCATGTCAGCGCGTAAATACTTCAATCGTGTTCGGGGAAAAGTCAAGGACAAAATCGAGTCCTTAGGTATCTCTGGAGGATCGGCCAGTTCCTTGCCTGGCGCTCCGCACGACCCTGTGCCCACCTCGATTCGAGCAGTCTCACTCCCCCGGTCCAGTAGTCGGCGCCCAGTTGTCGCCATCGCAGACCAACCACCAAGTTGGCGGCGCAGGCGATCCCACCCGAGAAAGCCGTCCACCAGTAAATACCGAAGCCAACTCCCCTCCTAGTGGCCCCACTTCTCGATTCTCAGATAGCCAAGATGACGCCGCTCAGTTAGCAGTATCGTCCCTAGGTCTCACAGGCGCCTCACCTCCGACCAGCGCAGGTCCTGCACCCCACGCCAACATCCCTGCACCCAACCCGCCTCTCCTACCTGCCTTGGCTTTGACCACTGGGACGCAAAACACGCCTACGCCGGCTGTCAATCCCGAACCGGTTGTGTAGGTCATGCCTTTCGGGTCGAATGACGCTTCGGATCTAGCAGGCGTCGGCGATAGGGTCCAGTCCGAACCCTTCGACGCCACTCCCGGCCTTCAAGCAAACCCAGAGAACCCGGACCTCACATGCTTGACCAACTCATCCAACAAAGATGGGGGCAATCTCGCGCAGCCAACTGACTCGCAGCAGGAAAAGCCAACCACCCAAGCCATGCGCTCGCCACCGCACCCCAAGGGCGCCTCGTCAATTATGACTCTCAGGTCCGAGCCCAGCACCGTGACTCCCACTCCTCCCTCTTCCACCGCTATGAAGCCTGTGCCGACTGGGGCTCCCAAGACTTGGACGTGCTTTAACAGATTCCAACAAACCCTGGGTACAGAAATCGGGCTCGCACCCCTCAAGGCAGTTATGGGCGAGTTCGGAGGTTTCATAAGGTTGTGCGAGGTGAGTCAGGACGATTGTATTGATTGGGACTCAGCTTTGATCCATCGTCGTGGAGGACACCGCAGCAGCTCAATCAGACTACGCGGCCCTGAAGAAGGAACTCGAAGAGCTGTTCAGCGCCCTTAGTACTCACATCTCCGGTGATGCTCCTCCAGCAATGACAGCAGGGATGAACAACCTATGCACGTATGTGGATCAGACTTCGTGCAGGTTCCCTTAACTTACATGTCTCTTGAGCAGCGCGATCGAGAACGAACTGGACCAGATTTCGACAAAGGAGGAACGAGGAACAGCAAGGCGATACCTGGAAGCGAGTAAGGACATTGACGACATGATGGCATGTTACTGGCGAATTCATGGACATCTGGAACGGCTGAGAGTAGGTCACCTCGAGAGTGCCGGGATCGTTTGCGTGCTCATTGAGTGAAAGCTGAACGCAGACCTAAGCATATGGAAAATCCTGGATAAACAGGCAACCGTGAGTTCCTAACTCATATCCATCGCATTTTGCCCACGACAACCGCATGTGTATAGGAAATCCAACTGAACTCACTCAATCCATCAAGATCTGCCTACTACAACTCCGCAGAAGCACAACAGATTGGCCGCCGGGAATGCACTCCTCATACACGGAAGCAAGTGCTAGCTGATCTGAGCCACTGGCGACATGACAGGGACCAAGAAAACATGTACTGGCTCAGCGGAATGGCTGGAACCGGCAAGACGACAATCGCTAGTAGCCTCTGCAAACTGCTCGATGAATCTCACGAGCTTGGCGCGAGTTTCTTCTGTACACGCCTCCGGCCCGAGTGTCGTGATGTCAAGCTCATTATCCCCACCATCGCATACCAGCTTGCTCGGTTCTCTCGTCCGTTCTGCCACGCGCTTTCCTCGGCTCTGGAGCGGGACTCTGAGCTGCATGCCAAAATGCCTCCGATACAACTTGAGGGTCTGATCGTCAGCCCGCTACGCGCAGCGGCAGCAGCTCTACCTCAAGACCTTGTCGTAGTGGTCGACGCCCTGGACGAATGCGAAGACGCCGCGGCAGTCGGCGAGCTACTCAAGAATCTCGCCCAATGCGCCCCCGACCTCCCACTCAAGATCTTTGTGTCGAGCCGCCCAGAGTTCCAGATTAGGCAAAATATTGGCGAGCCCAAGGCGAAGCTCATCCTGCACGAACTCGAGTCGTCGATCGTCAAGGATGACATCAAGCTGTACTTACAGGCCGAATTCAATAGCTACTCCGTATCCATCTGTGACGTAGATCTTTCCACCCTGGTCGAGCGCGCGGGAGTGCTTTTCATCTACGCTGCAACTGTCGTTCGCTACATTAGGACCGCAAACTCAGTCTCCCGCCGACAGAAGCGAGTGCAAACCGTGCTCGAGATGAATAGTTCAGCCTCTTCAAAAACAGGCACCCATATCGATGCCTTGTACAGCGCCATTCTCGACTCGGCTTTCGATAACCCTGACCTCGACAAAGATGACGCCATCAATATGAAGCTCGTCCTGGACACGGCTGTATGCGCACAGGAACCACTGACAATCCGAGGCTTGGCCGGACTTCTCGGGCTGGGGGATGAGAGCTCGGTGCAAGATGCGCTAGAACCACTGTGGTCAGTGGTTCACGTCTCCAGCCAAGATCAACTCGTCGCCACGCTCCATGCATCATTTCCCGACTATATGTTTGACCAGTCGCGATCCAGGACTCGTGGTTGCCTACGCGAAGCACATCATGGAAGACCGGCGGAGCTATGCCTAGATCGGATTAGCAGCAATGAGAAGCAGTTCAACGTCTGCGAGTTGAAGTCCTCGTACGTGTTTGACGAGAAGGTTGAAGGCCTCGATGAGCAAGTGAAACAATATATTCCTGAAGACCTGTTCTATGCTTGCCGGTATTGGGCTATACATCTAGAGCTTGGAGGGCCATCAACCGACCGATTACCAAGAATACACTCGTTCCTGGCGGATCGACTACTACTCTGGATGGAAGTGTTAAACCTGAAGAAACGAATGAACATCGGTGCTTCGATGATGCAAATAGCTAGGCTGTGGTGCGAGGTAAGTGTAGCCCATACTTCAATGCAAGCTTGAAAAGGAAAATAAGATGAATCTGGAAGGGAGATGCCCCACCGGAAACTAAAGACCTGGTTCACGGCGCATGGCGATTTGTTACGATGTTTGCAACGAATGACATCTCGCGTAGCACTGCGCATCTATACATTTCGATGTTGGCATCATGGCCAAGTTCAGGGTCACTTGCCAGCTGTTATGGGCAGCGGGTCAAGGGGCTGAGCCGAGTGGGAGGGAGTGGGATGACGAGGCGACAGCTTGCACTACTTGGTGTTCTGAATGCAGGAGGAGAAATCACTTCGATTGGGCTCTCATCCGACGGTACACGCATCGTCTCTAGCTCGAGGGACAACACCGTTCGGGTGTGGGACGCACAGACCGGCAAGCCGCTGCTTGACCCGCTCGAAGGGCACACCAGCTTGGTCCTTTCGGTTGGATTCTCAGCTGACGGCATGCGCATCGTCTCTGGCTCGGATGACAACACGATGCGGGTATGGGACGCACAGACCGGGAAGTCGCTGCTCGACCCGCTCAAAGGGCACACCGACTCGGTCAACTCGGTTGGATTCTCAGCTGACGGCATGCGCATCGTCTCTGGCTCGTCTGACAAGACCATCCGGGTGTGGGATGCACAGACCGGCAAGCTTCTGCTCGACCCGCTCAAAGGGCACACCTGGTCGGTCAACTCGGTTGGATTCTCAGCCGACGGCACGCGCATCGTCTCTGGTTCGGATGACAACACAATCCGGGTGTGGGATGCACAGACCGGCAAGTCGCTGCTCGACCCGCTCATTGGGCACACCAGCTCGGTCCTTTCGGTTGGATTCTCACCCGACGGCATACGCATCGTCTCTAGCTCGGATGACAACACAATCCGGGTGTGGGATGCACAGACCGGCAAGTCGCTGCTCGACCCGCTCAAAGGGCACACCAGCTCGGTCAACTCGGTTGGATTCTCAGCCGACGGCATACGCATCGTCTCTAGCTCGTATGACAAGACAATCCGGGTTTGGGATGCACGGACCGGCAAGTCGCTGCTCGACCCGCTCAAAGGGCACACCAACTGGGTCAACTCGGTTGGATTCTCAGCTGACGACATGCGCATCGTCTCTGGCTCGTCTGACAACACGATCCGGGTGTGGCATTCACCCAGATCCCTGATTCAGGTTCGCCTCACTTGCCAAACCTCTTATTCTTCGCAAACTTGCTAACTTCCTTTATCTATTCCGCTCGTGATTCTTGCTTTACTACACAGCCTTTTCGCAGCCACTCCTCTTCTTGGGTCCTTAATGAGCGTGGGTGGGCAGCAGACGAGCATCAACGATTGTTACTCTGGCTTCCTCCCGACCTACGCGACCGATTAGTGTTTTCCAACATGGTCTGCTTAATATCCCCCGATGGCTTCGTTGAACTCGATTTCTCGGGCGCCAAGCTTGGTGAATTCTGGATTGATTGCTACACACCTTGTCCACGCCTAGAGCCTGTTGCTGCTGCTTCCCATTTTTCCTCGTGACCGACCGCCTGTTTCCCTATCTTCCCCCTCATCTTTTCTACAGTTTGCGAATTTTTTATACCATCAGAGCGTTCTTCCCTGCCGTTCGAGTTGATGACTTTTTCTTCCAAATTTCCTCTTCCTGATTTAGTTTTTCAAGTGCCTTGGGCAGTATTGCGTTATTGCTAGTGTCTGTATGTGCCTCACTACTGATGCAAACCTTTGCTGTATTTCCATCAACTTTTTTAATAAATAAAAATCGCGTGTATTATAAAGATGAGTCAGGGCCTGGCACTATGTGCAAACTTCTGTAGTGAAAGCGAGCAGAGAAGAGTGGGGAAGAGACGAACACAGAAAAGAACTCTGCATGTAAGGCGTAGGAGAGAGCTCAACAAATAAATACACAGAGCTAAAACCTATCCAAGAGTGTCTGCGAAACGGCGCGTGGCCTTGATAAAGCCGAGAAGCGACTGGATTCCCCCGGGTGGGGACAAAAGGAAATCGACTGTGAGGAAATCCCGCCCCTTGGAGCCCAAGTGCTCGTGCCGATCCTCTCCGTGCGCTGGGCAGCGAATACGGAAGTGCGTGATTGTTTCCGGCTCTGTGTTGCAGTACTCGCAGAGTGTTGCTTCGGAGCAACCAATTCTGTACTCAATCCTTCGGAGTTTGGCATGTATACAACTACTACTAGTCCTCTAGACGGTGACACCTGATGCTCTCGGCGATTTCTGACTGAGACCTTGCGAAAAATAATAAGTTAAATAGCCAGCTGTAAGCGATGAATCAGCGGAAAGCTCCTTGTTAAAGGATCCTTTCCGAGTCAGGGCTTATGAACAACACATCTCAGGAGCAAGTCTCACAATCGGTAACTTGGAGCTCCCGTGCCAAACGCGTTTTTCCAGTTGTGCCATTAACCATTAGAGATGTGCTGACACAAGCAAAAGGTATATCTGTGAAGTTATTCGATTTTGCTCCTGTATTTTTAGTTCGATCTGGCCCCTTCCTAAATCGGGTCGGGTTCAAGGCCTCACAAGCTCAGCCCCAGTTGGACCCGGAGCTGTATTGCTTTCGAATCTAGCTGCAAATAACCCTCGAGGATGGGTTACGTTTGCTTTTCCGATGATATTTTTACGAGTGGCGTGTAGCCTATTGATCCTTGTAAAATGAGTATCGGGAATTGCCCTCGGGTCGAATTGTTACACGGAAACGCCGTCGACTGCAGCTCGCTTATGTAACCTGCTGAAGCGAATTTCTCTCCTGTTCGCCTGAGCTGTGCCTTCAGTATTGCAACTTCCACGCGCGTTTCCCGGACGGGCGGCCTGTACCATTGACGTAGATACGCTCTGGGTATATCGTTTATTATATCTCAAATTATGCTAGAGGTCTGGGGGCAACGAACACCTCATCCTCTGTGGGGTCCGCCACTGGACGAGTATCTCAAGGAAACCGAAAGTCAGGCGCCTTCCAGGTATCTTCAACTGGACAAGATTATCGAGGCCCTCAACCAATTGAAGACTGGTAATGCTACTTGTGAGACCTTTGAGCTCTGCCTCACGCTGGTGAACGACCAAAATGCGCTTAGGTTACTTATTCGCGAGGATATCCTTTCGGGGTGTATGACGGCCCTCCGCGATTATTGTAAACAGAACTCTGTGAGCATCTTTGGTCACATTGATGGAATATGGCTAAGGTTAATATCCTCGGCGACGTAGCTCTTTGATTATGCTTACGGCTTTCTATCTCTACGTACACTGGCGCTCATAATCCAAGTAGCCTTACTGGATTGTATCGATTCCAAGTCACTTTCAACCGTAATCAAGGATGGCAAATCGCATATTGTACTCACTCGTAATGTGGCGATGATGGTCCAACAATGGATGAGCGTAGAGAATGACTATCGCCTCAAGGAAAAACGACAATTTCGAGATCTCAAGTGGACCCAGGACCAAGCACGTGGAAACCAACTCGTATGCTTTCCGTCCGTTGGAGGGATGACGGAAGACGACATCGAATTCCTGTTGACGACACTCACTACAAACTCCGAGATATGTCAACAACACTTTCGGTCTTCCAGGCTGCAGGGATTTTGCTCGATACTTTTCGTGATCTGGCAAAAGTTGATGCATGGTAATCGGTAAGTACGGCCAACCAACAACTTGCGCATAGTCCATGGACAACATTATAGGTTAACGACCCAATACAAGCAACTGGGCAATCTTGTCTATCGATACTGGCCCCGTGCATACGATATAGAGCAGGGGGTGCTACGACATATGTTTATCTGGTCCATTGGCAGGCTTCGCAATGCCGGTTCCAACCTCCAGCTAGTATCGAATAGCGTTGGGGACCTGCGTGCAGTAATAGTAGCTTTTATCGATAAAGCCTATGTTCCCTGCATACCCGACGCTGATGCGATAGCCACGCACGATTTAGCGGGATTGGCCGATTTTCTTGCCGAAGGGCTCAACCCTGAGGTGCTCGACTTGGTGGTTCCGCTTCTTGAGTCACTACTACTGAGAGCGTGGGATGAAATTGAAAATGGTGATCCGCCGGATAACGAGGCTATTATGCGGCTGACAGCATCTACCTTGACGTAGGTTTTCGACGGACATGTTTCCTTGGTCGACTCTTATACCTTGTTCTTCAGAATTATATCCCGTAAATTCTTGAAAAGGATAGACTGGACCTCGCTTCTCACCTTGCTATTGGACGAGGTCGACCTAGTTAACCTTCTTGGGCGGGTACTCCTATTGGATGTTGAGGTACCTGAAGGCAAAATTAAAAGTGAGCGCGACATAGACCAGCGAGCTGAAATTCACACGGGCTAATGGCAATCGAAGACAATCCAATTACACTGTTTGGTCAAAAGACAATAGCCGGTATGCATGCCATGCATGAATGTGCACCGAAACTGGTTGCACACACCTTCAATCAGAGTTTTGATGACTGGCTCAAAACTCTGCGCTGGATCTCATTCCAACATCCGGCAGACCTCGACCTTGGATCTAGAAAGGACCAATCCCGCCGAAAGAGATTGTGGATGGAGGTTGGGAAAGCTCTTGGATACGACAGAAAGCTATTCGTATGCGGGAATCCTCGTTGCTCAGGCGGCGACTATGCGAACATGGTCTGCGACCGGTGCAAAATGGTGGCCTATTGTTGTCCAAAATGTCAAACGTCGTGAGTTCATGCGCTCCCATAGAGGTTCTATCACGTTTAACCTGTGTACAGGCACTGGTCTATGCCAGGCGGTAACGCGCATCGGCTGGTTTGCTCTTTGAATTTCTAAGGCCTCACAATGACCTGGGCCGTCTATGATTATTCCAATTAGGACGTGGGGACTTCCGATTAGAGCGTTACTTACTCGGTGTACTTTATGGGGCTTTGTTACTCTATATGCGTACTTCGTTTGTTCAGGAATCGACGCGTTTTTCATCAACGCCACTTATCAGATCCCAAGCTCTGGGTACCTTTTATCTTATTAAACTGCGTGTGGGAGTACCTAAGCAATATACTACAAACGGTGGATGGATAACCGGAGGGTCGTCAAGTTTTTTGGTGAGAGTCCGCAGCATTTCGAATTTCGAATTGAGCCTGGAGCATATAATCCGCACTTGCATACGATAGAGAGGATTCGGTCGGGTTTGTACACCGGGATTGAGTGACGAAGCATGGCGGCTCCGACGCATGAACGAGCCCGAACGAGCCCGAACTGGGCCAGCCTAAATGAGCCAAGTGTGAATGTAAGACGGGGGCTTGGTATTGAATGATATGGTACTTGTAATTTAAGTTCATCACTTTACGAGGTACCTCTATGAGATTGATGCCCTTGTCTTGTCGCACCAGCAATGCTGATGTGATCGGGCGCAAACTTCAGGTTAGATTGATTTAGATCACGCCCCTCATCACGCCTCAATGTTCAACTAAACGAACATGCCCAAAAAATATTCGACAGAACTCACAGTATTATTATGGTATATCATATTAGTGCTCTCCATTGGAAGATAGTCTGCTTTGTCATATTTTAGCCGATCATTCATCAGGATGGCGTAATATCTCATATAAGGGGGACTCCAGGAACCGAGGCGAGTCAACTCTCCTCTCACACTTTCTCACAAATGAGCCATATCATCGTCATCGGCGCAGGTGCGTCCATTGCCTATCGTAGCGACTGGTGGTAACCATCATATACAGGCGTTGTGGGTCTCTCGACTGCGCTCAAAATCCAGGAACTGGGCCACAAGGTTACAATCCTGGCGGAACATTTGCCTGGTGACAAGAAAACCATAGAGTACACTAGTCCTTGGGCAGTAAGTTCGGATCCATTTAAGAAGAAAGGTGCTACACGATTAACGGACTTGACCGGGTCAATAGGGAGCACATCACGTCAGCCTAGCTGGAAATGACAAGAGGCAACGAGGTAAGGCCAATACCGCTGCTGTCCGTTATATCTTACCGGTCCCTGTTTGTCCAGAGATGGATCGAGAAACATTTCAAGTGATGTGGAAAATGTCCGAGGAAGGTAGCCCTGCAGAGAAATGTTTCATGCGAATCCCTCAGCAAGAGCATTTTGGCGGCACAAAAGAAAGCTACATCGGGCTAGAAGTGATGCCTGAGGTTTGTGGATCTCTGGAGCATTGACTACATTCTGACTTATATCTGGGCGGACGCAGTACCGCGAGCTTCAGGCTAACGAGCTGGCCCCCGGAGCCGATGCAGGGATTGGGTTCAATACGCTTACAATCGATACGCCCGTATATCTTCCGTATCTTTTGTCTATGTTCCTCGGCAAGGGTGGATCGCTCATTCGAACCAAAGTTATGCACGTTTCTCAAGTTGCTCAAGGCTCCTATACATCGACGAAACCAGGTCAGCCCTTTTAATTCCATCGAATACTACCTCAGACCCCCATTGGATAGATGTCATTGTTGTGTGCGCTGGAATAGGGGCTCGGTCCCTCGGTGGAGTGGAGGACAAAGACGTATATGCTATCCGTGGTCAGGTGGTCCTGATTCGGGCTCCTTGGGTCAAGTTCGGCCGAACGTTGAGCTATGGACAAAATGGATGGACATATATCATTCCGAGGCGGGCCGGCGATGTGGGTGCTTACGTTTACGTCACATTGGACACGACGATTTGACAGAATTTGTAGGTCATTTTGGGCGGAACCAAAGGGGTAAACGACTGGTACCCTCATCCTCGGCCGGAAACGACCGAAGACATTATTGCGCGAACACTGGCTCTCGCTCCCGAAATTGCACCACCCGCTGCTCGAGAGAATGGCCGAAGGCCAACGGTCGAAGACGTCAAGGCAATCGTAATCGAAGAAGGGTGTGGGTTCAGGCCAGCGCGCAAAGACGGAATTAGGCTTGACACTGGATCGGTTGAATGGGTGGATGGGGAAACAGCCAGGTCAACACCACTGGTATTCAATTATGGGTGAGCTTAACTGCAAACGTGTTATGAACCGAGCTCAAGTGATAGTTCACACTTAGACATGGGGGATATGGGTATCAATCATCCTGGGGATCAGCAAATTTGGCTGTAGACCTTCTCAAAAATGTCCTGTAAATTAGGTGTTCAAGTGAATTTTGGAATGCATAAATCAAGAGACACAGCGTGTGATACACCCCAGTTGATCGCCGATCATCTCGATCGGACAAACAAATCAAAACCTCAAACATATCAAATAGCAAACTGAGTCACAAATTTAACTCTTACATCCAACAACCATGGCTCACGTAGTTGTTCTTGGCGCTGGTGCGAGTTTTTCTTGTCTTAAAGTCATAAATAAATCTCAATACACTCCCTCTTCTAGGCGTAATAGGACTTTCGACGGCCCTGCGGCTGCAGGAAAAGGGGTACAATGTGACAATCATTGCCGAGCACCTCCCTGGGGATAAAATGACCATTGAGTTTACGAGTCCATGGGCTGTAAGTCGAGGATCCATAACAGTCGTTAGCGCTGAATACCATACATACATAGGGAGCCCATCATGTTAGTCGTGCGGAGGGCGAGAAGACTCAGCTTGGTACGGGCCATCCTCAGACCATGCGTTTATTACCTGATTATTGAACGACCACCCAGCCTATGATGAACGCACTTTCCAAGTTATGTGGGAGATGTCCGAACCAGGCCATGCCGCGGCGGGATGCTTCCTGCGGCTGCATCAAATCGAGCACTTTATTGATCAAAATCCTGCCGCCTATTCTTCGTACGGTTTTATGCCTGGCGCGAGTATTACACTCTACTAAGCCCAGTCTCGATGCTAATGAATCCATCTACAGCACATGCTTATTCAAGACGAGACTGGATCCAAAGTAACGGTCGAGTTTGAGACCGTCACGATTGATACCAGTGTATACCTCCCTTATTTGCTGTCAACGTTCTCGAGTAAAGGTGGGAAAGTTGTAAGGGTGAGGGTCGCCCATGTCTCGCAGGTTGCGCAAGGCGCATATACTTCCACCAAACCTGGTGTGTCCGCGATCTATCTTTCACGGTGATAATGACATACTGAATGGGTTCGGGTAAAGCTGCAATTGTAGTATGCGCCGGCCTCGGAGCACGCACTTTGGGGGGAGTTGATGATCTTTACGTATATCCCGTTCGTGGGCAGGTGGCTATAATCCGTGCACCATGGATCAAGTTTGGTATCTCAGAAAAAAACCCAAGCAATATTTCATATATCATCCCTCGACAAAGCGGAGATGTAGGCTCACAGTTATTGACAAGACCAAGCTGACCGGATTTCCTAGGTCATTATCGGAGGCACCTATGGCGAGAATGACTGGTTCCCGCACCCTCGCCCAGAGACGATTGACGACATTATCCAACGGGCTTTGGAGCTATCCCCGCTAATTGCTCCAGCCGAAGCACGAGTGAACGGCCGAACGCCGTGTATCGCCGACGTAAGGTCTATCATGATTGCTTCGGGGTGTGGGCTACGACCAGCCCGAAAAGGTGGTGTCAGGCTGGAGATAGGGGAGACGAATGATGGTGAACGGAGGGTGCCTCTCGTTTTTAATTACGGGTGAAGTGCTTTATACGGGGTATTTGAAAGCAAAATTTACTGAATTTGTTAGACACGGAGGACAAGGATACCAGTCCTCCTGGGGTACGGCTGAAAAAGCCCTCGAGCTGGTCGAACAAGCACTGAAAAGCAGCCGCGATTAAAGTTATCGTTGGGATACAGGACTGTTCGAAGGGTGGCCGCTGAATGACTTGCATCAAGCTTAGCTTGGAGAGGCACATGATTGAATAGCCAGTATTATGCGTGAGATTGGGTGTACGAATAGATGAATGTACAGACACACAATGATTTCGGTTCCTTATGGTTGTTCCCCTTTGGGAATACGCGATACCAAGTAATGGCATAAGCGGACTCCGCGAACCACTTTATAGCAGAGAGCGGTGAGTTATACCAGAACACTCTTGCCTGGTGCAAGCCAAACGGATAAAGGAAATGGAAATCCAAGAGGAGCTGACTCAGCACGCTGACTCAGGGCGCTTGGATGGGACGTGTTTGTGTGTTGCCTTCGACCACCACAACAACACTCTGATCCTTGCAAGCTAGCTACTTGGGTCTCGACCAATAGATCTAGGGTCTGGGACTTATATGTGAGTTCGCAAGCATCTCGAGGCTTATTGCATCTTGCCTGACAATTGCTATGGTTGGCCATTCTAGTTTGACGCTGGGGAGGATTCAAGGTTAGCCTGGGATCCGCGATTACTTGATGTATCTTAAAGTATCGTTAAATGAAAAAACTCTTTCCGTCACCAGTTTGAACTATCTCAGCTGCCATGCTCGCCCTCCGACAAGAAATTCTCCCACCGAGCGGAGTCGAGTTTGCAAAATGCATGAAACTCACCCATTCGACGCTCAATATGTCTCCTTCCTCTCGACCACGTGTGCTATGCAACATGGTGGCAGCGCGGAACAACTACCTTCGTGTTTTCGAAGTTGTGGAAGAGCCAGTAGCGACCACTGGGAGCGGGGAAGGTTCTGCGAGTGATCCTGTGCCGGGAGAAATGGAGATGGATAGTCATGGTGATGGGTTTATCAATATTACTGAGCTACGGGTGGGTATTCTATCTGCATCAGAACTCCACTTTACTTAGTTGGCTGGTCTATTAGGCTGCGGTCCGCACAGCGCCGCAAACTGTCCCAAAACTACACCTGGTGCGAGAGCATCGACTTCATGGAATCGTCACAGGCTTGGATCAGGTTCAGACCATGGCCACGACGGAAGATGGTCTCGACCGCTTGTTGATCTCGTTCAAGGACGCAAAGGTAAGCCGTCTCTTCTGCCAAGCACAACAGGTCCTCGCTAAACAGGTAAACATTAGATCGCACTTATGGAATGGTCCGACACTGTCTATGACCTAGTCACGGTGTCTATTCATACTTACGAACGTGCTTCGCAAGTTGTGAGTGTCCTTGATTCATAGACAGGCCACGTTATTGACCACGCCTTGAACAGCTTAGCAACGACAATCCGCAGTTCCGATCCCTTTTGCGAATCGACCCACTATCTCGCTGTGCTGCATTGCTACTACCCCTCGGTGGACTTGCCGTGCTCCCTTTCTACCAAACCCAGGCAGAGCTGGACATGCTCGACCAAGAGCAAAATGTAACTAGGTAAGCACGGGCGTGCTCACAATAATGAATAACCTCATTTTGTTTTTGCCAGCTTTGCCAAGGAAGCTCCGTACTCGCCGAGTTTTGTGTTGGACCTCGCCACCGACGTAGACGCGCGCATCAAACATGTCGTTGACATTGCTTTCCTCCCTGGCTTCAACAATCCTACTCTCGCGGTACTTTATCAGTCCGAGTTCACTAGTACAGGGTGAGCACTCTAACTTTGTTCAATAAACTACCTCCAATTACGTATGTTTTAGCCGTCTTCACGAATTGCGCGATACTGCCTCGCTCCTCACAATCACTCTTGACCTGCTCACCCGCACATACCCAGTCATCTCTCACACGCCCTCTCTCCCACACGACGCCCAAACCCTTACCCCCTGCTCCCCACTAATTGGTGGTGTGCTACTCACAACACCCAATGCAATTCTACACGTCGACCAGGCAGGCGGGATCGTCGGGCGCGCATCAGATGGGTGGTTTGCCCGCGTGTCGGGTGTGGCCAACGTGGCTCCCCTCGATACGACGCTAGCAGGCACCGGACCAGAAGGATTCGACATGGACGGATCGTTTGCCGCATGGCTGAATGAACGCGAACCAGTATTATTCTTGCCCAACGGTGCGATTCGGAGCGTCAAGATTGAACGAGAAGGACGGGCGGTCCATGGGCTGTCCATTGGGCCCGAGGTTGCACGTATTGCGCGCCCCGAGCGAGGGTCGGTATGCGTAGTCGGTGAAAAGGCGGTGTTTGTGGGGAGTTTGGATGGAGAAAGTGCGGTGGCCAAGGTGGTGCGTGGTGGCGCCGCAGTGGAAGAGAACGTGGAAGAGAGCGATGAGGAGATGGACGATGAAGACGGTGAGCGGCGTGACATTGCTTTGAGCTCTGTTTAATCGTTTCGCAGACTTGTACGGTGATACGACTGCACCCACTCAGGTCAAGTCTGGAGAAGCCCTTCAACCTATCTCTGGGTTTGTGATTGTTGATGTCCTGCCCGCGTATGGTGGTATCAACTCGATGGTATTTACACTTGGACGTAATGGCGTATGCACTATCGTTTCGGTTTGATACGACGTTACTCACAATTTTCCATGACAGGATCGGTACTTGCCTGAGCTGGTTGCGTGCACGGGCGCTGAACATACGGGCGGGTTCACGCTCTTCCAAGTATGCATTGTGCCTGCACGCCTTGCCAATTTCTCATCACACCGCATTATAGAAAGATCTCCCAACCAGGATGAAACGAAAAGTTCCAGCTATTGGAGGCGCACGAGGCGTATGGTCCATTGCTCTGCGAAAATCCCACTCCCATCTGACCGAGAATTTGGATACGGTTGTTGTGAGCACCGATTTGGCGCCTTCTCCTGGGATTTCTCGAGTATGTCCCTCTCCTTCTACACGGGTTATTTGCCCTGATCTGGCATGTTAGATTGCCAAGTCGAACGGGAGTGATGTTCAAATTCTGGCTCGTACTCCTGGCTTGACTATGGCTGCGGGAGCATTCTTCCAAGCGGGGTGCATTGCGCAGGTTACAACCAATTCCATCCGATTGCTCGAGGCCGGTACGCACGTGTTCTTTCTTCCAAGGCCATATACTGACACATAACGCAGACGGCTCGGAGCGGCAACTCTATCTCGACGCAGATGGCAACAAACCACGTCCAAAGATTAAAGGAGCTCATATAGCCGATCCATTCATCGTAGTATTACGCGAGGATGATTCGTTTGGATTGTTTGTCGGAGACTCTGCAAAAGGGAGGGTCCGGAGAAAGGACGTTTCCCATTTCGGGGATAACGTGAGTTGTTCACCACTCCTGTCCAGTAGATTTCGCTAATCTATGAATCGGGGAACAGGGGACGATATGCACCTCGGCTTCATTTTTCACCGACCATACGGGATTGTTTGCCGTTCGTCAGCCCGGGGACACTCCTCCAACTGTTGTGGGAACGGGTGCTCATCGCAGCCGACGCGGGCCAGGCGAATCGTCCGGCTCGAAGCGTAAAGCCTCCAACACAGGGCCCGGGAGCTCCAAAGGTTCCAAGCGGTCCCGGGGTGGACCTGCACCGCCCACCACTTATGAAAATGTGGTGGACGCGGAACATGGGACGCAGTGGCTAGTCGTGCTGAGGAAAAACGGCTTTTTAGAGGTGAGTAATCTCGATATTCCGTCCTGTCCAAACGCTAAGGCATTTGCGGTCGATAGATTTGGGCGCTGCCTTTGATCTCCCTCGCCTTTTCAACCGACCAACTTCAGGGTTTGCCGGATGTGTTGATGGATTCGGGAAGCGCGCATGTTCAGCCTGTAACTGAAGGAGAGTCGGACATCGATCATGTTTTTATTGCGCCTATTGGGGTTACAAGGCCAACGCCCCATCTAATTGTAAGCTCTGGTATGGCGTATATATTTCCCAGCTGACGTATCTCAGGTCACAACTAAAAGCGGCACTCTGGCTGTCTACGAACCCGTCCCCCTCCCCACACCAACCGAGTCCGAAAACCCACCGCCCGCCCCAGTGCGGGACCAGCTCACAGTCCAATTCGTGAAGGTCTTTTCTCGTGTCTTGGCACTCCACTCGCACGACACACATGATCCCAAACGCGTGGCTGGGAGAATGCTTATCCCTTTCACCAATACCTACAAGTCTGTTAATCTGTCGGGCGTCTTTGTGACAGGGGATTCTCCGTTCTGGCTGCTCAAGACGGACACGAGTGCGCTCAGGATGCACCCTTGCGCGTCTCAATATGTCAACTCGTTCACTCCGTGCTCCATTTTCGGCGAAAAGGGAGAGTACTTGTTACATTCTGACGAGGTAGGTGAATCTTGCAATGGTAAATAATATCGAGTTGATTTTCTTCGTCTAGGGCACAACCATGATCGAGTGGCTTTCTGACCTGGACTTCGGGGGCGAACTTCCGTATAGGTCCTATGCAAGTGATGACGGTCGCGTATATACCGCTATCGCTTACGACGTTTCAACGAGACACCTTTTGGCGGCAAGTGCACTTCGGTCGACGTTTGCCTACTATGACGAAGACTCCAACGAAATTTATACCCCCGATTGTGAGTTTAGTAACATTTGACAGTTTTGTCGGCGCTTTATATTTTCACCAGCAACGCATCCAAATCCACAAATCCACTGTTCTGCATTGGAGTTGATTACGCCCGATACATGGGTCACTGTCGATGGGTAGGTCTGAAGATAACTCATGCAACTCGTATTAACAATAGTTATTAGGTATGAATTCGCCCAAAATGAGTTTATCAATGCAGTAGAGAGCATCCCACTCGAGACCTTGAGCACAGAGCGTGGATTAAAGGATTATATAGTCGTGGGAACCACCATATCTCGGGGAGAAGACCTTGCTGTCAAAGGCGCTGTGAGTATACTCCTCTACGAAGATTTCAAGCACTGAGCATGCCTGCAGACCTACGTCTTCGAAGTCGTCGAAGTCGTCCCAGAACCCGGCAGCAAGACTCGCCAGTACAAGCTCCGACTGCTATGCCGCGAAGATTCGAAGGGTGCAGTGACGGCGTTGTGCGGTATGAATGGATATCTAGTATCGTCGATGGGCCAAAAGGTATGTATTCCCAGCTAATGCCACTCGAAATCGCTGATCAACGACTGACTTATAGATTTTCGTACGAGCGTTTGATTTGGATGAAAAACTCACCGGGGTTGCCTTCATGGACGTCGGCGTTTGCGTCACCTCGTTACGCCCTTTGAAGAATCTACTCTTGGTCGGCGATATGGTAAAAAGTGTTTGGTTTGTTGCTTTCCAAGTGAGTTTTGACCAATTACATCGGTTCTCTCGGCCTAACCGACTTCTACTCCGTCAGGAAGAGCCGTTCAAGTTGGTTCCGCTGAGCAAAGACCGGCAACAGCTGTCCGTGACTCATGCCAACTTCTTGTTTGGCGCGCAGGGTCAGCTCGCGTTTGCCGTGTCTGATGATTTCGGA
The DNA here is from genome assembly GCA_037039685.1 of Ceratobasidium sp. AG-K. Lineage (NCBI taxonomy): Eukaryota > Fungi > Basidiomycota > Agaricomycetes > Cantharellales > Ceratobasidiaceae > Ceratobasidium > Ceratobasidium sp. AG-K. Next base: position 2,798,014 of record JAWNGF010000002.1, read on the forward strand.
GTCCTGAGGATGTACGATTACAGCCCCCACCGTGAGTCCATGCTGAATTCCTCCACAACTCAGAGCTCTAATTATGTTGAAGACCCCGAATCGAACAACGGCCTAAGGCTGATTTGCACATCTGAATTCCAAACACATGCACAGCACAGGGATGTGTTGACTGTCTCCCACAAAACAGACTCTTCCGCTGGCTCAGATGCAATGGAGGTCCAATCCCAAGGCGTCGAATCGTGCTTGATTATAGGTAGGCTCTGACGTGACTACTTATTCAAGATCGGTCCTTGATACAAGAACCTACAGGTGCATCCGATGGAAGCATGTCGACTTTGACGCCCCTCAATGAGTCTCAATTCGGACGTCTTCAACTGCTTCAAGGACAACTCGTGCGCAATGTCCAGCATGTAGCTGGACTGAATCCCAGGGCTCATCGGTACGCTGGTTTTTGCCAAATCGAAAGCTCATAGTCTAACGTCGTTCACAGCCATGTTAAAAATGACTTTGTTTCCCGGTCGTTGAATAACGGTATCCTGGATGGCGACCTACTTTCCAGTTTCGAGGAACTGCCACAAGCCAAGCAAGTTGAAATGACACAGCAAATTGGAGCGGAGCGAGGAAAGATACTCAGTGATCTACAACGGCTTCAAAAAGTTTGGTGATGTAAAATGCTGTATGTATCTATTCACCAGGGGGCTTGTCCGTGCGCGGGACGCCTAAGATGGAAGGTATTATTCTATTTGGGTGGGGTTATGTATGACAGAGAGAAACATTACGCTTAAATAACCTACACGACCCTAAGGGGACGTCATTCGTGATAGCTCCAGCTTGCTCCTAAAAACATTTGCCGACCACACGAATACGTTCAACAGCGGAAGGTTATGTATAAGCCAAGATCCAAATAGTCACTGACGCATCAGGCCACAACGCGACCCCCGCGATGCATCCAATATTCTGTGTTATGAGCGGGACTGAGAAGCAGATGACCGGGTCGGTAATCTCGCAATAAGCATGAAGTCAGCTGGTCCGTACAACTCGGCCCGAGGGGTAAAAAACCGAAGTGGCAACATTTTCGTTCGGCTGTTGATCCAGCTGATGGTCGAGAACGAACCGGAGCACGCTTGAATCTCCACAACAGTATGCTCTCCACACGACCGGGAATTAGAACGCATTTGCCATCTGGCTGGATTAGGAGCCTGGCGAGTTACCAAAATCGGGGATAGGATGCACGCCGGTTCGATCGAGGTCCTCACGCATGTCTATATCACGTAAGCTTGAAGCTTCTTGTCCTTGGGACAGTGTACTTCGAGGTTCAGTACCCAACAAGTGTCCCGCAGGTGCGTTGCGTTGGAGCGAAAAGATCATGGATTACGAATAAGTACTACCATTGTCAATAAAAACGTACCAGGCGACTCAGGTCGGACACATATCCAAATGATGGAATACGTATGTACGAGTGTGTGAAGGAGCTGCGTCTACATTGACCCAATGGTTGCTGCATTTCAGGGTCTGGTATCGAGGAGGGATGCCGCTGGGAAGGGGGGGGGGGGGGGAATAAAGTTCGAAGGCGAGAGAGTTGTGTTAGATGATGCGGCTGGGTTCGCATAGAGAGAAGGGCGGAACTTGATACCAAGGAACTGGAAAGGCCATGGTTTATTTCATTCGGGGGGTCGTCCTCCAAAGGTGACCAGTGAGCCACCGCGCACGGGAGCAGTTGTCGGCTCGGAGCAATGACATTCATGCGGAGCTATAGGTATAGAGTAGGTGGGAAACTGAAAGCGAAGAACGATGGTGAAATAGGACCTCACTGGAACCAAGTGGCACTGATGTGCTGAGGTGGCCATAATTCGTGTCCGGAATGGTGCAAGCGTGAGTCGGTATTACTCTGGGGTGGGCGACTAGGGAAGCACAGGGCTGAGAGGATGCGTGCCAATGCCACATGGGCCGGAAAAAGGAGAGTTCGCTCCTCTGGAATAAGTGAGAGTGAGTCGGGGCGCCCAAGAAGAACAAGGTGATTGTCACAGCCTCTACAAATCCGAGGGCACTCAGAACAACGCAAATAATGGAAGAAGAGTAGACAACAAACCTTATTTTACCCGCTGTTAGTGGAATAGCCATAATAGTGTGTGTCCATGTGGTCTGCGTGTCAGCTGTGCATCAAGTCGACATCGGATTTCCGAGATTGTAAGCCTCTGCGTCGCGTTCGGAATCCGGGTGACAGGTATTGGTGATTGTGGTTGTAGGATCCGGGAGGGCGACATCATCCTCCGCCCGATGGACCCTGTCGCTTTGTCACGTGGGGCGAAGCAACGAATTTGACCACCACTAGGAGAGATGCCTCACGGCGGCGAAATGGCAGGTTGAACACTGTCGACGGACACCCAGCCCAGCTCATGTTATATATTTCAGATGGCCAAATATCTTCACATTTCATCATTTTCAGGTCTATAGTGTACAAGTAACTACCACAAGCAACACACACTTTACAAACACACCTCTGCATAAGTACTCGAAACGATGAGCCATCACCCTCCCCCGCAATCCTCCCATTAGGCCCGCGTAACCAACCCGCTCCTTCATGTGCGCATATCTGAAGTAGACCTTTGCTTCGTTTCGAGGTGTTTAACATAAGCAGCGGCGTAGATGAGAACGGCCCCAGCCAACAAGCCCGCCTGGAAGCACTGTTAGAACCTAGCCCTGCGACTACGATAGATGGAGGACTTACACCGCAAAAACCTGCTCCCTGGCCCACCTGTAGTCCGGCCCGGCGCCGACGATCGCTCCCGTTACTGGGCTACCAATTAGTAACGCAACGCTGACCGGCATACAGGCTACGCCGTTTAGAAGTCTACCAACCAAAGCAAATCAACATGTATGCGTTGTAAGAGGTTGTATTTCATGCTCACCCTTTCTTTTCCGGCCAACGGGAGGTCAATGTATCTACCATGGGAAAGAAAAGCGCTACGTCTTTTAAGCGTTCATCAGCAGTGAACGAGATAAGCCATGAGTAAGAACCTACAGGCGCCCGAGAGTATTCCATAGCTAATCTTGAAGATAAGCAAATTAATATGAAGGAGGAAGTATGACTTACATCACTGCAAATGCTATAAGCGACGCGAAGTCCTTGCAAGCGAGCATTGTCAAACTGGAGACACCTTGACACAAAGGAACGCATTAGGACAATCATGTATAGTCTGAACCTGGAATTTACCTGCTAATATAACGCTAGGCACGATCACTTTAAATACGCCAATCCTATCCGCGATCCAGCAAGGAACCGTCCGACCCACAATGCTGGCTATGTTCAGGGCACTGACTGCATAAGCCGCATTGGAACTGGAGATGCCGTTGGACTCTCCAAAGAGAGAAATATAGAAAATCGGCCAGTAACATGACGTAGACGCCAAAAAGCAACCAGCGATAGCCAGCGCAAATGCAATAGTACTGTGCCCCATGGTCATAAACGCGAGCGAGCGAAACGGTGTTTCCTCTTTTAGTGATGGCGCCTTTTCCAGGTCCGAAATCGAGGACAAGTGCGGCTCCGTGATAGTTGTTTCACATGATTGTACTGAAGGTTCGCGTCCCGAAAGTACCAAAAGAATGGTAGTCGAAAGTGCGAGACAACCGAGGATTACCCATGCGCAAGTTAGTGCGCCATCCTTGAAGCGGAGCTCGCTGGTGAAATATCTTTCGAGAATAACTTGTGTAAAAATAAATGAGCTTTGAAACTGACTCATGGTATACTCAATTCACTTACTTGGAAAAATGAGACCCCCAGCAGATCCACCCGTCGAGACGATGCCCTACGAGAAAGGTTATCGTTGACACATCCAGATAGCTGATGGTATTAGATTTACCATGGCGAGCATTGGCCGACCTGTGAAATATCGCGGTATCATGACAATAGACGGCATGTATACCAAGCCAAGGCCGATTCCCATCCCAATACCCTGGGATAAAAAGACCTAGAATACTGTTTGAGTTCGATTCGAGAGCCAACTGAAATTAAGTAACCTGATAGAACGAATCTCGTGTTGTAAACGCGAGTGCAAAAGCACTGAGTAACTTGCCTATAAGTACATATACATAGCCGGAATTTACGATATCTTACCTCCCTGTAAATATAATCGACCCCGATACGAGGAGATGCCGTAGATATCCGCGGTCAAGCCTACGATAGTTGAAGGAATGAGCGGATAGGCTAGTTCAGCTACAACCGTGGTCTGCTTACAATACCCCAGCCACTAGGGCGATAGCGAACTCCAGAAATATTTGGGTACTTCCAATCCAGCTGATGGTAGAAGGAGAGACACCTCGCATCCAGGTGCTGGTGTAGAAAGCCTGGTATACACTGAATGATACAACCTAGCAGCATGGGTGTCATTGGTAGTATTGGATAGTTCAGAGAAGCCAACGCACCGGCCCGACGGTACAAAATTGAACGATCCAAGCCGCAAATACTTTAAGTATCTGTTAGCGCACATCGCCTGTGCTAAGAAATTGATATTGTGTGCTCACATATAACAAGTGCCGACCAGTAATCAAAGGACGTTGTAGTTGATCGTGGTGAAGTTGGATTGGCAAGTGTTAGTGGACGTTCCGAGTTGTTGACCATCTCGATTATGCTAGCCCTATGGATCAACCAAAGAGTATTTAGCTGAGGAGAAATATGTGTGTGAAGGGCTTGAGTAGTGCAAACTCTCGCATTTTGTACTCGCCACCCCAATAGAGGGCTTATCGACGTGGGACGCGCACTTTACTTCGTCTTTCCTCTTCCGCATGAACAGCATTCAGATGCGATTGCGTACCAGTTGCACTCGATGTGGGCGCCTAATGTCCAATTATGGATATGTACCACATGCTTTCCAAGCCTTTGCCAACATACGGCCCCAACCTTCCTCGACAGTGCCCCTGGATTCTAGACGATCGTATTCAAAGTGTGCTACATGCGGGATCGATCACGCCCGGAGAAACTGGATCACACCGAAATGTAATGTAACTTGAGGTGTCACCGATGTTTGTGCTAGCCCGCCGTGACAAGCCTGTGGCTTTCGGGCAGTTGGGTACCATATAGCCCTTAGTCGTTAGCTGACACGTGTGGATTTGATTGGAAGGTTTGGAAGGTTTGGAAGGTTTGGAAGGTTTGGAAGGGCTGTGCGTAGCGTACCATGGATCGTGTTCTCAAGCTGATCAAGAAAGTTGGACATGTTGGCTTCGACTTAGTATTATCTCGTGATATCCCCGAGTTGCATATAAGGTTCAGGAAGCTTATTCAAGCCCGACTGATCAACCACACAATAGAAATGATGCGTTTCTAATGGATCCTTGTCTGACTATTATAACCATGCTTCCGTGTAAAGAAGAGAATTCCGGAATATGGTGGCAGAAACGGACAATATTATTGCAAGATTTACAGCCATCTCCGTTCTAGGTCTTGGTTCTGGGATGGTTCCCGGCCGTAATTTCAAGCTTTAGCGCCAAACACAGTATGCATCTGTTCGATTGGCTGCGCCGACAAATCAGGGTGGCCGATCGGGATTACATATTCAGTTTGTGGGTTAAATTTATGAGGTGAAAGTAATTCCTGGTACCCCGCCTTTTGACAACTTGGAAGCTAGGAGCATCTCGGGCTTACCTTCCCGGATGTATACTGGTAAGGCCATCGAGGGCGGTTAAAAGACCTCTAGAAGATAATGTGCCGCTGAGCAAGCCCGAGCCCCGACTGGAGGCCTAAAAGAGCTAACCTACTCTTCCGTCGGCCACACACGTATAACAGGATGTTTCTAACCGCCGACACCAATGTGATTGGCGAACAAGTTATGTCCAGTTCAGTTTATCCCCGCGCTTCTCCTCATCGAATAGTTCTGTGGAACTACATCTCTTCACAGCGCCACTTCGTGTCCTTGTGGCTCGACGACGTATCAGCGGGTACCGGGCATGACTGACCATAATATTGCATCAACCCGTCGAGCATCATTATACATCAACACAATTGCGGCCTCGCGGCCGAAATGCGTAGCAAGCGTTTACCGAACCTCCAAGCGATGCCGGATGCCAAACACCGAGGGGACAATCTTCGATCAAGAAATAGCCGGGTGGCAAGGATCAACTCGAAGTGATCCGGATCATAATCGTCTTCCTACTCATGGAAGAGCCACAGCATAGATTTATGAATCTGGCCGTTAGCGGATTGTGTCCGAAACGATTACAAGATGCTGTGCTGGGCCATTGAAGAGCAGATATCGATCCCGGACGGGCCCGAGATAACTGGAATTCCGCTTGAGACTTCCCTCGACTCAATGACAAATTGCGAGGGTGTGCTAATGAATACGCTCCTTGTCGGGTAGAAAAAAGGATTATGGGTAACTATAGGCAGGACTGTCACAAGAAAGTTGGCCATGTAAAAATTAAGAGGGGGAGATATCGGGACAAAGTGATTGTGGTTGTTTCTTTGGACCTGCTACTGTAGTCCAATGTTTGAAACTCTTGTCATTTATCAGCAAGAGATATTTGGATAGAATGACGGTCCGGTGACAAAATTTAGCAAGGCCAAGTACTTTTTCTCCCGTACGAATGCCATAGTGAGGAGTGTAGTGGCAATATAAATCATATTGGGAAGACTCGTTTGTTCCGGGCGTACCTGGCGTGCCGCGCGCTGGACCGATGCCTACCGATTGGTTATTTCATGTGGCTGCCCATTGATGATAAGTGGCAAATCCACGCTCATGAGAAGTGAGTCGTAGCGTTGTCTAGATTTTTTTTTGTATAATTCACTCCACCGCCTGAGCTCTTGGTAGATGAGCTTTAGAGACCTCGCAGAGCCCACTTACTAGTAGCCTGATTTCCAGAGCCCCAATATGTAGTTGGTGGATTGGTGCGATGGTGGACAAGCTGAGAACTTTGATGGGGGTTGACGCGGGTTTAGAAACAGCCAACCTTATCTAAGTTCACTATGGTTCTGTTGAGTCCAACACTCTAGCTGGCTATATCGATTCATTAGCATGTGATATGTATACCGTTTTTCGTGCTCCGATGATGCTATGCATCTATAGATATTCACGATGTGATTGAGTTTGACAATACATGCTGTATCTGGGTGACTTTCACCAGGAACCTTAGTTTCTACTCGGAACGCGCCGTGTAGCGCGATGGCGGAAATAGTTGGGACCTCTTCCATCCCAACCAGTCGTGGTAATAGTTAAAAGGTGTAAATATACATCCGATCGCCATACCCGCGGCCCGTCTGCTGTAAAAAATATAAGACCCCTAAGCTATGGGATATAACTCTAAACTCACATCAACTAGAATAACTGTTTAGAAAGTGCAACCAGTCAGACTATCCTTATATCCAACCCATATTTCCTCACCGTGCTCCTCATCCATAACAAGAATCGGATCCCTAAGCTCAGTTGGCACTTCAAACGACATTACAGTTTTGGGCTGACACGACCTGTTGTTCCCAGTTGTAAAAATCTTGTCCAGTTCCGCGCTCATTGTCCCGGGTCCGAGAACTGATTCGGCTTCTACTTTTTGGGGTGTCGGTTGGGTAGGTTCGGGCGATCCATTGAAAAGGTATCTGGGACGAATGTCGTAGACTTGAACTTGTCGCTGGTAGATAAACGCAGAAAGGTGCCCAGCAGAGTAAAACATTGCGCCTGTGAATTGGTCGTCGGTGGTTCCAGCCCAAACGGTTTTGTTCGCCCAGTCTGTCCATGGGATGATATGCGTTGAGGACTCGTTCCTTTCTAGACATGGTTGGACCAGATCCCGTACGACCGAGTGATGTATGAGGAGAGTTCCTGACGCAGACTGGTCCTCTAGGGGCCCCAATCGATCACGCATGGTCGAAAAGGTTACGCTCAGTACTTCGTCTTCTGGAGCTAAATCGAATACCGTTGGGGGGATGAGGCTCGATGTTGAAGGTACAGTTCTAGAAGAGACTGCGGGAGAAGTACTGCTATCGACCCCAACAAGATTCATAATCAACCCTGGGGAAACTCTGGGAAACTCTAGGGTAGCGATGAGCCGAATGTCATGGGAAAGACCACGATTTTTAGAACTTGGACTGAGAATAAACACATCCAAACCTCCTAGGTTGGTTATCTCCGAAATAACAACATCGTTGTTCTGGGGAATGACCAGTATATTGGGTGAAATGAACGCAAATGAGTCTCCCCAAGTATCCAGGGACTGAATAAATAGTAAGTATCTGCAGGGGGAAGTCGGAGCTTCTACGCACTGCAATCTGTTCGCCAGTTGGCCAATCCCATATCGCGAATCTCGACTCGTAAGGGGCGCCATCCATAAGAAACAAAAGCATTACCAAGTCTCCAACAATTCGAAAACTGAAATCAAATTCCGAAGATACGCGACCAGGATCGAATGACAGGTAAGGTTTCTCTGCTATCGGGTGAGTCCTGCCAGACTTGAGTGAGCGCAAATGAATCTTGATTCCTGCTGGTGTCGGTTGATGAGAACCGGGAGGCTCCATGTTTATCTCAAAAAGAAGCAGAAGGTCAAAGGAAATACTCATCCCAAACTCTGACGCCGCTACTCCAAAATCTGTGAGCGACCGAACGTTACACCCGTGGATAGCTTTGTTGGGGGAAGGGATTTCATAAATGTAAATAGTGTCAAGAAGTTGACCATCGTCGGTCGTGTGAGCGAACAACCCTCTAGAGAACTTGCAGTTTGTAGGAAGTCCATGTTCGCCGCGAAAAATAATCTGAGTGTACTCTAGTTTCGCCGGGGTTCCGAATTGTTCGTACTTGCGAAGGAACTCGATTTTTTCATTAAAACTCAGGTCTTTACGAGGATTGGCCGGCTCAGCATATCCAACGTGGCTGAGTAAAAGAAGATACTGCAGAATCCCGGAGTCGTCTACGATTTCCTTGAAGCCGCGCGAGACCTATGGGTTCAAGGTGTAAGTGAAACCCTTGCCCGGAGCGTTATTGGGCCGACCTGTCGCCACCTTCTGATTTCCACTGGTGTGCAGAAAGCGAGAATAGTAACAATAATCTCATTGGGTATTCGCAGAATATGCGTCTCTCTGAGTATAACGTTTGACGTCAATGTTTCATCGTACATATCCGGTCGTGGCGGGAACGCTTAACGGGGAGGATTAGTCAGCTTCATCTCTTGGATGTGCCACGTGAGCATCCAGACTCCAGCGCTCAACTACCACCCGACCATGGACGACATTCGAGCTGAACTTCGGAAAATACCTCCCGTAACGAGGTTCATGGTTTTATCGAGCGTGGCTGTCTCGTTACCAGTCATGATGCACCTCTTATCAGGATACAAGGTGGTCTACACTCCGGGGCTCGTGTTTGGCAAACTTCAGGTGAGCTTTAGCTAAATCTAGCAAGAATAGAATACCTTAATGGTATTATAGATATGGAGGATATGGACAAGCTGGTTCCTAGGACGTGAGTTTCTTCTCGGAGTATTGCGGTTAAATATGATCAAACTGACCGTTACACCAGCGAGTGGCTTACCGTTTGTATTCGACATGCTCATGTTATAGTAAGCAGATTATTGCCTACGTGTGGCGTTGAGTAAGCGAGCGCTCACACGTCTCTAGTCGTGCATCTAATGAACTCGAAGAGTCATTGTTTGGGGGTCATTCGGCTGATTACGCATGGCATTTGCTCGTATCTGCCGCAGCAATCATGGCAAGTCTCATATCGGGCTATTGGCGTTGGTTCCTTCTAATATTTGATTCTTTTAGGCTTTAAATGTGCCGCTTCAAACGCTTGTTTTCTTCCGTCCTCTATTGCATTTTGTGGTTTACCGGGCAGCCCGAGCCCAACCGGACGCTCAAGTCTCCCTCTTTGGCCTAATCTCGGTCAAGAACCTTTATTTCCCGTTTGTCATGCTTGGTGTGTTCTTCAAGCTCTTGCACTTACACGTATGATCTAATCAAACTCTGTAGCATTGGACCTTATCAACGGTGGCCCGCCAGCTCTGATCCAAGCGCTCACGGGCGTATTAACATCGCACGCCTGGTTCATGCTTGTCCCCGATCCAGGTCGGCTCCGGTCTAGTTCCGGTTCTACCACGTCTTCGGGCGTTCGCTCGTTTGGTGGTTCATCAACCTACACTCTATCTGGCGGCCGACCTGCAACCACCGGTACAACTGGAAGCAGTGCGAACGCCTCGGGTTGGAAAAAATATGCAGTGGCACCAGGTTGGGTCCGTTGGCTCGTGGGAGGAATGCATGAGCGGCCAACTGGAGGGAGTGAAACTCGGTCTTGGGGAACTGCGATCGTTCCGCCGCGACAAGGCCAGAACAGTACTGGTGGTGGGAAGACAGGGGGCTACAACTGGGGATCTGGCCACCGCTGGGAACCGAGTGAGAGATAACTGAGATGAAACGGTCAAGGCCTATACGGGTAGAGTATCGTAGTAATTGGCGCGCTTTCCTTCTTGCTCTCATATCTTGTCGTCTTTCTGGTTCACTCCATCAAGTCTCAGTAGCAAAATAAAACACATATTGATTGGGATCTGTTTGGTTGATACGTAACCCCGCTGCCAGCCACTGGTTCACCCATGGTCCATTAGTTGACCTTTCCAAGTCCGGCATTGGCCAAGACGTATGCGGGGACCGAAGCGGGATCCATGATCGACGCGCTTTTGACAGTAGACTAGACATGGCCCTCGTGAGATTGCGCCGCATTTACGTCGTGAAAGATAATTGTCACTTACAGCTGTAAACGAGCTCAGAGCGCCGGTGCTCGCGGTGTTGGCCAGGCTACCGGAACCGCCCGAGCTACATACGGAGAACTTGTCAGTACACAGAGACCTCGATAGCCGTCACTTTGCTCACAGAGTGTTCGACACGCAGTTCCGGCTCAAGGTACCGGAACACTGGGCGTTCATAGTCGAAGAAGTGGGAGCAAAGACCGTTCCGGTCGTATCACCCGTCGCAGGGGTCCTAACCTGATGGTCTCTCGGTTAATCAATGCGGGGGATGGATTTCATTGTGCACATACTGCGTTGTAATAATTGCCCTCCGCCAAGACGCGCGAGCCAACGCCAGGGTCCAGCGAGTGACCAGTGATATCGTTGAAGTAGCTAAAATACATACGTTAGCCTATATCCCATGATAAGTCACCTACATACTTGTTGAACATATGGATGGCCTCTGAGAATTATACTGAGCAAAGGAGTGAACAAGTGGTAGGAAGAGTGCTTACGGGTATATCCAGAGGTGCCACCAACCTTGGGACCGCGGCCGCTAACGTGAAATCGATCGTTAAATTTGCGCAAGATAAATCAACTGTTAGACTTACGATGTATGATAAACGCTATGAATTACGATATATCAGTTACAAAATACACTCCGGATCTAGGTTCTTACTAGTTTCGGGCAAACGTGATCTGGTCCCCATTGCCGACGAACATGAATGCCCAGTAGTGGTGTTCTGACCAGCGTGTTGGTCAGCATTCATACAGGTACCTAGTAGGCCGACTTACGATCACAACCAGTACTGCAATTCAAAGGCAATATAAGCAAAAATCCCCGGATATGTGTATATACTTACGAATAGGTACTACAAGTTACGATTTATATCAGCAATAATGAACAGGAACAGCTCAGGTGTGCTTACGATTCTCCGTTAAAGTAGTTGTTGGAGATTGTGATCTGTTTGCTGGCATCGAAATGCTGAACTCGTGTTAGCCCAGGGGTATATTTTACGGTTCGTGAACGGCAACTTACTGAAACGATGAACTGGCGTCCAACGCTTTGGATCTATTCCGCATATATCAGCTACATGATGCATCTTAGTGCCGAGGCATATCAGCTTACGTAGTTGTGGTCAATCTGATGTTAAAATTATATTGAGCGCTGGCGTGACTGCAACGAAAGTATCCGTGTGCTCACCCAAATCTTTGTGGCACCCTCTAGGCCGATAGCGTCACCTCCCCAAACAAATTGGGCGTTGAGGTCCGAAATACGAATGTTTTGAATAATAACGTTGGTACTTCCAACGAGCCTCAGGCCTTTCCCCTTGCTATGAAATCACGGTTACTAAGTAGCAGATATATAAAAATATGGGAACGCATACATCCAGCCGGCACTTCCCTTGCCTAGAACAGTCTTATTAGAACCAACAATGATTCCGGTTGTCGCCGCTTTCTTGTAGGTGATGCTCAACTATATATATGCAGATGTCGGTATAATGTCACGCACTTGGAAGTGCCATGCTTACCTTGGCTGCGTCGGCCGAGCACCAGTTGTTGGCATTGATTGCCAGTTGAGGGTTGGGTGAGCAGGTCCACGGCTTGCATCCGGTCTCGGTCACAGAACCCTGATCATCGGGTGAGTGAAAAAGTCTCAATTGATAGCCGTAACATACCTCGGTATCGGTAAAGTCGTAGGTTTTGTCTAGCAAGATGTTTCGAGTTACATTATCCTCAAGCCAAGTTTTCAGTTGGGCTGCGGATGATGGAATTGCCTGGGCCGCCGCGGCACCTCCAGTCGTGCCAGTAGCGTAACCGAAAGGACTGCCCACGGCCATGGCACCCTTTGTGGCGAAAAGAGCGGCAGCTAATGATCCTAGAATAAACATTGCGAATTGTTTGAGTGCTTTCTCAGGAGAGTAGTTTCTTGAAAGGCAAACGAGCAGAGCCTGCTTCACAAGGCTCCTTATATACCTATTCCAAATAAAATATCTGGTCGCGCCCCTCGTAATCATACATGCAACGTCAGCCCTACGGGCTACGCAGAGGTTCCAGCTTGCATCTTGGCCCGATGGCCGCTCTGATCTCGGCGAAATTTATTTGTCGCAAGGACCTCAGCTGGCTTCTGTTGCCCTTCAAATTGACCTCGAATAGGTACTGCGTATGTCCTCGTGACATGCATGGAAAATTAAGGACATCTGACCATCTTCTAATGCCGGACTAATTGGAGATAAACGTGCCAGTTAAACGCAGTCAAGATGCGATGAGAAGCATTATACCCTGAAGAACAAGCGCATCTCCTTTTGGGAGGTACAACCTCGGTTGTCGGGATCACGAGCTCGTTTCATTCTGATGCATCGTCCGCTCATCAATAGTAGTGAGTTCCTACTCTTTAGGGATCGAGCACACCATGCTATACCCATCATGATTATGTTATTTCACTAATGCCAGATTTGCCAAGAAGCTATGATCATCATTATAAATAGTTGTCCTTTCACATCACGCCAAGGAATATGTGTAATTGTTGCCAACGCATATCGCACGTTCCGGACCGCATATACCCAAGGGGTATTTCAGAAAAGCAAACTCTACGCGTGTCGCTCTAGGCCTTGATAGGCAACTCGAACACCAGGAAGAAGGGACCGTACAAGACTCGTTTGGAATGTACCAAGATCACCTGGGGATATCACGCGCGATTGACAGTTCTTGCGAAACAGGGAGGCTTTCCTGAGTCCAATTGATACTATGCGCTCCAACACTCGGCAGCACGTGACCCTTGACTACTGAGCGGTCCGGAGACATGGCGCTTTTGATAAAGACTTCAGGTGTCCAAAGATGCCCTACGGTCAGGCTCAGCACTTATTGGTCTACATAGATGGCGTATGGTATTGAACAAGTTCAGTACATAGTGCCGGTAGAATTGCACTGGCTCCAGTTGCATGCACGGTTCGATGAGCACCTCGTGAGACACCGAATGCTTAAGCTTCCCCAGAGCGTTAACGCATCGTGCACTCCCCAAAGGGCAAGGCTCACTCTGCTGGGGTTCTGGTACTGGCATATCTCAAGGGCATGCTTGGGCAAAATGTCGTGAGGGTACTTCGCTCCAGCTCTAGCTTGTAACCTCAGGCCGGTTACTGTCCCGGTACGCTTTTTGTTAATGGCCTGAAAATGACTCCCTCGCAACCAGCGAGTTATATCTCGGGTCAGCATTGGCAACCTGCTATGCGGATCACGAGTAGGTGGTTCTCCTGAGAATTCAAACGAAAGTAGAAAAAGTCGTATATTATGACTCAGTCATACAAAAGAATGATGCAGTTGGCCAGCTGCGAAAGAAGTATAGCATGGTCATTCCACACTCAATAAATCTAGTTGACCTTGCCAGTGCCAGCGTTCGCCAATACGTACGCAGCGACCCCCGAGGGGTCCATAACAGAGGCACTCTTCACGCCGGACTATTGTCGATGCAGAGGATTAGCCTGGGCTACTTGAGGATTGCGAAAGGAAGCTTACCGCCGTGAAGGAGCTAAGGACGCCAGTGTTCCCAGCGTTGCTAATGGCACCAGATCCACCCGTGCTAGAAGATACTCTCAGCTGAGGACTACCTGATAAGCAAAAGGAACTTACACAGTGTTGGCAACACAGTTCCTGCCTAGCTTGCTGGCACATTGAGCATTCATCGAAGCCGAAGTCGAGGCGAAGACCGTGCCGGCGCTGTTTCCAGTCGAAGGCACCTTGACCTGAAATAATTCGGGTATCAGTTGATATTCCAAGGGTCCGGAAGATCATACTCACAGCGTTGTAAACGTTGCCTTCGAGCAAAAGCTTGGAACCAACGCCAGGGTCAAGAGAATGGCCAGTGATGTCGTGGAAGTAGCTAGTGGATTGGTCAGTGCGTGGCCTCTCTACTGATAATATAAATATCGCACTTGTTGTACATGTGCATAGCCTCTGTAGAAATGTGAGTTCAGGTAAAATAGAACCGGCGGGCGTGACTTACGAGCGTTTCCAGACGTTCCGCCAACCTTGGGACCACGACCTGAAGTGTGGTAGACATAGTTGCGAGCAAAGGTAATCTGGTCGTCCTTTCCGAGGAAAAGGAAGCTCCAGTAGTGATGGTTGTCGCAGCTGGTGGAGTAGGTAGTATCTCCGTTGAAGTAGTTGTTGGAGATAGTAACTTGAGTGCTCGGCTCGAAGTGCTAAAAAAAAGTCTGCTTAGGATCATTTCCAGGCTGTGCGGAAAGGAGACTACAGTAACGATGAACTGACGGCCAACGTTCTTGAACTAGATCGCATATATCCAGGTTAAAGCTGCTCGGCATGTATACCACTGCGTACTTACGTAGTTGTGGTCAATCTATTTCCCGTGAGGGCGTTGAGCCAAGTCGTCTCGAAGAATACGTGCGACAGTCACTCACCCAAATCTTCTTGGCGCCCTCGAGGCCAATCGCATCTCCGCCCCAAACAAATTGAGCGTTGATATCGGAGAACCGAACGTTTTGAATGATCACGTTCTGGCTACCGGAAAGCCTAAGACCCTTGCCCTTGCTGCAGAGGAAAACATGAATGAGTACGGTCACGCCTGGGGGACGAAACCCACTCACATCCATCCCGAAGTCCCCTTTCCGAGGATGGTCTTGTTCGAACCAACCTTGATACCCGATGTTCCGGCTTTCTTATAGGTGATTTGAACCTTGGGCGCGTCAGCTGAGCACCAATTGTTGGCATTGATCGCGAGTTGAGGGTTGGGCGAGCAGCTCCAAGGCTTGCACCCCATCTCGGTGACGGAACCCTACAAAACTATCAGTAGATGCCGCAACGCACCACCAAGTGGGCTCACCTCGGTATCGGTGAAGTCATAGGTCCTGTCGAGCAAGATGTTGCGAGGAGTGCTGTCTTCCAGCCTGGACCATATGGTGAGTAACCGGCAGCAAAATATAGAAGAAGGCGCCTACCAGGTCTTGAGTTGCGCAGCCGACGTGGGGATCGCCTGAGCAACTCCGGCGCCGCCCGTGGTGCCAGAAGCGTAACCGAACGGACTGCCAACAGCCAGGGCGCCCTTGGATGCAACGAGAACAGCGGCCAGCGATCCGAGAATGAACATGTTTAAAAATGAATGGAAGTGGGAAAGGAAAGTAGGAAAGTCTTGATTTGGGAGACAACTTCGACTCTGCAACGGCTCTTATATCCATTCCTCAACGTCCAGGGCCGATGAGGGGAAACACGCGTTCATCATCCAGGCTGTTGCTATCTTTCACGTGGTGTACCGATCAGATTCCGTGATGTTAATTTCGAAAGATTCCATTCGAAGGCTAATTAGTTAGCCTGCTATTTCGAGCACCCGCACAATCAACACTGTTGCTCACCTATCATCCCCATATGAGCAGCCAGTTGAATACCCATGTTTAGAGTAATTGTCCGCTAGACACGCAATTGGATGAGCACAAATGGTAGAGTTAATTAACAGCAAGCTGACAGTCTAACCCAACGGCAACTGAAGCTAATCACAAGCTCCACTCATGGTGATGGATCGGTTGCCATATCAATCCTCAAACGCTTGGCGTCGGCGCTTAGGTGATGTGCCTTGTTGGCAATTGTCCAGGGCGATAGTTGTAACGAACCACGTCGACTCTCAGCCACCTATACGAGAAGTCAGCAAAGGTCCACTCTGGCGATCGGCCAAAAGCATAGTAAACTATCTCAAGGACATTTACTTGCATTTTCGATATCCAATACCGGCTCGGTAGGAAACACCCCGCGGCCGACGGTCCCTATTTCACATTCCTATTGCTATGGAAAGCATTCCAGGGGAACTTCGTAAAATACCACCGGTGACGAGATTTTTACTAGCATGGACAGTGGGGGTATCAGTGCCGGTCATGCTAGGCGTCCTGCCGATACGCAAGGTCGTGTTTGATTCGCAAGCCGTGTTGCAGGGATGGGAGGTACGTGCCATCACGTTACGTTAGCATGTGGTTGAACTTGAATGACATAGGTGTGGCGGATTTGGACGTCTTGGTTTTATGCTCGTGAGTTTTCGCTTGATTTGTTCGTGGCGTGAGATTAAACTAGCGTGGCAGCCTCATCCGAGCTCTTTCTCTTTATCGCCAATGTTTTCATGCTCTAGTAAGTATGTTCGTTACTGGTCATCGCCCATCTAACCGCCAAACAGTCGCTCTTCAAGTGACCTCGAAGTTCAACTGTATGAAGGGCACTCGGCAGATTACGCTTGGCAGACGTTTGTATCAGCTTTGGCAATCATGGCAAGTCCCAGTTGTGCTCTTCCGGTGGTATTATTTATTCCATCTATAGTGCTTGAACATTCCGCTTGGCACATACGTCTTTTCTTATCCCCTCCTGCACTTTTTGATCTACCGAAGCTCGTGCAACACCAAGGCGCTTACATGTCCATCTTTGATGTCTTCTATATCCCCAAACAATACTTGCCTTTCGTAATGCTCGGTAAGCTCTCCCAATCACAACTTCTTATTGCGCACTCACTCGTTTCCAGCGCTGGACTTGATCACCGGTGGACCCCTAACGCTCTGCCGCGCTTTGACCGGCACGCTCGTTGCGCACGCTAGTTTTATGCTCATTCCCAAACCAAGCCAGTTGCGGTCCCACCCTGGCGCATCAGACGAAACACCCAAACCCCTGAAAGGATGGAAAAGACACGCAACGGCACCGGGTTGGATGCGTCGCGTTGTCCCAGATACGCCCAAGGGAGATAACGAACCTCGGCGTCCGGGTGGGAATGTGAAGACCATGGGTGGCGGCGGGACGATGGGATTTGGGTATGGATTGTACAACGCATGTGCCAAGTGAGTTGGACGGTAGAACTCGTTGTATGCGTTTGAAACAACACAATCTTGGCCATTCGCCCGAACATCCTATTGTGGATCCATAAAGCCGAACCAAGCACGTTCGTGCGTTCTCCTCAGCCCGATTGGTCTTCTGAGCCCGTGTCGTAAGGAGCGCACCTTCCTTGACTCTGGGGAAATTCCCCTCCTCGGAACTGCCGATGCCCTCGCCGTACGTGTTTCATCCGATAATTATCCTAGAGAAGTTCGCCGATCCATGCCATCTTGTCGAGTGGAGTTGGTCATCTGGTTAGACTTGTTAATTACTTCTCGACGATCAAGGGTTATCTTAGCCGTTAGTTCTGTGGCCGGGTCATCCCGGGGATGCAGGCTGGCCTCACATGAATTTGCTGGATGTTGTTGATAGCAGCATGTGAGTCCAGTACGTAGAAGTCGTTGGGTTGAAATATGTACGGAGACACTGAGAGTGCATACTTCCGTGTTCCAACAGGTAGAATTGTGGGCGGCCGGTAAATTATCAACTGGGCGTAGCCTGTTGTTTCCAGTCTGATTCTTGGCAAGGACACTGAGCCAAAGGTACTGAAATACGTGCTTGGTGTCCCCAAACGTTTCTCGAACATTTGTGAATCCTTCGGACTCAGCTCGGGTGATATATAACACTGAGCTCCATAAATGCCTCAGTATGCCCCGCCAAGTTTGAGATGTTGTCGTAAACGGTTGAGTGGGTATTATGAGTTTATCAATGCTCTCAAATACCCACAATGGGATATGTAAAGCTATTTGCGCTCAGTGCAAGTGAAATGGTCACCAAGATTCAATTCTGTTCATTGCGCCAAGTCCAAATGGTAAATCAGAACACTGTGAGTTACAATTTGACAACAACCAAAAGTGGTAACCATCATCACACACAACCGCCCGGCGGCTAGCCACAGCAAACGCCCCAGCGACCACGACCGATGGCGTCCTCATCGCCCACCTGGCGGATTCCGGCACGATCGACGGCGGCGTTTCACCCCAATCAAGAGCTGATTAATGCGTACGAGGCAGAAGAGGAGCGGATTACGAGTGTATTATGTCGGAAACTCGAACAGGTGCGTTATGCTCTCTTGTTTTCGTAATGTTTTGCGCCGTGAATTGATTTATTGTGTGCCCAAACCTGTATTTTTGTGAATAGCTACGGGAAGAAAAACTTGCGCTGGAATCGACGAGTCCTGGGCTCGAATCGGTCAACCGACAGATTGCCTCTCTCCAATCCCACATACCGCAACCACTAATCGAAGCAATGAGGGTCGAAAACGCACAATTACGTAGTCGTGTCGCAGAGCTTGAACGGGAATTGGCGCGGGCAGGAAGGGTGAATGATGGTTATCGCAAGAATTACTTGATCTACGGAGAAGGGTGAGTGTGGTTCCGGGTGACTCGGTGAAACTGATAATTCGTAGCTGGGACTTCCGTATGATTCGTTAATTGGACTTGGGGGAGCGTCGCATTCTGGATCTGTCTCGAGTTCGCCGGTGGAGAGGCGAATACCCGGGCCGTCGCGCGTGGCTGGAACGAGCGCCGTGCCCATTCCGAGGGTCCAGTCACAGACGAGGTGAGTCTACGATATATTTGTGTGCTTGACTAATAAATGAATAGGGTCCACTCGGAGAGCTTATCTTCAACAGCCCCAACGTCGACTTCATCTACTCCCTCGTCTCCATCCTACTCCCTCTCGCCGACCGCGCCCTTCTTTCCCAACCCAAGCTCACACCTCACCACGCTTACCACACCTGCCAGTATGCCACCCGTCATTACACCCCTAGCCAACACCCCCCTCTCAAACGCCTCTCATCCCCTCACACACGCACTCACCGAACTCGCCTCGGCCAACGCCCAGCGCGCAGGCCTCTCGTACCCGTCTGTACCCCCACCGAGTCTCGCTTCGAGCTTGGGTAGCGGGAGTCCAGTCGTACCTATGCTCGGATTACGCGTTCCGCCCAACAGTCGGCGCCAGTCGAGGGGCGAGCGGGATACGAGGGTCGAGTTGCGTCGGGACGAAGAGTTGGAGGAAATCGACGAGGCGTATTCGGACGAGGAAGAACTTGAG
Source organism: Ceratobasidium sp. AG-K (assembly GCA_037039685.1). NCBI lineage: Eukaryota > Fungi > Basidiomycota > Agaricomycetes > Cantharellales > Ceratobasidiaceae > Ceratobasidium > Ceratobasidium sp. AG-K. The sequence goes on from JAWNGF010000002.1 coordinate 2,817,601, forward strand.
ATTGGGCGGCGGAGGGTGAGGGGGTTGGGTTTGACTGGGACATGAGCGGTAGTTGATTTCTTGGTTGTTATTTTGTTTCGAGTGTACGATTATGAGTCGTATCTATTCATTTATGAAGATACCGTGGTGGATTATGTCAGCGGGCTCTCGGCGCTTGGGAAATGGGAGTTAAATGGCATAGATTGTGACTTTGTCGTCAACTCGACGCACACGGTGCCAATACTTGGTTCATGTCTCTGTCTTCGTTCAAAACATCCCCTGCTGTCGTATAACGGCGAGTTTATGCGGCCAGTTGGAAGCAGGGTAGTTACTAGTATTTGGATGCCTGAGAGTCGCAACAAGAAGCGCCGGCGGTTCTGCCTAGCGCTATGGGCTCCATGCGGTGCTGTGGTAGCGATGTATAGAATATATAGCACCGTATAGAATTGTCCGCTGTTCTTGTGGTAACTAGGTTGCTCAAGTTGCGCCTCTGGTTCGACCGTAGCTTCCTCGTTGGCATCTCTTACGCTCGGCGCGTAATGCGACGGGTAAGCAAAAAGGAGAGATTCGGCGTCTGGAACAAGTCGCTGGGACCATGTTTATACATGTACAGATAGTGGCCGAGACAGATACAAACGGGAGGCGCGTGCCGCGCTACCCTGTAGCATCCGGATCAGCGGAGCAGAAGTTTCAAAATGCGTTGATCACTGTGTGGGCTAGGCGGGCTGAATCCTTGTGATCTAAACATTGAGAACTCATAGTCTAAAGCACTGACCGTGACCGCTTTCAGCTATATTTTCACTGAACCTTATCTCCAGGGCTGACCGGGGGGCAAATTAGCTCCACAATCATTTCAAATTCACTGTTTTTGGTATGGATCAACCCAAACCATGCGCAAGGTGCCTGGAGTCTAAGGCAATACGTCACTGAATGCGGCCATTTTTGGTTCAGTGTGCAGGTCACTAATATTCAGTTCCTCGGCCCCCAACAGTGTGATATGACGAGTGGGGATACTTTGCAAGAGAGCCCGTACCAAAAGGACTGAGGATTGTGTTTTGCGAGGAGAATAACTACGAACTCACTCTTTGCCCGTACGGGAACATATTCTCGAGCATAAAGTCATTTTGAGGCAACAAATATTTATCCATGCCCGACCTGTTGAGCTGATGTCTTCTCACTACCACTCAATTCACAACGTACAAGAATTAATTAAAAGACAGGTGATTTACCTCCAAACAGCAGGATACACCTCATGAATAATAAGGGAGAAGTTCAATCTATTTCTTAGCACTCCCCCCACGCTCCTCCAGTTTAGCCGACTCGACACCAATTCGGAAATAGCCTCTAGTTGATATCAAAAGGGTGTTGCGTGAATGTAAGAGCGCGGGGCGTAAGTCGGGTAGCAATAATACTAGTAGGGGGGGCTGAGAGTTGGTTACCCAGCCATCATCCCGTATATCCCAGTCCTGGGAAATTGAGGAAGAACCAGGGCTTTCCCCATTGACATGGATATCTGCGAAAAGATGAGATGTTATATGCGTTACAGAATCAGCTCACAAATCATACCTTTTGATCCTTGGTCGCCGACGATGTCGGCGACATCCCGTACACGAATGACTCCATCTTCAGAGCCGGTGGCAATCCTGTTCCCCTCAGGTGAGAATTTACGGCAACGGACCGCTTGAGTTTGCCCCGTAATCGGACTGGAGAACTCTTTCCTGGTTTGTGCATTCCATATTCGTATAATTTTGTCATTGGAACCAGAAACCACGTACATGCCATCTGGGGAGAAGGATACCGATCGCACTCCATTAGTATGACCCTGGAGCAAATTACATATAGCTTGACCGCTGTTAATGTCCCAGAGTCGAACACTCCGCTCACATGAGCCGGATGCGATGCGCATTCCATCAGGGACACGCAGATTGACCGTACCACGGCTGTGTGGCCTAACAGGGGTGGGAGTAGGGGTTTATTGTCCTTGATACTCCATACCAATATAGAACAATCTGCTGATCCTGAAACAAGCCCCGAGCTATCTAACGTGAATGACAGGCATCGAACCCACCCCCAGTGGGCCTGTAAAGGACTAGCGACGGGCTCTCGACTGCGAGCGTCCCATGGTCATGTACACTATCGGACTCAACCTTGCGGACAATTTGAAAATCGAACGCGAATCGCATGTACCGTACGAATAATTGTATTAAATATCATGTGTACAATATCGATCGAAGCGCATAATTGTGGCTACAAAACGCATGTGATTGCGAGACATTTGGTGAACAAATGGCGGAGTGGCAAGTGAAACATGTTTGGAAGTTCGTCCGTAAGGTTTCATCCCCAGCATTTGGCAAAACACACTAGTAGGGAATGGGCTTGCCTCTCCGCTCTAAGTCCATAGCCATTTGGCGTGACATGCTTTCTATAAGTCTTTGGCAATAATCTTCCCCAAATCCATCCCATTCTGTCTGTACCCGCTCCCAAAGCTCTTGTATTCCACAAGAGGGGTTCTCATACCCACCCAGACGCCTCTTGAGCTCCAACCACAAATTTCCGATAGGATTTAAATCTGGAGAATTTGTAGGCCATTTGAAGTACTCGATCCCATGATCGTCAAAAAAATCGAATTCCAGATGACCTGATACTTGGCATATAGGTAGCATGACATATGCTCTATCATATCGCAAACTTGAAAGGTTGTGATTGCTACGGGAAAGTACATTACAAGCAACAGAAAGTTAGCGCTATGCCGATATTTTGCAATTGTTACCACTTTGCTACTTCTAGAATGACCGAGTTGTAACTCCAATAATACAGTTGTGTACTTTAGGCTGTTTCGCACATTCTCTATTATTATTATGCCATGCGATCTTTTAAGATTGGGGTGCTGTGAGCCTGCAGATTCCAAGGACTGGCTTATCCACATCTCCACCAAAACGGCACTAAATCCTACAGAAATCGGCCAAAATGAACTCTAATCCATGCTAAACATTATTATATTTTCACTCGATGTTTGCGTCCGCGATTCGGCTCAATATGCACCAATTCACTCCCTCCTATGTGCGTGACCAAAATTATCGCCCCATCACCTTCCTGCAGTTTCAGCACTCTAGGATCTTGGAATAGGCAATCCACTTAGGTAATGTACTCGGACTTTTATCAGACTATGTATGCACACCGTAAATCCTCAAGCCTTATAGACACATTCTTCGAGGGCCAGAGCGTGAAACTCGACTTGCAGTCACATGGGGCAATCAATTTGGCGCCCACTGTAGATGGCTATCAGATCCGAGCTCTGCGCGTTGAGTGATGCCTATGTTTACTATTAGGCATTTCATAAAGGGCGGCGGTGAGGGCATGGAACCTGTAGCTTAGGGTGAATCAAGGGACTGGTGGAGGAATAAGAGTGTCCGTTCTACAGCTCGGAAACCGTACTGCATCAAGGTAAAGCATACGGGGGTCTAATTAGAAAAATGTGAACAAAGCTGGAGCTACGGGCGCTCTTGGGATATCATGGGATCTATCAGTGAGAGCAGAGAAACATGAACAAGATGGTGATATACAGCAGGGATGGCTTGGAGCGAAACTTCATTCACGAGGGATGGCAGGGAGTATAGCAGTCCGCCCATGCTTCTCCGAGCTTAGCATTCTTGAAGTCAAGCTCCACAGATCCTTCTACGTACATCATGCGGACCATGCGAGATAACACAAGACGGTTGCGAAAATCGGGAGGTAGCCAAAGGAGTGGTTGCTGATGCTCGTCAAGCACCCATCCATGCTCATCAAGCACCCAAGGGATAGATTGGGACTATATGAATGGTGTGAGATTTCAAGAGGCGGGTGAAAATGAATATCTTCTTGCGATTAGCGCAGTGCCGAGCTAGATAGTTTTGTATCTCAGCTCGTGCTACTTGAGAGTGTTGAATATACAGTCTTATACGTAGATATGAACGCATCACGTGATTGCGTTCCACATGGTCTCGAGCTTCGGAGAAAGTTTTCCTCAGTTCTCTACTCTCAAGTAGCACGAGCTGAGGTATAGTTTAGATGTTTCTTTTCATTTTCTATTACTTATATTACCTGTAGATACACGATTATCTAGGTATATATATACAAGTTCTCTACTCTCAAGTAGCACGAGCTGAGATACACGATTATCTAGCCCGGCACTGCGCATATTGCAACAGGTTATGAGCCCTGGTAGCGTCAAAAGTGAAGCAGAAGAGGACCCAGTGAACGCTGTAAACGTTACTACCCCAACAATGGCATCGACCGACGCTTACCTTAGTAAGAAAACCTACGAGATTCCGCTCTTGAAGGACGACGGATCCAACTACGATTCGTGGAAATTCCGCCAAACGACGGTCCTACGCATACGAGGACTGCTCAAAATCGCTTATGGCACCGAAAGACAGCCTGAACCACTCACCGAGATCGATAAAAAGGACTCTGTCAAAGTGTCAGCCAATAAAACCGAAATCGAAAACTGGCAGAAACGAGACGATGATGCATTCGCTCAAATTACCTTGAACATGGAAGACGGAGCGATGGCCGACGTGAGGGAGACGACATCGGCGCACGAGGCGTGGACGAAAGTTGTCGAGCGCTGGGAAGGGAAAGGAATGCAGTCGCTTTCTTTCTGCTATAAGCAACTCATGAGCGCGAAAATCGAGGAGGAAGAAAACTTATCTGCTGGTTTCAATCGCATCCGATTGATTGCCTCGAAAATGAAGACCCTCGGCGAGCCCGTTACCGACCTACTGCTTGCCCAAGTCTTCATGAATGCGCTCCCCCCGTCCTATGCGATTGTCAGTACGATCCTCCAGACATCCACCCAGACCGGACTCATTACCTCGGAAATGGTCACAAATGCCGCCTTTACTGAAGAGGAACGACGGAAGACAGGCGACGGACTCACTGCGATGTATGCTCAAGCTCCCAAGCCGAAATCCAAGAAACTGAGCGATCCGAAAGGGAAGAAAAAGGCGAAAGGCCCCTTATGCGATAACTGCGCCAAGCCCGGGCACACCAAGAAGGAATGCTGGGCGAAAGGAGGCGGAGCCGAAGGGACTGGACCACACCAAAAGCGACGAGCCGCTAAGTCAAACGAGCCGAAACCGAGCGAATCGAGTACTGCACCTAAAACCGAGTCAGGCAAAGTGGCTCTGACACCCGCTGAACCCGAGGATATGCCGTCGCTATATGCGATGCCGGCCGTGGACGATCCGTCTGCCCGAGACACGTGGCTGCTCGACTCTGGCGCGTCAAAACATATGACTCGAAATCGAGCATGGTTCTCGACTTACCAGCCATTGGTACCACCAATCCCAGTTCGAGTGGGCGACGGGAACCTGACTAATGCGACCGGAATCGGCCGTGTGCTGCTTACGCTATGCAACAAAGCCCGTCAGGAGACCGAAATGTTCATTGACGGTGTACTACATGTACCGGGACTGCATGCGAGCCTCATGTCAGTCAAACAGCTTGCCAAAACTGGCACCTTCGTTCTATTTGGCGACAAGGATGCCAGGCTCCTCGAGGACAAGGGCCGTGGACCCGAGATCGGCTATGCACGTGAGTTAGGTGTCAAGCTTTACCGACTAAATGCGCGAGTTAAACATGCCGAACCGACCGCTCACCTTGCCACTGTCGAGCCGGAGGGCCTGAACGATAAGGACGACCTAGAAGCAAACGAGTTCATCGCATATACCGCCAGTCACATCGCTCGAGCCGACCTACATACCTGGCATTGCCGCCTAGGCCACATAAACTACAAATACGTGCTGGATATGGTCAGAAAAGGCGCCGTTCAAGGAATGGATATTGTAGGAAGTCGCTTACCGCCGCAATCGAAATGCGAGCCGTGCCTCAAGGGCAAACAGACTCGTGCCCCGTTTCCGACGTCAACAAATCGAGCGTCCGACGTACTCGAGCTACTCCATAGCGACCTACACGGGCCTGTCGCTGTTCAAGCGATTCAAGGCTATCAGTACTTTGCCGTCACGATCGATGATAAGTCCCGCAAAATGTTCGTGCACTTACTTAAGCACAAGAACGAATACGCAATGCACTTCAAAGAGCTAAAAGCGTCAGTGGAGAATCAAACAGGCAAGCGAATCAAGCACTTACGAACCGATGGCGGAGGCGAATACGCATCGAACGCATTCGAAGCGTGGCTCAAGTCGCACGGAATCGAACACCAAAAGACCGAGGCGGACTCATCGGCCAGCAATGGCGTTGCAGAGCGAGCGATTCGCACATTAAACGACAGCCAACGGACAATGCGAGCAGATGCAGACTTACCCAACAAGTTCTGGGGGTTTGCCATCGTCCATGCCGCATACATCTGGAATGTGACGCCGAAACGGTCGCTTGACGGCAAAACCCCGGACGAGGTATTCACGGGCAAGTTACCCGATGTCTCCCGAATCCGAACTTTTGGCTGCAAGGCATGGGTTCGAGTACCCGATGGCCAACGTACCAAGCTGCAGGCAAGATCGCTTGAATGCACTTACCTCGGATTCGCTCCAGGTTGCAAGGCGCACATGCTTATCCAGCGCCCGATTGGTCGCATAATCACCTCACGCGACGTTCTATTTGATGAAGGAGGCGAAACCCAACAGTGAGTGATCATCGAGGACTTCGAGGACGAGTTCCCAGAGCAAGTGGGCGATCAAGAACGCCAAGAGCCAATGCCTGAGGTCGCCGTCGAGTCAGAAACCGAGCCAGAGCGCCAAGAGTCAGTAAACGAGCAAGAATCCGAGTCCGAGTCCGAGCCAGAAGAGTCGAATAGCGAGCCCGAGATCGAGCCGGCAAGCGATTCCCCCGTTGTGCCAGAGCCGCCAGTAACTCAGCCCGAGCCTCCACGTCGATCAGGTCGAGTTACGAGACCGCCGACACAATACGGAGCTGAAGTGGGCGCGCAGAACGAGACTGCCACGCGAGCCGATAAGCCAACGACCGAGAGCGCCATGAATGCGCTAATTGAGCATCCCCCCGACACCTATGCCGAAGCGATGGCGCGTCCAGACACCAATCTATGGCTCGAGGCGATGATCGAGGAGATAAAGTCGATTACCGAGCACAAAGTTTGGAAACCGGCCGATAGACCGAGCCACAAGCGAGTTATCAAATGTCGATGGGTGTATGCATACAAGCGCGATGTCGATGGCGAAATCCTCAAGTACAAGGCTAGACTCGTCGCCAAGGGATTCCTGCAGGCTCCAGGTGTCGATTATGTCGAGATATCGTCGCCAGTAGCCGCATCGGACGCATATAGGGTGCTTTTCAGCATTGTTGCAAGTGAAGACCTCAAGTTACTTCAACTCGACATCAAGACTGCGTTCCTGCATGGCGTTGTTGAGGAGGAGCTCTATATGGAGCAACCCGAGGGGTTTGCCGAAGGCAATCATGTCTGGCAACTCGTTAAGGCGTTATACGGTCTGAAACAAGCCGCCCGAGCGTTTTACCTTCGACTTAAAGAGGTTCTTGAGGCGATCGGATTCACACGGACCAAAAGCGATCACGCCGTATTCATTCAACGCGATGGCGATAACTTGGCGATAATTTTAGCTCATGTGGACGACATGCTACTCGCTGGTAAACCTCTTTCATTTCTGGAGGAAATCAAGTCGAAAATGCGCAAATCATTCGATATTGTCGATCTAGGCGAGGCACGCATATTCGTTGGTGTCGAAATCGAGCGAAATCGCGAAGCTGGCACACTCAAGATTTGTCAAAAGCGATATATTAGCGATATACTAGCTCGATTCAGCATGACCGAGGCCAAACCGTGGGACACGCCAATGGCAGAGACCCCAAACCTGCCCAAACTCGATGCTCCTACTGTCAATCAAACGCTTTATCAGCGTGGTGTCGGATCGCTCATGTATGCAATGATTTCGACCCGTCCCGATATCGCTTTTGCGACCGGTTTGCTTGCCCAACACGCCGCTAATCCTGGCGACGAGCATTGGTCAGCTTTCAAGCGAGTTTTGCGGTACCTACAAGGCACGAAGGCACTCGGGATCGTATTTGAACGATCAAAATCGTCCGACCCGATCGGATACGTTGACTCTGACTACGCTGGCGATCCAAATACAAGCCGATCGACTACCGGCTGGATCTTCCAACGTGCCGGAGGGAGCATCGCTTGGTCATCCCGTAAGCAACCAACAGTTTCCTTATCGAGTACCGAGGCCGAATACGTCGCCGCTGCGAGCGCCGCCCGCCAATTGATTTGGCTTCATCAATTCCTTGATGAACTCGGATTTTTGTCCAAAGGTCCGACAACCTTGCTTACCGACAATCAATCGAGTATCGCATTGGCCAAAAACCCCGTAAATCATCAAAATACGAAGCATATACGAGTCAAACATCATTTCATTCGAGAAGTGATCGCTCTTTGCGAGGTCGATCTCAAATTTATTCCGACTGACCAACAGGTCGCCGATGCGCTTACCAAACCACTCGGACGCGTCAAATTCCCCGGCTTCATTGCTGGGATGGGAATGTTTTGAAAATTTCTTTTCATTTTTCGTCTAATCCTGAGTGGGCGTGTTGAATATACAGTCTTATACGTAGATATATGCGCATCACGTGATTGTGTTCCACATGGTCTCGAGCTTCGGAGAAAGTTTTCCTCAGTTCTCTACTCTCAAGTAGCACGAGCTGAGGTATAGTTTAGATGTTTCTTTTCATTTTCTATTACTTATATTACCTGTAGATACACGATTATCTAGGTATATATATACAAGTTCTCTACTCTCAAGTAGCACGAGCTGAGATACACGATTATCTAGCCCGGCACTGCGCATATCGCAACAGAGAGTAGAGAACTCGCATATATATACCTAGATAGTTTTGTATCTACAGGAAATATAAGCGATAGAAAAGAAAAGTAAAAACTAAACTATACCTCAGCTCGTGCTACTTGAGAGTAGAGAACTGAGGGTAAAACTTCCGCGAAGCGTGCGTTCATGTGGACACAATCACGTGATGCGCATATATCTACGTATAAGACTGTATATATTCAACACGCCCACTCAGGATTAGACGAAAAATGAAAAGATTTAAAACATTCCCATCCCAGTCACGAAACCGGGGAATTTGATGCGTCCGAGTGGTTTAGTAAGCGCATCGGCGACCTGTTGGTCGGTCAGAACAAATTGAAGGTCGACTTCGCAAAGTGCGACTACTTCTCGAATAAAATGATGCTTTACTCGAATGTGTTTTGTATTTTGATGATTGACCGGGTTCTTGGCTAATGCGATACTCGATTGATTGTTGGTAAGCAAGGTTGTCGGACCTTTCAATAAAAATCCGAGTTCGTCAAGGAATTGACGAAGCCAAATTAATTGGCGGGCGGCGCTCGCAGCGGCGACGTATTCGGCTTCGGTACTCGATAAGGAAATTGTCGGCTGCTTACGTGATGACCAAGCAACGCTCCCTCCGGCTCGTTGGAAGATCCAACCGGTAGTCGATCGACTTGTATTAGGATCGCCAGCGTAGTCGGAATTGACATACCCGATTGGGTCTGACGATTTGGATCGTTTGAACACGATCCCGAGTGCCTTTGTGCCTTGTAGGTATCGTAAAACCCGCTTGAATGCTGACCAATGCTCGTCGCCAGGATTAGCGGCGTGTTGGGCAAGCAATCCGGTCGCAAAAGCGATGTCGGGACGGGTCGATATCATTGCATACATAAGCGATCCGATTCCACGCTGATAAAGCGTTTGATCGACGGTCGGAGTATCGAGTTTGGGCAGGTTTGGCGACTCTGCCATTGGCATGTCCCATGGTTTGGCCTCGGTCATGCTGAATCGAGCTAGTATATCGCTAATATATCGCTTTTGACAAATCTTGAGTGAACCGGCCTCGCGATTTTGCTCGATTTCGACCCCTACGAACATGCGTGCCTCGCCTAGATCGACAATATCGAAAGATTCGCGCATTTTCGATTTAATTTCCTCCAGAAATGAAAGAGGTTTGCCGGCTAGGAGCATGTCGTCCACATGAGCTAAAATTATCGCCAACTTATTGCCATTGCGTTGAATAAACACGGCATGATCGCTTTCGGTCCTCGTGAATCCGATCGCCTCAAGAACCTCTTTGAGTCGAAGGTAAAACGCTCGGGCAGCTTGTTTCAGACTGTATAACGCTTTGACGAGTTGCCAGACATGATTGCCTTTGGCAAAGCCCTCGGGTTGCTCCATGTAGAGCTCCTCCTTGACGACGCCATGCAGGAACGCGGTCTTGATGTCGAGCTGAAGTAATTCGAGGTCTTCGCTCGCGACAATGCTGAAAAGTACCCTATATGCGTCTGATGCGGCAACAGGCAACGATATTTCGACATAATCGACACCTGGGGCTTGGAGAAACCCTTTGGCGACGAGTCGAGCTTTGTACTTGAGGATTTTGCCATTGACGCCGCGCTTGTATGCGTACACCCATCGACATTTGATGACCCGCTTGTGAGTCGGTCTATCGGCCGGTTTCCAAACTTTATGCTCGGTGATCGATTTAATTTCTTCGATCATAGCTTCGAGCCATAGATTGGCGTCTGGCCTTGCCATCGCTTCTGCGTATGTGTCGGGTGGATGCTCAATTAACGCATTTAGAGCGCTCTCGGTCATTGGCTTATTGGCTCGCGTGGCAGTTTCGTTCTGTGCGCCCACTTGAGCTCCGTATCGTACTGGCGGTCTCGTAACTCGACCTGATCGATGTGGAGGTTCGGGCTGAACGACTGGCGGCTCTGGATCGACTGGCTCTGGCTCGATTTGCAGCTCGATATTGGACTCGGACTTGGGCTCTTCTGGCTCGGACTCGGACTCGGACTCTTGCTGGCGCTCTGACTTGTGGCTTTCTGGCTCTGGCTCAGCAGCGGTCTCAGGCGACGGCTTGGGGTGCTCCTGGTCGCCCACTTTCTCGGGGAACTCGTCCTCGAAGTCCTCGATTACTACTTGCTGTCGGGTCTCGCCTCCTTCATTGAATACAACGTCACGTGACGTGATTACGCGACCAATCGGGCGCTGGATGAGTATGTGTGCCTTGCGACCTGGAGTGAATCCAAGGTAAGTGCATTCAAGCAAACGTGCCTGCAGTTTCGTGCGTTGACTATCAGGTACTCGAGCCCATGCCTTGCATCCAAAGGTTTGGAGCTGGGATACGTCGGGTAATTTGCCCATAAAAATTTCGTCCAGGGTTTTACCGTCGAGTGCCCGTTTCGGCGTTACATTCCAGATGTATGCGGTGTGGATGATCGCGAGCCCCCAGTATTTGTCAGGTAAGTCTGCGTCCGCTCACATCGCTCGCTGACTGTCATTTAATGTGCGAATCACTTGCTCTGCAATGCCGTTGCTTGCCGAGGAGTCCGCCTCGGTCTTCTGGTGCTCGATCCCTTGCGATTTCAGCCAGGTTTCAAAGGCGTTTGATGCGTATTCGCCTCCGCCGTCGGTCCGTAAGTGTTTGATTCGCTTGCCCGTTTGATTCTCCACTGACGCTTTTAGCTCTTGGAAGTGCTTCGCGTACTTGTTCTTGTGCTTAAGTAAGTGAACGAATATCTTGCGGGACTTATCGTCAATCGTGACAGCGAAGTACTGATAGCCTTGAATTGCCTGAACGGGTGTTGGGCCGTGTAGGTCGCTATGGAGCAGCTCAAGTACGTCGGACGCTCGATTAGTTGACGTCGGAAACGGGGCGCAAGTTTGTTTGCCTTTAAGACACGGCTCGCATGTTGGTTTTGGAGGTAAGCGACTGCCTACAATATCCATTCCTTGAACGGCGCCCTTTTTGACCATATCCAGGACGTATTTGTAGTTTATGTGTCCTAGACGACGGTGCCAGGTATATAAATCGGCTCGAGCAATGTGACTGGCCGTATATGCGATGAATTCGCTCGCTTCTAGGTCGTCCTCGTCGTTTAGGCTTTTCGGTTCGATCGTAGCAACGTAGGCGGTAGGTTCTGCGTGTTTAACGCGCGCATTTAGTCAGTATAGTTGGACTCCTAACTCGCGTGCGTAGCCGATCTCGGGTCCACGGCCCTTATTCTCGAGCAGCCTCGCATTGTCGTTGCCAAACATAACGAAGGTGCCGCGTTTGGCAAGCTGTTTGACCAACATAAGACTGGCGTGCAGTCCAGGTACATGCAGCACACTCTCGATCGCCATATCGGTCTCCTTATGGGCTCTGTTGCGTAGCGTAAGCATCACTCGGCCGATTCCGGTCGCATTTGTCAGGTTTCCGTCGCCCACTCGAACTGGAATTGGTGGTACCAATGGCCGGTAAGTCGAAAACCATGCTCGATTTCGAGTCATATGTTTTGACGCGCCAGAGTCGAGCAGCCATGTGTCTCTGGCTGACGGATCGTCCACGGCCGGCATCGCATATATCGATGGCATGTCCTCGGGTTCAGCAGGCGTCAGAGCCACTTTGGCCAACTCGGTTTTAGGTACGGAACTCGATTCGCTCGGTTTTGATTCGGTTGACTTAGCGGCTCGTCGCTTTTGGTGTGGTCCAGTCCCTTCCGCTCCGCCTCCTTTAGCCCAGCATTCTTTTTTCGTGTGCCCGGGCTTGGCGCAATTATCGCATAGGGGACCCTTCGCCTTCTTCTTGCCTTTCGGGTCGCTCGGCTTCTTGGATTTGGGCTTTGAGGCTTGAGCATACATCGCCGTAAGTCCGCCTCCTTTCTTCCGTTGTTCCTCTTCAGCTAATGTCGCTTTGACAACGGTGTCGGGCGTAATGTAACCGTTCTGGCTGGACGTCTGGATGACCGTGCTGACGATCGCATAGGACGGGGGGAGTGCATTCATGAAGACTTGCGCGAGCATAAGGTCGGTAACGTTTTCTCCGAGGGTTTTCATTTTGGATGCGGTCGATCGGATCTTGTTAAATGCGATAGATAAGTCCTCGTCTTCCTCGATTTTTGCATTCATGAATTGCTGATAGTAAAAGGATAGAGATTGCATCCCTTTTCCTTCCCAGCGCTCGATAATTTTCGTCCATGCCTCATGCGCCGATGTTGTCTCGATCACGTCGGCCATCGCCCCATCTTCCATATTCAAGGTAATCTGAGCGAATGCGTCGTCGTCTCGTTTTTGCCATTTTTCAATCGCTGACTTATTTTCCGACACTTTCGCAGAGTCTTTCTTATTGGTCTTGGTGAGCGGTTCAGGCAGTACTTCAGTGCCATATGCGATCCTGAGCAGTCCTCGAATTCGTAGGACCGTCGTTTGGCGGAACTTCCACAAATCATAGTTGGATCCGTCGTCCTTCAAGAGGGGGATCTCGTAGGTTTTCTTGCTAAGGTAAGCGTCGGTCGATGCCATTGTTGAGCTAGTAGCGTTTACAGCGCTAACTGGGTCCTCTTCTGCTTCACTTTTGACGCTACCAGGGCTCATAACCTCTTGCAATTAGCGCAGTGCCGAGCTAGATAGTTTTGTATCTCAGCTTGTGCTACTTGAGAGTAGAGAACTCGCATATATATACCTAGATAGTTTTGTATCTACAGGAAATATAAGCGATAGAAAAGAAAAGTAAAAACTAAACTATACCTCAGCTCGTGCTACTTGAGAGTAGAGAACTGAGGGTAAAACTTCTGCGAAGCGTGCGTTCATGTGGACACAATCACGTGATGCGCATATATCTACGTATAAGACTGTATATATTCAACATATCTTAGCAAGTTACTTGAAGATGAGTTTAACCAGAGCTCGGGCCCACCTTGGTCATAGATTCGCGTGAATGCCAGACTCGTATCGTCCAGTCGTACGAGCAGGAGAGGATATGCATTCCATTAGGTGAGAATGCAACCGATTTGACCCACCAGATGTGGCCTGCGAGTGGGTCAAGCAGCGACATGCCAGTTTGTGCGTCCCACACCCGGACATGGTGGTCATTCGAGCCAGAGACGATGCGCATCCCATCGGGAGAGAACGCAGCAGACGTGACGGAGTTGGTGTGCCCTTGGAGTGGGCCGAGCAGTGACTTGCCGGTTTGTGCATCCCACACCCGAACTCTCATGTCATCCGATCCCGAGACAATGCGCATGCCGTCGGGTGAGAACGCAACCGAGTTGACCGACCAGGTGTGCCCTTTCAGCGGGTCGAGAAGTGGCTCGCCGGTTTGTGCATCCCACACCCGGATCGTGTGGTCATGTGAGCCAGAAACGATACGTGTGCCATCAGGCGAGAATGCGACCGACTTGACCGAGCGGACGTGAGCCTCGAGCGGGTCTAGCAGGGATCTTCCGGTTTGCACCTCCCACACCCATATTGTGCCATCGTCCGAGCCAGAGACAACGTGCATGCCGTCGGGTGAGAATGCAACTGAGTTGACCGAGCGATTATGCCCCTTGGGTGGATCAAGAAGCGACTTGCCAGTTAGTGCCTCCCACACCATAGCAGTCCTGTCGTCTGAGCCAGAGACGATGCGTGTGCCGTCGGGCGAGAATGAAACCGAGTTCACCGAACGAGTATGCCCTGTGAGTGGGCCGAGTAGCGGTCGACCGGTTTGCGTATCCCATACATAGAGTGTGTTGTCATCCGAGCCGGAGACGATGCGCATGCCGTCGGGTGAGAATACAACCGAGTTAACCCAGCTGGTATGTCCTTTCGGTAGGTCAATCAGCGACTTGCCGATTTGCGCGTCCCAAACCCGGATCGTATGGTCATACGCGCCAGAGTATATGAGCATGTTGTCTGAAGAGAATGCAATCGACCCGATAAAGCCAGTGTGTCCTTTCAGCGGGTCAAGTGCCAGAATGCCAGTCTGTGAATCCCACACCCGGATTGTGTTGTCATCCGAACCGGAGGCAACGCGCGTGCCATCAGGCGAGAATGCAACCGACCTGACCGAGTGGGTGTGTCCTGTGAGCGGGTCGAGCAGCGACTTGCCAGTTTGTGCATCCCACACCCGGACTGTTTGGTCACCCGAACCAGAGACGATGCGCATGCCGTCGGGCGAGAATGCAACCGAGTTGATCAAGCGGGTGTGCCCTATGAACTGGTCGAGCAGCAACTTGCCAGTTCGTGCATCCCATACCCGGATTGTGTTGTCAGACGAGCCAGAGACGATGCGCATGCCATCGGGTGAGAACGCAACCGAGTTGACCGAGCTGATGTGCCCTATAAACGGGTCGAGCAACGGTTTGCCAGTCTCAGCATTCCACACCCGGATTGTAATGTCAAACGAGCCAGAGACGATGCTCGTGCCATCAGGTGAGAATGCAACCGAGTTGACCGATCCGGTGTGCCCTGTGAGCGGGTCGACAAGCGACTTGCCTGTTTGTGCATCCCACACCCAGATTGTGTTGTCGTAGGAGCCGGAGACGATGCGCATGCCGTCAGATGAGAATGCAACGGAAATGACCGAGCCGGTGTGCCCTGTGAGCGGGTCGAGCAGCAACTTGCTGGTTTGTGCATCCCACACTTGGATTGTGTTGTCATACGAGCCAGAGACAATGCGCATTCCGTCAGGTGAGAGTCCGATCGAAGTGATTTCTTTTCTCGCGTTCAGAACGCCAAGTAGTGCAAGCTTTCGTCCTGCCATCCCAGTCCCTCCCACCCGGCTCAGTCCGTTCGTCCGTTGCCCATAACTGCCGGTCAGTGATCCCGAAGTTGGCCAAGATGCCAACATCGAGATGTATAGATGCGCAGTGCTGCGTGAAACGTCATTCGTTGCGAACATAGTAACGAATCGCCATGCGTCGTGAGCTAGGTCCTTAGTTTCCTGCGGCGCACCCTTGTCCTAAGATGTTTTCAGTCGCTTTGACGCGGTAACGCCGTAACATTTAATCTACTTACCTCACACCACAGCCTTGTCGCCTGCATCATCGAAGCCCCTACGTTCATTTGCTTCTTCAGGTTTAGCACTTCCATCCAGAGTAACAGTCGATCCGCAAGAAATAGGTGTATCCTGGGTAATTGCTCGGTTGATGGGCCTCCAAGCATGAGATGCGCAGTCCAATACCGGCAGGCGTAGAACAGGTCTTGAGGGATGTTATGCTTCACCCGCTCATCAAAATCATGAACCTTCTCGTCAAACACATATGAAGACTCTAACTCGCAGATGTTGAACTGCTTCCCATTGCTTTTGATGCGATGTAAGCACAGTTCCGCCAGGAGTCCATGGTGGGTTTTGCTCGGACGACCATGTCTCTTGGATCGCAACGGGTCGAGCATGTATTCGGGAAACGATGCATGGAGCGGGGCCACGAGTTGGTCATGGCTAGAGATGTGAAGCACGGACCACAGTGATTCTAGCGCATCTTGCACCGAGCTCTCATCCCCCGGCCGAAGGAGCCCAGCCAATGCCGGGACGGTTAGCGGTTCATTCGCGCATACAACCGTGTCCAGAACAAGCGTCATGTTAGCGACTTCATCTTCCTCCAGTTCTGTGTTATCGAACGCCGAATCGAGAATCGCGCTGTACAATTCGTCGATTTGGCTGCCTGTCTTGGAGGAACCTGAACTGTTCATCTCTAGCACGGCTTGCACTCGCTTCTGTCTGCGGGGGACTGAGTTTGCGGTTCCGATATACCGAACGACTGTGGCAGCAAATATAAAAAGAACACCTGCGCGCTCGACCAGGGTGGAGAGATCTGCGTCACCGATGGATATGGAGTAATTCTTGAGTTCGGTCTGTAAGTACAGCTTGATGTCCTCCTTGACGATCGATGCCTCGAGCTCGTGCAGTATCAGCTTCGACTTGGGATCTCCGATATTTTGCCGAATCTGGAACTCTGGGCGGCTCGACACAAAGATCTTGAGTGGCAAGTCTGGAGCGCATTGAGCGAGATTCTTGAGCAGATCGCCAACCGCTGCGCCATCTTCGCATTCGTCCAGGGCATCGATCACTACAACAAGGTCCTGCGGTAGAGCTGCTGTTGCTGCGCGCAGCGGGCTGACGATCAGACCCTCGAGTTGGATCGGAAGCAGTTTCGCATGCAATTCGGAGTCCCGTTCCAAAGCCAATGAAAGCGCATGACAGAACGGACGAGAAAACCGCGCAAGCTGGTATGCGATGGTGGGGAGGATGAGCTTAACGTCACGACACTCGGGTCGAAGGCGCGTGCAGAAGAAACTCGCGCCGAGCTCGTGAGAATCGTCGAGCATCTTGCAGAGGCTGCCAGCGATTGTCGTCTTGCCGGTTCCGGCCATTCCGCTGAGCCAGTACATGTTTTCTTGGTCCCTGTCATGTCGCCAGTGGCTCAGATCAGCCAGCACCTGTTTTCGGGTGTGAGGAGTGCATTCTCGGCGTCCAACCTGTTGTGCTTCTGCAGAGTTGTAGTAGGCGGATCTTGATGGATTGAGTGAGTTCAGTTGGATTTCCTATACGGACGCCGTTATCGAGGACAAGCACATTAGGAATAGAAGTTGATAGCTTACGGTTGCCTGCTTATCTACAATTTTCCATATGCTCAGGTCTGCGTTTTGCTTTTAATCAGTGAGTACATTGACGTTATTGATGCAACTGATTCGCCCTACTCTCATTCGTTCCAGATGTCCATGAATTCGTCGGTAGCAAGCTATCACGTCGTCCATATCCTTGTTCGCTTCCATATGTCGCCTTACTATTCCTCGTCCCTCTTTGGTCGAAATCTTGTCCAGTTCGTTCTCGATTGCACTTTCCAGAACTCATGTCAGTTGAAGGTACCAGCACGCACTTAGGCCTGCATACATGCATAGGTTGTTCATCCCTGCCGTCATCGCTGGAGGAACATCCCCAGAAAAGTGCTTATTCAGGACACTGAACAGCTCTTCGAGTTCATTTCTCAGTGCAGCATAGTCTGCTCGAGCCCGCGCGGCATCCTACATGGCGGTGCGTCAATGCAAAGTTCAACCGATTCACCATGACTAACCTCGCACAAGCCAATGACACCTCCCAACTCGCCCATGATCGTCTCAAGAGGTGCGAATACGATTGTAGCACCCAGAGCCTTTTGGAATCGATTGAGGCCTTCCCAAGTTTGGGTAGCTTCGGGTGCCGCGTGCTTCACAGTGGCCGACGAGGAAGGGATAGGAGACGCGACCCCAGGTCCGACTGTAAGAGTATCGCCCGACAAGGTACTCCCGGGATTCGATGGTGAGGGGACATATTGGGTGGCTGACTGATCCGTCTGTGAGACCGTCGGCTGGGCGACGTTATCCGCGCCTTTTTTGATGTGGATGGGGGGGTGGGGTGTGGGGCCTGGGCTGGCTATCGGCGAAGAACCTGTAGGACCGGAGGACGAGATCGTCAACTGGGACGCTGGGCTCGGGCTGTGGGATCCCACTCGGAGTTGGGTGGGTAGAGGGTTGGTTTGAGTGTCGGGCAAAGAGGTACCTGACCCTTCCCGGATTCCTACGGATCCTAGAGTCCGATGTGTCTTGTCCCTCACCCGGTCCCCAAACTGCTTGAACTTCTCGCGAAACGGCATGAACGTGAGATGCGGAATTTACTGGTGGGGGTGCTCCGTTGAATTTTGAGTTTAGCCAGATCCTTTATCAAACAAAATATGTCGTTCCTGGTGGAGCCTTCTATTCATACGAGTTTGTAGTCAATACACGTGGCGTGACCGATTGGGATGGCCCCCTGAGTCGCTACTCGAGACCTTGGTTCTATTGGTCTCACAATCCAGCCTCATGACTGTCTCAACAAAAACGACAAATCTTGCTTGGATCGTGAGACGTTGGGACGGAGAGGAGGCCTCTCGTGGGTCTCCGGAGTATGTGCTGTATTGATGCCCCAAATCGTACATTATGCAACGTCTAGATGCAGGGTGTAATCCGTTTTATCGGACCATGTGAACCCGGGTACAGCATATCGAGCTAACCACATGAGTGGCTCGCACGTCGAATACGGCTGACCGCTGGCAGCCCTGTCAATCGCCCAGCCCGATGGCCAGTTATGCTACGGAGGAAATATACACTTATACGCAAGTCCCAAACTTCAAAAGCCGATATTGAAACTGGTTATCTACTCGCGAGGACATTCGGGATAGGCCATGATTATGGTGATTGGATGGAGGTTTCATCGTCGGCTAAGCGTCCTAAGTTAGCACGTTTACAATAAGCCGCCACACTTTCCGCTTCCATGTTTCAATTTGAATCACTTAGTCCTGTGCTCTGGCCCTCTCCCCCTAAATAAATGAGAATGTTGAATTAAAGTCACTAATTTGTACAAAATCTAGCCATGATTTGCTCGGACGACTCGCTCGCCAGAATGAGCCACTGGTACGGAAAGGCGCCTGTTCAACTGCCCGAAAGACTTTCCCGAACCAGTGAACGGGGTATTTCAGGGGAACCAATCTATATTATTAAAGGAACGAGGAGCACGAAGATGGACAGGAAGTACAATGGGAAAAGCGGACGGGTGTGCCAGCCGGCGAGGTAAGCGCACGTGCGGTTTACAACTTTGGGCCCAGTAGTGACAGCTGATGGGATCCTCGAAGTGGCTAATGACGAGGACGTGGTGACCGTATTAGGAACATTCAAGCTTGGGGTAGTTGGCTGGGTTGAGTTACCTCCGCCCTTATCAGACAAGCTGGATACTGGCTGGGGGTTTGACGGAATTAGTAAGGTGTCAGGAGTGGCATCAAGGGGGTCGACCTGGTCCTTTCTGCCGACGTCTGAGCAATCGGAAGCGTCCCCAGCTGCCAAAGGTGCAACCTGCACGACCGGTTCTGAATTAGCCACCTGACTGGGTAAATTGTCGGCCTCGCTAATCGAAGCGTAGGTAGGTGGGGAAACCGGAACGGGGATGGGGATGGAAGCGTGAGGCGCAGGATCGGCCGACGAAGGACCTGAAGGGTCAAGAGAGGGAACCGCCAAAGGCGCAGAATCATCTTGAATATCTACCGATTCGCAAAGGAAGTCTTCTGAAGGAGAAACCGCCCGAGTATCCGCTCGCAGACGGGCCTCCCGGGCTGTGTTTCTCCCAGAGACAATATGGTATTCAATTTGCGGCGGTGCCGGCTGAGCGCTGGGTACCAAACTGGGAGAGCGGGTTTGGGATCGAAGCGACGTGTGCGCAGGATTGGATTGGCGAGTTGACGGTAGGTTTTCTGATACCGCGAAAACACCCACGGACCCACGTCCGCCCTTGAATTTCCCCCGAATGCGTCCGAGTCGCTCGCGAATCAACATAGTGGTGAGGTATAAATTGCCAGTGGTCGTACTCTGTCACCTTTAGCTTTCTCAGATTTTGTAATCTCACCATGTGGGTTCCAGGTGGCACCTTGGATCCATAAAAGTGGCTGTGATACACGCGCTGGCTGACTTGGGAGGAGCGCCCCGAATTGTTGGTCGTAGTTGTGGCTATGGGGCTGTTTGCAAATCAGGGTCAACACTCGGTCGTCGGCCCGGGATAGACGAACAGACCGGCTCGAAGGTCTCTCGACAAATTTGTGATCCTACGCCGGAATGTCTGGAGTGATACCCGACCATAGGGTACGGTATGGAATACATTCTTACATACACATTGTTTACTTCTTACATACACATTGTTTACATACACATTATATACATGTTATAAACGTATATTAAGCCCAGTCAGGTTGATGCGGCAGTATATAACGTCGGCGCTTTACTGTTCACCCGGGCTGGGCCGGCAGTGACTAGTAGCACCAAGCCACTGCAAATTTCCGTCACGTCGAGTTGGCATCATCAACCGAGCCTACCTTGAGTGGTTGATTTCTTGTGTCGGAACCATGTCAGAACTGCGACAAATCGCTAAGAGTCTTGAAGCACTTCGTGCATTCCTGCTTCGCTTACCGCCTGTGGACGAGCCCCCTGGGCCCATCCACCCATCAAAGGACTTCATTGTAAATCCAGGCTACCTGGAATTTACTGGTCCTTTTCAGGCTTCCATCAACCGTACCCTTGAGATAGCATTTGGTAGCCGAGCAGATGGGAAGTCCATCCTATTCCAGTACCATGGACGCGACCTTGTTGCAGTCGCGGATGTCCTTGCCGGCGGCATCACAAGGGCTGAAGGAGATAATGTGATCCTCCTAACATAGGTTGACGACCTTCACGAGGCTACCAAACATACATATACCCAGTTGCAGTTGGTAAACGGGGCTCTTCTGAGTATCGGTTTCTTGGTTACCCAGACCCAATAGATCGATGATGATGCTCTGCCGGATGAGCCTGTCAAGCGCACGAGCAAAGCCACGATGAAGCGTGCACTAATTGAGCAGGAGGCTGCGGAAAAGGCGACGGAGAAGAAACAGGAAGGGGTCGCAAAGGAGCGCACATAATGTATCGGGGCTCGGACACCAGAAATAGTTAGATTTGCCGGCGATTGTGAGAGTATTAGCTGACTATATGCGTTTCCGGAGCTTAGGATCGAGGTTGAGCTATACCTGTCAAAGGTTGCTGTTTGATTGCTATACTGACGGTTCGACACCCTTTGTATTCTGGACTTGGCAGGCTCGGCATTTCGACCCTTGTGTCCTCGCATTTCTAGCTCTAAATCTTTTTTCAATCGTGCCAAACTCAATAGCCCAAAAACGAACCATTTCGAACTTTACAAAGCTAAATTCACCTGACCGTGGCCGTCAACGACCAAGCATGCTTGTGTTTATTACGCAGATACAGCAGCATCAACAGCGTGAGCGCAAGGTAAGCCTCGTTTTCTATAGTCAACTCATTCGCATGTTTCAGTCTATAATGATAAGCGTACATTACAGATACCGGGCTCTGAGTGCCTTAAATCAAGCCCGTGTTGCCGCTGGTACTCCTACACAAGACAAGCCTTTGGTATCAAACTCGCTCGGGAGTGTCGACCCCGATGAGTAGGATAAATCAGCCTGGTTGGATGAAGGGTAGAGCGACCACCTCCTGGTATTCGGGACTGTTTCACCTTCGCTGCACCAAACGGTGTAAACCTTGATGAGCCACTCCTACTTGATTTGCTCAGCGATGACCCGACCCCGGTGTAGTGGCCCGAGGGGGTTATAAACATAATCACACAGGGAGTATTTCAGGTGCTACCACGAGGTCCGGCGTGCCGGACAGTGTTATCGTGAAGTCGTTCCAGTTCCAATGCTGATGTGTCATATTTCTCTCCCTAGTATAGTAAATATCAAGCACGTGACTGAGTCGTTTTTTACATTGCTAAAAACGCCATTGTATATAATCAATTACTACATATACCCTAATAAATCGCTGGGGCATTCTATACCGTACCCTAGCTCTAGGGTGCTCTGATGGAGACAACGCCGGGGTCACGTGCCTTGGGGCCACCCTCGACTACCCAGATTGGCCGGATAAAGACACTGGTGCCTGTATCGCGACGACCTGAGTGGCAAGGAAGTTTCGACCCAAAGAATATGACCACAGAATGTGCCGACGGGGTATAAACCCAAACCATAGCCGGGTTATTTCCATCCTCTGACTCGCCACGATGGAGGTTTTCCTGCTCTGTTCTCTGGTTGGAGTCTCCCTCGTTTTTGCCTTTGCTTTGTTTAAACGCCGGCTGCCGCTTCCTCCTTCTCCCACACCACAACACTGGCTATTTGGTCACACTGATTTTTTCAAAAAGACGCAAAAACATGTTCTCATGGGTACGGAATACAGAGATCGATACGGTACGTACCTGCCACCTGCCACCTACCACCGAGTTGATCTAATAAGGCTTTACATAGGTGATGTCATCACTGTCTCGACTGTACTCAAGACAGAGATTTATTTAAACAGCGTTGGTGCTGCCCTCGAGTTGCTCGAGAAAAGGGCGGGGGTTACTGCAGACCGGCCAAGGAACGTCATGGTAGATGAAATGTAAGTGCATTCTTCGCCGTAGCCGAACTCCCGACCAATCGAACTTAGAATGGGCTGGGCCGAAGGACCGGGATTCCACCCGCACAATGAGCGTCACAAGAAAATGCGACGAATCATGGGATCCGTACTGCATCCTACCGCCGCGCGATCATACGCTCCAGAACAGATTGAAAATACTCTCGCTCTCTTGCGTGCTATAGCTGCATCTCCTGACCGATACACTGAACACACGGCAAATTCGATCGGGGCATTTTTGTTGCGGTTGACCTATGGTTATGTAGTGGTTGAGAACGACCCACTCGTGCGTTTGGTGCATTCAGCGATGATGACATTTGGAGTGGCCATAACAGGACACTGGATCGTGAATGATGTGCCAATCCGTGAGTGACGTTGAGTAAAGTCAGTTATGTGATACTGAGTGCGGAGTAGTGAAATACTTGCCGTCCTGGCTCCCTGGCTTCAAGTTTCAAAAATTTCGCAAATACGGGCGGGACTTGCGAACGCAATACGTAAACGAACCATTTGAGGCAGTATTCGAGCAGCTTGTAAGCGATTATACGTGTACCTACATGCTTGGACTCATAACTCCAATTCGCAGTGTCGGAACCAACTATCTCGCTCGTCTTACACGTCTCAACTCCTGGAAGCGAAAGGTGGGGTTGGGGCGACTGAGGAAGATATAGATTTGATCAAGGTGACTGCAGCAGCGATGTATTCCGGTTCGTTTGCACTTCTAGGCGCCCGTCTTGCATTTAATTAATCTGGTTTCTTGTAGCTGGGCTATCCACAGTACGTATCCCTGTCACATCTAACAACCACACTAAAGATTCTTGCTAGACACTCGATTTAATTAAGAACTTCTTTTTCCTCATTGCTATCCACCCTGACATGTCGCGTCGAGCACAAGCCGAAATTGACACAGTGGTTGGGAGGGACAGACTTCCAGATTTTGGGGATCGTGCGTCTTTGCCGTATGCTGAAGCGTTGGTGATGGAGACGATGCGTATGAGTGCATCAGCGCCGATTGGTGAGTCGAGACGCAACGTCGGGTGGGAATAATGATCGAATGGCGCTCTAGGCCTACCGCATTGTGCGGTTGAAGATGTCGAGTTTCGAGGCTACCATATACCCAAAGGAGCAACAATATATGCGATATCTGGTTAGTCCTTCTCTGGCGCCGCTCTCGCTCTACTCACCATGGATCTAGGGCTATTCTACGAGACCCCGCGCATTACTCTCATCCACACACATTCAACCCCTCGAGGTTCCTCAAGTCTACTCCTGATCCGGACCCGCGCAAATACCTCTTTGGATTCGGACGGCGAGTGTGCCCAGGGTTGCACGTCGCCAATAACTCAGCATGGATCATGTGCACTGGATTCTTGGCGGTATTCGATATCCAAGCAGGAGAAGGATTGCAAACGCGGTTAAAAGAAGTCGGGGGACGAGACGGATTAGGTTTAGTCACGTTGATGGAGCCCGTTGGCGCTGCGCCTCTGCCGTTTGATTGTCGAATTACGGTTCGGGACGGGCTCGCAGCGTCGTTGTTAGAGTAAGTAGGCACGTGATTCTTTGCAGCTGTATTCCTGCCACCACAGCAATGACGACCTCACAACGACTTGTATACTACCGTGGATCTGAATCTGTATCATTTGCTACATCTTTGGGCTAGAATGTCCTTTCCGGATTCGGAGCCATACACGAGGAATAGAAGACCTCACGGTATCTCGTTCAGCCTCGACGTGAAATATGAATTGTGACGTGGGCTCTGGAGCAATCATATGACTAGCGCACCATTGTTCGGCTGCATCTACTCTTGCTTAAGCCCTCATTCAGCATGGTCACTTGGGTGTATGGAGTTTGCCTTGGCGTTGTGGTAGCAGCATGGATAACACGCAGGTTAGCCGTGCAGCGACAAACTCGGCTACCTCCTGGCCCGCCTGGGCATCGGCTATGGGGGAACGTCTCTGATATGAATACACCTCATCGGCCAGTCAAGGCAGCTACCGAGTGGAAGGAGGCCTACGGTATGTGGCAGCTTATTGCATGATATTGTATCTAATGCGGCAACGCAGGCAATATCGTATGTTTGAAAACGATATCCAATACAACAATAATCATTAACGACGAGCCACTCGTGATGGAAATACTTGAGAAAAGGGCGTTGGAGACATCTGACAGACCGAGCAATGTCTTTGTTCGTGAAATGTAGGTACCTCGGTACCCAATACTCGAGTCCTGCTCATGCTAACTACTAGGATGGGCTGGGATACGAGCACTGTATTACACAGGCACAACGCTCGACATCGTCAACTGCGTAAGACTATGGCGCTAGTCTTGCAACAATCTCAAGCTCGCACATATTCTGCCCTTCATTCGAGCAACCTTATCCTCTTCCTGCGTGCATTGACCAAGACCCCAGAAGAATACATGCACCATATCGACGATAGCGCCTCGAGGTTTATCATGAAATTGGCTTATGGCCATGATATTGTCGAAAACGACCCACTTGTGGCTGCTGTCCGAGCCGGGCAGATCTACATGGAGGACGGCCTGGCTACGCACCGATGGGTCAACTCGCTGCCTTTCCGTAAGTGACTTGCCCGGCGTCCCTTGTCTCTCTTGACCATTCTCATAGTTCGCTTTTATCCCTCTTGGGCGCCCGGTGGAGAGTTTCAAAAGGTGGCCCGGGAAGGACTTCAAAGACGCTTGGAGTACGCCAACGTGCCATTTGATACGGTCATGGATATGTTTGTAGGTAATTTATTTGATAAACTTATTACATTATATTCATTCGTATCGTAGCGAAAGGGCGACACCATCAAACCCTCGTTCACCTCTCGGTTGTTAGAACAAAAAGGTGGTGCGGGTGCGTCCGAGGAAGATATCGATTTGATTAAATGGTCTGCGGCCTCATTGTTTGGTGGTACGCTTCTATGAATTCTTAGGCTGAGCATTGATGACTGATGACTTGGAAACAGGCGGTACTGCAACGGTAGGGCTTTTGGCCAATGTACAAGTTTACGTTATGCTAAATGGTTATCCAGACGGTCAGCATACTGGCAACCCTCATATTCCTATTGACACTCCACCCCGAAGTCACTCAAAAGGCCCAGGAAGAAATCGACCGTGTAGTTGGACGAGACCGGCTTCCGACGGTACGTGACCGAGGTTCGCTTCCATATGTCGAGGCAGTTCTTCAGGAGGCGATGAGGTACTACCCGGTTGTACCGCTCTGTAAGCTCAACGGGAGGACATACAATCGCACAATACTAATTTAGTGCAAGGTATTCCCCATTCGACAGACACCGACATCGAGTTTTGTGGTTACTTGATTCCAAAGGGCTGCTCCATTGAGCCTAATTTATGGTTCGTATCCCAGTCAGGCTGGACGAGTCTAATTAAATGTTAATTCTCAGTTCACAGGGCCATACTTCACAACTCTGAGACCTACCCCGACCCACACATCTTTCTCCCTGAAAGATACCTGAAAGCCCAACCTGATCCAGACCCACGCAAATATATATTTGGATTTGGTCGTCGAGTGTGCCCTGGAATCCACATTGCTTATGACGGCACATTTATCAATTGCGCTGGGTTATTGTCTGTGTTTGAGTTTATTGCTAGCCCAGGGCTGTTGGCAAGCGTTGAAGCCCTTGGCGGGCGAGAATCTCCTAATATGTGGAAAATGTTCAATAGTTCGAAGATTGTGTAAGTGCCGTGTCTGCATGTTAGTTTGAGATGGAGTTGCTGAATGTTGGCTTAGGAGACCCAAGCCTTTCAAGTGTGCGATCCGACCTAGGAACAATTGGGCAAGACTGTTGCTCGAAGATTCCATTGTTGAATGAATTATTGCATGCCAGTTAAATCGTTCAAGTGGTTGAGTGGATATATGCGCCAGTTTTGTATTCACATCTAGTTTTCCTTCGTCTTGGAACTCAAAAAAAATTACGCCAGCTTGCACGCAAAGCAATACAACGCCCACCCTCTGTGAATACTTGCAAGCCTGAATCCTTTCTTAATTTCACCATGCAGCCCCTTCGAATTGGAATCTGCCTTGAGTATTCTGGCAAATGCGTTTGAGGCTTTGAACCTAGTATATCCACCACTCGCACACCTCCCAGACCATTTCATTGCCCCCTGAAGCGCACGCATCCAGACAAAGGCTTGGTTTCAAAAGGCAGTGTCCAAGGTGCTAATGGAGTTATGAATGTAATTTATTAGCCTATCGTATCACGATACGGTATGCGACTCCGCTTGCCCGCTGTCGCTTCGCATCGGGAGATAGCATTTATGCCAGTTATCGCCCAGCAAGAGACCGTTATAATCGGCATATATGGTGCCATTGGGTCCCACTGACCAAGGATTGTACGGGGTTGGAAGGCAGCGAGACAAATCGGGTGGAAGCCAAAATAGTCGTCGCGAGTTGTCACCCATGATCCACCCGTCATCATCAAGTGCCCATGCACCTATAGAGAAATCAGTCAGAAATTCACAGTTGACCCGGTGGCATCCGTTTGGAATGGCTCACCAATCGAGGGTTTACCGCCACCTATCCTCCAAATACGGATGCTAGAGTCATTGGAACCGGAAATCACATGCTTCCCATCGGGGGTGAATGCGACCGCCCAGACCTGACCAGTATGCCCCTGGAGGGGTGCTATGGCGGGTGTGCCGTCCCGCACGTTCCACACGCGGATAGTGCAATCCCATGAACCAGACGCAATTTGAGTACCATCTGGTGAGACTGCTATGGACTTGACCCAGTTACTGTGGCCCTGAAACGACGTGGAGGCCATGGGACCGCCTTGAATGTCCCAGATCCGAACGGAGGAATCGGAAGAGCCAGAAACGATTCGATCGCCATCAGGTAAGAACGCTACGGAGGTGACTAGGCTGTCATTCACTTCAAACGGAGCATTGAGTAGAGTGCCGTCCCTTGTGTTCCAAATGCGGATGCTATTTCCAGAGGCAGAAACGAGGCGAGTGCCGTCGGGCGAGAATGCGACTGACAAGACCTCGCTGGTGTGCCCGTCATATACGGTACTAGCTCCATTTTGCAAATCCCAGATACGAAGACTGCAGTCTTTGGAGCCAGAAGCAATAGAAGTACCATCGGGAGAGAATGCGACTGAACCAACCCATTCACCATGACCCTCGAACGGGGCACCAACGGGAGACCCATCCTGTACATTCCAAACGCGGACGGTAAAGTCGTACGACCCAGAAACGATGCGAGTGCTGTCAGGCGAAAAAGCTACTGATATGACCGCGCGGGTATGCCCTTTAAATGGGGCACGGCCAAGGCTACCGTCTTTCACATTCCAGACACGAAGAGCGTAGTCTGGAGATCCATGGCCGGAGACAATAAGCGCGCCGTTGGGCGACAACGCCACAGATGTGAGATTACGACTATGGCCCTGGAAGGTACCGCCAGCCAGCGTCTCATCTTTCACATTCCAGACTCGTACAGTATGGTCAAGTGAGCCAGAGACGATTCGCGTACCATCGGATGAGTATCTTACTGACGTGATCCGGTTGGTATGGCCCTCGAACGGTGTACCTATAAGCCGGCCACTTCGTGCATCCCAAATTCTAATGGTATGGTCGTAGGATCCAGAGATAACCCGTGTACCGTCGGGGGAAAATGCGACCGAGGAGACCCAGTTGATATGCCCTATTAAAGGGGTATGAATGAGAGTATTGTTATGTGCGTCCCAGATACGGATCGTGCGGTCGCTTGAGCCGGAAACAATCCTTGTTCCGTCAGAAGAGAACGCGACAGTCATAACAATATTGGTATGGCCTTTGAGAACATCGCCGTGAAGAGTTCCGTTCCGTACGTTCCAGACACGAATAGTACGATCCCCAGAGCCTGAGACAATATATTCGCCGTCAGGAGAGAATGCTACTGATAAAACAGGGCCACTATGCCCCACGAAAAGAGTACTGCTAAAGCTTTCACTCGTGATGCTCCACAGGCGGACGGTGCGGTCAGTGGATCCAGAAACAATTTGCGTGCCATTGTCTGCGAAGGCTACCGATCTGACCGCATCGGTATGTCCCTGGAGCGGAACGCTTGTGAGTGTATCATTCTCCGCCTTCCAGACACGAAGAGTATGGTCTGCAGATCCGGAGACAATGGTGGTACCGTCAGGCGAGAATGCCACCGAGTTGACAGAGCCCGCGTGACCTTCAAGAGGGTCCCCCAGAACAGTGCCGTCATACGCGTCTTGGATAACAACGCGTCCGTTTTTGCATCCGATTGCGACTCGGGTCCCGTCACGGGAACATGCAACCGAGTTTACTGGAGAGGAAATTTTCCAGCTTGCAAGAATCGTTTCATATCTTTGCTCGATGCCTATGCCTTTTGGTTCTAGAAGCCCATATGTCCGCTTCCAGTAGTGTTTGTACACATTGCTTGAGCGATGGCACAGCGGGAGAGCCGATACGTAGATATGCGGAGTACTTTGGCAAATGGCGTTTGCTGCAAAGGAAGTAACAAAGCTACGTGCATCTTCCGCAAACACCAGAAGATCCGATGAAGATTGTTTGTCTATAAATCACAATATCCAATGAAGTTCTATGCTCAGCTCGCCCTGGCAATTGCTTACCATCAACCATTGTTTCGCCGACAATATAATCTGAGGACCTCTTGCCATCCAATGCTTCAGGTTCATCACCTCCATCCAAAATAACAAATGCTCGGACAGAAACGCTTCTAGCAGGTCGTCCAGGCGTTTGGAGTCGCATGACTGGTTGAGATGGTCGCTCCAGTAGCGGCAGACATAAGCAATAGTTGGGGATATTTCTTTATCAATACGTTCCTCGAGATGAGAGACTTGCTCGTCGACACCATACGATGTCTCTAGCCCACATATGTTAAACCGTAGCCGAGTCTCCATTAACCAGAAACACTGTCGTGTCAAAAGCCAGTTATGCTGCCTCGAGTTGCAAAAGAAATCCCCAGAACGGGATTGGTTGAGGATATAGTCGGAGAACGATGCGTGTACTGGTGACACCACATCCTCCTGCTTGGCCAAGTACAGCACCGAGTGAAGATGTCGCAATATGATTCGGGCTTTTTGGGGTTATCGACTGTTGCTAGCACTGCTAATGTCTCGACGCTGACTGGCGCCCGTGCGCATATAGCTGTCCAGAGTACAAGCCTCATCCTATACCCTGGTACCCTTCGCTGTCATTTTTTCATCTACGGCTTTCAGAATGGTCCTGTAGAGCTGGTCGATTTCGACGGGGGTTGTGACTGACGTCGGATTCACTGACATTATGGATTCTAGGTATTCGTCAAAGTCCCCGAATGCATCTCCGGATTGGAGATATCGCACTGTCGTCGCAGCGTAAATGAACAAGCTACCGGACAGTTTAGCTAGTTGATTTGCTTGTGACTGTGTCAGCAATGGCAATTCCTTTTTGAGGTATAGCTCGATGTCTCCACGTATGATGGATGGTTCAACGTCATGCAACACGCCGATAGTGAGCGACCCAGTGGATTGGTTCTCGATCTTGTCCCGTATGATCGGCTCAGGCCGGCTCGTGATAAGAAACTTGAGCGGAAGATCACTAGTTTTTTGAAGCAATATGTCAAGCACGACCTCGACTCCTCTGCCGGTCGAGCATTCGTCTAGCGCATCGATTATTACAACTAGTCCTTTGGGGATCGCCGCCTGTACCTCCATGAGTGGCTCTCTGACTAGTCTCTGAAACTGGGTTGAGATTGTACGAGCAGCTAGGTCAGGGTCGTTACCTAGCACGCGGCACAAAGCTGTTCGGAAAGGAGTGGAGTAGCGAGCCAACTGATAGGCGATGGTGGGCATAACCCGGGTCATGTCTCGACATTCGTCTGCGGAGCGTGTAAAAAAGAAACTAGCGGCCAGCAGTGTGTTTGTTTTGAGGGATTCGGCAAAAGTGTATGCGATGGTTGTTTTGCCAGTGCCAGCCAGACCGTTCATCCAGTACACGTTTGGTGAGTCAGGGATCAGCGGACCAATCGTCAAGGGCAGAGAGAACATCCGCTCGAGTATGTTCCGTGCAGGACCGACGACTGGTAGTTATTGATAAGCTCGAGTCATGGGCCGCCAACATCATCGGATTCAGGCCTTCCAGTCTAGTATTCTGTAGAGAATATGTCAGGTTTTGCACGAGTTGGTTGGTGTTGACTTGCCGCTAGTTGCTCATTTAGGATACTCCAAACACTTAGCTCAGCGTGGACCTAACCGTTGGTTAGCACCGAGCGATATAACCCCGTCCAAGACCATATTCACCTGTATCTTTCTCAACAGCCCTTGAATCTGGTGATAGTAGTTCATCACCGTCCATTGGTCTTGCCTTGCTTCTAGAAAACGTTGGGTTCTACTGCGGCCCTGTTTATCATTGATAAGGTCTACTTGCTCCTGAATCAATCTGCGTTTGGTTTAGGTGGATCGCGTGATCATCCTCTCAAACTCACTGCGCCATCATAATGATGAAATCTGACATCGCCGCTGATTTGGATGCCTTGAGGTGCTCGCTCAATGATTCGCCCAAAGACTTCAGTTCGAGCGCCAATGCTTCGTATTCCTTTTTGTTCTTGGAAGATCCCTATTCGCGAACCGAGGTTTGGAACTTGGAATTTCGGGCCACTAGGGCAAGCAAACCTACCTCGATAGTTTCGACGCAAGATATCAACCCGCCGATCGCCGACTGAAGTGGTGGGAACAGGCTGGCGCTTCGATGCAATCCACGAAGTGTAACATGAAGGCCCTCCCATGCGACTCCGCTCTGACTCGATCCGGGTGCTTGGACAGCTGGTGAGGTTGAAGAGGTCGTAGGTAAAGTGTAACACTTGTTGTGGAAGCACCGTAGGAGACGAAGCCAGAGAGACTCCTGATGGTAAGGGTACGTTTTGCTCCAGCAAAGCTCCTGTGGGAGGTATGGCTACTTGAGCAGGTGAGACCGAAGAATGTAGAGCTGGCGAAGGGGGTTTCTGCAATGGGGGTGCCGCAGGCGGTGAAGACCCGAATACCTTTTCCCATGTACGAGTAACCCGAGTACGAAACCGCCCCTTTGGCTTTGGCCTGGACATCGCGTTATGGTTTTATGCAGCCAATTTTGAACCCTGATTGACCGTTTATCAAAATAGAATGCTGGCTCCAGGTAGGGGGATCTACGCGCCATCGATATCTCAACACGTGACGTATATGCGACATCCGCTTACCATAACGGTAATGGTGCTTCTATTAATTCGAGAATAGTAACAGTCTTCACTTGATTTTCTACTCACTAGGCTGACATTGGTGGGGCTGTGCGCTCCGTTCTGTTACTGTGTCGCCTCATAGTGGGTGGTGCGCATACAGTCTATGTTCGGATCGTTTACCAACAGAATATTTGGGGCTTCGTTGAATCTGTCTCGTTGCTGAAAAATCCTAGCACATCCCATCGAATATCTACCAAAACGAGAAGAAACTTTAACTCTGAGGAGTGAACCATCGGGGCAGCGGGCGAGCAGGTAATTAGTACGGCTAATTTACGATTGACGACCGAGACGGTTATATAAAGTAGTGAGGTCCTACGCCAGGCTCTTCAGGGATTTATTACCCGCTGAACTTACCCAAGCCTGTAACTAGAGTTTAACTTGGACGATCATGCATTATGCTTTCCGAGTCAACACTCCTTCCCTCGGATGAGATATCTCGCTCTTAGGCATTCTCATGAATCAATCCTACAGTTACATATAAGGAATTCTTATAAGCACCTCTGCTTCAATCGCCATGGGCATGGTCTTGTTGTGAGTCGCAATTAGCGTATCAGACAACGGGCTGGATTTCGGCGCTTATCAAACTGCCACCTGACCCTGCCTCCCATCGCCCAAACTCGACCATCATGATGCCCCAGCTTTTCACCGATGTTCTGTGATACACCAAGCCTTCCAGGTACTACTACCGTCGGAGCCATTCTTAGACACCCAATCACAGATTTGGACACTCCCAAGGGTTTCTGCATCCGCCGTCAAAACGCCGCTAGTACTGCGGGCTTCTGTGCGATTCTGGTCATCATGTGTAGCCAGGAAGTCCTTCTTGACCCCTCATAACGGAGTCGTGGCCTGGTTTGCTCCACTAGACCATCAATAAAATAACTGGAATTTCTTGCCCGCAAGAGTTGCGGCATTGGACAGCTTGTACCGTATCTGCAGCCCGACTAGGTTGCGGCCTTGAGGTTCTCGACTGGATATAAAATGGCTGATCTCTAAGCTGCATTACTGATCTATCCTACCATGGCTTACGTTGACTTTCCCTCGTCGCTCGGTTCTAAGGAAGGACTCTCCGACACGCGATCCTACTACATTCTATTGGTCGTTTCGCTCGGCGCCGCCGCCTCTGTGCTTTACTTTAAACACCGCGCCAGCAAAAACTCGCCTCCGACTGTTCCTGGACATTGGTTCTACAAAAATCAAAAGCTCATAGAGGCCCCGTGGAGAGGTATCTTGTTGGTGAACGTGTACAAGCCAATCTATGGTGGGTGTTGTGACCATCTACGTCGGCGGGTTGTAGCTGACATTTAACAGGTGACATCATCCAGCTCTCGGACGTGTTCAAAACACGCGTGGTACTCAACAGTATGGATGTCATCTCTGAAGCACTCGACAAGCAAGCCAGTGTAACTTCCGACAGACCGCGAAACGTCATGCTCTTTGAAATGTAAGCGCACCCGTGACCTCGGTCCGTACTAACATCTGCGCATAGGGCCGGCGTGGGACAAACAATCGCATTTCGGAATCACGACGAGCACCATAAGAAACTCCGGCGCGTAATCGCCTCGGGACTCCATCCAGCTGCTGCGCGGTCGTATTCGGATTTGCATGATTCGACGTGTGCGTATTTCCTGCGGAGCGTGTTGGCACGGATCGGAGGGGACTCTGTCGATGCAGATAGCCAGGGGGAAGAACTCGTAGGCGGGAACGAAGGCCACTCCAAAGCGATTGCGACCTCGATCCAAGATTCAATCGGACGATTCATCCTGCGCATGACGTTTGGGTACGTCGCATCCGCCAACGACCCGGCGCTCAAACGGACGACTGAGCTCGCGCGATATACCGCGTCGAATTTTGCGAAACATTTTTGGGTTAATGATTTTCCTATTCGTAAGTACCTGGTTCTTGTGAGGAGATTTCGCGTGGGCTGACGCGAGCAGTGCGATTCGTGCCTGAATGGTTTCCCGGTGCGGGGTTCAAACGTATCGCACTCCAGATGCGCGAGATGCGTGCGAGGAATTTTGAAGAGACGTTTGAGCCTGTGCTCGAGAGTGCCGTGAGTCGGTCGCTGGCCAAGTTTCCTGTGATTGATGGTTTGTTTGCAGCGCCAGGGGAGGGTCCAGTTGCCTTCGTATGTGTCAAACTTGATTGAGCTGAAGGGCGGAAAGGATATCAGTGAAGAGGATGTATATTTGGTCAAGTGGACGTCGGCAGCTATGTTTGCAGGTATGTTCGTGATCCGAGTTTCATCCAAAGACTAACTTACTGCATCTAGCCGGCTCAACGACGGTAATTAGTTGTACTTACCTAAACCGTTGTATTACTAAACGAAATTCCAGACAACTGCCCTCGTCAACTCGTTTATCTTTGCCATGTGTACCCACCCCGACGTCGCAGCTAAAGTCCAAGCCGAGATTGATGCCCAAGTCGGACGAGACCGGATCCCGACGCTCGAGGATCGCAAGGTCATGCCGTATATGGAAGCGGTATTGCAAGAGGTTATTAGGTTTTATCCTGTCTTTCCGCTCGGTGAGTCTACTATTTTACTTTTATATATATATATTGGTGGGGACTAATGGTAAGCAGGACTCGAACACTGCGCAAGTGAGGACTTTGAGCTCCGAGGGTACAAGATCAAAAAGGGAACAATCATTGAAGGAAACATTTGGCAAGTTGACTCTCACCTTCCCTCGTCCCAACTAACACATCGCAGGGCCCTAACCCGGGACCCAAACCTCTACCCAAACCCAACCACATTCGACCCCACCCGGTTCCTCAAACCCACCCCCGACCTTGACCCGCGCCGATTCTTCTTTGGGTTCGGTCGTCGGGTGTGTCCTGGACAACACGTCACGAACAATGGAGCGTTTACGATGTGTGCGGGGTTTATGAGTGTGTTTACTATCAGCGCTAGTGAAGATACCAAGAGGGCTATGGACAAGTTCAAGGGAGAAGAGTGGAAGATGTTTATGCCGTATGGGCCTTTGTGAGTGGTTCAATTGTGATGAGGACGGAGGTGCTGATTTTGAGTAGGGAGCCCAAACCGTTTGGGTGTACGGTAAAGGTGAGGGATGAGAGAGCTATGGGGGTGTTGGAGGCATGTCGGGAGGTGGCGGTGATTGCTTGATTGCATATAGTTACTACTTGTGACGAATAGGTGGTTGTGCGCTGGTTTAAAGTTACAAGAGCCGGATGAATCAATGCAAATCGAGGTTGTTCCATTTCGGAGATAATTTGTTCGGGTTGAAACGGTCCGACGAGCCGTGCGAATAGCGTGCCTGAAGACGTCACGTGTAAAGTTTCTTGGTGGTGAACCGGCGGCAAGTCAAGTTCCAATAGGGAGGCAGAACACGGCGCCGCAAACGAACCCCCGAAAAGCCAGCTGTGTAAATAACTAGAAGCTGCTCGTGGACGAACATGCTCGAACCGAAAAAAGCAATTCAGGATGTGCGCTGACCAATCCAACACGCCGGGCGCTTAAACCTGTGCTGCTCCTGGCGGCCACCGTCATCAAGGCAAGTGGCCCGTAATATGTAAAATTTGTGCTAACCGCAACGTCCGCAGCAGACGAGCCAAACGACAAAGTAAGTCCAAAACTTGAAAAATCCGATAAAAGCTAATACATTATAGCCTATGTTCTAATGTCGTACGCAAAACGCCCGCACTCGCCCTCGTCGTCGGGGTCTCCACCAGCCAAGCGGCGCGCACAGTCACCCGAGGAAGGCGAGGTGGAGAATGAAAAGACGTCGAAACATCCTTTTCCGTTTAATAATTCGACGAATCGGGATTATCCCAAGTCGCCCAGACGCCATCGACTGCCCCCGAGGCCCCCTTCTCCTCGCAATTACGATCGGTGGAAGAATGGAAAGAGGGACGATGAGAGCCTGAGACCGCTGGATACGCCCGGTGCGCCTCGTGCAGTTGAGCGAGTTGGGATTGAGGAAAGGGAAGAGGGCGAGGAGACCCCGACAAGTAGTCCGCGGGGGAGAGATAGGTCCAGGGAGAGGGGAAGGCAGAGTTCGCCTGGGAGAAGCAGCTCTCGTAATCGCAACGAGTCGAGGGGAAGAGACCGTTGGCGACGCAAGCCAGACACTATTGACCCAAAGCTTAATTCCGCAGTGGAAGATACCATTGCGCGTATCGAGCGAGAGGC
Source organism: Ceratobasidium sp. AG-K (assembly GCA_037039685.1). NCBI lineage: Eukaryota > Fungi > Basidiomycota > Agaricomycetes > Cantharellales > Ceratobasidiaceae > Ceratobasidium > Ceratobasidium sp. AG-K. The sequence continues at coordinate 2,853,740 of JAWNGF010000002.1, forward strand.
AGATGCGGCCGAGGCTGCGAGGAAAAAGGAAGAGAGGGTGGGTCTATAGCTCGTGTAGTGTCCAAGACTGATCCTCTGCAGCCCAAAGCACTCCGTCTGACCCCCGACCAAGAGATGCAGTCCTATGGCCGCAAGTTCGTCGGGACAAGCCAACTCAGAGACTTTGCCATTATGGAAAAGCTCGGCGAGGGCACGTTTGGGTAAGTCTAGTCGCTTCATTCTGGACTGGAACTAACCCCGCACAGAGAAGTACACAAGGCGACGCACACCGTCACACGCAAAGTCGTCGCGCTCAAGCGCATCCTCATGCACAATGAAAAAGAAGGTCTCCCCGTCACCGCCCTGCGCGAAATCAAGATTCTCAAGAAGCTCAGACATCCGTCGGTCGTTACCGTCTGTGATATGGTTGTCGAGGCTTGTGAGTTTGGGTCTTTGTTTTGTCCCCACATCTATGTTTTGTCCCACTTGATCTTTCATCTCACTTGAGATTGTCACTAACGAACATGACAGCCACACGCGACAGAAAAGGCTCAATTTATATGGTATTTCCCTACATGGACCACGACCTCGCCGGCCTGCTTGAAAATCCCAGCGTCAAGTTTTCGCCCAGCCAGATCAAGTTATACATGAGACAGTTGCTCGAGGGCACCGAGTATTTGCATCAGGTGAGTGGCTATTGGGAAAGTGGGGCTCGGCTGACGTTTTGGCGCTTGTTCAATGTTTCATTTCTTTCACTTGCCGACCCCGACACTTGATTTCTCCAACACTTGATTCCACCCACCCCCTTGACAGAACAAAATCCTCCACCGCGACCTCAAAGCCGCCAACCTCCTGATCAACAACCAAGGCTCCCTCCAAATCGCAGATTTCGGCCTCGCCCGACCCTACAGCACCACCAACCCCGGCTGGGACCCCCGCCAAACCGAAGGCCCCTGGGACCCGCTCAAGGGCGGTCCCGAACGCGGCGGTGGGGGCGCACGATACACAAACTGCGTCGTCACACGATGGTACCGCCCCCCGGAACTTTTAATGGGCGACGCCGCTACGGGTGTGCGATCGACATGTGGGGTGTGGGATGTATTATGGGTGAAATGTGGACCCGACGGCCGATTTTGGCGGGGTCGAGCGATGCGGATCAGTTGGAGCGCATTTGGGAGTTGTGTGGGACCCCCGAGGACGCGACGTGGCCGGGGTGGAGAGAGTTGCCGGGTATGGAGGGTGTCAAGGTTGATCCTGGACGAAAGGTTGTTGGGCGGGTTCGGCAGTTTTTTTCGACTAGGTGGGTACGAGTTGTAATTCTAGGTGGTGGGTGGCTAACGGCGGTCGGTAGCACGGCGATGGACAAGCATGGTGTGGACCTTGTGTGCAAGCTTCTTACGCTCAACCCTGCGACGCGCGCGACGGCTTTTGAAGCGCTTGATCATGATTACTTTTGGACTGAGCCGTTGCCGTGTGATCCTGCGAGGTATGTTGGCTGGTGGCGGTTGTTGCAAATCTAATCATTTCACTTGCGCTGCGCCCTAATCCACAACCCTTGTTACTTTATGAACTTAACACTCCGATAATAACTCGAACCCCTATCGACTCCCGATATACCTAAAACCACCCGACAAACCTCATGACCTAAAACGACTCGCCCTAAATTAACCTACTCCACGAACCCTAAACGACCCTCCACGAACTCTAAACGTCCCACCCAACTCTAAATGACACCATCCAATTCTTAACGACCCCACTCAACAGCCTCCCCAAATACGTCTCGTCACACGAGTATGATAAACGTAAACACAAGGCCGAGCCGGCGTTTCCCCCGCAAGGAGGGTTCAACATGCCCGGTCCCGGTCCCGGTCCGAACTTTAGGCCGTCCGGTCAGTGGGTCGGGCCGAATCATGGGCCCAACCACGGGAACCACGGGAACCATGGACCTAACCACGGACCAAATCATGGAAATCACGGGTCCGGATACGGACCTGGACCGGGATGGGATAGAGGACGGGGAAGGGGGAGGGGCATGGGACGCGGACGTGGGGGTTATAATCATCACAGCGGGCATAATCACAACGGACCTAATCACGGCGGGAATTACAACGGACCAAACCACGGTCCACCACACAACCACGGGCCTCCTGGTCCACCCGGTCCCAACGGTCCCCCGGTCAACTTTAGCGGCTACGCCCGACCTCCGGACGATCGTGGGGGTGGACTCCCGCCCCCGCTTGGTACGCATAGTCGTCAGCACCGCGAGATGCGTGAGCGGAATATGCGTGGGCGGGGCCCGGCGCATCAGCCCCTACCATCGAAGCCCGAGGGGGATGTGTTGCCTTATGGTTAATGTGCGAGGGATAGGGTCAATTTCCAAGACGGCTGGTGTGGGGCGGATGGAATCTTCGGGACGTTAGAGTGTTCGAGGGAGCTGGAAAGTGGCCAATGGTATGCTGGTGGCCAAAGACGTGTGGTGTATGGATAGCTTTGTTCGCTTTGCTCTTTCGATTTTGTTATTGCAATGTAGTTCGTACCACATTTACATAGTTCATATGCATAGCTTATTTTGATTTTCGGGGTGCGAGTGTCGTGTGATGCCCTTGGGTTTGAGGGCACGCGTTTCCAGCACTGTAGCGGAGGATTGCAACTCTTCCAGTCAATTTCGGCCACTACGTCCGCCCCTCGCATGATTGCAGGACCGGACTCCCATTCCCACTCAGCACGCACGGTCACAACCGCCCCCGATGCACGAGCGGAATATGTGCGAGTTGACTCCACCCTTCCGCTTCTGCCACCAGAACCCGGGGGTGTATGCTACGGTATGGCTAGAGTCACAAGTGGATAGCTGGTATTCGAGTGGGATGGCTTGCGTCCGGAGGTGATTGAAGATGCGCTGGTGGGCAGATAGCTGTGTTTGCTCTCCGCTTTTCTGTCTGATTGTTGTTCGTGTTTACCTAATTTATATTACATGGCTTATATTGTGATTTTTGTGATAGGTAAACGAAGTGCAAGCGGACGTGCGGCGCGCTTCGATGCCAAGAGCGATCTAACCATGTGCACTCTCGATGGATGGAGCTCGAGCCCGGATGCCCGTGACTCCAAGTTTACATTCTTGTCGACGTCGTGATAATCGCTCACCCATGCCGGCTACAGCAATCCCCGATCCGAGCAGCCAGATGCATAAGTGGCCCGGGCAGTACTCCCCATTTTAATACCCCGATCATCAGTATAAATGTACCGGCGTACAAATGCCCGGGGTCCCGAAGGCTTTTCCGAGGCTTTTCCGAGTCGGGCTTTAGATTGTTTATCTGCGTCCTCTCAGCGTCTCTCCCGTCTTTTGCTCCTCGATTCGCTTCCTCGAATTGGGTGTTCTTCTAAATATCCTGAATACTGGCAGGTGCCTCACAGGAATTCACGTCAGCTCCTGTTTGCAAGATTCTCACCTCCATGTCATGAGAGTCGAACTTCCCATTGTCAGCTTCATCAGCGCTCTACTTACTCTTATCCCCCTGCCATGGCACTGGAGGACGCGCAATGTCTGCACGGCTTCAATTATGCTTTGGCTGGCCGTAAGCAACATCTACAGCGGAATCAACGCTGTCATTTGGAGCGATAACGTCGATGTGAAGTACAAGATATGGTGCGACATTTGTACGACCTTCACCATATGCAATCTCCCTATACGCTAACTTGCATATAGTCATAAAAATCCAAGTTAGCGGCAATGTCGGTGTTCCAGCGTGTGCGTTATGTATTTGCCGTCGTCTGGCACATGCGTGCTCTCCCTACCGTGGAGCCCTGAGCGTCAAAGCAAACGTCAGCGTATGAAGTTCGAGATTGGGATGTGTGTGGTACTGCCTATCTTGGCCATGCCATTACGTATGTTGGTTTCCCGTCGTCTTAGGGGAGCCACTGAATGGCTTGGGACAGATGTTATTGTCCAGATATACCGATTTGAACTGAGCGAGGGAGTTGGGTGCTTAGTAGTACGTTGGTGGTCCTGTTTGGCAGTCTGAGTATTGCTCAATACATTTTATAGACGCATTCCAGGTCTTTTCCTACCCTGCTTATTGTCGTAATCCCACCGCTCTTGCTTTCCATGACCTCAATGGTATATGCCGGTAAGTCTTGTGTTGTCTAGGGTAGCGATAAGCTGTAATTTTGTCCAGGGTTGCACTACGCTGGCTTATCCACCGCCGTGCTCAATTTCTGCAAGCCTCGCCATACACGGCCCAGTTCCTGCCTCCAGTCCCTATATTCGCGCTGTCGCTTTGGCAGTCACTCAGATGACTGTTGCTGTGGTAATGTCACTACTTTTGTTGTCGATAACAGTTGAGGATGGGGTTCAACCATGGACCTCCTGGGAGTATATCCATGAGAATTGGCGGGAGATCCACACCGTTCGCAAAGCTGCATTACCTGAGTTATTTTGGACGCGCCTTATGGTCACTTGGTACTTCGTACCAATCGCATCAGTCGCCGTGTTTGCGTACTTTGGATTTGACGACAGGGTAGCCGGAGAGTACAGGCGCGTGTTCACTTGGATCCAGATGCATATCTTCCGTACCCAAGTGAAGAGGGAGGTATTCTTATCTCTGAGGTATGTGTTCCATGGAATGCGAATCACACCATCTAAAAATGCTGTCTTATCTTTAGCAATGTTGACGCCACACTCGCTAGAAACATATTAAAAACCAACAACGTTATAATCGACGTGGTCGAGGCGGATGATCCTTCAACTTCGCATTCGATCAACCTTGGCTGATAAACGCCTGAGCTAGAACAAGCCCGAAGGGTAGCTAGAAAGGTCGAAACTAGCATCATTGTGCTATACTAAGTTTCCATTGGGAACTTCCATGTATACTCCTCCATCCCAAACACCGGAATTCTTTGCGAGTACCAACGAGGGTGGATGACATACTGTTAGAGGATAAATACAACAGCGTAACTTATCAGATAAACTCGCCATCTAGTCGAAATTGCGAAGCAATTATGCTCTCACCATAGCTCCTCCTAGTTACGAATTATTTTGACTCGTTATGGGGACGTTTGGATGAATGTGGATGGTCATGGGTTTAAGTCGACGCATATAGTTACTGTTCACCCCACCCTCTCTATTGATCTTTGATTCAGTCACCCATCCTCAGCTCCTTAGGATGATCTATTTCGTTGCCGAAAAAAATCTACTCAAGTGTAAAATTCCTTTGACGCTGATTGGCAGCTCGCTCTGAGAAAGTTATTCTTGTGACGTTACTCGACCATCCTCCGCGTTCTATACTTGAATTGAGATCTCGTCTACTAGAGGACCCGGGTTAGTATGTTATATACGATCTCAATGGTAAATCGATCTTCTTGTGCTTGAGATACTCGGGGCCTTTAGCTAGCCTTGACAAGGTCCGTCCCATGGAATTGATTGGTTATGTGACATCGGTTCAACAGCCTGAGGTAAAACATGGAGGACGGTTGCATTGCAAGATAATTTAGCGTTCAATTCATTCATCAATTTGGTAGTACCCTGAGTTCTGGATGGGCCGAACCCGGCTTTGGTCGATACCAATGTTGATCTGTTAGTATTATAGTTTGGCGGTTATTTAATTTTATATTCGAGGACGAAAATAATATTTGTGAGTTTGGTGTAGGTAATCATGGGCAATCTTAGCGAGATCGTATCTCGAGTTTGGACCTTCGATCCTGACTCCTCACCACATGGCAGGTTACACTCCAACTTCTATAGAGGTAAATTCGCTGGCCGACCCGTCGGTTCTGAATACGCTAACCCTTGCAAATGTGTTCGGTGCGGGGCCGCCTCTTATGCCCGTTGCCAGTTTTTCTCCAATCTCACAATTTTGTGCGTGTCAACAACCACCCGAAGTAGCGCGCGAGTCGCATCTACGGCTGTAACAGAGTTAACAATGACAGACATACTCATCTTCCACCATCTCAAAATTCGAACCAACCTGGACCGTCACAATAAGCTCGCGGGCCGGCGGGGCCCCGAGGGCGAAGCGGCCGGCGTAAGCTGACCAGTCAGAAGAACTAGCACGACGTGGCAAGTGACTCTTTAGTAGCAATACTACCGTCCCTGAGTCTCCGAGGACATCCCGATCAGCTCCAGTCAGGTCGAGCTATGAGATCAGCGGACCCTGAACATAGGATAATCGTGGGTTGTCGACATTTACGTGACGATTGTGGTAAACTCACGTCAAGGTACGGCATGTGCAGGTCGTATTTAGTCTGGAGCTTGATGAATGTAGAATCCTAAATGACCTCTTCAAACTCGACACTTATTGCCCCGGCATCACTTGATGCTCACGTGGAACCCACGAGGATCTGGCCACTCTTGTTTAAGCATGCAGGATAGAAGCTTGGTCATCAGGTAACATGACTGGCCTGTAGCTAGGGTACACTCGATCTATTTGTCTCATCACGCACCTGACGCTTCACTCTATGCTACCCGCACATACCCTGCTCAATGTGACCACCTGCCCCTAGTTTGCATAGCTTCTCGCTGCAGCTACCCCGGGCCGCGAAGTACGCTCAGCACAGTCGACGGGCCGTCGGTCTGCGTTGGAGTGTTTGCGCTGAGTGTATAAAAGTCGAGACACATTGGCGACAATACTCATCCTCAGCTTCGAGTTCAACAGCTACTTGACTCTCACTCCTCTCACTCTTATTACAATGGTTTCAATCTCCATCACCGCTTTGGCTGCTGTTGCAGGATTTTTTGCTCAGACTGCCCTTGCCGTTCCTTCCCCGACCGTTGACTCTGAGGGCGTGTATATCAAGCGTGCGGCTAGCTGCACTTTCCCGACTCCTCCCAAGACCTCGAGTTTGAGCGAACCCAAGAGGGTCACTGGTACCTTTGACGGTAAACATACTCTAGTATACCCGGAAAATGCAATCTGACTTTATTCTAGGTGGCAATGTGCGCTACGACCGTGGCAAGGGCGCTTGCTCTGAGCAAAACGAAGGCGACGATGAGGATGCTGTCTTCCTCCTCGAGTCGGGTGCTACCCTTCAGTAAGTGCTATGCTACACTCTTTTACACTGGCTGACCATCCGGCAGAAACGTTGTAATTGGCGCTGACCAGGCCGAGGGTGTCCACTGTCTCGGTCCTTGCAACCTGTACAATGTCTGGTTCGAGGATGTTTGCGAGGATGCGATCACGATTAAGCAGGTCTCTGGAACGTCTAACATTGTCGGCGGAGGTGCCAAGGGCGCAAGCGACAAGGTCGTCCAACACAACGGTGGTGGTAGGTCTTAAACATTGCAAATCAAGCAACGCAAGCTGATTGTATTTACAGGACACGTCAAGATCGACTCGTACTGTGTCCAAGACTTTGGAAAACTCTACCGCTCGTGCGGAAACTGCAAGACGACGTAGGTGCCCGACCGATATAATCAATACAGTGGCTCACAATCTGCCTTAGTCAATATAAGCGCACGGTCGCCATCAGCAACATCATTGCCAAGAATGGCAAGCTTCTGGCTGGTGTCAACTCGAATTATGGTGACGTCGCCACCATCAACACTGCATCCAACTCGTACACCAGCGTCAAGTCGATCTGTGATACCTTCGAGGGTAACAACAGCGGAAAGGAGCCCAAGACATTGACTAAGAACACCAAGAACTCGAGGTATGTAAAGGCCCTTATCGCCATATACGCCCATGAACTTACCCACTGAATGTTTATAGCTGCGTGTTCTAAACCTCGTTCGTTCATCACGGTCTTGAATTTGGCATTGGATTCACTTATGATGATTGTTTGTATGCGCATATTGTCACAATCAATTTTTTTTTCGAGTTGCGCGAGTTGAATGCTCCTGGTTAATGACAATTATCTCTACCACAAGGAAGAGAGGCCACAATAAGACTGGGAATTTCAACCATTCCCCAAACAATCGCCGCGGTCTCCTTGCAGGTTTCCAAGACTACTCTCTCCGCGGCGTCCCTTGGTCGGATTGTACAATCAAACAACCTTGGCTCTCTGAACAAAGCGAGATTGAGTAGCAAATTGAATCATGGTGCCAGCGAACTTACAGGGATTCATACGGTGTAAACATCTTCCGTGGCTAGTGCGATGTAAAGCAATCGTAGCATGAGGGGTCTCAATTAGGGATCAATGTACGAGACAAATCTCCACCAGTGCGACACTGTCGCGTGATTCTCTCAGAATAATCCATGGTCTCTCACTGGGGCTGAATGAGAATGCACGCTTATTGCTCGGGCCTAGCCTAGTTTGTGGCAATAGAAAGTTGAGTAAAAGTTAGTCATATTGCACAGGTCCAATTACACATTTATTTCCCTCCACGCGTGTCTTAGAGTCTGAATTCGGCTCAACCTGGGCTTCGTTGAGGTCAAAGATGATTAGTTCTCCTTGACGAGCGGCATACTATCGTCTGTGCATTGTCTTACAAAAGCACTTTTTGCTCTGAGGATTGGAATCGGCCGAAGAGCTGAGTAGCTGTTGCTTAACAGCCGCCCATGTACCCATGGTTGCTCTTCTCGGGCCCATGCCTCGATGCTGTTCGCGTTCATCACAGGTGGCCATGGGCGCGATAGTCTAAGGTTATTTCTTGTTTCATTTCCTCGGAGCCCGTGGATCTAATGTTGAGAAATCAGCGTTCACAGGTACGTTCACGGACCACCGCGGTTTCACGGTGGCAATACGCTACGACCTGTACTAGAAATGGGCGGTTGATCGAGGCAGTTGGAGCGCATTCAATTCATAGCCCTGAGCACGCCATTGCGCCAAGCGCCTGTTTGATTTCAAACCATCAGTGAGCCTTACCAAATTGTGAAAGACGCTCAGCAAATCACAATGGATCAAGCTATCGGAGAAATGCCACGTGACCGGGCTTCGCTTAGCCTCATCGGCCGAGTCTCCATATTTTAACCTGACTCGGCGAACCGCGCTGGCACAACCACCACAACATCACCATGACTCTGCTCCAAAACCCAGACTCCCCCAACTCACGATATGTCATACAGAAATTCGGGGGAACGAGTGTTGGCAAATTTGCTGCCAAGATTGCTGAGGAGGTCATCCCGTGCGTATTTTCTGTTTGCAAACCGCGCGGTCACTAGAATCACTCCCTTTCTCTCCAAGCGTAGAGCCTATATCGCGGAGGATAAGGTTGTATTAGTTTGTTCCGCTCGGTCTGGATCGACCAAGGCTCTCGGAACTACGAATCTGCTCTTAAAAGCTGCTACTGAAGCGTTGCGGCAACCAGCACCTGGCGGTCTAAGCACACCTACTCGTAGTAATTCGATCTCTGGAGGGTTACCATGGAGTCCAACACCGAAACGACTGACTCAGTCTGACGAACCATCGTTTTCCCGGGCCGCTTCTCCCGGAACCGGTCTCGACAAGCTGGCAGCTCGAAAGGAAGGCGGGTCTCCACCTCGAAACCCCTCGCCTCCTACTCCTGTATCCCATACGCCTGCACCTTCCTCTTATTGCCACACTGTTGATCTCATTCGTACCGAACATGTTGCGGCTGCCCAGGGACTTATCCGAGATCCCCACCTATTGCACGAGTTGGAACAGGAAATTGCCCGCGACTGCGAGGGTCTTCGAGCTTTTCTGGGAGCTGCACAACTCATCGAGGAGATATCCGTTCGAAGCCGGGATAGTATCCTTGGGGTGGGAGAGCGATTGGCGTGCAAGTTGGTTGCTACTGTTCTACGAGATCGAGTACGTAACCCTCCAGGTTTTTTTGTTTTGAAATCGTGAGCTCATCGGCGCCGGTAGGGTGTCGACTCCGAGTTTGTTTCTCTCGAGTCGATCGTTCCCGCCTTTGAGAGCGAGCTCGAGGGTGGAGCCGCCCAATTAGACCAAGCGTTTTATGACTCGGTCGCAAAAGCTGTCGGCGAGCGCATCCAACAGTGCGGGCGACGCGTGCCAGTTGTTACTGGTGAGAATATTTTTGGATTATCATGCTAGATCGCTGATCATCGCTCCCATCCCTGCCTGTTCCGATTAAAACCTCGTGGTTGCTTGCGTCGATCCTACGGCTTTATTCGGCTATTTTCGCCACCGACGTCAACCTGGTGTCCAGGCTTCTTCGGACCCGTTCCTGGATCACTTTTGGCGCAGATCGGCCGTGGGTACACAGACTTGCTCGCTTCCTTGGCGGCAGTTGGCACGCAAGCGCGCGAGCTTCAGATCTGGAAGGAGGTCGATGGCATCTTCACCGCGGACCCTCGTAAGGTAGGCCCCAAATAAACATGACGAACTTCCATGTTAACACCTAGTTGATCAGGTTCCCACCGCTCGGTTGCTCTCTCGTATCTCCCCCGACGAAGCGGCCGAGTTAACGTACTATGGCTCCGAAGTCATCCATCCCTTCACCATGGCCCAAGCCATCCGAGCATGTATCCCCATCCGTATCAAAAATGTCGAACGACCATCCGGCGAGGGCACTGTCGTCGATCCAGATCCCAGCGCCCTCGAGGGCTTTGTACCCGATACTCCTAAAAGCAACGGTCACGCCAGCCTTCCCTACGCCGGCCCCGGTCTCGCTTCGAACGGCCTCGGCAACGGCAATGGATATACCCCGAGCGCAGCTAGCCAACGTCTCCCAACTGCCGTTACGATCAAAGAACACATCATTGTCCTTAACGTGCGTTCAAACCGCAAAACCCGCTCGCACGGATTCCTCGCGCGTGTTTTCGGAGCGCTGGACCGCCACGGCGTCGTCGTTGACCTCATTTCGACGAGCGAAGTGCATGTCAGTATGGCCATTGCCGCCGAACCTGGGTCGTCGAGTGCTTCTAGTGTGAGCCAGACGCTGGGAGACGGTAAAACTGTTATACCCGCCGGTACGCCCAAGTCGATATCCCGCGTCGTACAAGACCTACATGCGGCAAACACTTGTACCCTCGATATCCACCCTGGGATGGCGATTTTGTCGTTGGTTGGACGGCAGATGCGGCATAGTGTGGGTATCGCCGGGCGGATGTTTGATACACTCGCCAAGGGAGGCGTGAATATTGAGATGATCTCGCAAGGTGCTAGCGAGATTAATATTTCTTGCGTTATCGAGGTTATTATTCGATCATTTTTTACTTGGCCAGCATGCTGATTTTGGTTGAACGTAGGGTCGGGACGCGGTCAAGGCTCTAAACTTGATACACCAAGGATTATTGTTAGTCCGAGGAGATGGCGTTGGTGGGAAGCGTGAGTCTAAATGGTTCGACGTTTAGGCTAGATTAATTAATTTCGTTTGGTGTTACAGTTGGGCCATGGCTGTTCTAGGCTGGACCGCTCTTTAGAGGGACATAAAACACGGGTATATGCTATAGATCTGTGGAGCTGGATGTTTTAGACTGTATTTTTGATTGAATGGACTTGTGACTTTGACATAAACCTACTCGTTGACCGGATATTACGGCAGAGAGTTAGTAGTTCGGGTGTGGGTTCTATGCACAAGGTCACAACCAGCGAAAACAGCTTCGCAGCCATGGAATTCCCAGAGAGATGTTGCGTTTCCTTGTATAAACTAGCGGCCCGCTAAGATGTCATCTACTTCTTCTATGAACCAAGCCGGCCGCGGTGACGTATAATCATCATATAATACAAATACCTCTCGATCCGTCAAGTCCCACGATATGCTTAAATCGCAGCGTTCTCAATCATCCTCCGTGTCGCTTCCGACCTTAGTGTGACCCTGCACCTAAACGGCTTTGCGTGCCTTTCAAGCAGCCATTAGCAGCAGTTCCCGGACTTGTTCATACATACCTCACAATCGTCCCTTCAAACTCCACAGGTGGAAGTTCCGGCTTTCCGTCTTCGCCGATCCAAGGCTCAATATTATATGCTGCGAGCGTTAATGCAATTACTATCCAGAGAGACGATTGGGCAACCAAGATGCCTGGGCAGCGCCTGAAAATTACGTCAGACTAAGTACCAGCACGTGGTAGGGGTCAAATCCTTGCCTTCGACCAAATCCAAATGTCACATCCTCCGAGTCGTGCTCGGCATCAGGGCCAATGAACCTTTCGGGGTCAAATACGGTTGGGTTCTTATAAATAGCTGGATCCTGAAGCATCGCCCAGGCGTTGGCGATTACTATTGACCCTGCCGGGATTCTCATCCCTATGCCCGAGTCAGATTCAGCCCGCTCAAGAGGATAGTCACGCACCATTATACTCATCGTCCTTAGTACCCGAGTGCCGATGTGGAATACCAATAGGACCGAGCGGGTTCCACCTATACACTTCCTTTGTAAAGCGCCTCGACATACGGAAGCGAGTCACGATCGGACAGTGTTGGGAGCCTCTCTTGTCCTATGATGCGGTCGATCTCTGCTTGAGCTTTCTTCTGCACCGAGGGGTAATTGAGAATGGCAACGAAAAAGGAAGATATGGCAGCGAAGGTCTAGAAGAGAGTGAGTCAATAGGCACTGCACTTTAAGTGTGGAAACGTACAGAGTCCGACCCTCCCGCATATAGTGACGCAGCGGCCCACTATCTCAAGTTTAGTACTTCTAACGGAAGATACGATTTTTATAATCACCGGAATCAGACTTGGATCATCCTCTGGCCGGGCATTCTCTAGCCAGGTTGCCACAAATGACGACTCACCCACGCCTTTACGCTGTCCAAACCGTGTCAGTTCGGACTCGTAGTAATATTTCCCGGGTGCTTACCATCTGCTCACGTACAAACCGCATAGGCGCATCCACAAACTCGAGCATTTCTCGTCGCCATACTACCGCCGTGCGCTGAAAATCGGCCCAGGGGAAGTATTTTACTAAGATTTGCATGAGGATTCCAGCAACTTTACATACTGAAGCAGCTTACGTATCGGGAAGACGTCTACCGCATATGCGCCTGGCGTTGACCCCTTTGTAAATGCGGCCATTACGCTTTCCGCCGAGGAAATGAGCTCGTCGTGTTCTTCTTTCGGCTGGTACCCATACGTCAGACGGACGACTGTAGAACCCGCCATACTAGCGCCTACTCAGTATTTACTCTGAAATTACAAGGTGCACATACTGCCTTATGTGTTCTCTAAAACCTTCAGGCTTGACCAAGCACTTCTGCAAAAAGCGAAGAGCCTCCTCCTCCAATCGAGGTCTCCACTCCTACTCGGGAATACTTAAGAGGGTTTAACTGGAAGAATAGGTCATGACGAACCTGCATACGTTGGGTATTCATGCTCCCAAGCAATAGCTTTCTCATTTCCTTCGCTCCCGTTGCGTAGTTAGCCATAGGAACGGCTCGATCCCAACCCACCCTATTCATAAATACATATATCAATGTCCGATTCAGTAGAGCGAGTCACTGGGCCTACAGTTCGCTAGCCATGACTAAGTGGGGTCGATTACTATACAGTGCCGAGCGCCGTTCTAATAACTCGGCAACTGCTTCACGCTTATTCAGCATGATGGTGTGAGTGCCAAGGACGTTGAGATATACGATGTCGCATCCTTTCAACGCAGTCGTCATTGCCGCGGCAATACACAGGAAGAAATAAAGTACCTTTCTTTTTGCCTAATTTGGCAAGCCATACCCAGTTTGGCTCGTCGTTGAAAGGGAGGGAAAGCAGGCTCCCTATCATTGGAAAACTCGGCGGACCTGGTGGCAGTGGGAGGTTTAACGCTCGGGAATTTCGAAGATAAACGAAGGCAGTAAGGAGGCCGACAGCGCCGACTGCATAGTCCAAGTTGCTCAGGGTCATCCTTGCTTGAGTGAGGATGAGCTACTGGAAGTGGAGGTATATAAGTACCAACTCTGACACAGCCATAAGTGGTAAGCTAGAGTGCTGAGGCCGGTCCGAGTGGCCACCGGACATCTTTAGCCGAGGCCGAAAAAATTCGGGGTCCTTTTGTGAGGGAACTCGACGAAATCCGCCCGGGCTCTGGAGGGTCCCGGAGGCCTCTGAGCCCTTGGAGTGGTGGGGACAACTCATTATAGCTACTTGAACACTTTCGGGTCAACGGGGAAGGCTTGGAGCTCCCAGGGGTTTACAGAATCCACAATCGGAACTGCTGAACCACAATGTACAGGGCTAGGCTTATGTTTATATTCTCAGGAACGTGGCCAAAGCCGGACTCTATGACGTTCGGTAGCTCGTGCATGGATGGAATATGCATGGAGCTGATGCTCCATACATGGATAGAATTACAAACCAAGGTTTGTGGGGTAGATATGTCTAAGCTTGAGCTGGGCATATCTAGGGCACAGCGCGCGGAGGTAATAGACACGCCACTCGGCCACAGGGATGGTGCTGCAAGGAAGCGCTTATGCCTATCCGAGTCATGCACGCCATTCCTGCTACCTCCAGGTTACAACATTCGTATGTGATATCCGGCTGCCCGCCCACCCGCCCAGCGCGACGGAGGTACGTCCTTCAGGCACTTTTCCGCTTCCTGACCACCCCTCACTTAATAGAAACCTGGTTTCCCACCCACCTGTGAGTCCTGGCTCGTGAGTATCACCTCTGATAACCCTTCGGATCCCCAAACCATAACCACGTCCTGGGTCTCTAGCTCCTCATGGATATGTATCCTACCTAGTTTATAAATACATAGTTTCCTGTAATCCATTCTCCTTTTCCATCCATGCGTACAGACAGTGGCCCCCGAAGGCTGAGTGCAAAATGTCAAGAGCATGTTTACCATCAAATATATATCCCATTTACATACAATTGATACATCCTTGCTCCTAAGCATCCAGTTCTGTATCATCTTTGGCCAAAAATTACACAGTGCTTTCAGACTGTAAGGTATATGCATGTAACAGTTTACTGACATCTAGATCTTGGGTTGGGGAACTATCCACTGTGAGCCATTAACATAATACACATATATGGTATTCTATGGTAATAATAACACCGCCACCTAGTTATATTGCCATGTGCTATATTATTTCCCTCAACACAGCCTGTGGAGGTAGTGTCACAGATGTTCCAGACTGCATGCCTCATGGTGGTCGGCATAGGGCTGTCCCTGATATGAATTTTATAACACAAAGTTGAATACGTGACAGATAATGACACAATCATATTGTGTTGTAAGCTTCTTCTTGGTGGCTATGAGACAAGCTGCAATGGAGAGTGGAGGGCACTAAGACCTAAGAGACCTCTTGAACCACAACACACTTAAGTGTCTGTAGGCTCTTGAGGGTAGGGGTGGTTCAAAGTGTCACTCAAAGGGGATGTTTGACGAGACAAAACAAGCTGGGGTTACCAGGCTTGTTGGTCCTCTATATATATTCCAAAAGTGTCCAAGTCATACAAAGTGTAGCCACAAGAGTCATAGCAGTCAACCAGTCAGGAGTGTCCATGTGAGTCATGCTGTATGCACAGACATGACTTGTACAAAGCACAGCCGCGTTACACAATGTAACAGAATAACCACAAGAAGGTGGCAATGCGGCAAACAGGAACATAACACAAAGAGGGAGACAGGCGGACAAGACAACAGGCGAGTCTGATGGAGTGAGCAAGGCTCACAACATTACTCCCCCCTAAGAGTCCGTTTGGGGGACCTGAACGGACTTACTGCACCACACAGTCCTTTCCCTTCTGCAGCATATATTCTTCCAACCCCTCTTTGTCCTCTAAGGTCAGGTCAATGGGGTTGAAGATGGTATTCCCCGGTTTGTCTGAGAACTTTTCCCACTCTTCCCAAGTCTCCTCCTTTGACCAGTCCACCTTGGACCAGTCCAAAACCCTCTTCTGGGCTTCCACAAACTCCTCGTCCCACTGTCGCACATCAGGCTCTGTCTCCTTCCATGCCGACACGTCGGTCTCCTCCTTCTTCCACCAGTAAGGCTCCCACTCAACTTTCTCCTTCTGGTATCTGCCCCTCTCTATCCTCCAGTCGTTCAGGTCCTTCTCGCAGTTGGCGTCCCAAGCGTCGTTCCACCTGGGTCAGAGTGTTGGTGGTCTTCCGTCATAACCCAGTACCCATTTGCTCAAGTATGCTCCCTCTTGCCCCCATTCGACAACTCCGAGCATGTGGGTGGAAAGGAGGACAACCTCCGAGACCTGGAATGCGGCGCACCCTTGACAGACAAAGATGTCCTTCTGTAGGAGTTGCATTTGTGTTGGCCATTTCTTTCCGACCCACTGGAATTCTCCCAGGTCTGAGTGCAAGATGTCATCCAAGGCCCTGAAGTGCATTCTGCCCAAGCTCTGTTGCGACCTCTTGAAGACATAGAGAGCGGCCCCGTTGTTGAGGACCCTTGCTGTGGCAATGGCTGGTCCTTTGAGGACACGGACCAGGTTGTTGGAGATTGTGGAACGGGTGATGGCGGGCATTGTGGAAAGCAAGAAAGGTTTAGAGCGTAGAGTGTGTAGAGCAAGTTGGATAAGGAGCAAGTTTTGCAAGATGTGTTGTTGGTGTGTTGAGCTCTTCCTTTTATACTGCGTGATTTGTAATTTGATGGTAGAGGCGCTTCAGGGAAATCTCTTTCAAACTTCCTCATGATCCTTCCAAGATGACCGAAGTCTTCCGCCCATTGTTCTGTGTCTTCTTTTGAATCGTATCCCTTCCATCTGACCCTGTAGAATAACCAGTCCTTTGTTTCCTTCCAATCTACAATTTTTTCCACTTCGTATTGTTCCTCCCCTTCCTTTGTTATAATCGGTGGAGGCCGGGGTTGGTTTCTGTGGAAGTTATTGTCTGGTTTGTAAGGGCTTAGCAGGTCACTGTGGAGTACGGGGTGTATTTTCGTAGATTTTGGAAGGTCCAACTTGTAAGCATGGCTCAAAATGACTTTCTTGATCCTGAACGGGCCATATTTCTTGTTGTCCAATTTCTTGTTGGGACGATCCGTTTTTACGTTTTGTCCATAGAGCCAGACTAACTCCCCTTCCGTGTACTTGGGTGTATGTTCAGTTGCGGTTTTTTCCCTATGCCATTCCATTGATGCTTTTGCTTCGTCCCAGACTTTTTGCCAGTCGTTTGCTTTTGCGTTTGCCTCAGGTATTGCTGTTTCTTCTTTTGAGACATTCCACAGAGGTTCCTTGCCGTTTACAATTTTGAAAGGGGTCTTTCCTGTGATTCCATGCCTCTGGTTATTGTAACAGAATTCCGCAATTGGTAAAAGCTTGGCCCAATTGTCCTGTCAGTAGTTAACAAAGGTGCGTAACCATGCCTCAATCCATTGGTTTATTTGTTCCATTATTCCATTGGTTTGGGGGTGGTATGCTGTGCTGAAGCTCGGAGCTATGTTAATCTTCTCATACAGAGCCTTCAGGAATTTGCTGTTAAAAGTTGTTCCTCTGTCCGATACCGTGCTTTGGGGAAAACCGTGTAACTTCCATACGTTTTTTAAGAAAAGTTTGGCTAGTTGATCCGCTGTTGTCGCCTCCCTACAGGGTATGAAGTGTGCCATATGGGAAAATTGGTCTACAACTACCAATATGCTATTGTTTCCTTCTGATTTTGGCAGTTTGACAATGAAGTTGTACGCAATATCTTCCCATGGTCCCCCAGGAATCTCTAGGGCCTTGAGGGGTACCTGTGTTTTCATGCCCTTTGCCCTTTGACATTGCTTGCACGAATCCACGTATTTGTTCACAGAGGTTTTGAGCCCCGGCCAGTAATATCTTCTTGAAATGAGTTCCAATGTTTGCGCATGCCCCTGGTGACCTGCAATCGGAGAATCATGGTGTATCCTCATAATTTTTAGCCTGGTATCCTTGTCTTCTGGGATAAAGATTTTTCCGTTGACCCAGAGAAGGCCCTCTTCAAAAGTGTAGCTTCTCATTCCTTGTTGCACTGATCTTGGAAGGTCCCCCTTTTTCTTGCAGAGTTCTATTATTTGGTTAATGCTCTCGTCTTCTGCTTGAGCTTCCTTGATATCTGCAATGATGTCAAACTTCATTTCACTGGCAAACCCTCTGAATTGTTCTTCCCTGATCATAACTTGTTCTGTGGTAGGGATATCATTGTGATCGCTCCTTCTGGAAAGTAGGTCTGGTTTTGTTGACAGGGTTCCTGGTTGATAAACAATTTCAAAGTTGTAGGAGGCAAGGATCTGATGCCATCAAGCATGTCTTTGGTTAAAGGTAGTGGCTGTCTTCCAGAACTGTAGGTTGCAATGATTGGTGTAGACAGTAATTGGCTCCTTTGTTCCCTCCAAGTGTAGTCGCCAATGCTTTAGTGATTCTATAATTGCCATTAGTTCCTTGTCGTGGACATTGTAGTTCATCTGTGCTTGATTGAACAATTTTGACAGGAACGCAATAGGGTGCAAGTAGCTGTTGTCCTGTCTTTGTGAGAGAATTGCTCCCATAGCCACGCCGCTTGCGTCAGTCTCTAGTATGAAGGGTTTCTCCGGATTAGGGTGTCGTAGTGTTGGCTCCTTGCATATTTCCGTTTTTAGATTATCAAATGCTTCTTGTTGTTCCATCTCCCATTTCCACCTTTGGTCCTTTCTTGTCAGGATGGTTAAGGGTTTGGCCAACCTGCTGAAGTTTGGAACAAAACGTCTGTAGAAGTTTGCGAATCCTAAGAATGCTTGCACCTGTTTGATTGTTCTTGGTTCCTTCCATTCCTTGATTGCTTTAACCTTCTCTTCCTGCATTGATATCCCTTCTTTGCTGATGTTGATGCCTGTATATACCAGTTTCTTCACAAAGAATTCGCACTTGGGAAGTTTTGCGAATAGGTTGTTTTCCAGGAGGATTTTGAGAACCTTTTGTACATCTTCAATATGTTGGTTGCGATCTTTGGAGAAGATTAATATGTCATCAATGTATACAATGACACAAATATCCGTAAGGTCATGGAAGATATGGTTCATGTATTGTTGGAATGTTGCTGGGGCGTTCTTTAGTCCAAAGGGCATGACGACATACTTGAATAATCCTTCCTTGGTTTGGAATGCCGTCTTCCATTCATCACCTTCCTTTATTCTAATGTGGTTGAATCCCATGCACAAGTCTATTTTTGAGAAGATCTCTGCATCCTTGATTTTGTCTAGGAGATCCTCCATAAGTGGCATAGGAAAACAATTGTCTCTGGTGATTTTGTTCATAGGACCAAAATGTTGGACCAATCTAAGTTCCCTAGGTCCTTCTGGGTTCTTGGCATCTTGTCCCTTTTTGACAAAGAAGGTTGCTGTGGCTACTGGTGACTTGCTTGGGCGGATCTTTCTGGCCCCTAATTCTTCATCAAGGTATTTCCTGAGGGCAACAGATTCTGCTGGAGATAGAGGAATGGGCCTAGCCGGTTTAGGAAGTTCTGCGCATTCTACTAGGTTGATGGAGCAGTCGTAGGGTCAATGGTCTGGGACGCGTTTGAATTTCTCTTCACTAAAAACTTCTGCAAAGTCTTTGAATTCTTCCAGTATGTCTTCCATTTCGGCAATTCTTCCAATAATAGTGTCAGATTGCCATGAGATTGTTTTTGACTGCCAATTGATGACAGGGTTGGCTTCTTCTAACCATCCTAATCCCAAGATTATGTTTGTTTCTCCTGTTGGCATAGCAAAGAAACTCTGTTGGAATTCCTTTCCTTCCAGGTCAAATTTTAAATCTGCCTTGAACCAAATTTGGTGTGTTAATTCCTTTCCTTGGATCCCAATAACCCTTTGTGGTGTAGGGAGTTCTTTCAGTATAATATTGTTTCTTTGAGCCCATGTGATGTCAATGAAGTTTTTTGAGGCTCCTGAATCAATGAGGGTGGCGACAGGTTCTGTGATTCCAGTAATGTTGGTGTAAACAATCGTTGATTCGCCAGTTGCTCTAAGGTACATTGTTTCCATTACTGGTTCCTTGGTCTCTCCACACACAGTGAGAGGGAGACCCCTTCTTTTCCCAAATCTGCCATGATCGTAGCCTCTCTTCCCTTTATACTTGGTTCGGTTGTTATCCACTCCTTGGATGGGCATTTGAGTGAGCAGTGGCCTTCTTGACCGCACTTCAGACATTGGTTTGATGCTATTCTAGCCTTGTATACTTCGTCTGGAAGCCGCTTTGTAGAAGTTTGCCCAGTGGTGGTTGTTTGGGGTGTTTTCTTTACAGTGGATGCCTTGATTTGTTGCAATTTTTGGTCAATGGAGATCGCAAGAGTAATCCATTGATTAAGGTTAAGGTGTCTTTTGGTTCTGTCCTTGTTGATAAGGGATAGCTTGAATTGTGCCAGTTCTGTTTTGATCTCTGGTTTGAGTCCCTCCTTGAATTGGTTGATAAGAGCCTCCTCTCCCCAGTTGACGTCGATCATGTGGAAACGGAATTCCATTGCATAATTTGCTACTGAGTTGATTTGTTTGCTTTTACGGATGTTGGCTTCCGCCTTGGCCTTCTTGTTAGGGTCGCTAAATTGTTCCATGAAGTGCGACTTGAATGTTTCCCATGACGTGAGGTTTGGGTTGGGTACTCCGTTGTTCATGGATCGGAGCAGCACCTGTGCCCAATGTGTGGCAGATCTGTTGTCCAATTTGAAATTGGCTAGTGCTTCTCTAATCCGTTCTTGTCCCGAGTTGTATTGGTCACCCAACCTGACAAAGTAGCTCTCCATTTGGGTGATGAACATTTCTGCTCCTTCTCCTTTCTTCCCGTTGAAGGCCTCTGGTCTAGTTACTTTTGGGTGCCTGTTTTCCCTTCTGTTGTCAGGGTTTTCAGAAAGCTGACGTAGCCTTTGTTCCAATTTGTCGAGCCTGGTAGATTCTGCTTTGGGGTGGGGGGGTGATACAGCATGTAGGGATGCTTCATCCATTTGTTCGCGCATGTTGTTGATTGTTTCTTGCATGGTGTTAATTTGTCCGATTGCAATTCTTCCTTCTTCCCTTAGTCCTTCTAGTCCTTGGGTAATGGCCTTGTTCCAGGCTAACTGTGCCTGCCTCATGGTGTTTAGATCTTCCTGTACATTGTTTACCAGTCCTTGTGTGTTTGTGACTTCGTTTCTTAGGCGGATTATGTCTTGCCCGACCAGGAAGCTGTTATGTTCACTGTTTTGTGCAGTGGTAAGGATATCTGTCAGGGTTCCTTGTAGGTTGTTGAGGGAATCGTTGAAGATTTGTTGGTTGTTGGCCAATACTTGAGTAGATTGTTCTAACCCGTTGAGTCTTCTATCAATTGTTATCCTCATTCCATCATGTCATGAGCCTTGCTCACTCCATCGGACTCTTCTGCATCTCGTCCTGTCTCGTGGCTGTGTACGTTACTTTCTGTTTCCCTTTTCCCACCACGTTGCCACCTCTTTGTGGTTTTCCTGTTACTTTGTGTAACACAGCTGTGCTTTGTACGAGTCATGTCTGTTCATACAGCATGACTCACATGGACACTCCTGATTGGTTGTTTTGTGTGACTCGTGTGGCTGTGCCTTGTATGACTCGGCCACTTCTTGAATATATATAGAGGACCAACAAGCCTGGTAACCCCAGCTTGTTTTGTCTCGTCAAACATCCCCTTGAGTGACACTTTGAACGACCCCTACCCTCAAGAGCCTACAGACACTTAAGTGTGTTGCGGTTCAAGAGGTCACTTAGGTCTTAGTGCCGTCCACTCTCCGTCGCGGCTTGTCTCATAGCCACTAAAGAAGAAGCTTACAACATTACAAAACAAGCTTATCAACCATGTCCATCCAGGAGGACGCAGGATCACGCCTCTCAACGCCACTGTCAACAAGGAGAGGACCAAGCAGGGCTGCAAGACCCACAAGTTCTCTCAACGAACAAGACATCGCACAAGCACGGGCCGGAGGACCAGCAAGGTCTTGTCCACAGAGTCAAGCCTCTATGCCCGGAACGTTCAATGCCGAAAACATTTTGGTCATCCAAGAAGAAGCTACAATTGTAGATAGGGAGCCAGGAGATATCACCAATGATCCCACACCAGCCACGATTAGAATCCCTATTTCCAATGCAAGTCCTGGACCCTTGCGTCCACTATGGCCCACAGCATTCAGAAGACAATTCTTTTCTCTGCAGCCCAAAGCTCATGGAGGCATATCCCTTGTTCCCATCAGACCCCCACCCACACCACACATTCCACATGCTCTGCAAATTCCCCAGATCGAAGGTACTATCACCAATACCGGTCCAATCCCAATAAGCTCCCAAGCTGTGACGCCTGTAAACCCTGCCCCACCATATGTACCACAAGGCTATTCCCAGCAACCAACAACTGAGAACCAAGACGTACCCAGGAATCTCAGTTCAAGTTCCAGCTCCAGCAGTAGAACCGTGATTGGCAATCTTGATGATCTCAATGATCTGCATCTTGGAAGACACAACGCACTCTTAAGGGTCATCAACAGAATCAGAATAGTGATTGACAGAAGACTCAACGGGTTAGAACAAACCACCCAGGTCCTAGCAAACAATCAGCAGATCTTCAACAATTCCATCAACACCTTCCAAGGAACCCTAACGGATATCCTCAATGCCGCAAGAAACAGCAAACATAACACTTTCCTAGTCGGACAAGACGTCACCTGACTTCGAAATGAAGTTACAAATACGCAAGGGCTTGTAAACAACATACACAAAGAACTCAATACCACCAGGCAAGGACAACTCAAATGGAATGAAGCTGTAACACAAGGCTTGGAAAACCTGAGACAAGAAGGAACCGCTAATACTATGCAAATCACCACGATACAAGAAGCTATCAACAATCTTCGAGAAGAAATGGACAAAGCATCATTACATGCGGAAAATCCATCTAGACAATCAAATTCTCCATCACATCCTGAAGCCGAATCTACCCAAATCGACGAATTGGAACTAAGGCTACAACACCTCACAGAAAATCCTAACACCGGGGGGGGGATCCCGCCGTCCTAAAGTCACATGACCTGAACCCTTTGATGGAAAAACGGGGGAAGGAGCCGAAATGTTCATCACACAGATGGAAAGTTATTTTGTTCGATTAGGCGACCAATACAACTCTCATGAAGAATGGATACGCGAAGCACTTGCCAACTTCAGATCTGAGAACAAGGCGGTGACCCATTGGGCACAAGTATTGCTACTATCACTAAACCAGGGAGAAAATAACGAAAACCTAGCCTCATGGGGAAACTTCAAAGCCCATTTCATGGGACAATTCAGCAACCCAAACAAGACAGCTAAAGCCAAAGCCAATATCCGGAAATGCAAGCAGAACAATTCGGTAGCAAACTATGCTTCGGAATTCTGATATCTATTAGTCGACGTAAATTCGGGCCAGGAAGCTCTGATCAACCAATTCAAGGAAGGACTGAAGCCTGAAGTCAAAACCAAACTAGCCCGATTTGAGTTAACCCTAATTAACGAAGATGGAACGGAGCGGGAACTATCTCTGGACCAGTGGATCTCAATCGCAATCTCCATTGACCAAAAACTACAATCCATCAAGAACACCACGGGACGAAAAACAACACTGGCATCCTCCAGCTCCACAAAGAGGCTTCCCGACGACATATACAAGGCAAGAATTTCATCAAAACGTTGCCTAAAATGCGGATCGGACAAGCACCTACTAGCAAAATGCCCTGAAAAGGACTGGAAGAAGGAGGAACCTAACCTAAAAGGAAGGGAAGGGAAACTTGAACCAGAGTCGGGAAAAGACAAGGTCTCCCTCTAACTGTGTGTGGAGAGACCAAAGAACCAGTAACGGAAACAATGTACCTTAAAGCAACAAACGAATCAACAGTTGTCTACACAAGCGTTACTGGAATCACAGAACCCATTCCCACCCTTATCGACTCAGGCACCTCAAAAAACTTTATCAATGTTTCCTGGGCACGCTCAAACGCCATACCACTAATCGAGCTACCAACACCCAGGAAAGTCATTGGAATTCAGGGAAAAGAATTACCACATCAAATCCGATTCAGAGCCAAGCTAAAGTTTGACCTGGAAGGGAAAAGCTTTAAGCAGAACTTCTTTGCTATGCCGACTGGGGATACACGCCTTATCTTAGGACTAGGATGGCTAGAGGAAGCTAACCCAATCATTGACTGGCACTCAAAAACTATCACATGGAGGACAAACCCCATCTTAGGCAAGACAGGTGAAATTAACAACATACCGGAAGAGTTCAAGGAATTCAAGGAGGTTTTTAGCAAGGAGAAGTTTAAATGCATACCAGACCATCAACCATACGACTGTTCTATTGACCTGATAGAAGGAGCGGAACTTCCAAAACTGGCTAGACCAATTCCACTTTCACCCGCAGAATCTGTTGCCCTTAGGAAGTACCTCGACAAAGAACTAGCTGCAGGGAAGATCCGACCAAGCAAATCACCAGTAGCAGCGGCCACCTTCTTTGTCAAAAAAGGTCAAGACCCAAAGAATCCCAAAAAGCCTCCAGAACTCAGGCTGGTGCAACACTTTGGACCAATGAACGAAATAACAAAGGACAACCAATTTCCTATGCCACTTATGGAAGATCTTTTAGACAAAATCAAGGACGCAAAAATCTTCTCAAAGATAGACCTGCGCATGGGATTCAACAATATCCGCGTAAGGGAAGGTGACAAGTGGAAAACGGCCTTCCGAACCAAGGAAGGGCTTTACGAGTACATCGTAATGCCATTCGGACTAAAAAATGCGCCAGCTACCTTCCAACGGTACATGAATCACATTTTCCATGACCTGATGGACATATGCGTCATCGTCTACATTGACGACATCCTTGTCTTCTCCAAAGATAGAAAGCAGCACATGGAAGACATTTGAAAAGTGCTCAAAATCCTACTGGAAAACAATCTTTTTGCCAAACTCCCTAAATGCGAGTTCTTTGTCAAGAGACTGGTTTACACTGGAATCCGCATCAGCGAGGAAGGAATCTCTATGCAAGAAGAAAAGGTCAAGGCTATCAAGGAATGAAAAGAACCAAAAACGGTCAAACAAGTACAGGCTTTCTTAGGATTCGCAAACTTCTACAGACGTTTTGTTCCAAACTTCAGCGGATTAGCCAAACCCCTCACTACATTAACAAGGAAGGACACAAAATGGCAATGGGAACAAGAACAACAGGACGCCTTTAACAACCTCAAATCGGAAATTTTCAAGGAACCCCTATTACAACATCCTGACCCAGAAAGACCTTACATCTTGGAGACCAATGCAAGCGGTGTGGCAATGGGCGCCATTCTTTCACAGAAACAGGAAGACGGATTCCTACACCCAATTGCTTTCCTATCTAAATCCTTCAATCAAGCACAGTTGAATTACGATGTGCATGACAAGGAACTCATGGCAATCATAGAAGCACTCAAACACTGGCGTTTGCACTTGGAAGGAACAAGAGAACCTATCACAATCTACACCAATCACCAAAATCTGCAATATTGGAAAAAGGCAACAACCTTTAACAGATGTCACGCTTGATGGCACCAGATGCTAGCATCCTACAACTTCGAAATTGTGTACCAACCAGGCATCCTTTCAACAAAACCAGATCTACTGTCCAGAAGAAGCGACCATAGCAATATTCCAACAGCAGAACAAGTAATGATCAAGGAGGAACAATTCAGGGGGTTCTCTGGAGACATAAAGTTCAATATCATCGCGGACATCAGAGAAGTTCAAGCAGAAGACGAAAGCATTAGCCAAATCATAGAACTATGTAAAAAGAAGGAGGACCTGCCAAAATCAGTACAGGAAGTGTCGTGAGCCAGCTCACTCCATCGGACTCACCTGTTGTCTCGCCCGCCTGTTCCCTTCTTTTCTGTTGTGTTTCCGTTTCCGTTTGCCGCGTTGCCACCTTCTTGTGGTTACTCTGTTACATTGTGTAACGCGGCTGTGCTTTTTGTACGAGTCATGTCTGTTCATACAGCATGACTCACATGGACACCCCTGACTGGCTGTTTTTGTATGACTCATGTGGCTGCGCCTTGTATGACTCGGCCACTTTGTGAATATATATAGAGGACCAACAAGCCTGGTAACCCCAGCTTGTTTTGTCTCGTCAAACATCCCCTTTGAGTGACACTCTGAACCACCCCTACCCTCAAGAGCCTACAGACACTTAAGTGTGTTGCGGTTCAAGAGGTCACTTAGGTCTTAGTGCCGTCCACTCTCCATCGCAGCTCGCCTCATAGCCACAAAGAAGAAGCTTACGACATTACAAAACAAGCTTAACTACATACAAACATGTCTATTCAAGAAGATGGAGGATCACGTCCCTCATCCACTATATCAACAAGAAGAGGACCCAGTCGAGTCGCAAGGTCCACAGGATCACTAAACGAGCAAGATATCGCACAAGCTCAAGCGGGAGGACCTTCCCGATCACGTCCCCAAAGTCAAACATCAATGCCGGGAGCTTTCGGCATTGCCGACATGACAACGGTACAAGAAGAAGAACCCACTATCACGAATAGGGAACCAGGAGATCTTACAAATGACCCGACTCCAGCTGTAATTCGTATTTCAACCGGAAGTCCAGGGCCATCGCGTCCCTTGTGGCCACTAGGGCCTAGGAGACAATTCTTCTCTCCCCAACCCGAAGCTCATGGAGGCGTGTCCCTCGCCCCCATTAGACCTCCCCCTACACCACACATTCCCAATGTTCCTACAGTCCCTCAGATTGGAGGAACCATTACCAACGCAGGACCAATACCAATGGCTTCCCAGCCAGTCACACCAGCAATTCCAGCACCACCATATGTCCCACAGGGTTACTCCGAACAATCGGCTCCGGTACAACAAAACGCCGGTGATCCAGGAAGCTCAAGTTCAAGTTCCACCCCCAGCAGGAGGACGGTAATCAGTAATCTAGACGATCTGGACGATCTTCTAGAAGGAAGACACAACGCGGTTCTTAGGGTCATAGATGGGATGAGAGTCACTATCGATCGAAGGCTTGGCGGCCTAGAACAAGCCACACAAGTCTTGGCAAACAACCAGCAAATTTTTAACGACTCTATCAACACCCTACAAGTGTCCCGACTTGGGTCAATTAGGTATATGAAAGTTAAGGGGTTCGACTTAGACAAGTCTTAGAACCCAAGGAGTAGTGATAGTAAGAGGATTGATTGAGCAAGTCCTAATGGAGAGGAGGTCAAGCCTTGTCATTAACCGGCTTGACCTCTGGGTTTATATACATGAGGGATCAGTGCCACGTCATCATCTATCAGTGTGGGAAAGCCGAGTACAACCGATGATAAGCGAGATAAGAGATATGACTCGACATTCTGGAAGTTCCGGAAGCAACACCAATATCAAATGGAAAGACAAATACATCACCTGATACAAGTTAAGCGCCAGAGGACATTTGTACTAAAAAAGGAAAGTGTTCGGAAAAAAAGATATAAAATCAGAATAAAATGTCTGAGCTTAGTCAGCTCATGACAACAAGGTACCTTGACGGACATTCTGAACGCGGCTAGAAATGGCGAACATAATTCTTTTCTTGTCGGTCAAGACGTAACCCGCCTTCGGAATGAGGTTGCCAACACTCAAGGACTCGTGAACAATGTGCGCGAAGAACTCAACACTACCAGACAAGGGCAACTTGAATGGAACGAGGCAGTAACACAAGGACTAGAAACCTTACGACAGGAAGGAACTTCCTTCACGGCCAAAATCACTGAAGTTCAGGAAACCATCAACAATATGCGAGAAGAAATGGACGAAGCATCCCTCCACGGGATCCCGTCTAGGCGATCAAATTCCCCACCACATCCAGACGCAGAATCTACCAGGATCGACGAATTAGAACTGAGAATCCAACGACTAATCGAGAACCCAAACGTTGGTAATGGACTGCGTCGTCCTAAGGTTACTCGTCCGGAAGCCTTCGACGGAAAGAAAGGAGAAGGCGCTGAAATGTTCATTACGCAAATGGAGAGCTACTTTGTACGTCTAGGCGATCAATACACTTCCGACGAAGAAAGGATCCGCGAAGCCCTAGCAAACTTCAAATCCGAGAACAAAGCCGCCACCCACTGGGCACAAGTACTCTTACGATCGCTTAATCAAGGAGGAAATAACCAAAATCTCGCCTCATGGGAGAGTTTCAAAGGACACTTCATGGAACAGTTCAGCGACCCCAACAAAAAAGCTAAAGCCGAATCGGACATCCGGAAATGCAAACAGACCAACTCTGTAGCAAACTATGCTTCGGAATTCCGATACCTTCTGGTAGACGTAAACTGGGGACAGGAAGCTCTGATCAACCAATTCAAGGAAGGGTTGAAGCCCGAAGTCAAAACCGAACTGGCTCGTTTCGAACTAACCCTGATCAATGAAGATGGGACAGAACGAGAACTATCCCTTGACAGATGGATATCAATTGCAATCTCCATTGATCAGAAACTACAAGCAATCAAGAACACAACGGGGAAGAAAACAGTAACAGCATCCTCTAGCTCTACAAAAAGACTTCCAGACGAGGTTTACAAGGCTAGGATTTCCTCGAAACGCTGCCTGAAATGCGGATCAGACAAACACATGCTCGCCAGATGCCCGGAGAAGGAATGGAAAAAGGAGGAACCTAACCTCAAAGGAAGGGAAGGAAAAATAGAAGAGGGATCCGAGTCGGGAAAAGGCGAGGTCTCCCTCTAACCGTGTGTGGAGAGACCAACGAACCAGTAGTGGAAACAATGTACCTTAGAGCTACCAGCGAATCGACAATTGTCTACACGAATATTACTGGAATCACGGAACCCATCGCTACTCTCATCAACTCGGGAGCATCAAGAAACTTCATCGACATCACTTGGGCACGAAGAAACAATGTGGCTCTTATTGAACTACCGACACCTAGAAAAATAATTGGAATCCAAGGGAAGGAACTGTCACATCAAATCCGATTCAAAGCAAATCTGGAATTTGAGTTACATGGGAAAAACTTCAAGCAAAACTTCTTCGCCATGCCTACTGGAGATACACACTTGATTCTGGGGTTAGGATGGCTAGAGGAAGCCAACCCAATAATCGATTGGCCATCAAAAGAAATTTCCTGGCGACCAGACAACATCCTTGGAAAAGCCGCAGAAATCGAAGACATACCCGAAGAATTCAAAGATTATGCAGAAGTCTTTAGCAAAGAAAAATTTAAACGAATACCGGACCATCGTCCATACGACTGCTGCATCGATCTGGTGGAAGGAGCAGAACTTCCTAAACCAGCTAGGCCAATACCACTCTCACCCGCAGAATCCATAGCCCTCAGAAAATACCTAGATGAGGAACTAGCGGCAGGCAAAATCCGACCAAGCAAGTCACCAGTAGCCGCAGCAACCTTCTTTGTCAAAAAGGGACAAGACCCAAAGGACCCGGAAAAACCTCCAGAGCTCAGGTTGGTTCAACACTTCGGCCCGATCAACGAGATAACAAAGGACGACCGCTTCCCTATGCCACTAATGGAAGATCTCCTTGACAAGATCAAGGACGCAAAAATCTTTTCTAAAATAGACTTGCGTATGGGGTTCAACAACATCCGGGTTAAAGAAGGAGACGAATGGAAAACAGCATTCCGAACCAAGGAAGGCCTATTCGAATATATCGTCATGCCCTTTGGATTGAAAAACGCACCGGCAACATTCCAACGATATATGAATCATATTTTCCACGACCTGATTGACATCTGTGTCATTGTTTACATCGATGACATATTGATTTTCTCCAAAGACCGAGGCCAGCATGTGGAGGATGTCCGAAAGGTACTCAAAATCCTGTTGGACAACAACCTCTTCGCAAAACTCCCAAAATGCGAATTTTTCGTCAAGAAACTTGTCTACACAGGAATAAATATCAGCGAGGAAGGAATATCAATGCAAGAGGAAAAAGTCAAAGCGATCAAGGAATGGAAGGAGCCAAGGACAGTCAAACAGGTCCAAGCCTTCCTAGGATTTGCAAACTTTTACAGGCGATTCGTACCAAACTTTAGCGGCCTGGCGAAACCCTTAACTATTCTAACAAGGAAGGACCAGAAATGGAAATGGGAAGCAGAACAACAGGAGGCTTTCAATAACCTGAAGAAGGAAATATGCAAGGAACCACTACTGCGACATCCAGACCCAACAAAACCTTACATATTGGAAACCGACGCAAGCGGCATTGCTATGGGATCAATACTCTCTCAAAGACAAGACGACGGTTACTTACATCCCATCGCTTTCCTATCAAAATCCTTTAACGCTGCACAAATGAACTACGATGTTCACGACAAGGAATTGATGGCAATTGTGGAATCACTAAAGCACTGGCGATTACATCTAGAGGGAACAAGAGAACCGATAACAATCTACACCGATCACCGTAACCTGCAATACTGGAAGAAGGCAACTACATTTAACCGACGTCACGCTCAATGGCATCAAATCCTGGCTTCCTACAACTTTGAAATAGTTTACCGCCCGGGGAACATGTCAACAAAGCCAGATCTACTGTCCAGAAGAGCGGATCATAGCGAAATACCTACAGCAGAGCAAATCATGATCAAGGAGGAACAGTTCAGAGGATTCGCCGGAGAAGTCAAATTAGACATCATTGCGGACATTAGGGAAGCACAAAACGAAGACGAGAGCATCAGGAAGATCATAGAATTGTGCAAAGACAAGGAGACCCTACCCAAATCTGTGCAACAAGGAATTAGGAACTACAACTTCGAGGAAGACCTACTCTGGATAGATGGGAGAATCTATGTGCCAGAAGACAAGGACACCAGGCTAAAAATCCTCAGGTTACACCACGACGCACCAATGGCAGGACACCAGGGTCAAGCCCGAACGCTAGAGCTAATCTCAAGAAAATACTACTGGCCTGGACTTAAGGCAACAGTAAACAAATACGTTGACTCTTGTGAGCAGTGCCAAAGGGCGAAAGGAACAAAAAACCAAGTACCACTGAAAGCACTCGAAATCCCGAACAGTCCATGGGAGGATATTGCATATGATTTCATTGTAAAACTCCCAAAATCACAAGGCAATGACAGCATTCTAGTGGTAGTTGACCGGTTCTCCCGCATGGCACACTTCATAGCCTGCAAAGAATCAACAACTGCAGATCAACTAGCCGATCTTTTCCTGAAGAACGTTTGGAGGTTACACGGCTTCCCACGAAGTACAGTTTCGGACAGAGGAACAACTTTCAACAGCAGGTTCCTGAAGGCCCTCTACCAAAAAATCGGAACAACACCGACGTTCAGCACGGCGTATCATCCACAAACAGACGGAATAACGGAATGCATAAACCAGTGGATAGAAGCATGGCTTCGCACATTTGTTAACTACAGGCAAGACAACTGGTCCGAACTACTTCCTATCGCAGAATTCTGCTACAACAACCAACGACACGGGATCACAGAAAAAACCCCATTCGAGATTGTCAACGGCAGAGAACTGCTATGGAATGTCTTAAGAGAAGTTACCACGATTCCTGAAGCAAATAATAAAGCGAACAACTGGCAGGAGGTATGGGACGAAGCGAAAGCAGCAATGGAGTGGCACAGGAGAAAGGACACAGTCGAACACCAACCAAAATACAAAGAGGACGACCTTGTCTGGCTTTACGGACAAAACATAAAGACAAACCGTCCCAACAAGAAACTTGACAACAAGAAATACGGTCCTTTCAAGATCAAAAAAATCATATCAAGCCACGCTTACGAATTGGAGCTTCCAAAAACCATGAGAATACACCCTGTGTTCCACAGCGATCTTCTTAGTCCCTACAAAGAAGACAAAAACTTTCACAGAAACCAACCCCGACCGCCGCCGATCACAACAAAAGAAGGAGAGGAAGAATACGAAGTGGAGAAAATCGTGGACTGGAAGGAAACAAAGGACGGGTTGTTCTACAGGGTTAGATGGAAGGGTTATGATGAAAAAGAAGACACAGAACAACGGGCAGAGGATTTCGGGCACCTCAAAGTAATAATGAGGAAGTTCTTGAAGGATTTCCCAAACGCCCCAACACCGTCAAACTACAAGACGACAAGTATTAAAGGGAGGGCGGAACGGGACAACAACACAACTTGCAAAACTTGCTCACTTTCCAACTCGCTCTACACACTCAAAGCCCTAAATCTCTTTTGCACACTATGCCCGCCGTCACCCGTACCACCATTGCCAACAACCTTGTTCGCGTTCTCGACGGGCCAGCCTTCCAGACGGCCCGCATCCTTGACTTGGGAGCAGCTCTCTACGTCTTCAAAAGGTCCCAGCAGAGCCCAGGACGGCTCCAATTCCGTGCCTCCGACGACATCCTGCACTCCGACCTGGGAGAATTTGAATGGGTCGGCAAAAAATGGCCAACACGCATGCAGCTCCAGCGAAAGGACATCTACGTATGCCGAGGATGCGCGGCCTTCCAAGTGTCCGAAGTCGTGTTGCTATCCATGCACAAGCTCGGGGTGGTCGAATGGGGACAAGAAGGAGCCTACAGCAGCGAATGGGTTCCAGGATACGAAGGTCGTCCTCCCACTCTGAGGCCTCGATGGAGCGACGCATGGGACGAAAATTTTGAAGCAGACTTGGCGGATTGGAGGATGGAGCGGGGACGCTACCAAAGGGAGAAGTTCGAATGGAAGCCATTCTGGTGGCAGGAGAAGGATGCGGACTTGTCGGAATGGAAGGAGGTTGAGCAGGACGTACGACAATGGGACAAGGCCCATGTGGAGGAGCAGGAGAGGGTCATGAACTGGTCCAAGGCCGACTGGACAAAGGAGGAGACATGGGAAGAGTGGGAGAAGTTCTCGGACGAACCGGGGAACACCGTGTTCAATCCCATCGACCTGACCTTGGAAGAAGACGAAGGGCTTGAGGAGTTTATGCTGAGGAAAGGGAAGGACTGCGCGGTGCAGTAAGTCCATTCAGGTTCCCCAAATGGACTCATAGGGGGGAGTAATGTCGTGAGCCAGCTCACTCCATCGGACTCACCTG
Organism: Ceratobasidium sp. AG-K; assembly: GCA_037039685.1. Lineage (NCBI taxonomy): Eukaryota > Fungi > Basidiomycota > Agaricomycetes > Cantharellales > Ceratobasidiaceae > Ceratobasidium > Ceratobasidium sp. AG-K. Next base: position 2,886,510 of record JAWNGF010000002.1, read on the forward strand.
TTGTCTCGCCCGCCTGTTCCCTTCTTTTCTGTTGTGTTTCCGTTTCCGTTTGCCGCGTTGCCACCTTCTTGTGGTTACTCTGTTACATTGTGTAACGCGGCTGTGCTTTTTGTACGAGTCATGTCTGTTCATACAGCATGACTCACATGGACACCCCTGACTGGCTGTTTTTGTATTACTCATGTGGCTGCGCCTTGTATGACTCGGCCACTTTGTGAATATATATAGAGGACCAACAAGCCTGGTAACCCCAGCTTGTTTTGTCTCGTCAAACATCCCCTTTGAGTGACACTCTGAACCACCCCTACCCTCAAGAGCCTACAGACACTTAAGTGTGTTGCGGTTCAAGAGGTCACTTAGGTCTTAGTGCCGTCCACTCTCCATCGCGGCTCGCCTCATAGCCACAAAGAAGAAGCTTACGACAGGAAGGAATCAAGAAGTACAATTTTGAAGAAAACCTTCTCTGGTTCAATGGGAGAATCTATGTACCGGAAGACAAAGACACAAGGTTGAAGATCATGAGAATACACCATGACTCACCAATAGCCGGTCACCAAGGACATGCATGCACACTGGAGCTTATCTCGAGAAGATACTACTGGCCAGGACTAAAATCCACGGTGAACAAATACATGGACTCATGCGAACAATGCCAGAGGGCAAAAAGAACGAAAACTCACATACCATTGAAGCCACTAGAGATCCCAAGGGGCCCATGGGAGGAAATTGCATACGACTTCATTACCAAACTTCCTAAGTCACATGGGAGTGACAGCATATTGGTGGTTGTGGATCGATTCTCTCGCATGGCACATTTCATACCCTGCAAGGAATCATCAACAGCGGAACATTTGGCCGAAATTTTCTTGGAGAATATATGGAAGCTTCACGGTTTTCCACAAAGTACTGTTTCAGATAGGGGATCAACGTTCAACAGCAAATTCCTAAAGGCTCTATATGAGAAGGTTGATATCACACCAAGCTTCAGCACTGCATACCATCCTCAAACTGACGGAATAACGGAACGAATAAACCAGTGGCTGGAAGCCTGGCTACAAACGTTTGTAAATCACCAACAGTGTCGCAACCTGCTAAGTAATAGAGTTGACGACTGCTAATCGCCTTGTTGACCATGAGCGATAAGTCTAAGTAGACTAAATTGCTAAGGGAAATCGCTAGCTTCTAAGTAGAAGTCCCAGCTCCAAATCCCAAGTGGCTGCTGAAGTGGCTAAGTAGCCAAGTGCCTCTGATCACACACTGCAGGGAGAGTTGACAAGGCGAAGCAAGCTGGGGGTGACCATGCTTGCCAGCCAGTATATATAGGCAAAGGGCGAGTGAGTCATACTAAGTACATGAGTCACAAGCCTGAGTCAGAGTCCGATACATAAAGGGGGCTGCGCAGGCCAGCCAATAGAAAACAGTATGAGTCATATGACTCATAGTGACATGTCATCCATACACCTCACTAAACAAGGGAGAGGGCACATCTATACAGAAGAGGCGCATAAGGCGCCGATACAAGCCACGAGTCCGCAGAAAGAGAGAGAGAGGGCAGGACGGGTCACAACATTGCCCCCCCACATAGGGCCAGGTAGTGGAGCGCCTGGGCCTATCTGCGGGCGACCCATTCCTTTAACTCCAGCCAGCCAACACGCTCCACCAGGTTGCGCATATCCGACTCCAGGACTTCGTTCATGCGGTCCCACTTCTCTTGGTAGAGCCTGTCGAGCTCCTCCTGGTGTCGTTGCTGGAGGCGCTCGAGTTCTTGTTGCTTGCGGAGTGCCCATTGTTCCTGTCGGTGGTCGAGCCACTTGTTGAGTTGGTTGACTGACCAGGATCCGCACTGGACGAGGCAGTAGGCCTCCAGGACGTTGGTGTCGCAAGGTATGCGATTGGTGGGCGGGTGGGGCTCCAGGTTGGCGATTGCGTGCCCGACCTCTGCAATGAGGGTTTCGATGTTCTCCCGGGCCCTGTCCCAGGTTTCATTCCACTCCCGCTCGACTCGCTCGGCGTCTTTGTCTGTGATAGGAGGGGGGGCAGGGATGTTGACCGTTTCCTCTTTGATCTCGCCTGGTTCCAGGTGGTTGTCGGTGGCAGGTTGGGGCTTGGCTTCTTCAGCTGTCCAGTTGGTAACGTTGAAGGGGGGTTTGGTGTAAGTGTTGTCAGCGACTGGCAGCTCAGGTTTCTTTTGCCACTCACCAGGGGCGGGCCATCCACTGGTAAAGTTGTAGGCGCAATCACTCCACCAGATCCCATTGCTGTCGACATGCCCTCCATTGGCCAGGGCAAGGTGGGGGTCGGTTTCATGCTTGAACCATTTGTTTCCTTCCCACTTGTAGCCTGTGTCCCGGTTCCAGGCATCGGCGTTCTTGGTGACCACATCGCGGACGGTGAGTCCAATGCAGCCTCAACAATGGTAGTACTTGCTGCGCCCGATGTCGGTCAGATCTGAGGGCCGGGCGTCGGGGTGGCTGACCCAGAGGAGGGAGCCGAGTTGGGGGTGGATGAGGGACTTGCGCTCCTCGTCCCACTTGAGGTCGCCACACTTGGCGAGGGGGATGTAGCCAAGGTGGACCCCAGGCTCAAGATCGTTGGCCAATTTCCTGGCCTCCTTGAGGGACCAGGGTGCTGTGGCCCTGCAGTTGATGGCAAATTCGCCAGGTCCTCCAGCCATGATGGCCTTGCCATAGGCGGTGCTGAGCCTGTAGGAGGCGAGGCGGGCAGCAGCGGCGGCATTGCTGGAGCGGAAGGGGGCCATTGTGAAAGACTAGAAGAGTTTTTTGAAAACTTGGTAGGAGAGTGGGCTAAGAGCAGACTGGTGGGAGTAGGCTGAGTAGCTGGGATGAGGACTTCAGCTGCCTTTCCTCTCGTCTTTTTGTATTCCTGTGGTTTGTAATTTGGAGGGAGAGGTCCAGTGGGAAAGTCTTTCTGGAACTTTCTCATCACTGGAGTCATATTGGCAAATTTCTCCGCCCGTTCTTCTGTGTCTTTGAGAGGTCCATATCCTTTCCATCTGATGCGGTATTTCCACCCATCAGGGTCTTGATGCCAATCAATGATCTTTTCTACTTCATATTCCTCCTCTCCTTCTTCCATAATGATTGGTGGAGGTCGGGGTTGGTTCCGATGGAAATCCACATCTTCCTTGTAGTGAGTCAACATGTTTCCGTGGAAGACGTCATGTATTTTCATGGACTTGGGGAGATCTAGTTGGTAGGCGTGTGAAGAGATTTGTTTTTTGACAACAAACGGGCCAGTTTTCTTGTCGTCAAGCTTCTTGCTTGGGCGCCTGGTTTTGATGTTGGTAGTCAGGAGCCACACGTTGTCCCCCTCCTTGTATTTCTTTTTTGGAAGTTCTTCCTTTGTTTGATGGTATTCCATCATGGCTTTTGCTTCTTCCCACACGGCCTCCATATCATTTGTCCATTTGTCACCTTCTGGGGAGTGAGTCATGTAATCTTCAATGGTCCATTTTGGAGTCAATCTGTAGACAATCTCAAAGGGTGACATGCTTGTGATGCGACTTTTGTGGTTGTTGTGGCAGAATTTCGCGATAGGTAGCCATTTGGCCCAGTCATCTTGTCGATGATTGCAAAATATTCTCAGCCATCCTTCTAACCACTGGTTTGTTTTTTCTGCAAGGCCATCAGTCTCCGGGTGGAAGGCAGTGCTGAAGGTTGGTTGGATATTGAGTCTCTTGTACACCGCCTCTAGGAAGTGGGATTTGAAAGTTGTTCCTCTATCGGAAACTGTGGTTTTTGGCAAGCCGTGGAGGCACCATACTTCTTTGATGAAGATATTGGCAAGTTGTTCCGAGTTGGTGGCTTTGTTGCAGGCAATGAAATGTGCCATTCTCGAGAAGCGATCTACGACAACAAGGACACTGTCAAACCCTTCGGACCTTGGGAGTTTCACAATGAAATCATAAGCGATGTTTTCCCAGGGTTTTTCCGGGATGGGTAAGGGTTTGAGCGGCAAGTGTCCTTTGCTTCCCTTCCCTCTTTGGCAGATTTCACAGCTTTCGACGAAGCGGTTCACTTGGGCTTTCATTCCAGGCCAGTAGTACCTTCTGGACAGCAGTTCTAAGGTTCTGGCTTGCCCTTGGTGACCTGCCACGGGTGTATTGTGGTGTAATTGCAGCAGTTTCAGTTTGATGTCTTTTTTGTCTGGAACAACAATCCTTCCTTGATACCACAGGAGGTCCTCTTCCCATTCGTAGTCCTTGAATTGCTTCTTCACGGATGGTGGAAGAGAATCCTTGTTCCTTGTGCTGGTAATCAAGGTTTGTAGGCTTTCATCTTCTTCTTGAGCTTCCTTGAGGTCAGTCATGAGGTTGGATCCCATCAAGGCAGCAAAACCTTTGAACCGTTTGGCGGATATCATTGTCTGTTCCGCTGATGCTATGTCCCCATGGTCGCTTCTTCTTGAGAGGATATCTGGTTTTTCCGACATCTTCCCGGGACGATAATGGATCTCGAAATTGTAACTTGCTAGCATCAGAAGCCATCTGTGGTGTCTTCGGTTGAAATTGACCGAGTCCTTCCAGTAGGTCAGGTTTTTGTGATCCATGTAGATGATCACTGGTTCCTTTGTTCCTTCAAGGTGGATGCGCCAGTGTCTCAGCGCCTCAATGATAGCAAAGAGCTCTTTGTCATGTGTGTTGTAGTTCAATTCTGCGTCCTTGAAGCTTTTGGAAAGGAAGCCGATTGGGTGCAAGTATCCGTCGTCCTGTCGTTGACTAAGGATTGCTCCTAAAGCGACTCCTGAGGCATCTGTCTCTAGGAAGTATTGTTTTGATTTGTCAGGGTGTGCCAATACCGGTTCTTCCGAGATCATTTTCTTCAGGTTTTCAAAAGCTTCTTGATGTATCTCCTTCCACTCCCATTTTTGGTCCTTTTGTGTAAGCTGAGTCAAAGGCTTGACAATGGAGGAGAAAGAAACCACAAATCTCCTGTAGAAGTTGCAGAAGCCGACAAAAGCTTGTAGCTGTTTGACAGTTTTCGGAATAGGCCATTCCTGGATAGTCTTGATCTTGTCTTTGTTCATGGAGATACCGTTTTTGTCCATGACAAAACCTACCCAATCAGCCTTTTTCCCATAAAAGGTGCACTTTTTGAGGTTCCCATACAGATTGTTTTTTCGTAACCTTTCGAGGACTTCTCTGATGTCCAAAGTGTGTTGGTTTCTTCCCCTAGAGATAATCAAGATATCGTCGATGTAGACTACTATCTTTTTCCCGATCTGGTCTCTGAAAATATTGTCCATCATTCTTTGGAAGGTAGAAGGTGCATTCTTCAGTCCAAAAGCCATCACAGTGTATTCAAAAAGGCCTTCAGAAGTGCTGAATGCTGTTTTCCATTCATCTCCTTCTCTAATTCTCATGTTCCAGAATCCGTTTTTTAGGTCCAAGGAGGTGATAAAAAGTTCTTCATTTGATTTGTCGCTAGTCTTTTTGAAGATTTCCAGAAGCTGATCCATCAATGGTATGGGGTAGCGGTCTGGGATAGTTTCCGCGTTTGCTCCCCTGTAGTTGACAACAGGTCTCAGGTTGGGGACGGTTTGTCCTGGTTTCAATGCCTTTGTGACAAAAAACAGGCTAGCGGCAATGGGGGAATCACTAGGTCTGATTCTTCCTGACTTGAGTTCCGATTTCACATACTCCTTTGTGGCTTCTCTTTCTCTAGGTGAGAGGGGATAAGCCTTTTTTGGCTTTGGGAGTTTGTTGTTGTCATAGAAGTCTATTTTGCAATCCCATTCCCTGTGTTCCGGGAGTTTGTCATATTGTTCCTCATCGAAGACATTGGAAAAGTCCTTGAGTTCTTCAGGAAGTTCTTGTAACATCCCTGCTTTTGCTTGGATGTCAGGTTCCTTTCTCCATTTGATAGAGAAGGGGGCCCAGGAAATATCAGGGTTTGTTTCCTTCAACCATGTCATGCCCAGGATCATTGGTTGAGTTCCTGTTGGCATGACATAGAATCTTTGTTCGAAAGTTCTCCCTTCTATATTGAATTTCAACTTGCATTGGTGTCAGATACGGTCCTTTTGAGTCTTCCTGTCGATCATTTCCACGTTTCTGGGCGTTTGTAAAAGGATCAACGGAATATTGTTTTTCTTTGCAAAGTTCAAATCAATGAAGTTTCTGGTGGAGCCAGAGTCGATGAGAGTAGAGATGTTTTCCGTGATTCCCTCTGCTTGTGCATATACCATGGGTGATTCATTTGTGGCTTTGCAGTAGTATACATTTCGCAGAGAGGGTATCGGGGCATCTTCACACACGGTGGAGAGACGCCCATCTAGTTTTCCGACTCCAAATCGGTGGACTTGGTTTCCTCCGTTTCTCCTTCCTTCACTTTCCTGGCTTTCCCTTTCACTGGTGCTTTTCCTTTGTCCTTGTAGGTCCATTCCTTCTTGCAATCAGCGATTGCGTGTCCTGCTTCTCCACATTTGATGCAGAGGTTGTTCTCCTTGCGGCGTGTTTTCTCTGCCTTCAGAACTAGATCTCCCTTCACTTGTCTAGTGGTTCTGGATCCCTCAGCCTTGTCTTCCTTCTTTCCCTTGTTTTGTGGGTTGGTGAGTTTTTGGATTTCTTCGGCCTGGAGGGCAATGTCAATCCATCCTTCTAAATCCCTTTGTGCAGCGGCCCTCCTGTCCCTGAGTTCTTTGCAGATAAGTTCTGCTTTGATGAGTCTACTCAACCCTTGCCTGAAACGCGCAATCAAGGCAGCATCATTCCAATCGAGTTCTTGCACAAGAAGTCGGAATTCAGAGACATATTTGCCTACAGATTTGTTCTGGTAGAGGCGTTGGATTCCTTGTTCTGCTTGGATTTTTTTGCTAGGGTTGCTCCACTGCTTCTCATAGGCATTTTGGAAGGCTTCCCATGATCCTAGCCAGGGATGGTTTTTGTTGTTGTTGTATCAATTGAGAGCGGGTTGTGCCCAGTTTCCTGCTGTCCCTTCCGCCATGTTCATGAGAGTGGCAACAATCCGTCGTTCTTTGGTGTCGTATTGGTTTGGATTCAAGCGGAAGAATGCTTTCATTCGTGCAAGGAATGTTTTGGCAGCTGTTCCCCTTGTTCCTTCGAATGCCTTGGGCATCTTGATACGTGGGCCTGATCCATTCCCGTTTCCTCCTTGTCCTGTTTGAATAATAAGGGTTCTTCCCTCGTCCCTGATTTGATAGCCTGATTGTCCTTGCACTTCGAACAAGGGAGAGCGTCTTCCTTGAGGTGAGATGTTTCTCCTGTGCGGGGGAGGTTCCCTAGGGTTTGGAATTTCTATGGATGTTTGTCTGGATTCCTCGCGTCGGTGATCCGATTCTACCTGGGCGTCTGCCCCGATTTGTTCAAGAAGGTCAAATGTTTCTTGTCCTCCTGTCCAGATTTCCCCGAGTCAAGTGGCTTGTTCTTGGAATCCTTCCGCAACTTCTTCATCAATTTGTCCTAGGGTGATTGTGATGTTCCTCATCCCTTCGGCCATCCTTCCCATGGTCTCTTCCATTCTATCAATTTGTCCTACTTGGTTTTGTAGGTTCTGGGTGATCAATTGGTTTTGGCCCACTAATTGTTGGTTGATCTGCTCGAAATTTTCTACTGATCGCTCAAATATTTGTTCAATCCTTTGTTGTGTGCGATTGATATTTCGGAGACGTTCGTAGAAGGTGTTGACCCCATCTTTGGTCCTTGAAGCAATGCGCTCAATTTGCTGCATCATGTTTGTGGTATCAGCTACCTGGATTTCCCATCGGCGTTCTAGGCCTTCGATTCTCAGGGCTTGGACAGCATTTTCTTGTTGGTATTGGACCTGTAGTGTGTTGAAAATTCTTTCTAGGGTTTTGACCCTTCTTCCTTCAACGTTCTCTACCAGTAATTCGTTTCTCAACCGTTCATCCTGAGAGATGGTTTCAATGCTTTGTTGGGATTTGAACGTGGATGGTACGCTGGCTGCACTATGTATCCTAGTGGTCACCGTCAATTCCGGCATTGACGCTGGTGTGGGTACCATAGGCCCTACTGGAGTTCCTGTAGTGGGAGGAAAAATGTTGTCAAAGTTCAGCATTTCTAGTTGCTGCCGCCTTCCGATTGTCATGGTGTGTACTTGTGGGGGTGGTGCTTGAGCGGCGTTTGATGGCCCCGGAGTGGCATTCCTGGGTGATGCCGGCATTCTAATGATGCAATGTGCTCTGGGGCTAACTATGTCCCTTTGACTGATTTGTGGCCCTGGTGGAGGGGGAGTGTTGATTGGCTGTTCAACAATTCGGATAGTTGGAGAAGTGGAGCCTTGTTTGTTTGAGGTAGATGCTTCTCCTTGAGTTCCCAAAGTTTTGATAATATTTCCGATTCCTCCCGGGATGCTAGTAGATGGAGGTCTTGATACCCGGCTATTGCTTCTAAGCAGGCCGTCCAATCTCCAGCTCAATCCCTTGCTCCTCTTGATGGGTTTGATTGTAATTCAACTATTTGTGGCATGGGCTCAGTAGCCTGCCTGTTTGACGCTGCGCTCAAGGATCTTGTGAACATTGTTGAGAGGTCATGTGATCTTGTTTTCTCATGGCTCAGCGGAAAAAGAGCTTGCTTCGCAATGTCGCAACCTGCTAAGTAGTAGAGTCGACGACTGCTAATCGCCTTGTTGACCGTGAGAGATAAGTCTAAGTAGACTAAATTGCTAAGGGAAATCGCTAGCTTCTAAGTAGAAGTCCCAGCTCCAAATCCCAAGTGGCTGCTGAAGTGGCTAAGTAGCCAAGTGCCTCTGATCACACACTGCAGGGAGAGTTGACAAGGCAAAGCAAGCTGGGGGTGACCATGCTTGCAAGCCAGTATATATAGGCAAAGGGCAAGTGAGTCATACTAAGTACATGAGTCACAAGCCCGAGTCAGAGTCCGATACATAAAGGGGGCTGCGCAGGCCAGCCAATAGAAAACAGTATGAGTCATATGACTCATAGTGACATGTCATCCATACACCTCACTAAACAAGGGAGAGGGCACATCTATACAGAAGAGGCGCATAAGGCGCCGATACAAGCCACGAGTCCGCAGAAAGAGAGAGAGAGGGCGGGACGGGTCATGACAAACAGGATGATTGGGCCAGACTTCTGCCCATTGCAGAGTTCTGCTACAATAACCAAAGGCATAGCATCTGTCCCGACTTGGGTTAATTAGGTATATAAAGGTTAAGGGGTTCAACTTTAGACAAGTCTTAGAACCCAAGGAGTAGTGATAGTAAGAGGATTTGATTGAGCAAGTCCTAGTGGAGAGGAGGTCAAGCCTTGTCGTTAACCGGCTTGACCTCTGGGTTTATATACATGAGGGATCAAGGCCATGTCATCATTTATCAGTGTGGGAAAGCCGAGTACAACCGATGATAAGCAAGATAAGAGATATGACTCGACATTCTGGAAGTTCCGGAAGCATCACCGATATTAAATGAAAAGACAAATACATCACATGATACAAGTTAAGCGCCAGAGGACATTTGTACCAAAAAAGGAAAGTGTTCGGAAAAAAAGATATAAAATCAGAATAAAATGTCTGAGCTTAGTCAGCTCATGACATTACCCCCTCCTAAGGGCCTGGCGCAATGGGGTGGAGTTTGTGAAATTTATCAACCAGTTCAGGAGCGTTCTTGAGATCTTCCTTTGATTGCCAAGAGTTGTCTGCATGAGAGTATCCTTTCCACTTGACGTAATAGTGGAGTTGACGGCGGATTTTCTTGGAATTAAGGATCTCTTCGACTTCCCACTCTACTTCTCCTTCTTGTGTGACAATAGGGAGTGGTTGAGCGGGTTCGCGGCCGTGGGGATCAGAGTGGAATTTCTTGAGCAGCATGACGTGGAAGACAGGATGAATCTTCATTGATTTTGGTAATTCCAGTCTAAAGGCATGAGTCCATACTTTTTCCATTACTTTGTAAGGGCCTAAAACTTTGTGGGAGAGTTTTACTGAGGGTCTGTCTGTGGAAATGTTCTGATGATTAAGCCAGACTTTATCTCCCAGGTTTATCTCTTCTGGTTCTTTGGCTCCTTTATCAAAGTAGTGTTTATAGGACTGATTTGCTAGAATGAGGGCGGCTTTGACTTCGTCGTATCCTTTCAACAGGAATTCCGCATGGGCATCAGCTTCAGGAACAGTATAGTCTCATTCTTCCCCGATGTTCATTCTAGGGTTGAAACCCTGGCAGATTTGGAAAGGGGTTTTGCCAGTGGATGCTTGGATTCCATTGTTGTAAGCAAATTCTGCCATAGGGAGCAGGGCCACCCAGTCGTTTTGCCTATGGTTGACAAAAGCCCTGATAAAGATTTCAACGACTTGGTTTGCCCGTTCTGACTGTCCGTCTGTCCTTGGATGGTAGGCTGTGCTGAAGGTAGGTTTTACATCCAACCGTTTGTACAGATGCCTAATGAACTTTGAGTTGAAAGTGGATCCTCTATCCGAGACGGTTGCTTTTGGGGTGCCGTGAAGTTTCCAAATGTTTGCAACAAAGATATTGGCTATGTCTACTGCTGTGGCCGTTGATTTGCAAGCCAGATAGTGTGCCATCTTGGAGAACCGATCTACCACTGTCAAGATTGCGTCATATCCTTCTGATTCTGGGAGCCCTACAATCATGTTGTAGGAGATCTCTTCCCAAGGTCTCTCAGGAATATGTAAAGGACGCAGTAGTCCTGTGGGGAGTTGGTTCGATGGTTTAACTCGAATGCATGTTTCGCAGTGTGACACATAAGAGTTGACAAATTTCTTCATGGTTGGCCAGTAGTAAGTTCTTGAGACCAATTCCAATGTTCTTGCTTGTCCAGGATGCCCAGCTGTAATATTGTCATGGCGCAATTCCAATATCAGGTTTCTGACGGTTTCATCCTTGGGGACAAAGATCTTTCCTTTGAACATTAGGAGTCCTTCTCTGTATTCCCAATCTTTGACGTTTTCTCCGTTTCTCAGCTTATTGTGGGCTTCCTCTAATCTGGGATCTTTGAGGATTGCTTCTCTGATTAGATCGTTAATCTCCTGGTCAGGGGTAATAGCCAAAATAAAAATGTCTGGTTTGAGGAGAACTTGGTTCTCTACCCCCCCCAAAGGTTCTAGGTCATATCGCCTCGAGAGAATGTCTGCTTTTTTGTTTTGGTTTCCTGGCCTGTACAAGATTTGGAAGTTGAAGTCCACCAAGAAATTCATCCAGCGGATTTGGCGTTGGTTCAATTGTTTGGATGATGAGAAGTATTCCAAATTTTTGTGATCTGTTATCACTTGAATGGCTTTTTCTGTGCCTTGAAGTAAGTGCCGCCATTCTTTGAAGGCTCTGATGATTGCCAATAGTTCTTTGTCGAAAATGTCGTAGTTTCATTCAGCTGGATTTAGTGATTTAGAAAGAAAAGCTACAGGGTGTAATTTCCCTTCTTCATCCTTCTGAGATAAAACTGCTCCTGTGGCAAATCCCGATGCATCTGTCTCGAGGAAAAATTCCTTATTTTGATCGGGCTGCATCATTACAGGTGCCACCTTAAGAGCTTCTTTTAGTGCATTCATGGCCTCTTGTTCTTTGTTTGTCCACTGCCACTTTTGATCCTTCTTAAGTAGGTTATATAGAGGTCTGGCTTTGCCGGCAAAGTCTTGAATGAATCTTCGATAGAAATTGACGAATCCCAGGAACTCTTGAACTTGTTTGACATTCTTGGGTGCTTTCCAATTCATAGCCGCTGTGACCTTTTCCTGATCCATTTCGATTCCTTTATTGGAAATGACCAATCCTACCCAGTCCAGTTTGGTTTGGTGGAACTTGCATTTCCTCAATTTTGCAATCAACTTGTGTTCCCTTAGTCTTCTTAGCACCTCTTTCACGTGTCCTGGATGTTCTTCGACTCATTTGGAAAAAACGAAGATATCATCAATGTATACAAGTACAAAAACCCCCATAATGTCCCTGAATATAGAGTTCATTAGGGATTGGCAGCTTGATGGAGCGTTTTTGAGACCGAAGGGCATGACTTTCCATTCATACATGCCGTATTGAGTTTTGAATGCTGTTTTCCATTCATGGCCTGCTGCTATTCGGGTTTGATGGAATCCCTGCACCAAGTCTAGAGTGGTGCCAATGACAAATCCTTCCAGGGCCCTTAACCATTGGTCCAGTAGAGGTATTCCACTTGCGTTGAATTTGCATAGTGAATTCACATATCTGTAGTCAACGCAAAAGCGTAACTCTGGGTTGTTTGGATCTTCTGAATGTGGTTTTTTGACAAATACAACCGGGGAAGCCAAAGGAGACTTAGAAATCTGAATGTGTCCCCTTCGGATAAGGGTTTCTAGTACTTTCTTCATTTCTTTGTCTTCAGCTGGGGATGTTTTGTAAATAGGGCCGTGCTTTAGTTTAGCTTCTGGTAGGAGGTCGAGCGTAATGTCAGTTGGCCTGTGAGGTGGGAGTTCTTCTAATCTGGACTCGTCGAATACATCTGCGAACTCTTTGTATTCCTCTGGTAATGTAGTTTCGGCTGCGATTTGGAGTGTAGATGGGATTTCTAGGCAGTTTTTTGAGCAGAATTCGCTTGTGTATGCAATTGTCCTATTTTTCCAATTAATTTGTGGGTTATGTTTCTTGAGCCATGACATCCCGAGTACGATGGGGTGTCTTCCAATGTTTGTGACATGACATTCTACTTTGCTGGAATGTGTTCCCATGACAAGTTTAAATTTGGTATAGTGGGTGACTTTTCCAGACGAAACTTCTCGCCCGTCTATCACTGTCCCGACTTGGGTCAATTAGGTATATGAAAGTTAAGGGGTTCGACTTGGAGAAGTCTTAGAACCCAAGGAGTAGCGATAGTTAAGAGGATTGATTTAGCAAGTCCTAGTGGAGAAGAGGTCAAGCCTTGTCATTAACCGGCTTGACCTCTGGGTTTATATACATGAGGGATCAGTGCCACGTCATCATCTATCAGTGTGGGAAAGCCGAGTACAACCGATGATAAGCGAGATAAGAGATATGACTCGACATTCTGGAAGTTCCGGAAGCAACACCAATATCAAATGGAAAGACAAATACATCACATGATACAAGTTAAGCGCCAGAGGACATTTGTACCAAAAAAGGAAAGTGTTCGGAAAAAAAGATATAAAATCAGAATAAAATGTCTGAGCTTAGTCAGCTCATGACATTACCCCCTCCTAAGGGCCTGGCGCGGTGGGGTGGAGTTTGTGAAATTTATCAACCAGTTCAGGAGCGTTCTTGAGATCTTCCTTTGATTGCCAAGAGTTGTCTGCATGAGAGTATCCTTTCCACTTGACGTAATAGTGGAGTTGACGGCGGATTTTCTTGGAATTAAGGATCTCTTCGACTTCCCACTCTTCTTCTCCTTCTTGTGTGACAATAGGGGGTGGTTGAGCGGGTTCGCGGCCGTGGGGATCAGAGTGGAATTTCTTGAGCAGCATGACATGGAAGACAGGATGAATCTTCATTGATTTTGGTAATTCCAGTCTAAAGGCGTGAGTCCCTACTTTTTCCATTACTTTGTAAGGGCCTAAAACTTTGTGGGAGAGTTTTACTGAGGGTCTGTCTGTAGAAATGTTCTGATGATTAAGCCAGACTTTATCTCCCGGGTTTATCTCTTCTGGTTCTTTGGCTCCTTTATCAAAGTAGTGTTTGTAGGACTGATTTGCTAGAATGAGGGCGGCTTTGACTTCGTCGTATCCTTTCAACAGGAATTCCGCATGGGCATCAGCTTCAGGAACAGTATAATCTGATTCTTCCCCGATGTTCATTCTAGGGTTGAAACCCTGGCAGATCTGGAAAGGGGTTTTGCCAGTAGATGCTTGGATTCCATTGTTGTAAGCAAATTCTGCCATAGGGAGCAGGGCCACCCAGTCGTTTTGCCTATGGTTGACAAAGGCTCTGATAAAGATTTCAACAACTTGGTTTGCCCGTTCTGACTGTCCGTCTATCCTTGGATGGTAGGCTGTGCTGAAGGTGGGTTTTACATCCAACCGTTTGTACAGATGCCTAATGAACTTTGAGTTGAAAGTGGATCCTCTATCCGAGACTGTTGCTTTTGGGGTGCCGTGAAGTTTCCAAATGTTTGCGACGAAGATATTGGCTATGTCTACTGCCGTGGCCGTTGATTTGCAAGGGAGGTAGTGTGCCATCTTGGAGAACCGATCTACCACTGTCAAGATTGCGTCATATCCTTCTGATTCTGGGAGCCCCACAATCATGTCATAGGAGATCTCTTCCCAAGGTCTATCAGGAATATGTAAAGGACGCAGTAGTCCTGTGGGGAGTTGGTTTGATGGTTTAACTCGAATGCATGTTTCGCAGTGTGACACGTAAGAGTTGACAAATTTCTTCATGGTTGGCCAGTAGTAAGTTCTTGAGACCAATTCCAATGTTCTTGCTTGTCCAGGATGCCCAGCTGTAATATTGTCATGGCGCGATTCCAATATCAGGTTTCTGACGGTTTCATCCTTGGGGACGAAGATCTTTCCTTTGAATATTAGGAGTCCTTCTCTGTATTCCCAATCCTTGACTTTTTCTCCATTTCTCAGCTTATTGTGGGCTTCCTCTAATCTGGGATCTTCGAGGATTGCTTCTCTGATTAGATTGTTAATCTCCTGGTCAGGGGTAATAGCCGAAATAAAAATGTCTGGTTTGAGGAGAACTTGGTTCTCTACTCCCCCCAAAGGTTCTAGGTCATATCGCCTTGAGAGAATGTCTGCTTTTTTGTTTTGGTTTCCTGGCCTATACAAGATTTGGAAGTTGAAGTCCACCAAGAAATTCATCCAGCGGATTTGGCGTTGGTTCAATTGTTTGGATGATGAGAAGTATTCCAAATTTTTGTGATCTGTTATCACTTGAATGGCTTTTTCTGTGCCCTGAAGTAAGTGCCGCCATTCCTTGAAGGCCCTAATGATTGCCAAAAGTTCTTCGTCGAAAATGTCGTAGTTTCATTCAGCTGGATTTAGTGATTTAGAAAGAAAAGCTACAGGATGTAATTTCCCTTCTTCATCCTTCTGAGATAAAACTGCTCCTGTGGCAAATCCCGACGCATCTGTCTCAAGGAAAAATTCCTTATTTTGATCGGGCTGCATCATTACAGGTGCCACCTTAAGAGCTTCTTTTAGTGCATTCATGGCTTCTTGTTCTTTGCTTGTCCACTGCCACTTTTGATCCTTCTTGAGTAGGTTATATAGAGGTCTGGCTTTGCCAGCGAAGTCTTGAATGAATCTTTGATAGAAATTGACAAACCCTAGGAACTCTTGAACTTGTTTGACATTCTTGGGTGCTTTCCAATTCATAGCCGCCGTGACCTTTTCCTGATCTGTTTCGATTCCTTTATTGGAAATGACCAGTCCTACCCAGTCCAGTTTGGTTTGGTGGAACTTGCATTTCCTCAATTTTGCAATCAATTTGTGTTCCCTTAGTCTTCTTAGCACCTCTTTCACGTGTCCTGGATGATCTTTGACTCGTTTGGAAAAAACAAAGATATCATCAATGTATACGAGTACGAAAACCCCCATAATGTCCCTGAATATAGAGTTCATTAGGGACTGGAAGCTTGATGGAGCGTTTTTGAGACCAAAGGGCATGACTTTCCATTCATACATGCCGTATTGAGTTTTGAATGCTGTTTTCCATTCATGGCCTGCTGCTATTTGGGTTTGATGGAATCCCTGTGCCAAGTCTAGAGTGGCGCCAATGACGAATCCTTCTAGGGCCCTTAACCATTGGTCCAGTAGTGGTATTCCGCTTGCGTTGAATTTGCATAGTGAATTCACATATCTGTAGTCAACGCAAAAGCGTAACTCTGGGTTGTTTGGATCTTCTGGATGTGGTTTTTTGACAAATAGAACGGGTGAAGCCAAAGGAGACTTAGAAATCTGGATGTGTCCCCTTCGGATAAGGGTTTCTAGTACTTTTTTCATTTCTCTGTCTTCAGCTGGGGATGTTTTGTAAATAGGGCCGTGCTTTAGTTTAGCTTCTGGTAGGAGGTCGAGCGTAATGTCAGTTGGCCGGTGAGGTGGGAGTTCCTGTAATCTGGACTCGTCGAATACATCTGCGAATTCTTTGTATTCCTCTGGTAATGTAGTTTCGGCTGCAATTTGGAGTGTAGATGGGATTTCTAGGCAATTTTTTGAGCAGAATTCGCTTGTGTATGCAATTGTCCTATTTTTCCAATTAATTTGTGGGTTATGTTTCTTGAGCCATGACATCCCGAGTACGATGGGGTGTCTTCCAATGTTTGTGACATGACATTCTACTTTGCTGGAATGTGTTCCCATGACAAGTTTAAATTTGGTATAGTGGGTGACTTTTCCAGACGAAACTTCTCGCCCGTCTATAACTCGCAGAGTCTTTGGTTTTTCGTGTTGAAAAAGGGGAAGGTTTGCCTCTTTTGCTAGGGAAGGGTTGATGAAACAGGAGGTTGCGCCGCAATCAAGGAGTGCTTGTCCAGAGAATTTTTTTGATCTGTTAACTGACTTAGAATTAGGAGCCGTAGCTAGTGGATGAGCGGTGAAATCAAGGTATAATTGGTTTTCATTTGATATTGACATGATTTCTAGTTCATCCATATTACTAGCTAATATATCACCGAGTACTTGGCTCCTTAATAAGCCTCGGTGACGTCTTTTCCCGATTCGATGTCTGAAGAGATTTCTTCAATCTGAGCTTCGAACCCTGAGGCTGTATTCTTGGAAGGACAGACTCTTGCTGAGTGTCCCTTGCCGCCGCAGGTGAAGCAAATCATTGGTCCCTTTCCTTTTCCATCAAGATCCATTGCATTAGGGTCTTTAGCAGGAGTGGACGATTTGGGTGTTTGAATGATAGGAGCGTTGAAGGTGCTGGTTCGGGTGTCTTTTTGAATCGCTCCAAAAGGGACATTTCCTTTTGTTCCATCGTCCCAGGAGATCTGTGGAACTGGACGGCCCTTGGCGTTTCTGGTAATGCTTGAGATTTTGCCGTATTGCACCCCCCCTGTAGGTTTTGACATAAAGACACGGTCGTTTACGTTGAATCTTTGACCTAGTGAGGTGTTTGGAGTGCTCGTGGCTGTCTTGGAAGTAGTTTGTTTCGAAGTGCTGGTTTGTGGGCTTTGCAATTTCTTTGGTGCATTAATGGCATTCATTGTGGAGTCAATTTCCAGGGCTCTTTCGCGAACTTGGTTGAATGTCCTTGTTGCTTCATGGGGTTTAAAGTTCTGTGACACCATGGCCATCTTGATTTCATCTTTAAGACCGTCGTAGAAATCATCACGAAGTACTCGATCAGTGTACCCAAGTACCGATGAATAAGTAACGAAGTCTCGTAGATAATCTTGGACAGAGTTCTTCTGGATCAATTTCTTGTATAGTTGTCTATATCGGTCAATCTTGTGAACATCGCCAAACCTAGCTGGCATTTCGTTCCAGAATTCATCCATGTCGTGTAGCCAATTTGTTGCTCCCCTTCTTGCCGTGTCTACATCAATTCCGGGTTGCATCCATACATAGGCAGGCCCCTTGCAATAACCCATGATATAAGTGATTTTTTGTTCTGTGGTTGCTTGTGGGGATGTATGATTTATGTACAAAGTACATTGCGACTTAAACTCATCAAATTTATCTACATCTCCAGAAAATTCTTCTGGGGGATGCATTTTGAGTTTGTATCCTGGGGTGGTCGTTGACGCAGTGGTGGAGGGTGTTGCACCTAGGTTTGCAAGTGACTGAGACACCGCATTCATTAATTGGTGAAGGGGTGCAATTTGTGCAGTTTGATTTTGCATTGCAAGGATATCTGCAACGTTATTGTCGATTCCCTGTTCTAGGGTAGAGGTGATACCATTTAAGGCATTAATATGACCGTTAATTTTTTGCACTTCGTCTATTAAGGCATTGATTGCATGTGCAACTACATCGGGTCCGGATGTTGCTGAAATTTGGGTAAATCCCCCTTGACTAGGTGATGGGGCTCTCGACATATTGGAGCGGGGAAAACGGTAGATTTATTGGGATCCCAGGCCGTACAAAATATCACGGATTCTTCTTCGAACCCTTCTGTCTTTAATAATGCGCAAACTTCTCAAAAATACCAATTCAAGATTTTCGTCTTCCAAGAACAACGCGTTGATTACTCCTAGTTCGTCGTACTGTTCGTATATGTAGTTACGATGAACGTCTTCAATAAAGAGTTTTAGGGACTCTAGTCTAAGCTGTTCCCTGTGTTGTTCCTGTGTGAGTCGAGGTCTTGGTCCCACTGAAAAGGGTTGGGTGCGATGGTATTAAGGTGATTTAGAAGGCGGTAATCCTGGTTAATAGGAATACGCACTTCTGCTGCGAGATGACAGTATTTGCCCTTGATTTTGTCTTTAAGGGTTTCGATAGTGCGCCACTGACGTTTGTTGTTGTTGATGAGGTTTTCGACCTTTCGGGTGTGTTTTTCTTGGATTTTAATAAGTTGGTCGCAATTTTTGATCAAGACGCGGGTTTGTTCTTGCAAGCGCTTGACTTCGATATTGGTGTCGGCTAGATTTATACTTTGGACGCGGTCTTGATCGGCTTGTTGCTTGTTTGTGTTATCGAGGTTTATTTTGATGAACTCGAGCCATAAATGAAGGGCTTGGTAATTGGCTTCAAGTTGATTGTGATTTTCGTCGTTTCTGGTACGTTCGACCCTTAAATCCTCTGCTTGTTCGACTTGATCTTCTTCTAGTACTTCAATTCGACTGTTTAATTCGTTGACTTTGGTGTCTAGATCAAGTACGAAATCCTTTAGTCTAAAGACTGCTTCGCAGAGGCTAAAAAATGCGGGGAACACTTTTAAGGTTAATTAGTTAGTTACTAATTAGTTCCTTTTTAGTGCGTACTGATGGAAACGACAAGTTGATGTGGTTCTTGATGGATGAGAGTGTTAACTTGGGTGGTGCTCCGACCACTTTCCAGTTTTGCTTGAGAGGATCTGGCTTCCTCAAGATGTTGATTTGGATGTGAAGGGTGCTAGACGCTAAGCTTTTGCTTTATATACTCCTTTTCTGATCTTATCAGTTATCAACAGCCTTGGGCGGGCATGATAGCAACAGTGTATAACAGAGTAAGGGTGTATTTAGCTGACTAAAGCTGCTATGACCCAAAAGAGGATAACGATTGGGTTCACTGACAGCGTATAGCGACGTGGGACTACTGGTCTATATCAAGTATAGCTCTTTGTCCGTTGTACTATGCCCGTTTTCCCGTGTACGTTATATCTACTTGGTGGAAAAGCAGGAGCTTTTAAGGCTGATGCTTTTTAAAAGGCTTGACCTAATGTCCCGACTTGGGTCTATTAGGTATATAAGGTTAAGGGGTTTGACTTAGACAAGTCTTAGAACCCAAGGAGTAGCGATAGTTAAGAGGAGTGATTTAGCAAGTCCTAGTGGAGAAGAGGTCAAGCCTTGTCATTAACCGGCTTGACCTCTGGGTTTATATACATGAGGGATCAGTGCCACGTCATCATCTATCAGTGTGGGAAAGCCGAGTACAACCGATGATAAGCGAGATAAGAGATATGACTCGACATTCTGGAAGTTCCGGAAGCAACACCAATATCAAATGGAAAGACAAATACATCACATGATACAAGTTAAGCGCCAGAGGACATTTGTACCAAAAAAGGAAAGTGTTCGGAAAAAAAGATATAAAATCAGAATAAAATGTCTGAGCTTAGTCAGCTCATGACAATAAATCGCAGAGTCTTTGGTTTTTCATGTTGGAAAAGGGGAAGGTTTGCCCCTTTTGCTAGGGAAGGGTTGATGAAACAGGAGGTTGCGCCGCAATCAAGGAGTGCTTGTCCAGAGAATTTTTTTGATTTGTTAACTGACTTAGAATCAGGAGCTGTAGCTAGTGGATGAGCGGTGAAATCAAGGTATAATTGGTTTTCATTTTGATATTGACATGATTTCTAGTTCATCCATATTACTAGCTAATATATCACCGAGTACTTGGCTCCTTAATAAGCCTCGGTGACGTCTTTTCCCGATTCGATGTCTGAAGAGATTTCTTCAATCTGAGCTTCAAACCCTGAGGCTGTGTTCTTGGAAGGACAGACTCTTGCTGAGTGTCCCTTGCCGCCGCAGGTGAAGCAAATCATTGGTCCCTTTCCTTTTCCATCAAGATCCATTGCATTAGGGTCTTTAGCAGGAGTGGACGATTTGGGTGTTTGAATGATAGGAGCGTTGAAGGTACTGGTTCGGGTGTCTTTTTGAATCGCTCCAAAAGGGACATTTCCTTTTGTCCCATCGTCCCAGGAGATCTGTGGAACTGGACGGCCTTTGGCGTTTCTGGTAATGCTTGAGATTTTGCTGTATTGCACCCCCCCTGTAGGTTTTGACATAAAGACACTATTGTTTACGTTGAATCTTTGACCCAGTGAGGTGTTTGGAGTGCTTGTGGTTGTCTTGGAAGTAGTTTGTTTCGAAGTGCTGGTTTGTGGGCTTTGCAATTTCCTTGGTGCATTAATGGCATTCATTGTGGAGTCAATTTCCAGGGCTCTTTCGCGAACTTGGTTGAATGTCCTTGTTGCTTCATGGGGTTTAAAGTTCTGTGACACCATGGCCATCTTGATTTCATCCTTAAGACCATCATAGAAATCATCACGAAGTACTCGATCAGTGTACCCAAGTACCGATGAATAAGTAACGAAGTCTCGTAGATAATCTTGGACAGAGTTCTTCTGGATCAATTTCTTGTATAGTTGTCTATATTGGTCGATCTTGTGAACATCGCCGAACCTAGCTTGCATTTCGTTCCAGAATTCATCCATGTCGTGTAGCCAATTTGTTGCTCCCCTTCTTGCTGTGTCTACATCAATTCCAGGTTGCATCCATACATAGGCAGGCCCCTTGCAATAACCCATGATGTAAGTGATTTTTTGTTCTGTGGTTGCTTGTGGGGATGTATGATTTATGTACAAAGTACATTGCGACTTAAACTCATCAAATTTATCTACATCTCCAGAAAATTCTTCTGGGGGATGCATTTTGAGTTTGTATCCTGGGGTGGTTGTTGACGCAGTGGTGGAGGGTGTTGCACCCAGGTTTGCAAGTGACTGAGATACCGCATTCATTAATTGGTGAAGGGGTGCAATTTGTGCAGTTTGATTTTGAATTACACAGATATCTGCAACATTATTGTCGATTCCCTGTTCTAGGGTAGAGGTGATACCATTTAAGGCATTAATATGACCGTTAATTTTTCGCACTTTGTCTATTAAGGCATTGATTGCATGTGCAACTACATCGGGTCCGGATGTTGCTGAAATTTGGGTAAATCCCCCTTGACTAGGTGATGGGGCTCTCGACATATTGGAGCGGGGAAAAAGGTAGATTTATTGGGATCCAAGGCCGTACAAAATATCACGGATTCTTCTTCGAACCCTTCGGTCTTTAATGACGCACAAACTTTTCAAAAATATCAATTCAAGATTTTCGTCTTCCAAGAACAACGCGTTGATTACTCCTAGTTCGTCGTACTGTTCGTATATGTAGTTGCAATGGACGTCTTCAATAAAGAGTTTTAGGGACTCTAGTCTAAGCTGTTCCCTGTGTTGTTCCTGTGTGAGTTGAGGTCTTGGTCCCACTGAAAAGGGTTGGGTGCGATGGTATTAAGGTGATTTAGAAGGCGGTAATCCTGGTTAATAGGAATACGCACTTCTGCTGCGAGATGACAGTATTTGCCCTTGATTTTGTCTTTAAGGGTTTCGATAGTGCGCCACTGACGTTTGTTGTTGTTGATGAGGTTTTCGACCTTTCGGGTGTGTTTTTCTTGGATTTTAATAAGTTGGTCGCAATTTTCGATCAAGACGCGGGTTTGTTCTTGCAAGCGCTTGACTTCAATATTGGTGTCAGCTAGATTTATGCTTTGGACACAATCTTGATTGGCTTGTTGCTTGTTTGTGTTGTCGAGGTTAATTTCGATGAACTCGAGCCTTGAATGAAGAGATTGATAATCGGCTTCAAGTTGATTGTGGTTTTCGTCGTTTCTGGTACGTTCGACCCTTAAATCCTCTGCTTGTTCAACTTGATCTTCTTCTAGTACTTCAATTCGACTGTTTAATTCGTTGACTTTGGTGTCTAGATCAAGTACAAAGTCTTTTAGTCTAAAGACTGCTTCGCAGAGGCTAAAAAATGCGGGGAACACTTTTAAGGTTGATTAGTTAGTTACTAATTAGTTCCTTTTTAGTGCGTACTGATGGTAACGACAAGTTGATGTGGTTCTTGATGGATGAGAGTGTTAACTTGGGTGGTGCTCCAACCACTTTCCAGTTTTGCTTGAGAGGATCTGGCTTCCTTGAGATGTTGATTTGGATGTGAAGGGTGCTAGACGCTAAGCTTTTGCTTTATATACTCCTTATCTGACCTTATCAGTTATCAACAGCCTTGGGCGGGCATGATAGCGACAGTGTATAACAGAGTAAGGGTGTATTTAGCTGACTAAAGCCGCTATGACCCGAAAGAGGATAACGATTGGGTTCACTGACAGCGTATAGCGATGTGGGACTACTGGTCTATATCAAGTATAGCTCTTCGTCCGTTGTACTATGCCCGTTTTCCCGTGTACGTTCTATCTACTTGGTGGAAAAGCAGGAGCTTTAAGGCTGATGCTTTTTTAAAAGGCTTGACCTAATGTCCCGACTTGGGTTAATTAGGTATATAAAGGTTAAGGGGTTCGACTTTAGACAAGTCTTAGAACCCAAGGAGTAGTGATAGTAAGAGGATTTGATTGAGCAAGTCCTAGTGGAGAGGAGGTCAAGCCTTGTTGTTAACCGGCTTGACCTCTGGGTTTATATACATGAGGGATCAAGGCCATGTCATCATTTATCAGTGTGGGAAAGCCGAGTACAACCGATGATAAGCGAGATAAGAGATATGACTCGACATTCTGGAAGTTCCGGAAGCATCACCGATATTAAATGAAAAGACAAATACATCACATGATACAAGTTAAGCGCCAGAGGACATTTGTACCAAAAAAGGAAAGTGTTCGGAAAAAAAGATATAAAATCAGAATAAAATGTCTGAGCTTAGTCAGCTCATGACAGCATCACAGGGAAAACTCCCTTCGAAATCGTCTACGGCAGGGAACCCCTTTGGAATATTTCAACAAGGGAAACAACCAGTCCAGAAGCAAACAACAAAGCGGACAGTTGGCAGAAGGTGTGGGACAAAGCCAAAGCAGCTATGGAATGGCATAGAAACAAGACAGAGGAAAGGCAACCACCCAAATATACAGAGGGAGACCTAGTTTGGCTACATGGGCAAAACATAAAAACAGATCGATCCAGCAAAAAACTTGAAAACAAAAAACATGGCCCATTCAAAGTCAAGAAAGCTGTCTCTAGCCACGCCTTTGAATTGGATCTTCCAAAGACAATGAGAATACACCCTGTTGTCCATAGCAACCTTCTCAGCCCTTACAAGGAAGACGACAATTTCCAAAGAAACCAACCCCGACCTCCACTGGTGGAAACAGAAGAAGGGGAGGAAGAATACAAAGTGGAAAAAATTGTGAATTGGAAAATGACAAAGGAAGGACTTTTCTATAGGGTCAGATGGAAGGGATACGATTCAAAAGAGGACATGGAACAATGGGCAGAAGATTTCGGACATCTCAGAGGAATCATGAAGAAATTTCTGAAGGAATTCCCAGGAGCCCCAACACCCTCTAACTACAAACCAAAGGGTATAAAAGGGAGAGCTCAGCATGAAGAGTACCCAACTTGCAAAACTTGCTCAGCTTTCAAATTGCTATACACACTCCACGCTTCAAATCTTTTTTGCCCCTCACAATGCCTTCTGTTACCCACTCTACAATCACCAACAACCTCATCCGCGTCCTTGATAGACCAGCCTTCCATACAGCGCGCATCCTTGACACCGGAGCTGCCCTCTATGTCTTTAAGCGATTGCAGCAAGGCCCCGGTCGTATGCAATTCCGCGCCTCTGACGACATTCTCCACTCAGACTTGGGAGAATTCCAATGGGTGGGGAAAAAGTGGCCAACTAGGATGCAACTGCAACAAAAGGACATATTCGTATGCAGAGGATGCGCCACCTTTCAAGTCTCCGAGGTCGTGCTACTGTCCACACACATGCTTGGGGTGGTGGAGTGGGGCCAAGAAGGGGCATACAGCAGCGAATGGGTTCCAGGATACAAAGGAAGGCCACCATCTTTGAGGCCTCGTTGGAACGACGCATGGGACGCAAACTTCGAAAAGGACCTGGCAGATTGGAGGATGGAGAGGGGGCCCTACCAGAGGGAGAAGTTGGAGTGGAAGCTATTCTGGTGGCAAGAGAAGGAAACGGATGTGTCGCAGTGGACGGAAGTCGAGCCGGACGTGCGACAATGGTCAAAGGAACATGTAGAGGAGCAGGAACGAGTTATGGACTGGTCCAAGGCCGACTGGACCAACAAGGAGATGTGGGAGAAATGGGAGGAACACTGCGACAAACCGGGTAACACCGTGTTCAACCCCATTGATCTGACGGAGGAGAAGGAGGATGAGCTGGAGACTCTGGTAGAGAAGACCAACAAGGACTACTGGGTGCAGTAGCTGGGTCCCCTCAGGTTCCCTTCATGGACCTTAAGGGGGGAGTAATGTCGTGAGCCTTGCTCACTCCATCGGACTCTTCTGCGTCTTGTCCTGTCTCGTGGCTGTGTATGTTACTTTCTGTTTCCCTTTTCCCGCCACGTTGCCACCTCTTTGTGGTTTTCCTGTTACTTTGTGTAATGCGGCTGTGCTTTGTACGAGTCATGTCTGTTCATACAGCATGACTCACATGGACACTCCTGATTGGTTGTTTTGTGTGACTCGTGTGGCTGCGCCTTGTATGACTCAGCCACTTCTTGAATACATATAGAGGACCAACAAGCCTGGTAACCCCAGCTTGTTTTGTCTCATCAAACATCCCCTTGAGTGACACTTTGAACCACCCCTACCCTCAAGAGCCTACAGACACTTAAGTGTGTTGCGGTTCAAGAGGTCACTTAGGTCTTAGTGCCGTCCACTCTCCGTCGCGGCTTGTCTCATAGCCACTAAAGAAGAAGCTTACAACACATCAATAATCCTTAAGAGTGCGTTGTGTCTTCCAAGGTGAAGATTGTCGAGGTCGTCAAGATTGCTAATCACAGTCCTACTGCTGGAGCTAGAACTTGAGCTGGGAATTCCAGGGATGTCTTGGCCTTCAGTTGCTGTTGGTTGCTGGGAATGCCCTTGTGGTACATATGGCAGTGCTGGGTTGACTGGTGTCATGGCCTGAGAGTTTATTGGGACCGGGCCGGCATTGGTGATAGTTCCCGCAATCTGGGGTATTTGAGGAGTGTGGGAAATATGCGGTGTGGGAGGGGGTCTGATCGGAACAAGAGATACGCCTCCGTGAGCTTCAGGCTGAGGTGAAAAAAACTGCCTTCTGGATCCCATGGGCCATAGTGGATGTGATGGGCCTGGAGTTGCATTTGAGATAGGGATTTGAATCGTTACCGGTGTGGGATTGTTGGTAATGTCCCCTGGTTCTCTAGTAACAATGGTAGATTCTTCTTGTACAACTGAAACGTTCTCAGCGTTGAATGTTCCAGGCATAGAGGCTTGGCTTTGTGGGCAAGGCCTTGCTGGTCCTCCAGCCCATTCTTGTGGAATGTCTTGCTCATTGCGGGAACTTGTAGGTCTTGAAGCCCTACTTGGTCCTCTCCTTGTTGAGAGTGGTGTTGCAAGGCGTGACCCCGCGTCCTCTTGTATGGACATGATTGTTAAGCTTGTTTTGTAATGTTGTAAGCTTCTTCTTGGTGGCTATGAGACAAGCTGCAATGGAGAGTGGACGGCACTAAGACCTAAGAGAACTCTTGAACCGCAACACACTTAAGTGTCTGTAGGCTCTTGAGGGTAGGGGTGGTTCAAAGTGTCACTCAAAGGGGATGTTTGACAAGACAAAACAAGCTGGGGTTACCAGGCTTGTTGGTCCTCTATATATATTCCAAAAGTGTCCAAGTCATACAAAGTGTAGCCACAAGAGTCATAGCAGTCAACCAGTCAGGAGTGTCCATGTGAGTCATGCTGTATGAACAGACATGACTTGTACAAAGCACAGCCGCGTTACACAATGTAACAGAATAACCACAAGAAGGTGGCAACGCAGCAAACAGGAACGTAACACAAAGAGGGAGACAGGCGGACAAGACAACAGGCAAGTCCAATGGAGTGAGCAAGGCTCACAACATGTCTCCTCCTGTATCCAGTCAGCCTTGGACCAGTCCAAAACCCTCTTCTGAGCCTCCACAAAATTCTCCTCCCATTGTCACACGTCTGGCTCTGCTTCCTTCCACACTGACACATCTGCGTCCTCCCACTTCCACCAATTCGGGGCCCACTCAAACTTTTCCTTCTGGTATCTCCCCTTTCCATCTTCCAGTCGCTCAAGTCCCTCTCGTAGTTGGCGTCCCAGGTTTCGTTCCATCTAGGTCAGAGCGTTGGTTGTCTCCCATTGTATCCTGGTACCCACTTGCTTGAGTATGCCCCTTCTTGTCCCCATTTGACAACCCCGAGCATATGGGTGGAGAGGAGGACGACCTCCGAGACCTGGAACGCGGTGCATCCTTGACAAACAAAGATGTCCTTTCGTAGGAGCTGCATGCGTGTTGGCCATTTCTTCCCGACCCGCTGGAATTCTCCCAAGTCCGAGTGTAGGACGTCGTCCGACGCCCTAAAGTGCATTCTTCCCGAGCTTTGTTGGGACCTTTTGAAGACGTAGAGGGCGGCCCCAGCGTCAAGGATTCTTGCCGTAGCAAACACTGGTCCGTCAAGGACGCAGGTGAGGTTGTTGGCAATGGTAGAGCGGGTGACGGCAGGCATTGTGGAAAACAAAAAAGATTTAGAGAGTTGAGTGCGGGGTGTAGTCTGGAGTAGTTGCAAGTTTTGCAGATATCACTACTGACTGCGCCCTCTCTGCCTTTTATCTTTCCTGGAACGTAGTTGGATGGCATGGGAGCTTTGGGGTGCCGTTGTAGAAAGTCCTTGATGATCTTGGATAAATGTCCAAAATCTTCCGCATTCTGTTCTGTATCTTCTTTGTCTCCATATCCCTTCCATCTGACCCTGTAAAAAAGACCATCCTTTGTCTCCTTCCAGTCCAAGATCCTTTCTACTTCATAGTCTTCTTCTCCTTCTTCAGTAATGATTGGCGGTGGTCGGGGTTGGTTACGCTTGAACTCTGTGTCTTCTATGTAAGGGCTGAGCAAGTCGATGTGGAAAACAGGGTGCACCCTCATTGTTGCCGGCACAGTGAGCTCATAAGCATGTGATCCTATCTTTTGCTTCACAACAAATGGTCCATGCTTCGTGTTATCCAGTTTCTTTGAGGGTCTTTTTGTTTGGATGTTTCTTCCCAACAGCCATACTAGGTCTCCTTCCTGGTACTCGTTTTTTGGTTCTTCCTCCAGGAGCGTTTGGTTTTCCATTGACGCAATTGCTTTGTCGTGGATGCTAGGCCATTTTTCCGTGATGGTGTTTGCTTCAGGAACCATTGTTTCTTCTGATGAGATGTTCCACAGTGGTTCCCTGCCATAGACTATTGCAAAAGGGGAACTACCCATTATACGGTGCTTCTGCAGATTATAACTGAATTCTGCAATTGGTAACAAGTCCGCACAATCATCTTGCTGGTAGTTGACAAAGGATTGTAGCCAGCCTTCCATCCATTGGTTGATTCTCTCTGTCACCCCATCTGTCTGGGGGTGGTAGGCAGTGCTGAAATTTGGGCTAGTTCCAATTCTCTTGTAAATGGCCTTCATAAGTTTAGAATTGAAGGTAGTCCCTTGGTCTGAGATTGTGCTCTTTGGAAAGCCGTGTAGTTTCCAGACATTTGTGACAAAAAGATTTGCCAGCTCGCTTGCTGTGTGAGATTCCTTGCAGGGTATGAAATGTGCCATTCTTGAGAACCGGTCCACCACTACCATGATGCTGTCTGACCCTCTGGACTTTGGCAATTTTACTACAAAGTCGAAGGCTATGTCTTCCCAGGGACCCTTTGGAATTTCTAGAGGTTTGATTGGAACTGTTGATTTTGATCCCTTTGTTTGTTGGCAGGTCTCGCAGGATTCTACATATTGGTTTACACTTTGCTTCATCCCTGGCCAGAAGTATCTTCTTGATATAAGTTCCAACGTCCTGGCTTGTCCTTGATGTCCTGCAATCCTTGAGTCATGGTGTAGTCGCATGATGGACAGTCTGGCTTCCTTGCCTTCCGGGACGTAAATCTTCCCTTTGTACCATATTAGTCCTTCCTTGAAGTCGTAATCCTTTGCGCTATGTTGCAGGGTTCTTGGTAACATTTCCCTTGATTTGCAGATTTCCTTGATTTTTACCAGTCCTTCATCAGTTTCCTGTGCCTCCCTGATAGTTGCCATAATGTCTGTGTCCATCTGCCCCATAAATCCCTTGAATTTTTCAGCGGATATCATGATTTGTTCTGGTGTGGGAATATCCTCATGGTCAGATTGTCTTGACAACAGGTCCGGTTTAGACAAAAGAATTCCAGGACGGTATATGATATCAAAGTTGTAGGAAGCCAATAGTTGATGCCATCTTGTGTGTCGGCGGTTGAACGTTCTTGCTTCCTTCCAGAACTGTAGGTTCCTGTGATTGGTGTAGATAGTGATTGGATCCTTTGTTCCCTCAAGGTATAACCTCCAATGTGTCAATGATTCTATGATCGCCATAAGTTCTTTGTTGTGGACGTCGTAGTTGAGCTGGGCCTCATTGAAGGATTTTGACAGGAACACTATCGGGTGTAGGTAGCCATCGTCTTCCCTTTGAGACAGAATTGCCCCCATTGCTACTCCGCTCGCATCTGTTTCCAGGAAAAAGGGTTTCTCAGGGTCAGGATGGCGTAGTGTGGGCTCCTTGCTAATTTCTGTTTTCAGGGCATTGAAGGCCTCCTGTTGATCCTTTTCCCATTTCCATTTGTTATCCTTTCTTGTCAGGGTTGTCAAAGGTTTTGCTAAACGGCTAAAATTAGGTACAAATCTGTGGCAGAAGTTTGCAAATCCTAGGAATGCCTGAACTTGCTTGACTGTTTTTGGGTTCCTTCCATTTCTTTATTGCCTTGACCTTCTCTTCCTCCATAGATATTCCAGAATCACTGATTCCAAGTCTGGTATATGTAAGTTTGGTGACAAAGAATTCGCATTTCGGGAGCTTTGCAAATAGGTTTTCATCCAGTAAGATCTTCAGCACCTTCCTGACATCTATAGTATGTTGGCTTCTGTTCTTAGAGAAAACTAGGATGTCGTCAATGTATACAATGACACATACGTCGATAAGTCGTGGAAGATGTGGTTCATGTATCTTTGAAATATGGCAGGTGCGTTTTTTAGTCCAAAGGGCATGACAATGTATTCGAAAAGGCCTTCCTTGGTTCTGAAAGCTGTTTTCCATTCGTCTCCTTCCCTGATTCTGATATTGTTGAAACCCATGCGTAGATCGATCTTGGAGAAAATTTTTGAGTCCTTGATTTTATCCAGAAGATCTTCCATTAAGGGCATAGGAAACCTGTCATCCTTTGTAATAGTGTTCACTCCTCTGAGGTCTTGAACAAGTTGTAATTGTCGCACTGCTTCTGGATTCCTAGGATCAATAGGTTTTCTGACAAAGAAACAAGGTGATGCAATGGGGGATTTGCTGGGTCAAATTTTCCCGGCGGCAATTTCCTCATCCAAGTATTCCCTTAGTGCAATTGATTTGGCTGGTGAGAGTGGGATAGGTCTGGCTGGTTTTGGAAGTTCAGCCCCCTCCTTGAAGTCGATGGCGCTGTTGTATGGGCAATGATCCGGAATTCTCTTGAACTTTTCTTTGCTAAATACGTCGGCAAATTCTTTGAATTCTTCTGGTAGGTCGTCTATTGAGTGTTGTGAGCCAGCTCACTCCATTGGACTTGTCTTGTGCCTCTCCCGCCTGTCCTTGTTGTCTGCCGACCTGTTTGTACGTTGTTTTGTCTTTTGCTATGCCGCATTGCCACCTTCTTGTGGTTTTTCTGTTACATTGTGTAACACAGCTGTGCTTTGTACAAGTCATGTCTGTTCATACAGCATGACTCACATGGACTCTCCTGACTGGCTGTTTTGTGTGACTCATGTGGCTGCGCCTTGTATGACTTGGCCACTTTGCTTATATATATAGAGGACCAACAAGCCTGGCAACCCCAGCTTGTTTTGTCTTGTCTAGACATCCCTTTGAGTGACACTTAGAACCACCCCTACCCTCAAGAGCCTACAGACACTTAAGTGTGTTGCAGTTCAAGAGGTTCCTTAGGTCTCAGTGCCGTCCACTCTCCATTGTGGCTCGTCTCATAGCCACCAAGAAGAAGCTTACAACATTACAAAACAAGCTTAACAACCATGTCCATTCAGGAGGATATGGGGTCACGCCTCACAACACCATTATCAACAAGGAGAGGACCAAGTAGGGTGTCAAGACCTACAAGTTCCCTTAACGAACATGATATTGCACAAGCTTGGGCCGGAGGACCAGCAAGGTCCCGCCCACAAAGCCAAGCTTCTATGCCTGGAACATTCAACACAGAGAATGTTTCAGCCGTTGAGGAAGAACCTACCATAGTTGCTAGGGAACCAGGAGATATTACCAACAACCCCACACCGGTCACAATTTGGATCCCAATCTCAAATGCAAGCCCAGGCCCATCACGTCCACTATGGCCTATGGGAGCCAGAAGACAGTTTTTCTCCCCCCAACCTGAAGCTCATGGGGGCGTATCCCTTGTTCCTATCAGGCTGCCACCCACACCGCACATTCCCCTTACTGCTCAAGTACCACAGATCTGTCGTAAGCTTCTTCTTGGTGGCTATGAGACGAGCCGCGATGGAGAGTGGACGGCACTAGACCTAAGTGACCTCTTGAACCGCAACACACTTAAGTGTCTGTAGGCTCTTGAGGGTAGGGGTGGTTCAAAGTGTCACTCAAAGGGGATGTTTGACGAGACAAAACAAGCTGGGGTTACCAGGCTTGTTGGTCCTCTATATATATTCAAAAGGTGGCCGAGTCATACAAAGCACAGCCACATGAGTCATAGCAGTCTACCAACCAGGAGTGTCCATGTGAGTCATGCTGTATGAACAGACATGACTCGTACAACGCACAGCCGTGTTACACAATGTAACAGAATAACCACAAGAAGGTGGCAACGCGGCAATCAGAAACAGAAACACAATCACAAAGAGGGAGATAGGCGGGCAAGACACTAGGCGAGTCCGATGGAGTGAGCTAGCTCACGACATTACTCCCCCCTACGAGTCCATTTGGGGGACCCAAATGGGCTCACTGTACTGTGCAGTCCTTCCCCTTCCTCAGCATATGCTCCTCAAGTCCTTCATCTTCTTCCAAGGTCAGGTCGATGGGATTGAAAACGGTGTTACCCGGTTCGTCCGAGAACTTTTCCCACTCTTCCCAAGTCTCCTCCTTCGTCCAGTCCGCCTTGGACCAGTCCAAAACCCTCTTCTGGGCCTCCACAAACTCCTCATCCCATTGTCGCACATCAGGCTCGGTTTCCTTCCATGCCGACACGTCGGTTTCCTCCTTCCTCCACCAGTAAGGCTCCCATTCGATCTTCTCCTTCTGGTATCTGCCCCTCTCCATCCTCCAGTCGCTCAGGTCCTTCTCGTAGTTGGCATCCCAAGCGTCGTTCCACCTTGGTCGGAGGGTTGGTGGTCTTCCGTCGTAACCCGGTACCCATTCGCTTGAGTACGCCCCTTCTTGGCCCCATTCAACGACTCCGAGCATATGGGTGGAAAGGAGGACGACCTCCGAGACCTGGAACGCAGCGCATCCTCGACACACAAAGATGTCCTTTCGCAGGAGTTGCATGCGTGTCGGCCATTTCTTGCCGACCCACTGGAATTCTCCCAAGTCCGAGTGCAGGACGTCGTCCGAGGCCCTGAAATGCATTCTGTTGGAGCTTTGCTGTGACCTCTTGAAGACGTAGAGGGCAGCTCCAGCGTTGAGGATTCTTGCCGTAGCAAACGCGGGTCCGTTAAGGACGCGAACGAGGTTGTTGGTGATGGTGGAGCGGGTGACTGCAGGCATTGTTGCGGGCAAAAGAGGTTTAGAGCGTAGAGTTGGGAGTGAGATTTGGAGTAGTAGCAAGTTTTGCAGATGTCACTACCAACTGCGCCCCCCTTGCCTTTTATCTTTCCTGGAGCATAGTTAGACGGTGTTGGTGCCTCAGGGTGTCGGCATAGAAAGTCCTTGATGATCTTGGTCAGGTGGCCAAAGTCTTCAGCCCTTTGTTCTGTGTCTTCTTCGCTCCCGTAACCCTTCCATCTGACCCTGTAGAAGAGTCCGTCCTTCGTTTGTTTCCAGTCCAGGATTCTTTCTACTTCATATTCTTCTTCCCCCTCTTCCGTTATGATCGGCGGCGGGCGGGCTTGGTTCCGTCTGAATTCTGTGTCTTCCTTGTAGGGGCTGAGTAAGTCGATGTGGAAAACAGGGTGTACCCTCATTGTCGTTGGCAAAATCAGCTCATAAGCGTGTGATCCTATTTTTCGCTTCACAACGAAAGGCCCGTATTTCTTGTTATCCAGCTTCTTTGAGGGTCTTTTTGTTTGGATGTTCTTTCCTAGTAGCCATACTAGGTCTCCTTCCTGGTACTCATTTCTTGGATCCTCTTCCGGGAGTCTTTGGCTTTCCATTGATGCAATTGCTTCATTGTGGATGTTCCGCCATTTTTCCGTAATATTGTTTGCTTCAGGAACCGCTGATTCTTCTGTTGAAATGTTCCACAGAGGTTCTCTTCCGTAGACTATTCCAAAAGGGGAACTACCCGTTACGCGGTGCTTCTGTAGATTGTAGCTGAACTCCGCGATTGGTAGTAAGTCTGCCCAGTCGTCCTGCCGGTAGTTTACAAAGGATCGTAGCCAGCCTTCCATCCATTGGTTGATCCTTTCCGTCACCCCATCTGTTTGGGGGTGGTAAGCAGTACTGAAACCTGGGCTAGTTCCAATTTTCTCGTAAATGGCTTTCATAAGTTTGGAATTGAAAGTGGTCCCTCGGTCTGAGATCGTGCTCTTTGGAAAACCGTGCAGCTTCCAAACGTTTGTGATGAAAAGATTTGCAAGGTCGCTCGCCGTGTGAGACTCCTTGCAGGGTATGAAATGCGCCATTCTTGAGAATCGGTCCACCACCACTAGGATGCTATCTGATCCTTTCGATTTTGGTAATTTCACTACGAAGTCAAAGGCTATGTCTTCCCATGGTCCTTTTGGAATCTTTAGGGGCTTGGCCGGAACTATCGATTTCGATCCCCTTGTCCGTTGGCAAGTCTCACAGGATTCCACGTATCTGTTTACGCTTTGCTTCATTCCTGGCCAGAAGTATCTTCTCGATATTAGTTCCAAAGTTCTAGCTTGTCCTTGATGACCCGCGATTTTTGTGTCGTGGTGTACTCGCATGATGGCCAGTCTGGATTCCTTATCTTCTGGCACGTAAATCCTTCCCTTGAACCATAAAAGTCCCTCCCTGAAATCGTA
Source organism: Ceratobasidium sp. AG-K (assembly GCA_037039685.1). Classification (NCBI taxonomy): domain Eukaryota; kingdom Fungi; phylum Basidiomycota; class Agaricomycetes; order Cantharellales; family Ceratobasidiaceae; genus Ceratobasidium; species Ceratobasidium sp. AG-K. Next base: position 2,920,036 of record JAWNGF010000002.1, read on the forward strand.
ATCCTTTGCGCTGTGTTGCAGGGTCTTTGGTAGTGTTTCCCTTGATTTGCAGATTCCTTTGATTTGTGCCAATCCTTCGTCTGTTTCCTGTGCTTCCTTGATAGTTTCTATGATGTCTGTGTCTACTTGTCCCATGAATCCCTTGAACCTTTCGACGGATATCATAACTTGTTCAGGCGTGGGGATATCTTCGTGGTCTGACCGTCTTGATAACAGGTCCGGTTTTGATGACAAAATTCCAGGGCGATATATGATATCAAAGTTATAGGAAGCAAGTAATTGGTGCCATCTTGCGTGTCGACGGTTGAATGTTCTTGCTTCCTTCCAGAACTGTAGGTTCCTATGGTCGGTGTAGATAGTGATAGGGTCCCTTGTTCCTTCGAGGTATAGCCTCCAGTGTGTCAAAGATTCTATGATAGCCATAAGTTCCTTATCGTGGACGTTGTAGTTGAGCTGGGCCTCATTGAAGGATTTTGACAGGAACGCTATAGGGTGTAGGTAGCCATCGTTTTGTCTCTGAGACAGAATTGCCCCCATTGCTACTCCGCTTGCATCCGTTTCCAGGAAAAAGGGTTTCTCAGGGTCAGGGTGGCGTAGTGTGGGCTCCTTGCTAATTTCTGTTTTCAGGGCGTCGAAGGCTTCCTGTTGATCCTTTTCCCATTTCCATTTGTTATCCTTTCTTGTCAGGGTTGTCAAGGGTTTTGCTAAACGGCTGAAGTTTGGTACAAATCTTCGGTAGAAGTTTGCAAATCCTAGGAACGCCTGCACCTGTTTAACCGTTTTTGGCTCCTTCCATTCCTTTATCGCCTTGACCTTCTCTTCCTCCATTGAGATGCCCGAATCACTGATTCCAAGTCCGGTATATGTAAGTTTGGTGACAAAGAATTCGCATTTCGGGAGCTTTGCGAATAGGTTTTCATCCAGTAAGATCTTCAGTACCTTCCTGACATCTATAGTATGCTGGCTTCTGTTCTTAGAGAAGACTAGGATGTCGTCAATGTATACTATGACGCATACGTCGATAAGGTCGTGGAAGATGTGGTTCATGTATCTTTGGAATCTGGCCGGTGCGTTTTTTAGTCCAAAGGGCATGACAATGTATTCGAAAAGGCCTTCCTTGGTTCTGAAAGCCGTTTTCCATTCGTCTCCTTCCCTGATTCTGATATTGTTGAAACCCATGCGCAGGTCGATCTTGGAGAAAATTTTCGCGTCCTTGATTTTATCCAGGAGGTCTTCCATTAAGGGCATTGGGAATCTGTCATCCTTTGTAATGGCGTTCACTCCTCTGAGGTCTTGAACAAGTCGTAGTTGGCGTACTGCTCCTGGATTCTTTGGATCGATTGGTTTCTTGACAAAGAAACAAGGTGATGCAATGGGTGATTTGCTTGGTCGGATCTTTCCTGCTGCAATTTCTTCATCCAGGTACTCCCTTAGTGCAATCGACTCGACTGGGGAGAGTGGGATTGGTCTGGCCGGTTTCGGAAGTTCAGCTCCTTCCCTGAAGTCAATGGCGCAGTCGTATGGACGATGATCGGGAATTCTCTTGAATTTTTCTTCACTGAAAACGTCGGCGAATTCCTTGAATTCTTCAGGCAGGTCGTCTATTGAGGCCGTTCTTGCCTGGATGGGTTCTGGTCGCCATGATATGTGTCTTGTTTTCCAATCGATGACAGGGTTTGCTTCTTCCAACCATTCTAGTCCTAGGATGAGCTTAGTTTCTCCAGTAGGCATAGCGAAGAAGACTTGTTTGAAGGTTTCTCCTTCCACTTCTAGTTCTAGCTTGGCTTTAAAACGTATTTGGTGCAAGAGTTCCTTCCCTTGGATACCGATTACTCTTCTTGGGGTGGAAAGTTCAATGAGTGGAATATTGTTGGAGCGAGCCCAAGCGATGTCTAAGAAGTTTTTTGATGCTCCAGAGTCGATGAGGGTTGGGATAGGTTCTGTGATTCCGGCAACGTTTGCGTAAACAATGGTTGATTCATTTGTTGCTCTAAAGTACATTGTTTCCGTTGCCGGGTTTTTGGTCTCTCCACACACAGTTAGAGGGAGACCCCTTCTTTTCCCGAGTCTTCTACGATCGTCGCCTCTCTTCCTTTAACGCTAGGTTCTATTGTTATCCAATCCTTGGAAGGGCATTTGAATGAGCGGTGACCTTCTTGTCCGCACTTCAGGCAGCGGTTGGACGCTATCCTGGCTTTGTATACCTCGTCGGGTAGTCGCTTCGTAGGAGTTTGTCCGCTCGTGGTTGATTGGGGTACCTTTTTCCCAGTAGAGGTCTTGATCTGTTGCAACTTCTGATCAATGGAGATTGCGATCGAGATCCACCGGTCCAGAGACAGCTCCCGTTCCGTTCCATCTTCGTTAATTAGGGTCAACTCGAATCGGGCTAGCTCGGTCTTTACTTCAGGTTTTAGTCCTTCCTTGAATTGGTTGATCAGTGCCTCCTGTCCCCAATTGACGTCGACCAATAAGTATCGGAATTCAGAAGCATAGTTTGCTACCGAATTGTTTTGCTTGCATTTCCGGATATCGATTTCGGCCTTTGCTTTCTTGTTAGGGTCGCTAAATTGTTCCATGAAGTGGGTCTTGAAGCTTTCCCATGAGGATAGGTTTTCGTTATTCTCTCCCTGGTTCAGTGAACGTAGCAGTACTTGTGCCCAATGAGTGGCTGCTTTGTTCTCTGATTTGAAGTTGGCAAGAGCTTCGCGGATACGTTCTTCATGAGAGTTGTACTGATCGCCTAGTCGGACAAAATAGCTTTCCATTTGAGTGATGAACATTTCTGCGCCTTCTCCTTTCTTCCCATCAAAAGAATCTGGGCGTGTAACCTTAGGTCGTCGTGTTCCTCCGTTGGAGCTAGGATTCTCGGTGAGACGTTGAAGTCTTTGTTCTAGTTCGTCGATCCTGGTTGATTCCGCCTCTGGGTGTGGTGGGGAGTTAGATCGTTTGGACGTATTCTCGGCATGTAGGGATGCTTCATCCATTTCCTCTCGAAGGTTGTTGATAGTTTCTTGTATTGTTGAGATCTTTGTGGCTGTAACGCTTCCTTCTTGTCGTAGGTTTTCTAGTCCTTGAGTTACAGCTTCGTTCCATTCAAACTGTCCTTGCCTAGTGGTATTGAGATCTTCGCGGACATTGTTTACAAGTCCTTGTGTGTTTGCGACCTCATTTCGTAGTCTGGTGACATCTTGGCCAACTAGGAAAGTATTATGTTCGCTATTTCTCGAGGCATTAAGAATATCCGTGAGTGTTCCTTGGAGGGTGTTCATGGAATCGTTGAAGATCTGTTGGTTATTTGCCAAGATCTGCGTGGTTTGTTCTTGTCATGAGCTGACTAAGCTCAGACATTTTATTCTGATTTTATATCTTTTTTTCCGAACACTTTCCTTTTTTAGTACAAATGTCCTCTGGCGCTTAACTTGTATCAGGTGATGTATTTGTCTTTCCATTTGATATTGGTGTTGCTTCCGGAACTTCCAGAATGTCAAGTCATATCTCTTATCTCGCTTATCATCGGTTGTACTCGGCTTTCCCACACTGATAGATGATGACGTGGCACTGATCCCTCATGTATATAAACCCAGAGGTCAAGCCGGTTAATGACAAGGCTTGACCTCCTCTCCATTAGGACTTGCTCAATCAATCCTCTTACTATCACTACTCCTTGGGTTCTAAGACTTGTCTAAGTCGAACCCCTTAACTTTCATATACCTAATTGACCCAAGTCGGGACAGTTCTAACCCGTTGAGTCTTCTATCGATAGTTATTCTCATTCCATCAATGATCCTTAAGAGTGCATTGTGTCTTCCCAGGTGGAGTTCGTCGAGGTCGTCGAGATTGCTAATCATAGTTCTACCACTGGGGCTAGAACTTGCGCTGGGGGCTCTAGTTACGCCTTGGCCTTCAGTAGCTGTTGGTTGCTGGGAATATCCTTGCGGAACGTATGGCGGTGCTGGGTTAACCGGTGTCACCGCCTGAGAACTTATTGGTACTGGGCCAGCGTTGGTGATAGTTCCTGATATTTGTGGAACCTGAACATTATGGGAAATGTGGGGCGTGGGAGGGGGTCTAATGGGCACAAGGGATACGCCCCCGTGAGACTCAGGCTGGGGGGAAAAGAACTGTCTTCTGGATCCTAAGGGCCATAGTGGGCGTGAGGGTCCTGGGCTTGCATTCGAAATAGGGATTCGGATTGTGACTGGTGTGGGATCATCGGTAATATCCCCTGGTTCCCTGGTAATGATGGTAGATTCTTCCTGAACGACTGAAATGTTCTCGGCGTTAAATGTTCCAGGCATAGAAGCTTGGCTTTGTGGGCGGGACCTTGCTGGGCCTCCAGCCCGTGCCTGTGCGATGTCTTGTTCGTTGAGGGAACTTGTGGGTCTCGAAGTCCTACTTGGTCCTCTTCTTAATGATAATGGTGTAGCGAGGCGTGACCCTGCGTCCTCCTGAATGGACATGTTTGTTTAGCTTGTTTTGTAATGTCGTAAGCTTCTTCTTGGTGGCTATGAGACGAGCCGCGATGGAGAGTGGACGGCACTAGACCTAAGTGACCTCTTGAACCGCAACACACTTAAGTGTCTGTAGGCTCTTGAGGGTAGGGGTGGTTCAAAGTGTCACTCAAAGGGGATGTTTGACGAGACAAAACAAGCTGGGGTTACCAGGCTTGTTGGTCCTCTATATATATTCAAAAGGTGGCCGAGTCATACAAAGCACAGCCACATGAGTCATAGCAGTCTACCAACCAGGAGTGTCCATGTGAGTCATGCTGTATGAACAGACATGACTCGTACAACGCACAGCCGCGTTACACAATGTAACAGAATAACCACAAGAAGGTGGCAACGCGGCAATCAGAAACAGAAACACAATCACAAAGAGGGAGATAGGCGGGCAAGACACTAGGCGAGTCCGATGGAGTGAGCTAGCTCACGACAAGATCAGTGGAACCATCAACAATGCCGGCCCAATCCCAATAAGATCTCAGGCCATGACTCCAACTAACCCAGTGCCGCCATACATACCACAGGGGTATCCCGAGCAACCAACAGCAACGGAAGGACAAGACCCCCCTAGGATTCCCAGCTCAAGTTCTAGCTCCAGCAGAAGAACCGTGATTAGCAACCTTGACAACCTTGACAATCTTCACCTTGGAAGACACAATGCATTACTAAGGATTATTGATGGAATGAGGATAACAATCGACAGAAGACTCAACAGATTAGAACAATCCACTCAAATGTTGGCTAACAACCAACAAATCTGTCGTGAGCTAGCTCACTCCATCGGACTCGCCCGTTATCTCGCCCGCCTGTCTCCCTCTTTGTGTTACGTTCCTGTTTCCGTTTGCCGCGTTGCCACCTTCTTGTGGTTATTCTGTTACCTTGTGTAACGCGGCTGTGCTTTGTACGAGTCATGTCTGTTTATACAGCATGACTCACATGGACACTCCTGACTGGCTTTCTCGTATGACTCGTGTGGCTGCGCTTTGTATGACTCGGCCGCTTTGTGAATATATATAGAGGACCAACAAGCCTGGTAAACCCAGCTTGTTTTGTCTCGTCAAACATCCCCTTTGAGTGACACTTTGAACCACCCCTACCCTCAAGAGCCTACAGACACTTAAGTGTGTTGCGGTTCAAGAGGTCACTTAGGTCTTAGTGCCGTCCCCTCTCCATCGCGGCTTGTCTCATAGCCACCAAGAAGAGGCTTACAACATTACAAAACAAGCTTAACAAACATGTCCATTCAAGAGGACGCAGGGTCACGCCTCGCAACACCATTATCAATAAGAAGAGGACCAAGTAGGGCTTCGAGACCCACAAGTTCCCTCAACAAACAAGATATTGCACAAGCACGGGCGGGAGGACCAGCAAGGTCTCGCCCACAGAGCCAAGCTTCTATGCCAGGAACATTCAACACTGAGAACATTTCAGTCGTTCAGGAAGAACCTACCATGGTTACTAGGGAACCAGGGGATATTACTGATGACCCCACACCGGTCGCAATCCGAATCCCAATTTCAAATGCAAGCCCAGGACCCTCACGCCCGCTATGGCCTTTGGGATCCAGAAGACAGTTTTTTTCCCCCCAACCTGAGGCTCATGGAGGCGTATCCCTTGTTCCTATTAGACCACCTCCCACACCACACATTTCCCACGCCGCTCAAGTCCCACAGATCACAGGAACCATCACCAACGTCGGTCCAATCCAAATAAGCTCTCAAGCCGTGACACCAGTCAACCCTGCACCGCCATATGTACCACAAGGGTATTCCCAGCAACCAACAGCAACTGAAGGCCAAGACGTCCCTAGGATTCCCAGCTCAAGTTCTAGCTCCAGCAATAGAACCGTGATTGGCAATCTGGACGACCTCGACGATCTTCACCTTGGAAGACACAACGCGCTCTTAAGGATTATTGATGGAATGAGGATAACTATCGATAGAAGACTCAACAGTTTAGAACAATCCACCCAGATCTTAGCAAATAACCAACAAATCTTCAACGATTCCATCAACACCCTACAGGGAACACTCACGGATATTCTCAATGCCTCGAGAAACAGCGAACATAATACCTTCCTAGTGGGGCAAGACGTAACCAGACTACGAAATGAGGTTACAAACACACAAGGACTTGTAAACAATATCCGCGAGGAACTCAATACCACTAGGCAAGGGCAGTTTGAATGGAACGAAGCAGTAACTCAAGGCCTAGAAAACTTACGACAAGAGGGAAACGCTACTGCCACAAAAGTCACAACAATACAAGAAACCATCAACAACCTTCGGGAAGAAATGGACGAAGCTTCCCTACATGCCGACCACCCTTCTAGACGATCAAAGTCCCCACCACATCCAGAAGCAGAATCAACCAGGATCGAGGAACTAGAACAAAGGCTTCAACGACTGACCGAGAACCCCAACTCCAGCGGAAGAACACTTCGCCCTAAAGTTACACGCCCAGATTCCTTCGATGGGAAGAAGGGAGAGGGTGCTGAAATGTTCATTACTCAAATGGAAAGTTATTTTGTCCGACTAGGCGATCAATATAACTCGCACGAAGAACGAGTCCGCGAAGCACTTGCCAACTTCAAGTCAGAAAACAAAGCAGCCACTCATTGGGCACAAGTACTGCTTCAATCACTAAATCGGGGAGAAAATAACGAAAACCTAGCCTCATGGGAAAACTTCAAAACCCACTTCATGGAACAATTTAGCGACCCCAACAAAAAGGCAAAAGCCGAAATTGATATCCGGAAATGCAGGCAAAACAATTCGGTAGCAAACTATGCTTCTGAGTTCCGATACTTATTGGTCGACGTCAACTGGGGACAGGAAGCACTGATCAACCAATTCAAGGAAGGACTGAAACCAGAAGTAAAAACCAAGCTAGCCCGATTCGAATTAACCCTAATTAACGAGGACGGAACGGAGCGGGAGCTGTCACTGGACCGGTGGATCTCAATTGCAATCTCCATTGACCAAAAATTGCAACAAATCAAGGCCTCTACAGGGAAGAAGGTACCCCAACCAACCGCTAGCGGACAATCCTCTACAAAGCGGCTACCCGACGAAGTATACAAAGCAAGGATAGCAACCAACCGCTGTCTGAAGTGCGGACAGGAAGGACACCGTTCATTCAAATGCCCGTCCAAGGAATGGATAACAACGGAACCTAGCGTTAAAGGAAGAGAGGCAACAATTATAGAAGACTCGGGAAAAGAAGGGTTCTCCCTCTAACTGTGTGTGGAGAGACAAAAAAACCGGCAACGGAAACAATGTACTTTAGAGCAACAAATGAATCAACCATTGTTTACGCGAACGTTGCCGGAATCACAGAACCTATCCCAACCCTCATCGATTCTGGAGCATCAAAGAACTTCTTGGACATCTCTTGGGCTCGATCCAACAATATTCCACTCATGGAACTTTCCACTCCTAGAAGAGTAATCGGTATCCAGGGGAAGGAACTCTCTCACCAAATACGTTTCAAAGCTAAACTGGAACTAGAGGTAGAAGGAAGAACCTTCAAACAAGTCTTCTTCGCTATGCCTACTGGAGAAACTAAACTTATCCTAGGACTGGAATGGTTAGAAGAAGCAAACCCTGTCATCGATTGGAAAACGAAGCACATATCATGGCGGCCAGAGCCCATCCAAGCAAAAACAGCCTCAATAGACGACCTACCCGAAGAATTCAAGGAATTTGCCGACGTCTTCAGCGAAGAGAAATTCAAAAGAATCCCGGATCATCGCCCATACGACTGCGCCATCGACTTCAAGGAAGGTGCTGAACTTCCGAAACCGGCCAGACCGATTCCACTCTCTCCAGCAGAGTCAATTGCACTAAGAGAATACTTGGATGAAGAAATCGCAGCGGGTGTCGTAAGCTTCTTCTTGGTGGCTATGAGGCAAGCCGCGACAGAGAGTGGACGGCACTAAGACCTAAGTGGCCTCTTGAACCGCAACACACTTAAGTGTCTGTAGGCCCTTGAGGGTAGGGGTGGTTCTAAGTGTCACTCAAAGGGGATGTTTTGACGAGACAAAACAAGCTGGGGTTACCAGGCTTGTTGGTCCTCTATATATATTCACAAAGTGGCTGAGTCATACAAGGCGCAGCCACATGAGTCATACAAAAACAGCCAGTCAGGAGTGTCCATGTGAGTCATGCTGTATGAACAGACATGACTCGTACAAAAGGCACAGCCGCGTTACACAATGTAACAGAGTAACCACAAGAAGGTGGCAACGCGGCAAACGGAAACGGAAACGGAAACACAACAGAAAAGAAGGGAACAGGCGGGCGAGACAACAGGTGAGTCCGATGGAGTGAGCTGGCTCACGACAGCGGGAAAGATCCGACCAAGCAAATCACCCATTGCATCACCTTGTTTCTTTGTCAAAAAACCGATCGATCAAAAGAATCCAGGGGCAGTACGCCAACTACGACTTGTTCAAGACCTCAGAGGAGTAAACGCCATTACAAAGGACGACAGATTCCCAATGCCCCTAATGGAAGACCTCCTGGATAAAATCAAGGACGCGAAAATTTTCTCCAAGATCGATCTGCGCATGGGTTTCAACAATATCAGAATTAGGGAAGGGGACGAATGGAAGACAGCTTTCAGAACAAAAGAAGGACTGTTCGAATACGTCGTCATGCCTTTTGGACTAAAAAACGCGCCCGCCATTTTCCAAAGATATATGAATCACATCTTCCATGATCTTATCGACGTATGTGTCATAGTATACATTGACGACATCCTAGTCTTCTCTAAGGACAGAAGCCAACATGCCGTGGATGTCAGAAGAGTGCTAAAGATCTTACTGGAGGAAAATCTATTCGCAAAGCTTCCAAAATGCGAATTCTTTGTCACCAAATTGACATATACTGGACTTGGAATCAGTGATTCAGGCATCTCAATGGAGGAAGAAAAGGTCAAGGCAATAAAAGAATGGAAGGAACCAAGAACGGTCAAGCAAGTCCAAGCATTCCTAGGATTCGCAAATTTCTACCGAAGATTCGTACCGAATTTCAGCCGATTAGCAAAACCCCTGACAACATTGACAAGGAAGGAGAACAAATGGGAATGGGGAAACGATCAGCAGGAAGCATTTGAAGCCCTAAAAACAGAAATCAGCAAGGAACCCACTCTACGCCATCCAAACCCTGACAAACCCTTTTTCTTGGAAACAGACGCAAGTGGAGTAGCAATGGGAGCAATCCTGTCGCAAAGGCAAGATGATGGCTACCTGCACCCTATTGCTTTTCTCTCAAAATCTTTCAACGAAGCTCAACTCAACTACGACGTCCACGATAAAGAACTTATGGCAATCATAGAATCTTTAACACACTGGAGGCTATACCTTGAAGGAACAAAGGACCCTATCACCATCTACACCGATCATAGGAACCTACAGTTCTGGAAGGAAGCAAGAACATTCAACCGTCGACACGCAAGATGGCACCAATTGCTTGCTTCCTATAACTTTGACATCATATACCGCCCTGGAATCCTGTCATCGAAACCGGACCTGTTGTCAAGACGGTCAGACCATGAAGATACCCCCACGCCTGAACAAGTTATGATATCTGTCGAAAGGTTCAAGGGGTTTATGGGACAAGTAGACACAGACATCATAGAGACTATCAAGGAGGCACAGGAAACAGACGAAGGGTTGGCACAAATCAAAGAAATCTGCAAATCAAGGGAAACGCTACCAAAAACCCTACAACACAGTGCAAAAGATTACGATTTCAAGGAGGGACTACTATGGTTCAAGGGAAGGATTTACGTGCCAGAAGATAAGGAATCCAGACTGGCCATCATGCGAGTTCACCACGACTCAAAAATCGCGGGTCATCAAGGACAAGCTAGAACATTGGAACTAATATCGAGAAGATACTTCTGGCCGGGAATGAAGCAAAGCGTAAACAGATACGTGGAATCCTGTGAGACTTGCCAACGGACGAAGGGATCAAAATCGATAGTTCCGGTCAAGCCTCTGGAAATTCCAAAAGGACCATGGGAAGACATAGCGTTCGACTTCGTTGTGAAATTACCAAAATCGAAAGGAGCAGATAGCATTTTAGTAGTGGTGGACCGATTCTCAAGAATGGCGCATTTCATACCCTGCAAGGAATCTCACACGGCAAGCGACCTGGCAAATCTTTTTGTCACAAACGTTTGGAAACTGCACGGTTTTCCAAAGAGCACAATCTCAGACTGAGGGACTACTTTCAATTCCAAACTTATGAAAGCCATTTATGAGAAAATTGGAACTAGCCCGGGTTTCAGTACTGCCTACCACCCCCAAACAGATGGAATAACGGAGAGAATCAATCAATGGATGGAAGGCTGGCTACGATCATTTGTCAACTACCGACAGGATGATTGGGCGGATTTGTTACCGATTGCGGAATTCAGCTACAATCTACAGAAGCACCGCGTAACAGGTAGTTCCCCTTTCGAAATTGTCTACGGGAGGGAACCACTGTGGAACGTCTCAGCAGAAAAATCAGCGGTTCCGGAAGCAAACAACATCAGAGAAAAATGGCGTAAAATCCACGACGAAGCAATTGCATCAATGGAAAGCCAAAGGCTCCCAGAAGAAGAGCCAAGAAATGTGTACCAGGAAAGAGATCTAGTATGGCTGTTGGGAAAGAACATTCAAACAAAAAGACCCTCAAAGAAGCTGGATAACAAAAAGCACGGGCCATTTGTGGTGAAGCAAAGGATAGGGTCACACGCTTATGAGCTCACTTTGCCGGCAACAATGAGGGTGCACCCTGTTTTCCACATTGATCTGCTCAGCCCTTACAAAGAAGACACAGAGTTCAGCCGAAACCAACCCCGACCACCGCCGATCATAACACAAGAAGGAGAAGAGGAATACGAAGTAGAAAAAATCATTGATTGGAAGAAAACAAAGGATGGACTTTTCTACAGGGTCAGATGGAAGGGTTATGGGGACGAAGAAGACACAGAACAAAGGGCAGAAGATTTTGGCCACCTGTCCAAGATCATCAAGGACTTGCTACGCCGACACCCTGAGGCTCCAACACCTTCTAACTATGTCCCAGGGAAGATAAAAGGGAGGGGGGGAGCAGCCAGTAGTGATATCTGCAAAACTTGCAACTACTCCAAGCTTCACTCCTCACTCTACTCACTAAATCTTCTCTGTTGTCTACAATGCCTGCCGTCACCCGCTCCACCATTGCCAACAACCTCACCCGTGTCCTTGACGGACCAGCGTTCGCTACGGCGAGAATCCTTGACGCTGGGGCCGCTCTCTACATCTTCAAAAGGTCCCAGCAAGGCTCTGGAAGAATGCATTTTAGGGCGTCGGACGATATCTTGCACTCGGACTTGGGAGAATTCCAGTGGGTCGGAAAGAAATGGCCGACACGCATGCAACTCCTACGAAAGGACATCTTCGTTTGCCGAGGATGCGCGGCGTTCCAGGTTTCGGAGGTTGTCCTCCTTTCCACCCATATGCTCGGAGTCGTGGAATGGGGACAAGAAGGGGCATACTCAAGCGAATGGGTACCGGGATATGATGGGAGACCACCAACACTCAGACCCAGGTGGAACGACACTTGGGACGCCAACTATGAAAAGGACCTGAGCGACTGGAAGATGGAGAGGGGCAGATACCAGAGGGAGAAGATCGAATGGGAACCTTACTGGTGGAAGAGGGAGGAGACTGACGTGTCGGCATGGAAGGAGGCAGAGCCCGATGTGCGACAATGGGATGGGGATTTTGTGGAGGCCCAGAAGAGGGTTTTGGACTGGTCCAAGGCGGACTGGACGAAGGAAGAAACTTGGGAAGAATGGGAGAAGTTCTCGGACGAACCGGGAAATACCGTCTTCAATCCCATCGACCTAACCTTGGAGGACGAAGAGGGGTTGGAAGAATATATGTTGAAGAAGGAAAAAGACTGTGCAGTGCAGTAGGTCCGTTCAGGTCCCCCAAACGGACTCTTAGGGGGGAGTAATGTCGTGAGCTAGCTCACTCCATCGGACTCGCCCGTTGTCTCGCCCGCCTGTCTCCCTCTTTGTGTTACGTTCCCGTTTCCGTTTGCCGCGTTGCCACCTTCTTGTGGTTATTCTGTTACCTTGTGTAACGCGGCTGTGCTTTGTACGAGTCATGTCTGTTTATACAGCATGACTCACATGGACACTCCTGACTGGCTTTCTCGTATGACTCGTGTGGCTGCGCTTTGTATGACTCGGCCGCTTTGTGAATATATATAGAGGACCAACAAGCCTGGTAAACCCAGCTTGTTTTGTCTCGTCAAACATCCCCTTTGAGTGACACTTTGAACCACCCCTACCCTCAAGAGCCTACAGACACTTAAGTGTGTTGCGGTTCAAGAGGTCACTTAGGTCTTAGTGCCGTCCACTCTCCATCGCGGCTTGTCTCATAGCCACCAAGAAGAGGCTTACGACAAAATCTTTGACGATTCCCTCAACAACCTTCAAGGAACCTTGACAGATATCCTTACTGCCACACAAAACAGTGAACACAACAGCTTCCTGGTTGGGCAAGATGTAATCTGCTTGAGAAACGAAGTCACAAACACACAAGGACTAGTAAACAATGTACAGGAAGATCTTAACACCACGAGACAGGCACAATTAGCCTGGAACGAAGCAGTCACCCAAGGACTAGAAGGACTAAGGGGAGACAGAAGGATTGCTATTGATGCAATCAATAACATGCGCAAACAGATGGACAAAGTATCCCTACATGCCGTATCCCCCCCCACCCTGAAGCAGAATCTACCAGACTCAATGAATTAGAACAAAGGATACGTCAGCTCTCTGAAAACCCCAACAACAGAAGGGAAGCCAGACATCCAAAAGTAACTAGACCAGAGGCTTTTAACGGGAAGAAGGGAGAAGGAGCAGAAATCTTCATCACCCAAATGGAAAGCTACTTTGCCAGGTTGGGCAACCAGTACAGCTTGGGACAAGAACAAATTAGAGAAGCACTAGCCAACTTCAAATCAGACAACAGGTCCGCTACACATTGGGCTCAAGTCCTACTACGGTCTATGAACAATGGAGTTCCAGACCCAAACCTAGGATTGTGGGAAACATTCAAATCACACTTCATGGAGGAATTTAGCAACCCTAACAAGAAGGCCAAGGCGGAGGCCGATATCCGAAAAAGCAAGCAAATCAATTCAGTAGCAAACTATGCAACAGAATTCCGATTTCACATGGTAGATGTGAATTGGGGGGAAGAAGCCCTTATCAACCAATTCAAGGAAGGACTCAAGCCGGAAATCAAAACAGAATTGGCACGATTTGAACTTTCCCTTATCAACAAAGATGGAACTGAAAGGCACCTTAACCTTAACCAATGGATCACTCTTGCGATCTCCATCGACCAGAAATTGCAACAGATCAAGGCATCCACTGGAAAGAAAACACCCCAAGCAACCACCGCTGGGCAAGCCTCTACAAAACGACTTCCAGATGAAGTATACAAGGCAAGAATAGCATCAAACCAATGTCTGAAGTGTGGTCAAGAAGGTCACCGCTCGCTCAAATGCTCATCCAAGGAATGGATAACAACTGAGCCCAGCATAAAAGGAAGAGAAGCTACGATCATAGAAGACTTGGGAAAAGAAGGGGTCTCCCTCTAACTGTGTGTGGAGAGACCAAAGAACCGGCAGTGGAAACAATGTACTTTAGAGCAACAAACAAATCAACCATTGTTTACACAAGCATTGCCAGAATCACAGAACCAGTCCCTACTCTCATTGATTCAGGAGCTTCTAAAAACTTTATGGACATCTCTTGGGCCTGCTCCAACAACATTCCTCTCATTGAACTTCCCTCTCCACAAAAAGTAAATGGCATCCAGGGAAAAGAACTCTCACACCAAATACGCTTCAAGGCCAAGCTTGTACTGGACATAGAAGGAAAACCCTTCAAACAAATCTTTTTCGCTATGCCTACTGGAGAAACCAAGCTCATTTTAGGACTTGAATGGTTAGAAGAAGCAAACCCGAATATTGACTGGAAAACGAAGCACATATCATGGCAACCAGAACCCATACAGGCAAGAACAGCCTCAATAGACGACCTACCAGAAGAATTCAAAGAATTTGCCAATGTGTTTAGTGAAGAAAAGTTCAGGAGAATTCTGGATCATTGCCCATACAACTGCGCCATCGACTTCAAGGAGGGGGCTGAACTTCGAAAACCGGCCAGACCTATCCCGCTCTCACCAGCCGAATCAATTGCACTAAGGGAATACTTGGATGAGGAAATTGCCGCCGGGAAAATTTGACCTAGCAAATCCCCCATTGCATCACCTTGTTTCTTTGTCAAAAAACCTATCAATCCAAGGAATCCAGAAGCAGTGCAACAATTACGACTTGTTCAAGACCTCAGAGGAGTGAACGCCATTACAAGGGACAACAGGTTTCCAATGCCCTTAATGGAAGATCTTCTGGATAAAATCAAGTATGCAAAAATCTTCTCCAAAATCGATCTGCGCATGGGTTTCAACAATATCAGAATTAAAGAAGGGGATGAATGGAAGACAGCCTTCAGAACCAAAGAAGGCCTGTTTGAATACATTGTCCTGCCTTTTGGACTAAAAAATGCACCCGCCATTTTCCAAAGATACATGAACCACATCTTCCATGACCTTATCGACATATGTGTCATAGTATACATCAACGACATCCTAGTCTTCTCTAAGAACAGAAGCCAACATACTATAGATGTCAGGAAGGTGCTGAAGATCTTACTGGATGAAAACCTATTTGCAAAGCTCCCAAAATGCGAATTCTTTGTCACCAAACTTACATATACCAGACTTGGAATCAGTGATTCTGGCATCTCTGTGGAGGAAGAGCAGGTCAAGGCAATAAAGAAATGGAAGGAACCAAAAACAGTCAAGCAAGTTCAGGCGTTCCTAGGATTTGCAAACTTCTACCAAAGATTTGTACCAAATTTTAGCCATTTAGCAAAACCCTTGACAACCCTGACAAGAAAGGATAACAAATGGAAATGGGAAAAGGATCAACAGGAGGCCTTTGATGCCCTGAAAACAGAAATTAGCAAGGAGCCCACACTACGCCATCCTGACCCCAAGAAACCCTTTTTCCTGGAAACGGATGCTAGCAGAGTAGCAATGGGGGCAATTCTGTCTCAAAGGCAAGACGATGGCTACCTACACCTGATAGCGTTCCTGTCAAAATCCTTCAATGAGGCCCAGCTCAACTACGACGTCCACAACAAAGAACTTATGGCAATCATAGAATCATTGACACATTGGAGGTTATACCTTGAGGGAACAAAGGATCCAATCACTATCTACACCGATCACAGGAATCTACAGTTTTGGAAGGAAGCAAGAACGTTCAACTGTCAACACACAAGATGGCATCAACTACTGGCTTCCTACAACTTTGATATCATATACCATCCTGGAATCCTTTCGTCTAAACTGGACCTGTTGTCAAGACAATCTGACCATGAGAATATTCCCACACTGGAACAAATCATGATATCCATGGAAAAATTTAAAGGATTTATGGGGCAGATGGACACAGACATTATGGCAACTATCAAGGAAGCACAAGAAACTGATGAGGGACTGGCAAGAGTCAAGGAAATCTGCGAATCAAGGGAAATGTTACCAAGAACCCTACAACATAGTGCAAAGGATTACAACTTCAAGGAAGGACTAATATGGTACAAAGGGAAAATTTACATCCTGGAAGATAAGGAGGCCAGACTGTCCATCATGCGACTACACCACAACTCTAGGATTGCAGGTCATCAGGGACAAGCCAGCACATTGGAACTTATATCAAGAAGATACTTCTGGCCAGGGATGAAGCAGAGTGTAAACAGATACGTGGAATCCTGCAAGACCTGCCAACAAACAAGGGGATCAAAGTCAATAGTACCGATCAAACCTCTAGAAATCCCAAAAGGTCCCTGGGAAGACATAGCATTTGACTTTGTAGTAAAATTGCTGAAGTCCAGAGGGTCAGATAGCATCATGGTAGTGGTGGACCGGTTCTCAAGAATGGCACATTTCATACCCTGCAAGGAATCTCACACAGCAAGCGAGCTGGCAAATCTTTTTGTCACAAATGTCTGGAAACTACACGGCTTTCAAAAAAGCATGATCTCAGACCAAGGGACTACTTTCAATTCAAGACTTATAAAGGCCATTTACGAGAGAATTGGAACTACCCAAGTTTCAGCACTGCGTACCACCCCCAGACAGATGGAGTGACAGAGAGAATCAACCAATAGATGGAAGGCTGGCTGTGATCCTTTGTCAACTACTGGCAAGATGATTGGGCGGACTTGTTACCAATTGCAGAATTCAGTTATAATCTGCAGAAGCACCGTGTAACGGGTAGTTCCCCTTTTGCAATAGTCTATGGCAGGGAACCACTGTGGAACATCTCATCAGAAGAGACGACGGTTCCTGAAGCAAACACCATTACAGAAAAATGGCGTAACATCCACGACAAAGCAATTGCATCAATGGAAAACCAAAGGCTCCCGGAGGAAGAACCGAAAAACAAGTACCAGGAAGGAGATTTAGTATGGCTGTTGGGAAGAAACATCCAAACAAAAAGACCCTCAAAGAAACTGGACAATAAGAAGCATGGACCATTTGTTGTGAAGCAAAAAATATGTTCACACACTTATGAGCTCACTTTGCCAGCAACAATGAGGGTGCACCCTGTCTTCCACATCAACTTGCTCAGCCCTTACATAGAAGACACGGAGTTCAAGCAAAACCAACCCCGACCCCCGCCGATCATTACCAAAGAAGGGGAAGAAGAATATGAAGTAGAAAGGATTCTGGACTGGAAGGAGACCAAGGATGGTCTTTTTTACAGGGTCAGATGGAAGGGATATGGAGACAAAGAAGACACGGAACAGAAGGCGGAAGATTTTGGACATTTATCCAAGATCATCAAGGACTTTCTATGTCGGCACCCCAAAGCTCCCATGTCGTGAGCCAGCTCACTCCATCGGACTCGCCTATTGTCTCACCCGCCTGTCTTCTTCTTTGTGTTGTGTTTCTGTTTCTGTTTGCCGCGTTGCCACCTTCTTGTGGTTATTCTGTTACATTGTGTAACGCGGCTGTGCTTTTTACGAGTCATGTCTGTTTATACAGCATGACTCACATGGACACTCCTGACTGGCTGTCTTGTATGACTCGTGTGGCTGCGCCCTGTATGACTCGGACTCTTTGTGGTTATATATAGAGGACCAACAAGCCTGGTAACCCCAGCTTGTTTTGTCTCGTCAAAACATCCCCTTTGAGTGACACTTAGAACCACCCCTACCCTCAAGAGCCTACAGACACTTAAGTGTGTTGCAGTTCAAGAGGTCACTTAGGTCTTAGTGCCGTCCACTCTCCGTCGCGGCTTGTCTCATAGCCACCAAGAAGAAGCTTACGACATTACAAAACAAGCTTAACAATCATGTCCATACAAGAGGACGCGGGATCACGCCTCGCAACACCACTCTCAACAAGGAGAGGACCAAGTAGGGCTTCAAGACCTACAAGTTCCCTCAATGAACAAGATATCACACAAGCACGGGCCGGAGGACCAGCGAGGTCCCGCCCTCAAAGCCAAGCCTCTATGCCTGGAACGTTCAACGCTGAGAATGTTTCAGTCATACAGGAAGAACCTACCCTTGTTACTAGGGAACCAGGGGATATTACCGATGACCCCACACCGGTCACAATTCGAATCCCAATCTCTAACGCATCCCCAGGACCATCACGTCCACTATGGCCCATGGGACCCAGAAGACAGTTTTTTTCCCCTCAACCTGAAGCCCACGGGGGCATATCCCTCGTCCCTATCAGACCCCCTCCCACGCCGCACATTTCCCACGCTCCTCAAGTACCCTCGATTACGGGAACTATCACCAATGCCGGTCCAATCCAAGTAAGCTCTCAGGCCATGACACCAGTTAACCCAGCACCGCCATATGTACCACAAGGGTATTCCCAGCAACCAACAGCAACTGAAGGCCAAGACGTCCCTAGGATTCCCAGCTCGAGTTCTAGCTCCAGCGGTAGAACCGTAATTAGCAATCTTGACGACCTCGACGATCTTCACCTTGGAAGACACAACGCGCTCTTAAGGATTATTGACGGAATGAGGATAACTATCGATAGAAGACTCAACGGTTTAGAACAAACCACCCAGATCTTAGCAAATAACCAACAAATCTTCAACGATTCCATCAACACCCTACAAGGAACACTCACGGATATTCTCAATGCCGCGAGAAACAGCGAACATAATACCTTCCTAGTGGGTCAAGACGTAACTAGACTACGAAATGAGGTCACAAACACACAGGGGCTGGTGAACAATGTACAGGAAGATCTTAACACCATGAGGCAGGCACAGTTAGCCTGGAACGAAGCAGTCACCCAAGGACTAGAAGGACTAAGGTGTCGTGAGCCAGCTCACTCCATCGGACTCGCCTGTTGTCTCGCCCGCCTGTTCCCTTCTTTGTGTTTGCGTTTCCGTTTCCGTTTGCCGCGTTGCCACCTTCTTGTGGTTATTCTGTTACATTGTGTAACGCGGCTGTGCCTTTTGTACGAGTCATGTCTGTTCATACAGCATGACTCACATGGACACTCTTGACTGGCTGTTGTGTATGACTTGTGTGGCTGCTCCTTGTATGACTCGGCCACGCCTTGAATATATATAGAGGACCAACAAGCCTGGTAACCCCAGCTTGTTTTGTCTCGTCTAGACATCCCCTTTGAGTGACACTTTGAACCACCCCTACCCTCAAGGGCCTACAGACACTTAAGTGTGTTGCAGTCCAAGAGGTCACTTAGGTCTTAGTGCCGTCCACTCTCTGTCGCGGCTTGTCTCATAGCCACTAAGAAGAAGCTTACGACATTACAAAACAAGCTTAACAAACATGTCCATTCAAGAGGACGCAGGCTCACGCCTCGCAACACCATTATCAATAAGAAGAGGACCAAGTAGGGCTTTGAGACCTACAAGTTCCCTCAACGAACAAGATATTGCACAAGCACGGGCGGGAGGACCAGCAAGGTCTCGCCCACAAAGCCAAGCTTCTATGCCAGGAACATTCAACACTGAGAACATTTCAGTCGTTCAGGAAGAACCTACCATGGTTACTAGGGAACCAGGGGATATTACGGATGACCCCACACCGGTCGCAATCCGAATCCCAATTTCAAATGCAAGCCCAGGACCCTCACGCCCACTATGGCCTTTGGGATCCAGAAGACAGTTTTTTTCCCCCCAACCTGAGGCTCATGGAGGCGTATCCCTTGTTCCTATTAGACCACCTCCCACACCACACATTTCCCACGCCGCTCAAGTCCCACAGATCACAGGAACCATCACCAATGTCGGTCCGATCCAAATAAACTCTCAAGCCGTGACACCAGTCAACCCTGCACCGCCATATGTACCGCAAGGGTATTCCCAGCAACCAACAACAACCGAAGGCCAAGACGTCCCTAGGATTCCCAGCTCAAGTTCTAGCTCCAGCAATAGAACCGTGATTAGCAATCTGGACGACCTCGACGACCTTCACCTTGGAAGACACAACGCGCTCTTAAGGATTATTGATGGAATGAGGATAACTATCGATAGAAGACTCAACGGTTTAGAACAATCCACCCAGATCTTAGCAAATAACCAACAAATCTTCAACGATTCCATCAACACCCTACAGGGAACACTCACGGATATTCTCAATGCCTCAAGAAACAGCGAACATAACACCTTCCTAGTGGGGCAAGACATAACCAGACTACGAAATGAGGTTACAAACACACAAGGACTGGTAAACAATATCCGCGAGGAGCTCAATACCACTAGGCAAGGGCAACTTGAATGGAACGAAGCAGTAACTCAAGGCCTAGAAAACTTACAACAAGAGGGAAACACTACTGCCACAAAAGTCACAACTATACAAGAAACCATCAACAACCTTCGGGAAGAAATGGACGAAGCTTCCCTACATGCCGAGCATCCTTCTAGACGATCAAATTCCCCACCACATCCAGAAGCAGAATCAACCAGGATCGAGGAACTAGAACAAAGGCTTCAACGACTGACCGAGAACCCCAACTCCAGCGGAAGAACACTTCGCCCTAAAGTTACACGCCCAGATTCCTTCGATGGGAAGAAGGGAGAGGGTGCTGAAATGTTCATCACTCAAATGGAAAGTTATTTCGTCCGACTAGGCGATCAATATAACTTGCAAGAAGAACAAATCCGCGAAGCACTTGCCAACTTCAAGTCAGAAAACAAAGCAGCCACTCATTGGGCACAAGTACTGCTTCGATCACTAAACCGGGGAGAAAATAACGAAAACCTAGCCTCATGGGAGAACTTCAAAACCCACTTCATGGAACAATTCAGCGACCCCAACAAAAAGGCAAAAGCCGAAATCGATATCCAGAAATGCAGGCAAAACAATTCGGTAGCAAACTATGCTTCTGAATTCCGATACTTATTGGTCGACGTCAACTGGGGACAGGAAGCACTGATCAACCAATTCAAGGAAGGACTGAAACCTGAAGTAAAAACCGAGCTAGCCCGATTCGAATTAACCCTAATTAACGAGGACGGAACGGAGCGGGAGCTGTCACTGGACCAGTGGATCTCAATCGCAATCTCTATTGACCAAAAATTGCAACAAATCAAGGCATCTACAGGGAAGAAGGCACCCCAACCAACCGCTAGCGGACAATCCTCTACGAAGCGGCTACCCGACGAAGTATACAAAGCAAGGATAGCAACCAACCGCTGCCTGAAGTGCGGACAGGAAGGACACCGTTCATTCAAATGCCCGTCCAAGGAATGGATAACAACGGAACCTAGCGTTAAAGGAAGAGAGGCAACAATTATAGAAGACTCGGGAAAAGAAGGGTTCTCCCTCTAACTGTGTGTGGAGAGACAAAAAAACCGGCAACGGAAACAATGTATTTTAGAGCAACAAATGAATCAACCATTGTTTACGCGAACGTTGCCGGAATCACAGAACCTATCCCAACCCTCATCAATTCTGGAGCATCAAAGAACTTCTTGGACATCTCTTGGGCTCGATCCAACAATATTCCACTCATGGAACTTGCCACTCCTAGAAGAGTAATCGGTATCCAGGGGAAGGAACTCTCTCACCAAATACGTTTCAAAGCTAAGCTGGAACTAGAGGTAGAAGGAAGAACCTTCAAACAAGTCTTCTTCGCTATGCCTACTGGAGAAACTAAACTTATCCTAGGACTGGAATGGTTAGAAGAAGCAAACCCTGTCATCGATTGGAAAACGAAGCACATATCATGGCGGCGAGAACCCATCCAAGCAAGAACGGCCTCAATAGACGACTTACCCGAAGAATTCAAGGAATTTGCCGACGTCTTCAGCGAAGAGAAATTCAAAAGAATCCCGGATCATCGCCCATACGACTGCGCCATCGACTTCAAGGAAGGCGCTGAACTTCCGAAACCGGCCAGACCTATTCCACTCTCTCCAGCAGAGTCAATTGCACTAAGAGAATACTTGGATGAAGAAATCGCAGCGGGAAAAATCCGTCCAAGCAAATCACCCATTGCATCACCTTGTTTCTTTGTCAAAAAACCGATCGATCAAAAGAATCCAGGGGCAGTACGCCAACTACGACTTGTTCAAGACCTCAGAGGAGTAAACGCCATTACAAAGGACGACAGATTCCCAATGCCCCTAATGGAAGATCTCCTGGATAAAATCAAGGACGCGAAAATTTTCTCCAAGATCGATCTGCGCATGGGTTTCAACAATATCAGAATTAGGGAAGGGGACGAATGGAAGACAGCTTTCAGAACAAAAGAAGGACTGTTCGAATACGTCGTCATGCCTTTTGGACTAAAAAACGCGCCCGCCATTTTCCAAAGATATATGAATCACATCTTCCATGATCTTATCGACGTATGTGTCATAGTATACATTGACGACATCCTAGTCTTCTCTAAGCACAGAAGCCAACATGCCGTGGATGTCAGAAGAGTGCTAAAGATTTTACTGGAGGAAAACCTATTCGCAAAGCTTCCAAAATGCGAATTCTTTGTCACCAAATTGACATATACTGGACTTGGAATCAGTGATTCAGGCATCTCAATGGAGGAAGAAAAGGTCAAGGCAATAAAAGAATGGAAGGAACCAAGAACGGTCAAGCAAGTCCAAGCATTCCTAGGATTCGCAAATTTCTACCGAAGATTCGTACCGAATTTCAGCCGATTAGCAAAACCCGTGACAACCCTGACAAGGAAGGAGAACAAATGGGAATGGGGAAACGATCAGCAGGAAGCTTTTGAAGCGCTAAAAACAGAAATCAGCAAGGAACCCACTCTACGCCATCCGAACCCTGACAAACCCTTTTTCTTGGAAACAGACGCAAGTGGAGTAGCAATGGGAGCAATCCTGTCGCAAAGACAAGAGGATGGCTACCTGCACCCTATTGCTTTTCTCTCAAAATCTTTCAACGAAGCTCAACTCAACTACGACGTCCACGATAAAGAACTTATGGCAATCATAGAATCTTTAACACACTGGAGGCTATACCTTGAAGGAACAAAGGACCCTATCACCATCTACACCGATCATAGGAACCTACAGTTCTGGAAGGAAGCAAGAACATTCAACCGTCGACACGCAAGATGGCACCAACTGCTTGCCTCCTACAACTTTGACATCATATACCGCCCTGGAATCCTGTCATCGAAACCGGACCTGTTGTCAAGACGGTCGGACCATGAAGATACCCCCACGCCTGAACAGGTTATGATATCTGTCAAAAGGTTCAAGGGGTTTATGGGACAAGTAGACACAGACAGCATAGAGACTATCAAGGAGGCACAGGAAACAGACGAAGGGTTGGCACAAATCAAAGAAATCTGCAAATCAAGGGAAACGCTACCAAAAACCCTACAACACAGTGCAAAGGATTATGATTTCAAGGAGGGACTATTATGGTTCAAGGGAAGGATTTACGTGCCAGAAGATAAGGAATCCAGACTGGCCATCATGCGAGTTCACCACGACTCAAAAATCGCGGGTCATCAAGGACAAGCTAGAACATTGGAACTAATATCGAGAAGATACTTCTGGCCGGGAATGAAGCAAAGCATAAACAGATACGTGGAATCCTGTGAGACTTGTCAACGGACGAAGGGATCAAAATCGATAGTTCCGGTCAAGCCTCTGGAAATTCCAAAAGGACCATGGGAAGACATAGCGTTCAACTTCGTAGTGAAATTACCAAAATCGAAAGGAGCAGATAGCATCTTAGTAGTGGTGGACCGATTCTCAAGAATGGCGCATTTCATACCCTGCAAGGAATCTCACACGGCAAGCGACCTGGCCAATCTTTTTGTCACAAATGTTTGGAAACTGCACGGTTTTCCAAAGAGCACGATCTCAGACCGAGGGACTACTTTCAATTCCAAACTTATGAAAGCCATTTATGAGAAAATTGGAACTAGCCCAGGTTTCAGTACTGCCTACCACCCCCAAACAGACGGAATAACGGAGAGAATCAATCAATGGATGGAAGGCTGGCTACAATCATTTGTCAACTACCGACAGGATGATTGGGCGGACTTGTTACCAATTGCGGAATTCAGCTACAATCTACAGAAGCACCGCGTAACGGGTAGTTCCCCTTTCGAAATTGTCTACGGGAGGGAACCACTGTGGAACGTCTCAGCAGAAAAATCAGCGGTTCCGGAAGCAAACAACATCACAGAAAAATGGCGTAAAATCCACGACGAAGCAATTGCATCAATGGAAAGCCAAAGGCTCCCAGAAGAAGAGCCAAGAAATGTGTACCAGGAAGGAGATCTAGTATGGCTGTTGGGAAAGAACATTCAAACAAAAAGACCCTCAAAGAAGCTGGATAACAAAAAGCACGGGCCATTTGTGGTGAAGCGAAAGATAGGGTCACACGCTTATGAGCTCACTTTGCCGGCAACAATGAGGGTGCACCCTGTTTTCCACATCGATCTGCTCAGCCCTTACAAAGAAGACACAGAGTTCAGCCAAAACCAACCCCGACCACCGCCAATCATAACAGAAGAAGGAGAAGAGGAATACGAAGTAGAAAAAATCATGGATTGGAAGAAAACAAAGGATGGGCTTTTCTACAGGGTCAGATGGAAGGGTTATGGAGATGAAGAAGACACGGAACAAAGGGCAGAAGACTTTGGCCACCTGTCCAAGATCATCAAGGACTTGCTACGCCGACACCCCGATGCTCCAACACCATCTAACTACGCTCCAGGAAAGATAAAAGGAAGGAGGGGCACGATCCGAAGTGACATCTGCAAAACTTGCTCATACTCATCCTCCAACCACAACCTATTTGCTCTAAATCTTTTTTGCATCCCACAATGCCTGCCGTCACCCGCTCCACCATCGTCAACAACCTCACCCGCGTCCTGGACGGACCAGCATTCGCTACGGCGAGAATCCTTGATGCGGGAGCCGCTCTCTACGTCTTCAAAAGGTCCCAGCAAGGCTCAGGAAGAATGCACTTTAGGGCGTCGGACGACGTTCTCCACTCAGACTTGGGCGAATTCCAGTGGGTCGGCAAAAAATGGCCGACAAAAATGCAGCTCGCAAGAAAAGACATTTTTGTCTGTCGAGGATGTGCGGCCTTCCAGGTATCAGAGGTTGTCCTGCTATCCACCCATATGCTCGGAGTCGTTGAATGGGGACAAGAAGGGGCATACTCGAGCGAGTGGGTACCAGGGTACGACGGGAGGCAACCAACGCTCCGACCTCGGTGGAATGACGCCTGGGATGCCAACTATGAAAGGGACCTGAGCGACTGGAAGCTGGAAAGGGGAAGATACCAGAGGGAGAAGTTCAAATGGGCGCCAAACTGGTGGAAGTGGGAGGAAGTGGACGTGTCAGCATGGAAGGAGACAGAGCCAGACGTGCGACAATGGGACAAGGAGTTTGTGGAGGCCCAGGAGAGGGTTTTGGACTGGTCCAAGGCCGACTGGACAAAGGAGGAGACATGGGAAGAGTGGGAGAAGTTCTCGGACGAACCGGGGAACACCGTGTTCAATCCCATCGACCTGACCTTAGAAGAAGACAAAGGGCTTGAGGAATTTATGCTGAGGAAAGGGAAGGACTGCGCGGTGCAGTAAGTCCATTCAGGTCCCCCAAATGGACTCATAGGGGGGAGTAATGTCGTGAGCCAGCTCACTCCATTGGACTCGCCTGTTGTCTCGCCCGCCTGTTCCCTTCTTTGTGTTTGCGTTTCCGTTTCCGTTTGCCGCGTTGCCACCTTCTTGTGGTTATTCTGTTACATTGTGTAACGCGGCTGTGCCTTTTGTACGAGTCATGTCTGTTCATACAGCATGACTCACATGGACACTCTTGACTGGCTGTTGTGTATGACTCGTGTGGCTGCTCCTTGTATGACTCGGCCACGCCTTGAATATATATAGAGGACCAACAAGCCTGGTAACCCCAGCTTGTTTTGTCTCGTCTAGACATCCCCTTTGAGTGACACTTTGAACCACCCCTACCCTCAAGGGCCTACAGACACTTAAGTGTGTTGCAGTCCAAGAGGTCACTTAGGTCTTAGTGCCGTCCACTCTCCGTCGCGGCTTGTCTCATAGCCACTAAGAAGAAGCTTACGACATAAGGGGAGACGGAAGGATTGCAATCAAACAAATTAACACCATGCAAGAAGCAATCAACAACATGCGCGAACAGATGGACGAAGTATCCCTACATGCGGTATCACCTCCCCACCCCGAAGCTGAATCTACCAGACTCGACGAATTGGAACAAAGGCTACGTCAGCTTTCTGAAAACCCTGACAACAGAAGGGAAATCAGGCGTCCAAAAGTAACTAGACCAGCGGCTTTCGACGGAAAGAAAGGCGAGGGAGCAGAAATGTTCATCACCCAAATGGAGAGCTACTTCGTCAGGTTGGGCGACCAATACAGTTCAGGACAAGAACGAATTAGGGAAGCATTAGCAAATTTTAAATCGGACAACAGATCCGCTACACATTGGGCACAGGTGTTGCTATGATCAATGAACAACGGAGTTCCAGACCCAAACCTAAGGTCATGGGAAACGTTCAAAACACACTTCATGGAGCAATTCAGCGACCCTAACAAGAAGGCCAAGGCAGAAGCTGATATCCGAAAAAGCAAACAGATCAACTCGGTAGCAAACTACGCAACAGAATTCCGCTTTCACATGATAGATGTGAATTGGGGGGAAGAGGCCCTTATCAACCAATTCAAAGAAGGACTCAAGCCGGAAATCAAAACAGAATTGGCACAATTTGAACTCTCCCTTATCAACGAGGATGGAAATGAAAGGCACCTTAACCTTAACCAATGGATCACTCTTGCGATCTCCATCGACCAGAAGTTGCAACAGATCAAGGCATCCACTGGAAAGAAAACACCCCAAGCAACCACCACAGGGCAAGCCTCTACAAAACGGCTTCCAGACGAAGTATACAAGGCAAGAATAGCATCAAACCAATGTCTGAAGTGTGGTCAAGAAGGTCACCGTTCGCTCAAATGCTTGTCCAAGGAATGGATAACAACTGAGCCCAGCATAAAGGGAAGAGAAGCTACAATCATAGAAGACTCGGGAAAAGAAGGGGT
The DNA here is from genome assembly GCA_037039685.1 of Ceratobasidium sp. AG-K. Lineage (NCBI taxonomy): Eukaryota > Fungi > Basidiomycota > Agaricomycetes > Cantharellales > Ceratobasidiaceae > Ceratobasidium > Ceratobasidium sp. AG-K. The sequence goes on from JAWNGF010000002.1 coordinate 2,947,234, forward strand.
CTCCCTCTAACTGTGTGTGGAGAGACCAAAGAACCAGTGATGGAAACAATGTACCTTAGAGCAACAAACGAATCAACCATTGTTTACACAAGCATCACTGGAATCACAGAACCAGTCCCTACTCTCATCGATTCAGGAGCATCAAAAAACTTCATGGACATCTCTTGGGCCCGCTCCAACAATATTCCCCTCATTGAACTTCCCTCCCCACGGAAGGTTATTGGTATCCAGGGAAAAGAACTCTCACACCAAATACGTTTCAAAGCCAAGCTAATGCTGGAAATAGAGGGAAAGACCTTCAAACAAATCTTCTTTGCTATGCCCACCGGAGAAACCAAGCTCATTTTAGGACTCGAGTGGTTAGAAGAAGCAAACCCCAGTATCAACTGGAAAACAAGGCTCATATCCTGGCGACCTGAACCCATACAAGCAAGAACGGCCTCAATAGACGACCTACCAGAAGAATTCAAGGAGTTTGCCGATGTGTTTAGTGAGGAGAAATTCAAAAGAATTCCGGACCACCGACCATACGACTGCGCCATTGACTTCAAGGAAGGAGCTGAACTTCCAAAACCGGCTAGACCAATCCCGCTCTCTCCAGCCAAATCAATTGCACTAAGGGAATATTTAGACGAAGAAATTGCGGCCGGGAAAATTCGACCTAGCAAATCTCCCATCGCATCACCTTGTTTCTTTGTCAAAAAACCTATTGATCCAAAGAATCCAGGAGCAGTACACCAATTACGGCTGGTTCAAGACCTCAGAGGAGTGAACGCCATTACAAAGGACGACAGGTTCCCAATGCCCTTAATGGAAGATCTTCTGGATAAAATCAAGGACGCGAAAATCTTCTCCAAGATTGATCTGCGCATGGGCTTCAACAATATCAGGATTAGGGAAGGGGACGAATGGAAGACGGCTTTCAGAACCAAAGAAGGCCTGTTCGAATACATTGTCATGCCTTTTGGACTAAAAAACGCGCCCGCAATATTCCAAAGATACATGAACCACATCTTCCACGACCTTATCGACGTATGCGTCATAGTATACATTGATGACATCCTAGTCTTCTCTAAGAACAGAAGTCAACATACTGTGGATGTCAGGAAAGTGCTGAAGATTTTACTGGATGAAAACCTATTTGCAAAGCTTCCAAAATGCGAATTCTTTGTCACCAAGCTGACATACACTGGACTTGGAATCAGCGATTTGGGCATCTCAATGGAGGAAGAAAAGGTCAAAGCAATAAAGGAATGGAAGGAACCAAAAACGGTCAAACAGGTTCAAGCATTCCTAGGATTTGCAAACTTCTACCGAAGATTTGTACCAAATTTCAGCCGATTAGCTAAACCTTTGACAACCCTGACAAGAAAGGATAACAAATGGGAATGGGAGAAGGATCAACAGGAAGCGTTTGATGCCCTGAAAGCGGAAATTAGCAAAGAACCCACACTACGCCACCCTGATCCTGACAAACCCTTTTTCCTGGAAACAGATGCAAGTGGAGTAGCTATGGGGGCAATTCTGTCTCAAAGACAAAACGATGGCTACCTACACCCTATTGCGTTCCTGTCAAAATCCTTCAACGAGGCCCAGCTCAACTACGATGTCCATGACAGGGAACTTATGGCGATCATAGAATCATTGACACATTGGAGGTTATACCTTGAAGGAACAAAGGATCCTATCACTGTCTATACCAATCACAGGAACCTACAGTTCTGGAAGGAAGCAAGAACGTTCAACCGTCGACACGCAAGATGGCATCAACTACTGGCTTCCTACAACTTTGATATCATATACCGTCCTGGAATCCTTTCGTCTAAACCAGATCTTTTGTCAAGACGATCTGATCACGAGGATATTCCCACACCGGAACAAGTCATGATATCCGCCGAAAAATTTAAAGGATTTATGGGACAAATGGACACGGACATCATGGCAACCATCAAGGAAGCACAGGAAACTGATGAAGGACTGGCAAAAATCAAGGAAATCTGCGAATCAAGGGAGATGTTACCAAGAACCCTGCAACATAGCGCAAAAGATTACGACTTCAAGGAGGGACTAATATGGTACAAAGGGAAAATTTATGTCCCAGAAGACAAGGAAGCCAGACTGACCATCATGCGACTACATCACGACTCAAAGATTGCGGGGCATCAAGGACAAGCCAGGACGCTGGAATTAATATCGAGAAGATACTTCTGGCCAGGGATGAAGCAGAGCATAAACAGATACGTGGAATCCTGCGAATCCTGCCAACGTGCAAAAGGATCAAAGTCAATAGTTCCGATCAAACCACTAGAAATTCCAAAGGGGCCCTGGGAAGACATAGCATTCGACTTTGTGGTAAAATTGCCGAAGTCCAGGGGGTCAGATAGCATCATGGTAGTAGTGGATCGGTTTTCAAGAATGGCGCATTTCATACCCTGCAAAGAATCTCACACGGCAAGCGAGCTGGCAAATCTCTTTGTCACAAATATTTGGAAACTACACGGCTTCCCAAAAAGCACGACCTCAGACCGAGGAACTACTTTCAATTCTAAACTTATGAAGGCCATTTACGAGAGAATTGGAACAAGCCCAAGTTTCAGCACTGCCTACCACCCCCAGACAGACGGAGTAACAGAGAGAATCAACCAATGGATGGAAGGCTGGCTACGATCCTTTGTCAACTACCAGCAAGATGATTGGGCGGACTTGTTACCAATTGCAGAATTCAGTTATAATCTGCAGAAGCACCTTGTAACGGGTAGTTCCCCTTTTGCAATAGTCTACGGCAGGGAACCACTGTGGAACATCTCATCAGAAGAGACTATGGTTCCTGAAGCAAACAACATTACAGAGAAATGGCGTAGCATCCACGACGAAGCGATTGCATCGATGGAAAACCAAAGGCTGCCAGAGGAAGAACCAAAAAACGAGTACCAGGAAGGGGATCTAGTATGGCTGTTGGGAAGAAACATCCAAACAAGAAGACCCTCAAAGAAACTGGATAACAAGAAGCATGGACCATTCGTTGTGAAGCGAAAAATAGGATCACACGCTTATGAGCTCACTCTACCAACAACAATGAGGGTGCACCCTGTTTTCCACATTGACCTGCTCAGCCCTTACATAGAAGACGTGGAGTTCAAGCGGAACCAACCCCGACCGCCACCGATCATTACTGAAGAAGGAGAAGAAGAATATGAGGTAGAAAAGATTCTGGACTGGAAGGAGACCAAGGATGGTCTTTTTTACAGGGTCAGATGGAAGGGATATGGAGACGAAGAAGACACGGAACAGAAGGCAGAAGATTTTGGACATCTGTCAAAGATCATCAAGGACTTTCTACGTCGACACCCCAATGCTCCCACACCAGCTAACTATGTGCCAGGAAAGATAAAAGGCAGGGGGGGAACAGCTGGTAGTGATATCTGCAAAACTTGCAACCACTCGAAAGAACACCCATCAGCCTACTCTCTAAACCCTTTTTGCTCTCCACGATGCCTGCCGTCTCCCGCTCCACCATCGCCAACAACCTCACCCGCGTTCTTGACGGACCAGCGTTCGCTACGGCAAGAATCCTTGATGCCGGGGCCGCTCTCTACATCTTCAAAAGGTCCCAACAAAGCTCGGGAAGAATGCATTTCAGGGCGTCGGACGACGTCTTGCACTCGGACTTGGGAGAATTCCAGTGGGTCGGCAAAAAATGGCCAACAAAAATGCAGCTCGCAAGAAAGGACATTTTCGTCTGCCGAGGATGCGCGGCCTTCCAGGTATCAGAGGTCGTCCTCCTGTCCACCCACATGCTCGGGGTCATCGAATGGGGCCAAGAAGGGGCATACTCGAGCGAATGGGTACCCGGATATAACGGAAGACCACCAACCCTCCGACCTAGGTGGAACGACGCTTGGGACGCCAACTACAAAAAGGACCTGAGCAACTGGAGGATGGAGAGGGGCAGATACCAGAAGGAGAAGATCGAATGGGAGCCTTACTGGTGGAGGAAGGAGGAGACCGATGTGTCGGCATGGAAGGAAGCAGAGCCTGATGTGCAACAGTGGGATGAGGAGTTTGAAGAGGCCCAGAAGAGGGTTTTGGACTGGTCCAAGGCGGACTGGACGAAGGAGGAGACTTGGGAAGAGTGGGAAAAGTTCTCGGATGAACCGGGTAACACCGTGTTCAACCCCATCGACCTGACCTTGGAAGAGGATGAGGGACTTGAGGAGTATATGCTGAGGAAAGGAAAGGACTGCGCAGTGCAGTAAGCCCATTCAAGTCCCCCAAATGGACTCTTAGGGGGGAGTAATGTCGTGAGCCAGCTCACTCCATCGGACTCGCCTATTGTCTCGCCCGCCTGTCTTCTTCTTTGTGTTGTGTTTCTGTTTCTGTTTGCCGCGTTGCCACCTTCTTGTGGTTATTCTGTTACATTGTGTAACGCGGCTGTGCTTTTTACGAGTCATGTCTGTTTATACAGCATGACTCACATGGACACTCCTGACTGGCTGTCTTGTATGACTCGTGTGGCTGCGCCCTGTATGACTCGGACTCTTTGTGGTTATATATAGAGGACCAACAAGCCTGGTAACCCCAGCTTGTTTTGTCTCGTCAAAACATCCCCTTTGAGTGACACTTAGAACCACCCCTACCCTCAAGAGCCTACAGACACTTAAGTGTGTTGCGGTTCAAGAGGTCACTTAGGTCTTAGTGCCGTCCACTCTCCGTCGCGGCTTGTCTCATAGCCACCAAGAAGAAGCTTACGACATCCCACGCCATCTAACTACATTCCAGGAAAGATAAAAGGCAGAGGGGGCGCAATTGGTAGTGACATCTGCAAAACCTGCAACTACTCCAGAACAAACTCTCAACTCTACGCTTTAAATCTTTTCTGCTCTCCACCATGCCTGCTGTCACCCGTGCCACCATCGCCAACAACCTCACCTGCATCCTCAAAGGACCTGCCTTTGCGACAGCAAGGATCCTTGACGCTGGAGCAGCCCTCTACATCTTCAAGAGGGCACAACAGAGCTCCGGCAGAATGCACTTTAGGGCGTTGGACGATGTCCTACATTCGGACCTGGGAGAATTCCAGTGGGTCGGAAAAAAGTGGCCAACACGCATGCAACTCCTACAAAAGCACATCTTCGTCTGTCAAGGATGCACCGCATTCCAGGTCTCGGAGGTTGTCCTCCTCTCCACCCATATGCTCGGGTTGGTCGAATGGGGACAAGAAGGGGCATACTCGAGCAAGTGGGTACTGGGGTATGACGGAAGACAACCAACGCTCCGACCTAGGTGGAACGATGCCTGGGACGCCAACTACAAGAGGGACTTGAGCGACTGGAAGATGGAAAGGGGAAGATACCAGAAGGAGAAGTTTGAGTGGGCTCCAAATTGGTGGAAGTGGGAGGACGCAGATGTGTCAGTGTGGAAGGAAGCAGAGCCAGACGTGCGACAATGGGACAAGAATTTTGTGGAGGCTCAGAAGAGGGTTTTGGACTGGTCAAAGGCTGACTGGACAAAGGAGGAGACATGGGAGGAGTGGGAAAGGTTCTCAGACAAACCAGGTAACACTGTGTTCAACCCGATTGACTTAACCATTGGAGAGGATGAGGGCCTGGAAGAGCACATGCTCACCAAAGCCAAGGATTGTGAGATCCAATGAAGCCCATCCAGGTCCCCTAGATGGACTCTTGAGGGGGAGTAATGTTGTGAGCCAGCTCACTCCATCGGACTCATCTTGTGCCTCTCCCACCTGTCCTTGTTGTCTGCCGACCTGTTTGTATGTTGTTTTGTCTTTTCCTATGCCGCGTTGCCACCTTCTTGTGGGTTTTCTGTTACATTGTGTAATGTGGCTGTGCTTTGTACAAGTCATCTCTGTTCATACAGCATGACTCACATGGACTCTCCTAAGTGGCTGTTTTGTGTGACTCGTGTGGCTGCGCCTTGTATGACTTGGCCACTTTGCTTATATATATAGAGGACCAACAAGCCTGGCAACCCCAGCTTGTTTTGTCTTGTCTAGACATCCCTTTGAGTGACACTTAGAACCACCCCTACCCTCAAGAGCCTACAGACGCTTAAGTGTGTTGCGGTTCAAGAGGTTCCTTAGGTCTCAGTGCTGTCCACTCTCCATCGCGGCTCGTCTCATAGCCACCAAGAAGAAGATTACGACATTGAGGCTGTTCTTGCCACTATGGGTTTGGGTCACCATGATATGTGCTTCGTTTTCCAGTCAATATTTGGGTTTGCTTCTTCTAACCATTCAAGTCCTAAAATGAGCTTGGTTTCTCCAGTAGGCATAGCAAAGAACATTTGTTTGAAGGGTTTTCCTTCTACGTCTAGTACAAGCTTGGCTTTGAAGCGTATTTGGTCTGAGAGTTCTTTTCCCTGAATGCCAATTACTTTTTGTGGAGAGGGAAGTTCAATGAGAGGAATGTTGTTGGAGCAGGCCCAAGAGATGTCCATAAAGTTTTTAGAAGCTCCTGAATCAATGAGAGTAGGGACTGGTTCTGTGATTCTGGCAATGCTTGTGTAAACAATGGTTGATTTGTTTGTTGCTCTAAAGTACATTGTTTCCATTGCTGGTTCTTTGGTCTCTCCACACACAGTTAGAGGGAGACCCCTTCTTTTCCCGAGTCTTCTATTATTGTAGCTTCTCTTCCCTTTATGATGGGCTCAGTTGTTATCCATTCCTTGGACAAGCATTTGAGCGAACAGTGACCTTCTTGACTGCACTTCAGACACTGGTTTGATGCTATTCTTGCCTTGTATACTTTGTCTGGAAGCCTTTTTGTAGAGGCTTGCCCGGTGGTGGTTGCTTGGGGGGTTTTCTTTCCGGTGGATGCCTTGATCTGTTGTAATTTCTGGTCGATGGAGATCGCAAGAGTGATCCATTGGTTAAGGTTAAGGTGCCTTTCAGTTCCATCTTTGTTGATAAGGGAAAGTTCAAATCGTGCCAATTCTGTCTTGATTTCCGGCTTGAGTCCTTCTTTGAATTGGTTGATAAGGGCTTCTTCCCCCCAATTCACATCCACCATGTGAAAGCGGAATTCTGTCGCATAGTTTGCTACTGAATTGCTTTGTTTGCTCTTTTGGATATTGGCCTCCGCTTTGGCCTTCTTGTTAGGGTCGCTAAATTGCTCCATGAAGTGTGATTTGAATGATTTCCAAGACCTTAGGTTTGGGTCTGGAATTCCATTGTTCATAGACCGTAGTAGGACCTGAGCCCAATGTGTAGCGGATCTGTTGTCCGATTTGAAGTTGGCTAGTGCTTCTCTGATTCTTTCTTGTCCCAAACTGTACTGGTCGCCCAGCCTGACGAAGTAGCTTTCCATTTGGGTGATGAACATTTCTGCTCATTCTCGTTTCTTTCCATCAAAAGCCTCTGGTCTAGTTACTTTTGGACGTCTGGCTTCCCTTCTATTGTCGGGGTTTTCAGAAAGCTGACGTATCCTTTCTTCCAATTCGTCGAGTCTGGTAGATTCTGCTTCAGGGTGGGGGGGTGATACGGCATGTAGTGATGCTTTGTCCATCTGTTCATGCATGTTGTTGATTGCTTCAATAGCGATCCTTCCGTCTCCCCTTAGTCCTTCTAGTCCTTGGGTGACTGCTTCATTCCAGGCTAACTGTGCCTGTCTTGTGGTGTTAAGATCTTCCTGTACATTGTTTACTAGTCCTTGTGTGTTCATGACTTCGTTTCTTAAGCAAATTACATCTTGCCCAACCAGGAAGCTGTTATGTTCACTATTTTGTGTGGCGGTAAGGACGTCTGTCAGGGTTGCTTGTAGGTTGTTGAGTGAATCATTGAAGATTTGTTGGTTGTTAGCCAACACTTGAGTGGTTTGTTCTAACCTGTTGAGTCTTCTGTCAATTGTTATTCTCATTCCATCAATGATCCTTAACAGTGCATTATGTCTTCCGAGGTGAAGATCATTGAGGTTGTCAAGGTTGCTAATCACGGTTCTTCTGCTGGAGCTAGAACTTGAACTGGGAATCCCAGGAGCGTCTTGACCTTCAGTTGTGGTTGGTTGCTGGGAATACCCTTGTGGTACATAAGGTGGCGCTGGGTTAACTGGAGTCACAGCCTGAGAGCTTGTTGGGAATCGGCCGGCATTGGTGATGGTTCCCCCAATCTCAGGTACCTGAGTAGCAAGGGAAGTGTGTGGTGTGGGTGGCGGTCTGATAGGGACAAGGGATACACCCCTGTGAGCTTCAGGTTGGGGGGAGAAAAACTGTCTTCTGGCCCCCATAGGCCATAGTGGACATGACGGGCCTGGGCTTGCATTTGAGATTGGGATCCAAATTGTGACTGGTGTGGGGTTGTTGGTAATATCCCCTGGTTCCCTAGTGACAATGGTAGGTCCTTCCTGTACAACTGAAACATTCTCAGCATTAAATGATCCAGGCATGGAGGTTTGGCTTTGTGGGCAAGACCTTGCTGGTCCTCTGGCCCGTGCTTGTGCAATATCTTGTTTGTTGAGGGAACTTGTAGGTCTTGAAGCCCTACTTGGTCCTCTCCTTGTTGAGAGTGGTGTTGCAAGTTGTGACCCCACGTCCTCCTGTATGGACATGATTTGTTAAGCTTGTTTTGTAATGTCGTAAGCTTCTTTTTGGTGGCTATGAGACAAGCCGCAATGGAGAGTGGATGGCACTAAGACCTAAGGAACCTCTGGAACTGCAACGCACTTAAGCGTCTGTAGGCTCTTGAGGGTAGGGGTGGTTCTAAGTGTCACTCAAGGGGGATGTTTGACGAGACAAAACAAGCTGGGGTTACCAGGCTTGTTGGTCCTCTATATATATTCACCAAGTGGCCGAGTCATACAATGCGCAGCCACACGAGTCATAACAGTCTACCAACCAGGAGTGTCCATGTGAGTCATGCTGTATGAACAGACATGACTCATACAATAGCACAGCTGCATTACACAATGTAACAGAATAACCACAAGAAGGTGGCAACGCGGCACAGGAAAAGACAAACGGTGTACAAACAGGGCAGCAGACAGCAAGGACAGGCGGGAGAGGCACAAGACAAGTCTGATGGAGTGAGCTGGCTCACAACAGAACACTGGTATTTACATGCTAATTTCTACATCAGAACCTCCCAGGTGCAATACACCTTGCAATCGATGGTTGGACAAGTCCCCAATCGTCTTCAGTCCCTGGAATCATTGCTGTCTGGTGAGACCAAGAGAAACTCTGGCGGACTATATTAGTGTCTGTCCAGTAAGTTTGAATCTTCTTACCCATTGACTGTGTGAGTGCTAACACTAGTTCCCAAGTTTAACTCATGCACATAAAGGCAATTACCTTGCAAAACAAACAGAAGAATGCTTGAGACAATATGGAATTGCTGAAAAGGTATTTTTCAGGGTGCATACCTGTGTATACCACTCAAGGTTGCTTATTCTTAATGTATCAGGTCCTCTCAGTTTGCCTAGACAATGCGTCAAACAATGATACACTGGTAAAGCCGTTGGCTACTGATATTCCATCATTTTGTGGACCATTATCTTGTGTCCAATGCTTTGCTCACATTGCCAACCTAATGGCTAAGGTAAGTATGCATTTGTTAACCTCCAGAAGTTAAACATTAAGTTGGATGTAGGCATTTCTATCCCTCTACTCCCCTGCCCCTTGTCAAAAGAAGGTACCTCAAGAAACTGCAAGTCACTCTGCCGCCCCAGCTCTACCAGCTGCACAGTCAATTCTGGTTGTTTCAGTGCTGGCAATTGAGCAAGCTGAAAGTGCTGGACCTGAGTGCAGTATCTCCAATGCAAACACCCCCAACGTTGACAAATATAAGCAGGAATTTGATGACAAGCTAGTGCAAAAGCAAGCTCACAACTCCCTTGAGGAAAGGGCCATGCAGGGTGTGGTCCCCACAAGCAATGATTTGGCAGCCAGTCAGACATTGATGTCACAAGTATGTACTATACACACTTCCAGCATACACAACTAATGCATATATGCAGTAAAATAGGTGGCTGGCCTTGCCCACAAGGTCCACAGCTCCCCTCCTGTGCAAGCCTGGTTTGAAAAACTGATAGCAAAGGATGGCAACTTGGCAGGAAATCAGCACACCCTGACAGAACATGTCCCCACCCGTTGGGATAGCAATTTTGACTGTCTCAAGAGTCATCTGCACTTCAAGCTTCAAGTGCAGTATATGACTGAAGGTTCACACTTTGACTTAAGCGAATTTGCACTTAACCCACAGCAGTGGCAACTTGCAAACAAGATGGTCACAGTCCTGGAGGTAAGCAGATCAATTTTGATTCTTCATGTATCCATTGGTCGGACTCTAATGTTGTCAATAGATTTTTATGGACCAAACTAAACACTTCTCATTGGCCAAGGTTCCATTGATACACAAAATACTCCCCTGATTCTTTGCACTACAGAAGATGCTTGAAGCTGTGTGGAATGACATGGCTGACATGAGTCCATTAACCCACACAGCAGCGCATGCAGCTCTATGTGTGAGCACAAAATACCTCAATGCCATGCAAGAGTTGGAGGTTTACTTCATTGCAGTTGGTGAGTACCATCAAATTGCAATATAATTATGACTGGACATTAACACATTTATATTATAGCAATGTGTCTGACATACAAGCTGAAATGGTTTTACCATAACGGCTACCCTCAGGAAGCTATTGAAACAGTTTGAGCAGCTGTTTTAGATCGATTCTATGCCTTGTACACAGTTGCTTCCAGCTCCACAAATGTGTCAATTACTGCATTTGACCCAGAAACACTAGGAAATGATCCTCAGTCCACTCAACCAAAGGTGAGTAATCAGCTAAGCCAGCCAACATGCAGACATGTTATATTGACCAACAATTGACTTTGTAGTGCATGAATAAATATATACAGCAACACCTGAATGCAAGTGAAATTTCTTCTAACTCCTTGCTCAGCTCAATCAAGGCCAACTTATCAAGTGAGGTTATTTCACAAGAAGTCATTTCAAAGCATGGTGGGTTGCTACAGTACTGCTCAAACCAGCTTCGCCATCAGCCAACCGTATTTGCTATGGCTTTGGATTATTTACCTGCACCGGGTATGTTGTGCAGGTTCATATATTCAACACTTTACTAATTGATCTCTACAGCATGTTCAGTCGATGCAGAAAGTGCATTCTCCAACGGGCGACAAATGGTGAACCACCTGCAGCACCAAATGTCATCCAAGACATTTCAAGCTCAAATGGTGGTTGGGTCTTGTTTTTGTCGTGAGCCATGCTCTCGCCATCGGACTCGCCTATGTCTCATCCTCTCTTGTTGTTTGTTGTTTATGTTTGTTCTTTGTTCTTCCTCCTGCGTTGCCACCTTCTTGTGGTTATTTGTTACACTGTGCAACGCGGCTGTGCTTTGTACGAGTCATGTCTGTTCATACAGCATGACTCACATGGACACTCCTGACTGGTTGACTGCTATGACTCATGTGGCTACGCTCTGTATGACTCGGCCACCTTTTGAATATATATAGAGGACCAACAAGCCTGGTAACCCCAGCTTGTTTTGTCTCGTCAAAACATCCACTCTTGAGTGACACTTTGAACCACCCCTACCCTCAAGAGCCTACAGACACTTAAGTGTGTTGCGGTTCAAGAGGTCTCTTAGGTCTTAGTGCCGTCCACTCTCCATTGCGGCTTGTCTCATAGCCATCAAGAAGAAGCTTACGACATTACAAAACAAGCTTAACAACATACAAACATGTCTATTCAGGAAGATGGAGGATCACGTCCCTCATCCACTATATCAACAAGAAGAGGACCCAGTCGAGCCGCAAGGCCCACAGGATCACTAAACGAGCAAGATATTGCACAAGCTCAAGCAGGAGGACCTGGCCGATCACGTTCCCAAAGTCAAACATCAATGCCGGGAGCTTTCGGCATTGCCGTCATGACAACGGTACAAGAAGAAGAACCCACTATCACGAATAGAGAACCAGGAGATCTTACAAATGACCCCACTCCAGTGGTAATCCATATTACAACCGGAAGTCCAGGGTCATTACGTCCCTTGTGGCCACTAGGGTCTAGGAGACAGTTCTTTTCTCCCCAACCCGAAGCTCATGGGGGTGTGTCGCTTGTTCCCATTAGACCTCCTCCTACACCACATGTTCCCAATGTTCCTACAGTCCCTCAAATTGGAGGAACCATCACCAACGCAGGACCAATTCCAATGGCTTCCCAGCCAGTTACACCAGCAATTCCAGCACCACCATATATCCCACAGGGTTACTCCGAGCAATCGGCCCCGATACAACAAGGCGCCGGTGATCCAGGAAGCTCAAGTTCAAGTTCCAGCTCTAGCAGCAGGACTGTAATCAGTAATCTAGACGACCTGGACGACCTTCTAGAAGGAAGACACAACGCCACCCTTAGGGTTATAGACGGAATGAGAGTCACTATAGATCGAAGGCTTGGCGGCCTAGAACAAGCCACACAAGTTCTAGCAAACAATCAGCAAATCTTTAACGACTCCATCAACACCCTACAAGGCGCCTTGACGGACATTCTGAACGCGGCAAGAAATGGCGAACATAATTCCTTTCTAGTCGGTCAAGACGTAATCCGCCTTCGAAATGAGGTTACCAACACTCAAGGTCTAGTGAACAATGTACGCGAAGAACTCAACACTACCAGACAAGGGCAACTCAAATGGAACAAGGCAGTAACACAAGGACTAGAAACCTTACGACAGGAAGGAACCTCCTTCACTACCAAAATCACGGAAGTTCAGGAAGCTATCAACAATATGCGAGAAGAAATGGACGAAGTATCCCTACACGGGATCCCCTCTAGGCGATCAAATTCTCCACCACATCCAGACACGGAATCTACCAGGATCGACGAATTAGAATTAAGAATCCAACGATTGACCGAGAACCAAAACATCGGTAGTGGACCACGTCGTCCCAAAGTGACTCGTCCAGAAGCCTTCAACGGAAAGAAAGGAGAAGGTGCCGAAATGTTCATCACACAAATGGAGAGCTACTTTGTACGCCTAGGCGATCAATACACTTCCAACGAAGAAAGGATCTGCGAAGCCCTAGCAAACTTCAAATCCGAGAACAAAGCCGCCACTCAATGGGCACAAGTACTCTTACGATCGCTTAACCAAAGGGAAAATAACCAAAACCTCGCCTCATGGGAAGGTTTCAAGGCACACTTCATGGAACAGTTCAGCGACCCCAACAAAAAAGCTAAAGCCAAATCGGATATCCGAAAGTGCAAACAGAACAACTCAGTAGCAAACTATGCTTCGGAATTTCGATATCTTCTGGTAGACGTAAACTGGGGTCAGGAAGCTCTGATCAACCAATTCAAGGAAGGATTGAAACCTGAAGTCAAAACTGAACTGGCTCGTTTTGAACTTACCCTGATCAATGAAGATGGGACAGAACGAGAACTATCCCTTGACCGATAGATATCAATCGCAATTTCCATTGATCAGAAACTACAAGCAATCAAGAACACAACGGGGAAGAAGACAATAACAGCATCCTCTAGCTCTACAAAGAGACTTCCAGACGAGGTTTACAAGGCTAGGATTTCCTCGAAACGCTGCCTGAAATGCAGATCAGACAAACACATGCTTGCCAAGTGCCCGGAGAAGGAATGGAAAAAGGAGGAACCTAACCTCAAAGGAAGGGAAGGAAAAATTGAAGAGGAACCCGAGTCGGGAAAAGGCGAGGTCTCCCTCTAACCGTGTGTGGAGAGACCAACGAACCAGTAATGGAAACAATGTACCTTAGAGCTACCAGCGAATCAACAATTGTCTACACAAATATTACTGGAATCACGGAACCCATCGCTACCCTCATCGACTCAGGAGCATCAAGGAACTTCATCGACATCACTTGGGCACGAAGTAACAATGTGGCTCTAATTGAACTGGCCACACCTAGAAAAATAATTGGAATCCAAGGAAAGGAACTGTCACATCAAATCCGATTCAAAGCAAGTCTGGAATTTGAGTTACATGGGAAAAACTTCAAGCAAAACTTTTTCGCCATGCCTACTGGAGATACACACTTGATTCTGGGGTTAGAATGGCTAGAGGCAGCCAACCCAATAATTGATTGGCTATCAAAAGAAATTTCCTGGCGACCAGACAACATCCTTGGAAAAGCCGCAGAGATCGAAGACATACCCGAAGAATTCAAAGATTATGCAGAAGTCTTCAGCGAGGAAAAATTTAAACGGATACCGGACCATCCTCCATATGACTGTTGCATCGATTTGGTGGAAGGAGCTGAACTCCCTAAACTGGCTAGGCCAATTCCACTCTCACCAGCAGAATCTATAGCCCTCAGAAAGTACCTAGATGAGGAACTAGCGGCAGGCAAAATCCGACCGAGCAAATCACCAGTAGCCGCAGCAACCTTCTTTGTCAAAAAGGGACTAGACCCAAAGAACCCGGAAAAACCTCCAGAACTCAGGTTGGTTCAACACTTCGGCCTGATGAACGAAATAACAAAGGATGACCGCTTCCCTATGCCACTAATGGAAGATCTCCTCGACAAGATCAAGGACGCAAAAATCTTTTCTAAAATAGACTTGCGTATGGGGTTCAACAACATCCGAGTCAAAGAAGGAGACGAATGGAAAACAGCATTCCAAACCAAGGAAGGCCTCTTCGAATATATTGTCATGCCCTTCGGACTGAAGAACGCACCGGCAACATTCCAACAATATATGAATCATATTTTCCACGACTTGATTGACATCTGTGTCATTGTTTACATTGATGACATATTAATTTTCTCCAAAAACCGAAACCAGCATGTGGAGGACGTTCGAAAGGTACTCAAAATCCTGTTAGACAACAACCTCTTTGCAAAACTGCCAAAATGCGAATTCTTTGTCAAGAAACTTGTCTACACAGGAATAAATATCAGCGAGGAAGGGATATCAATGCAAGAAGAAAAGGTCAAAGCAATCAAGGAATGGAAGGAACCAAGGACAGTCAAACAGGTCCAAGCCTTCCTAGGATTTGCAAATTTTTACAGGCGATTCGTACCAAACTTCAGCGGCCTGGCGAAACCCTTAACCGTTCTAACAAGGAAGGATCAGAAATGGAAATGGGAAGCAGAACAACAGGAAGCTTTTGATAACCTTAAGAAAGAAATATGCAAGGAACCACTACTGCGACATCCAGACCCAGCAAAACCTTACATATTGGAAACCGACGCAAGCGGCGTTGCTATGGGATCGATACTTTCTCAAAGACAAGACGACGGTTACTTACACCCGATCGCTTTCCTATCAAAATCCTTTAACGCTGTACAATTGAACTACGATGTCCACGACAAGGAATTAATGGCAATTGTGGAATCACTAAAACACTGGCGACTACATCTAGAAGGAACAAGAGAACCAGTAACAATCTACACCGATCACCGTAACCTGCAATACTGGAAGAAGGCGACTACATTTAACCGACGTCACGCTCAATGGCATCAAATCCTGGCATCCTACAATTTTGAAATAGTTTACCGTCCGGGGAATATGTCAACAAAGCCAGACCTACTGTCCAGAAGAGCGGATCATAGCGAAATACCAACAGCAGAGCAAATTATGATCAAGGAGGAACAGTTCAAAGGATTCGCCGGGGAAGTCAAGTCAGACATCATTGCGGACATTAGGGAAGCACAAACCGAAGATGAAAGCATCAAGAAGATCATAGAATTGTGCAAAGAGAAGGAAACCCTACCCAAATCAGTGCAACAGGGAATCAGGAACTACAACTTCGAGGAAAACCTGCTCTGGATAGATGGGAGAATCTACGTGCCAGAAGACAAGGACACTAGGCTAAAAATCCTCAGATTACACCACGATTCACCAATGGCAGGGCACCAGGGTCAAGCCCGAACGTTGGAGTTAATCTCAAGAAAATACTACTGGCCTGGACTTAAAGCAACAGTAAACAAATACGTTGACTCTTGTGAGCAGTGCCAAAGGGCAAAAGGAGCAAAAAGCCAAGTACCACTAAAAGCACTCGAGATCCCAAACGGTCCATGGGAGGACATTGCATACGATTTCATCGTAAAACTTCCAAAATCACAAGGCAATGACAGCATTCTAGTGGTGGTGGATCGGTTCTCTCGCATGGCACACTTCATAGCCTGCAAAGAATCAACAACTGCGGATCAACTTGCCGATCTTTTCCTGAAGAACGTTTGGAGGTTACACGGCTTCCCACAAAGTACAGTTTTGGACAGAGGAACAACCTTCAACAGCAAGTTCCTGAAGGCCCTCTACCAAAAAATCGGAACAAAACCGACGTTCAGCACAGCATATCATCCACAAACAGACGGAATAACGGAACGGATAAACCAGTGGATAGAAGCATGGCTTCGCACATTTGTTAACTACAGACAAAACAACTGGACCAAACTACTTCCTATCGCAGAATTCTGCTACAACAACCAGCGACACGGGATCACAGGAAAAACCCCATTTGAGATTGTCAACGGCAGAGAACCACTATGGAATGTTTCAACAGAAGTTACCACGATTCCTGAAGCAAATAAGAAAGCGAACAACTGGCAGGAAGTGTGGGACGAAGCAAAAGCGGCAATGGAATGGCACAGGAGAAAGGACACAGTGGAACACGAACCAAAATACAAAGAAGACGACCTTGTCTGGCTTTACGGACAAAACATAAAGACAAACCGTCCCAACAAGAAACTTGACAACAAGAAACACGGTCCCTTCAAGATCAAGAAAGTCATCTCAAGCCACGCCTACGAATTGGAGCTTCCAAAAACCATGAGAATACACCCTGTGTTCCACGGCGATCTTCTTAGTGCATACAAAAAGGACGAGAACTTTCACAGAAACCAACCCCGACCACCGCCAATCACAACAGAAGAAGGAGAGGAAGAATACGAAGTGGAAAAAATTGTGGACTGGAAGGAAACAAAGGACGGGTTGTTCTACAGGGTTAGATGGAAGGGTTATGATGAAAAAGAAGACACAGAACAACGGGCAGAAGATTTTGGTCACCTCGGAGTAATAATAAGGAAGTTCTTGAAGGATTTCCCAAACGCCCCAACACCGTCAAACTACAAGACGAGAAGTATTAAAGGGAGGGCGGAACGGGACGACAACACAACTTGCAGAACTTGCTCACTTTCCAACTCGCTCTACACACTTGAAGCCCTAAACCTCTTTTGCACACAATGCCCGCCGTCACCCGTGCCACCATTGCCAGCAACCTCGTTTGCATTCTCGATGGGCCAGCCTTCCAAACGGCCCGCATCCTTGACTCGGGCGCAGCCCTCTATGTCTTCAAAAGGTCCCAGCAGAGTCCAGGGCGGCTCCAATTCCGTGCCTCCGACGACATCCTGCACTCCGACCTGGGAGAGTTCGAATGGGTTGGCAAAAAATGGCCAACACGCATGCAGCTCCAGCGGAAGGACATCTACGTGTGCCGGGGATGCGCAGCCTTCCAAGTATCCGAAGCCGTGTTGCTATCCATGCACAAGCTCGGGGTGGTCGAATGGGGACAAGAAGGAGCCTACAGCAGCGAATGGGTTCCAGGATACAAAGGCTGTCCTCCCACTCTGAGGCCTCGATGGAACAACGCATGGGACGAAAACTATGAGGCAGACTTGGCGGATTGGAGAATGGAGCGGGGACGCTACCAAAGGGAGAAGTTTGAATGGAAGCCATTCTGGTGGCAGGAGAAGGACGCGGACGTGTCGGAATGGAAGGAGGCCGAGCCGGACGTACGACAATGGGACAAGGACCATGTGGAGGAGCAGGAGAGGGTCATGGACTGGTTCAAGGCGGATTGGATGGACGAGAAGACCTGGGAGAGGTGGGAGGAACACTGCGACGAACCAGGTAATACTGTGTTCAACCCCATTGACCTCACGGAGGAGAAGGAGGACGAGGACTGCTGGGTGCAGTAAATCGGCCCTTTCGGGTTCCACTCAAGGACCTTAAGGGGGGAGTAATGTCGTGAGCCATGCTCTCGCCATCGGACTCGCCTATGTCTCATCCTCTCTCGTTGTTTGTTTTTTATGTTTGTTCTTTGTTCTTCCTCCCGCGTTGCCACCTTCTTGTGGTTATTTGTTACACTGTGCAACGCGGCTGTGCTTTGTACGAGTCATGTCTGTTCATACAGCATGACTCACATGGACACTCCTGACTGGTTGACTGCTATGACTCATGTGGCTACGCTCTGTATGACTCGGCCACCTTTTGAATATATATAGAGGACCAACAAGCCTGGTAACCCCAGCTTGTTTTGTCTCGTCAAAACATCCACTCTTGAGTGACACTTTGAACCACCCCTACCCTCAAGAGCCTACAGACACTTAAGTGTGTTGCGGTTCAAGAGGTCTCTTAGGTCTTAGTGCCGTCCACTCTCCATTGCGGCTTGTCTCATAGCCATCAAGAAGAAGCTTACGACAGTTTTGATACACCATTGTTACCTGATGTGGACAAACTCTCAGAACTGATTGCATCAAAGATGTAGCTTATACAATGGTCCAAATTAGTATCCTATCTACATTTTCAATGACCACATTCTACCATTTGGACACCACAGATAAGTTTGGTGGGGTCACGTGCGGATGGATAACAATGGATTCTTAGCAATTGTTCCGGAAAGTCTCCGGGCTAGTGGCGTAACTGCTTCCATCAACCGCACACAACCGCGGATGGTCCATGCTAGACTCTATGTGTACGTCAAGCCACGTGAGCATGACAAATGGCTTGCACCATCAGCCAAATTCGAATCGGCTCCCAGTGTTCTAGAGCGCTTCGTAACGCCTCAAGTCCTTCATCGATGTCTCTTCGAGAAGCAAGTTCCGGCAAATACCCATCTTTTCGACTGACTCCATCTCTCAGAGAAAGAGGGTGCTGTCATCGTAAAATACGTAGACGTAATATTACCATATTTGTCAAAATATAGCAACGTTGGACCACCAAAGCCCAGGTGAAATTGAGTCCGGAATCCAAAACATGCGTGGCAGGAAATACACGTCTAAGTGAGCCGGTGTAACGTGACCAACTTTCGCTCAAACTTCTATAATCGCAAACTTGAACTGGGCCACAACTACTTTTGTAAGATAGAAATCTCTGCCACTTCCGGAACATCTCTGTTATTCAATGACAAACGATGCAATTGCCTGGGTCATAAGATTCCTTGCCTGCACCCGTATCAAATCTGGTGGCCAAGTCGGATGGTTTTCACGTCCGAATGGGAAGTTGGCAAACAGCATAATAAGTAGATCACGTTGTTCTCCAATTATTCTCGCAGCGTGTTGCTCTGTAGCTGATAACCTGAGCTAATGATAACTACCTCCCACTAGCAAAGCACAAGTCGTCGTAGGAATCCAAGAAAGAAGCCGCAAGCCTAAGACGAGACTCTATAATTAACATAGAACAATTTAAACGAAGTCAAGAACGGAAGGCCACGAGCTTAGAGATTACTAAATATTTGTTCAAGTCTGAGTTCTCTCTCCGCCAAGCTCAGTGTTCATCATGCCAGGGAGGTGAGAATTGGTGGATCTGAGGGTGATATGCAATCCGTTCCATCATTCCGGTCAAAACCTAGTCAAATTGCGATCTTTCCTGAGTATTTTGGAAGTCTCCGCCACTGAAATTGCAATGTTTGTCTATATTGTGCAATTCATATTTCATGAGATGCGTACCTCAAAGGCAGTACTACATCCTGCTTGACTTGGATACAGAGGATATGTGCCTTGATCCAAGCGAACATGAACTTGTACTCCGAGAGTATTCTATCGTCAAATCCGAAATACGCAAACACATTGACTGACGCAATAGGTACGAAGTACCAAGTCATCTTGAGTTGCGTCCAGAATAACTCGGGCGCTGCGTCCTTGGTAACGACATCGATCTCTTGCCAATTCTCGTGGATATATTCCCATGACGTCCATGGAGTGACACCATCCTGAATCGACATTGTCACCAATAGTAGTGTCATGACCGTAGTAAAAGTCATCTGGGCGATTGTCAAAGCAACGATGCGAAGATAGCGACCAGAAGCAGGAACCGGTGATGTGTGTTGCGAGGTTTGCAGAAATTGAGCGCGGCGATGGATTAGCCAACGAAGTGCGACTCCTAGGCAGGGTTACGCCACATTGTGAGCCTCGGCGGCGAAAGACCTACCTGCATATACTAGCGAGATCAAAGAAAGTAAGAGTGGCGGGATGTTGAGAATGAGTAATTTGGGAAAGGACCTAGAGCACGCCTATGACATGTTCCAATCAATACTGAAATCATCAAGTAAGAGTAGTTCAACGAACTGCAGAACACCCAAACCCCTCGACGAGAGCGAATCGATATATTTGAATGATAGGGACTGTGCCAACCCGGTCAACGGCTACCATAGACCGCGGAAAACCCCACATACATAAGGCAATGGCTATGATGGGAAGTATCACACACATTCCTATCTCGAACCGCATGCGCTGACGCTTGCCGTTGACGCACAGGGCCTTATGGTACGGGGAGCATGCATGTGCCAGACGGCGGCAGATACACACGATTGAAGCTGGAACACCGACGTTACCGCCCACTTGTATTCTAATAACTAAATACAGGTTAGTGTATGAAGGCATTCCGTAAGGTAAGGGCCACACCTATGTCGCACCATAGCTTGTACTTCATATCGACGTTATCGTTCCAAAGGATGGTGTTGATTCCGCTGTGAATATTACATGCAGCAAGCCAGAGGATAATCGAAGTCGTACAGACATTGCGTGTCCTCCAGTGCCACGGCAGAGGGATAAGAACAAGCAGGGCGCTAATGACACTGACTATGGGGAGCTCAGCTCTCATGGTGTGAAGAACAGAGAGTCGTGGGCGTAGCGATTCGTCAAGGAGTGTCTGGTAAGGACGCTGGTACGAGGAATGAGATCGGACAAGCGAGTAAGTGAACCAAAGGCAGAAGTGAGCTTGCCTGGACACGGCCGAGCAATCTACGATCCAAGGTCAGCCTTGGGCCAGTGGTCAGCGCTTTATGGTACTTTTGCGCTGAAATCTGGAATCAGTTCGGGCTGGATTCCCCGCATATCCGTTTTCAGTTGCAGAAGCTGATGTAGATGAGCGCTTATCACATGAACGGTAGGACACCGAAGCGTTAGTTCCATATATGCACTTATATGTCAGCTCAAGTGGGAGAAAAAATCGAATCTCTATAGAGGCCTGAACTGAACCGACCCCTGACAGACGTCAACGCATAAATAAAAAGCTCGAGAGCGTGTCCCACGATTGCCAACACGTATGCAAGGACGATGAATTTTGCTGGCCTGGAGGGTGCATCGTTAGGTCCACACACTCTAGTCAAATCACATCAGTCGCCACCTTGGCCTGGGGCTATTCTAGTATTGCTCACACCACAGGGGGTGCATTAAGTCTATGCAATATGGCTCACATTTTCCAGGATATGCATATCAGTGGTGGTATCACATCCCTCGCGGTCTTTGATGCGGAGAAGGTGCGCCTCAATCCAAGCGAACGTATTGATGTATTCTGCGACCACTCTGTTGTCTAATTCGAGGTACGTGAATACTGCCACTGACGCGATTGCAAGTTGATCTCGCCCTATCCCTCGCTATCCTAGTCGTACTTCATCTACGCTTGTGAAGCCGCGTACGGGTTCAAAGCTGGGATGAAATTATATACACGACAAGGCTCGAAGATTGTGCACTAGAATGGAAATAAATCCCCTCAGAGCTCACCGAACATATTTCAGGGTTGGGTTTCCTCCCAAATCCGGCCAGTTGGAAGCAAATGCACCGTGCCACAGACCCTTGTCGATCACAACGACATCAGTGTCCAATTTTGTTTGGCCAGATATGGTGTCGCTAGTAATGCAGAATATACAAGGGGAGTCTGGATGATACTATCAGCATCTCACGCAGCACATACCTCAATGACAGCACCTCCTCCGCCTCGGATTTACAGTATGACTACCCAGACCGTAAGGTGTTCACCGGAGTACGCCAGTGCAGTCCAAGAAAGTGGTATTGTAGGGAACTGGGTAATACAAAAGGGCGGGAATAAATGGATGCTAACATTACTGTATGCTGCAAATCAATCCTTGAACCGCTGAGCGAGAGCATCCACTTACTACACTACAACCAAATCCGTCGTCGATTCCAAATCTACAAAATTCCACTATAACTACTGCACGGACCCCATAAGCGGATACACAAAACCACGGGATTCGGGTTAACGGAGGCCGTTCAGTATGGCCGGCGGCGGCACAATACGCACCCCGATATCAAATTCCACACACTGACGCTTTTCGATTGGGGTTGGAGCCTTGTAATATGGAGCGGATGACTGTACCAAACGACGGCAAAAACACATACGGTTGCCGGTGGAACGCCGATGTTCCCACTAATGTCGACTCTCGTTGCTATATACAGATTAGTCGATAAAGCAACCGTGTTGGACCAGAGACGTACTGATGTCGCACCATATCTCGTCCTTTACTGTGACAGTATCCAACCAGATGTGTTGGTGGCACGGATGAGGTTATATGAAGCAAGTCAAAGAACAACTGAGGTCGTACAAATGTTGCGCGTCCTCCAGTGCCAGGGAAGGAGAACGAGGACAAGCAGGGCACTGATGAAGCTCACGATGGAGTATTCAGCTGCCATACTGCAAAGGGCAGAAAGCGAGAGATGTCTTGAGTGATCCACGGACGCACGACAAGAACATCGATATGGGATTTGCGTTGAGGGTCAGCTCGGACTAGATGCCCCGTATGTCCGTTTCTGGCCACAGAAGTTGATGAGTGAGCGCTTATCACAACAGCAACCCCAATACTGTATAGGACCTAGAATTTGCTCTATATGCATAAAACTCCTGAAAAATGAAGACGGAAATGGAAACCCATCTCAAGGTTGGCCAGATATATCTCGCAATTGCGTTTCCTCCAAACCCAGCGAGTCGGAAGCCGGTGTATCATTCCCTCTACCCATATCAATCACAATGGTGTTGGCGTCCGACCCGATTTGGCGAGGTATGGCGTCGTTAGCACTGCTGAATATGCGAAGGAAGTCTAGACGATGTTGGATTCTCAAATTTATGAGACATACCTCATTGGCAGCAACACGACCTTCTCGGCTCTGATACAGATGGTGTGCGTCTTTATCCAAGTGAACATACTCCTGTACTCCGCAACTACTCTGTCGTCAAATCCAAAGTACCCAAACGTTGTGATCGACGCAATTGGTACAAAGTACCAACCAACCATAGCGAGTTCCCAGTATAGCTCAGGCATTGAGTCCTTGGATGCGATAAATACCTCTTTCCAGTCTTGGTGCACATCCTCCCAGGAGGTCCATGAATTGATCCCGGCATGCATATCAACCGTCATCAAAAATAGCGACATGACTGAAGCGAATGTCATCTGAGTGAGTACCAGAGTAACAATGCGAAGATAGCGGCTGGAGGCATAAGTTAGCCGTGTAGTTTGCGCCTGCCGAAACTGGGCACGACGATGTATCAGCCAGCGAAGCGTAACACCTAAAGACGAGTCATGACACATAGTTACCAAAGACAGCATGATGCTCACCGGAGTAGATCAATGCGGCCCAAGAGAGTAGGATTGTAGGAATCTGTGTGATAAACAAAGCGGGGACAGATGGATAATAACACTATTGCATGATGCGAATCAACCCCTGGGTCACTGAATGAGACCAATAACTTACTGCGCCACAGCCAAATCCCTCGGTGATCCCGAATCGGCAAGGTTCCACAATAACGTCTGCATCAAACCAGTCGGCAATCGTACGAGACCGCAAGAACTTGCTGTACACGTACGTAGAGCGGTAAATATGATTGGTAGCACAACACACATCCCGATCTCAAACTTCACACGTTGACGCTTTTCACTTGAATTTGGAGTCCTGTGGTACGGTGTGGAGACGTGCGCCAGACGACGGCAGATACAAACGGTTGCCGCTGGAACCCCAATGTTTGCACCAAGTTCAACTCTTGTAACTACATGCAGATTAGCCGATAACGCAGCTGTGCTGAACCAGGAACATACCGATGTCGCACCATACCTTGTATTTCACTACATCATTATCGAGCCAGACAAATGTGTTGATTGTGCGGATGATATTGCATGCGGCGAGCCAGAGAATAGCCGAAGTTGTGCAAACGTTGCGTGTTTTCCAGTGCCACGGAAGCGGAACGAGAACAATCAAGGCACTGACACAGCTGACGGTGGGGAGTTCGACTCTCATTGTGCGAAGGACGGAAAGCGAGAAAAGTCGCGAGCGGTCGAGATACTCAAACCAAGGGTATTGATATGAGGTTCAAGTTAAATGTCAGTACGGGCCAGTTGTCCCATGCTCTGTTTCTGGCCACAGAAGCTGATTGGTGAGCGCTTATCACGAGAGCGGCCGCAATGTCGAACCTGATTTTGCCCTTGTCGAGAGAATGTGATGTGTGACGTTTGGTTCCTCTTCATTTGTATGGTGGAAGTCCAGGCGACAACAAGGTGCACGACCATCGCAACACCCACATGAGTAATGGTGAACCTTGAACTACCAATCAGGTCCCGCCGTCAGCAACCCTCAAGTTGCCCAAAGGGTTGTTATTGACAGCCCATTTCTAACCTTTCTGATATACACAATAGTCGAGAGATAGTCAGTCGCTTGGGTGGACCGGTTTTCTGCAAAGCAGAACCAACCTGAGTGCGTATTACTCATAGAATATGGAGGACGCAATGTGTTGTGCACTTTTGCGAATATAATAAATGCGTTTCGGACCGCAGAAAAGCGATGAAGTCCGCCCGCTGCGGGGACTTGTGGAGGACGTGGTTGGTGAGTGTTGCACGTTGCGAGTGCGTAGTCACGTGGCTCTGGGCACGCCTCCGTCAGCCGACCATAACCGCCCCACTGCACGTACCAGCACCTACCCTACCATTAGCTGAGCTTCAAGCATGGATTATGTCTCGGTTGGGAAGGCCGAACCTTCTAGGCAATCTATAGGTGGGGAAATTTTTATTGGCTGCCGCACGCCTACACCACGGTTGCTCCAGACGATATAGCGCCTTTGAGCCCTCGACACCCCATCTCACATAAGTTACCTGCTGGCCGGATGACATGATTCGACACACTCTCCACGTGTGCTGTGCTCTGGAACTTGTGCTCTATTCACTCCTGTACACAGCAGCTCTATGATCTATGATCCGTGCCCGTTCCTGTCTATGTGATCAGGTTTGCTGCATGCTCGCGATCGCCCTCGTTCCTAGCTCACCCAGCTGCTTTGGAATCTGCATCCAAGTTCACTTGCTACTTCACGATTGCCTTGTTACCATGCACTTATTGTGGTACATCGCCACACGACCACCCCTTGTACCCGATCGCACCCGAACCTCATCACGAGGCTCACTCACACCTATGCTCGTACACCACAATACGGTCTTCCGGAGTTGGCGCGGTCACCGATACCTGTGCATCTGCCGTTTTTACCGTGCCCTTCCCTGCCCGCCGTCGGGTGACAGTCCTTTCTTTAATTCACGTCGCTCGATATTCTGTATCCTTATTTCAGCTCCCGTACCCCACGCCACCGGCTCGTTTCATTCTGCGCATCTGTTTGGGCCCCACACGCCGTGAGGTCCCTCCAACCACATAACTCCTGCACATTATTTGTCAGAGCCATTCTCCGCCGTCTAACAAAGCTTGTGCGATGGTATGTGTACATATCGAGCGAATGGAATATTTGCATTGTTTTTAGATCTCAGCCTGATGCAGCATAAGTCTACGATAAAGTTACGAGCCGGTACCATTTACACAGTCTGGAATGTGCCCGAACTGCATTACATTTTTTATTTGATTTTCTCACCAATTCCTCGTGCCTGTGGTGACTCCTGCCGATTCGCAACGCCATTCGGGCAAAACCCTCGTTTCACGATCGAGAGTGATACAATCACAAGATTTTGTATCCCTCGTCGTGCGCACTCGAAACGCGAGCTCGTGCGAGTCGCCGCGTTCCTTCGCCATCAGGTTCTTCGGACCGCTTCTCGGACCTCCTACCCTTCGCAGCGCGTAGTCTACGATAGGTGGGTACATATCCAACGCTGAGCACGCGCACTAGCGGATTAACCCTAATAAATGTATGAGGATGATTGGATATATGCACATAGTTGGTTTTAAATGTAAGGCCTCGTGTGTGACTTGCCAATCGTGGAGGGTTGAACCGACTCGTATTGTAGGAAGTATTCGTAACTGACCATTGCGCTGGAATACCCCGTCGCTCTAGGAGCATATCTTCGCTATGATTGTTGAAGAGTAACCCTTGCAAGTCAGACAACTCTCGCGTGCTCTCGAAGGACGAGCTCAACCCATTCAAATTCACCACACCAGGCACGCCATAAGATTTTCCGCTCCAGCACAAACAATCAAGCGCATATAAAATCAGCCCTGAACAATCCAACAGGATCAATCCAATGTAAACCCCAGCAAAGACTAATTATCCATTCGCACTCCCATCTCGGTACGTCTCGGCGGTGTTGTCCACGACTAACTGCTGGTCACTACTGACAATTTAGTAAGATTCCTTTGATTTTTATTGATGGATAGCATGAGTTCTCGTTCATGTCCCTCCAAGGGCGATGGAATACACGTTTGCAATGTCGCGGGATCAGCCGTCTCATAAAGGTGATAGCTGTTGTATTCTTTAAGATAATGTCCCAGCGCTCATCGCAAGTCAATGTGACTATGCAAAAAGTACTAGATTATCCCACTCTTAGGCAGAGCGTTTATATTATGCTGCGTAAGGCTCCAGCAGCTGAGGATATTGTTGCGTACTCCACTGATCTATATGTAGCGATACAAGTAAGTGAGCCTACTCTATACAGTGGGTGCCAATTTGATTGCACCATGTGATCAAAACCGACTCTTTTTGCAGCTTCTCACTAAAACACTCTAGAACTGAGAAAGAGAAAATATAGGTGTATTCAGAAAGCTTATACAAATTGATTAAAAAAAAGAGTGAGCAAAACTGTAAGGTGGATGAGGAGATACATGTCAGCCTGTTTTGGCTCTTGTCTGAAAAAAGGATGTGTCCTAAATGACTGTAATTAGTGCTGATAATCTTGATTAGCCAATTAGGCCAGGAGTGTTGTCCCCCTTGTAATTATGTTTTTGTAGTTCAAATTTGGGCCCTGCCATGCAAATTATGTGGTAAATAGAACTTGGGATCTTGACTTAGTGTCCCCACATGCTATTAAGGCCAACAAGAATGCCATATAATGCCATTACAGGCACCGCTTCAGTTAGTATCTTGCAGAATGTCCCATCCATGCGATAATATTCAATATTGTAATTGTTTTATCTATTTACTATCTATATACATGTTGTGACCCATCCACAACACACATGGACTTTGCTGGCTTGACTGGACTTGTGGTGGCCTTAAGCACCCAATGTACATAGATGTGGCCCTCTCCCTTGTTTTGTGAGGTGTATGGATGACTTGTCCTTGCAGCCCATATGGCTGTGCTGTCTTCTACATCTTTCCTTCAGAAAGATTGACCTTCTAGAACTTCCATCTAGAAGGTCTTTGTGTCGTAAGCTTCTTCTTGGTGGCTATGAGACAAGCCGCGATGGAGAGTGGACGGCACTAAGACCTAAGTGACCTCTTGAACCACAACACACTTAAGTGTCTCTAGGCTCTTGAGGGTAGGGGTGGTTCAAAGTGTCACTCAAAGGGGATGTTTTGACGAGACAAAACAAGCTGGGGTTACCAGTCTTGTTGGTCCTCTATATATATTCACAAAGTGGCCGAGTCATACAAGGCGCAGCCACACAAGTCATATATACAAGCCAGTCAGGAGTGTCCAAGTGAGTCATGCTGCGCAGGCAGTCATGACTTATACAAAGCACAGCCGTGTTACACAATGTAACAGAACAACCACAAGGACGTGGCAATATGGCACAGGAAAAGACAAACAACACACAAACAGAACAACAAAAACAAGAACAGACGGGTGAGACGCAAGACGAGTCCGATGGAGTGAGCTAGCTCTCGACACTTTGTGACTTGCTGACTGAGTGTGGTGCCTGATTGGCCACTTTATGTATTGTACAACTTTGAGGCATTTATGTCACAACCCTAGCCGAACCTTGGAGGCCGAGACTCCACAGGTAGTGATGATGGGGGTTGGGGCGGCAACTAAGGCCTAAGTGAGTCACGCGATTGTGTGAGGGGAAAACAACAAGAGAACAAGTCTTGTGGGGGCAAGACTTGTGTCGCTGGTATATATACTAACTACTGTGGCTATGTACAATAGAGAGCAGGCGACAAGGGAAGACAAAAGGAGAAAAGGCAAGAGTCCGAGGGAAGCGAGGACAGAACAAAGGGAACGTGATAAGTCCATGGACGCCAAGGGAAAACTGGGACTAGCCAGGCAGGCATGTCCCGCGGTCATGGCTTACATAAAGGCGACTATATGCGCCAAGGCGAGGAGAACGAGACCAAACACGAGCCAAACAGAACACAGAAGAGAGAAAAGGAAAAGGTCATGACACTACCCCCCCTTTTAGGCCGGGGCATCGACATCAGAAGAAACAGGGGAAACCAAGACAAACTCCTCCCCATCGTCCAGCACCAATGGGTCCTCTGCTGACCCAACCCCTTTCCAGACCCCATAATCCTCCTCCTCATCCGTCAAGTCGACGATGGCATCCTGCTGATCGGGCTCCTCCTCGGTGAGGTCGATGTATTCGGTGCAAGCCCGTGCCCTGGCTTTGCGGTAGGCGTTGACGATCTCGACATGATCGTGGATGTCGGCCATGTCGTGGGCCAGCCAGTTGCGCCAGCGGACGAGGGGCATACCGCAGAAGGAGCGGCGGGGGCGAGAGCGCTCATAGCGTGCAGAAATGATGAAGTAGAATGACTGGCGGAGTCCGTCGTGCCAGTACAATCCTTCCTCGAGATTGACGCAAGTGAGGGACCTCTTGAAAGAGGCTGAGCAGGTGAAGGCGTCATTGTAGACGCGGACAGTGGTGTTGGCGAAGCGAGACATGGCGCCGAAGTGGATGTACGAGTAGGTGGTTTAAGCGCAAGAGGAACCGAAGTAAGAACTTGTTGATGAGGGACTTGGACTCCCGCTGCCTCTTTTATACGCTTTGCACGACGGCTGGGCTGTTCCTCTTTTTCTTCGGCGGCCGAATTACCCTTTGTTTCCTCATGGCGGCGCTTCCTCGTAACTTTGGGAACTTCCTTGATGGCTTCTGGATGTTCCCTGTGGAATTCGCTAATGAGTTCTGATGCGTTACCAAGGTTTCCCAAGGGTTCCCACGAATCGTGTTCCGTTGTGTAGCCTTTCCATTTGACAAGATACTTCAGGATGCCTTTCTCTATTTTGGAACTTTGAATGGTTTCAACCTCGTATTCCTCTTCTCCTTCAGGTGTCTCAATTGATGGTGGTGGCTTGACAACACGTCCCTCAATCTCATCTTCTTCGTACTTGGCAAGGCGAGATACATTGACTACTGGGTGTATGGTCATGGATGGAGGAAGTTCCAGTTTGTACGCGTTTTTTCCGATTGCTTCCAAGATTGTGAAGGGGCCCAAACGCTTATGAGAGAGTTTGATTGATGGCCGGTTTGAAGGAATGTGATCGTGACTGAGCCAAACTTTATCTCCAATGATGAAAGGATCCCCACGGCGCCGTTGATCCGCGTATTCCTTATCTTGTTCCTTGCTCAAGGTCAGGCTTGCCTTAGCTTCTTCCAGATTGTCATGGATGCGTTGAGCATGAGCCGAGGCTTCCGGAACTGAGCCATCTTCCACTGGTGTACCATCTATGGAAGGATGTCGTGCCGTGTTGGCAAAGAAAGGGGTCATGCCAATACTTGAGTGGAAGGAATTGTTGTAAGCAAATTCGGCAAAGGGAAGCAGAGAAGCCCAGTCATGTTGCCTGAACGACACATAGGTTCTCAAAAAGGCTTCTATCATCTGATTGATTCGTTCCGTTTGGCCATCCGTCTCAGGGTGATAGGCTGTGGAGAGTCTGGGTCTAATCTTCAGGGCCTGATAGAGCTCCTTCATGAATTTTGACGCGAAGGTGGGGCCTCGATCTGATACAACAGTCTCTGGAGTACCATGCAACTTCCAACAATGTTCCATGAAGAGTTCTGCTAGCTTTGGGGACGTGGTCTTCTCGGTACAGGGGATGAAATGTGCCATTTTAGTGAGCGTATCGACAATGACCAAAATGGAGTCTAGGCTCCTTGATAGGGGTAGTTTGACAATCATGTCAACCGAGATGTGTTGCCAAGGTTTAGAGGGAAGTTCCAGAGGTTGCAATTCTCCTAGGGGGCGCTGATTGATCGGTTTGCTTCGTTGGCACAAATCGCAAGATGACACGTATTTGTTAATGAATGCCTTCATTGATGGCCACCAATATTCCCGCTTGATTAATTCCAAAGTCTTGGCTTGTCCCATGTGACCGGCTGCCTTGTTGTCGTGGTGTAGCTCTAGGATTTGTCGTTTCGTCTTGTTGTTGTTGGGAACATAGATCCGCCCCTTCCTATACAGCATGTTATTCCGAATTGTCCAATCTTCGAATTCCTTTTGAACTGTAGCGGGTGCTTTCTCGGGTCGATTGCTGAGGAAGGCCCAAATGGACTGGGTGTATTTGTCACTTGGCAGTTGCTTCTGAATGGAAGAATGAATTTCCGCTGTTGATGCCATGCCAGTAGGTGATTCTTCTGCCGAATTGATGAAGATGTGGGGAGCGAGCAAAGGTTTTTGAGGGACTACTCCCCCTTCTAGGTCATGGTCGCTTCGTCGGCTGAGTGCATCGGCTTTTCCATTAAGTCCGCCAGCCCGATACTTGATCTGGAAATTGAATTCTGACAGGAAGACGGCCCATCTGTTCTGTCGCTTGGTAAGGACTTTCGATGTCATAAAATATTCCAGATTCTTGTGATCGGTAATAAGTAGTACCGGAATTTCAGTTCCTTCCAATAGATGGCGCCATTCTTTAAAGGCCTTAATGATTGCCAAAAGTTCCTTATCAAAAATATCGTAGTTCCGCTCCGCTGGTGACAGGCTTTTGGACATGAAGGCGACAGGGTGAAGTTTGTTATCCGTCCCATATTGGCTGAGGACTGCTCCTGTGGCCTTGTCTGATGCATCGCACTCAATGATGAATCCCTTTTCTTGATCCGGTTGCAGTAGTATCGGTGCTTGTTGGAATTCTTGAATTATTCGCTCAAAGCTGGCCTGTGTTTCCTTGGTCCATTCCCAGGGTTTCCCTTTCATTGTTAAGTCATAGAGAGGTCGCGCTATGTGGGTATAGCCTTGGATAAATCGCCGATAGAAGTTTGCAAACCCTAGGAATGTTTGTACATCTGTAACGTTTTTGGGAACGGGCCACCTCTTGATCGCCGACACCTTTTCTTCTTGCATTTCAACAACTTCTCCCGAGATTACCAGACCCAGATAGTCAACCTTTGGAACATGGAATGAACACTTCTTGAGGGAGCAATATAGACCCAGGCGTTGTAGTCGACGAAGTACTTCTTTCACATGAGATGGATGTTCTTCAGGTTCTTTGGAGAAGATTAAGATGTCATCAATGTAGATTTCCACGTAGACTCCTTTAATGTCCCTGAACTCCATGTCCATCATATTCTGGAACGTTGCTGGAGCATTGGTCAGGCCAAACGGCATGACTTTGGTTTCAAACAGGCCATATTTAGTTCTAAAGGCCGTTTTGTATACGTCTTCTTCTGCGACCCTGACTAGGTTGTAGCCCGATTTCAGATCTAATTTGGTAAAGATCTTGGCCCCTTTGACTCGCTCAATTAGGTCATCCGTTCGGGGTAGGGGGTATCGGTTCTTCTTTGTCCACCTGTTAAGGTACCAATAATCCATGCATAATCTTGGTGGTTGGGGTACGCCATCGATGTCGTGACGGCGGACAAACATAACTGGTGACGCCCATTGAGAAGTTGAGGGAACGATGAAGCCTTTTTCCAGGTTCTCGTCGATCCAGGCCTTTAGGATTCTATCTTCCTCCTTGGTTAATGAGTAAACAACCCCAATTTTGGGTTTTGCACCAGATTCGAGTTCAATTTTGAGATCATAGGGCCGGTGAGGGGGAAGCTTATCAACCTCCTTGGCGACAAAGACATCCTGGAATTCAAGGTATTTGTTGGGAAGTTTTCCCACTATTCCCCCTTCTATGGCGTTGAGATCTTCACACAGGCATTCCGACACGCAGAACTCCGAGTTGAACTCCAATGTCCCTTTTGACCAATTGATTTGAGGGTTATGCTTCTTCAACCAAGGGATTCCCAAGACCACAGTGTGCCGTCCTAAGGGTGCCACGTCGCATGTGATTTCTTCGACGTGATCATTCATGATGACATGGAAAGTTGCTTCCCGCTTGATTAGTCCATTTGCAATTGGGCGTCCATCTATAACTTGTACCCGTCGTGCCACTTTTTTCTTTTTCGTAGGGATTTTGTGTTTAGAGATATATTCAGAATTGATGAAGTTCCCGGAGGCGCCGGAATCAATCATGGCAACGGTGATAAGGTTTTTCAGGCTTTCGATCGTTATCGGCACACGGAGTTGGTCTGCGTATTCGGTGGAACATAGATATAATTCGTTTACAGACTGATTACGATTCTCCATGGCAACACGATCTAATTCTGTCTTCAGGGCGCCTGATGCTCCCTTCAGACACTGCCTTTTCCCGACTCCTCATCAGAGACTTCTTCCAGAGCGGCTATCTTGACGACGCAATTTTTCGCGATGTGGCCCTTCTTCTGGCAGCGGTAACAAGTGAGTTCTGAACTACTGGTTGCTGCCATTTCAATTCCTGCGACCGTGCGGGTGTTTAGGCGAAGGTAGGGGAATGGGAGTTCGCTCTCAGAGCCATCTTCCCATTTGATGGTGGGAATTTTGAAGCCCTTCTTGTTGTTCCCAATTTTTGTAATTTGTCCCCTGGTTGCGCCCTTTGGTCCCATGGTATACACCCTGTCTCCCTCCTTGAATTGTGTCTTCTGCGCTGTTGCGCTCGTGGTCACCTTCTTGAAGGTTCCACTCGATGTCGCCTTCTCCAGGCCCTTGGCCTTTTTCTCCAGATTTCGTGCAATAAGGCTTGCATCAATCCTAGACGCGTGATTCATCAACTGTGTGAGGGAAATGATGTGGCGATCAATGCTCTGAATTGACATGACGTCCTGGATTTCGTCTTTGAGCCCTGAGTAAAAATCGTCTTTGAGGGTGGCCTCATTGTAACCCAAGGCGCTGGAATAGGTTCGGAAATTCGAAATGTAGTCGACCACTGACTTGGTTTGTTTCAGATTTCGATATTTTTGCCGATAAACTTCTGCTTGCTCTACTTCGCCAAAGGCTTCCTCGAAGGCTTCCTCGAAAAGGGTCATGTCGTTAAGGATAGGTTGAGGGATGCCAGACATTTCTTTCTCAAGGAATGGGCGAATCCATTCCCTGGCTTCCCCCCTTAGGTACGAGACAACAAAGAGGATCTGCTGATCTACTGTATCGTAACGCAACTCCGAAGTACTGATGTAGAGGTTACAGGCGAAGGTAAAGTCCCTAGCCTTCTGACCGCGTTCGCCATTGTATTCGGGAGGTTTGCTGGCTGAACTCTTTTTAGCAGTTCGAGGAGCAGTGGGGGTTATACCCTGAGTGGCGACGGGAGCTGAACCAAGTGTGAATCGTCCAGTGGACCTTCCTAGTGCTTGTTGATTGAGGGGAGTCCCGCCCGGGGGTTGCGATACGCCAGGATTTGCTCCTGTTCCTTGGTTACGAGGTTGGTAAGCGCGCCCTCCTGCTTGAAGAATTAGAATGTCCATGTCGTTCTGCATGGTATTGAGGAGCGCTTGATTTGTTTGAACATCGGCTTGAGTGGCCTGAATACTTTGTAGGTTGAGGTCGCCATCTCCTGCATTCCAGAGTACCCATTGATGAATGTTATCAACGCGTCTGTTCGTGATTTCGATTTGTCGCGCTATTTCGAGTAGGAACGCGGCAATGTCTTCATTAGTGGTTCCGCAATTGTTGTACCATTGACCATTTTCCAACTGGTCTTCGATATATTGGTCCGATGGTATCGTCTCCACTCGTCCACTAGCTTCTGGGGGGTGAAGATCCCCAGTGCGCATGGAGGCGTTATCGCGATTTGCATTGGGCGGAGATGATGTAGCCGCTGGGGCTCCAACACCAAAGGAAACTTGATGTGACTCCGTTCCCTGGACTGTAGGATCCGATCGACTGGTCCCTGCGTCACCGGACATGATGTTGGTTGCACTTGGAACTTGGGATGTAGATCGGCCTAGACCAAAGGTTGTTCTGATGCGTCCTGCCACTGATCCCTCTCCTGGGTAGATTGACATGAGCTATAATAAATGCGCTTCCTGGTGCGCTGCGACCAAATATGGCTAGTACTTGTTGGTGAAGAGAAAATCCCCTGGGTAGAGATGGATAAGTAGGGGGAACCTAGTCGACGGTAGGTTCAAGGCGAGGGTCTCAGAGGTCCTTGTTCCAATAGAATATGTAAGCGGCGCTTCCTGATTAGGTGGCAACGGCTCAGTGATATCAGAGGATAGGGGACGTCTTCAACAGGCTAATGGATGCGAGCTGCAATATGCCTCGACGTGTAAATGATGCAGGGGAGATATAGGGGTATTAGCTATCAATGGTGAAGGGTGTGCAATTGCTCAGAGATATCCCGGTGATGATAAACCTGGTTCCGACAGCGACGAGGGCTGTATCCGCGGCGAAGGCGAGAAGACTTGTTCTAGTGTCACAACCCTAGCCGAACCTTGGAGGCCGAGACTCCACAGGTAGTGATGATGGGGGTTGGGGCGGCAACTAAGGCCTAAGTGAGTCACGCGATTGTGTGAGGGGAAAACAACAAGAGAACAAGTCTTGTGGGGGCAAGACTTGTGTCGCTGGTATATATACTAACTACTGTGGCTATGTACAATAGAGAGCAGGCGACAAGGGAAGACAAAAGGAGAAAAGGCAAGAGTCCGAGGGAAGCGAGGACAGAACAAAGGGAACGTGATAAGTCCATGGACGCCAAGGGAAAACTGGGACTAGCCAGGCAGGCATGTCCCGCGGTCATGGCTTACATAAAGGCGACTATATGCGCCAAGGCGAGGAGAACGAGACCAAACACGAGCCAAACAGAACACAGAAGAGAGAAAAGGAAAAGGTCGTGACAATTTATGCCTCTCTCTATATATACTGGCTTGCAAGCATGGACTTACTCCAGCTTGCTTTGCCTTGTCATCTCTCCCCTCAAGTGCAACTAAGTCACCAGGCCTTTAGGCCATCATCTGAACTCTAAGTGGGCCCCAGGCCATTGTCATAAGGTCACTAAGGTTGCACTAGCAACTTAGCATACAGTACAGAGCCTCTAAGGCAGCTTGGGGCCTATAAGGTGTGAACGGACACAGACATTGGTCAACTGGCATAGAAGGGTTGCAACAATACATCTGGAAAACTGGAAAAACCTGGATGGGGATATATATGACCAGCTAGTATACCTAGCTCACCTAGCTCTCCTTGAAAGGTCCTGTGTTTATAGTACCATATAGCAATAAAGAGAATGAGCTGGGCACATCTAGTGGTACATACCTCCAGCTAGCAAGCCATCATGGCTATATAGTACTAGGTTTCTGCTAGTTAGTGCTATATGATGCTAGCTGGTACTAGGTAGGCATCTGTTCCATGGAAGCCAAAGGTTGTAATGGACAGAACATTTTTGGACATGACTAAGCAATGACTAAGCAGTGGCTGTGCAGTTTTACCAAATCAGAAGTGTTACAAATGCTTAGTAACATTGGCAACTTTGATCATACTTCTGAACTAGCCAGGGGTTTCCCTTTCCCTGTGTACTAATGTGGCTAAATGCTAGAAAATACCTCCAGCTGAGTCAAGGGGGTGATCCAGGGGGGTGGGGAATAGGGATAACTGGGCAGTCCAAGGGGGTCAAAGGGACTTGATCTCAAAGTCATGTGGTGCATGCTCAGAATGGCAAAATCACTTCTATTTGAGGAATTTCAAATTATACCAAATCGAGTCAGAAGATACTCCTGATCTTGGGGATTGTGAATTACCTACTCAAACCTTATTTGGACTAGAAATCAGTGCAAAAAAAGCGAAATACTTTTCCAGAGCCGAGTTTTTTTGATGAAATATTGCCTAATAAGGACTAATTTGATGCAATAATTGATTAGAATCCACATTGATATGATTGATGCTCAACAATATTTCCCCTTCTTGACTTGCACAACCACTGCTTAGTCATTGCTTAGTCATGTCCAAAAATGTTCTGTCCATTACAATCTTTGGCTTCCATGGAACAGATGCCTACCTAGCACCAGCTAGCATCATATGGCACTAGCTTGCAGGAACCTAGTACTATATAGCCATGATGGCTTCCTAGCTGGAGGTATGCATCACCAGATGTGCCCAGCTCATTCTCTTTATTGCTATATAGTACTATAAACACAGGACCTTTCAAGGAGAGCTAGGTGAGCTAGGTATACTAGCTGGTCATCTATATCCCCATCTAGGTTTTTCCAGTTTTCCAGATGTAATAATCACACAACACAGAAACCCCACCTACACTGGATACAAAAGAAGGCACAGTCGGTGGCAAGACCCATTTGGGTGAGTGCATTTCCAACTTGAGTTGATTTGTTGGCTACTAATTTAGGTGCTCATGGTGGTTGAATGAGTACAGTCAAGTTTCACTTACTGTTAGGCAATGAACATGCCTCAGAACAGCCTATAGAGAGGTAAGTTAACAAAGCAAATGCCCAGTGCTGATCATGCACCAGGAAGCCTTGGTGCTGGGCTCATGGTGTCAAGGTCTATGTTGGTGTAAGCACATGGAGTGAGCATCAAAAACAAGTGTGGCAAACCTCTCTTTTTGGTAGCTTGTGTGCAACATAGATGACTGAGGAGAAAAAAATCAGGAGGTGGAGGGAATCCTAGAAGATAGGACTTCACACTCAGCAGGGAATGCACATTAAATGTGCCAGGGCAGTATGATCTGTGCATGCAGATCTGTGGAGCAATCAGTGACATCACTGATGGTTGGGTTATGGCAATTGAAGGCCTGGGATGCAAAGGCACTAAGTCATGATGACTGGGTTTGGCCACTTATCTCTCATGGCCCTTCATAAGTACCAGTTCTGCATGAGTTGAACAACATGCAGCTGTTATTGACAAAGAGCCAGGGGTATGGAGCCATAACTGGGGTCAATAAAGAGCTAAGCACAGAACTGGCAGCTGTGTGAGTGGTGAGCACAGAGATTGTGGTGTGCAACAAGTTGTGTGGTTAACACCCTTACAGTACTGTAAGCCCTGCATGCCTGTCCTCTCTTATGTGCACCTCAAGCTACCCTTTTGTGGGGCTGACAACAAGCAATCCAGTGGCTCAACACATGCTCAGTGGCTGTGGTTAGCCACAGCTGTTGTACTTACTACTCAGACAGGTATGGTGTTGCTCATGTTTTATGTGTGACATAGTTCTTTTTGTCCCTTTCTTTGATTGTGTCCCCTCGTTGTCCTTGGCTATGTAGTTATGGTAGTATTTGGCACATATGTGACCTGGCCTAATTAGAAATGCCATGTATCCAAGGTCTTGGGACACATTGTAGTTTGACCCAATTAGATGCAGGGCCTGCTCAATTAGCAGCAATTAGATTGTGTCCCAAATGTTGGGAAATTCTTAATTCTAATTGACCAAATGGACCAGCCAGCCCTCCAAATTAATTGTAACTGATATCTAATTTGCTCAAATTGAACATTGGCTCATGGCTCCTTGTGTAATTAGGGCTTCAAGGATTGAATTAGACTAAATTTATTCCATCTGTCCAAATCACATGCTAATTGTGAGTGCAGGCATACAATTAGCATAGGTTTGCTCATCTAGGATTTGCCATGCTAATTAGCTCTGTCCTTTTTGTTGATGCCTGGTTGTTTGTCGTAAGCTTCTTCTTGATGGCTATGAGACAAGCCGCAATGGAGAGTGGACGGCACTAAGACCTAAGAGACCTCTTGAACCGCAACACACTTAAGTGTCTGTAGGCTCTTGAGGGTAGGGGTGGTTCAAAGTGTCACTCAAGAGTGGATGTTTTGACAAGACAAAACAAGCTGGGGTTACCAGGCTTGTTGGTCCTCTATATATATTCAAAAGGTGGCCGAGTCATACAGAGCGTAGCCACATGAGTCATAGCAGTCAACCAGTCAGGAGTGTCCATGTGAGTCATGCTGTATGAACAGACATGACTCGTACAAAGCACAGCCGCGTTGCACAGTGTAACAAATAACCACAAGAAGGTGGCAACGCAGGAGGAAGAACAAAGAACAAACATAAACAACAAACAACAAGAGAGGATGAGACATAGGCGAGTCCGATGGCGAGAGCATGGCTCACGACATTGTTGCAACCCAACACTATGATGATTGCCAACTGTAACTGTATGTGCTCAAGTCAAGACTTAGAGAGACTTGGCACACAAAGAACTGTGAACTGTAGACTGTGAATGGCACTAAGACCTGAGGATCCAAGGTAACCCTGAGGGAAACCCAGTGAAGGGCTGTTTGTTGGGGAAATGACAAGGCAAAACAAGATGGGGATACCATGCTTGTTTGTTGCCTCATTATATATTCAGAAAAAGGCATGAGTCATACTCATGCCAAGAAACAAGTCATACAAACTATCCAATCAGAAAGCTCTATTGTTGTGACCCATCCCTCCCTCTGTTTCTGTTTGCAGACTCGTGGCTTGTACTGGTGCCTTGGGCACCCTTTCTCTTTGTTGAGCCCTCTCCCTTGTTTTGTAAGGTGTATGGATGATGTGTCACCATGAGTCATATGACTCATGCTGTTTTCTTTTGGCTGGCCTGCGCAGCCCCCTTTATGACTTGGACTTTGACTCTGATGTGTGACTCATGTATCTACTATGACTCACCTGTTTGCTGAGTATATATACTGGCTTGCAAGCATGGTCATCCCCAGCTTGCTTCGCCTTGTCAACTCTCCCTGCAGTGTGATCAGAGGCACTTGGCTACTTAGCCCTTAGTGCAGCCACTTGGACTTAGAAGCTAGTGACTTGTACTGACAAGACTAGCGTTCGTCCACCTTAGTGATAGAGTCTTAGGAGACTTATCACACATCTCAAAGGCCATTAGTGGTCATCAACCATAGGCATTAGCAGGTTGCAACATTGCGAAGCAAGCTACTTAGTACGCTGAGCCACAAGAAAGCAAGGTCACGTGACAATATGGACAATTGACCCTCAAGTACAGCATCCCGAAGGAGCGAGGCTCCGACCGGCACAATGGTTGAAATCCAATCAAACCCCTTGAGAGGAGTGAGAGAATGGGCAGGCGACTGGACGGCACCACTTAGGAGCGCTAGTCGCACATCAAGACCCCCTTCCACCAGCGTCCCAGGAGGAATCAGCAACATTATCAAAACATCACTAACTCAGGAAGAAAGGTCCACTTCACCAACTATTTGAGTAGTTGAAAATCCAATCAACACACCACCACCAGCAGCACCAATCATCACCTTCCATGGGGAAAGCATGATTAGCCCAAGGGCTGTGCATGTGATTAGGATACCAGCACCACATAGAAATGCAACTCCAGGGCCATCAGATGCAGGACAAATACCACCACCAGAACAAGGAAACACTGGAAGAATAGGGACTAGACGCCCTTTAGCATTCCCTGATTTCAGAGCACAATTTCCACCAGCTATGGCTACCCCAAGTTTCACTCCTGCTTCCATGCCACCACTAGTAGAAGTTCCTAGAACTCACAGTGCCCTGAGCATACCATCTACCTTCCAATCACAAAGAAGCATTGAGACAATTCCACAGGATGAAGAACTGAGGCAAGAACGACTGTTAGAGGGCATGGAGGGAAACCCAATTCAAACCCTGGAAAGAATTTTCAATACCCTCCAGGTCCAATATCAACAGGAAAATGCGGTCCAAGCCCTTAGAATTGAAGGGTTGGAAAGGCGATGGGATCTACAAACCCAAAATACAACAAACATGATGCAGCAAATTGAGCACATTGCTTCAAGAACAGAGGATGGAGTCAACACTTTCTATGAAAGACTTAGGAATGTAGATCACGTCGCTGCTAGTTTTAACACTCACATCTCCACCCAGTGTCACTGGACCCCACTGCCTGCTCTGGTATGACAAACCAGCCACTGTTGGACTTTCAGGCCAAGATTTGGTGCTGTTGTGCTTTGTGTTGGCCTCAGTACCAAACACCCCAGGATTGCCTTTGACCAGTGCCTTCCAATGCCAGTATAGTCAAAATGTGATGGTAAAAATAAGGATAATCCCCACTCCATCACCAACCTCACCACCCACAATTGCACCCTGTGGTATCTTGGACCTATGAGAATCACTTAGTCTATTGCAACTCTAAGCTTGAATTATCTACACAGTTGGGTGTATGCTACTTACATAGATGCACAGGCTAAAAAAAATACATTCAAAAACTACTTGCCAGCATTGCCCAGGTGCGCAATGGTTGTTGTATGGGGCCTGTCCAGTAGGTTGGTTTTGCTCCAACACACTGCCTGGGAGAACTAAGCAAAGCAAGAATTGAACTCAATCAATGTACATATTGATGATAGAATTATTAATGACTCACTCATTTATCCTTTTCTGAGTAAGGGAGAGCTGTGTTTACAACTTCCCCCTTGCCACCATCAATCCTTATAAGGACTCTCACATTTGTGTAATAGTCTTTGTTGCAAAAATACCAAATTGAGGTTCCATTGAATGAACATGACAAACTACTTTCAGCATGATTGGTATTTGTTGTGGTCCTCCCAGAATAAAAAAAGCCCTTGGACTACTAAGCTTGTATGCATGTGAGGATAAATAAGCTATAGCTAGTGACATACCCTAGAAGAACTTACATAGGTGTCCCATGGGCCACTGTAGATAATTTGCTCATCCATATCATCCACCATATGAACAAGTCTCAGTGATACAGAGTGCATCACAGCCAGAGTCAATAGCAAGCACAAAATACACCTGGAATCTACATGGCATGATATCAGTTGCTGCACAGAATTTGAGAACAGTGGCATTTGCACAAGTAAGAAGGCAAGGGAGCATTGGGGTCATCACGATGGCAATTGACGGCTCTATAGTTGGCCACAACAGCTAATAATGTAACTGGGACCAGCCCAAGGCATCAGGATACCCAGTACTGAGTCTTGGACTCATAGCACATCTAGCAAGCAAATGCAGTGGGTGACCATCAGTGTCATCAATTGTGGGTCAGTGAGCCCAGCTTGACCCTGTTTCCAGGGTCCAACTGCTACCTGTATCTTGTCCATAGCTGGGTTTTCAGCACCAAAACTTCTTATACAGTTGGCCACAAATGCAGTCAAATAAACCATGATGCCAGAGTGATTGGGTTGTATAGGCTCAACCGAGAGTGCTAAAAATTGAAATAATTAATGGAAAGATAGCGTGTCATACGGACTATCAAACGAATGTATAAGCAAACGATACGGTTCGAAGTTGAGTGAGGTACAGCACAACTAAAACAGTCGCTGATTTGATCAGTAATGTGGCAGGAAACCACAACACAATTGTATGCACTAGTGCTTGGTCAGTTGATTGATTCAGCTCTAGCTGTTTTCTGAGATATGATAGCCTATTGAGGAACTACAACCTGGCAGAAAATAAATGGGTGTAGTGCTGTAGATGAGAAACTGTGGGAGTTACTTAAGGTCAAAGAGCACATGATACCTGTAAGCTCAAAGAGAGTGACTGCCTGTGTTTGTGGGATCCCTGAATGCATGTGTTGCATAAAGGTGATATAGTTGTAATTAATAAATGTAACCAGCATACAAAAGCTTCCTTGTTCATTTTGTGATTGTCAAAATGATCAGATGCTGGGGTGGGTCAAAACATGGATTTTGGCTGTCAGAAATTCCTGGACAAGCTTAGTTGCCTGATATTTTCAAGGTGGGAGCCTCTCAAATAGTGTGACCTTATGATATAACAGAGCCTAGAAACATTGCTTTGGTTGAAACTGTGAACAGGTTGAATGTATGCATCCTTGTGAGCTCATATCAACCTAACATTGAACTCATTACTTAGGCTCTAGTAGCTTTGTTGTGATACATGTGAGATCAGAGGAACATATATACATCATAAAGAGAGTAATCAATCATACAGTCGCCAAGAACCAGGGGGCTTGGGGGATCTTGTGGATAGCACACAGATGGGGGTCTGGGGCACTGAGATGCAGTTGGAACTTGCAGGTTGGGTGGCCATCTTGATGACTGTCATCTAGTGTGTTGGGTTGGGAGTAGGGTTATATATGGAACAAAGGGAAGGCGGGTGGGATACAATAAAATAAAGACGCAATGCTGAGGCAGATGAGTAGACTAACATGGTTGATTGCAGAGCAGTCAAGCCATGTGATTTGTGAGTGTACCAACTCCTGCACAACCTGGCACCTAAGTCCTGGTTGTATTACTCTGCAAGCTCCAGCATACAGCCACACACTTAGGCTCTCGTAGCTTCATCATGATACTTGTGAGATCACAGGGACATATATACCATAAAGAGAGTAATCAATCATACAGTCACCAAGAACCAGAGGGCTCGGTGGCTCCCGTGCATAGCACACAGATGGGGGTCTGGGGCACTGAGATGTGGTTGGAACTTGCCCTCCAAAGGACGAGGGAACGAGTTGACTGCCAGCCAGGAAGTGGCTAGGGAAGGACACGCTTGGTGCCAGGCACAAGCCTGAGCAGCCTAGTATTGCTGGAAGGCGTGTCGCCCCTGTCGGCGATCCTGAAAGTTGTGGTTATTGACACACAACATGGATCCCTGTGCCTGGCTTGAGCCGGACAATGGGTGTGTGGTAGTGTTATTCAGCATGAGGTCCCAGAATTTGGTGTGTCTAGCAGTGATTGCTGGCAAGTCTTGCCAATACTCAAAGAAAGCATCAGAAGACCATCTCCCAAGCTCTTTCACCACTTTGGGAGGAACTCCATTTTGGAGGAGAGTGGCTGTTCCCCCAATCCTGAAGTCATGGCAATAATGCCTTGTTAATCCTTTTGATGAAGTGTTTGTGTGTTAAGGAATGCCAACCAGATTTGGAGTTGGGAGTGATGAAGGCAAAAAGGTGATCACTTGGGTTGATGTTGCTGTTGATATGCAAGTGATCTTCAATTGCTTTAACAGGATCAAAAGGATCGGATTGGTGCACCAAGAAAATCGACTTGCCATCCACTTGATGCGTCTTTGTCTTTAAAAGGCAAATTTCCCATGTGTTGATGTTGAGAAGGATGACCACTGAATTGCATGAAGGTTGGGATGAAGGATTGTGTTTGAGTCTGGAAGATGCAAGAAACTCTCCTAGTCTGGCCTGTCCCCAAAATGCTGATTTTCATGCAAGCTAATACTGCAATATCCTTCAGGTCATTATGGTCAAGAGTGTTGTGCAAGTCCTCCAACATTTTGGGGGAGACTGGATGGCATTTGGGGCATTTTGATTCTGCCAGGGTATTGTTTTTGATGCCTCGGACTGCTAAAAGCAGCCACTTGCTCCCATTCCATTTGACGTTGTGTAGTTTGTGCCAACATTTAAGAGCAGTCAACATCATGCTTGCAGTTGTGCTGGCAACCTTCTTGTCCATGGAGGAAATGAATGCACATAAGATGTGCTTGTCTGCAGGGAAA
This sequence comes from Ceratobasidium sp. AG-K, assembly GCA_037039685.1. Classification (NCBI taxonomy): domain Eukaryota; kingdom Fungi; phylum Basidiomycota; class Agaricomycetes; order Cantharellales; family Ceratobasidiaceae; genus Ceratobasidium; species Ceratobasidium sp. AG-K. The sequence goes on from JAWNGF010000002.1 coordinate 2,990,997, forward strand.
TGCAAAGAGTCATCCACACTGTGTGTAGAACAATAGTCAAGATAGGCCAAAACTGCTGATGAGTAGTTATTCCTTGTGCTTCTTGCTAGGCCTTGCATCATGACTTTGACCACCTTCTTATTGCTGATGTCTGGTAGCACAGCATCCAGGCCAATATTACCAGGGAAGAGTGAGTTGGGGGCATGTGGAGGAGTCTTGATTGGTGTGGGTGTTGACGGTATGGAACCTGTGGATCAGGCCAAATTAGGATGCCATCCAGTGGACTGTGATGGGGCTGGGAGATCTGTCTTCTTAGCACAAAGACTGCTGATGAGGGATTTAATCGGCAAAGCTACAGGCATAGTTGTTGTAGGTGCCAACCATGGTAGCAAGTCACGTGTTTCCAGGAAACAAAATGGTGCAATGTGACAGCACATGGGAGTGGCAATACATGTAACAATCTATTCTTGAACAGGTGAATATACATGAAGGTGTAGTAGCATAAATAAAAATGTTGGTTGTGGAATGAGAGGTCACAGCATTGCGGGGGTTAAATACAGCAGGTATGTATAAGGAATTGCAAGGGGCAATGAAGTGTGCAATAATGTGGGTGGAATGACACCTCTCAACAGGTCATCTGCTGGGTTGTCTGCTGATTTGATGTAGACAACTGTGATGTGCAGGTTAGCACAAGCAGCCTGTTCCATGATGCTGATGAAAACTGTGTTCTGGTGTGGGTTCCTTGATCTACCCACAGACCACGCATTGACCACCCCCTCGTTATTGCAAGCACACATGATAGATGCATTGCAAATCCCAAGGGTGATGGCACCAATTATCAACATCTCGAGGGCAATGGCTTTGGCCCAGCCAATGTCGCAGCCACTTGTCTTCCATCCCCCAATCAGTCTCCACAACCACCAAGTGTTGTCAATGACAACACCAATACCAAAGGAAGTCAATGCATCAGAGGTGATCAGACTGTTGTGTAGTGGTGGGGGTTTAGAGATGGAGGATCTGCAATGATTGGTGAGTAATTTGTCTTGCCACCAAACAGCATTTGCACAAGCATTGGTCTGGATGGGTTTACAAGTAAATCGTTTATTGTAGGCACAGGGAAATGATGCCTCAAAAGCGATGAGGCTGGAAACGAATGGGTGCCCAGTGGGCAAAGCAAGTGAGCAATGGACTAAAGCACCAACAATTTTCCGCATGTTGTTAAGTGAGACTGAGTCCATATCTAGCCAGCTCTCAATATGGCGAATGTATTTTTCTCTTTTTGCAAGTGGGATCAAGACCCATTGATGTTCCATGTCAAACTGGAAGCCAAGGTACATGAAAATGTTGGCAAACAGGACCAACTTTGATAATTTCCAGGGCCAGCCAAGATGGTTGGCAACATTTTAGATGGCATCAAGGGAAAAGCATGGAGGAAACAATGAACTGTTGGGTGGGCATGGGCTTTGTATGAAGAGGAAGTCATTGACCCACTTCAAGATGGTACTGAAGCCAAGTAGTATGTAAATACAAGCCATTGTGTTGCTGAGACATCCAAAGATGCCATTGGCATTGGCTGCACCAAACAGTAGGAAGGCATCAATGTAGTAACTGCTGTCCCACATGACAACTCTGTGCGGGCAATTGGTCAGGGTGATAGGAACCTGTCTAAATCCTGAGTTTACATTGCAAGTGGCAGCCGGGGAGCCCAGAGGGAAGTTGTGGATTGCTTTGATGACCTGGTGAAAGAAACCCCATTCACATGGGAATAAGTTGGTGTCAATCTGGGAGTTGAGCAATGAGGATGGTGAGGACCAAGGGAAGGAGAAGTCTTGTATGATTCGAAATTTGCCTGGGGCTGAGGGTTTGTTGACTGTGCCAAGGGGAGCCGTTGCAAAAGGGCCAATTAGATGTTCTAGCCGGGATCAGGAAAAGGGACCAAAGTAGCAGCCTAGTGCTAACTCTTCTTGTATATGGTTTACACTAATGTCTGGACAGTTGCATGCTGACTTGTGATAAGGATGAATAATAGTAACTTGTACTGGACCAGCCACACTGATTCTGAAGCCCTCCTGCAAGCCAGGTGGGATATCACTGAATGCCTCTAGTAACCCAAGCTCACACAGTAAGCTCTCTCACACATCCGCAATCAGATTGGGCTTGATGCTGTGCACCTCAGAGAGGGATGACAGTGCAGGTGTAGGCACCATGGCTGGATGATCGACATAGGGCGCATTTGTGGGGGCCATGAGAACAGGAGGGACTGGGGTTGTGTTTGGGGCCATTGAAATTATAACAGAACTTGCCACTGTTGAGCAACCAATACTTCTTGTCAGCAATTTTGGTGAGGATTGTGTCACCTCTGCCATTGAAGGAAGACAAATGGCATTTGGAGGCAACGTGGGAGTTACATCCACAGTTGAAACAGCAAATCTTCTTTGATTCACTGATATTGATGGCATTGGATCTGGATGTCAGGGTGGAGTTCCAAAAGGAATGCTGGCTGGCCCTAGACAGGCCAGCCAATGATGATGACTTGTATGCTGGTGTGGGATTGGGTCTTGTACAGTGACCTGAGGATGGCATAACAGTGGGATGTTGGTTGATTTGTAGTTGTGCTGTGTTAATGGTGGTGTTGAAACAATTGGTGCATTCCTCAAACAACTCTTGTTCCCATCTCTCTTTGATGCCAGTTTTCTGGTCTAAAGCTGGTGATCACTGCTAGCCGCCTGAGTTCCATGTTGTATGTGATCAAGAGGTGCCAGAATTTGGCTCTAAAGGAATAGGCCACAACATTATTAAAGTGCGACTGCCAGGCAGCTGCCAAGTCATCTGAGAAATGTTCCCAAATGAGTTCAATCAGTTGGGGCATAGCCTCCATGTATTCGTCAAATGTGCATGTGACTTCAGCCCCGCCTGTGACCAATGGAGGAGGCTTGTGTGACTGGGCCAAAAGTGTGCTCCCATGCCCCAGAACAAGTTTGTCAGTGGTGGATTTTTGTGCATCTGGGCTCAGAATGTAGTTATTGGTGCGGAGCAGGATGGAGAAGTGTGTGGTCCAACCACCCTTGAAGATTTTGGCAACCACTTTTGGTGTTAAGGCGTTATGCATTGGTAGTGTATGGTTTGCTTCAAACAAGTCTGGACAATGACGTGATAGGCTGGCCTTGCTTTGAGAGTTGCATGAATGGGTCTTGTCTGATTCTGAGTGGTGATAGTGTGGTGTGAGTCCAATGTTTAATAATAAAGGTGGCATGTGAATGAGAAAATACAAGCACATGGGCATGAGCAATAGGAATTGGCAATAGCAAGTAACAGGAGAATAAGCAGCAACATGCTGTGAGAGCTACACAGACAAAGTGGGAGGAGGGCAAATTGTGGAAATTGCAGTAACACAACCATGGCATCAACCCAGTGTTTAATGTGAAGAAGGGTGAGGTTTGAAAAGGCCAGCAACTATGGAGTTGCTTGTGGAAGTCTTGGTTTGTGGGGACAACCTGTTGGTGACTGGGTCATGTGGGTGGTATTGCAAGATAAGTAAACATGTTGTAAGGTGAATATGAGAGTCATGGGAAATAAAAGGCCAATTGCATGTTGAGAGTGAGAAGAGGGAGAAGGAACAGCATGCAATATAGTGTGTTATGACAATATGTGTTATGAGCATAAGAACAACTGATTGTCAATGCTAGTAGTGAGGACAGGACACTAAGTCTCCATGTTGTCCATATATGGCAATAATTGACCCAATAGGTGGGCAACAAATGTACTCTTGTAGGAGCAAGAGTGGCAATAAATAACCATTATATAGTTGTTGAATGATAAAAGGGGTGATAATGAAACATGCAGCAGTGCGATAATTTTGGGTGGAAGAGAAACATATAAAAGGAATGTTGTGAGCCAGCTCACTCCATCGGACTCGACTGTTGTCTCGCCCGCCTTTTCCTTTCTTTTGTGTTGTGTTCCGTTTCCGTTCCCCGCGTTGCCACCTTCTTGTGGTTGTCCTGTTACATTGGGTAACGCGGCTGTGCTTTGAACGAGTCATGTCTGTTCATACAGCATGACTCACATGGACACTCCTGACTGGTAGACTGTATGACTCATGTGGCTGCGCCTTGTATGACTCGGCCACTTCTTGAATATATATAGAGGACCAACAAGCCTGGTAACCCCAGCTTGTTTTGTCTCGTCAAAACATCCCCTTTGAGTGACACTTAGAACCACCCCTACCCTCAAGAGCCTACAGACGCTTAAGTGTGTTGCGGTTCAAGAGGTCACTTAGGTCTTAGTGCCGTCCACTCTCCATCGCGGCTTGTCTCATAGCCACCAAGAAGAAGCTTACGACATTACAAAACAAGCTTAACAACATATAAATATGTCTATTCAAGAAGATGGAGGATCACGCCCCTCATCTGCTATATCAACAAGAAGAGGACCCAGTCGGGCAGCAAGGCCCACAGGATCACTAAACAAACAAGATATTGCACAAATTCAAGCGGGAGGTCCTGTCCGATCACGCTCCCAAAGTCAAACATCGATGCCAGGAGCGTTCGGCATCGCCGACATGACAACTGTACAAGAGGAAGAACCCACTATCACGACTAGGGAACCAGGAGATCTCACAAATGACCCCACCCCAGCTGCAATTCGTATTCCAACTGGAAGTCCAGGACCATCACGTCCCTGGGGGCCACTAGGGACTAGAAGACAGTACTTTTCTCCCCAACCTGAAGCTCACGGGGGCGTGTCACTTGTTCCCATTAGACCTCCTCCTACGCCACACATTCCAAATGTCCCCACAGTCCCCCAAATAGGAGGAACCATCACGAACGCAGGACCAATTCCAGTGGTTTCCCAGCCAGTCACGCCAGCAATTCCAGCACCACCGTATGTCCCACAGGGTTACTCCGGACAACTGGCCCCGGTACAACAAAGCACTGGCGATCCAGGAAGCTCGAGTTCAAGTTCCAGCTCTAGCAACGGGACTGTAATCAGTAATCTAGACGCCCTGGACGATCTTCTAGAAGGAAGACACAACGCCACCCTTAGGGTCATAAACGGAATGAGAGTCACTATAGATCGAAGGCTTAGCGGCCTAGAACAGGCCACACAAGTCCTAGCAAACAACCAGCAGATCTTTAACAACTCCATCAACACCCTACAAGGCACCTTGACAGACATTCTAAACTCGGCAAGAAACGGCGAACATAATTCCTTCCTAGTCGGTCAAGACGTAACCCGTCTCCAAAATGAGGTTACCAACACCCAAGGACTAGTGAACAACATACACGATGAACTCAACACCACCAGACAAGGGCAACTCGAATGGAACGAGGCGGTAACACGAGGATTAGAAAACTTACGACAGGAAGGAACCTCCTTCACCGCCAAAATCACAGAAATTCAGGAAACTATCAACAACATGCGAGAAGAAATGGACGAAGCATCCCTGCACGGGGTTCCCTCCAGACGATCAAATTCTCCACCACACCCAGACGCGGAATCTACCAGGATCGACGAATTAGAATTAAGAATCCAACGACTAACCGAGAACCCAAATATCGGTAACGGACCACGACGTCCCAAAGTGACCCGTCCAGAAGCCTTTGACGGAAAAAAGGGAGAGGGCGCAGAGATGTTCATCACACAAATGGAGAGCTACTTCGTACGTCTAGGGGATCAATACACTTCTAACGAAGAAAGAATCCGCGAAGCTCTAGCAAACTTCAAATCTGAGAACAAAGCCGCCACTCACTGGGCACAAGTACTCTTACGGTCGCTTAACCAAGGAGAAAACAACCAAAATCTCACCTCGTGGGGAAGCTTCAAGGCACACTTCATGGAACAGTTCAGCGACCCTAACAAGAAAGCTAAAGCCGAGATCGATATCCGGAAGTGCAAGCAGAACAATTCAGTAGCAAACTATGCTTCTGAATTCCGTTACTTATTGGTCGACGTCAACTGGGGACAAGAAGCTCTAATCAACCAATTCAAGGAAGGACTGAAGCCTGAAGTAAAAACCGAACTAGCTCGATTCGAATTATCCCTGATTAACGAGGACGGAACGGAGCGGGAGCTGTCACTAGATCGATGGATCTCTATTGCAATCTCTATTGACCAGAAATTGCAACAAATCAAGACCTCCACAGGAAAGAAAGCAACCCAGCCAACCGCTAGCGGACAATCCTCTACAAAGCGACTACCCGACGAAGTATACAAAGCAAGGATAGCAAGCAACCGCTGCTTGAAGTGCGGACAAGAAGGACACCGCTCATTCAAATGCCCGTCCAAGGAATGGATAACAACGGAACCCAGCGTTAAAGGAAGGGAGGCAACAATTATGGAAGACTCGGGAAAAGAAGGGGTCTCCCTCTAACTGTGTGTGGAGAGACCAAAAAACCGGCAACGGAAACAATGTACTTTAGAGCAACAAATGAATCTACCATTGTTTACGCAAACGTTGCCGGAATCACCGAACCTATCCCAACCCTCATCGACTCTGGAGCATCAAAAAACTTCTTGGACATCTCGTGGGCTCGATCCAACAACATTCCACTCATTGAACTCTCCACTCCTAGAAAAGTAATTGGCATCCAGGGGAAGGAACTCTCTCACCAAATACATTTCAAAGCTAAGCTGGAACTAGAAGTAGAGGGAAGAACCTTCAAACAAGTCTTCTTCGCTATGCCTACTGGAGAAACTAAACTCATCCTAGGATTGGAATGGTTAGAAGAATCAAACCCTGTCATCGATTGGAAAACGAGGCACATATCATGGCGGACAGAACCCATTCAAGCAAGGACAGCCTCAATAGACGACCTGCCCGAAGAATTCAAGGAATTTGCCGACGTCTTCAGCGAAGAAAAATTCAAGAGAATCCCGGATCATCGTCCATACGACTGCGCCATCGACTTCAAGGAAGGAGCTGAACTTCCGAAACCGGCCAGACCTATCCCACTCTCTCCAGCAGAGTCAATTGCACTAAGAGAATACTTGGATGAAGAAATTGCAGCGGGAAAAATCCGACCAAGCAAATCACCCATTGCCTCACCTTGCTTTTTTGTCAAAAAGCCGATCGATACCAAAAACCCAGAGGCAGTACGCCAACTTCGACTTGTTCAAGATCTCAGAGGAGTCAACGCCATTACAAAGGACGACAGATTCCCAATGCCCCTAATGGAAGACCTCCTGGATAAAATCAAGGACGCAAAGATTTTCTCCAAAATCGATCTACGCATGGGTTTCAACAATATCAGAATCAGAGAAGGCGACGAATGGAAGACAGCTTTCAGAACAAAAGAAGGACTGTTCGAATACGTCGTCATGCCTTTCGGACTGAAAAACGCGCCGGCCATTTTCCAAAGATATATGAATCACATTTTCCATGATCTTATCGACGTATGCGTCATAGTATACATTGACGACATCCTAGTCTTCTCTAAGGACAGAAGCCAACACACCGTGGATGTCAGAAAAGTACTAAAGATCTTACTGGAGGAAAATCTTTTTGCAAAGCTTCCAAAATGCGAATTCTTTGTCACCAAATTGACATATACTGGACTAGGAATCAGCGATTCGGGCATCTCTATGGAGGAAGAAAAGGTCAAGGCAATAAAGGAATGGAAGGAACCAAGAACGGTCAAGCAAGTTCAGGCATTCCTAGGATTCGCAAATTTCTACCGAAGATTTGTACCAAATTTCAGCCGATTAGCGAAACCCCTGACAACCTTGACAAGAAAAGAGAACAAATGGGAATGGGGTAGCGATCAGCAGGAAGCATTTGTGGCCCTAAAAACAGAAATCAGCAAGGAACCCACTCTACGCCATCCAAACCCTGACAAGCCTTTCTTCCTGGAAACAGATGCAAGTGGAGTAGCAATGGGAGCAATCTTGTCGCAAAGGCAAGACGATGGCTACTTGCATCCTATTGCTTATCTTTCAAAATCTTTCAATGAGGCTCAACTCAACTACGACGTCCATGATAAAGAACTTATGGCTATCATAGAATCTTTAACACATTGGAGGCTTTATCTTGAAGGAACAAGAGACCCTATCACTATCTACACCGATCATAGGAACCTACAATTCTGGAAGGAAGCAAGAATGTTCAACCGCCGACACGCAAGATGGCACCAATTACTTGCTTCCTATAACTTTGACATCATATATCGCCCCGGAATCCTGTCATCAAAACCGGACCTGTTGTCAAGACGGTCAGACCATGAAGATATCCCGACGCCAGAACAAGTTATGATATCTGTCGAAAGGTTCAAAGGATTCATGGGACAAGTAGACACAAACATCATAGAGACTATCAAGGAGGCGCAGGAAACAGATGAAGGATTGGCACAAATCAGAGAAATCTGCAAATCAAGGGAAACGTTACCAAAAACCCTACAACACAGTGCAAAAGATTATGATTTCAAGGAGGGACTATTATGGTTCAAGGGAAGGATCTACGTGCCAGAAGATAAGGAATCCAGACTGGCCATCATGCGAGTTCATCACGACTCAAAAATCGCAGGACATCAAGGACAGGCTAGAACACTGGAACTCATATCAAGAAGATACTTCTGGCCAGGAATGAAGCAAAGCATAAACAGATATGTGGAATCCTGCGAGACCTGCCAACGGACAAAGGGATCGAAGTCAATAGTCCCGATCAAGCCTTTGGAAATTCCGAAAGGACCATGGGAAGACATAGCGTTTGACTTCGTAGTGAAGTTACCAAAATCCAGAGGATCAGATAGCATCTTAGTAGTGGTGGACCGGTTCTCAAGAATGGCACACTTCATACCCTGCAAAGAATCTCACACAGCAAGCGACCTGGCAAATCTTTTCATCACAAATGTTTGGAAACTGCACGGTTTTCCAAAGAGCACTATCTCAGACCGAGGGACTACTTTCAATTCCAAACTTATGAGGGCCATTTACGAGAAAATTGGAACAAACCCAGGCTTCAGTACTGCCTACCACCCCCAGACAGATGGAATAACGGAGAGAATCAATCAATGGATGGAAGGCTGGTTACGATCGTTCGTCAACTACCAGCAGGATGATTGGGCGGACTTATTACCAATTGCGGAGTTCAGCTATAATCTACAGAAGCACCGCGTAACAGGTAGTTCCCCTTTCGAAATTGTCTACGGGAGGGAACCACTGTGGAACATCTCAGCAGAAGAATCAGCGGTTCCAGAGGCAAACAACATCACTGGAAAATGGCGTAGAATCCATGACGAAGCAATTGCATCAATGGAAACCCAAAGGCTCCCAGAAGATGAGCCAAAGAACGAGTACCAAGAAGGAGATCTAGTATGGCTGCTGGGAAAAAACATTCAAACCAAAAGACCCTCAAAGAAACTGGATAACAAAAAACACGGGCCATTTGTTGTGAAGCGACAGATAGGGTCACATGCCTATGAGCTTGATTTACCGGCAACAATGAGGGTGCACCCTGTTTTCCACATCGATTTGCTCAGCCCTTACAAAGGAGACACTGAATTCAGCCGTAACCAACCCCGACCACCGCCGATCATAACAGAAGAAGGAGAAGAAGAATACGAAGTAGAAAAGATTTTGGACTGGAAAAAGACAAAGGACGGTCTTTTCTACAGGGTCAGATGGAAGGGTTATGGAAGTGAGGCAGACACAGAACAAAGGGCGGAAGATTTTGGTCACCTTTCAAGGATCATCAAAGACCTTCTACGCCGACACCCCAAAGCTCCCACGCCATCTAACTACGTCCCAGAGAAGATAAAAGGGAGGGAGGGAACAACCGGCAGCGATATCTGCAAAACTTGCAACTACTCCAATCTTCACTCCTCGCTCAAATCACTTAATCTTTTTTGTTGCCAACAATGCCCGCCGTCACCCGCTCCACCATTGCCAACAACCTTACCCGCGTCCTCGAAGGACCTGCCTTTGCCACGGCAAGGATCCTTGACTCCGGAGCCGCCCTCTACGTCTTCAAAAGGTCGCAACAAGGCTCTGGAAGGATGCACTTCAGGGCCTTGGACGATATCCTCCACTCAGACCTGGGGGAATTCCAGTGGGTCGGGAAAAAATGGCCAACACGCATGCAGCTCCTGCGAAAGGACATATTTGTCTGCCGAGGGTGCGCCGCTTTCCAGGTCTCGGAGGTCGTCCTCCTCTCCACCCACATGCTCGGAGTGGTCGAATGGGGACAAGAAGGAGTGTACTCGAGCGAGTGGGTACCAGGTTACGACGGAAGGCAGCCAACACTCCGACCTAGATGGAACGATGCCTGGGACGCCAACTACGAAAAGGACCTGAGCGACTGGAGGATGGAGAGGGGCAGGTACCAGAAGGAAAAAATCGAATGGGAACCCTACTGGTGGAGGAAGGAGGAGACTGACATGTCGGCATGGAAGGAGGCAGAGCCCGATGTGTGACAATGGGATGAGGAATTTGTGGAGGCCCAGGAGAGGATTTTGGACTGGTCCAAGGCGGACTGGACGAAGGAAGAGACATGGGAGGAATGGGAAAAATTCTCGGACGAACCGGGAAATACCGTTTTCAATCCCATCGACCTGACCTCGGAGGAGGAGGAGGGGTTGGAGGAGTATATGTTGAAGAAGGAAAAGGACTGTGCAGTGCAATAGGTCCGTTCAGGTCCCCCAAACGGACTCTTAGGGGGGAGTAATGTCGTGAGCCAGCTCACTCCATCGGACTCGACTGTTGTCTCGCCCGCCTTTTCCTTTCTTTTGTGTTGTGTTCCGTTTCCGTTCCCCGCGTTGCCACCTTCTTGTGGTTGTCCTGTTACATTGGGTAACGCGGCTGTGCTTTGAACGAGTCATGTCTGTTCATACAGCATGACTCACATGGACACTCCTGACTGGTAGACTGTATGACTCATGTGGCTGCGCCTTGTATGACTCGGCCACTTCTTGAATATATATAGAGGACCAACAAGCCTGGTAACCCCAGCTTGTTTTGTCTCGTCAAAACATCCCCTTTGAGTGACACTTAGAACCACCCCTACCCTCAAGAGCCTACAGACGCTTAAGTGTGTTGCGGTTCAAGAGGTCACTTAGGTCTTAGTGCCGTCCACTCTCCATCGCGGCTTGTCTCATAGCCACCAAGAAGAAGCTTACGACAAGGAAGATGTGCAATGCACCTCAGTTGGTGTTAGCTGCCTGCATCATGTCAATCATGTGTGCCATGAGCTGCTGTGATGCAGTGCTTGCAGCAATCATCAACTGTACTAGGCCAGTCAATGTATTGTTGACCTGTGGTTGGGGCATGGGAGGTTGTTGTGGCAGGGAGCATGCATCTCGGCCTGCCTGTCGTTGTTGGCCTGGCCTTCAACCCTGCCCCATATACACTTGGCCAGCAGTTGCACAGGAGGCTTGTTTTCAAAATGCACAAGCATCTCTGCCCATTTTCTCTTGATTTCTTTCATGAGTGCAACATAGTTGTCAATTGGGAGGTCATCAGTTAGGCAAAATTCAGAGGCAAAAACAGCATCAACCCCCCCAAGGAGCTCTGGATTGGGGTTGAAACGAGTGACATGTGAGCTGTCAAGCTTGTTTATGATGGTCATTGTGGTGTTGTTGGCCTTGGAAGAAGCAGCTTGACATCAGTGTGTTTGGATTGCATGGGGTACATGCATTCTAGGTCTTTGCATTTGCACCATGTGCAAGGCAACTGGCTGTTGCACTTTGCTTTCCCAGAGGGGTTTTTGGCAGCTCATTCTAGGCATGTGTTACACAAGGCCAGGTGGTCGCTTGGCATGGTACTCCAGAAACAAAGATAGCGGGTGGGAGCTCAATAAAATAAAGACGCAACGCTGAGGCAGACGCATAGACTAACATGGTCAATTGCGGAGCAGTCAAGCCATGTGATTCGTGAGTGTACTAACTCCTATGTGACATGGCGCCTAAGTCCCAGTTGTGTAACTCCACAGGCTCCAGTATACAGCTGCACTATTGGGCCCACCCAAAGCGATTTTGCTGGGCTCTGTTATATCATAAGGTCACACTATTTGAGAGGCTCCCACCTTGAAAATATCAGGCAACTAAGCTTGTCCAGGAATTTCTGACAGCCAAAATCCATGTTTTGACCCACCCCAGCATCTGATCATTTTGACAATCACAAAATGAACAAGGAAGCTTTTGTATGCTGGTTACATTTATTAATTACAACTATATCACCTTTATGCAACACATGCATTCAGGGATCCCACAAACACAGGCAGTCACTGTCGTAAGCTTCTTCTTGGTGGCTATGAGGCAAGCCGCGACGGAGAGTGGACGGCACTAAGACCTAAGTGACCTCTTGAACCGCAACACACTTAAGTGTCTGTAGGCCCTTGAGGGTAGGGTGGTTCTAAGTGTCACTCAAAGGGGATGTTTTGACGAGACAAAACAAGCTGGGGTTACCAGGCTTGTTGGTCCTCTATATATATTCACAAAGTGGCCGAGTCATACAAGGCGCAGCCACATGAGTCATACAAAAACAGCCAGTCAGGAGTGTCCATGTGAGTCATGCTGTATGAACAGACATGACTCGTACAAAAGGCACAGCCGCGTTACACAATGTAACAGAGTAACCACAAGAAGGTGGCAACGCGGCAAACGGAAACGGAAACGGAAACACAACAGAAAAGAAGGGAACAGGCGGGCGAGACAACAGGTGAGTCCGATGGAGTGAGCTGGCTCACGACATTACTCCCTCCTATGAGTCCATTTGGGGGACCTGAATGGACTTACTGCACCGCGCAGTCCTTCCCTTTCCTCAGCATAAACTCCTCAAGCCCTTCGTCTTCTTCCAAGGTCAGGTCGATGGGATTGAACACGGTGTTCCCCGGTTCGTCCGAGAACTTCTCCCACTCTTCCCATGTCTCCTCCTTTGTCCAGTCGGCCTTGGACCAGTCCATGAGCCTCTCCTGCTCCTCCACATGGGCCTTGTCCCATTGTCGTACGTCCTGCTCGACCTCCTTCCATTCCGACAAGTCCGCATCCTTCTCCTGCCACCAGAATGGCTTCCATTCGAACTTCTCCCTTTGGTAGCGTCCCCGCTCCATCCTCCAATCCGCCAAGTCTGCTTCAAAATTTTCGTCCCATGCGTCGCTCCATTGAGGCCTCAGAGTGGGAGGACGGCCTTCGTATCCTGGAACCCATTTGCTGCTGTAGGCTCCTTCTTGTCCCCATTCGACCACCCCGAGCTTGTGCATGGATAGCAACACGACTTCGGACACTTGGAAGGCCGCGCATCCTCGGCATACGTGGATGTCCTTTCGCTGGAGCTGCATGCGTGTTGGCCATTTTTTGCCAACCCATTCGAATTCTCCCAGGTCGGAGTGCAGGACGTCGTCGGAGGCACGGAATTGGAGCCGCCCTGGGCTCTGCTGAGACCTTTTGAAGACATAGAGGGCTGCTCCCAAGTCAAGGATGCGGGCCGTCTGGAAGGCTGGCCCGTCGAGAACGCGAACAAGGTTGTTGGCAATGGTGGTACGGGTAACGGCGGGCATAGTGTGCAAAAGAGATTTAGGGCTTTGAGTGTGTAGAGCGAGTTGGAAAGTGAGCAAGTTTTGCAAGTTGTGTTGTTGTCCCGTTCCGCCCTTCCTTTAATACTTGTCGTCTTGTAGTTTGACGGTGTTGGGGCGTTTGGGAAATCCTTCAAGAACTTCCTCATTATTACTTTGAGGTGCCCGAAATCCTCTGCCCGTTGTTCTGTGTCTTCTTTTTCATCATAACCCTTCCATCTAACCCTGTAGAACAACCCGTCCTTTGTTTCCTTCCAGTCCACGATTTTCTCCACTTCGTATTCTTCCTCTCCTTCTTTTGTTGTGATCGGCGGCGGCCGGGGTTGGTTTCTGTGAAAGTTTTCGTCTTCTTTGTAGGGACTAAGAAGATCGCTGTGGAACACAGGGTGTATTCTCATGGTTTTTGGAAGCTCCAATTCGTAAGCGTGGCTTGATATGATTTTTTTGATCTTGAAAGGACCGTATTTCTTGTTGTCAAGTTTCTTGTTGGGACGGTTTGTCTTTATGTTTTGTCCGTAAAGCCAGACAAGGTCGTCCTCTTTGTATTTTGGTTGGTGTTCGACTGTGTCCTTTCTCCTGTGCCACTCCATTGCTGCTTTCGCTTCGTCCCATACCTCCTGCCAGTTGTTCGCTTTATCATTTGCTTCAGGAATCGTGGTAACTTCTCTTAAGACATTCCATAGCGGTTCTCTGCCGTTGACAATCTCGAATGGGGTTTTTCCTGTGATCCCGTGTCGTTGGTTGTTGTAGCAGAATTCTGCGATAGGAAGTAGTTCGGACCAGTTGTCTTGCCTGTAGTTAACAAATGTGCGAAGCCATGCTTCTATCCACTGGTTTATGCGTTCCGTTATTCCGTCTGTTTGTGGATGATACGCCGTGCTGAACGTCGGTGTTGTTCCGATTTTTTGGTAGAGGGCCTTCAGGAACCTGCTGTTGAAAGTTGTTCCTCTGTCCGAAACTGTACTTCGTGGGAAGCCGTGTAACCTCCAAACGTTCTTCAGGAAAAGATCGGCTAGTTGATCTGCAGTTGTTGATTCTTTGCAGGCTATGAAGTGTGCCATGCGGGAGAACCGATCTACTACCACTAGAATGCTGTCATTGCCTTGTGATTTTGGGAGTTTTACAATGAAATCATATGCAATATCCTCCCATGGACTGTTCGGGATTTCGAGTGCTTTCAGTGGTACTTGGTTTTTTGTTCCTTTCGCCCTTTGGCACTGCTCACAAGAGTCAACGTATTTGTTTACTGTTGCCTTAAGTCCAGGCCAGTAGTATTTTCTTGAGATTAGCTCTAGCATTCGGGCTTGACCCTGGTGTCCTGCCATTGGTGCGTCATGGTGTAACCTGAGGATTTTTAGCCTGGTGTCCTTGTCTTCTGGCACATAGATTCTCCCATCTATCCAGAGTAGGTCTTCCTCAAAGTTGTAGTTCCTAATTCCTTGTTGCACAGATTTGGGTAGGGTCTCCTTGTCTTTGCACAATTCTATGATCTTCCTGATGCTCTCGTCTTCGTTTTGTGCTTCCCTAATGTCCGCAATGATGTCTAATTTGACTTCTCCGGCAAATCCTCTGAACTGTTCCTCCTTGATCATGGTTTGCTCTGCTGTAGGTATTTCGCTATGATCCGCTCTTCTGGACAGTAGATCTGGCTTTGTTGACATGTTCCCCGGGCGGTAAACTATTTCAAAGTTGTAGGAAGCCAGGATTTGATGCCATCGAGCGTGACGTTGGTTAAATGTAGTTGCCTTCTTCCAGTATTGCAGGTTACGGTGATTGGTGTAGATTGTTATCGGTTCTCTTGTTCCCTCTAGATGTAATCGCCAGTGCTTTAGTGATTCCACAATTGCCATCAATTCCTTGTCGTGAACATCGTAGTTCATTTGTGCAGCGTTAAAGGATTTTGATAGGAAAGCAATGGGATGTAAGTAACCGTCGTCTTGTCTTTGAGAGAGTATTGATCCCATAGCAATGCCGCTTGCGTCGGTTTCCAATATGTAAGGTTTTGTTGGGTCTGGATGTCGCAGTAGTGGTTCCTTGCATATTTCCTCCTTCAGGTTATTGAAAGCCTCCTGTTGTTCTGCTTCCCATTTCCATTTCTGGTCCTTCCTTGTTAGAATGGTTAAGGGTTTCGCCAGGCCGCTAAAGTATGGTACGAATCGCCTGTAAAAGTTTGCAAATCCTAGGAAGGCTTGGACCTGTTTGACTGTCCTTGGCTCCTTCCATTCCTTGATCGCTTTGACTTTTTCCTCTTGCATTGATATTCCTTCCTCGCTGATATTTATTCCTGTGTAGACAAGTTTCTTGACGAAAAATTCGCATTTCAGGAGTTTTGCGAAGAGGTTGTTGTCCAACAGGATTTTGAGTACCTTTTGGACATCCTCTACATGCTGGCCTCGGTCTTTGGAGAAAATCAATATGTCATCGATGTAAACAATGACACAGATGTCAATCAGGTCGTGGAAAATATGATTCATATATCGTTGGAATGTTGCCGGTGCGTTTTTCAATCCGAAGGGCATGACGATATATTCGAATAGGCCTTCCTTGGTTCGGAATGCTGTTTTCCACTCGTCTCCTTCTTTAACCCGGATGTTGTTGAACCCCATACGCAAGTCTATTTTAGAAAAGATTTTTGCGTCCTTGATCTTGTCAAGGAGATCTTCCATTAGTGGCATAGGGAAGCGGTTGTCCTTTGTTATCTCGTTGATTGGGCCGAAGTGTTGGACCAACCTGAGCTCTGGAGGTTTTTCCGGGTCCTTTGGGTCTTGTCCCTTTTTGACAAAGAAGGTTGCTGCGGCTACTGGTGACTTGCTCAGTCGGATTTTGCCTGCCGCTAGTTCCTCATCTAGGTATTTTCTGAGGGCTATGGATTCTGCGGGTGAGAGTGGTATTGGCCTAGCTGGTTTAGGAAGTTCTGCTCCTTCCACCAGATCGATGCAGCAGTCGTATGGACGATGGTCCGGTATTCGTTTAAATTTTTCTTCGCTAAAGACTTCTGCATATTCTTTGAATTCTTCGGGTATGTCTTCGATTTCTGCGGCTTTTCCAAGGATGTTGTCTGGTCGCCAGGAAATTTCTTTTGATGGCCAATCGATTATTGGGTTGGCTTCCTCTAGCCATCCTAACCCCAGAATCAAGTGTGTATCTCCAGTAGGCATGGCGAAGAAGCTTTGCTTGAAGTTTTTCCCTTGTAACTCAAATTCCAGATTTGCTTTGAATCGGATTTGATGTGAAAGTTCCTTCCCCTGGATTCCAATTATTTTTCTAGGTGTCGGTAGTTCAATAAGAGCTACATTGTTTCTTCGTGCCCAAGTGATGTCGATGAAGTTTCTTGATGCTCCCGAGTCGATGAGAGTAGCGATGGGTTCCGTGATTCCAGTAATATTCGTGTAGACAATTGTTGATTCGCTGGTAGCTCTAAGGTACATTGTTTCCACTACTGGTTCGTTGGTCTCTCCACACACGGTTAGAGGGAGACCTCGCCTTTTCCCGACTCGGATCCCTCTTCTATTTTTCCTTCCCTTCCTTTGAGGTTAGGTTCCTCCTTTTTCCATTCCTTCTCCGGGCATCTGGCGAGCATGTGTTTGTCTGATCCGCATTTCAGGCAGCGTTTCGAGGAAATCCTAGCCTGGTAAACCTCGTCTGGAAGTCTTTTTGTAGAGCTAGAGGATGCTGTTACTGTTTTCTTCCCCGTTGTGTTCTTGATTGCTTGTAGTTTCTGATCAATGGAGATTGCAATTGATATCCATCTGTCAAGGGATAGTTCTCGTTCTGTCCCATCTTTGTTGATCAGGGTTAGTTCGAAACGAGCCAGTTCGGTTTTGACTTCGGGCTTCAATCCTTCCTTGAATTGGTTGATCAAAGCTTCCCGTCCCCAGT
Organism: Ceratobasidium sp. AG-K; assembly: GCA_037039685.1. Taxonomy (NCBI): domain Eukaryota; kingdom Fungi; phylum Basidiomycota; class Agaricomycetes; order Cantharellales; family Ceratobasidiaceae; genus Ceratobasidium; species Ceratobasidium sp. AG-K. The sequence continues at coordinate 3,008,356 of JAWNGF010000002.1, forward strand.
TTACGTCTACCAGAAGGTATCGGAATTCCGAAGCATAGTTTGCTACAGAGTTGGTCTGTTTGCATTTCCGGATGTCCGATTCGGCTTTAGCTTTTTTGTTGGGGTCGCTGAACTGTTCCATGAAGTGTCCTTTGAAACTCTCCCATGAGGCGATATTTTGGTTATTTCCTCCTTGATTAAGCGATCGTAAGAGTACTTGTGCCCAGTGGGTGGCGGCTCTGTTCTCGGATTTGAAGTTTGCTAGGGCTTCGCGGATCCTTTCTTCGTCGGAAGTGTATTGATCACCTAGACGTACGAAGTAGCTCTCCATTTGTGTAATGAACATTTCAGCACCTTCTCCTTTCTTTCCGTCGAAGGCTTCCGGACGAGTAACCTTAGGACGACGCGGTCCATTACCAACGTTTGGGTTCTCGATTAGTCGTTGGATTCTCAGTTCTAATTCGTCGATCCTGGTAGATTCTGCGTATGGATGTGGTGGGGAATTTGATCGCCTAGACGGGATCCCGTGGAGGGATGCTTCGTCCATTTCTTCTCACATATTGTTGATGGTTTCCTGAACTTCAGTGATTTTGGCCGTGAAGGAAGTTCCTTCCTGTCGTAAGGTTTCTAGTCCTTGTGTAACTGCCTCGTTCCATTCAAGTTGCCCTTGTCTGGTAGTGTTGAGTTCCTCGCGCACATTGTTCACGAGTCCTTGAGTGTTGGCAACCTCGTTCCGAACGCGGGTTACGTCTTGACCAACAAGAAAAGAATTATGTTCGCCATTTCTAGCCGCGTTCAGAATGTCCGTCAAGGTGCCTTGTAGGGTGTTGATGGAGTTGTTAAAAATTTGCTGGTTGTTTGCCAGGACTTGTGTGGCTTGTTCTAGGCCACCAAGCCTTCGATCGATAGTGACTCTCATCCCATCTATGACCCTAAGAACCGCGTTGTGTCTCCCTTCTAGAAGATCGTCCAGATCGTCTAGATTACTGATTACCGTCCTCCTACTGGGGCTGGAACTTGAACTTGAGCTTCCTGGATCACCGGCATTTTGTTGTACCAGAGCCGATTGTTCGGAGTAACCCTGTGGAACATATGGTGGTGCTGGAATCGCTGGTGTGACTGGCTGGGAAGCCATTGGTATTGGTCCTGCGTTGGTAATGGTTCCTCCAATCTGAGGGACTGTAGGAACATTGGGAATGTGTGGTGTAGGGGGAGGTCTAATGGGGGCGAGCGACACGCCCCCATGAGCTTCGGGTTGGGGAGAGAAGAATTGTCTCCTAGGCCCTAGTGGCCACAAGGGACGCGATGGCCCTGGACTTCCGGTCGAAATACGAATTACAGCTGGAGTCGGGTCATTTGTAAGATCTCCTGGTTCCCTATTCGTGATAGTGGGTTCTTCTTCTTGTACCGTTGTCATGTCGGCAATGCCGAAAGCTCCCGGCATTGATGTTTGACTTTGGGGACGTGATCGGGAAGGTCCTCCCGCTTGAGCTTGTGCGATATCTTGCTCGTTTAGTGATCCTGTGGGCCTTGCGACTCGACTGGGTCCTCTTCTTGTTGATATAGTGGATGGGGGATGTGATCCTCCATCTTCTTGAATAGACATGTTTGTATGTAGTTAAGCTTGTTTTGTAATGTCGTAAGCTTCTTCTTGGTGGCTATGAGGCAAGCCGCGACGGAGAGTGGACAGCACTAAGACCTAAGTGACCTCTTGAACCGCAACACACTTAAGTGTCTGTAGGCCCTTGAGGGTAGGGGTGGTTCTAAGTGTCACTCAAAGGGGATGTTTTGACGAGACAAAACAAGCTGGGGTTACCAGGCTTGTTGGTCCTCTATATATATTCACAAAGCGGCCGAGTCATACAAGGCGCAGCCACATGAGTCATACAAAAACAGCCAGTCAGGAGTGTCCATGTGAGTCATGCTGTATGAACAGACATGACTCGTACAAAAGGCACAGCCGCGTTACACAATGTAACAGAGTAACCACAAGAAGGTGGCAACGCGGCAAACGGAAACGGAAACGGAAACACAACAGAAAAGAAGGGAACAGGCGGGCGAGACAACAGGTGAGTCCGATGGAGTGAGCTGGCTCACGACAGTTACTCTCTTTGAGCTTACAGGTATCATGTGCTCTTTGACCTTAAGTAACTCCCACAGTTTCTCATCTACAGCACTACACCCATTTATTTTCTGCCAGGTTGTAGTTCCTCAATAGGCTATCATATCTCAGAAAACAGCTAGAGCTGAATCAATCAACTGACCAAGCACTAGTGCATACAATTGTGTTGTGGTTTCCTGCCACATTACTGATCAAATCAGCTACTGTTTTAGTTGTGCTGTACCTCACTCAACTTTGAACCGTATTGTTGTGAGCTAGCTCACTCCATCGGACTCGCCCGTTGTCTTGCCCGCCTGTCTCCCTCTTTACGTTATGTTCCCGTTTCCTTTTGCTGCGTTGCCACCTTCTTGTGGTTTTCTGTTACATTGTGTAACGCGGCTGTGCTTTGTACGAGTCATGTCTGTTTATACAGCATGACTCACATGGACACTCCTGACTGGCTTTCTTGTTTGACTCGTGTGGCTGCGCTCTGTATGACTCGGCTGCTTTGTGAATATATATAGAGGACCAACAAGCCTGGTAACCCCAGCTTGTTTTGTCTCGTCAAAACATCCCCTTTGAGTAACACTTTGAACCACCCCTACCCTCAAGAGCCTACAGACGCTTAAGTGTGTTGCGGTTCAAGAGGTCACTTAGGTCTTAGTGCCGTCCACTCTCCATCACGGCTTGTCTCATAGCCACGAAGAAGAAGCTTACGACATTACAAAACAAGCTTAAATACAAATATGTCTATTCAAGAAGATGGAGGGTCACGTCCCTCATCCACTATATCAACAAGAAGAGGACCCAGTCGGGCAGCAAGGCCCACAGGATCACTAAACGAGCAGGATATCGCACAAATTCAAGCGGGAGGTCCTGCCCGATCACGCTCCCAAAGCCAAACATCAATGCCGGGAGCTTTCGGCATCGCCGACATGACAACTGTACAAGAGGAAGAACCCACTATCACGAATAGAGAACCGGGAGATCTCACAAATGACCCCACTCCAGCTGCAATTCGCATTCCAACTGGAAGTCCAGGGCCATCACGTCCCTTGTGGCCACTAGGGACTAGGAGACATTTCTTTTCTCCCCAACCCGAAGCTCATGGGGGTGTGTCGCTTGTCCCCATTAGACCTCCTCCTACACCACACGTTCCCAATGTCCCTACAGTTCCTCAAATTGGAGGAACCATCACCAACGCAGGACCAATTCCAGTGGCTTCCCAGCCAGTCACACCAGCGATTCCAGCACCACCATATGTCCCACAGGGTTACTCCGGGCAATCGGCTCCGGTACAACAAAGCACCGGTGATCCAGGAAGCTCAAGTTCAAGTTCCAGCTCTAGCAGCAGGACTGTAATCAGTAATCTAGACAACCTGGACGACCTTCTAGAAGGAAGACACAACGCCACCCTTAGGGTTATAGACGGAATGAGAGTCACTATAGATCGAAGGCTTAGCGGCCTAGAACAGGCCACACAAGTCCTAGCAAATAACCAGCAAATCTTTAACGACTCCATCAACACCCTACAAGGCACCTTGACGGACATTCTGAACGCGGCAAGAAATGGCGAACATAATTCCTTTCTAGTCGGACAAGACGTAACCCGCCTTCGAAACAAGGTTACCAACACTCAAGGACTAGTAAACAATGTACGCAAAGAACTCAACACTACCAGACAAGGGCAACTCGAATGGAACAAGGCAGTAACACAAGGACTAGAAACCTTACGACAGGAAGGAACCTCCTTCACTGCCAAAATCACGGAAGTTCAGGAAGCTATCAACAATATGCGAGAAGAAATGGACGAAGCATCCCTACACGGGATCCCCTCCAGGCGATCAAATTCTCCACCACACCCAGACGCGGAATCTACCAGGATCGATGAATTAGAATTAAGAATCCAACGACTGACCAAGAACCCAAACATCGGTAATGGACCACGTCGTCCCAAGGTGACTCGTCCAGAAGCCTTCGACGGAAAGAAAGGAGAAGGCGCTGAAATGTTCATCACACAAATGGAAAGTTACTTTGTACGCCTAGGTGAGCAATACACTTCCGACGAAGAAAGGATCCGCGAAGCCCTAGCAAACTTCAAATCCGAGAACAAAGCCGCCACTCACTGGGCACAAGTTCTCTTACAATCGCTTAACCAAGGAGAAATTAACCAAAATCTTGCCTCATGGGAGGGTTTCAAAGCACACTTCATGGAACAGTTCAGCGACCCTAACAAAAAAGCTAAAGCCGAATCGGATATCCGAAAATGCAAACAGAACAACTCGGTAGCAAACTACGCTTCGGAATTCCGATACCTTCTGGTAGACGTAAATTGGGGACAGGAAGCTCTGATCAACCAATTCAAGGAAGGGTTGAAGTCTGAGGTCAAAACCGAACTAGCTCGTTTCAAACTAACCCTGATCAATGAAGATGGGACAGAACGAGAACTTTCCCTTGACCGGTGGATCTCAATCGCAATCTCTATTGACCAGAAATTGCAACAAATCAAGACCTCTACAGGGAAGAAAGCAGCCCAACCAACCGCTAGCGGAGAATCCTCTACAAAGCGGCTACCCGACGAAGTATACAAAGCAAGGATAGCAAGCAACCGCTGCTTGAAGTGCGGACAGGAAGGACACCGTTCATTCAAATGCCCGTCCAAGGAATGGATAACAATGGAACCTAGCGTTAAAGGAAGGGAGGCAACAATTATGGAAGCCTTGGGAAAAGAAGGGGTCTCCCTCTAACTGTGTGTGGAGAGACCAAAAAACCGGCAACGGAAACAATGTACTTTAGAGCAACAAATGAGTCAACCATTGTTTACGCAAACGTTGCCGGAATCACAGAATTTATCCCAACCCTCATCGATTCTGGAGCATCAAGGAGCTTCTTGGACATCTCTTGGGCTCGATCCAACAATATTCCACTCATGGAACTTTCCACTCCGAGAAAAGTAATCGGTATCCAGGGGAAGGAACTCTCTCATCAAATACGTTTCAAAGCTAAGCTGGAACTAGACGTGGAGGGAAGAACCTTCAAACAAGTCTTCTTTGCTATTCCTACTGGGGAAACTAAACTTATCCTAGGACTGGAATGGTTGGAAGAAGCAAACCCGGTCATTGATTGGAAAACGAAGCACATATCATGGCGGCCAGAACCCATCCAAGCAAGAACGGCCTCAATAGACGACCTACCCGAAGAATTCAAGGAATTTGCCGATGTCTTCAGTGAAGAGAAATTCAAAAGAATCCCGGATCATCGTCCATACGACTGCGCCATTGACTTCAAGGAAGGAGCTGAACTTCCGAAACCAGCCAGACCAATCCCACTCTCTCCAGCAGAATCAATTGCACTAAGAGAATACCTGGATGAAGAAATCGCAGCGGGAAAGATCCGACCAAGCAAATCACCCATTGCATCACCTTGTTTCTTTGTCAAAAAACCGATCGATCCAAAAAATCCAGGGGCAGTTCGCCAACTACGACTTGTTCAAGACCTCAGAGGAGTAAATGCCATTACAAAGGACGACAGATTCCCAATGCCCCTAATGGAAGACCTCCTGGATAAAATCAAGGACGCGAAAATTTTCTCCAAGATCGATCTACGCATGGGTTTCAACAATATCAGAATTAGAGAAGGCGACGAATGGAAGACAGCTTTCAGAACAAAAGAAGGACTCTTCGAATACGTCGTCATGCCTTTTGGACTAAAAAACGCGCCTGCCATTTTCCAAAGATATATGAATCACATTTTCCATGATCTTATCGACGTATGTGTCATAGTATACATTGACGACATCCTAGTCTTCTCTAAGGACAGAAGCCAACATACCGTGGATGTCAGAAGAGTACTAAAGATCTTACTGGAGGAAAATCTTTTCGCAAAGCTTCCAAAATGCGAATTCTTTGTCACCAAATTAACATATACTGGACTTGGAATCAGTGATTCGGGCATCTCAATGGAGGAAGAAAAGGTCAAGGCAATAAAGGAATGGAAGGAACCAAGAACAGTCAAGCAGGTCCAAGCATTCCTAGGATTCGCAAATTTCTACCGAAGATTCGTACTGAATTTCAGCCGATTAGCAAAACCCCTGACAACCCTGACAAGAAAGGAGAACAAATGGGAATGGGGAAACGATCAGCAGGAAGCTTTTGAAGCCCTAAAAGCGGAAATCAGCAAGGAACCCACTCTACGCCATCCAAACCCTGACAAACCCTTATTCTTGGAAACAGACGCAAGTGGAGTAGCAATGGGAGCAATCCTGTCGCAAAGGCAAGATGATGGCTACCTACACCCTATTGCTTTTCTTTCAAAATCTTTCAACGAGGCTCAACTCAACTACGACGTCCATGATAAAGAACTTATGGCAATTATAGAATCCTTAACACATTGGAGGCTATACCTCGAAGGAACAAAAGACCCTATCACCATCTACACCAATCACAGGAATCTACAGTTCTGGAAGGAAGCAAGAACTTTCAACCGTCGACACGCAAGATGGCACCAATTGCTTGCTTCCTATAACTTTGACATCATATACCGCCCTGGAATCCTGTCATCTAAACCAGACCTATTGTCTAGACGATCAGACCATGAAGATACCCCCACGCCTGAACAAGTTATGATAGCTGTCGAAAGGTTCAAGGGGTTTATGGGACAAGTAGACACAGACATCATAGAAACTATCAAGGAGGCACAAGAAACAGATGAAGGGTTGGCACAAATCAAAGAAATTTGCAAATCAAGGGAAACGCTACCAAAAACCCTACAACACAGTGCAAAAGATTATGATTTCAAGGAGGGACTATTATGGTTCAAGGGAAGGATTTACGTGCCAGAAGATAAGGAATCCAGGCTGGCCATCATGCGAGTTCACCACGACTCAAAAATCGCGGGTCATCAAGGACAAGCTAGAACTTTGGAACTAATATTGAGAAGATACTTCTGGCCGGGAATGAAGCAAAGCGTAAACAGATACGTGGAATCCTGTGAGACTTGCCAACGGACGAAGGGATCAAAATCGATAGTTCCGATCAAGCCTCTAGAGATTCCAAAAGGACCATGGGAAGACATAGCGTTTGACTTCATAGTGAAATTACCAAAATTGAAAGGAGCAGATAGCATCTTAGTAGTGGTGGACCGATTCTCAAGAATGGCGCATTTCATACCCTGCAAAGAATCTCACACGGCGAGCGACCTTGCAAACCTTTTTGTCACAAATGTTTGGAAACTACACGGCTTTCCAAAAAGCACGATCTCAGACCGAGGGACTACTTTCAACTCCAAACTTATGAAAGCCATTTATGAGAAAATTGGAACTAGCCCAGGTTTCAGTACTGCCTACCACCCGCAAACTGATGGAATAACGGAAAGAATCAATCAATGGATGGAAGGCTGGCTACGATCATTTGTCAACTACCGACAGGATGATTGGGCGTACTTGTTACCAATTGCGGAATTTAGCTATAATCTACAGAAGCACCGCATAACGGGTAGTTCCCCTTTCGAAATTGTCTACGGCAGGGAACCACTGTGGAATGTCTCAGCAGAAGAATCAGCGGTTCTGGAAGCAAACAACATCACGGAAAAATGGCGTAAAATCCACGACAAAGCAATTGCGTCAATGGAAAGCCAAAGGCTCCCAGAAGAAGAGCCAAGAAACGAATACAAGGAAGGAGATCTAGTATGGCTATTGGGAAGGAACATTCAAACAAAAAGACCCTCAAAGAAGCTGGATAACAAAAAACACGGGCCGTTTGTTGTGAAACAAAAAATAGGGTCACACGCTTATGAACTCACTTTGCCGGCAACAATGAGGGTGCACCCTGTTTTCCACATCGACTTGCTCAGCCCTTACAAAGAAGACACAGAATTCAGCCGAAACCAACCCCGACCACCGCCGATCATAACAGAAGAAGGAGAAGAAGAATATGAAGTAGAGAAGATTTTGGACTGGAAGGAGACAAAGGACGGTCTTTTTTACAGGGTCAGATGGAAGGGTTATGGAAGTGAAGAAGACACAGAACAAAGGGCGGAAGATTTTGGTCACCTTTCAAAGATCATCAAGGAACTTCTACGCCGACACCCCGAAGCTCCCACGCCATCTAACTACGCTCCAGGGAAGATAAAAGGCAGAGGGGGTGAAACGGGTAGTGTCACTTGCAAAACTTGCTACTATTCCAAGAAACACTCCCAACTATATGCTTTAAATCTTTTTTGCCCTCTGCAATGCCTGCTGTCACCCGCTCCACCATTGCCAACAACCTCACCCGCGTCCTCGAAGGACCTGCCTTTGCCACGGCAAGGATCCTTGACTCCGGAGCCGCCCTCTACGTCTTCAAGAGGTCACAACAAGGCTCCGGAAGAATGCACTTCAGGGCCTCGGACGACATCCTCCACTCAGACCTGGGGGAATTCCAGTGGGTCGGGAAAAAATGGCCGACACGCATGCAGCTCCTACGGAAGGACATATTTGTCTGCTGGGGGTGTGCCGCATTCCAGGTCTCGGAGGTCGTTCTCCTCTCCACCCACATGCTCGGAGTGGTTGAATGGGGACAAGAAGGAGCATACTCAAGCAAGTGGGTACCAGGTTACGACGGAAGGCAGCCAACGCTCCGACCTAGATGGAACGATGCCTGGGACGCCAACTACGAAAAGGACCTGAGCGACTGGAGGATGGAGAGGGGCAGATACCAGAAGGAGAAGATCGAATGGGAACCCTACTGGTGGAAGAGGGAGGAGACTGATGTGTCGGCATGGAAGGAGGCAGAGCCCGATGTGCGACAGTGGGATGAGGAGTTTGTGGAGGCCCAGAAGAGGGTTTTGGACTGGTCCAAGGTGGACTGGACGAAGGAAGAGACTGGGGAAGAATGGGAGAAGTTCTCGGACGAACCGGGAAATACCGTCTTCAATCCCATCGACCTGACCTTGGAGGACGAAGAGGGGTTGGAGGAATATATGCTGAAGAAGGAAAAGGACTGTGCAGTGCAGTAGGTCCGTTCAGGTCCCCCAAACGGACTCTTAGGGGGGAGTAATGTCGTGAGCTAGCTCACTCCATCGGACTTGCCCGTTGTCTTGCCCGCCTGTCTCCCTCTTTACGTTATGTTCCCGTTTCCTTTTGCTGCGTTGCCACCTTCTTGTGGTTTTCTGTTACATTGTGTAACGCGGCTGTGCTTTGTACGAGTCATGTCTGTTTATACAGCATGACTCACATGGACACTCCTGACTGGCTTTCTCATTTGACTCGTGTGGCTGCGCTCTGTATGACTCGGCCGCTTTGTGAATATATATAGAGGACCAACAAGCCTGGTAACCCCAGCTTGTTTTGTCTCGTCAAAACATCCCCTTTGAGTAACACTTTGAACCACCCCTACCCTCAAGAGCCTACAGACGCTTAAGTGTGTTGCGGTTCAAGAGGTCACTTAGGTCTTAGTGCCGTCCACTCTCCATCGCGGCTTGTCTCATAGCCACGAAGAAGAAGCTTACGACACGTATCGTTTGCTTATACATTCGTTTGATAGTCCGTATGACACGCTATCTTTCCATTAATTATTTCAATTTTTAGCACTCTCGGTTGAGCCTATACAACCCAATCACTCTGGCATCATGGTTTATTTGACTGCATTTGTGGCCAACTGTAGCAGCCCAAATCCCTTCTATGGGAGCAATCAATTAACACTAGTTGAGCTGTTTTTCAGTAAGATAATGAGGTATGAGCAAGGGAAAGACCCCTTAAACCGGGTCAAGCTGGGGTCACTGACCCACAATTGACTACACTGGTGGCAATTGTGGCGGAGACGTGAGGCGAGTATTTCAAATTGACGTGCCCAAGGCAAATCTTGCCCGACCAACCGCCCGTTGTGTAGCTGGAATGCGGCCGATTTCCAAAATTTCAGTGAGGCCAATCGTTAAATATCACCTATAAGAGTCACTTTTATTACCAACACAACTCCATATATACAACAAGGCAAGATTTGGGAGGGGGCCGTGACAGCGCTTTCCTAATTGGGAGCTTGGGTCAGGGCAAAGCCTTCTCATGAGGGCAAGCACCCGTTCTGGAACGCAGTCATTGATCGAGCCACCCATCGGAGTCCACGTTCCGACATTACCACTATACCTCATGTACCTGCATAACCTTATGATAACTGCACTTTCAATCCAAAATATAATGCTTGGATTACTTATGAAGATGGAGAACCTTGCGTTGGCCGTAAGTTGTATTCTTCAGAATAATACGCACAGTGAGTCAAATTGAATACATAAAAGTACTAGCACATTTATCCCTTGGGGGTAACAGTTAGATTACGCTGGGTAAGGCTCCGGTAACCGAGGGTATTGTTGTGTACTCCACTGATCTTCAGTAGTCACGGGTAAGCGAGCATCTTCTTGTCAGTACCTCAAGTTTACATACTCGTTGCCCCCATCGAAGCCTTTTTCGTATTTGACTGAACAGTGTTATAAATCAAACGACGTCACTGCTGATTCAAACACTTACATCTGTAATTATTGTCGCAGGACTCCATTGCTCACCCTGGTACGACAAACCCGCCACGGTGGGGCTTCCAGGCGGAGACTGGGTGCTATTGTGCTTGGTGCTAGTTTCAGTGCCAAATACCTCGGGATTGGCCTCGACTGATGACTTGCGACGACGGTATAGCCAATATATGATGACAAAAATCAGGATAATCCCCACCCCGCCACCAACCGCGCCGCCCACAATTGCACCCAGTGGTATCTGGGACCTATGAAGTTCTTCTGGTCTGTTGCAAATCTAAGCTCAAATCATCTACAGGGCTGGGTGTATGCAACTTACATAGACGCATAGGCTAAAAAATCAACACTAAACCACTTGCCAGCCTCATCTTGGTGTGCAATAGTTATTGTATGAAGCCCGTCCGGTAGGTCGGTTTTGCTCCAGCACACAGCCTGTGAGAACTAAGGAAAGCAAGAATTAAAACTGATCAATATCGCTATTGACGAGAGGATGACTCTAACCTACCCATCTATCTTTGTCCGAGTAAGCAAGTGCTGTGCTTACAACTTCCCCCTCGCCACCATCAATTTTTATAAGGACTTTTGCATTTGTCCGGTGTTTATCGCAAAAGTACCAAATCGAGGTTCCGTTAAAGGAAAAAGACAAACTACTGTCGGTCTCGTTACTATTCGTTGCGGTCCCCCCGAAATAAAAAATGTCCACATCTCCACGCTAGTATGCATACGAGGATAGATAAACCACCGCTACAAACATAGACCAGAGGGACTTACCCAGGTCTTCCATGGGCCTCTATAAATAATTCGATCGTCAATATCATCAACTATGTTAACAAGCTCCGAAGGAGCGTCAATCGATCCGCTGGAAAGTATATCGTCATTCGTCCCGCGCCACTTAAAATCCAACACGAGACTCACGGAGAAAGTGAAGAAGTCCGTATATCATCATCATAGGTTATTCTGAAACACTTGGTTACGGGACGCAGAGCCATCGGTGTTAGCGAGACTTACTCAAAATAATCAAGGGAGAAATTGTAGGATGCAGTCTCATTGTTGCGGCTAATGACCACAAAGTGATCCCCTGGGTCTAAGCCGGACTTCGACCATATCGGGTTCCTCAAGCCAGCAGTTGCAGTATTCCAAGCAATGGGTTCCAAAATACCATCCACATTCGCATATCCATTAGCACCCTGCCCAAATGTAGCAGTATAATAAGCAACGGAGCTGCCTGTCGCGCAATCGCATCAGTACTGGGTGGGATACTGGGTAAATTTGGTTTGCCTTTAAAAAATAGCACTGCTGATGCGTTGGCTGTCAGAGTTGTGCTGATAGTGTTATTATACGGCGGATTGGGGCTTGTATCAGAAAGGTGGGCCCACCCCGGGGAGTACTGAATGCCACCCAGGTTTGAGGATGAAAATATGTCCGAGTCGTCAATGCGCATGACCTTTGATTGAGATGATTGAGCAGCTATACGTGCAAGAATTCCACAAATTGGAAGTAGCGAGCTCCATCCAAAGTGAAAGCCCATGGCTGGTCGGAAGGGATAGATACGTCTCCCACAGCGCAAGGGAGGTTATATAACGGGTGCATGGACGGGTCACATTGCTAAGGGCACAAGCCTTAAGCTAAGCCAAGATAAGTAACCATTCGGAAGGCCGAGATTGTGGATTGACATGCAGGCGTCTATCGCTTGGTCGGCCGTGTTTATATAAGGAGATTTCGTATCATCTGACTAAAATGCCAAGAGGCAAGCGGAGCGAATATGCTCCTGAGGGACAAACTTGTGCTGGATGTGGGATATACGTGTGATCTAAATGTCATTAACAGGGGCTTTATATGCAAGGAGTCTAGCGCATCTGTTGCCAAGCAGGGGGAGGAGGGTGGTGATCGCACAGGAGATAAGGGTTCCAGACTGAGCTGTGCAGTGGGGATGCTCACGCCGGATCTAAGCTGTCGAGTGCCCGCCGACTCTACCGAAAGCAGCGGCAATTCGTAGCTATTCCCATCGGGACAAGTGCGAGGTAAGCCAAAGGAAGTGCCGAAGATTATAAATTACAGTCAAGCAAGAGCGTGAAGCAAATGGATAAACCAGTGGCCATTATACTACACACAAGGGAGACGAAAGGCGTCTAGTTTGCGGTGTCGTAGATCGGGTAAGCCCACAAATATGAATGGCGATTCGAAATTGATTGTAGTGTCACGCAAATGTTAGCAATAGGCCGTGCTCCAGGACTTTTTTCCTCAGCTGCTAAGATGTCAGTCGGAGCCATAGACTGGGCGCGAATTAACAAGTACCTTAAGCCCGCGTCACGAATGTGCGGTTGATCACATGACACCGATCCATCCCTTGCCTAATGTGGATCACGTCACCAAAATCCTCTGGCGCTAACAAGCGCCGATTTGCTCCTGCGTGCTCGCTTGGATAAAGGAGCACGCGGGAGCACCCAAGTGGCTGTGCCATCGGTGCTCGTAGGTGCTCCTTTATCCAAGCGAGCACGCATAAGAAATTTGGTGCTTACGAGCCCAAGGGAGATCCATCGGATTTGCTTGAGCAGTACTTGACACTACTTGCAGCCACAACTGGCGTAATTTATGACATATTTGTCAATGAACTCGGTGACTCTTTACACATATTCTCTTGCGTGGATGCGCATATATATTTATTCGGCCCAACCTTTGTCTTAGGAACGCCCTCCACGTAGATAATTATCGGATTGTAGAGCGTGCCCCACAAGCTCCCAAGTATATGGTATTTTCGAAGCCCGAAGTATTGGATCTACATGTATATGGGTGCTGACCCGAATGAGTAGAGCTCATACAAGTTTTCACAGCCAGAGCTACGAAATGAGTGCTTCCTCTTTGAAATGTCATCGCAGTAATCGAGATTTCGTGCCCCCAACAGGAGTATATAAATTCCGGCAAGTTGAGCGATCGCGAAATACAGTTGCTTCTGGTCTGTTGTGCATATCGCTGTGGACTGAGACTTGGTGGTATCCATGCCTAGCGGTTTATGATTTCAGAAGGACCCGAAGCCGGGGTTAGACTAGACGTCCTGCATATGTCCAGCGCAAGCGTCTATGCGTTGAACCGGACACAAGCCCTATGAACCCTAAGTCTAATTCATGTTCCCTTGTCTCATGTGTTATTCTGGTTCTTCGAGACGAGATTCCTGGGCGAGCTCGACTGAATGTTCCGGTAATCTCAAAAGGCTGATTTGCTGGAGTTACAATACTAGTGCCACCTGAAGCGATAGGGGCAGTCTTTTCTTAAGGATGAAGGTCTCATGATAAATTCAATAGCACTCATTGCCAAATTGACTAGGATTGAAGTTGGGATCTTACCTTGGTTAGAAGGGTCGACGCGGCTCTTCGTGTAACCTTATACTTAATTTCTAGGGTAGATGCAACTCGCATTCTGATTGGCAGCTCTCATCAGTTTAGTATCAGTTTCATTTTCTCAACTTCTTCAGCCATGCACGATCGTAGATGATCGACTGGAATGACGCTGATAACCGAACGATAGTGCAGTGAAATTATAGTAAGAGGCTGTAATAGTTATCTTACTGATCAAGACCTGGATTCCGGGCCCGAAGCACCTGTATACTCCTGTGGCGTCAAGCCACGATTTTTTGACGGCTACATGGTGCTAAAGCACGTTTTGCGGTAGCGATAGGATGCCCGAGTAACTCGCTCCCGATGAATTCTCTCGGAGCTGAAACAAAGAACGCGATGAAATGTCGAGGAATGTACAGTATGGGATGAATGTTCCTATGCCCTCAGTCATTCATACCACGCGGTGCCGATCTTGCCAAGATTTTGATCGCCGATTAAACACAACGTCGTCAAATAGTATAACTGGTACGAGAGCGCGAAAGCGTAGTAATGTCCCGAGGCTCTACCAGCCATCTGGGAAGCCTGTTGGGGTATTTGGCTGGATGATTAAACATACTGGTGGCCTCGAGATCTTTAGGAGGTTGGGTGATAATACCATCGTTGTTTCATGCATACTCGATATACTGCTCAGCAAAAATCGAAAATGTTCCAGGGTTCTCCAGAGCCCTCCGTAGGCTCCGTGAGCGCTTCGGTGCGATGTGATCACGTATTAATTCGAAAAAGGGCCTTATGGCTCTGGTTCATTTCCTTTCTCACTCGGATGCTTTCTGTAGACGATTCCGATTTGGCTTTCCCGGGTCCTGCTTTGACTGCCTTTCTTGCACCCACGTATTAACTGTCACCTTCCCGCCTGTGTTTCCTGTTTGGTCTTCTCTTCTCGCGTTTCTTTCTCGGCCTGTTTTTTTCTGAGCGGTTTGACCTCGTGTTCATGTAGCTCGTTAAATATGTCTTTGATTTTTAAAAAAAAATTTAAAAAAGATGTGATCACGTGCTCCGAAGCGCTCAAGGAGCCTAAGGAGGGCTCCCGAGCAAAAACCAAGCTACGGAGCACCCTGTAGCTTTTCACATTTTCGCTGAGTTGCATAGTCGCGAGCTGCAGCGATTGTGCCAGCCTTGATCTCCTGACAAAGCGTTTTTTTCATGAATATTCCGACCTTGTCAAAGCATGGGATGACATGACGTAAGTCACAGTCACCAGTAGTTGCAACGGTTGGTGGGCGAAGGACAATCTTCCCAGGATCCAATGGGTTTAGATTGTTGCGACAAAGAATTGTTGAATTAACATAACCTTTGAGGAAAAGTTTTGTCAGCTTCAATTTGCAAGAATATAGGGGTATATGCATACGCGGATCGAGAATGAATGCTGCCACATAGGCCTCACGCCCAGAAGCAAGAACCATATCAAAATAACGAGAGCTAGCAATCTCTTGCACATCGTCAACCACCACCTGCAGCAATCCAAGCCCAGAGTCGTTGTCATCAAAGAGCAGTCGAAGTGACGCCATGATAGCGAGATTAAAAACAAAAACATTGCTTGCATTAGAGTGCCCAGATTCCAGGCACTTGAGAGCCTTTGCGAATGGTTCGGTAACCTTGATAAATTGGTGAAGTTGCGTTTTGAACCATCCTAGGATAACCACATTCTTGACAAATGATAATTTGTGATCCTAAAGGGCATTAACTACCCGAGTGTGCTCAGCATCTGTTGGAAACCCACCTTTTTAATCTCAACTATCCCATCTTCAACCAAGCGCTCAATCGCTGGTAAGCAGTGCTGGACACTGACAGCAGAGTAATACCATCCAGCAAATCGTGTCTTGCCTGCCTTTTGAATGCCTTGTGTAATGCTCAGCCAAGCACACAATGAGCGAAGGTGGGTTGCTACAAAGGTGGATTTTGAGAAGAATCCTGCAACTTTCCGTACCAATGAAAGGCACTGAAAAGAATTGGGAGGGAGAGCGCTGTCAGGACAATACATAGATATAAGATTATATGCACACCTCTTGAAATTATTCAATCTTATAGATATCCTTGACGGCGTTGTGTATCTGGTGGCATGGATCTGGAAATATCATAATCGTTGGATGCTCTATAAAGATGAGCTCTCTGCCAAGACGTGTACTTCCTGTACTGTCACAAGTGATTCCTGAGAATTTGAGTGGCCCAATTTCTTGAATAACCTGTTAACTCCCAAGGATCAATAGATTATCAATCAGCGTGATCCTGGAGACAAACCTTCTCAAGTTCCTCAAAGTAATACTTGCCTGTATGCGACACTCCCAATGCCTCAACTGCTTTCATCCAATATGCAACTCGAGTATCCGGCGTTGTCACATGGATTGTCGTGAATCCAACTGCGCAAACAGCAGTGCCACCATCAAACGAAATTGTAAGGTGCTCGCATTTTCTTAATTCGCTGACCGCAAGGCGACGTAATCGTGAAGACTCCATTGGAATTTGGCTACTTGCAATATGGGAGCTCCTCTTGCGCCTTAAATCGGAGCTGGCCTCGGATATCATGGTATGAAACTCTGGAAGATCGACAGAGCGTGGTGGAAGTTGACCAGCAGCAAGGTAGTTGACCACAGAGAGATCAAAGCGAGCCTGCTTCGCTTTGCGGCCTTCCGAGGTGACAATAGAAGCTACTGATGGCTGGATAGACTTATTGGAGTGTGCACCAAGGGTAGGCCGAGTATTCGGCGGCTTTGGGGCAAGTCTGGACACCATGCTACCTAAAGCAAGCTGATCACTCTGCTCCGAAGCCTCCTCCTTCAGTTGTGGGTCAATATTAAGGCATTCTTCTATGGTGTGATTTAGTAGCCGTGTTGGTTGTTTGGAGGCCCATGATTCGTGGCATCCCTTGGCAGAACAGCGCCATCGTGTTTCACGAGTGGTTTTGCTACGACACTCTACAATGAGCTTAGGGATCACTGCATACCCACGTCGCCCGGTAGTGTATAATTTTGGACCCGAATCGAAATCCTCAAGGTCTTCGAACCCGAACCGCCAGATACACTACAAGAGGGTTGTGAATCCATTTCCGCTCAATCCACATGTTTGCTTACCCTTTGTGCAGTTTGTGCGATCTTTGTCGACTTTTCAGTGATCCTATCAGCGGCTGCTGTTTTTTGCTGCTTCCGGGCTAGAGATTCGTTGCGCTCATCTTGAACATAGTGCCGTGAGCGCTTCAGCGCAGTGGATGGCTTGGGGACACGCTTGGTCTGCATATATGCACAAGAGGTGAGCAATAGTGTACTCAACGTAGGTGAGGCAACACACCAATTCTGTACAGTGCTGGGATATTTCCTCCGCTGTGTTTGTCAGATCTTCGAGCCATTTCAAGAGGAGGGGTTTCTCTGTGAAATCGCCCAGGAGATAGTGCGAAAACACGTCTACAAGCGATTCAATCCCAGGACCTCGTTCCTTAAGATTAATAGGGGCAATCGCTCGGAGACCAAATACAAGCTCCAAGTCGGCATTAAGCACACCACACGGCGTGCCCAGCAGGTCGAGTCGTTCGGGGTCAGGGCTCCAGTTCTTGAAATTGTAGATACTTGATCCAGATGGCAAAGTGGTTGGCAAAGTGCGCAAAGCAGTGCGAAAACGATCAAGCTTGACACAATGCAAGGACTGTGACTCCATGAAAGCAACCGGAGAGACTTATGCGAAATATCTGCAGTAAAGAGACTGTGCAGAAAAACTTGGACCTTCTAACCATTTTATAGGCCAAGAACGCTACAAAACTTATACAAAGGCCGAATAGACCGTGCAATGCGGGTGTAGCTTATGGTCGGAACTCAATACACAAAACGCCGGAGCTGTATGCATGTTACCCGAAAAGGGAATCATGCTCGGTCTAAAGCAGGACTGTACAGCTTTCCATGCACCGCTATGTCAGTTTGCGATGCGAAAACAGCATATCTAACGTGTATTTCGGCACCAACAGTGCTTGTTGTAATGTACTTATCTACACGCAGTCGTACTACATCGATCCCCCCCCCCCCCCCATATCCTGGTGCCAAACTGTACAATTGACCGGAAGGGAGACAACACCGGAACCCCTCGTAATTTGGGGTGCTGCGAGCTGACCCGGAATCGGCTCCTCACGACCAATACGCGGTATACGGGACCGAGCTATGTTAAATTGTTATTAACACCACGTTTTGCGGCTGAGTTTCTACCACCGTTACTAACATGTTTATAACGTAACGTATGCAACATGTGTTAGTCACATATCACTCTAAAACTGCACCCTAGAGCAAAACCGAGCTACGGAGCGCCCCGCAGCATTTTAGGTTTTTGTTGCGTGTAGTTGGCATTAGTTGCATCGAATTGGCACGGGTAATTGACATGAGCACGACCCGGAATATCCTGAGATGAGTTTATCGTCGCATCCAACTGATGCAGCCATTGAGCTGGATTGCAAACTTGAACCGGGGCTCTTGCTAATGATTTTAAGTGAACCTCCAATGCTCATCGATTACTATAATTCCTTCCTGTACATTGTCAACACTAGACATCGTAACTATGGTTTTAGAAAGGGATCGGAAAGCATCGGCTGACGAATAGAATATTGAGGCTGTGTCACACCGTTACTTACACGCGTGCGTGCTCCTACGCCTTCTACCATACTTGTTGATAATTTGCAACACACACATTCACCGAAACGTGCTCACTCCAGCCGTGTATCTGCCTGACCAAAGGATTCCCAGTTGGAGCGGGGACAAGCCTTTGGGTGGATTTGAACCTGAGATTATGCACAAGAGGTTAGGCCACTGTACGTTTTAAAATTGATTTGATTTAGAGTCAGTAAGACTGGACGGAGAGTTAGACGTACCCCCGCTGTAATCATCTAGACTTCAGCTTCAACTGTTGCATTGAAAGCTTTCCAAATTCTCGTTATATTATTATACCATGGGCCATCAATTCAACTTTCCAACGTTCCTTTCAGCCGCTCATCCACACTCGCCCCGGCGCCAAACACCCTACACCCACCCTCGTCTGTTTCTGGCCCCTCCCTGCTGCCAAGTCCTTTACCGTTCTTCCTTTATCAATCTCGAGACGGCTGCGCCTGCTGCGTTTGCACGTGTATCCGGTATACAAAACTCTCGTCTTTTTAGCTTGTTTCCTACGCGCAAGGTCTAGCCGCCGGAGCGGCAATCAGCCGCGCGTATATGATCCAAAGTATCGTTGACGAAGGCACTCACACTGCAGTTTTGAGAGCAATGTATTCTATTTTGATGGGCGGCTCCATTATGGACGACAAGACACCGGATTTATCTGAAAAGTCCGGGCTGGCCGTAACGGGGAGCGTGTTACTCGCCTGTATGTCTGAGAACGCTATCAATCAGCCGCAGGACACACTCGGAATGTCAGAGTTTGGCCGTGTACTGTACGCACCGCATGCTCCCTATACCCTTCTCCATCCATTCTCAGATCTTCCTTGACTCCTCGCCCAACCTATCTCCGAGTTCCGCCCAGATCGCTCAGGGGACGTCCAACTCTGACACTTGCTCTTCTTCTCTCCATCTCGCGCACGTGCCCGCACACGGCGGTGTTCCGGTCAAAGTGGAGTATCACCTTATCCAAGGACCAAATTACGGCGAATTCGCCGTAGATTGGGGAGGGGTCTTCCGGCGAGTTTCTAGTGAGCCGGCATATATGCAACTTGGTCGAGTGAACGATCATCTTCGGCTCCAAGCCTTGGGTAGAAGGTATCTAAATGCTTCTGCCTAGGAGATCAAAATCCGAACTGCAATCGAATCTGCAGGTGAGCGGGGAGAATGGGGAATAGATACCGTACAGATGTTTGGGATCAACTTACCCAGTCCTGCGGTAGTGGTCCAGCTTGTTTGCCAAGGTAAAGGCGGTTCGGAGGCATCAGGGTCGGAGGTTATCCAAGTTCTGCATGGGTGTGTCGAGGGAGCCAGCACTGCCGTAGGGCTTGGCACTCGTGGAGTGAACCCAGAAAAGCGAATATTGATCATCACAGCCAGAGAGTTTATGGTCCAGGAGCGGAAATGCTACTAGTTCTATATGAAGACAAGTCCGGTCCAAGGGTGATGATAACGCATAAACACACGCTCCGGAAGTGGGTGAATTTTCAAGCACCCAAGACCTGGTTGGATGGACCAGACTATGATTGAGTGTGGATCGCGTTCCCCCTTGATGTCACTGAAATCTGTACGAGTAGATTGAAACTCCTAGAATTCAGTATCAATTGGGCGTACCGAAGAACAGCCGAGCGAGGTACCAGGAATAACCGCTTTGGGTAGATGTGAAGAGCAGACGCGCCGATCCAAGTTGGAATGATGACCCAAACGCCCCGATTCCCATGCCCCACGATCATATGCCACAATTAGGACAGACTTTGCCACTGCACCCGTTACCATTACAAGACACACTCCCGAACTCGACTCCAACCGCTGGGTGATAAAATTATCAATCCTATTAAAAGTCAAAACGTGTGCGACAAATAGAATACTAGGTCTCGTCTCCTACAATCCGTTAAACTCTCACGCGAGCCCCTTCATACCCTCTCGGTCCCGTCCTGGGCATATCCCGATACAAACATTGACCCATCCGTCGGCTCCAGCCATGCATGCACCTAACCAGGGGATTTCCGATTCGAGCGGGGGGACGACTCCTTGGATGAGCGCAAACGCAAGATTCTGTATTAGGAAGTTGAGTTGAAGATTGACACGATATGGTTCCAAACGAGAATGATTTGACGTTAGTGCAGAAGCGTGAAGAGTCAAACTGACACGTACCGTTGCCTCGTCCTTTCCGAACAAAAGTGGCATGACGGTCCTTAGATGCTCGCCGAGTGTCATAGGCGTACCAACTATGATATCACGTCAATTTTCGTTACTGGGTTATGAAAAAGGGACACACCAGAGTTGGAGGGTGGCACCTGATCTTGTAAAACCGGCCCATCAGGCAAGATAATCCGCATCGGCACTGACCGAACCGCTTGTGCCGCATTTTGTTCCGACGGCTCTGCATTGCCATCAGCAAATCGCTCAAAATGGCTAGTGCAAACGTACCTGTTGACGCAGGCCTGTGCAACGCCGTAGACGAATGGTGGCCGACCGGGGGGGATGACATCCCCGGCGTGGTCGTGGGGAAAATCTTCCCGGCGATTTTCCAGAAATCGTCGAAGTTGTCTATCTCCGATTAGTCCCAATCGGACAACTCCAAGCGCACTAGACTCACGATCTCGCACGCCATCCCATATTCCGTCCTGATCCGCCTTGCGCAACGCGGTCACGCGTTTCGTGTTTCCCCACCGCACGAAATCGCCTTCCTTTAATTGACCCATGAACGCGGCCTTGCACGCGTCTACGCTCGGGCCGAGCAACAACTTTTCCGTCGGCGCGCTCGCGAGGTGGAGAATCAACTTTAGGGTTGTGCGCGTGGTTTGGGTCCAGTTGTCCAACTGACAACGGGTGCGTTGGTCGGGTCTCGATGCACAGCAAGTGAGCGCGCCCCAAGGTGGTGGTCATACAATAGTCCAAGGGGCCAGTGCCATCGCATGGGCTGTCCAGTTTCGGCTTCTTCGAACCACCAATCTTCCTCCTTAATGCTGGCGGCGGCGTGTTCGTCGAGTACTAGATCGGTGAGATGTTTTCGGATGTCAGGGAGGAGAAGAGGTAGGTACGATATACGTGGTGCTTGAAGCTAGATAGGATTCTTTTGAGTTTTACATAAATGAGGTCGAGAAGCAGACCCACATAGTAGCTCTCCAAGTTCCTATCGCTCCCAGCCGGCAATTCTTTGCTATCAATCTTTATCTCGATCGGGACTGTTCCTTCCCATACAAGTCTCCTGAAAAGCTGGGTTGAGGCTCCATACGAAGGTTGAGGCGTAATAGAACTCTGAGTGTGGTGTAGTCCTGGTCGGCCGGAATCACGTTGCATCGTGGTGGCTAGCAAGCATACGTTACACTACCACGTGATCTTGGCTCTCAAGGATCGACCGAAACGGAAGTACGGGCTACTTAGCGCGCGACTACCGCCACTGGAGCCCGTCCACTGTCTAGCTTGACTGTTCGCTGGATGTGCGCGGGATAAAATTCAAGAACATTGGCTTAGGAGGGGGGTGGCAATTTTTCTCATTTGGATCTCATCGCCTACCAGCGTATTTATCAGAAACCACCAAGCCGCCAGAGTAGATCCGACAGGGGCCACTCCACATCCGCCTTTATTTTGAAGGGTGTATTGCGGTTCCCGATCTATATTTTCCCTGATCTGCGTGCCAAAGCTCGCCTCTTCTCGGTCCTTGTACCATGACATTCACGGAGTAATAAATGACCATTAGCCCACCTAGTGTTTTTCCGGATCGAACATTATCTATCATGATCGTGTATTCGGCTTCCATCCGCTTACAGGGCCGTTGTAATCCTGCATAACCTCAAAAAGCGACGAGTTATATGCTATAAGGCACTGGTTTTTTACGCGACTGTCGAACAAAGACGATCGAAGATACACTGTGAATCCCTTGCCGTAGTGGTTTGTAAATGGCCGTCGATGTGAGGGACGAGAGTATGGTATTGTGTAAATGAGAATATTGTTAGGCACTGGCCTTCCGAGGATGGGAGAGCGCTAAAGTGTTCTTAATCTGAAGTATTACCATGCCATCAGCCCACTTCATCCACAAAGGCATCGTGATAGGGAAGAGCTTACTGGGCGGCACACAGTCATCTCAACCATACAGCGAGTCAGAGTGAATCACAGCCAGCGGCTCGTCATTGATACCAGTTCAGTAATAGAAGATTCCGTGTGACTCGTAATTCAATGGGCCCGATTCAATTACACACAATCCCAATCCCAGACCCAATCCTACGCCCACCAAACTCGGTACACCCTATATCTACCACTTGCGTCTCAAACATCCGCCTCACCCGGACGTCAACACTCTCCCCAAGTACGTCGACCGTTGTATAACCCAGCCCGACGCTATTGCCTCTCAATGGCTAGCATCAGCGCGACTCTAGGTGAACACATTGCCCTTGAGAGTAGGGGTGGTGTGCAGACGAGCATGAGTAAGAATTTAGCTTTAAGTTCGCTAGCTCAACACCCAATAGCATCGCCCATCGGGTACATTAAATAGACCCTATCGCCAATGCGAGTGTACCGGAGAGTATAACAACGGACCGTACCCGGCATGTCGTGACTTCCGACAAAGACATTCATTTATGTACATGTAAATCTGTGCCGTTCACTGACGATGACATGAAGCAAATCACAAAAGGTGCGATTCTGAACATCATTCTATTAGCGTGTCTTTTTTATGAAGGAATTAGAACTCGAGCATGTGGCAGTCGTATCAACATTCCTCGCTGCCACTCAAGCTCAGTGTATCGGTCTGGTCGCAGACATGGGTGCCACCAGCCCGGGCGTTGAGCCCACGCGAGCGCTGCTTCTCGTTGGCTTGTTTCTCTCATCAAGTGCTGCCGGAGTTGCCCTCTTCTCAGCTCAATCGCTCGGGTAAGCCGTACAATACCTTGGTAACACATGCTTTGGATAATCAACGCACTCAATCAGGGTTTCACCTGGCCCCAGTAGAGTTTTCAATCGCAGAGAACATGATAATTCAGAACTTGGAGGATATGATGACGAGGGTAGACAAGCTCATGATTCACCCCAAAGGCAAACGACGGCGCAAGTGAAGATGCGGTCATAATCAAATATATGCACCTATGCTATGCACGCAATCTGCTTCGATTGGTGTCATGGATGGTTGGTGTGTACGAGTTCTTTCTCAGTTCGTATCATTTCAGATACCTTACCTTTGCCTTCAGTGGAATGCTATTATTCTTATTTGGGATGTTAGTCTACGTGTACTTGATACTAGCAAGCAGAGCTGCGATTCTCTTCTGTCTTGGGCTGTGGCGGTAGGTTCAATTTGCAATTCAACAGGTTGATATGAGCTAAAGTGGAGGTTTCCTAGGTTGGTATAATCAGTGTAACGGTCACAACGATCGTGGCTCATACCCGCTGGGGAAGGCGGTCGAGCCTCGACGCGTACAAAAGAAAAAATAAAATAGGAGACCACCGAGCACAGTCTACGAGCGCCTCGTCGATGAGCACGTTGGATAAGTCAGCGTCATAATCGACTCGACATCCCCGAAATCAATGCATTTCTTGAGAGATATCGAAGTGTCTGATGGTATGACGAATTTATACGCAGTTTTTGTAGAGAGTATTGTGTCATAGATACTAGGAAACATTGGCACCTGATCATCCGTCGCCCATCGGAGAGATAGCAGATGCGGCGTTTGTTGATCGGTCCGTAAGACGACTCTTCTCACGTACCCGGGAAAGCGAAGATACCTTGAATTGTTAAAATTGGATCCAGGAGTTGGTCCTTCACCACCTAGAATGTTGTCCTGGCGGCCAACATTGAAATCAAGTGCATGTGGACTGCCAGTGCTTTCTTGCAGACAAATATTTGTCTAAAAATCAGGGGCCCTCCCGCTCCTGGGTAATCATGCCATGGCCTGCGCATATAGTGAAGAACGTGGAGCGTTTCGCGTATAGCTCTGAAGGTTTATAATCTGTGATGGTTTGGGCCTATGTAGAAACGGAGCGAGGATATCGATTACTCTATGGATAATCGCCTCTAGATTATAATATTACTACCGTTTTCATATCACATCGAGGCTATGAAGACGGTCGTGGGTGGCGCCATATTGTTTGGCCGGATTGACGCATTATGAGTTGAATCTCAGCTGATTTGAATTTGGCTGCTTTGACCAGACTAATCTGACCCAGCCACTATGAACAGCAACGCACGACGCGACTGCAACGCCAACTCCGATAGCGGCAAGGCGTGTATATGGCGCGGTTTGGCTTTGTTTATGCACGGCCTCGTTGGTTGGCATATAAGAGCTTTGTAACGGCCAATTGCTTCAACACTGTTTTACTTCAAGACACGCACTTTACCATGGGCCGCGCTGCCCCCGCACTACAAACGTTACTGCATCAATCCCATTGCCTATTCCAGGTCAACAACGCGGACCTCCAACACAGTATATCATACCGACGGGGTGGAAGGATGTTACCCTGCAAGAGCTGCCATCCGAACTCAGGTACTCGCCTGAAGACGAGACGGCTGTATACGTGAAAGAAGAGGGGCTCAATCCAGATATACTCTAGGCTATAGTCTGGTAGGTTTTCTCCTCTGGGGGCACTGATACATATTTGGAGCAGCAGGCGGTCGGCTAGTATTATTGTATTCTATTTCGCACGGTCTATTTAAATCTTTCGCCCGAGTGCGTTCTTGGATTCCTGATTTTGCATCAAACACCAAAGCTCATCGTCGACTCGACGCCACTGGAGCTATCTCCTTTTGATGATACCCTTGCGCGCTGGTGACCTACCTAATCATGAGTAAATGGGCTGCGTTGGTTATCTAATTCCATGCGACCTTCTTTGACCTGAGACGAAAATCAAATTCATTGTTCCCAAAGGAGCAATCCTTTGATGCCAGACCTGGCGTCCGAGTCAATCACAAGCCCAAATGAAAGCAGCTCGAGGTTCGCCTGGGTCACTCTTCCCACGGATCTCAACTACCATGCATTGATCGAATAAATAAAGAGTACATTAGCCAATGATTACACCAATCCTAATCCCAATCGGATACATCCAAATCCATCCATACAGTCCCCTATTCCACCAGTACACACAATCCATCCAGTATATACCCAAACCAAACCAACCCCGGCCTGACCCAGACTACATCTCAAACCCACCCTCCTCCTCCTCCTCACCATGCATAATCAAAAACCTTTCATCCCGACTAATTCCCACGGTTTGCGAGCGCGACGCCCATCCCAGCCGTAACGCGTCCGCTCCCAAACGCAGCGCCTCCACCCCCGCTCCCATTCCTGTTGCCTGACTCATGAACCCCGCCCCCAGGGAGATTGGCTGTCCCCTGGCCAGACCCATTCCCAAAGCGAGGACTTGGAGCCCCGGACGAAGAAAGCGCGCTATGGTGGGTGAGCCCAAGACCGAGTCCTGGTGAGGGGAACCCACCGCCGAGAGATGATTTGCCAAGACCGGGCGACGGGAATCCCCCCGGTCCCAGTCCGCGCGAGAGGCCGGGGGAAGGAAACCCGTACCCGGTCGTCTTGGGCGAGTTTGAGATGTTGGGCAGTTGTGCGAGTCTTGGCGAGTTTTCCATCGTTCGTGGACCGGGTCCGGCGCCGGGACTTGACATGGGTAGGTTTGAGAGGGAGATTTTGCGTGGGATTGAGAGTTTTGGGACGAGTTTTTTGGAATCGAGGGTTGGTTCTGGTTTGAGGCTCGAGGTAGAGTCTGAGAGTTTGGGTGTGGTGGGGTCGGAGAGCTTTAGACTTGAGGTCGAGTCGGATAGCTTGGGGGTGAGCTCAGCGGCCTCGGGTTGTTTTCCGTTTGATACCGGGCTCTCGATGGGTATTTGAGGAGCCTTGATGCCGGTGATCGGGAGCATGGTTGACTCGAGGGGTGAGTCTTCAGACTCTTTTGGTGCGTCTACAAGAGGCGCGGGAGTCTCAAGAGACTCGGTCGATTGAGTCGTGGCTACAACCGACTGAGGGACCTCGGCCTCGGCGGCCCGAGGAGATCCCGGAGTATGAGACTGGGCCAGCGGACTGAGCGGGCTCCTGAGGCCGAGCGCATTATTCGTGCTAAACCCGGGACCAAGCGACGACCTCCGCCCACTCGCACTCGTCCCCGTCCCAGTCCCCGTGCCCGAACTCGAACTCGACCCCAGCGAGCGTCCACTGGACCGCGTATACACCGCGGCACCCATATCAGCCTCGGCGTCTTCCGGATCGTCGTCTACACGCAAATCAGACATGACTTCGTCGATGCCGGGCGTCGAAGTCGTCGTCGACGGGGGCGAAATCGGAAGCTGCTCGCGGTATCCAGAGCCGGGATAGCCTTCAAAGTCCCCGGTCGATTCGAGCGCAAGCTGGGCCCGCGCCTTTCGTTCCCTCCGATCCCGCCTCCGTGCTTTCCGAGCAGCTTTCTCCGCTCTGAGCCTTGCGAGTTCTTCTTCCGGGGACTCGTGCCGTCTCGGCTGTTCGGTCGTCGGCGTCGGGGCCGGGGAATTACTCGTCGTCGACCGGGCGAGCGAGTGAATCGTCGCATCGGGCAACGGAGCCGCATCGGAATCATACCGCGGCCGAGGTACAGGGCGATTAATCGGCTCGGCATCGTCGTCGTCGAGTCGGATCTGGCCGCTGGGTTTGCCGAATAGGTTTATACCACACAATTGCATCGTGGGTTTTTTGCGTTTACGGGTGTGGGGGCGGTAGGTCGAGTGCAGCGACATGGCGTCCGAGTCACTCTCGGGGTCTGTCAAGAGTGCTTGCAGGCGGGGCGACGGGGGCAACGCCGGCGGTTCGGATCGGCATGGAAAGCACGACGAGAGGAGAGACATGATCGCGTCTTTATGCGTAGGCTCCATCGTCACGAAATTAAGCTGAAAAAATACAATAAATTAGCTGCTGTGGGTGTGCTGGCGAGCGACGTACGTGGTGAAAGAGTGTGAAAGTGGGCGACTGAGCCGGATGCCGTTTGCGCAGGTGACTAACTACGTCACGTGGCGCCACGAGGCTAAAACGTGCCCTTCGACGTCAACTTGACGTGTAATGAATACTGCCTGCTATGGTAGGGATCGACGAGTGTCTCGCCCTCGTGAATGGCTGTCGCGAGGCAGCAATTTGTGTGGAGATGAGATGAAAATGGGAGTTGGAGTTGGAGCTGCCTAGTGGTGAGGGTGCCAAATGAATCGACTCGCGCGGCGGTCCTACGAGGTACGAAATGAATTCGCAGACAAACTACGAGATAGAATGCGTGTGGAAACCAAGCGTGACCGTCGAGTGCAAGTTTTTCGAAATGCGTTGCAGGGACGTCATGTGACACAATTGTCTTATTTCACGTGAATTATCAGCACTGCCTCGAGTGAAATCGCGCACCGCATTCGGAAGGACTATTACCACAGTTGTTAAATCTAGTCTGTTCGAGAGTTGTGTTTTGCGTGTCCAGCCACGAGAGCTTGTTTTCAGGCCCTTGTGGCGGTACTATTAGAATCGCTGGGGTTAACTCACCCGGGCTAGAAAACCGTACAGCTTTCGGATTTGGTTGCATTACCTCGATTAACATGGTACAATAATGGGCCTTGTTTATTCACGTAGAGCGCGGGTTGATAGTGCAGCGTCGCACAATGGATGCCTACACGCCACTGGCTACCTGGCTACCATATCGGCACGTACAGCCACCGGACGAACATCACCTTTCTCTAAGCCTGCGTACCCCTGCATCAGGAGATAGTACTCACCCGCGATTCCTATCGATATCGATTCATATCCACCTGCTGCTTCAATAGTGAATAGTCAGAGTCTATTCTACATTCAGAAACAATGCATCCGATTCTAAGAATCCAAGGCAATTTCTCTCAGCTAGGGAGAAAACCAGGGCATTCACGAGCACCTAGTGCTGAAATGGATTCACCCCCAGCACCCCGGATCTGCCAAAGCCTGCAGAAGGACACTGGGTAGGCTTAGCCAAAGGGAGACACTCATTATCTCCCACCCCCATCGGCGGATCTCTAGTGTCCTGCACTTGCCGCTCTCCAGCACGAGACTCACCCAAGCGACCCACTGGGTTTTGCTAATTAAATTCGGCACCTGTCGGTGGGCATGGAGCGGAAGTGGGCCGTGTTCGACTTGGCAGATATAACCGACCCTGGAAGGAACTCTCTGCGATCTCGACCGGTGACGCAGCGGACAATAACGTTGACTGTGAATGATCTGACTCAATACCACCCTTACGAACGATATGTACCATTCAATGAATAAGAAACACCAGATCTCAATAATCCCCTATATTGCCTGTCAGCCGGAGATACTGAGCGAAACCCGCCAAGGTACCGGAGGACTCGGAAGACGCAGGCTTATCTCCTGGACTCCGGTGATCTACAGCATTTAGGGGCAATCATCTTCAGCCTGTTGATCTCCGGAGAATTTTGGAGCAGCGGGGAAAAGCTTGTTACCGGGAGCGGATCTCGGGGAGCCGGGCCCTCGCCAAGCTGCGACGGAGTCTGTGGCTGCTTCCCAGCTACATCCTAACGTGCAATAAACGCCAGAAACCACCCTGATTACTCCCGCCACCTAATCACACCAGAGCATATAGGGTATCTGAAATATAGAAAGAATCTCGTGAGCCTGATTATATATCCGCTACACTATTCCTACCGAATGCGAAGGTGTTGTTATGCTATATGGATGCGAGAATGCGATCAAGCTGCTTGGATATGTTTGAGTTAAGCATCAAAGCGCCAATTTGATTCAGTCTTTTCAGCATGCACGGAGCTCGTGTACATGCTTTCCTTGCTCTCCCTTTTTGGTTTTGTTTACAATCCATCCGTCTCTCGCATGTATTATTGCTTCCATGTTTCGCGAGTTGCCTCTTGGATGTACATCCCAATCACGTCACCACTATAACAGCCACTCTTGGACGCGTATCCACCCGTGCTTCCTACGTGTCCAATCTGTCATCATCGGGCGCGAGTAAGAGCCAGGGCGGTGAACGTTGACAGTCTGAAACTGGGGCAAGCGAGTCACCTGTTCCCGACCGCGTTGAGCTCCTCACGCATGGCTCGACTCCTCCAACGAGCGAGGTAGACAGTTCTCGCAGTCTTCATTCTGTACATGTCCGCTGTCGTTCTGTACCAAGCTAGAATCATCGAAAAGCATTCATGTCCCACGAGCCTCGGTTTTGCCCTGTTGACAACCTCAACTCGGAGCCAACTGAGCCATATGCGCGCCCGACGCCCTGGCCAGTTAGTGTTGGAATGAAAGCCCGTGCCAAGGAATGTTGCATGTGGGCCATCCTTAATAAAATACATTTCTACTCAACTCATGTAACACAGAGGCGAATTTAAACTTCTGCAAGTCAAAGGGACCGAAAATCTACAAAGTTGTCAACCATGCGATGGCATGAGAACCCATTTCCTTTTTGGGAAGAAATCCTTTTGCCCAGCGAGGTCCGAGCCCTGGAGTCATAGCCTGGGGTACGCGTGGGCGTGACACCATGTGAAATACCTGTCCGCGCGGTTCTAGCCTCCTCATAAAGTTGTAGAATTTAGGTTCTTTACTCTCCACGATCATACCACTCGGCGAAATGCGTCGTAACGGTGTACGTACCGCACATTCCAACGGTATACATGCTGAACATCCCATCAATATGAACGCCGTTGACAAACGCGAGCGCCTTCAAACTCTAAGTTGGGAGCGACTCGGTGTCGTCGCGCTCGCCGCTGTTTGCCTCGTCTCGGGGACGATATATTACCGCTCGGAAGACAGACTTCGGACGGTGTGACTTCGTCCGTGCATTTCAACGTACGCTTACGTCTCGGTAGTGGACTGAACGCGACTTGGACAATTGCCTCAGTACATGGCCACAGGCTAATATCACGATGCGCGGCGATCCAGAACAGTGTTGCATGTGCGTATGTGTATATTTCTTGGATAATGGCTAATAATAGAGCAGAGGGGATGTACTGTTGTTTTGGGTTCCGCGCCCACCAGACGCTGAGATGCCGTCCGCGTGTTCGCCTTGTCAGTCGACGGGTGGTTATCGACAGTTCAAAGGGGTCATTTCAGGCGAGGCGTATACATGGTCTTGTATGGGAGGTCCTCACTATGGTGAACTGAGCTGGTTGGATTGCGAGTTGTTTTCCAAGTGATGGCGGGTCGTGCCGCTGAGATGTGTTTAACGGGGGGCTAGTAGTGAGCGTAAAACAAGTCGAGTCACGGAGGCGGTTGAATGTGTGCATTGGTAAGATGGAAGCTCGAGCCATGAGCGATTGCATGGGGCAGAGTCGCACACAACGCTAGTACTCTAGTATCTAAGTTTTCTAGTATCTAAGTTGGCCGTTGGACCTTTTGACAAGCATCTTCGGCCAATGACGACCGATTTGATCACCCGATTCGCGAACACGTCATAACACTTCCCGCCCCAACCGCCGACGCATATATTTTAGATCGTAGCCATTTACAAGGTCTAATTGGCCTAAACAAAGCATGTGGATCTCATCCGACCACGAGCTCTGCTCGCTCAAGTGCGACTAGACGAGCTCATGCCCCTCTAGCGCCCAGCCGTTCCTTGACTGTTTTCGTGAGCCCCAGCACAGACTGCTCATCCATCCGCATTCTTGTGATCTGTCAACGTCCTAAGCGGTAAATGTTTGTCATTCGGCGCTATGAAGAGCAAATTATCACTGTCTTGGAAAGCAAATCGATTAAAAAACATTCGCCTTGTGGCAAGGCCCAAGTCGTGCGTCATCAAACCCCTAGACTACCCAACGCCGAAAATCGAGAAAAATCCCACTAGGGATGGGTAAGGAAAAAAATTAGACTCAAGTCTGGGAGCCATGACATGCGCTCAGGCGTGAAGCCCGAGCGCGAACCACGAGCTAGACATGGACACCCCAGTTGCTACTACGAGTCCGTCCTTAGCTGCAGAAGCTCCTCGATTACAAGGAGAGACGGCGCCGCCCAGGGACGACCAGTAGAACAACCAGTACCCGCAACGTACTAATCTACAAGACAGACAGCGTTAAGTCTATGCTGCACAGGCAGACGTTCGTCACGAGCCCGGATGCCCAGGTGCCAGTCGACCTCAGGAGGATATGAGGTGTCCAGTGAGCGCCACCTAACAGTCGACTTCACCGGGATTACGCCGCCTCCCCCTCAGCAGCGCAACAGAAAGCAGGAATGGGTGCGTAAACCCGCATGTGATCGCAGTCGCACGGAGCCGGCGCTGGGGGTACCAAGGACCATAGTCAGGCTCGGACGCGACACGTAGTGTGCGTCGGGGGCGACCCCACTCCCTCACCTTACGAATCATAGGGAGATGGCGCCCAGCTCGAGCGCGTCCCCGGGTGTTCAGCGACGGGTCGCTGGCTCCACAGAGGACTGGACACTCTGAGCGGCGAGGTGGGCTAGCGGACTAGGTTTACAGAGAGGAGAGAGGGAGAGCACATACCTGTTGCTGTTGAGCAAAAAAGCAAAAGCGAGGGAGACAGAGGCATATATAGACCACTTGTTCCGGGTAGGTGGTGCATTCAGCTCCGCAATCGCCCGGCGCTTCGCAGCCAACCGAGGGTGGAACTTGCCAGCACCAGTAAGGTTCCTCTTGCGTGTTTTGACTGGGCTCCTGTCAACGAATAGTTGCGTTCAAACATTTATAATAGCCCTCATTGCGTTCCAAGATGATTCCGCTCTTGATGACCTTTTTAAATTTGCGTTGCAATTGGGTGTCTGAGTCCTGCGCGATAGCACGGCGCAATTTGGGACTCCGTATTTGTAGAATTATAGGCGACTGCGTAGTAAGTAGCTATGTTTAGCCCGGTAAATTATTATCGATCAACATATCTCTGTAGCGTCCGCCCGCTGCCCTTGTGGGCAGTGTTGTCAACTTGGGGTCAGGAGGAAAACGTAGCGGATATAAATGCAAGGTCTTCTCAGCATTGGCCATTCACAAAACCATGACTTGTTCTATTATCCCCGCCCCAGACATTGAGTTGTAGGTTGCGGAGAAAAGGGTAATACAACTCCGCGCTTGGCCCCCAAAACGACGCTGCTGCTTGTGGGTGTTGCCGAAATACCATGTCACATGGTTAGCCACCTCACCTCTCCGTCTCCACACTAAACAAATCCCAGCCTCCTATGCCAACTTTAGGGGCCTGCCAAGGAACTGATCCTCATGCTTGGCATGATAATCGATCTTTGTTACGCGACGAAGGCGCTATTCAAGCTCGCTTCCGTAAAAGTTCCCTACTCTAACTTGGCCATGAGCGTCCACAGCTGGGGAGGAAGTAATAGTGCATGTATTGGGAACATGATAATGTCCGATTCTCACAGGAAGGCTCCTCTTTCCCCCGTATTTTGAAGACTCTCGACGTCAATAGCGCCCTGCAAATCAATACACTACACCCTCTTTTGACTTTGCACTCCTTGGCGTCTGTGCCCTTGAGCCTAGTTAGGTTGAGCCGGCTATTCACTATTCCTGATATGGACGTGGTAGGCGGCCGGCAGAGGCCTGCGTATCGATCCGATTGCACAGGTACGCTACTCGTTGTTCTTGGCACACCTCATGTGCCTGGCTGTTCGACCAGCGTGTAGAGCGTACATAGGTCAGGGGTTGGTTGTAGCGCTCAACTATTCGATCCCCTTTATTGTGCGTCATGTGCATCCTGCTTGCATCGCTCTCTTTGTTAGCATTACTAGGACACGCTAATGGGCAGTCACCACAGCAGTCAGTATTGCGTGTTGATGACGCGGACGTTTACACCTCATCAAACCCCTATGGAATCCAATACTCATTGGGCTGGGTTCAGCTATCCGACAAAGGCGCTGATGGAAGGTACCTTAATACGCTAAGTGCGACAAACATGACGGCGGCCTCGGCTGTCTTTATTTTTCGAGGTGCGTCCTTTGAAGCTTGCGTAATGAACCAATAAGATTACCTAATTTTATTCAGGAAGTTCTCTCGCATACTATGGAGACGCCCCCGACGACCATGCTCCTGTCGGGATCACTCTTGACGGCAGAGTGTTAGAAACCAACCTACATATTTCGCACACCAATTCCTTCCAGCAATTACTTTGGTCTAGCTCGGAATTGGGTGAAGGTGATCACCAATTTATCGTTCGTCGTGGCGATGCGGGTGGCACACAGACGGCTTCGATCGACTATCTGGAGTATGTATTAGTGGCGTGTTGTAATTAAAATGCCTCAGCCTTGTACAACAGGATTGGCTACCGCGAAGATCCACGCCCCTCAATTCTTGGCCCGTAAGCTAGTCCCTTCAAGATCACCCGTGTTAACCCGGCAAACTTTTATTTGACAGAGCAGCCACGGACGCGCCCTTTGATAACATCGTTGACGATGACCATGATAGTATCGCCTACCAAGGACAATGGGTCGTAGAGGCAAGTTTGGACACAGTTGGCGCTGAGCCCAAGTTTACTGTTCCTGGCAGCCAAATAACAATATGAGCCATTTTTTCGGCAACTCTCAACACACTACCACAACGCCGGGATCCAGTCTAACTTTCACCTTTAATGGTACGGCGGTATATTACTTCTCGGATACTCGCGCGCAAAACGGGTGGACCCTTGTTAGTGTGGATGGCGGCGAGGGAAATCTTGTCAGCACTTTCCTTAGTTCCTCAGACAACCGATGGGTAGGAGCACAGCCTTTTTATAGTTTCGCCGGACGCTGACGACCCACTCCTGGACAGTTCTCTCAGGTCTTGTGTTGGAGTAAGACCGGCCTGAGCAACGGCCCTCATACTGTCAAAATCACACATGCTGACCAGCGAGGCAAGTATGTGAGCCTTGATTTTTTCAAGCACGGTGTCGAGTAGTACGTCCCTCGTTCAGTTCTCCTAGTCACTGTTTTCTCAAGGTCTCATAGTGGTGGTTCAGGTCCCAACCTAAACGTTACCTCTGAAGCCCCCAGGTCCGATGAATCGAAAAGGACTCCCAAAGCCGCGGTCGTAGCTGGTTCGGCAGCTGGGGCGGCGGTGCTACTGCTAGCAATTGCTGCGTGCTACTGGTTCTATCGCCGACGCTCACAAACCACCACAGCACAGCGCAACGACTGGAGCAAGCGTGCAAATATACCACCCTCAACACTGACAGCAGACCCAGCTTTACGAGGTTTATCCTATACCAGCGAAAAATGGAATCCTAATAATCGGGTTTGTATTCACAGTTTCCCCCTTTTACCTTTTTTTCTTAAAGAATATTGCTAGAATGGCCGCCTGAATCCGACAAATAGACATAATGGCAAGTGCCTGAACGGCTGTTTTGCGTTTTAAGAGTTGACAGTGCGTAAACGACAGAACACCCGGGCCTGCAGTCATACACTGGACTCCCGGAGCCGCATGCAGTATGATTCCTACCTTGTATTATAATCGTGGTTCAACAAGCAGAAATAATGGTTTCCATGCTGAAAATGTGTCAGATTCGTTTACTTGGCAATGCGGCTGCGGTAAGTTACGCAACCACTCCCATAAACTTGCGCCTAGATCGGTAAACTTTTGGTCGCCGGAAACAAAAGCCATTAGCGTACCTCAGACACGGCTGTTCCAACGCTACAAGCCGAAGGGCTGGCTATATGCGATCATGATGAGCTACTCAAACGGTTATAGTATTTTGTCACTCAAGCTCGCCAGGTTGAGACTCCGCCCAGGTTTACAAATGAGTTCGGATCTCTCGTGCGTCGATACCCGAGTACATGATCTGCCATTGAGTCAAAATTAGTAGACCGATAAGATAGGACTTGAATATGGCTACTCGATCACTTTTGATGTGAATCACGGCAGCGGTCCATGTGGAGCAAATGGCTGCGTTGGGCTTTTGGGGTTTCCACAGACAGTCTGCCGATGACGATATGCTTAAGAACAAACCAGGGGGGGGTCTTTAGTGAGTGTGTATTTGTGTAACTAGAATGTTGTGAGGGTCTTTTGCCGAGACATGTTCATTTTTGGACCTACATGCCCCAATGGTGCCCAGCTATTCAAGCCCCATCAAACAGGTTCGTGTGGTTTCGATACTTGGCGCCGCCGTATCCACTTCCCTATAATGGGCCTTTCCTCTGCTCGAGTGTCAAAATAAGCTTCAAGTAATCCGGTGAGGTAGGATCAGCGTACGTGTATCAGCACCGGGACCACGGACCGAGGCTACAAGCTGGACAAGCTATCCTAACTGTCAGGCTACAATAGCATCCACTCAGCACTATGCAGGTCCACGTGTTGTGTGCAAATTCGCGCATACATTCCTTGGTCTCTTCTCAAGGATGAGCGCTACCTTTCCGGCTTCTCGCCGTCCCTGAGTGCCACCCATAACCAGGCTTATCTCAGCAATTCCTTTTCAAACCCCCGTGTCCTCCATTTCCCAAAGTATCTCCGGATGAGAGTAGCACCTGGGCCCAAAGCCGGCGGCTCTTCGACCAATGACTTTCTGTAAATCGGAGTTTGCCACCGGCCCTATATGGGGCCATGAGATGAACCCATGCTGTACCATCGCTGTACCATTGCTGAATTACACAACGTTTTGATGCAATCTCTTCACAATCGCAAACTGACAAACATCTAACAGAAGTGTTTATGCTGTAAGTGCACGATCCAAGCTAACCCTCACTTGTTGAGAACCGGTCCGCTGATTCAACTATGTGACCATCAGCGATCGGCATCAAGTCGCATTTGTTCTCTTAGTTCCCAGGTTTCTTTAAATATCTTCAGCCACGATTACCAAGATTAACTGACCGTCTGGAAGAATCATACTTTTAGGGCCCCTGGTGGTCGTGATTTACGAGCTTGATTGATCTGACTGTAATGAGTCGGATTGTCTATTTATGGTTCCGGTGGTTCTCGAACCCGGAAGGGGTGCGTGGGAATCTGAGCTAAGCACACTAGCTCGTCCATAACGTGGAACCATGAGCACAGATACGAGTATCGCGCAATTTTATTGAACTATGTTGGTTTGCTCGAGCACCGCGAATAGGCACATTCTTCTATCCTCGTGAAAACCAAAGGGGTTCTAGTTTGCCACGAGCCTAGATACTCTATTTACATGGCGCGTAGGCCTCTGCTCTCTCTCTCTCAGTTTTGATTGTATCCGTATATGCATCATACCAGTACTGTGACAAGACCTGTGATACCTTGTTTATCCGTGCTTATCCGTGCTTATGTCATTGAATAGCCTTGGTGCTCATGGATTGGAATCCAACCAAAATCTTGACCATAGTGCATATACACCACCGGGTTCTTTTGAAAAATTAACTGCTAATCTTATTTGTATTACCGTGATGCACAATCGCATCTCAAAAACACCTATCGATCATGCACCAGCACTTTCAGAGATACAATGGTCTTCGATGAGCAGACTCGAGCGAACGCTGAGATGGCGTGAGTGGAAGATGCTCCAGAACGTACTCACTGACTATTAATTTTGTATTCACGCAGACGAGAATAGACGCCGAGTACCCCGAGAACGGCAGTTTAGATGGTGCGGATATACACCACGCCCGGGCTTGGTCGATGGCCTAGGCTGGTGATTTCGGGGATAGCAGAGCCGGCCTTTGAGTACCTCAGGATCGGCTATCACATCATTTGGCGCGTGGACACAATAAGCACCAAGTTCACGTTGCTGAAAATTTCCCCAATCCCCAGTGGACTGGGAGGCCCATGTTCACAAGAGTCATTCGCCGCCTTCATGATCAGAGAGATGGAGCTTGACGGATGAGCGAGCGCGTAATCTCAAACAAGTACAATTGACGACACGGTGCATAGATATTGGCAGAATTCTTCTGGAGATTAACTGAAATTCGCAGGAGCAGAATACGCGCTCGCCTTCGAGCCTTGTTTCGAGCCTACGTTTGGGAAAATGTTCGACCCCCGCACGATTTATCTATAGCCATGCTCCAACGCTTGATAAATCTCAACGAACCGTGTCGCATTCATGGGTGTTACTTATGGTTAGGTACCCTACGATCACTGCTAGCAGTCGGCACGTTCCGCCTTGCAACCCGCCTACAATAGGGGAGCACCATTGGCCAATATAGAATAGGGTAGGGTCGTCTGATTACAGAAATCCACAAGAGCAATGGCAGAGCAGGGGAATTGTGTAATAGATCGGTAGATTGAGCAGATACCCGCATAGTTAGCTCTCTGCCCCCATGAGTTAATCCGTAGCCACACCGTGAAACGGTTTAATGGTCTACCACAAGGTAGATTAACGGTATAAACAATTGAATTGTGCTTATTTCTCAATTGTACATTCGGTTTTAGTCCATATATGCGCTGTTAGCGAGTCAAAACTATCCATTGCCGCCAATGGAGGCCGCTTTCACCATCCTACCAGGAGAGTTTAACTGGCTCTGCCATGCTTTGGATTCCAGACATGTATTGGACGAATGCCAGTGAGTGGTGATGTTTCAGGGGTCAGAACTGTTCCACAGTATTATCATGGTCACATAGGCATCCCCAGCCTACGTGCATGCTTTAGCCCACTGGTTTACTGCATTTTTTGGCGCAGGTAGAGTGCGTGATGGCAAGTGGGAAAAATGTAGATCCGTCATGACCCAGTCTGGGGGCAGTTGTATGCCGCTTTGGACCAAGAGGACCGGGACAATGCAACTCCGAAGGATGCAAGCCTGACCGCAAGTTGAAACATCGGATTATATGGCTCCGTTTTCCCCCAGAGACTCGAAAATACGACGAAAGGCATGGCACGGGACAATCGGCCAGCCACAGGATTCCCCTTTTGGGTTTGGCTGTCGCGTTGCGCTGCGTTGCTGCTGGTGGATGGCGAGGACTGACCACTATCATTTGTTAGAGAATCCATGCGGTAAAATATATTTAGCTTGGAAGTAGTGACCCCCAATCAAGGGACAAGATAGTGCAAGACTCAATAGATCAAATTGTGTCGCGTTCAAGGCCAACGTTGAACAATTTGTTTGGTGTATTTTTCCCGAGACCTTCCCACGAAGTTAGTTAACCTCGGAGTTCAGTTCATAAGGAGCTGGAATTGCTTATCTATCACGATAACATACTCGTTGTGGCACTTCGAACAATGATTTTGGTTCAAAAATAGATACCTCCTTATGCGTCAAATCTTAAGTACTGGCCAGGATGGCCGAGACCTGCGAGGTCGTAAACCTTGCCATCTCAATCGTTAATTCCCAAATAGGTGCATGATGGCGCGGTGTACCTACCTGACACGATTTTTGTGACTAAAATACGCTCGGAGCCGTTCGGTATGGTCCTCCGACGAATTCGCGAAGGCGTTACGCAGAATCGAGATTTCTGATGGACCCAGGGTTTACCCCGGGATCATTTATTTTAACCTGTATGTGGGCCCCAGATACTGAATCAACCGATAGATTTTCCATTGGCGACTAAGGAAACGCATACACGCACACTGGTCGAGGAAACGGAGACTACGACTTTTCTAGGCACGTCGTGAGCATATGCGAAATACGCAGCACTATGGGCTGTATCCGTGGTCTTGACCCCACGTCTGAGTTGACCAAATTACAGATATTATACGTCACTTTCACAGCAGTAGGATTTTTCTCTAATACTGCAATCTTCGATACCGTCGTAAATTGACCTTGTCCTATTCTACCGCGTGATAAATGTCTTGCCGCAATCGGGTGCTGAACCGGACGGATAATACCCTTCTCACGCCTCAAGTTCTCAGCATTTCTGTTTTAGATGCTAAGCCGCGCGGCACGATACCCTTTCCAAGCCCTACTTCGTCCGCGTTTGATCGACATTAGTAGTTATGCTATTACTGGCAATACTGGTAGCCCATGCTCCGGTACTGCTTTGTATCCATCACTCTACATCAAGATACCGGCACCAAACGGGCTCCTTCTGAAAGGCTTTCGGCAAAAACACGACACCATGAGTGAATTTGGATCCATTGGATAGCCGCGCCACTGAATGTAAAATTAGCTCTACTCACTATCCGAAGCCGTCGCGCTAGATTTACCTCGATGTATTCTTAATAGGTGACTTTGATTTCCCGAAATTAGAAAAGCAATACGTGCATGGGAAGGGAACTCTTCAACTCTTCGAGAGCCTCTGATGATCACCCTGTTCAAGCCACAAAGGGCCTCTGGAGCCAAGATGGTTTGTTTGCTCACATCTCAGTGACAGAGCCGCCTGTTTGTCACAGAGTTACATCCTTGGTATTGGGATTTCAATGCGCGATCAGACCGGGAGGCAACTCCATAGCGTCAGTGATGCTCGAAACACGTGCAGCACTTGATCGCAGAGGGTTGAGCCAAAGAAGGACTTACAGCCACGTGATTAGTGGCAGACAAGCCAGAGCTTCTTCATACAGGGGAGACCGCAGCGGCTGTGTTGTAAACCCTGATTGTTCATGGTTGTTGCTATACCGAGTCCATTAAGTGATTGAACATACCTTCCAACTGTCAAATTTAGCTATGCATTCCTACTCGCATGTGTCTTGAACATAATTTCAAACTTGAGCATGATTTCGCCTTCCTGGAATTGTCCTGATCTCCCCAGTTCGTGGCTTCTCACTAAAAATCCTGGCTTTGGAATATGCATCCAAAAGGAACAGTGGATCTCGATCTTTGATAGGCGGACCTGAGGACCCGTACTCTGGCTGCCGGCAGCCTCAACCGAAACACTGGGTCCATGCTGATGAACCCCAGACGATGGCACAGCCGCCCTCAATGGGCTTGAAAGCTTTAAATATTGGCCTGCAGCAATTCGGCACAATCAGTACACCTCCACACCTCTTCCCGACTAAACCCATAGTCTTAACTGATCTTGCAGTCCTGGGTCTGACCAAATTATTCTCTCTGACTACGCTTACGGCTATTGACACCCCGGACTCATCTTACAGTCCGTCACACCCCCACCTCAGCCGGTAGATTCTACGTGCGTCTGGATGGCTACAAAAGTGCTTGCGTACTCGCAGTCTACTGATCCTACGTGCTGGTCGACTCTATCAGTTGACATGACCCAAGATGACCGACAACAGCCAGTCTACTCCAATGGAGCTTACGCTTTGGTCCCTCCGTTAGGCTATCTGCAAATACCCGATGGCTCTGCCCCCTTTTATTGTGACCCCTCCAGCTTTTCTACACCATACGACCCCAAATACGACCCCGAGTCTCATCAATGTTCCCCCTCCGGCTACTCAAACGATTCCTCCGAAGCCACAGATGCTGCGTCTGCCAACCTCCCTTGGGTCGACGTTCCTCTCGACCCCAACGCCATTTATCACGTAAGTGTTCGCCCTTTTCTTTCGGACGCTCAAACTTACGCACACATTGTAATGGCTAGATGCCGCTCCATGGATCGGGCTGGCCGGGCACCACAGAAATGGAGTCGCCGTACGAACGCGATCGCACAGTAATACGTCAGGTTTGGGAGCAGAGGATACGCGACAGCTGGCTCAGAAGGAACGGGATCACTGCATCACCGTCCGACACCCAGTATGACCGGTTTATTCCTGAACTTCGAGCCGGAGAGTACGCCGAAAGATACTTCGGGAGTGCGGAAACCCCATTGGGTCTAGCTGGCCGACACACGTGAGTAATATGTGCCTATGATCTCCACCGTAGCTAAGGCCTTATAGACGCGTCACACTCCCGCCGGCTCGTGCCGCTCCCCTTCATTCCGCAAATCCGCATTCACTCGATGGCTATCCTTCTAGGACCAGGGCATCTCAATACACCACGACAACGTTTGGACACCATATGTCCCAAGACCCAACGTCATCAATTGACAACGCCTTTAGAATCCCTTCCCCGGCGACCTCTGGCCATATGCTCGGGTCCCAATTATTACAACCCCCCTATCGAGATCCGCCGGCTCCGCTCTCGCCGACTGACGCTAGCAGCCCTTCGAGTCTTTATCCAAATAACTACAGTTCACAAATATCTACTAGTCCTGCAACAGTTCTCTCAGCTTTGGGGAGCGAGACGGCCGACTCGCCCTTGAGCGACATTCGCGAGACGCGTTCAACATCCCCGACCGGCTCGGCTTCCGCAGTTAGCGCGGCTGACGAGTTTTCATTATCAAAATCGTCCAGTAAACAGGGCTCTGTACATCATCCTCCAAGGATGACACGCTCTCGATCCTTGGAGGGTAGCTTTGCCGGGCAACCGGGCATGGGCCCCGTACGACGCGGGAATAGCGCGAGCGAACGGGGAAAGAACGCCGCTGGGACCATCCGTGTTCATCGACCAGCCGGTGTTAAATGGAACCAACGCACAAGGCAAGTACATTGTTGTTGCCCCATTTCCCGTGCGCAGGATAAGCGTGGGTATTCATGTGCGAGAATGGGGCAATCTATAATATCAAAGGCTATACATGCTGACTCATTGGTGCCATACTATGTAGATGCGCTTACATCAACCCCGTCACGGGCCTACAATGTCGAACGAGCGCGGGTAGAGGACCAGATTTGGAGCGACATCTGTGAGTATATCGATCCCTATGGATAGGGACATGATCTTACCATTTCCTGTTTCTCTAGCCGAACCGTGCATTTGAGGGAAGAGGTGAGTTTTTG
Organism: Ceratobasidium sp. AG-K; assembly: GCA_037039685.1. Taxonomy (NCBI): domain Eukaryota; kingdom Fungi; phylum Basidiomycota; class Agaricomycetes; order Cantharellales; family Ceratobasidiaceae; genus Ceratobasidium; species Ceratobasidium sp. AG-K. Next base: position 3,050,443 of record JAWNGF010000002.1, read on the forward strand.
GAATATTCGTTGCTGGGCGTTCGGTTGGCTAACAACACAAACTCTTTCCTTGCATGCAATTTGACTACGAATCATTTCCCCTAAAATCTCCCATCACTGTCTCCTTTTGTGTCGTACACGCGGATGCGTACCAGGCGCGCGCTGTTTCAGACGGATTGATCCCACGGGAAAAAGCCGAGCTCCTGCCGCCAGACTGGGTGATGGGCGACCGACTAGATTTCGACTGCCCGCATTGTGCAGTTCGGTTCACGCGTGAAGACGCACGCGACAGACACGTCAAAGTTCAACACCAGGTACGTCATGCTTCGTTCTTCCACCCAAACCCCGCACCGCATTGCGGCCAGCAGCCTTGGCCGGCCTAGAATGGCCCGAGTGCGTTTTTAAACGGGCAATGTGGTTTGAATTGATGGATTGGTGCGGGGACGCGGTGATCTATCATAATCCATGGGCAAACGTATTGATCAAAACTTCTTTATCTTCTGATGCAACCAGAAATGACCGGATGGATACACCTTGGCGACCGTATATGCACTCTCTTCTCGATTTATTTTACTCGCGCCCCACCATGACTATGTTCATAGCTGGTCTCGAGCTCGGTTGGTACAGCAATTAATGACGGGCACACGATCCGATGGATAAGGACTGATTGGGATAGATGGTTTTTTTTTTCGACTGTGTACCACTGTATTCTAGGCACCGACTGCGCATTTATTCGTCCTCTGCTTATTCTACTGTTACTTTGTATTCTCGTACCATAATCGTGGCTGGACAGTCTGCAATGCATCTTGCTCTTCATCTCAGCCCCAGAAATGCGCAAATGGCAATACCCCAGATTGACTGAGCTTACCAGAATGCTATTGGATGGATGTGATCGCGTGTACGGCTTAAGCCGGTAATAATGACGCATGTGACATTTAGCCGTACGTCCCGTTTTGGTACTAAGACCGATGCTCTCTCTGGATGTACACCGTTTTGAGATTGCTCGCAGGTTGTTCTAAAGGATGAGGTATAGGGTTCTGCTTGTCCAGCAGGCGTGCGCACAAGCGACGAATCTCAACTCTCACGGACGCGCAGCCATTCATTCCGAAATTCCAACTCTAGAATACAGGACTGGGCGTTGCTTATAATAACAACGTGCTCTTCTAATCCTTTCTGTGGGTTCCGGCGCCATAACGAGTTGTGTGGCAATACTTTGTAGGGTTACCTTCACGGTACCCCACTTGTACGCACGCGGTCGTGCCTTTCAAGGAACATCAAACCCTAACGAGTAATATATCAACCATTCGAGTGTTGCTCGATCGTTCAAGAATCGCATTTTCTAACCTTTTTTTCTGCCTCAGGAACGGAGGACGTGGAGTTTTCGCCGAACCGGCGGTCGGCGGTCGGCGGAAGCAAAGGGGGACGGGAATCTGTGATTAATAAACGTGGCTGTACGCGCAGAAGTCGTTTGTGCGCTGACGCTATTGGTCGCAAACCCGAGTAAACGTCAATCCGCCACGACCCAACTTGGTCCGGTACGATGTGATCTTCAAGAACGTGTCTGCACCTTGGCTCAAGGTTGGAATGATAGGTATTGCTCAATGTGAGATCGGGACCAAGAGTGGTCGAACCGACGGATGGACGAAATGCAAGTAACTTCCCGCTGAGAGATGCGATTTCGGAGCCGATAGATTCCAAATGCCAGCGGTGACTAATTTGACTTTTGGATCGTCGGTCGGGTATCAGGTCAAACCGATCCTTCCCGACATCGGGCCGGGGTGGACCACCGACCGCCAACCTCAGTTGGCAGAAAACTCACACCGAGAGCGCTAACCCGAAACGCACTATTCCTCATGTGCGGTTATCCGTCCATCCCAAGATTTACTGCAGAACCCAGGAAGTGGAGCAGCTTTCGGACTCTGGCGAAATTTACGAATCTGTATTGAGTTGGATCGCCGACTGAATCCAACAGCGTGAAAGCCGAATCTCGCGCCTGATCAACGTTTGGTTTATCTAAAGGTACGATTCAGTTGAGCTAATGACGATGACTGCGTCGTACGTCAATCTCAGAGTGTTCGGTCTTCCTAGCGTCCCCAGCAGAAGCGATGCTCTCGTTTAACGTTTTACCATTATCCCGCGTGATGCAAATTGGAATAAAAATTTTGTAGGCAGAAAGTATAATAACGTGCCCCCTCCCCTGGTGCGGTGAGTAAACATCTTTTCGTGAGGGGGGCCAGTAATCCCAGAGCATGAAAATTAGCAAATGCATTTGCGCGACCTGGGCCCTCGATCGACTAAAGAGCCCTTGCCTCACTTAATTTGCTTTCGAAGAGCCAACGACAGGATCACTCGATCAGGGGCGTCATCAAACACACTAGATGTGATAGCTCCCTCTCACAACGGGCGACTGTGTATGGCCGGGTGGTGGAAGCAGAAACTCGGCTATGTGTGAGTTAGTCAACCGCCGCCTAAAGACGTGATGCTGCTTGTACTGTACCGACTCGCATAATCAGCGGAACCTGCGGGCGAATGAATTCCATAAAACCAGGTTTCCTGATACTTAGCCTCACAAGGCGGCTGTGCATCGCCGAGGCTGGAGCTTTGAATCGAGTTGATTGAGAGCGAATCAACTAGGAAGGCCAATGTGATGGAATAGGCGCTCACGTGGATATTACCACCGGCGAAAATCGCTCCTAATGTTAGGGAGGTGGTATGGAGTATCCACATACATAAACCCATGAATTGTCCGACTGGTCAGAAGAGATGCATACTTTGGTCGTTACTGCGAAGTTTCATCATTACCAGAGGCAGACTTTAGGACGCCATTAACGCGGTGTTCTTGAAACTCGTTTATATTGTGGTATGTATCTTGGGAATATCACGATAGACAATAAGTTTTACTCGAGCGGTTTCATACGATAGGTTATGGGACCAGTGTGGGTGTAAGGTGGCGCACATTGGACCGTCCTGTTTAGGAGCACGCGTCACATGACTCATGACCAATTACCTGCGCCTAGCGCTTGTTTCGTGGCTGCCTCTGTTTCTTACCTCCATCTTGATATCCGCTATTTCATTTGACCTCTGAACAGATTGCCAAGACAGACGAATGTCCTTTGCTCAAGAAGAAGAAGAGCTGGATTGGGGTGATGCGGTCGACGTGGTTTCTCTCGGTGACGAGGAAGAGATACCTTATACCCGTCCTCAAGTAGACGAAAATGAGGTTCAAGAACCGGCGCCTACGACATACACGCCTGATCAAGCTCCGGAGCCCGCTCCGTTTCCTGCCAAAAGTCGTTCAACAGCCTCATCTATTCACCCCCTAGGTCTTTCTCATCTTCCCCCTAAACCCCACACAGTTGTTTCTGGTAGGCGCTCTAGGGAAACGATTACAGCAGCTGTCATGTCTCGTACCTTGTTAAGCTCGCGGTCCTCACCTGGTTCAGCGCAGAATGACGTTCCTCGCAGTTGGGAAACTCGTCGTTCAGAACACACCGAGCATCATACGACGTCCCACCTAAAGCGGCCACCGCGCGACGAAACTCGAGTGGATAAAGATTATCGGGAAGAGGAAGCGCCTCCGATCATCATCCGATCGCCTGCACTCAGCTCGCAACGCCTCGTCGGTGAGAACGGTTCGCCTGCGGATTCACACGAACGCACGGCCTCATAATTTATCTTCTTATCCACTTTGGACTTGATTACTCTTAGGGCCGCGCTGCTTGGCCAGAGCGCTCACCAGCACACCATACCAAATCCTCCACAAGGACTTTGACGCCCTCCTCGAGGGAAGAGTCTCCACCGCCACGAACAAGATCACCCGATGCTCCGTCACGACAAAAACCGAATGAGGTTCAACCACCTCGTCCTCGCTCTCTGAGCCCCTCTTCAATGCTTATTCCGCGACGGGGGCAAAGTCCTGCTCGGGGGTTGGCAAAGCACGCCAACAATGCGAGCGTCCAGGGACCATATGACGCACCGGATGACGGATACTCCAACGGCAGTCGTGAAAGCTATCCCGATCGCTATCGAGAGACTGGGCGCGACCGACACTCCCGAAACGAGAGAGATACTCGCTCGAGGGCAGACCATTATACTGCTGGCGCTCAAGTCGATGGTTTGAGTCGGGTTGATGACATGACTAACACTGGCTTTCCGCGCGAATCGAGAGACGACACTAGACGACAGCGAGATCGCGATGTGGCCAATGGCACGACGGACCATTATTCACCTCCTCCAGAAGACGACGAAGCACGCCCCAAGCATGATTCCCGTGCGTATCTCTCTAGTCGAATGAGTATCCATTTCTTAAAAAATTCTCAGGGCGTCGAAGTATTTCGCCCCCTCGTCAAACAGCGATGCGCTCCGATGCAATGGCTTTGAATCAACGTGAGCTCGCGTTGCATTGTGTTCACTTATATATTTATTAGCCGTTCCACTTAACCGCTCGTCTATTTTCGTTTGATTAAATCGCTGACTTGGTATTCAAGACGTTCGTCGATCTCTCTCACCCCGGGTTCAAGGCGATACCCGAGCCTATGGGCGCCCTCCACTTGAACGAATGGCAAGCGACTCGCACGTTGACCGAGGCTTTACTAGGGGCCGCACAATCGACGACGGCGGTTTGTCAAGAAATCGGAGAGCTGGGGAGCACGATGGGCGAAGGAGTGGTGTTGACTATGTTGATCAAAGGGATGAGCAGTTTCGTGGCCGAGATATGCGCATCCCTGGTCAAATTTCGCACGTGTTGCCTGCGCCCTCTGCCCCGATTCCATTGCACACTCGAGAAGTTGAGCAGCTTCCTCCCGATGCGAGCGACCCAAGGTTCCATGGCCCAGTCCAGTTTCGAGATGAAAGGTTTCAAGCTAGGCCAGACAATCGGCGGATGCATTCGTCGCGTTCTGGCCATGTTCAAGCGCCCCGAGTCGACCCCTCTTCTGAAACGCCTAGGCGCTCGCCACACAATATACGCAACAACGTTCCTCTCCCACCGCGCCGCGATTTCGTTCCGGTTCACGAGGGCGCATCCCACGGGCGTGGGCGAAATGGAGAGATGAGGGAAAGGGGCATGCCCGGAGAGCGCGATACCATGGATCAGCACCGTGAGCTTTTGCCACTCAACCACGAAGTGATGGCTATGCCACCAGAAGGACACGAGTTGCACCATGAAGACCTCGTCCGACAACATCGGCATCGGCATACTGGGTCTCGGGAGGAATACATGGCCGTCAACGAGCCTCCGCCCCCAGAAGTCCATGAGCGACACATGGCTAACGTTAACCCCCAGAGGCGAACCTATACGCCTCGGAATCGTAATTTCCCTCCTCACCAAGCCTCGGGCCCTCGTGAACCAGAGTTTAATGAAGCCCCCGACTTTAGGCCACGCGAGTCGGGTCACTTCCCTGCAACCGAACACCGTGGTCGCGGCGCTTCTTTTACTGGATCCCATCCACAGGACGTGATATCACACGACTATGAGCCTTCTTCACTTCCGCACGGTCACCACTTGCCGCTTCATGATGCCGAGTCCATCCCTTCGAACAGACCGTACCAAGTCTCTGAACCGCAACGCCGTGACCAACCCCCAGGTCGACGGGACACGTACCCTGGCCGCCATGAACAGGATGGTCAACTTATCGAGCGCACATCTCGGACCTGGGAGCGTGGAGTCGACGTTCCAACCCCGCCTGATGAATCACGGCACCGAGGTCGCAGACAGCAATCCGACGTACGTAGGCCACAGAGGGAAGTTGTATCCGACACCGAGTTCCTCGATCTCGCGGGACAGCGCGTGTGCATCCTGAAGGCGGTCGGGTTGCCTATGACGACATGGCTAAAGATATTCGTTCTGGACGACAACGCCCTCAACGCGATGTCAAGCAGTCCTATGGCCCAGAGAATCGCGGATGGGTCCCTCGCGACGCTCCACCCCATCAGGAGATGTCTTCTGTGGCTCACATGGAGATTGACCCCCACGAAGGTGCACCCTTGCCTCCAGGAGAATCGCTGCCCGGTTGGGCCGGATTGCATCGTCGCGATCGCTCGCCTCAAGTTAGAAACCAAACCCGTCCGTACCGGCCTCGCACCGGCACGCGCGAGACTTGGCCCCCACCTCCTGGCCATGATCGCGAGGCAGCCGGGACCGAGAATGGTCCAGAAGGCAAGCGCCAGAAAGTAGACGGTGGGACAAGGGCCATCAATACTTTTAGTCGTGATGAGGGTGAACTTTGTAAGTGGCCCATCTTTTTACTTGGCGTGGGTCACTGACCGGCCAATTGCAGCTCGCAAGGTTCCTCAGCACTCCCCCATACAGCGTCCAAAGCCGCGTTCTCCGGTCAACACGTTTACAGCACTTCCTCAGCCTGCGATTATTCCTCCCACCGTCATTCCAAAAGTGGACATTGAAGCCGCTCGCGCGCGTGCGAAAAATGTAGCTAGCCAGCTTGGACTTGCCAACCCAACTGCTCGAACCAAGTCGAGGTTTAGCCAACTTGTTCCCGATTCCACGCCCACGATATTGGTTACAAATTCATCAACAGAATCCCATAATAATTCCGGGCCGGCGATATCCTCTGATCCCAAACCTCGATGGGCTTTTGCTCATGACAGTTCAACTTCGGTCGGCGTCAAGGAAAGCCAAGGGTCTCGACTGGAGGAGCCGCGCCATGATCGGCAGGGTTCGGCCGACTCGAGTGACCCACTCGTCGCGAGTATGGGGGGCGCCCATTTAGACGAGAATGAACGGGCTGGCGTTTCCCAGGTGCTTATCTTTTGCACGGCACGATTCTATTTCTGATGATTTCTATCGCACAGGAGGGTCAAGGACGCCCAAATACACACCGAAACTCTCGTTGGGACCCGAATTTCCACAACCGTGATCGCAACAGAACGGAGCCCCCGAGGAATGGTAATGGCAATAACGGGAATAGGAATCCCAAGGTACGCACCGGAGTGCGCCGGCACCGAACAGCTGTTGACTATATGGCCAACAGGGTGATTTCTGGAGAACTGAAAATAGCGACGCGCCACGAACCTCTGGGATGCGTGCGTGGGGCGGCCAAGAGGGCGTGATTCAGCGCGATGCCCCGCACCACACCTTTGCGCCTCCTGTGGATCGCGCATTTGTTCCCTGGCAAGCGGGTGAACGAAACTTTGTACCTCGTGAAGCGATGAATCGTCCGTTCGTTGCGCCCGAGGGCCTCCCTGCACGCCCTCCGACTCCCACAGAATTCCTGCCCGGGATGGCAAACCCTCGGTCTCGTAATCGTGCAAACACGGGTGGACAATCGCGATCTCCGCAAAGGAATCGGTCGTTTGTGACCGACAGCGGGGGGCCTGATACCACCATGGAGGTATGTGGTCCTGGGCCTCTGCTCAATTGCATTGTGGCTAACCCAAAGTAACCGATCTCGTGCTCCGTTGAACCTTGCCGTTTGGCCTGTTTCGCTTACACGTTGCTTTCCGGCCTGGATCCCCCAGACTTTCCCGTCCCAGCCAAGCGGCAGTGAACAAGCTCCTGTTGGCCTCTCTTTTTTACCAGCGTCTAATTCATCTCGCAAGCATTCGCTACTGTACCGGATGTCCGATCCTGACAGCGGTGAACCTCTGGTGACTCGACTCTCCGGAGAACAGCAGGGTGGTAATGATGGACAATACCAACGCCAACAGCGGCGTCCCAGGGTCAACAGGCCCATCACTCGTCGTTGATTTTAGCCTCCAAATGCCCCACTCTGTCAGCTCTAGTTTTGCATAATTTTTTAGGTGTCCAAAAGATATATCCTGGAGAGGATATTGGTTGTAGTCTATCGCGGGCAGGCTCGCTACCTCGACGATTTTGGGATCGATCATCTGTGACTTTTTCTTTCTTTCCCAGCACTTTCAAAGGCGGAACATGATGCGCCTTGTTACCAATGTCATGTTGTGTCTCCTCAATCAAAACGTTTCCGACTTTCACTGGACCGTTGTCCTCCGTTGGCTATGCCTCTGGTCTTTGTGGGCCGTTCTGCTCCGTATTTTCAGGTCCTTGGTGCCATATTCACCTGGTTTCGCCCGAGTGAAACTAGCAGAACCGCTGCCAACACACGTTCAAAGTATCAATTCCTCCAGCGGATCTTCCAACATGCTCTCGCGGCGCGCATTATAGTAGCACGTGCTCTACACGTGTCCCATTTCCCCCATTCCACGACCTCCCCAACTTCGACCGTTATCTTGTTAAACAGCATAAACAACATACCCAGCATTCACCAGGATTCGCTCGGTCTAAATTGAAAGACTCGAGGGTTGAGAGTTACGCCAGTGGTTTCGCGGTTTCGCTTGCGACACAAACGACCAGCGTCAAACCTATCCAGCGACTAATTCATTTACGCAGGTTGGCAACTCCCGTATTTGGGCGTGATACTACGGCGTAATCGTTCACCCCATTGACGGTCCTTTCCTCACAAACTCGGGTATCGGGCTTCCCCGTCCATACAGCAACCTTCGTTCTCTATTTTTTCAGCTGGTCGGCGTAAGACTAGCGATGCCCACTGCTTTCGACGCTGCCCGATCACGACCGGCGGATTATCACCCCGCCACATTGCCAAGCTACGGCGACTGCAACCAGCGTAGGAACTCGGGGTACCTCGATCTCCAATCCCTTCCGCAGCACCAGTAGCCAAACTGGGCGGAAGATCGACGCTGACCGGGGACAAATCGCTCGGGGAGAACTTGCCGAATATGAAACCCTTTGATTGGTGAGTCCGCACGATGGGTATCTAATGGAACAGTCGGGCAGAAATAATGATGTGATCGCCCACTCGACTTGTGCACTAGCGCTAATGGGCCAAAAGACTAAAACGTTCCAGAGGTGTGTACCGAGTGTTATCTCCTCTACGGTGCTGGTGCTTCTCCGAATGCTTTTGGACTGTGCCTTGTTTATTCTTTGTTCGTGCGCGGTTTGCCTACATGTACCTAATTCGGTTTTAACGTTGGGGCAATCGGAGTGCCAACCTCCGCAGACCCGTATGGAGTAGCATCCATCAGTCCGACTCACTTGTATTGATGACAATTGCCCGAAATTATAAGCATTTGTCTGAATGTCGAGAAACACGCTAGTCCTGGAGTCGGGAAACCATCGAATTGTGTCTCCCAACCCCAAGGCGACAAATGCCAAGTTAGGAAATGGTAGTCCGGAACCAAACTATGTGCCGGATGCAGCCGGACCGGACCCTTTCCGAACCTCCGTCCCCGCCTCTATCATCAACGCCGTCAAGACTCGATTCGACTAACGGAACGACATGCCGGTGAGTATCTTGGATGTTAATGATGCTCCGAGGTTATCCTGGAGGAAGAAGTGATGAAGGAATGGAGAAATTCGAGTGGGTTGGGCCGGATGGATGGATTTTGTGTGGATGGACCGTTGGATAAATTTGTCTTGTCCTAATGGGCGACTTGTAATGCCCTATCGGCCGCCCTATTCGACGAATCAAGAAACGAATATACGCATGCTGACATTACACTAGGCCCCATCCACCTTCAAGCGCTTCGTCGAGACTGGACGTGTTGTGCTCCTCAAGAGCGGCCCGTCCGAGGGAAAGATTGCCGTTATTGTTGAGATCATTGACCACAACAGGGTGAGTTCCAAGGCTATTATCAGGTGGTGTACGAGCTTGGGAGGCAGGGAGGAGTGGATTGGCATTCAGGCAGGGAGGGAAAATAGTAGGAAATGGTGGGGCGAAATGAAGACATTGGGAAGCTCGTACACCAGAAGCAAAACATTCAGCTTGTGCTAGAGCTAATCTGGACTTGATAGGCAATCATCGATGGCCCCACCACCGACGTTCCCCGCCAGGCTTTCCCCTACCGTCACCTCGTCCTCACCCCTCTGACCGTCAAGGGCCTTCCCCGTGGTGCCGGTGCGCAACTAATCTAGTTGCCGTTATACCAGCTAACTCCCATGTTTAGGCACTGGTGTCGTGAAGAAGCACCTCGAAAAGTCCGACATCGTCTCCAAGTGGGAGCAATCTTCGTGGGCAAAGAAGCGCGCGGCCGTCTCCAAGAGGAGGACACTCAACGATTTCAACCGGTGTGTGAACCCATCCCTCTCGTTCTGTATTGAAGCTAACTCGGGACACAGCTTCTCCGTATTGGTCCTCAAAAAGCAGCGTCGGGATGCGGTCAACAAGTCCTTGGCCAAGTCGAAAAAGGCGTAAACTTGGAGTCTGTGATGTCAGGCGCTTTCGTGCATGCCCCTCTTTCTACTTTGTATGAATCGATTTCTATGCATATGGCCAGCGTGAAGCAAGAAATGATTGGTTGGAATGTGAATGAACACGTGACTTTGCCACTAGGTAGCCACCGCAGCGCTTAATCCTCGCCGGAAACGCATCGATTCAGTGCAGGCAATTCAGCGTGCCCATGGCTCGTAGGAATTTCTCAATGGGCATATGCTTTACTTAACCTGCAGTTGTGAGACACTGAGTCCCAACCCTCGTCAAATGCAAAGCTCCTAGCAGGGGGACTGCGGCATCACTGGATCTCGTTCGCCAAACCATGCCTCCGGTACTTCTTCAGGTTGCCCCCGTCCATTACTAGCACGGCACGCGTGGAATCACCACGCGGATTTCGCGAAGCACTGAGAGAAGGTCAAGGGCTCGGACAAACGCATGGATGAGTATTCAAGACGATAATACACATGTGACGACACAGTGAGTAACCCCCAACGTCAGTGATCTTCTAGTCTGCAACGCATGTATCAAATCTGCCTCGGAAGTGTTAGAAAATGGCAAAAGAATCCTCGAGCGAGCCGAATAGAGTTCAAAGAAGCTATGTCATGACACTAGAATTGATCGAACACATGCTGTCAGAGAAGCCGCCTGTATTTAACTGCTTTACACGCCCGTCGTCCGCCCTCACCCACCCCCCTCCACCCACTCTGCTCGCCCAATCATGCGAACTGCACTAACCTTCCTCACATTACTAAGCCTCCTTGCGCTATCCAGGGTTAATGCCGCCCTCTAAACAACCAACCTGAATATGGAGATGTGTCTCTGGGAGCAAAGAGATCCGACGGGAACGCTGGTACCAACGGTCCAGACACAAGGCCCTGGTGATATCGATTAGCGGAATGGCGTATGTACGGCTGACCAAGGTACGTTCGCGGCTTTGAGCTGCTGTATTCATAGACCATGAAGTTTACGCCCAGTGTTGTCTAGTTCACCAGTTCGTCATTCGTGGCATTGAATCAGTGCCATAAATCTGCCCCACCTTGAAGATCTCGGGATGGAGATATTTCTCGTCAAACCGCTCGTTAATTCTGCCGACCCAAACCCTTCGTTTCCTCTCACCCTGTTTATACTTTATTCTTTCAACAATTGTATGTTCTCAGTGCGCATCATTATCGCCGAGCTGCGGTTGTACCAGGGATTTCAAGAGGCTTAGTTCAGTGGGCCAACCCCCAAAAGGCGGCTATTTTAATCATCAGAGGCAGTTCCATCCTTCAGCTCCTAGTTGAATTAGTCACACGAGGCGTGAGACCCTTCCCCGACCAAGCTTGAAATGAAGCTGCATCAATCCAACATTGTCATTGGAACTCGGAAGAGTCGATAATACAAATTTCTACCTTGAGTTACAGCACACTGGCTGCATAAGGCCTGGTGCCCGTTTAGCATTTGCCGAGTTCACTTCATGGATCCTGGCAAACTGGGCTACGGCTTATTTCACGACACCTCATTGTACCGTACACCCAATACTATCCCCCCCCCCCTCCCGTAGCTTTGAGTATGTCATTTCCACTTACCTATCACAGCGCGGGCGGAATTACAACGTGTATTTCGCAAAGAGCTGGGAGGGTACTACCATGACTAGTGTGCTACTGTCGTCTTGAACTTCCCTCGGCAACAACTGCGTTGGACGTGTCCCAAGTCCAATGCGAGTGATGAAATAATATTCTGTTTGGAGCTGATTGGGAGGTCAAAATGGCCAACTTAGCCTTGAAGTTGGTCGGAAACGAGCAGCTTACGATAGGTGGCTTAAACTGGTCATCCCATGGTCTGTTCTCGCAACACCTACCCTGCTTAGTGTTCTTACCCACCACACTCATCTCATCTCATCATGGGCTTCGCATCGAGCTTTCTTGCCCTGCTGAGCTTTCCGGCGTTACTTGGATTCACGCCGCCCCAATTAACGATCAACCCGAAGCTAGCGATATTTCTCGAAGACCAGATGAAACCGTCAATTATGAAGGCATTACCGTCGTGGTTGGATTAACGCTTGACGTTAAGTAGTTCTCCCAACGGTATAGGCAGGTGATTATCAAATCTGAAATAGCTAAAGTAGGTCTACCTTTTCATCCTATAGCGCTGGAACAAGCTGCCTCTAACGCACAGCTACGTATACATAACATTGATTCGACGCGTGGTCTTCGCATCATCAAGGTTAGTAAATGATCCAATTCTTTTTATGAAATTCTTCACATGATGTTGTGTATATGCCTCTGGTTGAGTACATCTGCTGGTTCGAGTTCGAAAATGTCAAAAATCGTTCTTTCGGTTCCTCAGCCTTCATTCTGTGTTGCTTACGTTGTATGATTCATAATGCTTATCGCATGTATGACTATCGATATTTCAGCGCTCGAAGTTGATCGGTTGCGACGCGCCACACCAATTCTCGACAGAAGTCCAAGGCAGCATTTGAGGCGACAGCAATTGCGCACTGGGATTCCTATTTTGAACATCTATTAATAAGCAGAAAACAAACGTCAAGACTCCCAGGGGAGACTCGAACCAAGGATAAGCTGCTCGTTGTAAGCTGGCGTGGCCTCAGCCATACTCCGAAAGCAAGATTGGCTAGAGATTCTTGGCTGGAAGCTAGCACCAGTGGTGGCTGACCTTGGGTATATACAACCTCCCTTGTCGCGCTGCCCTCTACCATCAACTCAACTTAATCAGACTCGTCCAAACCATGAGTTTCCCATCAATTTCTTGCTAGCTGAGGGTTTATCCCGCTCGCGGGAGCCTGCATTGCTCCTCCTTCTCAGTACCCCCGGTAATCAAATGGTCTCTGCTGTATTCTCTTCAAACGTATTCAGCCTCCCCATATTGTAATTAATTCAATTTCGCTGATTCTCGTACCTCGAGTTTTTTCCGGGTGTATCCGTTTGCGCCTTTGGCGCTGGGATGATACATTACTCACGTGCCGCTCCAACAGCCACTGTGAACCCTCAACCGGATCACCCATCTAAGGTTAGGAACCGACCTTCTTCGATGGCGGTCCACTCAGACACAAGGTCGGAGCCAAGCGGTAGTGACGTGCGTCCATAACTTCGATTAATCTACGACGTCATACCGTTCGGTGGTCTATGAGGTTCAGGTGTATATAAAAACCAGCAACTTGACCCCGCCAGTTCAGCATTCGCAACTATTACCCGTACTCCTCAAACTAAGCGTACCGCTTTCACTCGCTGGCCATAAATACGCGATGCGCCTTCTTTCGAGTATCCTGATTGCTATTGGCTTAATCGCCGTTACCGAAGTCCATGCAGCTCCAGTGGACCACCAGGCAGAATCTGGACTTGTTTCTCGAGAACCAGGTGCAGGTTGCGAGGACGTTGACATAGGTATCGGAATTTCAATAGGTATTGGTGGGCAAGGGGGTGGGCCAAGCAGAGGCCGGGGTGGTGGAAAGACGTACGGCCGGTCAGGTACTGGGCGAGGGGGCGGATCGGGTTGTGGACCGGGGCGTGGACGGGGCGGCGGACCCGGTCGTGGAGGGACAACTCGCGGACGTGGTGGACGTGTGTGAAGTCGTCCAAGGTACGCTCCCGTTCTGTAGGCTCAAATCTGTGGCTGATTGATGGATAGTAACATGCCAATCCGAACGACCCGAGTTCTACGCAATTGAACAAGTCATGGATACGCCGAGATTTGTGTCCCACTTCCTCGAGCTTTTTGTTATACACGTTAATTCAGTCAGATTTTCTCGTCTTTTCTAAACACCTACCGATTCACACCGTTGGTAAATCTCTGCGGTGACTGTTAAGATATGTGAATATATGCGAGGTATATGCCTCGTCTTTTAGTGGGTTGGCGGAATCGTTTACAGGGCGCCTTGCCCGCTACGTTGCCGTGATATTATTAGTAGAATCACAAATACAAACGGCCCAAAGGGTTTCCCTCATCGGGTCCTTGCCTCATCTGTGCAGTATAATATTTGCTTATCATGGCCCAAGGTATGGGTCATGTGCAGGTCTTGTCAGATTCCGCCGGTGGCTTTGGCTGGATTCAGCCATGATAGAAACCCGAGTCTTCTTTTGTTCATGACTCGGCTGACCGGAACCAACCATATGCTCTATGTCACCCAGATAGGCTACTCACTCGTTCTTACGGATATAGATCCTTACGTTGGAGCCCAACATCAGAGCAGAAGTTGGGAGAACGCGTGGTTATTCTTCTAAAGCCCATCGAATAAGGCTACCTGGCCGCTCGGAAGTCTAGCTATCCCGTCTCGGGGACGGATATCGGGGAGAATGACCCGACTCGGGTGTCGAAGCCCGCAACTCCAGCATATATGATGCCTGTCATGAATGATTGCAGCTTGTGCGGTTCACCACCTTGTGATAACTTCTCGTGAGTAGCATAAGGCCCCGTTTTACGACCCTATACATTGTTTCTAACTCTCTGCAGCCCTGATAGTCTCGAGTCGTGAGCATCATACACATTGCCATGATCAGTTGTTTTAACTCACGCATATAATTCCCAGGACATGAAGCTTCCTACTCTCTCCACCCTTGTTTTCGTCGCTGCCCTACTGTCAGGTTCCGTCAATGCTTTGCCTGAACCGTGCACATGTTGTATCTGCGTCTGTCCCAAGTCCCTGGGGATCGAGCCGCGCTGCCCACCCAAGGTCTAAATATCAGTAGGGTTGTAATATGGCGACTAGAGGCTCTCTATCGTCAATTCATTGTAGCATGAGGCCCAGCACACGAAGTGAAATAAGCTATATTGTTCAAGAGGGGCAGCAAACCGGAATAAAACCGTAAAAAAAAAGAACTTCGACTTGATCTTGGTTTATCAGGCCAAGGCCCAAGCGCGCATCTTCATCCTTGCAATACGCAGCTGCGCATTAATATAGCATGGAATTCGTAATCACAGTATCTCATTCAATTAACCAGCGCTTGTGCCCTTAGTCACTGACACGATGACCAATTGTCCTCATTCGCGAGACTCGCTCGGAAAGCTCCGAGAGACACCTCGGTTTCAGCTCTTTCATGCAGCAACTACACGATGGCTCAGCCAAAATCGGATCCTATCTCTTCCGACACCTAGTGATCAAAAGTCTTTTCCCTGGTTGATCAGCGAGCGAGCACGACCGCCAATACTATGGTAAGTAAATCGCTCATAAATTATACTGCGTCTATCATTCACCCCCCCTGATCCGCTGGAGGTTCGGTAGCGAACTGCAGACACTGACAGGGTGTCATAAGACCGCCTATTCGCTCTAGCCAGCTTGAGTAGTCCGCTGATTCGAGATGCACATACCTCGATTCATTGAGCGGCCCGGCTATCAGCATGGAGGTCTCTTCCTGCAGCGAACATGAACCCACCGAGGCGCAGCTTATTCGCCCAAGATAGCAGCGCGCTACTTCCACTAAAGCCTCCTTGGTCTATTGGAGTGTAGGTCTTACCAAATGATAGGCAGACTCCCAAGGTGAGACACACCATAGGTCGCCTCAGTGACAACATGAAAAAAGTGGCGTGGCTTTCAAAAGTGGAGCAGTTAGGAAGGGTGGAATCATTTTGTTGGTGCGAAATCCGCACTAAAATCAAGTTCTTCCGAGAGGCTTGGCGACCATCGGCTAACCCAAGGAAATCCAAATAAACATGGCCGCCTTGTACTTACTCATTGAGACTATCCAACTACTTGGACTATTGAACGCTTGGTGGTGAATTATACAGATAACGCACGTTAATCAAACACGCACGCCCCAAACCCGTGTTTCCGACAAGTAGCGTTGAGGAATCCTCGAACCCAATATGCGTCTCACATCATCTCCCCAACTTCTGGGGGGTTGGCGACCTGGTATCAGGAGTTGCCTATCCTCAGGCATTCGGGAGGTGCCGGTAGAAACTGGGCTCTTATTGTAAGGGGGATCGATCGCGATTCAAGGATGGTAATGCACTGCTTTCCATGATTAAATCATCATCATGCAACCTCAAGTATGATGAGCTGCTGACCCAATGAGGCATAGTACTCTATCAGGGTGGCTGAGGTACGCCCGCTAAGCCCGGGAGACCAGGAACAGGAGTGCGATCCCTAAACCAAGTTGAGCTAACCTATATTGGCTCCACTATGCATGACCTGTATCAACATCAATCAGCGTTTTGCCTCGATTGAATAGGGAGTCATGGATCGCCGAGGCAGACCCTCCACTGTGGGTCCATAGTATTCTACCAATAATATATAGTCTCTCACGTTGTTACAGCCAAAAGACCACTGAGCATAAAAATGAGCGCCAATAAACAAGGAGCGAAATAGTGTGTAGAGATATGGCTCAACGAATACGTGGGTATTAGTGCCTGGCCTGGGCGCGGTTCATCTCAACCAATTAGTCCACGCGTAAGATGAGCAGGCCCTTGCACGTGTGGAGTAATCTCGGAAACCCTCAGTTTATTTGATATTCAGCGAGGGATCGCAAGTATGCCATGATGCGAATGACTCTACAATATGGGTTTAGAAGCACGAAGCGAAGCAATTCGTATCGAGATACAACAGGAGAAAAGCGCATCAGTGTTACGTGAACCACTTCACGAAAACTAAGTTGGTACTTCAGGTCTAGGAGTGGAGTCCTCCTTCATCCAAGTTTTCTAAAGGGAATTAGGATTTTATAATGTAAAAAGTCATTTCGGTCAGAGCATTCAGACCTGAAGCTAAATCAGCAGTAGGCCGTGATGACTATACAAACAGGCTCACATACATCTTGTCATGACTCGTTATAGTGCAAACTAGACGCTATTAGAATTGGCATCCAACCAACGCAAACACAGATAGCATCGTGACTCTCTGATGGCCCAGGCTGCGAGCGATGTAGCCACTAGTATAATGAATGCGGGAATCCTGTCCCCCTGCTCAGAACTAAGCCAATCCTCACGACCAGCTCCTAGAGGCTTTATACTAGGTACACAACACTCTCAATCAACGGAAATTGTGGGATCGCCCGATGCATTGCCAGAGAAGCGGTTTTAACCATTCCCAGGGTTTTAGCCAAATCAGTGGTAAGGCTATGGGCTAGTATAGACTTTGCTCACTCGGGGTTTTTTCCCAAAACTAAGTTCTATCCAGATAATAAGCATTTACGAAACTTACCGAGCATGAGGGGTCACTTGCCGTAGGTACTGACGCGTCTCCCGCAATGATCAATAAACGACGTGGGACCCAAGACATATCGTGCAACCCCCGGAAATGGAAGGGAAAATATGCTCTGATGTAATATGGAATTGGCTGAATCCGTTCTGTTGATCTTTGGGTAGCATTCTGATATATATAGGTATAGGGCCATGGCAGATCAGGCCTATCTTGTCCCTCCCCGCTCGTAGAACGACCGGGCGCTTACAGAGATGATTCTTGCGACGCTCTGCATCTCCAATCTCCACATGAAGCGAAGGTGAGGCAGATTAAGAACGACGTTCGACTCCGGGGGTATCACAATGAACGAAAATGTTGACACGGCCAACGAGACTCTCAGCGATATCCAAATGCGCGGGAACGTGGCCTCCATGTTAATGTGGTCGGCGTGACATACAATATGTGGGATTCTGCTCCCAGTCACCATCAAGCTTGATAATGGGTGGCAAGTGAAATGGGTCTACGGGTCGGCAGGGGCCACCCAAAACACTCCAACTGCTCTGCGAATTTCGGGTGTAGGATTGACATACTACTTACGTTCATATTCCCCTAGGCTAGGTCTCAGTAAATATCGAAGGATTATTTTCTAGTAGGAGGGCACGGTCTCGAGCCACCCGCGCTGACCCGACCGGACTCCGTTTTAGATTCCCCAGTGCCAGTCATGAGTGCCAGACTATTTCAGTCACGTGCTATTAATAATCAGGACAAGTACGAATGGCACGACACAACACCCTTCCATGCCGTACGCGGTCCAGGCGGCCGGGCTATTCAGCCCGGTTCTGAGCTCGTACCTCTAAAACGATTACCGGAGGCTAGGCTCTCTGATTACATCTTGGAATCCTTGGATTGCCTATTCAAAACCGGCCTATTTGCTCACCAGCCCTCGCTCGGTGCTCTTTAGCTACGAGAAACTGATTTAATTGCCCTAGTAAGCCTCGCTCTTATATACTGGACTATCTCCTATGCATTTTACTCCCCGTTGCTGTCAATTGATGGCTCGTAGCACACTTGGGATCCTCATCGTCGCAAGCGAGCTTGAATTATGAGGCACTCGATGGAATCTGCCTTAGCAAATGCACGTCGAGGGCATCTATGCCACAAGTATCACAACGTTTTGGGGTGCTGTCAAAACCTTGATCGCATCCATGACCGTGCAGCCGAATAAAATCAGTGGGAGTGGTGGTGGATTTGTCTTGCTTCCACCACCGACTCAGTCCCGCTCAGTATGTCTATGATACTTAGGGGGTTTATACAACGAATAACCTATCTTTTAGCTGCTCGGACATTGTCAGGCGAGCCTAGCGGCGTAGATCCAGGTGTATCCCTGCATCACCTGAAATCTCGGTCAGGAGCCAGCTGGCCTTTGCACGGAAGTGACCAACTGCTTTGCTCGATATTAACACAGCTGCCAATTTCACTTTATCTGGGATTGAGTTCCGTGAGAGGCGACTACCGCAGCTGGCTATAGGGAGAAAGGCTGAAATACAACATGTGTCTAGGCTACACGTTGCCACAATACGGCTGTATCCCGATTAAGGAACAGTGTACACACGATGCTATTGGACGTGATCAAGATAGTTGCGCCGGAGGTGAGTACTAACGGGCATTACTACGTTATCCCTAGCATGCTAAAAACATGGTAGATTGCAAATTACCTTGGGCCTGCGGATCTGCTTGCACTCAGTCGTACATGTAAACCATTGAGGGCTTGTCTATGGGAGGATCGAGCAAGCTGGAGGCGAGCACTCAGTTCGGAGCCAAAGATCTATTCGGCACCAGGACTTGTCCGCCATCCCCGGAGTCTGGGCATACTCTACTCCACAAAGGAGTGTTCGGTAAGTCTTCGATCTGCCAGGCGATGTGCAATTCCCTACACATCTGAAAATTATTGCTCCCGTCTCCCAATCATAAATGTGGAACCTCATGGTCCTCCTAGACATGTGGAGCCGAGACGGATAATGCGATAATGAATGCGCTGGCGATTCGACTTTGTGATAGCTGTAGGCTGGTGGAGTAAGTCGGACACGGGGCGTGTTGACGTATCGTCAACGATTAATATGCCCACACCTAGACTCGTACCAGCACTACATCAGCCAACTGCGCTCCAGCCAATATTCTGGAAGAATGGTGGGACACTCTTTGCCCATCATATATTTACTTCAGCTTTTTGTTATCTGACCTTGGTAACAGGACCTTGCCGCTACGTGGAGCTAGCTTTCCGTCACGACCCACAACCTATGGTACCTCACGACCCGGCGCCGAATGCTCAAGAGGCGGCCGCCGCTCGCCCTGTCTACTACCCTTCGACAGTGTCCTGGGATTGGCTAAACCATGAAACGATGCGGACTTTGTCTAACACCCGAGCCACGGTCGGAAAGGAAGCTTGCAAGGTCGCACGGAGAAACAAGAAACAGAAATCCTTTGACGTGAATGATCGTAGTGAGCATGTTACTTGGGTCATACTGCCATGCATTTATTCGTTCCCTCAACAAGAACAAGCTACCGACCACGCAGCCATAACCCGGTTCCCTTCCAAGGACCCAAACGTACAAGGAATTAACCCATGTATTCACTTCACCATGTTAACACACTTGAGTGATTCTAGGCACCCACTTCAAAGCCCCCAAAGTCCGGCAAAGACTCCTGCAGAAAAACGCCAAGAGGTTCAAACTTATGCATATGCGGCTTACTTCAGCTCATCACACGTTACAGGGTTGCATCGCACCTCGCCTTATCCTAGCCGCGATCGCCGCCAGTAAGCTAGCGTATCCCGGGAATGGGTGCGGACGGACGTACCCCAGTCTTCAAAGCATACGTAGCCGAGGATAGGCAAGTGCTTGCCCTCGGACACGTAGGTCATGTATTCTGTGATGCGTTCACCGCGGCATTCCTTGGATGCGCAAGGCATTGGCATTGATCCTTTATCGTGAGTCGGAGACCAGCTTTGTCACGCCATTGTCGCCACGCTTCTATTGATGACGCCTTGGCAGATTCCCCCTCCTTGTCCACGAAAATACACGGCTGAACAGCCACATGAATGCTCGGATCCCACCCCATAATCGTCTCATTATATGCTCCACCATGAGTTGCTCTTTTCTAGCTACGCATGATTGTCTACTTCATGACCTTCACGACCTCTCTGTTTCCATCATGTTTGTCCGCATGTTTGCTTTCACGGTTAAACCATCACTCCCGAGGGGGTCACTGACGAGATATCGTTTTTCTTGTGGAATATCGTTGTATTGTTCTCATTTCCTCATCTCGTTTACGCATACACAAAGTCTATGGTATCCAAAAATCTGTAGTAGCATCTTTGAAACACGATATGATACCCAACTTGCGTATTGCTTAGTTAGTTGCATGGGTACGAAAATCCAACACCTTCCCGTTCCTTCCTAATTTTAACTCCAGCCTTTGTTCACGCCAAGTGACTTGGTTACTCCAACATTCAAGCTTCTCTACGTGTGATCCAATCATACCGTTCAAGAATATATCTCATTTTTCTTGCCGCCATCCCAAAACGAGACGAGAGGGCGAACCAACTCCAGCCGGCATACCCGCCACTGCCGTTTTTACCTAGCTTGCTTAGGTCATCCAATGATAACTACAAGCACCACTGTGGACCCCCCACTTTCGGACCATCCAGAGGCAGGAAATCCGTGAACGACCTCCGAACCGTCCGAGGGAAAAGTCCGGTTGGTTCACTATGGCGGGCCATAGGGACTTGCCTCCGGATTTGGCGGCAAAATCCGGACCCTCGGACGGTCCGGACCCCGACTATCCGGGCTTTTATTCCTCATATGGATCTGCCGACTACCCATTTCCCTCGGATCGTTTCGCAAGTCACGCACGGATAAGTGTACAAATTTTATAATACAGTCAACAATGTAAATACACACTAATGCGATCCGATTAATACATTTGGATGGTCCGTAAGAAAAGTTCAACAAGTCCGTAGGAAAAGTGCGTTACAGGGGAAGTCCGAGGGTAACGTCTGGGAAGTCCGAAGGGAAATCCAGGAGAGTCCACAGGAGGGGCTAGGATAGTCCGGTTGAAGCTATACGAATGGGAATACAAATCGGGGGCGTCCTGTGGGAATCCGGGGGTAAAGCGCGATTGGTCCGGGAGCTTGTCACGGATCGTCTGGGGGAGGATGAAGGCACATAAATAAATTGAAACGGAGAAAGGAAAAAGGCTAAAAAGAAAGTAATTCAGCATGCACATGCTAAAACACCCAAAAACTCGTACGTACCAGAATGCGAACGAGAAACAAAAACCATTCTTGGGGCGAAGCGATCGGAGGGCCCTTAAGCACGGCTAGCTTGCGTCCTCGTGCTAAATTCAAGTTGTTATTTTGACTCGCGAGGAGTGTTGTGTGCTTACCGGGTCTGTTTGACAACCGACTCAACGAGCTCAGTCTTGGCGGCCAGAGTCTTCGTTGGGGTGGGCGCTTTGGCGCTGGCGTTCTTACGTCGCTTTCGGCTTTGGGGTGTCAAGCTCGGTGGCGGCCTGGGCGACTTGGGCGGCCTTGTTGGCGGCGGCCTGGGCAACTTGGGCGGCCTTGTCGGCGGCAGCCTGGGCAGCTTTCGCAGCCATGGTCGCTGCTCGCTTTTGCGCCGGGGTCACCTTCTTTGCGAGCTCCGTAACTTGCGCGGAGTAATTGGCGTTCCAGGAGTCTTGCTGGGCGAGTCCAACCTGCAATTTGGGGTCAGGTAAGTACGATACGCTTGAGCGGGGCTTACTGGTTGCTTTGCGCCGCCAGCTCCCTTCCCACCCGCGGCCTTCTTTGCGTTCTTGCCCTTTGGGTTAGATGCGACGGGCTCCTCGACCTCTTCGAGTTCGCTTTTGGACTCGTCTTCGGACTTGCCCTCGTTCTCGCCTTCGTCCTTGACTTCAGACAAGTCTGAGGAATTGGCCTCGGGCTCGGGCGCCTTGCGTTTCTACAAAAGCCGGTGAGTGATGGCAAGGATAGGTATCTCAATCTTACCTTGTTTCCCGTTGTTCCAGTGGCAACTGGTACGACCTGCTCCCCGGCTTTTGCTGCTCCCTTTTTCTTCTATTTACTGTTAGTAATGTGCGCTTATAGATTAATGCAAATACATGCCTTATTTTTGGTCGCGTTAGCGGCGGGTGGTGGAGCAACCGTGTCCGAGGTGTCTTCATCGACATCGCTTTCCTCTTCCTGGATCGGAGTGGCTTCCTGCTTCTGTTTGGTGCCGTTAGTTAGCCAGAAATGCGTCGGTGCAATCACTTACCTTGGTTGCCTTGTCCTTTTTGGTCAGAAGCGGCGCCTCCTTGCTCTCCAAGTCCGTGAGGTCGTTGGACTCCACCGCCAGGGCCTTTTGGTTCTGGTGAAGATAGTAAGCAGGTATGGCACTAGTCAAGGGAAAAACTCACATTGTTTTGTCCATTCTTGGCTACGGGGCAGGCGGAGCCAGGGCTTTGACGGGCGCAGCGATACCGGTTTCCTTGCACTTTCCCTCCAAGGTTTTAGTTTTCTACCAAGAGTGTGTCAATGTATCGAATATGTATCAAGTTGATGACTCACCTTTGCCGTTTTAATTGGCGCATCTTCCTCCAAGTCGATCGCCTCCTCTACGTCAGGAGTCTTGCGTTTCTAAGTCGCCATCAGAACCATCCTGGAAAGGCTCTGTAGAATACAAGTTACCTTAGAGGTTTTGTTGCCTGTGCCGACCTTGTCCGTAGTATCCTAAAATCGCGGTAGGATTGAGTATGGAAAAGCTGATCAATTAAATGAAAGCTTACCTGCAACGGTCCAGGGCTACTTGTACGACCGACAGTGCTTGTGAAAGGAGAGGTCGGCTTGTCAGTGCCGAGCGCTTGATTTGCCTCAGAGTTGGCGCTCTCAATGCGCCAAATCATCTGTAAGATTAGAGTTAGATTAAAAAATGGAATTTTTCAACACATTCAGATGCACCTTGGGACGCACCTTGGGGCAACTAGATTCCTGGCGACGCTCAATCTCCTTGTCGCTGTTCACGTCGTCCTTGTCCTCGTCCGCGTCCGTGTCTTTGTTCGGCTCGGCTTGTTTCCGTAATGGACCAGGGTTGGATGTGCACCCAGAGTTGCTCGGGCCTGCTCCGTCAGCTAACAAGAGTCAATAGAATGTAATTATAGAATGAAATGAAACTTACTTTGGTTATCCATAATTGAGGTTGAGTGGACCTGGCTATCCTTCTGGTTGCCAGTCGCAGGCTGCTTGCCTTTTGCCTTTGCCTTTTGCTGGGACGCCTTGGCTCGTTGCTGAACGGACTTATTATTGATGTGATTGCGCTTGTTTGCAAGTACGCGCCGCATAATCTCCTGGGCGGCCCAGTCGTTTGCGAATTGGTAGAAATAAGGGTATTTTCTTTTAAGCTACAAAACCAGATAAGCATTGAGTGACTGCGGCAAATTCATTTACTTACCGCCGTGCTAACATTGATCCTTGCCTCCAAGGGGCAGTCTTTCCACTCGATGTTGGTGTTCCCTTTGAGCGCAATCTTTGTGTCGTCGCGGACCTTTTGCTAAATAAAATCAGTCTCGATCAAATACAGGCAACAGATACAGGCAACAGAAACTTACTTGGTAATTTAAGTAGTCGCTGTGGGTCCTGGCAGCTTTGGGACCCTTGCACCGTAGCTCCTGCTTGAGCTTGCAACTCGAGGGGTCTTTGGGCCTTGGGAGGATATGGAACTTCTCGACAGTGCCGTCGGCGTTTGTGATCTTGATGGTGGTACCATTTCGAATGTACTCCACCAAGGCTAGACCCAATCATAATCAGCCATGAGATCAAAGATGAAAATTGATCTGCACTAACCGTTCCCCATGTGTATCACGTTGCTATTAGACTTGTCATTGACGCCAGACTTCGATGTGGCGCCAGCATTTGGAGGGTTTGCCGACGGCATAGTAAATGCGCTATAAATAAGCGAAAAATGTGAACTAACGCGTCAGACCGCGTCAAATGAATAGATAACATGTAAGAAAGTCTTGTACACACTGGTTATGAGGAAGGTAATAGAGAATGGGCCGTTCGGCGGGTAAGAGTGGAATGAATGCTGTGTCGGCGCGGATGGGGGTTTGGAGTGAGCAATAAAAATTAGATACTCGGCAAGGGAACAGAAAACTACCTTGAGTTAATTAATGCGTTGAACTTATTGGAGCTGGTCAATAAATGGGCAATAGGAACAAGGGGGTGGTTGGGAGAAAGGGGGGGTGAGCACATGGAGGCGGATTGTATATATACATCCTCCGGCGCTTAAGTGGCAATGCACCGCCACAACTCCAAAATTTCCGCATTGCCCCTTGCATAGATTCTCCGCCTCATTAATGGGAAAACGGAAAGTGCCTTGTGAATGCGGCAGATGCACCAAACCAGTGACGACTGAGACGCAGAAGCGTCACCTTCAAGGAATCTGGGGGAAAAAGCGTCAAAATTCAAAGGAGAATTGGGCAAGAATATGGTGAGCACGCTGTTTGACTGCAAATCGAAATCTTATTTGGCTAACATACATTACTGCAGTGAAATTTTTGTCAACATTCATCTAGTAGGGCGTCGCTCAACACACACCGTGGATCTGCTATTGCTTGGTCCAAACCTGGCATGCACCCCATGTTCAACAGCTCCCCCAAACCCCCAGATCCACCCTTTCCTATCCCCTACGAGCCCCAGGAACCAGATCTATCCCAGAGGTCGATTTAACGCACATCTGGGCGCAAGTGATGCGCGCACATCCACATACTGATATTGGCGATCGGACTATTACAAAGTCCTCTGAGCTTCCCAACAGCAATTCAGAGTCGTCTGTTGGACCCCCTGGCTCCGACACATCCAACCCCGGAGATGAGGGGTACAATCCAGCAACTGGTGGTCTTTCCCCCAAGGCATAACTGCCGGCAGGGTTCATGTTGGATGCAGCAAAGAATGGTAAGTCTCTCAGCACTCTTGATGCAATTCTTGCTAATTTCTATACGATTTAGCTTCGCTTTTCATTACTCCTGATGTTTTAGATGATATCCTGTCATTTAAATTTATAGTCCAGCACAAGCCAACTGTATGTAGTTACAAAGCAATGCAAGAAGCGTTTGTTCATAAACAGTCCCACGGAGCTCTTTGATGCTTAAACTTGTGCGTGCGCAGATGCTCTCCCTCTCAGCGCTCAAACCTATCAAATACCACTGCTGCAAAAACTCTTGCGTATGTTACACTGGCTATCTAGGTGACCTACAGGAATGCCTGTACTGCAAGGCACCTCGACTAAATCCTGCTGGCCTGCCATATTCAGTCTTTTCATATGTTCCTATGATCCCTCAGGCTCTTGCTCTTTTTTGGAACAAATTGACTTGCGAGAAGCTCAAGTACCGCACAAACTATCAGCGATTGGGCAACATTGACAAAATCTTTGGCGGCAAACAATACAAAAAACTGAAACGTACAAGGTGAAGATAGAGGGCAAGGAACAGCCCTATTATCACTTTGAAGACTGTCGCAAGCTTGCATTTGGCCTGTTGATCGATGGCCTATGTCCTTTCAAGCATCGGAAAAACACTTGCTGGCCAATAATTCTGATCAACGATAACCTTCCGCCCAAAATTCAAAACCTTCTTGAGAATATTATCTGCGTCGGCGTGATACCGGGTCTCATTTGCCCAAGGACATCAATTCTTTCCTACAACGCTTATTGATGAACTTATCAAGCTTGCTAAGGGAGTCAAAGCCGTAGATATGCTCCATGATGAGGTTTTCTTACTACGCGCATATCTTCTGGCGGTCTTTGGCGACATACCGGCAATCACTAAATTACTCGAATTCTTGGGTCATAATGCTTGGTTCCCTTGTCGATTCTGTATGCATGAGGCAATTCCCGGTCGGACTGCCAAGGGAGGTACGCATATGTATTGTCCCCTGCATTGTCCAGACGGAACAACTACCGACCCACTAGACCTGCCTCTGCGAACGCATGCAGAGACTATTGAGCAAGGCCATGAGGTCCTCCAAACACCAAATGAGCACGCATGCTCCAAACTGGCCACAACTTATGGAGTGAAGGGGGTTTCGCTTCTTGCTCGCCTTTCATCAATTAGCATCCCGGCATCTTTCCCCGTCGAAGTGATGCACATGGTGTGGATTAATTTGATCCCTCAGCTTGTTGACCTGTGGACTGACAACTTCAACGACATCGACCACGGCAAAGAAAGCTATCAGATCGATTCAGTACTCTGGGCTCTTATTGGGAATCTGTGCAAAGACTCTGGCTGCACGATTCCCTCTACATTTGGATGTCGTGTCCCTAACCTGAAAAAGCGAAGCCATTTTATCGCCGAGTCCTGGATGCTCTTTGCAACTCAGCTTGCCCCTTGCTTACTGCGCCGTCGCTTTGCTAAGCGATCATATTATACTCATTTTGTTCGCCTAATAACTCTGGTTAAGATGTGTGTCAATCATGAGATCTCTAGGGGCGACATTCCTATGATTCGCAATGGATTCGCCGAATGGATTCAAGAATATGAACGGTGCGTGAACGCATACATACACTTGCCGCCCAGCAGCTTATCGTTGAATAGCATATACTATCAATACAGTGCCAATCGACTACAAACATGCCCCGTCAATGTTCATTATTTATTGCATATCGCCGACTCAATTGAGTTCTTAGGACCCGTGTGGGCGTATTGGGCCTTCCCGATGGAGCGATACTGCAGCTTCATAGGCACTTCAGTCCGAAGCCGGCGATACTACTCAGCAAATATTGCACGACGAATCCTGGATTGTGCTCAACTCCGAGTGGTTCGCGAGGTATACAACCTCCATGATACGATCGTGCTTCGTCACCCGAGAGATGCCAGGGACGCCGAGGATGAAGGTCGGGCAACTGAGGGCGACCGACTTCCAGATTGTAAGTAACTTAGTGATCAGATACTTTATTTCTCATAGCCGCATACAACCTAGACCCAAATTGCGCGCTATTGACCCCACGCTCCGAGCGATTGACGGTGACAGAACCACTGTGCCGAAAAATTGCCAAACACTTAGTAACAGCATATGGAGTTACATTCCCAGAGGCCAAGAATTACGTTCCGGCGTCGGTTATGCAATGGGGACGAATGCGCATCACCGAGGGAGGTGATTTAATCCATGCACGCGGGTATCATAAGCTACGGGAGGATGGACGCGACGCTTCTTTTGTTCGGGTAAGAACCTCATTTTTACGTTAATTTTCAACCATTCCTAAGATAAATTTAGTACGAGCTCGAGGTCGACCGACTCGCACATATTCCCAACGCCCCCTCCGACTTTATCCAACAGTCCTTTTATGGGCAGCTTCAGCACCTTTTCGCACTCCCGATTCCACCCAACTCGACCATCAATCCCAACGACCAAGCTCAAACTCTATTGCTCGCATTGATTCTGGAGGCTCGGACCGAAGTCAACACTTCGTACGAGTACACGGTGGTCTCGTACGAGGGACAACTTTCAAACGGGGAAGTCATCGACGCGGATAACATCAAGTGTGCTATTGGGCGTGTTCGCGATGACAAAAAGTGGTGGATTATCGATCGGAGCCCGAGCGCTGAGTAAACGCAAGGCATGTGAGCATTTACCGTGCTTATTCGATCTTATCGTGCGGTCCCAGTCGGCTAATACAACATTTCCTAGGATTAGAAACCGTGTAATTACAGTTACAAGCACTTATAGTACTATTATACACCCCATTCGATAAAACCCCTCGAAACTTCCGAACCATCCGAGAGTGGCCGACCGACCATCAGAGGCCACATCCGAGGGTAAGCAGCACGTCCGGAAGTAAGGTCGGGGATCGGGGGTAAGTTGAGCCGTCCGAGGGTCCGGATATAGAATCCGGAAGCCCGGCCACAGGCATCTGCGGACCTTTCTCCCGGATTTTTGAGCGATCCGGAAGTCGGGTCCGGACGATCCGGAAGTTTGGGGTCCACAGTGCACGAGCGGAATGTTATAGACCTCGCTCACAATCCCAACTCCGGAAATACCAGCCTAGGCGAGTGTTTTTGCCCGCGATACACGCTTGTGTACCAAGCTCGATCCGCAGGGTTCTAACTGGCTTAGTTCATTTGCGCTTTGATCAGCAAAAGCTGCCGTTTCGTGAGACGAGAAATCGCTATGCTAACCTCGTTGGGCCTTTGGGAGTCACGGATGCGGCACAAGCGTTGGGCGCTTGGCTGCCTCGCGTTGTCCCCTCGTGTTTGAGGTGGCTGAATACGCGAGATGGATTCTTGGGTTTCCAATGGAGTTTTATACGGGATTTGGGGCACCTATCGATCGGTCCAGTAGCCTATTGGCAGCATTAGTATACCAATGTAAAGACCCAAAAGAAGCGCGAAGCAGCCTGCTGGCTTCAAGCGCGCAAGATTAGGTCCAATCATACTATATATAAGCTAGAGAAGTGATCGCTGCACAGAGAGCCGCGTATAGACTCGATCAATCCATACATTCTGCAACGCCTTTGTCTTCGAAACACCTCCGGGCCCGGGAAACAAGTAGTACCCTAGGATGCGAGCCAGTGACACGAGGTCGGGGTTACCTATAGCTCGAAAATCATGTAACAAGCGCTTTGAGATACGTACTAAACCTCGTGTCAACTGGCCTGACTTCATAAGAGCCTGAACTAGTTGCTCAGGATGAGTACAGCCTCGAATACCCCCCCCCCTCAAGATATGTACCGCTAGCACCTCAGACTAGTGGTCGTAGGTATAAGTATCTGTTGATGATCGATCATGATCCAGACGGTTGATATTCGGATATTGATGCGTGATCTGCTCGCTTCAAACCGAAATGGTCAGTCTATCGCCAGCATATGAGTCGAGCTAACTGTGGTTGCCCACCACGCTTCTACCTCAGCGACATGTATAGGTCTATCAATCTCAGTGGATATATGTCAAGCAGGGATTTTGTGGG
This sequence comes from Ceratobasidium sp. AG-K, assembly GCA_037039685.1. NCBI lineage: Eukaryota > Fungi > Basidiomycota > Agaricomycetes > Cantharellales > Ceratobasidiaceae > Ceratobasidium > Ceratobasidium sp. AG-K. The sequence continues at coordinate 3,079,733 of JAWNGF010000002.1, forward strand.
CTCGAGTCGTCACACGAGACCCTAGTGGTCGAAGATATTTCTTTATATCCGCCACCGCCACCAAAGTTTCAAATTCACAAGTGTTCCACTTCCGACCACAACTAGAACCGCCCTCGTTGATCAACAGGCGATGTACTTGTACGCCCGATTAATTGCACCTTTCTGCCTCTCAATCTGAAACCTCCGAACCTTGCGGGCTTATGGCTCTGTATGGAGCTTAACCTAATCTTTTTTTCGTTTCTTCTCAGTGTTGTGAGTGACGCGCTCATTATCGCGTTTGGCCTACTATGAGCCTTGCGGGTGCTCGTTCGTATATCAGTTAGGTCTTCGCGACACGTCTGGCGGATTGTAAAACGGAGTTGCTTTACACGAGTCCGCCGAGCAGGCACATTGACCACAGGCACCCACCCCATCGGGGCAATACAGATGAAGGCGCGCAATTTGCTCAATGGATCATCTACATGCGGCTCCGGGTTCTCATGTGACCAATCGGTACGCCGCCATGGCTGTCGTGGAGAGCATGTTTCTCGCGTGCGTTGGACACGTTGTTTGCAAACGGCTCATCGAGCCATCACAGCCACGCTTGCCTCGGTTCGTTTCGTCCAGCTCCCACATTCCCTGAGGAATCGTCGCAAGGTACGATTGCTGCGTGTGTTGTCTAAATCGTCCACGCATATTGACGGCCAAGGTATAAGACTCTCGGGGCTCAGGGTGAACAACGAGCATAGTCGAAAACCTCACTAATTGCGTGTTACGGCCAGGTGATTAACGTCTATCACCACCAGCTTATAGGCGTTCAATTAGTTTCGCAGCCTGTGGCTTATTGCTTAGTGCGTCGGAATGCTCTTAATGCGATCGGGGCGCTGATTAAAGCATCGACAACTGAACTATTAGCAGGTCAACTCAAACATGACGACCCGGTCTATCGAGGTGCTGTTGTTATGGGGTTGCCGACAGTCTTGTATCAAGTAAGCAGATAATTGTGCTAACGTCCGCTCGCAATCGTGCTGAACACTCACTAGATTACCCTTTACCTTGAACCCGGCGATTTACTGCGCCTCTCTCGGACGTGTGTATTGCTCAACAAGCTTATGGGCAGCTCGGGGTTTATCTGGGAACGGGTACTTCATCAATATGGTTGTTCGGTTCCACCTGGCACGATTATGCGCCGGCCGCGCACTAGGGTTATCGTAGACTTTACCAAAGAATGTTCGGTGCGTTTGAATTTCGTTGATTATCGCTTTGACGCCTTGATTCCATCTGTCCCACGTTTCTGCCCTTGCCAAAGTGTGACAAAAGATTACTGACATTTCTTACAATCCAGACGTGCGGCGACGAGACGGAAAACCTAGTATTGCATGAACTAGGCATTCGTCTATGCGATCCTTGTATGGAGACTGAGTAAGCACTTGGGAGTGTTCGGGGCTTGATTGAACTAACCCGAAAATCGTTACTAGACTTGTGGCTTTACCAGTTCAGCCGCCCGAGTTTGCTTATCCTAGATGGGAATATGGTAAATTACTTCAACCCCTACCGTTGTGCAATCTAAATAGCGAATATCTTCTATTAGGAATTGGCCGTTGTCAGTGTACGAGCGTCGTATTTCGACACGACCCTCCCGGTTCTATATCCGCAACCAGACGAAACCCCCTCGATGCCTACACATACCCGGCCACCCTCTATCCCCAGTCGACCTTCTACCTGGGCTACGAGTATCCACAGTATGAATATAACTGGCTACATCCCGATACACAGCTCTTGAGGCTCAAGACGCAACAAGCAGCCGAGGAAGAGGTGATGAGCGGCCGGGACCGCCAAGGGCCAAGCGGGCCGGGCAGGCAGAACAACAACTATAATCGTGAGTTTTGTGATCCAAGCTTTAGGTATTATTACTTAGACGTTCAGAAAATGTAGACAACTCTGGTGTGGAGATGCCTCGGGCGGGCCCCCGACGCCGCACCACCACCCATGGGACTGGCCCCACGAGGCAGTTGAGAGGTTCGTGCCCTGAATCTATCTGATTTAACCCAACACTGAGCAGTATTTAGCTCAAGCTCGTGCACGTGCCGAGCCCTACACCCGCAGATAGGCATAGCCGAGGACCGGGTGCGAAGGGGTGCGTCACAGGGTATACAAAGCCGACGTCTTGGTGGGCAGTTTGCCTCCCTCCACGTAGATTCTGTAGTCTGTGACACGCTTCCCGTGGCGGTTCTTGACTAGTCAGGGTGCATTAAATACGGGTATGGTGGATATTAACTTTGGGCGTGTTGTGCTGACTTTGCTGCTGTAGATTTCCTCAAAGCCGCTCTTAACTGCCAATTCTCAATTTTCAACTCACGATTCCCGACTCTCGACTCTTGTGAACTGATTGCAGAAATCTCAGTCCATAATTATAAATTACGGGTTAAAGCTTGAGATACGCTCTATCTCATTCGTCGCTGAGCGACAAATTTGAATTTAGCAAAAGATTCGCTCTTCACGATCCACAACCCGCGCAATCTCTCAACGCTGTCCATTTCAACTGCTTATCTTTGTTACGGTCGTACCCAAAATTTGCTCTGTAGGCTATTTACGGCTTGGCTGATCCGAGCGAATTGATTTCCTACTACCCCATGTTCAAACGACCAGCCTCGTTTCCTCATATGCATAACTCTCGCATGCTCTCCCCACACTCTTATGCTCTATTTAAGCCTCTGTTGTTTAGATACGTTCATGCAATCCCAATGGAGATTGATTTGGCATGCAATTAGCGCGATGTGTTGTCTTGTCGGGCTTTGAATTTTAGAGCATGATCTATAGCCGCCCGTATAGAGCTTTCTATACGAGATAGTGGCTTTGCTCCGAACGATAAGCAAATAACTCTCATAGTTCTCGCAATAAGCATCAGTTGTTCTGACCGATTACATGATCATCTGTCAGCAGCTCGCTTACATCAAGACAAATGTCATTTCTTCGGAGCCCGCACCGCTTTCGGGCGAAGTGCGGCGGTGTCGCGGGTTTTATGGCGTTTGCAAGGCACTATCGGCCTCTCAGGGGTTGCCACGGCGCGTTTTTGTTTCATACATCGCTCCTTCGCAACGTGGGACCCTTTCTATATAACCCCATGCCCCCACAATCTATCTCGCCCCACACGCCCCACTCTGGCACCACCCAGCTAGACATAGATCTATTCCCTTAGACGCCGACATGTACGAGTCTGAACCAATACCTGCGTTGAACTATCTAACATCATAGGTTTAATAGGCACGCAGTACTTCAGTCTCCCGACATTCTCTCAACGATTTTTGCCAATTTGGACCATGCAGACCTAGCTCGGGCACTTCGGGTTTGCAGGCTATGGAACGAATGGTCAGACGTGCTTTGGGGATGCTTGCCAACGCTCGTTCCCATGCTACGTCTTGTATTTCCATTCGTTTTTACCAACAGCAATCAATATGTACGTACGAACAATCACCTGATCCCTGTTTTTCTATACCCCAGAACTGAACCTATTGTCGCAAGATCCACAGCGTTCCGTTATACCAACTAGACAAATCTCGGTTTGCTAAACTCGCCAAATCTGTGCGACACTTTAATCCTTCGCCTGCCCCTCGGTCATTTTTTGACGGCTTCAATCCCAATATTCCGGGACTTTTATTGGATCTCTGTGAACCAGGGGTACCCCTGTTTCCCCAACTCCAATCATTATCAACGGAATGCTCTAATGATTCCGAGCTTCTCGGCGTCTTGTCGCTTTTGACACCATCCTTACGCTCGCTCGACCTTTCGGTGCACCACTCCGCCAGTGACTATATGCACGATATTCTAACTGGAATTGAGGAGCGCGTCAAGAATCTCGAGCACCTCCGCTTACTCTGTCACCCTCCCGAAAAAAATCTCGATGCGAGTGGCGAAGAAGGCGCTCAGCGAGATTCCGCAGCATACATCTACGTTCCTCCTATCTCCTCAGCTCTAACTAAATCACTTCGTACTTTGAGTATCCCCGCATCCTGTATGTCCAGGGACACATTATCTACTCTCTCTCAACTACCACAACTCGAGTCGCTCGCCTTTACTGGCGCCTGGACGTCCGAAGTACATGGGGATGAATGGCAAGATCTCGAGGCGACCACGTTTCAAGCTTTAGAACGGCTCTCAGTGCCTATCTGCACAATTCACGCGGCTCTTCGGTTGCTGGCCGTCTTTCCAGATTCCACTCCACTCGGCGAAATTGAGATTGCCTATTCGGGAGAAGCCACAAGGCAAGAAGTAGTGGAGCTCGCCGCCACATTGGCTCGGTTCCGGAGTTCACTCCAAAGTGTCCGAGTCCGGCGTGCTGATGGCAGCGCTGGCTTGGAGTCCGTTCAGCCATTAGACGCGGCCACTTTGGAGCGGCTTGGCGGGTGCTTCAAGCTAGAAACATTGGTTCTTGGAGTCCCAGTTGAACTTTCAGACATGGAATTCCAAAGCTTTATCGTTCAATTTCCCCGGATTCGACTGGCACACGTGGGAAACAGTAAATATAGCTCGGAGTGAGCCGGGTATCACGTTTAAGGGTCATCGTGAGCACTTCGAGGTGGTTTCCGTTTCATGTGTTCAAGCGACTGGTTCCACGAGCCATGACCGGAATCGAAGGATACTTTTCGGGATTATGATTTGTTTCTCCATTCACGTTTAATATCATAGACTAGCACATCAATGGAATATTTATTTGGGACTAGCAGAATAGCGTGTGAGCAACGTACTGCAGGGTCTTTGTAGAGCTTATTACACCTAGAAGCTGGATCTCCTGGATTATTGTAAATTACCTACTCATCTGCGTCACAACTACGTGTGATGACCCAAAGTTTTTGCTTGCACCTACCACCTCTTTCAAAGACTCGGAGACTATGGCACTTGCACGACGCTCTCGACAATTCGAACAGGCTACCTCGTGAGCGTACTGAAGCCTCTAGTCGGCATTGAAAGCGCTTTGTCATGATACCCGACAATGTGACTGCTTTTTCTTCTTTCTGGTGGGGTGTATAAATCGCAGTGCTGAAAGGCTAACTACAACTTCCTTTGAGTGCTTGGACCTACGTTCTGGCAACTGGTTGCGACTAGGACACGCATCGAGCTCCCCCTTTCCTCCATGTGTTCGTACCTGTGTGGCAAGCGCAATTCCTTGATGGCCTGTAACTATTCGTTGCGAATGACTACTCACTCACACGCGAACCCCTAGCTCTACGCTCGAGGCTTTGTGTATTGCGGGATCCCCTGGTGTGTCGCATGCCAGCTTGCGCATGATGGCGCGCCGCTTCACAATACACTAGTTCAATAACTTCTCACGTGCGGAGATGAACAGTACTGCGCTAACTGAGGGTGAGCTGGCATAGGGTCTTGCATCAGATTTGCTGGCGACCAGATTGGTACTAGTCTGCAAATTGACGGACTCCCCAGTCGATTGCTGTTTGCTTTGCTTGCGCATGTGAGATGCAACCCGTGGGGTTTTATCTTATTTGATATCATCTAAAACAAGTCTCAGGCTTTCGTCACTCCTCGAACATTCTCCTGATTCAACTGTGGAAGCTCCCGCATACACTCGGTTACAGCACACGATAGGCGGTCCTAAAGCCGGAATACTAGGACGTACCATCCTTCGAGCTTTAGTATACTCAACATAATGTTAAATTCCCTCTTCTGGCATAATAATGGTGTATATGTACACCTGATATCAGTTGCTGGCTGGAAGGGTTGTTGGCCGAAACTTACTGCTTGATTATTTGATGGTTGCTCGTTTGATGCTCCGTACGTAATCTACAAATCGAAGAGTCTTCGGAGCATGTGCCTGGTCATTTATGGGAATCGTCAAGCTGCATTGGCGGCTTTGGGGGCCGCGTGGGTGACCCCTGCCAAAGGCGTTTGGTCCCGGCGGCGAACAACTTCATCTTTGCACTCATCTTCCACCACCATGGCACTGGAGCCAGACTCCCCTCGCAACCAGTATGCAAAAATGCAATACTACGTACGAGGTTAATTCATTTGTCTTTACCTTGATTTAACCAATATGTGTACAGATTCGTCTCGTCTCACAGATTCCACGCCACGTTCCTAGGGCCGGCGGGGGAGAGGAGGTAAAAAAATGCTGAGCTGCAACTGTGAGGAACCGATCTATGAGCGATCGACATCACAGTATCTCACACAGCCGTGATGTATGCCGCCGGGAGGCTGCTCAATAGTAAACGCGAGCCCTTCAACGCGTCCATAATTCGGGCAGAGATGGATACGTTGTGATCTTGAGGTAAAGTTGAGATTGTAAATGAAAGGGGCGAGAAGGATCACGATCTAGTAGGTATCTGCCCCTGGTGCGCAAAGTTGACCTTTCTCATGAACGTTGATTAGCTCGTTGGTAACACCACTGACCATGTACACCAAGTTCATATATCAACCCCACGTTGCGCATATCTGTCGCAGCTATTGCACAAGTCTTTCTACATTGGAAACGAGCTGGCTTTCTGGGTTGGTGCGCGTGAGGGCACCTCCCTTGTCCGAAATATTTATGGAAGGTCTGGCCTGGACTCCCTTGGTATGTGTGATTTTGGCTGGTTGATTCAGCCCATAACCCTTACTTTTCACAGCAATTAACCAGCAATAACTGTGGTATCTATATGTCGATATTTCCGACCCACTTCAGCCCCACTACGCCTTTATAGATGAGACCGACCCTTCATCAAAGGCACTGATTTGCGCCAGGAATATAATTCGAAGAACCCTAGGCCAATCCATTTGTTCAACGCCCGCGAGAATGCTTATAGTTCCATGATCCCCGAGTCCGAGGTTTTCTCCGAGGCCGAAAAGTTCGGGGAGGAACCTTGGCCACGACACATGGTGGGTATCGCACCCAAGGGAGGGCAACGCCCGCCCCGATTGCCCCCATACTACCAATCCAAACCCGAATATACGGCGCTGCTGGAGTTGCGTATGGAACGCGCGCGGGAACGCCCAGCCGTTGTCGTAATGAAGTAATTTGGATAGCTTAAGGAGGAGGATGAGGTCAAGCCCGACGGCTTAGCCTTACTTCAAGGCGTCTGGAGAGAATCTCTTACCCGCGGCCAAGAGAGTCTCCACGTATGAATTGTCGAGTGAGTGTACTGTGTCAACCAAGTATTGTGCCATGTGAGCTGTGTCTTTACGATTAGGGTACTTCTCGATCACCTGGGGAGATCACAGTCGTTCGTTCCCGAAGCTTCGGGCGAGCCGGATCCCCAAGCCATCACCAAACGGGAGGATTCTCTAACCGGCCTCGGATTGGAAGCGTTTCCGTTCAACCACCGTGACCCGTCCCTGGAATCCACCCTGTTTTTCGCTCTGAAAGATCTCTGGCGGATTCCATCTCGCGAAACAAGCAATGTACTTTCTCTGCTCCATCAACCAAGCGAGGTAGTAGTGCACCCTTCTCCCAAGAAAAGACTGCTCAAAAGCTGTGGATGACGTCTTTCAGACTTGGGGATGCAACGTACCACCAGCTTCATCCAGAGGTGGCTCCCACACCAGCTTCAGACGATCAGTAGGACTCATGCGACAGTTGGCTTGCATCCGATTACGACCGAGACCAGGAATTTACAAGCCCACTCGACTCGGAGACGCCGTGGATTCTCATTTACCGAGCGCTTTGCTATCGTCATTCTGTCGCGCTGGAACGCTCAAACGAGCAGGAACTAGATGTTGGCCAGGCTCGGATTATTTGACTGACACTTCCGAACCTAAAAGTGTACTTGATTATGACTATCCTGGGCGTAATCTGGGAGATGTAGCCAACCCAGCCATTGATGTGTCGCTATTTCCCCACATACCTAACCATGTGATCCTGAATGCGCTCCGAATCTGGTCCAAGCAAAGTTGGGCTCCGGTATCGCAGGCCAGGGCTGGGGCTGTGATAAACGGAATTATATTCCACTTCGAATGCTAAACGTACCTGGGTGTTACTTTATCACTCGCAACACTATCCGAAACCCCCTAGCAATAGGCGAATTATTATGATTGGATGTGTCAAATTTACCGAAGTTGATCTGGCGTTCCTCAACCTCAATGGAACTTTGAACAACGTGGACAGCATTCTTACCTCAGAGTCTGTACGAACGCCATTCAGAGACCCGTCCAAGAAAAAGTCAATTAGAGATCAGGTCTACAAAGAGACTCGGGCACTCCTTCCACGGCCCCCAAATGACCGAGTCCGCGCTGCTTTAGTGCCTGTTCCGAAGGTCCTTTTCGGATCAACAAGGGATTCAGACCAAAGTATGAAGATTCTATCCAAGAAGCGTATTTTCAAAATGAACTTCATTCTCGCTCGCTTAGCCATACATTCTCACGTCCACCAGCGCTAGGCTTTGACCCCGCAACCCATCGGATCGTCTGCGGGCCACCTCGCTTCTCCATTTTCCTCGCTTGAAACGTTATCACAAGTACTGCGGTGACCGGTGCAGCTTTTCCTCGCGTTCCGATTGATACTGAGATTGATGGGATAGCCACTAGTGGGTCTGGTTTAACTTCCATCTGGCGAGGAATCATTGATCTACTCGAGCTTTTTGGCGAACCCCGGATGCGAAACAGGCAAAGGTGGGATATGATAAACTGGAGCCTTCTAGTCAAATCCTGCTTCTCTGTCCCCGGCAAGAAATGGGAGCACAAGAGCGGCATCGCAGGGGGTGGAGAATTTTACGGCTTTCCAGCTTATTTAGAGAATGGCCGGACCAGGTGAGTTGACCGCATATAGCCAGGCGAATATTAACCGGATTTCAGGCCAACGAAGAATGGATGTTTGCATACGGGTTCAGAGACGTCATTCAGCGCATACAAACGGAATGGTAAACCAGGTGAATTCCTCGTGCTCCGAAGCCGAATCGCGGGACACCTGGAGATTTATTCGATATGAACGAGACGCGAATCCTATTTCGCATGAGGTGTCTAAGATCGTGCTACACAGCGTTTTGTCAGGCAATTTGCCCTGGCATTTCGATTAGCGAGGACGAGGAAAAATGGGTCGCTCGTGTCGAAGACTTGCTCGCGAACGGGGTGTGGAAACACCATGACCACATTATGAATCGAAATGTTGACCGGAGCTCGGCGGCGGAGGGTAATCCTTTCTGGGAGAGGTTGCACGATGCATGCGAAAGGCTGATATAGCCACAGTTTTTGAAGCACGTTCCGCAAGAGTTGTTGATATTGGTCGAGCGCATGATGAACTGCCAGATGAACAAAGGAACGGAAATTTTCTGAGTTGGCATTGGCCTAGTCATAAGCTCGCCTCGACATGTTGTCTGGTGTTTGTATGCGCTGTGAAGGATGAAATTGAAATTAGTGTAACGCTTTGGGCACCCGAGTCACTCTTGCCATCCGGGCGATGAAGAATGAGAAATTAGCGTGCTTGGGAGGGTCTATCAAGCCGAACAAGGCACGCTCACTAGGGAGCGCGAGTAGGGGATCTTTGCAGGATTGATCCAAAAATCGTTTACTTTGTTCCTTGTTGGGTTATTACGTCTTCAAATCCCAGTTGACACGTAGAAGAAAAATATGTTGTCTATTCCATTAGCCGGTCTACAAAGGTATATGAAAAATAAGCAAGCATCGTCAAGTTCTATCCCAATTAATCCGACATAAGATAGGTTCGGTGTCATAAGGTCATGACGTCAACTTCGAGTCTATAAGAATAACAATACTCATATCTGCAACCTCAATAAGCAATCCAGTCCGAGACACAAACAAACAAAAAACATACTGTGCCCAATCACCAATCTCTCTCCAGCCGCCACGACCCGCTAATCGATGAGTACGGAACCTGTTTCCGTCGTCCGAAAAGCAGAACCACGGCAAAGGTCGTGATAATCGCCACTAGGCCGAGAGTTTGTGCGGGCCATGCTTCAACAAGATAAGCATCGTAGTAGTAATCCATCGTGGATCGGATAGGAGGTGGTTTATGAGAATGCTAATTTACACGTGGTGGTCGAGTTGAGCTTGGAACGAAGCGCTGGCGGAGGATGGATCCTGGGAAATGATCACGTGGCTCCCCCTTTCTCTCAAATAATAACTCAATCAGACTCCTTTCACGTTTGTTCACCTCAGTCGTGGAAGAAGTCTGCAAATGCGCCCGAATAACACATGCTACTGAGGATGGCTGGGTTCTTCGTTCTGTTTCTTGTGGATTTGCTAGGAATCAAAGGCATTTGATCCATTTTCGTCAGATGCATGATTTGCTATAAGACATATTGTAATTTTATAAGTATGCCGAAACGGAGAGCGGTGACTGTCCGAGTTGTCGAACGATATGATCGAGTTCTGAGCGCCGGGATCGCCAGTGGTGCGATCGCCAGGGCTAGAGTGGTGGCTGTGCAGGACAAACCCTTATGTGGGACAATCATTCTCGGTCGCACCCGTTGAGTTGGAGGACAGTGGGCGTCTTGCGGTCATTTTCAAGTGACCCCACAAGTTCCTGGTAACTGGCTATTTATTCCCTTTTGGCGGATTGTGTTGCGTTTCAAGAAGCACAATCGGGTTGCGAGTTTGTACACGTTTCATTACGGCGCGCTATAACGAACAGGACTCCTAAATCCTCACTCCACCTTCTCGATCCCGACTGCCATGTCGACTGCCATGCCGCTCCCTCTCAGCCTCGTGCGCTCATCCCCTTCTTCGTCGCTTTCCTCTCTAACCTCTTCCAACGGAACTCCGTTCCCTTCCGGTCTCGCCTCTGGGTCGAACCGGTACAGACTACTACTCCTTCTCGTATGTCCCGCAATGCCAGCACTCGCGGGTGGGTTGGCCCAAGCAACGTCTTCGTCTTCGATCGGGTGGTTTTGTTGTTGTTGTTGGTGTCGAGACACGTTGAGGAGGTGCACGCCGAGAAAGGTGACGATGAATCCGGCGATGAGGGAGACTGTGTTGGTAGGGTCTGTCGTATTGAAACCTCGGAAGAGGAGGGCGGAAGCGAGGATGGTGGCCGTGGAAAACCCGACGTAATACATTGGGTTTACTCTGCGCAGCCTTAACACTAGCAGGAACAAGGGGTTGGGAGACTCACACGTTGGTGGAAAACGTATCCAGAGCCTTGTTGAAGTAGTTCATCTGTACGGCAATACAGCTTGCGACGACAATCCCAAATACCCAAGTGCTCGGATGTGTGAGCTGGTTATTTCCGGCGACTGTAAGTTTAACGGCCACGCCAAAGCCTTTGATGGCCATGACGCTCACGCTCCCCACAAGAGAACAAATCGAGATATACACGAGTGGGGTTTTCTTGCCGTAGGACGGGACGAGGCGGTATATCGCAAAGAGGGACCAGATTGTGACAAGTAGGACGTACATTAAGAATCCTATAATGTGTTAGTGAAGTTATTCGAATGTTATTACGGAGAGCAATAGCCGAGGGACCCACCTGGCTGGAGCGCATAGTTAAGGATCTCGTCAACAGTTTGAATATCCTTGTCTTCGGGTGCGTGCAGGACGATGATAACTGATCCTAGGAGACAGAGCGTGCATCCTACACGCCCAATGTGCCCTAGTTCTTCGTTGAGGAGAACCGAGGCCAAGACGGCGCTAGAGAATATTAGGACAGGCCGTCACTATAATGGAATTGCTCACCCAATTAATACACTCAGTGCGCCCAGCGGTGTCACAAGAATTGGCGGAGCAAACGTATACGCCGCAAAATTGGCGACTGGAAGCGTGTGAGCAGTGGCCGCAACAACAATGGCAACGTACTTTCGCCCACCACCACTGCCCAATTATCAACAAGCGCCTGAGCTCCCAGTACTGGACTCACGTGTAATCATCCCAGCCCACCATATGGGATTTTTCAGATACGACAAGTTGTCCGAGGCGCTCTGCGACGCTGGGCCACGTCGTGCTGCATCGTTCAAGCCCTGCACCCAGGTTAGCCAGCGAATACAACGTTTGAGCAACTTACCTTTTTTGTAATGATAAAACTGGTCCCGATTGCGAGTGAGCTCGAACACGCCAGCGCGAGCCCGATCCACTTGTCTTCCACCATCTCGGTGATTGAAAGCAAAGCGAGTTTAGCATCCGGTCACGTGCCGCAGTGATGAACCATGTCAATCGGTTGTATTTGTCCCTGGTCGAATGGCCACTCGCACCTCGATAGCACGCCTTGGCGGTTCAATACACCTGACCAATTATAATTTGGCCTCATTCGCCATCTCTGTTATGGTGTCAATTAGAAAATCCCCGTTCGTACCTCCGAGCTTCAGGGTGGAGCTCTGGTTAAGGCAAGTGGCGTATAAGGTCAAGGCGCCACTGACTGTCAAATTGCCCTCGCTGGGTAGAGCGTCGGCCTCGCCTAGACGATCACACGAAGCTTCGTGGTCAGAATTCGAGCGAACTCTCTGAGACTGACGTTACGTGCCATCAGGACTAAAGAACGAGCTGAGCATGTGCAACGGACAAAATATTTATCAGATTACGGACAATTGCTTTATTTGAAACTCAGTCTAGCGGGCTAGCGGTTCGAGTGCGTAACCTAAATAAGACACTTTCACGATAGGGTGCCTGATAATGATTATATGCCGAGAGAGAAGGGGCTCTAGGATCGAGGACGTCCACAACTTGGCCCAAAGGGGCAATTGGGCAGTAGCTCATTTGACCTGGGCAAGCGCGCATGTACCGCTGGAAACTTCGCGATTGTGCAATGTACGTATACTTATTAGCTATGTACGTGCGGCTCAGATAAATACTTGATGCTTCGGGAGTCGGGCGGACGTCATCGGGGCATTGACGTCAAGCTCGGGCACCGATAAAAAACCGTCTGTTCTGCGCGTGAGCAATACCACAAACGAGATTTATTTTTATTTTATTTTTCAATGGGGCGATCTGTAGGGAATTCAGGAACTTGAGACTTCTCACCTTGAAATATATTTTTCGTGCCGCAATAGCCCCGCGACAAGCTCTCAATAATCAAGTCGAGCAAATGTGTTTCCATAATCTCGTTTCTTTGGGACACACGTGAGGATTGTGGCGAAACGCCGGGCGAGTATGTGACTGAATGTGCCACCTACCCTGAACAAATGGCCTATATATGCCCCTATCTCCTTCGCATTCTCTCCTTTCCTCAACTGCAACAGGTTTGTGTTTCCTTTCCCTGGAGATTTGGTCCGCTAACCCACACCGCAGCTCTTCGCGTTCATTACGCACGGGCTAGGAGCAGTTGGGTCGATAAGGATCACCTTTCCAAGCCACCAACCTTGAGTCTGCTCGAAGAACACGTTGGGAGTAGCCCTAGTGCTCATATCTGCATGGGTTCCGTCCTGCCCTTTTAATACATTTTTGTTCCACTCATAACCTGGCGGATACCAAACTCAAAACCAGTGCAAGCCCAAGGTACAGTATATGCATTGGTGCTCTCGAGGATTTAGATTACCTTATGGAGCAGGGCTAGTGGTTGTTTTCTCCTGGAGGTCCATGGTTACGATATGGCGTTGAATCAACGATGAGCCAAAATATCTATGCGCATACAATGAGAGTAGTGTCTCTCGCTTTCAAGGATGACGTGAATTGGGACTATGTCTCCTTTGGCATTTTCACACTATGAGGCTTATTCTTGACCAACTGTTGAATTTTTTACCAGCGCAATGGCAGTCGCTACTACAAAAAATTACCTACTCGAAAACCCCCCAAGCGGGAGCTCATACGATGGCTTCTCCGTTGTCCAATTGACTCGCAGTTGCCACCCAGAGGGAGGACACCGCAGGCCTGACATGTCATGGGGGCCCAACCCTATACCCTCCTGGATAATCCTGATTCGGCACCATTTAAACCACAATATTGACTATGACATGTTTGACTTGGACCTGACACAAGATACTATACCGCACTAATATTACATACAAGCTAGCCATAGGAGTTCGTGGGCCGGCCATGCGGGCGGTAGAAGCGATTGGCCACATTCGGGCATGAGCTAGCCATTTAGATGGCGCCACGGTATGGGCAAGTAGGCACCGCGAGGATCAAAAGGAATCATCCAAATTAATTCTCCTGGAGATCAGCTACGATTAGTTTCGTCAAGTACGGTACGATCAGCGCCGAGAGAATGCGATATTACCTTCAGGGCGGTGAAGAAGCTCCTCGGTAAGAAAAGATGTTCATTTAGTGTAGTTTCTTGGCATTGGCTGTCGCTTTTATTTACCGCTCGATTCGAGGCTCGGGAAACTGATTACATCTTCCCTACTTACTGATCGACGGTGGGCCCTCACGACGCGCCACCCACGTGTATGGAGATGTGATGAAGCCCGGGGAGACTGGTTTGTTTATGAAATGAAGGATGCTCGCCGAATCATAGCACATCAATAATGGATTGAGACTGGGCTCGATATACATCTCCCAAACTTTGTTTCAGGAGATTGGGACTGGGATATCCAATACAATACTAATTTGATACACTGGATAGGCTTGTCATGATCAAGATTGAGCGATGTGTCAGAGATAATCAGAGTATTGTATTACTGTAAGCGTAGTATATTAATATTTAGACACTGCCTACAAGCCCGCTGTTCATCCCCCGGTTTGTTTACAGCCCCAGGTTTCTGAATTAACGACCTTCTTTGAATTTACCATTGTCAACCTACGACTGCTCTAGTTGTACATAATTTCTGCCCTTCTGCGTCATGGGCGTCGAGCTCCCGATCGTCAGTTTCATTAGCGCCTTGCTAGTCCTCATGCCTCTGCCCTGGCAGTGGAGAACCCGCAACGTCTGCACAACTTCTATCATTCTCTGGCTTGCTGCATGCAACATCCTCCGCACAATCAACACCATCGCTTGGCTCGATAATGTCGCTGTAAAACACAGGATCTGGTGTGACATCGGTGTGCCCCTGTCCAGTCTAACCAACTCGTTGACTAAGATAGTACTCGTAGTTGCTAGATTCATTGCTGGTGCCAACATTGGCGTTCCAGCGTCAGCCGTGTGTATCTGTCGTCGCCTGGCTCGAGCGTCCACTCCATATTACAGGACTCCAAACCCAAGGGAAAAACGGAAACAGGTGAAGTTTGAGATCGGGATGTGTATTGGGTTGCCTATCATATTTTCTGCCCTGCGTATGTTAGCTTCTTATAGTTTTGTGCTGGCGCTGAGTAAACTATGCAGACATAATGGTGGAACCGTGTCGATTCAATATCGAGGAGGAGTTTGGTTGCATTCCGGTGAGCTGATAATCTTGGCTAGTGGCTCAAGCTCATGTATTAACCCTCATTATTCACTAGTGTTATCATCCGTCAATTCCTGGCTTGTTTGTCACCTACGTCCCTACAGTCCTGCTTTCGTTTACCGCATCGGTGTACTCAGGTGAGCACCATGTTATATGGGGCAGCCATGTGTCACAACTGCCATGCAGGGGTCGCACTGCGCTGGCTTATTCATCGCCGCGTTCAGTTTCATCAAGCCTCAGAACATACACAGTCAATTGCAGCATCCGGTCGCTACCTTCGTCTTGTTGCTCTAGCGATATCTCAAATGACGGGTGCTTCAGTAATGTCAATGTTCTTGATGTCGTCCTCGATTGGGGCCGGGATTCGTCCCTGGACTTCCTGGAAGGATGTGCATGAGAACTGGCGGGAGGCCATTTCCCTCCAACCCAGGAGCTCGGTCTCCGATTTCCATTGGATGAACTCGTTGGTTGGTTGGTACTTTGTACCAATTACATCGGTCATGACATTTGGATACTTTGGATTTGATGAAAGAGTAGCCACGGAATACAAGAACATGTTCGCTTGGATTGAGGCGCACGTCCACCGTATTAAAGCCAAGAAGGAAGCTGTACTACCTCTCAGGTATGTCTCCTTTGAAACGTGAGTTGCATAGTCTCCAACTACTATTTCACTCTCAGGGCCAGCAACTCGATAGCAGCATAAAACTAGTTCGAAGGTTGGTGCATTTTCGACTGAAGTAGGTTGTCCAATACTGGATTGCCTTCCAAGCCGCCAGCCTCCATTTTACTGAAGAACGTGTTAGGAGGCGCCCTACTGCTGTGCCTGTATTGACTTTGCATTGTTATCTGACTCGGATCCAATCCACGCTACAATACAACATCGATGTTACATTCAAGGTGGCCATATTAATCCGCACAAAAAGGATGAGAACGAAGGAGTTGCTCCGGAGCATAGAATGAACGAATATTTCGATGGACTCGCCTAGGTGATCCCGCAGCTGTCAATACCGCCATTACCCTGCATGTAGACAGGCTGGGGGATCTGGACGGTGTCAAAAGTGTAAGCAGCGGAAGAATACATGAGTAGACTAGTAGGCGAGTGTGAAGGGCATGTAAGATCTAGAATAGATTGCTACCGCCGAACCAGTGTCACTCACGCTGGGATTTATAGATGCTACGTCGACCCGAGGGAGCCCGTTGCTTTGTCCTAGTCCGCGATGCGTTGCTGGCCCAGATGAGTAGTAGAACTGTTTTCGCTTGTCGTCCGAGGCGTGGTCTATGACCTGTGGACCTCGAGCTTAGTATTTAGGTTATGTGGACCTGAGAAACTATTGGCCATATTTGAGTGCGAGCTAGTCGTATAAGTGGCGCCACGATATAGGCAAGTGGGCGCCACAAAAATCAAAAGAAATCACCTAGATTGATCCACCCAGCGATCAGCCGTCATTAGTTTCATCATGTACAGTCTACGTGGAAGATCTCGATCTGGAAATAACACAATGCCAATAACTTCGGACGATTGACATCTGCAGACGCACCACGGTCACAGATGAATCATAGTCACGGGCCGCACCGGATGGTAATTCTAGTGACAGTACCCCGGGCTGAGCGTTATGCCCCAGTAGGCAGCAGCAGTATCGCGCGGGTATTATACTTTGTTCCCGTGTCACCGCAAAGTAATTCGAAGCGGGTTCTGGGAACAATTGAGGATGGCATTATGAGTACGAGTGAAATCAAAGTGAGATTGGGAGAGTTCTGAGGCGAGAGGAACCGTGATTGGTTGCCGCGAGCCAGTTGGGCCTTACCCAACATTAGGGTTTATTCAGGGTCCGTCACACCTTCACTCTCTTGCTCGCCGCGATCGTCCGCTAACGCCCCGGCGCACTCGCAGCAGCCGACTCGACGCTGTGCAATCCGCAGAGCCAGTGATTAAGCTGCTAGATAAGCCGATGCGACGCCATACGGCAGCCAGGGACCACCGCAGCACGGATGACACAACCCCCGGCGCGAATTCGCACGCATCGCCTCGGTTTATCAGCGTTTCCTCGCGGTTTGTCACCCGCACAGCACGCCCCATTGGACTGGCGGCAAGTTCATCACTCTCGGCCTACACTTATCTAATCCAACTGGACCGTGCTGCGACCTCGATACGGCCCACGCGCGGCTCCTCTCCGGTTTTCGCTCGCGAAAATTAATGAGGTGGCCGACGGTCAATGTCACGAACTACGCCGTGTTTGGTATCCCAAGTCTGCGCGACTCGGGTGTAGATACTGCTAGGCTCAATGAACTTCACACTCGCGTCTGTATTGTCCGCACCTCGATAGCGTTTAAATTTTAATCTGACATCAAGTATTTCCATAGATGAGTGCTCTGCGACTCCAGCGCCTATATACCCATTCTTGGAATCATAGGGATATTTCTGGCCAGAGTACGGCTGGCTCGATAATGCTGTACAGCATAAGGAACCTGATTCAAAGCGCTCCATAAGCAGACTGGTCTGCCCCGGGCAGCCCGGGCACTCTACACTACTCCCAAAAATAGAGCTGTCCTGGTTTCAAATATTCGGAGCGTTCCAGGTAGGTTCCCAGCTGCGCAGATGACTGTCTCATCTCTTACTCATTCTGATACAGGATCAGTTAGTAAGATTATTCATGCCGTCTTTTGGTGAACCTGCGCTTCGAGTGATTGTCAATCAATTCTTTTGATGAGCACCGCGTTCGATACGCGTGATCGTCCAAGTCGCTAAAGAGAATAAATACTTTGCGTCAAGTCGTAGGCATTCTTCACCTCTCGGTTCCTTCTCATAATGTCTACCGAACAAGCCTTGAAACATGTTGTTTTTGTCTCGACTCCGTCGTGGGGTACGTGTGTTCAGGTCTTCTGATTCGATCGAACTCTAGCGCTAACCATACCATAGGTCATCTCCGTCCAGCCATCAAGTTTTCCCTTCAACTAGTCGAAAGGTTTCCCGACTTATTCATCTGTACGTCCCTTCATCCTTAACCTAACTTTTACTAATGGCCAATTTAGCCGTCTTTGTCTCCGGCCCTAAACTCACTCAAGCACAGGAGTATATCCAATCTCTGACCTCTACACACATCCAGCGAATCCGTCTAGTTTCCTCGTCCAACTCGACTGGACCAGCCGCCGCAGCCCCCAACGCGCTCCAACTCTTCGCTCTTCTCCAAGAGTCCTTCAAAACTTGGATCGCCGCCGAGCTTGAGGCTGGAACGACCCGTATACAAGGACTGGTTGTTGAAAAGCCAAGCTGGGCGATCGAGGACCTGTTTAATGGCGGTGTGTCGTTGGGACATGGGTTCCCGGTCGTAGCGTGGTGGTCGCGTACGGCCGCTTCGTTGATTGCGTAAGTCTGATTTTAGGCAGGGAGTCGACGGTGATACTAATGCTGGTCTAGGCAAGCTGGAAATGAGGAAAATGGTCGTGGGGCGCGGATATTCGAGGTCATGGCCGAGCGCCAGGCTAAAGGCGAGGCAATTGGGCCTGATAACGCGGCTGAGGTGTTCCTCAAAGTACGGATTCCCTCTTCTGTTTTTAACCATGCCTAACTTGGATGAGTAGGAACTCTCGGATCGACTAGTATGCATACCTGGCTTACCAGCGCACTATGAACACGAACAAATACCGCAATTGATGCCCTTCGTACCGGCCTTTGCGACGTTTATGACCCCACGGTTTATCAGCTTTATCAAGAACGTTGATTATGTAGTTTGTTGTACTACTTTCGAAATGGTTCGTCCCCTCACCCTCCCAAGTATGTCCCAATACTAATCCCATGATAGGAGCCTATCTCGGCCGCGGCACTATCCAACGCCCTAGCCAAGCCCATTACGCCCTTCTTCACTGGACCATCCGTCGATCTCCCTCCCACAATCTCTTCCAATACCACGTCACCCGTTATGGAATTCCTCGACCGCGCATACACTGATCTCGGACCACATTCGGTCGTCTACATCGCGTTCGGATCGATGTTTTTCCCGCTCCCCGAGTCGATGAGCCATTTGAAGATTATAGTCGAGGAGATCGTGGCAAGTGGATTGAGGGTCGTTTTTTCGCTTTCCAACGCGAGTAAAGTGGGGCAAGAATGGGTAGATGGACTCGTGCAGGGGGGTGAAGCGATTTTCCCTCAATGGACGGAACAGACGCGTGTGCTTGAGCATCCGGTAGGTCCATCATGGTGATTGGTATGAGAATGGTGTATTGACAGTGCGTTTCAGGCGATTCATTATTTCCTCTCGCATGGAGGATGGAATTCTACCACGGAAGCACTTGTACGAGGTGTCCCAATGATTTTCTGGCCATTTGTGGTAAGCATATCCTTTGGCTGGACTTTCGTTTTGCTGATTATTAGTAGTCCGATCAACCAGGTAATACCCTCCAAGTCGCCACGATGCACAATTCTGGGTTCGAGTTACTCCAAGTCAGGAATGGACCGGCTCGCAAGATCGCATACCAAGGTGGAGCCAATTTGGCTATTGAGGGCACGGACGAGGCGGTCAGAGAGGAGATCAAGGGAGTGTTGAAAGAATCTAAAGGCGCGAGGGGAGATTTGCAACGTACAAACTCAAGGTTGCTGGGACGGGTATTGGCCGAGAGTGTGTGCGCGGATGTGGATTTGGGTAGACTCGGAAAGGTGTTGGGTTTGGGTGTTTAGGCTAGGCCTAGAGATGTATGCGGTGTAGTAGGGGTTCGGAGTCAGGGTCCGAGGACCTATAGCCTGTGTATTGTCCATAGCCAATCCACCTTCCTTCTTCTGCCACGCTTCCCTAGGCGTGTCCAGCGGGCGAGTCGTCTTAGCGACTAGAAATCAAATGCCAAGTGTTCAAGCTAACTGACGCGAAGAGATTGGGTAGCCATAACCCCCACGTGTGTATGTTACGATAAATTCCCGAACACATCATGACATTGCACTATCCCAAGCCCAAAGCAATCAAGTACATATATAGTCAGCCCTAAATTACTCAAGAGCGTAATCCCGGATTAACCTCTCAGCAGCGGCCCAATTTGCAGCGTTCCTAGTCGTTTCGTGGTGGCAATATCGGCGCTTCGGGCCGCCTCGTCTGTATGCCTCACTTGTCACCTAGAAAGCAAAGTATTATCGCCTTTGAAGGCAAGCCAAGAGGAGATATTCACCTCGTCTTGGACCCCGCCTCATCAAACGCCTACGTCATCATGCCCCTAAACTTCCCAAGACCGAAAACAAGAAAAGTCTCACGAGGAGATGGGCAAGGAAAAATTAGACTCAATTCTAGGAGCCATGGGCTGCGCTCGGGCGAGAAGCTCGAGCGCAAAACGCGAGCCAGACATGGTCACATGAAGTGCTACCACGCATCAGTCCTCGCCTCAGAAGCTCCCCGAGTACAAGGGGAGGTGGTGCCGTTCAGAGACGGTCATTAGAACAACCGAGACTCGCAGCGTAATAGTCTGCAAGACAGCCAGCGTCATATTTGTACTGCTACATGCAAAATTCCGGCCAGATCTCGGATATCCAGGTGTCAGTCGATGTCAGGGGGATAGGGCGTGTCCAGTGAGCACCACCCGACAGTCGACCTCACCGGGATCACACCTCCTCGCCATCAGCGGCGCAACAGAAAGCAGCAAGGGGTGCATAAACCCACATGCGGTAACAATGGCACGGAGCCGGCGCTGGGGGTACCGAGGACCATGGGCAGACTCGGACGCGATGCGTGGAATGCGTCAGGGGCAACCCCACCCCCTCGTCTTGCGGGTCATTGGGAGATAATGTCCAGCCCGTGCGTACGAGCGCGAGGGCGTGTGGTGATGGTTAAGAGACTGAAAATTGGGAGAAAAGAGCGTGCCCATTGTGGTTGAGGAAAAGAGAGAAAGCGAGAAGACAGGGGCATATATAAGCCATTTGGTCAGGGCAGGTGGTGCATTCAGTCACACAATCGCCCGGCGCTTCGCCACAAATCGCAGATGGAACTTGCCAGTACCCGCAGTGCTCCTCACGCGCGCTCGAAACAATGCAACCATCAAAAGGGACTGCCTCAAGCTCAGTATTAAGATTTTGTCGTGAGTTTGTTATTGTACGGGAAACGCACCAATGTGTAGAGACATCAAACTCCTCGGATCCTCGGTAATGTAGTCAGTTGCTTGGCCTACACCCCACGACCGGGAGCAGTCTGAACGAATATTCCAATAATAATCTCATGATAATTATACTCATTGCAATTCGCACCTGTAACTTATTTATATTTTAGATTAGTTTTACGTTTGGTTGGGAATTATCCAGCCCGAAGTGGGCGGAGTGCGGGGCGTCGTAGGCACGAATATACAAATTGAGAAGCTCATTTAGGCTATTGGTTAGGCCATAAACCGAATCATGGTTGTAGATAAGTGAGTTCATGCGATTAAGACGTTGTGCGGCGAGACATTCCCCAACCAGCTACCCGATTCGTAGATAAAAGGAAACGCACTCATTCAGATCTTCTCAACGACAACTTGGGTTTGGGCTTGGGCTAACTTCAAGCCTGACATTCGTCAAACAGAGGTGATAGGGATGCTCGCTCACTCAATTAACCCTTCTTTCTCACTCAGGTAAGGAGGCTGGACTCGGGGAAGTCACGACCGGTTTGCGAGCTGGTATGATGCTATCCGTACTGGATGCAGTTCAGTGTTGGTTTGGATGCACTCTAATATTACGCAAGACACGTACCTCAGAGGTAGCACCGCTGTCTCCTCGGCTATGGTATGGAATAGGCACGCCTTGATCCAGGTGAACGCGTCCTTGTATACCACGATGGTTCTGCTATCAAATCCAATGTATCCAAAAAAAAAACACGACTGACGCGAATGGCACAAATTACCAGGCAACCATGTGGAGTGCCCAGAAAAACTCAGGCATAGATTCCTGGGGTACCAGAGAAATCTCCAGCCAGTTTTCGTGGACGGCCGCCCAGGAATCCCATGGTTGACGACCAAACTGAAACATGGTGCCCAGTCCAAACAACGACATTGCTGTAGTAAAGGTCATCTGGGTGATCGCTAACGAACCAAGGCGAAGGCAGGGACCGGACGCAGGCATCGATTTCGTATATCACGGGGCTTGCTGAAACTTAGCTCGGCGATGAATAAGCCAGCGCAGCACCACTCCTAAACGGGGGCTAAGACTTATTATCACTCGGGACATCATGATATTTACCCGAGTATACTGATCCAATCAAAGAAAGCAAGAGCGGAGGGATGCTGACGATGAATAAAGAGGGAATAGATATATGAATATGCTATTTAGAATGCAAATCAAACCTCGATCCTCCGAGTGACAGGATGGACGTACTGGAGTACAATCAAACCCCTCCTCACTCATGAATCGGCGTCCTTGAACGACAAGGTCTGCACCAACCTGGTCAATGGCTGCATGAGGTCATGGGGAATCGGCTTACGCAGGGCTATGACTATAGTAGGTAACACCAAACACATCCCAATCTCCAACCTCATGTGCTGACGCCTGTATCTTGAGCCGAAAGTTCTGTGGTGCGGGGCGGATACTCGTGCTAGACGCCAGTTCATGCATGAAATCGAAGCTGGGACACCAATGTTCCCACCAATGACGATCTTTGTAGCTATGCATGAGTCAGTTTGTTAGGCTGCTGTGATGACCCAGGGAGCTATGCCAACGTCGCACCAGACCCCGCACTGCACTGTAACATTGTCACGCCATATGATACCGTTGAGTCCTTGAGCGATATTGCATCCGGCAAGCCAGAAGATCAGCGAGATTATGCACACATTGTGCTTCTTCCAGTGCCATGGCAGATGGATGAGAAAAAGTAGGGCGCTAATGAAACCGACAATGGAAAGCTCGACTCTCATACTCGGGACGAGAAGCCCGGTATATCGAAGCGTAGTGCGCCAGAGGAAGTCGATATGTGAAACGTGACTTGAATCGACGAAAAGAAGATAAGAACGAAAAGTGGGAGATATAATATATGGTTCCAGCTTTGGAATGGGTGTCGATTTGTAGTGGCGTATTTGTTTACACTTTGATCGACGCTAATTGCTTAGGCTGGTGTCCGGTTACGTGCTTTGGCCTGGACGTTGCTTGGACACGATCACCGATCGATCACAGCACGACTAGGCGCTGGCTATAATTGCAGTATGTCTGTTCTGGCAATCTGCTCCTAGTGTGCCGGCAACGCGTGGCTTTTTTGTGCCGAGCTGGCGCGTATCATCATCCGGCCCTCTCGACCGGGCGCGCCTCGGCCTCGTCTAGCGCGCTGCCTAGTAAAGCACCTATCTGGATTGTTATCCCATCAGCGATTCTGTGCTTCGGGCGGTAGATTGCCAAATACTCTCGGGGACACCACATTCGATACGTGCAATCGTACCAGTCACTAAAATGAATAAATGGCTTGCGTCAAGAGTGCGGACTCCTCACCTCTCAGCTCCTTCTCAACATGTCTATTGAACAAACGTTGAAGCACGTCGTTTTTCTTACGATGCCATCATGGGGTGTGTGTCTTTAATTATTTCAAGGTCCGGCGTTGACAGGTTACAGGCCATCTGCGTCCATCCATCAGGTTCTCCCTTCAGCTTGCCGAAAGGTTTCCCGACTTGTTCGTTTGTACGTCTCTCTTTCCTAAACCGGGCCTTACTAACAACCAATAGCCGTATTTGTTTACGGTCCTAAGCTCGCCCAAGCACAGGAGTACTTCCAATCCATCACCTCACGACACACAAAGAGGATCCACCTCGTTCCCTCGCCTGACTCGACCGGACCGGCTGTCGCGGCACCCAATGCGCTCCAAATCTTCGCCATACTCCGAGAATCCTTTCAAGCTTGGATTGCCGCTCAACTAGAGGCCCACACGACTGAAGTGCAAGGATTGCTCGTCGGTCGTCCGAGTTGGATAATTGAAGACTTATTTGGCGGGGGTATGACGTTGGGGTGTGGGCTCCCGGTTGTTGTGTGGTGGTTGGGTACGGCTGCTTCACTTATTTCGTGAGTCTATATTTGGACAAGACGTTGTCTTCGACGCTTACATCGTTCTAGGCACGTTGGGAACGAGGAGAATGGTCGTGGGTCACGGATATTCGAGATCATGGCCGAACGCCAGGCTAAAGGCGAGATGATCGGGCCTGAAAATGTGTCCGACGTGTTTCTCAAGGTACGCCCTCTTCCTCCCTTTTCAGCCATACTCAATCCGAGTCGATAGGAACTCTCGGATCGGCTGGTATGCGTACCCGGCCTGCCTGCCCTCTACGAGCACGAGCAATTTCCCCAATTGATGCCATTTGTTCCGGCGTTCACGACGTTTTTGATCCCACGCTGGATCAACTTCATCAAGAACGTTGAGCATGTGATTTGCTGTACTGCCTTTGAGATGGTTCGTCCCACCTCCTCAATGTACCCTAGTACTAAGCACACGACAGGAACCCATCTCGGCCGCGGCACTGGTCAACGCTTTATCCAAACCCATTATACCTTTCTTTGTTGGCCCAGCCGTCGACCTCCCTCCCACTGCTACCTCCAATACAACTACCTCACCGGTCACGGAGTTCCTGGACCGCGCATATACAGACCTTGGTCCTCACTCTGTCGTTTACATCGCATTCGGGTCATTGTTCTTCCCTCTCCCCGAGTCATTGGGTCATCTGAAGATCATTGTCGAGGAGATCTTGGCCAGTGGATCGAGGATTGTGTTTTCGCTCCCCAAGACGAGCGGGGTGGATCAAGGCTGGGTAGATGGGCTCGTTCAGGGTGGAGGGGCGATTTTCCCCGAGTGGACGGAGCAGACGCGGGTACTTGAGCACCCGGTATGTCAATCACGTTTGACGATCTAGATAGCGCTGACAAGAGGGTAGTCAATCTACTACTTCCTCTCGCACGGAGGTTGGAACTCCACAACTGAAGCAATCGTTCGTGGTGTGCCGATTATCTTTTGGCCCTTTGGCGTAAGCACTGTCTTTACCTTGAATCCGTAACGTAACAACTTTGACAGGGTGACCAACCAACCGACGCGCTCCAAATCGCTACGGTGCACGATTGCGGATTTGAGTTGCTTCAGGTCCGAACCGGCCCTGCTCGTAAGGTCGCGTACCGGGCTGGAGCAAATGTAGTCATTCACGGCACAGACGAAGCGGTTAGAGAGGAGATTCAGCATGTGTTGAAGGTGTGCAAGGGTCCGAGGGGGGATCTACAGCGCATGAACGCGAGGGTGTTGGGCAAGGTATTGGCCGGAAGTGTGTGCGCGAATGTGGATTTGGAGAGGTTGGGGGAGGTGCTGGGGTTAGGCGCTTAGGCTGGCTGGAACATGCGGGTTGTTCTCATACCCTGTATGCTCTTGGTTACCGGTACCTCGGCAGTCGTGTATTTAGCTAAATATCCCCTGCTCAAGGTCTGTTTAATGGATTTCGGAACATATTAGATACATGTGCATAGCCAATACAGACAACCCGCAATTACTATCTACATACACCATTTTGTATTTCAAAAGGCCGCCCGACGACTGGCGCGTTGTGACCATTATCGAGCGAAGAATATGCCAATAAAGACTGGTATCAGGCAGCTAGGAGGTTACATGCGTTCAGCTTATCTGTTAGTGGCTATACCACAGCTGCCACTTTGCAAGACAAGGGAATTAATAATGCATTGATGGAGATAAATGACATGAAGTGGGTGTTTGTGAGCTTGAGCACCCAGTAAATAACGCAGCACCATTACGAGACCGCTCTCCAATAGCGAATGGACGTCAGAGCCTGCAGAGACGTCCATCCAGTCTCGGAAGTAGGGTCCGCAACGTGCAGGCGGCGTTTCCACCTAACGACCACTTTTAACGGAGCCACGTACCGGACTTGGTACTTCAAGAGACGACCACCGCCCGTCTCGCCCCGAGTCTGCCGTATTCCGTTTATGTTTCCCGCTTACCTTCACTTCCCGTGAACTACCTGTCATCCTGTTTGGCGGCCCAACCCGCCACTCCTACTTGCGTCTCGGCGCCCCAGATTCCTGACGGTAGGCTAGCCGGCCACACTTCTCTCCCCATATTGATCTGTTTCTCCTTCACGTACGTACAGTCTTGGCACGTATATATACACATATGTTTCCTCTGAGACAGCAGACTCGTAGCGGCGCAACACGGACCACCGAAGGCGAACAGGAATACATTGGGTTTTACGATTCCCTCGATGAATAGGGATAGCAGCAAAGCACAGATTTAGCGCGGGGATTAGCACAGTATGGTTTGATCACAAGGCGCCATAGTGCGACGCCACCAGTTGCGGCAGCGGTGAGTGTTATACAGAAGAAACCGAATCGAGAACCCCCTTTGTATCGATTTACCTGCGTAAGCCTGGCAGGGAACATGTTGAGACGATCTCGACAAACCTTCAGGCCGTTGTGAAGCGAAAGGTCAGGAGGCTGTGCATCTTCAACGCGCGGCCAGCCAGCATTGCCATAACCGTACCAACGGGCACGCGGAAGGTAATCGTTACTTTCCATGTATCGTACCACCGAGGCGTGGATATAGATAGGGTCATCTTTATTGGCATTGACAATCGCTCTCCCGGACTTCGCATTTGGGCTATGAGAACAACATTAGCCATTGTAATTGGGTGTTCGAACCGACTTACAAGTGCTGCGCAATGGGCCCATACTTGGAAGGGACTCCCATGGCTTTGCGACAAACTCCGAAATATTCTAGGAAGTTCCAAAGGAGAGATAATTCAATGGAGTCATGGGTGTCGTTAACCATGTCCACTTTGTCCAACTTGATAGACTCCTGTGATGGATCCGCTGACACGATCTCTCCGTCATTCTTTGCTGGTGGACATTCGATAACACCATCCTTCCGGTACTCCTTGAGGGTGGTATGATCGAATAAGATCCCTGTCTTACAGTCCTCGATTTGTCTAACCATCCAGCGAAGACTAATGTTACTCAGCATGCTGCTAGGTTGGTCCTTGCTTGTATCGGCCCCCGCCGAGCCTCCACCGACGTCACAATGTTCACCACGGAACCATACTTCCCGGACATCTTGTACTTTCCAATCGGTTTTACTGTGATCCCATAGACTAGGGAGGAAACTCCCACGACGCTCGTCGAGTGCTAATGCATGGCTGATTTGGAGGTTAGCGAAATACAAATTTGCGCAAAATGCAGCTCAACTGACCGAAATACCATGATACTAGGGTTATTGCTGATATGCGGAAACTTATCCCCGCCAAACAAACCTAGTTAACCGGGATGTATGATCAGAGCCATAGAAATGCTAAATATGGGGCCAAACCTACCAACACTGGCGACGGTATCCCTGCGGTAGAACCAAGCAACATTAGACTGCTGTCGGGAACTGGGAGCTCGGTTATCGTACCAGACACCAACGAAGTCCACCCAAACCGGCACACAAAAGGTTTTCTTGAATTCTTCGGGTTTTGGGTGGTCGGTGCGCACCCACTTGGGCAGGTGAAGTCTGTTCGTCCCGTTTTTCTCCCCGTGCTCGTATACCTCGTACGCAAACGGTACGTGCTCTACGAAGAGCTGTTCATATTAAGTGGGATGGAAAGCAACGAGACCTACCAAGGTTATGGGCGGGGAGCAATCCAACCTAGGGGAAATGGTTAGATTTGCACCGGAGTGGGCGGAATAACTTACGCTATGCAGCATCCCGGCTAGTGCGCGAGCGGTAAATGCACCCCGCGAGAAGCCGAATAGCACAATCCGATCCCCAGCTGCAATTTTGATTAGATTGAAAATTTAGCAAACGCGATAATGCTCACCACGATAAGTTTGCATGAGAAACTTGTAGCCATCAATTACCTATTAGCCTACAATCAGCCAACTCCGAGTTTTTGCTCCAAACGAAACCCACATGCTGGTAGAGAAACCTATATGCATGGGTTGGTAGATAATTAACGCTCGACGGTAGACGCACCATGCCGTAGCCTGATCTACAACTGAATAAAATGAAAGCCTGACAGGGGCCGTCAACCCAGGAGGGAGGTAGGTCCCCACTCCGGTCTGAGGCATAACACATGAGCGCATTTACTGGTGTAAGTTCTTGTAACTAATACCTGATAATAGACCTAAGATAAAGTCATGGTCAAACCTAGCGTATTAGGAAATCACGTAGCGTACCATTTGCCTCTGTGGGTCATCCTTCCTCAGGAGATCGACAAGCTTTACTACATTGGTGTTCTGCTCGTTGAATGAGTTACTCCATCGACTACCTTAGCCCATTTGAACTTGCCTTGTCGCTAAAATGATTTGATGTACCGTCAAAGCATAGTATCAATGTACGCTAGATACTTTGTATGAATATGTTGATTAGCAGTCAGGAGTATACAAACTTACAGACTCAAGTGGTTTCATTGTCAAGAAACGATAAGGATTCCTGCTCGTCGGATTGTCCCGGTCGTCAAGTTTAATTCGCTCACGAAGGTGGACATGTGCTGGTTGGTAGTTGCCGGCGAGGTCCAACAGTTGTCCCGTCAGAACATCAGAGTTCTCCTCCATCACAAACCGTTCTCCAGTAGCCTGGAAGGAATTTCGCCCCCACTCGAACTTGCCATCGTCGTTTCCTAGTACGGCCGAGAGGTTGAACTGGAGATCGGTCTTATACTTGCATGAGAGCTCATTATTGCTCCCACGCCCTTTCGCTTCGATGATGAAGTTGGGATCATCTTTGTCCGAGGCAATGGCGAATTGATAGTCGTAATTGGCGTCATCTTTAGCTCGGCAGAGCTTGCAATTGTCACGGCCAGATAGAAACATGGCAAAGACAAGCTACCGTTGGAATGCTACAACAGTAGATGGGGCACGATAGTGATGGGAGACCAGGTAGTGTCTAAGGTACAACCACAATGACTGAAGGAACGGCTTCAATAAGTTGGAACCGGGGCAAGTAGACGCGTGCAGCCATTGCTGTGCCTGAGGTCGAGACATCGTTGGTCAGCTGGTGGGTGTATCGAGCGCCAGGGTGAGAGACTTTGGCTTATGAATGGTGAATTTAGTTATCGCAGCTAGCCTGGTTAGGTCCGGTTTGTATTGGTTGAGAGCGCTTGCTGCAGAAGGCGGTGTTCCAGACGCTGATATGAGCCTGATTGGCGCTCGCCAGGGGTAAGCCATCCACTCTGTATCTCAACACAAGCTATGAAGTGGCTCTGCAAGGCCGCCGCTTACCTTGCTGCTGCTGGGTTAGACTGTGGATTTATGTTATGGTAGTATTCATACCGTTGTGAGCACTGCTTGATCGGCGTGCCTGGTGGTGTATGTCAGGCCGGTAGTTGAATCACAGCAATAAACCAAGAACATGACATGGTTAAACGAAGCTAATACTCCTTAAGGGCAAACAATGACCGATAAAATGAAGGAAATATGCAGGTTATGCGTAGCATTATCCGAGAGGCAGAAGGGAATTTCGTTTTGAATAAACGCGCGGTAAATCATCAAGCACTGGTAACCTTGGAAGCTCAATCCTACTCAGCACTCAGAGGTGTGTTTACCTTCCCAAATGCTCCTAACCATCAGTGGCCCAGCCGTGGTTGGTGTGTCGATATGCGCCTGGTCTCCAAATGGTTCTCGAGGGATAAATTGAAAGACCATTGCGCATATTGTGGATGAGGAAGTACCCGTCGCAAACTAGAATTTACTTGAGCTTTACCCACGGAGACCGCAATAACGCACGCTAGGGCTGCACTTGGGGTACAAGGCTGTTCGCGTGACGTGGCTTCATCTCTCGATTGTAAAGGGAATATTCGTGGGCTCGAGCACTCTTTAGGTGATACAATACTAGCGCGGTACCTTTCTACAATTGAGTATATCAGGTTTGACGCACTCCCTCAATGAGCCGACCGGGGCTGCGTGTGCGGCTTAATGTCGTAGTATCGGCGCTTAGGAAGCGAGGTTGCGCACTGCAACAGTAAAGCGTACTAGCACTTTGTATAGTCTCCGCGGGGCTTTCTTAACGAAAGAAAAACTGCGTTCTAATTCGAATCGAATTTAGGTAGTGTAAAGGCCTTGCAGTAGCAAGGTGACTCGGTCAATATAGTGCATACATCAGTGCGTAGTCTATATCTATTACCAATTGATAGTCACTCTTGAAGCATATTCTGCACTCCCCGGTTCACATTTCTACTGTTCTGCCTTGGATTTAATGCTAGAGCGCGCATACATTCGCGGTGATACATTACTGAGCTCGCCGAGCGCTCGAAAACACCCTAAATACGATGTTATATGCGACCCCGAGAGTGCTTCCAACAGCCGCAAGCAACGGCATCTTTCTTGTTACATGCTGACTCGGATAGCGCCAGTCGGTTCATGACAGGATCAGGTTGCGTGCCTCAATGGTTGTCTTTTAACGACAATAAAGATTTAGCAAACTGCATGTGCCCTAGTGGGCCACTCATTCGAAAGGAAAATAAGCTACAAAGGGGATCTGGGAGAGAAGAGATCACCAAGAGACCGTGACAGAAGTAGTTGAGGAGGCCACGTGGCCCAATATTTTTTAAATAAGATTATTACGAGCTATATGCACACTATGGGCAAACCGCTCAGCCACAAAGACGGAGTCTGCAGAAGGGTAAAGAAGAATGGAGACTACCCGGATGTTGTTACAGGGAAGGGAGAGACGACTAGAAGGCGTCACGTGGCTCAATTTTTTTGACTACATATTTGACAGGCTACGTAAACACAGGGTCAATCACTCATCCCGACGGGAAACGTACAGAGGAAGCGTCGGAAGTCAGAGCCAAGCACGGTAGAGAACATGAAGGACGGAGAGCTGAGGGGCCTAAGGGCGCCACGTGGCTCAATATCACTTTCGATCTTATCATGTTTTGACCTGGCGACCAGAACGCGACCTGGTTCTGGCTACATTTACAGAATGTATTTTCTAACGAGCTCTTTCTGGGTTAACGGTCCGTGACTATTTTTGCCCCCAACTGGCACGTCCCTTTAGCTCGGCATTCTCGGAAGGGCACTGCTAGGTCTGATCTCCCGCGTGTCCTGATACCGCGCCAATTGGAACCATCGCCCTGCCATCTTTACTGAATCGGAAAGCTATGCTTTGGGCGGCAGTTCCCCAACCCCTTCAATGGGTGGCACGCTCGAGGTGAGTAATCGTACCAACCGGCAAATATAAGAAGCTAGCGTGAATAGCACATATTCCTCACCTTCCTCACCTTCCTCTCAGTTCCTTTTCACCATGTCTACTGAACAAGCCTTGAAGCATGTCATTTTTGCCGCGGTTCCAGCCTGGGGTATGTCTCCTCGATTCCTCCAAGGTCTGGCACTGACAAGTCGCAGGCCACCTCCGCCCATCCATCAAGTCTTCCCTTCAACTAGTCGAAAAATTTCCCGATTTGTTCATTTGTAGGTCGCTTACCCTAAGCTAAATCTTACTAATGACTAATAATCAATAGCCGTGTTCGTGTATGGGCCTAAGCTTACCCAAGCGCAGGAGTACTTCCAATCCCTCACCTCGCCGCACGCTAAGAGGATCCGCCTCGTCCCGTCCTCTGACTCGACCGGACCAGATGTTGCAGCGTCCAGTGCCATTGAAGTCTTCGCTCTTCTAAAGGCATCATTCCAAGCTTGGATTGCCGAACAACTCGAGACTGGCACGAACGAAGTGCAAGGACTACTCGTCGGTCGCCCGAGTTGGATTATCGAAGACTTGCTCGGCGGTGGTATCTCATTGGGTTGTGGGCTGCCAGTTGTGGTATGGTGGATTAGTACGGCTGCCTCGTTGATCTCGTAAGTCCGTTTTTTCCTGTAGGAAGCCATCATTGACGTTTGAATTGATTCAGTCATGTTGGGAACAAGGAGAACGGTCATGCGTTCCGGGTATTTGAGGTCATTGCCGAACGCCAAGCTAAAGGCGAGGTGATCGGGCTTGAGGATGCGGCCGAGGTGTTTGTCAAGGTTCGCCTCCTTCCCTCACTTCTAAACTGTACTCAGGCCAGACGAGTAGGAGCTCTCAGACCGGCTGGTATGCGTGCCCGGACTGCCTGCCCTTTATGAGCACGAACAAATTCCACAATTGATGCCATTTGTTCCGGCATTTACAGCCTTTTTGATGCCTCAATGGCTCAACTTTATCAAGAACGTTGAGCATGTGATTTGTTGTAATGCTTTCGAAATGGTTAGTTCCACCTTTCAAACTCGCACGGTCGCTAAACTAAACGTATGATAGGAACCTATCTCGGCCGTAGCGCTATCTAATGCGTTATCTAAACCCATTACCCCCTACTTCATTGGTCCAGCCGTCGACCTCCCTCCCACTGATACCTCCAATACAGCTACCTCACCGGTCACGGAGTTCCTGGACCGCGCATATACAGACCTTGGTCCTCACTCTGTCGTTTACATCGCATTCGGGTCATTGTTCTTCCCTCTCCCCGAGTCATTGGGCCACTTGAAGATCATAGTCGAGGAGATCTTGACAAGTGGATCCAGGATTGTGTTTTCGCTCCCCAAGACGAGCGGGGTGGATCAAGGCTGGGTAGATGGGCTCGTTCAGAGTGGAGGGGCGATTTTCCCCGAGTGGACGGAGCAGACGCGGGTACTTGAGCATCCAGTATGTCAATCACGGCTGAGGGAGAGAGTTCTACTGACAAATGTGTAGGCAATTCACTATTTCCTCTCGCACGGAGGGTGGAACTCCACGACTGAAGCAATCGTTCGTGGGGTCCCGATTATCTTTTGGCCATTTATCGTAAGCACCGTCTTAGTCCCCAGCTCCGTAGCGTACTAATTAATCCGGCAGGGCGACCAACCTACTAACGCTACTCAAATTGCCACGGTGCACAACTGTGGGTTCGAGCTGCTCCAAGTTCGGACTGGCCCCGCTCGTGGGGTCGCGTACCAGGCTGGAGCAAATGTGGTTATTCACGGCACGGACGAAGCGGTTAGGGCAGAGATTCAGCACGTGCTGAAGGAGGGCAAGGGCGCAAGGGGGAAGCTGCAGCGCATGAATGCGAGGGTGCTGGGCAAAGCATTGACCGAGAGTGTGTGTGCAGATGCGGATTTGGGAAGGTTGGGAAAGTTATTCGGCTTGAATTTTTAGGTTGATTCGGAGTGTACGCGGGCGGGCTGGCGTAGTAATTAGCATTTGGGTACCAATAATTCACGTCAATTTACGTGGAGGAATATTCCCGCAGTGCAGACTATATGCTATGATTTTGGGTTACTTTTTAGACTAGTCCCCCAGCCGGAGCTTCACAAAGTTCTTATATTCGACTCCTACTTCTATGGAGCCGTTATATTTAGTGTTTGCGTCGCATTGGTCGCAGTATTCCTAGTCCCCGGAGCAATTTGCATTACCTGAACGACAAGACCAATGTCCTTTCTGTCTTGGCTTTGGTGTTTCGTCAGCACCAAATGTAAACGCAGTAACAAGGCAACCTCAAGCAACCCCGAAATCGACCAGATATAAGTATAAGTAATATTCATTGATATGGTTCTTAAAAGAGTTGCCATTTTCAAACAAGAAACACATTAAAAGAAGTATAGATCGAACATGACCATCTTATATCTTCAAAAAAATTCCGCCAAAACCGAGAACAAGCTAGCGCCAGCAGCGACCAATGAGCTGCCGAGCGAGGCGGCAGAGTTGGAGGAGGAACTATTGCCAGCCCACCACTGAGTCGAGAGTTCGATGCTCGTATATGACCTATCAACGGACGGGATCGATTAGGAGTTAAGGATTTGATGATATGAAGAACGTACGTGTTCAGGCCAACGATGATCGAGCCCACTAGCCCGTCGGAGATGCTCGATCCAGCATATACGACGTCCATGAGCGCATTATATCCCACCGCGTTTTCGTAAGCGTACCACTGGTCCTCTATATTCTCGTTAGTAAACGGGCAAGGGAGACTGGTTAGGAGCCACTCACCATCGTTGGTCAAACGAGTAACGGCGTTGGTATTGTATGGAGCAAGCGCTGCAACTTCCTGGCTAAGTGATTCATTAAAGAAGAACTGGCCGGTATGCATTGCACGGCCAGCAATAAAAGTGCCATTCTCGGCAACCGACCCATTTTCGTATACTATTTGTTCAAGTGTTAACCGGACTCTTACGTGGGGCTCTCTGCATGCTTACCCTTGACGTGGAAATGCACCGCGCGCCCAGAGTACCATCCAGGAAAGATCGAGTGCATAGTCCAGTGGCCATCCGAGTCCGCTTGCCAGGTTCCACGCAACCAGCTCTCCTGGTCGGTAGGGACCGTGTTAGATCTGGCAGCGGCCGCAGCCGCGTCAGCGCCCGAATATGCATTTTGGGTCGATGAAGTGCCGGCGGCGGCGGTGGTTGCGCTCGTCCGAGCAGAACCGCCTCCTCCTCCAAATCCACCCCCACGACTCGGGGTTGTACCCGTCATCGAAACATAGCCCGAGTAGTATCCTGTAGAGTTACAGTGCCATGCGTCAACCCAGAGGTTCTGTCAAATATGTTAGCATCCGTTGTGAATGATAGGTGGTAGCAACGTACTGGGACGGGTTGACAAGTCTCGACGTCGATAAAGTCGACTTCGACCGTCAAAGGCAATCCTGCTTGGTCCTGAGTAATGTTCTGCCTGACCATTTCACCAAGGATATGGTACGGTCCCTGGGTGACCTCAGGGGTGAGGATGCAGGCTCCCTCGGTTGAGTTCCCGGTCGATTGACGGGGAGAGAGGTCGGCGCGCTTGTGGAGCTCCTCCAAGGGGATGCCCGCACGGGCGGCGCGGCGGGAAAGACGCTCGGCACGGCGGCGAGCAAGTTCGGGGCCACACTTTTCGCTGAGCCTGCGTTGTAGCTCAAGGTTTTCGTTACGACGCTTCAGGAGAGCAGTATGGGAGGGATTAATAGGAGCATGTGCTACGAGGGATTAAGCAATGAATATTCAGTCTTCGTATGGGACTCACCGACGACTGCGCTTGATGCAACCGAGACAGCCGCGACGAGACCGAGTAACCCAACCATTGTTGATAGAGTGTTCCTGTGAGTCCGAGGTGTGGTTCGTGACGAGTGCTGTTCCCATGACAAAAAGGCTTCGTTTTATGTCGAGAGCATTCAGCTTATCCTCATTGGCCAAGACCTCGCACTGAAATGGTTTTCCGAGATGCAGCTGCGGAGGGAATACCAGGACCACTATTGGTGAAATATTGGGAATATACCGCCAAGAAGATAGGGTAAACCTAATAGGAAGAAATTTGAAACTCGATATCGCTTTCTTGGCGAAACTGCGGGGCGTCTCTGTGCAGTGTCGACTGTAATTATACGTGATTGAAGTGACGTATATTAGACTGCACAAGGACGTACTGTCATACGACTTACCTAGTAGTATAGTCAAGCCCGACAGATTTCGTAATAAAAAGTAACCAGCTGAACCATAGTTGACCGCGCTCTTGTCAGCCCATCAACACGCGCTTGGCTTCTTTCTCCATCAGAATCACCGCTCGCGGGCGCTGAATTTTCTTGAGTTTGCGCTTCGAAGGTATCTTCTGCCCATATAGTTACGACAAGCGGAATCGAGGTGAATCCGTGCCGTACTGCAGATCAGCTGAACAGATAGCATGGCCGGCATGACGAAGAGTTGGTGAGGTACTTAGCGCCACGCATTTTCAATCACATGATATTTGGAGCGCTTGTCGTAGGGCATAAGACAGGTATCCCGGCGGTGAATTGATCCTGTGAACGACCGAGAGAGTTCAGACGGTGAAAGTGGACTACTTTATTACCCAAACTGCAGTCGCCGAGAGTAACCCACAACCTGTCCTTCGATTGTGGTTAAGTAAAGTGTTGCCACTCATTTCTTATCCTGTGCCTTCTAATCATCCCTTATATTCTAGCCATGAGGAATACCTTGACCACTCTTGACTCCTGTTACTGTTTGTTTCATGACCGTATCTATAGCGCGTCGATGTGTGCTTATCACTGTGAGGCTGTCTGCCGGAGCCGGCGGAGGCAAACAGCCAAGACTTGGGAGCAGGAGGCGGAGCCTGGAGCGATAGTCACGTGATGATTGACCTCTTATGGTCAACCATCAAAAATCGCGCGTTCGGTCCACCGACGCGCTCTTATTATTTTGTAGCACCCTCTTAGGACACATTTCTACATTCTTCGGGGATTGTGTGTCTACGTACACCAATTTTTTATTATTATTATTATTATTATTATTATTATTAGCGCCCTTTCGGGACATCTTCTTCACCCTTCGGGGATTGTGTGTCTACGTACACCAATAATATTTATTACGACCCAGGGTTACGCAATATCACCCTCTTGGGCACGCGTGTGCCATTCTGGACTGGCAACCGTGGCCAGACGCATGGGGGTGACCCGCCCGTTGCGATGACACTGGCGGGTGTCTGCCCACCGGTCGCGAGCTGGTCTGGCCGCCCTTTGTGTCAGCCGCATGGGGGCGATCCCTGCTCGCGTCTCGGTGGCCCCAGAACTCCCATCCATCAGCTACGACGGATCCCCCGGCCCATCTGGCGCCGGGCGGCATCTGTTATGCGTGGTCACGCCTACCAGAGCACCGAAGCCTAAGTGCATATTCTGGTATATAATATTACGAGGCTGGCAATGAACGCATGGTCCGCGCATATCGCTCGTTATCAGTAAGGTTATCAGTCAGGCATATGGCAAATTGGAGGAATTCTAGTGGAGATGTTCATCTTCTGTGAGTCGCTACAGATAATATCTTGTTTGTTAGCCCTTTGCTCTCTCATAAAGCTTTGAATATAACCTTGAGGCGGGGTGGGGCTCCGGTTTTTCGAGGGATGTGTTTCCCATTTTTACTGGGCCAAAACTCAGATTGAATACAAGTTTCAGCCTTTGAGAGAGCGGAGAGTATTTTGCCATTGTACGGGTGAGGCGGGTCTTTTGAAGCCTCAGTTACTTCAAAGCGCGTGGTTTCGTATGCTTGTCCTGGAGCGGTACGAGGCAGCGAAGGCCGTGTGTCCGGAGGTGCTTAGATACGGTAAACACTTTTGAGCACTACCACTCTGCTTAGCGAAAACCGCACGTGCTAGTAAGGGCTCGTTTACGCAAACCAGCCCTTACGAGCCACAATTAGCACTGCGATTTGCGCTGAGTGCGAGTGCCAAATAGACTATATACTTTCTGTAAATGGCAACTCAGCTTGGTCAGGGAATTGCTCGCCGATGAGTGGCTTCGAATCACATGACCAAGGCCGACGTCTCTTCTCCCACCACCATTGACACAATGCCAAGTCTCATTGTTCGGCTATTTTTATTCGATAGCCCTCGAACGCATGCGCAGCTCTAATGCCGGCAAAAGAACCGTAAACATGCAATGTTTTACCGAGGGGCCGCGCAAAATCGCGCTCGTGATTGGCTCGAACACCATGAAATAGGAACGCATTTGGATGTTGGTCGAGACTTGTGAACTGCGGAGTCTTCCCCACACCTCATGTGGCATACGATAGGTAAATTGGTCCCGGTCGAAGTTCGTCTAAACCTATGTCGTTGGTATCGGGTTGCAATGTTGTCGACCACTTGGGCTGCGGCGATTCCGTGCGCAGCCGGATTTGGTCAATGGCAGTCGTTTAGCCGGTCGGCTCTTAGTGTGGAAATGGGCCGGAGAAAGATTTATAAAGGTGAGTACAGCGAGACAAGACAGACATCACAACAAACACATCTCTTCAGTACCAACGAACAACGAACACATCGAATCACGACAAAATGGTCGGACTATTGAACCTTGCTATTGCCGCGTCGATCGCATCTAGCAGCGTGCTAGGTGGGTGTTATCCATGCCTCGTATTGAATTTATTATTTACCCACTATGTAGCACACGCCCCTATCAACCCTTCTCATACCGCCCTCCTCAAGCGTCGAAATGAAAATCTCCACCTCCAGCGCTCGATTGCCCAAAAGTGCGGCGCCCAGCTCTCTCGTCGCCGCGCTGCACGCCTCTCTCGTCGCGCCGCTCGGGCAGGCATCACGCTCGAGGACCTTCACAAACGCACCGACCTCGCTCCTCGTCAATCCACCGAAAACTCGACCGAGGGAACCTGCATCCTCACCCCCGAAGTTACTCAGGGACCGTACCATATCCTTGGTGAAATGGTCAGGCAGAACATCACCCAGGACCAAGCAGGGTTGCCTTTGACGGTCGAAGTCGACTTTATCGACGTCGAGACTTGCGAGCCGGTACCAGTAAGTACCATCACCCTATCGTTCTCCGCACCCACTCACCTGTATGCCAGAACCTCTGGATTGATGCGTGGCACTGTAACTCCACGGGTTACTACTCGGGCTACGTTTCGCTCACCGGCTCGGCGTTGAGCGGCGGAGGCGGATTTGGCGGCGGAAACGGTACCAACGGCACGGCCCCTCCCGACATGACTATGACCGGATCAGCCTTGCCAACTAGTACTGCTCCGGCCGGGAACACGACATTCGCAACCACGACCGCGGCCTCGTCGTCCTCGACTCAAAATGCATACTCGGGAGCTGACACTACCGCTGCCGCCGCGATGCTCAACACGGTCCCCACTGATCAGGAGAGCTGGTTGCGCGGAACATGGCAGGCGGACTCAGATGGCCACTGGACTGTGCACTCGATCTTCCCTGGATGGTACTCGGGGCGTTCGGTTCACTTCCATATCAAGGGTGAGTGCACACCTTGAGTGCCAGGCATAGGCTAACCAGGATGAGTAGCCTACGAAAATGGCTCGGTCGCTGAAAATGGCACGTTCATTGCTGGCCGGGCGCTGCACACTGGTCAATTCTTCTTTAACGAGTCGATTACGCAAGAAGTCGCCGCTCTCGAGCCGTACAACACCAACACTGTGACTCGTCTGACCAACGATGGTGAGCACAATCTATTCGAATGCATAGGCTGATACTAACGAAATGGACGAAATGCAGAGGATCAATGGTACGCTTACGAAAACGCCGAGGGATACGACGCTCTCATGGATGTCGTTTATGCCGGCTCTGACATTTCCGAGGGTCTTGTTGGCTCTATCATCGTCGGCCTCAACACGTGAGTGCTTGCTTCCTGTCGCCTGACCTGTACTCAGATCTCTCTCCAGTTCTTATACCAGTATCGAGCTCTCGACCCAGTGGTGGGCTGGTGACGATTCCGACTCGACTTCGACGGCCGAGACAGCTACCTCGACCGTTGAGATTGAGACCGCAGCTGCGTCTGCGACGACCACCGCCGAAGCTTCGGTTGAGACGGAGGACGCCTGCGAGTAGTCTCGTCCTCTTACACGATTCAGCCTGAATTGCCTAGGCCATACTAGTGCATGTATATATTGCACAGCGTAGATAGAACCCAATCAACGACTCATATCATTTGCTAGATGTGAGTTTATCCTCATACACGTATTATTTCATG
The DNA here is from genome assembly GCA_037039685.1 of Ceratobasidium sp. AG-K. Classification (NCBI taxonomy): domain Eukaryota; kingdom Fungi; phylum Basidiomycota; class Agaricomycetes; order Cantharellales; family Ceratobasidiaceae; genus Ceratobasidium; species Ceratobasidium sp. AG-K. The sequence goes on from JAWNGF010000002.1 coordinate 3,119,233, forward strand.
CCGACATAAATTTACACTGTTCGCTTACACAGGAACTCGTTGGTGGGTAAAAGTTTGAGAATTCAGTGATTACTACCAAATTAGTACATCCACAGGAGCTCGTAGTAGGGTAAAACTTTGAGGATTCCACAATAATAACTGTATTATTGTGTCTTTCAATGTGCCCTGTGTGTGTGTGCTGTGGACATGAATTAAAGAAATTGAGATAAATGCGGCAATTCATCGCACCGAAATAATCATAATATCGGCCACCCAGAGGAGTAATGTTATATCAACTTATGTGAGCACATATATTATCATGAGCAAGCCCACAAACTCTTCAACTATATATATTCGCAACTGCACCAACAAATGGTCCGTGCGCACAAAACCTCCATGGCCTGCACTGCTAAGTCAACGTAAAGTTCAACATCAGCGGTGGCCCGGCCACCACCACCGCAAACTACGAACACCACCCAGGCAACACAAAGCTTACACGTCAGGTATGTGTTACTCAGCAAAAATTGAAAATGCTCCGGTGCGTTCCGGAGCCGGGGTTTTGCTCGGGAGCGCTGCGTAGGCTCCGGAGCGCACTGGGAGCGTCGCAATCACGTGCTCCTGAGCGCCCCAGGAGCCTAAGGAGCACTTCGAAGCCCTCATGCGCTGCGGAGCATTTTCGCTTTTTGATGAGTAAGTCTCTGCCTGTGTTAATCTATTCAGTCAACTAACATATTTCGCCTCTAGCCATGCGAGAACCTGCCCGACATAATCTGGAGGGTTGGCAACGTGCACGATGCAACCAATGAGACAAGGTCCTATAACTATGGGTCACATACCGCAGTTACTACCACCAACGTCACGATGGTAAGCGCTCCTCCCTATTGCTTGATACAGCTTGCAATTGCTAACATTCATTCCATTGCTTTCTTGTGTTGTGCAGTGCATGCCTCGCGCACACAATTGATGTACCCTAGTGTTTGGTGGGGGCTCGGGTTTAATAACGCGTCGTTTTCTTTCACAATAATCTTGTAATGATCGATATTTTAGCCCCCAAAAAGAAATATTATTTTGATGTACTAATTTGGTAGTAATCACTGAATTCTCAAACTTTTACCCACCAACGAGTTCCTATGTTATTGCTGTTTGCAAAAAGGTTTGCGAGATCAGCGCTTCATGTTTCCCCTCAAAAAAAAGCGAGTTCGACTGTATTCGGCGAGTATCTCACCCATTTCCGCCTGTACATGCATTACAAGGGTATCAACGTGATGCTGAGATGAGCGCGCACCTGATGGTATATTGAACCGCCCACAAGGTGACGATTTGCCCAACTCGAGAATTTTCGGCCGGCGCGATCGAGTTTTGGGAGTCTTGCTGGGATCAAATCTTGCAATAGTTCGCTCGATCCTAAACTTTTCGCTCTACGAGCTGTATATTTGGAGTCTGCCAAGCTTTCAAGACGTGCGACTGAGAACTAAGAGCAAGGGGGTATCTACAGCCCACGAGAACGACAATTGTGAAGACGCCAATGGCTCGGACGAGGATGCCGACAAATGGTAATTAGAGTCAATCGACTCGGCCGTTCATAAGATATTCGCAAAATACGTGTTTGTTGCGAAGCTAGAAATTGATTAAAGTTAAACAATATCCATCTTTATGAACTCGGACTCGTTTAAGTCGCGACAGGGTGCGATCGAAAGGGAGGCTTCGAGACTATGAATTCGCATTCTCGTATATACAAAGCGAATGGAAACACATTCGGTTCAAGCAATACAAAACGATACCAATTTCGTACATTTTCCGATTCCATGGTATAGTGAGTTTAGACTATGCTTTCATACCAACAGATGTTAGTATCCATAACAGCGGCGGCATGGCATGATGTGGGAGTTGAATTACCTTTACGTTTTGCCTTGAGCATGAAGCAGCTCAGCACCGAGTTCGCCATGGGCGGTGAAAAGGCAAGAGACAAGGTCCTCGGCCAAAGAAACATCAAATACGCCACGCATACATACAGGTGGGAGTGATTTATCACACAAGCCCAATCCCAAATTATCCGGGACACACAAACATTTGAGCGACTTATAGATAAGGCTTGTTGTCGTGTGTAGTCTAAACAGGAGTGTCGGGAGGAAATGCTCATCCGTTTAGTTACACTGGACCTGCAGCCCAGCGAATTAGTGATCTGGAACTGGGCCTTGTCCATACATTTCCTATACTAGAAGTCACAAATCCCCGGTAAATTACGGTGAATGAATGAGGACGTGCCGAATCTGCTTCTACAATCTCGTGATTTTTCCTCCCTCCCTCGTGGGTTGTCCACGCACACACCATGGAACCTAAACCTGCGGTTTTTCTGCAGGTGAAACCCGCATGTTATATGCGGTTCACTGGTAAAACGCTCAGGTTGACACTCTATCGTGACAATGCTTGCGCATCGGCTTGGCGATGATGGGCAACATGCGGCTTGGCGATGACGACACGAGGTGTATCAAGCCTCGCTCGCCGAGGGTTCAGCGTGTCGATGCCGATCCATTGACCAAAAGCGATGCATTCCCGGATGTTGGAATGTTATATCGTAACATATTGTTCCAGAAAAGTCCGCTCGCGTGAAACGTGTTTAGACTATTATAACGAACGAACGGCCCTATCCAGTGCCGGAGACGAAGGGCGATGAACACGTGTAGTAAATGTCCACTTCCATGGGAAAGGTGAACATCAAGCTGGACGAGGAATTCCCATCGAAAGCATGTTGGGCTACCAAAGCGTTGCTAAAGCCAATCTCTTGCACATATATAAACCACTGCCCTGCAACCAGAGTACATACGAAACCAAGTACTCCCAACAATTGAAGTTCACCATACATTCGCCAGGTTAATCGAATTGCTAGACCATTGCGGGGACAATAATAGCCCAAAGTTTGTTCGTTGCCCTCAAGTTTCCCCATTACTAACAAATGGACCAGCAATGCAATACCTGAATCGTGTATTCGGGCGGCATCCGGAACGGAACGCACAAAAGCAGATCAAGGTGTGTGGCTCGGGGGCTGAGGGACTGAGGCAACCAATAGCTCATACATGTATAGCCGGAATTACCCGCGGGAGAGGCCAGCAACACAAGGAGTGGGCGTGAGACAAGGAGAGGGGGTGTCCTAGATGAATCAATGCACGAAGGCTCAAACACGGCCGTCGCGGAGAGCTCCCGGTTAGAAAGTCATCCCGGCCGGAACGTACTCGCTTCGCTCCAGGGGTTATTGGGAAATCTAATGCGAGTTAGGTTCGTAGGTGTGAACAATCCACAAACTAGCTCGAATGCGACTGACACAGGCGATTGGACTGCAGATCAGCATCGAAAGCCCGGAGCAAGGCCTACAAGTTGTTCGCTCTGGGTGAATCAGCATTTCGTCGATTCGAACTGACAGGCAACCTTGAGAGCGTCGACAAGGCGATTGAGCATTTGGAGGCTGCTACCGCTTTATCACCTGAATCAGACGCGGTTAGAGTAGCACTTCTCAACAACCTCGGAGTGGCATACATCAATCGATTCGAGCGCCTAAGCGAGACGTCCGATTTGAACAAAGTAATTTTATACGGATCACAGACCATTTCATTCATTCCTGGCGGCCATCCGGACAAGCCAAGAATGCTCAGCAACCTCGGACACGCATACAACACTCGATTCGGCCGCCTTGGCGAGATGTCCGACCTGAACGAAGCGATTGCATATGAGTCGCAGGCTGTTTCACTCACTCCCGATGACCACCCACACAAGCCAAGAAGACTGAGTAGTCTTGAAGCTGCATACAGGACTCGATTCGAGCGTCTAGGAGAGATGTCTGACCTGGACAAAGCGATAGCATCAGGATCACAGGCTGTTTCACTCACTGCCGACGGCCATCCGGACCAGCCAGAATATCTCAGCAATCTCGGAATCGCATACACCACTCGATTCGAGCATCTAGGCGAGCTGTCAGATCTGAATGAAGCAATTGCATGTGGATCGCAGGCTATTGTACTCACTCCCGACGGCCGTCCCAACAAACCAACAACACTTGGCAACATTGCACTCGCATACTGGACTCGATTCGAGTGCCTAGGCGAAATGTCTGACCTGAATGAAGCAATTGTACACGGAGCGCATGCGGTTTTGCTCAGTCCCAATGGCCATCCGAATAGGCAAGCAACACTCTGCAACCTTGGAGTCGCGTACACCGCTCGATCCAGGCAGCTGGGAGAGATGTCCGACCTGAAAGAGGCGGTTGCATGTGGATTGCAGGCTGTTTCACTCACTCCCGACGGCCATGCGGACAAGCCAGGGTTTCTCAGCAACCTTAAAATCGCATACAGCACCCGATTTGAGCGTCTGGGTGAGATGTCCGACCTGAACGAAGCGATTGCATATGAGTCGCAGGCTGTTTCACTCACTCCCGATGACCATCCACACAAGCCAAGAAGACTGAGTAGTCTTGAAGCTGCATACAGGACTCGATTCGAGCGTCTAGGAGAGATGTCTGACCTGGACAAAGCGATAGCATCAGGATCACAGGCTGTTTCACTCACTGCCGACGGCCATCCGGACCAGCCAGAATATCTCAGCAATCTCGGAATCGCATACACCACTCGATTCGAGCATCTAGGCGAGACGCCCGATTTGAACAAAGCAATTGCATACGGATCACAAGCCGTTTCCCTCACTCCCGACGGCCATCCGGACAAGCCAACAAGACTGAGCAACATTGTAGCCGCGTACTGGACTCGATTCAAGAATCTAAACGAGCTATCGGACCTAGACGAGGCGATCGCATATGAATCACAGGTCGTTTCGCTCGCTCTCGACGACCCTCCGCGCCAGTCAGCAAGACTCAACAACCTCAAAGTAGCATATTGGACTCGATTCGAACGTCTAGGCGAGATATCTGACCTGAACCAAGCAATTGCATTCGGATCACAGGCCTTGTCGCTCGCTCTCGACGGCCATTCGCCCGGGCCGGAAAAACTCGGCAGCCTTGCACTCGCATACAGGACTCGATTCGAGCTTCTAGGCGAGATATCGGACCTGAACAAAGTGATTGCATATGAATCAAAGGCTGTGTTACTCACTCCCGATGGCCACCAGTACATGTTAGGAAGACTCATCAGTCTCGAAGCCGCATACAGGACTCGATTCCAGCATCTTGGCGACATGTCTGACCTAAACGAAGCAATTGCATTGGGATCACAAGCCATTTCACTCAGTCCCGACGGCGATCCTGACAAGCCAGGAAGACTTAGCGACCTCGGAGTCGCATATGCCAATCGATTCGAGCGTGTTGGCGAGATGTCAGACCTGAATGACGCAATTGCAACCGGATTGAGGGCTGTTTTGCTCACTCCCAATGACCATCCCGACAAGCCAAGGAGACTTAACAGCCTCCAAGGCGCATTCAGGACTCGATTCGAGCGTCTAGGCGTGGTATCCGACCTCAACGAAGCGATCACGTACGGATCGCAGGCCGTTTCGCTCACTCCAGACGACCATCCGCACAAGCCAGGGTATCTCAGCAACCTAGGAAACACATACAGTACCCGTTTTGAACGTCTACGCAAGATGCCCGACCTGAACGAAGCGCTTGCATACAAATCCCAGGCCATTGTTCTCACTCCCGATGGCCATCCAGACAAGCCGAGAAGATTCGGCAACAATGCAATCGCATACTTCACTCGCTTCGAACACCTAGGCGAGGTGTCTGACCTGAACGCAGCAATCGCGCATGGATCGCAGGCCCTTTTGCTTACCCCTGATAGCCATCCAGACAGGCAAGAATACGTCAGCAACCTCGGAGCTGCACACAGCACTCGATTCCAGCGCCTGGGTGAGATAAATGATTTGGACCAAGCGATTTTATTGGGATTGCAGGCCATTTCACTGACTCCCGACGGCCACCCGCCCGGGGTGGAAACACTCAACAACCTCGGAGGCGCATACACCGCTCGATTCGAGCGCCTTGGCGAGATTTCCAACCTGAACGAAGCAATTGCATACGGATCACAAGCCGTTTCTCTTACTCCTGACGACCATCCGCACAAACCGGCAATGCTCAATAACCTCGGAGTCACATACACTACTCGGTTTGAGCGTCTAGGCGAGCTATCAGATCTGGATGAAGCAATTACATATAGATCGCAGGCCGTTGCTCTTACTCCCGACGGCCACCCAAAAAAGCCAGGATATGCTATTAGCCTCGGAGCCGCGTATGGCACTCGATTCCAGCGTCTGGGCGAGATGTCGGACCTGAATCAATCAATTGCATATGAGTTTCAGGCTGTTTTACTCACTCCTGACGGCCATTCAGATAAACCAGGATATCTCAGCAACCTCGGAGGCACATACAGTATTCGAGCCAAGCGGCTAGGCGAGATGTTTGACCTCAACGAAGCAATTACATACGGGTCACAAGCCGTTTCTCTCACTCCCGATGGTCACCCGGACAAGTCAACAAGACTAAGCAACCTCGGAGCTGCATACATGACTCGATTCGAGCACCGAGGCGAGATGTCCGACCTGAACGAAGCGATTACGTATGGATCAGAGGCCATTTCGCTCACTTCCGACGACCACCCGCACAAGCCGGGGATGTTCAACAACCTCGGAGCCGCATACCGGACTCGGTTCGAGCGCCTGGGCGAGATGTCCGACCTGAACACAGCAATTGCATCTGCATCGCAGGCCGCTGCGCTGATTCCCGACGGCGATCCGGACAAGCCAGTGGTACTCAACAACCTCGGCGTTGCATATAGCTCTCGATTCGACCGTGTTGGAGATATTTCAGACCTGAACAAAGCGATTTCATACGAATCACAAGCAGTTTCACTCACTCCTGACGGCCATCCGAACAAGACAGAACATCTCAGCAACCTCGGAGGTTCATACAGGACGCGATATGAGCACCTAGCCAGTGTTTCAGATCAAGAGTCTGCGGCGTTAGCCTACAAAAGTGCTGCACAGTCCTCAACCGGATCCCCATCCGCTCGGTTTTCTGCATGCCGTCAATGGGCTAGGTTACCATCACCCAACGCCACCCTCGCCCCTCACTCTGCATACAATCTGGCCATGGAGTTGCTCCCGCTGCTTGCCTGGGTTGGTTTCACACTTGACCGGCGCTACGAGCTCCTGGCAGAGGTCGGCGATTTTTCCGTGGAAGCTGCTTCACATGCCATCTCTTTCGGCGCCTTTAGTCTTGCGCTAGAGTGGCTTGAAGCGGGTCGCTCAATTGTCTGGGGACAGATTTCTCAGCTGCGTACTCCATTTGATCAACTTGTCTCTCATGATCCTAAGCTTGCTAATGAGCTACGCGATGTGGGTCGTAAACTTGAGCAAGCAGGCTCGCGAGCATCCTCTCTCCCCAGTGCGCCAAACACCGGCCGTGACCCCAGACAGGAGGCAAACAGCCATATGAACCTAGCACTTCACTGGGAAACCCTTCTGAAGCAAGCTCGCTCCATCTCAGGCTTTGAGGACTTCTTGCGCCCCCCTAAATCATCTCGGCTCATACAAGCAGCTCAATCCCACCCGGTCGTCTTGATTAACTGTCATAGGTCCAGCTGTGACGCGCTCATACTCCAGCCTAATGTCAATACGGTCTCACATGTTCCCCTGCGAGAATTCTCCCATGACATTGCCAGTTTAGCATGTGGGGATCTAGAATCGCTAGCCAGACAACGGGGATTTAAGAAGGTCGCAAAGCCTGGATCCAGCGCAGACAGACGCAGTCCACTCGAGGAGTCGCTAAAACACCTGTGGTTGTGTGTCGTCAATCCTATCCTAGAATACCTGGGTTTCACGGTATGTGTCCTGTGGCACACTTCTTCATTCGTCACATTAAGAGCAGATATAGGACGATCTTCCAATCAATCAGCTCCCACGTATAACCTGGTGCACAACGGGTGTACTCGCTTTTCTTCCACTGCATGCGGCCGGGTGCTACGATCAGTCCAAGTTCAACACATTTGACCGCGTGATATCGTCCTATACTCCAACGCTCAGTGCCCTGCTAACAAGCCAGTCACAAACCTCCGTCGGCCAGTGCGGACTGGTTTCTGTTGGACAGGAGAATACGCCCGGCTTCAGCAGACTGCCGTGCGTAAACAAGGAACTCGAGGTCATCAAGAATCACGCTCAGGAAGCGATATATCTGCAGCTGGAGAGTGGCGAAGCAACCGTAAACCAAGTGTTGGACGCGATGGAGCAGTTTAGCTGGGTCCACATGGCATGCCACGGCACCCAGAACGCAACTGACTCCAGGCAGAGCGCCTTTCACCTACACGATGGCCCTCTCACGTTAGCAGACATTTCTAGTCGTTCATTCACCAACAAGGGTCTCGCCTTCCTTTCTGCCTGCCAGACAGCCACCGGTGACACGAAACTGCCGGACGAGGCGATACACCTGGCTGCAGGGATGCTGATGGCAGGGTTTCCGAGCGTGATTGGTACGATGTGGAGCATAGCAGACCAGGACGGACCTAAAGTGGCCGACAAGGTATATGCGGAGCTGCTGAAAGACGGAAAGATGGATCATACGAAGGCAGTGAGGGCGTTGCATGAGGCGGTCGCTCAGTTACGTAAAGCTGTTGGAGAGAGGGCGATTGAGCAATGGGCGCCGTTCATCCATATCGGCTCCTGAATCTTGTTTATCCTTGATGTTCTGAGTAGTTGGTGCCAATTCTAGTACACTAGTCGGCGAAGTGAGCTGGTTCTCGGACTAGTAGTATGAAAACATGTATGCTTGTATGGTTCTGGATACAACCCTTTTTCTAATCAAATGGCTCTTATGTCGTGGCAAGGCAAGCCCTCATGGTGTGGTGCAGTCCACAGGCTTTATCTCGTTCATTAGTCTACATCTATAATTGTCTTGAGATCGCAAGTTTAGGTCGGATGTAGGACCGTAGCCCGGGCAAAATTTAATGGGTACCCCTGAGCGTAAATGGTTATCGATTATCTAGTTTCGATAGATGTATCAGTGTCATCCACATCCCATCAATATTATTCGCAAACGTCTCCGCAGCGAGCTGTATACCCTACTCTCTTTGAGTAGCCAAGAGCTGCCCGGGTCCTACAGTTGAAGCAAGCGACACCCATATCAGGCCCCTGTGACCAAGAGGGCCCGTCCCGGGCGTGACAAAACCGGTCCGAGGCTCGTTTCTCGCGGCTCAAGCCAATCTTGCGGACTTTTTTGTTCACAATATGCAAATATATGCCGTAGCGGCTTGTTTATCCACTTCATTTGGCTTGAAAATAGTTGGTTCGGGCTGTATAATGCGTTTAGTACTTCTCGGCCTTAGGGAGCGTCAGCAAAACCTGGGATCTCGTATGGTCTCGGGATTAAGGGCACTTCCTCGTCGAGCTCATGGCAACTGATGAGCGCTCGCAGGCGGTTACGAAGACTGACGAGAGAAATGCGCGCTTATCTCTCATGCGCTCACGAGACCTCACGAGCCCGACGAAACTTTTGTATATCTGCAAAGGTCATTGGCCTCTAGAGTGTTGAATATTCAGTCTTATACGTGTATATATGCGCATCACGTGATTGTATTACCTTGCTTGCAAGGTCTCTCCAATCCAAAATGAAAATGTTTGATTTGACAGAAATTTATACTTTTTTTTTTGGAATCACGTGTATATAAAGTTGAGTCGAGGCCATGCCTTATGTACAACTTCTGGAAGGAGGATCGGGCAGAGAGGATAAGAGGGAAAGAGTACATCACGAAAGTCAACTAAGCGCGATGATAGAGAAAGAGGACAAAGCAGAGGTAGACACTAAAATTTATACTTATTGACCGTTGTTGATACTATACTGTGATTCCTTCCTTCTGTGCGCCTAACCTGGGAGCATCGGTTACGGTCGCAGATTGGAAGCCTCGCACTGGTTAACGAATTGAGGATTGAAGTTAGCGTGCGTAACTTCGTGATCGTTACGATGGCGAACTCCGCCTTGATACGGTGAAATCCTACGGTACTGAGTTCACGTTGGCATTTGTGCTTGTGTGGATACGTATGTGTATACCGTATGCCCCCGGAAGCGGAATTTTCCGGGGAAGTGGCATAAATATTTTTTTTTCTTCTTTTCCTTCCATTTCAACTGTCTTTTCTGAGAAAGTGAATACATCCAGTAGATGGAATGATAAAATATCGCATACACAAGTTTCAGCCAAAAATATACAGAAACAAATATGAAAGAGCTGATTGGAGGGGGAATTCGGCTGAATCCTTGGATTCCGGAGACACCTCAGACTGTTGACCGCTAGATTCGCTCTGAGCACTATGGGAAGGCGATGTACAGTCGCTGCGTACATTTAATCGTCCGCCACAGCCTCCTCAAGCTCGGTTTTGTCCCCGACCACGAGCTTGACCTCGAGTTGCCGAACCGCACAGACCGCCGAAGTCACGTGTTCCGCTTCACGGATTACCTTGCTTGCAAGGTCTTTCAAAGCCGAAATGAAAACGTCCGAAATGCCCCGATTTTATACTTGTTGACTCTTTTTAATACCATATTCTGCTTCCACTCTCATGTAATCTACTGCAGCTATTTCTTTGCCTCGAAGAGCAGCAGTTGAGGCGTCAGACAGTAACCCAGGACACGGCCCTAGCGCATACACCCGGCAATGGTGCAGCACAGAACCCGAACCGTGGGTACGAGGCTTTTCTGGCCGACGAAGGCGATTTACGACCCGCTACAAACTACTATATCGAATATCGGTCGACTCCCTCCGACTCCGCCACTACCTGTCCAACTTCTCCTTGCCCGGAGACTTCGTCGGGCAGCTGCGATCCCCCCTCTGTGCCTCCCAAGCCAACAAGCCAGTCTATTGTTCGAGCTGACATCAAGGCTCGGAACCGTGCTTTTGCTTAGCTTGAGCACGAAGCGTTCCTTGCAGAAGAGGTTGTGCCCCCGGATCAACTTGATTGTATGAGTATGATCGATTTTTGGAGGGTAAGTAACATCTACATAGCGGCTGCGGCTTTACCGACACTCCTTTTAGTCGAAAGCTGGAGAACTTCCACTGGTCTACCAGCTTGCACTCAATACACTGCCCGCACAAGCGTCTTCGGTGTCGTCGGAGCGTGTCTTTTCATCTAGCAAGATGACTTGCGCGCGGTCCCGCAATCGTATCTCAACGGGGACAGTTGAAGCGCTTCAGATACTCAAGCACTCGCTCCGTCGTCGTCCAAAATTTCCTCTCTCTGCATCTGTTCCGACTCTTGAATTTATGGCCCATCACATTGATGCTTCTTGGGGTGATACCACTGTCTCAATTGTACCGATTGATACCACCTAACACAATATACGATTTGTCCATTTTTGGCTCTACACCGAGGACTTGGTGTGCATGAGCCAGCATGGGAGAGATGGGGTCTCTCTCGGCTTCCTCGACTTCGGCGCTGCTTTCTCATTGGGGTCTACGGAGAGTGGTACGGTCTCGCTTATATCTCCGCCAATCCTCGTCACGGGTTTGATCTGTGATTACATAAGAGGTTCCCAGACCTGTTGTGTGCCTACCTTTTTTTTTTTTTTTTTTTTTTTTTTTGATACGCGTGCCTACCTTATGGCGTGCAGGAATATGACAAAATAACCATTACACGATCCTTCCCGCCTTGCCCACGGAAAAGTCCCAAAAACGAGTCGTATTCACGCTATACATTACGCACAAGGAATCGCACAAGCGAAACACAAAACAAAACAAAAAATCCCGATTACTAGACGTCTGCCGAACTCCTAGCCGGCGAGCTCCCTCGACTGCCCCTGGTCCGTCCACCCGCAAACTGCTCGACCATTTGGTCCACGGCGGCGTCATTCTCGCCCTCGCCGGTGCCGTCCACAGCCTCACGGAGCAAGCTCATGGTGCTCTCGATGCTGCGTCGGCGTGTCGAGGGACTGGTCATGGTCGTGCCCAGACTGCTCGCGCGACCGTGGCCGCGCTTGAAGCCGGGCGAGCCGTGAGGAGAACCAGGTGCGCCGGGAGAGTGGAGCTCGGCTGTGCCCTTGGCAATGGCCGCTTCGAGCGAGCTGGCGAGGGACCCGTGCGAGCTGTGCATCGGGACAAAGCCCGTCGAGCCGGTCTGTCCCTCGGCTGGGGTGGAGGCGTTGGAAAAGTGTTCGGCGGGGTCGACGAGTTCGGGTGGGAGGCGTTCGTTTTCAATATCCGATTTGCGGCTGGGAGGATGTAAGTATAGATCGAGGGGTGGATGGTTGGACTTACGCGTCGTCAAAGGATCCGATGCTGTCCTTGATATTCTCGGCGCCAGCGGCAAGCACGCCTTGCTGGAGCTTGCCACTTCCACTGACGTTCTTGAGCTCGGAAACGCGCTCAGATTCCTCACTGAAAGCCAGTCAGCACAGGCCCACGCGATAGATTTATAGTACGCACCGCAAAAGCGAAAAGACGCGGCTCATACGACCGACGGCCAAGATCTTGTTCTTGATTACGCGTCGCCTCTCGGCACCATCTTCCTCGTCGACCTGCAACTCATGAGCATCATCCCGAACATGCTCGCCCAGACTCACCTTTTCGCCATCCTCCGCGCCCGGGGACAACGTCTCCTCCTCGGCCTCGAGCTCTTCTTGCGAGCAACAATTCAAGATCGCCATGAGCATGTCCGTAACTGTCCGTACATAAGTACTCGCCATCTCCAATCCCGCCAGACTCACTCTTTTCACCGACGAATGGCAAACTCCACGTGAACACGTCCATAAAGTTGGGTAACCAGTACGGGTGGGGCGTGCAATTAAACTGGCGAATGTTCATCACGTTGCTTTCGTACTTGAGCACCGCTGCCTTGTTGTTGTATACGTCAAGGTAGTTGGGGGCGCTAAAGATGGTCATGACGGATGGGAAACCTGAAGCGACGAGTCAGCATGGGAGGGTAGGTGTTTTTGCGTCCAAAGGTAAGAACTCGCCAGTCGTCTTGGTCTTTCTGTACATCCTATAACCCGTATCCTGCGCCTCGTGTGCGCGAATGATCGACAAGAGGTTGTTCCGCTCGAGGAACGCGCATGCAGCTTGGTATCTGCATAACAGTCAGCATCCAAGCAGAGTCATCGAGTTCAGATCGTAAAAGTTAGGCCGGCACTCGGAGGAACGAGGCGTGGCGCAAATTGAGCGCCAAATCGCCCAATCTAGGACCACGCCGCAAAAACCAGCGCCCGGTACCAAATAAGGCTATAATTAATCAACGAAATGAGGATCTTGGGCGCCACCGCGTCAGCCCCACCTCTTGCGTGAAATTATTTCGCCAGTCGAGGCAGCTCCACCCAGTGAACGCGTGTGCCTCCCTCGAATGAACGGGTCCAGTCCCACGTTCATACCGCGCCAATCCGAAACCAGGGACAGAGGACAAAGGACTCACGTGAAGAAGTAACTGCACCCTCGGACATGATTATGAACAAAGCTCTCGGTCGTCTTTTCCGATCCGAAATCCTCGAGCGGGTCGGCCCAGAGAATGTCGCACATGAGGCCATGGGTGGGGGGTTCACGGAATCGGTCAATCTACAGGAGAACGGTTAGCGTCGAAAAAGTGCGAGCTCGGGCCGTGGAGCGAGAATCCCCCCCGGGATCGCCTCGGACTTGTAAAGACTCACGCTTCGTAGATCGTCGAGGGTGTGGAGCTCCGGGCTGAGTCCGCCGTGGATGCATAAAAATTGCTTGTTCATGACTGCTGCGAGGGGGAGTGTGCAGAACGAGTCCATGACGGCTTCGTAGAGGCGTTCCGAGTACTTGTGTTTGCCTGGGCGGAGGTTAGAGCTGCAATAGAATGAATGAGAGACTTACATTCGAGCTTGAACGTAAAGTAGTCTGTCAAGTGACGGCACTCGTGGTTGCCGCGGAGCAGGAAGAGGGTGTCTGGGTACCAGATCTTGAGTGACCAGAGGTACAGACACACTCGATCGAAAAGTAGCCTCGGTCCACATAGTCTCCGAGGAATAAATAGCGTGTATCCGCGGGGTTTCCGCCCACCTCGAACAGTTTCATAAGATCGTACTAGACACACGTGAGTACAACGACGCGCGTCGATAGAGAAACTCACATATTGACCATGGACATCGCCACAGACTGTGCTGGTCAGCACGAGCAACACATGTACGCGACAGCTCACCTGTGATTGGCGCGTCGACCTCGAGCAGATTCGGCTCTGCCCTTAGCAGCTCTGTCCCGCGCTCGATGATCCACAGGGCCTGTTCCTCGGTCAACCGTCCCTCGCGATAAAAATGATTTTTCAAAAACGCAATATCCGGTTTTGACGGATCCACACGCGAGAAAAACTGCGCGTCGGTCGGTCGCGTCATGGCCGGAGCTTGGACCTATATACCGGTCAGCAACAGTAGCCAGACACCACCCCACTTGCATCTTTCACGGCGCGCTCTTGGGTGCTGACAACACTGCCGTCGTCGAGCGTGTGTTGCGTAAAGTCAATGTCCGGAATACGGTCCTTTTCCTTGTTCTTGATCTGGTCCAACGCTTTGACGAGGTGCGCCTGCGACATTGTGGCGGAGTGGTAAGGGTTACAATCCCGACCCCACTGCCATAGTCGCCAGGCGCTAAGCCATTACATATGTAATAATGAAATGTAATTTAGCTATAGACGTTACAAGCCCTAGATGTTGGTTCCTTTTCGTTAAGCTCCATTTTTGGGCATAATTGCCGATTGGACGACAGCGTGAGACTTGCCCCTGCCTTGGAGGCTATTCACGCAACTCAGACGATATCCAACCGGACAAGTGAGCTATCCCACCTAATACATTCATTTTTCGCTTCAGTGAGTTCAAATTCAGTCGTGTGGGCATAAGCGATATCCCTGCATCACAAAAGACGGGTTTTAGTTTCGAGACCGCCATCAATACTCGATACAACACACACTTACTCGTTATGGACACTATCGACCAGAACCGAGCGCATAGGCTCGCTCGCTTGAACGATAGTATAAGAAACACGGGGCATTATGAGTGTATCAGTGCTGTAGGTCGGTACCAGCATGACGAACTATATACCCTCTCGGATATCGTACGAGGGGCCTAGGTCAAAATATAATTCGCTGTGCTCACACTCCACTCGGTCTGAAGGCGACCGCAACACCATACCTACGTCATCGCAGCCGTCCAGCATACCTACACCCTGCGGTCTGGGGCTATGGTTCATCCAGTTGAACCTCGCTTAGGCACTGTGCCCGTCAATGAACTACTTTCCTGCCAAGGACCCACGCAATACCATGGTAAAATGACATGGGTAAAACGTCCTGACTTGCAGGTGGAAAATACGCTAAGCGAGACCCCCGCATCGTCGCTTTGGCCGTAGCCCATTACACACATTTGATGTTCGGTAAGTTGTATTTGAGTGTACAAAGATTCACGGGGACCATCCCTTGGCGGCAAGAAATCGAGGTAGCATACACCAAGATACCAGCGTAGTTATGCCCAGCCACTTTCCGGCTTTAGTTCGACTTGCGTCCCCGCTCCTGATCGCTGTGATCCCGCTTAAACCCCGGAAAAAATTTTGGCAGGGACCCCGGCGGCAATGGTGTGCGCTTGACATTTGTTGGTTGATTTGCGCCACGATCGCTGATCCCAGCTTAAAAAATTTGACGAATGTGCACTTGACATGAGGATCAGGGATATCATGTTGCGTCCACAGGTTTTTCAGTATTGTCCTGACGTACGAGAGATGACGGTCCTGCCTGGGGGCCCTACTATATGAAGCTGATAACTAGAGTGGGCGTAAGTAAACGCTGCCATTGGCGCCCGCACGACTGCGATGGACTGACATACAGGGGTTCCCGGCAAGTGCCTACAGAAACGTTGAGTAAAGTTGCTTTATTGATAGGCGCATCGAAACCCATCATCAATTGGGGGGAGCTCAGTACCGTGCATGTCTCGAGATCGAGCTCAGTTGCTCGAACACAGATAGTGAATCGATTTACATCACATATATCGCCTCGTGGCAATTGTTGTTAGGGACGTCCAAATACCAATTCAAGTGTATTCAGTATGCCCCACTTGCTTCATCAGGATAGTGGTATTCTTCCACCCGTAAGGGGGTTTGTCAAGTTGCCATTCCGTAGGAGCGTACTGTATTTTGTCGCGTTAGGAATATCACACTTGACAACCCCCCTTCTCATGCGACAGTTTGACATTAAACGTATGTGTCCGTATATTATGTTATATTTGAAGCCATTTTCAGACTGATTTTACGATCAGAAAGCCAATCCGTTGCGAGGAGGAGTTAGTGGTATCGAGTGTATCATACGGATATTTTGGGCTAGGCGGGCTTCTTGTGACTAAACATTTACGATTAGTCTAAAGCACTAACCGCTTTCGGCTGTATTTTCACTGAACCTTATCTCCAGGGCTGACCGGGGGGCAAATTAGCTCCACAATCATTTAAAATTTACTGTTTTTGGTAAGGATCAACCCAAACCATGCGCAAGATGTCTGGAGCTTAAGGCAATACGTCACTGAAAGCGGCCATTTTTGATTCAGTGTGCAGGTCACTAATATTCAGTTCCTCGGCCCCAAACAGTGTACCGAGTTGCCGCGTGTTGGAGAACATAGTCTGATACTTGATCCATATTGGGCCAATTTTGCATCAGGATCGAGTGGGGCAACATGTTGTGCTTCACGTTTCGGGCTGCCCTCGATAGTGAAAATCCTTTAGTTGTAGCAACAAATGCGCGCATACACAGGTTAAATACACTGAGCGTGCAGGGAATGGCCGGAAATACAAGGCTGGAAGACCAGTGGACAACTCTGACAGGTAAAACGCAGCAGTAAGCAGGGGCGAGGGTAGCTACATGAATACACCATTGCTCCCACTCAAGGGATGTGCTTTTGACACATGCGCCCAGAGTGTATGCAGACCAATTCACACGTGTTGGTTTCAGTTACACTACAGGATCCCTGCGCGTGCATTCACCGCGCCGAGATCGAACGAGCGGGCGTTCGAGCACCGTGATTCCCCCCACCTCACGAAAACATCGATTTGCCATGTATGAACAACTGGGTTCGCATGCATGAAGCCCAAGCGTACCCTTCTTTGAGATAGAGTCCGGGGATTATCAAAATGTGTGGACTCGTTCACCTAAAACTACTGGATCCAAAGCAGTGAATTGGTAAATAAAGCTGGCGAGAGTTCAAACAGGCGCCCAAACAAACAGAATCCCATTCAACCATTGGCCACTTGAGCATGTTAGCTACGTACCTGAAAGTTCGAGATACTCCTTACCTGTTGCCACAGATATGATGTAGGCGCATATCTTTCCCATTGCTTGACTGCGGGGCGGAACATCTAAACCTATTGCCTTCCTCTCCGCCAAAAACTTGGCTTTTGCGGCCTGTTGCTCACATTAGTTATCTCCAAGAGGGCGATACGAGATGTTCTCACCCCTGTTTGTTGTGAAGCACAGTTGCACGATCCAATTATTATGCCTTCCTGTAATCGCAGCAATATATTCGCCTGGCTCTAGGTGAAATATATTCTCCGTTCCTCCGCTACCACCGTGGTACACTCCCTCGAATTTGCGGGTGGATCCTCCTACCTGGTGACTATATACGAACTACTTTCGATTCAGTGGGTACATCCTCTAAGTAATCATAGAAGTCCATTAACATACCTGAATCCCGTCAATATACGTTCCGCACTGGACTAGTATGCTAGAAACACGCGCCAATTCGCCACGATAGAAGAGTGGACGGTCGGTGAACGGGACTGCGTCGACACCACCGTAGAACTGTGAATAAATACGTTCTTCACTCGCTTTTGGCGGTTGAATATCGTGTCGCCAGATGCCCTACATTCTGATTAGAGAGGTGTATAGTCGAGAGTATGAAAATCAATTACTTGTAATTGGTGGACCATCCCCCCTTGACTTGCCCAGCAAACGCGACGAGAAGCCCGCCGTTGCTTCTCATTACCGTAGGAATCCCACCACCGCCTCCATAGTTCTGAGATAGTCTACCTTTAGTGGTAATAAATTGGAGCGCGCAGACGCCTTTCGAGTCAATCCAAGTCATGATCTCAGAAATATGTTCTTCTATTGAGGGTGGCTTTAGAGCCCGGGTATAATTGCATCCAAGGTAAAGTTACTCACCGCTCTTCAGATGAAATATATTCTCGGTGCCGCCTTGACCTCCATGTTTATTGGAACTACTCCCATCGCTATATGCGACTAAAAGTGAGTTAACATGGCTGTCGCAGCATATGGTGAGGGATCTAATGGTCCTCATAGCGTAGGATGAATCTTCGAACGTATGATCACTGAATGTGAATTTGTCCAAAGTTGGGCGCTGATATGTAATCAACGAGTCGTACAGCTCGGTGATGCGCCCTTGGAGTTCTTCCGAAAGTAATTTGGTCACTGGGACCGCACTAAGAACCCTGACTCTTGCCCATTGACCAACAGGCACTTCGTATGAATTCGGTAAGTAGTCGACCCGTGCTGTGAACCGATGGTATACCTGTGCTATGCAGCCATGCTGGAACACCTTCATGCAACCTAGACGTTATGCCGCCCTACGAAGGCCACAAGCGAAGAAGTGAGATACGACAGCGGGCCCCAGGAACCTATTAGTCATACCTTTGTAGATACTCTTCCTGTACTGGACGCGGATAACTGGCCAAGGCCCAGATAGGATGTATCATCTGCGGACTTTGATATGATACAGTCAGCGACATGCGATATGATCAGTGTTAGTTCAAGATTAATCGCATACATTCCCTCTGTTGGATTGTGAGTCTGTGACCGTAATTGAGGTCCCTAAATCGAATACCTATGCAAAAGAGTGTATCTATTTCATGTACTAGACATAAACGGTGTAGTTGAGTTTGAACCCACCAGTGGAATTACGTCTCCCCTAAGGCCCAAGATTTAGTAGTGAGTTAGTTCCGCTTATTGACTTATCTTAATGCTATTGCGATTCGCACTCACCAGTTTTCCAAGACTCGGCAAAGTGCTCGGGAAATCTTAAATAGACTAGCTTGCGCGAGTGCATGGCGAATGGCTACCTCAAATTCTGACGTAGGTTTGAGGTCTTCAAAAGGGATGTTAACTCGCAACCTTTGAACCATTAGACTTTTGGTAACTGAGATCGCCTCGCCGTTTCTCTGGTTCTGCCTGGCGATTCGTAGCTCAGTCCATGGAGAGATGGCCGCTATCGCCGACAATGACCATCCATGGTGCACATAATTGGTCTCCCAGGGGTTATGCGAAGTAGTTAAATCAGTATGGATTTCGTCTGTCTCGTATGTGTGCATTGAGACCCGAGAATGCAGCACGGCTACTATATTCTCTGTTTTTCTCGGACCATCGATGTGACTCATGTCAACCCCGCCCAGATCTGACAGTAATGAGCAAAAATCCTGAATAGTGCAAGCAGAATCGCTGCAGTTGGGTTACTTACAGCCATTACCACGAAGCTTTCAACTTTGCGCTCAGAAATATGAGTTTACTGAAGCAGACAAACTCACTAAATCGAGCTTGGATGAGTCGCTGAGGTCAATAAACGATGTCGTTTGTTGCCACGCCACCTCAGGTACTGCTAGACGGCGTGCGTTGTTGCTGTCACCACGAGGCGGATGGAGCATGTTGTCGTGTAATGGAATTGATGTGATGATTTGCTAGCGATAGCACTAAGGTGGGTTCGTGGTCGAGCAAGGTGTCGAGGTTGAGATGTATTGTTGCCACTGTATCGCCACTGCTTGCTAAGCTCGTTGGGTTACTCAGCAACCACCAGTTGTCGATATGCCACCCTGCCCAAAACGGCAGCCTCTTCCATCCTACGTTATCGAGCTCTGTTAGTAGCACTGTAAACTGGTCCCCTGATATGCCCATTGAACCTCTTCCAAGAGAACGAGTACAAACAACAAACTTGGCGCTTACGAGCCCTGTTGTGTTGACTCAATAATACCACTTGCGCTCCTAGACACTTGTTTGCCGGGCGATCACCCAATGGAGTCAAAATTTTAGGGCCAACCAATCATGTACTTGCGATGTGAAAGCATTGCAAGCGGCCATGATGGAACGTGATGATATTGGCGAGGTAAGATGCATTACGAGTACGAAGACCACGAGCTTCACAATCCCTCTGAGCTTCCCTCGTACTCAATATTTCCGCCATGCGCAATAAATTTGATTTGGGCAATCGTGTAAGACTTGCCCCTTTTTTCATCACCACAATGCCATGGGTTAGCATATACCCAGTCCGCGATGAGAACACGGCACCTAATGCATTTTACTTGAGCTTCAAGGACTTCGAGATCGGTTCTGCGAGCACGAACCAGGCTGCTGTAATATGAAAACTAGGTTGGAACACGGATATTTTTTGGAGCCCAGCATATACTTACCTGATACGGGGACTATTTGCTAAGTTCAAGTGTGTGAGCCCGTTGGCTTGAAAAACAGCATGGGAGATGGTTGGCATCACAAGGAAGACTTTACTCCAACCCACGCTGGTATGGCTCATTTTATATTCATAGGGCTTGATGCGATCTATTCTCACTAGACATTGGGATGTACTAACTCAATACACCGACTCTCTGCGGGGTTCCGCCAATATAATTGGCTGAGTGTTATTTCACTTAGCGAAACTCGAAATTGGCCGTGGCTCAGGCATAGGGTCTGCAAGCCTTTAGGATGTGCTTGATTGTCGGCCCATTGCGGATATGCGAGTAGGAAAAAATGCGGGATGCAGCCTTGCGCTTCCTATCAGTTTGGGAATTCTACAAGTGGGCGCCTGTCTTGAGCTGGCGTTGCACCTTCCTAACTGGTAAGCGCCGCCAGTGCAATTTCAGCGCATGGCAAGAGCCGAGGCGATCCCCTCGTGTCAACGACCAATCTGGCGAACTCCAATTAGCTGGTACCGCGCAAAAATAACGCAATATCGACCTACCCAAAACGTATGGCGTACGCGCGCAAACGTCCAATCGAGCTATTTGCCGGAAGAAAAGCTTAAAACCACCTCGCCACGCGTGGCATCAACGGCTCAGGACTGGAACGTGTACGTGTGGTCGTGATCATCTCAACGCATGTTTTCTTTATGGGAAAGCAACTCACTTCACTCAAAGCTATGTCCTCTAATAGTATATAGGATTTGCCTTCCTAGCATCCACTATGAAATCGTCGTGATTGCCTTGTGAGCCAAACAATTAATTTAAGGGTGGAGGTTGAGTCATATAGCCGAGCTTGATGCCTAATACCTGTAATATGCTAGGCCGGGTTTGGTCCCGGGTAGTTTGCACGAGCGAGATTACAATAATACTGATTTTATAGATAAGTGTAACGGGTTGTGTACATGCCCGTATCTTTCAACGAAAGCAAGCCGTCATCGACCTATTGAGACAATTTACCGGGGATCACACCAATTTACAGATGGAACAAATATTTTGTAAGCATACAGGAGTACGGGATATACTATATGGGGTGTAGCTATTGAAGGGGTCTCTTGGATGTGATAGACGATGCAGACGTCTTCTTCAAAATGTTCAGCGCTATTGGTTGTACAAACTACGACAAGCCCCAGGCTTCCAGTTAGACTCTACTTCATAAAATATCATTATTTAAAACTTCATGACATTAACGTTTGGGCTTAGATCGCGGCACACTCCCGCTCCAACCACGCTTGTGCTCGCTTATCTCCAATCTTAGCCAGCTCGGGTCCGACCTTGTTGAGTACCTCTTTGTGATAGTCGTTCAACCAAACTCGCTCCGCCTCGGTCAGCAACGATACGTCCACAAGTTTGGTATGGATCGGGCTCATTGTGACGTGTTCGAATCCAAGATACCCACGGGATCCATAGTCATTCGGAGTCGACGCTTTGCGAACCACAACAATACTTTCAATACGGATCCCGAACTTGCCGTCGGCGTAATACCCAGGCTCTGAAACAGACAGAGTGAGCAGCGATAATTAACTTTTGACACAGAACCGACCATTGGAAAGCACCATTCCCTCCTTGAGTTTAGTCTGCGGATGGCCCAATTAAATACAGGAGGCCTGTATTACAAAAGCGCAACTTACATCGTTATAGGTAATACGGGTGCCAATTCCTTGTGGCCCTTCATGAACACATAGATAATGCCCGACGCCATGTCCAGTTCCATGTCTTGAATGATGGGGTTTATTAGCCAACGGTCGTAGTATATTGTTGTGTGACTTGCCTATAGTCTATCCAGGAATGGTGACGTGAGTATATGCTAGTAACCAGCAACGAAATGTGTGTTTTTGCTTACCGAGTCCATCCTGCCACAAAGCCCGTCGTGCAAACGCGTCACTAAAATGACCTTGATATGTTATCGTTGAAATTAGAGCGAACATCTACACTCACAGCAAGTATCCTATCGTACCAGCCGCCGTTAATGAAAGCGATCTTAGTCAAAGGCCTTGACGCACCCGTTGTCCCAGTTGGGAATATGGCAGTGTCAATCGCGATGTGGCCTTGCAACACTCGTGTGAATGCGCGCTTCTCCTCGTCCGTCGGGGTTCCAAAGTGCTAGACAACGAAAATACCATCAATACCAGATGTCAGTCAGTAAAATCTTACACACCCAAGTGCGAGTTACGTCAGTTGTACCATCCAGGAATTGGGCTTTGTAAGGGTTGGATGAGCAGGGAGGTGTGCAAGATCATAACGTGGATAACATACCGCCCGAGTCGCACAAGTACATCTGATCTTTCTTGATCTCTGCCGACCCCTTCTCGGGTGGGGAATAATGAATAATGGCTATGCGTTTCGTTAATATTAGAGCTGGAGCCTATCAAGAGAAATCCACTAGCCTCCGTTCGGCCCCGTACTGCTGATCGTGGTGAATGATAGCCCTTTGAATAGGTCTAACTCGCTACGATAGCGTTCCAATACTTGAGCAGCCTCGTATTCGGTCCATTTGGGTGTGTCGGAAGAGGACAGATGTTCCTCAAGGTGAGCAAAATACCTGGCCTACGAGCATCGCAGTTAGGATGACCAAACGCGGTGAGTTGCGCATCGAGGGATAAATGGAAAGAAGGGAAACTTTCATACCAGTGCCACTCCGTCCCGGATATGCGAATTCCTAAATCCTTCGAGCTCGACCGCATTTTTGATGGATTTAGCATCAGCGACACTCGACCGAACCACATGGGAGCGATCTTTTCCAATGGCTTCTGCAATAGCAAGACTGGTCTTGGAGTCGATTAAATATTTCTGCGCCATCAGTCAGGATCAGCGACAGTGGGTAGCCTAACAGAAACTGGCTTACTCCATGAGATGCGGATCGTTCCTCGGCATCCTCACCCTCCGCCTCCTCTGCACCCTCCTCCGTAGTTTCGACTTTGAGGTCCTTTCCTAGCGCCTCAAGCCGCTTGAAGATGTCCTCGTACGGGGAAACCTCCCATCCAGATGCTTTCAAGTTATCCTTTGCCTCGGGTGTGAGTTGGGAATCATTTACGAACAGTGTAGCGTTCGAGGGTGATACTACGGCATACGCGAAGAAAACTGTCCGTCAAATGACGTGAGCTTGAGTACTCCTGAGCTATTCCACTGGACGAACCAGGATTGTATGATATATCTGATCCCCGCATCCCTACAAGCCAGGCCACCTCGTCCAACAAGGACACGACTGTACCAGCCGCACCGGTTCGCGCGAGCTTGGCCCGCAGGTTGGCTAGCTTTTCACTTGGCGATGCCCCAGCATAATCTAGACTCAGAGGGCTGATAGGATTGCTCGGACGGGTTGGACGAGAAGACCATATTTTGTCAACCAGGTTTGTGGAAATGGGAACGAGAGACGAGCCGCGAGGGCTAAGGGTTTTCCACAGATCCGCCGCGTCCGCTGCCAAAAAAGAGATTGGCAGGCGTTCGGGGTTATATTATGGGCGAAGGCGCACCGGATGAAATTAGGGTGGAATCAATTCCGATTTTGGTTCCCTTGGGTAGTTTCTGCGTGCACGGGTGAATCGGCCATGTGATTCGCCAATTTATCTCGACACACCTTGGCTAGAAACTGCTGCCAAGTAGGCACACCTGTTCAAAAGGTAGATGAGCTCGGCGTACGGTTAGGAACCCCTGAGTTTCTCACCGGGAAGACCCTGCTTCATCAACGTCCAATTGCTGCTCAAGGGTTAAGCTAGAACACGAATTCCATTTTGTTAGACGCACTCGTCCAATTGTTGGCCTGCTTGGAGGAAATAACGGCCATCGGTAAATAAGAAGGCTTCAGTCGTAGTTACAACCGCACACCCTGTCCGAATTCCATTAGTCTCGAAACCATCAAAACGCCCGATCGCCCATACCAGCAGATCCGTCGAACCCACTAATAAAAGCCCGCCGGGCATCACAGCTGGCCAGATACTCGCTCGAATCTGAGTGATTATTAGTGCCTCATTCTTTACTCTTTTCGTAACATCTTACGTTGATCCTCCGAGACGATCACGCTAAAAAGGGACTCGATTAATCAACACGGGCATGGCAGTGCCAACTATACATACTAGGCATCGACTTGATTTTCTTTCATCAACGATCGGAGAGCTTCGAGGCGCTTGGTGGTGTGGACAGTACGCGTTTCTGTGTCGCCGGCCATCCTATATCCTGATAATGAAACCTGGCAAGCCGAGAGGTGTCTGTAGAACGTGGGGACTCTAGTGCTTGGTGTTACCCGTGGATGCAGGTACTTGAAGATATTTATGCTAGTAAATTGTTGGCGCGTGATCGTCTTCCAAGATCCGTATGAGATCGCGCTTGACCGAAGACGCGAGCATGTGCTGTTCATCTGGAGCGATAGAAGGCGCCTGGCGCTTATGGTGATGATCAACCCTCTCAATTCCCAACTTTGATTTATTTCCAACAGCGAGTTCACTCAGCCCAACCACTTTAACTACACTAAAAATGGTCCTCGCTGTGATACAACAGGGCTAATAAAAATTGAATATATCGAAATTAACTGCCCTAATAAGCCGATAATGGCTAGTACCACCAGGTTCCGTAACTGCAACGAAAGGCGCCTCTGCTTCGACCAAGCTTCTTACGCCAAACTCGTCTCGGGCCTACATGTTACTTTCATGACTTAGAGATACTATGCTACGATAATATATGTATTTAAACGTGCATTCAATCATACAGTATGCACCCGAGTGTGCCTCGTTCATGCCTCGTCGAGTCGCGATCAATCATGGGGTTTGAGGGTCATGGACGGTCGCCAATAACGGCAGGAAGGAGAACTGTAATCGGAAAGCTGGTTCCCATTCGACATGCGTAGAGGGTATGAACGGCGGGTGAGTAATTGTACCAACTGCATTTTAGGTTGGTAAGGTTGAGCTGCTGCGTCCACCGACCCGCAGAAGTTGACAATCCTGCGGCCTTGCGTAAATTTCAGCGATACATATATCATTGATCATGTATGTACAAACCCAACGATCACGGTGTAAATTTGGGAGCGAGATATGTATAGAGTGGCAAGTCGCGTCTAGATTTACATAATCTGGCCTTGGGACCAATGGCTAAGCAGGTTCAGCCTAGCCTAATGTAATTGAATGTTCTGAGTTCATGTATAATAGTGCTACGATGCGTTTAGGCAAGTCTGAAATTAAGCCACGGCGGGGCCGTTCTGGTGTTCAAATCGCGCATATAACCGCAGCCGGTACCAGGCGTCATGATTCCAGGATAGATGTCACCGTTCCAGAATCTGTCATTGTGATTAAGTGATCGGAAACCAGGTCGGGGGATGCTAACATGGCGTTTCGGCGCATGGTATGACTAAGTCTACACCTCCGCCCTGAACCACATCAGTCTCAAGGTAGGGTATAGGTCGAACCGGTAAGTTGGGTGTCACCGATTCTTTTTCTAATAATGTGGTGCGAGCTAGTCGAGGGACAGATATCAGCCACGTCGGGATAAATTTCACTGGACCAAGAGGTCCTCTGGCCTCAGGGTCCGCAGCCTGCAACTTCCATTCTCACTTTTTAAGAGGCGTTGATTTATTTAGATAAATGGACTTGACCGACCCTGACGTAATCAATAATGCGTCAGCATACGCACCACTGTCCATTTCCGAATGAGAACGAGAAGTTGCTCCCGAATATTACCGGGTTTTACGATCCAAACTCACGGGACGTTGTGTTGAAAACAGTACGGACTGCTGCCACGCCGCACACCACCCGACTAAGGCATAAACTTAACAAGGCACCTCCTTGAAAGTGGCAAACCTTTGGTCTATGTTCCTGCAAGGTAGTCTGTCAATAGTTATTGGAATCTGGTTGACAAGGTGAGGCCGTTGGTGTCCGACGATTGAGGTAACCCGGCTGTATCATCAGGATCAGAATCAAGATGCTTGGGAAAGGACAAGCACTCGGATATTCCCGAAAAAATGCCCCCGCGGTAGATAGTGATTGATTGTTCGATTATTGACGGATGTAATTGTATGGATGCCCAATTTGGAAGGATTTACCTTTCAGCCAAACGGAAATCAGTGCCCGGAATTGTCCCGGAATTCGGTCTAACGGGCTCGGAAGTAGGGTACACCTAATTACCCAGAACGAGCGCATTTCGGGGGCTGAGTTTAAAAATCACAAACCCCTAACTCTCCGTCATCGAAACAATACACGCATCGATCGACTGTAGTAGGAGTTGATTCTGCGATGATCCGGTCGAATGGTACTGGGGGATGTAAGTCCTCTCATAGAGCCGAGCCAACCCACTTTCCCCAGTGATCACAGACATCGTCCTGCCAAACTCAGGAAAGTTCCCTTTGCGATAGTCCAACGTTATAGGTTTGCACGAAAGAGCAAATCTTATAAATGGAAGATGATAGGAAGCATATGAAGCCCGCGCTGCTGTTGTCTCGAGAGAATCGCACCGATGTTCACTCTATCTATACCGCCTCCACCACACTCAATGTTGATATGGCTGGGTGGAGGGGCTCGCAGATCTAGACAAGAGCTTGTCCGCCAAGCAGGGGAGTCGTTCTACGATTACCTGTCGCGTTGGCTAGCTATCAAAGGTTTCAGGCTAGAGTGGAGATTCGAACACTATCCAGACGCTAAACCGGGCAAGAAATATATTTATCGTCCCATTGGTTAGCCCCATTACGATTCCCATTCGGCGAGAACTGCTGATTTTGGGTTACCATGTAGTGAATGGGTTTGATTTGCCTACATGTGTTTGCGGCCTCGATGACAACGAAGAGGTTGCCAAAGAGGGCGCCTGCAAAAGTTTTATCGAGAGCTATGGTTGCGTAAGCTTATCTTTCCGTAGCCTCGACTGAAACCTGAGACTGACGTGTGCTTGATTCTAGATAGTGTGAAACCAGCGGGGGGCGAGAAGGGAGTAATATGAAATTGGAATTTTTGTTTCCGCGAGATTTGTATTTGAGCATTTGTATACATGTAGTCATGTTCATTATAGTACAGACGGAAACTGAGGAGTTTACATGGCTTTTGAGGCAGCAAAAGGAATGGCAAGTGATGGCAGGGCCCTCCCTATCAATCAACCCTCGCTATACAACGCCAAGACAGCAAATTTGTAGGCAAAGCTTAATCCGCATTTGGTCCGGTGTGTCTTGGCGTGAAGAAGCCTAGCGGAGACCTGAACTGCAGCGGATAGCACCAGAAACATCAGCTTGATAACCGTAATAAAGCCTAGCTTGGCGGATCGACGGATGATTGTGGGGTTGTCCAAGTC
Source organism: Ceratobasidium sp. AG-K (assembly GCA_037039685.1). Classification (NCBI taxonomy): domain Eukaryota; kingdom Fungi; phylum Basidiomycota; class Agaricomycetes; order Cantharellales; family Ceratobasidiaceae; genus Ceratobasidium; species Ceratobasidium sp. AG-K. The sequence continues at coordinate 3,146,874 of JAWNGF010000002.1, forward strand.
TCGTAAGCAGATATACATCTGGAAGAGGCGCATACATCGCACCGAGAACGTTACAATTGGCAATAAGGTACCACAGGCACGGGAACTACATCAATCCACTTCTTTACCGTAGCGTGGACATTGATCAAGGGTGAAGGTGACTCACCATTCCATCTGCATTTGGGGAACTGAGCCACTTGAAAGCCTCGTTATACAGCGTGAAACGACAAAGCTTACACTGTGTACCTTGGCGACACTGAATCCTAGTGTTACAGGCACTAGGCCAAGAATGTCCGTTTTCAGTGCCTTTTCCAGTGCTTTTCACTGTAATTTTTCAACCCTTGTTCCGTGAGGTCGCCTAAGTATATACATATAAAATCTAATTAAATTGCGGCCTTACAGAAGGCAAAAACGAGCGGACACACGCCAAGGTAACATATTAGGAAACCAAATCCTTTCAAAACGCCATGGGTATGAGTTTAAGCATTTATTCTATCTCGGGTTCTGTGTAGCACATTAGTGATCTGTGTTAAGGTGATCCCCCGTCATACTTACCGTCGTCGTCCGAGTAATCTTCGTCGCCGACATAATCTCCGCTACCAAGAACTCCACGACGATCAACTATCCCCCAAATCCCACGGTCGGGTACTCGTCCAACTGCACACTGCACGACTCGGAGGTCCACAACCTCCGTCGTGCCGATTTGTTTATAGTAAGGTATGTCAAGGAAGTTGTTTTCAGCAACGAGGTTGCACTGTTGGATTAGTGCAAATACGATCGTTTCTGCCTGTATACCTAAATTGTCTAGACACGGGATTTGGACTTGAAATACGTGTCGGAGTTGGCCATAAAATATCCAGGGGGAGAATACGGGGCTCGCGCACGGGCGATGCGCCATGATATCCACGTTTAGCTTATACTTTAGGTTATTGGTATCAGCACATGTCTGAGGCTAAACAGAAAAAGAAACTCACGCGAACAAATGAGTTATCTCTTGCTCCTGAGTACAATCGGATTGCTCCTCGCGCAGTCATCAAATCGCCCGCATTCGACTTTCGGACCTTACCCCATTGTGGTAGGCTTGCTGGTACCACCTCTCGGAAATGCGACCAGTCGCAGCCGTAACGAGTGGCGAGTGCCGCCAGTGTTTTGCGCCTGATGTCGCCAACAACCGGGAGATCCGCTTTAGGGCACATGAGCTCAAATGTGTAGTCTGAAAACGTGTTAATTCTAGGCATATATAGTTCTCGAGAGGTACATCCAGCAGAACCGAAGAACTCACATTTGGAGATGACGGGTTTATCCACAGAGCCAGAAAGAGCCTTTTGGCGTCTTTTAGAAAGATCAAGCTCCAGTCCGTACAATAATTTGAGTTGAGACAAAATTGCTACATCATAAACGTGTCGATCAATGTTAGAGAAGGGGTGGCGACGGCTCCGGACAGCAGGTAACAGCGAGCTGCAAAAACGTTCGGTTGGGAATGCCCAATACACCCATGGAGGTCCAAGCGCAGCAATAGAATCGGCGATATGGAGTAGTCCGTGGATTGTAAGTGTGCACACTGGCAATCGAGAGGGGTTATACTGGTAATAAAACCTGTTTTAATCGATCATCAGATGTGATTAGTAGCAAGGTGACTTGAATTCAAAACTTACTTTTCGTATGTTTGTACCCATTCTGCCAATCCTACTCGAATTTTCTGCAACTCATCAACCGTGATATTGAACTGGAGGCACAGGTGGAGGATCCGGACAAGTTTCATAAAATGGGTGTAATATTTTTCTTCTCGGAACCGGCGGCGTAGTACAATAGGGCCGATGTGAAGTGCCCAGAAGGACCAGCTTTCTGCAGTAAAGTATGTTCGATCCTTTGAGGGGTTGGGGATCTGACAGCCAAACAAAGAGGGAATATGGTCGCCCGAGGCTGCAGCAGCTTTGCCAATCACATCGAAAACAGTAGGAGCAAGTTGGTATGAACCAGTGCCTTTGCCCAGACCTTTGAACTTGCCGGTCCATAACAATAGTAAGTTTGGGACTACTCCTTCCCAGACTAAATGCATAAAGTCATATGGGAATGAGGTTGGAAAGTCTAAAGAGGGTATCAGGGACAACAGTGGGATACGTTTTATGCCATATTGTGTTGCTAGACACTTCTCTTCTGCGTTTGTGCGTGCACCAATAACTTCACAAGCCTGTGCCATCATTTTCACATGGCTACGAAGTGGGAGGTGGAGCAGATCGTAGGAATTTGGCGGCACAGAAGAGGGTGACCGATGCAAAGGGGTATAGTGAGTGGAACTCTGGGAATCGGGAGCTCGTATTGCGAATATTTCACAAGCTTGACATGGAACTTTGCCGTTGTGACCCTTCATAGACATAAGTTTCGAAATTGCTGGTATATCACCAAATGCTAGGATTAAAAAAGCGCACAGGACGAACATTTCGTCTTGTTCTACATCGTAAGCTGCGACTCCATGCATAAGTTCAAAAAGCTCCTCAATCAGTGGGTAGAGAAACGTTTCGATATCTTTGACAGCCTTTGGACCAGGAATGATGCCAAGGCAGATGATATTGTCAAGTTGGAAGCGAATATTGGGGGGCAGGTTTAGGTTATAGATCAGTATTGGCCAACAAGTCATTTTTCACTTCTTGAATGGGCAGAAACCATCGGTTGATAGGGCAAGAGCAATATCACGAATGTCGTCAAAGAACCGCCGGTCCTTCTTCCGAGCACCAGGAACAGGTTGCAACAAAAGAGCTTGGTAATGTGAGCCATCAAATACATCAGTATATTGCCCATCCTTTCAACTGCACTGATGTTGCTCTCAATATGTCATGTGCTTACGCATCTGCACATTGGCCATAGCTGCTTTTAGTGGAGGGATAATGGGTAGGTAGGAGAACGGTTTTGCAGTAGGGGTGCCATTGGGTTTGTACCGTGGAGTGGAACAATAAGGGCAAGTCGAAAGGTTCTTCAATTCACCAGTATAGCTCACACAGCTGTTATAGCACCGATCAAATAGCATAGGCATGATTCCTGAGAGGGCAGCAGTCCGGAGTTGAATTTGGTAAAGGGATGGAAGGTTGGCAAGACATTTGTCTTGAAAGGCAAACGGGAGGAGGGCGGCAGCATTTGATGGGATATTTGTGTACATCCGGTAGTTAAATGCATCTACAAGTAACCGATCCTCAGTTGATAACGGCTTGAGGCCTACAATAGATTGTGTATAAGTCTCAAAACTTCCATGGCTCTATTCACTTACAAATATTTGCTGACATCTTAGCAAAGTCATGTCCAAGCGCCTCCTTAGCAGTAAGCCCATGAAGGTCTAGCCATGCCACAGTAGGATCACCCCCCTTTTCAGGCAAGGCATCAAAGTCAATACCACGGGGGTTCCAGGCATCATTGTCCAATTCATTTTCGTTACTTTCCTCTGTCATGAAGGATTGCTGCCTTGACTTTGTGAGCAAAGCTTGAAGGTAGGCTATTTGATTAGGACCAAGTCAAGAGGTTCAATTAACAAGAAACTCCAAGATGTTGGTCAAGAATTACTTACCAAGAGCTTCTTGAGACAATACTCCAGCCGTGAACTCTTGAGTGGGCGTTGGATGCTTTAGTGCCTTCTGGGGTGAAGGGCATGCTTTTTTGGGGCAGGCCTGAGTGCTTGGTGGAGTAGGAGCCAGTAGTAGTGTTCGGTATCTTCGCTCAGTACGTAGACTAACTTTACGATTACAATGGGTACAATGGATACGGGTGGAGTGCTTAGGCATTGTAGGAGTCAATAGAGGACACGGGAACCAAAAGCCAACAAGGTATGCAAAGGGACTTAGCGATTTAGGATCAACTTAGGCTTGTAGTGAAGCATCACTGACTCAGGCTCTCTATCCATTTGCTCATCAAAGTGAATGTCAAGCATCATACTATGAGTCGTACCACATCATATGGAAGTAGGTATGACGATTCATATGTGCACTCTTGCAGCCACGTGGCAGAGTTGTCCTGGCACAAACCCAAATTTGGGAGTTATCCCTCATCAGCAAAACAGGGTTAAGATTTAAAGTGATTGCAAGAACCCACCTTTCATGGAAGTGATTGAAAGCAAAGGCTTGGCTTGGGATGGATTTGAGGTGCTTTCAAGCATACATGTGGCTTGGAATCACTCAGAATCCACCTATAGTGGCTTCAAATCACCCAGAATCCACCCATGGGCTTCAAATCACCTGAAATCACCCAAGGGCTTCAAATCACCTGAAATCACCCAAGGTGCTCCAAATCACTCCAAATCACTCTTAATCAGCTCAGTCACCAGGTTCACCATCACGTCAACATTGCCCAAATATGGATATTGCGGTTTTCCAATAAATTTTCATTGATTAGTCATATTTCAAATAGAAAGCTATCTTTTGATCCAGCCATGGGATTCCTTTCCCCTGTGCATCAATGTGACTATATGCTATAAAATACCCCCAGGTTACATGAGGGGGCAACCTGCCTACAAGTGGAACAGGGGGAATGAGGAGCTTTGAAGGCAGAGGTGGGACTTCTGCTCAAAGTCAAAGTCCCTGTGCTATGCCTGTGTGGAGCACAATCAGCTTCCATTGTTGGAATTTCAAATTCATCAAAATTTGTCAGCAGGTGCACACAGCCTCAGGCTTTCCAAATATAGTAACCAAACCTTATTTGGATCAGAAATGAGCGAGATATTTGCAAAATACTTTCCCGGACACGATTCTTTTTGATGAAAAGTTGCCAAATTTAGGCAATTTGATATCACAATGTTCAATTAGAAGCCTATTTGATCTATGTTTGATGGTCATTGGCAATGTATACAATTTCTGGACCTTTTGGGGCTGTGGTGATTTGAGGTGATTTGGGGACTGAGGGTGGATTTGAAGTGATTTGGAGACCAGCCTTGGATTGAGAGTGATTTAGTGGCAATGGGTGGATTTGAGGTGATTTCCAGTGCTTTCAAGCATACCCATTGTGATTTGAAGTGATTTCAGATTTGGACCTTGCTTGGGTGGATTTGAGGATTTAAAGTGATTTAAATCACTCTCAAGCCAAGGTCAGTTTTGCTGATGCTGTGGCTAGTGGCTGAAATTTGACTTTTTTCGCCTGTTGCAAGCAAGTGATCCACACCTCGTCACCGCCTGTTGTCACCATGAGCGCAGTTATATCATCAAATCATGCACGCAGAGGCCACAAGGATCCACCAAAAGCTATATATGCCCCCCATCCTTGTTGAGATACATGTGAGCACCCCTGTCCTAGCTCTGCGATTTTCCTCATTTTTCCTTTTGTTTCCCTTCAACTTATTATTATGCCTACTACATGCTCGCGTCAATCTGTCCCTCCTGCCAAGTCAACAAGTCCACCAAAGTCCCATCGTGTTCGCTCATCAACATCGAAATTGCGGCAAGGCAAGAAGACTTGTAGCCCAAAGGTGCAAGCTCAGGGTGTGCGCTTCGAACCCCCTAATGAAGAACACTCCGAAGAGGACGAGTCAGGTTATTCGGAATATTCTTTTATGTGTCGGAAGTGCCTAGACTGACACAAACTTCATTCCCATAGGTACTGCCCCAATTGCGCAGGAGCAACAAGGCCCTTCTACAAGTGACCCAACGGTCGAGTCTGAGCCACAGAATGTTGATCCCAAAGACGATTTTGGGTTACAACAGCTTATGAACACGGCAGCCTTCAACAGTATGTCTGTATGATCGCGTTCAATATCCTGTACTTAAACTTGTACACATTTGCAGATGTTGCTGAGCAGCTCACTTCAAATGCAACTGGTAGTAACACACCGATGGAAGTTGATCCTGCACAACCTAGTACTGTTGAGAGTGCTAATCGTATGTCAACACACATAGTTATTAGTCTTACTGATTCCCACTACCACACACGAAGAACCCAAGGTACGGCGACCACTTGGTTCAGCAGGAAGGCACTATAACCTTCAAAACGAGATGGGACTCAAGTCGAACCGGAAATTGTACAATCAGATACAAGTAAGTGTTGTTTTTTATGATCTATCTTTCCCAATGCTTCCTAACTTTACAAAGCGTGAAACGCGCTGGACAATCAATCAAGCAAGCCTCCCGCTCATCTCGTTCAAGCGCCAAGATCCTCAAGCCATATTCGCAATTACACAAGCGGTCTGTTACTCTAATTTCCGCCATTCTTGTGACATTATCTAACAAACCGATTCAGATGAAAGAGAGGTTCCCATTTCTGGGACGATTTGTCCGACCAGCCATCTGGCCGGTGATTGAGATGATCAAGCTTCTACTTCGTAACCGTCGTGCATATCACAAAGTTATGGGGATCCCTCCCCCGGGTACGGTTACCAACATGCAAATGGAAGCGGATATGGAAATTTGATAATGAATCGATGTATATACTAGTGTTTTTTTTTTGTGTTTTCCGCTTTTTTGACACTGATTCTTCACGAGCTAAATCACTGAATACTAACGATCTAAACACTGATCATAGATTGCTTTTTTCGATACATAATGTTACTGTTTATTCAGCCAATAAAGCTATAGATCTAGGGCTGGAAATCCGACTATAAGTTGGGGGCGAAACAGAAACTAATGAGCACACAAACCTGTACATTTTTCACTGGCTTGAATCAGTGCGATGAATAACCGCTAGTGCTATAAGCACTGATATAGGACACTGAAAACGGACATAACTAGCCACAATTTGATTGAATAATCGGTCAAAAAGTCACTGATTTTTCAGTGATCCGCTGAGGATTCAGTGTCGATTCAGCTGATTTCCCTTACTTAGATCACTCAATCCGAGCACTGGAATTCAGTGTGGTTAGGCTACACAGTGTTAAATAAAACCACTCGCGGGTCTATTAAGTATGAATGTCAACCTACAAGCGAGATCAAGTTCAAACATGGACCATGAGCCAGCCTTATGAAGTTAAGAACAGATGGAGATAGTAGGGGTCTCAAGGGGCTTATCATTGTCTAAGGAGATATGGCGGGTATGGTACACGAGAGTCGGGAGTGTAGCATAAGAAATGCTTTCCAATTGAGAGATTGGGAGACAAACGATTACAGTAACGAGGGGGCACAGTTAGTGCACAGGCGGCGTCAAAGCGCTGGAAACTAGTGCATCTCAGGGCCACGAATAATCCTGCTGGTGCTTGAAGTCCTACAGAGAGGAAAGTATTGGGCGCGGCTCGGATTGCCACTACACCGCGGGTAAGCAGTGTGACTCGTCACCAGTCACCCAGTTACAAGCGGTTGGCTGGATGCAGGGGTGTCCGGGAGGCTGTTGCTGGGCGGCCGGAGGGAGAGTGTTGTGCTTTGGGGGAAGATAGCCAAGTTTAGCAACAGCAACAGGAGTACGCACCTGGGGCCCTACTGGACGTCATGGAAAAGACACTACAGAGTAGGCTGTACTGGTGGCAAATACAATATGCCTTCAGACATACACACGGTGTGCGCTGACAACACCTATGTGTAAGGAAGAACCTTAGTGAGCTGTCGCAACATCAGCGAACTCAGGGGAGATGCTGGAGACTCCTTACCCGTGAGTACCCTGGGAATGCATAGAAAACGGACTACACTGACGGCACTACAGAGCGTGGCCGCACCGTTGGAGAGGTTGTACAATCCCTCAAGCATTGGCGTAGGTGCTACGCGCAAGTCAACACTCGACTGCACACGAACGGCAGTGAGGGGGGCAAGTGCGCCACATGTATCAAGGTGTTATCGTAGGCGCATGTTGATATGTAGGCACCGTCAGCGCGCCCGCTTCGCTTCAGCAAGCCCATTAGCAACGACTATACAATGGATGTGAAGTGAACGATCCAACTTACCAGCCGTTTAGCACCCCAAGACGGGGCCTCCCTAAACGAGCGCATGTTGATGGAAATGTTACGTCGGTAGAGTGTGGAGAGCCTGCATGCACAACTTCCTCATATAGCGGACAGACAGCGTACCGAGGTAACAGCGGCTGGGGGAAGCGACTAGAACTAGAGTGGTGGTGAAATGTATCTCTAACCGCCGAACCTCTTAGGGGTCAGCCATCGATGATGTCCCTGCAACGCAATAGCATAAGCTGTGGGACTGAATCCCTGGTGTGCAACTCTTACCGTATCGGAGCTTATAGGGAATGCATGAGAGATTTCAGCAAGACCAGGCAGATCAACTTCAATGGAAAGAGACCCATGCGGTGATTATTTTACCGAGTTGCCACTATGAGAAGCCGAGTGAGATACTAGAAAGAGCACAGAAGACAAAGCATGTCAGTGGGCGACGCAACACATATATCATAGGCTGCTAAAAGGACATTCAAAAGCCCACGGTATTTACGTGCGCTAGATACACAATGCTTGCTTGTACACTGGGGCCGCGGAAATATCCCAGCGTTAGTGTGAGTTAATGCTGTACCTACAACTATTACGAATAGAACTGTGGCTCCGCTCGGCGATGTATTGATAGCTGGTTTAACCCGTGACCCCTCGAGACAGAATCTCGTCGCCGAGTGCTTACTAAGGAGGAGCAGGCATTCAATGTTGTGAGCAATAGCTGTAAAAACCTGGGGGAATGACAGCGGCTTGCAAACCGTTCAAGCGAAACATGTTTGTATTCCGGATGAGGATATGAATACCTGCACGTAAGCAAAATTCCTCTCCAATGGTACGAGTAAGCGGCCAATCTACACGGTAGACGCTGCGTTGATAGGCAACATAGACTGCCAAACACCCCCACCTGATCTCGTAGGATGAGCATCATATTCACTACGGCAATGATGCGGTAATACAGGCGCAACCCGGGATATAACAATGGATAAGTTCGTAAATACCGAGTGAGGAATGAGGATTGTACGAGGGAGGGAGCTGGGGGAGAAGCAAGGCAAGCGTACGCGTCAGCGACCCCTCAAACAGCTCTGGGAAGGCTCAGCGGGGCTCAAGATGTTCTAACGAGGGATATTAAATTCCGTCCACCAAGAGACAACATAATATATTCAGGTCTGGAATATGAAGTCTCTATGCGCGTGTCGGGCGTCGGGACGAGGTCACTCGTAACAACTCTGTGCATATCCTCGATAACGAGCGGCGAGAAATTCGCACCAGAGCGCATTGATGACTTAAAGCTAAGCCAAAAGACAAAGGGGGTCTAAACCCCGCGACCATCGCGTTGTTGGTAGGCGAGGCTACTATTGTAGGTACTAATTAAAGTATTGAATATATGCATATTGTATTGTTCAGTGCATCTTGATGAAACACGTTACCGCAAAACTGCGTTTGCGATCAGCAACCCGTCGCTCAAATAAGGTAGCTGCCACGGCATAGGGCATTCATCGAGTACAAACACTCGGCCAAATCAGTAGAGGCGAAAAGTAGTTTGCTCCAGAGTGCTAACTTAGGCAAAGCAACCCACATAAACGCGTAGAAGAGCTCCGTACGTTGTCCATGTTATTCCAATGCCAATATGTACCGACTTGCGTTTGCGAATGACAATACGCTGCAGTTCCTGAAGCCGACTTAGACTATCCAAGTCCATGGGTCGCCACACGGGGAATCATACTGGTTAGCGGCGCGACGCACATCCGGGTAGGCATTAATTGACAAGGCTTCTCACAAAGGCCACTCAACTCGGTTATGTATCACAGTCCGATCTACAAAGCGTGGGCGCCAAAAAACGAATCTGATTTGTTGCGAAGATCAAGCTGAGTCTCAGGTACTTGTGTCCTAGGGAACCGAGGTAAAGGTAACGCTCTGCGGCGTAATACTGGCACTGGAGGAGGAAGTGTGCTACGGTCTCGGGGGCGCCTGCACAGTTCTCACATGCTGGGGAGTTTACGACTGGCAAAAGGTGCAGATGCCGCCGTAGTTGCACGTGGCCGGTAGTTAGCAGGAAGAGGAGTGTCGCTTGGGATCGGTAGAGCGCATGTATGTGAGCCAGACCCTGTCCTTAGGACGAGGAAGTCCACGGAAATGCATAGGACCGTGATTGCGCACCAGATCGTGATTGATCCCCCAAGATGATTAGATGCAGCTGTACGCATGCCCAAACAGGAGAGATTTACCTTTTGATTGTGCGGAAATGAGCGCTCGGAACCATTGTAGAACTCTCGGCTGGGCGGATCCGAAGCTAGGTATACCAATGTGCTCCGAAGGACACATCGATTTGGGTGGCTGGATTTCAGACGGTCACAAACCCCTGATTCTTCGTCATCGAAAAATACGGATATCGATCGACTTGAGCAGATTGTCTGGTCTAGTCGTGCCGCGGGAATAATTCACGCGAATGCCCTGGGCGATGTGTAGTCCATGTCTCACAACCAAGCACTTGTATGAGTTCTCAGCGCTGATGTGGTTGGAATTCAGCGCGCTTAGCCTCCACAGTGAGCGCTTAATCGGCTCCTTCAAATCCTCGTCAAAGATCAAATTTAGAATATTGATTGGATTATACTTGAATGTGGAGTGTGAGTAATTCTGTCTAAGGGAAAGCCACGGAAGGAAATCGGGGAGCGAGCTTAAGACGTTCGCTCGGCCTGGAGGGAGGCATTATGACCAGGTGCAGTACTGGAGTGAAGTGTATGGAAATACGACCTGAGACCGAAATAGACTGAGACTGAACATCAGCTCAACCGATCATGGGCAGCAGCCCGGAGGGACGTTGCTGGCCGCCGCGCTCCAAGTTCATGGGGGGCCTCACGGGGATATAGCTGGCCGGACTAGTTGTTGGAAGGAATGTAGTGGTAAACATCCAACAACCAAAGCTAACGAAGCGGAATTTCCAGTAGACCCAGAACAATCAGACAGGCCCAAACGCGCGGGCTCCTGGTAGGAGGGAGAAGCGGCTCGGAAGTGCTGCTCCTTCGGTGAACGTTGTCTGATTAACAGCGGTCACTGCCTGCGAGGGCGTCATTCCATGGATACCTCCTGAGTGGATAGAAAAAAGTGGATTTCGAGGCGTAAATACATGAGAATCAACCCACAATTCAGCAAACATACATTAAGCTCGCGAAAAGCTCACGGAGAGGTGTAGGGCACCAGTGCTGAAAGTTCTTGGCTAGTTGGGCGGTCGAGAGACGCAGCCTCCCGGGCTCCTCCGATAAGATTGTCGTTGGGAATACCCACGCACCACTTGATAGCACTCCGAGCAGTTCTAAGTCTCCAGGATTACCCGGTCGTTGGACAAAAAACAGAGCGTCGGAACGGTCTGCGTTGCCACTGCGTCCAAGGAACGTGATGCACCGGTGCGGGCCACAACTGATCGTCTATTCTTCCATAACAAGTGGGACAGACCGGTGCCAGGCCTAGTCGTGGTCGCGTTCACTGGGGAATTGGAGTATGCTGTATATTAGTGTGGGAGCGAGGTCAGCGACGCTGACGGGAGTGCGCTCTTCCGGTGCTGTTGGACCTTGCAAAAACCAACTACGCAAGAGGGCACCAGTGGCTTGCACGACATACATTCAAATATTTGTGAGGAGTGACAACAAATGACCTCCCCAAAGGTAGGACGAGGATCTAGGAGGATCATTCGCAACATTAGCAAAAGCAGGGTGCGAGACAAGGACATTGGGTAGTTGGGAAATAGAGACAAACCAAGAGCGATGCGTCATGGAGACCAGTCCTTTCGGGATACCGCAAAACCTCAAACATCCATTTACAGTAGAGGTAAGTCTACTGCGAGTGGGGCGCTGGCAACAGTTGAGGGCGAGAGCGCCCCATGTAACCCAAGCCATTGTCGCCGGCCCGCGCCGATATGTGGGGGTGCGTCGATACCCGGTCTTCAACAACGTCGGTAGCGACAAGCATTCGGTAGAGGTAGGGGAAGCATCCTAGCTTACCATTCGATTAGCACCACCGGGTAACCTAAACAAACTTTCCAATCAAAGGGGGCGAATGTGAAGTATTCTATCTGCAGAACGCGAAAATCGGCATGGACCCCCATAGCACAGTAGTGGTGATTGGGAACATCATGCAATGGAATGGTAGGAAAAGGCAAGTCTAATCGCCAGCCTTCGTAGGGGAAAGCTGTTGATGGGCTCCGACCGACACAAAAAACGCAAGCAAGCTACGAAATCGACCCTTTAATATGTAATTGTTGTCGTATCAAAGTTGACACAAATGGGACCAGAGGGATTGAAACAAAGCTGAGTACGAGTCATCGTTGAGAGATAGGAGCCCGCAGGCCTACTACCACCCGCTTAGCGAATTTACACATTGGAGGCCGGATGGAATACTGGTATGGTGCCCGAAGGTGGAGCACTGACAGAGAGGCGCATACATCGTGGGTAACAAGGAAGGTGCTTCAACGTCTATTAAACTTGCGCAAACCAGATGCACCACACCCCCTTCAGACGGATGGAGTCATGGAAATATTTCGTGTTATGATCGGTTGTTTCTACAATTATTGCAAATGAATCCATAGCTCGGCACAGCAGTGACTGGGCGCACACCTTCGCATGACAGACTCAAGCAAAACCATGTCTAAGCATCGATGATAAAGGTGCAGTCAATGAGCAACATAGCCCACAGGGGCGCCAACCACTGAGGGACTGGGCGTGAAGCCAACAAACTGCTCAAGCACACGCTTAGAGAATAACTCAAATCGTGATGGATGATAGAGGTGTGCTCCGAGGACCAAGTCCATAGAACGTACTGGAAAAATTTCGTTGGGGTATGAAGGGATCGTGCCGGAGAAGGAACCGGGGAAGGTGAAGTGAGAGGGACCCTAGTAAACCTCGGGTCGCTGCTTGAACACCCAAGAGAGCTCCTGGTGCTCCAGAGGGCAATAGAGAGACTCAAACCCTCTGCGAACCTTTCGATCTTGATCTAGAGGCTGGGGAAGCTCCCGCGCGCGGGAGGTATCCCAACCCTGCTGATGAGGAATGCTAAGGACATAGTGGTAACTGAAAGCAAGGGGAAGGGGAGCGGCAAGCCGTCCAAACTTTTCGCCAGTCAGTCAGATGCATGGCCTGGGCCTATGGTCTAATCGCCCTAGGCGAACACAGGAAGTGCCCCAAACACGCGCAGAGGATATAAACGCACGAAAATGCCAGCTGGAGATCTACATGCTTAGCAAGGATACTACAAGGTTTGTGGACCACCCAACGTACCTTGGGGCGTACTCTATCGATGCTCGAGTGTATTGCTTCTGAGTAGCCGCAAGGATCGCCCTGCTCGGAGACAACGGCGTCAGTGTAAGAGTGAGCAGGGTCCAGCGAGAGTTGAATGGGCATGTGGTCGCGCTGGGGCGGATGCGCTCATTCGAGGGGGACGATGAAGATGGGTCGAATAACGCTACTCTCAAGGACTTCAAGTACCTTGAGAAGGTCGAGAATGGAGGGCGTACTCGTAAGTGGCGACATGGGCGGTTAGGAGAGGTGCATCGACAGGAAAGAAAGAGCTAGTGAGCATTTTCCTACCAGGCGCCTTGACTCCGCATTACTCGTAGGAACGACCACTGGTAGCTGCTCAAGATGTTTCGCTTGCTGCACCAAGGATCCCCTGCCTGGGTGTGAATCAGCATCGACGCGCCACGAGACACCAACACAACACCACCTGCTCGACAGGCCGCGGCGCCGTACGTCGAAGCAGCGCGGGACACTGAGCTTCTGCGGTGTAGCGGGGCATGCCCCTGACGAGCAGAAACTCGTGGGACGGGAGAGCTAACGACGGCTTCGCGCAGACCCGGACGAAAGCTGCCGATAGTACCCAAAGACCTGGTGCCTACACTTAAGGACTAGCCTTCCCAGTGGGGCTGCCGACACACTACATTGATCTGGATGCCTGGTTGAAGGAAGAGGGGGAAGAGTATAGTTGGGGATGTTATTGAACACAACACACACCTACCTATGTTGATCATGATCAACCAGGCGCCCATTACCCCTGGGTGAAATGCTCATGGAACGCGCACTCGGAGTCGAGTCGAATTCGCAACGAGCGTCATATGCGAATCACAGGCGCATGTTTGGTGGCTCACAAAGAAGATAGAGAAGTCTGTGCCATGACAAAAGGGAGATGCTGCACCCCAAGCATCCTGCGAAGCAAATTGCCTCACCACTTGCCACATTACCGCTGGTTGGGAACCACTCGTAAGACCCCAGTAGAATCAAGATAGAACCTGGTCGAAGATTTCCTTACATGGAGCATTGAGCGGCCATGTTGATACCGGAAATCAGCGGCAGGGCTAAAGAAGGAGCGCATATATAGAATAGAGCCTCACCGACCTAGATGCTGATATGGACACCACGTTGCTTCAAAAACAGGCGTTGAAGACGAACCGATTTTAGTCGGCGCGAGAAAGACGCAAACCGGAGTGGCCAATAAAAACGTTTTACCTATTTCGGCGAATGCAACCGGCGGAGGAGACGATTCGTTAAAGAAAAAAAGAGTAAGAGATATATATACATATGATTTACATCAAGACAAACGGGCCGATTCTTGGGACGGTTGATTCCGGCCATCGCGAACAAATTTTCAGCCCAGTGCTCAATGATAACTGAAAATATTCTTGAAGCTCCTACAACCTTCAATGTGTGAAGTGTGCGAGTCCAAGGACGAGGAACACGCCTCCTGAGTTAGGCATAACAAATTATTTCAAGCGACGAGCTGGTAGAGTGAAAAGGCCACCTCGAGGCGACCCTGAGCCTTGGAGGCTTCAGGAGGGTACGACCATCATGGCACGACGCTCGTTCCTGATGGAGCCTCGTTAACGTTGAGGTCGACGATCGTCTGATCGGGCTGGAAAGAGTGGACAATCGGGCGAGTTGGCTCCGATTGATAAGATAGCTACACGCTGGCACGCCAATCCCATATCCATTGCCTTATGGGAAGGAGCGAGATGAGGCGAAATGTGGCAGTGAACATCGGATGATATTGTAGTAATGAGGCCGAAAAACATGTGGATGAAAGGCTAGTGCAGCGACAGCGGGCGAATGCATGATCATTAGCTATTTTAACATAGTCCGGCCTATACTATTGAATGGCTCATACGTCGCCGAGAATAAGAGCTCCTCACTTTTGTAGCTGGTTGGTTGCAAGCAATGCGATTGGGCGAGATGGGACCGAGGTAAACAACATCACGTGACACAGTCCATTAAACGCGTCTCAATACTCTCAACCATCATCACTAAGTGATTGGCTTCAAATCCGACACATTACTACCACCTCCCCTCTATGAGATGCCTTCGAAACGTACATTTGCGGAGTACATGACTCCGGAAGGCACGCCAGAGTCTTCCCGGGGATGTACTAGTTCGACCATTCACACAAGCCCATTGGCGCCAACCCCAAAGCGACAATGCCACGACGCTCGGGCAACCAATGCGAAGCCGGGTCACTCTCCTGATAATCTGTTTGGCACAGTTCCCAAGAAGCCTGTCGTAGAGTTGCCTCGCCCAGCCCGAACCAGTGCTGAGGTTAGGATTCAACTTGTTGGCCACCAAGTATGTACCCTTTAATCTATTCAGAGATTGCTTATTTTAAACTTGTGTAAACCTGTCTCGTATAGGCCTTTCGTCGGGTACACATTCCTTCCAATTACACGTTCATTCACCTGCACCATCTCCTGCTTTTCCTGTTTGGATGGAGTGGGGTTCACGCCCATAGGTTCTCCGTGCAAAACAATATTGTTATGCACGAACTCAAGCCGGGGACATGTACGTTCAGGAAACCTTTTCATTGACGTTTCCCCGCCACGCCCACCGCCCAGCAAGCGCGAAATCCGTGAAGCCCGACGACTCGCACGAGCACTGGCCAAGTCAAACATGAGAGAGAACCCAAGTGACGACAGTGATACGGATTGGGAGGGCCCAGGCGCTTGGAGGCCACTCGTACTTGACCAGCACTCGGTCCGTCAGAGATCTGAAGAAGCGTTGACCATTGGAGAGGTGTTTGGGGCCCATGTTTGCAGGCAAGGAAGGGCCATTGTATACGTAGGTTTTTTGAACGTTCTTGCCTACTTCATCTGATGTCATTTCTACAATACAGGAGTACGATCCCAACCACTCGCAGGGATTCAAAGTCCACATTACACTCATTGGCCTTGTACAACATGATGAACCAGACCAACTGTCGAGTCCCCCAGCATGGCCTGCATTACCCCCGCTCCCTCCTTCCTCTCCCATACGTTCAATTGCATCGTCGCCGTATACTCCCCGCAACCGCCAACTCTCCCTAGGCATCGACTCCTCATCACCAGTTCGCCCAACTCACTCACAATCCCTTCCCTTGCTCACTCTCGACGACGACGATGACAAAGACCTGCCTCAACGGCCCTCTCTCGATGCAGACCGCACCAACAATCCTTGGCTTGTGGTGGGGCACGGACTTTCACCCCCTGAGCGTGAATTGGCCGTTACGCTTGAAGAAGGCATATTGGAGGATGGTCCTTCCTTCCCACCTACCACTAGTCAACGCGGCAAAGGAGGCAAAAAGCCGGCGGGGCTGAGCTTACGAACCAAATGCGTAGAGCTCGACGCCGATCTCTTCAACGACGGTCCAGATGGTGAGGAAGGTACCTGCTTTGCACGATGGCTATCGGGGGAATTGGTTGTAGAGCGAGAGGGAGAAACTGTAAGTCGGTTTCGCTTACACACCGATTTCATGCTAAACACTTTGGTTGGTAGTTATTTGTCAGAGATAGGACACGGGTTTTGGCACGCATCCGCGAGAGTGAACGTGCCAAGAGCGCAGGTTGGGATAGCGATGAGGAAGATGTAGAGGATTTTGAAGTGCAAAGCCCAGTTTCCGTCGAAGTCTTAGCACCAATGCTAGAGCCGCTTGAGGGGCTCCCATTTGAAGAGTGCGATCAGGACGATGAAGCCGAACACGAACCCTGCGACGATGACGAAGAAGAAGGATCAGAGGAGGCAGGCGCCTGGGAAGGGGGGGAACAGGAGGATGAAGATGGAGAGCGGGAGGAGTGACGGTTTGTAGGTCCTCAATTGCGTACTTGTTTGGTTCATGTGCTCACTCTAGCCAACAGAGTTTGCTTGAGTATCATAACATTATTGAGCGTTGCAATCTTGATATTTGATGTAACATAGGGTTTGGTGTGTCTTTGAATGTTTATATCACTTAGTTCAGAAATCCGTGAAAATGATTGTTGTAGAACTACCCTGAAGCCGGACGTGATCACAGGTAACACAGTTAGTCAACAAGAAATTCGTACACCAGCAGCCGACCCACCTCGACTAGCGGAATACCGCGTATTCCAGAATTCAACTTGAACACGGATCATGTTAATTGGAGGACCGCGGCGGCTGTCAGAACTATCCGCTATCCCAATGGCTATCGTCGACTAGCCGCTTTGCGGGACCCGAACCACGCGAACGACAGATAGCTCCCCTATCCGCACGAGCCGAAAGCTGAGCACCTTCGGGGCTGCTATTCCTGTGCTCATCCTCAGTGGCTTCTTCTCTTTTGGCTGTGAAGAGCTAACATTTCCTTCCACTGGGTCCGAACATGCGCTTACTACGGAGGTTTCGTTTCAAGTTAGCCTATTCGTGCATGATTGTGACCATTCCACAAATAGAGCACGCATATACCAAGGTGGTGGTGAGGGCCGCACCTACGCGGCCGCAAACTCCCTAACTCCCCACCAATGCCGCACTCTACTTGTTGTGTTTATTCACTCTCATTGAAGACTCCCACCTGCGCGCTCTAGTCGGCCTTCTCGGTTATCCTTTGATCCATCAATAACATCGTTTGCAACTCGCAACATGCTAATGCACGCGCGCCCCCGGAGTGTGCCGGAATTAAGCCCGATGAACGCCCAACAGATTGCTCAGATCTGAGCCGTGCCAGACTTGAGGAACAACCGCCCAAACAACCTCGACCTGAAGTCGCTCAGGGCCCAGGCTAACTTCTTGGATGGATCAACCCGAACATCGCCAGGCGGTTGCTCGTTTTCGTAACACTCACTTACCGTTATCTAGCCTACTGGGACGCATTCTGACGTAAACGATACAGTATGTGTTTTTGTGAGGTTAAACCGTACCTGGCCCAGTGCGCCAGAGCCAGAGCCGTACTTTGGGATTGGTAACCCATCTAGTGAAGGACGCCGTTATCAACATTTCTTCTCCTGACGTGCCCCGCGCTTCGAAGGCGGAGCTATGGAGACCCCAATAGTACCGACAATCACAAGGCACGCCCGCTCCCGAAAAGGAGCTACTTAAGTACCAAATCCCTCAAAGGTGGTCTATCAATCAAGAATCCTTTCGACGAGAACATCGTGTGTAAAGTTACATGAGCTGGTTCGTGCCCCGGTCGCTCATTTCATATCGAAGGCGGGATCACTTCGTGCCTCGTGGAACATGCGGTTGCGCCCGTTTCAGCGGCAAATTCTGTGCTCGACAACGACACGTTTCCTGTGGACCACGCTATGCAAAATGAGGTATCTCAAGACCAGAAAGTTTTTTCGCCCACTGGCTCCGACGAGCATTACCCTATCCTCTACCAAGGGAAACATGCCTACCGTAGTCGAGCGTCCCCTAAACAGGAAGATTCCAATGTCCTAATTCACCAACAGCCAAACTATGCCCGAATCCTGCAAATGCCTCCGCCTGACTTTCCGAGGTCTAAAGCGCCGACCAGGTGCGAGAATGCACTCGAAAACGTAGGACTACGGAGGAGATATCCAGTTCAGGAGCCGCTACCGCCGGCTGAGCTTCAATCGTTGATTTACATATGGATTTGTGTATATCTAATTGAATCATTGCATATGCAACACCATATGATTATTTGGAAATCTGTTCAAGCCCTTTCAATCCGGCGGACAGCCGAGTCACACCCGACAACCCTCTGAAACCCCCAACCACGAATAGTCAGACACCATATTCAAGACCAAGGCGTCCGCACGAGTAACCGGCGAAGGTATAACTACGTTGCTCGTTTCATCTCATTTATCAAGTCAAGTTGGCGGCTACACCCAAGCAAATAATAGGTTCATTATGAGTGCTCATACGTTTGGATCTATTCTGCGACGTGATATCTGAATAGTTCCAGCAAATGGTATGCGGAGTCCGATGCAATATTGATGAAATTTGGAAGCGAGAATCATACCAGCTAGAGCTTATGGCCTGGACATCTATCGCCCTGTATGAAAATAATCTTCGAGTTTCGCACTAGAATTGTACTGATTGCGCGTGAGGAGAATTCTCGACGGGCGGGTTCTCGACAATTCTGGTCAGGAGTAGCCGGGAATTAGGGAACGCCACCGACGCCACGCGACACAATGTGGTGTGGCATGCTGTAATCAGGACGTATATTTGCATCGCACAGCACCGGCGCCTGGACATCACGGGTATTTTGCGCGAGTAATTATTTGAGTCATATTCTCTGATTTTGTGATCGAAATTAAGCCCAGGACAGGCATGGTATGCCATACACTTCCTGAGACATGTGGAGCAATACCATGCATGGCTCAAGTGCGTTCGGGTTCAATCACATCAAGCGCTCTTGCCCACTCAGCCCCCCCACAATCAACTAAGACAGCAGTTATGTCCAACCTTTTTCAACCATTGATGTGCCGCCATGGGGATTCGAGGCGCAGAGGTAGATGAAAAATAAGCATTTCAGAATTCCTGGATCCTCGACCGGCTAGGGCCTCGAAGTTGCAAAGTATTCAACTCAATTTTCCCATACAATACCTCCACTTCACGCGTCGTGCGCGCACCAAGAGCATATATGCGCTGGTTTCCCATTGCTAAGTTAATTTGAAATACTTGCAAGTTTATTGCTTTGCATTGTGTTTGCCTGCGCGATGAGGAGATCAAGCGG
Source organism: Ceratobasidium sp. AG-K (assembly GCA_037039685.1). Classification (NCBI taxonomy): domain Eukaryota; kingdom Fungi; phylum Basidiomycota; class Agaricomycetes; order Cantharellales; family Ceratobasidiaceae; genus Ceratobasidium; species Ceratobasidium sp. AG-K. Next base: position 3,166,615 of record JAWNGF010000002.1, read on the forward strand.
TCTGGTTGATGATCTCCAGAACGTACGGTATCCCAATGATATTGTAGGCCGTTTCGGTGTACCTATCATCTATCGCTGGGTTAGTAAATTGTAGTGCAACTCGTGGGTAGGTTCGAAATTACCAACAATTCTCTCCAATTCTCCGCCATCGCCCTCTGGTTTGTGATGGGTAACCCAACGAAGTTTAAAAAAGCGCTCATTGAATGCAAATTTTCGGCAAATGGCCAAACTAAGGCGCCGTGGAGCGTGCATCTGCTACAGACGAGAGCTTCGATGGTGAGTTGAGTGGTGACGGTTATACTGAAATCATGGCTATCCTCATGTTCTCGATCAGGTTCCGAGGATGAGAATTCAACTCCGTATACTGCATCGAGAATAAGTACTCATAGGGTAGGACAATCTGAGCATAAATGAATATTATGCATAGTTTTGTGATACACTTCAGCGTGGCCAGGTCTCATGGTCCCCTATATAAGAAACAACGACAAGAGATCGCCGATTCGTTGTGCTGTCCTCACTGAATCTTCCTTTCATAAACTTGCCATGAATAGTGTTTCATTTGAGTCTCGAGTTGGTAATCGTTGGGAGTTTCGCGAGCCTTACACGGCCAATGGCTACGCTGGACAAGTTGTCCATTGGGCAAACGTCATGAAACTTCGTCTGGAGTTTCATTATGCCCAAGTTGGGCAGGACCATAATCCATGCTGGATCGCTAAACCCATTCGTACGTCTTGCCTTCAAAACTTTGCAATAACGAACTCAATCTAGTGGGCCGCAGTGGCTGGTGAACACCTCCCACCCAAGTTCATGGGCTATGCGTCCAGCAAGCGTAAGGCTAAAGAAGAGGCATGTCGCAAGATGGCATACTCCGGTCATTGCGTGGTAAGCAATGGTTTAAATGGATAATTACATATGCCAACTGACGGGTATTCATTGATATGTTAATGGGTGGGTAATGCACCGCTCTGCAGCGACCTGAGGCATCTTTGGGAATTTAAGTCGCAGTTTTGAATTGACTGCGATGCTTTACATGATGTTCACGATTTGTATCATTGAGACTATTTGGATTGGTGTATTTCTTGGTAGCTGCAATGCTAGCTTGAAATATTGCTCCGATTACTAGGGGACGTGGACAACGAGCCGGCACTTCTAGCAAACGATAAGCTAAAAAATAGAGTTACTAGACGAAATAATGGCTCCCAGTAACTTCTCAATGTAATTAGGCAAGGTTAGCAGCTGTAAGCGAGTGGCATGGTTCTGTAATAATTTAGTGCACAATATGCGTGACCCGTACTAAAAGCGTCAGCAAATTTCAAATTGGCTTCCAATGCGCTCCGGAGCGCTTCGTAACATCTCCGGTTCTGTTCCGGGAGCGCCAGGAACAAATTCCATACTTACTGACGTATAACAGTCCTGAAACATGATTATGCACACGTTTGTTTCTTGTGCTTTTGCGACTGCGTCTACTTCGCTCATAAGCCAATGTCGAATTCCATACTGGTATCAAGGCCCACTTTTGATTGGTCGATTTATCATGTGCTTGTTCGAGATATTGGCGTTGATACTAGGGGATGGTCGCTCTGTTCCTCTAAAATGCTCTAGGCATGTCTAAACGGCATCCAACATGGGATTACCCCCTCCGGACTTTTGGACTTTATGATCTATTCCCCAGGCAATTCTAGATAGTGCTTCGATTTTGTCTTGGTCTCACGTTATTCCTGATGGAGGGGTGCTACTAACGTTTACCTTAATTGCAGTGTCCGCAGCGGAGCGCAGGGCTCCCATTCTGGCATAGTAACGTCATACATATCGCACCACGCCTTGTTGAGGTGTATCATAAACAATTCACGTTAATAACCAAAGGGGATAGGATGGCGCGATTCGGATTTCCCCTGTTGAATTGCCATATCGGGGCGTATTATTTTCCATTATGGGAACCTCAATCAAGCCGTAGTTCGGCGGAAGACTGGTATCCCCGGGTCACGGGCCGCGGTAGCGATCACGAGAGACTTCAGCAAGCGCGTTGCCGAACTACTTTCGCCATGGGAGCTGGTAATATTTCTCTTGTCAGACCCAAAGATGGAAACCAAGGGGTCGCATGTGAGCAAACACCTCGGCCTCTTTGCACGAAGTAACCCCGCCGCTGTACACATATGACCATGCTTCTTTGAGACCCATGTCTTGACTAACGAGGAACTAGATCTGCCGAGGCTTTGTTCAGTGTGTATGAGAATATACCCAGCAACTAACTTTGGAGGACTCGAGCACAAACTGTAATATGCGGAATAATATGTTCAATGCTTTACAGCAACTGGACGATAACGAGATATATTATGATCAGACCCTCATGCCCGATAACGAAACTACAATGTAGCTAGCTGCCATAGTTAGGCTGATCAAATCACCTAATGGCAACCAGTGTAAATCAATGGCTTATATATGAGTTACTGGAGAGCAGAAGCTGTACTTTTTCAGAGGCAATGCCGACAGAAGGCCGACTTGTCCAATGGAGCCAGCTTTGCTATGGATGATCGGATATTCGAAGCATTGGTAGTTAGGTCATAGGACACCGAGTAGGTCCAACTTGGAGATGTTGCCGACCGGCCAGGTCTGCTGCAATTGGTTGCCTTGTCCCTTTTGCATATTTACGATTATATGCTACGCATATATCTCCGAACGGACCGGTATTCCCCCTCGACGTGGTATATAAACCGGGGCATTGCTCCGTTAATATTAACGCAGTTTCCATCCATCTATCTCATCCTCCAAACCTCATAACATGAAGCTCTTGTCCGTGGTGGCGATCTCCCTCTCTGTTAACGGGGTATTCGGACACTGTGAGGTGTTTTTTCCCTCAAATGCTAGGCCCCCACCTAACGTTTCACCCATAAGATATTTTCAGCAAGCTTACTGTCAGCGGGGCTGCTGGCGCTGCTTTTGCGAACATTCGCCCGGTTTCTTCTAACTCTCCCGTTGAGGACGTCACTTCAAATGATATCCGCTGCAATGTAGGTGGCAGCAGTGGCAGTGGTACCACCACCACGACAGTGGCTGCAGGGTCAACCGTAAGCCCTGGCTGAAACCATAACTGGTGGAATTTAAGTTGACCACATATTTCCACCAGGCTGGGTTTATCCTGGATAACACCATCTATCATCCGGGCCCGTTGGCCGTCTACCTAGGTAAGCAGTACTTCGCTATATCCTTTTTCTGTTTGCTCACCCTGTGTTGTTCCAGGTAAAGCGCCTACGACTGCCGCAGCATGGGACGGATCTGGTGCAAATTGGTTCAAGATTCATGAGCTTGGGGCTACTTTCAACCCCTTCAAATTTATTGCAATGGGTACGGGCTCGCTTCTCGAATCTTTTACCATGGCGCTCACCTGCAGATAGATCAATCAACTTTCAACTTTACTATTCCGAAGACCATACCTTCCGGAGAGTATTTGCTGCGCATCGAACAGATCGGTTTGCATGTCGCTGGCGCTCCTCAATGGTATATTTCGTGTGCACAAATTAGCGTCACAGGGGGAGGCAGCGCCAATCCTACCAAGGTCTCGATCCCCGGGTACGTCAGCAAAGACGATCCCAGCTTGACCGGTAAGTGTTTGCATTCTTATAGAAGGTCATCTTTTAACACCGCTCTCCTAGTTAATATTTGGTACCCGACCCCGACGGCGTACAAGGTTCCTGGTCCGGCCGTTTTCTCGGGATAGGCTCCGTGTTAAGGAAGAGCCCTAAATTAACAATTACGTGTTGTACTGCATCACAGCGGATTCGGGGCAGCTATGCTCTTCTGCAATGAATCAAGCTGTTTATGTTCGACGGAGGGCGGGACCGGCGATAAGATAAGATATGCTGGATCACGAGTGCCTGAGTCCCGATCAGATCTAGGCTTTACGTCAACAAGGGAACCCCCGCATTGCACCCAACCAATCACATCCGCTATCGCAACCACGACCACGGCCAAACATGACGGATTACACTGAAGAATGGCTCTCTACGAGCGATGGTATGAAGTTATACACTCGACGATACGTACCAGCAGGCGAAGGTGCCGCTAAAGGAAAGTGGGGAGCTAAAGGCGTCAAAGCCGCAATCCTGTTCATTCACGGGTTCATTGAACATGTTGGGAGGTATGATACGCCTCGGATGCTATCAGAAATGTGGAATGACGACTCGATATAGATATGAACACGTCTTCCCTCGGTACTCGGCTGCTGGGATTGCCATTCTTTCCTATGACCAGCGAGGATTTGGGCGGAGCGCGCTTGACGCCAGCAACAGGCATGTCCCGGTTGGCGGTTATGTATCCGTGGACAGCCGCTGATTACTTGCGATCCTTGCTCTTGCTGTGTTTGTCTCGCAGACATTCATCTGCCAAGTACGGTAAAACAAGCTGGGCCGAGCAACATTCGGACATTGAGTTCATGTTGAGCGTTCTACATGAGGGAGTTTCAAGGGAAGTCCCTGTCTTCCTAATGGGTCACAGTATGGTTCGTCTTTAACTCGTTCATTTTGTGCTTTGTAATGACCACACGGTTACTCCAACTGCCGCGCAACAGGGAGGAGGACTTGTTTTGTCGTTCCCCACTCGACCGCCCACAGCCCCGTTCATCCCGAAAAGCGAGGGAGTTCTTGGACTTTCAGGTTTGTGGACCAGTTGTACATGGTGCAGTGATTAATGTATGTCTACCAGGCGTGATTGCCACTTCACCTCTGATCCGGCAAACCAGCCCGGCTCCGGCATGGCAGGTAGATCGATACCCGGAATTACTACCTCATCGGGGCGACACTAACGCACACTCAATCTATTATAGGTTGGACTTGGCGGTCTAGTGAGTAAGTTGCCGTTCGGAGGCGCAGTCCACGTGCCAGCAGAAGTCAAAGCAGAGGTATGTCATCTGGTTGATCATCCAATACGTGATCTCGAGCTAAAACAGGATTGCTATTAGGACTTGAGTCATGATCCTGCGGTCGGTGCTGCTTACAAGGCAGATCCGTTTGTCAAGTTTATTGGAACCGCCAAGGGAGTTTACGACATGCTTACTGGGGTTAGTCCAAGCCAAAGATGTGCTCAGCTCGCCTAACGCGTGCATAATTATCAGGGTAAACAACTCGCGGAGCAGGACGTTACAAATTGGCCACCAGAGTTGCCGGTAAGCGCATAAGTTCGAGTTTGTAGGAGAAGTGGCAACTAATCTTATTTCAGCTGTTGGTAGTGCATGGGACGGAAGACAGGGTAAATATATTGATATTTATTAGAATTGAAGTAGCTAATGAAATCTAGGCTTGTTCACACCCCGCCGCAGAAAAGTTTGTAAAAGAGGCGCCGGCAAAGGACAAGACTTTTGTACCTTTTGAGGTTGGCGTTACGCTTTTATTCCGGCAGCAGTTGCTGATAAAAGTACAGGGAGGCTACCATGAGCTTCACAACGAAACCGATGGAATGCAAGACAAGCTCTTCGAAACTGTTTCTGGATGGATCGAAGCCCGCCTATCCAAAGCTGCCAAACTGTGATTTTGCCGGCCGACTATAGCGGCGGCGGGGGAGTGTCGTTCGGCCGGTAGCACTTCACTTGTCGAGCAGTGGCAGTCGCCGGTAGAATTCCGTTGGTAAATCTCCTGTAGTTTGGGATATCATGTTCAAGGTTCTGTCCAATGCAATGTGTCGACCATTTTAGGATTGAACTTGTGTGATGACACGTGATGTCAAGTGCTCATGATGACGCGACGGTCCGACACAAAACGACCACCACCAAGGAAACTGAGCTCGGTTTCACGCTCTTACTCGGGACTCTGGGCTTGTGCATGCCTGATATTTCAGAATTTATATAACTTTCGTGAGTATGAACGCCCTGCGACTGGAAAGCGAATGCTCAGAACCCTGCCTTCTCCAGTCTTATAGTATTTGCTGTTGTAGCACTAGGAAGCCTTGTAGCATATTAAATATAACCAAACGGTAATAAAGGATTCGTTTTCTTTGCGTATTTTCTGACCCTTTCGTTGCGTCAGCGGCTCATGTCTTCGTCCGATTCAACACTCGGGTCGCTTGCCGTGACAGTGGCCATCATAGCCGCACCAATGCTTATCCGAGCCATTATTTCCAGGGTTTCTAGTCCACGACAAGAAAATCCGTCTCAGCCAGGGGAACAGCAAACAAAGCGGCGTCCAACATCCCGAGCGATAAAGTTCACTGTGGCCGTCTACTCACTCATGGCGCTGGCAGCGTGGTACACTTCCCAACCGGACCTCTTTACCAGACTTCGACTTCCAATTACCGCAACCGGAGACAAGATTCGATCTGCCCTTGTCACTCAACGCCCGGTCGAGTTTATTCCTCTCGAGTTGCAGCGGGCCTACCAGCAACAGGCACCAAAAGGCCTCGACTCTCGAAGAGATCCTCGAACTTCCCATCCTTTGTTCACACCCGAGCTCGATCGCGTACTCCAGCGAATCGAAACCTTTGATATACGGATGATATACGGGCGCCTTGGACATTCCGTTGTAGCCTCGTGCGATTGGTGCACTACCCGCGATGACTACTTGGTCTTTGCCGCTGTTGGCCTTGGCCTCGGCTATGTCGCCCTGTTTTGCATCATTGGTATCGTCACCGAAGTGCCTGAACGAAGGAAAAGCCGAACCTATGGTGTCGTCGCCGTCATCATTGCCATTGCGGTTGACGTATTCTGGATGGGCTTGGTCAAGGGAACGGCTCGCAAAGGAGAGATGGTTCAGGTACGTGGAAAATATTGGATACGAAGATTAGCTTCTTGAACTTACATTGTTTCAACTGCTTCGTCTGAACACCGTTATTCTATTGACAGTATTATAACCGAGCTCAATTGTGCCGACTCGCCCTTCATTTGATTCTTCCTGGATTCATTTTGATCCTACCACACAACGCCCCATACCTCACTCAGGAAACGTTTTTATCAACACGGTCAAGCTCTCGCTGCCCTCTCCCACGTCGCCAATGCCCAACAGTCGACCATCAAGCACACTCGATACGCCGGACTGGTTCGAGAGGCCAGTTTGCACTCTTGGGTCGACACCACGTCACGGAAAGTCGATGCTGTGCTCGCCGACGAGGAGTTTAGGGACATGTTAGACCGAGCGAGGCCGGCTGCTCCCACTCCCGACGCAGAAGAGGAGGTAAAGCCCGCTGCTGAGCGGTTGAAGGACTGGGCTGGACGGGCTGTGGGCGAGGTGCTGAAGGACTTGAACGAAATTATCTCGGGTGGAAACGGACAACCAGTTCCCGATCGCGAAGAATAGAGTTGGGGTTGAGAATCAACTAGAAGCAGGATACCAAATGTACGATTTCGTTTACCTTAATTCAACTTGTTTTATTACCCCAGCCAGTACCGTAAGGGCGCTGAGATAGCTATTCAAAATGACCGTCTCCCGCTCTTCGGGATCGCGCTTTATAATCATCATTGAGCACAGACTCAAATACAAACCCAAAAAACCCAGCCGATTCGAGCAAGTTAAAACAAATTTATCGTTACATTTAAACAGTATTACAGTAAGCTGGTCGATATGGGTACGCATCAGTTCCACAAAAGTTAGCCAATAGAATTCAAGACCCAAATTAATAAGGCTGTTCAGTTCCCATATAGCCAGGCGTCACTGCGAGGGAAATAATGGTGAGCGCAATCACTATTAGCCTATATAGAGACTTACAGTGTAGATGACCGGATCACCAGCTTAGCTGCTGAGTTCTTGGCCTCAGCCCACGAAGTGGCTGATGCCGCATGTTCAGGATACAGTCGTTGGTCGACTAAATTAGGGTTGTAGGAAGGAAATAAAAACCGAACTTTGTGAGTCGGCCAATCAACCAAATATTAACCAAGGGCTTACTCGAGGGAGTCGCTTTGTGAGTGTCAATTCCGCCATGGGCCTCTTTCTTGCGATCCCACTTGAACTGAAATCTACAGAGGTTGGCGCACTCTTGCAACTGGGAGCTCCATGTAACGTCGTCGTGAGGCTCTTCGAATTCATAGCGAGGGAGTTGATTATTATGGTTTGCGGGCATGTTGAGATGGCAGACAGGGATTATGTGATTTTTGCAGTTGGTGCTTAGTGAGTGTTGCTTGCTCTTAACCATGAATGGCTTGCCTTTTAACCTGTAAGGCCGCACATATAGGTCTATTTTCGTTACCTGCTCGTCCAGCACAATGCATGAACCTTCCTTGGGAAATGGGGGCTGGGTGGAAGTGGTACAGTGCTTAGATTGAAATATGTGGTTTTCCATAGCTCCTGGGGCTCCCCTAAGCCCTCTCTCCTTGTTGTTATGTAGAACTGACAGGTTTATTGTTCTTCCCAGCAGGCGAACCGAAACCTCCCGATATGTGGTCCGATGAAGATCTACGTACACTGGCGTGGCGCGCGTCTTTTTTTGGAGGCGCTCGATCGCAGAAGATTTGGGGTCGCATGCAAGCGCCCCCTGCAATGTCTAAACACTCAATCGACCGCCACCGATTGATCATATCGCATCCTTTACGATGCAATAACCGTTTTGTCAAGGGAACCTGCATGCGACTGCGATAACCGCTCCAACTATCAGGTTGATGGACAACAGACGTAACCCATGAAAACTAACATTCTGATCCTGGGGCAAGGATGACGCCCATAGTTAGCGTGCCCGTAATCTGACAGGTGGCTTACCATCTACGTACGAAACCAACTGCCGCTGAAAATGGAGGGCTCTTCCTTCCAGAACAACCGATTGCACGCCATGCGTTCCGTCATCGTGCATATTGTTAGCTGCGGAGCCACAACATGGTATTACGTCTATTACCCCTATATTTGAGTAACGGAGGGTCAATTCACGTTTCCCCGGGCAGGGCCTCCGTGCGGGAAGAGCGCGCCACTAAATTCCCTTCTTAGAACACTCATCACCAACCTCGATCCATCATTCACCTTGCTAAGGCGCTGGAGCTTGTCTCACTCTGGAACAAATATTATTTTTGTAAACGTCGCACTCCGTCCCCGGGCTGGCTAGTTGCACTTGGGTGACTTGAAGCAACTGTGTATCGCATATTCGCCTGCGTCAAGGCGCTGCAAGACCGACAGGGGGCGACTTGAGGTGGGTGAACCAACATGAATAGGGTTATGATCCCTAACCTATTTCCTGATCTATGCCATCCCATTATGCATAGCTATACAGCTCGTTGGGCCTTAATGTATCCCCTCCGCATTAGTAGCTTTACCTTCCATATGCGAAACATATAAATCGCGCCAGCGTTCCAATTAAATGCCCCGATTCTATTTTCAATGCCCTATCTACCTGGTTTATATGTCGCTCAGTGTGATTCCACTTCCCGTCATGCTGAAGATCATGATGAGACGCCACTCTGAAGGAGGGGGGAGGGAGTGATACCCATTCCAAGGCGATGCCTGGTGCCCCAGTAACCACCGGAAACACATGCTCCTCATTGGGCTGGGAGACTCGGTGAATTAATTTACGTTCAAAAGGGAGTTTACATGTAAATAACTTGGTATATGCACTTGGTGGCGGTCGCGCGACGGACTGTGGGGTGAAAGTTCGTATGAAAACAATAAGAGACCATGGAATCGCATTCGCAACATTTAGAGCCGAGATCATGGCAACCTCCCAGAATTCAACGTGGTTGTTATATACATCGACGGTTAGGTACTGTCCCAATCTACGTATGCAAGTGGCGCTCAAAACATTGTAAAAACTACTGGTCAGGGCCTCAAGAGCCCAATTATACTCCCACCGGAGCCTCCCGACTTGCGTAACGAAACCCTCACAAGCCATACGACATCGATTCAATGAGTAGATAATATTATATCTATGCGATTCATACAAAGCAATAAACATAGACATCGAGTACAAATTCACACTCGAAAGGCATTTCTACGTCATAGGTATAGTTAGCAAGCTTATCATGTAACATTAATGGTGATCTCACAGCCACCCAGAGTCTACGAGTCGCTGAGCAGCCCCATTTTTGGCGTCCTTCAGCCTGGTAGCTGACACGACGAGGTCCGGGTATGGCACTAGGTTGACTAATTCCCACAAGGCAAGCCAAGTCTCAGCGGTCAGGTGAGTGCTTGCCCCGTCTGAAATTCCAGGCTTACTCAAAGGGAATACAATATGCATATCGGTGCCGTTATTCTTCTGGGTCCTTATGTCCCAGTCGAGTGCGAAACCACAAGAATTGGCGCATTCCTGGACCTGAGATGACCAGGTTTTATCGTCATGAGGTGCTTCGAAGCGGTATTTCGGACCTTGTGATGAATGAATTACAGGCATGTTTGAAAATTCGACAATTAGATAGTGTTCGAAAGGCCCAAGGCTTGGTGGACGAGTTGTGGTGAGAGTTCGTAGGCGACAAACTCGCTTTATGAGTCTTGCATACAGGCTCCTCTGTGCGTTGGTTCCCGCAATTTCTTTCTTCAATCCTCAGGCCTAGTATCTGCCGCGTGATATCTATTGTGCTATTGTCACCAATGAAGTCCACGAAAGAAGTTCAATTGTTGATTTTGGCAGTCGATGCTCTTCCCTTGAATCAGTCCAGAAACATACGATATCTGTATGTCTTCCTCGCTGGTTAAGTAGCGCAAAAAGTACACAGGATCCTGGCTGAGCTATAACTGGGCACCATGATGGATTAAGCCTCCCGGCATTGTTGAAGCTCCGGAGTCACGATTAGTTTGGTGAACTTGAGTCATGTAGCGCGCCGCGGCTCTGAACACCTAATCAGCCACCACCATCAATTTGATGAACACGATGTTTGTTCGGTGCAGAAAGGTGTTCACGTTGCCCAGATTTCTGGTAAGTAGGTGGCTCAGCGCCGCCTGGAGATCTACGCATTGTCTCTATTTGCAGACTCGCATAATGATGATTGTTGGAATGCTTCCACCGTTTCAATCTGCGGCGGCTATTCGTAATGTTTCGTTCATGGTACTGCGGAAGATCCGTGTTGAACAGCCCCTACATGGTCAGGACGGTATCCAATCATACCTTAGGAGGAGCTGTGTGAAATGACTGGGAGTCGGGGGCGGAATGAGCGTTACCATCGCGCTCTTCCTCAAAACTCGTTGAGCTATCGCTTATTCTGAAATCCTGTGATCAAGGTTGCGATGAAGCAGCAGTTTGGGCCAGCAACCTCAAGTTGGTCGGAAGTTGGTCGAATGGCGGGTGAGTCGTAGGAAGCTTTTCAAGCATCGCATCCCCGCCACCGATTGATTTCTCCATATCGCCAGGGGCATTTAAACTTTTGACTTTGCGCTCGTCAGGGCGCCACTCGCCAGGGGACCTCGGGTGGTGCAAGCTGTGGAACCAGATGTTTGGTTTCGCTCTCAATCCCAGGTCGACCAGTTGGGGCAACGGGCTCTGGTTGCGTATGTGTCTAGCTTCAGCTGTGTTTCCGGGTCGCGATCTCCCATAGAACAATAAGAAAAATCCGAATATAATGCACGCCTCGGCTACGTGTTACTTGTCCGCTTGACTTTGATATATATGCAATTATTAGGTACGAGCGAATCGGGGATTCCCCTGACCCGGACTGGAGGATTCCCCGATGCGGTCCTTTGCAACGACACAGCATTGAAACGCGTCGCCGCCACCAACGAGGATATGACTTGCGCGGTCTGGAATCTGCCCCCGTAAGGGTGCTCAGATGAAGTGCCAGCTTCAAGAGAATATGTGTATGAATACACTGTATATTCACACAAGTAGTTGCTGGCACACATTGCGACGCATGCGCTCGAAGGGTAACTCACGTTGAACATATAGCGGGAGGGAATAGATCATATTGTGAAAGAAATACAAAAGGGTATGACAGGTTGGTAACGAAATTTGGAGAGCGAAGGGCTCATAAGATAAGTGAAACGAGCATATGCATAGATAGATGTATAGATACGGGCTAGCGTAGGGCCCGGGTCCTTGCCTCGTCCCTTAGAGATAATATCAGTATAGACCTTTTACTTGGGATGGAAAGCAACTCACAACACACGGGGGCAGCTGATTATCATGGCAGCAGCGTTTCCTCGAGCGATATTCTGTTGGGGTCCGGTGCCTGGGAAATTATAATACGCGTATCCTTGAACTATGGGACAGGTAAGTACGAATTCAGCATAATTGATACAATGGGCGACGAACCAATGGGATACGATGTGACTGTGGTAACTCCATCTACTTGCGAGGGCGTATCACTCCAAGTAAGTTGAACACGATGGTGATTGGCCCATTCTTGCAATTGAGCAAGGGGACCGCGGTCTTTGGTATATGGAGTAAAGACGAAGCGAGGACGCATTGTGGTTTAGTGATGTGAGAGTTGAGAGAATGATGTGAGAGTTGAGAGAATGTAGTCTCTCACCTTGGATTTATACGCAGAGAATGACTTACCGGTACATCCGACGAGCTGCCATTCTGCAAGTCCTGCTATTCCTCGCGCTCTGACTACTCGGGCAGAAACCCCGTTTGTCGGAGATGCCGCCATCAGGATGCGCGATCCCGACACAGCTTCTCGATTAGGATGATCATTATTCGCTCTCAAGCTCTCTTGTCGTTCCCAGAACGCGCGTCCAATTATGAGTCATTCCAAAAATTAACTCGGATGAAATCGGCTGGGCGTGACGGAAGATACACAGGGAATGTCGAATGTCGACAGAGTCAGAAATCAGTGCTAGCACCAATCGCGGGACGAGGTCCATCCAACGGAGGGCGAGGAATGGCCATTGTTTGTGCTGCGGGTGACGGGTGTGATGGATGAATAGCTGGAATTGCAGGTGATTGTTTGCGACCCGAAATGAAGGATCGTGTGGCTGGAATTTCTAGTGGACGAGGCGGCTCATAGCTTTGGAGGATCGTTTCAGTCTGGTCTGGCTGTTTGTCGACCCCATCGTCGGACATAGGGTATGCACTGTGTCCGAGCGCCTACGCGGTGTCCAATAGGGAGAGGAGCTCGAGTGAGCGGGCTCTTGGTCATATTCGCGTAGTGGGCTCGTAAGTTGTGTGGCTTGGGGTGTGGTGACGATCAGGCGGGTGGATGAATTGGTCATGATATGTATTATGTCATAACAGGGTTGCTGGGGCGTCCGAACACGCTCCTTTGATCAAGCTCGCATCGCGCACGGACACCACAGCCTTATAAGGTGTTGATTGTCCCACGCTAGACCGTGGCTTGAGCTTAAACTCGACCTCGACATGCGATCCGTACTACTCACTGCCGCAGCCGTTGCTTCTCTGGCAACTCCTGCACTGAGCTGGGGAGCTGCTGGTGTGTTGTTTGCATCCATTAGTGGGGCATTGCTAACAACATGACAGGCCACGAAATCACCGCGACCATTGCGCAGGTCCATCTTCTCCCTTCTGCACAGAAAGAAATCTGCAATATTCTGCCCAACAACTTCAACTGCCGGCTTTCTGGGATTGCGGCGTGGGCGGACAAGATCAGGGGCTTGCCGCAGTTTAGGTGTGTCCTGCCTTGCCATGTTGAAGCTGATGCTAATTGGTGCCGTTGTACAGGTGGACTTCAGGCCTTCACTATGTCAACCCCGTCGGCGACTGGCCACCGAAGACGTGCACATTTGGTGGATCTGGGTGGAAGACGGACCAGAACATTCTCCAAGGCATAGTCAACGTTACCCGAGGAGTAGACACCCTAGAGGGGTAAGTTGGACGAAATGGGCCCTACCTAATCCTGACTGTCTTGGACAGTGCTCAAAGGGACTATGCCCTTCGCTTCCTCGTCCATTTCATAGGCGACATCCATATGCCCCTCCATTTAACCGGACGCGACAAGGGCGGTAATGAAGGTGAGACAATTGCGAAGTTACTCCAAGTATCGTCGGCTGAAACTGTCACAGACCGGGTTCGCTTCGACGGCCGCATTACCAGTAAGTCGCCCTTATGAACGCCATCAGCCCCAAGCTCAATGGTATTCTTAGATCTCCATTCTCTCTGGGACGGGCGCCTCATTGCACAAAGGATTCGTACTTTGCCCAACTATACAATTCCCCTTGCCCACCAATCCAACTCCCTCCATGCCTCCCGAGGCAATCGCCCGGAACCGACAGATCGAAGCCGCACTCCACGGAGCAATCTACGATCCCTATGTTCGCTGGATTATCCTCGAGGGCATTTACGGATGGTGGACAGATGAAATCGAGGACTGGTCGGTGTGTCCGCAATTCGACGTGAAACCCAAGTCGCGGGTCCCAGCAGCTCCCAACTCGTTTGGCGGTCTGATGGAGCTGAAGAGGAGAGGCAGTTCATGATTAGGGGATCTCGAGCTGGACAAGCTGTGTTTGCTCCCAAGACTCAAACGGCTGCTTTGCCATTTGAAGATCCCACCGACGTTCCTGTGTGCCCGTACCACTGGGCAGAGCCGATCCACAAGCTCAACTGCGAGTTTATTTGGCCTGCAAACCTCACCAGCCCTCACGACCCGGATCACCCAGGCCCGACCCCCGCCAAGGTGCGCTCTTACTTCTTGATTATTGAAATATGGTCTGACGGTAGTATAGGAACTGATTGAGCTGGACACACCCGAGTATGCGGGGCGTATCCGCAAGAACAAGGTGATCGAGAAGTTGATGGCTCTCGGTGGACTTCGTTTGGCGGCGGTACTCAACGAGCTCCTGGGAAGTGAGGAAGAGTTGAAGCAGTACGGCGTACTTCCCAAACTTCTGTAGATTGACATGTGCTTATGCTCTCACGGATATTAATGATAATGTACTAGTAGCAATATTTATAGATGCTTTCACTCTTGGATTGGCCAAGGATGACCTAAGAACTGTACACTTGTGGCTGGATATTGATTACCAGCCACCCGCTAGGCGAACTTCTGCCCAAAAGTCGCAGCGTCTGGTGAACATTGTTCGAGTCGTTAGCGATAAATACAACTTGGAAAATGTGCACGACTCACTCTTTGGTACCGCTCAATGGCGCATACAGCTCCGTTTTGTACGTCTCGCTCACATTTGCTGGCGAGCTCATGTTGAACACAATCTGACTTCCGCTACTCGCTGGCGGCCAAGTCTCGTTCAGAGCCGCCGTACTGGGATTTCGCGAATCGTAAAGTTGGTCATGGCCCCGCCAAATGCAGCAAACACGCTGGGCGAGGCAGGAGAGCGGAAATTGTACTGGTACGGAAATTCATAGGCGTTGTCTTGAGCGTGGACTGCCGCTGAAATTTAAAAGCTGTCAGGTCAGCGCGGAAGCGTGCAAAGGTGGAGCGTACGTAGGATTCCGAATAGGTACCGCCAGCTCGTCTTGCGCTTTTTGAGAAATGCTTCGTTGGCCCAGGTTGAACCACAACTGAATACGGAGTCTTGGTAGACTGAGACCCCGCGGGCGTGACTATCGGCAAACGCATCTGAAATCTGGGTCAGATCCGAATGACATGCCATTGGTGGAACTAGCTTACTGGCTGGATACAAGGCACTAATTTTGGAGACTTGGTCCACGGTGAGTGGCCAGTTGGTGTACAAGAAATTCTCGAATAGGGCGGAAGTAGATAGGTTTGCGGGAGCGGAACCATCTGCGGCGTTGCTGCCAGCCAGTAAATATTCCTGTGTCCTATATGAGATATATTACTCTCCGTCGAATTAGAAATCATACCCCGGCGAATGTACCAGAACGCAACGCTTCAATCGGATGGATTTTTACATATCCGGTCTTCGAAGAGTCCTCGACGCATGTAGTCCAATAATTGATTCTTCCTCTTTGAGCCTTGTTCATTTGATAATTCAGTTGTTTGAGCGTGCTGCTTGGAACGGATCGGAGGCACGAAAGTGCAGCACTGTCGGTTGTATTGGAAGCACAACCAGCGGCGGCTGTAAAGTTCTTGAATTGGTCCTAAAGATTTAGTTCGTTAGTAGCTGTCGTTCAATAAACTTTATGTACGAGTAAGAGACCTTGAAGTAAGGATCCGAGCACTTGCCGAGGGGAGGAAACCAAGGAGAGCTCATAACGGATGCCTTGAACAGTTGCTGGTATTTGGAGCCGTTCGCTCTCTGGAGGCGACCTTCTTGAGTGAGTAGCTCAAGAACTGTACCACCGCCAGCCTACAAACGGGATTAAAACTATTTATGAACAAGAGGAGAAAGTGATGTACGCTCTGGCCCCAAATGGTCACCTCCTTGTTCGACCCCCCAAATTTAGCGATATGGGACTGAACAAACTGGAGCGAAAATCGTGCATCTAAGAGCGCAATGAATGAGTGTCACCCGGCGCCATGGGCATTTCTTACCAGTGATGGCCGCATTCAGACCGCTTGATTGAGCAATTCCAGCGGAGCCCGCCAGAAAACCGAACGCGCCCAGCTAGTACGTCCAAATTAATTATCCTCGATATGATCCAACAAGGTGAGGCTTACTCGGTATTTTATAATCACAGCTACGAATTTGTTACCAGAGAGATTTATCAAGGGCGTTGGATCGAATTGATAAGCCTGCAAGGATTCATTTAGTCGCCTCCAGCAATGATATTTGAATCAGACTTACTGCGTTATGATCCCAACTAGCCAATAAAAAGTAAGAAGTAGGCTCAAATTTCTATCCACACTCAAGAGGTGCATACCTTCCACCGTGAATCTAAGTTGGTTTTGGTTGTCACTGGGTTCAGCACCCGGTCCCTCAGATAACGCGAGTTCATACTCACCCAAACAAGAACAGGAAGGTTCTTGGCGCCTGGCGGAGAGTATACATTTAAGTACAAGCAGTCCTCGTCCATTTGGGTTGAATTCCAGGTTGCCTAGGTCACGTAGCTCAGTCATATGAAGCGTACAACTAGGGGTTACTTACCACGGACTGGATACATTGTACAGGCATAGTTGTCGCATTCACGATACCGCTCCCTTTTTTCACGGGCTGGGCAGTCTTCCATCTCAAATCTCCCACGGGAGGGGCAGCGTAGCGGACACCGAGCCAAACGTCCAGTCCAGAGGTCGCATTGTGGTACCCAACGTATGTCGCATCAGGTAGTTTTACCGACAGCGACTTTGCGCCAACCAACGATAACAAGGCGGAAAGTAAAAGTGGGGCCCCGAGATGCATGTCGTGGTTGACTGGAACCCCGCATGCTGTCAACTCATATTTGCGCGGGGTTCTTTGCGCTGAAATTAGGTGCAGACATATGGGGCAAGATGCACCGGTCCGTAGCCACCCGCCCGGCAATAGCTGATGTAATGCAGGCAGCCGGGCGCCTATCGGTCAGGGCTGCCTCGATGCCTCACCCATCCACGAGCGACTTGCCCATCGAGATCACAGACGAATCAAGCACACCTGATCGTATTCGATGTTGTGACTCCGCCTGGAAAAGCAGGCGCGATGAAAAGCAGATCCATGTGGAAAACTGACCCAGGGTACGTCATGCGTGTCCCCTTGCCTTGATCCCCACCCAGAGTGCTGTATGCCGTTGTATGACTGTCTAACATGCTTCAATTCCCCGCTCATCTATTCATTGCCCTACCCCTATTATTTGACCGGAAGGCATCCGAAGCCAGATGCTATTTGGAATGATAGTTTGCGTCTTTGTCGGCGTTGGTGCGGCCGAAGTACCGATACGATCCAGTACGCCGAATGACACACCTGGCGTAGATTTTACCCTGAATATGGATGTCCCCAGCCACGGTGCTTACTTCCGGAACTTGTATGAGCCAATGGACGGCACTTTGGCGAGTCGCAACGGAGGCAAGCCGGCCACGGCTATAGTCAAAGTGTTTAATCGCGCAAGAAGGGCGAGGGTGGTGTCTTCCTGGAACGCGTTTGTGTCCAAATGCTCGCTGAAGGAGATTGCCTTGGGGTGACCGGAAGATGTGCAGCCCTTCTCAACGCGCTGTGAACACCCCCTTCACTCGGTTAATCCTCAAGCCTGGCCGTCCCTGGATTGTCGACGCCCTAAAGTCTATCAACCTGGGGGTATCTGCTAGGTTAGGCTCCACCGTCAGGGTGGCGTTTCCGACTACCCCTATGTTCTACCCAAGAATGTTTATTTCCTCCTGCGTATAGGATGAAGCGGATTCCTACCAGTGGAATACGGGACATACCGGCAACGATCAGCATTGCAGGGATTCGATTCTGGTCCACGTATCCAACATTCAAGCACCGTGAGGCTCTGTTTGGGCTCCACCAGGTTGTGAGGGTTTGCCTACAATCCATAAAAGGCAAATGTTAACTTTATCTGCGTGGTTCGTCCCGAGTCTCCGTTCCCTATGCTCAGTCGCCGTCTAACAGCAAAACCCAAACCCAATTGCACACCTAGGAGTGTCGGCCCCTCCGCGTCCGCGGAACGCGCTATCGCTCCAACTCGAACATCCATCACCAACACGGAGCAAATCACGCACGCTACTCCTATGATCACTCTCCTCGAACCTTCGGGGAAGAAGCAAGGTGATACCTCAGTCAAGTAAGCCAAAGCCCAGACTCGACGAAATGACCCGATTGCCTGCCCCTCACGATCATGAGCCGGGGCCGCAGTTACGTGCCACCCTCTCTCTGATTTAAACTAATTGAATGCTGGGAAGTTGGGTTTGCCTAGGCCTCCGAGAATGACCGGGGTGCGGGGTCGGCACGGTTGCCCTGCTCGGTTACATACCTACTCGAATGGATCGTCACTTCCCTTTTGAGACACGCGTCTGTTATTAGGGGCTGCACACGCGACCCGGACGCGTGGACAGATTTGGCAGTTTGGATCGGGCCGAGCGCGTTTTTGGGTTGGGCGTGTGGTGGGAAATTTTTGGGCGGTATTTTGGCTATGTACCCCAAATTTATGGGGCGGATATGCTAGTGGATGGGAATGATGCTAGGGGTGCGTAAAGATGACGAGCTGAGGTGGATGAGCAGTAGACTCGGCCGGAAAGTTTGTTCAGTGACGCTGGCATTACGCGCTTTAGATAGACTAAATATCATCCATTTCGGTCCTCGGTTACAGAAAGAGGAGATAAATACCAGCCACAAGTGTGGAAACAGTTAGGATACAGATATTGCGTGTGCGAGTGCTAGTACACAGTGGTGGAAAGGCGATTATTCTAGAGTGGAGGTTTAGAGATAGCGCTGTTTTACAGCCTCCCATGGGGCCGCGGCAGTGGGGTAGAGCGCGACGAGGCGATCCATGTCGAGCTCTGGGATACGATTGAGGTCAATCGAGGCCCAATAACGGTTGAGGATGAAAAGGACGTCTTGGGCATCTTCATCGTTGTTGCGGCTAGAGAGAGTTTAGCGAGCTTTCGAGATGAAACGTGGGGACACGTACTTGGACCACACGCGTATCTTGGCGCGCATAAATTCTGTGACCGAGAGAACTACAGGCCAGTGAGTAGGAGGCACAGCAAGAGACGGTGGACGCACAAGGCAGGTTGTGAACGGCCATGACGGTCTGAGGGTTCAGATTACGAGGTCCCTCTTCACCAGCGATGCAGATCTCGATCTAGCCAAATATGAGGTAACGGCTGTAGGCTGTCAAGCGGACTGACCTCGACGGGTGGAATGGGCTCGGTGTACTTGACAAAGAGTCGGTTGACCCAGGAGGCCATACTGACGTGCATCAGATCCTTGTCGCCAGCCTGCACTGCCTCCCGGACGTGACGAAAGCCACTCATGACGATGCAGAGAATCTCCTGGCAAACGGTAATCAAAGCGGGTTTGGTCAGCAACTGGCATCAAGTGCGGGGGATCGGCGTGGGGGTGGGGTGTTTGGGAGCTCGAAGGCTCACCTCGTTCTCAGTACGCTCAGGCCCATCGAGAGCAATAACCTCAAAATTTCCAGCGAATGCATGGGCAATCCCAGCCTGTGTGAGGAGGTCGGAGAGGACGGCTGCAGCGTCGAAGAGTTTGGTGGTCCTTGACATACCCATGGGGTCAGAAGAGGTATCATTGGCAGAGAGTAGAGTCACGGCCGGTTAAGAGTCTCGCCTGTATACACGATCGGGCGCTCGAATGCGTGGCTATAAGTTACTACCGGTAAACTCGCACGAGGATGGTGGCCGGCGGTTTGTCGATTGAGCGCCACGGGAATGACTGAAATGATTTCAGTCCTAAGTTTTGGACTGCGTGCGGCTGGCTCGAGCCGGGCTTACGTCTGAGAACAAGCTGATGCGCGATCGTGGAAGCGATTCCCCGCGGGTCAGGTGAACGGCGAGTGACGAGTGGCATGTGCCGACCACGAGGCGGCGAGAGCCATGGCTGCTCGATTACGATGAACTACCGAGTTTGTACGTGTACTTGGACTTGCACACGAGCAGACGAGATCACTGAGAGTCTGAAACCGCCCCCGCGTCTGGGCCTGATTGAATCCCCGCTGGGCACCGTAGGGGCGAGCTGATCAGACGACCATGACCATATCAGGGTGTGACGCGGAGGCTGTGCTACCCATAAAAACCAATCTGATTAGTCCTGGATTAATCGTAACCACCATGCGCCGGCTATGGACTCGACCATTGCAGATGCGGTTGCGGGCCCCCGCCTCAGTTGAGGCTCGTGTCTGTTCGGCCGAAAATAATTATTATTCGCGCCGGTTCAACGTTTGGGCCCAGCGTGTCTCGGACGGTGACGACGAGGCGGCACGCGCAGCCATACTGGAGAATGCTCTCAAGGGCAGGCACCCACAGATCTCATGCTCAGGTGTTCGTCCTTTTTCCTATCCCGATTGGCCCACCTGACCTCTCCTAGGCACCATTCTCGATGCCCATGGTAGGTCTCCTGGCCCGTCTCGGTTCGCAAACTCATATTCGTAGGAAATGTCCAGAGCGTCTCGGGCCAGTTTACAAAGTCCGACCTCTGCGCCGAGCATCGTCTCAACGTGAGTCGTCACATGCATTCACAACCCTTCTGATCCGTGTTCGCAGCCCCGTGACCTGCGCAAAATCGACTCGCGCATCCCCAACCTCGTGCCAACAATACTGACCCGCAAAGAGGCAATTTTGGTATGCCTAATCCAAGCCCCGCCAGTTTTCTATTGACTTGATCCCAGGTCAACATCCTACACATTCGAGCCCTCGTCAAGGCAGACGCCGTGATTCTGTTTGATTCGTATGGTAGTGTCGATTCCAGGCTTCATTCGGTCTTTCTTTACCACCTCGAGGTGAGGGATTGTTGGGTCGCCTGCGTGGTCTAACTCCCGGTTTAGCACAACCTTAAACAACGGTCGACATCATTGCCATATGAGTTCCGTGCACTCGAGTCCATACTTGTGTCTGTGGTGTCCGCCCTCGAAGCAGAGATGATTTTTACGCGTCATCTGGTCGGAGGATTGTTGGCTGAACTCGAAGACGATATTGATCGTGACAAGTTCAAACGGCTGTTACACTATTCGCGTCGACTCCAAAGTTTTATGAATCGTGCAAAGTTGGTCCAGACTGCATTGGAAGAAGTCTTGCAACAGGGTGAGTGGCCTCGTTGTTGGTCCGATCAAATTTGACGGTGCGCAGACGAGGACTTGAACGCCATGTACCTAACGGACAAGAAACTTGGCGTATCGCGTAATATGGAGGACCATGAAGATTTAGAGGTTTTGCTCGAATCGTTTGATAAGCAGGTCGAAGAAATCGTCAACGAGGCAGAGACAACTATTGTGAGTAATCCGTAATTGTTTTATCATTCGTTGGTTGAGGTGTGTGGAGAGTAATGTCCAATCGACTCAAGAAATCGTCGAATTAATTCTCGACTCGAATAGAAACGCACTTCTTACTTGGACCTCAAAGTTTCAATAGGGACATTTGGAATTGGTGTAGGAGCATTGGTGGCGGGGTTGTTTGGCATGAATGTGAGTGGCCTTCATTAGGCATATCCCTTCCGCCCCGGAGTTTTTCTGGTCTATCACCGATATTTCTTGTTAAATTGACTCGCGTCGGAATATGCTGTTCACTACCTTAGCTACAAAGTCACCTCGAGGACGACCGGTATGCCTTCTTCGCCATTTCGGGAGTCGCAATGGGGGTCGCCAGTTTGGTTGCAATTATGGGCATAAGGCGGTGCGTGTCAACGGTTTTCTATGCTTCTTGCCACCTATCTGTTTAGCCCAAAATACCTCCAAATCTCTTCCGGTGTCCTCGGACTTTCTTGGCTTGGACATCAACCGGCCATTCCGCTCAATCGTTGGATCACTTCATTACCCAGCCCAGCTGTTGGCTTGTTATGCCCGTTCCATTAACCCTGCCTTGACCCTCGCTCTCGCCGCATGCATATCCCCAGTTCAAGGAGGTTTGACCCAGCTGGACCCAATCAGCCGAATCCATGTAATGTCCCTATCGGGCATCCTTGACATGCCTACTTCTCCAAATAACCTTCCTTACCATGCAGCAGCCTTTCCGACGCTAGGGATTTGCTTTCCTCTCGCTTCCATGCGTTGGCCTTTCAATCCTCGCGTGTGACTCCATGCTGCCCGATTCTAATTTCTCAATGACCCTGGTTCAAGGATTCGTGGACGACAGGTCTTCTGCGGGTTTTGTCACTCCGTTGGGTTTCGTGGCTTATTTTACAACTTTTTGGGCGTGCGGGGGTCTTTGGTAATCACGATTGTGGGATTCCCTGGCGCGGTTTTTCGTCTGACTGTGAAATTCTAGTCCACGCATTCCCGCGGCCCGCCCTGCACGCCCCACTCTGTCAAGGCTCGTTTTGTTTAATCATTTCGTCTACCCCCATGCCCTAGCGGTCTAGTCCTCTTTCATGCACATTGCGGGGTGGTGATCCACACCCCGCGCTCACCCCACTTTCCCTGGCTAGAGATGTGGATAGTGATCTCCCGGTTCGTCCTACTCGCAAGTGAATG
Source organism: Ceratobasidium sp. AG-K (assembly GCA_037039685.1). NCBI lineage: Eukaryota > Fungi > Basidiomycota > Agaricomycetes > Cantharellales > Ceratobasidiaceae > Ceratobasidium > Ceratobasidium sp. AG-K. Next base: position 3,189,361 of record JAWNGF010000002.1, read on the forward strand.
TGGGTTTAGATTTCGATTGCATGGGTTGGCTCGGCCTTGTTCGTTTTTCCGTTATGCACTCGTATCGATTCCGAACCGCTGGGTTTCTAATTCGTTTGGCTATCGGCTCCGCCCGTTGTTTATTCCAGTTTTTCCAACCCGCTTTTGGCTGTTAACTCATCCATTTTCGATTTTGTGGTTTCAGATTGGATAAAATACGGCGAGTCGGGTTGAGCAGTACTTCAACGACTAGGTTAAACCAGAATTCTTCACGAACGAAGCGTAAGCGTGGGTGGCTCCCATCGTCATTGCGGGCAAAAGGTGGATCAGAGGGTTTGGACGAGGGATGGCCTGGGGGAAGAAGCCACCATGTCTGGGCAGGGAGATCGCATCGTGGTTGGATGTGGCGGTAGAGTCGTGCTAGACTGGGTAACGAACTCAGGTGTTCTGGGTAACATAAAGAACGGTAGCCCGTCCGGTGAGTTGGCGGTCAGATTTGTTAGCATATTGTGGTCTGCGTGCTCCAATTCATTTAATATAATATACTATCACACCTCGAGCTTGGTGGCGTTTCTTCTCGCGGACGCCAAATGGGATTTCTGGATTAGTTCTGCCAGGTAAATTGGACCCACGTTAAAACGATTGGAATGTAAGAAAATTCCGGTGTGTATAGAGAAGATATTTAATATCGCGACGCTGAGTTCAGTGGTGATCCTAGAGCTAGTGTGGCCTTGATAAGTGAGCTAGATATGAGGTTCTCTATCTAAGCGCTATCTTTGAGACACTGTGTGCAAGCCTCGCGATTCGGACGTCATCAGGCCCGTTACGATGCGGGGAATTAAAGTCAGACAGAATCGACAGGCGCCTCAAGCAGCCGACCATCAATCCGGACCGGTGGCGGTTTCTGCGGCGTTGTGGGGTAAGTTGTGGTCCGACAGGTGTCGATCTCATATCAGCTAACAGGAGGCATCGAGATCCGTTTTGCGCCTTCTTTCCTGTCGAAGCCTGGCGTGTCGAGTTACTATATGCGCAAGGGTTTGGCATGTAATATTACCGCGTGGTGGCCAGGAAAACTATACACCTTCACTAGCGTCTCGATGATGTTGGCTGCCCGGTTCGGTGCAAATGATGGTTTGAGTATTTGCAGGGGCCACATGACCAGGCGGGGTAATTAGGTCGGGTTGTTGTTTGATCTCGGCTGCTTAGCGGCTCTTTGCATCCACAGACGCAATCCCATTCGCCCACCCTCCTACCGTGTAACGTGAACCTGCTTGCAACCACCAGCATATTTTATTGCTTTGGTTCAAGTCCTACGGACCTTGCCTTTGTGGTAAGAGGCTGAGCCCACCTCCCAACATTCCTCCATCAATCAACCCGTAGGACAGGAATAGTAGTATGGGAGTTGGTCACCAGGAAGCCCAGTTGACAACTCAACGAGAACTCAGAGTGCCTCTGGGTAAGTTTCTGTCGAGCGTGCCCTTTTTGGTGAGGCTGCTTGTTCTAGGACTCGTGTCATGGCGAGCTCACCCCCCCGTCTCGCTAATTCACCCATTCAACTGCTTACACGCCCCAGGCCCCAACACCCAACTTGCCTGGTGCCTCTTCTCGGCCTTTCACGTATTCTGGCGCGGGTGGACGTATTGGGTCCGGCACATGTCTTTTTTCAGTACGATCGGTTGTTTGGACTTCAAGTTCATGTTGGCACCGTGCTGATGTCACCCGACTTGCCTGCACTTAGATCGCTTCGGTTGTCTATGTTATTGCAGTCAGTCGCTTCATGGGTACCCGTAGTTGTCCTGTGCTGCAAGTCACCCATGAGAGACTGGCGTTGGCTGATTCTTTTTGCATCTTCAACCTCCCAATCCAGCCCCTCTAGCCCCGCTTTGCAGCCGCCTCGCGTGCTTGACTGTCATAGTGCGACCAGGTAGGCCATGCATCCTTCCTCTGTCAAGTTGTCAAGCGCAGACCTGAAACCATCTGGCAAGGCCCCCACATATGCTTGCCCTAGCCGTCGTTCCCGCGGGGTACCATACAGAGAGGGTCATATGTGCGCGGTACCTCCTCCCGAGCTGACCACGAGCCAACGCTGCTCATGAATCGTGTTTGGTTCGATGTAACCGCTCACCGCAGTTTCATCACAACAATCCCCTGTAATTGCCCAGAGCTAAGGAGCACAGTATCGATGGTCTCCTCGTTTTGCTTACAATGTATCCCTTGCGAATCGATCACCAGTGCAACTAACCGAACCACCCAGCGCAGAACTTGAGACGTCCAGGAAGAGCGCGGCCAAAGCGTTTGTCAGGAGCTTGGTCCCTTATGGTTGGCTACCGGTTTATTTTGACATTCTCAGTGCTCCCAAGTATACACGCGCGTCGAGCGATGGTATGAGTCATAAATAGCTTCAACGGAGCGAATTTGTTGTTAGTGAACTCCGGACGTGCCTGTTTAACAGCCATCTGAGTACGAGCTACAACAACCGCTTGGCAGTTGCCGTTCTTACAAGTGAGGCCCATGATTCAGCCGGTGAATCGTTGACCTCTGTATTCACTCTGAAGCATACTCGATGTCAGATATCCACTGTTGTCTGCATTCTCTGCTAATTGCTGTAACTGTCGACCATATTGGCTAAACAAAGCGCTGAATACACCATGGTTGCGATCAGTGTATTCGGAAGCAACAATTACCCCCGAAGAGGTAGGATTTCTCCAGTATGTTGCTTCAGGGGTTTTACGATGGGTATTTGTTTACGAATCAACTGGGTGGTACGCGAAATGTAATATCTCTTTCGTTTAGGGTCAAGTGTGCCTTTTAAAGCTAGGTCCTGCAAAGTTCCTGTCTTGCAAACGATCACGTGATGCCAAATTTCTTGCTTGTCCCAAAACTGCCGTGACTCTCTTGGTTGCCTCAACCACCGAAATGACGAAGTACATTCTCGTATCTGGAGGCGTGGTGAGTGGGATCGGGAAAGGGGTTATTGGTGCGCACTTTCAGTTGGCTTACTATTACACACTTACCTGACCGGTGTGGATCACGATAGCTTCCTCCACCGGGTTGCTCCTCAAAACAACAGGATTGAAGGTTACATCAATTAAAATAGACCCGTACATGAATATTGATGCGGGTACTATGGCTCCCACGGAACATGGTAGGTAGATTCTCTGACATCGGTATATGAGATTATTACTAAAGTGGCGATCCAATAGGCGAGGTCTATGTTTTGAACGATGGCGGAGAGGTCGATCTTGATCTTGGAAACTATGAGCGATATCTTAACGTTACACTTTCTCGAGACAACAATCTGACGACGGGGAAGATTTATCGGGATGTAATTGAAAAAGAGGTTTGTTTGAACCGGGTTTGACACCTCTAATAAGCTAAGTGCGCGTTGATAGCGGCGGGGAGACTATCTGGGAAAGACAGTACAGGCGAGTGAAGCAAATGCTTAGATATTGCTGCGATTAGACTCAATTTAAAATATAGATTATTCCACACATTACCACCGCCATTCAAGACTGGATAGAGCGGGTATCCAAAGTCCCCGTAGATGATACGGGTGAAGAACCGGACGTGTGTATCGTTGAAGTGAGTTATTAATCACCTCGTTCAATCTTTCGCCATTCCAATAATCTTCAGCTCGGCGGAACGGTGGGCGATATCGAATCTGCGCCTTTCATCGAAGCGATGCGCCAATTCCAGTTCCGCGTCGGCCATGCCAACTTTGCGCTCATTCACGTTAGTTTGGTGCCTGATATGCACGGAGAACAGAAGACCAAACCGACCCAAGCGACGATTCGTGACTTGCGTGGGTTGGGCTTGCTCCCGGATTTGGTGCGTGCGGGTATCCTCACAATGTGAGACAAGCCGGGACTGATTCCCGCTGGCTTTAGGTGTGTTTTATCTCACGTTAGACGAAATCCCTCTTGGTTGAAATCACTGGTTGTATAGATCGCCACTCGCTTGGTGTCCTCACAGCCGCTGGACGCCACTACCAAGTCAAAAATCTCAATGTTCTGTCATGTCGCGCCTGAACAGGTTGTTGGGGTTCACGATCTCTCCTCCGTTTATCACGTCCCGCTCCTCCTCGAATCGCAGGGTAAGTACCGCCCCTCCTTTATCTTCTGTCTTTAGAATAACATCTCTGGTAGGGATCATCCAGTTCTTGCAAAAACGCTTGAACCTCACTACCATATCTATCCCGCCGATGCTCGTTGAGAAAGGAAAAGACTTGGCCAAGCGATGGAAGATCCTAACGCAAACGTAAGTGCGTCGTTAGTCCGAGTTAACGCCAAAAGTAATCAAGCTACCTGTCACAGCCAAGAACGCTTGTTCGATACGGTCACTATCGTCTTAGTCGGCAAATACACCGCCCTTAAGGATTCGTACATGTCTGTTACCAAGTCGCTTGAGCACTCCGCGTTTAGGTGTCATCGAAAGCTGATTCTGACGGTACGCATTAGTCCTCCCTGATTGACCCGTGCATTGACGCCACGAACAGTGGGTGGAGTCCTCAGATCTAGAGCCCGACACACTGGAAAACAACCCTGTGAGGTATCATGACGCATGGCGAGCACTTGTGGGTGCACAGTGAGTCGGACATCCTCGTCCAATCAGAAGCAATGTTCAACCTCTGTTTATAGGGGTATCCTGGTTCCTGGCGGATTTGGCTCTCGAGGTACCGAGGGTATGGTTCTTGCCATAAAGTGGGCACGAGAACAAAAAGTCCCGTTTTTGGGAATTTGTCTGGGCTTCCAGATGGCCGTGGTCGAATGGTCGAGAAACGTTCTCGGGCTCCAAAGTGAGTTGTGATGGGCCTCGAGCGACGTTTCAGAATCCAACTCGTGCTGGTAGATGCGTCATCTGCCGAAATCGACGAAACAACGCCACACCCTGTCATTGTCTACATGCCAGAAATTTCCAAAACTCACCTTGGGGGCACCATGCGGCTTGGTCTCAGGCCCACGCTCTTCAACCAAAACAGTGCAGCATGGTCCAAGGCGCGTGCATTATACGGTGGCGCAGACACAATCTGGGAGAGGCATCGTCACAGGTACGAGGTGGGCCCTGCATACGTTGATCGACTCGCGGAGAGCGGGTTAGAGTTTGTGGGGAAGGATGAGGCAGGGGTACGGATGCAAGTTCTAGAACTCAAAGGTCAATACGTTCCTATTTATGCGGTCCACGTGAGCTGACGGATGAATCTGGTTGTTCAGATCATCCATTCTTCGTTGGTCTTCAGGCTCATCCCGAGTTTTGCACGCGACCTTTGAACCCGTCACCTCCTTTCCTGGGATTAGTAGCTGCTGCAGCTGGAAAGGATATGCTAGAGGAGCAAATCCAGTATCAAAAGGATTATATCAGCCCGCATCCGGTTTCTTCGCAGGTCCTGGAGTACGCCCCAACCGTAAGGGAGGCGGGATGTAACATTGGAGGTTCGGAGACTCCTATGGTCGGTCATGAGTAGGGTTTGTCGAGGTGGAGATTCGGGTCACGGGTGTGGGAACAGATGGTGTAGATATTGTTGGCTAAATTAATTTACTTGGTGAATCTAGACCTGGATCGCGTGGGGCTGACGGTCGGGTGTGGATAGCGTGCACGCGTGACTCGTGACTTGTCGAGTGTGCTCAGGGCAGTTGGTAATTGGACTGAGTTGCGAGTCAACTGAGGTTCCAGCTGTGTGAGCATTCCAATCGCGAATTCAAAATAACAAAATGAGCGAGAGGCTACTTTCGGGCGGGCATTCAACCTCGTGTGTTGTTTCCATCAATCGAAAATTTAGGTACGTGATGGCCGGCTTGATATGGGTGGTCAGGTGAAGGTCCACAAGTTGTCACTGCGCAATTAATTCTTGGCGAAGGGCATACAATCTCTTGGGCTCGGCCGTGGTCGTTGAACATCCGAGTGGGTTGCCCAATCATCGTACGAGAAAGCCGTGCCTTCTTACACGCGGCGCTGAATGTGTCATACAACGTGGCAAGTAAAAACAACGCTTTTAGTATGGCTTTGCACGGTTCTGCAGATCTGGCTATACGACCTATGCGCGCCAACCAAAGCGCATATAGCGGCTACCCATCGAGTATCGCATATTAAATGCAAGGTCACATTGACTCGTTGGTGAACATGCGCACAAGAGAGCAAATGTTCAGGGATTTGTTCTGTGCTCGGATAAACGTTCACAAGATTGACACCAGGAATAACAGACGTGTCTATGGGGGTTATAGACTGCTGTAGATATGTCGCTTTTGCTGATGCTTGCTTTGTGCAAATGGCAATTTTACGAATGTTAAATTGAACTACTCACAGCATGCTCTCCGCGTTACACGCGTCGCTTGGTTCATAGATTTTCTCGCATGCAGGCACACCTCGCCCAGATTGACCAAAAATACAGACAAATGGGAGGGGGGGATTGAATGAGTACGTAGCATCAGGAAACTGGTCGTAGCCTGGTTGGCCATTGCAAGGAATTCAATATATAGAAGGCTGAATGCGCCTTACATGTAGTTATCATATGTCAGCATGATGAGCCAATAATTACCCTCCTTTTAATTCCTTGCAACGGGATGGCGACCTATAATCCTGGTGCCAAATAATTATCACTCCAATTCAGGCTGATCAACTTGAGGCAGCATGGGCTAGGTTCTTACAATTGTAGGGCCCACCAGCTGGTCGTCACCAAAATCCTCTGACGCTAACGAGCGCTGGTTTGCTCATACGTGCTTGCTTGGGTAAAGGAGCATTCAGGAGCACCCCAGTGGCTGTGCAATTGGTGCTCCTATACCCAAGCGAGCACGCACAAGCAAATCGGCGCTCATGAGCCCCAAAAGAGAACCAACGGATTTGCTTGAGCATAGGCCTGTCCAACGCCATATTTCCTGGTAAGCACATGTATACACTGCCATCCTGTTATGTACATTGTCAATGCCTCAACCAGTCTTCCGTTCGACACATGGGCTTATAAGGAACGGAATTGTTTCCCCACACTGTCGACACTGCAGTGATTGGTAAGGCCTTGCGATTACCCCGCCAGCCTGGTAAATCTGCTTGGTCAGATGCGCATTCTAAGCGCTTGCAATTGTACTCGGGGTCCCCAAAAGTAAGGGAACAAAAGTTCGTACCCACAATACTTTCCAGATAAAAATTTACAACTTCGTGTCATAATGAAAGCTGTGCAGGGAATTTGACCTCGTAAGTCTCGCCATGTGTTTTTCCCAACCGAGTTCAAACTTCATGAGTCCAGCAAAAACACTGAATTTCAAAAAATCCAGGTCAACTGAAAACAAGGAGCTGTGTCAGAGCTGTCTTAACAAAATTTGTAGAAATCATTGGTCAGAACTAGTTTTGCTACTAGCTCAAAGGGGTACCTGCCATGCTCACGGACATGAGTCATGCAAGGTGCTAAAAACCATATGAAATTTGGCCTGTTCCGATACTTTTGAGCATCAAGAGCACATCAGCCTGCGGCCAGTCTCCTAGGCTAGGAGTTATCACCTTTCACCTGCAATTTCGATATTGTGATGCTTGTGCTCGATAGGTCTTGTCTATTGCAAAGTAATGCCGCCCTGGGGGACCCTGAATAATCATTGAGCATGACAAAAATACCATTTTTTGGTATCAAAGTGTCTAGATTTAGTATTTTATCGAGTTTCAGTGTGGATTCGATCAATTTTCAGTGCAAACAATCCTGATATTTGAGGCTTCAGATCAGGTTATTGAATATGAAAAACAAAGTGCTAGGATAAGTTGTTCCAAAGATTGATATGAATGTTACTAAATCCTGTCCAAAAAAGGCAGTCATACTGAAACTGGACACTTTGATACCAAAAAAAACGGTATTTTACATACTTGTAGAGAATGCTAATCTCACTCCTGCTTCATGCACTGTTCTCATATTCTTAAGCCTAGCGAATGTTTAATCTTGGGGGAAACAAGGCGGCGTATCAGTCAAAAGTATGTTTGGATACGTGAGTCAATACATCTGTGTATGATCAGATCTTATTGCTCAGGACAAACCGCAGTGCTAATTCAGGCTCGTAAGGGCTCGTTTGCGCAAACGAGCCCTTACTAAATTAGCACGTGCGGTTTTTGTTGAGCGGCCATATTCATGGATTTGACTAGCATAATAACAGGATGATCATCTTCGGGTACTGGGTTGGGCTATAATAATATAATCTTGAGGATGTGAAGTAAAGCTGGCGTATTGCCATTCTGGCTTTGGACTCGCTGTTAGGACTTTGAGACAGTGCAGACGTCGAACCCCTTTGATCCACGCCTGAAACCTCCCGCTCGAGGTGCACTTGGGTGGTAGATCACTGTGGCAATTTTTCACAAAGCGATTGAAGTCCCTGACGGGAGTCATTTTCCTTAGTAGCACTATTTTGCGTACGTTATGCCCATGGGATGTTGCGCTTTTGGTCAACGTTAGGGTTACGCTGGAAGCCGGGGGTATATGTATGGATAGGCGTGCATTAGAAACTGAGGGGTTACCCCAATCTGGCCGCCGCTTCGTAAAGGCGAGAGTTAATTCAGCGAGCGGCCCGGAGGGTACGTACCATTGGCATCGGGGTGGGAAAAATAACGCTGTTCGATTCAAGGTGAATTCGAATCGGCCGAAATTGAGTATAGCCATATCATTTGATTTCCCCCCAGTTGTGATTTTCAGGCTAACGGCTCCACTCAAAGACTGAATAGTGTATATCTCTAACGAATGTATGCGTGTGTTCCGATGCAACACGGACTCCCGTATGTCAACAATTTGTAGATTGCCACGACCTGAAAGATAACGGCCGTGTATCATGGCATTAATTTTTTGTACCATGCACCTGACTGTGCGGTGATGTACGAGACATGGCCCTATTGTTATTTGCATATGCTAGTAGTAGTGTAACGCCCCTCGTTGGGGTTGTAAGTATGTGATTGTGTGACCCATTTGCAAAATGGGTCGAGGAAACCTGAGCTTTCAAACAAGAAGATACAAACCTACCCGCAACGTAAACAAACTCAAAGCTTGGGCGAGGTTCTGTGTAACATTTATAACCGGGCAGAAGTTGCTGAGCAGGGTACCTCGACGGCATGATATCTACCAATTCCGTGGTGATAGAGCCACGTTCGACGGCCCGCGTCCCATCAGTTTCAAATCAGTACCGGGACGCTCCGGCCTTCCGCCACGAAGTGCGGTCCAACCGTGTTAAGACCGAGCCGGATAGGCCCGGTGATTGGGTAGATATGCTGTGCCATCGAAAAAAAGTGCAGATCACGATGCTCAGCCTCCGCACAACACTCACTCGCTCTCTCTCCCGACGACCAGCTCACTTCCTTCGCACCATGGCTAACATCCCCAATCCTACCGACTTTAACAAGGACCTCTACGCGCCTCTTGCTGAGGTCGACCCGGAGATCCAGAACATTGTCGACAAGGAGACATGGCGCCAGTTTTCCGGTCTCGAGCTCATTGCCTCCGAGGCACGTCTGTGCTATCTCCGCAACTCATATATACTAACTTTGAGATAGAATTTGACGAGCTTGGCGGTAATGCAGGCCAATGGGTCGATCCTTACCAACAAGTACTCTGAAGGCTTGCCTGGGGCCCGCTACTACGGCGGCAACGAGGTGAGTCATACGAGTAAATTTTATTCCCCAATTAATATGTTTCCAGCACATCGACGAGCTCGAGCGATTGTGTCAAAAGCGCGCCCTCCAGGCGTTCAATCTTGACCCGGCCGTCTGGGGAGTCAATGTCCAGCCTTATTCTGGCAGTGTACGTGGCAGCGACACGGTCCGACCAACTGATCCCAATATTGATACTTTTGCAGACCGCCAACTTTGCTGCCTTCACTGCTCTTATCCAACCTCAGGACCGAATCATGGGCCTCGGCCTTCCTGATGGTGGTCACCTTACTCACGGATACTATACTGCCAAGAAAAAGATCTCCGCCTCTTCGATTTATTTCCAGTCATTCCCGTACGGCTTGGACCCTGCTACCCAGCTCATCGACTATGATGGCCTCGAGAAACAGGCACGGCTTTTCAAGCCACGCCTGGTTGTGTGTGGAGCGAGTGCCTACCCTCGTGATTGGGAGTATGCTCGCCTCAAGCAGGTCTGCGACGAGCATGGTGCATGGTTGATGGCCGACATTGCACATACTAGTGGCCTTGTCGCCGCACAGGAGCTCAAGAACCCCTTCGAGTACTGTGATGTGGTTACGACGACGACACATAAAACCCTTCGAGGACCCCGAGCTGGTCTCATTTTTTTCAGAAAGGACAACGCTTATGCGAAGGACATCGAGACGAGGGTCAACAACGCAGTCTTCCCCGCTTGCCAGGGCGGTCCTCACAACAATGTGCGTCTCGCATCGATTCATGTCATCCAATCTGGGAACTTACATCATTCATCGATCGTAGACGATTGCCGCCATCGCAACCGCGCTCAAGCAAGTAGCGACCCCGGCTTTCAAGGAATATGCAAAGCAGGTGATCGCAAACGCTCGCGTGCTCAGCCAGTACCTTGTCGAAAAGGACTACAAGCTCCAGACCTCTGGTAGCGATAACCACTTGGTTCTCTGGGACCTCCGGCCCCTCGGTTTGACTGGTAGCAAGGTCGAAAAAGTGTGCGATCTGCTGCACATTACCATCAACAGTAGGTCTATATGCACGATGTTTCCGCGGATGGAACTGACGACGTTTTCTCAGAAAACGCCGTGTCCGGTGACAAGTCTGCTCAAGTACCTGGTGGTATCCGACTTGGTACGAGCGCTTTGACCTCTCGCTCAATGAAGGAGGAGGACATCAAGCAGGTCGCCGAGTTTTTGCACCGTGCAGTGCAACTTTCTCTGTCTCTCCAAAAGCAGGCGGGAAGCAAGCTCCTCAAGGTATGTCTGGCCATTCATTCTATTCCGGTATGCTGATTCCTCCACCAGGACTTTGAGCGCGCGGCTACCGAGGGCCAAGGCAAGGCTGACGTCGAGGTACTGAGGAAGGATGTGCAAGCGTTTGCGCGCCGCTGGCCTCTTCCAGGTGTGGATGTGAGCAGCCTCGTTCGGCCTGCCGGCATCCCCGAGGATCACTAGATTGCTCTATCTCGAGTTTGGAGAGTGGATAGAAAGGTTAATGGCAGATGATTCAACGTCATAGTTAACGATGTAGTGAAAAGGGCATTCAACATCGCCCAGCTGTTCCATTGCATTTATTTGAAGTTCTCAGGAGGTTGTGTGTATGTGCTTCGGTGCGAAGTAGTTGACCCGATACTACCATTTGTGGGCAAGGACTGGCTAAGTGTGTGGCTGATTCGTGCATCGCACATTCATCCATGTATATGCAGATCGGGAAAGCTGCGTGCACCATTAAAGGTGGATGGCCTCGTCGCGCGTTTCACTTCAGCACGACCAAGGTGGCGCTCTCTGGTACCATTTACGGCAGGCTAGGGGATGGTCACATTCACTTCGCATTGTGATTACACTTTACAAGCCAGGGACGCCGACATAGCCGCAGGCAAGTGACGTACTCGGAGGTCTCTCTATACTAGTACCGGATGGGCCGGCAAGTTTGTTAGAGTCATGAGCGGGTGGTAAGTTTGTCTGTCATTTACGCATCGGGGATAAAGATTGGATTCGTTTTTGAGCGTCGAACAGCGATAACGGGAATAAATATCGGTCGAAGCAACTCTGAGAGCAAATTTCAAACCGAATAATTGGGTAGAAAGCCAATCTTATTGCCTAATCTGGGCTAAAAATCCCTTGCAGTGGACGCTCACACTATACGCATTGGTACCCGTAATACTGTTTTTATTTTATTTTTATAAACAACTGGTGTGCATTACCCATGCGCGGGGGATGTGTAGTGGGTGTTACGTTGCTTACTGAGTGATCATATATTGCCGTCATATTACTAAGAGGAAAAGCTATACCCTGACGGGCGGTTCAGATGATTGTTGTTTACACAGCTCAGAGTTTCGCCGTCTAGAATATTCGCTTCTTGTTAGGTGAGTTTCATGAGCATATGGGTGGTTGTATGCATGAATCATGCTCGAGTAGGTAAGTCAGTCGCGGGAGTATCGACCATCCCAAGACACAGAGTGAATTGTGATATACTAGACAGATCTCGAGACTATAAGAGCGGGGAGCGGCCGGCCTGTGAGCACCAGAATTGAGACTTGCGTTCTAGATTTTATTCCTATAAAATCTTATTTTGTTTATTCTCTATGCCTGCGGTTTATACGTTTCAACCACCCACCCGGTATCTCAATTTCCACGCTCAGCTACAAGAATGGGCCGACAAGAACCATGTTCAACTCGAATGGAAACTCGCGCAAGCAGAGTTCGTCGATGGAGAACAGGTTCATTCGGTCTACCCATGTAGTGAGCAATGGAATGAAGAAACATTTCCGGGACTAAATCGAAAAGCCAGTCGCCGGAAATCAACAATGCTGGGCCATAGGCCGCGCACGGCAAATAAAGCAAGCCAAGGAGGTTTCGGCTGAAATAGTCATCAAGACTCCGGGGGCCTTGTAAGTTCACCATGACCTGCGCGATCGCAACTGAGTATATGCGATTCAGGGACGCTGCATTGGGGTTAGGTTCATGAATTGCGGGCTCAATATATTATTCCGTATTGTTAATATGCCAATCAAATTGTGTATATTGATTGTGTGTCCCGAGAGCGCCGCGCACGTGGTCGTTGGGTAAGGGATTGGGAATTTGATTACGTTTGTGACATAAACGCTGTGCCAATAGAGGGCAAAAGCATCTCCACCACCACTTGCTGCCACGACGACGATGGGAAAGACTTCTGCAGAGACGGACCGAAAGGAGTTTGATGCGCGCGATGCGTCGTCGCTCTCGCTCCCCGCCAATGCCCACGACGCCGCAGAGCCGATGGCCGAGTCGGGCGAAGGCAAGCTCAAGATGATTGTGGGGCTGGTCAAGAAGTGCCTGGGCGTAAAGGACATTGCCACGATGTGGGTTGTTTATCCACCGAAAAGCGGTTACTGACGAGGAAAAAGGCGTATTTCTCTACCAGCTTCGCTCCTGGAGCCCATTCCCAATCTAGAGTACTGGAACTATCTAGACCGCCCGGATGTTTTTGCGGCGTACGTCTGCTGTCGATCTTGTCTGCGATGCTGATATTTACACCACCTTAACATCAATAGGATCAATGATTCTGATGATAGCCTACAGCGCATGCTCGCGGTGCTCCGATTCACGTTCACGAAAGATCTCAAGTTTGTTCACGGCAAGATCTGCAAACCATACAATTCAGTTCTCGGTGAGTGCGCGCGTATTTTCCTGTGATCTCATGATGCTCAACGAGATCTTCGGGTGCGGTTGCTTAGGAGAGTATTTCCGCTCTCATACGTCCTTTGTCCCCTTGGCCTATCCTGCCGATCCCATGGAGCCCCCGGTTTTCCCCCCGCATACCTTAATCTCACATAGCTCTGGCCTGTCTGCCTCGGATCAAGTACCGAGCGAAACTGCCAGCGTTCGTTCAACCACTTCTACAAGTGGCCCCAATGCGGCTCGGAACCACAAGCACCGCTCAAACAGCGGCGCAGCAGCCGGCCTGAACGGGGCTGGCGAAGCGGACGGGGCAGATAGCGCTGAAGGCGGTGCCGCAGGTGATGAGCGTGTTAGAGTTGTTTTCCTGGTTAGTTGATGAACTGCTTGTTGCTATTGCGAACGGGCCCCGATTAACCGTGTTTCCTCAGACCGAGCAAGTCTCTCACCATCCTCCCATCTCGAGTTTCTATATTACGGTCCCGGAGCGCGGCATAGAAGCGTGTGGTGTGAGTTCTGAGCGCCCTTAATTTGAACTCATGGCTGATTTGTTTGTGCTGGTTTCGTCATTCCACCCCACTTTGCCATAAATATCCCAATTGCACTTTAAACCTGGATCAATTGAAGGTCGATCAAATCTCAGCCAAGGTTACCGGTACATCTGTGCGAGTCACTCCTGGTTCCCTGAACAAGGGAATTTTCATCAGCTTAACCAAAGGACCAGGTGCGGCTTGCAAACCATCCTAATGCGGGGACTTTCTCGCGTTACATGGTCTGTTCATTCATTAACTCGTGATTTCTCCGGGCAGGAAATGGCGAGAAGTATCGTATCACGCACAACTCGGCCAATGTTAATGGCATATTGCGTGGTCAATTCTATGCGACAATGAGTGATTGCGTGAGTGTCGCTTGGCTGGATTCGCCAACGGTGTTTCTCAACCTGATCGTCATTTTTAGACCATTGTAACTTGTGAGCGACCGGGAAAGGATAGTCTGCGCGCAGTCATCGAGTACAAGGAGGAGGTGAGTGCTTGTTCACGCGGCTCGGAGAATGAACTGACACGGCACGCTACACGATTGAATAGTCCTGGTTGGGCAAGTCGCAGTTTCTCGTGGAGGGTGTTATCCACACGTATAATCCTTCCGATCCCGACGAATGCGCGTCATGGAACCGGGTAAAGAATGTCCCACAATCGCGCGTCGTAGCCACATTCGATGGAACTTGGCGCGGATCAATCAAATGGAAAAGGGTGGGAGAAACTGTGAGCGTTGGGGTTATTTCAAGGGGTTCAACTAGTACTAAGACTGCGTACCCGTCTTGCCTTAGGATACTCACACTCTGGTTGATCTTTCCAATTTGGCGATAATTCCTAAACAAGTGCGGCCCATCGAGCAACAATTGCCAAACGAGTCTCACCGGTTGTGGGAGCACGTGACCAAGAACTTATTGTCGAAGAATTATGGCGAGGCGACACGAGTCAAGCAGAACATTGAGCAGCAGCAGCGCGATGACGCAGCTGCGAGAAAGGCCAAGAACGAAGAGTAAGTTGTTTCCCGTCCTCGAACAATGCCGGTACTTACGGGGAGCCGATAGATTCGTGCCCGTCTACTTCGAGCCGGATATCTCCAGCGGGCAGCCCGTGCTCACCACTGAGGGACGCAGGGTGGTGGAGGAGGAGCTTGCGTTGGCGGCGTCAACACCATTGGCGTAACATTTCTTTACACATTGTTTGAATGGTATAGTGCATACATATATCTAGATGAGGGGAGGGTTCCCGATGGGAGTCTCCTGTGGGCTTGTAATAGTTTGATCTTAATAGCATTGGCCGGTTTTGATGATATAGTTCTTGTGTGTTGTGAGAGTGTGTTTTTTGTGATGGTTAGGGACCTTGCTGAGCCTGGAAGGCAGCATACACCAAGAATCTTGCAGGGTTGCAGTATCAATGGGAGGTGCTCGTTGAGCTGTTGGCAACTTCAAAACGCTCAGGAGGAGCAGCAAGCAGAGTTCACGCCCATCTTGGAAGGGCCCCACGATGTTGAGCGCTTGCATGTGTGCATTGCTTGTTTTACTTCCTACATGAACTATGGTCAGACCACTATGGTGTAGCAGTCACAGTAATGGTTCCGAGATGGAGTGGAGGTGCCACACAAGGCATGGCAACTTGGTTCTTTGTACATGCATGTGTTAGACCAGTACCCTTCAAAGGACCTGGGTTTCCACCTGTTCCCCTGTTCTTGTTCATACTACCAGATCAATTGTGTAAAGCCTTGTCATTACAGCCATTTGCAATGAGCATTGCACTTGGCGCTTTTCATGATCAAAAGTTGACCCTGGGGGCTTCATTTGTTGGTCAATGTTAAATTTGTTTATACAAATCATAGGAATAACACAAAAATACTTGAGAGCCTTCAAGATACTATTGCAGGGGCTTGAAAAAAAATAGTTGAAATTCTGTCAATTTGCTTCACAGTGAGCAAGGAGATTGGGGACTGAGAGGAGCACCAGATGGGCCATTAGTCCCCCAATTCTAAGTGTTTCAGTATGTGAAATATACATGAGAACCACAGAGCTGAGACACAGGTGGAAGTACTTACCACACATGATTATCATAAAAACTCAGCAAGATCAGTTGGAGTGTGTATTTTACTCATTCTGAGCTCAAATCTTGGTGGATTTTCTTTTATATTTTGACCATTAGATTTGCATGGTGACATTGCAGGTGAAAATATTTTTGTCTAAGTGACATGGTAACATTTGAGGTTGTAAATTGCTCAGACTCTTAGCTGATTTGTTTTTTGATCTCCACCTTGATTTACACTTGCTTTGACCACAGCCACCATGGCCTCAAAAAAGCACCCCTACTCTCAAGATGCTCAGGACATTGTAATACACATGTCCCTCTTTCTCAAACACACTGAGATTGCTCTATATACTGGAATTAGTTTGCAAACTGTCTAATCAATACTAGGTCATTTCCATCAGACTGGGTTGTGCAGCCTTCCAACCTCCAAACAGCAAGGTGGATGTACCAGAATGCATACTCATGTTGATATTCAGCTATTTTTTCACTAAAGCCCAATCTATGAGTCTGTTTACACAGCTATACACCTGGTTTCTCCTCAGAGCAGTATGTCAACAACCAGATATTTATCTTGATGAGCTTGAGTGTATGCTGTGGGACTCACAAGGGATTGATGTATCTCTCAGCACCATCTGGTGGAGCTTGAAATGTGCTGGGTTGTCACTGAAGAAGGTGAGCTGCACTCATTGATCATATCAATTTGCATACCTAATATGTAGAGATTACTAAACAGGCTGCTGAATGCAACAAGCAGAAACAACTACATTGCTCCTGCTGCCTTCCAATGCTGTTACGACCTGCTCAGAGAAGGGTTGTTTGAGACTTATGAGCAAGCTGTCATGAGCTGACTAAGCTCAGACATTTTATTCTGATTTTATATTCTTTTTTTCGAACACTTTCCTTTTTTGGTACAAATGTCCTTTGGTGTTTAACTTGTATGATGTGATGTATTTGTCTTTTCATTTGATATTGGTGCTGCTTCTGGAACTTCCAGAATATTGAGTCATACCTCTTATCTCACTTATCATCAGTTGTACTTGGCTTTCTCACACCAATAGATGATGACATGGCACTGATCCCTCATGTATATAAACCCAGAGGTCAAGCCGGTTAATGACAAGGCTTGACCTCCTCTCCACTAGGACTTGCTCAATCAAATCCTCTTACTATCATTACTCCTTGGGTTCTAAGACTTGTCTAAGTCAAGCCACTTAACCTTTTATACACCTAATTGATCCAAGTTGGGACATTAGGTCAAGCCTTTTAAGCATCAGCCTTAAGCTCCTGCTCTTCCACCAAGTAGATAGAATGTACACGGGAAAACAGGCATAGTACAACAGACAACAAGCTATACTTGATATAGACCAGTAGTCCCACATTGCTATATGCTGTCAGTGAACCCAATTGTTATCCTCTTTTGGGTCATAGTGGCTTTAGTCAGCAAAATACACCCTTACTCTGTCATACACTGTTGCTATCACACCCGCCCAAGGCTGTTGATAACTGATAAGATCAGATAAGGAGTATATAAAGCAAAAGCTTAGTGTCTAGCACCCTTCACATCCAAATCAACATCTTGAGGAAGCCAGATCCTCTCAAGCCAACCTGGAAAGTGGTTGGAGCACCACCCAAGTTAACACTCACATCCATCAAGAACCACATCAACTTGTCATTTCCATCAGTATGCACTAAAAAGGGATTAATTGGTAACTGACTAATTAACCTTAAAAGTGTTCCTGCATTCTTTAGCCTCTGCAAAGCAGTCTTTAGACTAAAGGACTTTGTACTTGATCTAGACACCAAAGTCAATGAATTAAACAGTTGAATTGAGGTACTGGAAGAAGATCAAGTTGAGTAAACAGAGGAACTAAAGGTCAGGCATACAAGAAACAACAAAAACCACAACCAACTTGAAGCCAACTATCAAACACTCCACTCAAGGCTTGAGTTCATCAAAATAAGCATTGAGAACATGAACAAGCAACAAGCCAATCAAGATCATGTCCAAAGCATAAACCTAGCTGACACCAACATCAAAGTTGAGCACATGCAAGAACAAACCCATGTCCTGATCAAAAATTGTGACCAACATATTAAAATCCAAGAAAAACACACTTGAAAGGTCAAAAACCTCATCAACAACAACAAACGTCAGTGGCACACCATCAAGACCCTTAAAGACAAAATCAAGAGCAAATATTGTCATCTTCCAACAGAAGTGCATATTCCTATTAACCAGGATTATTGCCTTCTAAATCACCTTAATACCATCACACCCAACCCTTTTCAGTGGGACCAAGACCTTGACTCACACAGGAACAACACAGGGAACAGCTTAGACTAGAATCACTATCACTCTTTATTGAAGACATTTGTTGTAACTATATATACAAACAGTACAACAAACTAGGAGTAATCAACGTGTTGTTCTTGGAAGACAAAAACCTTGAATTGGTGTTTTTGAGGAGTTTGCGCTTCATTAAAGATAGAAAGGTTCAAAGAAGGATTTGCAATATTTTGTATGGTCTTGGATCCCAATAAATCTACTTGTTCCCCGCTCCAACATGTTGAGAGCCCCATCACCAAGTCAAGGGGGATTTACCCAAATTTTGGCAACATCTGGACCTGATGTAGTTGCACATGCAATCAATGCTTTAATAGACAAAGTGCAAAAAATTAAGGGTCACATCAATGCCTTGAATGGTATCACCTCTACCCTAGAACAGGGAATTGACAACAACATTGCAGACATCATTGCAATTCAGAATCAAACTGCACAAATCACACCCCTTCACCAATTAATGAATGCAGTGTCTCAGTCACTTGCAAACCTGGGAGCAACACCCTCCACCACCACGTCAACAACTACTCCAGGATACAAACTCAAAATGCACCCCCCAGAAGAATTCTCTGGAGATATGGACAAATTTGATGAGTTTAAATCGCAATGCACCTTGTACATAAACCACACATCCCCACAAGCAACCACAGAACAGAAAATCACCTACATCATGGGTTACTGCAAAGGACCTGCCTACATATGGATGCAACCAGGAATTGATGCAGACACAGCACAAAGGGGAGCAACAAATTGGCTACATGACATGGATGAATTCTGGAATGAAATGCAAGCCAGGTTTGGTGACGTTCACAAGATTGATTGCTTCAGGCAACTATACAAGAAGCTGATCCAGAAGAATTCAGTCCAAGACTATCTACAAGACTTCATTACTTATTCATTGGTACTTGGGTACACTGACCGAGTACTCCTTGATGATTTCTACAATGGTCTCAAAGACAAAATCAAGATGGCCATGGTATTGCAAAACATTAAACCCCATGAAGCAACAAGAACCTTCAACCAAGTTTGCAAAAGGGCCTTGGAGATCAATTCCACAATGAACACCATCAATGCACACAAGAATACCCAAAGCCTGCAAACTAGCACTTCAAAACAAGCCACATCTAAGGCAGCTACAGGCAACCCAAACACTGTACTAGGACAAAGGTTCAACATAAATGACTGCATCTTTATGTCAAAACCTACAGGGGGGGTGCAATATGGCAAAATCTCAAGTATCACCAGAAACGCCAAGGGCCACCCAGTTCCACAAATTTCCTGGGATGATGGAACTAAAGGAAATGTCCAATTTGGAGCAATTCAAAAGGAAACCAGAAACACTACCTTCAATGCTCCTACACTCCAAACACCTAAATCATCCACTCCTGCAAAAGACCCCAATGCAGTGGATCTTGATGGCAAAGGAAAAGGACCAATGATTTGCTTCACCTGCAGCAGCAAGGGACATTCAGCAAGGGTCTGTCCTTCCAAGAGCACAGCATCAGGTTTTGAAGCTCAGATTGAAGAAATCTCTTCAGATATTGAGTTGGGAAAAGACATCACCAAGGCTTATTGAGGAGCCAAGTACTTGGTGATATATTAGCTAGTAACATGGATGAACTTGAAATCATGTCAATATCAAATGAAAACCAATTATACATTGATTTCACTGCTCATCCACTAACTACCACTCCTGATTCTAAGTCAGTCAACAAATTAAAGAAATTCTCTGGACAAGCACTCCTAGATTGTGGCGCAACATCCTGCTTCATCAACCCTTCCCTAGCAAAAGAAGCAAACCTTCCCCTTTTTCTACATGAAAAACCAAAGACTCTACAAGTTATAGACAGGTGTGAAGTTTTGTCTGGAAAAGTCACCCGCTACACTAAATTTAAACTTATCATGGGAACACATTCCAGCAAAATAGAATGTCACATCACAAACATTGGAAGACATCCTATTGTACTCAGAATGTCATGGCTCAAGAAACATAACCCACAAATTAACTAGAAAAATAGGACAATTGCATACACAAGCAAGTTCTGCTCAAAGAACTGCCTTGAGGTTCCATCTACACTCCAAATTGCAGCCAAAACTACATTACCAGAGGAATACAAGGAGTTTGCAGATGTATTTGATGAGTCCAGATTAGAAGAACTCCCACCACACAGACCAACTGACATTACACTTGACCTCCTACCAGAGGCCAAACTAAAGCATGGCCCTATTTACAAAACATCCCCAGCCAAAGACAAAGAAATGAAGAAAGTACTAGAAACCCTTATCCAAAGAGGACACATTCAGATTTCCCAATCTCCTTTGGTGTCACCAGTTCTGTTTGTCAAGAAACCCCATCCAGAAGATCCAAACAACCCAGAGTTATGCTTTTGCGTTGACTTCAGATATGTGAATTTGCTGTGCAAATTCAATGCAAGCAGAATACCTCTACTGGATCAATGGTTAAGGGCCCAGGAAGGCTTTGTCATTGGTACCACTCTGGACTTGGCACAAGGATTCCATCAAACCCGTATAGTGGCAGGACACAAATGGCAAACAGCCTTCAAAACTCAGTATGGCATGTACAAGTGGAAAGTCATGCCCTTTGGCCTAAAAAACGCCCCATCTAGCTTCAAGTCCCTAAGGAACTCTATATTCAGGGACATTATGGGGGTTTTTGTACTTGTATACATTGATGATATCTTCATCTTTTCCAAACAGGTCAAAGATCATCCAGAACACATCAAAGAAGTGCTGAAAAGACTAAGGGAACACAAGTTGATTGCAAAACTGAGGAAATGCAAGTTCCACCAAACCAAGCTGGACTGGGTAGGACTGGTCATTTCCAATAAAGGAATCGAAATGGATCAGGAAAAAGTCATGGCGGCTATGAATTGGAAAGCCCCCAAAAACATTAAACATGTTCAAGAGTTCCTAGGATTTGTCAATTTTTATCAAAGACTCACTCAAGACTTTGCTGGCAAAGCTAGACCTTTATACAACCTACTCAAGAAGTATCAAAAGTGGCAGTGGACAAGCAAAGAACAAGATTCCATGAATGCACTAAAGGAAGCTCTTAAGGTGGCACCCGTAATGATGCAACCTGATCAAAATAAGGAGTTCTTCCTCAAAACAGACGCATCAGGATTTGCCACAGGAGCAGTTTTATCTCAATAGGATGAAGAAGGGAAATTGCACCCAGTGGCTTTCCTTTCAAAATCACTAAATCTGGCTGAACAAAACTACAACATTTTTGATAAAGAACTATTGGCAATTATTAGGGCCTTCAAGGAATGGCAGCACTTACTTCAAGGCATGGAGAAAGCTGTTCAAGTCATAACAGATCACAAGAATTTGGAATACTTCTCCTCATCCAAACAACTGAACCAACACCAAATCCATTGGATGAACTTCCTGGTGGACTTCAACTTCCAGATCATGTACAGGCCAGGCAGCCAGAACAAAAAAGCAGACATTCTCTCAAGGCAATACATCCTAGAACCTTTGGGGGGGGGTAGAGAACCAAGTTCTCCTTAAACCAGACATTTTTATTTTGGCTATTACCCCTGACCAAGAAATCAACAACCTAATCAGAGAAGCAACCCTTGAAGACCCCAGATTAGACAAAGCTCATAATAAGCTAAGAAACGGCAAAAAAGTCAAAGATTGGGAATACAAAGAAGGACTCCTAATGTTCAAAGGAAGGATCTTTGTCCCCAGGGATGAAAAGTCAGAAATCTGATATTAGAATTGTGCCATGACAATGTTACAGCTGGACATCCCGGACAAGCAAGAACGTTGGAATTGGTCTCAAGAACTTATTACTGGCCATCCATGAAGAAGTTTGTCAACTCCTATGTGTCAGACTGTGGAACATGCATTCAAGTTAAACCATCAAACCAACTCCCCACAGGACTACTGTGTCCCTTACATATTCCTGAGAGACCTTGGGAAGAGATCTCCTACAACATGATTGTAGGGCTCCCAGAATCAGAAGGATATGACGCAGTCTTGACAGTTGTAGATTGGTTTTCCAAGATGGCACACTATCTCCCTTGCAAATCAACAGCCACAGCAGTAGACATAGCCAATATCTTTGTTGCAAACATTTGGAAACTTCACAGCACCCCAAAAGCAACAGTCTCTGATAGAGGACCCACTTTCAACTCAAAGTTCATTAGGCATCTGTACAAATGGTTGGACGTAAAACCCACCTTCAGCATAGCCTACCATCCAAGGACAGATGGACAGTCAGAACAGGCCAACCAAGTCATTGAAATCTTTATCAGGGCCTTTGTCAACCATAGGCAAAACAACTGGGTGGCCTTGCTCCCTATGGCAGAATTTGCTTACAACAATGGAGTCCAAGCATCCACTGGCAAAACCCCTTCCCAGATCTGCCAAGGTTTCAACCCTTGAATGAACATTGGGGAAGAATCAGACTATACTGTTCCTGAAGCTGATGCCCATGCAGAATTCCTTTTGAAAGGATACAATGAAGTCAAAGCTGCTCTTATTCTAGCAAACCAGTCCTACAAACACTACTTTGATGAAGGAGCCAAAGAACCAGAAGAGTTAAACCCTGGAGATAAAGTCTGGCTTGATCATCAGAACATATCCACAGACAAACCTTTGGTAAAATTCTCCCACAAAGTTTTAGGCCCTTACAAAGTACTGGAAAAAGTAGGGACTCATGCCTTTAAACTGGAATCACCAAAATCAATGAAGATTCATCCTGTCTTCCATGTCATGCTGCTCAAAAAATTCCACCCTGATCCCCACAGTTGCAAACCTGCTCAACCACCCCATATTGTCACACAAGAAAGAGAAGAAGAGTGGGAAGTCAATGAGATCCTTAATTACAAGAAAGTTTGTCATCAACTCCACTATTATGTCAAGTGGAAGGGATACTCTCATGCAGACAATTCTTGGCAATCAAAGGAAGATCTCAAGAATGCTCCTGAACTAGTTGATAAATTTCACAGTCTCCATCCCACCGCACCAGGCCCTTAGGAGGGGGTAATGTCATGAGCTGACTAAGCTCAGACATTTTACTCTGATTTTATATTCTTTTTTTTTGAACACTTTCCTTTTTTGGTACAAATGTCCTTTGGTGCTTAACTTGTATCCTGTGATGTATTTGTCTTTTCATTTGATATTGGTGCTGCTTCTGGAACTTCCAGAATATTGAGTCATACCTCTTATCTTGCTTATCATTGGTTGTACTTGGCTTTCTCACACCAATAGATGATGACATGGCACTGATCCCTCAAGTATATAAACCCAGAGGTCAAGCTGGTTAATGACAAGGCTTGACCTCCTCTCCAGTAGGACTTGCTCAATCAAATCCTCTTACTATCATTACTCCTTGGGTTCTAAGACTTGTCTAAGTTGAACCCCTTAACCTTTTATACACCTAATTGATCCAAGTTGGGACATGAGTGGCTCTTAGGTGGGAAAATCACTGAGAGGCTCCAAAAGTTGTTGGATAACCTCCTCAGGGCAAAGTAGAGTGGGTAAACAACAAGGTAAATTGTTCTTGGGGTTCCAAGACAATTTCCCTTGAAGCTTTTATAGCAAGCAAAGCAAGAATTGCTATCTACATGGGGAAAGCATAACAAGCTCAAAAGGAGAAAGATGAGAACATCAGAAGAAGAAGTGCATGTAGCACATGGAGATCTAAGCACAGCAACATGGGAAAATCAGAGAAAGGACACGACATGCTGATCAGCCACATGTGCAAACACCTAAGCAAGGGAAGCAACAACAAAGGAGCAACAATCAAAACAAAGTACATGGCAGAGGATAAGCATGACAAAGAGGCAGAACAGCACACCAAGCACTGAAGCACAACACATAGACCATTGTCAGGAGCATGGCTTGTTACACTCCTTCATGAACAACATTTTCCATGACCTGCTGGACATCACTGTGATTGTTTACCTTGATGACATCTTGATCTGCTCCAATTCTGTCTCTAAGCATGAGGAACATGTCAAAGAAGTGCTTAAGCAACTCAGGGCAATCAGCTCCTCTGCAATCCTGCCACATGCCACTTCTTTATCACATCACTCAACTATATTGGTCTAGTGATCACCCCTGAGGTCATTTCCATGGAGAAAGTCAAGGTTCAAGTGGTCAAAGAATGGTCAGTTCACCTCACTATGAAACAAGTTCAAGCATTCCTGGGCTTTGCAAACATCTATCACCATTTTGTTCCTGATTTCAGCTGCCTGGCACACCCCTGACAATGATCTCACCAAGAAGGAGGTTGCCTGGCAATGGACTGAGGCTGAGCAATGCTCATTTGATGCTGTCAAGGAAGCAATTTGCATGGAGCCCACTCTTGCACATCCCAATGAAAAGCTGCCTTACTTCTTGGAAACAGATGCTTCTGGAGCTGCCCTGGGTGCTGTGTTGTCACAGAGGTAGGATGATGGACACTTAAACCCTGTTGCCTTCATGTCTGCATGCTTCCCCCCTGCTGAGCTGAACTATGACACCCATGACAAGGAGCTACTGGCTATTATTAGGTCTTTTGAGTGCTAGCACATTTTCCTGGAAGAAACTGAGCAACATATCACTGTGTTCACTGACCATAAGAACTTGGAGTGTTGGAAAATGGCTAGGGCATCATGCATGCTGGTACCTGCTTCTTGTTGCCTATATTTTTATCATCACTAACAGACCAGGGAAGCAATCCCAGAAACTGGATGCCTTGTCCAGGCGTGCAGATCACACAGCAGAAAACCCTCTTCCCCAACTGATGCTCAAGGAGGATCAATTCTCTGGCTTCTATGCCATGATCAGTGCTTCCATTCTGGAAAAACTCAAAGAGGTGCTTCTTTACAACCCTAGCCTTGACACAGTGATCTCTGCTGCCTCTGAACCTTCTAAAATGCTGTATTCCATTGCTTGAAAGTTCAAGGATTTCACTCTAAGCAATGGAGTTTTGTTGTACCAAGGCAGAATTGTTGTTCCAGCTGAACCTGAGCTCAAATAGGAGTTGCTGTCTCATTTTCATGAAGCTCTGGCTGCTGGTCACCAAGGACACACAAGAACTCCAGAGCTAATATCTAGGCACTACTACTGGCCAGCCATGAAGTTTCAAGTCAATTGTGCCCTGTGGGCAGATGATCCAGTTCCATGCATTATGCCTAAGGTCAAAAAAGACCACCAGCAAATGCCAGTCCAATGCCTCCAAAGAGTCACAACCTTAGTCAGACCTGATGACAGCAAGGGTCAGAAGGGGATGAGGATGATGGTTGGGACAATAATGAAGGTCAAGGATGGCTCTTAGACCTAAGCAAAGTGGACACACAAGTGGATGGGGAAAATTACAATAGGACAAGTCTTGTGGAGGCAAGACTTGTGTTGCTGGTCTATATACTAACTGCTGTGGCTATGTACAATACAGGGTGGCAACAAAGGAGAGAAAGCAAGAGTCCAAGAGAAGTTAGGACATAAAAAAGGAGATGCAGTAAGTCCATGGAGACCAAGCAGACAAGGGAATGGCCAGGCAGGCATGTCCCACAGTCATGGCTTACATAAAAGGTGCATACATGGCAAAGGCAAGCGGAACAAGACCAAGCAGAAGGGAAGGGAAGCAGAATATGAAAAGGTTGCAACACTACCCCTCCTTTAGGCCCTTTCCACCAAGACAAACTCCTCCTTATCATTTAACACAAATGGATCTTCTGCCAATCCTGTACCTTTCCATACATTGTTATCCTCCTCATCTGTTAGGTCAACTACAGCATCTTGCCAATTGGGTTCCTCTGTGAGGTTGATGGATTTGGTGACTGCTTGGGCCCAGGGCTTTTGGTAGGCATTAACAATTTTGAGGTGGTTGTGGATGTCAACCATGCTATGGGCAATCCAGTTGCACCAGCAGACAAGGGGTGTGCAACAGAAGGAGCAACAAATGTGGGAGTGGTAGTGTTGTGAGGTGAGAAAGTAGAAGGACTGGGACAGTCCCTTGTGGTAGTAGAGGCCCTTGTTGAGATTGATGCAGAGCAGTGGCCTCTTGAAGGAGGCAGAACAGGTGAAGGCATCATTGTAGATGTGGACAGAGGTGTTAGAGAAAGAAGTCATTTTGTGGAGGGTGAGACAAGACTGGAGGGATAAGCCTCACTGGTGATGTGGTAGGAGTGGAGATTGTTTGAAGGAGTTAGATCTCAGCAGCCTCTTTTATATGTTTGGAACACCAAATGGGCCACTCCTCCTTCTCCATGGGTGCTGAGTCCTCCCTTGGTTCCTTATGACAGGGCTTCTTGGTAACCTTGAGAATTGCTTGGATTGCTTCTGGATGTTCCTTATGGAAATCAGCAATCAGTTCTGCTTGTAGAAAGTTCTTGTATCTTCTAGAATGTGCTAGAATGTAATCAACTCAACTTCAGCCACTTACCCATCCAAATCTGCAGTATATGCACATGTAAGCCTACTGAATGACTCAGTTGCACTTAAGGTGTAAAAGGAGCACTTGCATGCCCTCTGTATGGTAGTGGTTTTGTTTTGTTTTCTCTCATCTTTCTCTACTATTGTCTATACACAATCTATACACAAGTTATATACTATTTCTACAGGTTGTGAGCCCTGCCTGAATCGCTTAATATACCAGGTAATAAATAGTATCAAACTCAAGTATAAACTTAAGTGTCATGGCCAATACAAACATGAGCAGTGGAGCTGGTGGCTTGCATTGCATACCACCCCTAAAAGGGACTGAAAACTATAAATTCTGGTGTGTGTAGGTGAAGATATGCTTATGTATCTTGAGCTGTTAGCATATTTTGGCCAAACAAAGTTCATTCCTGACAAAGACATTACAGTCAAGGAGACTTACCAAAAGGATGATGAGGGGAATTAGCTGATGGACTTAGACATGGGTAGAGATATCCCTGAGTATCCTAAATGGCTCATGTCTGACCAAAAAGCATTATCAAACATGCACTTACAAGTTGATGGTAACATACTCACACATATACAAGTGTGCACAATGTCCACTGACACCTGGGATCTGTTAGCAGTGACATTCAAAGTGAAAGGAACTGTCACAGCCTGCTCAGAGAAGGGTTGTTGGAGACTGATGAGGGGCTCTTAGGCCTGAAGATCACTGAGAGGCTCCAAAAGATGTTAGATAACCTCCTCAGGGCAACTTAGAGTGGGTGAATGTCATGAGCCTTGCTCTTGACAATGGTCTGTGTGCTGTGCTTTCATTGCTTGTGTACTGCCTTTGCTGTTGTATTTGGTTTTTTCCCCCTGTGGCATGCTTGTTGGCTCCCACTTAGTTTGTTTTGTTGTTTACTCCTTTGTTATTGCTTCTCTCACTTAGCCCTTTGTAAACATGGATTATCAGCATGTATTCTCCAGCCTGTGACTTTTCTGGAGCGCTGTGCATTGATCCCCATGTGCTTTGCACTCTGCTTGTTCTGATGTTCCTTTCATGCTCCTTTTGGACTGTTGTGCTTTCCCCATGTAGATAGTGCTTCCTTTCTTCTGCTTGCTATAAAAGATGCAAGGGAAATTGTCTTGGAACCCCAAGAACAATTTACCTTGTTGTTTACCCACTCTACTTTGCCCTGAGGTTATACAATGACTTTTGGAGCCTCTCAGTGATCTTCTGGCCTAAGAGCCCCTCATCAGTCTCCAACAACCCTTCTCTGAGTAGGTTGCAACATTGTAAATTGTTCTTACTTGGCTGTAGCTATCCACATTGCCCCAAACTGGCTTTTTATCACTCTCATCAGCTGCACATTGTTCAAGCCAGCAACAGGCACATTCCTAGGCCCATCCTCAGTGGCTAAGCTAGCCCCATTCTCAACCCCATCTTTGGCAAGCATGTAATCTTCTTTAGGCACCTCCATGGAGCACAAATCAGCAGCAGGATGATTGGTTTCCACCTTGGGAACAAGGAAAAACTCTTCAGCACCAGACACAAATCACTCTCAATGCCCAGAAAGTGAAAATATCTCAGGCAGCATGCGCCTGTTCATGGAAAAGATTGGAGAAAACTAGAGGGCATCTACAGCACAATTTACAACCAGTCAATCAAAGAACCCATCAAAATCTCCCAAATGATGGAGATTTGCACACAAATGCTCTTGAAACACATCCAGGGGCTGGAAGGCACCCTGAAAGCACACATAGAACAGGAGGTCATCTGGGCTGTCAACCAGGCAATCAATACAGAAACCCCCAAGCAAGGAATACCCCCCAGGACAGGAGCAATTTTCTACATCTCAGTGGAGGACACCCCCAGGCCCTCTCAGGTAATTAGGAGCTCCACTATGCACAATTACCATGTTGCCAAGCATGTTGGGTCAGAAGACCCCCAGGAAGCGCCCCTCATCCCCCTACTATCAAAAGTGAATCCCCTGCACCTCTGCAAGTGTCTATGTTCCCCTCTTCCTCCACCATTCACTTTGTGAACACCCAAGGCAACCCTGAACCCTCTGCCATTCATAATGAACAGGGAAAGGGAAAGAATACAGCTCTGGAGGACAACACTCACTCTATCTGCTCTCTAGGCTCCTATGGGGGGACACCAGATCCCAATCCCACTCCAGACCCACATCAGCCATGTTTCCCAACCATTGGATGCTCTCCAGAAGCCCAGGAGAAGCATGAGGCCATGGAGATGATGAGAGCAGCTCTGTCCCAACTTGGGTCAATTAGGTATATAAAAGGTGAGGGGGCTTGACTTAGACAAGTCTTAGAACCAAAGGAGTAGAAGTGGTTTAGAGGATTTGATATTGTCAAGTCCTAGTGGAGAGGAGGTCAGGCCTTGTTGTTAACTGGCTTGACCTCTGGGTTTATATACATGAGGGATCAGTGCCATGTCATAATCTATCAGTGTGGGAAAGCCGAGTACAACCAATGATAAGCAAGATAAGAGATATGACTCAACATTCTGGAAGTTTGGGAAGCAACACCAATATCAAATGAAAAGACAAAAGACAAACATGGAAGATAGGATGAATTGTCATTGATTTTGGTAATTCCAGTTTAAAGGTGTGAGTTCCTACTTTTTCCAGTATCTTGTAAGGGCCCAAAACTTTGTGGGAGAGTTTTACTGAAGGTTTGTCTGTGGATACGTTCTGATGATTAAGCCAGACTTTATCTCTGGGGTTTATCTCTTCTGGTTCTTTGGCTCCTTCATCAAAGTAGTGTTTGTAGGACTGGTTTGCTAGAATAAGAGCTGCTTTGACTTTGTTCTATCCTTTCACCAGGAATTCTGCATGGGCATCAGCTTCAGGAACAGTATAGTCTGATTCTTCCCTGATGCTCATTCTAGGGTTGAAACCTTGGCATATCTGAAAAGGAGTTTTGCCAGTGGATGCTTGGACTCCATTGTTGTAAGCAAAATCTGCCATAGGGAGCAGGGCTACCCAGTCGTTTTGCCTATGGTTGACAACAGCCCTAATAAAGATTTCAACAACTTGGTTTGCCTGCTCTGAATGTCCGTCTGTCCTTGGGTGGTAAGATGTGCTGAACATGGGTTTTACATCCAACTGCCTGTACAGATGTCTAATGAACTTTAAGTTGAAAGTGGGTCCTCTATCCAAGACTGTTGCTTTTGGGGTGCTGTGAAGTTTTGAGATGTTTGTGACAAAAATATTGGCTATGTCTACTGCTGTGGCTGTTGATTTGCAAGGGAGATAGTGTGCCATTTTAGAAAACCAATCCACCACTGTCAAGATTGCATCATATCCTTCTGATCCTGGGAGCCCTACAATCATGTCATAGGAGATCTCCTCCCAAGGTCTCTCAGGAATATGTAAGGGACGCAGTAGTCCTGTGGGGAGTTGGTTCAATGGTTTAACTGAAATGCATGTTTTGCAGTGTGACACATAAGAGTTGACAAACTTCTTCATGGATGGCCAGTAATAAGTTCTTGAGACTAATTCCAACGTTCTTGCTTGTCCAGGATGCCCAGCTGTAATATTGTTGTGGCATAATTCCAATATCAGATTTCTTAACTGTTTCATCCCTAGGGACAAAGATCCTTCCTTTGGACATTAGGAGTCCTTCTTTGTATTCCCAATCTTTGACTCTTTTGCCGTTTCTCAGCTTATCGTGAGCTTTGTCTAATCTGGGGTCTTCAAGGATTGCTTCCCTGATTAGGTCGTTGATCTCTTGGTCAGGGGTAATAGCCAAAATAAAAATGTCTGGTTTAAGGAGAACTTGGTTCTCTACCCCCCCCCCCCCAAAGGTTCTAGGATGTATTGCCTTGAGAGAATGTCTGCTTTTTTGTTCTGGCTGTCTGGCCTGTATATGATTTGGCAGCTGAAGTCTACCAGGAAGTTCATCCAGTGGATTTGGCGTTGGTTCAGTTGTTTGGACAAGGAGAAGTATTCCAGGTTTTTGTGATTGGTTATGACTTGAACAGCCTTTTCCATGCCTTGAAGTAGGTGCTGCCATTCTTTGAAAGCACTAATGATTGCCAATAGTTCCTTATCAAAGATATTGTAGTTTTGCTCAGCTGGGTTTAGTGATTTTGAAAGAAAAGCTACTGGGTGCAATTTCCCCTCTTTGTCCTTTTGCAACAAAACTGCTCCTGTGACAAACCCTGATGCATCTGTTTTGAGGAAGAACTCCTTATTCTGATCAGGTTGCATCATTACAGGTGCAACCTTAAGAGCTTCTTTTAGTGCATCCATGGACTCTTGTTCTCTGCTTGTCCATTGCTATTTTTGGTCCTTCTTGAGCAGGTTGTACAAAGGTCTAGCTTTGCCAGCAAAGTCCTGAATGAATCTTCAGTAGAAATTGACAAATCCTAAGAACTCTTGAACTTGTTTAATGTTCTTAGGGGCTTTCCAATTCATAGCTGCAGTGACCTTTTCCTGATCCGTTTTGATCCCTTTGTTGGAAATGACCAGCCCTACCCAGTCCAGTTTAGTTTGATGGAACTTGCACTTCCTGAGTTTTGCAATTAATTTGTGTTCCCTTAGTCATTTTAGCACTTCTTTGACACGTCCCGGGTGATCTTCAACTTGTTTGGAAAAAATGAAGATGTCATCAATGTATATGAGTACAAAAACCCCCATAATGTCCCTGAATATGGAGTTCACTAGGGACTTGAAGCTAGATGGGGCATTTTTTAGGCCAAAGGGCATGACTTTCCACTTGTACATGCCATACTGAGTTTTGAAGGCTGTTTTCCATTCATGTCCTGCCGCTATTTGGGTTTGATGGAATCCTTGTGCCGAGTCCAGAGTGGTACCAATGACAAAGCCTTCCAGGGCCCTTAACCATTGATCCAGTAGAGGTATTCCGCTTGCATTGAATTTGCTGTGCAAATTCACATACCTAAAGTCAATGCAAAAGCATAACTCTGGGTTGTTTGTATCTTCTGGATGGGGTTTTTTGATGAACAGAATTGGCAATGCCAAAGGAGACTTGGAAATCTGAATGTGTCCTCTTTGGATAAGGGTTTCTAGTACTTTCTTCATTTCTTTGTCTTCAGCTGGGGACATTTTGTAAATAGGGCTGTGCTTTAGTTTGGCCTCTGGTAGGAGGTGGAGTGTAATGTTAGTTGGTCTGTGAGGTGGGAGTTCTTCTAATCTGGACTACTCAAAAATGTGTACAAACTCCCTGTATTCCTCTGGTAATGTAGTTTTGGCTGCAATTTGGAGTGTAGATGGAACTTCAAGGCAGTTCTTTGAACAGAACTTGCTCATGTATGCAATTGTCCTATTTTTCCAATTAATCTGTGGATCATGTTTTTTGAGCCATGACATCCCAAGTACATGTCGCAACCTGCTAATGCCTATGGTTGACGACCGCTAATGGCCTTTGAGATGTGGAACAATATATGATAAGTCTTCTAAGACTCTATCACTAAGGTGGACAAACGCTAGTCTTGTCAGTACAAGTCACTAGCTCCTAAGTCCAAGTGGCTGCGCTGAAGGCTAAGTAGCCAAGTGCCTCTGATCACACTGCAGGGAGAGTTGACAAGGCAAAGCAAGCTGGGGATGACCATGCTTGCAAGCCAGTATATATACTCAGAAAACAAGTGAGTCATAGTAAGTACATGAGTCACAGTTCTGAGACAAAGTCCGAGTCATAAAGAGTGCTGCATGGGCCAGCAAAATAGAAAACAGCATGAGTCATACGACTCATGGTGACACATCATCCATACACCTTACTAAACAAGGGAGAGGGCACAGAGGAGAAGAAGGGCGCTTAAGGCGCCCGTGCAAGCCACAAGTTCGCAAGAAGAGACAGAGGGAGGGACGGGTCACGACATTGCCCCCCCACAAAGGCGAGTGTAGTGGAGCGCACTCGCCTATTTGCGGGCGACCCATTCCTTCAGTTCCAGCCACCCAACGCGTTCCGCCAGGGCGCGCATGTCCGCCTCGAGGACCTCGTTCATTCGGTCCCATTTCTCCTGGTAGAGGCGGTCAAGCTCCTCTTGGTGGAGTTGCTGCAGGCGCTCGAGTTCTGCCGATTCTTGCCTGGACCATTGTTCTTGTCTATGGTCCAGCCACTTGTTGAGCTGCTCGACTGACCAGGACCCGCACTGCACGAGGCGATAGGCCTCGAGGACGTTGGCGTCACATGGCATTCGATCGCTTGGCGGGTGTGGATCCATGTTGGCAATGGCGTTGCCAACATCGGCAATGAGGGCCTCGACGTTTGCTCGTGCCTTGTCCCAGGTGGCCTCCCATTCTCGTTCGAGTTGTCCAGCCTCGGAGCTAGGAGGTGCAGCGGGGCCTTCGATGACCTCTTCCTTGACATCTTCCATTGGCTGTCCTGCCAGGTTGACGTGTCCGCTTCCGTCGGCGCCTTTTGACCAATCAATGGCGTTGAAAGCGGGATCATCTCTTGGGTAAGTGCTTGTGGGGACTGGTAAGTGTTCCGACTCACAGTCCGCGGGCCATCCTGACTCGAAGTCAGTGGCACATGGGCGCCACCATATTCCCTCCTCGTCACGGTGTCCGCCGTTGTCGAGGGCCAGTTGGGGGTCGTTTTCCCTCTTGAACCATTCGTCCCCCTCCCATTTGTAACCGGTGTCCCGGTTCCAGGCGTCCTTGCTCTTGAGGACCACGTCGTGGACCGTAAGTCCGATGCAGCCGCGGCAGTGATAGTACTTGCTGCGGCCGATGTCTGTCGGATCGTAGGGTCGGGTGTCTGGGTGACTGACCCAGAGGAGGGAGCCGAGTCGGGGGATGATGAGGGACTTGCGTTCCTCGTCCCACTTGATGTTTGCCCGTTCCCGCAGGGGTATGTAACCCAGTTGGACGCCTGGTTCAAGTTGCTCGGCCAGGGCCTTGGCCTCATTGAGGGACCAGGGAGCGGTGTCCCTGTTGTTGACGGCGTACTCACCCGTTCCGGCGAGCATGAGGGCTTTCTTGTAGGCCCTAGCCTTCTTGTACTCCGAGGACTTGGAGCAGGAGGTGGAGGAGACGGTGCGATAGGCAGGCATTTTTGTTTGAGGAAAGAGTTGGTAAGAGGGGAAGTAGCTTGTAGAGTGCAAGTGGTAGTTGGCTGAAAAGCAGGGGTGATGATTTCTGCGGCTTTCCCTCTTGTCTTTTTGTACTCTGGGGAAATGAAATTCGGAGGGAGCGGGCCGTTGGGAAAGTCCTTCTGGAATTTTCTCATGACATGAGTCAGTCCGGCAAAGTTCTCCGCCGGTTCTTCTGTGTCTTCCAGGGGGCTGTAGCCCTTCCATCTGATGCGGTATTTCAGCCCATCAGGGTCCTGGTGCCAATCCACAACCTTCTCTACTTCATATTCCTCCTCACCTTCCTCGGTAATGATTGGCGGAGGTCGCGGTTGATTTCGTTGGAAATCTAGGTCTTCAGTATAGGGAGTCAACATGTTTCCATGGAAAACGTTGTGGATGCGCATGGATTTTGGAAGATCAAGTTGGTAAGCGTGTGAAGAGATCTGTTTCTTCACAACAAAGGGACCTGTCTTCTTGTCGTCAAGCTTCTTGCTTGGTCGTTTTGTGGTAATGTTGGTAGTCAGGAGCCACACGTTGTCTCCTTCCTTGTATTGTGTTTTTGGGGTCTCTTCCTTTGACTGATGATATTCCATCAGAGCCCTTGTTTCTTCCCATACCATTTCCATATCCTTTGTCCACTTGTCTCCTTCTGGGGAGCGAGTCACGTAGTCTTCAATAGACCATTTGGGAGTCATACCATAGATGACCTCAAATGGGGATTTGTTTGTGACTCGGTTCTTGTGATTGTTGTGGCAAAATTCCGCAATAGGTAACCATTTTGCCCAGTCATCTTGTTTGTGATTTCCAAAGATGCGTATCCATCCTTCAAGCCACTGGTTTGTTCTTTCTACCAAGCCATCTGTTTCAGGGTGGAAGGCTGTGGAGAAGGTTCCTTGGATTCCTAGCCGTTTGTAGACAGCTTCTAGGAAGTGCGATTTGAAGGTAGTTCCTCTATCCGAAACAGTGGTTTTGGGGAATCCATGGAGACGCCATACTTCCTTCACAAAGATATTGGCAAGTTCCTCCGAGTTTGTGGATTCTTTGCAGGGTATGAAGTGTGCCATTCTGGAAAAGCGGTCCATCACAACAAGGACGCTGTCAAACCCTTGTGATTTTGGTAGTTTCACAATAAAGTCATAAGCGATATTTTCCCAGGGTTTTTTCGGAATGGGCAAGGGTTTGAGAGGTAGGTGTCCTTTGCTTCCCTTCCCCCTCTGGCACGCTTCACAGCTTTCAACATACTTGTTGACTTGGGCTTTCATGCCTGGCCAGTAGTAGTTTCTAGAGATGAGTTCTAGGGTCCTGGCTTGTCCTTGGTGACCCGCAATGGGTGAGTCGTGGTATAGTTTGAGAAGCTTCAGTTTGATGTCTTTTTCCTCAGGAACGACAATTCTTCCTTGATACCAGAGGAGATTTTCGCTCATTTCATAGTCCTTGAATTGTTTTCTCACAGAGGGAGGTAGGTCTTCCTTCTTCTTGGTGCTTTTGACCAGGGTTTCCAAACTTTCGTCCTCCTCTAGGGCTTCCCTGATTTCCGCAATGATGTCGTCACCCATCAGGGCTGAGAATCCCTTGAAGTTTTCGGCAGAGATCATCACTTGTTCTGCGGACGCGATATCACTGTGATCACTTCTTCTTGAGAGGATGTCCGGTTTTTCCGACATTTTGCCAGGTCTGTAGTGGATCTCGAAATTGTAGCTTGCCAGCATGAGAAGCCATCTGTTGTGTCTTCGGTTGAAGGTGCTGGCTTTTTGCCAGTAAGTGAGGTTTTTGTGATCTGTGTAGATCACTATTGGCTCCTTTGTGCCTTCCAGGTGGATCCGCCAGTGTCGTAAAGCTTCTATGATAGCAAGAAGCTCCTTGTCATGTGTATCGTAGTTCAGCTCTGCCTCCTTGAAGCTTTTTGAGAGAAATCCTACTGGGTGTAAGTAACCATCCTTTTGCCGTTGGCTAAGAATAGCTCCCATTGCAACCCCTGAGGCATCCGTTTCAAGGAAGTACTGCTTTGATTCGTCAGGGTGTGCTAGCACCGGTTCCTTTGAGATGACCTCTTTCAGGGAGTCAAAGGCTTCCTGGTGTTCGGGATTCCACTCCCACTTTCTGTCCTTTCTTGTCAATTGAGTCAGGGGCTTGACAATTGAGGAGAAGGCCACTACGAATCTTCTATAGAAGTTGCAGAAACCAATGAACGCTTGTAATTGTTTCACGGTTTTCGGGGTGGGCCATTCTTGGATAGTTTTGATCTTGTCCTTGTTCATGGAAATGCCGTTTTCGTCGACAACGAACCCAACCCAGTCAGCCCTTTTTCCATAGAAGGTACATTTCTTCAGGTTTCCAAAGAGGTTGTTCTTCCTCAATCTTTGCAAGACTTCCTTGATATCTATGGTGTGCTGATTTCTTCCTCTAGAAATAATAAGGATGTCGTCGATGTAGATCACAATCTTCACTCCGATCATGTCTCTGAAGATGTGGTCCATCATTCTTTGAAAAGTGGAAGGTGCATTTTTGAGCCCAAAGGCCATCACGGTGTATTCGAAAAGCCCTTCTGAGGTGATGAAAGCTGTCTTCCACTTGTCTCCCTCTCTGATTCTAACATTCCAAAAGCCATTCTTCAGGTCGAGGGAAGTAATGAAAAGTTCTTCTTTCGAACTTTCACTGGTCTTCTTGAAAATTTCTAGAAGCTGTTCGAGTAGTGGAATGGGGTATTGGTCCGGGATGGTTTCTTCATTTGCTCCTCTGTAGTCAACAACTGGGCGTAGGTCAGGTATGGTCTGTCCTTCCTTCAGCGCCTTTTTGACAAAGAAAAGGCTTGCGGCTAAGGGAGATTTGCTGGGTCTAATACGTCCTGACCGGAGTTCACTTGCAATGTATTCCCTTGTAGCTTCTCTTTCCTTTGGTGACAGAGGGTAGGCCTTTCTTGGTTTTGGGAGACGATCGTTGTCATAGAAATCGATCCTGCAGTCCCATTCTCTGTGTTCCGGGAGTTTGTCATATTTTTCTTCATCAAAAACGTCCCTGAATTCTTGAAGTTCATCTGGTAGTTCCTGAAGTAGTCCTGCTTTGGCAATAAGGGGATCTTCTTTTTTCCACTTGATAGCAAAGGGGGACCAGGATATTTCAGGGTTGGTATCCTTCAGCCATGGCATTCCTAGGATCATGGGTTGTGTGCCAGTGTTCATGACATAGAATTTCTGGTGAAACGTTCTTTCTTCTAGATCAAATTTCAACTTGCACCTGAATTGGATTTGATCCTTTTGTGTTTTTCCGTCGATGGTTTCAATGCTTCTGGGAGTTTGTAATTTGGTCAGAGGGATGTTGTTTTCAATGGCAAACCTCAGGTCGATGAAGTTTCTAGAAGAGCCGGAGTCAATGAGAGTTGAGATTTTTTCCGTGATTCCCTCTGCGGTTGTGTATACCATGGGTGTTTCATTTGTAGCCTTGCAATAGTATACATTCTGCAGAGAGGATATTGGGGCATCTTCGCACACGGTGGAGAGACGCCCATCTAGTTTTCCGACTCGGAGTCGGTGGAAATGTTCTCATTCACCTTCTCATTTTTGAGTTCAGCGGCTTTTCCTTTCACAGGCTTCTTTCCTTTGTCCTTGTAGGTCCAATCCTTTGTGCAGTCAGCGAGATTGTGACCTGCTTCTCCACATTTGATGCAGAGGTTGTTTTCCCTTCGGCGTTTCTTCTCTTCTTTTGGGACTAGATCCCCTTTGATCTTCTGGGTTCTAGAACCTTCCGCTTGAGTGGTTTGATCGTTCTTTTTCTTTGTGCTAACCGGATTGGTCAGTTTGTTGATTTCCTCTGCTTGCAGGGCAATGTTGATCCATCCTTCAAGGTCTCGCTGTTCCGCCCCTGTTCTGTCCCTGAGTTCCTCACGAACGAGCTCTGCTTTGATGAAGCGGTTCAATCCTTGTCTGAATCGTGCCGCTAGTGCCGCGTCATTCCAGTCGAGTTCTTGGGAGAGGAGTCGGAAGTCAGAGACGTATTCAGATACGCTCTTGTTTTGGTAAAGTTGCTGGATCCCTTGTTCAGCTTGAACCTTCTTGCTGGGATCGCTCCATTGTTTGTTGTAGGCTTCTTGGAAAGCATTCCAAGATCCTAGCCATGGGTGGTCTAGACTGTCGTTGTATCTGTTCAGAACTGGTTGTGCCCAATTTCCAGCAGGTCCTTCTGCCATGTTCATCAGAACTGCAATAATGCGCCGTTCATCTGTGTCATACTGGGTAGGGTTCAACCGGAAATAGGCCTTCATTCTTGCGAGGAAGGTTTCGGCTGCAGTTCCCCTGGTTCCTTCAAAGGCTTTTGGCATCTTGATGCGTGGTCCCGGGTTTCCTCCATTGCCTCCCTGATTTGTTTGGAAGATAAAGGTTCTTCCCTCATCCCTGATTTGATATCCTGATTGTCCTTGCACCTCAAATGAGGGTGATCGTCGTCCCTGTGGTAGAAGATGAGGGGGTGGTTCTCTTCGTTGTGGGATCTCAATGGAGGTTCGTCGTGATTCTTCCCTTCGGTGTCCGGATTCTGCTTGGGCGTCAGCCCCAATTTGCTCGAGAAGGTCAAAAGTTTCCCTAGTTTGTAGGCGGACTTCTTGCATCCTAGTGGTTTGATCCTGAAATCCATCAGTAACCTCTTCATTGATTCTTCCAAGGGTGATGGTCATGTTTCTCATTCCTTCCGCCATTCTCCCTAAGGTTTCTTCGATGCGTGTAATACGCTGGGTTTGTCCTTGCAAAGTTTGGTTCATCCGAAGATCAAAATTGTTCAACCTATTGTTGATTTGTTCGGAATTTTCGACCGACTGTTCGAAGACTTCAAGGATTCGGTGCTGAACGCGATCCACATTCCTAAGCCTTTCATAGAAAGTGTTGACTCCGTCTTCCGTTCTAGACGCAATGCGCTCAATTCGCTGCATCAAGTTTGTCGTGTCTTGGTTTTGTAGGTCCCATCGTCGTTCCATTCCTTCAATTCTAAGGGCTTGGACTGCATTTTCTTGTTGATATTGGATTTGAAGGGTGTTGAAGATCCTTTCCAGAGCCTGGATTGGATTTCCCTCCATATTTTCCATCAGTCGTTCTTGCCTCAGTCCCTCGTCTTGTGAAATTGACTCAACACTTCCTTGTGATTGGAAGGTTGATGGCACGCTCAGGGCGCTGTGAGACCTGGGAACTTCCACAAGTGGTGGCATGGATGCAGGGGTAGCTATTGGGGGTGGAAATTGCATTTCGAAGTTGGGAAATGCTAAAGGACGTCTTGTCCCTGTTGTTCCGGTGTTTGATGGACCCGGGGTTGCATTTCTAAGCGGTCCTGGTATCCTAATCACACGCACAGCCCTAGGGCTAATCACACTTTCCCCATGGAGAGTGACGATTGGAGCTGCTGGTGGTGGCGTATTGATTGGATTTTCGACTATTCGAACTGTTGGTGAAGTGGACCCTTGCTCGTTTGAAATCCTGGTTTCTTCTTGAGTTCCTGATGTTTCGATAATGTTGCCGATTCCTCCTGGGACACTAGTGGAAGGGGGTCTTGACGCGCGGCTACCACTTCTAAGTGGTGCTGTCCAATCACCTGCCCGTTCCCTTGCTCCTCTTGAGGGGTTTGATCGGATTTCGACTATTGTCGCTATTGGAGCCTCGCTTCTTCGAGACGCTGCACTTGAGGATCGATTGTCCATGTCGTCACGTGACCTTGTTTTTCTCGTGGCTCAGCGTACTAAGAGCTTGCTTCGCAATGTCGCAACCTGCTAATGCCTATGGTTGACGACCGCTAATGGCCTTTGAGATGTGGAACAATATATGATAAGTCTTCTAAGACTCTATCACTAAGGTGGACAAACGCTAGTCTTGTCAGTACAAGTCACTAGCTCCTAAGTCCAAGTGGCTGCGCTGAAGGCTAAGTAGCCAAGTGCCTCTGATCACACTGCAGGGAGAGTTGACAAGGCGAAGCAAGCTGGGGATGACCATGCTTGCAAGCCAGTATATATACTCAGAAAACAAGTGAGTCATAGTAAGTACATGAGTCACAGTTCTGAGACAAAGTCCGAGTCATAAAGAGTGCTGCATGGGCCAGCAAAATAGAAAACAGCATGAGTCATACGACTCATGGTGACACATCATCCATACACCTTACTAAACAAGGGAGAGGGCACAGAGGAGAAGAAGGGCGCTTAAGGCGCCCGTGCAAGCCACAAGTTCGCAAGAAGAGACAGAGGGAGGGACGGGTCACGACAGTACAGTAGGATGTCTTCCAATGTTTGTGATGTGACATTCTATTTCACTGGAATGTGTACCCATATTAAGTTTAAATTTAGTATAGTGGGTGACTTTTCTAGACAAAACTTCCTGTCCATCTATGACTTGTAGGATCTTTGGTTTTTCATGTTGAAAAAGGGGAAGGTTTGCTTCCTTTGCTAGGGAAGGATTGGTGACAAAGGATGTTGTGTTGCAATCCAGGAGTGCATGCCCTGGTAACAAGAAGCAAATCCAGAGATCACCTAGTCAACTCTAGAGGATTTTCCATGCTCATGTGAAGATTCCAGGCTAGCAAAAGTCTCTGCTCTCCACAAGATGATGCTGTCAATCTTTCATGTGTTCCTCACCATCTTTAGCCATGAGTTCTTTATCAAAACATTTCCCCACCAGCCCCAACATTGTATTCAACCTGGAACCCAGCAAGGACG
This sequence comes from Ceratobasidium sp. AG-K, assembly GCA_037039685.1. Taxonomy (NCBI): domain Eukaryota; kingdom Fungi; phylum Basidiomycota; class Agaricomycetes; order Cantharellales; family Ceratobasidiaceae; genus Ceratobasidium; species Ceratobasidium sp. AG-K. The sequence continues at coordinate 3,229,658 of JAWNGF010000002.1, forward strand.
TCTACTGCGGTGGTCCTATATATCCCATGACACCACGGCCTTGGTTGTGCTCAAACATCTCATTGACCCTCAACCAGTTGCCAGCAAGTTGAGAGCAGGTTTTGCTAGGGCTGACAAAAGGCCTGCCAACATGTGACCTGCTGGAGGCCCATTTTGCCGGACTGATGAGTGTAACACCTAAACTGGTGAGTCAAGGATGAGAGTAAGGGTGGTTTAAGATTTGCACATGTTGTCTGTATATTACATGCATGAATCCAGAATCCAGATGCTCATATGTGGTGGATTTCAGAGCAAGTAATGAGATGGCCTCCTGGGGCATTTTTTAAACCACAACAGCACAACAGGAGATCTGGGAGGAGAGTTGCAAGCTAAACACAGACCTTATGGCACTAAGATGTTATCAGCATACTTAAAATTCCTACAGGTTTGGTTGTGTTCTGACTGGACCTGCAGCATGTTTGTCATGAGCCTTGCTCCTGACAATGGTCTGTGTCCTGCGCCTTCAGCGCTTGCTGGCTGCCTTTGTTGTTCTGTTTGTGGTTTTCCCCGTGTTCTGTTCTTATTGGTTACCACATAGTTTGTTTGGATGTTTACTCCTTTGTTGTGGCTTCTCTTGCTTAGTCCTTTTTACATGTGTATCATGGGCATGTATTCTCAGGTCTGTGATTTTTCTGGAGCACTGTGCATTGATCCCCATGTGCTACTGCTCTTCTTGTTCTGATGTTCCTGTCATGCTCCTTTTGGACAGTTGTGCTTTCCCCATGTAGATAGCGCTTCCTGTTTTCTGTTTGCTATAAAAGATGCAAGGAAATTGTCTGGGAGTCCCAAGAACGATTTACCTTGTTGTTTACCCACTGTACTTCACCCTGAGGAGGTTATCCAACATTCTTTGGAGCCTCTCAGGGATTCTCAGGCCCTAAGAGCCACTCATCAGTCTCAAACAACCCTTCTCTGAGCAGGTTGTGACAATTCTAGCACAGTTTGAGAAGATTATTACCAGCCACCCTAACTACCAACAAGTGGCAATTTAGACCACAAAATTGTCATGATACTACAGGGTACAGCTGGTTTATTGGCGCTATACAGCCTTTGCACCTGCATACATCTCATTCTTTAACAAACACTCCAACTTCATTTGCATGGAAATTTGCAAAATCTTCTAGTTTGCCCATCTCAGGATGAAGCTAACCCATGGCATTCTGGGTGTGCAGATCGAATCTTAGCGCCCTAAAGCCTGTATTTAGCTCACAACTCTCCTCCCAGATCTCCTGTTGTGCTGTTGTGGTTGAAAAAATGCCCCAGGGTGCCATCTCAGTACTTGCTCTGAACCCACCACATATGGGCATATGGTTTCCAGATTTATGCATGTAATATACAGATGACATATGCAAACCTAAAACCACCCTTACAATCATCCTGGACTCACCAGTTTGGGTGTGACACTTGTTGGTTGGGCAAAACAGGACTCTGGCAGGTCACATGTCTGCACACTTTTTGTCAGCCCTAGGACAACTTGAGGTGCACCACCTATGCTTGGTCCTAAGAAACTGGATCAACTAAGGCTGATTAAAGGTTATTGTTACCTCAACAAGAACCCCATCAAAGAACACTGCACCCTGCCATGCCAATATGACACTGTGGATGCAAGAGTGTCTGCATTAAGAAGGAGATGAATGGAAAACTGGTTTTAGGAGAAAGTTTGGCTAATTTGAATGGACCCTCACACCCTTTGGATTTCCTGTTGCTCGGGTTGTTGTCTTACACCTGATCAGTAATATTTTCTGGGCGCTTTTGGACATTGCTGTAAGTGTTTACCTTGACAATATCTAGATCTTCTCTAATTATGCTTCTGTGTCACTACCTGCTCAGAGAAGGGTTGTTTGAGACTGATGAGTGGCTCTTAGGGCCTGAGAATCCCTGAGAGGCTCCAAAGAATGTTGGATAACCTCCTCAGGGTGAAGTACAGTGGGTAAACAACAAGCTAAATTGTTCTTGGGATTCCAAGACTATTTCCCTTGCATCTTTTATAGCAAACAGAAAAAAGCGAGCACTATCTACATGGGGAAAGCACAACTGTCCAAAAGGAGCATGACAGGAATGTCAGAACAAGAAGAGCGCATAGCACATGGGGATCAATGCGCAGCGCTTCAGAAAAATCACAGATCTAAGAATACATACCCATGATCCACATGTACAAAGGGCTTAGCAGGAGAAGGGACAACAAAGGTGTAAACAACTAAACAAACTATGTGGCAGCCAACAAGCACAGAACAGGGGGAAAACCACAAACAGAACAACAAAGGCAGCCAGCAAGTGCTGAAGGCGCAGCACACAGACCATTGTCAGGAGCAAGGCTTGTAACATTCTGAGCATGAGGAATATGTCCAAAAAATGCTGAGGCAACCTAGGGATAACACCTTGTTCTGCAACTTGACCAAGTGCCACCACTTTGTCACATCAGTCAATGGCTTTGGCATGATCATCATCCCTGAAGGCCTCTGCATGGACAAAGACAAGGTAGGAGTGGTCAAAGACCAGCCTACACCCAACACTGTTAACCAAGTTCAAGCTGTCCTAGGCTTTGCAAACTTCTTCCATTGTTGTTTTGTGCCAGAGGCTCAGCCACTTAGAATGGCCACCCAATGAACTTACCAAGAATAAGGCTGCCTGGCAACAGGCTGTGGTTGAGCCAAATTAGTTTGATGCCATCAAGCAAGCAATTGACATGGACCCTGCTCTTGAATGTCCTGATGCAAAGGTGCCATGTTTCCAGCAGACTAATGCTTCTGGAAGTGCTGTAGGAAGTGAAATGTTAGTCTCATAGACCAAAAGATGGACACTTGCACCCTGTTGCCTTCATTTCTCCTAGCTTCTCCCCTGCTGAGCTAAACTATGCCACACATGCATGACAAGGAACTGCTGGCAGTTATCAGGTCATTCAAGCACTGGTGAATATTCTGGGAGGCTGCTGAGCAGTGTCACAACCTGCTCAGAGAAGTGTTGTTTGGGAGTAATGAGCAGCTCTTACACATGAAAATCACTGAGAGGCTCCAACAGATGTTGGATAACCTCAGGGCAAAGTAGAGTGGGTAAACAACAAGGTAAATTGTTCTTGGGGTTCCAGGACAATTTCCCTTGCATCTGTTATTGCAAGCAAACAAAAGAAACACTAGTTACATGGGGAAAGCATGGCAAGCCTAAATGGAGCAGGACAAGAACATCAGAAGAAGAAGGGTCTGGAGCACATGGAGTTCTAAGCAAAGCAACATGCAAAACAGTGAAGACAGGGTCCACATGCCAATCAACCATGTGTCTCATCAGCTAAGTGATGGAAGTCTTGACAAAGGGGTAACAATCAAAACAAACTACGTTGCACAGGATGAGAGCAGGAGGGCAAGGGAGAGGCACACAAAATAGCCACCCAACACAAGACCATTGTCAGGGGCAAGGTTTTTGGCATTCTGCCCCCTTAAAATGGGCCATTGGCAGTGTCACTGGACCATTGGCACTGGACTCAGCCTACTTGAAAACTGCTGCCCCAATCAGAAGCAACTGGAGATTTTGGAAACCATCCACAACCAGCCATAGACTTGTCTGCAAGCGGTTCAGGCTCTGAGTCTTCTCTGAGCACCAGGCAATCGAAAGCAACATGCAAATTCTCCATGTTTCCAATGTAGAAGTGGTCTATGTACTCAGATAGGGACAGTTCAACCTTCAATGGGCAGTTTTCATAGCAATGCCCAGCAATGACCTCCTGGAACCTGTGGCAATTGCATGCAATGCAATGGTGCCAGTGATATGGATCACCATGCCAGGAAGTGGGATTGTCATTGCCAATGGAGTAAAGGTAGCCACAACACACATGTTAGAACAAGTGCAGCTGCTGGTGCAGTGTCACAAGCCTTGCTCCTGACAATGGTCTGTGTCCTGCGCCTTCAGCACCTGCTGGCTGCATCTGTTGTTCTGTTTGTGGTTTTCCCCCTGTTCTGTGCTTGTTGGCTGCCACATAGTTTGTTTACTTGTTTACTCCTTTGTTGTTGCTTCTCTTGCTTAGCCCTTTGTACAAGTGGGTCATGGGCATGTATTCTCAGGTCTGTGATTCTTCTGGAGCACTGCGCATTGATCCTCATGTGCTATGTGCTCTTCCTGTACTGATGTCCCTTTCATGCCCCTTGTGGACTGTTGTGCTTTCCCCATGTAGATTGCGCTTCCTTTCTTCTGTTTGCTATACATGATGCAAGGGAAATTGTCTTGGAATCCCAAGAACTATTTACCTTGTCATTTACCCACTCTACTTTGCCATGAGGAGGTTATCAAACATTTGTTGGAGCCTGTCAGTGATTCTCAGACCCTAAGAGCCATTCATCAGTCTCTAACAACCCTGCTCTGAGCAGGTTGTTACATTGTAAATTGTTCTTACTTGGCTGTAGCCATCCTCATCACCCCAAACTGGCTTTTTATTGCTCTCATCAGCTGCATATTGTCCAAGGCATCAACAGGCACTTTCCTAGGCCCATCCTCAGTGGCAATACTAGTCCCATTCTCCATCCCACCTTTGCCAAGCGCGTCTTCTTCTTCAGGTGCCTCTGTGAAGCGCAAATCAGCCACAGGATGATTGGTTTCCACCTCAGAAACAAGGGAAAACTCTCCAGCACTGGGCACAAAGTGCTCTCAACACCTAGAGAGCAAAAGTACCTCAGGAGGAATGCACCTGTTTATGGACAGAGATTGGAGAAAACTAGAGCGCGTCTACAGCGCAATTTGCAACCAATCAATGAAAGAACCCATCAAAATCTCTCAAATGGTGGAAAATCACACACAAACACTCCGGAAACACATACAGGAGCTGGAAAACACCTTGAAGGCCCACAAAGAGCAGGAGGTTGACAGGGCTGTCAACCAGGTATTTGATACAGAAGCACCCAAGCCAGCAACACCCCCCAGGTCAGGAGGGATCTCCTAAATCTCAGTGGAGGACACCCCCAGGCCCTCTCAGGCAACTGGGAGCTCTACTATGTGCAACTATCAAGTCCCAATGCATTTGGAGTCAGAAGATCCCTCAGGAAGCATCCCTCATCGCCCTACCATCAAAAGTGAATCCCTTGCACCTTTGCAAGCGTATGCATTCCCCTCTTCCTCTACCATCCGCTTTGTGAACACCCAAAGCAAACCTGAAACCTCTGCTATTCATATTGGACAGGGAAAAGGAAAGAACAAGGCTCTGGAGCATGACAATCAATCAAACCACTCTCTTGGCTCCTATGGGGAGACCCCAGATCCAATCCTACTCCAGACCCACATCAGCCACGTTTCCCAGCCATCAGATGCTCTCCAGAAGCCCAGGAGAAGCATGAGGGCAAGGAGATGACAGGAGAGGCTCTGGGTCACTATTTAACTGCTCCTTTGAGCACTTTGATCCAAGGATTAAGCCAGACCCATGGTGCTTCTATTCCCAAATACAAGATCCCCAGCCCTCAGAAGTATGATGGCAAGAATGGCCCTGAAGCAAAGTTGTTTATGCTGGAATGCAAGACCTACTTCCTTGGCAACCAGTCTCCCTTTCTCTCTGATCATTCCAAGATCACCTATGTCCTGATAAACCTGAAAGAAGGCCAGCTGCATATTTGGGGGCAGTTCTACCTCAACAAACTTGTCAATGGAGATGCAGGTGCCCTCCTGATCAGCTGGACTGCTTTTGAATCAGGATTCATCTCCCAGTGGTCAGACCCTGCAGCAAAACAAGTGGCAGAGCGCAAGATTCACACTTTAACTCAAATCCACTCAGCTAGAAAATTTTCCACCAACTTCTGCATTATGCTGGGTGATCTGGATTGGCAAGACTGTCACAACCCTAACCAAACCTTGGAGGCCAAGACTCCACAGGCAGTGAGGATGGGGGTTGGGACAACGGCAAAGGTTGAATGGACGGCAACTAAGGCCTAAGTGAGTTGCGCAATGAGTGATGGGAAAACAACAAGAGAACAAGTCTTGTGGAGACAAGACTTGTGTCGCTGGTATATATACTAACTACTGTGGCTATGTACAATAGGAAGCAAGCAACAAAGGAAAACAGAACAGGAAAAGACAGGAGTCCATGAGAAGGAGGCAAGACAAAGGAAACAAGATAAGTCCATGGACACCAAGGAGACAAGGGAAACAGCCAGGCAGGCATGTCCCGTGGTCATGGCTTACATAAAGGCGACTATATGCGCCAAGGCGAGAAGAACAAGACCAAACAGAGCGACAAACAAGGCAAACAAAAGGTCGTGACAAAGACAAAGCCCTGATGGCTGCATTCCGCCAAGGACTCAAGCCGGAAGTCCGCCAGAAGCTGATTGAGTTCTACCAGCAGGACACCAAGTGGTTGGAATCAATGGCAAAGAAGTCAGGGACTCCATCAGATTCAAATGCCACTTCAAATTCACTGCCCTCTCACATTCTTTTGCTCAAACCTTCTACTGCTTGCCGCTTGGAGACAGAGACATGATTCTAGGCATGCCCTGGTTACAAGAAGCTAACCCTGACATCAATTACTCTACTCTTGAGGGTCTTCTATGCAAATCCATGGAGTCAAGACTGGCAGAAGTGTCCCCCTTTCAAGCAGTATATTGACAACTGAGCTGGCTGCTGGGAAGACTAGGCCAAGTACTTCACCTGGAGGCGTTCCTGTGATGTTTGTTCCCAAGGGACTTGATGACCTGAGACTGGTGAATGATTATTGTTGCCTTGACAACAACACCATCACAGATTGCTACCCCCTGCCACGCCAGCCATTACCTATTCCTGCTGGCCCTTGGGAGGATATCTCCTATGATTTCATTGTCAAACTTCCCAAGAGCAAGGGCCTTGATGTCACCCTGGTTGTTGTTGATTGCTTCTCCAAAATGGCGCATTTCATCCCCTGCAAAGAAGCATCAACAGCAGAAGACACAGCAGATCTCTTCCTCAAGAATGTTTGGCGTCTCCATGGCACTCCTAAGCAAACAGTTTCAGACAGGGGCTCAACTTTCAACTGCAAATTCCTTAAGGCACTGTGCAAGGTGCTACAAATTGACCCTGCATTTTCCACAGCATATCATCCACAAACTGAGGGCCAGACTGAGCAACTGAATCAATGGCTAGAGGCTTATTTGCGCACTTTCATCAACCACAGGGAGACAGACTGGGTGGATTTGCTAACTCTTGCTGAGTTCCATCACAATAACTCCAAGAGTGAAGCTACTGGATTATCTCCCATTTGAGCTTGTGTATGGTTGCTCTCCTGCCATCTCACCAAGCCTAGAACCCACAGGAACGCCGGTTGCTGATGACAGCAATGCAGAACTCAGGGCAGTGATAGAGGAGGTCCAGGCAACACTTCAATGGACTCAGGAGTGCTACTAAGCGGCGGATCACTGAGTTTCTATGCCAGAATTTGAAGTTGGAGACAAAGTTTGGTTGTTAGGCACACATATCAAGTCCCAACACCTCAACAAGAAGCTGGATCACAAGCAATATGCTCCCTTCCCTGTTGTGGAGCACATAGGCTCCCATGCTTACTGCTTAGAGCTCCCTGAGACAATGAAGATCCATGATGTTTTCCATGTTGCTCTGCTCTCTAAAGTAAAGCAGGACACTGATGTCAAGCACACCTTCTAACAAGCACCCCTGTGATCACAGAAGATGGGTAAATGGTTTATGAGGTGGACAAACTGCAGGACTTCTACGCTAATTTTCCTGATACCCCATGGCCTGTGATCTGGTTGCACATGCCCTACCTCAGGTTAAAAGGGTACCCAGCAAACACAAGTCCCTCACCTCCAAAACCCACCTTCTTGCAGCCTTTGCCTCACTCAAGCACCCCAAGCTCTGCCAAAACTCCTCTACTGCTGTCTGTCATGACCATTCATTGCCCCCACAACAACACCCCTTTCAACAGCTGAGGCAGCTTGGATACCTACCTCCACTATATGCCAGAAGGTTTCAACAGCAAACTAGACTCAGGCATCCCCTCCCTGCGCTTTGGGCTCATTCCTGCTGCTACCAAGCATGTTTGCTCGCGCAAGGGGCCCAATCTTTTCTACCATGTGCGCTATGGCTATCTTTACTACCTCAGTGGCCACAATCCCATTTCCCTGCGCAGCGGTCCCTTCTATTGCTGGCACCATTTTATTGCATGCGATTTCCGCATTTTCCATGAGGTCATTGCTTGGCATTGCTACGAAAACTTCCCACTGAAGGTTGTAGTCTCCCTATCCAAGTACATGGACCACTTCTACATTGGAAACAACAAGGAATTGCACATTTCTTTTGATTGACTTGTGCTCACAGACAATCAAGAGCTCAACCCACCTCTCCTCCAGTATCCAGAGCCTGAATCACTTCCAGAGGAGCTTGTGGTAAGTTGTGGATGGTTTCCAGAGCCGCTAGTTGCTTCTAATTGGGGCAGCGATTTCCAAGTAGGTTGGGGCAAGCAGCAATGGTCCAATGACTCCGCCAATGGTCCATTTTAGGGGGGGCAATGTCACAAGCCTTGCTCCTGACAATGGTCTGTGTGCTGCGCCTTCAGCGCTTGCTGGCTGCCTTTGTTGTTCTGTTTGTGGTTTTCCCCCTGTTGTGTGCTTGTTGGCTGCCACATAGTTTGTTTAGTTGTTTACACCTTTGTTGTCCCTTCTCCCGCTTAGCCCTTTGTACACGTGGATCATGGGCATGTATTCTCAGGTCTGTGATTTTTCTGGAGCACTGCGCATTGATCCCCTGTGCTATGCGCTCTTCTTGTTCTGATGTTCCTTTCATGCTCCTTTTGGACTGTTGTGGTTTCCCCATGTAGATAGCGCTCCCTTTCCTTTGCTTGCTATAAAAGATGCAAGGGAAATTGTCTTGGAATCCCAAGAACAATTTACCTTGTTGTTTACCCACTCTGCTTTGCCCTGAGGAGGTTATCCAACATCTTTTGGAGCCTCTCAGGGATTCTCAGGCCCTAAGAGCCACCCATCAGTCTCAAATAACCCTTCTCTGAGCAGGTTGGGACATGCAGCAGGCCACCTGGGTGGCAGGAGGGATGAGCACAGCGCAAAGGTAGGAGATGCCTGAGTCTAGTTTGCCGTTGAAGCCAGCAGGCATGTAGTGGAGATAGGTATCCAAGCAACCCCAGCTGTTGTCAGAGTTATTGTGGGGGCAATGAATAGGCATGATAGGCAGCTGTGAAGCAGTTTGAGAGTGCTTGGAGTGCCTGATTGAGGCACTGGATGCAACGAGGCAGGTTTTGGGGGTGTCAGACTTGAGTTTGCTGGTTGCCCTTTAACCTTGGGTAGAATGTAAGGGACTGGACCATCTGGCCATGGGGCATCAGGAAAATCCAGGTGGAAGTCCAGCAGTTTGTCCTCCAAGTGCCAAATGTCAGAAGCAGGCTCAAAGGTGTTGTCACGCAGTGCATAGCCTTGCCAACTCGCCCTGTACTTCCAGCTTCCAGCTTCTAGCTTTAAAACAATCAAGTTGTCAACCAGCACAGCCATACACAAGCTCAAAGGGAGACCCTCCTGTGGTCTCACTCTTGGAGTCATTATGACAGAAATCTGCAAGAGGTAGCAAACCCACCCAGCCTGCCTGCCTGCGATTGATCAAAGCACTCAAATATGCATCAAGCCAGTGCTTCAGTTGCTCAGTTTGGCTATCAGTTTGTGGATGGTAAATAGTGGAAGATGTGGAGTCACTTTGCTGTGCCTTGTACAGGCCTTTGAGAAATTTGTGGTTGAATGATGAGCTTCTGTGTCACACTTTTTGCTTAGGAGTGGCATGGAGACAGCAAACATGCTTGAGGCAGAAATCTGACATGTCTTCTGCTGTTGATGATTATTTGCAGGGGATGAAACATGCCATTTTGGAGAAGCAATCAAGAATAACAAGGATGCTGCCACAGCCCTTGCCCTTGGGAAGCTTGACAATCAAATCAAGGGGGATATCCTCCCAAAGGTCAGCTGGAATCAGTAATGGCTGCAGGCAAGCATGCTTTCCAGTGCCCTTGCTCCTTTGGCAGATTTTGCAGGAATCCACAGAGCGATTGACTTGAAACTTCATAGCTCATAGCAGGCCAGTAGTAATGCTTAGATACCAGCTCTAAAGTTCTTGCACGTCCCTTGTGACCAGTGGCCACAGTATCATTGAAATAGATAGTAGCTCTGGTTTGAGCTGAGGTTCATCTGGAACAACTACTCTGCCTTGGTAGAACAAAGCTCCTTTGCTTAGAGTGTAATGCTTGAACTTCTGAGCAACGGAATGCAGCAATTTAGAAAGTTCAGAGGCTGTAAAGATCCCTGTGTTAAGGCTAGGGGCTTCATGAAGGGCCTCTTCAAGTTTCTCCGGGAACAAAGCACTGATGATAGGAGAGAAGCCTGAACGTTGTTCCTCCTTTAGCATCAGTTGAGGAAGTGGTTCTGCTACTTTGTGGTCTGTGCACCTGGACAAGGCATCCTGTTTCTGGGACTGTTCCCCTGGTCTGTAAGCAATGATAAAGTTGTAGGCTGCAAGAAGCAGGTAGCAGGGCGCATAATGCCTATTGAATGTCCTGGCTGTTTTTCAGTACTCCAAGTTCTTATGATCAGTGAACACAGTATTATTAGGTTGATCACTTCCTCCCAGGAAAATGCACCAGTGCTCAAAGGCCCAAATAATTGCCAGTATCTCCTTCTCATGGGTATCATAGATCAGCTCAGCAGCAGAGACGCTTTCAGACATGAAGGCAACAGGCCTCCAGTGTCCATCTTCCAGTGTCCATGACAACAGAGCACCTAGGGAAGTTCCAGAAGCATTGGTTTGTAAGAAGTAAGGAGCTTTGCATTGGGATGTGCAAGTGTGGGTTCCATGCACATTGCTTCCTTGATGGCATAAATTAGTGCTGCTCAGCCTCTGCCCATTGCCAGGACACCCCCTTCTTTGTGAGGTCATTGAGGGGGTGTGCTAAGCAGCTGGCATCAGGAACAAAACAGCAATAGAAGTTTGCAAAGCCCAGGAATGCTTGAACTTGTTTCACAATGAGGGTAATTGGCCACCCTTTGACAGATTGAACATTGTCCTTCTCAATGGAAATGCCCTCAGGGGTGATCACTGGACCAATATAGTTGAATGATGTGACTAAGAATTGGCGTTTGGAAGGATTGCAGAACAGATGATTGTCCCTGAGTCACTCAAGCACTGCTTTGACATGTTCCTCATGCTCAGCAACAGAATTAGAGAATATTGAGATGTCGTCAAGGTACACAATTACAGTGATGTCCAGCAGGGCACAGAAACTATTGGTCATGAAGTGCTGGAAGGCAGCAGGAGCATTGCAAAGACCAAAGAGCATAACCTTTACCCAAACAAGCCACACTGTGTTCTGAAAGATCTTTTTCACTCATCTCCTTCTTCAATGCACACATTGTTGTATCCATAGTGCAGATCAAGCTTGGTGAATATCCTGCCATGCTTGAGTTTCTCCACCAGGTCACCCTGCCCTGGAAAGAGTAGCAATCTTCAATGGTGATGTTGTTCAGGCAACAATAGTCAGTGACCACTCTTGGTTCATCAAGTCCCTTGGGAACCAACATACCAGGAGCACCACCAGGTGGGGTGCTTGGCCTAATCTTCCCAGCAGCATGCTCAGTCTCAATGCACTGCTTGAGAACAGTGGACTCCTTGGTGTCATAGGATTGATAGGTTCCCAGGGAACATCTTTTCTCAGCTCCAGGTTGATATCAAAGTCATAGACGCAATGAGGAGGCAGTTTGACAAGGAACTCATCACCAAAGACGCCCAGGAAGTCACAAAACATTGGGGGAACAATCATGTGCAGGGGGGACACTTCTGCAAGCCTAGCTTCCATGGATTTGCTTGGAAGAACCTCAAGACTAGACCAATTGATGTCAGGGTTAGCTTCTTGTAACCAGGGCTTGCCTAGAATCATGTCTCTGTCTCCATGCAGCAAGCAGTAGAAGGCTTGAGTGAAATCATGTGAAAGGGCAGTGAATCTGAACCAGCATTTGAATCTGATGTAGTCCCGACTTCTTTGCCATTGATTCTAACAACTTGGTGTGCAGCTGGCAGCTCAGTGAGAGTCATGGAGTGGCAACAAGCAAATTGGGGGTCAATGAAGTTGGCAGATGAACCAGAGTCAAGTAAAGTGGAACAGGAGTCTGTGATTCCCTCAATGTCAATAGGTAGACTGGCAGCTGTACTTTTGTGAGGAGCAGCACTATTCAGAGGTTCTGAAGACAAAGGAGGATTTATTGGCACATGTCGACACAGTACAACATTGCCCTAGAGTTTTCCTCACTGCTCAGAGGCTTCCACAACCTTTTCCATGGTTCCAGCTTTTCCAAACTCCTTTTTGGGGGTTTCCAGATGCCATCCAGTTTTCCAGTCTTCAAACTTCTAATTTCTGCCACATTTGATGCATTGTCCAGCAGTGCAAGGCTTTCCCAGGATTTCCTGGGTAACAAAACTGGCGGACTTGCCCTGAGCAGGTCTAGAAGTGGTTGGGCTGGTCCCTGAGGCATGCTGAGCTTTAACAGCATGGTGTCAATCAAACAAGCAGTGGAGATGAGCTAATCCAGGGTTGTGATGCTATGAGTGATGGTGAACTCAATCAGCATCTGGTGGACTTCTGGTTTCAGCCCCTGGCAAAATGTTTCCATCAGGGCCTTGTCCTGTCACTCTGGGTTGCTCATGATGATGCAGAAGTTGGTGGAATAGTTGCTAGCCGAGCAGGTTTGAGTGAAAGAGTGGATTTTGCATTCTGCAACTTGCTTTGCTGTGCAATCAGACCACTGACAGATGAATCCATGCTCAAAAGCTGGCCAGCTGGCCAGGAGAGGGTTGGCATTGCAATTGACAAGTTTTGCTGAGGTAGAATTGACCCCAGAGGCAAGGCTGACTGTCCTTCAAGTTCATGAGAACATAGGTGATCTTTGAATCATCACAAGGAAAGGAAGACTAGTTGCCAAGGAAATAGGCCTTGCATTTGAACATAAACAATTTTGCTCCAGGGCCCTTCTTGCCATCATACTTCTCAGGGTTGGGGATCCTGGATTTGGGGATAGTAGCACCAGCAGTCTGGCTTAATCCTTGGATCAAAGTGCTCACAGGAGCAGATAAAGAGCGGCCCAGAGTGTTGTGACCCAAGGTCCCTCCAATGGACTTGGCCTCCTGTCTCATTGCCTTGTGTCTCCTCTGTTATGGTTTCTTATGTGTCCATTTCCTTTGTCTCTGGTTTCTTTGTTCTTACGCAGCCTTAAGCTGCTTCTCTTCTCTTTGGTCTTATGTCTTCCTTTCTTGGCAAGACATGTTACTTCATAGGACATGACTTGTAGAGCTCTCTCATTGGTTGACTTGAATGACTTATTTCCTGGCATGAGTATGACTCATGCCTTTTCTGAATATATATTGAGGCAACAACAGGCATGGTATCCCCATCTTGTTTTGCCTTGTCATTTTCCCCAACAAACAGTCCCTCACTGGGTTTCCCTCAGGGTTACCTTGGATCCTCAGGCCATAGCGCTGTTCACAGTCTACAGTTCACAGCTCTTTGGGTGCCAGGGCATGACATAATTGTACCCAGGGATATTATGAGTGATCCAGAGAAGGTATAGTTGACCTGGACCTACCAGTAGCTGACCCAGAGTTCCCCCATAGTTCACCCAGAGTGCCTTGAGTTCTCACCCCAAGTGCTTTGAGCATTGACCCAGAGTACTGGCAATGTTGACCTGGAGTGCCTTGACAATTCACCCTGACTGCTGTGAGAGTTCACCTGGAGTGCTCTGAATATCCACCCAGAACAACCTGAATGTTTGATCAGAATTCCTGAAAATGCACCTGGGGTTCCTCCTATTACCTATGGGGTATAATCTCTGACTAGCTTGTGCTGGCTGTCTGTAGATATGTCCTTGTTGTTCAATTGTATGTTAGAAAGTATTCATTGGTTAGAGAGGTCCACAGAGCTCTCTGGGGTTGATCACCTCATGCACTTTGGCATTTGTGGAGCCAATCCAGCACTTCTGTAACTTTGAGGGCATTTTGTCACCAGACTCCTGTGGTGCTAAGAAGCACTGAGTTGCTCCTGCATGCTGGCTTGGATAAAGGAGCACCCACAAGCACCAATGGCACAGCTACTTGGGTGCTCCCAAGTGCTTCTTTATCCAAGCAAGCATGCATAGGACATTTGTTGCTTGCAAGCCCAAGGGAGATCCATTGGATTTGCTTGAGTTTGTTATTGCCATTGGCTCCTTGCTGTCACACTCTAATTTCAAATGCAGGTCAATTTGTGGAGAACATAACAAAGCATATGCCAGTCTTTTTTTCATAATTTTAACTCTCTGTATCTGGACAGAACATGTGGCCAAGAAAGGCAGATTCACAGCCAGAAGTAAGAAAGCAACAATGCGGTGACAGAAGACTGGGCCTATGCTTACTGAGAAGTGAGAGTGTCAAGATATGTGTATTTTAAGTTCCTACAACATGTCATTTGAGCTCTTTATTGGGTGCATTTGTTCCTTTCCAGTCAACCTGTGCCTCCAGAGTTGACCTGGAAAAATCAAAAGCAATGTTTGGTGACAATTGAGAGCAGGATAAGCTCAGTGTGATGAGCAATGTTTGATAGACATAACAATTGATGCACTAGCAATTTTCTTCAAATTTCAGTCCCCTGTTTTGGGGCTGGAATTCACAGCCAAGGACAGCGGTTTTTGCCTGGACAAGTCACAACTCCAAATTAAAATGATTAGCAACCAGGCCTATGCTTATTGATGAGTGATATTATCCATATATGTGTGTGTGAAATCCCTATCATACTTGATCTCTGCTGTTTTGTCTGGGCATTGTTGCCCTTGCTGCCAGCCAGTGCCTGCTGAGTTGACCTGGAGAAATCAAAAACATTTTTTCTCAGGATGATTGGAAGCAGGATAAGTTTGATGAGATGAGTCACTGTTTGATGGACATAACAATGGTTACACTTGCAGTTTTTCTCAAATTGTGGTCTTCTGTTTTTAGGTTGAAATTCACAGCCAAGCACAGAGCTTTGCACCTGGAGAAGTCACAAATCCAAAATTGAGCAATAAAAGACCAGGCCTATGCTTATCTATAAGTGTGATAATCAAGATATGTGTCTTTGACATACTCCCCACTCTCCATTTCAGTTGTTTCATGCATGCATTGTTACCTTTGCAGCAACACAGTGCCTCCTGAGTTGACCTGGGGAAATCTTTTTTCTTTCTGTGCTCAACTAGAAGCAATGCAAGCAATGACAGGGAAGTCAGTGTATCAAAAATGATCCATTTGATCTGTCAGTCATTTTCTGTGAGTTTTAGCTTCCTGTGTTTGGGGTGCCTCTAGAGTTGACCCAGAGGAATTCAAGATGAGTTTTTTTGGGATTATTGGCCCTACTTAGGTTCAATAAGACATGCCATAGAGTAGATACAACACCTATGCTACTGTCAGGCATTTTTGTGGATTTATAGTACCCTCATTTTGCAATGCAATCTTGGAGCAACATTATTACAACTCATTCAGGTAAACAAAAGACTGAGGCTTCAAATTTTCCTAACATCTACTACATTGTCTACAGGTTATCCGCCACCCTATAGTGACTTTTCGGACTTTTTCTTTGTATCAACAAAGAAGTCATCCCACTGCTTACTTCTCACAAACCTTTGGCCTTTCTATTTTGGATGAGTATGTTTTGTATGCCAGAGATAGCCCAAGAGAAGAACTTACATCATTGTAAACCTCCAGAATTCTTGGCCCAGCAGTTACTTGTTGCTACCACAATGTCACATTGCTTCCTTACACATGCCAAAACAAACCTTACCCTATTTCCACTTGCCACTTGTGTGTTCACACATTTTCCATTACCCTCAATCTTGCACCAGGGTGTCTTGGCACCCAGCCAGAACTTGCACTGAATGCCACAGTGAGAAAACAAGTATGAACTACAAGAGCAGGTCCTCTACCTTCTTGTGGCATTGTGTATTTGTTGGCTCTGCTGTTGTCTGAGACAGTTTTCTTGGCAGTGGTACAACAAGCTCATCACAACACATAATGCCATCAATGTGCTGCTGGTGGGCATTATCCAACAGATGTGCAAACAGGCTCTTGGGTGGCAAAGGGACATCTGGCACCTTGGAATGTGTGGTATCAGCTATGGGACCTACAAGAGGGTTAATGCAATGTAAAAAGATCCAATATATTGCACTCACCTTCAGTCATACTTGGGACAAATCAGCTAGTGGAGCAGTGAAATGGGTGAATTGAAGCTACCACTGATCTTTATATGTTGCAGTTGATGTCAAGAATATTCCAGAAGGACCTTATCTGATCACCCCATGCTTGTGATGCTACTGGAGGCAGGTGATGGAGTCGTTTGAATCCTGCTTATGTCAGCAAAGGAAAGCGCCATGTTGATCATTCTCTAAGTCCTGAACTGCCAGACCAACCAGTTAAACCCTCAGTCCAGTATTGAAACAACAATACAATCACCTCACCAAAATCCTCTGACACCAACAAGCACTGGGTTGCTCATACCTGCTTGCTTGGGTAAAGGAGCAGTCAGGAGCACCTGAGTGGCTATGCAATTGGTGCTCCTATACCCAAGCAAGCATGCACAAGCAAATCAGCTGTCACAAGCCCAAGAGAGAACCAACAGATTTGCTTGAGCAACACTTTGAACAAAACATCACATCAACCACTACCACCCATTCATAGTAGCCACTAGGGCTAACCCTTCCCCCCAGCCTCCCCCTCAAGACCTCCTCCTGTGTAAGTAGTTCATGTATCAATAATCTCCCTTAGTTCTACATCACTTGTTGCTTGCTCAGATCAAACTCAATTTTGCCCATTGGCCATTCAATCAAACCCAAAGCTTTGGCTGGTTTTGCTGTTAAAATATTGGGTTCACAAATGAGGATCTTGGTCATAACAGTCTAACACCATATGATGACAACATGGTTCCTGTTGGAGACATATTTGCAGGACTTGTTGGAAGCTGGTACTCAGAAGCTGCACAGACAGGTATCAATGCCCAGCCTGAGTTGGAAATCACATCTAACCAGTCTTTGGCGTCAGTTGCCAAGTTGGTGTCCCCAGGGCTCTCTCCAGATACTCAGTCTGAGTCCCATCTGCATGTCATCAATAGATGAGGTCATCCAGCTCCACCATCCCCAATTTCAAAAAAAATTGTTTGAAGTATGCATATAGTGAGGTCTTAAAGTCACCTCCTGGACCATGTTCACCATCACCAGATGCATCTGGTAAGTCTCCTGTTTTTGCATATGCCCATAAGCGCCCTCCCTCAGATGTTGGTGGCTGGTCCAAGTTTGTTTTGCAACTCCAGGAGTCAAAGTGACGGATAATGGCTACCCCCCTCTTGACAACATGGTGGTTCAGGCTCAGGAAGCCCTCCAGCACATTGAAGATAACTTTTTGACCTGGAATGACCCCATGTATCAACTGCAAATTGAAGAAGCTGGCATTGTTGCTGACCTGATATTGCAAGTTGCTGCAACTTTAGGCTTTGGTGCAGTTGCAATTGCAGACCAAGGTGATAGCATTGCCAACCTGCTTGACAAAGTGACACCAGAATTGTATGGAGATATAGAAGCCATACAGGTGAGTTCTTGTGTTGAGCTTATTCATCCTGTTGATCATTGCATTCTAGGCCTCACTGCCACATGAGAATGCTCTTTCCAGGCTTCTTCATCATGCCACTTCACTGAACCAGCTAGTACATATCCTCAGCTTACAGGTTGCAGCATCCCACTGGACACTGCTCAACTATGCAATTGAAAACCAAACAGTATTGCATTACAACTCACTTCCTCACAAACATCACCAACATCTGCTGCAAAGTGATTGTCAGGTGTATGCCAAGGTTGTCTCTTTAACAACTTGTGCAGCTGGTGCATAAAACATAGGAGCAATACATTTACATTTGAGATAGTAATATGCTAACTACTCCAAACTCAAACAGGATCCCTCAAGGTGGCCCTTGGAGGACCTCTCAACAGGACATCAGCCCATTGACCCTAAGACCACTATGGTTGCTAATCTGTCTTGTGGATTTTTAGCCTTGCTATATGCTTTCCTTGCTGTTTTCAACACACCAGTCAAGCAACATGCTCAACTAGCCTCAGTTATTGATGTGCTTCAGAATGTTGTGATAGATTACCAAGCAAATCAACTTGGGGGGCTAACACAGGATGTGATAGTGGATAACTTCAGTCAGTCCATCCCCAACCTAAAGCCATTGTTAATGCATCATGAGTCATGGCAAGTGGTAAGTGCTATATTCATTGACTCACTTGTTCAACATGAACTCACCTGAACACACAGTGGACCCCTCACTTGGAAAAACACCAGACTGTACTGGGGCCTCATCACATACCCCCCTTGCTACCACATCAAGATACTCCCAGCACACAAATGCAGGTTGGCATCACAATCAAACCCAAGACATTGCATGACAATGAACAAATTCAGGTTAGTTAATCACACATGCTTAGGGACAGCACAGCTGTGATTGAGAGAGCTTCAATTGCTCTTTAATTCTAAGCATAAACCAGCCCCTCATTACAAACTGTTTGGCATTAAAGTCTCCCATGAGCACTTTCAGTCCTTGCACCCCAAGAGCTGGCTTTCCAGCCTTATCTTGGATGTGGTTTCGTCTGCATTTACAAGTGCAGAGGAGGACTTATGGTGCGCCAACACTGCTTTCATGTTGTTGCTGAAGGAGAACTATAATTGTGTTTCTTGGCTTCAGCCCTATGGAAAATGCTCTGTGGTGAGTCTTCCCCCTGGTGTTGTGTCACAACCCTAGCCAAACCTTGGAGGCCAAGACTCCACAGGCAGTGAGGATGGGGGTTGGGACAACAACAAAGGTCAAATGTATGGCACTAAGGCCTAAGTGAGTCACGCAATGGGTGATGTGGAAAATGACAAGAGAACAAGTCTAGTGGGAGCAAGACTTGTGTTGCTGGTATATATACTTTCTTCTGTGGCTATGTACAATAGAGAGCAGGCAACAAAGGGAACGTAAATGAGAGAAAGCAAGAGTCCAAGAGAAGCAAAGGTGAGACAAAGGAAACAAGGTAAGTCCATGGACTCCAAGGAGAAAAGGGAACAGGCCAGGCAGGCATGTCCTGCAATCATGGCTCACACAAAGGCAACTATATGCGCCAAGACAAGGAGAACAAGACCAAACACAAGGCAAACAGAACAAAGAAGGGAAGAACAAGAAAAGGTTGTGACACTCCCCCCCCATCTAGGCCAGGGCTCACTTCACCAGCACAAACTCCTCAGTATCATCAATTACAAATGGGTCATCAGTTGACCCTGTCCCTTTCCACACCCCATAATCCTCCTTGTCCTCTGTCAAATCAATTATGGCCTCCTCCCTAATCTCCAGGTTGACAGTGAGGTTGACTATCTTGAATGGGTTGCCTCCAAGCCGGACCTTGCAAGACCTGTCCATAATCTCAAGGGCATCGTGGATGTTGTTGGCTGCGTAGGCAATCCAGTTGCACCAGCGGACAAGGGGGCAGCCAAGGAATGACCAGGGGGCCTCTCCTGACCAATAGCAAGGGGAGACAATAAAATGGGAATGTTGGCGCATGCCGGGATGCCAGTACATGCCTTGCTCCTGGGGGGGCACAACTTCAAGGGACCATTTGAAGGCCGCCAAGCAGGTATACAGGTCGTGGTAGACTCGGACCATGACCAAATTGGTGGATTGGCGTTGGGAGGACATGGCGCAGTGAGTAAGAAGGGGATAGAACGTGGTTTTAGTGCAGGAGGAGAGAAGGCAAAAACTTTTTGATGACAGACTTGGATCCCAGCAGCCTCTTTTATATGATTTGAACACCTAATGGGCCGTTCTTCCTTGCCGTTGGCTACTGAGTCATCCCTTGTTTCCTCATGGCAACACTTCCTGGTAACCTTGGGGACTTCCTTCATGGCATCTGGATGTTCCTTGTGGAACTCATTAATGAGTTCTGATGCATTGCCAAGGTTCTCCAAGGGTTCCCAAGAGTCATGTTCTGCAGTGTAGCCCTTCCATTTGACAAAATACCTCAGGATTCCTTTTTCCACCTTGGAACTTTGGATGTGTTCCACCTCATATTCCTCTTTGCCTTCTGGTCTCTTGATTGGTGGGGGTGGATCAACCTGGTGGCCCTCAATTTCATCTTCCTCATACTTGGCTAGGCATGATACATTGACTACTGGATGCATGGTCATTGAAGGCAGGAGTTGTAGTCTGTACATGTTCTTCCCTACTGCTTCCAGGATAGTGAAGGGCCCAAGTTGTTTATGCAATAATTTCAAAGATGGCTGATTGGTTGTGATGTGCTGATGGCTTAGCCAAACCTTATTGCCCAAGATAAAGGGACCTTCCTGCTGTTGCTTGTCCACATATTCCTTGTCCCATTCTTTGCTCAGGGTCAAGCTAGCCTTAGCTTCTTCCAGGTTGTCTTGGATACATTGCACATGTGCTACAGCTTCTGGGATGGAACTATCTTCCACTGGTGTACCCTCAATTGATGGGTGGCAAGCTATGTTGGCAAAGAAAGGTGTCATACCAATGCTAGAGTGGAACAAGTTGTTATATGCAAATTTGGCAAAGGGTAAAAGTGAAGCCCAGTTGTGTTGCTTGAAGGTGCAGTATGTCCAAATGAAAGCCTCAACCATTTGATTGATGTGCTCTGTTTGCCCGTCAGTTTCAGGGTGATATGCTGTAGAGAGCCTAGGCCAGATGTTCAGGGCCTGACAGAGCTCCTTCATGAATTTGGATGCAAAGGTTGGTCCACAATCTGATACAACTGTTTCTGGGGTTCCATGTAGTTTCCAGCAGTGTTCCATGAAGAGTTCTGTGAGCTTGGGTGACGTGGTTTTTTTTGGTACATGGGATGAAATGTGCCATCTTAGTCAGGGTGTCAACAATGACCAATATTGAGTCTAGACCCTTGGACAGAGGAAGTTTGACAATCATATCAACTGAAATATGTTGCCAGGGTTTGGAAGGGAGTTCAAGTGGTTGTAATTCCCCAAGAGGTCATTGATTGATGGGTTTTGACTGCTGGCATAAATTGCATGATGACACATATTTGTTGATGTAAACCTTCATGGATGGCCACCAATACTGCCATTTGACCATTTCCAGTGTTTTTGCTTGGCCCACATGTCCAACTGCTTTGTTGTCATGGTGGAGTTCTAGGATCTGGCGCTTGATCTCATTGTTGTCTGGGATGTAGATCTTTCCTTTGCAGTACAACATGTTGTTCCTGATCTTCCAGTCTTTGAATTCCTGTTGTACAGAAGCAGGTGCCTTTTCTGGGTGGTTGCTAAGGAAGGCCCAGATTGATGTAATGTAGTCATCTCTTTGTGTCTGATCCTTGACTGCTTGCCAAATATCCGTAGTTGATGCCATACCCTGAGGTTCCTCTTCTGCTGAATTGATGAAGAGGTGCAGCAAAAGTAGGGGTTTTTGAGGGACCACTCCCCCTTCTAGATTGTGGTTGCTTTGTCAACTGAGTGCATCTGCTTTGCCATTAAGTCCGCCAGCTCTGTACTTGATCTGGAAGTTAAACTCCAAGAGAAAGACAGCCCATCTGTTTGGTCTTTTTGTCAACATTTTGGAGGTCATGAAATACTCCAGGTTTTTGTAATCAGTAATGAGCAGTACTGGGATCTCAGTTCCTTCCAAAAGATGACGCCATTCTTTGAATGCTTTGATGATTGCCAAGAGTTCCTTGTCAAAGATGTTGTAGTTACGTTCTGCTGGGGATAGGCTTTTGGACATAAACACAACAGGGTGGAGTTTGTTGTTGGGACCATATTGATTGAGGACTGCTCCTGTAGCTTTGTCGGATGCATCACATTTGATGATGAACCCTTTGTCCTGGTCAGGTTGTAGAAGGATAGGCGCCTTGATGAATTCCTTGATTAATCCCTGGAAGGCAAGTTCTGCTTCCATTCCCCATTCCCATTGCTCTGTTTTCATAGTCAAATCATACAGGGGTCGTACTATATGGCTATAATTTCGGATAAAACACCAGTAGAAGTTTGCAAATCCTAGGAACATCTGCACATCTGTAATGTTCTTGGGTGTCAGCCACTTTTTGATTGTAGTGATCTTCTCCTCTTGCATCTCAACCAGCTCTCCTGATATGACTAGCCCTAGGTAGTTGACCTTAGGGACATGAAAAGAGCACTTCTCAAGGGAGCAATAGAGACCCAGGCGTTGTAGGCGGCGCAGGACCTCCTTCACATGCATGGGATGTTCTTTGGGATTTTTGGAGAAGATTAAGATATCATCAATGTAGATTTCCATGTACACCCCTTTGATGTCCCTGAACTTGGTGTCCATCATATTTTGGAAAGTGGCTGGCACATTAGTGAGACTAAAAGGCATGACTTTTGTTTCAAATAGTCCATATTTGGTTCTGAATGCTGTTTTGTGAACATCCTTGTCCGCTACCCTGACCAGGTTGTACCCAGATTTCAGATCAAGTTTGGTGAAGATCTTGGCACCTTTGACACATTCAATAAGATCATTGGTTCTAGGAAGTGGATAGCGGTTTTTCTTGGTTTGACTGTTGAGGTATTGGTAATCCATGCACAATTGTGGGGGTTGGGGAATGCCTTCTATGTTGTGTTGTTTGACAAACATTACTGGTGATGCCCATTGGGATGTGGAAGGCACAATAAATCCCTTATCCAAATTTTTGTTGATCCATTTTCTCAAGATTTGATCTTCTTCCTTCATGAGGGAATATACCACACCAATCTTGGGTTTTGCGCTGGGTTCCAACTCAATTGTGAGGTTGTATGGTTGGTGTGGTGGTAGCTTGTCCACTTCTTTGGAAATGAAAACATCCTTGAACTCTATGTATTTGTTGGGAAGCTGACCAACTACCCCCCCTTCTATGGCATTACAGTCCTCATATAGGCATTCCGCCTTGCAGTAATCTGAATCAAATTCCAATGTCCCTGCTGCCCAATCAATTTTCAGGTTATGCTTTTTCAGCCAGGGGATACCAAGAACCTCAGTGTGTCAGCCTAATGGTGCAATATTGCAAGTAATCTCTTCTACATGATTGTTCATAATGACTTGGAAGGTGCATTCCCTGTCAATTAAACCATTTGCTATTGGTCGTCCATCTATCACTTAGACCCTTCTTGCTGTCTTTTTTTTTTTTTTTGTTGGGATTTTGTGTTTCTTTAAATATTTGGAGTTAATGAAGTTTCCCAATGCCCCTGAGTTGATCATGGCCACAGTAATAAGGTTTTTCAGGCTTTCAATCATGATGGGAATGCAAAGCTGGTCTGCATATTTGGTGGAACAAAGATATATTTTGTTTACAGACTGCTTCCAATTTCCTGAGACTACACAATCTAATTCCGACTTTAGGGCACCTGATGCTCCCCTCAGTCACTGCCTTTTCCCAACTCCAAATCACTGGTATCAACTTCTTCCAGGGCTGCTATCTGTGTTTGGCAATCCTTAGCAATATGTCCCTTTTTCTGACAACAATAACAGGTGGTTTTGCTTGTGACCGCTGCTACTTCCACCTTAGCCTGGCAAACATCTGGTTTGATGAAACTAAAGGGGATTTCTGAGGTTGTTCCATCAGCCCATTTAAATTTGGGGGTAAGGAAACCACATTTGTTCTTGCTAATTGACTTGATTGTGCCCTTCTTGCTGCCCTGGGGAGTCACTGTGTAGATTGCCTCTCCCTTCTGGTATCTATGTGCTGTTACGCTCATGGTTACCCGCTTTTGGGTGCCGCTTGGTGTTGCCCTCTCTGGAACGTTGGTTCCCTTGTTCTCCATGTTCCTTGCAATGAGGGTGGCATCAATTTCCTTGGTCCTGGTAAACAGCTCTGGCAGTGTTGCATTGTGACAATTATAGGCCTGGGAGGTTAGCATATCTTTGATGTTGTCCTTGAGTCCTGCATAGAAGTTGTCTTTCAGGGTCTGCTTGTTGTAGTCTAGCAGTGCCAACAGAATCCTGAATTGGGTGAGGTATTTGACCACTGTTTTGGTCTGGGAAAGTGCCTTGTACTTCTGTCTGTAGACCTCCACTTGCTCTATTTTGCCAAAAGCTAATTCCCACTCCTGCTGAAAGACATCTAGACTTGTGAGAATGGCTTGGGGTACACCTGCATTGTGTAGGTCTTGGAAAGGGCAAATCCAGTCAATAGCAGGGCCGCGTAGGTGCAAAATGATGAGACAGATTTTCTTTTCATCTGAGGCAGTGGCATAGTGGGAGTCGGCAATGTAATTTGTGCAGGAGTAAGTAAAATCCCTAGCTTTGGCTCCTTGCTTGCCATGGAATTCAGTTGGTTTGGATGCTGCTGATTTTTCCGTTCTTCCACTGCCAAAGATTGAAGATGTTGGGGCTGCTGTTGCTCCCAACAAGGGTGGTGCAAATTGCATCATGGAGCCCCTTAGTCCTTGTGTTGCTGTTCCTCCTCCTAGCAACAACCCTAGTTGACTGGTTGTTAGGGTGTTGGTTTGAGCTGCAGTTGCTCCACTACCTCCCATTGGTCTCCCAGTTGATACAATTCCTTGTGCCCAAACTGCATCCCTTGTTATTCTATGTTGATCTGTCATTTTGTTCTATAGTTTGCAATTCTGGTCCACAATTTCTGTCAATTGGTTGATGCAGATATTTCCATCATCCCTATTATGTAGGATCCATTGTTTGACGTGTTCCAACCTCTCTGCCATGAGACTATGGCGCAACAATAATTCTCTGAGAATGAAAAGGACTTCTTTTTGAAAATTGCCTTCATGGGTTTCCCACCAGGAGTTGCCCTTGTATTCCCTAATGGCAGGAGACGGTGGTCTTGATTCTGTGTCAAAGGTTTTGTAGGGGGCCAGTTGGGAACAAATGGTTGTATCCCCCACTGATCCTTCCTTGTTGCCTTCTTTCCTTGATGGGGGGGGTTCTGAGAAGCAAGTTTGATGGAGGGGGGTTTCTGGTGGGGGCAGCGCAATGGGGCTTTTGCCCTTAGAGAAGGAGGGCATCATAGAAGACATTGTGGCTTTGTAAGACTCTGCTGAGTTCAAGCGGCTTCTGTTGGACATCTATAATAAATGCACTTCCTGGTGCGCTTTGACCAAATATGGCTAGTAGTGTTTTGATAGAAAATATATCCCCTGGGTAGAGATGGAATGTATAGGGGGAACCTAGTTGACAGTAGGTTTGGTGCAACGGTCTCAGAGGTCCTTGTTCCAATAGCATATATGAATGGTGCTTCCTGATTAGGTGGCCACAGTTCAGTGATACCAGAGAATAGGGGATGTCATTGACAGGCTAATGGGTGCAAGCTGCAGTGTGCCTTGACGTGTAAATGATGCAGGGGAGAGATGGGGGTGTTAGCTGACAATGGTGAGGGGTGTGCAAATGCTCAGAGGTGACCCGGTGATGAAAGACCTGGCTCCAACAGCAACAAACGCTGTATCTGCAACAAAGGCAACAAGACTTGTTCTAGTGTCACAACCCTAGCCAAACCTTGGAGGCCAAGACTCCACAGGCAGTGAGGATGGGGGTTGGGACAACAACAAAGGTCAAATGTATGGCACTAAGGCCTAAGTGAGTCACGCAATGAGTGATGGGGAAAATGACAAGAGAACAAGTCTTGTGGGAGCAAGACTAGTGTTGCTGGTATATATACTTTCTACTGTGTCTATGTACAATAGAGAGCAGGCAACAAAGGGAACGTAGACAAGAGAAAGCAAGAGTCCAAGAGAAGCAAAGGCAAGACAAAGGAAACAAGGTAAGTCCATGGACTCCAAGGAGAAAAGGGAACAGTCCAGGCAGGCATGTCCTGCAATCATGGCTCACACAAAGGCGACTATATGCGCCAAGACAAGGAGAACAAGACCAAACACGAGGCAAACAGAACAAACAAGGGAAGAACAAGAAAAGGTTGTGACATGTTGTGTCTCACATCATGAATTGCAGAAACAACCCCAGGACCACACTGGTGTTTTTGTTGATGTCCACACCCTGGTCATTCCCTTCAATGAACCCATTATACAACAAATCAACTCCCTACAGCCTCCTTTGCTGCAGATCAAGGCAATTCTGGTGTTCACTGGGCAGCCATCATCATTAAGCTGCAAGAGCATCAGGTGACTTACCAAAGCAGCCTAATGAACAGGGAGAAGGTGACAATAGCCCTAGAGGTTGGTAATATCTTGTGGTTCCATCATAGACCATGCAGCTGATATCATGTTCAGCTTGTCAAGACATATTGTCAGAACCTAAGCACAAAGCAGCCAGGTGACTTGAGAAAATACAATGAAAGCAGGTGGTCTTATGTCATTGATGATGTGAGTTCTTATTTTTGAAGTATGTATAAGAAACTCACACACTCCCTAGAATACACCTCAACAGGACAATGGCTATGATTGTGGACTCTTTGTCATTTTGCAAATGCTAGGTGCTTGACTATACTTGGAACTGCTTTGGGATATAGATGATATTGCATTTTTACAAACACACATTGCAGTCCAAATCATGCTCCACACCCTGCGGGCTGATGCACTTGTCAAACCAGCTGGTGCACAACCAGTTGCTGCTATAGCTTGCACTCCCCCACATGCATTTGTTGCTGTGACCCCACCCATCTCTTGCAGGTGTCAAATGTCACCAACATCAACCCCAGGTTCCTCATCACATGTGTAGATGAAGTCAGAATCAAGGCCAACAAGTCCAGAAGTCAAACCACCAGCAAAGTGCTCACAACAAGGCCCCTTCCCTGTTAAGCTAACATCTTTGGCTGGGGTGCAGCTGAAGAGCAATAGCACCAGCAACCTACCTTGTTCAAACACAAATTGAATTATCCAAAAGGCAAATGCATTGCTGGATTGGGATCCAGATTCAGATGATGATCCAAACCCTGGTATGTGATTTCAGTGTTCCTCCTTATACTGTGTCCCTATTCTCTATATGACTCCTATGGATGATTTATATCCCATTTGCAACTCATTTATCCCTGGCCCACTCAAGGATGAGTTCCAGGAAACATTACAGCCCAATATTTGCTTTACAGAACCAGCAAGGCGTCTTGCTAACCCCAATGGTTGTGCTGCCAAGAAAAAGTACTTCATGAAAGTGGCAAGCTTCTGTATCTGGCAGTGTGAACAAGTCAGGGGGTCTGCACTTGAGGCAGCTGGTGTTTATTGGCCAGCAGAACTCAATGCAGATTCACTGAAAACACAGGTTCAAAACCTTATATCCTTGGCCACACAACTTGCTCCGGACCCCCAGACTGGATTTGCATTTGAACCACTGTGCAAGATGTGGGAGACTAAAGGACAGAAGTTCTGTATGAGCCCAGAAGGAATGTTTGAGGCTTCAGAAATTTGGGGTGTTTCATGGTGAGTACAGTTCCAGTTTTCACATCCTGCATGTTGACACTGGGATTCAGTTATGGTCCAGATGGTGCCACAATCATTTATCATGCCCTCTATGCTGGCTCTACCACTGGACTAATTACATTTGACTGGGCTAACTGGGGTGGGATAAACAATATCAATTATGCCCTTCAGAATGTCTTGATTCCTGAAGTGGTCTTGCAGCTGATAATGGAGGATATGGGCTTGACAGAAGAGAAAGCAAAGGATGTGATGGAGTCTAGCAAGGAGTATGGAACCAATTTGTTCCAGGGTACAGGCTTCAATGTAACAAGTCCTATGTAGTGGCCAAGTGTTTACTAATGAGTGACTGAATTAATAAGTTTTCAATCTGCCTGACCAGAGAGTCCTACTATGCTCAACTCTTCATGGGTCAAAATACATAACTGTAAGCTTAGTTGACAGTCCCTTGCCAGTGTCCCAGCACTCTGGTTCTCATCTGTTCAAGCCAGGGCTCAGATTAGTGAGAACCTGGGTGAGAATACAACTTTCTCTCATGCCAGGATGCTATGTCAACTGTGCAGGAACTCTGGGTCAAAATTACAGGAACTCTGGCTCAACACTGACCAAATTCCGGGTCAGAACTGGGGGCACTCAGGGTGAATTTACATGAAACCCCAGGTCTACACTACACACACTCCGGGTGAGATCTTGGGGCACTCTGGGTCAACTAGCTAGTCTCCAGGTCAACTCCAGAACTGTCAAGGTACAATTAGGTTTCTCAGGTGCCAAGTCTCTCTAAGTCTGGACTTGTGTGCATACAGTTACAGTCAGCAACCATCATAGTGTGGGGTTGCCACACAGAGCCTCTCCCATCATCTCCATAGCCTCATGCTTCTCCTGTGCTTCTGGAGAGTGTCTCATGACTGGGAAACATAGCTGATGTGGGTTGGGAGTGGGATTGGGATCTGGGGTCACCCTGTTATGGATACTGATATTCTGTCATAGGAATAACATACTGAAATCCAAACCTATGCTTGTGGCGACTTTTCTGCTTGTTTGCATGTATGCAGTTTTGTAACTGTCTTTACTCCCTCTTGAACGCTACTTTGTGCTACTTCTTTATGTCGATATGTAGTACTCTCTAGTAGCTTCAATTCACTGTCTTTTGCGTCTCTATATGCGGGGATTTCATAAAGATATGAAATGTCTAAGTTTATTGTCTTTGGCGCTTAGGGAGAGATACATTGTTATACTTGTATCTCCACCAATACTGATCCGTTCGCTTAGCTTAAACTTGCGACTGACTCGCAAGCTTCCAATTCAGCCGATCGCACTTATTTCATGTGAATTGACCGGCTATTTCCCGCGATATGTCTCGTGGCTTGTCAAGGTGCTGAAATGACTCATTTCAGCAGCCACCAGATCTTGAGAGCTGCATAGCTTGTAGATAGTGATTTAGTATAGTTACTTGACTGGAGCAATTAGTTAGATGACTCATAATATATGTTCCAGCCAACCAAAGCACTCTGACTCCATGAATGCTAGTCATCAAGGCATCAGTGTTCATCCACCCCTCCTATCATTGGTAGATGCCCCCAATGATAGCCACAACCAGATGACTAGTGTTCTGAGGCCTCTAGGGTATAAATACATGCCCTCTAAGAGCCCTCCATCCTCACCTCACTCTACATCTGTTGTGCTTTGGCTTGGCTGTGTGATTTCCCCCATTATTGTTGTGTGCCTCAAACAGTATTTGTTAGCCTAAAGAAAAGGATCTCCTGAGTACCTATTATAGAGGAAAGGTTGCAGACGTCTTATAGTGCTTTTACAAGTAAGAACAAGGAAGGCATTTAGGGAATAGCCTAAGATTAGTACATACTTAGTTCATTGCAACTAGGAGTGTGAAACAGTGACATTTAATAGCTAAGGGAACCTGAGCTCAGTACTCCTGCTCTTTCTATTACTAGTGTACATACACTCTACAGTAGGAAAGCTTAGTATCAATTCCATTAAGTGTGCAACTAGATTGCTTACTTACTGAGAGCATCTCAGACTACTGAGACATTACTTTATATTGTTCCACCGTGTGTATTCTGTAGTTATATCACTTGTACATACAAGTAGCTGCAACTCTCAGATATATAACATTGGTGAAGCGACCCAGGTAGTAATCTTTGTTGCTACATATATTGGATTACTACCCAACACCTATACTGTGCTTAAGAGATGTCTAGTTCTAATTCTAGCACCTCCTTACATGAATCTAGGACTGTTGCTGCTGAAGAGGAGGTTACTCCTCTAGACTCAGTGTCACAACAAGGACCTAGAACCCCTACTGCTGGACCCTCCTATCTTCCTCAAAGAAATAGGTGGTCAGCCCATGATGCTCAGTCTGATTGGAGTCTTAACTGGCAAGAGATTGAAGCTGATGAGGACTACATGTACTCATTAATGCCCTATCTGCCTATGGCCTCCACCTCATTTACTGCACTATCTGAGTCTGATAGAAGGAGACTTATATATACTCCTGCTACTGCTCAACTCACTAATACTGTGCGCCAGTATAGTGATATTAATGATAGAAGGAAGCTAGCTAGGGCTATTGGCTGGAAGATTTATTCTAAAAGTCCAATTCCTCATGAGCATAACATCTATCTATCAATTCAAGGAAGAAAATGGGCAGCCTCTTATCTTCAGACTCTGGATACCTTTTGTGTATTTGCTCCTAAATGGATACACAACCCTTCTCAAGATGTAGTTATGGATTTTAATCATACACTACATGGATCGTTTAAAAGAGATCTGAAGGTTCTGTATAGGCAGCACTGTCAAAGGGAGATTCCAGAAGATGAAGTGGACCATCCTGAAGTTCCTTCCTACCCTGCAACAGAGACTTACACTACATTTAATAAAGCTCAGCATGAAATAGCTGCTGTAGTTTATAGGGATGAAGTGGAGCGCTTTTTGGCCTACATTTACAGGGAACTAAGAAGGAATGAGGATAAAGGTAAGAGCAAAGCTATTCAAGGTTATATGGAAACTGTGTTGTCACATAATTCCACAGACTTTGACCAGTTCCCCATATATGCTCCTAGAGCTAGAGAAGCTGCTGAAGCAGTAGTTACTAATCCTAACCCCCTTGCTCTCAGGCAAGAGTCTGAAGATCCAGTAACTACTATGACACCTTCTCTGGTTCCAAGGCATTACCATAGGCGCAAATCTGGTGCTTTTGGTTTTATCAAGACTAGGTCTAATAGTCCTGAAGACAATGAGATTAGAAAAAGTCCCATACCAATGGTTACTCCCCTCAGGAGTACTCCATTTGTTGGAGGAGCTCAGTTTACACCTGGGCTAATGCAACAACTTGGTCAATCTTCTAATCCTCAAGTTTCAGTACTAGGCCCTGCTACTAATACTGCATTTGGCCTACCTGGAAATAGTACTACTGGAATAGGTCCTAGAAAATCAGGAATGGTTTCCCAACCATTGAGCTTTTCCTTCTTCAATAAGGATTCCATGAAACCTATTGAGGAAGAAACAATACCTGAGACTCCTAGTAGACCTAAAGTTGGATCAGGAAGAGTGATGGGAAGAAGGCTCTCCAATATGATAGGAGGTACTCTGTCTTCTCCTCCACCTGCTTTAACCCAACCTCCTACTGCAGTAGTTTCTCAATTAGGACCCAAAGTTAGTAGTATACTACAACCTACTAATACTCAGCCTAGTGTTGCACCTGTGGAAGTAACTGCTGCACCTGTTGTAGTTGATCCTTACTCTAATGATACTCTTAGAAGGCCTAGACATAGGTCCAGAGCTCCCTTGGAGGAAGGAGAAACTGCTGAGATTCTTCAGCCATCTCCCATAAGGTACAATCAATATGGACATATAGAAAGGTTGAATCAACATGCTACTGGCATGATTGCCACCAAACAACCAGACCTTAAGGATGGTAAAGACCTAAGTAACCATGAAGGAAGTCAGAGAACTCCTCCTGATCAACCTAGGAATCCACCCTATTGGCACCATGGTGGACCACCTGGAGCTGGTCCTTCTGATCAAGGAGGAAACCCAGGCAATGGTGGTTCAGGCAATGGTGGGAATCCTCCTAATCCTCCTGGAGGCAATGGTGACCCATATGGTCCCCCTGGAGGTAATGGTGGTCCCCCTGGAGGTAATGGTGGTCCTCCTGGAGGCAATGGTGGTCCCCCTAATGGGAATGGTGGTCCTTCAATTCCTCCAATTCCTCCACAGGGTAGACAAGGTGGTGGTCCTCCTGGTCCCCCTGGTCCTCCTGGTGGTGGGAATTACTACTATCTAGTAGGTCCTCCTGGTCCCCCTGGACCTCCAGGACCTGCAGGAACAGCTCCCAGGCTTACTAGACCACATTTTGATTTGCGTCTCAAAATAGAACAGGTGGTACCCAAATACTATGGTGGTGCAGAAGAGCTGATGGAATGGATCACTCAATTGGACCATGTAGTAAGGAGACACCCAGATCTCTTGGGAGAACTGGGTTATGTAGTACCACTAAGGTTTGAGAAGGATGCCAAAATATGGTTTAATGCACTAGATCCTGCTTGGCAGCAATATATGATGCAGGACTGGCGCCTTATGAAGGAAAATATGGCTAGATACTTCTGGAACCCCCATTGGCTCAACAAGTTGAGATCTAAAGCTCATCAGGCCAAGTATAGGGAACCAGGTAAAGATACTGAGTCAGAAACTCCTTCACAGTATATCATGCGCAAGAAAGACCTTCTTGATGCAGCATATACTTTCACAGATCCAGAAGCTATTGAGGAAGTGCTTAGAGGAGCTCCCCAGCAATGGAAAACTCTGCTCAGCACTGCAACTCTTGTTACATGGATGGACTTCATGTTCAAAGTCAAGGAGATTGAAGAACTGCTACAGGACTTCAAACACTCCAAATCTGACTCATACAAGAGTTCTGACTTCAACAAAGCTTTTGAGACTTGGAGGCATGAAAGGAGAGAAAAGAAGAAGGAGAAAAAGAAAGCTAGAGTACATGCTGTGAATACTCCCAGCTCTGGGAAGAAACCTCATGTGCCTAACTACCCTCCTGATGACAAGAATGTGTCTAAAGTCACTCCTGCCTCCCAAGGAAAGCGCCCTTGCTGGCACTGTGGTAGTGGTAATCACTGGGATAACCACTGCAAATATGCCAGGAAGAATGCCACTAAGGCTAGGGTGCACTTTGCTAGTATTGAAGGTGATGAGCTTAGAGAACAAGAGGAGTATGAAGCAGCTGAAGCAGGTTTTAGTAGCAGTTCTGAATCATCAGAAGAGGATGATGAGTCTGACTCTGAGGATTTTTAGAACTGTCCTAGGCAGCTCTGGTTGTTTCAAACCCTGAAACAAGTGCAGAGAACCTAGGGACAACTACTAATGGCTCAGAGACTGCAACTAACTTCAATGCTGTAGCTAATACTGAATCTCTAAGTTCAAAGTATACTACAGTAGTGATGCCTCCCAAATCTAAGGTATTCTCCACCAAGGCTAGCTCCCAATTGTCCAAAATAGTCCTTCAAAAGACTATGGCCAGACCTCCTGGAACATCTTTCCTAGGAGCTTCTGCTACCACTGTCCTTGCAAGACTAGGTGGACCTCAAGAAGAGGAATTACCATTGACTGTGGATACAGGTTCTGATATCACACTAGTCAATAAGGATTTCCTCAGCACTCTAAAGGTCCAACCAAAGATCAAGGTGGGGCAGAATGTCCAGTTAATCCAAGTAACAGGAAAGTCAAGGATTAATGGTTACATTGTGATGCCAATAATCTTTGAGACTCCTGAGGGTCCTGTAGAAATGACAGTAGAAGCCTATGTAGTTCCTAAGATGAACACAAGATTCCTTCTAGGTAATGACTTTGCAGCTCAATTCAAGTTGTCTATTGATAGAAGTGACCCTAAGGTAACCTACCTTAAGCTGGGAAACTCTGGAAGGCAAATTGAAGCTCAAGAGTCAGTTACCAACCCAAGAACTGATGATGCTGGCAATGTCTTCAGTGTGCAGGTTGAACCAACATCTGAGGACAACTCCTCTTCCAAGGCTTCAAAAACCAAAGGGAGGAGGTCAAGCAAGGAATTACCATACTCTTCAGATTTTCAGTTAGTACACCTAGCTCAGGATGTCATTCTGGAACCTGAGAGCATGACCAAAGTACCCATCCAAGTGGATTGGATACAAGACTTGAATGAAGGATTCATAGAACAGTTGGAATACTCTAAGAATGGCAATGAAGATAGACAGAAATGTGGTATCACCAATTGCATCATTTCTAGAGATACTACACATGTTCAAATGATGAATTTATCCAAAGCTGCAGTCAATCTCACTCAAGGAGATGTAATAGGACACTTATATGATCCCAACCAATACCTAGATCACTCTGAGAACCTTTCTGAAAGTGATCTAGCAAAAGGGATTGTGAAGTGCAACCTAATCAAAGCCCACTTGTCTGAAATGCCACTTCCCAAGCCTACTGAGGAAGAGATATTGCTATCTCAACCTGTGGAAGGAGGTCCAAAGACTAGTGAGTTACCTGACCCAGACCATATCAAGAAGGACCAATTGTTATCTGAAATACACTTTGGAGAAAATCTAACTCTAGATCAAAAGAAGAAATTAGAGCAATTGGTACTGAAACACTTCATGGCATTTGGTCTGGATGGGAGATTAGGAACCTATCCTGCTGAAGTAGAGATTAAGCTGGTACCAGGTGCAAAGGAAATATCTTTAGCTCCTTATTCTGCCTCCCCTGCAAAAAGGGAAGTCATTGACAAGCAAGTCAAGGAATGGTTAAGGCTGGGAGTAATCCAACCTTCCAAGAGTCCTTGGGGTTTTCCAGTACTAATAGTGTTTAGGAATGGTAAAGCCAGGCTTTGCATTGACTACAGAGAACTGAATAAGATTGCTGTACCTGATCAATTCCCTTTGCCAAGGCAAACTGACATCCTCCATACTCTGGAAGGATCTCAGTACCTTACCACACTAGATGCTCTAGCTGGATTTACTCAGTTAAGTATCAAACCTGAAGACAGACCTAAAACAGCCTTCAGAATACATGATGGACTATTTGAGTTCACTAGGCTACCTTTTGGGTTCAGAAATGGACCTGCTGTGTTTCAAAGGGTAATGAGTGATGTACTAGCCCCATTTCTGTGGATCTTTGCATTGGTCTATATAGATGACATTGTAGTATTCAGCAAGACTTTTGAAGATCATTACAAACATCTGGATTTAGTGTTTGGAGCCATAGCAGCTGCTGGAATCACCTTGTCACCCATTCAATGCTTCATAGCCTACCAGTCACTTATATTACTGGGGCAAAAGGTCTCCAGACTTGGTCTCTCCACTCACAAACAGAAAGTGGATGCTATAATCCAACTGGAAGCACCTAAGGACAAAGCTACCTTGCGCACATTCTTAGGTATGACTGGTTATTTTTCCAGTTATATTCCATTCTATGCTTGGATCATTGCACCCCTACTACCCTTGTTAAAGAAGGATGCTGAGTGGAAATGGGATGAATTGAAGCAAAATGCATTTGAACTAGCTAAAACAGCTCTTGTTTCAGCTCCTGTAATGGCTTATCCTATACCAGGACTGCCCTACAGAGTATATACAGATGCCTGTGACTTTGGTTTAGGTGCTATCTTGCAACAAGTACAACCCATGCTGATCAAGGACCTCAAAGGTACCAAGCTATATGAAAGGCTGAGGAAAGTCTATGATTTAGGAAAGGATGTACCACTTTTGGTGATCCCTGACTCCAAGCAAAAGGACAACCTGACTGGGGGGGATGAGAATGAGGATTCTGAAAGTTTTGTAATCCATGATAAGTGGGCTAAAAACTTTGAAGACACCATAGTCCATGTAGAAAGAGTCATTGCCTACTGGTCTAGAATTCTTATCCCTGCAGAGAGGAACTATTCACCCACTGAGAGAGAAGCTTTGGCCCTCAAGGAAGGACTTATTAAGTTCCAACCTTACATTGAAGGGACTAAGTTTCTAGCAATCACAGATCATGCTGCCCTTACTTGGAGTAGAACCTTCCAGAATGTGAATACTAGGCTTCTGAGATGGGGCCTTACCTTTGCTGCCTATCCAGGCATGAAAATCATTCACAGAGCTGGAAGAGTACACTCTAATGTAGATCCTGTGTCCAGACTAAGGCGCAGAATACCACTACAAGATGGCCCTGTTGCAGATGATAGTACACCCCTTGTACTGAGTACAGATGAGGATCCCATAAAGAACCTTTATAAGGAACTTGGGGAGAGGTTTGAAGAAAAACTGCTAGCTAATGTAAAAAGGTGCTTGTCCATTCCTGGAGGTGTTACAATACCCCTTGAGAATGATTTCAGTACTAATGCACTGGCTTTTCAGACAAATTCAAAGCACTACTTAACTGTGAGTATCAGTAAAGAGGAATTAGAGCACTTTATGCAAGGATATGAGAAGGATGAACACTTCAATAAGGTCCTACAAAGCCTTAGAGCAGCTCATGATCCTATGAACCCACCCTGGTCACAGTACAAGATTGGAGACAATGGATTAATATACTTCTGCAGGCAGGACAGCTATCTTTTGTGTGTCCCAAAAGATCTACAGCTGAGTATAGTATCTGAAGTGCATAATGGACTTGCTGAAAGTGCTCATGCTGGCTTTCACAAGACCTACAATAGCATTGCTTCAGTATACTACTGGCCATCAATGTCCAGGACAATCAAACAGTATGTAACCACTTGTGACATTTGTCAGAAGGCAAAACCCAAAAGGCATGGGCAAAGAGGTTTCTTGCAACCTATTCCAATCCCCACTCAACCTTTTGAAGTTATAACCATGGATTTCATTATGGACTTACCTATAAGTAATAGTTATAATGCTATCTTGACTATAGTTGACAAACTAACCAAGTATGCATTCTTCATACCCTGTAGTACTACCATTAATGAGAAGGAGACAGCCCAGTTGTTCCATGATCATATATGGATGCACTATGGACTGCCTCGCCAGGTTATTACTGATAGAGATACTAGGTGGACTGGAGCCTTCTGGGAACATCTTACAGCTCTAGTTGGTATTCAGCACTCACTAACAACTGCCTATCACCCACAGGCAGATGGCCAGAGTGAGATTATGAATCAGACACTAGAAATAGCTCTGAGATGCTTTGTGGAACCATCAATGGATAACTGGAGTGACCTATTACCAGGTTTCACATTTGCCTACAACACTACTGTGCATATTGCCACAGGTTTTACACCTGCATACCTTCTTAGAGGTTACCAACCACTCAAGACCTCAGATTTGTTGGCTCAAACAGCCCAAGCTATGGAGCGCCTTAATGTGAAAGATCCTGCTGCTGAGAATTTTGCTGAAGGAATGAATTCCATTCGCTTACAGGCTACCAATGCTCTCACTGTTGGACAAGCTAAGCAGAAGGAGTATTACAACAAGGATAGGAGCTTTATTACCTTTGAGCCAGGAGACCAAGTCCTTATTAATCCTCATACCCTTAGACTGCTTAGGCAGCATAAAGGAAAGGGAACCAAGCTTCTAATGCGCTATGATGGACCTTTCACTGTCAAAGAAAGAGTCTCTGATGTTTCTTATAGGCTAGAAATCCCTTCCAGCTATAAGATACATCCAGTAATCAACATTGCACATTTAGAGTCTTACAATAAGGATAAATCTGATGAGAGGCCTACTAAGAACCTGAGCAGAGAGGACTTCAAGAACCATCCTGAATATGAAGTTGAAGCCATTCTGAAAGAGAAATGGGTAAAGAAGAGACATAGGCGGCAAAAAGAGTACTTAGTTAAGTTCTTAGGCTATGATGATACTCATAATCTATGGCTTAACAAGAGAGCACTCACCAATGCTCCTGAGATACTGAGAGAATGGGAACAGAAAAAAATAGCTGAAAATGCGAATTAACTCCCCATTATATTCCAGACATCATGGTTATACTCTCTGGATCTCAGTTTGCTACTTTTGACAGTCCAGCGCTTAAGGCCTGTCAAACATAACAAATTGCTGTTGAACTCACTGCGCTCTAATACCACCACTACATACTCTTTTTCACTATGGTTAATGACCTCCCTTTGCTTATCATGTTTGTTCTGTTGCTTCCCAGTATATTTGGCATAGCAGCAGTAGTCTATTGGTATAGGCAACATGGATATCAACATGTCAAATGGGGCGCCCATGTTGAAGTCAAAGTCTTAGACCCCCACACCTACAGGTTGGACTATCACATTGGTATAGTTAGGTATTCCATCCCTGGTAGGCTCTCTCTCAAAGTAAATGGGAGAGATAAACCTGTAAATATCACTCCCCATGATGTTTGCAAGGTTACAGTCATCACTGGAGATGAGGAATTCGCTTCCATAGGCATTCCTCTTGACAGTATGACCCATTTGACAAGGCCTGAACCTGCCTATCATCCTCAGTAAGTACTTTGCATTATAAGCTATTTTACTAGGTACTGATTGGCCTGTACAGAGTCTCCCAATCCTATCTTTCATTCACTTAAGTTCATGTCGCTTGGTTTACATGTAGTCACATGATCTGTTACAATGTTACCTGACTTGATCCTTGTAATCTGTGAGATGATAAGGAACTGTAACAGATCAAAGGTGATCTTGAATGCCGGAATTTCTGTCTGTTTGGGTCTAAAAAGGGAATCAAAACTCTAAACTGCCTTATGATAGGAAGCTCTGACATCATAGAGCCACTGAATTCACATGTTAGGTTTCGCATTCTTGAGCTTATTTTGAGGGTATTGACCTATTCTGAATGTATCTGAATGAATCACCTTTCCCTTGGAATGCTGAGTGATAAGGTGTACCACATGGAATAGAAGTACTTGTGCTAATCTTTGGTGTGACTCAGAACAAAGAACTACTCCATGAGCGCTTTTTCTGAGTAATTCTTGAGAGTATGACTCCATTCCACAGAGACCTGGAATGTCTAAGTCTAAATTCTCATGAGGATGCAGGTAGAGATGGAAAGGTATATAACAAGGCTCTCTGAAGCGACTACAGACCAGCAGCAGTCTCTACAGACAAGCTCTCTTCTGCATTCTTGCCTTAACTCTTACTTTCCATTTCCTATCATTTTCCTACCCCAAGATGTGCTTGAACAAGACTAGTTCTATGCCTGTGCACCATGTTAGGTTCTTGGCTACTAGATATGCCAATATCCTGCAAGCATATGGCCCCTACTATGTAGAGCAGGACTCAGGCTTTTTCATGTCACCATCTATTCTTGAGCGCAAGTTCAGGGAGGGAATTGAGGTTTGCTGCACTGAGCAGGATGGGAAAAAGCTTTGGTACTTATCCACTGCTACTGTCCTTGCTCTTGTAGATGCCTTGCTTCAGATTAGGGATATTGTTGGCAATTATTGTGACACTATGGAACATATTGACAACTATAACTCTGATTCTCCCTTGTACAATGCTTTTAAGGAGGCTAGGCTAAGCTACCCTGCTGAACCTTGTCTACTAGACCCCCATGTTTGCCCTGGAACACCTTTCCAGAATGAATTTTGGGAGGTTAGTTTCTCCTCCAAGGAAGAACTTGATTTCAGGGTGTCCCACTGTCAACTTTGGGCCCTTGGTATGATAGTTGCTCTCCACTGCCTTGCCCTGTTCAAAGGTGCATGTGCTAAGTGTATTCCTATGGACCTGCCTCCTTGGCCTTGTGGTCACATGAAGTTGGCTAGGGCTCATTGGGAGCGCTGCTTGGAATGGACTAGGGAGCATTCTGCCCATTCCCCTGATCCTGCCTTCTTCCCCTCTTCACCCACCTTCCTGCCTTCTGATACTTCCAAGGATTCTGGTTGTACTGAGGCTGTTATCCAGGAGGAAGAAGATGAGGATCAGATTGAGGTGGACCATAATGACCTGAATGGATTTGAGGAGCAAACTGGGCGCATTTTTGAGCCTTCTCCCCTGTTCCACTTTTTCTTTGGTCAGAATGGTGCCATTGCTGTCTCTGCCTAGCTTGCTAGCTTGTAAGTCAACCATATGTTTGGATTGGGAGGGCTATGTTATGGATACTGACATTCTGTCATAGGAATAACATACTGAAATCCAAACCTATGCTTGTGGCGACTTTTCTGCTTGTTTGCATGTATGCAGTTTTGTAACTGTCTTTACTCCCTCTTGAACGCTACTTTGTGCTACTTCTTTATGTCGATATGTAGTACTCTCTAGTAGCTTCAATTCACTGTCTTTTGCGTCTCTATATGCGGGGATTTCATAAAGATATGAAATGTCTAAGTTTATTGTCTTTGGCGCTTAGGGAGAGATACATTGTTATACTTGTATCTCCACCAATACTGATCCGTTCGCTTAGCTTAAACTTGCGACTGACTCGCAAGCTTCCAATTCAGCCGATCGCACTTATTTCATGTGAATTGACCGGCTATTTCCCGCGATATGTCTCGTGGCTTGTCAAGGTGCTGAAATGACTCATTTCAGCAGCCACCAGATCTTGAGAGCTGCATAGCTTGTAGATAGTGATTTAGTATAGTTACTTGACTGGAGCAATTAGTTAGATGACTCATAATATATGTTCCAGCCAACCAAAGCACTCTGACTCCATGAATGCTAGTCATCAAGGCATCAGTGTTCATCCACCCCTCCTATCATTGGTAGATGCCCCCAATGATAGCCACAACCAGATGACTAGTGTTCTGAGGCCTCTAGGGTATAAATACATGCCCTCTAAGAGCCCTCCATCCTCACCTCACTCTACATCTGTTGTGCTTTGGCTTGGCTGTGTGATTTCCCCCATTATTGTTGTGTGCCTCAAACAGTATTTGTTAGCCTAAAGAAAAGGATCTCCTGAGTACCTATTATAGAGGAAAGGTTGCAGACGTCTTATAGTGCTTTTACAAGTAAGAACAAGGAAGGCATTTAGGGAATAGCCTAAGATTAGTACATACTTAGTTCATTGCAACTAGGAGTGTGAAACAGTGACATTTAATAGCTAAGGGAACCTGAGCTCAGTACTCCTGCTCTTTCTATTACTAGTGTACATACACTCTACAGTAGGAAAGCTTAGTATCAATTCCATTAAGTGTGCAACTAGATTGCTTACTTACTGAGAGCATCTCAGACTACTGAGACATTACTTTATATTGTTCCACCGTGTGTATTCTGTAGTTATATCACTTGTACATACAAGTAGCTGCAACTCTCAGATATATAACACACCCCATAGGAGCCAAGAGAGTGGATTGATTGATGGTCATCCTCCAGGGCTTTATTCTTTTCTTTTCCCTGTTCAATATGAATGGCAGAGGGTTCAGGGTTGCTCTGGGTGTTTGCAAAGCAAATGGTGGCAGAAGAGGGGAGTGCAGGTGCTTGCAAAGGCAGAGGGGATTCACTTTTGATGGTGGGGCAATGAGGGACACATCCTGAGGGATCTTCTGACCCAAAATGTGTGGGGACTTGGTAATTGTGCATAGCAGCGCTCCAAATTGCCTGTGAGGGCCTGGGGGTGTCCTTCACTGAGCTGTTGGAAATCCCTCCTGTTCTGGGTGGTGTTGCTGAGTTTTTCTTTGTCCCTGAGGTGGAAACTGATTGTCCCATGGGTGGTTTGAGCTCCATAAAGGTGACTGAAGAAGATGATGTACTTGGAGAAGATTGGGTTAAGAGTGGGACTAGCTATGCTGCTGAGGATAGACCTAGGAATGTGCCAGTTGATGAGTTAGATGATGTGCAGCTGATGTGAGTGATAGAAAGCCAGTTTGAGGCAATGTGGATGGCAACAGCCAAGTAAGAACAATTTACAATGTCACAACCCCATCAGGAAAGGGCTGTTGCAACTTTAATGAGTGGCTCTTTGGCCTTAGGATCCCTGAGAGGCTTCAAAAGATGCTTGGGTAACCCCCTCAGAGCAAAGTAGGCTCTGGCAAATGACAAGGTAAATTTTTCTTTGTGTCCCAAGACAATTTCCCTTGCATCTTTTATAGCAAGCAAAGCAAGAATCACTATCTACATGGGGAAAGCACATCAAGCACTGAAGGAGCAAGATAAGAACTTTAGAAGAAGAAGTGTGTTTAGCACATGGAGATCTAAGCGCAGCAGCATGGGAAAATCAGAGAATGGAGCCAACATACCAATGAGCTATGTGTGCAAAGAACTAAGCAAGGGAAGTTACAACCAAGGAGCAACAATCAAAACAAAGTATGTGGCAGAGGATAAGCACAACAAACAGGGAGAACAGCACACAAAGGACTGAAGCACAACAAATAGTCCATTGTCTGGAGTGTGGCTTGTGACAAAAATCCCCCATGGGGTCCCCATGTCTTGTAGTCAAAAAGAAGGATGATTCTCTGCACATATGTCCAGACTACTGCAATGCCACACCAGGACCATCAAAAAAAATTGCTCTGCTGCCACCCTCACAGAACCTAATAAAACGGTAGCATGGTAGAAAATCTCTTACTACACTTGATCTTACATTGGGTTTTTACCTTATCCGCATTCAAGAAGGCAACAAGTGAAAAGCTGCATTTAAAACACAATTTGGCATGTTCAAATGGCTTGTAATGGCTTTTGGCCTCACCAATACACCAGCAGACTTCCAGAGTATAATGAACAACATTTTCCATTACAAATTAGGCATCTCAGTCATCTTATATATATTGACAACATCTTGATTTTTTCTGACACACTGGAGGAGCATATACCAGATATCCAGGAGGTCCTACAGTGCTTAATGGACAACAACTTGTACTGAAACTTCAACAAGTGCTCTTTCCATGTCACAAAAGTTGATTATTTGGGCATGATTGTGTCCAACAAAGGCATTGAAGTGGATCAGGAAACAGTCACTTCAGCAATGATGTTGCAACCTCCTTTGAGACTGCAAGGATTATGACTATGAACAGCATCTAAGGCCTGAGAAACTCTAAGCAGTGCTACACTGAGTGCACTCTTAACACTTAAAGATAGAGGGATGTTGTGAGGGTGAA
The DNA here is from genome assembly GCA_037039685.1 of Ceratobasidium sp. AG-K. Taxonomy (NCBI): domain Eukaryota; kingdom Fungi; phylum Basidiomycota; class Agaricomycetes; order Cantharellales; family Ceratobasidiaceae; genus Ceratobasidium; species Ceratobasidium sp. AG-K. The sequence goes on from JAWNGF010000002.1 coordinate 3,272,048, forward strand.
TGACAAGGCAAACAAGCTGAGGATACCAGGCTTGGTTTGGCTCATATATATAGGCAAACACAGCAGTGTTACACACTTCCGCCACAAGAAACCAAGTCATAAAAACTACCAATCAGGATTGTCCATGAGTTGTGCTCTATCAAGAGACATGACTCCAGTCAAAGCGCAGCCAGTGTTACATGATGGTAACTAGATAGCCACAAGATTGTGGCTAGGCAAAGGAAACACTGGCAAGGGGGACAAAGAAACCAAGAAACAGCCAATGCCATATGGGCCAAGGGTGACACATCATCCATACACTGCACTAAATGTGGGAGAGGGTGCAAGACAAGTCCATGGTGAGCCTTGCTCATGACATTCCCCCCCCCCCCCCCCTACGGCCCTGTTCGGGAACCTTACCAGGCCTCATTGATGGTTGCAGGATTGCGCCCACATCACCAATTTGTCCACAACCCAGTTCTCCTCCAACCATTCCCCCAAGGGGTCCCCCACCCCAACCTCAACCTCCAACTCTGTTTCCTCCACCCACTTGTCTACATTGATTGGGTTGAAGGGTGTTGCCCCCAGCTTGTCCATTCTCCTCTCCTCTGCCACCATCCAGGCATCCACATCCCGCACCTCACTCCCTTGTGCCCACTCCTCCATCAGCTCTCTCCTCTCCACCAGCTCAGCGTCCCATGCCCTTGCATCCGGCAACACCTCCCTCCACTGTGACAAGTTGGGACCAATGTTGCACCACCAGTGGGGCTCATGTAAGACGGCCTCCTTCCAATAGCACCCTCTCTCCATCATACAGTCTTTGAGGTCTGCCTCCATGTTTTTGTCCCACTTGTTCTTGAGCCACAGGACTGCATTGGGCTTGCCCCTTCCCTTGCGCATGTTCAGGACCCATTTGCTATTGGCCACCCCTCCTCCTCCCCATGTTGGATCCCTGATTGTGTAGAGGGAGTTGTAGACAACCTCACTGGCTGAGAGGGCAGTGCATCCCCAGCAGACATAGATGTCGCTGGAGCAGAGCTCTTGGTTCTTGGGCCATAGGCGGCCAACCCACTCAAGTTTGCCAATGTCAGTGCTGTTGAGGGTGTTGCTCTCTGGGTAGAAGCGCAGCCAGCCAATGGATTGTTGGGCCCTACTGAAGACATAGAGTTGGGCCCGTGCATCAAGCGCCTTGGCACACTTGTAGGCGGAGCCTCCTGTGACAAGGTGGAGTTGGGTCTCAATGGTGGAGCGGCGGGCAGCGGGCATGTCAATGAAACAAGATTTAGAGCGTTTGGAGTGTTGGAGAGCAAGCTGGAGCAGCAGCAGAAGCACTTGTTTGGTTGGAGACTTGCTGCTCCCACCATTGCTCTTTTATTGTTTGCCCATTTGAAATATTGGGGTACTGGTCTTGAAGGAAATTCCTTGAGGAATTTAGTCATGATCAGACGCAGCTCAGCAATCTTCTCTGCCTGTTCTTCCAAATCTTTGCTTGGTGGGAAGCCCTTCCATTGGATCACATAGCGGAGACCCCTTTTGTCCTCCTTCCAGTCCATGATTTTTTCCACTTCCCATTCTTCCTCTCCTTCCTCCGTGACTATTGGTGGAGGTCAGACCTGGTTGCAATGGAACTCCTTGTCTTCTGTGTATCTGCTTAGCAGGTCTATGTTGAATACAGGGTGGAGACACATTGATTTTGGTAGTTACAGTTCATAAGCGTGTGAGGAGATTTTGGATTTGACTGGGAATGGTCCCATCTTTTTGTTATCCAGTTTCTTCCTGTGTTGTTTTGTTTTGATGTTTGGGGCAAAGAGCCACACAAGGTCTCCTATTGCAAATTCCTCCCTTGGTTCCTCCTGCTCCTTGCAATGGAATTCCATAGAGGCTACTACTTTGTCCCTGACTTGTGCCATTTCTGATGCCTTGTCTTCTGCTGTGGGAACCCCTGTTGTTACATCCATTGTTGTCCATCTGGGGTTTATCCCATACATGGCTTCAAACGGGGACCTCCCAGTTGCCCTGTTTATGTGGTTGTTGTAGCAGAACTCTGCCAGGGGTAACAGTTCTGGCCAATGGTCCTGCCAGTGATTGATGAAGGTTTGCAACCATGCTTCCAGCCACTGATTGATGCGTTCTGACTGCCTGTCCATCAGGGGGTGGTATGCTGTGGAGAATGTAGGGTTGATGGAAAGCTTCTTGTACAGCGCTCATAGGAAGTTGCTGTTGAATGTTGATCCCCCGTCCAACACTGTTGTCTTTGGCAACCCATGTAGCTTCCATACATTGGCAATGAACAAGTCTGCTACTCCTTCCGCTTTTGTGGCCTCCTTGCAGGCTATGAAGTGTGCTTGTTTAGAATGCCAATCCACCACCACCAGGATGCTGTCTAATCCTTTCGCTTTGGGCAGCTTTACTATAAAGTCATAAGTAATATCTTCCCAGGGCTTGGTTGCTAGGGGCAGTGGCTTTGCCAGCACCTGTTCCTTTGACCCCTTTGCCCGCTGGCACATTTTGCAGGAGTTCATGTATTGGTTCACCGTTGCCTTCATCCCTGGCCAATAGTAGCTTCTTGAGATCAACTCCAACATCCTTGCTTGACCCTGATGTCCTGCAATCATAGAGTCATGATGTTCTTTCAGGATGTGTAGTTGCAGGCCCTTGTCCCAGGTATATAGATCTTCCCTTGGTAACACAGTATGTCTTCTTTGATAGAGTAGGCCTTGAACTGTTTCTTCATAGAAGCTGGGAGATCTTCCTTTCTTCTGAACAACTTCAGCAGTTTGTCCAAGGATGCACCCGTAGTCTGCTCCTCCTTCATATCCTCCAGGATATTAACTGTTGTCCTTGCCACAACTCCCAAGAATTTTTCTGCTCCAATCATTGTTTCTTCCTTGTTTGGGATGTCTTTGTGCTCAAACCATCTTGAAAGAATGTCTGGCTTGGTAGAGAGCTTCCCTGGACAATAGACAATAAGGAAGTTGAAACTAGCAATTTCCTGTTACCATCATGCCTGCCTGCAGTTGAAGGATTTTGCTGTCTTCCAATACTCCAAGTTTTTGTGATTGGTGTAGACTGTGATTGGGCTTGTTGTTCCTTCCAAATGCAATTGCCAATGCTTGAACGCATGGATTATAGCCCCTAGTTCCTTGTTGTGCATGTCGTAGTTTTGTTCCGCAGGGTTGACACTTTTTGACATGAACGCAATAGGATGAAGGTACCCTTTGTCTTGCCTCTGGCTTAGGATTGCCCCCATTGCTACTCCCAATGTGTCTGTTTCTAAGAGGTATGGTTTTGTTGGTTCTGGGTGGGCAAGCATGGGTTCCTTTGTTACTGCTATCTTGATTGCCTGGAATGCCCCTTCTTCCATTTCTTCCCACTTCCATTTTGTCTCCTTTTGTGTCAGGAGCGTCAAGGGTTTCACAATAGTGCTAAAGTCCTGTATGAACCACCTGTAGAAGTTTGCAAATCCCAAGAACACTTGTACTTGTTTCACTGTTTTGGGAGTTCTCCAGTCAATGATTGCCTGTACTTTTTCTTTTTCCATGGAGAACCCTTTGGGGGATGCTGTGATGCCAATGCAGTCAACTTTATTCACAAAGAAGTTGCACTTCCTGAGTTTGCAGAACAGGTGCCATAGTTGTAGTTGTTTGAGTACTTCCTTTATGTTGGCTGTATGTTGTTCCCGTTCTATCCCACAAATGAGGATGTTGTCAATGTAGATTACTACTCAGATGTTGATCATGTTGCTGAAGATGTGGTTCATCATCCTTTGAAATGTAGCTGGAGCATTCTTGAGGCCAAATAGCATAACAACATATTCGTATTGCCCCTTTCTTGTCCTGAAAGCCATCTTCAACTTGTCTCCTTCCTTAATTCTAATGTTGTTAAAACCCATGTGTACGTCCAATTTTGTGAAGATCTTTGCACCCTTTAGTTTTTCCAGCAGGTCAATCTGTTGGGGCATTGGAAATTGGTCTGCCTCTGTGATCTTGTTGACTCTCCTGAGATCAATGACAAAGCATGGTGAGCCATCAACTTTGGGACAAAAAATTCTCCTGACGCAATCTGTGAGTTGCTGGGTTGTATCTTTCCAAGCCTGAGCTCTTCCTTGATATACTCATCCAAGGCCTTGCTCTGGGCTGGAGACAGGGGAAATGGTCCAGCTGGTTTGGGCAGTGGTGCATTAGGAATGAAGTTGATTTTGCAGTTGAAGTCCCTGTGGGGTGGCAATTCCTTGAAGTTCTTTTCTGAGAAGACATCATAGAAGTCTTGTAGCTCTGTTGGTAGGACCTCTGGTATTTCCTCTACCGTTACCTTGCATCCTGTTGCTTCTCTCCATTTCACTTGTCATGTTTCCCAGTTGATTGCTGGATTGGCTGTTTCCAGCCCTATCATTCCTAGAACCAGGGGGTTCTCCCCAGTAGGCATAGCATAGAACCATTGTTTGAAAGTCCGCCCCAGTACTGAAAATTCCAATGTTATTTTGAATCAAATGGTTTTGCTGAGTTCTTCCCCTTGGATTCCAATGACCTTCCTAGGCTTTGGGAGTTCAATAAGTGGGAGCTTGTTCTTTCTTGCAAAGGTGATGTCAATGAAGTTTTTTGATGTGCCTGAGTCAATAAGTGTGTTGATTGTGTCCATGATTCCTGCTATCTGAGATGAGACAAGTGGTGATTCATTTGTTGTTCTCATGTACTTTTTTTTTCTTGAGATGGTAGGTTTGTTTGTGTGACTAGACATGGGTACTAGACGCCCTATTCTTTTCCCAACTTGGAGATGGAGTTGTCAACCTTGGCTGCTGTTCCCTTGATTGATGTCTTGGGATCCTCCTTTTTTGTGTTGTTAGGGCATTTGCCAATAGTGTGTCCTTTTTCTCCACACTTGAGGCATCATCCTTCCTTCTTCCTTGTATTCCAGACTTCCATGGGAACCCTGTCTTCCTCCTTGATTTTCAAGCATGTTGAGGGCACAGCAGTTTTTACAGCTTCACCTGTCTTTCCATCCTTCTTCTTGAAGCAATCACCAAGCACCCTGATGTCCTGGACTGTGTTGTTGCACTTGATTGCAAGTGTAATCCATCCCTTGAGGGTATTGATGTTGTCTGGTTGAGCTTGTAGTTGCTCAATCTGGATTCCATTGTGGAGTTTTGATTTGAAGGTGGAAATCAGGGCTTGTTCATCCCATCCAAGTTCTGCCACAATTAGACAAAATTGTGCTGCAAAGTCCCTGACTTGGATGTTTGTTCCCCAGTTGTTGAGGGCACACATATCCCGTTCTGCTTTGTGTTGACGGTCTGGTTTGCCAAATTGCATCCTAAATCCCTCCTTGAAGTTCTGCCATGACTCCAGATACTGGTGTGCCCCTCCTTCATTCTGGAGTCTCAGGAAACATTGGGCCCATGGCACGCCTTTTGTTCCACTCATGTTGGTAAGGAAGGCTGTAATCCGGGCTTTGTTGTTGGGAATTTGTTGGGGAAGCTGCCTGAAGTATGCTTCCATCTGGTCAACAAAGGGGTCCGCCACTGCACCTGTCTCACCTGTGAAGCTGTCTGGCTTCTGGACTTTGATGTGTTCTGCCCTGGGTGCCACTGGTTTGAGTGCCCTATTTTGTAGGTCCCTGATTGTTTGGCAGAGTTCCCTAATGAACTCTGCTTGTGCTTTGTGGTGTGAAGACCCTGCTGGTGTATGGGTGGATTGTTTGGAGTGTTGGTCTTCTTCCTCTTGTTCCTGGACTAGGATGAAGTCCTCCCTAAACCAGTTGACAATGTTGGTAATATTGGTCTTGACTGTCTCCAATTGTTGTCCTAGTCCTGTGGCATCTCTTCCATAGTTCAAGGGTGCTTGTTTGACCCATCCCAGTTCAAGTTCCACTTGTTGGTTGATGTCTCAAACCGCTGTTTGACCCTTGGTGACTGCTGCAATTGCTCTACCCATTTCCACAAGATTTTGTGTGTGAATCCTGACATTCTCTCCCATTCCTGCAACCTCCATCCTTAGGTCCTGCATTTCCTCATTGATATTGTTTAGATGTCTGTGAACGGCCCTGACCTTGTTGTGAATTGCAACATGTTCCCTGTTTAGGGTTGCAAAGGTTTTGTTCAGACAGCTGTTGAGTTCCCCAAAATATAACTGCATGGCATTCAGGATTGCTGCATTTCCTACTGCATCAACTTGTCCTGGGGTTGGTGCTGGGTAAGGGGGTGCAGCTTGGGGCAGTAGAGATATGACCAAAGCATGAGAGGAAAGTGGTGCTGGTGAAATCAGGAATGGAGCTTGTTGGATAAAGTGTTGTCCAATTTCTGCTGCATCATAGTTGCTAGAGGCCATTGTATTTGAAGGGATACAAAAGATTGGTTGTCAAGGGTAAGCTGGTCCAGCAATTGCTTGTGGAGTGGGTTTGGGAGCTTGTGCTGGTAGTTGGAATTCTGGAGGGGGAGCCCTTCTATGCATCAAAGGGGAGTGGATTGCCACTGTGGACCAATATATGTCCATTGGACTTCCTAGCAGAAAAGGGGCTTGTCTTCCTTCCTCTCCCTGTATGGTGAGAATTTCTCCATGAGCAGGTTGTGCTGGAGCCTCACTATCCACTGAGGTGATAGGGGTTTGGTTTGCATATTGGACAGTAATATCTGCATCTGGGTCCACAGGTTTGTTGCTTGGGCCTGCTTGTGGAACTTCTTCAACAGCTTGAGGAATGTATTCCACAACCTGAGGGCCTTCTTCTTTGATTGTAGCCCCTAGTTCTCCTGGGACACTTTGGGTTCTGCTGGGAGTGCGTTCCATAGAACTTGATGACCTTGGAGCTACTCCTCCAGTTGCCCAGTTGGGTTGATTAGGATGCCCTGCTCTGCTGGGGTTTGTCCTCCTTGAAGTGTTGGCTGCTGCTGATTGCAGTCTTGTGTATGGGTGACTCATTCTGCATTGTTGCCACAAGAAAACTTTGTTGCTAAGGTCTTGATTGCATTGAGTTTGGTATATGTATATCCTGTTTGCAGGGCTAGTAAGGATTCTGCAAGGGAAAGATTGATAAGGGCATTGTTGAGAAAAAAGACTGGTCCAACTTTGGCAGTTGAGAGACCCAGATGGTGGCAGGTTGGAGCACAGAATTGACAGATATCTTGTTGTTGGATTCTGTATATAATGGGTCTCATGGCTTGATACAGCTTGTTTGCAATGTTGCAACCTCCTTTGAGACTGCAAGGATTAGGACTATGAATGGCATCTAAGTCCTGAGAAACTCCAAGTGGCGCTACACTGAGTGCACTCTTAACACTTAAAGGTAGAGGTACATTGTGAGGGTGAATGACAAGGCAAACAAGCTGGGGTTACCAGGCTTGGTTTGGCTCATATATGCAGGCAAACGCAGCAGTGTTATGCACTGCCGCCACAAGAAACCAAGTCATACAAAATACCAGTCAGGATCGTCCATGAGTCATGCTCTATCAAGAGACATGACTCCAGACAAAGCGCAGCTGGCGTTACATGATAGTAACTAGATAGCCACAAGATTTTGGCTAGGCAAAGGAAGCGCTGGCAAGGGGGACAAAGAAACCAAGAAACAGCCAATGCCATATGGGCCAAGGGTGACACATCATCCATACACTGCACTAAATGTGGGAGAGGGTGCAAGACAAGTCCATGGTGAGCCTAGCTCACAACAAATGAACTGGTCAAAACCCCATGATTTCAAAAATGTGCAGGAATTTCTGGGCTTTGTGAAATTTTATCAGCACTCTATCCCAAATTTTGCAAATGTAGCATGCTCTCTGTATAACCTACTCAAAAAGGATGTCAAATGGGAATGCTCAAACACCATGGATGGTGCTTTCAATAGGATCAACAAGGTCCTCACTACAGCACCCCTAGTAGTTCAAACTGATGTTCAAGAACAAGTCTTTGTCAAATGCAATGTATCAGAGTTTGCCACTGGAGCCATACTAACACAAAATAACTCTGAAAGGAAACTTTGTCCTGTGGCTTATCTATCCAACTCATTGTCCTGGCTGAGCACAACCACAATATCTTTGACAAGGAGTTACTAGCAATCATTTAAGCATTTAAGGAATGGAGGCACCTATTAGAGGGTTCAGAAAAGCTAGTTCCAAGTTCTGATTGACCCTAAGAATCTGGAATATTTTGCAAAGTCCCAACAATTCAACCATTGCCAACTATGCTGGATGAACTTCCTGGTCAATCACAATTACAAGATCATCTACAGACCAGGAACGCAGAATCAAAAACCAGACATCCTTTCTGGATGCTAGGATCTTGTCCCACTTCAAGGGGGGGTAGAGAAGCAAGTTTTCCTGAAAGCAGAACTTTTCATTGCCCCTTTCCCCCCTGATCAGGAAATCCATGATCTAGTTCAAGAAGCACTCTTAGAAGATGATTGGTTGACAATGGGCCTAGACAAACTTTGTGATGGGGAATCAGTGTAATATTGGGAGTTGCAAGAAGGTCTGCTCCTCTTCAGAGGCAAAATCTTTGTACCAAGGGACAAGATGGTTAGGAATCTTGTACAGGAATCCAGACACAATGCTATGGCAACAGGTAATCTGAGACAAGCTTGCACCTTAGAACTGATCTCAAGGATGTTATATTGGCCTTCAATGAAGAAAGCAGTCAAATCACACAAATCACACTGTGAAACCTGCATCCACTCAAAACCATCCAACCAACTGCCCACAGGACTATTGCACCCCATGCACATTCCAGAGCAGCCCTGGGAGGAAATATCCTATGACCTCATTGTAGGGTTACCTGAGTTGGAAGGTTTTGATGTGATTCTCACAGTTGTCAATCACTTCTCCAAGGTTGTCCACTATATTGATACCAGATCTAAAGCCACTTCCATTGATGTCACCAACCTATTTGTCTCCTATGTCTGGAAACTGCATGGGTTGCCCAAAGTAACAGTGTCTGATTGAGCTCAGTGTTTAACTACAAGTTCCTGAAACATCTGTATAAGCACCTACACATTAAACTCGCTTTCTCCACTGTTTACCACCCTGAGAGAGGCAGACAGTTGGGGTGTGCAAACCAGATTGTTGAAATCTTCATATGAGCATACACAAACCATCATCAATTGGACTGGGTCTCCCTCCTACCTATTGCAGAATTTCCATATTATAATGCTCTTCAGGCATCTACAGGCAAATCACCATACCAAATTTGCCAAGGTTTTAACCCTTGATTTGCTGTTGGTGAAGATATGGAGTACCAAGTCCCAAACACAGATGACCATGCTAAATTCCTCCATGATGGATACAATGAAGTCAAGGCAGCCCTTATGTTAGTGCAACAACAGTACAAGCACTTCTACAACCAAAGTCATCAAGCACCCAAAGACATCAAAGAAGGCAGCAAAGTATGGCTTAATCATCAAAATACTTCCACTGATTGTCCATCAGTAAAATTGAGTCATAAGAAGTTGGGCCCTTACAAGGTTGTCAAGAAAATAGGAACACATGAGTATCCACTCAATTTACCCCACACTATGTGCATACACCCTGTCTTTCACACAACCCTATGTCAAAAGGCTAATCCTGACCCTCATGGATGCAATCCACCTCAACCTCCTCCTATTGTCACTGAGGAAGGAGAAGAGGAATATGAGGTTGAAGAAATACTAAATAGCTGTTGTAAAAGTTGTCACCATTTTGAGTACTATGTGAAATGGAAGGGTTACAATCATGGAAGTAATACTTGGAAACCATTATTGAGAATTGAATGGAATGGTACTGAATGTACACATTGCCCCTTACTGAATATGGCGCATAGATCAACTATATGCTGACTGGTTTGTCCTGTGCTGACTGAGAGTACATGTATGTGTGTTACTAAGTGTTCTCTAATTTTTCTTCTATGTTCTACAACTACATGTATATAAACCAGACTGCATACTTGGTTTATACATGATCCGGTGGCCCTATTGCTTCCACTTGCCTATCTGCTAAGTTAGCTTTGAGTGCAAGGCGTTCTTGGTAATATCTCAATAGTTTATGAGCCCTGCTTTGCTCTAAGCATTTACTTTGTTTTATTATCTGCCCACTGTGTCTATCCACTTAGAAGACAACCCCCAACTTTGTACCCCTGAGGGATCACCACAAAACTATCCTTTTCAAGTCTCTTCGTCTGAAGCAGACATTTCCAACAACTTACAAACCAAATTTGAAGACCCCAAGCCCAGAGGCTACATCAATTCAAGATACAATGCTGACTGAGGCTCAATCAAGCTCCTTGAGTCACCCTGAGAATGTCCCACTTACTGACTGCAATAGATGGAATAATTCCATTAAGAAGTCCTTTGATTGGATGCATTTGGCCACTGTTCTCATCAATTACTGTCACACCTTGCTGATTACAAACATTTAGCCAATTTCTACATGCCTGACAAAGCTGCAGAAGAAACCCAAATGGAAATCGAAACTGAACAGCCCTCTCTATTCACAATAGAACACAATGGATACCCATCCCTGCCACCTACACCACAAATCCAACACATCTATATTCACCTGGTTATCTCACATCTACTGACAATGGCTCAGCCTACTTTAATTTCCAACAACATTTTCAAGATTCCTTCACTATCTGGATGCAATAATTACTCAATCTGGAATATGCAGATCTAAGAAATGCTCATGGAAACAGAGCTATGGGAACTAGTTGCTGGAAACAATACCCTGCACCCTATCTTAACAGCAGCTATTCCAGCTCAACTGACAGGTTGTGGTCCCCTTGATGTACCCAGAGTTGCAGGAATCAACCAAGCAGCAATTGATTCATGGGAAAAGAACAACCAAAAGGCACTAGGCGTAATTAGAAGGTGCATAGAAGCTGCCCCTATGGTCCATGTGGTCCAAATCAACACAGTGTCAGCTGTATGGGCCCAATTGGAATAAGTCTGTCACAATATTGGCACTCCCACCATGACCCTTTTGCAAAACCAATTTACTGGCCAACACATGACAGAAGGCAATGATATGGAAGAACACATCAAGAAACTTTGTTCCATATTTGATAAAGTAAACACTCCTCTTCTAGCTGACATTTCTAATCCCTTAATTGAACTAGAATTCATCTGGCAATTACTAGCTCCCTTACCCAAATCTTGGCAGTACCTGGCTGCTGTGATTGATCAAACAGTGACACCAAGCAATCCTGAAGGAATCCAACTCTCTGCCAATATTTGATCACACATTCTAGCAGAACACCATTGCTGAAAAGCCCAAACTGGCAAAAAGTTGTTCTTTGTCACCAATCAATTTAATAACCACCCTCAACAACAAGGAAACATATCAGATTGTCTCCAAAAACAATGCAATAACTGCAATATCTTTGGACATGTCAAACATGAGTGTCACAAACCTGGATGCAGTGCATACAAGGGTGGAAATTGATCAAACAACAGTGGAAACAACTTGAATTCACATAATAATTGAGGAAACCAAAACAGCAATGGTAATCAAAGCCTGAATAACAACTCAGGTGGCCACAACAATCAAAACTGCTACAATGGCAATCAAGATTGTGAAAATAACTCCAGGAACCAAGGAATTAATTGGAATCAACAAGATTCAAACCCTGATCCACCCTGGATAGCCCACCTTGCAAACACAATTGATGGCAAGATTGTATTCTCCTTCCAAGGAAACTGCGATATTTTGGACCTTATTTGTACAAAGCCTGATCCCCCACCTGGAGCAGACCTACCACATCTTCCAGAACATGTTCATGCATACATTTCCAATTGGCTAGACCCTCCAAACTTACCATCAATTGAAAATTAGAAGAACAGTTTGGATTGGCACTTGAAGATGCATGGATCATTGATTCCACAGCATGTTGCCATGTTACCCATTGTCAACAGCATTTGCTCAACTTCATCCCTTTTGAGTCACCTGTCACTAGCATAGGCAGATGAGCAAAGATCACAGGAATGGGCAACATTATCCTTTACACATCAACCAATGCTCTAACAGTCTACAGACAAAATGTTAGGTGGACTGGTCACCCTAATAACAAAATTACATTCAAGAACATTGCCCTGGTTGAAAATTGTCCTGTAAACCTTATTTCATTATCTGCCTGGACAGACCAATATCTGAAGCGCCATTTCAATATCCAAGGCCACCACATCTATGCCAAATTGGCAAATACCATCAAACCCTATTTGCAGTTGCAGAGAATGTTGGAAACCAACAGACAGGAATCTCCTGGTACCCTGATTGCAACCACCAATATTGGACAAACTATATTAATCACCTGCTCCCTTGACAATTGGCACATCATTCTTGGCCATGCTTCTAATGAGAACATCATGTAAGTACAACAAATCAACAGTGTCAAAGGAATCAATATCATCAAAGCACCCAAAACATGGCACACAGAGTGCATTGGATGCTTACTTGGAAAACAAACAGTTGACCCATTTGGTCAAACAAAGATGAAACAGGTCTGGAACATTGGAGACCAGATCTACTCTGATGTCTGGGGACCTTCTCAAACTGAATCAATCCTGGGAAATGGCTATTACATCATATTTATGGATGCAGCTAGCTGATACAGCTTCATAGCTTTCATGAAAACAAGGATGAAGCAGTTGACAAATACATTATCTTCAGCAAATGGCTGTTCACCCAGAGGAATCTGGAGATCAAACAAATTCATTTTGACAATGGAAAGGAGCTCATCAACAAGAAGCTGTGATCTTATTGTAAAAACAAAGGAACAGAACTCACTACCACTGCCCCTTATTCATTCCAACAGAATGGCCTAGCAGAACAACACCACAGGACCCTGACAGAATGAGCATGTTCAAAGATCCATGCACACAGCAATACCTGCCCCAAGATCTACCACTGGGAAGAAGCAATTAGTTATGGCAAAAAAATATCAAACAGTATGCCAACACCATGCTACCTGTCTTGTTCTGATCCAACAAAATAGTCTTGACATTTCAGCAGCCAAAACACACACAGCAATCTTTAATGGAATTTTGAATAACACTGGAGGTGCCTGGTGGCACCTGGCACTGCCTGATCAACAAATTTAAGAATCTAGAAATGTATCCTTTCCCTAGCATTTGCCTGCCCCAGCACCTCTAGGATATGCACCCCCCTTGGACTTTCTGAAGAAACTGAACCTTCTGATGAATGGATTGGAGTCAAAGCACCAACTGAGGGGGAGATTGGACCTCAGAAGAAAATTGACAAGGACAACAAGACAATGATTCATCATTCCACTTGGAACTCTCCTTAAATGCTGACTACTTCCAAAGACACTGCTTCTACTCAGGGGGAGCATATCACTGCTCCAACATTGTCTAGTTGTTGTGACCCGTCCACAACACCAATGGACTCTGCTTGCTTTACTGGACTTGTGGCAGCCTTAAGTGCCTAATGTAAATAGATGTGGCCCTCTCCCTTGTTTTGTGAGGTGTATGGATGACTTGTCCCTGCAGCCCATATGGCTGTGCTGTCTTCTAGATCTTTCCTTCAGAAAGATCAACCTTCTAGAACTTCTACCTAGAAGGTCTTTGTGACTTGCTGACTGAGCCTGGTGCCTGATTGGCCACAAACATCACGCACCCTTTCAAGCATTTATGCCTCAGACTATATATACTAGCTTGCAAGCTTGGACTTACTCCCGCTTGCTTTGCCTTGTCATCTCTCCCCTTGAGTGCAACTAAGTCACTAGGCCTCTATGCCATCATCTCAAACACTAAGTGGGCCCCAGGCCATTGTCATAAGGTTGCTAAGGTTGCACTAGCAACTTAGCACACAGTATGGAGCCTCTAAGGCAGCTTGAGGCCTATAAGGTGTGAACCAACATGGATGTCAGTCAACCAGCATAGCAGGGTTGCAACACTAGTGCCCCTCCTGTTACTATCCTCCCTTCCAACAGGAAACTGTCATGCCCACATGCTCTGAAATGTTAGACTTGTAGCAATGTGGCATCAGGTACTGTTCCAAGGGAACGCCAGCAATTTGTCACAACCCTAGCCGAACCTTGGAGGCCGAGACTCCACAGGTAGTGATGATGGGGGTTGGGGCGGCAACTAAGGCCTAAGTGAGTCACGCGATTGTAGAAGGGGAAAACAACAAGAGAACAAGTCTTGTGGGGGCAAGACTTGTGTTGCTGGTATATATACTAACTACTGTGGCTATGTACAATAGAGAGCAGGCGACAAGGGAAGACAAAAGGAGAAAAGGCAAGAGTCCGAGGGAAGCGAGCACAGAACAAAGGGAACGTGATAAGTCCATGGGCGCCAAGGGAAAACTGGGACTAGCCAGGCAGGCATGTCCCGCGGTCATGGCTTACATAATGGCGACTATATGCGCCAAGACGAGGAGAACGAGACCAAACACGAGCCAAACAGAACACAGAAGAGAGAAAAGGAAAAGGTCGTGACACTACCCCCCCTTTTAGGCCGGGGCATCGACATCAGAAGAAACAGGGGAAACCAAGACAAACTCTTCCCCATCGTCCAGCACCAATGGGTCCTCTGCTGACCCAACCCCTTTCCAGACCCCATAATCCTCCTCCTCATCCGTCAAGTCGACGATGGCGTCTTGCTGATCGGGCTCCTCCTCGGTGAGGTCGATATATTCGGTGCATGCCCGTGCCCTGGCCTTGCGGTAGGCGTTGACGATCTCGACGTGATCGTGGATGTCGGCCATGTCGTGGGCCAGCCAGTTGCGCCAGCGGACGAGGGGCATACCGCAGAAGGAGCGGCGGGGGCGAGAGCGCTCATAGCGTGAAGAAGTGATGAAATAGAATGATTGGCGGAGTCCGTCGTGCCAGTACAATCCTTCCTCGAGGTTGACGCAAGTGAGGGACCTCTTGAAAGAGGCTGAGCAGGTGAAGGCGTCGTTGTAGACACGGACAGTGGTGTTGGCGAAGCGAGACATGGCGCAGAAGTGGATGTATGAGTAGGTGGTTTAAGCGCAAGAGGAACTGAAGTAAAAACTTGTTGATGAGGGACTTGGACTCCCGCTGCCTCTTTTATACGCTTTGCACGACGGCTGGGCTGTTCCTCTTTTTCTTCGGCGGCCGAATTACCCTTTGTTTCCTCATGGCGGCGCTTCCTCGTAACTTTGGGAACTTCCTTGATGGCTTCTGGATGTTCCCTGTGGAATTCGCTAATGAGTTCTGATGCGTTACCAAGGTTTCCCAAGGGTTCCCACGAATCGTGTTCCGTTGTATAGCCTTTCCATTTGACAAGATACTTCAGGATGCCTTTCTCTATTTTGGAACTTTGAATGGTTTCAACCTCGTATTCCTCTTCTCCTTCAGGTGTCTCAATTGGTGGTGGTGGCTCGACAACACGTCCCTCAATCTCATCTTCTTCGTACTTGGCAAGGCGAGATACATTGACTACTGGGTGTATGGTCATGGATGGAGGAAGTTCCAGTTTGTACGCGTTTTTTCCGATTGCTTCCAAGATTGTGAAGGGGCCCAAACGCTTATGAGAGAGTTTGATTGATGGCCGGTTTGAAGGGATGTGATCGTGACTGAGCCAAACTTTATCTCCAATGATGAAAGGATCCCCACGGCGCCGTTGATCCGCGTATTCCTTATCTTGTTCCTTGCTCAAGGTCAGGCTTGCCTTCGCTTCTTCCAGATTGTCATGGATGCGTTGAGCATGAGCCGAGGCTTCCGGAACTGAGCCATCTTCCACTGGTGTACCATCTATGGAAGGATGTCGTGCCGTGTTGGCAAAGAAAGGGGTCATGCCAATACTTGAGTGGAAGGAATTGTTGTAAGCAAATTCGGCAAAGGGAAGCAGAGAAGCCCAGTCATGCTGCCTGAACGACACATAGGTTCTCAAAAAGGCTTCTATCATCTGATTGATTCGTTCCGTTTGGCCATCCGTCTCAGGGTGATAGGCTGTGGAGAGTCTGGGTCTAATCTTCAGGGCCTGATAGAGCTCCTTCATGAATTTTGACGCGAAGGTGGGGCCTCGATCTGATACAACAGTCTCTGGGGTACCGTGCAACTTCCAACAATGTTCCATGAAGAGTTCTGCTAGCTTTGGGGACGTGGTCTTCTCGGTACAGGGGATGAAATGTGCCATTTTAGTGAGCGTATCGACAATGACCAAAATGGAGTCTAGGCTCCTTGATAGGGGTAGTTTGACAATCATGTCAACCGAGATGTGTTGCCAAGGTTTAGAGGGAAGTTCCAGAGGTTGTAATTCTCCTAGGGGGCGCTGATTGATCGGTTTGCTTCGTTGGCACAAATCACAAGATGACACGTATTTGTTAATGAATGCCTTCATTGATGGCCACCAATATTCCCGCTTGATTAATTCCAAAGTCTTGGCTTGTCCCATGTGACCGGCTGCCTTGTTGTCGTGGTGTAGCTCTAGGATTTGTCGTTTCGTCTCGTTGTTGTTGGGAACATAGATCCGCCCCTTCCTATACAGCATGTTATTCCGAATTGTCCAATCTTCGAATTCCTTTTGAACTGTAGCGGGTGCTTTCTCGGGTTGATTGCTGAGGAAGGCCCAAATGGACTGGGTGTATTCGTCACTTGGCAGTTGCTTCTGAATGGAAGAATGAATTTCCGCTGTTGATGCCATACCAGTAGGTGATTCTTCTGCCGAATTGATGAAGATGTGGGGAGCGAGCAAAGGTTTTTGAGGGACTACTCCCCCTTCTAGGTCATGGTCGCTTCGTCGGCTGAGTGCATCGGCTTTTCCATTAAGTCCGCCAGCCCGATACTTGATCTGGAAATTGAATTCTGACAGGAAGACGGCCCATCTGTTCTGTCGCTTGGTAAGGACTTTCGATGTCATAAAATATTCCAGGTTCTTGTGATCGGTAATAAGTAGTACTGGAATTTCAGTTCCTTCCAATAGATGGCGCCATTCTTTAAAGGCCTTAATGATTGCCAAAAGTTCCTTATCAAAAATATCGTAGTTCCGCTCCGCTGGTGACAGGCTTTTGGACATGAAGGCGACAGGGTGAAGTTTGTTATCCGTCCCATATTGGCTGAGGACTGCTCCTGTGGCCTTGTCTGATGCATCGCACTCAATGATGAATCCCTTTTCTTGATCCGGTTGCAGTAGTATCGGTGCTTGTTGGAATTCTTGAATTATTCGCTCAAAGCTGGCCTGTGTTTCCTTGGTCCATTCCCAGGGTTTCCCTTTCATTGTTAAGTCATAGAGAGGTCGCGCTATGTGGGTATAGCCTTGGATAAATCGCCGATAGAAGTTTGCAAACCCTAGGAATGTTTGTACATCTGTAACGTTTTTGGGAACGGGCCACCTTTTGATCGCTGACACCTTTTCTTCTTGCATTTCAACAACTTCTCCCGAGATTACCAGACCCAGATAGTCAACCTTTGAAACATGGAACGAACACTTCTTGAGGGAGCAATATAGACCCAGGCGTTGTAGTCGACGAAGTACTTCTTTCACATGAGATGGATGTTCTTCAGGTTCTTTGGAGAAGATTAAGATGTCATCAATGTAGATTTCCACGTAGACTCCTTTAATGTCTCTGAACTCCATGTCCATCATATTCTGGAACGTTGCTGGAGCATTGGTCAGGCCGAACGGCATGACTTTGGTTTCAAACAGGCCATATTTAGTTCTAAAGGCCGTTTTGTATACGTCTTCTTCTGCGACCCTGACTAGGTTGTAGCCCGATTTCAGATCTAATTTGGTAAAGATCTTGGCCCCTTTGACTCGCTCAATTAGGTCATCTGTTCGGGGTAGGGGGTATCGGTTCTTCTTTGTCCACCTGTTAAGGTACCGATAATCCATGCATAATCTTGGTGGTTGGGGTACGCCATCGATGTCGTGACGGCGGACAAACATAACTGGTGATGCCCATTGAGAAGTTGAGGGAACGATGAAGCCTTTTTCCAGGTTCTCGTCGATCCAGGCCTTTAGGATTCTATCTTCCTCCTTGGTTAATGAGTAAACAACCCCAATTTTGGGTTTTGCACCAGATTCGAGTTCAATTTTGAGATCATAGGGCCGGTGAGGGGGAAGCTTATCAACCTCCTTGGCGACAAAGACATCCTGGAATTCAAGGTATTCGTTGGGAAGTTTTCCCACTATTCCCCCTTCTATGGCGTTAAGATCTTCACACAGGCACTCCGATACGCAGAACTCCGAGTTGAACTCCAATGTCCCTTTTGACCAATTGATTTGAGGGTTATGCTTCTTCAACCAAGGGATTCCCAAGACCACAGTGTGCCGTCCTAAGGGTGCCACATCGCATGTGATTTCTTCGACGTGATCATTCATGATGACATGGAAAGTTGCTTCCCGCTCGATTAGTCCATTTGCAATCGGGCGTCCATCTATAACTTGTACCCGTCGTGCCACTTTTTTCTTCTTTGTAGGGATTTTGTGTTTAGAGATATATTCAGAATTGATGAAGTTCCCGGAGGCGCCGGAATCAATCATAGCAACGGTGATAAGGTTTTTCAGGCTTTCGATCGTTATTGGCACACGGAGTTGGTCTGCGTATTCGGTGGAACATAGATATAATTCGTTTACAGACTGAATACGATTCTCCATGGCAACACGATCTAATTCTGTCTTCAGGGCGCCTGATGCTCCCTTCAGACACTGCCTTTTCCCGACTCCTCATCAGAGACTTCTTCCAGAGCGGCTATCTTGACGACGCAATTTTTCGCGATGTGGCCCTTCTTCTGGCAGCGGTAACAAGTGAGTTCTGAACTACTGGTTGCTGCCATTTCAATTCCTGCGACCGTGCGGGTGTTTAGGCGAAGGTAGGGGAATGGGAGTTCGCTCTCAGAGCCATCTTCCCATTTGATGGTGGGAATTTTGAAGCCCTTCTTGTTGTTCCCAATTTTTGTAATTTGTCCCCTGGTCGCGCCCTTTGGTCCCATGGTATACACCCTGTCTCCCTCCTTGAATTGTGTCTTCTGCGCTGTTGTGCTCGTGGTCACCTTCTTGAAGGTTCCGCTCGATGCCACCTTCTCCAGGCCCTTGGCCTTTTTCTCCAGGTTTCGTGCAATAAGGCTTGCATCAATCCTAGACGCGTGATTCATCAACTGTGTGAGGGAAATGATGTGGCGATCAATGCTCTGAATTGACATGACGTCCTGGATTTCGTCTTTGAGTCCTGAGTAAAAATCGTCTTTGAGGGTGGCCTCATTGTAACCCAAGGCGCTGGAATAGGTTCGGAAATTCGAAATGTAGTCGACCACTGACTTGGTTTGTTTCAGATTTCGATATTTTTGCCGATAAACTTCCGCTTGCTCTACTTCGCCAAAGGCTTCCTCGAAGGCTTCCTCGAAAAGGGTCATGTCGTTAAGGATAGGTTGAGGGATGCCAGACATTTCTTTCTCAAGGAATGGGCGAATCCATTCCCTGGCTTCCCCCCTTAGGTACGAGACAACAAAGAGGATCTGCTGATCTACTGTATCGTAACGCAACTCCGAAGTACTGATGTAGAGGTTACAGGCGAAGGTAAAGTCCCTAGCCTTCTGACCGCGTTCGCCATTGTATTCGGGAGGTTTGCTGGCTGAACTCTTTTTAGCAGTTCGAGGAGCAGTGGGGGTTATACCCTGAGTGGCGACGGGAGCTGAACCAAGTGTGAATCGTCCAGTGGATCTTCCTAGTGCTTGTTGATTGAGGGGAGTCCCGCCTGGGGGTTGCGATACGCCAGGATTTGCTCCTGTTCCTTGGTTACAAGGTTGGTAAGCGCGCCCTCCTGCTTGAAGAATTAGAATGTCCATGTCGTTCTGCATGGTATTGAGGAGCGCTTGATTTGTTTGAACATCGGCTTGAGTGGCCTGAATACTTTGTAGGTTGAGGTCGCCATCTCCTGCATTCCAGAGTACCCATTGATGAATGTTGTCAACGCGTCTGTTCGTGATTTCGACCCGTCGCGCTATTTCGAGTAGGAACGCGGCAATGTCTTCATTAGTGGTTCCGCAATTGTTGTACCATTGACCATTCTCCAACTGGTCTTCGATATATTGGTCCGATGGTATCGTCTCCACTCGTCCACTAGCTTCTGGGGGGTGAAGATCCCCAGTGTGCATGGAGGCGTTATCGCGATTTGCATTGGGCGGAGATGATGTAGCCGCTGGGGCTCCAACACCAAAGGAAACTTGATGTGACTCTGTTCCCTGGACCGTAGGATCCGATCGACTGGTCCCTGCGTCACCGGACATGATGTTGGTTGCACTTGGAACTTGGGATGTAGATTGGCCTAGACCAAAGGTTGTTCTGATGCGTCCTGCCACTGATCCCTCTCCTGGGTAGATTGACATGAGCTATAATAAATGCGCTTCCTGGTGCGCTGCGACCAAATATGGCTAGTACTTGTTGGTGAAGAGAAAATCCCCTGGGTAGAGATGGATAAGTAGGGGGAACCTAGTCGACGGTAGGTTCAAGGCGAGGGTCTCAGAGGTCCTTGTTCCAATAGAATATGTAAGCGGCGCTTCCTGATTAGGTGGCGACGGCTCAGTGATATCAGAGGATAGGGGACGTCTTCAACAGGCTAATGGATGCGAGCTGCAATATGCCTCGACGTGTAAATGATGCAGGGGAGATATAGGGGTATTAGCTATCAATGGTGAAGGGTGTGCAATTGCTCAGAGATATCCCGGTGATGATAAACCTGGTTCCGACAGCGACGAGGGCTGTATCCGCGGCGAAGGCGACAAGACTTGTTCTAGTGTCACAACCCTAGCCGAACCTTGGAGGCCGAGACTCCACAGGTAGTGATGATGGGGGTTGGGGCGGCAACTAAGGCCTAAGTGAGTCACGCAATTGTAGAAGGGGAAAACAACAAGAGAACAAGTCTTGTGGGGGCAAGACTTGTGTCGCTGGTATATATACTAACTACTGTGGCTATGTACAATAGAGAGCAGGCGACAAGGGAAGACAAAAGGAGAAAAGGCAAGAGTCCGAGGGAAGCGAGCACAGAACAAAGGGAACGTGATAAGTCCATGGGCGCCAAGGGAAAACTGGGACTAGCCAGGCAGGCATGTCCCGCGGTCATGGCTTACATAATGGCGACTATATGCGCCAAGACGAGGAGAACGAGACCAAACACGAGCCAAACAGAACACAGAAGAGAGAAAAGGAAAAGGTCGTGACACAATTGATATCTGATGATGGTTTAGCATGCTCCCAACCAGTCAATTGGGCTGATGCAATGGAAGAAATCTGCAAAAAGATTCTGGAATCTACTCAAGACTGTTATGGATACTGACTTCCATTGGTATCTATACTTAGTGTAAACTCACTATACCCAAGGATTGGAAAATGTATGAAATATGTCTCGTTTTATATTGCCTGTAGCAAATGTGTTTCGACTCGCATTGTATATACAAGAATGCAAATTGATACTTCTGATGTCTCTCTATCAGTCGTGACCTTCAGCAACTTGAACGATTTAGAATTCATTAAGTTACAAATTGTTTAAGTTTAGTCAATTTGTACCTTTGTGAAATCCAATTATTTCTAGTATGTTGTGTGACTTGCCAAACCAATTGACTTAATTTCTTTTGCGCTCACTAAAGCACAGCCTCGCACATGTATCAGCGGAGTTTCATGTATTTCCGTACAGCAGCTTTGGAGATATTCTCTTATCAGTGTTCAAATATTGATAGCCACATGATTGATACTTTGAACAAAGCATATCTCCACAACCACTGCATGGAATTCCACAATCAGACTTGCGTTGGAGTCGCACTGCCTTGCATTACTTTTTAGATAGTCTTCATTTTGTAGTCTGTGTGTTCTGGAAAGCTCTTTCAGAATGATCACATGCATAGCCACACTATGTATGGAGTTTATACCTTTAATATGTACTTTGAGCAGCACTGCATGATCTAACTATAGCTACAGAGCTATTCTTAGGCTACTCCACACTATCTAGTGGCCTGGAAATTCCAGTTAGAATATGTACACTTGAGTATTCATACCTGCATCTGAAAAGCTGTAAATACCTAGACAGGGATATATATCACTAGCTGGCATATATAGGTCCCCTAGCTGAAATGGAGAGGTCCTGTGTTTATAGCAGTATGTAGCACCAACTGTGGTGAGCTGAGTGTATCTGGTGTCACATACCCCCAGCTAGCATGCTATAATGGCTATCTTGTGCTAGATTGCTGCTAGCTAGTGCTATATGATGCTAGCTGGTGCTAGCTGGTGCTAGGTACTGCTCTGGTCTGGGGGGACAAATACAGTAATGGACAGAACAATTTTGGACATGACAAAGCACTGACTAAGCAGTGGCTGTGCCAATTTGCCAAATGAAATATGTTTCAAATGCTTAGTCACATTGGCAATTTTGATCATACTTTTGAACCAGCCATGGGTTCCCTGTCCCCTGTGCACCAATGTGGCTAAATGCTACAAAATACCCCCAGGTGAGTCAAGGGATGATGCAGGGGGGTGGGGAACAGAGGTAGTTGAGCAGTCCAAGGGGGTCAAAGGGACTCAATCTCAAAGTCATGTGGAGCACTCTCAGATTGGCTAAATCATTTTCCAGTTGAGGAATTTCCAATTATGCTAAATCTGGTCAGCAGATGCTCCTGATCTTTTTGATTACAGATCCACCACTCAAACCTTATTTGGACCAGAAATGATTGCAAAAAAGGCGAAATACTTTCCCACAGCTGAGTTTTTCTGATGAAACATAACCTAATATGGACTAATTTGATGCAACAATCAATTAGAATCCAGATTAATGTGCTTGATGTTCAACACCATTTCCCCTTGTAGACTTGCACAGCCACTGCTTAGTCAGTGCTTTGTCATGTCCAAAATTGTTCTGTCCATTACTGTATTTGTCCCCCCAGACCAGAGCAGTACCTAGCACCAGCTAGCACCAGCTAGCATCATATAGCACTAGCTAGCAGCAATCTAGCACAAGATAGCCATTATAGCATGCTAGCTGGGGGTATGTGACACCAGATACACTCAGCTCACCACAGTTGGTGCTACATACTGCTATAAACACAGGACCTCTCCATTTCAGCTAGGGGACCTATATATGCTAGCTAGTGATATATATCCCTGTCTAGGTATTTACAGCTTTTCAGATGTGTGCACTCTAAGGTATATAAACTGGCCACTGAGAGCCTCCAGAGACCACCTCTCAATTTACTTTCAATACATATTTACCAAGTTGATCACTTGTGTGACAGCTTTACAGCTTATTCTAAGACCTAAAGCAGTTCTCCCAATAAAACTCCTTAATTGTTGAGTTTAACTCCAATTAAGTTGCAGTTGAGGTTGAGATAACTTTAAGAGTTCTACACTAAGCACTAAGCACTGCACTACAGATACTTGTGTTAGAGAAGTATATTAAGTATTAACTTGATTCTAGCAATCAGGGGGGATATCTTAAATACAACTTATAGGGAACCTTGCCTTGTAGCATTGCTCAAACAGTTGTAGCTTAAGTGTACCTCTACAGTTAAGAAAGATATATTGTCTTTAGTAACAAATACTGTTAGTAACAGCATATTAGTGCCCTCTGAGGATCTAGTAAAGTTTACTTTACCCTCTGGCTGCATAAAGTTGCGATACAGACAAAGTATATTCTATACTTTAGGATATATTTACACTGAACCATAACCAAGACCCTGACAACCTTCCGCCCTACATTCCAACCGACTGGGTTCTTTCATTTGAGACTGGTGCCCTGACTGAACTTGTCTTTAGAGCACTTGATGCTATCTCCCAATCTTGTGATCACTCTTCACCATTTGCAGAAGGATGGTTTGAACACAACCTTAGAGCTCTGGCAACTCAAACTATTGGTAACCCTGGCAGCATCATCTATGACAACCTTTCTCTTAGATGGACAAACACTATCAATGACCCTATCCATCAAGATGCCTGGAGCAAACCAGTCCATGCTGAGTTTAACATGCTCAACAAGCCAACACATACAACATCATTAATTGGAATGACATTCCCCCTGGTGAGCAAATTCCTACTTCAGGAATGGTAACCACACTCAAACTTGATCAAGGTGGGAATATTGCCAAATACAAGGCACAATGCATAGTCCATGGCTACCAGCAAATTCCCAGAAAATTGTTCAATGATACCACTTCCAACACCCCCCATCTCAATGGGGTTTGGATTGTCCTCAACATAGTTGCCCATGCAGACCTTGATTGTCACATCCTTGATGTCACTGGTGCATATATCCATGCTCCAATTGATTGGCCCCTTTATGTTGAATTCACTGAAGGCTTTGGGAAACATAGTCCAACAGTCATGAAGCTCCAGAAGGCTCTTTATGGGGCACATCAATCTGGTCACCAATGGGAACAATTCCAAAACAAGAAGATCACATCAATTGGCTATAGGGAGAATTATGTCAACATCTCTGTCTTTATTTTCAATTCTAATGGCATCATCTCCATCCTGGTGTGCTATGTTGACAATTTCCTTATTGCTTGCACCCCTGGTCAAATGCATGAAGTCAAACACAAGATTATGCCCCTCTGCAACTGTCAAGACCTTGGAGAAGCAAATTCATTCCTTGGAATGTCCATCACATGCAATCAAAATGCTAAGACCCTTACTGTTTCCATGGAACAATACATCAAACAGATTGTGCATCTTGCAGATCTTAGCAATGCAAGGGTTGCCCATTCCCCCATGTGACACACCACTCCTGTCCTAGAACCTGCTTCTAACATTTGGGAAAGTTACCCTTATGCTACCATGATTGGAAGGGTTCTCTGGGTAGCTTGCTGCTGTTGACCCAACATCACCTTAGTTGTCAATGTTTTAGCACATTTAACTACCAGATACAACCAAACTCATGTTGGTGTCCTGAAGCAATGCTTCCATTATCTAAGCAGCATGGTATCTAAAGGAATCACTTACCATGGTCAAGGACCCTTTAAGAAGTTGCTTACACAGATGGGTCTTTTGCTTCCAAACATGAATCTTTTTCTGTTTCAGGATGCATTGTTATGCTGGGAGGAGGACTGATAATGTGGTCATCAAAGAAGCAAAAGACTGTCACCTTATCAACAATGGAATCCAAGTTGCAGGCCCTTTCCCATGCTACTCAAGAAGTCTTATGACTTTGTCATTTCCTAAATGGCCTAGGAATCAATATCTCTTGCCCCACAGCTATCCTAATGAATAACTATGCCACTATGGACTATGTTCACAACCCCACTCATTGCTCTTGTGCAAAGCACACCTCCTATCAATTCAGTTTTTTCCAAGACTACCATAGATGAAACATCATCACTCTAGGTTACATTCCATCAAAGGACAACCTTGCCAACACCCTTAGCAAGCCACTCCTGTACCCACAGCATTGGTACCTTGCAAACTCTTACATGGGCCTCCACCACATCTTGTTGAAGACTGCTCTTGGTGATCATTTTCCCATTGCTCAAGGAAACAAAGATTTAAACACCTGTTTTGAGAAGATGTCTATGAATTGATGTCTTGGCTTGTTGAGGGGGAGTATTGAGAGTTGAATGGAATGGGATCAAATGTACATATTGCCCCTCACTGAGTATGGTGCATAGATCAACTATATGCTGACTGATTTGTTCTGTGCTGACTGAGAGTACACATATGTGTGTTACTAAGTGTGCTCTGACGTTTCTTCTATGTTCTATGACTACATGTATATAAACCAGACTGTGTACTTGGTATATACATCATCCATTTGCCCTATCATTTCCACTTGCCTATCTGCTAAGTTTGTTTTGAGTGCAAGATGTTCTTGGTACTATCTCAAGAACCATCTACCAACTTGGAGAACACCAAAGACATTGTTGTGGAATATCAATGCTCACAGCTTTGTGCACCTTGGCTTTGAGAGGGGGTAATGTCATGAGCTCAGGTGCAATGACATAATTCCACTATATTTCCTACCTTATTACCAGGACAGTTTCCTTCTCTGGTATAAAGCATAGAATGTTTTAGAATTTGTCATGTGATCAATTTGTCTTTTGATGCAATATTGCATTTGATTGCATATTTGATATTAGAACATTTGGGAATGTTGTCCTTGTTTGTATATGGCTCTGTTTCTTCATGTATATATACTGAGGGGTCAAGTCTGGTAATGACCAAGACTTGACCTCCTGTCAATAGGACTCAAGCATTTAGCCTTATACCTTAGTGGGTTCTCTACCCCACTTCTACTTAAGATACTCAGGCCTTAGTTGCTGTTCAAACCCCTTTAAGCCAACTTACTCCATCCACTTTGGGTCTAGGGTTTACTCTTTACTCATTGAATTCACCATGGGACTTGGGCCCAGGTGTTATTACCTTTTCTTAGTTGTCAGCAAGCTTAGTCATGACACTCCCCCTGGTTTTACCACCACATTTGTTGGCAAGGCTGCTGCTGGGAATGTGTTGGGAACTATCTTGACAATGCCTGCTGCCTCCATCTCATCAGGTGCTACATATAGCCGAGCTTGTTCCACTTGTGCCAGCAGCTTCTGTGCTACTGGAGCGCAGAAGATGGCACCTGCTGGTATGTCTAGTTTGTGTGAGCCAGACTTCACAGGCATGACTTCCATCAAATCTAGGGTAAATATGTTGGCATACTCTGCAACCAGTGCCCAAGCCTGCACTCTCTCCTCTTCCAATAGCTCATTGTGGATCACCACTCAACCAACCACCTTTGCCACTTGGTTGGCTGTAAACAGGTCCTGGCAGCATTCCAAGTGTGTCACTGGCTGATGTGTGTTGTGCCCAGCCACTGTGATCCATAGGACTGCCTGCTGCGCCTGCTCCGTGATTGCAGCTGCTGCTTCCCTCTATTTCATCATCCTCTCCACTCTCTTGCCAGCATCTTGGAGCCTGTCCAATGGTGCTAACCCCTTGTCTCCTTCTGGTCCCCTCTTGAGCTTCCCCATGCCTGCCATTTCTTTGAGTCTGGAGATCTGCTTTTCTGACACCCAGTACCAATTCCCTGACTCTGCCAGTCACTTGCTCCTCCATGTTGGCTTCACAGACCCTTTAGGTCACAGTGCTTTTTCCCTTGTGTCCCACTGCACCCTTGACATTCTCTGGTTCCAACTTCTCAACCTGCACTACAGCAGCTTTGCTGAGCTGTGTATGCTCTGATAGAGTGCCCAGGACTGGCACTGGTTCTCCTGCTGGTGGGAATCCATTTGGGATTGGTTTCCTGAGCTTCCCTAGCCTCAGCATGTTATCTGAAAATGACACTATGATGCCTACCTGGGTCAAACAGGGTTTGTTGATCAGAGCTTCAAAGGTGCCACCCAAATCAAAGACCTCAAAGGTTGCATCTACCTCCATGTCCACTATCCTAACTTGTCCAACCCATCTGCCAAGGCACTGCAATGCCTTTCCATCAACTACCCTCAGCCATGTTTTTGAGGCCTCAAATGGGCCCAAATTTGCTGTCTTTGCAGCCCAGAGTGCTGCATTGACAATGTTTGCTTGAGATCCAGCATTGACTGTGCCTCATGTGGTAGTCTGGGTGTGGTTTGCACAATGTAATGTGGTCCATTCTTGGTATGGTTTGGTGTGCAGTGACTGATTTGGCCTCTGGTCTGGTAATATCTGTAAAATTAAGGGGGTGTTAGTGCATAAGTGTTTATCATTCTCATCTCTTGCTTCTGCATTGCACACAGTCATGTAGTAGTCAGAAAAAATGGAACATGATTTGTGAGCTACAGGATCCCCTTGCAATGCATGTCTGATAACACTTGGGGTAGGACCAGCAGGTTGCACAACAACATCTACTGCCCACTCCCATTTGCCAAATCCAACATTGCAACTGCCTTCTCCTCCACATCCTTGTCATAACCCTGCTCCACCAATATCTGGACAAGTAGCTTGGCTCCTGCCTTTGCCTCCTTTGCCAGCTCCCCTTGTGTTTGTATCCTGAACTCTATCTCCTTCCGCTCTAAAGCTGCTCCTGAACAAACACCAGGAAAGTGGTCCCCTCTCCTGCAATGTGTACATGTCTTGGCTGTCTGCAGCTTGGTCCCCAGGGTTAACAGGTAGTGGGGCATGGTGGAGTTGTTCACTGGACATGTGGCTAGTGCTGTTTGATAGAGTTCCTGACCTATGGGGTTGTCTCCCAATGTCCTTCCATTGTTTGGGAGGTTGGCCATGGCCAAAAGCTTTGCCCTGCTATGTGTTCCAGAGATGGCTGGGTGGGCATTGTGCTTGTGGGGCTGGGTTATTGACTCCCTGACTGATGCAGCATACTGTTGCTTGAGCACAACTGGTTTGACAACCAGCTCAATGGCACAGGTTGGGATGAGGCTTAGGGTTGGCCCTCCACAAGTACCCCCTCAACATGAGCAGGATGAGGGCCTGGCCCAGCTCCTGGTTCTGTACAGCTAATGCTTTCCTCAAGTTTCTGTTTTTGGCGGCTGAGGCCCTTGCCCAGACTTGGACTCAGTTGGGATCCACACACATGTTATCCCTGCAAAGTGCTGCCACTGTCCAGTAGTTTTCCAAGCCCTGTGGCAGCTACCCCTTGAGGGTGCCCACCAGGACTCAATACCACATCCAATCCACCACCACTACCTCATAGCCTCCCACATCTGTGGCCAGTGCCATATGTTCCTGAGCCAAGCTCAAACAGTAGGGTTTGGTTGTACCACCCACCCTGTCTGTTGGTGTGCCTACCTTGGCTGGGTTGAAGAGGCGGTTGAACCACAGGGCACTCTTGGCCCTTCACTGCTTGCTTGCATCTTGGGCTAGCCACTGTGTATCAAGTTCACCTTGCAGCACTGTCTAGGCATTGATCTTTGAGTTAACATCCATCTACTCTGGCCATTTGTCTGCAATCAACCTATCCTCCATTTTTCCTTCCCCAGCACTCTACCAAAAATTGAAATTCTTGTTTGGCTCCCAAGGTCTTGTGATGCTGGGGACTATCTTGGCAGGCTCTAGACCACTTGCAATTGCCTGGGAGCGCCCAGGAGACAAACAAGTAACAAGCCTGTCCAGGCTTGTAAGATATCACAAGCCCCCACAACCTGTTTCAAGCTCAATGAGATTGTCCTTGTCATCACTAGGCCTCCCAAACCAAACATAAATTTCGATTTTTTGCAGAGGAGGAGCCTCTGTTGATCATCCACTCCATGCGCATCCACTCCATGCACATCCACTGTGTTCAGGAATTTGTTCCTTGACCTGTGTGACAGATCACTAACATTATGAACACCAAGCATAAGTGCTGACTTAGCTACCTAAGCACCCTTGTTCCTTGTGTACATATATGCGCCATATATGCGCTGTGTTTGTGATAATACATCCCCTGTGTCCCCTCTCCATGACTTGTGGCAAGCCACCAGACCACCATCACACTGCCTTGACTGTGCATACTGTGCATGACCTCATGTACACCTCCAGTCACTGTGTGTGCAGCAATGCACAGTCAACTACATAGCAATGCACATCAACTGTGCCTACAGTCCACAGTAAGCACAGTCACTGTGCCCACAGTCTGCAGCATCACACAGCCTTGTTCTCTCATGTATATAAGGCCTGCCTCTGAGGCCACTGTCTCTCACCTCCTCTCTCTTCACCTACCACTTTATCTACATCCTGTAGTCTCTGGCTCATTGCCCAATCTATTCTCTTTGCTTCACTCCTATACTTGTGCAGACCTAGCATGCTCACACTTGCCATTTGGTGTTACCTTTAAAGCAGCTCACTAGTTAGTTGGGTAAGTCCCAATTTGTACCAGGTAGCCTACTCTCATAGCAGCCTGCTAGCAAGGTCCACCAAACTACAAGTTCCTCAGTTGACGCCCGCTAACTGCGCACAGTATCCCAGCCTAGTGCTGAGTGTGTGCATTTAGTTTAGTTGTGCTGTGCGCCAGAACTACAGAGTAGTATTAGTGTTCTCACTTGTACTTGTCTCTAGTTACTCCTTGTACACCTTCATTTATATATCCTTGTAATACACAGATTGAATAACAAACCTCCCAGCTATAGTTACATTGCCACTTTTGCCAATGCCAAGCCTCATCCTAGTTGCTTAAGCTAAGGCAAGGCAGGAAAGTAGCAAACCGTAACATTGGTGACCACCTTGAGGTATTCTCTCTGTTTTATTTACTCTTAATTTCCATGCTCTTCTTCACCACTAGATATCCTTCAACATGTCTACTGGTACCCCGGCACACAACCCTCCAGGCTCTTTTCCTTTGCAGCCTGAACCCCTTCCAGTTGTGCGCTCTCACATTGGATCCGACCTATCGTCCACCACTTCCCTTTCCCCTGCTTGTTTCATTTCCCAACCAGTTGTCCCACCTGTTCCAGTTGTCTCTCCTCACCAGTGCTCTAGTATTTCACACTCTAGAACACATTTAGAGGCACCTCCTGAACGTGCACCACTGGTATCACCTACCCACAGAACCTGCAGCATGCACAGCAACTTTGAGTACAAGCTTGGTCCACGACACCAAGTGACAACTCCATACTCTCTGTCACCAGACATTGAGGAACAGCGTCAGTACTTAGGAAATACGCCAGTTATGTCACCCACTGCTGAAGCCTACGCCTCCGACATAGGCTTTAGAAATTGACTAGCATTCTTGTGTAATCCTGCTGTCCAATGGTATATGCCCTACCCCAACAACACTAGGATCTACAAGCTGCCCAACAACTTGCAGACAGACTCTATCAAAACTGTCCACCTTGCTGAACGCCTTTGGACCATCATCGGCAATTGCGAGCTAGAAGGTCAACGCAAACGTGCCCTCCATTTGGCCAAATTAATTTTTGATGATTCGGAGCCAATTTCCAAGCATCACCTTGAGTTTGATGAGTCTCCTCCTGAGTTGTTCTATAATGCTTTCCGTATTTTGGACCAAATCTGTAGCTTCATGCCCAACTACTGCGTTAAACCAGACAATTATGATGAGACACACACAGTTATTGCTGTATCTTGTTATGCTGACCATCAGCCTTATCTGGATTTCATCAATGAGTTGCTCAACGTGCGCAAAATTGTACAAGACAATGGCAAGGTAAAAATGCCAGATGTACCACGTTGGCCGCATGAAGATTGTCCATTTGACGGAAAGCAGTTTACTGCAGCTGCCATCTACTATTGCAACAAGGCAACAGCCTACCTATGGCATCTAAACAACTTTTACCACCCTGACATTTCCCACATTGAAAACACGGTTGACAATGGCTTTGGACTATCTGCGTTAGTACCTATGAGTCCATTCCCAAGCACTAGTAGGTCTGACCCCGAATCCACTGTAATTGCGCCAACCCCATCTGTCATCCAAATCCCTACAGCACCAACATTAGTTGCACCTCAACCTAATGTACCCATTGCTCCTTGGCTACAGAACATTCCACCTTATTGACCTAAGCCAGGATCAGTGCGCACTAGTATAATAACTGGAGCACCTTTACCTGCTCGTTATATGCGCACCATTGATGATATTCCTACGCATACATCAACACCAGCGCCTGCTGCTTCTCAAGACCCTTCACCTGCCGTTGAACCAGTACCAGTATTGGTTACTATCTCCAGCAGTTCTTCCACATCTAAATCAGAAGAATCTGTCAAAAGTAAGACTCAAATCAAGCAACCTGACAATCTACCTGATGAAGAACCTGCACTCTTTGTCATTGGAGAAAACCAATCCTGGGTACCCTACCATGAACCATCTCATGGAAAAGATCATGACATCTACGTTCAACAAGGCAAAACCATGCTCTTGGTTGAAGCTGCACAGAAACCTATCCTGGCTAGCAAATCTCCTAGCCTTAGCCCTATCCCCAGCAAAATTCGCTCAGAAACCTCTCCAGCACCTGGCTGGCAGGAAATGCCATCTATCACCCAGAAACGATCCCCTGCAAACCTTAGTGATGCATCTCGACTACTTGATGATGATACCATTCACCAAGCTGCAACATTTGCAGAACAAGCTGTCAAGAAGCCTCCCAGTTATGTCACTAAGCGCAGGAACTGGGCTGAACGTTTCCCTGCCCCCAAGGCATCCACATCCAAACTTTCCCCAACCCCTATCACTAGCTCACAGGTTCCTGACTCGTCCTTACTGTTTGAACCGTCTGTTCAACCAGTAACTAGTTACCCTTATACTTCTACTTCAACTCCTGCAATTGAAAAACCCAAAGTAGATAAAGGAAAAAGACGAGAAATCCCCGCCCACTTACAACACCAACCATCTAATGAGGACACTTACCCTCAACCAGGTTTTGCAAGTCGCTGGAAACCAATTGTTCAAACTAAGAAAGATAAATGGAGTTATACCGCACCATACAAGTCTAGCTTCACTTGTCTCTCCCCAATTTCTGAACGTTCCCCACCTCCAGCAATGACTGCTAAAGAACTTTGGAAAAAGTATGAACAAGTTGACAAGGAATACTCTGTCACCCCATATCCTTGAACGGCAACAATTCCTATCACCCCACCCACAGTGCAACCTCCCTCTGAACCACCTTGCCGCCAATCCCAACTTCCAGCTCACCCTCAACAACGGCATGAACAAAATCAATATTTCCAGAATTTTGTCACTGCCAGTAATCACTGGGAAAACCATCCAGACTACATTGATACTACTGCTCCTCCACCACTGCCACCAGGAAACCCTGATGATAGCAGCAGCAGTAGTTCTGAGGATGAACAAGGTGGAGGAGGCGGAGGTAGAGGTCCACCACCCAATCGACCAAATCCTTCCAATGCTCCAGATCGTTCCAGCAGTCCAAATCGCTCAGTCGCTAATGTTTGAAATGCCCAAGCCAACCGTGACACCTAAGGTCCTCACTTTGACACAAAGTTGAAACCTAAGGAAAATATTCCTGAATGTGATGGTAACAGTGACGCTTTAGCGGATTGGATAACGGAGCTTAATGAACTCGCTGAAATGGGACCCAAAGTTGCTTGCCAACTTGGTACTGAAGCCACATTGCGTCTTACAGGTGTAGCAAAACAATGGTGGAATAGCCATGACTACAACTGGAAGTGCACCAATATTGCCAATTGGGATGCTTTGCATGAAGCAATCCTGACTATGTTCATGAATCAACCTTGGATAGTAGCTCAGTTTGATAAGGCTCAGAAACACCGCTTCCGCAATTGCAACCATTCCCATGAGACTCCTCTGGAATATGTTGTCCACAAACGCTCTCTACTTTGCATTGTGCAACAGTACAACTCTTAATCTGAGTAAATATTTGCTGTTATGCAAGGAGCTCCTTCCCGATGGAGTAACTTTGTTGACACCACTCAGATTACCACTTGGAGTGCTTTCTTGGCACGCATACTTGAAAAATCAAATGACCTTACTTGCTCTGACTCTGATGGCTCCTCCAAACGCCTGGACAAGATTGAGTCAATGCTTGAACATCTTACCCATTGTAAGGTTATTTCTCACTATGTCCAGCCTCCAAACAAGAAGAATTTCAAGCACAAGACTTCTTCCAAACTTGCAGGAACCCAATCCAATCTTCCTCCACCCAAGTACCCTAAAGATGACTCCACTGTATCCAAAGGAAAGACACCAGAACAGAAAGGTGCTCGTCCTTGCATACATTGTGGCAGTGATAAACACTGGGATGGAGACTGCAAGTACAAGAGGAAGAACCAGAAGTTTGTACATTCCCACATGGTCTCAACAGACCCCAACAATATTGCTCCTCAAGACAAGTATGACAATCTGTGTCTCTTGGCAGCAGCAGAAGAAGAAGAAGAAGACCTTATTGAGCTCAACAATGATACCGACTCTGAAGACAAAGCCCAGGAAGAAGGAACTGCAGAATCTGATCAGGATTTTCTGTAAGCCTTCCAAGTAGCACATTGGAGGAATATTCAGGCAATACACCCCCAGATGAGCCTCAACCCCCTGATAACTTGGAAGGCAATTCTACCTTCTCTGGCCACACCCTTGCAACACTTATCCATTCATTCCACACTCAACCAACCTTACCCTCACAACAAAACCTTGCTAGGAAGCCACAGTGGAAAACTAAGCGCAGTTTAAAACTCCACACAGTAGTTGGTGACAAAATTCTTTTGAAACCTACTATGATGCGCCCACCTGGTACAGCATTCCTTGGTTCTAAAGCTACTGCATTTAAAGCATGCATACATAAGCAAACCAAGGCCAGCAAGATTATTCTGGACTCTGGGTCTGACATTTCCCTCATCAGTCAGGACCATTATCACTCTTTAGAGTCCCCACCCAAATGTCAAAAAGGCCAAAACATATCCCTGGTCCAAGTCACAAAGACTTCAACCATTAACAACTACATCAGTGTTTTGTTATCCATGGATACAGAACAAGGACCAGTAGAAATGATGATTGAAGCCTATGTAGTCCCTAAAATGAATGCCCCCTTCATTCTTGGCAACAACTTTGCTGAGCAATATTGCCTATCCACTCAGTGAGTTGAAAAAGGTACCAAGATTATTTTAGGAGACTCTGGACGCTTCATCTGGGCTGAACAATCCACTACCAGTCCAAGGCTAGATGATGCAGGAAATGTTTTCAAGGTTGAGACCACTTGCACACCAAGAGCCCTTTGTAAACCCAACATTGTCACCAAGCAACAACACAAGCGTCAAGTCACTCAAAAGGCCAAATATCTCAAGAAACTTCCAGGACATGAAATACCTGTGTGACTATGCCATAACATGTTGGTCAAGCCAGGTACTCTACAAATGGTGAAAGTCAAAACTGATTTTCCACCAGAAGCCCATTATGGGTTTGTAGAACAATTTCTTGGAAGTGATAATCAGCCCCAGAATATCTTTGCTATTTCAGATGCTCTAATTCGATCTGACAACCCTCAGCTACAAGTTGCGAACTTCTCTGACAAGCCTATTAAGCTTCAGGCAGGCAGGATAGTTGGATGGCTTTGACACCAATCAACTATTGAAGAAGATCCACGCAACTGGTCCCCAGAGGAAACAGAGCATGCAGAAAGGCTCAAGATGTTGGTCAAGTCACTTATGATCCAACAAACTCCTTTTACCTCATACAACAAATCCACGGTTAAGAAGCCAACTGCTGAACCTCCAAACACAGCAGAAGAAGAGCTATCTCAACCTGTAGAAGGGGGTCCCAAGACTGGCGACATCCCTGGCATTGAAGATATTCCATCCTCAAGACTCCTTCAAGAACTGCATTTTTCCGAAAAACTCACCCCAGAGCAACACCAGCGTCTAGAACAGATAGCATTGCGCCAAATTGATGCTTTTGGACTGGATGGCTGGCTAGGGAATTACAATGCCCAAGTTGAAATCAAGCTGCGCCCAGATGCTAAGGAAATATCTTTACCTCCTTATCATGCCTCTCCTGAGAAGCAGGAAATCATATCCAAACAGGTCAAGAAATGGCTTACCTTGGATGTGATTGAACCTTCTGAAAGTCCATGGGCCTTTCTGGTGATTGTGGTCTTCAAACAACGGGATGACCCTAACAAACCTGTGGAGGGACACACTTGCATTGACTATTGCAGGCAGAATGCTCAGACAATTCCTGATTCATTCCCACTCCCTTGACAATCCGACATACTTCACTCCCTTGAAGGTGCCATGTATCTCACCACCCTCAACGCCCTTGCTGGTTTCACACAGCTTACTATCAAGGAGGAGGACCAACCAAAAACAGCCTTTTGTTGTCATGAAGGACATTTCCAGTTTAAAAGAATGCCCTTTGGATTAATGAACGGTCCTTCTAATTTTCAACAAGAAATGCAGGCAGTATTAGCAAAATATCTTTGGGTTTTTGCACTCGTCTACATTGACGACATTGTCATCTATAGCAAAACCTTTGACAGCCACTGTATGCATTTTGAGCAAGTCCTTGAAGCCATTAAGCTGTCTGGGTTAACTCTCTCACCAAAAAAATGCTTCATTGCTTATGAATCACTACTCTTACTGGGTCAGAAAGTGTCATGTCTTGGCATGTCTACCCATAAAGAGAAAGTGGAAGCAATAGCTGCTCAAGACCCACCCACCAATAGGTCCAAACTCCAAACACTTCTTGGAATGATGACTTACTTTTCAAGCTACATACCCCATTACGCTTGGATAGTACAGCCATTATTTGCACTCCTCAAAAAGGACAAGGAATGGAGTTGGAGAGAAGCAGAGCAAAAAGCGTTTGAGTTGGCCAAGCAAGCACTCACTAGTGCACCAGTAATGGCTTTTCCCATTGTCAACAAACCCTTTTGTCTATATACCAACACATGCGATTTTGGATTATCTGGAATTCTCCAACAGGTCCAGCCCATCAAGATTAGCAATCTCAAAGGTACCAAGCTATATGCGCGCCTTGAGAAGTGTTACCAGGCTAGAGAACCAGTACCAAACTTGGTTGGAGAAGCATCCAAGAAAATAGACAACGTGACTGGGGGGGATAGTAGGGTTAGCTGGAACAGTGAAAACTGGGAAGATACTGTAGTTCAAGTTGAGCAAGTAATTGCTTACTGGTCCAGAATTCTCAAACCAGCAGAACGCAACTATTCACCCACTGAGCGCAAAGCCCTAGCACTCAAGGAAGCACTTATCAAATTCCAAGTGTACCTTGAAGGAGCTTAGTTTTCAGCAATAACAGATCATGCCACTCTGACTTGGAGCAAAACCTTCCAGAATGTCAATTGCTGACTCCTCTCCTGGGGTACTGTCTTTGCTGCCTATCCTGGAATGCAACTAGTTCATAGAGCAGGTCGCATTCACAATAATGCTGACTCTCTGTCAAGAATGCTGTTTTGCACTCCCAAGCAAGATGGTCCACTCCCAGAAGACTCCACACCACTTGTCCTCAACATTGAGGAAAACCCCATCAAGAATCTATACGATGAGATTGGAGACAAGTTCCAGGACAAACTCCAAGAAGTAGTCACACACCAAGTAGTCACTGAACTGGACACATTCCCTTATGATGAATATATCCAAGCAGATGTCCTACTGGCAGATACTCAGCAGACATATCAGACTACTGATTCCCCTGGGCTTCTCATCTCCATCTCCCAGGATGAAGTTAACAAATTCCTCAAAGCCTACAAAGCCGATCCACATTTCAGCAAAGTTCTTGAAACAATAAGGACTGAGACCAATCCCCTCAAAACAGCTTATCCTCAATACTAAGTAGGCAACAACGGACTATTGTACTTTGTCAATCATCAAGACACCTTATGCCTTTGCATACCATTATCTCTCCAAACAGATATTCTCAAGGAGACGCATGATTTGCTCACACAAGGAGCTCACTCAGGACATGATTGCACTTACAATTGCATTGCTTCCAATTACTATTGGCCTAACTTAGCCAAGAGTGTAGACTCTTATGTGCGCACATGTAACATCTGCCAAAAGTCCAAACCAAGGCATCATGGGCCTAAAGGATATCTTTCTCCCATCCCCATTCCTGAACAACCTTTTGAGGTAGTCACGCTTGACTTTCTCATGGATTTGCTGCCAAGCCATGGCTACAATGCTATCCTGGTAATAGTTGACAAACTTACCAAATACGCCCACTTCCTTCCATGCACCACTCGCATCACAGAAACAGAGACAGCCAAGTTATTCCATGATCATATCTGGTCTCACTATGGTCTGCCTTGCCAAGTAATTTCTGATCGCAATGCTAGATGGACTGGAACCTTTTGGGAACATTTGACTCACCTCTTAGGTATTGTTTGCTTGCTTACAACCTCTCATCACCCTCAAGCAGATGGACAGACAGAAATAATGAACCAGATCTTGGAGATTGCCCTTAGAGCCTTCATTAGTCCTAATATGGACAATTGGGTTGACCTCCTTCCTGGATTTGCACACTCTTACAATACTTCTGTCCATTCTTCTACTCGTCAAACTCCTGCATACCTTTTGCGCAGTTTTGAACCCTTCAATAATGCTCAGCTACTTTCACAGACCACCTCTCACATCAAGCGACCAGCCAATGAGAGTCAAACTGCTGAAGAATTTGCTGGAACAATACAAGCAGTACGCCAGCAAGCCAAAGATGCATTGGTTCTGGCCCAGGCTACTCAACAAAGGGCATATAACCAAGGAAGACACTTTGACCAGTATGAACCTGGTGATCAAGTCCTTATTAACCCTTGTTCACTCAAAATGCTCAAAGACATTAAAGGCATTGGTTGCAAATTACAAATGCGATTTGACGGACCTTTTGAGGTTATGGAGCAAGTTTCACCCTTAGCATATAGGCTGCAACTTCCTTCTGACTACAAGATTCATCCAGTCATTAACATTGCCCATTTAGAGCGCTATGAGCCCTCTCCAGAGCATTTTGGTGAACGTCCTACCAAACACATCAACAGAAGAGACTTCACAGAAGTACCCAAATACGAGATCAAGAAAATTGTAGCAGAATGCATGGTCAAGCGTGGCTTAAGGCGCATTAAAGAATATAATGTGTGCTGGAAAGGCTACTCTGCTGACCATGACCAATGGCTCAATGTGCAACACCTCAAAAACGCTCCTGATGTCCTCACAGAGTGGAGAATACACCCCTTGGATGCACCAGCCACCACCTAGAAGGTTATTCACCTTCCACACGGTTGCATCATAGGTCATATGGCTCACTGTCCTTGGCATCACCATTATGCTGCCTTGCACAGTTGATCACAGTCAACGCAGCCCTATTGCGCAGCCTCCACTAGACATACTTAAGGAAGCCAAAATGCCTTCCTAAGTCCTCATTCCCATTGTCTAGTATCCCACTACTGCGCATACAACCACTGTTCTGCTACATGAACACTATCAGCTCTGAATCTGCTTCCAATACCCTCAACCTCCTTGAAGGTCCCCAGGGTCTCTCCCATATCCCTCTTACTCAGGAAGAGACTGAAGAAGGCATTTGTCTACTCTATCACCTTCACCAGATGAATAGCACTTCCTTTGGCTGGCAGACTTTCAATCCCTGTACCCTCAACATCCTTGATTGCACTATGACTTTCCCTTGCAACGTCTATTGCACCTGGCAGGGTAATACCCAATGGTTCTGGCTTACTGAGCCCACCAAAGGAGCCCTCCAAGATGCCCTCATTTCCACTTGGCTCCATATAGGCAATGTTACGCTACCCCTTAACTGGGATATCTCTGACCCATGCACTA
This sequence comes from Ceratobasidium sp. AG-K, assembly GCA_037039685.1. Taxonomy (NCBI): domain Eukaryota; kingdom Fungi; phylum Basidiomycota; class Agaricomycetes; order Cantharellales; family Ceratobasidiaceae; genus Ceratobasidium; species Ceratobasidium sp. AG-K. The sequence goes on from JAWNGF010000002.1 coordinate 3,311,090, forward strand.
CTTCTTGCACTGAGTTGTTTGAGAAATGGAACCAAGAGGACATCTGCTATTCTGACCCAGAAGGCAACAGTCCCACCACCAACATCTGGCAGTACCCCTATGAGACACTGACCAACCTTTGCACTCATGTCCAACACTACCAATGGTGGATGACTGTGATTTGTTCCATAGTTGATCTGTACCACCTTTGCAACCCAACTCCTGGCAATGATGGACTGCGTTGCTTCCACATTCAGCCACTCCATGCCTCAACCACTTTCCAGGCAGCAGCTAGGACTGAGCCATTTACCCAATTCATTTGTGCCATTAATATCACTGCTCCCTTGAATCCAGACCCAGCCTCTATTCCTGTGATTCAAGAAAGTCCCTCTGACCAAGTATTTGCCACTCCCATAGCTTGCTTGCCCCCTTGCTACCCCACTCCCAATTTGCTTGATGCTCCTATTCTTTGACCTCCAGGATTGTCCACTCCTTCCCCTGATCAACTTGCATCAGCTATAGAGAATGCTTCTTTGGCTAGTACCACTTGTGAATCTTGCTTTCCCACGCTTGATCCATTGGCTTCTATGCCACATACATATGCCACCTCAGAAGCTTCTCTTCCGCCGACCTATTCCAGTGCATTTGATCATCCTGAGCTCCCAGCATAGTTGATCCATTGCAAAGATTCACCAATCACCACCTCGGAAATCACACAATCCTTGACCAACACTGTTGACAACATCATGAACCTTATCAACAGGATTATTGGCTCTGTTCCAGCCAATGAGCAAGTTATCCTGCTTGATACCACTACCAATTCCCCTTCCAACAGCTCTAGCAATATGGAAATCTCAGAATCCTTGTCTGAAGGCTTCTCTCAGAGCCCAGGCTGGTTTTGTAATCCTCAACCTCTGCCCTTGCTTCCTTCAGTTGCTGCGTCCATTGCTTCTGATTCTGCCATTATGGAAGTTGAAGACCACCTTATCCATCGCCATGGAGGAGAAGATTACTCTGAGATCTCCAACTTAGCCAACAATCGCTTGTCCACTTTCCCAAATTCAGCAGAGCGTAGCACACTGCCCTCTCTCCTGTTTGGTCAGCCTACCTTCCTTGTTCAGGCTGAACATCTCTATGAGCCCATAGATGAATTGTCCACCAACTGGCACCACTCCACCAGCTTCCCTTCCATCCAGGAATGGCAAGGCCAACTCCCTCAGACCTGGCCAGGCTCTCCATCGCTCCATAGCCTATCCCCACAAGAGCTTGAAGAATTTGCCAAAGGTCTCAAGGAGGAATCTCCAGAATTGGCCTTGCCTGCACATTCCTACTCATTGGCCTCACCTACTTCTGTCCTTGCTAATCTTGCCTATGAGGACGCTGTGCAACTCCAATTGGAGGTATGAGAATATACCCATACAGAGTTGTGCACATGTTGACCTTCTTCTGCAGTTGCAGTACTCCTTCCATACAAGCAATGAGGAATAAGATTTTGGGGTTTCATACGTAGTATCTCCTTGTACTATGGATCATGTCTTGTGATTTACTGCACAATACATGGACTGGTGGTACTCAAATGCGTGTGAACTCTAAGACCCAACAATAATACCTCATTAACCTATAAATACAATGCTTGTAGAGTACCTATACGCCAGACAACTTGTCTATTGCTACTGCAGCAACCAATCCACAACCCAACCAACATGTCCACCTACTCTACCACCTCTACCACCTCCACCACCGGCGTCACCTCTGTCACCACCTGGGACCTCCCCAGCTGCAAGTCCCCCAAGCCAACCCCCTGGGCCTTCAACAACACTTGGGCCACCTACACCTGGGACTGGGTCATGGACATGGCGCAAGAACCCATGGAAGAATGGGTTGACACCTGGGAGGTCTGCCAAGGCCTTGACTGGTATGGAGGCTGGGGTAACCCACCTCAGTGGCAGCCAGCCACCATGGAGGCTAGGGGTAAGCAACATAGCCAACAACTGCTTACCACCTAACCCCGTTCACTTTACAGACAATTTCTGGGGTTACCTGGACAGGACAGGCACGGACCCCAACAACTGGGCTGGCGCCTGGATGGCTTGGGCCCATTACCAGGACTGCAGATGGGGCGACCCCACCTTCTGCCTGGGCACCAAGACTGCGCCCATCCAACAGGACCTGGAGGTTTGGGATAGCAAGGCCTGGGGTTCCCCTAACCAGCTAGTGTGGCTGTTCACTTAGTTACATGTACTGTAATTAGTGGACTGCTTTGTAATCCATGCTGCGCCGCGGCCCCTCTCCCTTGCTGTGTGACATGAGAACAACATATAAGGAGCCCAGTAAAGTCTCACCTGAGCACCCATCCACTGCTCTCCTTAGCCATTTCCACCACCCAGAGCTTTACCTCTACGCTCACCACCACTGCTGTCTTGGCCACTAAGACAAGCATCCGCTATGGTCATAAGAGCCTTAACCCCACCCAAATCACTGGCATAATCCTAGGCATCATGTTTGGATTTGCTGCCATTGCCATAATCTTCATGTGCTGCATTCAAGATTGCTACTGGCGTCACAGGATCAATGCTCAAAACCAAATCATTGAGCAAAACAGATTGGATAGGATGGTTAGTCCCTAAGTCACCGCTGGGGGGGATATGTGATGGATCACTAACATTATGAACACCAGGCATAAGTGCTGACTTAGCTACCTAAGCGCCCTTGTTCCTTGTGTACATATATGCGCCATATATGCGCCATGTTTGTGATAATACATCCCCTGTGTCCCCTCTCCATGACTTGTGGCAAGCCACCAGACCACCATCACACTGCCTTGACTGTGCATACTGTGCATGACCTCATGTACACCTCCAGTCACTGTGCGCGCAGCAATGCACAGTCAACTACATAGCAATGCACATCAACTGTGCCCACAGTCCACAGTAAGCACAGTCACTGTGCCCACAGTCTGCAGCATCACACAGCCTTGTTCTCTCATGTATATAAGGCCTGCCTCTGAGGCCACTGTCTCTCACCTCCTCTCTCTTCACCTACCACTTTATCTACATCCTGTAGTCTCTGGCTCATTGCCCAATCTATTCTCTTTGCTTCACTCCTATACTTGTGCAGACCTAGCATGCTCACACTTGCCATTTGGTGTTACCTTTAAAGCGGCTCACTAGTTAGTTGGGTAAGTCCCAATTTGTACCAGGTAGCCTACTCTCTTAGCAGCCTGCTAGTGAGGTCCACCAAACTACAAGTTCCGCAGTTGACGCCCGCTAACTGCGCACAGTATCCCAGCCTAGTGCTGAGTGTGTGCATTTAGTTTAGTTGTGCTGTGCGCCAGAACTACAGAGTAGTATTAGTGTTCTCACTTGTACTTGTCTCTAGTCACTCCTTGTACACCTTCATTTATATATCCTTGTAATACACAGATTGAATAACAAACCTCCCAGCTATAGTTACATTGCCACTTTTGCCAATGCCAAGCCTCATCCTAGTTGCTTAAGCTAAGACAAGGCAGGAAAGTAGCAAACTGTAACAACCTGCTCTCAACTTGTGGAAGCATCAGCCCCTTCCCATTAAATGCCTCAATCCTGTTGAGTCAATTGCATGGACTGTCCACCAGCATTAGCTGCCATTGCCACTGCTAGAGCAGGCACTGGGACAGGGACTGCTACCAGTATGGTTGTGGGTATGGGTATGGGTAGATTGTGCGTGGTTATTGCAATCAAGGATGTGGTTGCCAGTGCCTGGGATGTTGGCTGTGCTGACTGTTGATGTGTTGGGGGTGCAGTTCTCAAGAAGCCAAATGCTGTTTGGGATGGGATGGGAGTTACTGGATGATATGGCCAAATGGCAATCTGTAGAGCTGATGGAGAGGGTGTGACCAGCTGGCTTGGCACAAAACCAACTGCAGTTCTAAGCCATTTGTGTGCATTTGGCTGGCTCAATGGGAGACTATGAAAGCTATCAGCCCAGGTAACAGTGGTCTCCAAGTCAGAGCATGAGCAGAGGGACAAAGAAAGGGTTGTGCTTGGGTGTGAGTCTGTGTTGAGGCTCCCAACAGTGGTGAAGGGCAACCCAAGTGCGCTAGATTGGTCTGAAATTTGCTTGGGGTGCCTGGCTTGCTTGATGCATAGCTGGTGCTGTGGACTGCAAACTTTGGGTTTGGTTTGGCTGGTGTGTTGTTGCCTTCCTATTCCAGGCTCACTGGGCTCAGTGGTATCACAACCTGCTCAGAGAAGGTTTATTTGCAACTGATGAGTGGCTCTTAGGGCCTGAGAATCACTGAGAGGCTCCAAAAGATAATGGATAACCTCCTCAGGGCAAAGTAGAGTGGGTAAACAACAAGGTAAATTGTTCTTGGGATTCCAAGACAATTTCCCTTGCATCTTTTATAGCAAACAGAAGAAAGGAAGCACTATCTACATGGGGAAAGCACTACAGTCCAAAAGGAGCATGAAAGGAACATCAGAATAAGAAGACTGCGTAGCACATGGGGATCAATGTGCAGCACTCCAGAAAAATCACAGACCGGAGAATACATGCCCATGATCCACATGTACAAAGGGCTAAGCGAGAGAAGGAACAAAAAAGTAGTAAACAACAAAACAAACTACATGGCAGCCAACAAGCACAGAACAGGGGGAAAACCACAAACAGAACAACAAAGGCAGCCAGCAAGCGCTGAAGGTGCAGGACACAGACCCTTGTCAGGAGCAAGGCTTGTGACAAGTGGGCACAAATAAACTTCCAGTTCTTCTTCCAGCATGCTGCCTGGTGGGTTAAATGGGCTGTGAATCCTCAGGTAGTGTGTTTCAGCAGGATAGGCTTGTAAAAACCAAAATTCCCTTCTTTTCACCATGGTGTAGACAAGGGTGCATGGAGGCAGAAGAGCATGGATTCCACATGGTGCAGTCATGTGCTATCTACATGTCTCAGGGGCATACTCCTATGCACCCCATCTCCAAGGCTAGGCTCCTTATTCTCTGCCTTTTTTGCAGAAGCTTCCTTTTTTCTGCCTAATGGTTTTGCTGATCCTGCTGACCCATTTTCTCCTGTCCTCACACTTCCTGCTTCAGAGTCTGGGTACTTGTAACCTTCAAAGGGGAAGGTTGTTGTCTTCTTTGGGGTTTGTGGAGGGAGTATGGAATTCTTGGTGCTTTAGGGGTTGTTGAATCTCTGCTGATTTTGCTTGGTTGTCCAGCATGTTCTTCTTCCTTTGGTGTAGCAGTTTGGCTGCACCTTTAATGACATTCAGGACATGATCTATTTTCTTGGCTTGTATTCCAAGGTCCCCTTTTGTTGCTCCTGTTTCTGGAAAGCAATATACTCCTATTTGCAGTGTTCACACATCTTCACCTGTCTCCCTGATGTCACATTGGATTTGGAGGAGAGATGTGTTGAGTAAATGTGATAAACAAGCCAATGTGTTGTTGAAAATTTCCTGCATCTCATTCAGGGTTGTGATGGTTTGTTGGGCCACTGGAATGCCCAGAACTTGTTCAAGTGTTTTGTCTTCTATTTGTCCTGGTCCTGATCTTTCCAAATCTGCCATTGTGTTGCAACCTCCTTGCAAGACTACTAAGTTGGACTTGGTGGAGAGCAACTAAAGCCTAAGGTAGTCCAAGGTGTGCTGCACTGAGCACACACTTGGGACTTAGAGGTAGGGAGCTGAAGTGAGGGTGAATGACAAGGCAAACAAGCTGGGGATTACCATGCTTGTGGGACCTCTATATATATGCAGAAAGACAGTGAGTCATGTCAGTGCCATAAACTGAGTCATGCACAACAAACAAATCAGGAGCATCCATGAGTCATGTGCAGTAAGGCAACATAACTACAAAAAGTGCAGGTGGTGTTACATGATGGCAATGGCTAACTACAAGGTTGTGGCTAGTAACAAGGGGAACATGTCATGAGCCTTGCTCCTGACAATGGTCTGTATGCTGCGCCTTCATTGCTTGTGTGCTGCCTTTGTTATTGTGTTTGTTGTTTTCCCCCTGTTGTGTGCTTGCTTGCCGCCATGTAGTTTGTTTTGTTGTTTGCTCCTTTGTTATTTGCTTCTCTTGCTTAGCCTTTGTTTGCATGGATTATTGGCATGTAGTCACTGCTCTGTGATTTTTCTGGAGTGCTGCACATTGATCCCCATGTGCTCCACACTCTTCTGGTTCTGATGTTCCTTTCATGCTCCTTTTGCACTGTTGTGCTTTCCCCATGTAGATGGTGCTTCCCTTCTTCTGCTTTCTATAAAAGATACAAGGGAAATTGTCCTGGAATCCCAAGAACAATTTACCTTGTCATTCACACACTCAACTTTGCCCTGAGGAGGTTATCCAATGTCTTTTGGAGCCTCTCAGTGGTTATTTGGTGTAAGAGCTGCTCATAAGTCTTCAACAACCCAATTCTGACTGGGTTGTGACAGAACACTGCAGAGGAAAGGAGAAAACAAAGCAACAGGCTGAGCCACTTAACTTGCAATGGTGTGCCACAAGATCCATACACCACACAAAATGTGGGAGAGGGCAAGCACGGGTCCTTGTGGAGTGTGGCTCACAACACATTGTAAGTTCTGGAAGGTTTATTAATCCCATGGATGGAATTGCTGCTGGATGGGGTCTTGGAGTTTGTTCCTGTGGTCTTAAGGGATTGGTCCATCCCTTGTTTGGCTGGGCCATTTGAGTGGTATCTCCTCTTGATTCTAGAAAACCAATGGATTTGCCTTTGTAGGACTGTTCCTTGGATGAACCTGATGTCAAGTAGAAATTGATTGCCAAAAGAATAAGGTTCAAACACTTGATGGTGTATCTGAGTGCATGGGAATGCAAAAACCAATGGTTGCCCAAGTTGCCACAAGACCTTTGAGGGTGCTATGATGACAATTGACCATTTCCTTGTGGGATGATCCTGCTTTGCAATGTTGCAACCCAACACTATGATGGTTGCCAACTGTACCTGTATGTGTGCAGGTCAAAGCTCTGGAGAGACTTGGCACCTTAAGAGCTGTGAACAGCAGACTGTGAATGGCACTAAGGCTTGAGGATCCAAGGTAACCCTGAGGGAAACACAGTGAGGAACTGTTTGTTGGGGAAAATGATGAGGCAAAACAAGATGGGGATACCATGCTTGTTGTCACCTCATTATATATTCAGCAAAGGTGTGAGTCATACTCACACCAAAAAAACAAGTCATTGAGGCTAACCAATCAGAGCACTCTATGAGTCATATCCTATTAAGGAGTATGACTTGCTCAGAAAGGAAGTTGCAAGGCAAAGGAAAACAGAAGCAGTATATGGCTGCATGAGAACAAAGGGGACAGCACACAAGAGAAACATCACAAAGGGAAGCTGAGACAAAGGAAATAAAGACAGCACACAGGAGACTAAGTCTGTTGGAGGGGCCTTGGGTCATGACATTTGGATGCCAAGTCTCTTGGAGTCTTGGCTTGCACACATATAATTCTAGTCAGCAACTATCATAGCATTGGGTTGCAACAGTGCTCCTACCTCTAAGGCAATAGTGTGCATTCATTGCAGCACACCTTGGAGTCTCTCTGTGTTGTGAGCTATGCTCCAACTGGTTGTGTGTTTGCCCTCTCCTATGTTTAGTGTGATGTGTGGATGTTGTGTCATGCCTTTGCCAGTTAGTGGCCAGGCCTGCTGCTTTGTTTCTCCTTCCCTTTGCTGGTGTTCCCTTTGTTACCAGCCACAAACTTGTGGTTAGCCAGTACCATCATGTAACACTGGCTGCACTTTTGTAGAGTCATGTTGCCTTACTGTGAATGACTCATGGATGCTCCTGATTGGTTTGACATGTATGACTCACTGCCTTTTCTGAATATATATAGAGGCCCAACAAGCATGGTAATCCCCAGCTTGTTTGCCTTGTCATTCACCCTCACTCCGGTTCTCTACCTCTAAAACCCAAGTGTGGGCTCAGTGCAGCATGCCTTAGAGTCCCTCAGGCCTTAGTTGTCATTCACCCAAGTTGTCACTGCAGTCCCAAAGGAGGTTGCAACATGTCCATGCATGCCTACACATTTCTCAGATTTTTCACTTAGCTGTTACTTACATGATAAAGATCCTTATACTATGGCTGACTCCTTAGTTGAATAATGACTAAGCTTGACCCCTCAATTGGACAGCAGGGATAACTCCACCAATTTCACCTTTAACACCTTGATTTTTTGCTCACAGAAGAGAGATGGTAGCAATCACAACCTTTCAAGTTTGCAATACAATAGAGCATATGTCATGTTACTCATATGTCAAGTTTCAGGTCATCTGGAATTTGGGTAGGGAAACAGGACATCAAATATACCCATAACCTCAGGTTAACATCCATGTGACTAATGGGTGAGTGCTTCAGGCCTAAATATGATCATGATTGTTGGACCATTCCTCAACTCAAATTCCAGATGACCTGAAACTTGGCATATGAGTAACATGACATATGCTCTATCATATTGCAAACTTGAAAGGTTGTGATTGCTATGGGAAAGTACATTACAACCAACAGCAAGTTAGCACTATGCTGATATTTTGCAATTGTTACCACTTTGCTACTTCCAGAATGGCTGGGTTGTAACTCCAATAATACAGTTGTGTACTTTAGACTGCTTTGCACATTTTCTATTATTGTCATGTTATGTGATCTCTCAAGATTGGGGTGCTGTGAGCCTGCAGATTCCAAGGACTGACTTATCCAAATCTCCACCAAAACAGCACTAAATCCTACAGAATTTGGCCAAAATGAACTCTAGTCCATGCTAAACATGATTCTATTTTCACTTGGTCTTGTGTCTGCAATTCAGCTCAATATGCACCAATTCACTCCCTCCTATATGTGTGACCAAAATTATTGCACCACCACCTTCCTGCAGTTTTGGCACTCTAGGATCTTGGGATAGGCAATCCACTTGATAATGTACTCAGACATTTATTGTGACTATGTATGCACACTGTAATATCCTCAAGCCTTACAGACACATTCTTCAAGGGCCAGAGTGCAAAACTCAACTTTCAGTCATGTGGTGCAATCAAATTGGCACCCAGTGTAGTTGAGGAAAGCAAATTGATTTGGTTGAAGGGAGCTAATGGATGTACCAAATTGGGCCAGTGCCCCCCCTCAATACCAGCTCCACACCAATCACATGTGCTGATTTGTCCCTTGCATGTAATGTTACATCATATTGGCACAGGGTCCTGTCTCACCAAGTGGACAAATAAAGTTTTCATTCTGAACAGCTTATATCTTCACAAAAATGTGCACTCTGATTCTAAGGTCACACCCTAAGATAGCCAGGATGGTGGAGATTCTTCCATAATTTGTATGTTATCCAAACTCATAGAATTACACTCTCTGTGTGCTCACAAAGTCCAGGTGTTCAACTAAGCATCACCATTGGTATCAGGGTTTTGTAGCTACAATATATCCCCATCCTAAAGCATACACGATGTATTTTATGCTGCCCATTGACTCAAGATATTGATTGGCCACCCCCCCCCTCTGATGTGGTTTGTTTGCATTGATTTGGTAAAACTGTGCTTAACAATGACACAACGCCATGACCCATACCAGTAATCAACATCAAGAGAACAACTTGCTGACGGAAGTATTGCCCTCCTGGTTCTTCTTCAATACCTGCGAATCAACACTCGTCAGTAGTCTGTCTACGCGAATAGTGTTAGGCTTACCTTGGCTACAGCAAATTCAAAGTCCTCCTGAGTAACATGTTGGCGACGTTCACGAAGCGCATACATTCCTGCAAACACAAGTCCAGTCCAACCAATTCCGACCTGCACCACTTTGTACTCACCGGCCTCCGTGCAGATACCACGAACCTCAGCGCCTGAACACTGGCCCATCTTCTCAGCCAACGCTCGAAGATTGATACCCCTTTGCAAAGACATCTGCAGGAATAAAAGCTTGTATCAGCAAAGCTAGTGAGCTATTAGGAAAGTGCTTACCTTGCGTGAGTGAATTCGCAAAATAGAGACACGCGCTTCGGGTCCTGGGGGAGGGAACTCAATCTTTCTATCGATTCTTCCCGGTCGAAGCAACGCAGAATCAAGTATATCTGCAAGTAGTCATCAGCTTGTGTACATTTAGACATAAATACACATACCGATACGGTTGGTGGCCATGATAACTTTGATGTTCTTGGTCGGTTCAAATCCATCTAATTGATTCAGTAGCTCCAGCATGGTTCGCTGAACCTCCGAGTCGCCGCTGCCGCTGCCGCCCTCGCCTCTAGAACTCCCAATCGAGTCGATCTCGTCCATGAAAATGATACTAGGTGCATGTTCACGAGCCATGACGAACAGCTCCCGAACCATCCTTGATCCTTCTCCTATATACTTCTGCACAAGCTCACTGCCCGATACACGAATGAAACGACAATCGGTGTGGTGAGCGACTGCGCGTGCCAGCAAGGTCTTCCCCGTGCCTGGGGGGCCATAAAGCAGAACGCCCTTCGGCTGGGCAATTCCAAGGGACTCGAAAAGTTCTGGGTGCTTGACCGGTAATTCGATGACCTCCTTGATCTCTTTGATTTGTTTGTCTAGACCTCCGACCATATCATAGGTACTGTCCGGCACCTTCTCCACCATCATGAGCGAAACAAGCGGATCAACTTTGTTCGGGAGAATTTTGTGGATTTGGTACGAATCGGATCGCAAGGCAACGCGGAGGGTGGGTGTAATTGAGCTGACGTCGATGTCGGAGTCCAGGTCAACAACTAAAAGCAACGTCAGAAAACATGGACCCACAGCCGTCCAGATACTTACTGTATTTGCCTTCAGGCTGTACTTTAACGAGGACTTTGTCCTTTCCCATCACTTTGACTACCTCTCCGACATAAGATCCCGGCTCGGACAACAGTTGAAGTTCTTCTCGCAATAGCCTCACTGTACTTTGGTGAGATTTAGCCAGCTTCTTTCTACAAAATATGCTAACCTCGCGCATTGAGCTTATTCCTCTGGGCTTCCAAGCGTCGTAGGTTTTGCGTCTTGACATTGATAAGGTGTTCCGCTGCCTCAATTTTAGCTTGATAATAGGATTTCACTCCACCGCTTGGGCGAGAAGAGACAGCAGCAGGCATGGCGAGATCGTGCGGATACGGTGGTCGAGAAATGGATGGGGGCAGGACCGCGTCAGCGTCACGTGACGCTACGCGTTTGCTCCCGATCATCACTTGAGCTCAGGGAGTAACATGGTAAGCGCTAAACCGGATATACCTGCGGTTCTACCCGCGGCACCTAATCCGGGCCGGATAGATCCCGTGCGGAGATGATTTGCAATTGGTGGCGCGGGTGGCGATTTCGCGGGCAGCGCCTCGGATGACGACACGGATACTGCGCATGATGCACCGGGGTTTGTACTATAGGTTTGCCCGACTCGGTTGTACATGGTACGATTGCGCATATATGTGCTGTAAAAGTGTTTGAAAATGCTCAATCTGTAAGGTATAAAACCGAGTGCAATTGGGCGAGTGAAATCTATCCCGCCACTGTTTTATTTCTCTGCACTACGCATAGATGGCCGTTGGCTCGTGGTGCAATACGCCCCTGCTCCCGAGTCTTGAAGAAGTCGGTGATATTATCAAAAACCATATGTAAATACAATTGAACTTAGTCAGCTATAATAACCCGGGCTCAACCCGTTTATGTATCGCGGTCACAATATGATAATCCCGTCCGCGGTAAACCTCATTCTCGGTAGCGGTGGCTGTGCTACATCCGAAACCGCGCGACCCACGCTCCCATCCGTGGAAATACCCGGATAAGTTACCGGGTCATCCATGTTACTCCCTGCTTGAGCTTCCTACCAGCCATGCCACAAGTCTGTAACTTGTCATGTCATCGATTCGCGTACCCACAACATGAACCATTAGTTCTTTGGGTCTATCTCTGGCAATTACACTCGGCCCTTAGTTGCGCTCCATACAATCGATTCCAATCACCCTACCTAGGCGGCATCAGCAGAATGCGGAATGGCTCCCTGGCCTTTGGTGGGCTCACGACACCTCTACGATCCAAAAAGGAGCCATGGGAGCCCATCGAAGCACTGTGGCTGACCTGTCATCCCCTGGCGAATCCCAATACGAGCACTAGCCATCGCTCTCCCCATGTACTTATTCTCGTTGCCGAACCAATTACATGAAATTACACCATAATACGCAATATCCCCCTTAGCTTTTCTCATTGTGATGTTTAAGCAACTCCATCTTTTCAGCCAACTCGATTCCGGCCCCGCATTCATCGTTCACCCCATGAAACGATATGTTGCGGATGCTACACCAAAATCACCCAACATACTGAGTGTCAGCAACAGCGTAAAGCATGCTAAACCACTAATATCTGCGACGCTCATCCTATCAAAGTGTTTCGAGCTGCAGTGATGCCGAATGATTTACACGATAGCGCCCAAAACGCAACTGGGGTATGAGGGACGCTCGTCAAAGAAGATTTTGTAAGTCACCCGAACTTGTCACCAGTGCAAACTAAGCATATTCGTAAACTTTGAAGTATACCCGCGCGCTGGGATAAAATCAAACCAAGCGTCTTTTGGCAGTCACTTCGATAATCGCGGTGGGTTTCATCCAAGAAAGGACCAGGATTCCCCCCGGCTCCTTGCGCTGTAATCAAATGTTCCCGATTGCTGTACCAGTCTTCCGCCTTGTCCGATAGTCTAGTCGGTCTAGGCGCCTCAGGGACTCGCCGTTCCTACAACAAGCTGGCTGTGGAAATCGAGCCTCATTATGGCAAGGTGTGCGCGCCAAGTTTGGTGGGCGCTTCGTCCACAGTTGATACACCTTTCTTGATTTGCCCAACCGTGGGGTTCTAATTCGAGATTACACCATATGCACTAGTGATTGGTTTTCTCGCTCGGCCGGGAGGAAGCCTCCGAGCCGGCGGGTGATGAATATCATATGATCAACGCCACTGCCCTGTGCAACAAAACCCACGTTGCCTTGACATTGTGTCAACCTTATCACCGTTTGTTGACTTCCGCCCCACAGATCGACTTGTGGATGATCGTGATCGCATTCTCAATCGACTGATTTATGCAGAATTAAGATTTTGCGACAATCTCTGCTAGCTCCAAGATTGCTGGTCGTGCAACCACCAGTGCACTGGTACACTAACAAATTATCGCCTCAAAGTATACTCAAACTCGGCTACTTGATGGATGCTCTTGCCGAAATGCGGATAATCCATGCCCAAACAATGCCCGCATGATAGTGCAATGCAACCTGGTTACCAACTCAGGAACAATCACCCGTCCCCAGTTCAAGGCGTAAGCGTTCGAATATTTACAGCATTCTTGATCGAAGTTGATCCAAACACCTGTACCCACTAGATCCTTCCCGCCCGCGCGTTCCACCGTTCTTGGATCCCCACGCTTCTTTGTCTGGGATAGTGCAGGAGCGGGTGGAGGGTAGCGCTCTTGTCGTTGGATGTACGGTGGCGTGCGATTGCCCGGTACACGTATCCAATAGCCCACCACAGTTACTTAAGAGCTCACCCCAGAACCCGTCCCCGTACTACACCTTCTCTTCACCAACATCGGTCATATCTGTCATATCTACCCAATGATTCCCGTGACTCCAACCAGCATGATGGTATGTGAAAAGTTCGCTCATGAATGAACGCATTTATACTCAATTACCCACATTATCAGGGCCAAGAGGTGTGGGCACGTATGCCGGGCCGACCAGGCGAGCCACTCGGAGTCGAAAGCAATGTAGAACTCCTGGGTTTTGTGTTGTCTGAGTATTGGTTGACTAATCAAAAAGTGGGAGCTCCTCGGCAGGCTCACCTATCGAGGTTCTTACTGAATGTGCAACTAGGTTTGGCGATGCAAAGCCTTTGAATCATATGGTGTATGGACGTCACATCCTGAAGAGGAAGTCTTGAACATCAAATCTATTCGGATGCCCCTCTCGGACGGTGCGCAATTCAAGGTAAATGCCTTGTGTAAGGACTGCGCTTGTGCCGATGCTCATCATAGACGTTTCAGTACCATCAACATGTTCGAGTGAGAACAACCACCGACCACTGGATCGTCAATGGAAATTTGGTCCCAAAGACCGGTCGCATCGAAGCCGGCTGGTGCGAGCGATCTCCGGTTAGTCCGTGGAATGTTTCGCGAAGGACCCATCCTCATGTTCATACATTTCTCCTAGTCATCTACAGGTACTCGTCTAAAGTATTCATATTGGTTGCGATGTGAATATCCCGGCCTTGAATCCACATCTAAATGGTACCAACAAGAAGACCTGGAATTTGCTCTCGCACCTCCTCAAGGAATACCGCGGAGGTGAATACGAAACGTGGTTTGGATTATTGTTTGTATATTAGTTATTTTGTATAATACATACGGGAGTAGTGCACACATGGACCTAGAAGAGTCTAGTGTCAGATCCTTGCTTGTGACTCGAAGGTAGGGAAAGAGTCGAATCAGAATAGCCGTGTTTTCATGCCGTCGCCCGGCAACAGCGTCGAACCCTCAGCTTGCGACTGCAAAACGCGGAAGCAAGCAGACCTGTTGTCCGAAGACACAGGCTGAGGGTACGAAGCGGTGCACGAGACGAGGCTTGTCAACGAATGGATGAACTCGTTTTCATCCAAAACATTGTGATCTATGATTTGAACAAGAGAACCCACCTCCATGGCCTTCGCCACCATTCACAATCGAAAAACGAAATTAAAACCTAGGATGTTGTTAGCGACCAATTCACACAAATGCAGAATCAGAAGGTGTCAGGTATGAGAGTTTTGGTATGAGGTGTCCACAAGGCGAATTCGCCTTTCGGAAGCAGAACTGATAATGTGGTTCATCACAAGAAGTGGGGAGAATGGATGGCCGGCTCAACAATCAAACATACCTACAACCGTGTTGGTCGTCGGGAGATACGTCCAAAGCAACTGCTCGGAATCAAAAAAATTTGAATGTTGCTGATGATTCTGTGCAGGACCATCCCGAAATCACGTGGTGTTGCTGGTGAAAATTGTGTCACTCGGTTTGCACATCGACCAGTCACCCTCCTGCTCCCAGTTGGGGACGAAGGTAAGTTCCGTCATCCATGTTATACGCATTTTCTGCCATGAAGATACACTTCCATATACTCGAGCCGGCGAGTTATTCCATGAGCCATGCTCAAACATGCATCACCAACGGAGCCCCCCTCATGATCAATCATTCGCATCGTGTACTGACTCTTGTGGTGCCTAGGACTAGCATGACATCCATCAACAGTACGTTATTCATAATTTAGTTCTCGTAATGGATAGGACGAAGCGAAAGTGGGCGACAGCATGAATGAGCCCTATACTTTCACACACCACCCGCTGATCCTCACTTCGCTTCCCCTCATTCGACGAGTATTGCTAACTTTATGTTGCTCACCTCTACAGTCGCTTTGTAAGTGCAGTTCATTTATTGCTCCAATTCAAGGATGTCCAACTATACAAGCATATGTCTGACCCATTGATGTCATATTTTTTACCTGAGCTCACAATATTTCTTGTCAAATCCAGGCGTTCCTGAGGCTAACCTTTTTGATTTGTTCAGGCTCCCGTAATCGGCGAGGACAAATCTTTTTCCCTGGGTCGTGCTGGCGCTTGTAGTATAATCGTTCCAATTATTATATGTTTTTGTTTGATCACCCGCATGCGAGGCTGTCATTCGGGTATTGCCGCCATTTGTGCATGATCGGAAAGTATTGGGCTACCCCGAGCACGACAGATATAAACAGGTTTTCTATTCTGAGTTAGGCGGCGTTCCTCACCTCACATGCCAGTGCCTGCTATGCATGCTAATGATCCATCATATGTGCACAGGCGCTGGATGTCTTGATGCGTATGCCCCAAATATTGGAAGCAGGTTACTTGACAGATGAGAGATGATCATGACTCAGCGTGTGGCGCATCTCGTCTAGCCACCAAACGTCAACGTTTTGGCTTGATGGGGTCTGTCCCGCTCAGGGAGTACACCACCATCGGGTCCCCAGGCGCTCCGTGTTTGCAGCATGTTTTGACGGAACCTTCATTTCAGGCTAAGCTGACGCCGAGTCGATATTTGCAAGCAGTGGTTCAAGCGGTCGCCTTGCAACACCACATGCCGCACCCGCGTACCCACAGTTGGATGCGGAGTATGCGCTTCCAGGCAGCTTGGGCATTTGGTGTTACCGCCGCGCGGACAGAACTCAACTGCCTAGAGAACTGGGCCGCGGGCTCATCACCCCTGGTCGGCTAGGATCCGCTCTCACGACTCCCAAGCGTCGCCGGTGAGACCACGGCAACTCACATGGGTGGGGGGCGCACATTTAGGCCGAGTCTCGGTCCCGCGATCGATGGTATATAAGATCTCGCTTTTTCGCTGGTTTCGACACGAAAGCTATCCTATTCTGAAGTCACCATGCGTCCAACAATTTTTATTACTACTTTGTTCTTGAGCTTGATGAGCCATGCGCTTGGAGCAAACGTCTCAGTAGCCCCTTCTCCCAAGTTCAAGCATTTGCTGACTGGGACTATAATCACGTCACCTTCGGAGGATTCATCATTTATCACAAGCCCCTACGGGCATCGACTGACTGCAGCTGGGTACACTGGGTACGTCGAATCATGTAGGGTTATTGCAGCTCGGGACTCATCTTTCAAAAACAGAGGAAACTGGACGACAGTTGGCATCAACGGCCAGGTTATTGCTCAAGTCTATCCCAACGTTGGGGGCGATAGCGGCATCCAGGATAATAACGGGGTTCTCCATGTCGACACTCGGATGACCTGGAAACTCAACGACGGACACTATGTCTGGATGCATGCGCTCGGCCAAGGCGTTGCTTATGTGTCAGACGATTTGTATATGTAAGTGCGCCCGCCATTCGGGAGGGTGGTTTCAGACTTTGTTCTCAGCGAGCTCGAAACGGATTCCGAAAAGTACTCATGGCTGAACAACAAGTACTTTATTGGTGTCGGGACCTTCATGGGCCCGATTTGGACAATTCAGCTGTTCGGGGTGGGTGTCACACAGTTGATCGACCTACTTCCATCTCACCTCTACTCGTTTACAGAAAGCATGAGGTTGAAACTAGGCTGGGTCCGGGATGTATGAAACAAGGGCAATGTGTAGCTATGTAATAATCAGAGGTCCTGTTGATAACTATTATTTCGACACAATGTCTGATCCTTCGCGGAGAGTGGCGAATTGACGCATGGGAATCGGTTTCACACGCGGGGAGACAGCCAACCGGGTTTGTTCATTGCCTACCAGGAGTTTGAAGCCGGTCGGGACGTAGTTTGAGCGCTCAATAGTGGACGACCCCGCAACGACAATGACATCATGCTTCACACTTTCCGCGTGTCGCCGAGCTCGAGAAGTCCGCTCACGATTCGGCTCGCCCGGCTTGGCCGCGGCCAATGAACACTGGATATCACGTGAGCCAGTGTTTTACGCCGTTTGAACGTCAGCCAGACACGCTGGACCGACGACGACGATACCAGCATGAACGCCTCACCCTCTTCCTCACCTCCTCCAACTGCCCTTCCATTTGCACCAGCTCCGACGCGGGTCAAGTTCCACCTGGAAGATACGCTCATATCTCCAGAGCCGTCCCCTCAGTCGTCCGACTGCAGTGATGTTGAGCCATCGGACAGAGACAACGGCAGAGAATATGACAGCATTGATGTTGGCGAAAAGTACTCGTTCAATTCTCAGCTGGCATCGAGGGTCGACAGCCTGGACGACGCTCCCGGGACTCTGCCAGACGAGTACTATGACACCGCCATGGCTCCATGGCGAGCTGCGATCCGCAGGCGGTTGGTCAAGAATCTCAAGCACGAGTCAGAGTGGATCGGTGCTATGCAGGTACGTGCTCGATGTGAGCAGCCGTACCTGGTCGCTGACTCGTTGGCGAAAATAGCGAAAAATCCGGAGGCCGTTCCTCGACACATATTTTGTCTATACGTCGTCACTCGGAACACACACGTTCTTCATGATTGTATTACCCACATTCTTTTTCTTCGGTTATCCAATGGCAGGCTATGGGTGAGCTCACATCTCGGTTGTACTGGGACCCCGCTAATTGATGTCATCCAGACTTCTCCATGTCCTGGCTGCAGGAGTCTACTTTTCGTCTTTGATTAAAGATCTCATCTGCTCTCCTCGGCCATTTGAACCTACTGTTACCCGTCTCAGTAAGCCCTTTTACCGCACGACTCAGGGCCTCTTGTTGATTAGCCTATCTTGTTAGCTGTTGGCACCCATCAGTAAGGACTAGTGTGCCCATTTAGGCAGCTCATGATTCTAACCATTCATCCCAGTCTTGAATACGGCTTCCCGTCCACTCATTCCACCAACTCGGTCTCTATCGCCCTCTATCTTCATACCCTTGCTGGCGCGGCGTTGGCTAATGCTTCTATTTCCTTATTTACCTATCACTCCATCCAGGTAGTTTTGGCGGTTTATGCATTTAGTATCGTATTTGGGCGGCTCTATTGCGCAATGCATAGTTTCACCGATTGTGCCGCTGGGGTCGCGGTTGGAACGGCCATTTGGGCTGCCCAACTCCAATGGGGAGAGGCTCTGGACTCGTGGATCAACAAGACCGGATGGACGGGCAAGTCTGTCGTCTGTAACTCGTTCACGTCGCTGACTCTCTTGTAGCGCCTGTCATAATCCTCGTTGCTGGGCTTTTGCTGGTACATCGTCACGCCGAGCCCGTCGATGATTGCCCGTGCTTCGAAGATGCTATTGCCTTTGTCTCTGTGGTGATGGGCGCAACCATCGCTCGGTGGTACTTTGTCCAATTTGTTCTGTCCTCCGCCCAGCAGTCTAAATGGTCCGACTATTTCGTGTCGCGCACTCCTGGCCACTCCTTCGATACACCATCCGGCATCGCCATCTTTGTCCTCTACGCCGCCCTCAAGATGGTCGTCGGAATCTCCGCGATCTTCATTTGGCGTATCATTGCGAAAAAGGTCCTCCTCACCATCCTCCCCCCGATCTACCGCAAGTTCTCCAGTGAAGTCGGCCCGCTGCCCACTCGTAGGTGGTATACCCCCGCTACCGATTACTCCGAGGTCCCCGCGGATCGCCCCCACCTCCGGACGGTTCCCAGTGTTATCGATCTTCCCAGCAAAACCAGTGTTGTCAAATCTGGGGTCTTGCCTCGGGCTCACATTTACCGCAAGTTGGAGGCTGAATCCAAGCAACGAACCGGCAGGGGTTTGCCGGAGAAGAAGGGTATGCAGATGATCGAAGTTGAAGCTATTCCGGGACAAGCCAGTGTTCGAGAGGAAAAGGTGAAGCATTACGATGCAGATGGTGAGTATTCGATTCGTGCCCTGGGGGTAATCGAAACTGATGTGAGCATCGTTAGTTTTGACCAAGGTTGGCGTTTACATGGGTATTGGTGCGATCGCTACTGGTGCGATGCCTGTTCTGTTCGAGAAGATTGGATGGGGTGTAATGAACGGCGTATGAGCTGCACACTGGGACTTGACAATTGCTGAACTTTGAGATGCTGTTATAATGTTTGGATGTAGTCACTTCATAATATGTAATAGACGGCCTGCTTAATTAATCATTTGGTGACGCACTGCATTTGATATTTCACTTTTGTCGATCTCCACCATCTGTGGCGATGGGAAAACAAGGCAAATCATCTGCGAGTTCTGCAACGAGGAAGAAACATGCGAAGAAAGCGGTAAGCATCTAGCTATCATGCATTTGAGCGTATTATAAGGTGTACCTGACAGGCCGCTCAAGACCCGTCCATTGCGATTGCCCCGGCGGCCAAGTCTCAAGGCAAGGGAAAGGGAAAGAAGAACAAAGAGCCAAAAGTAAAGCAGTACATCCCGCCACCAAAATACAAGCCGCTCGTGGAGGACCCGATCGAGTCGCTCGCTATAGCGAGTATCTTGCCACCAAATATGGTACTCTGTTTCAAAGGCTTGTCTAAGAAGGACCCTGTGACGAAAACAAAGGCTCTAGAGGAGCTTGGTGGGTTGCTGGACGATGAGAACTGGCCGGCCGCATTACCCGTGTGGGTAAGTGCCATCGTACCTCCCCTCGCTTGATTTTTCATATCCCGCGAAAATGATAGTTGTGGCATTTCGTCCCATTATCCGTACATCCAAGCCGAAGATTACGTGAACTAGCTGCGACTTTTCACTCGAAATTACTTGACCGCCCTAACATTCGCGATGAGATACAGTCCTATGTACTGCGAGATCCAGCGGCTGGGACTTTTCTGGCCGCCTGGGCGCTGGGCGCCAACGATACTGTTCCGGCAGTCGCCACCGCATTACGAGCCAGCTGGAATTCTAGTATATCATGGTATTTCGACCCTCCCGAGGGCCAGCTGATTGATATACAAGACCACGTCGACGATATGGTTTCGAACTTTATTCAGGCTGTGGTCGACCCCGAGCAATTATACCGACAATTCGCGCCACTCCTCGCTCACGCAACAAAAGACGGATCTGATAGCTTGGATATTACTGGCGGCGAACACGCCCAGGATCGCGATGCGAGACTTCGAACAACCGGGTTGAACACCGTCTCGTGGATACTCGGTGAGTTGCCCCGTGCAGGTAGCATGGCTAAGCCAATGATGACCAACTTGAGTAGAAGGACCTCCTAACATTATGATTTCCTCCATAACTGTTGTACTGAACCAATTATTGTCCTCCAACCCAACTCTAGGGACTATTTTGTCTTCGTCGGACCAACCGCCCTTCCTCGTCAGCCCAGCCTCGACAAGCTGGGGGCATGGGCAGCGAGGTGTACGAATGAGTGGATGGAACCTTGTCAAAGTATTGGTTAAACGGCTCCAGCAGTAAGTGGTGGTGGTTAACCCGTTTGTAATCCCGCGCGTTGATGAATTTGCCAGAGATCCGGAAGTTCCATCCACAGAACCATTCAATAATGAGCCTTCACTAGCGCACAAAACGTCTTTCCTCGCCAATCTTGGAGTTGCTGCGCTTCGCTCGGCGTGGACAGAGACGGACGCCGGCGTGAGGCTCGTGATGTGGGAAGGGGTTTTGCCGTTAATCACCGGTATGTATGCGCACTCTCACAATTAAGCTCGACTCACGGAAGGCGGATATTAGTTTTCCCTGAGGTATGGGAGACGACTCCTCAACCCTCTCAGATCGGGGGAACCGGCAATGACGACCCCGATAGCGAGGGTGACGAGGATGATGCCATGGAGACGCCCTTAGTTCCTGAGATAGACTCGGCCCTAATACTACCGTCTGGGCAACTTGCATACGAGGATTTCTTGCGCTTCTTAGAGCTTGGCTGCTACGGTTCTGCGATTCAATCCTACCCAGCTGTTGTGATCGTACTATCCACACTGCCGCCAACGGTCTGTCTTTCGCATGTTTGTTTATCCGCACTTTTTAACTTTTCGCCAGATATTCGCCCTTACCCAAGAGGGTTTGGAACGTTTTTTCGTGTCCTTCTGGGCAGCGTATGATAGCAAAGCACTGAATGTGCTTCCTCGTGATCGAGAGCCAACCTTGAAAGCATGGCTCTCGGCACTACTGGATTGTATAGTCTTCGTTTCGAGGAGACTACACGCGACATCCTCCCGGCCCCAAGAGCTTGGCAATAATGCGATGGATCCTTCAAGCAGCAACTTGATTTTGGTCCCAATCAATTGGTTGGCCACCGTCCTGATCGAGCTCGTCGACCATGAATTATCTCAGAATCTGTCCCAAAGCAGTGCTGGAGCGTTGGTAGGAGCTTCCCTGAAGAAACTAGAACTTCTTGATCTAGGTTCGTCGTTCATCCTCGCTTAAACTCGTGGCTAATTACTTCTTCTAGGGATGATCGAGCAGGCGTGGACCATGACGTGGGAGCCCATCTTTTTCCGTCAACTTCGACCCCATCAGACTAGCAGCAAGATCAAACTTCTGGTCTCGATTGGCTCCTTGGTACCCGATAGTATCAGCGAGAAACGAATCGATCTCATTTTGCAACGAATGGCTCGGATGGACTTTGCCGGGGCTGAAAACCTTGATCCACTTTCGGAGAAGGCAGAGATCCTGATCAGCTTCTGGCAATCCTTGGACCCGTCGCATGCGCCGTGGCTTGTAGAGGTATGAACTTTACAAGAAGCACCCTTTAGGATTGGCTGAAGAAGCAGCCCAATATTAGATTACCCCCTCAATACTAGACGACGAGTTGACCGAACGTTTGTTGGTTCTCGGTGACAGCCGAGGTATCGCTGATTTGTCAAACGGATTTCTTAATTCGTCGGCGGTACCGGAGAGCGTTCGAAGAGACATCTGGGCTCAAGTAGTGGGTGCAGTGATCCGTACCTCGCGGTTCGATGTGTTCCGGAAGATCCTGGAGTCGATACGTATTACTCTACCACTCGTTACGGATGGCTCCGAGCTCCATGCCATTTGCGAATCATGGATCAATCTAGCTCTTCAAGGACAGGCGGATCATTCACAAGACATTACCACTTTACTTGTTCACTGGGGTGAGTGACTAAGACACTTGTCGCATCGTATTCTAAGATAGCCATAGATGTTTGCTTGACCGAATCGCAGGCAATTGAACTCATGACACAGGTTCTGAGCGCGTTCATTGCTGGGACGCGGGAGTTATTGTTTGGTACCAGAAACGCTCCCGGATCCCCCAAGATCGAAGTCGTTAGCCAAATCTTGTCTGGGATTTTTGCAAGCGACAGATTACAACAGTTTTGGAACTGGGCGAATATTGATTGGACCCGAGCGGGCGCCTCTCTTATCATATTATCTGCGTTGCCGAACATATCACATCCAGTGTCGACTCGGTGCAAGCAAGCCCGGGACTTTTGGGCACTTCATGCTCCTTCCAAATTGCAGTTTGAAGCGACGGCCCAGGCAAAGGAGCTAATTCGAAGCTTACTGATGGATTGTACCGCAACCCTAAGGTGCGCACGCATATAACTTCGCCAACAGACTTCAAAGCATTTAGGCCCTGACCCACGTTTATGCAGCGCCCCTGATGTTTTGGTGGTTGCTGCCAGATCGGTTCTATACGGGGATGAGAAGATAATCCTCACAGAAGTCTTCCCGCCACCTGCTACGTTCAACCTCGAGCTCAGGAATCTGGATGACAATCCGAGTTTAGTGCTTGCTGAGGCAGACCCCTTGGTTAGCCTAGACGAACGAGAGCCAAGTAGCACTGCCCTATCAACCTACGACAATCAAGGTTTCTCCAAGTTCGTACGCCTTGGGTCAGCACTATCTACAATACTATCAGAGGAACGACACCTTGCGAGGGAGAACCTTTGGACATTTCGATACTTGTTGGCTTTGCAGCAGCTATGTACGGACTTTACTTCAGCTCCATTTTGGCCCTCCGATGCGATACAGCAATCATCCGTGGCGGAAGCTCGTTCACTGCTCGAACTTGTTACACCCCTTGTGATATATCTCGGAAATTCCTTGTACTCAGACCTTTCGTTGGATTGGCACAAACAACTTGTTTCGAAGCTACAAATGCCCGATTTAGATAGTGGTTTCGCTCGAGATGCTCAAAGTATTGTAACGGAAGCCTATTCGATAGTAACACAGGGTGATGCATCGTCACGTGACACAAGGGTACTTCGGCGGGTTGTACAGTTCGCACTTCGAGATTCAGAGCCCGATGTCCTTGAGTTATGGGCCGGTCTCGCCCAATCTTCATTCACGCAGTGTGAGTTTGTACTTAGTTGGCCCCTGCCTACGATGTTCCATCATTGAGCTTGCTCTCTTGAGTAGATCCCAAGGCTTCCGATGCAATAGGGTCGGTGCTCTCCGCGAGGGGAATCGAAAGTCCCAGGCTTGATCGCTGGCGCAACGAAGTAGCAAGTCGGATTCCTGGCGTTTCCACAAACAAGATCAACGATGTGGGGCTCAGCTTGCTTCGAACCCTGCATTGCCTGGCCCCACCGCCGGAGTCTGGTATTATATTTATGCCACAACAACGGGCTGTGTTTCTCGTTCAGGCTTTACAAAAGTGGATGGCTAGCGACGAGGACTTGGATACGAGCATCGAATTACGTATCACTATCGCGATAAATCACCTCTTACCCATCCTACAGACCGTACCAGGCGCACATTGGGACTTCATCCTAGATGTTCTTGAGAATAACCTGAGCGTAAGTGTACGACTCACAACTCGTATTCTGTTTATTTAGCTCAGTGTTAGGTCGAAGGAAACTCGGCGAATTTGTACCTGCTCCTGGAAACTCTACGAGGAATAACGTCTGTCCAGGAATTGGCTGAGACCAACAAGACACTTAAGGAGATATGGAAGCCACGGCAGAACGAAATTCTCCGTGGCATCTTACAGCTATTTTTGGACACGAGGGGTTTGTGGGCTTGATGACTTCAGCGAATTTAATACTTATCACTTAGCTAGATGAACAAGAGGAGTCTGAAACAAGACGCAAGTTTCATGCATACCTTGCCGAGGCGATTCAAATGCTACCTCCAGAGCAAACGCGAGGGGAGCTTTTCGATCAGGTAGGCCTACACATTCATAACTATAGCTTTCCTCTGCTCAATAATCCCCTTTCTGCTAGCTACTTTTGCTTACTTCCAGCCGCAGCACCCCTATCAAGACGGCAGCGCATTATCTAGCCCGGAAGGCCTTGTCTCAGATCACGGAGGAGCGGGTCCTAGAGGCTGCCATCAATCCTCAGGCGGAGGGTGATGCGGAAGAGTCACCCATAGACAAGAAGTTCGAACTTCCCCAAGGTCTGATTGACAAATTGACGAGCCCTACAACTACTCCTGCCGGGTACGCAGAAGTAAGTACGGCCTTCTTGAACTAGGGGATTCAAATACTCACTCTAGCAGGATTATCTAGATCTCCTCCTTTCGTGGTGGATTGCTCTCGAGTTCTTCGACAATAGTGTACGAATTTTCCGTGTACCTCGTTTTAGGCCTGCTGATCACCGACTTTCCCTAGTCAATCAAAGTCAAACAGGGTTACCTAGACCAACTGCGGAAACTAAACCTCGTTAAAGCATCATTGCTTCCTTGCCTCTTCGGTCTGCTCCATATTGAAGCGGTCGGCGAAAAGCCTTTCAACCTGGCCCCTTGGCTCGTAGAGGAGTTTTATTTGGACCGTAAGTCAAGACCGCCGTCCGTAGCTTCGTAGATTTACTCATTCGATTCAAAGTATATGACAATTCCATGCCCGATGCTATCAACGTACTAGCCGCATATATCTACTTCAAATCCCTGAAGTCTGTTCCCGGACTCATTCGCACCTGGTATTCCGAGTGTCAAGATCGACAGCTCTCATCCTCCCTAGCATCGTATACGAAAACCCATTTCTCTCCCGTCCTGATCAAACATGAGCTGACCCAGTTCCGCTCCTCGGCTGCCTCGGCTTCCGAAGCCCTAGCCGATGAGAACTTTACACTTAAGGTCGTACCAAGTGTCAACGAGATTAGTGCGAGTTATGCCGTTGACGAACAAGACGCATTTGAAGTTGCTATTCGATTACCCAGCGAATTCCCGCTACGTGCAGCTGAAGTTAGGGACGTAAGAGGGGTAGCTGGTATGGAAAATCGCCGTAGATCATGGGTGTTTGGCGTGCAAAATGCCGCACAGGCAAGTAGCTTCCCTTATACATTGGGTCTTCATACTTAGTACACCCATATCGAACAGCAAGGGTTAATCTACGACGCTCTAGTCGTATACAAAAAGAACGTGGCCGGACATTTCGAGGCAAGTCGGAGTGTGCCATTTGTTATTCGTAAGTATAGCACCCCAGCGTCTCGAGGTTAAGCTAAGTACTTCACCCTCCCTTACCAGGCTCATCAGCGTGACCGACCGAACATTACCAACCAAACCGTGTCGAACCTGCAAGAATCTATTTCACGCAAGCTGCCTATATAAGGTCCGTAGCATTTCGAGTACAAAATCCTATTGCTTAACAACTTCATTACCATTCAGTGGTTTAATACCAGTCATACTTCCACCTGTCCGCTTTGCCGCTCAGACATCTTTTGATTGCTTGCTATCGAACGTATGTAGAATTACAAATACATTTACCTACACGTTATTCGAATGAGAGCACTGTATTGAGCATGATCAATAGTGCAAGTTGCATAGCGCGCGCATAAGTTTTTATTCCCACTTCCTTGGCGACTCGGAGAATGTATCTTCTCGGTGATGAGGCTGCGAGTGTTGATGCGTACTTTTGGCAAACTTTATGAGAACGAGTGTCAACGTTCTAACCGGCGAACGGCATAATTCCTTCTTGGGCCCCGCTTCAACTGAGGCGGGGGGCTAACACCGACCATACTGCGGCTCGAACATTCTAAGCAAACGCACTGATGGCTCACGATTCAAATTGCGCTTGAAAACTTCGTGTTAAATGTGCGAACCTCCCCTATCACTAGACATCAAACTATGCTCCCCGCGCGGTTATCTGAAACCCAGACCAAACGAAGTAGAATCTTTGGTTTCGGTCTCAGGCACCCTCTAGAGCTTCGCCTCTGACGGCATTGCTGTGCCCTTGATCCCCGCAATCAAGTTGTCCGCCGCGAGCCGCGCCATATCCAACCGGGTCTGTACCGTCGCAGATCCAATATGAGGCAAAACCACAGCGCTGAAGGAAGAGGACCCACATCAGTCAAACCTATTTTCGGTGACCAGATAATAGGAAACTGAACAAAGGCTTACCGTGGCTCCTTGACCAGCGGATGATCTGCTGGTATATTGGGTTCTAATCAAACAAGCCATGAGTCAAGGTGTCCATGGATTAGAAGCCAGTGGATAAAAATACGATCAAATGATCAATTGGATAAGTAGCGTTCGGATGGGAGACAACGGAAACCGGAATCAATGGAGCAAATTGCCCGACCAGTCGCAGGACATGGACCGGGATATAATTTGATGTAACCTCCGAGCAGAAATCGGGCTTACCTCCGTCGACGACATCTAGCCCTGCGGCCCATATGCGTCCCTCACTCAGGGCCTCGGCAAGCGCGTCCGAATCGACAACAGAACCTATGTGTGGTAATCAACATTTTGGAACCGACTACGCATCGGGTGGACAAGTTGCGAGCGCCAATTGTTTCACATCCCAACTCACCTCGTCCAGGATTGACCAACACTGCTTCCTTTTTCATCTTGGACAAAAACTCCTTCCCTACTAGATACTTGGTCTTCTCGCCGCCTGGAGCGAGGACAAAAACAAAATCGCTCTCGCTAGCTAGTTCGTCCAACCCTGTCCATTTAGCTTCTTTTAATGTGGGGTACTCTTTCAAGAGCTCTTCATCCAGGACCGAGGATGCAGGAGGAGGACTTGATCGGGTGTACAAGACTCGTGATATGCGGAATGGAATCAGGCGGGCTAGGGTTGCGCGGGAAATTCTCCCAAAGCCTATGAAGCCGACCGTTGTGCCTGGAGTGGAGAGTTGAGGGCCGGTCAGGAGGGATGGGGACCATGGGGTGTGAGGCCACTACACACGAGGAATGTGAGAAAGGGAGCATGGAATTTTGCAAAAGCCGTACCTTTCCGCTGTGAACAATGTCCAACGATTGTTTAACATTGCGCGAGGCCATGAGAGCAAGCATAATTGCGACGTCGGCCACTGGAATAGATGTCCCGATTGAAGCTTTTACTACGGTTATATTGTGGACTTGCCTGCGTCGGTGAGCACATCTGGCGTATAACCAAGTCTAATTCCTCGAGACTTGAGGGAGGGGACGTCAACGTGATCTGTCGGAGTGTTGCAGGTATATGCAGCAGAAGAGTATTATGGCGTACCATAGCCTACGGACCTAATCCCAATATGGTAATGATACCGACAGAGAAGTTCATGTCAATGCTTACATGGTCGATACAATCTTGAGCGTGGGACCAGCGGCGTCAAGGAGCTCTACATCGACCTAGCATCATCTTAAGTTGATATGTATGGTTATAAATGAGTTAGTGACTCCAAATACCTTGTCCGTAAGAGTCACGACCAATCCGACCGCTTCTTGTGCATTCTCAAGCAACCAGTCGCGATCTGCCTTGCGATCTGGTTCCCATAGGATAACCTACAGTAGTAGTTGATGAAATTAGTTTCATATTTGAGACCATGCGAAGCAACGACGCAGACATTGATATCCTGGAAAGCCCTTAGTGCATCAATGGCGGCTTGGCTGAGATACCGAGAGACGACAACTTTGGCCATGATGGAGCAATAAGCGCCACTGGGCGGCACGTGACTCACGAAAATCTCTAGTCGAATTTGCATTTAATTTGCTCCAGATCTCTGCCGCCTCCTGCAGTTTTCGATGGCACTACGCATTCTCACCCAGGCTCGTCTGGCTCTGCGTCCGACGCCAGCAACACTCAGAGTGGCTTTGGCGCAACGAGCGGCTCTCGTTGCCCTTCCTAGTAAGTTCTATTACGGAGCCAAAAATAATTGCTCATTTCCGTAGCACCAGCCTTTGCAGCTCGAACGTTCTCTGTCTCACGGCCATGGCTTGCTGCCGAAGCAGTCCAGACACAACATACTTCGGCTCCAGAGCCTATGACTGAAGAACCGCCTGCCAAAGCCGAGGTCCAAAAAATCGACGAAAACAAGGTCCCTTTCTCGACCATCAAGGACCTGATTAGCCCCGAGACATACGAGGCAATCACCTACAAGCCGTACAAGCTCCAAAATATGACTCCGGTTCAGGCAGCGGTTCTGCCTCTTATACCCCACCTGGTCAAGCACCACTCTGAGCTGCAGCCTGGCCCTGACGGCAAACTTCCGCCCCGTGATCTGCTCGTGCGAGCCAAAACAGGGACCGGCAAGACACTAGCGTTCCTTGTTCCTGCCATCGAAGCCCGTGTTGCCGCCATCGAGCGCGCGAAACAAGCAGCTCTTCAGAAGGCAGGACTCACAAAGGACAAGATGTACGAGGCTCGGGCAGAACGGGCCTATACCCGCCAGGACGCCGGCGTTCTCATCATCAGTCCCACTCGGGAGCTGGCGACCCAGATTGCCAACGAGGCGACCAAGCTGAGCATGCACCACGACGGTTTCGAGGTCAGGCTGTTTGTCGGTGGCAACAGCAAGCGCGAGCAGATGCGCGGGTGGATGAAGGGCCGTCGCGATATTGTCGTGGCTACCCCGGGTCGTCTCCGTGATCTCCTTCAAAGCGAGCCGTCGATCGCGGAGGGTCTGAAGAACACCCGAATGGTATGTAGTTACCTATCCCGCGTACACCACCTAACGCCATCCTAGCTCATTCTCGACGAGGCCGACACCCTCCTCGACATGGGCTTCCGTGATGACCTCGAGGACATCACTTCCTACCTCCCAGAATCTCCCGAACGCCAAACCATGCTCTACTCAGCCACCGTCTCTCGTGCCATCCAACAAGTTGCCCGCTCCACGCTCGATAGGAACCACTTATTCATAAACACGGTACAAGAAGAAGAGTCTCCGGTCCACGCCCACATCCCGCAGTACCACACCGTCCTTCCGCAAGCCAAGGACCAAATTCCGCATATTCTTCGCCTACTTGCGCTCGACCAGCTCTCCAACCCTGGAAAGAGCAAAACCATCGTGTTCTTGCCAACCACCCGGATGACGCAGATGTACGCCCAAGTGCTGCGTGAAGTTGCGAGGGATACCCTTCCTGCCGGGCGAGGAACCCAGGTCTACGAGATTCACTCAAAAAAGGATCAAGACTCGCGCAGCAGGACGTCCGACAGGTTCCGCAGGGACACATCTGGCGCCTCAATTCTCGTCACCTCAGACGTCTCTGCACGAGGTGTTGACTATCCCGGTGTGACTCGTGTAATCCAGGTCGGAATTCCTTCTAGCCCGGACCAATATATCCACCGTGTCGGGCGGACGGGACGAGCTGGGACGTCTGGACGAGGCGACCTCGTCTTACTGCCTTGGGAAATCGGCTTCGTCACTTGGCAACTCACCCACGTACCGATGAAGCCTACGACCGTGAAGCAAGCCGAGGCTGAACTCCTCGCACTCGCCTCCAAACATGACGAGGACCCATCCAAATTCTACACTCCTCCACCCGTCCCTCGTGCCATCCGGTCCAGATCCAGGGACCAATCTTCCACCCCCACTCCCGCCTCGTTCTCTCCACGGACCCTTGAAAAAGTCAACCAGATTGAGACATCGTAAAAGAAACGCTGCCCAGCCTCGACCCACTTACTGTAGACGAAACGTTCGCCTCTCTCCTCGGATACTACATTGCAAAAGCTCCTGAACTCCGTATCCAAAAAGGTGTTGTACTCCAAGGGTGCAAAGATTGGGCCACCGGCGCAGCTGGACTTGAGGAAGAGCCACATGTTCAGCCAAGCATTTTTGGCTAAGCTCGGATACGACGACGGACGCACAAAACGGTTCGGAGCCAGGCGGACAGAGTACATGGGCGTCGGGCGCAAACACTCGATTGGAAGCAAAGCTCCGTGGGACGTGCGCGGGAGCCAAAAGCACAAGGGATTCGGAGACCGAGATCGCGACTTTGGCGGCAAGGACCGTAGCTTTGGAGATCGGGACCGCGGCTTTGGCAGGGATAGGGAGCGCAGCTTTGGCGACAGGGATCGTGGGTTTGGTGGTGAGCGGGATCGTGAGGGCGGTCGTCGGTTTGGAGCGCGTGAGGACGGCGAACGTGGTTTCGGCCGACGGGATGACCAGCGCTCTGGCGGGTTTGGCCGAAGTCGCGACATGAGTGAGAGGGAACCCCGCGAGCGTCGCTCCGTCCTCGAAGATCCCGAGCAAGCCGACGAGTTCAAAGGCGAGCGATACGGCAAGCGGCCACGCAGGGAGCCCAGGTTCTAGTTGTGTCGGTGCAGCGATAGACATGGGATGAGAGGGATGACGATGATTGGTTACTATTTCTAGCTGTTGTATCCGAGTGCTCATATTGTTGAGACTTATTTATATGTTGAAGCAATCCCTCCTCTGTATAAGTGTACTCAAAATGCATCCATGATTGAATTCACATAAGACAACATGAATATGGCACCTAATGATTAAAATAATGGGTGGCTAACCGTGTGGCGCTGCCTCCCATGGGTAGGATTGTGGCGCCCTTCAGATCACCACTTGACTTCTATCAGCCCACTCGCACGCAATAATCATGGAGGTAGACCGTCCGCGGATGATTAAATCCTTTGACTGAGACGATTCTACTCGACAGTGGGTATTGCCCAACTGCAAAGGGGTTTTGAGTGCCAATTCGTAGTGGATGTATGCCAGCTTCAATCAAGCTCCGGTTGGAGGCAAAACCACGTCTATGAAGCACATCAATATGGTACGTGAGACCATTTCAGAGTCCAATGAAGGACAACTCTGCTATTCTAACGGACAGGATCGGTCATGAGTGGTTGTGACAATCAAACTCTACTACTCATCGCGCGCCGTTCTATACTATCCTGTTTCAATAATAAACGGATAGGAAGCACAGCGCATCTCAGAATTTGTACTCTCTGTTTTGGGCACATACCCACCTACGTCCGCAAAAGTAAAATGTACGCTCTGGAGCGTGGGAGCGCTGTGTTGGCCCCCTGAGTGCTCCGGAGCCTACGCAGCCCTTCTGAGCAAGGGCCTGGCTCAGGAGCACTCCACGGAATTTCCGGTTTTTGCTGAGTAAATATACAATTGCAACGGCTCACTGGCGTTACGAGCTTCCGATGCGCTTGAAATCTTGGAATGCTGTATTTCAAACTTGGGCTTAACTGGTACGCTATTGGCATGTCGCACAAACGTAAAACGGACGGCAATCAGGCGCAGGAGGTTATCCGTTTAATACATCACGTGTAGTTGGTCCACGTGCCCTGATAGGCTCGGGGCATCCACCACTTCACGGCTTGCAGCCTACCGCTGAGAGTCCACAGTTCGAGTCATCGTAAAAGCCTATCATAGCTCCTCATATCCGTGTAGCGGCTTTACCCATGCCAACAAGCCAAGCCAACCAATCCAGTCCCAATGGATCATCTAATGATGGGAGGGCGACAGCCAGTAGCCTTTTCCTCGTGGCGGTTTATAACGGAAGCAGATTCGCCATCCGGCGGAATCCAGACTATGCGGTCAGCAATTTATTCACTTTCACACCTTATGTCTCATAAGTAAATCAGGCTACGATTATCTCAATCCGTAAAGCGTTCCCCATATTGGATAACCTTGCGTCCGGCGCTTCAAGTATTCAACTCTCTGCAAGCTTGGCGAGTTCAGTGACGAACCAATTGGAATAAACGACGAGCTATGGTCAGATCTGTTGGCTAGTCTAAATACCGTTCATATCTCGATCATGCGGGATCAACCAAAGGAATTAGGCGAGCGAGATCTGTCCAATCAAGTAGTTGTTTGCGTCAAGGATACCAACTCGAATGTTCAGGTCCTGCACCTTCCATTGTTTCCCAATTCGACAATTCGACATCTTAAGGATCTGGTATTGCAGCACGACCATCGTTTACCTTATCATCTTAGTATATCTCTCGACGGCTTGTCAAACCTTGACGATAACGCCCAGCTTCACGAGTGCGGTAACCCGGATCAACATGTCTTCCAACTGTCGACTGAAATACCGATTTACCTTGTTGGTCCTACTCTTTCGAAGGAACTCATAAGCATTCCAATATTCGCAACCATCCACACCCTTAAACTCCTCCATATCGCCCGGGAAGATTCGAACCATGGCATCCCATCTATCCATCCAAGCGAACAAACTTTGATGTGCGCTGGCGAACTACTGGACGATAAACGTATACTTTGGTCATATCCCCAAATTGTGACTGAGTGCGAAGTTTACGTCAATAAAGCCCGGGGCGAGTATGTTTACGTTTTTTAAGATGCCAGTAACATAATCTCTCGCCTTATACAGCAGTCCGACGATCGGAACCCAACCCAGAAGTTATCACACTGCGCGTGTTTGAGGCCGCATCCTTGTATGAAGAAGCCGATGGCGAGGCTTTCAATTGTCTAGTCTTACCAGAGTCATCCGTCCTCGATCTCAAAGTATTGATATCCTACCAGATCAGTGAAAGCTTTGCACGATTGGCTCTATCCGACTGGTTTCACAAGCCTTTAGAGGATGAGTATCTCATCGGCGGTCGCTTCAAGACCGGTGACAGTATCTGGCTTTCAATTCACGAGAACGAGTGATAACGCTGTTTCGGGAGTATGGAAGGAGTTGAATATATAGATCTAGGTTCGCAGGCCGTTCCCGTGAAGCGGATTTAACCAATGACGCCATGTAGAGCAAATGGTCCAGCGTTTTATCTCATCGCCATTTTCTAGTTTGGCCTCCAACTAATGTAACCACATTCACTCGGTAATTCATTCAGGATTATCCATACTATCCCCAGATTCAGTTTCATTACTTCCTTATCCATAAATCTCAGCCTAAGGGGTCAGGTGCGTGCAGGGCGGAAGGTCACACGGGGTACCAAGTGTCCATGCATATATCTGCTACGGCGTATCTACGAACATGGTAAATGTCGCGATGTATGCGGGCAGTCCGACGAGGCACGGAGAGCGTGTCGCAGGCTGAGTGGTCGGACCGCCAAATTGACGAGCGAGGGCCGGCCTGGCTTGGCAGCAGAACCTTTACTAGAGGTGGGCGGGTCGGGCAAAGACAGACTCCAGGCGGGATACTTGCGACCATCTATGTGTGTTGTCACCCTGGTTCGGTGGTCGCGTCGCACGCGGTGTCGAATGACAAAACAACTGTGTTAGTGCACAATTATAACCACTGATTGATAAAACCTAGAAAAGCTGTTAATGCTTAGTTGTTAGCATCGCGTGTATAAATAGCATGCTTATATGCGCTTCGCCTGGTTTAGCTTTCGTCTATTATACTGAAATCCGCACAGTAACTTAACATTATGCAAGGCGGATACATGCGCGATTTGAACCTTGGACCGGGTTTATTATATACGACAACGTGTACTTGCAAATGACTCAGATTTGGTAGTGTGATAGCGTAGCCTACTAACCAAATCAGCCCATCTATCATTCGATGGAACTTCTATCGTACAGCTGATCGGCTACACTACACCTGTTCTAAGGCTCAGACACCAATTGGATACCTATATTCTGCGACCCACGGTAAGTACTATCACAAAGGTGATAATACTAGTTACAGATCTTCTTCGGAGCGAGTACTCCCCCATGTATGCCTCCAAGACGATGTTTATCGAGGGTATGACACATTGAAGGGGTCCATCGTGTACATAGGATGACCTAACTGTAACCCAACCTACTTACAAATTCGCTTACGAGTTCAGAACGGGAAATGTTTGGTAGGATACCACCACTTCGATAGAAAGCTTCTGTTCTGATCCACTCTTCAGGGCAATAGGCCGCGCGAGGAAACATATAGAGACCCTGACGCATTTAACCCGGACAGGTTTCTTGACCTAAAGCTTTCGCCAGTGCCTGCCTTTGGTTGGGGGAGGCGGTAATTTTATATAATTTATACTCTGTCTCGCACTGGCTGATTCACCTTCAACCTAGATAATGCCCAGGCGCACATTTTGGCGATGCATCATTGTTCATTACCGTCACCTCGCTTCTTAGCGCATATACGTCTCGAAGAAGGACATTAAATGAAATTATATAAATACATCCCTATAGCTATAGTAATACATCAAGGTAGTCTGTGATTCGCCCCATACATATCAGGAAGTCCTGCCTTTCCAAGTCGTTACTGCCATCCAACGAGCAAGAACGGAACGCGGTAGATTCGGTATGTAGAATGTTCCCGTGTAGGACACCCTGATTTTCATGAGTCTTGGCCGTTGTAACAAGCGCACTGTCCTCCACATCTCATTCCCCATCATGTCCCGCAGGTTCAGAACTGTACCCCATCCGACGCGCTTTCTCCTTGGAGCTCTGCCGTATATATGCGAGATATTTGATGAGAACGGGTGTGTTCGACAACACGTATACTCTGACGCGAGAGCCTTTCGCTGGCACTCGGGCTATTCCCTCCGCACGGGCCCACATATGCATGTTTCCCACAGTGCTCAATCTGAGGCTGTGTTGCAACAGCCGCCCCAGACACGCCCTAGTCTATAATCTGCAGCCCGTGCCTTGCGTTGGCGATCGAAACGGCCCGGCGGAGAACGTTTGTTTTGATCGGGTCACGAGGTCCAGTCAGCCCATCAAAGCTTGTTTAATTGACGCGGCACGTTCATTAAACCTTGGAATCAATAGTTGACGCGTCAACATGAACGTTACATTATTTAGCAGATAAAAACAGCGCCTAGCGCACAGTGAACAACAGGTAAAAGATGATACAACGAAGAATGAAAGAATTACATCGAATGCAGTAAGGAATGACATGAAAACCTTGGGGCGGGGCGACGCCAGCCTTTGATCATAAGAGCACAAACACACAGACCGGGACCAAGAGAGCGTAGAGCATAGGCAAGGGGAAACCGTGGCATGAAGAGGCAGCAGAAAACAAACGCGGGAAGCAAGGGGAGACCCGGATTCAGACGTTCATGTCGAACGAAACATTGTCGTCGCTCGTCTCGGGGGTGAGGGGTTCACCACGCATCGGCGGTCGAACCAATGTATTGAGTTGCATGCTGCTTGCCTTGCCCGCCAGTCTACGTGCTTCACGGTCGCTTTTCCTCCCAAGCGTTCCTGCACCGAGCGCGAGTGCTGGCTGAGACTCGCTCATCAGCCCACGCCCCACGTTGATCATACTCTTTCCGCCGAGCCGAACTCCGCTAGCCTGCTGTTTGAGCTGTATAAGGCTCGCTCGACCCGCACCGAGTCTGCGGCGTAACGTGTCCCGCTCGGTCCGGACGCGATCCACTTCGTCTTCAAGAGCCCAGATACGCGTCGTCGCCTTGGTCCGTTCGAGGCTATCCGAAAGAATATTTCCAGACGAAGTTACAGAGGCGGAACGGCCTTCGCGGGTGGGGATCTGAGTCAAAGAGGCCTTGGGAGCGGAAGAGCGTTGCTAACACCAATTATTAGTCAACTGGATATCTTCAAATGAAACATGCAACTCACAGGAGCCTCGACGTCGCGCACCGTCTCGCAATCAATGTGAAAGTCTGACTTCCAATTCTGAAGGTCACCGCTCAGCTTCTCGACCTCGGCCTGGAATCCGTCCTCGACCTGTTCCAACTCGATAATGAGTTGCTCTCGTTGGTTCTGGAGCGCCGTAATGTGTGCTTTGGATCGAGCTTGCTGCTCGACGCTCCTCGCGAGCTCCTCTTCCTTGTCCGCGAGCTTTGCCTCGAGCTGGGAGACACGTAGTTGGAGCACGGTGTAGTCCTCGGGCTGAACGGCGGTGGTTATCAGGGTCGTCTTGGCCGTCAGCTGGGCTTGAAGTTGGTCAATGAGCATTTGCTGAAACACCGATTAGCAACGAGTTGGTATCAAAGGCACTGTACCCACCTGCAGCGAATTCTCGTCCAGTGCCCTCTGGAGCTGGTATTCTGTCGTGGAAGGCGCTGCGAGTGCGACAGCGAGACGGGCTTCGAGCTCGAGTACGAGCTCGCGTAGACGCGCCGTCTCGTCACCACACTTGGCATCATTTTCGTATGTACACTGTCCACGTCGTCAGGACTGGTCATGTGCGAAGGATTGAGCGCTTACTGAATGAGTACCGGCCTTGCCGAACAACTGTCGTAGAGCAATCATCGTAGGAAGTAAGAGTATATACGGTAGAACAGAACAGACAAACGAAACCGAGCGAGCCAGGGGGATGAGAGGTGGGATTTATAGGGAGAAGATTGAATGACGGTCGACGTCCAGAATGAAATCTTGGATGTGTTCAACGCATTTTGGCCGTTCCCTAACGCCACAGGGCCGGGCGTCATCACATGCCCGATGCAGACCGACCCTTCACAGGCCTCGTACACGTGGTGGCGGATCAATGCGTGTTCTGCCGATGGTTTACCCACTCCTACATGTGGTGCGATTATTTCCTGTAATTTCTCTGCATTTTTGGAACCCACCGGCTGAGCAGGCTCGACTGAATAACCACAGACTGCCTCGGCGTTCGGCTCAACGTGACATAGGCCCTGTGGCATTGACCACCACAGTCCAACCTGGACAGCCTGTTTCATACATGTTGGCTGATTGTCTCCACGTGTTGCGCTATCCCCCACAGGTAGAGATATCTAGTTTCAGCAACCGGCGCGGCCCCGTCGCTCTTGCAAATACCATACGACGATTGCCGGCAAGCTGCGCAAATTAGACTCATGTACGTGGTGATGGATAACATTAGTTATTGATTAGGTGCCTGTCTAATTACAATCATAAGTATATTTATCCTGTCCAGTCGCAGCCACTGTTTGTCTTAAATCAACCGTGCCATGACTGCCATCCGGCCAAATTCCTCTATTCCAATAGTCCCAGACGGACCCGACGAGAACATCGATAGCATTTCGATGATCTGCAAATTAGTTCGTCAGTTTCGGCCCAGGTATCCCCGTTTGCGCCGTGGGAGCCAGTGTCCCCCAACCGATGTGTCAATCTACAAAAAAAAAGAGGGCTCACGTCGTCGGTGGAGAGATTTTCGTTCAACCTTTTTGCGGCCGCTGCAACTTCCTTGATGCCCATTTTCTTCGTGCAGAATGCAGGGTCGTCCACGTTCTCCCCTGGGAAGAATAACGCAAATGCAAGCTTGGCTTCGCGAAGTTGTCGATCGGTCAATGTACGAGGGATATCGCCTTCCCAGTTGTCATCCTCATCGAGCTCTGCGCCAGAATCGGACTCGGTTGGCTTGCTTCGCGAAGGCTTTTGTCGGGTAGGAGCTCCAAATTCGGAATCAGTAGACAAGTCGGCGGGGGGTTGGTCGGAATAGATATCCGAATCAGATCCATCGGGCTCATCGTCATCTGATGCAGGAATAAACCCCCCTCCTTCCTCCTCATTTTCGTCTCCTGAGCCTGGAATGAATCCACCGCCGCCCGTGTCCCCAACCAAAAATCCACCTTCTTCCTGGTCCGAGTCTTCGAGTCGGGGTTGCTTTCCTTGGGCAGCACGAGCCTGACCCCTCGTTATACGACGCTCGGGTTGTTCCGTAGTCTCTGCCGCCTTGGACTTCGATCCAGATGCACGGGATGGCGCCTTGGTCTTGGCCTTTGATTTACGCGACTCCTCACCGGCCTCTGCTCGCTGCCCGACTAGAACCGCGCATACCGCCCGCCAGTCGCTTCTTGAGACCGTCAGCCCAGCATCCTTGTCCATTACGTAATCTTCTGGATCCGAATCAGACCCAGCCTTTCGCCGCCGATTCAACTCGCTGGGTCGACTCTCCCAGCCGGTGGCGGCGTTTCGAAACACGGTCAACACTAGAACAAGGCGCGGGTGTGTTTGAATGATGGATGAAAGAAGAGGACGGCGGGCGCACCTTCCTCATCGTCTGGCGGAAGATCGAGCATCTGAAATCGAGGGACACGACGAGTGAATAGAGTGTACATGCGGGGAGAAGCTTGTGCGTACCTGGAGGCCTGTCGGGATCAGTGATAGTGGTACACCTTGTTCGTCCTCTTTGTTGCTAGATGCTTCTACAATATATTCAAGCTGCCGAGTTAGGGGGACAAGGTTACACCGTGCCACTTACCGTTCATAGCCCTATCGTCCTTGACAAATCCACCTCCCTCATCCGAGTCTTGGTCTTCCACACGTGGCTTCTTGCGCCCAGGCCCTGATTCACCCGTTCGCGAATGCGCCTGCGCTCGCTGTGTCAATTTCAGAAACGCGGTATCAATAGCGCGCCGTAAACTTGGCCTAAGCGCAAGGTATTCATCGTCTCCAGAGTCGGACATGACCACAAAAGGTTAATGAGAAACAGTCCTCTGATGGTTATTGGTGGTTCGAGGAATGATGTTCGTGGTGGCGAGCGGAAGGTCGATGACAGTGGTGCCTAGTCACGTGAGAAGCAAAGTTTAATGCGGATTGGCGCTCGTGGTCTAGTCTTGATATCAACAATGGGAAGGACAAAACGTGTGAGTATAGTTTTATCTAACTATAAAAGGCATTATTAAGTTCGGCTACAGGGCAGAAAAGCAGGTGGCAAGCCGAGGGGCGGGGGAGGAAGTTGGGGAGCAGATATCAAGCCAGAGAACGCAGCGTTTGAGCAGTACTACAAAGTTAGCCCAAGTCCACACTATTTGTGGAAACGTCCTAACATTTGTTCATTCTCGGTTTATTAGACTGCCAAAATTATTCCCGATGACGAATGGGACGAGTTTTGGGCCAGCCTCAAGGTTGTTCTGCCTACAACTTTCCGGGTGACAGGAAGTCGTGCGTGAGTGCGTCATCCACGCCCATTCGTTTCGTATTGACCACATATTAAAGTACCGCGCAAGAGTTAAACACGATAATCAAAGAGCAGTATATTCCTGCGATGAAGGACGTCGAATTTGAGGGCCAAATTATTGAGCCGCCTCGTCAGCTCCCCTGGTAAGTTAAGTACAATGCCACAATCCTCATTTATAAGACCTTTTGGATAGGTATCCTGATGGTCTTGGGTGGCAGCTCAACGTTTCCAAGAGCGCCTTGAGAAAAACTCCCGAGTTCAAACGGTTCCATAACTTTTTGGTTTACGAAACCGAAGTCGTGAGCATCAAAGTTTATAGTTTCTCGGCTGGCTTGAACCAAGCTGGCTTCTCAGGGCAACGTGTCGCGACAAGAAGCCGTCAGCATGATCCCACCTCTGCTACTGGATGTCCAACCCCATCATTCGGTTGGTACTAGGATCTTCCTTGTGGGAAGGGTTATTCATCGATTCAAACGCAGGTTATTGACATGTGTGCCGCCCCAGGGTCAAAAGTAAGCATCAGTTCTGCACTCAATCTTGAGACATCGTTTAAGCTTTCGGTTTCTAGACCGCCCAACTCCTCGAAGCACTTCACGCCAACGATACCGCTGTGGAATCCTCCATCCCCTCCGGTTTGCTAATTGCTAACGATGCGGACAACAAACGTGCCCACATGCTTGTCCACCAATCTTCTCGCCTCCCATCACCTGTACTAATGGTCACCAACCTTGACGCCTCCAATTATCCAAGGATTCATACCGGCCCCAATGGTGGAAAAATGCTCTTCGACCGGGTCTTATGTGATGTACCATGCAGTGGAGATGGGACTATGCGCAAAAATATGGGAGTGTGGAAGAATTGGGGCACAATGAATGCGAATGGTTTACACTCGTAAGCTTAATAGTGATATTCTCGGATTGAGAGAGTTAATTATGATCATAGGCTCCAGCTGAGGATCCTACTCCGTGCGATGAACATGCTCAAGCCGGATGGACGGCTAGTATATTCGACTTGTTCGATGAACCCGGTTGAGAACGAAGCGGTCATTGCTGCTGCACTCAAAAGAATGCCATGTTCGTTCTCAAAAGTTTTCTCCCCACAACAACTCATTCAAATTGCACTTAGTCTTTGAACTTGTGGATGTCTCTTCTTCGTTACCCGAGCTAAAGCGCCGCCCCGGCCTCTCGATGTGGAGCCCGGCTGTCAACCGCGAGATGAATGCCTATTATAACACGCACGCAGAGTACATCGAGTCACTGCCGCCAACTCAGCGAAAGGACGCCAAGTTACAAGAGACGCACTGGCCTCCTGCGGATGTGAATAACTTAAATCTGGATCGTTGGTGTGTATCATGTACATGTATGTTGTGTGTTGATAACTTATTCTTTTCAAAGCCTTCGTATCTACCCGCATTTGCAAAACACAGGGGCGTTTTTTGTTGCAGTTTTACACAAAGTACCGAAGCAGGTAATCGTTTCTCAATCAAGGTATGATAAAAGTTTACGGATTCTTCGCGAATTTTAACTGGGTGGTAGTTCTTCTACCAAACGGAATGCCGAGGTGGCTGTGGCGGATGATCCAACTGAGGTTACCAGCAAAAAACAGAAAACTGGCGAGCCTATGGACGAAGACTCTCACCTGAAAACTCAGTCAGAGAACACTGGGGACGAGCTTGTGGAGAAGGAGAGTAAAATTACCCCATTCAAGGAGCTCCCGTATGTGTTTTTGTCAGATGGCAGCAAACACCTCGAACAGGCCATGTGGGTGCATTCACCTCACCTATCTATGTTCTGCGAGCTAATTCCTTCCATCTAGTTCCGATTTACAAATTAAGCCCACTTTTCCTTCCAAAAATCTCTTCGTTCGAAACCCAGATGGGGAAGCGCTGCGCCAGATCTACCTCTGCAATGATGCTGTCCGCCAAGTGATTACCCATAACGACTTTGCCCGCCTCAGAATTATTAATGCTGGGGTGCGTGTCTTTAGTCGCCAAGAAGGCGGTCCCAAGGGCGAGAAAGTCGACCAAGCCCGAAGCCGGTTCAGGTTTTTGATGGAAGGCACGCCCGCAGTCCTTGCACACGTCGACGAGTCGCGTATCATACCTGCAGACTTGAACACGTTGAAGGTGTTTATGCGGGTATATTACCCTATATTGGCAGAGTTTTCACCCCCAATGAAAGGGACGCTTGCTGATCTTGGTACGCGAT
Organism: Ceratobasidium sp. AG-K; assembly: GCA_037039685.1. Taxonomy (NCBI): domain Eukaryota; kingdom Fungi; phylum Basidiomycota; class Agaricomycetes; order Cantharellales; family Ceratobasidiaceae; genus Ceratobasidium; species Ceratobasidium sp. AG-K. The sequence goes on from JAWNGF010000002.1 coordinate 3,352,527, forward strand.
TCTATATTACTGGGTGGCTGGGTGGCTGACGGGGTTATTAGATACAGGCAGTTATTTGATGCGCGTCGAGCCAGGGGAAGACGTGGAAAAGAGGTCAGATCCCTTTCATTCTTACCGCACGACAAGCGAAACATGTTGATCAATATCACCATCAGCCTAAAGCACCCACTCGTAATTCCAATCTGGAAGTCAACTGCGTCTGTATCACTTATGCTCGACAAGAAAGCAAAGAGGTGGGTGACATGCGCAATTGTATTTGTCGTGCTTGCTTCCCCATATTCTGTCACCTAGTGCGTTGAGTCTTCGTTTGTGGGGTGAAGATATCACTCCAGCCGCAGCGAAAAGCTCCAACCAGGAGCCTGTGGCGGCGCAGGACGAGGATTCTGTGGCGGATGTTGAACAAGACGACGAGTCAACTGAGAGCTTAGAAAATGATCAGTGATAAGACTCTGATTTTGGAGGAATTTCACTGATTGAATGTCTGTACTCGGTTTGAATGGAAACTTGTTTGCGCTCCAGCTGGTTTCAAAATGCTTGCTGACATAGACCCAGACGTGTATGTCCATCGAATATTTGAAAATGTTGTTGTCTCTATCTCGACGCATATAACCACAAGTTCGCTGATCCATACATGTGTAACTGATGAGGATGCGGTAGTGTACAAGGTTACATCGTTTGACCACTAACTTTCATGACTATGACATCGCCAGGCTTTACTTGATAATGACCTAAAGTCAAGCTATCTTCCAACAGCTGTCCTCCATATTGTAAGGCCTGCCGGGATGGGACAATCATATTGAGATTGGCGACGAGGGTTTTAAGGTCAAGAACGGTGGAAGTCGCAAAAACCATGTGGGTATCTCCATCTTCGTCGTCAAAGGCAGCCGCCCATTCAGGTTGTACTCTTATTGGATACAAAAGAGATAGCTGGGATTGTTCCACTTGCGCTTTATGATAATATGAAAGAATTAGTGTTGTTCGGCCATGATTTCATGTACACGCACTAGCTTGGAGCTTGTCGACAAATACTTGGCAGTCGTGCACGATCTGATGGTATGATCCAAGTTGAGTCGCATCATCGAGTTCTTCGCCTGCGCAGATCAGTACTTGCTTGTAAACCGGAATCCCTAGCTTGGCGTTGACAAGAAGCTTAAGGCTGGTAACATTGGCATACAGGGTGATTCGCATAGGAACCTTGGATCTTTCAGGGGAAGTCACGTAGACCTGGATATTTGACGCTATTGAGATAATGGATTGGTCAATTATCCCGTACTCATGTGGGCGCTTGTCGTCATCAACCAAGTCCACTCCTTGATTGCTGAAGCCCAAGCCCCTCGGGATGGTGGGATCGTTTTCGAAGATTATGTTTTTTAGCTGTCGAATCGTAGACACCTCAGGGATAGAGATCTTGAGGTCAGCAGGGCCGCCAATGACGTGAACCAAAATTTTACCAGTCGATCTGAGAGTGGCGGTATCTGGGGGTAGTATATCATCCATATATCCTACGAGCTTGTATTTCACCCTACTTACCTTCCTCAACAATTTCCGTCGGCCTGCAGACATCTCGCCCTCTGGCGTCAGGAGTAATAGCCACTTCGATGACTTTCACCGAAGGTAGCACTGCTCCCCATACATTTTGCCTCAGTTCTACTAATAGGTCACCAAAACGATCAAATCGAGAAAGGAGTCTGATTTGAGAAGTCGCAATGGAGGCTAGTGCTGGGTATGCCTCGCGGATCAATCCGATCGTTGCCTAGCGAACATGATCAGCACCAAGCACAGTACTTTTGGACCAGTACGCACAAGAAAGTCTGGATTCTTAGGTATGGCAATGGCATACCCCTGATATATGGCTGCAAAGATATGTAGCTCCCGTTGACTGCCCAGCAAACCAGTGTTGAAATCTGGGTCATCGAAGCTTCTAGAGTTATTTGGCATGTGTAAATGCCTTTTGGATGTATTCTGATAAATTGTCTCTCTGTCGAAATCTCCCTGCCTCGGAAATTTCAGACGTGCTAGCTTGCTACGTCAGGAGAGGTATTGAATGTATATGGGTGTGGGAATGCTGTAAGAAAATATCACGTGACATGGCGTTGCACAAAGCGTATATTTTTTGTCCAGCTTTGGCTTCACAGTAATGAGAGATATCACTCGAGCCCCGTAGGAGATATAAAAATTCGCATAGAGAAGGTCAAGCGAGTCAAATCAATAGTTGTGCACACACTTACCCATCACCAAACCCTCTAGTACCGGCACCGTTAGCAGGTCGGGCGTCAGCAAAAACCGAGAATCTCGCGGGGTCTTGGGATCAATGGAAGATGCTCGTCGGACTCATGGCAGCTCCTAAGCGCTCAGGAGGAGTCGCGAGCGATCATGAGCAAAATGCACACCTATCTCGTGAGCGCCCACGAGACGTTACGAGTGCTCGCGAGACAAACGAGCACCTCCCCTAAATCCCGAAACCTCACGAGCCGAACTATATTTCAGGATTTTTGTGGAGTATAGGAGGGCCAACGACAGGCACAGCCAGAACTAGACTCCAACCCTGTATTTCCCCTGCCCCTGAGCGTCACGTGCTCAAGCTCTGGGTTGGAGTCTAAGCTAGAACTAGCCTCCCCGCGCGTAAGTGCTCCTTTGAGCTCAAGGGAATCTGATCTCAGCGAGGCGATCCATAGTAGAGGAAGAAATGACTCGCCACCCAGATCGAGGTAACCCCGAACACCCGTCCGAACATTCCGCCAAACGCCAACGACTTGTCTGAAAGTAGACTGAGGGATATCTCAGCGATGTCGAAACTGGGCTATCTCTCTCCCTTCCTGTTCCTCCGCTCATTTGCGCGATATCGGTTTACCAAAGCATATAAACCTGCTGTCGACCACGCCTCAACCTTGACCCTGCGATTCCTCCTCCATTATGAGAGTCGAGCTCCCCATAGTCGGTTACATTAGTTTCATACTTGTTCTTTTCCCCTTGCCATGGCACTGGAAGGCGCGCAACGTCTGCATTATCTCAGCTATTGTCTGGCTCGCTGCATGCAACTTGGTCAACGCAACCAACGCCATCCTCTGGCGTGATAACGTCACCGTCAAATACGAGTTCTGGTGCGACATCGGTATGCACTCTGGCGCATTGCAGCGGTTCGAAAAACTGACCTTCATGTAGCTACAAGAGTGGTCATCTGCGCCAATATTGGGATCCCAGCGTCAGCCATGTGTATCTGCCGTCGCCTGGCACAAGTAACTTCCCCTTACTATAAAATCCACACCTCGAAGCGCAAGCGCCAGCATGCAAACTTTGAGTTCGGGATGTGTGTGGTACTACCTCTCATAGATTTGCTCCTGCGTATGTCAGTTCTCCGTATTCTCGTGTGGTTCGTGACCTGGTTGGTACAGACCCAATAATTCAGTCACGTCGATTTGGTATCCATGAGAGATTTGGATGTGTTGTGGTATGTTGATGCTCCATTCCAGTGGCTCAAGAACTGACCTCCCCTGTGCGACAGTGGGCTCATTGTTCCATGCCCTACTTATTCATTGTGACCTTCCCTACGGTCTTGCTCTCTTTGATTGCATTGGTATATGCTGGTGAGTGTTATGCTTTCTGGAATTATCATGCGTCATAGCTTCCATCTAGGTGTTGCACTGCGTTGGCTGATCCATCGCCGCGTCCAGCTCCGGCAGCCACGCCACACACGGAACAAATTACTGCCTCTAGTCGCTATCTTCGGCTTGTTGCGTTAGCGATCGCCGAAATGACCTTCGCGGCGGCAATGTCAATATTTCTCATGACGCAGACTTTTCAGACTGGGATTCATCCATGGACCTCTTGGGAAGATGTCCATGCAGACTGGTTAGAAATTCCTGTGGTAGCTGAGGACTCAATGCCAGAGTTCTTCTGGGCAATCTGGAGGATGGCTTGGTACTTCCCACCACTTACATCAGTTGTGTTTTTTGGATACTTTGGGTTTGACGACAGAGTGATTGCAGAGTACGAAGTGATTGTCACTTGGATCAAGAGGCATGTTCTCCGCATCGAACCCGGAGAAGAAGTTGGTGCTGCCTCTGAGGTATGTGTGTCTGGTCATCTGGGTTGAATGCGGCCTGATCCCCTTTGTATTCTCTTCAGTACGGGCCATACCACATTGACCAGGGGCCAGTCGTGAATTTAAATTCTAATGTATTCATATTGAAGACAGAGAGCATAATAAATAGAGTAAATCATTTGTACGGTGTGTCAGCCTCTAGCTCACTCGTTGCTATCAATACACAATAATCGTGGAGATTAACCCAGCACTAAATCTAGTGGGATTTCTCGATCTAGATTGAGCCCAAACATGAGTACAACCAGACGTTACGCTGACCGTAAGTCCTGCAACAAGTACTATAATGAGTACAACAACCGGTAGAATGTGCTTCGTAGTGGGCGAAGGTTCACAGCTGGTATTGCAATCTCGCCGAATCTTACACTGGGAGCAACATACGCTCGCCAGTGTTGTTATGCATTGCTCGAATCGTTCGTCGAATTCGGGATATACGAGCTTGGATTTCTTCCGGAAGCAACATGACCAGAGTGTCAGGGTCGCCGTGATGATTTGTTCCGGAGATCGCATCTGTTGTGGTTGTATTGAGACACATGGTCTTCTTGGTGTGCCGCTGCCTTGTGGACGGGAGTCTATGATGTCATCTTCATGAACGCGTTTTCGTTTGAATAAATACACGCAATTCAAAACGCTCCTATACTCAAGAGACCTCCATCGCATCCAATCCCACAAGTGCAATCCCCATATCCATCTCCCCGAGTACGTAATCGACCACAAAACTATCCTGAACCAATCGCTCGGCACGCGTCAAATGTCGTTCGGTATACGGAATGAGTCCATCTATGATGGCACGCAGGTCCATCCCGGGTTTATCCTTCCCTTTTTGTTCGACGGCGTGGGCAAGCTGTGCATCAAGGCCTCCACCTTTGGGTTGCTCGTCATTCTTGGCAAAGGCAGCAATGATATCCTCGGTGGTACGTGTGCTCAGAATAGCATGCAAGACCGTCTGGGCAACTGTGCTGGTTCGGGCGCTCGCGTTCCATGTTCGGATGTGCCCAAGGAGGCGGATGAGGTCTGGCCCGGAGAGGGTCGCGAGCACAGTGTCGACTTCGACTGAGCCAGTGATACTATGTGGAATATCTGATTCGGAGATCGAGTCAAATGGCGATGCGGTCTTGGATGGCCGGGTTGACCTGACTGAGTGGAAGAGATTGTAAAGTCTCCCGGGATGGTCCATGCTCAACGCGAGTCGAATGGCATTCCGATAATCATTTAGAGCAAGGTAGTTGGCAAAATTTTGCTCCCTAAAAATGAACAGGATATGTGAGCCAAAGTCAAACATCCAAGCTTTTTTTTATGCTCCGGAATAGCTCGCGAAAACTCACAATTCAACCCCTCTCGCACGCTTTTTTTCCTTTTCAATTTGTTCCTCCTCGGTCGCATCTCTCCACACAACTATCCTCGAGTCTGCAGCGCCAGATAACACTGTGCGCTCATCAGCACTCAGTGCAAGTGCCCATACCTATTCAAAATTAGCGCATATAGTCTACTGAAAATTGATGGGAGCCAACCTTGTCTTCGTGGGCATCAAGGGTCGCAACACACTCCTCGGTCCTGATTGCCCAGAGTTTGACAAGACCATCGGAGCCAGCAGAAAGAAGTTGGGCTCCTCTGGAGAGGAAAGCCAATCGTAGGATAGAGTTGGTATGCCCTTCAAATGTCTGGAGGCGGCTTAGTTCGCGAGACACACGACAGCGGGAAGAGTGCAGCCAAACCTTCAAGCACGTCCAATCGTCCAAACTCCACAGTTTGACAGTCTTATCACCGCTTCCTGTTGCAACGGAACGATCTACCGGCGAGAATCGTACGGCCCAAACCCCACGTTTGTGTCCTTTAAGAGTTCCAACGGGAGCGAGATCGTGCGACGACTATGGAAATGTGAGCGTCCAAAGCTAGGCAGAGAGCATTTGAACAGCATACCCCGACCTCGAATACCTTCGCAGTTCGGTCTTGAGATCCTGTAGCAACCAATCGGCCATTAGGAGCAACGTCCAAAGAGTTGATGTCCTTGTCATGCGCTTTGATAGTGGTCAAAGACTTAAGTTTTGTCGGCGTTGAAGGGAGAGAGCTAAAATTAAATACTCAGGAACTTGACGCAGACGGAAGAAAATGCAGTGTGACTCACTCTTTCAAAGCACTTAAATCCCAAACCTTTAGCGTGCGGTCCTGAGAACCCGTCACCAAATAACTGGGTATGCCGTTCCCATCTACTCCTCCAAAGACAACGGCCCCAATACTCTCTGCATGTCCGGCACATATCGCTACACACTTCCAATCTGTCTTCTCTGTTCCCGTATCGTTCTCTACTCCTTCAGCCGGTACTGAAATGGAAAATGGCGCCCAAACTCGAACTTCCCGATCCTTGCCTGCACTCGCGAGCCATCCATTCGGCGCAGACGCCAATGCGAGTACAATATCCGAGTGTCCAGACAGTAGTGATGCATTTAGAGGGTTCAATGTCTCGACTTGATTCTCCGGTGTAGATCTAGCGTCGGGGGTGGGATACACCCTAACGAGAGACGAGTTGGTGGCTATTGCCATGTGAGTGTCCTTTCGGCGAATAGAAGTGGTGGTAGAGAGAAACACAGCGTCGATTACTTCATCGTTGTAACCAACTAACTGGCGGGTTCGTTGTCCTGACTGAAGGGAATAGGTAAGGACATTTTGGTCCGCATGGACGGAGGAAAGAGTGTGGTCTGCAGGGGTATATCTGCAGGACAATTAAGCAAGTGTAAATCGATAAGGAGGAGTGTCAACTCACATAACATCAAGGATCTGCCTCGACTCTTCGCCATCTTCATCCGTAGATACACCGGCATTCTCCACTTCCTCCCCAAACACATGTAAAACCTTGGCATCCCATGCGTCCCATACTTTAACAATCCCTTTTTGTCCACCGGTGTAAAACCTCAGCCTGCCATCCGAGTCCTCTGACTCGAGCACCCCAAGGGATTCGATCCGCTCAAACACAGGAATGGTCTTTACCAATACCGGCGAGACAGCGCTCTTCTTGCTCTTCTTCCCACTGCCACTCTTAGCCTGTTTCGCAGCCTCATCCGAAGGCCGAGTGTCCCAAATCAAAACCACTGCATCCCGTCCTCCAGATACCACGAATCGCCCGTCGTGTGAGACGCCTAGTCCACGGGGTACGCTCACATGCCCTTCGAGCACCATGACTGGTGCGCCAGTCCCCGCTGCAGCAAGGTCGTACACTCGGACACGAGAATCGGCACTTGCGCTCACGAGCCACATCATCTCCCAAGTTCCGGCAGTCGAACCAGATTTATAGAAGAATTTGAGAGCAGAAACAATTCCTGCGTGTCCTCGGAATAGGTGGGTAAGGTGTCCTCGTCGTAGATCATGCACCTTGACGATTCCGTCCGCCGAGCCAGATGCGAGAAGTGTCGAGGTAGGGTCGATCGTACAGACGTGTATGGGGGCATCGTGAGCTCGAGGAATATGTCGACTTGGATGTATGGTTGGGGATGATTCAGAAGGAGGAGCAAGAGGGTAGAGACGGAGAGAGAGCGACGAGGTGAAGAGGGCGAGGCTGGCATTGTTTGGAGATACAGCGAGCGCAGTCACCCCAGAGCCATCCTATTGAAACTAAGCATAAGCTATAGTTTGGGAATTCATCACTCACCGTTTGATACAATCCAGTGGTCGCTCCCGAGACTAAACTTGTGCACTTTGCCTCGTCGTGAACACACCCGACTAACGAGGCCCCGTCGTGCGCTAGCGCGACAGGTCCAGATGTAAACACAGGGCCGATCTCCCTTGAATGTCGAAAGCTAAGCCATGTCAGTAGGCCGATTGGTTGTGTAGAGCGCTCCGTTGGTTGCTCACCTCGTCTTGGACATCGTCGTTCACGTGATCCAAAATTTGGCTGACGATTTCTTGTCATGTGATTGATTCCCAGTACTAGGTAAATAAGCACAAATGTATTTATCTTTCCAACTCGATCCCCACACCGCTACGTCAGAACAGTGAGAACGTTTAAAATACATGCACTATTTTAGAACCTAAACTTGCAACAATCTCCCTCGGACAACGATTTCCGTAACCTACATTGCATGCTTCGCTCCCCACCCTCAAGCAGTTACAAGGTAGAGTGAATGCTTGAAACTATAACCCACTTGGCAAATCCCAACCAGGAATGGAGTGTATTGCTCAATCAGTTCAGGAGAAAGTTTGATGGGAATTTCAACGAAAGAAACACGCTGCTCGTGTGCTAGTACCGCTTCGAAATACCCAAGCTTGGGTGATGGGTTTTACTTTCTGGCTCACGTTGTACGAAAAAGACAATACTCAAGCATCGGATTGTCTTGATAGTATATACAGACATATAATTAATTTCAGTATGTGATGTCTATCCAGCCGTAACTTCAACAGTGACCTTTCAAGGGCAGAAGGTGAGAGTGTCTACGAGTGGAAAGAGTGCATTAGTCGTGCTCGACGAGAGGAAACCAGAAGTAGCTTACAGTCTGCCTTCTTTGCAGTGGGGCAAGTGAAAAGCGCAGTCCCCGAGGACTCGTCGTAAGCGTACACGTAGGAACGGGGGCAGGCATTCTTGAAATACGAATAGTACGCGACTCCAGAGGGAGGGCAGGTCTGAGGGGTGCTGTATTGCCCAGAGCAGCAGTTCTTGGAGTTAGCCTGGTTTCCGTCGAGGTTGGCAACACATGCAGACTGGCAACGCAATGGTTAGCCGCTAGCTCAATACTCGAGAATCAGATATACCTTGCAGCCAACGGGGAACCCGCTCGAGTCATACGGTCCCTTGAGTGCAGCGGGGCAGTTCGGTCCAAGGTCAACAGCGCACTCTGCCACCGGGCAGCCTTGGTTGTTGGTGATGCGCATCGGTAGGTTGTACCCATCAACGAGAGAGACTACAAATCAACAAATTCAGACACCGAATATACTCATCCTCTTAATGCCTTATGCTCACCATCATACCAATCCTGACCATCGCCAGCACTCAAAGTCCACTCCGCAACGCTCGCAGGCGGCACACCAGTACCGGTGCGAGAGTCGCAGCGGAGACCGCCGTTGCAGCCACCGGTAAGACAGGAGTTGGGGCCGGGGTTCGTGGCAAAGTTGCAGTTACGACGACCCCAGATACGACCAGCTTTCCAGTTGTCGGGAACCGTAAAGGTGCGTTTGCTCCATGCAGGAGCCTCCCAACCAGTCTCGACTCCGGGAACAGCGGATCCGACATTGAGATCAGTCTGAAAGAAGTTATAACGTCAACAGTGTGCATCGAAAAGGCATTATGGTTAGATACATACAAAGACCGCCGGCCAGATGGTGAAAGGGCAGGCGTTGTAGACAGTAAACGTACGTCCGAGGACAGAGCCTGCAAGAGCCAGAGCCGAAGCGGCGACAGTAAACTTCATTTTGTAAACGTAAGGATCTCTGGTGTAACCTTATATACTAAATTTTTCGGTAGATGTGACCTTTTTTCCACTTTCGGTATAATTCATACCATTTCCGCGATTTTGGTACTTGCCAAAAACTGGTATGAACCCTACCTGGCATTCAAGAGCCAAGCGCAATACCGATTTTTGGTATGATTGATGCCAATTTTTGGCATTGACACCTTCGCTTATTCAAGTTGTAAACATAAGTACAAATTTTACTATAATACAATATCTATACAATGTAACAGTGTGAGAACAAACCCAAGTGAAGCAGCGAGGGAGGGACATGGGCAGTTGGCCAGATAGAAGTGAGCTCGTGTGTATGGTTGTCGTAGCACCATGCTCAAGGGCGCCAAGCCAAATCCAATGAAGTGTACAGAACTTGCAGGAGTTTGGCATTGTTGGAAAACCTACTCGGTGTCAGCAAGTGCTTCAACCAGATCCAGCCGGCCAACAACAGTCGTTCGGTCAGCAACAAACCATGTCCCATCACGTGCTTGAACCCTCCCGACAAGGCATTGCAAATCTTCAACGTCAACAATCTCTTCGGGAGCTAGCTTGTTCCCAGCAAGTGTGTACGTGATAATGTTCGCATCAGGGAGCCGTTTGAATAATGGGATTGGCAACACAACAGCGAGGGCCAGCGGTCCCAGGAAGGGGAGCAGCTTGTTGTTGCCAATGCTGCGCGCCATCTCCTGGAAGAACTCCCTGTCAATGACGACAAAGTACTTGACTTGACCGTAACCCATGACAGCGCAGTTCACGGGTTGTGGCTTTTGCCGACTGCATTGGTCAACGTGGGTTTGATACTGTAAGCAGCCAGTCAGCATTGCACTCCAAGGTGGAGTGATTTGAGATGGGTGTACCTTGACATACAATGCATCTCGTTTTGCACGCTCAGTTTCTGGCTCTAGGGCATGGCCTCGAATGATGTTGCCACCGGTAAGCTCGTGGACCTGTTGCATCTTCCCCCAATGGATAAACTCGCGCCCCCTCAGGTGTTGGCTTACCACTGACTTCTCAACATCAGCAATTGCACTTAAGTAAGCAGCGAGCTTTTTCGCAATGCAGTCGTGGACCGGGGATGATCGTTGTGGTCGAACAAATACCAATTGCTTGTACCCGTTGTATGTTGTCCCAGTGGCCATGTTCCCACGGCGGTCATCGAGGTCCAGCTCTTTGGTCAGGTTGTAGATAAATTTAACCTGCGATAGTTGTGCCACTTCAAGGACATGCCGATCAAGGCTTGCAAATGGAAACTGCGGGTTCTTCTTCGTGCGCACAAGTGCACCACAGAACCGCTCCATTGGGAACGCCCAATAACACCACACGGGGCCCATCATCTCAATATCGTCGGCGATGTGAAGGAGTGAATGGATGGGAAGCATGCAGACCCAAAGACGGTCTGGCTTGTGACGATAGTACAGCCTGGTGTGCGAGTGTGAGCTGTAGGTAGGCATGCCCAATACAAATGTATACATACCTTTTGAACTTGGTTACCCAACCAGCAAACCCTTTTCGGATGGCGTCGATGTCAACATGTCGGATTACAAGGTCGAGGCAAAGGTTGATGAGACGAATGAGCTCGATGAAGTGATGATAATAGACATTGCGTGTGAATTGCTTGCAAAGCAAGCCGGGCGCAAGGAGCGTCGCAAAGAGGAGCGTACTCTCCAATGTTGATTGGTAACGGTCCGCAGAAAGGTTTGGCACGCGGCAACCAAATACGGCAGGGATGGTGTCCCCACTGGCCGCGCACGCTGCTCCAATTGCTTGCCACACATCAGGCTGCAGTATGTAATCCTCGCGCCCCGTTCCAAATGTCTTGAAGGTTTTTGATCGGGTCCAGACGCTGATGAGCATTGGAATGACATTCTCAAACACTGCGTGCATGAAGTTGTGTGGAAATGAACCAGGGAAATCGATGGAGGTGAGCCGCGAAAGAGGCGAGAGCGAGTTGATGCCAAAGTGGCGTGAGCGATGGCTCTCTTCTGCATCGTTGGGCGCGGATTCGACTTGTTGAGCATGTCGCAGGAACTCCTCATGCGTGCGGCAAGGGAGATCAAGGGGGTCATATTGTCGTGGATCATGGCGCCCCAGGGCAAATGGGCATGCAAGAGGAGTATAGTTGGTGCGGTTATTGGCCCCAGAGCCCCGCCCACTCTGTTGTGGATTGCGAACACCTCGTAGCCGGCATGCACGGCACGGGCTCTTGCCATTGTGTCCTTTCATGCACATGAGTTTAGCAACGGCGGGCATATCCCCGAAACATGCAAGTAAGTACGCATGCAGGTTGAACACCCGCTGTTCGTTTCCATTGAACGCGGGGACACCAACTGCGAGATCTTCAAGCTCGTCAAGGAACGGCTGAAGAAATGTACACAGCTCTTTTGGTTGAGCTGGGCCGGGGATAACGCCGAGACAGAGGAGGTGTTGGAGCTGGAAACGGAGGTGGGGCGGGACATTATAGTTGAACGCGAGAAGGGGCCAGCACATCTTCTTCCGCGATTTAAAGGGCCCGAAACCATCGGTTGATAGCCCCAAAGCAATGTCGGTTGGTTGCGAGAAGAATACGTGCGGCAGCAACCGCCCTGCTACCATGACACGCGTCCCACAGAGTCGCCGATAATGCTGACCATCGAAAATATCTGAGACAAAGCGCCCGTCTCGGCGCTGATTGCTACAATAACTGAAGAGACGAGCGGTCTGCGGGTCGAGATAGGCATTGACAAGCCGAGGGATTAGGGGTAAATACTGGAATTGCTTGCGCGGGATCAGGCGATCAGTCTGGTTTCGTTGCGAATGATACCGACTCTTGCCGCAGTAAGGGCACTCGGTCGAGGTTTTGTATGGCCCGGTGAACGCGATACATGAGTCGATGCAGCAGTTGATTCGGACCCCACGAATCCCAGATAGGCAGGCGACTCAACGGCGGGTAGTGTCGTAGTTGGGTAGGGTAGCGAGCTCGGGGAACGCGCGAGGTAATTTGCTGTAAGCTTTTGCGGTTAGATCGGAGTCTACTTTGAAGTTTAAGCCCCGAATCATACGCATATCGCGTTCACTAAGTTTGCGGCCTGTTTCGCAAAATTTAGCCTCTAAATCAGTCGGTAGGATGACAGAATACTCACCTCCGTGGCGAGCCACCTCTGCTTCGATCTCTTGCTCCAGCACGGCTCGCGCAGACATGCCCTCGAGCCAGGGCGCGCTCTCGGCAAAAGAGGGGCCATCAGCTGGTGGCTCATAGGCGGTCGATAGCTCCACGTCAAAAAAACCAGCACGACTGGAGCCAGCTGTGTTCGAAGGGCCAGCGCCGGGGGTGTCGAAAGCGAAATCGGGGTGCTGAAGGGCCTGGTCGGCTACGGTCTCAGTCTCGTTGCCCGGGTCTTGCATCGGTATATTGGGAGGGGGAGTGGCAGCGCGTGGCGGAGAGTTGCGTGATGGCGGAGGAAGTGCAGGAGTGGGGGTGCGAGTGGGTGCGGGTGCGCGGGCAGATGAATTACGACGCCGTCGTTTTGCCAGAGCACGTTGCTGAATCGGATTCAGCACTCGCTGCACGGCAGTGTCGCGCCGATGTGCCAGGTGCACGGATTGCGTACATCGGCCACGAACATGGCGACGCACGGTCTTTGAGGAGAAGCGACCGTGACACAGCGGACAGGTTAGCTTCTGGGCCGCCATTCGACTGAGGCTCAGTTAGCAGGGCAACGACTGAAAAAAACCGCCTCAACTCACCAGTAACGCTCAACCAGCTGCTGCAAAGCCGACGCGAGCCACCGACAACTCGACGTTGGGTGACACTAAGAGAAAATGCGATTAAATAACCGAGTCAGCATACGCGATCGCGAGACAGAATGCATGACATACTCACTTTGCCCGCCCGGCACCGATGCATTCATACAGATGCCGAATGAGCGGAGGCGGGGGTATATGGCTTCTGGCGGCAGATTTGTCGTGAGTGGGGTAGATCGCCGCGCGCAAGATCGCGCGATCGTAACGGAAGACAACTACGAAGTAAGATAAGTGAGCGAGCACAAATGCGAGGCAGGGGGATACATACCAGTTGCCAGCAAGAGGCTTTCCAATCCAATCAGCATATCGTATGCGACAAGTGTGTCGATTCCACCAGCATGCATGCACCTGTGGGCCGCCCCGCTGCGCCGGAAATCAGTCGCGAAAGATGTCACGATGAAACTGGCGACTCACCTTCTAGGTTGGCGGGCGGTGGCAGAAGTGGCGGCAGTGACGACATACCGTAAATCGGTCGATGTTGTACCGATTTCGAGGCCGGCGCTGCGTCATCGTGGGCGGGAAATGCCTAAGGCCCAAATCTCACGTGACTGTCTGACGCAATGTTTATGTCAATCAGTGGCTAAGCGCCGGTGGCCTCCCTTCATTCACGCCACCATAAGATGGCAGACACGCAGAGGCGGGGCTCCCCAAATCATCCGCACCTCCCCACGGCAAACGACGGCCGCTCCCCCGCGTTCGGTAAGCACTCCCCCTCGCGCATTTCTTGCATTTTCGCTTACGAGCTCACGCGACAGGTACACTCGCTCCACCTTCAAGGTGACCACGCTACCTACGCCCCCCCCCCCACTCCCAACCGACTCCCGTCCCTACCCTAACGACTCGCGCTCGCTATGGGCCGCTCGAAAGGCGCGACCAAAAAAAAGCCGCCTGCCTCCGCCCCTTCGTCTCAACGCACTTCCGCGCGAGAGAAAAAGGACTCGACGCGCCTGAAGGAAGCGAAGGAACACCACGGCATCGTCGACCAGGCCCGCAAAACGAAGAAGCAGGCCGACGCGAAACGCCGTAAGGAGCGGGCACAAGACCAAGATGACGCGCTTATGGTAGAGAACGAAAACGAGTCGACTCGCGAGGTTGAGATGCGAGGTATGTTCCTCGCTTTTTTGTTCTTTTTGTTTCCCTCCACATCTTACAATTCCGACCGCACGAGCTGACATCGAATCGCTTTAGAAAAGCTCCTCAAATTGACGGCCGAGCTCGCGGAAACCAAGGCGAAGCTCAGCGCAACGAAGCCTGCCGACAATGAAGAGCCCCCCGCCCTCATTCCCGCGCCGACACACAAGAGCAAGATCACCGTTGCCTCGCTTCGCGAGGCTATCGGACTCAGTGAACCAAAGCACAAGCGCCGCTGGCGTGCTATCCGTGTAAGTATTGTTTTGCATGTATTCCTCGTGCACCACTCATCGAGTCTACCAGGCCATCGTACGCGGTTTGTCGGGAGGGAAAATGCTTCAAATGGACAAAACAATGTCCAATCAGAAGCCTCACCGATTATCCGACCTGTACGCGGCGGTGAGTACGTTCAGCTTACGGTGCGATTCCATGCTGACCGTCGAAGATCGAGGAAGAGGCCCCCGAACTCCGCAAGCTCGAGAACAACTGGGGTACGGAGTGGCTGGTCGCTGACCACTTCAACGTGAAGCGCGCATCGAAGCTGGCGGACGATCCCGACCACGTCCCGCGCCCCGCGACGAACAAGAAGAAGTCGAAGGACAAGGGCAAGGATCGCTTGTCCACCCCCCGAGACGGACCGCGTAAGTCCCCAACCTCTATGCGTTACTCAACTAACCCCGTTCCCATCATCATCGACCGGGTTCCTCCCGCGCCACGACCACTCCAGCCCAATCAAACGCAGCAGGGAGCTCCAACCCCCGACCGAGACCGACGATGCGACCGCCGCCAAAAGACCCCGAGGATGAACCCGAGGTGGACGAGCTCGAAGACGACGAAGAAGGTGGAGCGCAGGAGAGCGGGAAAGGGAAAGGGAAGGAACCTGCGAAGAAACCCCACAAGCCGCCGGCGAAGCGTGGCAAACCATCGGGCAACAGCTCGGGTTCCTCGAGTGGGCAGACGACGACCGACGAGGAAAGTGAACCGGAAGCGGGCTCCTCCAGCGGCTCGGGTGGCGGCGGCGGCGGCGGTGGCGGCGGTGGCGGCGGGTCGGGCGGCGACGGCGACGGCGACAGCGACAGCGACAGCGATAGCGACGGCAGCGCTGGCGCTGGCGCTGGTAGCGACTAGGTTCCAATGTTTCCTTTTTGTAAAACCACGTCAAATTTTAGCTATATTATTACTTTTTTTTCAACTGCTCATTGCTGTGTGGCGCAATTCGCACTAAAAGATAACAAGATATGGTCCTAAAATCAGTTAGATTCAATGCGATAGCGCAACAAAAAGGTCAAAATCGGATCGAAAATCGCTAAAACGGCTGAAAAGTCGTGATACCGAATATGGACACTTTTATCCTAATTATCGGCATAGCGGTTTTGGTATGATTTTGACCCCTGGTTAGTACTTCTTTGACTGTTTTTCGGAGCAACCTAGGGTGAATTTGCATGCTAAATTTTGGTATATTGACTACACCCAGAGGATGTAGAAGGCAGAAGATCAGCAGTTGTTTGCTGGTCACCCTCCAGAGGGAATGCAGCTTTATACGCCCTACGGATGCTCGGAGCTTATGACACAGCAATACCAGAGACACAATGGGTGCCTTCGGCAAGTTGCGACCCATCCAGGAGCCGGATAACCTTCCTCTCGGACTCTCCGGCGCCTCAAGCGAACAGCTGCCAAGGCCTGATGCTTGTACATGATGATACGGACAGGCTAGGACAAATCCGTGCTATTTCCTGTTTAGCGAAGGTGGAGGACAATTGATAGCCAAGATGGCCGATGATTGTATGCGTTTTGCCGACTCGCGTGATCGGCTATAATGCTTCTCAGGCCGGCCTACCCAATCAATGAATGCTCCGACTACCCGTCGCTTAGAGGCTCAGCTCACCTAGACCCAAGTGCTCTTCATGGTGGCAATAGGATTCTTTTTGAGTACCAAGTGGGAGTCAAGAGATTTGCTTGAATTACTCGGGCAATTGGCATGACCCTATGGAAGATCAAACTTGAAGGTCCAGAGTCTGTGCCCCGAATCCGTACAAAATCTTTTTGGAGAGCAACAGTAGAGCCAAATTCACTGGGGGAAACAGGATGAGGGGTCTGGCTGGCCTAAGCCCGTAGCTCGTGAAAGTACCCTTTAGAGTGCCACTGGTGCACCATGATACCAAACTGCACTGTGGACCCCAGACTTCCAGATTGTCTGGTGGTTGGGTCTGGATGGCCCAAAAATCCGGAGGTAAGTCCCGCCAATGTCTTTTGGCAGACTTCCAGA
This sequence comes from Ceratobasidium sp. AG-K, assembly GCA_037039685.1. Lineage (NCBI taxonomy): Eukaryota > Fungi > Basidiomycota > Agaricomycetes > Cantharellales > Ceratobasidiaceae > Ceratobasidium > Ceratobasidium sp. AG-K. The sequence goes on from JAWNGF010000002.1 coordinate 3,369,232, forward strand.
TTCCATATCCGGACCTCCGGACAACCCAACTTACCTCTGGATTGCCAAACATACTTCCAGACATGCTTGGATGGGCCTCTGGCGGATGATTGGCCACTTCTGGATTGTTCAAAGGTTTTGAGGGGTGTTGTAGGATGGGGTGTAGATGGTTTCTATAAACATTTGCAATTGTAATTACATAGTTCCTAATAACAGAAACTATTTCATTAGCAAACTGGCAATCACACAGCTGTTGTGAGCCAGCTCACTCCATTGGACTTGTCTTGTGTTTCTCCTGCCTGTCCTTGTTGTCTGCCACCCTGTTTGTACATTGTTTGTCTTTTCCTGTGCCACGTTGCCACCTTCTTGTGGTTATTCTGTTACATTGTGTAATGCAGCTGTGCTTTGTACGAGTCATGTCTGTTCATACAGCATGACTCACATGGACACTCCTGACTGGCTGTTATGTATGACTTGTGTGGCTGCGCCTTGTATGACTTGGCCACTTCCTGAATATATATAGAGGACCAACAAGCCTGGAAACCCCAGCTTGTTTTGTCTTGTCAAACATCCCCTTTGAGTGACACTTTGAACCACCCCTACCCTCAAGAGCCTACAGACACTTAAGTGTGTTGCGGTTCAAGAGGTCACTTAGGTCTTAGTGCTGTCCACTCTCCATCATGGCTTTTCTCATAGCCATTAAGAAGAAGCTTACAACAGCAGCTCAATTAAATGTGGTGAGATAAACGTTTGCGCACCTTGGATTTATTCAGCACCTGGGCTCTAATCAATAATCCAACATTTATTTCCATCCCAAACTTGCCTGATTGCACACATGATGTGGCATGTGTTGATCACCTCTCTGCTTGAAACCAGACCTTCATGCAAAGTCACCGTGTTGTTGTACAAGGTATAGACTTTGGTTTGAGCCTCCAAACCAATGTGAGCAAAAGGGTCTGAGGGTGATTGTTGGGATTGATGGCGTTGGAGGGTGGGATTGGGAGTGCAAAGCAGTGCTGCAGTTGTCCATAAAATGACTGTGGCAAAGTCAGGGGGTGTATTTGTCAATCAACCTCAAGCTCATATTATAATTAAATTAGCATAGTTTGACCATTAGAATACAACTAACCTAACCAATTTCCTTGGAGGTGACGCTTTTGTGTCTTGGTTGTCACTGGCTTGTTAACATTGCAGTTGGTGCAGTTGCCGTGGACTTTTTTTTTCCTGTTGGTGTAGCAGGGGGTACATGCAAGGAACAGGTGCGTAAAAAATTCCGCCTGTGGCGGGTTGCCACTTAAGCACTGGTGTGTCTATATATACAGACCAACTCCGTGTGTGCATTCCCCTTCCTCCCGACCGGCCCCCCCTCCAGTTGATCACCACTCAACCTCCTCAGGTCACTTGGGCACATTAATTGACTCAAGGTAAGTTTTTCCTCTCAATCCAAATATCTGGTTTTTCTTGCTTACCCCAAACAACCATCTGCCCATACAGCATTCATTTTGCTCTTCCTTGCCTGATCCCCCATTCTCAGTTTTATTCTCATTCCAGGTAGGTACAAACCTTTCTTACATATTATCTAGCAGTTTGATGTGCTCCAACAGGCTTGTTTGCGCTTTTCTCTTAATTACAGTGCATTTATTATGCCATCGGCTAATCCCTCCCATCCCAGCACCACATCAAAGTCTGTCGCCAATAACCTGTCTTGTGGCACTGTCATATATGTGGCATAAGGCAATAAGTTCAATTGAGATTCATCCCAATCTTGTGGCACAACTCCGAGTGCACTGTCAACCCTGGCTCAATGTCCAACCAAGCTGAGCCAAACAAAGACAAGGAGGAGGAGGACATCAACAGCAACAAGAGGTCAAGCAAATCTGCTTAACTTGACAGCCCATTGACCTCCGACACCCCACCAACAAAAGCAACTCAAAAATGGCAAGGCCAACACAACTGCCCAGCAACAACTCGTGTGGCCAAGGAGGAATTCATCAAATCACTCATCAAACCAACCTGGTAGGTGCCCAGCCTTCTCCTTTACAAGGCTTGATGACAACTTATTTTATTTTATTTTATTAAATACGTATTTAACAAGCTACATGAACACAAGGTCAAACCACTCAGAGAACAACAAGCCAAGAAAGAAAAGCAAGAAGAGAAGACCAAACAGGAAATGCAGGCGGGAAGGTGAACATGATGAGAACTTTGATTTAGCACAAGAAGGTAAGTTATCTGCCTCTAATAGCTCAACCAGTCTTGCTTGAAGCCCCTCAATCACTTCATCCCCAAGCCCATTCCATTCCCTATCCACTGTTCAGTATGTTTGATTTCCTAGTTTTATATCATGTTCACGCTAAATTCCCTTCAATTCTAGCTTTTTTCATTTTGGTGTAGGTTTATTTGTATGTATTTGCCACCCCCCAGACAATCCACAACAACCTCCCAGACAATCTGCGCCTTACCCCCAGATTCCCATGGATGCTCCTGATTATTATTTTTATTTTTGTAGCTTTGGCCCAACTCTTCTCAACTTTATTTCAGACTTTCCTGGACTTCCCTTAGGATTCCCCGTATATTACCCCTGGACCTGGCCTGCAACACACTCCTCCTATGGACCCTTCAGACTTTTCTTCCAAACCATCCACATGTATTGACCGGATTCCACTAGTGTGTAATTAAACCGTTAATCATATTAAAATTTTTGTACATCAATCCGCGAGTGACTTGAGGACAATCCAGGAGGTCTTCAAATGCATGCAAGGAACAAAAGCCCGGACAGTCTGGACCTCTGGACCGTCCGAGGGTCCGGATTTTGCCGACAATCCGGACCTAAAGTCCCTATGCCTGTCCTAGTGCACCAGACCAAACCTTACCCCCAGACGCTCCGGAAGTTGTACACAAATTTTCTGCTTCCGGATCGTTTGGAAGTGGGGGGTCCACAGTGCTGACAGTGTACAATATACGGTTATCTGCTGAGCGTTGTAAAATGTACATGTACGTGCTCAAGGTTCCTGGTAAATTTACCAGGCCATATAGGGAGCCTCACACTCATGCTCAGCCTGAGCACCTAAATCACTTGTACAGTTGTAGGTTATAAAACGGCGTGTTTGAGCCACTGTGTCCCATCTGTTTGCCTCCTTAGCCCCACCACATAGCTTCAGTTGGTTCACATATGCAAATTTTAATCTATTGCTTCACAGCTGTCTTTTACAAGCATATGTATGCGATTCTACGCTTGCGCAAAGTGTTATGCTCTGTTTTGCACTGTGAAGCCTAATCGCGCTGAATTCTAGTCGTATCGGCACTGAGAACTCATGACTTAAGGCGCTAGACGTGTCCGCTTTCAGTGACTGATGCGCTGAAGATTATCATTAGGAGTGACTGGGGGGCAAATGAGCTCCACAACCTATTCAAATCCCCCTTTTATGGTATTGAAGACTGTGAACCATGCGCAAGGTGACTGAAAAATGATATAATCCATCACTGAAAGCGGCCATTTTTGGTTCAGCGCGTTTGCTAATGTTTTTCAGTAACCTAAGACCCCACAGTGTTGATATTTCCTGAGCGCTGGGGTTCCCAGGGTCGTGGAGATGGTTTTGAGCTATTCAGATAAGTTCAAATACTTATTGGCGTAATTTACTCCTACTTGCTCCTGTAGCAGGCTCCAAATGCATACCTCACGACAAAACTCAACTGCCATATTTGGTAGGTCTGATCCTATGTCGGCGCTTATCCCCAAATCTAAATCACCTCAACATCGACCGTGACACTATTATCCACTCATATTACAGTTGTAAACCCTACCTCAATGATAGAGGAGCTCTGCGCCGCACGAAATCAGCTCAATCTTGCGTTAGACAGGTACATCAATGCTTGCTCAGCCATACAAAGCTGCTGCATCTGGGAGACAACCACTTCAAAAGGTCCTCCCCAACTTGAAAGCCTCGTAGGTTGCGCGGCTGAGGAGCTACTTCTATTCAAATCGTACCGTTCAAAGCTTAACAAGGCCCGAGCTGCTATGAGCGTAGCTAGGAACTGCTCCCCTACACTTGCACCAATAAACTCCCTCCCAGCAGAGATCCTATCCCGTATCTTCCAAGCCATCCTTGATATGCAACCCTGCTTTAATAAAAGTTTACCGACCGTTACTGGAAACCATGCACAAGCCGAAGACCGTCTAGAATACCCCGATCTTCTGTCGCTTGTGTGCTATCGCTGGCGTCAGATACTCATTGGAGATAATACCATTTGGTCCCATATCGACCTCGCTCCACAGCATCCGCTTCACCAGGTACTTCTCACCCGTGCTAAGGCGTATGCAATTCGAGCAGGCCAATCACTCCTTGATGTTCATATCGCCGCCCCAGGGCCCAGCCGCGAGTCCGATAGGACCGACCTTGTGCAGTTCATCGTTTCCGTCGCAAAGCGCATACGTTCTCTGAAGCTAGTTGCATCGAATTTTCTTGCAAAAATCCATATATCTGTGATTCACACCTGTTTCTCATATTGTATTCCAGGGGTTCTCACGCGGCTTCACATGGAACACACCGGTTTTGGTGGTCCGTATTTTATCTCGCCCACCGATGATTCGCAAGATCAGCAAAGCTTTTCACTTGACTTACCTCAGGACCACCTCGAACGTACTTGGCTACCCGTGGTTTCTCTGAGCCTCGTTGGAATCTATCCTTTGTGGACGAGTCAGGCGTATCGCGGACTCACCGAACTCCGTCTCTTCCCTAAAGGGACAGCCAGACCACCATTTATTCCTGAATCACAGCTCGTGAGCATACTGAGAGCCAACCCTAAGCTACGAGCGTTCTATTTCAATCTCACTCTCACGGATATTCTACCAAAACAAACTCTGATTACTCCAGTTCACCTCGATGAACTGGAAATTCTAAATGCTGGGCATCTGCCCTATGATAAACTCGAGGCTCTTCTTCGGTGGTTTGCGCCCTCGCGATCTCCACTTCAACTATCTATAGACATCCCGTCTTCTTCAGAGTGGACCATACATGATCCAAGCGATGAAGTCAACCGTTTTTTAAGCCGCTTCGAAGTATCAACGCTATGTCTAGATGGCCTTGACGCATATTTAACGCAGGTTATCGATCTACTCAATCTCACGCAAGGCCTTCGTGTATTAGTCGTGAAATACTTTGGAGATCCCGATACAGTACCCGACCCTGATCAAAATACAACTATGAAAAAAAACCCCATAATCTCGCTCAATTTTATATGTTGGGGGTTCCATTCTACTCTCATTCGATCCAGATTTTAGGAGAGATGTCAAAGAATTGCTTCGCCGAGAAAGTCGCAGTGTGGGATTGCGTCTACTATCATGACAATCACTCCCCGCCCGATGAAAAAGCGCTGACGAGCAGTATCCTGAACATTTACCCCAATGTCCAATTCGTGAGCAGATATGAAGTGGATCCAACCAACGACTGGCCTTTGATGGGCAACTGAACGTCCATATCACCAGCTTGATAGTATCTATTAAGTGATCGACAGAGTTTGGTGTTCAGCTTATCCCTCAAGTTACGAATCCTTGATCACGTTGTGAGAGATTGGCTGAATATTGGCGCACAAAGGTTTTGACTGCTTCTCCTACCAATTTGATTTTCTGATGTCTCGGCTTATTGCCATTGTTCGAAGTGGGAATCGGTTGATTGTATGCACAAGATTACGTAGCGCTATCATGTGTTAAATTCTGCTCTCAATGAGTATCTAGATTGTCAATCATCCCTCAAGAACGAATTAGCGATTTCTACTAGAGCCCGTATGCACGTTACATTATTGACGGCTGAGCCGTTGCCCATGTCCACATCGTTGGGGTTATTTTCGCCCATTACCAAGTTGGATGGCGTGGACCTACGGTTTTGTTAAGAGGCTTTGCGTCCAGGCACGTCCCACATGATTGATCGACGTACCCAGCTTAACCCGCTAGTCCCGCGCTTCTTGTTTGTAATTTGCCACTAGAGCTAGTTGCGTTTTAGGCAATTCGCTAGGGCAAGCGGGTGATGTCGGAGGACTGGGACCTGAACTCAGCACCAAACTCAATAAAGCTTTCATCAGCTGGTCACAGGTGGGCGACAAACAGAGGTCAGATGAATTCAAGCGCGGGCTGCTACGGAACAATCCATTATGTGGTTAACTTTCTCGTTTCATTCTTGGTCTGTTCTTGAATGATCTGGGGTTACAACGTTTCGCCCAGGGCGAGGCGTAGCTAGCGAGTCGTATTTAAAGGCATCTATTTCGAGATACCCCACATCTCCACTCCTTCTCCACGTTTACTGGGGTTTGCTTGAATTTTGGGCCCGTTCGTCACGCATATATTCAGACCTAACTATGCCTCACCACCAGAACGGAACGGACGTGGAGAAGAACGACGCCCCTGGCTATTCGCACCATGAGGGGTATTCGGGCGGGCGGTCGCTTGAACACTCCATTAGCGTTGATACTCAGGCGAGTGGCTGCAGCTGTCAGGGCCGACGTGGCTGAATCGTGGGTTCTGACAATTCGTTGGTTGCAGCGGGCGTTTCCCGTGTATCACCGCAAGCTCGGCAACCCGACGCCGCTCGGCCTGTTCTCCTTTGCGACGACCACGCTCATTCTTTCTTTGTACAACGTCAATGCTCGTGGTATCAATGTGGTGAGCCTGTCCGAGTAGTTTATTCACGCCAGTAAATGTTCAACGATTCTCCTTGATAGCCCAATGTTGTGGTGGCGATGACTATGGGTGTCGGAGGGTTGTGCCAACTGTTGGCCGGAATGTGGGAGTTTGCCACAGGCAACACGTTCGGCGCAACCGGTGAGTTGGACGAGAGCTTCCCAGGTGTAGCAGAATTGCTAACATATGCCAAACATAGCGTTCACCATCTATGGCGGCTTTTGGTTCTCGTTTGGTCTAATCTACTGGCCCTCCTCTGGAATCCTAACCGCCTACGAAGGTGAAGCGGCGTCTCAACTTTCCAGCGCACTTGGAATCTATGTACGTCTGCAATTTGAGTTACGCTTTATGTCTCACTAAGTCGTAACATCCATCAGCTTGTTACATGGACTATTGTCACTTTTTTGATGTTCCTGACAACCTTCAAGTCATCCATTGCGCTGATATCGACCTTTTTCTTCCTGATTTTGACCTTTGCGATCCTTGCCGCTGGCCAGTTTACGGGAAGTGGTGAGTCTTGATCTTTGTATTGGAGTATACCAAGCTGAAGTGGCGTCCAAGTTGCTGTGAACAAGGCGGGTGGTGTAATTGGCTGCATTACGTCCTTCCTGGCACTCTACACGGGAGCGGCGGGGTTGTACAGCCCAGATGCTTGCTATTTTGTGCTTCCAGTTGGAGATTTGACCAAAAAGGATTAGTTTTCTCGGGCGAGCGAGGTTCATTACAGGGACACGCATGTATTTATTGGTTGAGAAAAGTCGAAATGTCAGACACACGAGCGCTTAGGCGTGAGGCTACTATTGAATCCGCCCAAGAGGCATACTGTATGAAATGAAGTAGTATGTTAACTGAGAAGAACCATGGTTTGACTGGCACCGTATTCGTAATGTCTTATTGGGTGGCGATGATCCTCAATGGTGGTTGGCGCCCGGCGGTCGACGATCAAGTTGTGACCTCACGTGACACCCGCGTCTCCAACAACGCGCCGACGATGCCTCTTTCCTCGCCCAGCTCGTCTGCGTATGTCGCCCTCGAAACCCGAATAAAATCATTCGCCAAGTCGAAATCGAAAGCATGGCCCCATGACGCTACGTACAAGGCAACTCCTGATGTCCTAGCCCGCGCTGGGTTTTATTTTACCCCCGATACTACTCGAAAGTCCGATCGAGTTACATGTTTTGTGTGCGGAAAGACTTTGGGAGGGTGGGAGCCATTAGATGATCCGTTTAAGGAGCATGCGGAGCATAGTCCGTCGTGCAGTTGGGCGTTGGCGAGGTGTTCTATTGAGGCTTTCAGGGTTAGCCCCGAGAGTACAGAGTGAGTCTCGTCTAGCGGATGTTGATCAATTGCTTACTGCCAGAAAGGTTGATTTTCCCAGATGAGGATTCGCTGCCTACAAGCGCTAGACTCGAGGCTGCCCGCATAGCGACGTTTGGCAAGTTTTGGCCGCATGACAGCGTTCGCTCGCACTCTTCCAAGTCCAAACATGTGAGTCCTGCTGGTAATATTCGATATTTACGCTAACCACTCCGCAGATGGCAAAAGCTGGCTTCGTCTACACTCCAACCAAGGAATCCAACGACCTCGCCTCTTGTTTCTATTGCAATCTTGGATTGGATGGGTGGGAGAGCACTGATGATCCCCAGTAAGCTCTATGTTCGACTGTCATGCGCCCTCTTTTAAGATCACATCACAGCCATGAGCATCAGCGCCGACGCCCGACCTGCGCATTCTTTAACCCCCGCATCGCCGCTGCTGAGGAACAAACCGCACCCGAGCCAACACGTTCCAAAGGAAAATCTTCCAGGAAGCCTCCGTCCGAGGAGCCGGATGAGGAAGAGGAGGAGGCGCCACCTTCCAAGACCAAGAGGTAAGTCTGATTGCACTTGTTACCACACAACCTTAACTGTTTAAGCAGGGGTACAGCAACCGCTGCTAAACGAACCACTTCCAAATCCTCCAAGTCTGTTCCCGCCTCCGAATCCGACCCGGTCAAGGAAGAACCCGCTGACGGCGATCTTCCTTCCTCGAGGGGTCGACTCCGAAAAAGCCAGAGCCATGGGCAACTCGGTCGGTCCGTATTTGGAAAGAGTCAAGCGGAAGGAAGCCAGAACGCGTTGGGGCGGTCGACGGTGGGACGAAGTCAGAGCCAACTCGGCCATTCGCGGACGAGGAGCGCAATGGCGGCACCCGAGGAAGACGATAACGAGGTGGAGGAAGTACCGATAGCGAAAACCAAAACCAAAGGAACTGGAAAGACCAAAAAGGCTGCGAAGAAGCCGGCGCCTGAGCTGGAGCCGGAGGAGGATGCGGAAGCGGAAGAAGAGCCCGAGCCTCCACGAGCGAAAACCAAAGCCAAGGCGTCCAAGAAACCGGCTGTTGAGGAGCCCGAGGAGGAAGACCCCGAACCTGAGCCTGCCCCCAAGGCGACCAAGGCAAAGAGCAAGGGTGGAAAGAGCAAGACGAAGCCTGCGCCCGAACCTGAGCCTGAACCTGAACCCGAAGCTGAACTCGAAGACGAGGATGACCCGGCTCCGGCTCCCCCACCCAAGCCCAAAACCAAAACCAAGGCCAAAGCGACCAGCGGAAAGGGAAAGAAGGGGACCAAGAAAGCCGTCGAGGCTCCGACCGAGTCTGCCACCGAGGCGGAATCCGCCGTCGAGGTCGAACCGGAATCCGTTGCTGAACCGGAATCTGCTGCCGAAGTCGAACCCGAACCAGCTCCCAAAAAGACACGAGGGAAGAAGGCCGGGACGAAAAAGACGACGAGCAAGAGCAAGAAGACGAAAACCAAGGCCAAAGGCGGAGATGAAACCGAGTCGCAGGCCGAGTTCGATGAGGATGTTCAGATGGACCCTCCGTCCCAGTCGGATGCGGAGATCAACGAGCCCCACGCTGCCAGCACCCCTCGTCCACCTTCCCGTCTCGGCTCCCGGATCGACGACAACACGCCTCGTCAGAATGCCAACGCCAGATCTGCAAGTGGTTTGCCCATTCCCTCGCGCTCGACCCCTAGCCCGACGCGACTGCCAGCCTCGCGAATTGGCACTTTCGGGACCCCTCGAGCCGGGTTTGGTGGGACACCACAGCCTGCCAGCGCAGCCAACACTCCCAAGGCACCTGCGGCGGGCTCAGGAATCACCAAACGCTCGAGCCAGACGGGTATTCCTCGTCCGGGTGCAACCACTCCAGGATCTGCGGGCACCCCACGTTCCGGGCTGCCTCAGCGGCAACCCAGCCCGACTAGGCCAGGCGTTGCGCGACCCGTGTTTGGTGCTGTGAACAAAAACACGACCAACGCCACCTCGAGCGTGCCTGCCGATGTGGTCATGGCAAGTCCAACCCGGCCAACGACCTTGTCGCGCCCTGCTTCAGCGTTAGGAACTCCAGGTCGCCCAACGGTCAGGACTGGCAGCCCATCGCGACCAGGCTCTGCTCAGGCCAGCCCGATTCGCCCAGCGTCTGCCCAAGGCGGGTTGAGCCGACTCACACCGGCACCCGCGAGCCCTACGCGCCCCAAGACGCAAGCGCAGATGGTGATCGAATCGACTGTTCCGTTCCCGAGGGAGAGCAGTCCAATGACACCCGGACGGCCTCCACCAACTACGAAACCAGCCCCCATACTCGCTACGGCTGCCTCCTTGTCTGCTCCCGCTGCTGTCCCCGCCCCTTCCGCGCCTACAACCTCCAAAGATGAGCCAATCGACATGTCCCTCGCCGAACTCGACAGTGCGACCCGTGCACTTACACTCGAGGCTTATGTCAGGCGCGAGATGAGCATCCAGTACGACGCGCTCAAGGGCGATTGTGAGCGGGAGATTGAAGAGTTCTTAAAGGCTGCCAAGGAGACAAGAGCGAGGATCGCTGCGTTGTAGGGGTTGGGATCATAGAGTCGATGTATCATAGTTTGTTCGCTGTTCGTATTTTGGCTTGGCATACATTTATCATTTATCATTTTTGTGTGTGGTCTTAGCATAATTCTATAAGCAATTTATGCGTAATGAAATATCGATATCCGAAAAGTCAAATCGAGGGAATGCCTACCAGTGCAGGTTGCGACTTTGTGGAGATCTAAAACTGCCGACTCAAGAGTAACAAGGTGTGTTTGTTTGACCATGCGTGGATTTAAATGGTAGGCATGCAAGAGACAGATGCATAACTTCATAGTGGGTAATACAGTATGAAAGCAGTGGGACGAACAAGCAGCAACCCAACCCTTTACTAAACGGAATGTTAGCCTCTGCATAGGACGAACAAGATTGGCCAAGCAACCACGTACGAATTGGAGAGCAGCACCCTTGGTCTTCTTGTCACCACCGAGCTCAAAGTGCTTGCATCGCTTCAACGCGAGCTGCATCTTGTATTTGCATACAGTGCATTCCAGACGCAACACAACCTTCTTTGTCGTCTTTGCCTATATCCACGTACGCTGTTAACATCCCCGATGCAATCCCGCCCGTTCGACGTACCTTCTTGTGGAAGACGGGCTTGGTCTGACCACCGTAACCGGACTGCTTTCGGTCGTAGCGGCGCTTGCCCTGCGCGAATACCGAGTCCTTTCCCTTCTTGTATTGGGTCACCTTGTGAGGGCTGTATACGCATATATGATTAAACATAATATCGTGCGCGACTGACTCATGGGAAACTTACGTGTGCTTCTTGCAGGTCTTTCCCTTGCAGTCTGTGACCACGAATTAAACATCTACCGCTTCCCTTTGGATTAACACGTCAACTCACAAGTGCGGCGGGTCCTGGAGTGGTAAGACCGTATGAGCAACAAAGATCCACAACCAGAATAACGACTCACTTGGGAATGTTGACCATTTTGAGCTATGTCATTATTTGGGCTTTAGCGCGACGGCAATCGTGATAGACTCAACAAACTTACAGTGTCGGCAAGGGGTCTTGAGGCGTTGACTGGCGAGATCGGACCGGATGCAAATTGGATGTCCGGTTGAAACGCTCGTGGCTTGCACGTGACGAGGTGGTACTGTATACCACCTTCAAGGACTATATCCCGGAGCGTGTGCAATATAGCAGCAATGCCGAACCGCATTGCGGACCAAGTCTAGATAATATTGTCTCCAAAACTTCTGGCGGTTCTTCCACTCACACACCTACCGAGTTCCATCTGTTTGTAGAAGACGACTATGGGTTAATGAATTACAACTTGTATACGTAAACCAAGTGAAGACATGTGGTAGGACTAAGGAGGCAAACAGGCAAGACACAGTCGCTCAAACGTGCCGTTTTACACATTAGAATTGTGCGAGGCATTCAGGTGTTGGGATTGCGCATATATGTAAGACGCCCAATTTGACCCGACTGAGATTATATGGTACGTGCATATACCTTTTTACGCCGCTCAGCAGACAACCATATAGTGCATACTATCGTGGCGCACCGGTGGCACTCAGAAGGGTACCTTCACAAGTCATGAGCTCGAGTTAGACATCACATACTCCCCATTCTGCCTGCATCTAATCTAATTCGTTCTACTATTGCTCTCCGAAAAGATTTTGTGCAGATTTGGGACACAGACTCTGGAGTTTCAAGTTTGATCTTCCGTGGGGTCACGCTGATTGCTCGAGAAGTAATTTAAGGGAACCCTTGCCTCCCACTCGGTGTCCAAAAGAATTCAATCGCCTTCCTGGAGAGCATCTGAGTTTGGGTAAGCTAAGCGTTTAAGCGACAGGTGATCGGAATATTCATTGATGAGGTAGGCCGGCCTGAGAAGCATTATAGCCGATCATGCGAGTCGGCAAAACGCATACAATCATCGGCCATCTCGGCTATCAATTGTCCCCCACCCCCGCTAAACAGGAAATGGCATGGATTTATCCTAGCCTAGCCGTATCATCATGTACGAGCATTAGGCCTTAGCAGCTGTTCGCTTGAGGCGCCGGAGAGTCCGAGAGGAAGGTTATCCGGCTCCTGGATGGGTCGCGACTTGCCGAAGGCACCCATTGTGTCTCTGGTATTGCTGTGTCGTAAGCTCCGAGCATCCGTAGGGCGTATAAAGCTGCATTCCCTCTGGAGGGTGACCAGCAAACAACTGCTGATCTTCTGCCTTCTACATCCTTACGTTTACAAAATGAAGTTTACTGTCGCCGCTTCGGCTCTGGCTCTTGCAGGCTCTGTCCTCGGACGTACGTTTACTGTCTACAACGCCTGCCCTTTCACCATCTGGCCGGCGGTCTTTGTATGTATCTAACCATAATGCCTTTTCGATGCACACTGTTGACGTTATAACTTCTTTCAGACTGATCTCAATGTCGGATCCGCTGTTCCCGGAGTCGAGACTGGTTGGGAGGCTCCTGCATGGAGCAAACGCACCTTTACGGTTCCCGACAACTGGAAAGCTGGTCGTATCTGGGGTCGTCGTAACTGCAACTTTGCCACGAACCCCGGCCCCAACTCCTGTCTTACCGGTGGCTGCAACGGCGGTCTCCGCTGCGACTCTCGCACCGGTACTGGTGTGCCGCCTGCGAGCGTCGCGGAGTGGACTTTGAGTGCTGGCGATGGTCAGGATTGGTATGATGGTGAGCATAAGGCATTAAGAGGATGAGTATATTCGGTGTCTGAATTTGTTGATTTGTAGTCTCTCTCGTTGATGGGTACAACCTACCGATGCGCATCACCAACAACCAAGGCTGCCCGGTGGCAGAGTGCGCTGTTGACCTTGGACCGAACTGCCCCGCTGCGCTCAAGGGACCGTACGACTCGAGCGGGTTCCCCGTTGGCTGCAAGGTATATCTGATTCTCGAGTATTGGGCTAGCGGCTAACCATTGCGTTGCCAGTCTGCATGCGTTGCCAACCTCGACGGAAACCAGGCTAACTCCAAGAACTGCTGCTCTGGACAATACAGCACCCCTCAGACCTGCCCTCCCTCTGGAGTCGCGTACTATTCGTATTTCAAGAATGCCTGCCCCCGTTCCTACGTGTACGCTTACGACGAGTCCTCGGGGACTGCGCTTTTCACTTGCCCCACTGCAAAGAAGGCAGACTGTAAGCTACTTCTGGTTTCCTCTCGTCGAGCACGACTAATGCACTCTTTCCGCTCGTAGACACTCTCACCTTCTGCCCTTGAAAGGTCACTGTTGAAGTTACGGCTAGATAGACATCATATACTGAGATTACTTATATGCCTGTACATACTATCAAGACAATCTGATGCTTGAGTATTGTCTTTTTCATGCAACGTGGTTCAGAGGTCAAAAATAGTCTCACCCGAGCTGGGATATCTCGTAAGGGTACACTAGAAGTGCGTTTAGTTGAAACTTACCATCGGACTCTTTGGTTTGTTTTTGTGTCAACTGAATGGGCGATGTACATGGAGACTCTATAAATTCTCCAAGCTGAACGACCTCATTCCAACCGTTTGACCTCCTACCCTGAGATACGGCCACTCACTGGGAACGGATTGATAAGTGGGTTTATCAAGTATAGTAAGCATATACTCGGGCTACCAGCGAGTATTAGAACAGGTTTCCACCTAGACTTTTTTCTAGAGGAAAATTTTGCGACCTTGCGTAATAATGAAAGTTGTCATAGTAGGTTGACTTCCTAAATGCTCACCATGATCCTGCTTTGATTAGGCTCACATTTTGTTGGTAGGTCTGAAATGTTGAGAAAATCTCGGTTTACCATTGATTCTGCCCCCCAAATTTGATTTCCACTAGCTTCTGAAAATTAGGTGGTAGCCGATCGCTGTCACCATCTTTAATGGTGGCCGAGGCAATGATCACGTGAATTGAGGCTGAAGTCGATAATTGGAACTTTTCGTAATCACTCTCTTCTCGATATGTCTACAGAGGTGGATGATATGAGGAGACACAAAAATGTGAAACCGGCTCGGAAACCGCTCAAATTAGTCTGTCTGCTTTGCTTTTGTCTTTTTTTTGAGATTGGCGCCTACTGTGCAAGCGCAACAAGAGTGAACAAGTTGGAGGCCAATACATTATTCAGCCGGCCTATTTGCTCCAGTCATTTATGGCCTCTTCTGTGAATAAAGAGACACTATTGTTTGTATCCACAGACGAATCCTGAGCCGGTGTGGTGTCACTTGCACTGGAAACAATACAAAGGCGTCGAGATGTATTCATCGAGGATTACGTGACTCACGTACCTCGAAGGTAACACCAAAGCCTTCTGGGATTTGATACAGAAGATATGTGCCTGTAGCCAAGCGAACTGGCACTTGTATTCTGTAATCACCCTATCGTCAAACCCGAAGTATCCAAAAAACATAATTGACGCAATCGGTGGAATGTACCAGGCGAACATTTGGTGAGTCCAATAAATTTCGGGCATCATGTCGCGAGTTACTTGAGGAATTTCTAGCCAGTCCTTGTGGATCTCCGTCCAAGAGGTCCATGGCTGGATCCCGACCTGAAGACTTTGGACCAGTACAAACATTGACACCACGGTTGCAAAGATCATCTCGGTGACCGTAAAGACAAAGAGACGAAGGTAGGGGACAGTGGCAGGAGCTGATCGTGCATATTGCGAAGCCCACTGAGACTGGGCGCGGCGATTAATCAGCCATCGCAACGCAACCCCTATTTGGGAGTTAGGATGCATTATTGCTCGGAGGCAACACGGTACTCGCCTGCGTACAACATCTCGGTCAAAGAGAGCAAGATGGGGGGGAAGCTGTCGATGAGCAGAACCGGGATGGAATAATGAAGCCACTGTGCCGTGGGCAGGTCAGTACTTGAAGCACAGAGAATGCTAACTTACTGTCGTGCACCCAAGCCCCTCCTGAATGCCGAATCGTTTTGACTCAACTATCACTTCTGGACAGATCCGCTGCGTCGGATTCGGGGCTTCACATAAACTCAGAAGATCAACATACCGAGAGCGATAGCTAAAATAGGCAGTATCATACACATCCCGATCTCAAACTTTATGCGCCGGCGTTTGCTACTCGAGCTAGGAGTTGTATAGCATGGGGATAATATGTGAGCCAGACGACGGCAGATACACATGCCTGATGCCGGCAGCCCAACATTGGCCCCAACCCTGATTCTTGTAGCTACATGTAGGTTAGTGGAGCAGACGGACCACATGAGCTAGAGTGCGCACCGATGTCGCACCAGACCTTGTATCTGACAGCGACGTTGTCCCGCCAGATGATGGCGTTGATTCCGTAGACAATGTTGCATGCGGCAAGCCAGAAGATGGCTGAGATCACACAGATATTGCGTGCCTTCCAGTGCAGCGGCAGAGGAATAAGGACGAGTAAGGCGCTAATGAATCCAACGATGGGGAGCTCGACCCCCATAGTGCGGAAGACAAAACCTAGGGGTGTGGGTGCCGTAGTGTAAATTAGTTGTCAAGGGACATGGTGGGCCGAAACCTAACTAGAGAAGCGAGAAAAGTCAAAAAAACGCGAGTTGGTAATGGAGATCTGAGGATCTCTGTATCAGACTAGCGCCGCTGGACAACCTTTTGCCTATTATGAACTAGACCTGGTTGGGACTCATGATTTCCAGTCTAAACTGACTTGATGATATAACAACTTGCCTACAAATTGGATCGTGCGTGCAGATGAAGGGTAAGTTGGGCTTGGCCAACTTCAGAGAAATTATGAAGGTCTTGTGCGCAAGTGTATAAGAATTTCAATGATGACCGTAGGATTCGAAATCGAAGTCACATGGCCGCTTGCAATTGGGGCAGACGCTAGATTATAATCTGCGCATCCGAGCTCCAACGGAGGCTTGAGTAGTACCCAGGGTATCGCTAGATTCATATCAGGCTGTTAATAATCCGTATTACATGCACGAAGGCGCCGAAAAATGGGAAAACTGAAACGAAGGACTGTGCTTTAGAAACTATCCAGTGGAGTTCGAGCCTAGGGACGATTTGAGCTCGAAGTTCGTTATTCGGGAGTGACAGAAGTGGGCGGATGGAAAGTTAAAACACCACCTAATCGATTTACTCCAGTCACCGCAGTCTCTGGCTCCACCCCCGAGGCCGCAATGGTTGTATCCGTAGCTGAGCTGCGGGTCAACGTGACGCTCTTCGCACTGAAGACGATCGGAGATGGATTGGATTCGTTCAAATCGGATTACGTGGGATACCTCAGAGGCGACACTGGCGCTTTCTCCGCTTTGATACGAAGAACATGTGCTTTGGTCTAGACAAGTGAGCTCTCGTACTCTGCAATAGCCCTATCATCAAACCCGAAGTATCCAAAAAATACCACTGGTGGAATTGGTACGATGTACCAACATGTTGAATGAAGCACACAGTAAATCTCGGGCATTGATTTGTGGGATATCTGGGGAATTTCTAGCCACTCCTCGTGAACCGTTCACTGTGCACAGTTGACCTGGTTGAGGTGCGAAACTTTGTTGCAGTCACATGCCTCTGTTTATCACCTGTGAGACTATGTGTCTGCTTTGAGCGCAACACTGCCAGAATAGGTCAGACCAGGGTAGGTTCAGGCTGAGCACATCTATGAAAGTCTCAGGGATTATAAATGGAGCCAGGATATTTAGTGTCTCGCCCACGATCAATCTCCCCTCGAACAGTCTACCGCATTTGGATATGTGCTAACCAAATGCGTAATTTGAAATGCATATCCTTGTTAGGTGGGACTGGTCTCTGCGGGGATGCCGCATACATGCTTGGTTCCCTCCTCAGGCTTGCACGGAGCGTTGTTCCGATAAGTGTAAACAGATTGGATCTGATAGCTGTGCGGGAGATTTTACCAGAGCCGTCACGCAACTTGAAGGGCAGTTCCCAAAGCAAACTAGGGTTGACTCTGTAGATCCATTGCGCATACCGATCTGGGCCGCGAATCAATTATTTTGTTTTCGCCGAATCGTGTGATATTGCAGAGTTGCAGATTGCCAAGTTTAGGGCAAAAATTATTCCTTTTCAGATTGATTCCTCGAGATTGACCACCGGGAAGCGTCGAATGGATTCGCTCCACATGCCGAGGGTCTTTCAAAGAGCCATAAAAGGTTATTGCAAGAGCAATCAATCAGCAGAATCAAACATGGAGCGCGGAAGAAGCAGTCCATGATAGGGGCTCGGACAAGATATAACCCGAGGGAACTCTTCGCTCTCTCCAGCTACCATACTGCCCTCGCCACCGAGTAACCTGTTAGCTTTCGCGCACCCACTTGTGCTCACTATGTTTTTGATATCTATGTCCACACGCTCCAACCGCAGCGTCGCTCCTACGCTACCAATAACCACCGCTGATATAACCTGCGTGCCTATTCCGAGTCGACCTTCGATTAGAGAGCGTGCTCGTGCAGTCTGGCAGTCATTCGTGATTGCTTTTGTCTGTTTTTTTGTCGGCGGTGCGTCAAGGACACCCGTGGGGGATGTTGAATACGGTCGGGCGTTCCCTGCTGATGCGTCATTCGATCACGCCTCTGCCCCTATCATGCCTATTCCCTCGTCCCAAATCAACAATACTATCGCCATACCTACTCCAGTCTCTAGAGACGTTCAATCCGAGAACAACGTCGAGGCAACTATTGACGCCTCGAACCAGCCCATTTGTTCCGATCCCAACGGTCCATCTCGCGCCTCACCCGAGCTTGGTTATGACACGAACGAAGTTTTCATACCTTCCCTGGCTCTCACTATCGACTCCACAGAGGTCAGGACTTCAGCAACCCAACTAGCCCCTGAGGGGGTTTCCTCCACCCCTGAAACTCTCGTGCCTAGCTCTCCCGTGCCTAGACTCGCTATCACGCCTCCCACCACGCCGAATCATCTTCCAGCACACAGACAGAAGAATCGTATCGCGTTGCGTCGCCCGCTAAGAAAAAGGATGGATCAGCGGTATTTGACGGTCCCGCTGTTCCGGGGACGTTCGCGGGCCAAGACTCCTGCCGCTCCAAAAGCGACCATTGCTCCGGTGAAGCCTAGGCCTCGCTCGGTCTACCTTAATCACCTGAAGTCCAAGGCTACATGGGGAGGTGGAGAAATGGGTGCTTCATGTGTGTGCACTTACTCATGCCTCGGCGTCTTTTACTAATTTTGTATCAGCCTCGGCCCCCATTCCGGAACCACACGTTCGACAATCGTCACCAGACCATTATCATAGTAGGACTTCCGAAGCACGATATTCAATTGACTACTAATATTATTCGCTACAAACTTAGTTGTCAATGCCGCACCGATCAATACCGGTGTCGTTGGAATTTTCCTTGCACACAATGCAGCGGATATCTCGACCCTCCGATCAACGTTCTACTCTCATACCGAACCATCTTTCCTTCATCACAGCACCAGCACCTCGATCACCAGCCTCGCCTGTACCAAAGCCGAGCAACCAGCTATGCCACTTCCGCTCTTCCGTCAACCGACACTTCATCTACACTCGCCGACTTGGGTGACCCATTCAGATACGACTCGATCATCGACATGGGCACCGTCCCTTCTGCTGGCCCACGTAAGCACATACCACCTGACTTGACGGCCGTACTGACCCTAGTGTAGCTTGTACCGCGGAGCCCAAGCCACATGTTTCCGCATTCTCCTCGCCCGTCGCCGCTGACTGCCATGATCCCATTCGGCATGATCCCCGCCTGGGAGAGGGAAATGATAAGGAAACATTGTGCATTGGAGCAATAGATGATCGACAAGGCAAGTGGCTAATATGTAGTGAGCTGAGGGTCCAGCTGACACCTCCTAATAGTTACTTCTATGTTCATGACCTCCGCTGAGACCAGGCGAAAGATTAACAGTGCAGACCGTTGTGCGTGGTGGTTGTCCACAAAGCCTGCGAGCGATGCGAAGCAATCCACTGCTGAAATCTCGAGTCTTCCGGTATCAGATACATCGTCGACTATGGCAGACATATTGGATCCGTTCAGGTACGACTCTTATCTCGACCATACAGAGACGCCAGTGTCGAGTAAGAAGCAAGGTACGTAGGTTTCGGGAGTATGTTTGGGTTTTGCCGACGTTCTTGTCTGGATCTCTAGCGCATCCGCCGAAGGACTCTAAACCGGAACCAGGAATGTCTACATATAACTCCGCTTCGACGGTCGCGAGCATATATGATCTGTTCCAATATGACCGAGAGGATGGCAAGGAAGATCACACTTATGCAATGTGTCAAGATTATCGAGGTGGGTGCCAGCTCGCACAGCTATGTGTGTCACTAATTTTGGCTGGTAGTAAATGGCGGTCATTGTCAGGTCAAGCAATACCATCAACTCGAAGGGCTCCCATCTAGTCATACCATATCTACCATCTCAGAGATTGTAGGGATGTTCCAATATGACTGCGACGAAGAGGCAGAGATCAAGGGGAAGTCAAAGGACAAGGGCTCGGAGGTAGATGACGGTACGCTTAACCTATCGAGTACATTTGGAGAGCCTAGCCAACCGGGTGTTCGCAGCAGATGTCTCCCAGAGCTTCCATCAAGAAGTCGAGCGCAGGAGAGATATCAACTCCGAGTGTCGTCGTCGGGTCGCAAGTTCCTGGTTGACTATCAGCTCGGATTTATTCCAGGTCGAGAAAGGCAACGGCTACGACGACTTTGAAAATCGTCTGGTCACAGACACGACAGCCGAGAAGGACCAAGGTAGGCGTCCCGGAATATAGTCCCAGATATGTAGCTGAGGATCCTGCAGGTCTTTTACCCACTGCCACGTTATTTGCCTCCCTCCAGCTCCGCCTTCCGGAAGCAGCCGACTCACAGGGCCCGTCCCTCAAATCCGGGATTGAGTCCGTGGCTCCTCCATCGGCGGTTATTCGGATACTATTTGCATCCATCTCTCGTTCTGAGTGTCTCCTGCAGGACTCCCGCGTCTCGAACCTAATCGCTGTGGCTCCGCTTACAAGCGATTTTTATTCGACCCCAGAGCAACTCTCCAGTTCTGCGAGCTTCCCGGTTACCTTATTGAATAGCCAAAAGGATCGCCGCGGATTCTCGTTGCCCCAGCTTCGGATTCCGATTGTAGATGAATCGCGAAAACCCGATCGCGGTCATGAGTCGCAGAAGAATCCCCTTTACCAAGGTTGGTTGTACCTCTCACTCTACTGCGAGGTACTGACCATTCCTCTAGAGTCGGACGCACCAACATTGGTTCCTTTGAGTCCGCCGCTGACGCCCGCAGCGAGGAAGCAGCCGCGAGGCATCCTGAAGAAGGATCGCACGAAGGGGGAAAATACTCCCTGTGATGCCTCCGCCTCGATCTCAACCAAGTGTCCGCCCAGCAAGCTCCCTACCCGTTTACCGTTGGCTCCGATCCTCCCTAATCAAGAGGAACGCCGGTCGACAGGTCCAACGGCATCCAGTCGACTGAAAAGTCGGCAGCGGGAGACCTACTTTGTTTTGTCGGCTGAGCCACCTCCGATGCCTACCCTACCGGTAGGCCTTCATTCGACAAGTCGCGAACCTGCCAGGCGAGACTGGAGCATGTCTCGAGCAGCTTTACCCCTCACGCCACCTAGCTTGCCCCAGTCCGAGTTTTACTCGACTACGGAGCCGTTTGGCCCCTCGAAGGGCGTGCGAGAGCCTAACTTAAACGTGGCCCCAACTGTAACCGATCCCCGAGGAAGCGTAGTGCCTCACGGGGATCCAGCCTCCCCAAGCCGCTCAACTGCGACTTTCGAGTCGACTTCCATTGGATTACCTGCTACCAGGTCCCGGACCCAACTATCAGCGACTCCTCGCCTTTGGTTATCGAGTATATCTGAAGTTGGTGGACAACCATCGGTTTCGTCCCGTGAGCGCGTAGCTACTACGCCAGGGCTCGACACTATATCCGAGTCTGCAAGCCTGGATTCCACGCTCTCATCCGCAAGTTTATGGGATACAACTATGCCTGGATGCTTGGATACTCCACCCTCCTGGACCAACATTCACCGAATGGAACGCGAAACCAGGGGACACATACTGGACGAGTTCCCCATTCCTCAGCATACCAACCTCTGTGCGACCCGTATGTCCCCGTCGAGCTCGCGTCTAAACGGTTCTGGATCGCGTGGTGTCACCCAGCCAGTATCTGCTGACCGACAGCCGATGGCTCCGAGGGTTTTCGTTGGCATCAAAGTTCCGGCACAACCACTGGGAATCGTCAAGTCACCTACACTAGGGGAAACCCTACGGAATGCCTACACTCAATGTGGTCTACACTCTGGATTAACCGGCTTGGAGAGGCGATTGTCGCGGGATCAACCCTCTGCCGGTGCCCATCTAGTTTCCGCTCGGGCGGCAATCCAAGCGATTTCCAAGTCAAATCACACCACCCCGGTTGCGCGACAAGCAGTAACGAAGCTCTTCAACACCCCTGCAAGTGGCCGAGCTCGAGGAGCACCCAGGAGTCCAATGAATTCTCAAGTCTCTTACAAGTTTTAATGGACTAACAATTTCGTTTTGTCACCCATTTTCTTCTATCCCCCGTTTCCGTATTTGTAATACCACTCCCGTCATCCCCAGCTTCGACCTCCCTATTGCTACCACACCGCGAGGCGTGTCTCGGCTGTCCTGTACAATAGGTTCATTACATTTTCAAATACAAGTTCGTTCCATCACAGTAATGGCCCAAACCATGAATTGTACATGATGGGTCCCGAAGCAAAGGGAGAAGAACGAAAATCAAGAGCAAGGCAACCATATATGCGCTGTCAATCCAAGCGTCTTGTTTTTCTGAGGAAAAATAAATAGAGGTGACCAGGGATAGATTCGTTGTACCTGAGGTTCTGCAGACTTCAACGCGTAGTCCTCATTTACCGGAAGCAGTGTTGCTCTGGATAACCGCTAATTCAACATGGTCAAAAGCGAAACCCAGTAACACAAAGGCTCAGATAATCGACATGAAGGTGAGCTTTGGGTATTGTGTAAACTTCCTCCTAGAATCCTCAGTAACCTAAGGGTGAATCCCAGACTATGCAAGTATTAGGGGTCACTAGTGATGTGATATATCGTCTCGTGGGTCAGAATTTTGTTCTACCGAGCCTGAGTTCCAGTGGTCTCGCGGCTTCAAGTAAATTTGTATTTCATCCTCCAATTGTGAAACCCACCAACCAAATGTAGCGGGTCATATTCTGGGCCACGGCAGGTGACGTTGAGTGTCAAACGAAAGTTTATGTGCTAAGTATTACCCTTGAGTTCACCGGTGACGAGCCATCTTCGGCGACCCTACGAATAGTATTCGAATAATGCCCGTACTATTACGATTGTCCGGTTACAGTAAAGAATTGGCGATCGCGGTTGTTCAGAGCTGGAATTGGTATAAAGGACAGTAGTATGCAGAACCCTTGGATTCATTTTGATCGATATCGAGTACATGTCTCATCACCCTAGAAGACCAAAACGGTCAATGCTTAGTTATGGGATAGCGTCGAGCAAAGGACCCATAAACACGGAGTAGACAGGCCATAAAGTGCGGCAAGAGAAATTTAAGATATACCATCCTAGCTAATCTAACCGGATTGTTTCTAGATTGTTGCATTCTGTGTCAGAGACGGAGTTGCGTGATCCATATATCATAACCTTCCGTTTCTTGGCATTTGTCGCCACATCCCTCTCTGTTCCCTCGTCCTGCTTGTGAACCAGGATCTGGACCCGCGGTGATGGCGAACGACGGGGACGGGGCCGTAGGCTTCCCGGAGGGACGCAATAATATCCTGCGGAACGAATTTTTGGTAACAAACGCTTACAATAGCATTATATACTACTACCTACGTCGTTTGAGGTGCGGGGTATGGCGACTTGTCGGTTCCTCTGCTTAACCGCGATGATCGACGGGCCATTGGGTTAGTCACCCCTGGATGAACCGTTGTTTCCCGAAGTATCAGCGCCAGGCAAGAATCAAGGCTCAGGAATCATACGATTAGAGATACGATCGTTGGAGTTCATATCAGAGTGGGGTCTGGTGTGCGGATGCGGGAGGCAAGATTCGAGCGCTTCAGGGTCGTGGTGGGTGGGAGAGCTACGCGTGACTGGTTGTCCCGCTCGTCCTTTACAGTACCATCGCCACTTGCCAGGCTCATTTAATTCAAGCTGAAATCATCCTGCTCGTGTAAATAGACCCATTTAACGGGGACATGCTACATATCTACAAGTGTTTTATGCCTATGGTACACGCTCCCATTTGCTTGGTACTAGCTCGAGGCCAATATATCACGTGACCGTAATGTGGCTTTGTGGCGAACTAATTTTCCGGTTACATTCATCCGTTGTGTTAGGTGCGCCCACTCTGGCATTTCAACCCATCGCACAGCTTCACTCCTCTTTGAAACCTGCGCAGGTGGAAGGCACATCGGTCGTCAGGCTCACTGGCTTCGAGCCAGTTATATTTTTGGATACTTCGGGTTTGATGATAGAGTGATTTCGGAGCACATGTGCCGGTTCGCTTGGATAAAGACACATACCTTCCGCATCAAATCCGAGAAGACTCCAGTGTTACCTCTGAGGTACGTGCGCCGTGTAATCCTCGATGAATGCATCCAGACGACCTTGTACCGTTTGCAGTACAAGTGACGCCATACCGGCTCAGGATTTAGTTGTGGATAACAATGCAACTACTCCTTCGTCAGGGGAAGCTATCTTAGTGACCAGAGTAAATAGATCGAATAGTGTACCAACTTTCAACCGCCAGGTTCTTGTTGCCTTCGCACAGTAAACATCAAAATCAAAAGGAAAAGAAAAGAAAGAAATTCCATACTGAATTGAGCGGTTTACGAGCCACTGTCGCTTTCTTAGGTTTCCTCCTGTCGCCCTCCCCCATAAACACACTATGAATAATTACGATGAATTGTAATCAACCACTTGCGCTTCATATCACGTGACCGCAGTCACGACCACCTTGACCACTATCTATCAATCGTATTGGCTCCGGTGCGCCTCACACTAGCCGGCTACCTCACTACAGCGTCAAATCCAAAACTATTCTCGTATCATGACCAACTTATGACGACGCTACCTTTGCATTGACGCCGACTGCCATTTTTGGTAGAAATAATTACCTTTTCCGGTAATCTCACCTTTTCTTCATTTGCGTGTGACCCTGTTTTCGCCCCAGCTCACATATATAAACCGTAGGAGGGGGATTTTAATCCTCACCCCATCCACCACCTACCTCCAGACATTCACACAATCACACACCCATACAACGCTTTACACAATGGCTAGCTCAACTGAAGAGTTCATGGACTACGTCCAGACACTCATGCCCAAGTCCAGCATACGGTCTCAGACCGATGCAGGGATGATGCTCATGCATCTTATCACACTCCTGGTAAGTACCATGTCTCATCGGTTCTGCAAATCTCTAATCGTTTTTACTTCAGCGAGCCCACGACGGTTGGGTCGACCTGGAACGCACGCGCAGCAGCTCGGGCGAGTCGTTTGTGGCCGAGATCATGAGCCACACTCGACTCGTCCACGAGCTGGCTAGCGGTCTCAAGCTTCAGCCAGACTTGTGCTGGGTCGCCGACCGAGTCCCGAAGTGGCTAGAACAGAGAGCCAAGGAATGCGGAGTCGACATCGCAAGTGTTCGCGCACGACACTCGGTAGGTCGCTATTCTCTATCATAGCTCGGTTCTGATACCTGACGCTGGAGCTAGAAAATGGAAGAAACATGCTATGAGACGTCCATGCTCGTTTTGTTTGTTCGCATTACTCGAGAGGTAATCAAGAACGTGCACAAGGACACACTGCGAGGGATTGACCGGGCTTATAACCGACATTGGGATCCCAGCTATATGCGCAAGAGGTGGCTGGGGATCAAGAGGAAAGGCGATGAGTCGAAGATGCGGCTAAGGGCTTCGGACCTACCTAATGCCATGACTGGCCGAGGTTCTATCAACCAGCCTGCGATCTCTCCTGTCCCTTTGCTTCCTCGCGCCGCACGCCCCCCTGCGACTATCAAGTGCCATGCGCCTGGCCCCATCCACACACCCCTACCCACGCGCTCCGCAGCTCCCCGGGCTCTCAGCTCTATCTCTCACCGGCCTAACCTACCGCCCTACACCTCCACTCATCCTCATCCATACCCCCGGCCCACCCCCACCCCCTCTTACTCTAGCCATCACCGTGCCCGACCAGCACAAGTTCAGCTCCATTATGCGCAGTACGCAGCGTGCCTTGCTCACCAGCAGGTAATCTGTCACGCAACTCGTAGCGCTCGGACTAGGCTGGCTGCTGGTTAATTCCGGACCATAATCTCACTCATCCACACACCCGTATATCTCCTTGGACCCATTCCTTTGATCCAGCTTCATTATTCAGACTTGGCTTCTTCCCTCGGACTTGGTCCCATTTTCATCGACTCCCAGACCTGTTTTTATCTTCGATTCAGCCCCGATTGCCAATAATTATTGGCGGTTCGAGCCAGCATTCTGGCTCACCGTTAGTAACCTTAGGTCTCGATTTTGTCCCCCCACTCAGATCCAGAGGGTTCGGCTTCACGGCTCAGGCTTTTCCCGTCGAACTTGCGAGCCGTACCCGGTGCCCTGGACATTGACTTTTTGGAGAGGTATACTTGGCAGGCATCGTAATTGGCTGTTCGAGGCTATCATTGGCCTCATCGCCTCCCTTGTGACTTCTTGTGTCTCAGATTTAGAATTGCGATAGCACCGAGGAATTCGAAGCTAAATTCGGCTGCGCCTCGACCTGTGCCTCGCCCTCTGGCCGTTTCATCCGGGATTGCCCGTGGTGTGCCCCGATTTTGGATCGGCCATTTGGAATCGTAGACTCACGAACTCGTCATTTCCTGTCGACTCTTGGATTTCGCTTGGATGATCGTGTCACCAATTGGACTTGTGCGATATATGTTGTAATTTTAGACTCACGGAGACACAAATGATATTTGTGTTTCCCACCATAGGCTGATTCCCGGCCGAGGAACGTTCGCAATACTGACATTACTCGGGGAACCCCCCTGCACGAGAATGGATTCCCTACATTCGGGTCGAACGACGAGGTTTTGAGCGTGGTACAGTTTTGGCAGACACGCATACATAGGTATCTGAAGCAAATATAGTCGAAATCTTACCTCAAATTTGGCTTCAAACGCTTCTCCCCCCAGATCTCGACTATATTTAACTAGTAACCTCTCTCCTCGTTTGTGACTTTATTTTCGTCCGAGAATATCTACATAAACTACAGGTAAGCTATGACCCTCAGGCGCCTCACATAGCCTTCACACGAGCACTAATTCAACCAAAGAGTCCAAATTACATTAGATGGGTGCAATGGTAATGCTCATGCTTCTCATCACCCCCTGATAAACGCCTTGTCTCTTTTCACTATGGCTGAGCTCGGATAGCCTGTTTTACCGTGATTCTACAACGGCCGACTCGAGCCGGGGGTACATACGGCAACACGAGCAAGCCAGTCGTGACTGAAGTGACGACAGGGCACAGTGTTAAATGAATAAGGAATTTTTGTGGCATTGAATGGGTTGTTTGCATACATTGTCGTCCTTGGTGATCTCAAATAAGCACATTTGTCCAATACTCACGCTCACCCATAACTGCAGTATTTGTCGCCACACCGCTAATGGTCACCAAAGAGTTGGTTTACCCACTAGTCTTGTGAGTAGCGTGTAGTGATCTAGCAAGTTAAAATGGGGAGGATACATTACCCACGTGCCCCTCACTGTTTCCTGGGTCAACGGAGCAAGGGAGGGCTGGAATTATCGCTCGTATCCAGGTGTAACAGTGTGCAAATGTGCAGGAGCATAAGGTATTGTGACTTTTACATTTCTGTGTTGTAAAAATTTGCCCCATAGAACCCAATCTGCCATAACCATCCATGACAAGTATTTTTTACTATGCAATGTTGACCGGGATAATTGTGCTCGGATCTGGTGTTGTTGGTCTTGGAGGGTAACAAAGTTGATGACTTCCTGTGCTAAATTGAGCCGCAGGCAGCCGTCGCCCCTGAGGAATTACTATCCGGAACCAGCTGATTGACAAGCCTATGTAATCAGTACCTCCATAGGCCTTGTGAAAACGGCCCCGTTGACCATACTGAGTTGAATGCATGCGTGCCTGGGTGGCACAACGGCAAAGGTGCACCGCCTGCGATCAGGAAGCAGTGCATATCGATCTCCTTAGGAACATTTGATGACATGTATGCGTGACAACCATGCAATCCACTAACAGCCGCCCGATGTCCATGATATTCATGCTCTGAAACATCGTGCCAATCTTATGTTAGGTCAGTGAAACATACGCTGTCTGGCTACTGAGAATTATGGAAGCGGAAAACCGAAAATTGGCCATTCGATGCTGTGTACGGTAAATCATGGAGTCATATGACCCCGTGCCTGCTGACGTGTCCCTTGGTCTTGACTCGGTATTGGGGTGATCACCGAATGTGAAGTGACTCTATTTGACATTTCGAACTTGTATATAACCAGTCTGTTCCGACCACTTGACCAGTAGTCACCCCTCACGCCACCTCTGTGCCTATTTACACTACTCAACGACCAATTCCCCGCACTATGTCTGGACTTATCCTTGACGGAGGTTGGAGCAGCTCGAACCTTGCCCCTGGCAAAGGCAACAACAGATGTGTCAAGAAACCCACAGGACACTTCCTCAAGCCTCATCGACTTGCTCTGGACAATGCCAAGTCGGCTCTACCTACTCCTTCCCCGAGATATTCCACAGCATTCACCAAGATATCAAGATGTCTTAGTAAGGCCGTGGCCATGCTAAGAAGTATGGGGTGTACGCAAGCCGAGCACAATCGCCACCGTTCGGGCGAAGATATATTCAACTCGCCAGAATCAGTCTTCAATTCTGCTGAGAAGGTTCCGCCGGCGTCTAATTGCTACGGCGAAACCTCATATCGGAGTTCCCTCACTCTCACCAGCACACCAGAGACCCCTACGAAAATAATTTCTTCCGATTCAAAGGATTTCCAGCAGGAACCTCACATGTGTGCAAGCATGCCTAGCACTAATAGTCCCTACAAAGAATGCCACCTATTCAGCACTGGATCGCTTCAGTTGGCCGCAGCGCTTCTAGGAACCATGGAACCACTCATCCTTAGGAGCGTGCGTGACTCCACTGACGATTGGGAATCGAATCTTCAATGCGTTCCTCCCAATAATCGATGGGTTCACCGTAACACAGCCGTCCGGCCCGGGTATTGCGTCCAAATTCCGACCGTACACGATAAGTGTTGCTCATATATCCTGTCTTGTGAAAGCGAGGAGTCAGAGTGGCCCAGTAGAAAATATCTGTCGGAGCCGCTAGGGAAGAAAATAGGCCCCAGGCTCTTTGTGGCTCAACGGGCGACTGAGCTCGGGAACGCGACGAATACCGGTACCCGAGCATTTATCATGTGCAATCCCGCTGAAGAAATCCCAGATTCCCAATGCTAAAGCCGTGGGCTCTCACAGGACTTATTCTTAGGTCGTACCATTGATGTAGCCAACTCGATCTGATGCCCTTGTATCCGTATACTATTATACTACTCCTTACTCTTAACTTCAACTCTCTTTCTCTTGGGTACCAGTGTAGCCAGGCGCTCAACCAGCTATATTAATTGATTTTCTTTATTGACTACAATATATGTTCCTCAAGGCACTTTTTGTACTAACGGCATTATTGTTGTGGGTTTCGAGTTGGTCCTCCAGCTCACACCGCAAAGTGACTCTCTACGCATTATCGCTCGCCTCGGGACTTCCTATGTTAGGACGTATTCGGTTACCAGGCTGTGTTCTCACAAACCCCAACACCACTGAGCCTCTTGTCCTAGACTAGTATCTTTAGAGTTGTCGCTGGGGCAGATTTTATTGACACACCAACCCTCCTTGCTCGCTTGCACCCTCCATCCTTGAACAAAGTACTAATTTACGTAGAAACTGAAACTAGGGATAAGATGCCGCGTAGCTAATTCATAACAAGGAATCCTTGCACATTTGGTACACTAACATCGGAGCCGAGTAAGGTGGCCTACAAATCACATTTTTTTGCTTCGTTTCTCACTTCTCTCTGCTATTTACACCCACGGCAAAATCTCATTGTGTGGAACTAATCTCTACGGTCA
Source organism: Ceratobasidium sp. AG-K (assembly GCA_037039685.1). Lineage (NCBI taxonomy): Eukaryota > Fungi > Basidiomycota > Agaricomycetes > Cantharellales > Ceratobasidiaceae > Ceratobasidium > Ceratobasidium sp. AG-K. Next base: position 3,398,878 of record JAWNGF010000002.1, read on the forward strand.
TACTTGAGGTTTCGCTCCAATATGTCCACCAACTCCCCGAAAGATGCCTGGTCTGCATCTCGATATAACGCATCTATGTCATGCATTTACTCCGATTCATATGTTCAAGCAGTATTCGACCTGCTCGCTCCCAAGTTTGGCCAGCGGATAATGGATATGGGATGCGGAACGGGAGAACTAACATGCCGGCTGCAAGCCCTGGTGGGGGAAGATGGGTTCGTAGTCGGTGTGGACGCTAGTGAGAGCATGGTGAGTGTATTTCCGTTGACCCTTCTACAACCCGCTGATTTATTCGTAAAAAATAAAAATAAAAAAAGCTCAAAAAAGCAGGGGAGAACGGCGTAACGAACGCCTTTTGTTGCGATCTGCAGGATTTTGCGTTCCCCGACCAATACAAACACTTGACTGGAACGTTTGACTGTATGTGCTCCTGACCTCGCCTATGCCACTCCTGTTATTGATCCTTTTTAGCTGTGTTTTCCAATGCGACACTGCATTGGTGTAAACGGGATCCGCGGGCTGTTGTGCGAGCTGCCAAGGATGTCCTGAAGCCCGGAGGAAAGTTCGTAGGGGAGTTTGGAGGGTATATGAGTGATATATGTGAGTATAGCCTTGCTTGAGTATACTCAGATAATGACGACTGATGTGTGGATACAATCGTAGGTGTACGATCGGCCTTGCACCAGGTATTGAAAAGTCGTGGTATAGACGCTGTGGGTGCGGATGCATTGTATCACCCGCGCCCAGAGCAGTACGCAAAAGTGAGTCCGGATTAATTTTCCGAGAACGAACTTGATGCTAAAGTTACTCAGCTGCTTGAATCAGAGGGCTTCACAGTGGAACATATATCACTCAATCCTCGGATCACACCGCTCCCAGGACCCTTGACGGATTTCGTTCGTACAATCATGCGAGGGCCAATGCTATCCATGATGAGCGACGAAGAGGCTGAAATTGCAGTGCAAGAAGTCTCCGACTTCTGTGAGCCAGATTTGAAGGATGAAAGCGGGGGGTGGTCAGTCATGTGGGTTGGACTACGATTTCATGCGACCTCGACACGGCTTTAGTGCGCTCATAGTGGATATATTGCACTTAGTTGTATAAGAAGATTCATACCGTTGCTTTTTACACTGCAAGGGATCTTAAACTATGCCTTCCCTGGACATGGTTTTGACGGGGCACAGAAGGCTTGATTAGGCGGAGATCATTCAGAAGCCTGGCGATATTTGGGTGCGCATATATCGATTTCATGTCATTTTTATACCTTCTGGGGCTACGGCACTAGCAATCTAGGCTGGTGGGCCATACTATCTCTCACGTGGACTGTAGGCAGGCACATCAGGAAAACCGGTCTGAGTTTTGAGCCTGCTTTGGGCTGATTTGGGCTGATTCGAGTGATTTAAATCAAAGACTTTGGTTTAGATCACTTCTAAGCGCCCAAATCTCAACACAGTTTTCCTGATGGCCCGCCCATGGGAAGGGTTAGGTTGCTAAATGCTTCACAGCGGTGACTTATGATTGGTGCTTGCAATGGTTGGGGTGGGAAGCTATGATTTTTTCGTCACGTTGCTCTGGGATTTTGAGTAGCGTCCGGTGCTGTCTCAAAAAATCTGGCTGGATATGTTTCGTTGCTTTCTGCTCCATTCGAGGCAACCCCCAGCGACGAAAAGCCACGTGACGCGCGCCGTATTGTCAAACACCACCTCATGTCCTCTCGCCCCCGAGTCGCGTACATCTGCTCGCCTGACCTAATCCGAGTATCTTCTCTACTACCTTCGAACCGTAATCGCTCAGCTCTCGTACACACGCTCGTAAACGCGTATGGGCTTCTCAAGCGACCAAGCTGTACCCTTGTAAAACCTGACAAGGCCGCTCGTAAGGATTTGGAAAGGTACCATGAAGCAGGGTATTTAGGTACGTATTCTCATATATTGGCCACCTACGTTGCCCTACACAAATGTGCTTTGGCAGATTACGTGCTTCGAGATTACAAAGGGGACCAGGCCGGACGCGTTGCGGATGAAGCGGCTGGGTTTGGTCTTGAAGATGTGAGTTCGGGCCCCTTACGTTCGGCTCAATTTCACGGACTAATTTAGGACTGTCCGGTATTCCCTCATATAGACCAGTATATCTACTCAGTCGCAGGTGCTGTGCTTACGGCCACTAAAGCGGTTCAAAATCCCATGTTTGATGTTGCCATTTGCTGGGACGGCGGAAGGTGAATATGTTTCCTCGTCTGGATGTGCGTGTGCTAACATGGTGGTAGACACCACACGCACAAGGCTCACGCTGCGGGATTCTGCTACGTTGCGGACTGCGTGTTATGCATTCTCCGGCTGAAGAGGTTATTGCCTGGTCAAAAGGAACGACCCAGAATCGCGTATTTGGATTTGGATTTACATCATGGAGATGGGGTTGCCGAGGCATTCACGTCGCGCTCGGTCGACGAGCCCGAAGGCGAGGAAGAAGCTGACGAAATGGAGCAAGGCGAGTAGAGAGAGGCTACTTACGGGTATTTTACTAACTTGGGGTATGACGGTTAGAACTGGCGCCTAGCAACGTGCTCACACTATCAATCCATCACCACACGCCCGGGTTTTACCCCCATTCTGCACTTGGTTCTTTACCCACGCCAACGACCGTGGACCCATTCTCCCTCTCGATCCCCCTCGGCCGAGGAACAAGTTCGCCCACGTACGCCCGGATATGGAAAATTGTCGAACGTGTGCTCGCCGCTTTCTTCCAGTGGGATGGCAAGTCAGAGGGTCATGGACCAACATACCTCGTTGTCCAGTGCGGAGTTGATGGATTGGCTGGGGACCCATACGCTGTTTGGAATTGGGACATTGATGCAGAGAGAGAAGGGTCCTTGGGATGGTGTATACAACGGGTGATGCAGTGGGTGGGACCGGCCAAGAAGGGGTTGAAGGTGATTTTTCTGGGAGGAGGTAAGGCCAGGCTCTCAGACTTGGCCAAGCAAACTGATCTAGTAAATTTAGGAGGTTACAATAGCCCCAACGCGGCGAGAGCCTGGGCATACCTCACATCCATTATGGTAAGTTTCCACGTTATGGGAAGCTCAACTGAGGTTCGACCGTTGATTGTCTAGACCGGTGAACCTCTGGCTGTCACGGATGATATTCCCGATCATGGAGCGTTTCTGCAATACGCACCTTCGTTTACATTGGATGTCCCAGCAGGTATGTTTTTAGACTGGCAACAACGGCCCTGTACTAATGAGTGATACAGGAAACATGCGAGATGAAAATACCAATGTCGAGCTCAAGTCCATCGAGACCAACTTCGAGGTTCTAATTCAGCGAATTCAACATGCTCAGAGTGTTTCAAATCACTAAAAATATATTCATGCGGCTATGGATACATGTCTGAATCACCCCGGGGCGAGACCATATTGATCAATCACCGGCTGCCCCACCACCCTGTCACGGGAGATGGAAGCGAGGCAAGTCGAGATGGTATTGCACTCGTTTTACTTCAGAGTATGGCGGGGGATGAACGCCAGATTCTGTACACACGGCGTGCGGCACGATAAAAATAAGACCGGAATTAGTGGGGTTCAGTTCAGAAATACGATCCGCAGTAGAGCCATGACGATTCGTTGAAAGAAAATGTATTGAAAAACACGCGGACTGGTGTGGTCGAGACAGATGATTGCGGAGGTCGACCGAAATAAAATTTAACCAACCAACGGGGTCACGTGCATGGACCCTGGATCGCCTGCGACGCGATCCATGTGCCCAAAATAACCCCACCGAAGACTCGTCACTTTGAGTCGTGCGCGAGGTGACGTCAACCCCGTCAACCCCTGGGAAACCCGATGGCAAGCTCGCGCATATAACGCTCGCAAGTCCGAGATACCGATCTCCCAACCACATCTGCAATGTCTCTCTCTCGCCATCAGGACGCTGACTCTCTCATCGCCAAGGCGGTTGACCATCCGCACCGCAAGCATGTGCGCCAGGCCATGTCCTCGTCGCAGAAGCGCGAGATTCACGATGGCGCCTACTCTTCGCGATTTGCGAGTGAGCGACTTCCCAAGTTCAAGCTCCCGTCGGCTGGTGTCAGCGCACACGCCGCGTACCAGCTCGTACACGATGAGCTCGACCTCGACGGGGCACCATCGCTCAACTTGGCGTCGTTTGTGCACACGTGGATGCCCGAAGAGGGCAAAAAACTGATGGTTGAGAATATTGCAAAGAACTTTGCCGACCAGGATGAGTATCCTGCGACAATGGGAATTCATACTCGATGTGTTTCGATGCGTAGGTGAATTTCTTGCCCGGTGATCGTGTCTGACTCTGGGTGCAGTTGCGGACCTTTGGAACGCCCCTGAGGGTGGCAAGGCGATTGGAACAGCAACAGGAGGATCGTGAGTACCTGCTACTACTCACACGCCACTCTGTCTAAATCTGTGTCTAGTTCCGAGGCAATTATGCTCGGAGGTCTAGCCCTCAAGAAGCGCTGGCAGGCAACCCGAAAAGCCGCGGGCAAGTCAATCCACGAGCCCGGTCCCAACATCGTCTTTGGTGCCAACGCCCAGGTCGCTCTCGAAAAGTTTGCTCGCTACTTTGATGTTGAGGCGCGTAAAAGGATCGGCTTATAGACAATTTATGCTAATATTTCGTATCTAGTGCCGCCTCGTTCCGGTCGACGAGTCGACGAACCATGTGATGTCACCCGAGCGCGCGATGCAATACATCGATGAGAACACGATTGGTGTGATGGTGGTAAGCATGTGATCTCTGCGTTGATTTATATGGTCAAACTGGGATTTCGTAGATCCTTGGCAGCACCTATACCGGCGCATTCGAGGATGTAGAAGGAATGGCTCGTTTGTGTAAGTCCCATCGAAGCGGCCGCTAAAACCTAGACCAATTTCGGCTTTAGTGGACGAGTACGAAGCCAAGACAGGCTATAGCGTTCCCATCCATGTCGATGCCGCTTCTGGTGGATTCGTAGCTCCATTCGCCTACCCCAAGTACAAGGTACGAACCAACATCACAGTAGGATCATAGTCTGACCGACCCTTTGTAGTGGGCTTTCGAAATTCCGCGAGTGGCTTCAATTAACACTTCCGGTCACAAGTTCGGTCTCGTCTATGCCGGCCTTGGATGGATCATCTGGCGCAGCGAGGTACGTACGCGTCGCTCATCAAACGCGGGGAAGGCTTACTAAGCTACTATCCAGGAAATGCTCCCCAAGGAGTTGGTCTTCGAGCTCCATTACCTCGGCAGCGTCGAGTACAGCTACACTCTCAACTTTTCACGTAGCGCAGCGCCAATAATTGGACAGTTCTTTAACTTCTTGAACCTTGGTGAGTATATTTTCGGTTACAAGTATTGAAGCTTATTGTATTGGAAACGAAGGCTTTGAGGGGTACCGCAGGATTGCGCACAATGATCTCCGTAACGCTCGTATGCTATCTCGTGCGCTGGAACTGTCTGGTTACTATACTGTAGGCAGTTATGCTTTCTCTGGTTATATCCGCTCACCCAAGTACATATTGTAGTGTCTGAGCAACATCCACAAGCCCCTTGGGACCACCAAGGGTCTTACACAGTCCATCTCGGAGACACTCACTGGGATAGATGAGGACGATGCGGAATATTACGAGCGTGGTTTACCCGTTGTATCCTTCCGTTTCTCAGACAAGTTCCGCCAAGATTATCCAAATGTCAAGCAGGTGTGGGTTCAGTCTTTGTTGAGGGCCAAGCAGTGGATCGGTGCGTTCTTCAACTTGACAATTCCTAGTAAGGTTCTCACGGAATTATGCAGTACCCAACTATGCTCTACCACCGAATGAGGAAAGCGTCGAGATTTTGCGTATCGTTGTCCGCGAGAGCATGAGCGCCGATCTCGTTGGTGAGTAAGGTATTCGCTGCGAATCCAAGTGAGGCTGACTTTATTGCAGAAAAGGTTGTGGTTGACATTCTGCAAATCACCGAGTCGCTTATGAGTGAGTAGACTTCCCTATAATACTTTTTATACTAACAGGGGCCATGTTAGATGGCTCGGGTGATGTCGCCATGATGGCTAGCGTGGCGGATGTGGTGACTGGTCCGGATCCGTCAGGACACAGTCAAATTGACAGCTCGCACCCTGACTTGGAGAAGACCGCTACGTATGCCAAGCAATGCTAGATTGAAGCTTGTAAAACCGGACGCCATGTACGATAATGACAATCAATAAACTTGAAAGAACCGCTCAGCTTTCTGCCGACACTCGGGTATGCCCTTTGTTTGGTCCATTAACGTTTAATTCCAGGGTACAAGACTATACAATCATTTCACTGTTCAAACCCATGCACTCGTTTACTTGTCCGCGATGGGGAAATCCTTTCCCATCGCGTTCTTGTATTGTTGGCGGATCATGTCGCTGATCTGCTCGTCCTTTGCTTGCTCGATCGCAGACTCGTTGGATTGGTCGCCTAGAAGTTGGGTTGTGAGCATCGTCTACCAATCTGATGCAAATACCGAGACATACCTCCGCCCATATATTTCTCCTGAACCCAGTCGATGGCTTTGAGTTTCGATCCAAGTGAGCAAGCTTGTTAAAATCTGTGAGGAGCTACACACCTTTATCAAGGCCATCTACACACGATCCAGTTAGCAAAGCTCATCGCGCAAGTCACTTTATGCACACACCCTCTTTCGCCTCGCCGCTCTGTCCACCGCCCGCAGCGTTATTGAGGAAACCCATGACCCCACCACTGCCAGATGCTTGTTGCGGCTGTGGTTGACCGGTTTGAGGGTGCTGCTGTTGTTGACCACCTAGTTGGCCAGCTGCGTTCTTGAGAAAGTCCATGATACTAGTGTAGGAGTGGGGTAAAGGTGAAGTGAAAGAGCAACGGTCGTGGGGTTTATATATGTACGCTGATGACGTCGCTCGTATCGATCTGGGGAATTGCCAATTCACGCCCCATGGCGGTGTCGGTGAATCCGAATCCCGAACCGATAAGATTTGGCGGGTATATGCGTTGTCGGTCGAGTGCCTGGCAGGCTGCGGTTCCGCAGCTTCGTTGGACAGTTTGACGGGGCGCAGTTCGTGACGCCGGTATGTTGAACCAGCCATTGTTTGGTTTGGGCCGTGAAGGGGGAACCATCGGCAGCAGATTGTGTCCTATCTTAGGTGTACTATGGTTGGGTATATGTGCATAATTTTATGTGATGTGTAGATGACAGATTATCAAGAGCCCGGAGAATTACATGGTCGACGAGCGAGCTTTAGCGAGGAGTGACGGACGGAATGAATACCCAAACGCCAGGCGCGCTCTCTAGGACCGGATGTGCGTTACAACCAAGCACGCGTGTCTGTACTCTTGATTCTTAGAAAGGTCCTAGATTATTCCTTGATTATTCATGCACAGGGACTCATTTATCTCTGGGTTACAATACTGCCGACTCCAACTGCCGAGAAGTATTTGCCAATATTGCAACTCTCTCTGGCCCTACTCGAATTGTTTTGTAGTTATCCCATCACTTCAAGGTGTTGCAATTAATACCAAGTAGAGGTCACTTTAGATGCACTTCACCTACCACACTTGCATCTAGTGTACCGGGAGACATATGGTTTCAGGGAGGAAGGAGGTTAGCATGTTAGGTAATATACCCTTGGCGCTTGTCCGTAACATTTTCCTGATCGACCACCAGAGACCACATCTGACTTTGGTGTTTAGCTGTTTCTTGCGGCCGAAAGAACAAACCCAACTCACACTCGACCCACGTATATTGACTCGATTTGTGGGCCAACCTTACCTGTTCCTATTGTTATTTCGGCCACATCCGGTGGTCAGGTGAGTCAGAATCGTGTGTTCGCTCTAGTACTTATACGCATAGCCTGGTTAGTATTTAAGAAGCCCTGGCTATCTATTCTGTCGCTCTTCGTCGCTCTCCTCTTGTTCTACCCTACCGCTTGTACTCTCGCACATTCACCACACATTTGACTACACATGCACAGGGTACAATCGACCCAACACTGCTAGCAGAAATGTCGCCTAAAAGTCGTGCATCGAGCAATTCCAACATGCGGTGGCATACTCGCGTTGTCTCCGGCCTAACAGCTGATACTGAGCCATGTATATCTGTCCATTTTGACACTGCTCATTACCTGTTCAACTGCGGAGAAGGCACCACACGAGCGTTTATCCAACAAAAGTACGGGATCAAAAAGTCCAAAGTAATTTTTCTGACTCAGCCCAAGGTAGCCCGTATGGGCGGGCTAACCGGTGAGCCATCCAGTGCCGTGAGAATGCATCCCTTCTTATGACACAGCTTTTGCCTTCACCATAGGCATGCTTATGAGCTTGGCCGATAGTGGTGTAAATGACATTGATGTCGTTGGTCCCCAAGGGTTAAACCACTACCTTGCCTCGGCTAGACCCTATGTCTTTCGGTGAGGCAGACTCCGCGCACACCCAATTCCAACTAATGAACAAACAGTGACTGGATGCGTACCAAAACTTCAGAAGTTTCTCACTCAGAAGGATTCGAAAAAGTATATGAAGATGTATTCATCCGAGTTTATGCGTTCCCGATGGCACCTCAAGTTGCTGAAGATATCTCTCTTCCCGTGAAGCGAAAGCCATCCGATTCAAGTCTGCGATCCAAGTCTTCCAAGCGATTCGCTCGAGAAAATTCGGACGGAAGTGCAGGAAGCAGCTCCCCCCCTCAACGACAGCCTCTCATCAACCCAACCTCATTGACCGGTATCGAAGCGGACGAGTGGCGAGCTACCATTATCCGTGATATGTTTCCGGGTCTACAAGAGGAAGGACAGGCGCTAACAGATACAGAGAGAGGTACTCCTGCGAAAGGCAAACAGTGGGTTCCACGGGCCCGTCGATCAATGCATCGACTCCCTAAGTTTGAGGGATCGCCTTCGACGTCTGTTGCATATTTGGTTATAGGCCCCGAGATTCGGGGAAAGTTTGATCCGGTCGCTGCCGATGCTCTTGGGGTGTCCAGGCGTGATCGGGGAAAGTTGACGAAGGGAGAATCGGTCACCGTGACGGTGGATGGAATTCACAACATTATTACGCCGGATATGTGTATGGGTCAAAGCGAGACTGCTACGGTATGTCACTATGGGTGGGAGGAGCAGAGCTAGTGCTCACATTCCCAGGCATTCTTGATTGTAGATTGTCCAACGACGGATTATATATCTAGCCTGCCCAACCTAAAGTCGCTCTTTCCGATTCAATCAGATACGCCTTTCACTTTCGGTTCGGTATATCACCGCACTGGACCTGGCGTTCTCAGCGACCCCAGGTACCAATCGTGGCTCAAAGGAATTGCCACTGCGGAATGTAATGTGTGGTCTGCTCATGGTAGTTTCTCCGTGCTTTACTAATAGGGATATAATATAGCATCTCGTCGCCAGTGAAGATTTCTCGCCAAATCCGGTATCCTTCTATTCTAGCGCACACCTGTCCGCGGTGCTCTCTGAAATTGATGAGGGCATGTTTTTCTCTCCTCACCAAAGCGATCCGAAGTGCGACGAAAGGGAGCGTGAGTTTGTTGATGTCCACTCTCGTCGCCAAACCATACTCAGTTGGCTTCATCTAGTAAAAAGTATCTCCAACAAAATCCACCTGGTTGTTCCAGGCCAGGTGACCGAAATGACTCCCCCAAAACCTCCGGTTCTCAAGTTGTTCCCGGGGGTAAACCCCGATCTCTATAAGGAGGACCTTGGGGCACATTCACGAGGCGAAACCCTGCTATCGACTGAGGAGCAGAAGGAATCTGTCAAGCAGGCAAGGAGTCAGATAGCGGATGGGGCTTCTTTACAGGTTGCGGAGGTCCAACCGGGAGATGACTTTCGTATCACAACACTGGGGACCGGGAGTGCATTGCCATCCAAGTATCGAAATGGTAAGCTGACCGGCTTTTGAAACGGGATTATACTACATGTGTTTCTTAGTGATTTCGACTTTGATCCAAATGCCCGGATATGGCAACATTATGCTGGACTGTGGCGAGAATACGTGGGGTCAGTTGTGCCGTCGCTTCGGGACAGACCTGAATGCTACCGAAAACGCGTACTCGGTCTTGTCTGACCTTAGGTGCATCTTTATTTCTCATATTCACGGAGATCACCATATGGGGCTGTTGAAGCTCCTTACTCAACGACGTGAGGTATGCTTTTGAAAGGGTTTGTTGGCGCATATATTCAAGCCTTTTTGTCACGCAGCTCGTGCCTCCCCCCCAGGAACCGTTGCACTTGATTGTCAACCGAGCTACGGAGTTGTGTACTCGAGACTATCATGATTTGGAGGACCTTGGTTTAGACGATGATAATGGCGTCAAGATCGTTCAAATCGAGAAGACAAGGGCTCAGTACAACAAGGACAAAGATGTAACGTGAGTTTGTTCGTCTCCTGATCCACACTGCGCCAATAGTTTATTACAGCCCTGCTCCTATCAAACTTGGAGAGCTAGCAGGCCTGCTTGGCTTCAACTTGATTGAAGCAGTACCTGTGCGCCACCGTGGCCCGGCGTGTTTTGGTATCGTTGCCCGGCATAGCAATGGTTGGAGTTTCGCGTGAGTGCCATCTTGATTAGTGAGAAAATATTTGGCCGACTTTTGGCTAGCTACTCCGGAGATACCATGCCATGCGAATCTCTCGCTGAGGCCGGTAAAAACGTGACTCTCCTCATACACGAAGCCTCTATGGCTGACGAAGAAGTGGAAAAGGCCCTAGAAAAAGGACACAGTACAATTGGCCAAGCAATTGAGATGGGGCAGAGGTAAGTTTCTGAGTTGGCGAGCCACCTGTTGTAAACATTGACTGACCCCTCATAGGATGAACGCCAAACATTTACTCTTGACACATTTTTCACAACGGTATCCGAAGATACCAGTTGTCAAGTCTGGGCTAACTTCGACTGCGTTGGCGTTTGACTACATGTCAATTCGGACGCCTGACTTCTGGAAGGTTAGCAATTATATGAATGCTTTGGAGTGTGTTTTCGAGTCTGAGGTACACGAGGACGAAGATGTGGCAATCGAATAGTATAGTCGTCAATTTAAACGCACGATATCCAACTCATTATGCAATCTTCGTCTGATATTATGAGGGGTGTACGAGAATCCAAACACGAAAACAGTAGTGTACTACGGTAGTCTTCCGAGAAGACAATTCCTTCATGGTTATGAGCAACGTGTATGCGTTCAAACCCTCAATGTACAGGCAAAGTCTGCATCTATTTGAGGAAAAAATAAGGCATAAGATACTGTTGGAGCCTCAATCCAAGTCGGGAGGGGCGTATGTATCATCCATGCGTGTGGTTCGGGTCCTGTTGCGATCTATCATACCGTTAGCACGATATTTCCGCTTGAATACTTGAGACGAACATTTGTCTCTAGCGTTTGTGTTAGCGGTTCCAGCTGCTGGCTTTCGCGGCAAGAATTCCTTGTTCGGCATTAATGCGATCTTATAGGACGAGTCTTTGAGTAGCCAATCCTCAAGCAAGTCAAGGTTGCGTAAATTGGCTTTGAATAGCACGTCGAGCGCGTCTATATCGTCCCTAGGTGAGAAAACCCATCAACGTTTCACCCAAAAATCGACACTGACCTCCGAGCAACGGTATAATTCCGAGGAACATGTCAACAATCACATTGATAACCTGTGCAAGCCTGCTTAGCCTCTATTCTGGAGGGAAAATCATCAGCACCAGGCATACCATGCGTATGGGAATTGCGCTTGGGACTCCAAATACCCAACTGAGATACACTTGATACATTGAGAGAATAGTCCCAACAAAATCTCCGTATACCGGGAACGCGCTTATGATGTCGTCTACTCCAACCTTATGTCAAGTTAATTATAGGCACACAGGATGAATCAGCGAGAGGCGTACTTTGAAGGGAAGCCCAGCGTTGGTTAAAAATGGTAGTGCATCTAGCCACCTAATCGGCTCACTTGGTTAGCCCGCCAGAAGTGTCTAATGGTCGACCGAGTTGCTCACCAGGCAACCGTCCTAATGTGGTTGTATAGTCTAGAAAGTGATTGTGAACTAATGTACCAACCCATCGTGGTAACCCAAGAAAACCTACTTTTGTGCCTCCACATCCGTACGTGGTTTTCGCACAGGAAACGTATAATATGTTGGATGGAACGGCCCCCATGATGAAGCGTACTCGTCAGCGTTTGTTGGTCTACGTGTATTGGCATTGGATGCACGACCAGTGAAGTACCGCAGGATCTGAATGAAGGAATCCATTATATTGCTGTGGTAGGTGAGTTGGAAAGGTATGATATAGCGATGACGTCGGAGCGCGGAGGGTTCGAATATCATCTAATCCCAGGGTCCAGCCAGATCTAGAAACCAACTTGCAATTGGCCACAATGTCCTTGATGGAGATCAGCGTTGAGCGACTCGAGCACTTTCAACTTGAACGTATATTGAATGAAGGTATGCAATAAAAACTAATTTGCTCCGTTACACCCATCTGTCTGCTTCCTTAAATAGACCCGCTCAGCCATTCGATCTCCGTGCTGGGTACACTTCCAGTTGTACACGAGACAAATCATGCCGTATCGACCGAGGCAAAGCGCGCTCCAGCAATTATCCAAGTAACCAAGACGCCGATCACAGTCACTGAAATCGCATCCATAAAGGGAGTCTTTGGCAAGCTCGAGACGATTGGACAAAACGACATTTACCACTGGATTCTGGGATGGTTGGATGAGAGGCGCAGCGCTGATGTTAAGATTACGCTCGTGGAGAACGCGACTGACGTTCATATTCGCAAAGTAAGCATTACACCTTCGCTTCATTAATAATTCCCAACTTACCATGGAATAGTTTACAAAACAATCTTGGACCATGCTCCGAGAAACCCCGCAAGTCTACGCGGAAGTAGTCAAACCTTATATAGATGCGTTTCCCCCTAGTCGACTTCAATGGTTAGTCCAATTCTCTGTTTTTTAGGTTATTATTCATTATAGTAGTTTGCAGGGTTTACAATATACTCTCGCACGAGTCCGAGGCCGATCGAATATTGTTTGAAGACCCATCGCCAACTGACGGATTCATCATTCTCCCTGATCTGAAGTGGGATGGCAACACCATGTCTACATTCTACATCCAGGCGATCGTGCATTCGCGTGATATCCATAGCCTTCGCGACATTCGTGCGTGCATTGCTACGGTGCAGTGCGCTCTACTCATGTGACATGCTCCTAGGCAAGAAACACCTTCCGATGCTTCGTAATATCCGAAAACAGGCCATCAAAGTGTCCCAGGATAAATACGGGATAACGGCTGGACAGCTACGACTGTTTGTTCATTATCAACCGAGCTATTGTGAGTGGGATGTCATGCTGCGTTGGCCCAACTAAACCATTAGAAGACCATTTCCACGTCCATATCGTGACCTTGGAGCTATCCGGACAGGCTAATGCCAATGTAGGAATGGCACATCTCCTTGACGATATCATTTCCTTAGTGAGTTCTATTCTAGGGCTAGATAAAGACGCCCCAGCCAATCGATTGAACAGCTCGAGCTTGAACCCGACCACTCGGATGATGCACAAGCGCTGTTCGCGCGCATGACCATGACTTACAATATGGGAAGGCAGCATGGGTTACACGATGCACTGGCCGCCTGTCAAGTCTCGTTGATCGATTGACGCTCGACTTCATTTCACGGTGTGCATAATGATAGGCCGTAATCAAAACTACTTATCGAAGATGGCTAAGAATACAAAGCGTGCCTTGTGTCAGGGTTATGCTGTGTTGGCTTCCAATAAAGTCAATCAATCCTGTGCGCGCCACATCACCAAGAACCTATATCAGTTTCTGTGTGTCGTCGGCTAAGGTACCACAGCACTATAGCAACTTCTCACCCACATGGCTCTGGAACCATCCGACGTAGACTATTGCCTCGATGTTCTGTTGTCCCCAGGCGAAGTTGTGGGGCTGTCAGTGAGTGCACTGAAACAGGGTCAAGCCCAGGTCAGCTCAGTGTTTATGCTATATCAATTTCCAGTTTGCGACTCAGTCGGGATCGATGTCTGCTGTCGCTATTGTTGGATTATTAGGGGTAATTACGGTGGGTACTTTTGGCAGTTCGGAGCGATCAAAAATTCACGCGAACTAGATTAAATATATCAAGCGCGTTCGAAACAAAGCCAACCGGTCATGGAAATTCATCAGGACCAATATCGACGGACTGATGGCACGTACCATCTTTCAGGCTATCGATTTCTTTCACTAATTCTTCTACAGCTCAACCTCCTTTTGGCGGACCTCTTCATGTCCTTTGGCGCTATCCTCGACGCCAGGTGGGCTAACTCGGGAAAGGTCTATTGTGGTGGATATTGCAACGCCCAAGGCGCTATGCAGCTAGTCGGCGAAACTTCTGTGGCGCTTTTTACGCTCGCAATTACGGTACTTAGCTTTATATCGATCCTTCGTGACCGACCGGTCAAGTGTCGGGCTGCAGTGTGGGGTGGAATCTCAGGTGTAGTGTGGTTGTTTGTAATACTTTGGGCGATCGTTGGGTACGAGACCCATCTCGGCGACAGGAGCGCCTCGTTTTATGCGCCTACACCTTATTGCAAGTTACCTCCCGTTTTGGGCTTACCCCTACTGATACGGATTTTCTAGGGTGTTGGATCAGCCCTCGGTACAAGGTTCAACGGCTAATCGGGGAGTATGTCTGGTAAGTACTCTACATACTTTACGGCAAGGATGGCTGAGAATGAATTGTCAACCAGGCTGTGGGTTGCGGGGTTCGGGAGCATCCTGCTCTACACCCCCCTTTTCTTCATGCTCCGGGGAGATATCACCTGGGACCCACAGATCGGTTGGCGCTCGCTGAGGTGGAATCGTCGCATACCTGAACCCGAACCCGAACAGGGTGATGGGAGCTCGGTAGCATCCAGCCAGAGCGGCGTGAGCCCGTTCGCATTGTTATGGTTGGAGCTTTATTGCTAGTTATATTGCGCATACATACTCACAGAACCCCTAGGTACCCACTAGCATACACGCTGTGCGTGCTACCTATGTCTGTGGTCCGGTGGATCACATTTGGTCATAAAGACAATCCTTCGTCTGATGTAGTCACTGCCACCTTTGTCGCTGTGTTTATTTTCAATCTCTCCGGACTCGCCAACGTGGTCCTAATTCGCTGGACTCGGGCTGGGTGCTGCTGCTGGATTCGGAGCCCGACGGTGATGGGGAACACGTCCCCCGACCTCGGCAAGAGAAGCGTTCGGTTAGCCCTTCATCGAGCCCAGAGGCCAGCCCTCGACAAGAGACAGGATTCGGTGGGCCATGTTTAGCTATGGGGGATAGGAGTTCGGATTTTGATACTGGCCGGGTCAATCGGGCAGGTCGCCACCAGCATGGGCTCAGCGATGGGTCGTCGGGCTCGGGCTCGGGGGCTTACAAGTAGACTTGCCGAGAATCATAAGTTAGTTTCTTGGGGTTTGTTTTGTATAGTATTATGTCTGCGCTCTTAGGATGTGTAACTTTGGTTCTTCCTTATATGTGGTCTCATGATGTGTAATTCTGGCCTTCCGCCAGCGCTAAAGCTGATTTGAATAAAACATTAGAATTGGCAAATATGCTTAGGGAGAAGCAAACGTCAGCCGGATAACGCAAAGTTCGCTTACCACTGGAGCGCGTATGCGATCCTTGAATTCCCCTGAAACAGGCAGCCCCTCCAAATGAGGTTACTGTAACGTCTCTGAAACGAGCAACGAAGCAGGCGGACTCCCCAACGCAACCGCGATCAAAACAGCATCAGACTTCCGAGCGCGCCGAGCCTACGCTCACCCATTTATATCCGCACTCCTATCCTGACCCACGCACAAGCGCATTCATTCCGTGCTAGGAGCTCCTCTCATCGCCCGTGGTCCTATACAGCCCCGTCTAAGCGGTGTCGGCGTATGATCAGTCGCCGAAAGTGGCCAACCGATCCTGTGCACACTTGCTTCGTCGCCGGGCTTGTGACATTTTATTAGTCTGTGGCTCGCCTGGCTGGGCTTTATACCCCTCTTGTGATGAGTTTAGTGGTCGAGTATTGTCGGGATGTGGAATTGTCGACTGGGGAGGTTGTCGGACTGTCGGTGAGCGCCATAGCAACGTTGCGTTGAAAGTGAGTTGATGTGGTGTAGTTTACTGCTCAGGCGGGGTTTGTTTCTGCGATCGCGGTGGTCGTTTTGTTGGGAGTGATTGTGGTGGGTGGCGTCTTGTACTCGTGGCACCGACGCCACACTAACGGATTAATTCAACTAAATTAGTTCAAGTGCAAAAATCGGGCTCGGGAGCCATCTTCATCTTGGAAGCTTGTACGAACGAATATTGATGGATTAATGGTATATCGCTCCCCTATCCTGCTACCATGACTCATTCCAACGCGAATACAGCTCAACCTGCTTATCGCAGACCTATTCGTGTCCCTCGGGGCAATCCTGGACATCAAGTGGGCGCACAACGGTAAAGTCTCGTGTGGGGGCCATTGCAACGCCCAAGGCGCCATCCAACTCGTCGGCGAGACGGCCGTGGCGCTGTTCACGCTGGCTATTACGATCCTAACGTTTATGACTGTGATCAAAGGCCGGGCGGCGAGGTGTTCTGTGTTTGTCTGGGGTGGAGTTGGGCTGGGTGTGTGGGTGTTTGCGATGTTGTGGGCGGTGGTGGGAGTGGTGGTGAATGATGAGTTTTATGCGCCTACGCCGTATTGTGAGTCGGACGCTCTTTTTGGGGGCGCATCTAATGGGTGTGCAGGGTGCTGGATTAGTCCGAAATATAAAGTTGAGCGATTGCTGGGGGAATACATATGGTGCGTACCTCGCTCCCTCGATGAAATTAGCTGAGCATATGCCTAGGTTATGGCTCGCTGGGTTCGGAAGCGTCTTGCTCTACACCCCACTCTTTTTTATGCTTCGGGGAAATGTGGTATGGGACTCGGAGGGCGGGTGGAGGTCGGTTCGGTGGAGATGGAAGCGGTCGGCCATGTCAATCGTGTCCGCTCAAGGGGGTCTAAGTCCTTACAAGTTGCTATGGTAAGCACACCATCTTTATCCTGGCAGTTATTCATGGTTCGTTTTGTAGGTACCCACTCGCATACACGATCGTCGTCTTACCGGTATCGATCGTGCGTTGGATGTCACACGAGCGGATTCCGTCGGACGAGATGACGACTGCGACGTTTGTGACCGTGTCGATATTCAACTTGTCAGGTGTAATCAACGTCACGCTCATTCTCCTCACGCGAACCAACGTCCTCGGATTAGGTTCGACGTGGTCCCGGAGTGATACCCTTGAAAGTACCAAACCAGAGCACCTCCCCGAACCCGACGGAACCGCGCTCGAACCAGAACAAGACGAGCAGTGGGAAACGGGCTTTGGGGGCCCGCGTGTGATCCTACGAGACGACGATTCCGAGTTTGACAGCGGGCGGATAAACCGGGACCGCAGTCGGAGTCCGGGGGAGTCGGCGCTTGGGTTGACGGGGATGGAGAAGAGTCCGGGGAGGGAGTATTTGGAGTCGCTGGGGATGGCTAGAACTAGGTAATTTTGAAAGAGGACGGAATGAGGAGTGAAATACTGTATCCATATACCACAACTGAATCGTATTGTTTCTTGACTCTTATTCTCGGGTGATGAATCGAGGCGCGGTGCCGAACGACCACGTGACGTAGCGTTTGTTGGTTTGATTCTCTGATCTTGATTTTGTACTTTTCCAGGACTTTGCGTCCAAGCCGACTGGCGGATTGACACCCTCGCTACGCCCGACGATGGCTGCGCGTTCTCGGATCCCGACGTTTGCGGGGAGGAAGAATCCAATAGGGGCGAGTGTGCCTCTGACGCAAGAGGTGAGCGCACTCATTTATTGATGACCATGGCTGATGAAACTAGAATGCGGCCGAGTCCAAGAAACGCGCTCGAACAAATGTGCCAGCCCCCACTATTCAATCACCCAACCCCAAAGCCCGTAAAATCCTTCGGACCTCGACAGTCAATGCGACCCCAGCCCAGAAACGAGCACATCCGTCTCCGCCCACTACGTCGCGCAAACGACCCAAGACGAGCAAAGACGTCGATCCAATGGATTGTATTGTCGCCACCCCCGAACCCTCGTCTCGCGCGAGATCTACGACTGGCTTTGACATTCCGTTGACAAAGGACCAGTCGCTCCTAGGCGAACCCGGGCCGGATATCTCGAGCGGGGGGCTTTATTCGGATTTCGAAGAACAAGAGACATGGATGCTCAAGTCGATGGTCATTGCCTCGCCTGTCCCGGATACTCCACCGGCTCGAAGAAAATCCACTCGCCAGTCGTCTGTTACCCCTCGTCCGAAAGCGACTCCGAGACAACGGTCGACTACCCCGAGACGGAGACAGAGTACGCCGAGGCGGTACGAGCCCAAGACGCTCCCTCCGCCGATTGTCACGCCTACGGCTGCGCAGGCGAGAAAAGAGGCGCGGTTGGCGGCGTTGCAGGCAGAGGCAGAGGCCAAGTTGCGGGCGAGTGTGGAGAGTGATGGGCTGGGCCAGTTGAGTGTTGTTGGCGAGGAGGATGAGGATACGATTGGGTTAGATGAGGAGGATACGGTTCGACCGGATGATGACGAGGGAACGGTTGTGGACGATCATGATGGGACGGTTCAACCTGAGGAAGAGGAGGACCCGCTTGCGTGGGATTCCCCACCGAGGAGTCAAGCCAGTAATGCCAGTACACCCCGTGCTGGGACGAGTACTACGCCCAGGACGTTGGCTTCAACCACGCCGCGGACTCTGCCTACCACGACACCCCGAACTCTTCCTACCACGACACCAAAGACTCTGCCTAGCACCACTCCCAAGACTCTACCCAGCACTACACCCCGTACTCGACCCAGTACAACACCCAAAACTCCACCTTCAACAACCCCCCGAACTCTACCCCGCACCACACCCACAACGTCCCAAACCGCCTCGACATCCCGCGCCAAACCCACCCCCACCGTCCACTTTCCCAGCTCGGACCACGACGAGTCCGAGTCCCAGTCGGAATACAACCCACCCACGGACGAGTCTGAACCAGGTGAGTCCCCTCTTTCTTTCCGCACCTTTAGCTAATGCATTCCAGTCGCGGAAGAAGGCGAAATATCCCGCTCGACACGTTCTCGACCCTCTATCGGCACCGAACTCGCTCGACTCTCCATTAATGAGGGAGAGCAGCAAGAGGATACAGACGAGGAACAGGGCGATACGGATGAGGAAGGGAACGTTTCGACGTGGACTCGGTCGAGAGCGAGTTTGACGGGTGCGTTGAAGCGGATGGAGAGTCTGCAACTCCACGAAGAGCAGGACCAAGACGAGGATAATGAGCCGCCGGTTAGGTCTCCTTTTAAGCGAAGGACTGGGCGGGTGTCGTCTCAACGGTCGGACGTGTTTGGGTCTCCGCAGAGAGAGGAGGACGAGCGCGAGGGGGATGCGTCTGTTGGTGGCCGAGGCAAGGGACGCGGATCTGCGTCTCGTGCGCGATCGTCTTCTCGTGGTGGGCGCTCTCCATCTCGAGCCGGCCATTCTCCGACCCGTGGCGCAAGGGGCGGACGAGCCGGGCGGGGACGGGGCCGAGCAAGTCCAAACAAGTCGAGCCCGCGCAAGCCTACGACGACGCCGATCAAGTCTCCTATGCGGGTCGAAGTCGTTGTCCCTGTTCGGCGGCGGCGGTCGAGTGGGGAGAGTCGGGTGGGCGATTCGAGTGGGGATGTTGGTCGGCGGACAGAGGGGGACGTTTCCCGACGCGCGGATGGGGGTGCTAGTCGATCTGCGGACGGGGACATTTCTCGACGCACGGACGACGATGTTTCACGACATACTGATGGGGATATTACTCGACATGCGGGAGACGACAGTTTGCGCACGGATGGGGATGAGTCGGATGGGGATGAGTTGGATGGGGATGAGTCGGACGAGGATGTCAGTCAAGAGGCAGACGTCACCCAGCGTACGAGTACGAGCGGAGATGTTAGTCGACGGACGAGTGGGGATGTTAGTTCGCGTACTGGGGTGGATATCAGTCGGCGCACGAGTGGGGATATTAGTCGACTCTCGAGCGGAGATGTCAGTCGGCGTACCAGTGGAGATGTCAGCCAGCGTTCAAGCATGGACACCAGTCGACGGACAAGCGGCGCAAACAAGAGCACGACATTCGAACTCGACAACACTGTGATTGCACCCGCCCCCGCTTCCTCTGCTCCCTCTGGCTCTCGGACCAGCTCCAGTGCGAGTTACGCCCCCACCAGCGCTAGCCTTTCCTCTGCCAAGCTTAGTTCTGCGTCTGCGGTTGGTTCCGTCACGCTTCAGCAGCCCACACCCGATTATTCGTCGCTCGACCAGTCTCCCGGAGAACGCCAGGAGGATATGGAGGATACAGGCACAGAAGTTCCCGAGACGAGTTTACCTGGAACACCGGTGCGTCCACCAACATCCTCAATTAATTTTTGCCAACTCTTTATTGCAGGCCGACGACGAATATACACAACTCAACGATACACGAGACCTCTCATCCGAACACACTCGCAAGTCAATCGGGGTACCAGCCCACCAGACGCTTTCCCATCTGCTGCGAGAACAGCAACGTCGGGCGAGCATGAACAGCTCTCTAGCTGGAGCCACGCCTGGTACGAAGCGATCCACGTCCAAGAAAACGCCAGCGCGTAGTGGGGGCTTGAAAATCCTACCCGAGTCTCATCCAACGCCTGGGACCTCCCTTTCTCTTTCGCAGCTGCGCCCGACCACTGGCCAAGCCTCTAGATCGTACACCTTGGAATCGGCGCACGCCTCTACTTCCTACACTCTCAAAACTTCGCAAGCCTCGGCTTCCCATGCCCTCAAATCTACCCAACCCCCCACGTCCAGCACCTTCCAACCACGTATCTCACAGGCTAGCCAATCCTTCCGCCCCTCCCAGTCCACCCAACCTTTCCGCCCCGCCCAATCAACCCACACACCCCACCCAACACAAGCCGCCCGCTCCTTCCGCCTGCACGCCATCAACGACACGATCGATATCGACATTGAACTCTCGCCCGACCAATCTCGCATGCGCTCCGAATTCGAGTTTAATGCCCAGTCGACGCCGTTTGTCCGTGGTGCGCGGCCTTCACTTGGGTTGGGCGCGTTTGAGCGGTTGGGGATTGGCGAGATGAGTGTGGATGAGGATGTGGATGCGGAAGGGAGTGGCCGGAACGAGGTGGAACAAGGGGACGAGGAAAGTCAGTCGGATGAAGGGAGCCAACCTGACGAGGAAGCAAGTGGGCGCGAGGAAGCCGAGGAAGAGGCCCAGTCGGACGCGCACTCTTCAGACGTGATTGACGAATCCCCCGAACCCGGCCAACGCGAGATATCCGTCGTGCTCGACACCAGTACGCCCGACCGCAGCCTCCGAACCGAACGCGTACCTACCCCTCGGGCCGGTCGAATCTCTCAAGTGGACGAGAGCGACAGTGAAAGCGAGGGTCCGCCTTTGCCTCCAAGCCCCAGTGCTGGCCGAAGCAGTTTCCACGAAGGCGATAGCGGGAGTATCACCGGTCGACGACTTTCGGACATTTTAAAGATTCGCGCGCAACAGGTTCGGGATCGGTCTGGCCGTTCTGGGGACACTTTGGGAGACTTGACTGCGTCGGGAGAGCTTACGCGACTGAGCGCCCAGGCGCAGGATGTGTTGGATACCTCGAATACTTCGGGTTCGCGGTTGAATTTGGCTGGCTCGTCGAGCGGTCGGGCGTCGCACGCAGCGAATTCGAGCATGGGGTTGGAGAGGAGCGCTCAGAAGATAAATAAGAGCAATGCTAGGTACGTTATATCTACGCATGTCATGGGCTGCGTATTGAGATCGCATTTGTTCATAGTATGACCTCCCGAGCCGCTACATCGCGCGTTCATCAGGTCCCGGAGCGAGAGACCACCCAAGACTACGACGCCAGCGTTCGTTTCGATGGCCCATCTCGTTCAGCCATTCGAAGGTCCGGCACGCCTATCTTTCAATCACGCCAGGCTCCCAGTCAATACGAAGACGAGGAGGACCAGAGCATGGCTCAGCTGGACGACTCTGGCGAGGGACAACGATCGAGCGGGGCTTCTATTCATTCGTCTGGACGTAGCCAAGATGGGGACCTCACGGGCGCTGATGCCGAGCTGTACGAAGGAGACGAGGACGAGGAGCTTGACTATGACGAAAATGGCGAACCTATCATCAAGATCTCCGGGCCACCCGAGGCAGTTGTACGAGCGAAATCGGCGCTCCTTCAAGTATGTGGATTACCTCGTCATTGTACTTATTCTTATACGATCCTAGGCCGGGTACGTCGAAGACGAGGAAATCCTGGAACAGTACTCGCGTTCTCGTAGCGAACGGTCAAGATCTCGCTCCGTGTCAAGACCTCGTTCTGCATCAAGAGCTGCCGAGTCTTCCGTTCGACACGTCAGCGTCACTAGCACCTCTTACGGCCACTTTATCGGTGATCGCACCTCGGGTCTCTCGAGGAGCCAAATGATGGCCGAGGCGTCGAGATACGAAGACTGGGAACCCCCCTCTCGACGACAACTTCGGACTCGTAAATGGACCGAACACGACTGGCGAATGCTCGCGCACTACATGCGCCGGGTCCAAAAGTCTCAAGCGTTGACGAGCGGGCTCTCTTCGCGCCAAGAATTGGATCTGAGGCTGGTAGATATCCCTGCGGTGGTCGAGCGGTTTATCGAGGAAGAGGGGCATGGGATCAAGCTGGAGGGCGAATGGGACCCGTGAGTATACCTCATTCCAAACACATAAACATATACTAATTGTAATGCGCAGAGCCGAGATTGCAGGTCGCACTGAGTTCCTGATTCAGACCGAGGGATACAAAAAGGACGGCTCCTGGCGCACCACTCTCATGAGCATGACGGCGCATGGATTCCCGGGCAGTTCAACCCAACGCTACGAAGAAGAAGAGGCCGAAGAAGAGAGTCCACCACGGAATCGCATGCTACCTGCTGCCCTCGCCGAGCAACCCGCCCGAAAGCGAGCGGCCGTTGAGCAAAAGCGGGACGTGTGGGCAATCTTTGGCGAGCCATCACCTGCACCTTCAAACGAGGAACCAGAGGCGCCGGTTCAAGAGGAATCGGTCGAGGAGCGGCCAGTCGAACAGGAGCTGGAGGCGCCGGATCCAAGGGAAGAGGTCTCTGAGGAAATGACATATGAAGACGAACCATACCCAGACGAACCCCGCGAAGAGGAATCGCCTGAAGGAGAGTCCTACGAAGCGCCAGAGGAAGCCGAGGCAGAGGAGGAGCCACTCAATGAGGAAGCTTCCGACGAGGAGCAGTACGAGTCGACAACGGGAGGCACTCGACTCCAGCTCTCGGTTACAGTATCTCCAGAGCGCGCACGACAGGCTCGCCAACCACGGCCACACGTCGATATATCCGTCCCTGCCAACAAGCGCCTTGAGACCTCTCTGCGATCCCAAGGCGGCCAAGGCGGCCCGTCAACACCCATGGCTCGATTCATCGGCAGTATTAGCTCGTTCATTACCGGCCGATCCCAGAACGGTCCAGCCAACACGTCCGGTCCTCAACTCAAGCCAATATCACGCAACCCCATCGATCTGACCCATATTGAAGACGAGGACGAACCACGCTTTCCAGTCCTAAACCACGTGCCCACGCCAATCCGCCCCACGCCTGCGCGCAAGAGCCGCCAAAAACGAGTCGAACCTAGGATTGAAGCACGTCCGCTGCAGCATGTGTCTCCCCCACGTCCCGTGGAACCTGGTCGACCCCGTCCGCCAATCCGGAGGGTCGGATCGGTGAAGGAGCTGGCAAAGAGCTTCGAGCTGATGGAGGAGAATAGCCGAAAGGAGGCCGAGCTCGCGCGAACAGTTGGGGCGAAACCAAGGCGCGTCGTATCCGAGTCGAATAGGCCGAATCGAGCCGTACCCGTCTTTATGCCGACCAAAAAGGCACCATTATCGGCCCCAGCGCCACCAGCACCTGTAACAGCACGACCGCAAGCGGCTGCCCGGACGAGAAAAGCGCGCATACCCTCACCTACAAAGAAACGACCGAAAGTGGAGCCCGAGGTTATCACTATTTCGGACTCAGAAGACTGAGATTTCCTGCTTGTAACTGACGTTCTCTTTTCTTTATTTTGGAACGCTTGCTTCTCTTCTCGTGTACAACCACTTGTTTATACGACTTTTGCTCCGAGTACCGCTCTATTGTATAATATGATTATTATTAACCAGAAATATGCTCATCTTCCCGAGATGCAATGGAATAATTAGGAATAGTGTGATGTACATTGAATGAATGACAACCATAAAAGCGCACCGCAGATCCTCGCCAGCTATTCCACGTAAGTCTCTTCATGATACTCGGCACCTTCATCTTCCACATACACCCCTTGCTCGTCGATAATGATTCCGAATCGCGTGACCTGCGGCAGATAGGCGAGTGCGGCCAAGTCGAGGATCGACACATCGTCGTAGACCGTTTCACCGTCAAATCCACCCTATTTTAGGAATCCCACGAGAATTGAACGATGGGTCAGACACTAGCTTGACTATATGAAGCGCAAGATTACGAACCGTGACGATTAGCCTAGAATCTGCGAGTACAGCACCGTGGTAGCCTCGTGCTGGAAAGATGCGCCCCGCACACTGCCGTGATTCGTATTGGAGTGTCACTGTTGGCCCAAACCCATTCAATAGCATAGGATTGGGGTGAGGCCAGGCCAACTTATCGGGTTAGAAGCGAGCGCCACAGATGAAAAAGTGCGGACTTGCCGAGGTTGAACAGCACTAGGTCCGAGACAAATGACTGGGAGTTGTGCCCTCCCAGCACGAACAGGTACGAGCCCACCTGGGTCGACGAATGAAACATACATGAATACCTGTCGTCCGTCCTGACTTCCTTCCATAGTCCCGTATCTATATCGAATCAGTAACGCGCAATCCCCACAAGGCTGATTGACATACCTAGATCCATAACCCAGATATCATCATAACAATCCCTGCCATCCGACCCGCCAATAATGACCATTACGTTGCCGACCAAATTGGACGTATGGTACCCTCTCGGGCGAGGGATTGGCCCATCGCGTGGCTTGATTTGCTCCCATCGGAGCTGGGTGAATGGGACTGTGATGTCCATCGCCCAGACATCATTTAGGGCAACAGTGCCGTTACCACCTTGCCAACCATACAAATCAGCTGAGCCCGGACTTGGGGGTGTGAATGGTAACGCACCTCCAAAAATGAACAGTCGTCCGTTGTGAAGGCATGCAGTATGCGCTCGTCGCGGGATGGGTTTTTCGCTATGAATATCAGGACATGTCCATTTGTGTGTCAAGGTATCAAATATATACCTGAGCGGTCATGTTAGAGGTGCGAGTAGGATTAAAAGGTAGAAACGCACAGCGTGTTGTAGTAGACGAAATCCTGTCCACCCCCGACAATAAAAATGAACCGGTCTTGCACGAGGGTAGCTGTATGGGCACGACTCGGAGGCGGAAGATCGCCTGAAGCTTTTGGTTTACCCCATACAAAGGTCTCTGTACACGCGTCAAGGAGGGCCGTCGAGGAATAAGGTAGTATGACGAACCAGTGTCCAAGGTATAAATATCATCCCGCGAGTCCGATTCGTCTGTTCCACCAAATATCCAGATGGTACTACCAACAAGTGTCATGCTGTGTGCTCTGAGATGTCGCGTCGGGAGCATGCCCGAGACTGGCGCCCTTGACCAGTGCATCATCTAGCAAAATATGAATCTACGATACATATTCCAAAAGAGGAGCAGACTCACAGTAGGCGAGGCCAATGACATTTTCGTCATTTGGTATATGTAAGGATTGACAATGTATTTGTTTTGAATGTCGCGATGTGGCTTGCTGCTCTTGGTTTTGCTGACCGAGGAAGAGGGTCTGTCGGTCGCATATCTAGTACTCGAGCGAGAAGTTTTGACAGAGGTCGCTTTTTCAGCGTTTACAGATTTGACTCGGTTGTGTGATCCTGAGCTTGCGCTGGTCGGTGTCGGCACAGGGGTTCGGGATCGCCCTGGTGAGGCATTTTTGTCACTCAACGTCAAAGATCACGATAGGAACCAGAGTGTATTGGCGAGTCAAGCGAGCGCTACCACAGGGTATTTTGTCTGAAATATCGGGGTCAAAGTTTAGAACAGAACTGCAGAAGACGTGATTTGGACTTGCACGTGCCCACCACCACATCATGTCGTCCACTCCTTCATCCTTTCCTTTGCGTGCCGGAGTCGCCTCGAGAGCGAATACTCCACACAAGGGCATTTCTTTGCCAAGTGCTGGCTCGAGTGCAACACCTCAGACCAAAGATCCAAAGAAACGAGTGAAAGCCGGTTGGTTGTTGTTTTGTATTGCTCGCCACTTTATTCACTGACCTGCTTCTCACCACAGCCGAAGTATACTCTCAACCCAAAGACACCGGCTCAGGAACCCAAAAGGGCACTCAGCTCTCGTACCTGATTTCTGCCCTTCGAGTAAGTTTGTTTCCCCATTGTAACGTATGTTTCTTACCCCGTTGTTGTAGGAGAAAAAAGGCCCCATCCGACTAGAAGATCTCGGAGCGCATGCAGGTGTTCCTGACATTGAAAGCGATCCTATCTTGATCAAGGCACTCAATGAACATGAGCGAGTGACGGTAGATCCGAGGCTCAAGTTGTATACCTGGCGTGTGAGTAGCCCTGCCCGCCACGAGTCCGAACTGGACCTTACTCTTCCGTGAATCACAGCCCGACTTTCAAGTCAAAGATAAAAACACCGTTCTCGGGGAAATAACGCGCCACGCGCGAGGCGGAGCGGGTGTTTCTATCAAGGCCCTCAAGGAATCATGGGCTGGTGCAGTGCAGGCTGTCGAGGAGTTGGAAAAGGAGGGACTGGTACTTGTCACTCGGTCGGCCCGGGATGATCACATGAAAATGGTGTTTAGGAACGACCTGACACCCGAGATGGGTGGGAAGAAAGTTGACGATGGTGAGTCAGTTACTTGTTTATGGCATGCAGGTGTTGAAGACGAGCAGAGTTTATCAAACTATGGCATGAGCTCGTCGTACCGCCTGAAGCCGATATGATCAAGGCTCTGGAATCAGGTGCGTATATAATACTCGTCGCCCTTCATTATTGAACTTAACTGACCTCCTCATTCCCCGATGATACGCTAACATTTTTATACTCTTTTTTCGCCATCCAACAAATCAACAGAGGGTCTACAAATCACGACTGCCGAATCATCTGCGAAATCCAACGGCCAACAGAAAAAGAAGGGCAAAAAGAGCGCCCCTCGCCAACGACCCGTCAAGATCACCAACACTCATTTACAGGGTATCGATTTGTCCAAAGATTACGCGCCTCCACCAAAGGACGACGCCTAAAGTGGCACATACGAGGCGGGACTAGGACGTGACTTCATGGTGGATAGTCTTATTTATCTGGCATCGCGTGGTGAGTCGCGTGTAGACTCAACGATATAGAAGCGAGCCACGATACCCAAGTGTGTAGGCTTCCGTTACAAATGTATATTACTGGTATTGCTAATTCACAATGGATTCAACCAATGCTGAGCAGCTCTGGGAAATTCTACAAAATGCACAGGCTAAAAATAACGGTTGTTGGCACTACTGCTCCGTGAGCTATCCCACCCCGACTCCTCCCTGCCTGTTGAGCCTTGAATGACTTGACGTAGCGGTCGTGCACTTGGGGCATAAGTCTCTACATATGCGTTATTCAATCTCCTTAGGTTCTTATCTCGCTGCGATAAACCACATGGTCAACTCTTCTTTCAGGCCAAGAAGAACTTTTCCCATCCATGTGCCATTTTTGCGTTGCAGCGACACTGGAATCTCAGACGCGCGCCTTGCCATAAATACACACCATCGTCTTCGCACGGTCCAATATCGCCATCCAAACGATGCAACTTCTGTCTCTTCTATTCGGGGTGAGCTCTGTGCTCGCCAACGTCCGTAGCCCGTGGCGGTATGCATCCGACCGACATCTGGGCGTGGGTACAACACAACCGTCGCCCCACCTACATGAACGCGCATTGCCGAGTCCGACAATTAGTCCAAGGCGGCTAAATATCCCGTCAACGATACAAAAACCCCGAGGTGGAATTTGACGTCGGACCGTCTTGGGCTGGTACGTTTCCGAGAGCTGAGTGGGACAATGTCTAATGGGTCTATTGGTAGGCTAGATTCCAATTTCCGGAAATGCTAATGAAATCCGCAAATTGTTTTTCTGGTTTTGGCCAAGCGCAAACGCGCAATATACGGGCAGGCTGTCTCCGTGCCTTAACGAGGCGGAACTAAATTTTAACCCGCAGGTGGTCCCTGCTATTCCTCTTGAGGAACTGCTGTAGGAAAACGGATCATTTGTGTGGCCAGTGGATACTGCGAAGCCGATAAAAACCAGTGGGCCTGGACCAATCTGGTGAGCGCGAGCACAACACGCATTTCAACCAGCATTTAGCTTTTGAACCCGCGCGCCAAAGTCGCATGTTCTCTGGGTCGAGCGGCCCTTCGGCACAGGATTTTTACGGGGTGTTCCAAATATCACGCAAGGGTATGTGCCCCAACGTGATCATGTTCACTCATTGCGGATCAACAGACTAGCGATGGGGATCGACTTCCTGCTCAATTTACTAGCTTCCTAGTCCAGTTCCTTGAAGTGTTTTCCAAATTCCAAGGGAAGTTTTTTCCGCGGCTGGCGAGTTGTATGCTGGCTTCTACGTACCTTGCATATCTCTTGTTCAACTTAAATCCTCGACCGACTTGCATCGATCAAGATATTGCCAACTACCTTAACGAACATCCAAAAGCAGTTGATCTAAAGTCAAAGGTGTCTCGATTACAGATCCATCTGTGTCTTATGATATTGTCACAGAATACATCCCCGCGTTGAACTTTGCCGAGGTATGTACCCGACCACCAGTATATAAACGACTAACTCCCGAGACAGAAGTGGAAAGACACTCTCGCTCTCAAATCCACCTTCATGACTAGACTCAAAAAAGCCGGAAACGACTGCGGTTTCACCGACTACGCCAAAAAAACACGCGACCTACCCTCCCAAGCGCACACCTCTTCTTCCTACAAAAGCCTACAGCGGTATCTCCAACTACGCCAACATAGCAGAGGAATGCGCTATTTAGGATTTGGTCTATGAAGCTGCTATAGCGTGAGTTTTCTCTGGTGACAATACAACAGGCGTTCATCATCTCGCTATATGCGCACATAATGAATCCTAATTTCAACCTCTACTGGATTTTCGATGTTTGGCCAGTACTTTGAGTATGTCTGCTGATTTGACGGGAGTTACAAGTGATATAACGCTCCTAGGACGTGTTCGAATTCCTGGGTAAGTGCATTCCGCCTATATATGAATAAGACTCCTAATAAAGGCTCGTAATGTTCCAAGGAGTTATGATAATTATCAAAGCTCGGTTCAATTCAGCCATACAAGACGCCATTCATGCGCCGCATATTAGCTGGTGTAAGTGTTCCACAATCATCGGCTCACGCAAGTACTTTGTTTCGTGTCAACCCTTACCACGGCGGCAAGGACACCTTTGTTAGCGACACAGACAACCGTCCCTGTGATGCTCAGTGTTATGCCTAACGTGATTGAAAAAAGCGAAAGAACAGTGGTTATGCACGGTGGAATTGTGAGCTTCTTGCTATCTGCCATTCTCCGAAACTCTAACGTGAGCAACAGGATTATGACCTAATTGCCAAGGGCACAAGATTGGTGTCACGCATACGCCGGTTGGTACTCAACTCACGGCCCACAGCACAGGGACATGACTTGTAAGCATCGTTGTGCCTCATTTTGTAACTCTATTTACGCTTATACTCACTTCTCAGGGAACGGTAAACAAGGGTTGCAAAAACCGATCAACGCTGAAAGCTTTGTTATCGAGGGCTTTGATGTTTTGGGTTACATGCACCAGGAACGCAGCAAGTACGAAATATTTTGTGTCGACGATGTTGTTTAAGCTTTATGCCGCCTAAAGACCTTACTTACGTGCAGGTTGACCTCACAGGTGAGCGATAACGCCGAATTTCCCTGCTCAAACTGGCCATCATTTGCCAAGTTCACATGACGCCTCAGTACGCACTTACTCTCAGAACTTTGACCGATTTTTCAGTTTCGAAAACCCCCCCTTCCCCACTACTGCTTGGGCCGCGTATAAGACGCTCAACTATCTCTTAGGACGGGGTGATTTAACCAGTTATACCCCTGACGCTGCATTGTATCCCGGCAAATATGATAGCTTTGGCCCTGGTCCGCGTGGCCGACATTCTCACAGCCAACAGTTGGTGCAAGGGCTTTGATGTATCGGCCCGCTTCGGCCATCGCGGCCGAATTTCAGGCGGTTGAAATGTAATATTTAGAACAGAATGTCTCTTGTTTCGATAGCCAATGCGAGGCCACGGTACTTCCTCTTCTGCATTATCCCTGTCCTCATGCAAACACTATCTCGACTACATTGCTCACTTGCATGCTCAGGATTTTTGGTACTCGTTAATATCAACCCGCATATGGAGAGCAAGAAAGACATTCACCAATTGCTCCCACTGGCTTTGGAGCTTCTAAAAAACCCTACTCCAAGTTTAGGAAGTTAAACGGTCCAAAGCTAGGATCGAATAGCGTACACAGCATGCATATATAGTGTTCCTATGTGTGATCGAAATAGCGAACCCACAGTCTAGGGTTAGCGTCCCGACGCGCGGGATCGAATGCAAGCGAAATAGCAGGTAGCTTATTCTCAATAAGGAACTCCTCCGCGTGTTTTACCATCATGTTGTCCCGGCTGTTTAGACAGCGAGCCTTATTTTTTGCCGCCATATTGAATAATATCCCTACATGAGGCTCACTCCCCTATACCAAGACGGTGGCAAACTTCACGAGACATGGCCACGGCCACTCCCCGTATAGCCCAAATAGCCCTATGGTGACCTATCTGTGGATCATTTGGCCTCCCCCCCTCTTCTGGTTTCATGCCTGACGTCTACTCTGGGTGGACTCTAGTGAGGTCGATTATCGATTGGAACTGCGCACGCAATTGACACTCTTATTTATTAGGCTATTCGGGAAGTCGAATCCTGGCGCGCGAGCGGCCATTGCCCCGATAAATACAGAACTGGAAAGCCTTACAGAACGGGGGATGTTTCTGCCTTACATGCGCTACTCGAACGTTTCCTGATTGACCTTGGGGTGCAAAAGTACGTTTTTCCTGAAATAATACATCGCCCTTTGGTGAGTTATGCATCGCTTCTTCTCTGTACGCGTTAGAATCATCTCTGAGAGCATACTTTCTTCTACGGCTCTTTTGACAATTGAACGTATCTGCTTCCCACATTTGGCTTCAATAATGCGTAATGTTTTGTCCTGGCCTTCCAGACCCCTTCAGCCGTCACGCCCGAACCTGGCGAGCGCGTAATTATGTTTGCTCGACGACACGATGAGGATCCCCTGCCCCTCATCGAGAATGATTTTGATCGCTCCGTCAAACTATATCTTGAGCGAGCGGGGTTCAGCACACTTTCACCGTGGCAAAATATCAAGTGGGACGACGATGGCGTCATCTTCATCTGAGAAAGCGATGCTTCCAGCGAACGACGTCAGGGAATATTTGGCTTATCTCTTGACCAAGAGGTCTAGTTCGTGTGGGTCGGGGGCGAGGTTGCTTGATTTGGTAATAAATCACCGTTGGGTAGGATGTGATCGTTCCCTAGCGCTGGAGGGGGTTACATTGGGTTATTGACACTTATTGTTAACGTGTTGTTGAGATATCGGTCCTTCGGCGCTTATTTGTCAGTTTCCCAGTCTGACGTTTTTTCCTCATTTCCTGTACCCCTTTTTCCACCACCGTATAGACCGTTTTACTTGTTTTCTTTGTGCGAGAAGCTTCATTTCCAAAGATTGTTACTTCTTCGAGTCTTCGAAACCATGCCCGGCAACTGGCAATTGGTTCTACCCCTCGAGCTCGCGTTTCCTGCTTTATAATCCAAAACGCCAACCGAGAAAAGTCAGGTTGTAATTTTGTCTTTGGTTTCATGATATATCGTTAGAATGTTAAATGTAATGGGAGCTTATCATAACAAGTCCGATCGTTATTGGTTCATAACGAGGTGGCTGCGTAATTGTCTCTGTGTTATTGCTAAGTGATAGGGTGACTTTTGGCACTCATATAGTCGAATTGACGACATACAACGTTTCTACCCCGGACGATGTGACCCAGATCTTGACAACGGTTTGACTATGAAGTGCACTGGTACGTAAGTCAAAACGATCTCGTACGAAGCTTGAAGCCCCTAGCACTACGCAGCTGCGACGATCGTGACGCTACTAACCACTTGGATAAGCCTATATCTGTCTACTACCGTATTATATGTTCGCATTAGCCTAGTGTGAACTTTGGACCAATGCGTTAGCAACAACGGCGGCAACCTTAACTGCGCTACCTAAGATAGCTCATGTATGCGTCTGTATGCGTCTGTAAGCTACGGCGTTGTAGGGTATGATGTAATCGAGTATGCTCGGGTTGTGGGAAACGATGTCCGCCTGAGCCTGAGAGAACCCCTGGAAGAGTTACAGGAAGGGCGAAAAAAGAAACACTAAAGTCTCTTGAAGGAACAATAGTTGTCGTGGAACTGATAAGGACCGGAATATCGATCGCAACTTTTGTTTAACACCTGAGATTACATTTTTTATGGCTCTCAATATACGGGTGTGTATACCCGATTGGGACTGGTGACCGAGGTCAGCATGCTAATTTGTCCAATAATTATACGCCATGCTCGAGATCTTAAAGTGGTCGATGCGAAGGGAGCATCGTCGATCCACACAGAATTATATCAACTTGTCCCTCATTCTAAGTATGCACATGGCCAAAACACCCCATTATATGTTGATTCCGGTCCCGCTTCCGACCACAAACAAGTGGCCTCCCACAGTCTACAAACAAAACAAGTGTGACTCCAGATATCACCACTAACGCGGTCTCTGAAATAATAACTTTGCATTCAGGACGTAATGTTTATTCCAACAGCTTTTCCAACATAAACACATCGTGCCTTGGGTCCATAACTGCGCCAGGAGCAACACCACTTGCCTACTTGATCTCCGAATTGATATCCCAAGGATAGCAATCTTTTCCAGCTTCTCCACACCAATCAAAGTCGATTAACATGGCTCGAGACGGTTTGGATGGACGAACCGCCGGAACAAGAGTGTTTGGCGACCGAAGATCCCCAAAAACTAGCATTTCCTTGTGCAAAATATCCAGTGCGGTACCGAGAGTGGCGTAGGCCTCGTCGTTGTAGCTTGGGCCAGTGGGGGCCTCAGTAACAAACTCCATGACTATCATGGTCAAGTTAGCGGGGCGGGGGAATGTTGGATGCTCCGAGCTATCGAAGTACAAATCCGGTGCAAAATTATGCGCTTTCATCAATCGATGGGCTTTAGTGTTGTACCGTGTGGTAAACTTGACAACGATTTTTCGCGGTCGATATTCGAGGGTCTCAGCAAGAAAAACAGCTTTGCGTTCATGTAGTAACCCTCCCAGCGCTCGGATATATCGAAAGTGGATTTCCCGGTTTTCGCGATCCAAAAAATATGAGAGCCACGGAAAGAACCGACCTGGCTGTTCTTCCGAAGGGAGTTTGTTGTAATAGGAGTCCAAGCTCTTGAGTCAAGTAGACAAGGCCTCAAATACCCGCGCCACATTGCGGACGCCGTCTTCGAGACAGTGACCCGGTCCAATCCAAATGAAGTCGGTGAGGGGTTGAACTATGACAGATTCCAAGAATATGCCACCCAGAACGCATATCCAAGGACCGGCTATTGCAAGAATGAACGAAGGGCAACAGGAGGCATTACGAAACGATGCGACCTTTAACGAACGGTCAGAGTAGGAGGGAAGCGACTATAAAGTAGTACGTACGGTACTTTGGCCCCAGTACCGGCTATATGATAGCGCAGATTGTACGGACAGGTCGCTTTCTCCAGTTCCGATTTCATTTTTCCATTCGCTGACTAGCAAGTAGCTCCCATCGTTCCTTCGAACGACCCAATCGCTCTCGCAGACACGGGATCTATCTTTGAGGATAGTGAAACCAATCATTTTATTGAGGAGAGGTTCTAGGGTTGTCGCCCGAAGGTCCTCTTTGAGGTAGAGCGAGCGAGAAGCGCAGATAAACTCGTAGACGGGGGCGCCCTTCATGTACTCTGCTGAGGGCGACCCGCCGGTTGCAGCCAGGAAGTCATCAAATATTTTGTGGTGTAGTGAGATTGGGCGCCCAGTGTTTTGGAGCGAGCGACCGTTGCGGATAGGATGCTTCCCATTCTGGATGGTGATAAAGTTGCTAACTTTTGCACCTTGAGATGGTGGAGGTACGCGGTTAAGATACCTGATGGTACTTTCTTGGACTGTCAGACGGTGGTATCAGTGGTGGTAAATAAAATTAGACAGGAAACCCAACTTATTGCTAACTGTGCGGCCCCGTACGACGCAGATTGCAGATTTGACCGGCTTCGTTGTTCAATTAGACTAACGTATTAGAAACTGACTTTCAAACGACAAAACTGACCCGCTATTTCTTCAACGATAATCTCGACGTGGGAAGTATCAAACCCGTTGGGCCAAAGCTCGGAGACTAAATCTCGCGAGTTGAGTTGCTGATATCGGCTCCGGACAATATCAAAGTTAGTGTCAAACAGCTCCTCGGCCTCTTCATACGAGAGAGAAGCCTTGTATAAGCAGAATTGCGAGGCTGGAACCCCAATTGCCTGGCTCACATAAGCCTTCAATCCCCCAACTCTGGGTGGCGGGATCCCCTCGCGACGCACACATAGGAAAATATCGCGTCCCGTGGGCCAGACGAACTGAAACCAGTCGACCTAAAAGTAGCGGGGTGAACGGGAGGATGGTGCTCGATTGTTTATACTGACACTGTTAGCCATGCTGTTGTAGAGAAAACGAAGGGACCCGGTAATGAGTTGTAATTACCCGATGGGCGCTGTCGCTGTAGCATCACGTGCCCAGCTGTTTTTTTTTATTTTTTTTTTAAATACGTTATATTGGCTACAAGAACACAAGGTCTAACCGCCTAGAAGAAACCGAGACAACTATACGAAGGTAAAGAAGAGTAGTGAAGTGGCTAGTAGATGTGCGTTAAGCGGGTCACGTGCCCAGCTGAGCGTCTTGACTTTTGACAATCGGCGAAATCGACACAATGTCAATTAATAGAGTAAAGGCTTATGCCACGAATGTCACCTTGCTCGGGCCGGCCCCAAATTATTGAGCACTGTCACAGATGCGACAAACCGTTGCACTTACGCTCATATATATAGCCAATATTAGTAGCAAATCCCTCACCGGCCCAGTGCAGAGCATTTCGCGGGCCGGTCAAGTTGCGCATGTGGGTCTCTCCAAGCTGTAAATCCCATGGAATGATCCCATAAAATGATCGAGTAAATCTCTGCTTACAGTGGCATGTCACATTGTAACTCCGGGTGAGTACAAAATCACACTTGACCAAACAGGCTGGGCATAACCATACGAGGCACTTGTCACTCATGTATACTTGGAGCACGGCCTTCGATACCAGCCCGGTGTGTTTGTTTCACATAAACCTGGGTTCTCAGTGACGTCGAAATCGAAAGAAGTTGTAAATATATTTAAATGGATATATATAGTCCACACTGGTATCAAACCCTTCGACGCTCGAAAGAGAATGGGACCGGCCAACGACATGGATATGAATAGCGAGTAAAAATCAGTAACACAACCAGGAGAATGTAACATCCAATACCCAGTTGGGGGCTGAACATGAGAGTTGCTCCGAGAATGCACCTTCAACCTGTGAGTGATCAGTTACCACGGTAGCCAAAAATTTGTGAGGAGGGGAGCAAGTAAATACTCACATTCTCATAATGTTTCGGATGGCTGCAAATCAATAGTAGGTATCTGGCCATTTCGTATCTCCACGACAGGGCAGACACCAGCCAATATATCCTTTTGTTCGGGTTCGCGACGTAGTATTTTCCCATTATGGTGGATCTTGGTATGTGAGAGTATGAGGGTTTGAACTGGGAATCTTCTAACGATTTGTCGAAGCTCGCCTAGATCGACCCAAGAATCGATTATATGCAGGCTATCCAGCCTGCGTGGGGGCGTTGCAACCTCGTCGTTGCGAGGCAGTGCCATCCTGAGGTCTGGTTGATATCGAAAGTCGTCAATGACCAAGCTTTGGAGAGAGCGGGGTAACGTTAGCCATTCGGTTAACCACAGAAGGCTGACTGTGCCCTCGATATATAAGTCGTTGATAGCTGAGCGAGAAAGAAATTCATCTACTGCTTTCTTGACGCTCAATGGTAGCGTAGAGTGCGGTGCTGAAAATCGCATCTGTACGTCCAGAGGGCTTGAACCAGGGGCAACCATCCGTAGAACAGCCCCAAGCGTGTGACAGTCCGCCATTTCGAGGCGTAAATCCTCCAGGTAGCCCAGCGGTACTGGGACAGCAGAAGGGGGGTAACCTTGATTCAATTCCGTCAAGTGGATATCGCCAAGGGAGAACGTTCGTAGTTGGGGGCTCGCTACTAAAATTCCAATAAGTTGTAGCTCAGTCATGGGAGGGAAACAAGGTTCGTTGGGCATGAGATAAAGGTGGGAAAGACCTCGGTATGCGCTGCTTGTCCAGTAAGGATATGGTCCACAGAGATGCAATTCTGTGACGGGCGCCAAAATATCTTCCAGTACTTGGTGATCGATGTCGAGCAGCGTACTCTCATTGCTATGTGAGGTTGTCTTGGGTTCAATGAAGTAGCACGCTGGCCGCAGTTCGAAAATATCCGCCGACAGAGCGAGTTGAGTAAGTGTCCCTGGAACCGCATGTGCGAAACAGGCATTAAGAATGGTATGGTGGAGATCTGTGAGGTTGTGGCCTATTTCGATATTCAAGGACGACATCCGGTTCGCAGCGCGGGGTATAAGCCGAAGTAACTTCGAACTGAAAGCAGCTTCGTCGAGGTAGCGAGTTTTTGGGTTGGAGGAAAACGGCTCCACAATGCAAATGTCCAGACTTGCCTGACCTGAACGAGCGATATAGATTTCTGCGCGATGTAAAAGCCTTTGGCTGAGTCCAGGGTGGTATAAAGCTATATCAATATGGTTCCAAAGATTGTGTGAGCTGAGAAGAACGCGGCGCCATCGTGAGCAAACCTGCAATAAGAGGTCAGGGTATTGTGGGATTTTGGGCAGCTTGAATTTCACGAGAGGGTGTCGATCACAGAGTCTGCCGCGCTCAGAGTCACCAACCAGGGAAAAAATATTTGCCATAATCTCGGAAGGAAGTGCGTTGAAAGGAACAAGCACAGCGCTGCTATTTCTGCCTCGACCAATAGCTGCTCTGGCTTTTTGCAGTTTCGTCTCGTAGGATGAGGCGAATTCGGTCTCCTTGATTACACGGTCAGAGGAGTCCCGGGTTATTGTGTAATGTTCGATGGCCGAGCAGGCGCTGATATATCTATCCAACGCAGCATCCAGCAGAGCAGTCGCAGTATTTAGTTCCTCGATCATTTTGCTATAACAACGCCAGGTATGGTGGTAGGAGCGAGCAATTGGACAACGCGAGACGCCGGGCGCGATTACGCTCACATGGGTTACACAGCACGCTGCCCAGATGCACGACTTCAACTATGGATGTAATTGGGACATAAATGTACAAGGGCTAAAACAGATCTAAATCCCCAACCACATGTAATATAGATGGCTGTTCCAGATTACAGAAAAACGTTCGACAACACGAGAGCACAAAACCCGAGGAAAGCGAGGGAGTTTGTGAAATGCATTATACAGACCTGCCCTGTGGCTCTTAGCTTTCAATGCTCCAATCCAAGTACGCTTAGAATGGAGCATTACAAGCTGAGAGCCATCGGCAGGCAGCGAACCGATTTCACAAACCCCCAGCCGTATGATACAAGCAGAAATATCAGATAGAAACCAATTTATTTACCACCCGGCAGTTGGGTCTTCGTCGCATTCGCCGAGTACTTTGATGACGGAGCATCGGCGGGACAGTCTGTTTACGAGGTGCGAGGCGTCGAGCATCGTTTTCCCGTCGCTCGAAGTCTGGCAGTTCCACAGGGAAAGCGTATGCACTGCGTAGCGCTCGATCAGGTATTCGAGACCTTCAAGCTGAAGAGCAGTGCTGCGGAAGCAGAGCTCTTCGAGGCAGAGGCGCACAGCAGAGGTGTCCCGGGCTTCGGAATGAGAGGACGGGATACGGATCTCAGTCGGGATCGAGCAGCGAACGGATAGGTGCTTGAGGTTGCGTGAAGCATCGAGCAATTCGGCGAGCCAGAGATTGGCGTCGGAGCCCGAGAGAAGCAGCGTAGCTACATTCGAACGAGTGAAGAACCGTTGAATCGCTCGATTGAGTGAGAGGTCGAGGGATTTTGGAGGAAGGGTGAGCGCTAACTGCAACGGCTTAGGGCCCGGGACGATCAACCGGAGGAGGCTCTTGAGCTCGTGGCCCCGCAAGGCTTGGACATTCAACGTCTCGAGGTCTTTGAGACGCACCCGGGCCGACGCGTGATCAGGAACGGACCCAACGACTTTGATATTGAGGTGCACAACGTGGAGTTGGGGGCTCGAAGCTAAAATGCCAGCTAATTGGATTGCGGTCATGGTCGGGGGGAGCGTGGTCCAAGGGACGATGTAGAGTTCAGAGAGACCGTGATAGGCCTGGCTCGACCAATGGGGATATAACCCACTCAGATTGAGCACGGTGACAGAACGCAGGAGATCCTCGAGTTGTTGTTCGGGCAGGTCCAGCAACAGACTGCCGTCATCCTTGGGATTTTCAGCTGCTTCGAGGAAGGTGTGCGACACATGACGGGATGGGGTCTCGTCCGAGAGACGCAGCTGCATCATCGTTCCGGGGACCGCGTTTCGCAAAACACGCTTGTAAAATCGACGAGTGGAATCCCTGAAATCGACGGCGTGTGATGAGATCCAGGGATTGCATGTTCCCTGCGATCAATGGGAGGAATTGGAAAAACACGGGATCATTGTTGAGATGGCGGGGGTGTGGTATATCGGTGTCAATAATATGAATATCCAACGGCAAATGACCAGCACGGGTTGCGTATATGTCCGCACGGGCCAAAAGATTGTGTTAAGCTCGTGGCGCGGGATAAGGTCAATGTGGGACCAATATCGTCGTGTGTCGATCATAATCCGACGCCAGCGGGAACATACCCAAGAGATATTTTCGGGATTAAAATGCGTATAGTCCTCGTGTTTGCTACGGTGAGGCGCACACG
This sequence comes from Ceratobasidium sp. AG-K, assembly GCA_037039685.1. Classification (NCBI taxonomy): domain Eukaryota; kingdom Fungi; phylum Basidiomycota; class Agaricomycetes; order Cantharellales; family Ceratobasidiaceae; genus Ceratobasidium; species Ceratobasidium sp. AG-K. The sequence goes on from JAWNGF010000002.1 coordinate 3,438,245, forward strand.
CAATTTCCTCGCCGCTACAGCTCTCCGAACCATGCACGAAATCGAATATCAGGGAGAGTGTTTCGCTCGGGAGGGAGTGGATCGACGTGATAGGATAGGCCTGATTGCGCGATCGACCTAGAGAAGCCCTGGCATGCCCGAGCTTCGTTGCACAAGACGTGATCGATGATATCTCATCGGCTAGACGATTCAAATGCGCTAGCGGAAGGGAGCATCCTTCAATGGCGGAGCAAACCTTGAGGTAGTGATCTACCACGAGGGTGAGGAGATTACTGACGAGTGAAAGTTCTTCCACATGGTCATTGGGCATTCTCAGGCTTATTCAAGTGCCTGTGCGATGGGGTAATGGGGTGGGGTGGTTTGGTGCGGATGAGTTGCAGGACCGACCCCACAAGCGCCGAGATGATGAAGAATGGATTTGCCACCCTGCCGCTCTCGGCAGAGTGTATTCTTACGTAAAGTGGTCCGTATCGAGGATAAAATAGAATTTTGTCTCCAAGTATAAAGAAAGCCAACTAAAAAACTACTGCTCCATTGCGTCTCCATCCGACTCGACAGCTCCCAATGTACCCATAGGCCTCCAGACATTGTTAAATGTAGCCTTCCAAAGACGAATCTTACCGTCGTCTCCCGCAGAAGAGAGGATAGTCCTAGCGAATCGCAATCGGGGTCAGGGAACAGCTTAAACACGCCAATCGCACCACTCACCCTGTAATATTCCATTCTACACGTCCGACAGTAGCTCTGGGTGAAAGGTACGAAGAATCGGTTAAAGATTCTGATCGTCGACGCGTTCCGGACTTACTTGTGATCGTCAAATTCGCCCAGTTTGTTAAAGCTCCAACTCAACTCTCCTTTCCCATCGCCAAGTCCATCATCCTCGAACGCGTCCCTCTCTGCTTGACCGTTCCAGAGCTTGAAGATCCTCACTTTATGGTCTCGAGACCCAGTTGCGAGGAGGTGATACGACCGACCGCAGGGTGGGGCCCATGCCAGAGTTGTAATCGCGTGACTTGGGTGGTGCAAGGCGGCACTCGCGGGGAGAGTTGGAAGAAGCGAGGGCGAGGTGGAAGTGGGCGTAATGGTCCCGACGGCGCCGAGGAGGGACGAGGCATTTTGTGCGCCGTGAGGATGTTGTGGGATGGCGAGTAGCAGGAGAGGAGGTTTGCTCTGTTGGAGGGCAATAATCTGGAATACAAAATGAGATGAAAATGAGATGAAAATGAGATGAAAATGAGATGAAAATGAGATGAAAATAAGGAGTAGAATGCGTACCTTGACTACCGCCTGGGCTCCACACGAGACAGCAATGACCTCTCCGCTGAATTTGTCCTTTAGCCATTGGACACACCACGCGCCGTCGGCTTCCTTTACACCGACAGGTTTGTTAGGAGGACCAGAGAGAGGGGCACCTCCAGAGCGTTGGAGGGAAATGCCACTAGGTGCGGATGGAGGTGTGTCGGATAATGCCGCGTGTGTTTGGGTCGGAGTTGCACCGCTGGGGGGATCTCCAGCAGCCGGAGTCACAGTGAGTGCAGCTGCATCGAATTCCTCGACCAGAGACCACGCGGTGAGATGATACGTCTCATGGCACTCGTAAATTCGAATAAAATTATCCGACGCAATTGTGACCTAGACACCAGTCAAAACAAACCAAACGGCATCACGGCAAACTCACCAATTTAAGACCAAAAGCAGCAGGCGCAAAGTCTACCGCGCGTACAGTCCCTCTCGCCTCGGTAAGCGTAGCTCGTAGCTGAAATTTAGAAATCCCAGCCCCGGCGTCGGGAATTCCACGCGTATCCTCCCATATCTTGACGGTACGGTCATACGAGCAAGATGCGATCAAGGTACCGTATTCAGGATGAGCCCATGCAATCTTGGCTACGGGTGCGTCATGGGCTTTCCATTCGTCAATCATAGACCATGCTCCAGTGAGCTCGTTCAACTTCCATATCTTAATTCTATCGCGTTTTAACACTCATTGGCGCGCGACAACAAATTTACTCACTTTTGATCAATACCTCCAGTTGCAAGTCTGATTCCATAGTAGTCGTATACTGTATCCGTGATCAGGTCGGCATGGGTGGAAGGAATGACAGAAGACTGAAGCATTGTTATGAGGTCAAGGACAAGTCGTGGTGACCATGTGATATGGGCGCTTAGCGAGCGCGCTAAACTAGAGGCGTCACCCGGGTCTCCACATGCGGACAACCACCGTATCGAGGATAGCCACCATCAACTGCGAAATGGGCATTGCGGTTCGACCGTCACGTAAATCCAGAGTAACGTTCCTCAATCTTTCTATCAGGTTCGAAGCTCGCGGAATTCGCACGGATGCGACGCTTGGGCCACTCGTGATTCGCCGCATTGACGGACTCGAGTCACAGGACAAACACGCTCTCACATCGCTGTGCTCATCGCCCTGATTGGCTCCCTATTTAGCCTTCGGCGCTAGACCCCAACGCCTTTTAATCTCCATTCCCCCCTCCGGATTGCGCACCCCAACCATGTACCACCAACCACCACTCACTGAGCAGGAAATTGCCCGACTTCCCCTCGTCTTTGTCCCTCCCCAGCATTATGAGCATGAGGAATTTACGGCCGCTCTCATAGCGACCTGGGTGGCTCTCACCGAGTCCGGCTCTTTAGCCACCTTACCGCCCGTCCCCGACATCGTTGGCTTTGTCGACATATGCACCGTCTTCTACCTCATCTACCACACAAAACCCTCTCAATTAGGTATACCCCCTGATAAGCGCTTAACCAGCCGCCCGTCGTCCCCATACGCATCCTCATCCTCCTCCTCGTCACCCCCCTCGTATTCGTCCTCGCCGGGCAAAGACAGCCCATCCAAAGCTTCTAAGCGCCCTCATCCATACGCCCACGCACGTCCATCTAGTTCGAAGAACTGTGTTGATCTTACGGACGAGGACGACAGCACGAACACGAACACGGATGACGACCTCACTGACCGCGAGGTCATCGGTTGCGTATACCTTGCATATAACACTAGCATCGAAGGCTGCGCCGACATTGGGATCGCGCTCCGCCCTGAAGCTCGCGGGCGAGGCTATGGTCGGGCGGCTATTACCTACCTCCTCCGGATCGCGTTTGAGCAACATGGTGCACACCGCGTGGTTGCCAACGTCTTTGGGCCTACCGCAGCCGAGCCGAACCGGGGTGGCAGGGAGAGCATGAATATTCGCTGGATGTTCGAGAAGCTTGGCTTTGTGCCCGAGGGAGTGCAGCGTCTAGCTGGATTTTCAGCAACCGATGGAGTCTGGCGCGACGTTTATCCATTATCAATGCTCGACCTCGACTGGTTGGCGCTCACGCACCGTAGTGCCGGCCGAGAGAGTATGACCAGCCCATGGGAATCAATGATCGAGCGCCACGACAAGGAGAGGGACCAGATGATGGACTGGATGGACGAGGGAAGCTATGGAAAACTCAGACGTGTGGCAAGCACCGACACCGTCAAGGGACTCGCGGCGATGGAGACGGTAGACGACCCCGCCACGGATACAGACGAGACCAGTGTCGAAGAACCCGAGCATCAATCGTCTACAACAGACTATATACTCGATCTAGAGGACGAAGATGACCTATACGAGACCATCCCCGACGGCCGGTCACCACCAGCGCCGGAGTCTGTCCCATCAGACCAAGACTGGCGCTCGAGCACACCAAGCACCGATTTCTCCGTCATTTCACATTCTCCTCCGCCGCCACCCCACATCAGCGATTCCGATTGGTATACCGACTCCGATTTCGATACCGACGGCTTCGAGTCGCTCGACGAGGGGAGCACACGAGGACCAATTCACACAACGGACTAACTAAACACACGAACTAGAATTGGCTGATTGACTAAAATGTACATTGTGAATTCGTTTGTGTTATGCTTTGTAACTATTCGAGTTCGTCGTACGTATAATCTATTGGTTCCACGGTTAACCTTACGATCCTCGCGAGCGTCTAAATAATCGATGTGTCCATATCTGTCGATCCACGTTGGACGAAGCACCCTGACATGCTGCGTGCAAAGGCCCGCGCACCCCGCACGCCTTGATAAGCCAATCTCAGTCATCCCCTTCCTGACTATCTGATTGTGTGCGTCACATCGTGTTGTAAGACGTACAAGCGCGTTCCTTTATTTTGTACAGGACGGGTGAATCACAACCTGCCTTTATGGCTTTAACCTCGCTTCGGCCCCTTGCGTCGACGTCCGCAAATCATATCCGAATGTGTGAAGTCTGAGTATATGCGTACGCAAACTAGTGATTATCCCAATGAAGCGAGATATCAATACCCCGATTTATTGGTTCTGAAAGCTGTTACCATAACGTACAGCGTACTGGCGTGTCCTCAGAGGCGTTCTAAGATCACAGTATCATTCCAGGGCATAGATGATCGGTGGCGATGGTGTATCTGCCGCAAGGTCTTGAATCGATTCGATTTCGGCGCTCGACAGATGTCAATTACTGGGTGCCAGTGCCGGCCTAAGCGTAGGCGGGCTATATATGGGAGAGCGCTTGCGGATATACTTGCAGGGTACCATGGACCTAGTTCTCGTGATCAACGGAAGGAGCGCATATACCCACACGTCAAAGTACAAACGACATGTAACAGGAGCCACCCTTGCTACTAACAATCCTGCTTAATGGGATGCAGTTACATCAAATAGATTTATTCTATCGCCAATTTGACTACGGCACACGTATTGGGGGAATACAGAGGCGGCTCGCAAGCAAAGAGAAAAATCTTATGGCGAAATATTGCCCGATGTTCAGGGATATTGCCCCATCCCTTGGTAGAGTTATAAAAGTTCTTAGTTTGGGTGGCAGGCCTTACAGTGCAAAGTCCTAACAGCGCATTCCCAAACATTTCCGCAGACGAGTGAGTTTGTCCATCCAACGTAAAGCATTCCAAGACAAAGAGGCAGCGAACCGTCATGTTTTCCCAATCATTCGTGGAAGAGAAACCAGATCGATCTCGCAGTATATGATAGTTAGGCTATCTAGCACACTATACGAAACATGTCCCCCGCTCGTTGCTTTGGTGTTGGCGGATAATTGTCTGTGGAATCAAGGCCCTCTAAGCGTAGTTTGCGAACATGTGGCGATACGCGAAGCCCTTTTGAAACCGCTAAATACATTCCAAACCCGGCCAGGGAAAGTTCGGTTATATGAGAGCGAGAAAAGAAGTGGTTGACATCGTCGTGAGACATATGCCGATCGGGATTGCCACCCAGAAAATATTCAAGCTGAGCGGCTTTGGTCCAGAGGCAAGCAGTCGAGGAAAAGTTGCAATCAGAGCGTCCGTTCTCTGGTCAGAATCGCGTTCGGTCACCTCGAATGATAAAACCTCGAGCTCCTCGAGTTGCACTGGCATGTTTGCCCGAATTTGTGAGCGAGGGTTGGTGATAACAAGGTCTACAAGAGTCTTTAGTCTTGGACTTGCAATCAAGATGTCCACCAGCTGCGATTCGCTGACGGCCAGTAAACGACCCGATTCGAGACGAAGCTCCGCGAGTCCATGATACGCTTTGCTCATCCAACCGAGATAAAGCCCACTAAGGCGAAGGACTCGGATAGGAAGCCAGAGGTCCTCTAGCGACTGATGGGGATATATCTAGTAAGACGTTCTGGGGGGCGCGTGACCACGGGTATCCACTGACCCGATAAGGTAGAGAAGGACCAGAGTCGTCCTTCTCTCCGCGAGCCTGGATCGCGAGTGTCCCCAAGACTCCTGGTTCCCCAGATACAAATAATCGTTGCAACAACAAGTGGAACAATCCATTCGTCACACTGCACGTATGCAAATGTTTGAACTTTGCGCACACAATTTCCGCTCGGCGCATGCATGCGTGGGACAGCAGAGTCAGTGACACCTTGCCGAGGGATGACTACAAGGAATGACAAAATTCATTTCCGCATGTTCCATACATGTAAGTCACGTGAATTCCATTTCCTTACACGTTTCTTACTGCATTGTAGCTTTGTCAGCAACCATTCTTATTCTGACCTCACGCTAACGCAATCACGCTGAGGGAAACACCCGTCATTTGGACTGGATACAAAGAGCAATGTAGTGGTAGCAAAACTTGACTCTAAACCAATCTAAGATCTGAGTAAAAGGCGGATTGCATTGCTAGTATAAGGGAGAAATTGAGGAGTTGGGTCGCATCATTGCGTGGGAGAGTAGGTCGTTACAAGAACGCTGTAAAGATCAGACTAAGCACTCATGGAAGTTGCACCCATTCCCACATCAGATCGTAATAATCCTTTGGCTCAGCAGCGGGAATCACAGTGCACAGGTCCGACAATTCCGCCCTTAATAGCTCCTCGGATAAGTACTGGTCTTCGTCGGAGGAGTAACACTCCCAGGCTGAAAGTGAGCGTACTACAATGTTCTCCTCGATTATCCGACGAAGTGTACCCAGGTTATTGATAGTACAGTAGAAGAAAGCCAGTTTATCTAGGTTGAGGCGTTGGGAGTGGCTGGTGCTCTTTTGTAATTGGGGGATTGATGGATAGTTTTCCGCCAGATTGAAGCCTTCTATGGTAAGCTCTTCGAGATATGGGACCAATGGAAATAAGCTAGCAAGAAGGAGATACGTCCCCGAGCCCTCAAGGGATAGCTGGGTTAGTTTGGAGCGAGACAAAAATTGTGTAACGCCATCATTGCGCATAGACTGATCATTGCTACCCCCGGTGATCGACAGGCTAAGAGGCTTTGATCCGGGAGCAAGCAGACGCAAAAATGACCCAATTGGAAAACCGGCTTCCTGCTCCCCCCTGAATGGATGAAACGACAACACTTCAAGCTCTTCGAGACGCACGGGTGCCAATGAGCAGTGTTGGGAGGGGGCGCCGATAATAGGAATATCAAAGACCAGGATCCGTAGGCTGGGGCTTGCGACTAGAATATCTACTAGTTGGGGTTCGGTAATGAAAAGTTTGGCACCGCTAAGGCGAAGTTCGACAAGTCTATGGTATGCCTTGCTGGTCCAATAAGGGCATAGTCCGCTAGCTCGTAATATTCGAACGGAGTGCCAGAGTTCTTCAAGGCGCTCCCGAGGTATATCAAGCAGCAAGCTTCTAGCGTTGCTGGGGCTATCCCATGATTCGATAAACTGAAGGGGGTGGCTATCCTCACTGTCCTCGTAAGCCCGTAGTCCAAGCGAGCTCAAAACTCCGGGTACTCCAGCAGTAAAAAAGGTTTGCATCAATAAACGATACAACCCAGTTAGTATGCTGCGTGAATTCAATTCTAATGATCGTGTTTGGGGTGCGGCTGAGCTCGACAACTGAATCAGGTCGGAGTGATCAAACACTTCGGTCTGAGCAACTGGACCGCCAACGTAAATTCTGATATCTAATGGTACAGGCCTGGCCCGGGATATGTAGGTCTCCGCGCGAGCTAATAGGCGATCGTACGCCGGAGAATAGAGAGGAAGGTCAACCCGCGACCAAAGAGTAGACGAACAAGTGGCGACCTGGCGCCAACGGGAGCATACATGAGACAAGGTATCTTGGGCAAGTCGCACTGTAGACGCGGCGAGTGGATGGCTCATGGGATCGAAGGCCAGCTGAAAGATGCGAGCTAGCAGTTCGGACGGGAGAGAATTGATAGGGACAGTTGATGGTGTAGCATTTCGAGCGAGAGATATAGCAGCTTTAGAATGTTTGATAATGCTTTCAAATGAGGCGAGACATAGCAGTTCATTACTTGCAGCTTCAACAAGTTCTTTGGAAAGGGCCTTGGACGCGATTGAGTGGAGATAGGAATCGCGAAATGTAGAGCAAGCGTTGAGGTAAAGATTGATGGCGGTGCAAAGTAATCACTTGCAGTTTTAAGCTCTTGTGCCATTTCAAGATGCGGGGACGCTATGATTGATCTGCAAGGTCACGGTGAACGATGCGAGAGCCAGGTGTACACCGCTGCCCCAAAGGTTGACAAATTTCCGAACAGAGGCGCGTATCAGGAATTATACCGGGCGGTAATCCGGCACAATTCTTGAGGCCCCACTGGTTTCCGGCTCTAGCGGCGCCCTGCTGGGATCAAGCTGGAAGGTATATCAAATTCGAACCGCACGGCACACAAAGATGAGTCAAACCGCCACACGAACTGCGTTCTCTACTTTGTGTATATCAATCCCTGTGGATTGTCATATTCAACTAAAGAAGTAACTATATGGCGACTGTATCGCAAGATTCAGGCCCCGGACCCTGCGGGAATGTGCCGAAATCAAAGTAATCTTTTGCGGGAACAAATGTTAATGGACGGTTGTGGGTGACGCTTCCGTCCTGGCGTAACGGTTATCATACTCACACTACCTCAACTCGAGTGGATAGCTCTCGATGGTTCGATGCGTTCCACAGGAGCCTTTTTATCAGTAAATTTTCGGCCCCATTGGTAATTGAAACCGGCTGGTTTCCAGCATGGCGCCTCGGTTTGTTGGAATTCGGCTTTGCGCGCTTTCGCTGGAATGCCGCTTGACCACGTACCGGCGGCCAGTGGGTCCGGGCTCAAGCTTAAATGCAGGTGTCTGAGGGCCCGCGGTGTAGGGAGTAAAACGGATGAGTCACGTGTCATTTTTCTCATCTTCCTGATTGTAAAGACGAACTAAAAATCGGAACGTATTTACCGTACTTATGCTTTAACAAAACTATGAATCAACTGCTGGTAGTCCTCAAATTTGAAGAGATATGGTCCCCACAACCCCGGCGCTAGTCATCCGTTTTACTCCCTAGCCAGGTGTCAGCAACAAGCGCCTAGCGCTCTCGTCAACCAATGTGTACGCAATCAGCTCTTGTTATTTGGGTGTTTCAAATTCGAGGTTACAATGAGTCGCAAGCAACAAATTACAAAAACACACGAGTTATAGAACGCAAAGAACTGCAAGCTGGCAGTCTAAATTTCCTTTACGATAATCTTCCGAGCATGCAAGCTCACCGGACATGCGAGCGCTGATGTATACAAATGGCAAAGGAAACCAATACGCCAGGTGATCGCCAGTCATGTCACACGAATTCATGGATGGAATGTATGCGCTTCCCCCCACATAAAGCTGAGAAGGCTGAGATCTGTGCACATATACAGAGTTAAATTCAGTGGAATGGAGAGCATCTTTAGTAAGTAGAAAAACGTAATTGTTATGCTTGCTACGATCTGCGCAAGTTGAAACCCTGTTGAAACACTTCACAAATTTTGAAGCTAGTCCTCCAATGCATTCATGCAAAACCACTAGCATAGTATCTCTCACAAACAAATCACCAGCAAGACATTGCTTCCCCCGCCCAACCCTTCTCCCCACCCATAGCCATTTCCTCCTCTCATGCTTTTTCTCTTTTCCTCCCTCCTAACCTTCCCCTAACCCTTAAGCATAAATTTACTTGCGGTCTTTCAAATCAGAAGAAGAATACAAGGCATTAAGCTTCCCAATCAACACGGGGCCACTGCTCCCACTCCATGCGCTCGTTGCGAGAATCTCTGGGCCCGGCAGCACCAGTCACAGTACACAGGCCTGACAGTGTGGCTCGGATTGCTTTTTCGGATACATACGGGCCATCATCAGCATCCGAAGAATAGCAATTCCAGACCGAAAGCGAGCGGATCTTCATGCTCTCTATCATCTGTCGAAGCGCTTCCAGCCCAATCATACAGCTCACCAGAGATAGGCTAACTAGCCCTGGACTAGGGACGCTGCCAGCGTTAGCATTTGGTTCTGCAGGCATATCGTTACCCGTGATGTCCAAGCCATCCAACATCAGCTCTTGAAGGTGCGGTAATGAGCGAAGCGTTTCAGAGGTGAGTGAATATCCCCCATACCCGGATAGAGACACTTTTGTCACGTTGGCTTGGGATAGAAATCGCCTGACATTACTATCATGCATGCGACGATCCAAATTGCCATCCCCCGTGATGGTGAGGCTAAACGGCTTCGGCCCGGGAGCTAGTAGTCGCAGAAGTATTTCAATCACAGAGTCTTGATCCTCGTTGCCTCCAGTTGTATGGATCGACAGATGTTCGAGCTCTGCGAGACGTACAGGCAGCGTCGAGTTGGGCTGAGAACGGGAATCGGTAATCTCGCAGCAGAAGACGAGGGTTCGGAGCTTGGGACTAGCAACCAGAATATCCACCAGCTGCGACTCGGTGATGGACACCCAGCCATCCGCGTCGATACGAAGCTCTGTAAGTCCGTGGTACGCCTTGCTCGTCCAATATGGATACAGTCCGCTGATCCACAAGACCCGGATTGAAAGCAGGGTCGCTTCCAGGCGTTCATGACCGACGTTGAGCAGCAAACTCTGATCGGTTTCCGGGCTCTCGATCGATTCGATAAAGTGATGCCGCCCGTTACTACTGGTTTCGCGCGCACGTATAACGAGCGTGCGAAGAATTCCTGGGGTCGCAGCTGCAAGGCAGCTTTCCATTAATAAACGGTACAATCCCGTCAACCCGGCGTTTGCATGAAACTGGAGAAGCCGTATCTGTGGTGCGATGGAATTCATAAACTCGGCTAGCCTAGTCTGACTCGGGGCAGACGTTTCAGAGTGCAAAGTCAGGTCGGCGATAGAGATTCGGACGTCTAATGGGGAGAGATTTGCCCGGGCCACGTACGTTCTGGCACGGGCCAAGTGACGGTCGACGGGTACCGTGAGAATGTCGAGGTCAATGTGAGACCAAAAGGAGCGCGATGTAGTGGCGACTCGACGCCAGTGGGTGCATACATGGGACAGCAGATCCTGCGGAAGTAGTTTCATAGGCGTATAAAGCGGCGGAGGGCTAGGATCAAGAACGAGTCGAAAGATGTGAGCCAAAATTTCAGAGGGCAGAGCATTGATGGGCACTGTCGTTGGCGCGGTATTTCGAACGAGGGATATCGCGGCTATGGACTGTTTGAGCTTGGCCTCGAGTGATAAGACGCGTCGTAGTTCGTTGTTGGTGACATTTGTAAGTTCCATCGGCGCGCTCTTCAACACGACTTTATGGATATAAGAGTCCCGGAAGGCACAGCAAGCATCGAGGTACCGGTCGATCGCGGTGCAGAGCAGTTCGCCCGCCGCGCTGAGTTCTTGGACCATGGTGGTTAAATTTCAGTGGCAAACGTGACTCAAAATCAAGCGAAACCCCCAGTTGGAAATGCTTTACCGTCAGTACTCAAAGAACTGCCTGGTTGGTCTATCATTCATTCTCCAGGCTCCCGGGCCCCATAAAACCGCTATAAATTTATACAAACAACAGGGTTTATGGGGTCTCATCCACCCAAATCACCTCAAATGAGCTGGGTATATGCGTTTGCACTCGGGTATTCGCGGAGGGCCTGGAGAATAGATCATTGGCTGCAACTTGGGTCGTCGTACGAATTATAGTGCTATACACAGATATCCAACCTAAATTACTGGTTCTAATGCCGTTCTCCGTGGCACACTGCTGCTGCTTTCGTTGAGTCATGTCGGATGGTCCCCCAACTACAGCGCACCCACCGCAATCGCCGACTCGCCAAAGCTTCACAACCCAGCCCCACCCATCTTCCAACCCTCACCCCGAAAATTTCAACCAAAACAAGCAATCCAGCCAACGCCCAAAAAGAATCGAAAACAAGTTTTTTTATTCACAAACACAAATACAACCGGCGCACGACCGAAACTGAGTTGGGATGGCCAACAAATGCACATGCAGGAATTATTGCAAACAAATAAAGACGCGAAAGTTGATACAGCAAGACTGTTTTTTCTTCTCTCTTCTTTCCTCGAACAGTCCAAACCTTGTTTCCCACAGTCCTTTCTTCCTCCGACTGCTTCTTCCTCCCTCCGATAGTTTCGAGGCTACTTGCGACCCCGGAGATTGGAAAACACACCCCGTCGCACACTCGCCCGAAACACTCATCCCACGCATCTTCTCCTCCAACCCACCCACATCGACGTCTACAACCCGAACGACGGCCTTGCCCTCGAGCACGCGCCGGACCTTGTCGGTATCCACATCGCGCGACCCGCCCGAGAACGCGTCCCAGAATGCAGAGCCCATACGCGAGAGGAGCGTCGACGAGGCGAGTGTAGCGGCCAGCGCGGCTTGTTGCGGCGTCGTGCCTGATTTGGTCGGCTGCGAGGTACTGGATTTGGAAGTAGCAGCGAGTTTGATACCCGGTTGGGGGACGCTCGATTTGGGACTTGGTGGGACGCCCGACTTGGGACTCTTGGGACTCGCGGGTTTGGACTTGGCAATCGATTGGGCAGTAGCCTTGTCCGCCAACGACAGCTTCTCCAACGCACCCGAAAGCTTCTTGTCGGCCTTCTTGTCCCCATTCGCGGCATACTGTCCGCCCGACTTGGGAGTCGCCAAATACTGCGGTCGAACACCCCCGGCGAGTCCGTTGAGACCTTGCTGCTGCGCCTGGAGCTGCTGTCGCTGGTACTCGGCAGCTTGGGAGAATTGAGCAATGTAGTTTTCGCGCGCAGTTGGCTGCGGAGACTGGGTTTGGGCCTGGGCTTGTCGGGATTGCTGCATGGCGAGCCACTGGGCTTGGAGCATTGCCCGAGCCTGGATCGACGCGGCGTTTTGAGCAAACGAGGGTGAGGCACTCTGGGTGGCTGCGAGGAAGTTGGAACCAAAGCTCGAGGCCTGCAACAGCGCGGGGGCGGGCACGGAGGCCTGCTGGAGTGCTGGAGAGGATACGAAGGGAGTGGGAGCCGAGGTCGGAGACGGGAAGAGCGGCGTACCCGCGTTCTCGAATAGCGAACGTAAAGTCGCAGGCTGATTCAACATCGAAAGCGAAGGCGAGGACGATAGCGTAATCGACGGCGGGGACGCGGCCGAGGACGAAGAGGAAGATTGCTGAGGCGACACAGACGCCGATGAACTCGATCCCGAGGACGCCATCTGGGGCGAAGTAGATTCCGATACCAACTGAGGCGACGCAGAGCTCGACGAGGCAGCCTCGGAGAAAACAACATCCCCGTCTTGGGGAACCACCTCGGACCGCTCGGCCAAGACACCGCGCGCACCAGCCTCCTTGGCCATCCGACCCCAAAGCTGGGCCCGGAAACCGTCGAGCGTGCGCTGGTTAAACGCATGGTCCATGACGTCCAAGCCAGCATACGACGTCGGGAGCTTGGACGAGCCAAAGAGGGGCGAGAGATTCATGAGGGGGTTCATGTTCACACCTGTCAAACCGATGTCAGGAATAAATTCAGGCTATTGGCGTGGGGCTCACCATCGTTGGGAGGAGTGGATGGGCTGGCGCTGCTAGGCGGAGACAAGCTCTGGGGAGAGTTGGGCTTGCCGCTAAGCGCAGGGAACACGTCCGGAATAAGCGTAGTATGGACCTGCACGCGATCAGTAAAATCCCTGGTAAGATCTCCGGACATACCGAAGTGACACCTCCATGGCCGCTGACGCCGCCCCAAAAGTTGCGCGAGTCGTTGCTGACGTCTTTCTGTGTATTCGGACGCGTGAGCTCGGGACGGCGCTGAGGCTCTGGGGTAAGGGGACGCGGCGGAGGCAGGCCCGTATCCTCGGCCGAAAGACGACCTTGCTGGATGGCGCGCTGCAGTCGCATGGAGTGGAGCCGTGAGAAACGAATTTGCAAATGGCAGTGTCAGTGCGGAACGTGCGAGAACTTTGAGCGACTAACCTTCAAAGCATCGATTTCACGCCTGAGCTCGTTGTTTTCATTGTGGGTAGACGAGAGCTCGGAGCGAATGGCAGAAATGAGCTGGTCGCGGTCGGCAATGTGCGACTCGAGGGTTGTGATGTATTCTGCCCTCGACCTCAGTGTTAGCCCCAACAGAAGCAAGATGCTCACCTTTGCGCCTGACCCTAAAGTTCCTGGCACTGATCTTGTTCCGTAGTTGGCGCTTTTCCTTGCTCGACAGCTTCTTGTACTCTTCGGGTGTCGGTCGCCACTCGTCGGGTTCCTGTGAGCCGATCCGCTCGCCGTTTAGGTAACTCGCTACGCCGCCCTTGCCAAGCGCCGGGGGAATCACGGGCTTGGGATCGTCAAACTGGACGTACGAGGGCACGACGCTCGCCGGGGTCGACGCGCGAGACGGGCGCTTGGCGATGCCTCCCGCCGCCGCCGCGTTCTTTTTCGGACGGCGACGAGCAGGGAGTGGGGCAACCTCGTCAATCTCCTCGTCGCTATCGTCGTCTGATTCGATGGCAGACGGGGCAACAGGAGGAGGGGGTGGCGCGGTAAACAGCTGCGGATCAATCACCGGCGCCGATGGACCAGGCTCTGCGTACGTCGGAAACAGGTCCTGGAACAGCGTGCTGTATTGCTCGCCCAGATCGCTCGGGCCAGGCAATCCAAGGTCCGGAAACGCCCCAAAGTTCTTGTCGAGCGGGGTATAGTCGCTGAACCCGAGCGTCCCGCCTGGCGACTGGTCCAGTGGCGGAAACACGGTGGCGGGCGCGGCTTCGGCGTTGGGTGTCATCGGCAGCGGTCCGTGCGACGACGCAGGCGAGTTGGATGGGCGGGGACCAAATAGGTCAAGGTTGAGATAGTCGTCGAGCGCAGATGGGTCCGAGCCGTACGACATTAGTCCGGGGCTCGTAGGACCTTCACTGGGCTTGGGGGCGACAAGAGAGGTCATCGTGGTCGGGTGCAACTCGCCCTCCCCTTTGTCAGCCCGGGCTTATGTCAGCGGCCGTCTCGGCCACGCGCTTCGTCAGCCCAGAGGTATCTTTGATCTGCGCCTCGGATCCGATTCCTGACGATCACTGCGCGCTGCGACCCACGATCGTAACTACGTAGACATGAGATATTACACGTATTGCAGCAAATAAATGTACTAGTTGTGCTCGACAAGACCTCCCGCCCACCCTGTGGCCACCCTATACCCGAGATGAGACCGCTTCCGCTCCTCGTGCTGGAACTCCCGACATTTGTATTGGCCCTGTACATCACAGTGGGCACTGGGCAACATACTCCCGCCTCGTCGCGACATGCCACACACACGAGGCCGCGTCGGCTATGATGGCCATCACGTACATCACTTGTATCACCAGTCTGGGCCAGAACATCGACCCTGGGCGTCCGAGCGCCGAGTTTGAACCGTCACAGCCCGATACCGAGGTGAAATTGCCTGGAAAATGCTGAAAGAAATGAGAGGGTTTTTTTTAAAGACAGGGAGTGTGTTTCTATGATAAAACAATACATTTTGTATGTCAAAAGGGGCCGAAAAAGGACCTTTCGCAGCGGGGAGTCGAACCTAGGTACCGGTACCTTACTGGTTGTTCAACGCCACGCCGAATGTGACACCATAGAAAAGACCCCAAAATTCCCTCAGGCTTACGTAATACAAGGGATATGCAATTGCTGACAGGCACGAGTCTTGATCGTTGGAACACTGAGAATTGACTTCTGTCTCTTTTAAGGCAATATGACCTTGATTTGAATTTTGGATAGCTTTCTTGAGCATTTCGCTCCCATTACTCTGCTCCACCCTCCGCTGCTAGTTTCAATGCTTCTCAGAGCTCGCCTAGGCCATACCGCATCACCAGCTCCAATCTCTGTAGCCAATTCGCCAACACCTCCAGGCCAATAGTCGTCGCTATGACGCCACACTTCGCACTTGACAACATTTCGCTCATTTATGACAAAATCACCTTCAAATACTAGACCCCACCATGTCATACCGCGTGCACATTTCCTCGAATATCGTTCCTGGGATTTCCGGCCACGACCTTAGTCGGTCCATTGCACGATTATCAATTCACGACGTCATCAAGTCCACATCTGAGATCTTTTAGCTTGACCCCCGGCCCCGTGCCTCTAATCACTCCAAAGCATGCATCCTCGGTTGAAAAGCCAGGTTCTATGCACGCTAGCCTAGTCGGGTCGCCGTGACGTCGTAGCTTGGAGACCGTAGCGCCCATGTCTGGATTTAACCCCACCACACCGTCGATCAACTCCAACAATCACCATGTCCGGCCTCCCCCAAAAGTTACTCGACCTACTCGACAAGGCATCCTCCAGGGGTTCGCGATCCCCTGATGAGATCTCAACTACCGATACCCTACCTCTCTCAACCCGAGTCGTCGCATTCGATAATACAGCATTCTCTCCACCCCCCTCTGCTGCGTCTTGCGCAGGCTTCCCATCAGGCTTATGCCCCTCTCCATCTCCAAAATACTCGGAATACCCAGCCAGACCATCCGAACAGCACACCCACATTGCAGAATTCGTCATCGCGTACTTGTCCTCGCGATCAGGCGAAGCAGGCATCCTCGACGATATAGTCGCCAACGTCGTCTCAGCGCTCGGAATCGTACCCCGTAATGGACCAGAGGAAGAAAACGTCCGGAAGCGGGTGGCGATGTTTGTTGGGTGGATGAAGCCGTTGCAGCGTGCGGTTATCGTGGCCGATTCGGGTGAGCGGGTCGTGTGTGGGCCTAGCTCGGGGAATGGGATTAGTGCCGATTTGCGATGGGTTGGTGGCAGGCCTGGGAAAGAGGTTGTTTGGAAGGTGTTGACGTCGCCGGAAGATCGACGGGTGTTTGAAATGCGTACGTTTATGCCTGCGCACAGTGCGTGGGTAGTCGTTTCCGATGTGAGTTTATGCGTGTATGCGTTGTGGTAGATCTAACCCCTGATAGGTTGACGATACGATCAAAGTCTCTGAAGTCAACAACGTACGTCCTCGTTTCTACCTACTTTACATCTCTAACTTGTACAATAGCGCCTAGCCCTCCTCCGAAATACATTCGTGGCCGAACCGTCCTCGGTGCAAGGCATGCCCGAGCTCTACCACGCCATCAACGCCAAGCTCAGCCCAGCATGGTACTACCTCTCCGCCTCGCCTTGGCAGCTCTACCCATTCCTGCACGACTTTCTCCGCTCCAAATCCCAGAACCAAACACTCTATCCTCCAGGCCAACTTATTCTGCGCGACATGAACCGCGGCGCGATGCCGTTTTATCTCTCGGCGCTCACGATGGGCACACAGGCTTATAAAACCGATCGCCTGTCTAAAGTCCATTCGTGGCTCCCCGAACCGACCCGTCGCGCGATTCTCATCGGAGACAGCACCCAGACGGATCCCGAGGCGTATGGCGAGATTGCGCGCAAATGGCCGGGGTGGGTCGCTGCGATTTGGATTCGAGTCGTCAAGGGCGTCGACGAAAAGAAGGAAAGGGAATTGAACGTTCTCGGGCGGTTCGAAAAGGCCTTTACCGGACTCGATCGAAACCTATGGAGAACGTTTGAAAATCCCAAAGAGTTGGAAAGTATTGTCGCCACGCTGAAATAAATAGGTATCCAGATTCTTTGTATTGTCATGTAAAGTACACAACAAGGTTGATTGAAACAGACGAGGCTTCTACAGCACGGCCTGAATTCAGAACGAAGGTGGCAAAAACAGGTACAACAGACATATATGAGGGCCAAAATCTATGGTATACTGCAGGTCCTTTTAACCTGCTCCTTTGGGGCGGTGCTTCCATGTGCCCGACTAATAGGGCCCAGCAATGGCCAGGGTGGCATCCTGCAGCCATTGTGGGATAACCCCGGCCAGTGCATTCAACAAGGCTTCTTCGGGGGAGGCATCGAATCCAGGCCCTGAGCCCCCGATGCGAGGAGGACCTAGTGGGTATGCAGGTTAGCTTATGTCGGTGTATGTACGTGCAAATACTTACTTGGCGTATTGCGTGACGAACGGGACAAACCTCGCGGCCCGGCCCCAGCGGCAGTATACTCCGGCACGCGAGCTGCGACGCTCTCCAGGAACTGGGCTAACACGCGTGGGTGATGGTTTTCGGCCAGGAGAGCAACGGTGGGCGAGCGATACGTATCTACCAGGCGTTTGACAAGGCTGGCCATCAGCTCGCGCTGTGATTGGTCGAACCTTCCATGGAACTGAGGCTGGAGAAGCTAGACGCCCAAAATGTTAGCCTTGGCGTTCCAGGAGTACTGAGAGCTCACCTTGAGAAGGAAGGCGGCAGAAAATGCAGCATACTCGAACCATCCGTCGGGCGAGTATTTAAACGAGGGAAGCGTGGCAAGCTGGTTGAGTACCACCTGAACAGAGGCAGATGCCGCTTTCACACACTACAAACGTCTCAGTTCGAGGGGCAGTGGTTTAAATGAATCAAGCGTACTAAGAGGGTATAATGTTCGACTGCTTGGCCTTGACGAAGGGTGCTGCTAAATCCAAACGAATATACTGCCATGCGCGCATATTCAATCGTTCTAGGGGGAATGGGTTATTCACAAGGTGGCAGATCAATGTCCAGGGTACCCACTGGATCAGTGTTGCGCTTCGAAGCATTCCGCTGGGCTTGTCCCGGTCTCCAGCACGCTGCATCACATGATAAATCTCGTCCTCGAGCGCCTGGATGTCGGACGAGAAATCGCGAGTCACATTCATGCAATCGGGAGCCTGAAAAAATCGCATTAGGACGTACCCAGTTTCGTCGACCATTCCACTCACCAACTTTGCAAGGTGCATAAATTCATTGACAAGCTTGAAGATCCTTCGTTCATAGTCCATGCGGAGACCCTCGAGGTCCCTCGGAAGACTTCGCAGGTCTGGAAACTGCATTTGGTACCGGAGATCAAGCAGGGTTGAGGCCCTGCCATTCTTGATCGAAATCCAGCCGTCAGCCAAGAGACAAGCGCGCCAGGTCCGTGTGTGGTTAGCTAGCTCAATTGCTTCATCATGGGTTGATGATGCGAGGCGAGGAGCACGGTAGAGATCACACTCAATAGCCATCCGGATAGCCATCCTTCATTAGCGTCAGATGCGTTCTTTGGGTTTAATAGAGGCTTCGCTCACCCAACAAAGAGCGAAGTGCGGTCATCCGTGACCCGCTGGACAGGCGGGGGATAGCTGCCTATCAGCAAGAGTGCTTGCACTGTATCGGCAGATTTAATTCCATCTGTAAGAGCAGCGGTAGCTGAGAGCTTGGCTTGATGCAAGAGGTGTTGGTGTAGTTCAGGGCGAGCTGAATAGTCGCGAGAAGCAATCGCTAACACTGAAACGGGCGCATATAGTCCACGATACGACTAATTTAACGATTACCACTTACCAACCGTAAATAAAGGGGGCATCGCTTCAGTAGGGTGCGTGGGCTGTGGATAGAGCGGTCGAGCAAGTTTAGTCCATGCTGCCAACCGACTGTTAGTTCTGATACCGGAAACGGTCAGCATAATGTGCATACATTCCAGTACTGCATAAAGCTATTTTAATGTTAGCAATCAGGTAGTCAAATGATTGAACCATCTTTACCGTTCAAAAAGCTCGTTGGCCTCCCTTGGAGAGATGATCTTGTTAAGCAGGATATCTGGGACTCGCCCACGCTCGTTGATCATGCCTCGAAGGATAAGGTTTGAGGAAGGGCCTACAAGGAGTTCGATCGTCAGCATTTTCGGCGAGTATTAATAAATTATTTACAAACCCTCTTGCCAATATTCTGCGTCCTGGGGACCCGACCGCACCGCATATACCGCTCGCGCGTTATCAGTCGGGACGTGAGTTGGGGGGACATTGGCGAGTTGGCTCAAAACCTCCTCGGTCTCCCAAAATGGTCGCCTGGACGGTGAAAGCCGGGCGTACTGCTCCAAGACTTGGTCTATCTCTTGGTTGAACTCTGCAAGGTCCGCAATGACCGACTCTTCCGAACTGAACCAAGGTGTTCAAAAATAGACTTCCGCTGGATGGATTAGTACTTACAATCGTGCCTCCCGCGGGCGGTGTGGCGCCCTTTCACGAGGTACGCATGTCCTTCTAGACCAGCGGCAGCGGCGACACGGTCCATCTGGCTCATCCCAGACACACCTACGTTTGTGTTCATAGCAGTATGTACATGCGCTGGTCCTTTGGTGAGTATCCCGACGGGCTGAGATGTAATCAGGACTTACTGGGACACTGAGCCGCTGGAAGTAGTACTATAATTGGGAGAAGATGCCGAGGTCGAGCCCCCAGAGGCGTATCCTATGGTCATGGCAGCGCCTTGAGTTAGTTTGTCTGCAACTATACATGCAGCTGGAAACTTGTACCTCCCGATGCCGCTCGCTGGTTGTATTGTGCTCCGTATTCCATGAGATCAATGTTTGCTGTGAGTTGGGGGACGGTTCCTTAGCAGACAGGACTTTATAGGTATCCTCCGAGCATAGGATGCGCGGTTTTGAATACTGTTGCAATATGAGCGACTAATACGAACATCCATTGCCATACCCGCGATCGTGAACTCAGGTACCGCCGTGTGTATCGGAATAGTCATTTCACCGTCGCAGCTGGCCTAATGATTTGGGGGTGAGCAGTGAGCTGAAAGAGTTGGCCAGACAGGAATCTGTCACGTGCATCCCTGAGGGACCGGTGTTTGTCCGGCGCTTTTGCAAACAATGCTGTGCGTGGCGCTGCGGCTTTGCGACTTCTTCAAACGATGCACTCACAGCAGCTTACACCAGCGCAGAATTTCTCGAGGAGCATACCTTCCCGCACGGTTACTTGCTATTTTCATCGGTTTCATCGGTGCTGCGACCCGTGACTCACGCTCAACCGCGTCCGCCTTTTCGTCCCAGCCGATCAGAGCTATGCTACTATTTGGTGTGCTCGTTAATCCATGCCGTACTGTGCTGCGTCATAATTGGGTTTGAGCCAATGACATTGGTGCTGGTGACTCGGGTTAATTAATTTTACCCTGCCGATCACACCATCTTAGGTACGAAATTGATAAACTTTTTGTGCCAAGCGTTTCACGCTAATACACTGAATGTCTGACCCCATAGTTTGCCAATAACATCTGTACAATTCCACTTATCTATTCCCACTATCACGTCGCATGGCCAGACCGACCCGCTTATGTCTTTGTTCACGCGCTGGCAGATCAACGTGTTCCCTACCCGTCTCTCTGAAGCAGACATCGGTACTGCGGGGAAGGCTTCCCCCTCTCGTTTTGTAGAACCGATATCCTTTGGGCGCTCCTGCACTCTCGGCTTCGCAATATTGGCAATTTGTTCAATATTGCGGACCATCGCTCATGGTCGCGGTAATGCTTGATGCGGCTTCAACTTGCTGACGAGTGATGCGAGTTGGTGAAATCGGGACCATGTTCGGGTAGCTGCCTGTTATTTCGGCGCCGGTTTCATCTCTTACCTACCTAACCTCCTATTTCTTGCAGCTATGTGGCGCCCAAGCCGATAGCCTTGGTGTATTACTTTCAAGCGATGCGAGAATGACCAATGCGCACTGTATTACGAGGAGCGATGAATCAACTGAACTTCAACTGCAAACTAAACAAATTTGCCACCAAGGTTACTTTAGCAAAAGCGTGAACAGAACAATAGCTTGGGGATGGTCTCGGGCTTGCGGGGATATGCGTCGTGGCTGTACGAAGCTTCGAAAGCTTCCTTTGCGTCTTTGATCGAGTTGATCCCAAGCCCCTACCCTCGTCCGTAAACAAACCCCCGATTCCATTAGTTTCATCCTACAGCGAGCGCTCCGGTCTGAATTTCGTCCAGCCTGCATTCGTGTGAGAGAGAAACATAATTATTGATTGAAGGATGTAAACCCATTACAACAGGAAGAAAGGGAAAGCACAGCGTTTGTTCAAAGCGAAGGGAAACCACTATCCGGAGAGGTAGGCAGCTTTATTGCTTGTTCTGCTCGAGGTAGTACTTCGGGACGTAACCGGGGACAAGTTTTTCGGGCCCTTCGAGCATCACGATCACCATGCCAGTCGCCAAGTGAGCGTCGATATGGCAGTGGAGAATGATTGGGCCGGGGTCGACGGCACGGAAGCGGACGGCAGCCCAAGCTTGGCCAGTCAGGGCGACGGGCTAGAATAGGTGTAGAATTTAGCTAGCGAAAAAGGAGAAGATAATGCGTACTCACAGTGACGAAGTCATCGCGGAGGGGTGGGTTCTTCATGTTAATTCCCTTGTAGCCAGCCTTGACAGCATCGTCGATGGAAGCGTACGGGAAAGCGCCAGACCCGGAGCCGAGGAACCATGCCTTCATACCATGCTTGTGCATGGGGTGAGGCGGGTTAATGGCGGGATCTCCAGCGGTAACAGTGAAAATTATATCAACCAGCGACCCAATAGGATACTGGAAATAGACATTGGGGTCGAGCGACGAGATCTGATCGGGCTGGAAGAGGAGAGGCTTAAAGCTGTCTGAGGGACCAACCCACTTCTGGCCTGTAAGAACACCATGTGAGCATATCACTCCCAAGGGTTTGGGGGCCACCTACTGTTGAGAACCCATTCAAACTCGCTGTTGCGGCCAACATCCAGCTTGAGGGTAACGTTAGCTGCCCCTTGGGAGGAGGATTGGCGGGGAACGGTGATAAGTTGGCTTGGACGAGATCAGTGCCACCGTTGATGATGTTACCGGCGTAGTCAATCCACTGTATTCACATATTTAGCACCCAGTTCGAATCATTGGAAAGCTTGAACCTACAGGCTTCTTGGCTGCTGGAAGAGTGTATATCGATTTCTTGACGGAGTCGTACGAGAGGACCGCAAACCCGCTAATGAGCTGTGGGAGTACAACGGCAGCGGTACGAATAACGTAATCGCCAATGGGTTGGTCAAGCTTGACGAAGAATTGGTAACGCTCGCCGATGGGGATCAGGATGGAGGTCGCAACTTGGATCTTGGTGTAGTGACCATCGGCGGCATCTATGTGCGCAGTCATGAGTCGAAGAAAAAACCAAGTCTCCTAGCGCGAGCAACTTACAGAAGTACATTTTGTGCGAGTCGATGGACACACGAAGATCCCAAAGAGCGCCACTGTTCTATTGACCCAAGGTAAGGTCACTGGCACAGGATATCACCGAATTCGCCACTTACCAGTAAGTTGAAAGACACCCATCCAGATGATTTCTTGACCGGGAAGATCTCATAGCTAGTATTTGTGTTTGAACAATTGTACCATATCTCAGGCGCGACAATGTCGGGCTGATACAAGAAAATTGTTAACAGCTTTCGTTGGATATAATAGTCTGGACGTAACTGACCTGGGATTCGGGATAAGGGTACATTATCTTGCTGCTGGGGAGCATCTGTAGAATGTCATTAGTGTGTCGCTAGGTTCCCGGTCATTAGTGGTCACGTACGCATCTGTAAAGGGTTCGTTAGTACGTCAATTCAAGACTGAAAAGACAACCCATTTACCCTTTGTTAGTCAACGGTTTCTGCGCAGGCATGGCGATCGCGTTGAGCTCGGTTATGTTGGGGCAGAGCACAGGGCCCTTGCCATTGGCTAAAATAGGGGATTTAGTGGACTCTATGGTATGTTTAGACTTTTTCTTACTCAAAAGGTTATCGATACAGAGCTGCTCGACGTCGGTACGCTCCCACTCTTCCATCCAGTGTTCCGAGGTGTAGTGCTTGTAGTCGTAACTGTATTGCGTATGGTCAGCTTGGGGACATCACTGTCAGGGGGCACATACACATTGAGATTGAATGGGTTCAATTCAGCATTCTTCAGTTGTTTAAGTACGGCAGAGTCATTCGAGATTTGGTCGAAGGGCTTGGGTTTATTGGGGTTTGGGCGAATATAAATACTTCCCTTGAGACCGTCGTCGAGTTGCATTTTCTGTGAGTAACTGTTAGCTCATTGCAAACCAGAGTCCTTGAAAATTCATACGTAGTGAGAGTGGTACCCTAGAACTATATGTTAGCAATCACAGGATTCAAAGATAGACCCACTTACATTGATAACCCGATTGACCGTTGTTCAGAGTAAAGTTGTAGATAAAATTCTGGCCAGGTTGAATTGGCCATTGGGTCAAGCCGGGAACACCGTCGGACCATGGGGTTCCAACCTGCTCAATGCTAGGAACCACACTATCAATAATAATGCAACGACTTGATATGCCCACATACCCGTGCCAGTGGATGGTAATTGATTCGTGTGCATTATTGAAGACGGTCACAGAGATGTCGTCGCCCTCGTCCCAGACAAAGTGAGGCCCTGGGGTTACGCCGTTGAGTAGGAAGGAGGGCCGAGTGATACCATCGGCATTGTTAGTGCCGTATGTGACCTATATGGAAACGTGGTCAGATAGCAGCCTAAATGCGACGTAAGCGAGCGTACTGTGAGAGTTTCTTTGCGTAGCGCAGCCTGTGCTAGGGGGAAAACGACCCCCGCAAGAAGGAGGGGAATGGCTCGAAGTTGCATTTCGATTATTCCAGAAGAGATAGTTGTTTGAGTGCTGCTTGAGGGGAACTGAAGCTGTTGGGTGATGCTGAAGCTCTTCCGCCCCGAGCTTGCTTTTATGGAGTATCACCGCTATGTGTGCAAACATCGCACTTAGTGTGCGAGAGCGTCGGTGAGTCAATAATGCAGTATAGAGGCGCTAGCTTAGCGACATCATACCAAGTATGGCTACACCGCGCTCGTAGCTCTACTGTCTGTCTCGCGAGCCGCTCCCTCGGCGTCTCCTAAGATCGGGGCATGATTCTGTCCACATAGCGATCATGGATCAGAACTGTAAACACCGGCATTTGTTCTACATGAGCGGTAGAGTGATGCAAGCTGAGATGACCCGGTGGACGTTTTGCATTTACACTTGTAACATCATATACATCGGGGGCGCCTAAGGACACGCCGACTTTTAGTCGGCCTCCAGTGGGGTATTGCAGATCAAACTCACCAAACACCCATCGTCTCATCGGGCAATCGAACAATATTCTTCATGTCTTATTCACGTTGTACAATCTGTCCCGTACTCCATGTTGAACGATACTGTAAAACCGGAACGCCGGCAATGAAAAAATAGAGCGGGAAAAGTCGTCGTTGCGTCATAACGGATGGATCAAGCGAAGCGCTGGGAACATCACTGCCGCTAAACACGAAACAAACAAACAGGCCCTGGCGCCTCTCGTGCAAAAGTGACAGCCCACCTCACTTCCTCGCCTTCTAATGTTGCTGATATTGTTAGTGGTCTCACTTTGATGCATGGAACCGGCCGTGCTATCCGTTTAGCCAGATTACCCCATTCGATTACAACCGTTTCCGCAGATGCGGAGTCAAGTGCTGAGTGTAGTTGCCATTCCCGAACAAATTCTCACACTAGTACCCTGCGGAGACACTTGCAGAGTAATGCTCACGATAATATTCCTTGGAAACAAGAGCTTTTGCGGCCATTCCGGGGTACATTGCTCTTTGAATATTCTAAAAACTGGCCTAATGGCCGCGAGGTGCGTGGGGTACGTTTGTTCCCCGTCCGGTATAATGGATCTTTGTCAAGAAAATCCATGGAGCCGTATTTCAATAGTCTCATTGTCGACCACATGGTACAAGTCACCGGTCCCCGCCAGCCAGCGGACTGCGATGAATTCCCAGCGAGGTATGTTCGACAATCATAACTTGTGCCTGGAAGGCTCCGAACACGATAGTCCGAAGCTCGCCAATCGACGACGAATTTACAAAGCGGCGTCGGGATCACAGATTTGAGCTACATTGAGAGTCACACAAGCGAGGTGAGTAGTCCTCTCGTTCCTTGCATTCGGTATGCCCCGCATTTCCCGGGCTGGAGCGGCCTTTGCCTAGCCAAATATTGATGAGGCGGTTTGACACTCGAGTTCAGAGCCACCCGACGACATCAGGGGACAAGACGCCTCCATGAAGCACATTATATGGTGCAACCATCCACACGGCGGTGCAGGTACTTGAATTTGTTGCATCGATGGACGGATCATTTACGTATATGAGGATTGAGCGGTCTATCGCACCGCCACCGACACTTCACTTCCTCAGCTGACAGGGCCCTGACTCGCCGCCGGCTTCTTGGACAATTGCCCTGTTAGTACAATGCCGGTCAGGGCTCAGATCATGTATCCTCTCACATTCTGCCGACCGCAGTATCAGCCTGGGCCCCTTGGGGCAACAGTGCCTGACCGTGGAGTTCCGGATATTCGATATTGTATTGCACTTTGAGGCCAATTATAATGTCTGCAACATGCGAGCGAACTCACTTGGATGATCTGAGCCGTTCTGCTGAAACTCACCTCTCATGTGACAGCATAGTTGCTTTCTGGCTGAGAGAATGCCTGGATAAACGCGACAATACAATATCGCGTGAAACATGATGGTTTGGCAAGTACATGTCATTCTTTGAGCGTTAGAGAATCACAAAATGCGTAGCTTACTAACAAATCATACATAATAAGTTGGTACTAGCCAGGTATTTGGAGCTAGGCCCGGAATGCTCGGACATTGGGTGGCGTGTCGTACTGTACGCCGAGCCCGTAGTGAGCTAACCGCTCATATGCAAGGCAATCCACATATGAATACCCGGAGTCATCCTAGGCAACTTGAAAAAGGAGTGACTAGCTTTGTACATGACATCACTTTTCCGGCCTCAACTGGTAAATGTCGTAAGTGTGGCGAGCATACTATCGATAACTGAAGATTTATCCCTGTATGCGTAGATGTACTATTTACTCTAGGAACTACTGAGAGCTTGCCTGCCCATGCTCAGTTGCATTATGATCCCGGCGTAGAGTCATGCGCGATATATGCGCACAATACGCCAGTGAAGCATTACTCCATCGTATTCATCGTGCGGTGGCTTTGGAGCCAGGCTTGGCCGGTTACGCTCGGTTGCCAGAGTCAAATTTTGTTCAAGCGGCTCCCGAGCTCTACGCGCAAACGCGGATCGTCCGACTCGACTTCCGTCGTTCGCGAGTCAGTTATGATCAAAGCTATGAGGATTACGCTTCGGGTGCCCTATAAATCTGATAGGATTGGGTACTATTTTCCTGATTTCAGAGTGTGGGTTAATAAATGCGCTACTAGTAATTCAAGGTGCTCCTTTAATCGCCCCCGAATCAAAAGCAAGAGCGCGAGCGCTTACCACCAGCCTGACCCGTGAGCCTTCCTTGTGTCTTGAAGCTTTGATTCTCTGCATAAAGTAAGCTCTCCTGTCCCAGCGACTCCGACTGCATCTGTTTACCTGGATCGTCGTTGATACGCCGTGCTGTTGCTCTGCATGCTTATATATCCTCTAGTACTGAACCCCGGGCTGCTCGCTGTAGGCAGGCGTAGCAACAAACCCACGACTATGTGTACACAGATATCAGGCCTTTGAAGCTCTATAATTATATCCTAATAGTGTTTGAGATTGATATTCTGTACTTCAAACCGGTTTTGAAGAAGCCAAATGACGAGGGATATGTCGCTTGGATGTACTGAATGGTACGCGTAATTATAATATCTGTAGTCGGTGAGAACCCCTAGTGGTCAAAACAGATTTTTATAGTTCGAAACGGACAGAGCGCGGAGATACAGAGTATTTTTCCAGCTTTTTCGATAACTTTCTCAGACCACCAAATGCTGTCTGACGAACGGCGCTATCGCGCGCCCCAGCTTCCTCAAAGTCACAGCGAGACGTAAGCCCGACTGTGACAAGCCCGCCTCAGCGTTCGGTCAAGTATCGGCTTCTGCAGGAGATGACCGTTCCAGAAAGAGCCTCTCAAGAGTGTCATAGACGATCCCATTCGGTGGCAAGGTGCCGTTGAGAAGATAACCGCGCATAGCCTTGCACGTGCAAGGACTTGTCATTGCAATAGAACAATGCTATATGTATGCGTGTCAGATAGTCATTTTCACGAATTTCGATTTGACCTGCGCCGCTGCCATCCTGGATTACAAGTCGGTTCATTGGCAAAACCCCCAGGTTACCCGCGGATCCTAAGCGGATCCTGGACTGGCGCACATGGAGCTGCGATCAAATCTAGAGGTAACCTGCGGATTTTGCCAGTGAACCGCAGGTTTGCATTCTGTGGTGTGTGGTAGTACCTCTCGCCAGGAGACTCGCCAGTTCATACCTCATCTTCGACTAGAAACAGGAGGATTAGAACCTCAGCGTACCACAGTGTTGGCATTATACAGCGAGCAAGATTTTCTCACGTTGATAGCCTTGCATGTGCCTGTGATCCCTTGATTGGAAGGTACGTGGTGCGAATTTATTATAAGCGCCCGCAGCCTCACCAAGCGCTTTCGGAGTGATCCGAGTCAATCAATTACCTAGATTGGGTGGCTATCGATGTTACTTCAAGAGCTAGAGTCCAAACTAGGCCTACTGATGGGCGTCGTAGGAGACTACCTGTGTTTAGGGGCAATTGAATAAAGCGCCTGGGTCAACCTATACTTGCATATATTGGGGCTCTCGTGCAAAGTGGATACACTCAAGTTTGAGACTAGCTACACCTGGCTGCATGGGGTCCTCGAATTCGTCGACAAAGAAAGAGGCCTCCCAGCAGGCTAAGGCACGGCCGTACGTTCTAGAACCCCTACTACTAGAGGCGGAACCCAGATGACTGACTGCCAATCACGCAGAAAGAGCCCCTCCATATCCGAGCATATTGAGTGGAGCGCTGAAGGGGATGTGGTGAATGAAGGTTTGTGTACTCGACTTTCGTAACCCCTTCGGCACCCTGAACGGGTGCTCACATAACAGGTTCGAGTATATCAGGGGGATCTGGTACAGAGCTAGCGAGCAGAACGAGGGAGGAAAATGCACTCGATCGCTTGCTGTGGAAGATCTGTGCGGATAATGCTGACGACGCAGATCAAGATGATGTTATGGATATCAATGGATTTGTGTGTGGACTCATGGATATCGCAAGCGATGGATCGGAAACAAGGTTTGTGAAGGGCAACAGCCGAAAATACACCCCCGAAAACGTTAATAGATCCGTTATAGCTAACGGTATGGATCTTTAGGTCTGGGAAGAATGAGTTTGACGAGCTGAGGAGACGTGGAGCGGCCTTATACCTTCAATTTCAGCGTTCAGGCAACGTTGAGGAAATCAACGAAACGATCGATTGCTTGAAGAAAGCTGTGGACATCACTCCCGATTCCCACGCGACGAAGAGGCTAGCAGTACTTACCAACCTCGGGGCCGCATATCAATCGCGGTATAGGCGTCTCGGCGACCTTGTGGACCTAGACGAAGCGATCAAATGTAGCGCTCAAGCAGTTTCACTTACACCGGACAATGACCCAAGCAAACGAGGTGTCCTCAGTAACCTAGCAATCTCGTACCGAACTCGGTTTGAGTACCTCGGCGAACTAGCAGACCTCTACAAAGCAATTGAATGCGGAGCTCTGGCGGTATCGCTCACACCTGATGATCATGCAGATAAGCCAGGTTTCCTCAGCAACCTCGGAAACTCATATCAAACTCGATTTGAGCGACTCAGCGAGCTAAGTGACCTGAACAAGGCGATAGAATATGCAGCTCTGGCTGTTTCACTCATACCTGATGGGCATGCACTAAAGCCGAGCATGCTCAGCACCCTCGGAGCCTCATACAGTCTCAGGGCTCGGTATGAGCGTCTCAGCGGGGTGGTAGACTTGAATAAAGCAATAGAATGCGGGAACCAGGCGGTCTCACTCACACCCGATGGTGACCCACACAAACCGGGCTGGCTTAACAACCTCGGAGCCTCGTACGAGGCCCGATTTGGACGCCTCGGCGAGATGGTAGACCTGAACGAAGCGATCCAATGCGGTGTTCAGGCGGTCTCGCTCATACCTGACGATCACCCAAGCAAGCCAAGCTTTCTAAATACCCTCGCAGTCATATACAAGACTCGGTTCAGCCGTCTTGGCGAGCTTGTAGACCTGAACAAGTCGATTAAATGCGGAGCTTGGGCAGTTTCGCTTACACCCAATAATCATGCAGACACGCCATGTTTTCTCCACAGTCTCGGAGTCTCATACCGGGCTCGGTTTGAGAGCCTCGGCGAGCTGGTTGACCTGAACGAGGCAATCGAATGCGGAGCTCGGGCCGTCTCACTCGCACCTGATGGTCACGCAGACAAGCCTGGCCTTCTTAGCGCGCTTGGAGTCTCATACGAAACCCGATTCGACCGCTCTCTTGAGTTCTCTGACCTTGAATTTGCCATTGAATACGGTGCTCAGGCAGCCTCGCTCTCGCCTGATGATCATGCAGGCAAGCCGCTCTGCCTTGCCAACCTTGGGCGCTCATACCAAACTCGGTTTGAGCATCTTGGGGAACTGGAAGACTTGAACAAAGCAATTGAATATACAGCTCGTGCAGCCTTGCTCACACCTGATGGTCACGCGGATAGGCCAGGAAGGCTCTGCAGTCTCGGAAACTCATACAACGCCCGATTCGACCGTGCTCTCGATTTTTGCGACCTTGAATCTGCCACAACTTGCTACGAAAATGCGGCACGATCCTTGGTTGGGCCACCTTCTACTCGTTTTGGCGCATGCCTCAGGTGGGCTCAGTTATTGTCGCATCCTACTTCTGCATCTTCCCCCTGTCCCGCGTACATGCAAGCTATGGAACTGCTCCCACAGCTCATCTGGATCGGTACCACCCTTGACCGGCGCTATAGTCTCATCGCAGAGGTCGGCGACTTTACCACAGAGGCAGCAGCCTACGCTATTAGTGTCAACGACCACGATCTCGCTCTCGAGTGGCTCGAGGCGGGTCGCTCGATCGTCTGGGGTCAGATAGCACAGTTACGTACGCCATTTGACCAGCTTGCGGCCCACGACTCATGCCTTGCGACTCAGCTGAAGGATGTCGGCAAAAAGCTAGAGAATATAGGCTCCCGGTCGTCCTCAGTGCTGTCCCCTGAAATTGATGACAAGGACTTGGATAGAGAAGCAAGCTACCATATCCAACTAGCACTCCAATGGGCCACACTTTTGACCAAGGCCCGCTCTGTTCCTGGGTTTGAGGACTTTTTACAGCCACTGAAATCGGCCAAGCTACGTGGTGCTGCCAGGTCCCACCCAGTTGCTATCATCAACGTTCACGAGTCCCGCTGTGATGCTTTGATCATACGGCCTAACAGCAGTACCATCTCTCACGTTCCCTTGACAGAACTCTCCGGGACGAGTGCAACAGCAGCGCGTATGCATCTGATATCCCAGGCTCGGCAGCGCAAAATAGGCCGCCTGAATCAAGTTGGATCGCTCAAGGGATCACTAAATGACCTATGGTCCAGTGTGCTCAAGCCTGTACTCGACTTTCTGGGCTATACCGTGCGTCATTCTAAACCCTTTCTGTTTCATTAACGTGAAACGTGTCATAGCACAAAATTTCAATCGATGAACTCCCGCGTCTCACCTGGTGCACAACCGGCTTGCTTTCGTTCCTCCCACTTCATGCTGCTGGATTATACGATGGGTCGCACCATAATGCGCTTGATTTAGTCATATCGTCCTATACCCCAACCCTGAGCGTGTTATTAGCGCAACGCTCAGTCTCCCCCAGCACCAATTGGGGTATTCTTGCCGTCGGTCAAGAGCATACACCTGGCTTAGACTCCTTGCCGGGTACAAAAGACGAACTAAATATCATAGAGAAATATGCCCGAGAATGCTGCTACCTACAGCTCGAGAACGAAGAAGCAACCGTAGACATGGTGCTAGACGCGATGGACCAGTTCAGCTGGGTCCACATGGCATGCCACGGCAGCCAAGATACAACCGACCCGACACGCAGCGCGTTCCACCTACACGACGGCAGCCTTACACTTGCAACGATAACCAAGCGTTCGTTCACCAACAAAGGTCTGGCGTTCCTGTCTGCTTGCCAAACAGCCACTGGCGCCCAGGAATTGCCCGAGGAGTCAGTGCATCTAGCTGCCGGAATGATGATGGCAGGGTTTCCAAGTGTAATAGGCACGATGTGGAGCATCGCTGACGAGGATGGTCCAAAGGTAGCAGACAAGGTATATGCGACATTACTGAAGGATGGTAGGATGAATCACCAGGATGCGGCGAGGGCGTTGCACCAGGCGGTGGCTGGGCTGCGTGAGGAGGTTGGAGAAACATGTTTTGAGCGGTGGGCGCCGTTCATTCATATTGGCTCCTGAGTTATCATGATTGTGTTATTGTAACGTTTGATTGTGTCAAGTGAAAATAGTTGGTACACGAGAACTTGCCGCATGTGATTGGGAGAGCAGGTAGGCAAACTCGCGAAGGGACGGAGCGCTGGAGCCAGATTCTCCAACTCGCGAGTGAATGCAGCACAGGCGTACATAGTGCGACACTGGAGCTCCGAATGTGCTCGCTGTAATCGCCACAAGGTAGTCAGGTCGCCAAGGGTAAACCTGGCCTCCGGCGCGTGACATTCGTACCAAGGCTTCAGTACCCGTCTGACGGCGGGTCGTAGGATAATAAGCGAGTATATATAGAAAAATTATAAATACATAATGAGGCGCGACACGAGAATCGAGAGATACTGCCCGGAACCGGTAGTGGTCCCGGGGACCCGGAGCAGAGCGACCAGGTGGAAGCCGGGCGCCAAGACGCGAGCACAACTCGCGGGTCGGGCGGCCAATCCTGACGGTATCCGAAGGAAAGACGAAGGAAGAAGGGATGGAGGGCGGGACGAAAAGGAGAGCATGGAGGCGCGAGCGATGGATGGTAGCGCGCAGTGAGAGAGCGCGCAACACATGACGCATTTAGATATATCAGCCAGTGGCACATGATGCCCATTTCGGCGCTGCGGGCAAGTATGAGCTTTTTTTGTAAATAAAATAAAATAAAATAAAACAAAATAATCTTATGTATAGCAAAGTTGAGTTGGGGCCTAGCCCTAAGTACAACCTCAGTGGTGAATGCGAAGTATGAGCTCTGCGCCTCTGTAGGCTGCGGCGCATAACCCTCATAGGCAAATATTCGGTTGAAGGTGGGTACAATAGATAGGCTTTGGAAACGGTCGAGGACGTTCGCGGGTAGTCATGCTGTAGGCCACCGATCGTTTGTGGATGCGATGGTTCAGAGTTGAATACAGTATCAGTCGATGATGGTGCCTATGCGCACGTGAAATTCAGTTTTTTTTTTTTCGGATACATATTTAATGAGCTACATGAACACGAGGTCAAACCGCTCGGCGCCATCAAAGACACGGAAATTGGAAAAGAGAGTAATAAGAAAAAGAAAAGAAAAAAGATGTACTGTGCATACAAAGCCTGAGGTAACGTAGGCATAGCCTAGCGAGAAAGCCCTCGAGGGGTGGTGAAAAAGCCGTACATGAAAGTCACGCTCGTGGCAATTGATGTCCAGTTGCTGACTCAGCGCGACCTCCCACGACCTCCGCTGGACTGACATCGACCGCCCATCAATTATTCCACTACAAACTCCATAGTCGCGACACTTCTGCCATCTATACTGGTAAAAAAAGAGTGTCTGAACAACCCACTCACGTCAGACAAGTAAAATCGACTCGTGACCAATATCTCGTGGTACCTCCTTCAAGTTCGCCTCTGCCGCCCGCCTTACTGTTGGGCAAGAAACGTTCATGTAGGTATTACCATATCCCTCTCTTTCATCTCTCCATCTACTAACATGACCCAGGAACCCTTCGATTTAACCGTTGCCTACGCTTTGCTTCCGGATGACGAGGCCTGCTGCGATCCCCCTTGCTGCCTGACCCAGCTTGACCTGCAGTAATTGCAACGTTGCTATCTCCCACCAGATCCATCGCCTCAGGAAAAACGTATCGACTCATACATCTCTATGACGTGAGACGCGTTTATTTCAGGCATTGCGCCCCGTTGTTACCAGGTATAAAACAAATCGAACTCCATCGTAGAACACTGTACGCTGAAGTTCGTATACAAGATGACATAATATTGGTAGTTCTCTACGGCCCTATCCGCATGCCATCGCCTCTCGCGGGATCTGTCATTTTCTTCCTGGCCTCCGTTGCGAGCGCTCAAATCTTCGAATCAACTAACTTAGGGGGGTGTTCCTATACCGAGTGAGTGTGCACTGCATTCGTAGTGTTGCGTGTGCTTGTGACCCACCGATTCAAGGAGTGCGCGGTACGCACGACTGTATGCGTTTACCATCTCATGCGGCGCCATGTGGATAATCCATCAACATGATGGCTCTACACCGCTTCTGAACCCCTCACGGACGTGAATGCCCGATCGCAAACCGAAGAGTAGGATATGTACGTAGAGGGGTGGCTGCCCAGAGAGAAAATACACCAACTGTATTCCAAATTGGGCTGACCGATGAGCGGCGAAATGATGCTTAGAAGCCATTCAACGAAAGCCCCTGTGTGGTGCTCTGACATAAATCGTGACTCCAGCGGACAACGGGTGCACTCAACTACTTTCTGTTGCACAGTAAACCGAGGTTCCTTCCTTCTGTCAGCGCATTGATCCAAGTAAGGAAATAGCTATGCTGAATGAGGGTAAGTGTATCTGCATCCTCCAGTGTATGCTATCTGAATCTTGAGCGAACACTTGCGGAACAGAGTTGAGCACTTTGGGCGGGTGCGACCAAGGGACGATTGGCGGAGCGATGGAAGACCCGGTCAATAGCTCCCCTCAGTATCTCTGTGGCTCGAGTAGCACGGGCGACATCCGCGTGAATGAAGGCTCGTATACCGAGGACTCGGTAGGTGGCCGCCCAGATATGGCAGGTAGTGGGCCAGAAATGAGGTTCGTGAAGGGGAACGGCATACAGCACGCCCAAACTGCCGGCAAATATTGATAGAGACATCTAAATTCACATTGGCGACTCCCAGGTCGAGGAATGACATTGTGGGCGGATTGAGGGCACGTGGAGCCGCTCTATACGATAGGTTTCAACATTCAGGTGCCCTTAAAGATATAAATCAAGCGATTGCGTGCTGGAAAGAAGCCGTATCTCAAACAAACGATTCCCAGTTAGAAAGGGCAGGGTTGCTTAACAACCTCGGGGTCGCATATCGGCACCGGTTTGAGCGTCTTGGCGAGCTTGCCGACCTGGATGAAGCTATCGGATTCCAGGCTCAATCAGTGCCGCTCCTACCTGATGGACACCCAGACAAGCCAGGCACGCTCAGTAATCTTGGGATTTCATACCACACTCGGTTTGAGCGCCTTGGGAAATTGGCGGACTTGAATAACGCCATTGAATACGGTACTCAGGCCGTCTCGCTGACACTTAATAATCATGCAGTCGATCCCGGTACCCTCAATAACCTCGGACTCTCATACTTAACTCGATTTGAGCGCCTTGGCGAGCTGGTGGACTTGAACAAGGCGGTTGAATGCGGTGCCCAGGCGCTTTCATGCACACCCGATGGTGATGCTGACAAACCCGCCAGACTCAACAACCTAGGGAGCTCATACCGCATTCGGTTTGAGCGTCTCGGTCAGCTGGTGGACCTGAACAAAGCGGTTGAATGTAGTACCCAAGCAGTTTTACTCGCGCCCAATGGTCATGCAGACAACCCAAGCATGCCGAATAATCTCGGGCTCTCATGCCTGGCTCGGTTTGGGCACCTTGGGGATCTAGTTGATTTAAACAGAGCAATCGAATGCAGTGCTCACGCAATTTCACTTACGCCAGATGGCCATGCAGTCAAGCCAGTCTTTCTGAGTAGCCTCGGGGACTCATACCTGGCCCGGTTAAACCGCCTTGGCGAGTTGGTGGACTTGAACAAAGCTATTGAATGTAGTACCCGGGCAATTTCACTCACGCCCGATGGTCACCCAGACAAGCCGCGCTTCCTCACCCATCTCGGAACCTCATACAACACTCGGCTTCAGCTGGTTGGCGAGCCGGCGGATGTGAACAAGGCAATCGAATGTGGTATCCAAGCAATTTCACTAACATCCGATGATCACGCAGAGAGGCGAGGCAGACTCAGCACCCTTGGACTCTCATATCTCACTCGGTTCAAGCGACTCGGCGAACTGGAGGACCTCAACAAGGCGATAGAGTGTAGTGCTCACGCAGTTTCACTCATACCTGATGGTCACCCAGCTAAGCCAAGCTTGCTCAATAAGCTCGGAGCCTCGCACCGGACCCGGTTTGAGCGTTTTGGCGAGATAACAGACTTGAACGAAGCGATTGAATGCGGTATTCAGGCGATCTCACTTACGCCTGACGGTCATGCGTTCAAGGCAAGCCTTATTAACAACCTCGGAGGCCTGCACGTAACTCGGTTTGAGCTCCTCGGCGAGCTGGTAGACCTGAACAAAGCGATCAAATGTGGTGTTCAGGCAGTTTCGCTCACGCCCGATGATCATGCAAGCAAGCCAGGCTTCCTTAATAACCTCGGAGCCTCATACCTGACCCGTTCAAAGCGTCGCGGCGAGCTGACGGACCTTGACAAAGCGATTGAATGCGGTGTTCAAGCGGTTTCAATTATGCACGATGCCGATACAAACAAGCCGGGCTTTCTAAACAACCTCGGGCTCTCATACCAAACTCGGTTCAAGCGACTCGGCGAGGTGATAGATCTGAACAAAGCGATCGAATTCAGTGCTGAAGCGATCTCGCTCGCACCCGATGGTCACGTAGATAAGCCAAACGCTCTCAACAGCCTCGCACTGGCATACCTGGCGCGGTTTGAGCGCCTTGGGGAGCCGGTGGACTTGGACAAATCAATTGAATGCGGTATCCAAGCCGTGTCGCTTACACCTAATGGTCATGCGGACAAGCCAAGCTTTCTCGACAACCTTGGAAATTCATATAGCACCCGAGTTGATTATTCGCAGGCACCGTCGGACCTTGAGTCTGCGATTGATTGCTACAAAGATGCTGCACAATCTTTCGCTGGACCACCGTTTTCTCGTTTCTATGCATGCCGCCGGCTGGCTCGGTTGACATCTCAACCAGCCTCCGTATCATCTCCTTATGCCGCGTACCAACAAGCGATGGACCTACTCCCGCAGCTCATCTGGATTGGTACCACTCTCGGCCGACGTTATAGCCTTATCACAGACGTTGGCGACTTCGCTACTGAGGCCGCGGCTTATGCTATTAGTATTAATGATTATGAGCTTGCTCTCGAGTGGCTTGAGGCAGGTTGCTCGATAGTCTGGGGCCAGATAGCCTAGCTACGCACACCGTTTGACGCGCTTTCCGCCGCGATCCAGCCCTTGCGGACCAGCTCAAGGAAATCGGTCGTAGGCTGGAGTATGCAGGCTCCAGGACATCCTCCGTGCCATCCCTCGCAGGGGACGAACATGACTTAGATCAAGAAGTAAGCGACCGTACCAGATTAGCGCTTGATTGGGAGGTACTTCTAAATAAGGCCCGCTCCATTGCCGGGTTTGAGGACTTCTTACGCCCTTCCAAATCGGACAAGCTACTCGGCGCCGCCAAGTCGCACCCTGTTGCTGTCCTTAATGTTCACAAGTCGCGCTGCGATGTTCTCATTCTTAGACCACATAGCAACATCATTTCCCATATTTCATTAACAGAACTTTCTACAAACAGCGCAATGGCAGCACGTAACCATCTGATGTCGCAGGTCCGACAACGCAAAATTGGTCGCCTGAGTCGAATCGAGCCACTCGAGAAGTCGCTCAATGACCTATGGTCAAGCGTGCTCAAGCCCGTGCTCGACTTTTTGGGATATACGGTGCGTTAGTGCTAACTTTCGCACCCATTTCTGCCTTACCCATGCTAAACAATTTACAGGGCAAGCTTCCAATTGAAGATCTGCCGCGCCTTACTTGGTGTACCACTGGTTTGCTATCGTTTCTTCCACTTCATGCCGCGGGGCGCTATGATGGGTCACAAGACAATGCGTTTGATCTAGTCGTATCATCCTATACGCCAACCCTGAGTGCATTGTTAGTGCAACAATCCGTACCCACTAGTGGTGGGGTCCTTGCTGTCAGCCAAGAGCACACACCAAACCTGGCCAGCTTGCCATGCACAAAAGACGAGCTAACGATTATACAGAAATATACGCAGCGAGGTCACTTTTTGCAACTTCAGAATGAAGAAGCAACCGTAGATCAGGTTTTGGATGCGATGGACCGCTTCAGTTGGGTCCACTTGGCCTGCCACGGCAGCCAAGACGTAACCGACCCGACACAGAGCTCGCTCCATTTACACGATGGCAACCTCACACTTGCGATGATCACCAAGCGTTCGTTCACCGGCAAGGGTCTGGCGTTTCTGTCTGCATGTCAAACTGCAGCTGGGGATAAGCAGCTCCCAGAAGAGGCGGTGCATCTGGCGGCAGGAATGCTAATGGCCGGGTTCCCGAGTGTGATAGGGACAATGTGGAGCATCGCCGATGAGGATGGACCAAAAATCGCAGACAAGGTATATGCGTCGTTACTGAAGGATGGTGGGATGAATCACCAGGATGCGGCGAGGGCGTTGCACCAGGCGGTGGCTGGGCTGCGTGGGGAGGTTGGAGAAACATGCTTTGAGCGGTGGGCGCCATTCATACACATTGGCTCCTAAGTTGATTACGCTGTTTGATTGTGTCTGCGAAAGCTTACGAAATATGTAACATCATACCTATATAAGTGCTGTTATCTTCGATAACCTGCCTGTTTCAAAAATGGTATCCACTTCAATGGATAGATTTTATATGCTGTTCAACATGTATGGGAATTAGCACTACCACCAATACCTAACAAGTAACCTCCTCATAGCGGGGCAGAACCGGAAATGGTCACTCATCCCCTTTTTTGTTGCGCGGCATATGGAGAGGATCGACACGAGCACCTGGGCTCCAGGGGACGGGATTTCCTCACTCTGGGTTTCCTACTGTCCTCGCCCGAGGGCATACAGGTGCTTTTCGGCTTCATCAAGGCCACACGCCAATTCGCAAACACCCTTAGATAGTCTTAGCTTAGTTTAAAAGTCCAAAATATAACTAGATTTAGACGGGTCCCATGCACTCAGCAAAAACCTAAAATGCTGCGGGGCGCTCCGTAGCTCGGTTTTGCTCGGGAGCACGTGATCACATCGCTCCGAAGCGCTCAAGGAGCCTACGGAGGGCTCTGGAGCACCCCGGAGCATCTTCAATTTTTGCTGAGCATTCCAGTGAGAACCACGAGCTCCACACGCTTTCTCCCAAGCGCTCGAGGCAAGCGTCAATATTAATTGAGTTCAAGTGAGCCCGTTAGCGCTCCGGAGATTTTCAATTTTTGCCAATATGTGCCCGCTTTGCTCCTGGGGAAGTCATGGTCGTGAAATGAATTTGAATTCATCTCTTCCTCGGAGTCGAGTCTCGATTAGGGTGTGCGGGAGTGATGTTGCGTTGTCCAGAAGCGAGAGGCAGTCCACTGGAAGTGTCCATGGCCAGCGCTCTCAACCAAGCACAGTAAGGCACGAGCATTCCCCTTGAGACCGGGATTATATATTATCCGAGTACCTTACAGCACTTTATAGACAAACCCAGAATACGATGCGGTCATGGTACGAGTATCGCTGACGGAATACAACTTCTACTTGCGATACCGGCAATTCGGACTGAAACTAGCATCTATCTCATTCCCCTACAATTGAGATCCACGACCGGCTTCCTAACTTAAGATGCCTAAGAACCTAATCGGCGATCAGGATACCTCGTGAGCACATCGTCCCTTGTCTTTGACCGGTGGGTTTCCAGGCTTCCAGGCTACGGTAGGGAAGACGACAGCTGCTATGGTTCCCGGTTGACTTGCTACGATCTAATCCACCACGCGAGACCTGACTCACAAGCTCTTGCAATGTCCCATATTTGTTTACAGTGGTTAACAAATGCTTTGCACAAGTGTTATTTCAACTGGAACGATTTGGCCCGAGGCGGTGAAGAGCGGACCGACCACGTGACCTCGGCATCGTACGAGGGATTTCGAGTGGTACGACATCAGACATATCTCCAGCAACCGTCGGTGTCCGTCCATTAGCTCCCACCACCACCTCGCCCGCTCTTACGGGTGACTGCCAAATTTATCACTACACTTATTCTGTCGGCGTACTAGCACGATGAACTACGAGTCATTGTCCCCCGCCGCCTCGCTTTCGCCGCCTTCGATCTCGAGCGGAGACACGGATTCAGACGATCAACACGTCTCCTCGCCCGCCAACTCGTTTTCGTATTACCCGAACAACGCATCGTCGTCTTCTTCGAACACTTCTGTTTCGGAGAGCCCAGACCTTGGGTTTGCCCAGTTTATGCCGGACATAGGCCTACAGGCAACGATGCAGGAACTAGGAATGTCGATTGATGGATGGGAACAGTGGAACGATAGCGACAAGCCGATTGTGGATCCTGCCATGCTGTTTTTGGACTTGGACGGACTTGGAGGCGCTGGGATCCCGATGCCAACGACACCTGCCACCACACATAGCTCCATATCTAATAACCCGATCACTCCCCCTTCTATCACTCCCCCCGTCTCTGGCTTGGGTCTATCCAAGAGCGATTTTGCAGCTGCTCGTGCATCCCATTTGCTCTCTATTCCTTCTGCACCTGCTCTTGACACTCCAGCACAGGCTGTACCCAAGTCCGAGCCGCTGAGCGCTGCCGACGATATTGCGCAACGGATATTGGCTCGCACACGGGCCAACGTAGTCCGACAGCCCCAACAACAACAAGTTCAGCTGCCACCTCATATGCCCGGTACAATGGCAGGGATCGTAATGCCGAGTCTCCCGAACGTCCCTCGTCCAGGTGCCACCAATGGCGCCTCGAATATGCCCGCGGACGCCAACGCATTCGCTGATATGCAACTAGGTATGACTCTAGCTATTGCAGTTGATACTTGGCTAACTATAATCTAGATCCAAATGATACAGTTCTCTCGAACGAATACCTGGCTATCCTTCAAAATGCTCAGTCGATGCCCGACTTTTTCTCTGCTGCATTTAATACCACCCCCGCTGTCCCTCAACACGCCCTCCCCCCTACTCTCCCTACTCTACCCGACACAGCCAAGGTTGCTCAAGCGCCGCCACCTCTTCGGACCAAGACCTCTCACACCACTATCGAACGTCGCTACAGGACAAACCTTAATACCCGCATCACTGCTCTGCGACATGCAGTCCCGGCCCTCCGCGTGCTCGACAAGGCAGCATTCCCCAACGAGCAGCCCGACGAGCACGGCCTCTGCGACGGAGTCCGACCTGCACGCAAGGCGAGCAAGGCTAGCGTTCTCGGCAAAGCGACCGAGTACATTCGAGTCCTGAAACGGAGAGAAAAGCGCCTGGACGGCAAGGTCGGAGGACTCAAAGCCTTGGTCAGGTGCATCAGTGGTGAAGAAGTCGTACGGGAATGGGAGGCCGAATGGGTCCGCGTGCACGGAGGTCCGGAAACCGACTCGATTGGAGTGGACGATTCGCCCGAGGGAGAAGCCGATGGGGACGATGACGACAGCGATGGAGATGAACCCAAGGCCAAGCGCGCACGCGCCGACGCCCCTGCCCCCGCCGTCGGAGAAAAACGCAAACGTGGACGTCCACGCAAGTCGCCTCAGACCGAGACGTTCCCTTCCCCGGTTGCGATTGCGCCCGCTCCGATGGCGAGCGATAATGGCAAGTACCTCCTTGGGGTATTCTTGTTCTTTTCGTTCTTCAAGGGTGGAGTCAAGTATCCTCAGGCGCCGGTGCACCATACGCATGCTGGATCTGTCATTTCGCATGCAAGCTCGGTGATCACCTCGCCCACCGAAGTCAGCTCGCCTTGGGACTTTGCTCACGCGGCGCATACGGTGTTTTCGATTGTGTTGTTGGTATCTCTTCTGTGGGGATGGATGCGCTCGATGGCTGGGTCGAAGAAGGGACGAGGAGTCGTTGAGAACGCCAAGGCGGTTATGGCCAAGGGTGCGTACAATTTAACCTCGAGTTTGGTGACATAAATTTAACCTTGTCTCCAGGACGCGCGCTCTCGGCTGTTTCACGTATATGGACCGCTGCTCAGTTATATTTTGATGCCAACGCCTGTGTGGAGAGCGACGCCATGATTGCGCTCTTGGTCGCACCCGTCTGTCGCCCGCTTGCTCGGAGGTTCTGGACCAAGGCTGGCGAAAGGCTCGAGTACGTTCCCGAGATCACCGAGGATCTTGCCAGTGGAGAAGACACGCCCCTCGCCTCGGGCTTCGCCACACCTACCAGCCCCACTGAAGTCCCGAAACTAGTCCTTAGCCTCGCTGTGGAAGACGCTGAAGCTGCCTACGTTTCTGCCCTCAACGGAAGTGGTATTGCCGGTGACGAAGAAAACACCCCCAACGACTCGGACGTATTCGATTTCATCGCTGCCGCTCAAGTCGTCGACGTCATGTTTGACCTCGCTGTTGGCAAATTCGTCGAAGCGTCTGGCTCGGGCTCGAGTTCAGCAGACAAAGTCAGCACCGACGAAGCCACCGAGGCAGTTCGTACCGTCACCCGCCTCGGCACCGGCTTGAAGAGCCACCAACTCCGCCAAGTCGTCCGGGCATGGGAAAACGTCTGCGGCACCGACGGTGATCGTACAGTCTTGGTCGCTGAATCCGTGGAGGGCGAGTCGGACAAGTTGCGTGGTGTGCGGTCACTTGTTCGCGCGCTCGAGTTGCATCGCAAGGTGTATCCCGACTTGGTGAGCACGCCTACTTTGGGTGCGGTGAACGCGCCTGCTCCTGATGGTGGTGCGGCGTTGGCGCTTCGAGTTGCGTTGGGTATGCCTGTGTTTGACTCGAGTGAAGAGTTGGAGAGTGCGAGGGATAGAATGGTTGATCGGTTGGTTGATGAGGCGTAGAAGATCTTAAATTGTTTGTTTCGTTCTTGTTTACGTTTTGGATGTCTTGGTTTCCGTGTGTGTTTCGAGTATAGTACGACTTGTGTTTTTTGGACTGAAAAATGACTTTGTGATACCATTCTGGGTTGCCTCGAGCCCACGGCCGAGAAGTTGTTTGTTATTTGAAATAGATGACATACTCTAATCGTGACTCAAAAGGAAACTGCGATCCTCTGCAATTGATTATACCACACAGTGCCCTTCAGTCTGTGTTTTTAACCTTTCAGGTCCCAGAGTCTAGAGCTTTGCCACCCGGAATTCATTAGCATGGCCGAGGAGACAGCTTGGACAATCCGGCAAATCGCTTCTTTGACAGGTGGGCGCAATAATGTGATTTTATTTGACCACTTGTACCATAAAAAAAACTTGAATATTCAGGACACGAGGACCGTGCCTGGCAAGTGGCCTGGAACCCAGATGCACCACTCCTTGCGTCATGCTCCACAGACAAGACTGTACGATTATATTCGTATTCTATGCCGGCCGAGTTGTCGCTGGACAAGGAGCACGATTATCGATTTACAACCGCAACCACCATTCCCACAGGACACACGCGCACAGTACGGGCACTTTCATGGGCGCCTGGAGGAAAGAGCTTGGCGGTGGGGTCATTTGATTCGACCATTTCCATCTGGGAGCGATCGACAGGGGGGACAGTGGGGACGAGGGCGGAGATCAGCCATCTGGCGAATGGGAAATGGTCTCTCAACTTGAAGGTCACGAGAACGAGTGCAAGAGCGTGGCCCATTCACATAGCGGCACGTTATTAGCCAGTTGCAGCCGAGACAAGAGTGTTTGGATATGGGAGGGTATGTTGTCTGGGTTTGGCTGTGCCGAGTGGCTGATTGCGCGTCTGTAGTACAACCCGACGCCGAGTTCGAGTGCCTCAGCGTCATGATGGAACACTCACAGGACGTCAAGGCGGTTACGTTCCACCCTCGGGAGGATATCCTGGCCTCTGCCTCGTACGACGATACGATCAAGTTGTACATCGATGATCCCTCGGACGACTGGTACCCCTTTGCGACTTTAAAGGGTCACACTTCAACCGTTTGGTCGCTTTCCTTTAGCCCTTGCGGTCGGTTTCTTGCTTCGTCATCTGACGACAAGTCTATTAGAATTTGGAGGCACGCCCCAGCCGATACCGGGTCTCGCACCCCCGGTGATTGGCGCCCTGCTCTGGACTGGCAAGCGCACTCTCGCCCAATATACTCGATATCCTGGGGGTGCAAATCGCCCGTAAATGAATCGGAAGACGTTCTTGGATACATAGCCAGCGCAGGAGGAGATGGTCGGATCAGAATCTGGAGGGTGGGTTAATGCTACTGGCTTATTCTGGGTTCGTGCTGAATAGGGGCAATGCAGGTATCGGAGGCGGGGGCCGGTCTGACATGTGCTGAAATGTGCTCGCTTGATAAGGCACATGGGGACGCTGAAATCAACTGCGTCTCGTGGTGCCCACGGCCGAATATGTATGGTGTGCTTGCTACTACGGGAGATGACGGGATTGTGAATGTGTGGAAAGTGTCGGTGAGTGATGTCATCTCGTAAACGTCGGTTAAGTTGTGCCTAACGATCGGCAATGGCATCGCCGCTAGGAATCGTAGAGCGTGATGTTATATATGAAGGAATTCTGACCAATTTGGTTATGTCGGTAAAGCGAGTTTCGGGCCCGCGCTGTTCGGCAAAGCATGATTATCGGAGTGTGGACATTAAAATGGTTGCCACA
The DNA here is from genome assembly GCA_037039685.1 of Ceratobasidium sp. AG-K. Taxonomy (NCBI): domain Eukaryota; kingdom Fungi; phylum Basidiomycota; class Agaricomycetes; order Cantharellales; family Ceratobasidiaceae; genus Ceratobasidium; species Ceratobasidium sp. AG-K. Next base: position 3,482,449 of record JAWNGF010000002.1, read on the forward strand.
TCCGAGGAGAGGTTCTATCCCGAGCGTGGGCCACGCTGTTATATCGCAACCGTCCAGACCACGGGCTCCCCCTACTATCCGAGCAACCAAATGACAATTGACTCGATCGGTCTTGGGCAACGCCCCCACATGATTGCACAGCCCAAGGTGCCTGAATAAACATAGTGAGCATTACCGCGCCCGGCTTAGTCGCGGCCGACTTGGAGATGAGCCTGTCCAAATACGCTCACTGGGCTACAAAACGGTGATTCAGAAACGCCGGTTCATCTCAAGTTGCTTGCCCCCATCCGTGTCGTTTTTGGTCCTACTACTCTCCCTCCTGTTTGAAGGATACCTAACCAAGTGTGTATTTTTGTAGCATGTATGCTGGTAACTTTACTGACTATCTCGACAGTATGGGCTCGTGAGTTACCACCCCCGGTGTTCTATCGCGTCGCAACCCTGAGGCACTGACCGTCACCCTTACATTGTTCAGCTGTAAGGCTTGTTATGCTAAAAAGGTACGCATTTGACCTAGAACTTGAGAGGCCTTGAACAGAGAACACATTTGTAGCAGAAGTGCCAACCTAGCACTGATGCGTATGCGGGATGCCTCCCGTGTCAAACCAAGGGGATCCCTTGTGAGCCCCGGAAATTTTCAACGTCAGATTATGATATCTTGTGTCATTGTTCGCCTACTGACATGTCCATGATTTCAGTCCCAAGGGCTCGAACCAAGGATCGATTCTGGGGGTGAACCTTCTCTCCTCCGACTGTACGAATCCAACTCATCAAGCTCAAAAGGGACCAACATCCGTAAGTCCATATCGGGTTGAGAGCTCAACCAGTAAATATCAATCCTCCCTCGATCAGACGCCCCTAAGTTCGATGACAGAGGGTTCGAAATTTCAAGAACGAGAGTCAACAGGAGATCAGGGCATCGTGCCTCGCGCTCCACCGGTGCAATTACCACGATCGGTCGGTACTGTGACGTTTGTATTTATTCGTGTTCTGACGGCTGTCAGTAGATGCAATCCAGGCCGCTACTACATGCTCTGTTGTGGAGCAAGAGTTGCTGGAGCCATCCGAGGTGGTTGAGCTATATCATTTGTGAGCTAGCTTGACGATGCGGTCAGGTGGGAGCTAGTGGCGCTAACGGTTGAGCAGGTATATGACCAGATGGAACGTGAGTACAACCGATATGTTCTAGATAACTCGCTTTTTAAGCCCCCCCCCCCCCTCCCAGCCTTGCACTCTGATACTCGATCCCGGTCTCCACACACTCGGGTACCTCAGCCACTCAGAGTTTTTGTTACTCGTAGGTGCGTTTGAGTGTCCGAATGCTGGTCCCTATCTACAACCGACGCTTTCGTAGTATTGGCCGTTGCGGCGCAGGAATACCCTGATCGACCCGAGCTGTATGGTGAATTGGCTCGCTACGCGAGAAAAATAGGGGGCAAGAGTCTTCTTAACCACGCACCAAATGTCGACATGGTCCAGGCGTTCCTCTTGCTCGCCCTGTTTCCGGATTGGAGCACGTCGTTTGATGAGAACCGATCCTGGCTGGACTTGGGGTGAGTGTTTTTTTGGTTGCGTATATGCGCTGTTGCTGATGATATCGCGTTAGGCTAGCACTCGAGTAAGTCGATTATGTTGATGCAAACGCACAATATTGAAGGTCTCCAGTTTGGCCAAGCAGCTCCAAATTGATAAGGTGGCGGAGACGTATGATCCAAAAAACGGTGCTCCATCTGGCCCTGAGCGTAATACTTTTCGGACCTGGATGATATGCCACAACTTGGATGCCATTACGACTCTTGTATTCGACAGACCCTCGTCGTGTGTCTCGATCCCTGATAATTATCGGCGCTGGCCGCAAGATCCGGACGGCTCACCCGAAGGCATCGTCGGTGTGCTGACAACACCACTTCAAGATATTGATTCGCATGTCAAGCATAAGAATCTTGAAAAGAGGTTTCATAGCGAAGTCATTACTTCACCAATTGCAAGTGGCCAAACGAGGCACTGAAGTTACGTGCTGATATTAACTCTCAGACGCAGGGTGAAAGCGCAACAAATCCCCGTCCGCTCGGCTCTGAAATCATTGAAAAGATGAGAAAAGGAGTTTTGGAGGCCAGAGTCATCGCCTCAAATAGCAGGAGTGGCGGCGGGTTGATCGCCTTTTGGCTCCATCTGGCACACATGTGAGTGGTTTCATCCCGAAGCCAAACCATTGGAGCTGAAGTCCTTGGCAGCACAACAGAATATTCAAGGTTATTGTTATTGAGCCAGCGGTCTATGGTAGATCAGGGCTCCAATCATTCCTCTGAGGTATGTTGCTTTGTGGCTAATTTTGACCTTTGTCTAAGCACCCATCCCTATAGATCCTTGACTCAGCGACCTCAATATTGCAATCTTACATCAACATATTTGAGGACCAGAGTTGTGCACGGTATACCCCTGGGTGCCTTTTTGCTTATGGCACACTCGCAGCGGCTGTAGCACGCAAGGCATGTACAACTCTGCTCCACTTAGTGATAAGTACACTAATTAAAAAAATTATGTAGCTCGTCCACAACGCGGATAGTGATGCATCCCGTACTGTGGCAACAACGCTTATCAAGCGGTTCTCCGAAATCTTACGATTGTCGCCCGCGGTTACGCGAAATGAAACCGAATCTAGTATTTTTGTCCAGGTCGTCGACCACGTTATCCGAGACGAGGATACGACGCTCCGGGTCGGAGGAAAATCGGAACCTTTATCAATCCAGGAACCTGCTGTTCCCATGCTCGCGACTATTTTCCCTCCATGGTGGAGGCTGTATTTGTAGCTTTTATTTTATGGGATGCTTGTTCGGAAATTATAGCTTGAACAGGCGTAATTTTTGCTTCAACCTTTGTGTAATAGGAGCTTTCATAGTTTATTACAGCGTTCTATTTTTGTCTCAGACTAGTAGAATATAGAGGAAGACAGACCTAAATGCAAATGAGTTTACAAGTGTTTGGTTCCTGATTATAGCAACGGTCGCTTCCCTGCTCCTGGTTGTCAAGAAGAATAACGACGATCAGCCTCGCTGTGTCAACGAAACTTCTTCCACGTGCAGATCGCATGGTTACTATCGGCGATTAACCCGCGTGGAACGTGACCAAGGAGCCTTAAATACCACTCTCGACGGTTCATGGTCTTCATCTTGCTTCAAGGTCATTTCACTTTGCTTTGAGGTACGCAGTCGCACAACATTACCCAAGGTTATTATTTACTAATTTTCTTGCAGCTGTGCTCATTCCCCTTTCGTTTCTTTCACATTCACTTTGTTGTTGAGCCGCGCTCACTGCCCTTCCCTTTTCAAACACAAGACTTAACTTTCTTTGTCCTTCTCCAACACTTAAGCCTCAGTCATTATGCTGTTTTCCTACTCCTTCGCCGTTTTGTCGGTGGCCGGCTCACTTGCGAGCGCTCGTCCATTGCCCCACTACAGGCAACGCCGCCAAGCCATTACCGACTTTGGGTCATGCAATGCGACACCTGATATTAACTTCGCGCTCGGGCTCGACGGTCGTAAAGACCCTGCGTTCCAAGCCAAGAATAATGATGTCTTCAACCGTGAGTCCGCAATGTTCTAAGATATATGCGCCTTTATATCAATTATCTTTGCCTTCAGACGGGTCCGCGCTCGGCATCGGTGTAATCACGTCTTTTATTTGCCAGCAGCTTAACGATAGATGCAAGGCTCCTGCGGCTACTTTGGCAGCGTGCGCTTCGGGCCAGGCTGCTGCCGCAAAGGCCACCGGGGGTGCTGCTGCTGACGCATTGTAAGTTCGACTTCGAGCTGGTGACGAGTTTCTAAAGCGCTCCCATTGGTTTAGCAACGCTGCTTTCGGTATTACCACGAACTTTGGCTCTGCTGGGGCCTCGTCTGAAGCCGGAGCGGAAGCTAGCACTACTTCAGAAGTCAGCGCAACGGCAACTGCGACCTCGGCGGCCGCCGAGACAAGCATAGTGTCTACGGATGCTCCGTCCGCAACTACCAGCTTGGATTCGGCGGCGACCACATGCCCAACGGCTGTCACTGTTACCATGACCGTTGATGCTGTCGCTACAAGCACACCTTGTCCCACTGATCCCGTCACTGTCACTGGTAAGAATCTCAACCCAACATTTCAGCCAGCCGATTAACCGGGTCATGTTTAGTCACTGGTACGGGCGCGGCGGCCACAACAACTGTTGGAGCAACCACAACTGCGGCCATTGAGACCTCAGTTAGTTCGAGCGCTGCCGCCTCAACGTCTGCAGCGGCCCCCGTCCAGACGGGCACCGCCTCCTCTCTTGACTTTGGCTCCTGCACGAATCCTACCATTGAGTTTGGACCGGCTTTCGAGGGGCGCAAGGCTGCCGAGTTCTCCAACAAGCCAGTCAACAAGGACGAGTTTCCTCAGGCTTCTGCGTTGAACGTGAACATTGTCACCCGTGCTGTTTGTGATATTTTGGCAAACAAGTGCAAAGCACCACAGGCTACCCTTGATGCGTGTGCCCAGGGTCAGGCTGCGGCAAGCGCGGCTCCCGCGGGAACCGGCGCGGCTGCAGACGCGTTCAATGCTGCTCTTGGTATTACGGTAAGTTTCAGCTTCAGCTTATAGCGATAATATATTGATGTGAGTGCCGTAGACCGACTTTACGAACATCCCCGCTGCGCCCGGCGGAGGACCTGGTAGCGCAGCCCTCGCAACCACCCCCAACTTTGGAACCTGCACTAATCCCACTATCGAATTTGGTGTCGGATTCGATGGTCGCACCGAAGCTAGCTTCCAGCCTGCGAACAAGGCCTCGTTCAACCATGGATCAGCTCTGAACCCTCAGATTATCGCGACGGCGATCTGCGACACGTTTGTCAACTCGTGCAACGCTAATAAGCCGGCGATTGACAACTGTGCCGCGGCCAAGGCGGCAATTACGGGATTGACTGGACAAGCAGTCGCTGATGCGTTCAATGCTGCGGTCCTCAAGGGTACTACATAATGATTTACATGTTGGGGTTTAGCATATTTGTCTTGTATTTTGGATATTTCACAATGGAACGGGTTCAACAACAAAGTTTAATGCGTGGCTCGAGGCACCTATTTGTTTGATTCGACTGTTTGAGGAGCCAATTAGTCTTGATTGAGCAGTTTCAAAGATGAGCGCTTGTAAGCAAGGCAGTGCCTCTCACTAATGCAAACATCCGAGACTCCGCAACGACCGCGACATCTGCTGTGCTAGCGATAGGCGCTCTCCGCCATGCCTGAGGAATACCGCCACCAAGCCCCCCCTTTGAAACATCCCAGCGCGATAGATAGATCGTCTGTGGTTAGGGAGTCTTGGATAGTTGTCAGTCCTGGCACTATGTCTCCGGACCAGGCCCAACGTCCGTCGCTAGATACTGGCTCTATTCGTCTTGTTAATCCTTTAGCACATCCTACACCACCGCCCACCCAAGAGTTTCGACCACCACCGCCACTTATCGATCCGAACTCACGCGCCTCTAGTACTGCAAGCATACCACATGGTGCTAGCCCACCCACGGCGGTCATGCCGTCTAATCCCAATTATAAGCCCGTTCCCGATTTAGCGCACAACTCTACGAGGGAAAGGCCATCCGAAACTCCCTCCGTGCACGTCCCGGCCACTCCTCGTGAAGCCATAGGCCATCTCGATGCATCTCAACTTCATAACAAGGAGGATCGAGAGAGCGCTCTGCTGCGTAAGCGTAATCGTGGAAGCGGGATGTTGGGCACCATGTTCGGAAGTCATGAGCCTCGAAGCTCGATGGAGGACATAGATTCGATCCATTCGAATACTGCCCAGGAAAGGGTTGGGGTGAGTCATTTCTTCACCAACGCGACGGAACACTCAATTATAGCCATTTTGTAGGAGCGCCATGGTCATAGCTTTAGGAATTTCTTCGGGACGTCGCGTGAGCGGGAGAGGGAAAGGGACCGCCAGCGCCCGGTCGACATGAACGACCGAGCCCAATGGGACATGTTTCACTTGATTGGTTGGTTAATCCAGGCATCGTCAATTCTATTTGTTCATCTATTGACTTGTACAGGTTATATTACTAGCACTAATGTCGAAGATTGGTCTGTTGTTATGGAGGTTGTAGACAAGGTTAATCAAAGCGACTCGGAGGCCAGGGAGGCATCCAAAGCACTCCGAAAAGATATCCAGTGGGTTTCGTTACGTTTGGCTGCTCCTTGGCACCGGAAATTGATAAGTGCGTTGGTAGATTTGGTCGACCCGCGTCACAATTGGCCGCCGCTAGAGTACGGTCATCGGTTTATCCTCTCCTTGGTCCAACTAATCAACCATTTAGCTATGGGCTATCCTAATGCGTAATTGCCTGATATATTTTGTCGCCCAAACGACGAGCCGGAAGTTCTTAAGCAAGATAGAAGAAGTTGCCCTCAACCCCAACACGCCTCCGGTGGTTCGGGACCGCCTCGTCGAAGTAGTGGGAACTTCCGTTTATCTGCTGAAAGAATCCAAGTGTGTATCGACACGGATGGGTATCTCTCCGGACTAACGCGCCCCTAGACATCTAAAGCCGTACCAGGCGACTTGGAAGAAACTTAGGATGCAGCTTAAACTCACTCATCCCGCCGACGGCCTCGTGATCAACGCAGACGACCCCATCTTGAATCCAACTCCACACAGACCCCCATCATCCTTGCGACAGCACCCAGGTCCCGAGTCTATTCAACCTGATCCAGCGTTAGGAGTTACAGGGGTGGCTCGGAGTATTGCCAATCTTGAAATCGAGCCTGTGAGAGAGACGGGTGATCTACGAGATGAGGATCGAGACCGAGACCGTAGGAGGGAAAGAAGTCGAAGAGGTGGGGCGGCCTATGGTGTCATTAGCCCCGAAGAAGACATGCGACGATTATTCGAGGAGTGCGACATTGCTCATGACAATTGTCGAATTTTGGCGGATTCTTTGGTGTACGCGACACCCGATGCCGTAACTGTGGACCCCTTGATCCAAGTCTGTTGAAGTTTTGTCAACCATTGATAAACTGACCATCTCCGTCTTACAGGAGTTCCGGCAAAAGTGCATCAGGTCACAGGAAATTATCGGAGCACAGATCGATTGGGCGAGCTCTGTCGCGGACCGTGCGCGCGCGGAGCAGATTTCTCTAGTTGGCCCGGGTGAAATTGTCCCAACAACGTCCGAGGAACAACTGCTTCACGCACTTGTCACCGCAAACGGCGAACTCAATGACGTTTTCAAGACTTATGACGAGCTTGAACGATTAGCGATTAGCGAGCGTGAGGAGGCTGAGGTCCGAGAGCGGAGTCGGGTGGAACTGAGGATAGACCGTTCGGTGAGTGCCCAATGGCTATCAGACGAATGGGTGCACTCAACTGAGGGGTATGTTAGAAAATCCAGATGTTGGACGGTGAAGTCATGGTTATCCCTCCCGACAACCACGGCCCGTCTCGGTCTCAAACACATACACCCGCCCCCATCACAGTTCCTCCCCCTTCTCAAACGCCCACGCGCCGTCCACTGCCGCAACCCACACCATCTTCGCCCCACGTAAACTCATTAGCTCCTCCCCCTCCCGCCCCTCATGGGCCAAGGCCGTTGTCCCGGAACAGGACACCATCCCCCAAGCTTGGATCGGACCGTGGCTACGACGATTCGTCTCAGGAGAGCGACTTGCCTCCAACCATGCCTAGCGAAAAGGCGATAGGCAAGCGCAGGGCTGAGCCACAACCAGAAGAAGAAGGTACGTGTTATTAAATGCACGCTCTACATCACATCTAACGCGACAACATAAGACGATTGGCCAGATCACAATAGTCTTCTACCCCTGGACAACGGAAATGATGATGACGATGATGACTCAGAGCCCAAGCCGCAAGAGGTATTTTTGTATGATGCAGCAGAGGAGAGGAAGAAGCATAGGGCAGTACAGGGTCGTTAGGATGATTATTTGAACCAGTGTATATTAATCGCACTTTTCCCTTGCGAACACATGCAAGTGGGCAAGGCCCGGAATACTTTGCAATCGCTACATCGATACATTCATAAATACCAATTTCTAACATGGATTCTAAACACGTACTGGAGGGTTGACGAACCACGCCACTTCGAATTTCTCCGCTGGCCATTTAGCCTCGACGTATGTTCGGACTTCCGCACCAGCTTGTCGTACTAGCTCGTCGATGGCCTTATCCCCGGAACCCTTGGGAGCGTAGTCCGACCCAGAGAACCCCCATAACCCGTCCTGTACAATTTGGTCCCATATTTGAACAGGAACGACCCCGGGATGGGTTATAGGTAGTCGTGACCAAACGACATAATGGCGAATTCCTGACGGGACTGGTATAAACATCAGAGCAAGGCTCTTTGGGTGTAAGTTTCACACACCTGAATATGGCCAGTCGTTTGGCAGGATTTTGACCAGTTTGTCTGAGATATCCGCAGTAAACCACATCTTGCCGTTGTTTGAAGATGGTGTCAGTGGTCTAACCGGGACCCCTGGCGCATCCAGTGTGGTTGAGGCTTCTGCGAATGTAGGCTCTGTATGCGAACCTGGAGATGCGGGTCGTGAAGCGGTTGGACCCCAGCCTAGCCGAATGTTGACGAGATAGTTTACTATGGAACAGGCGTGTCAAGAACCAGGTGAGTTAGATACCATATTGAACTTACCCACTGACCCATGAAGCACTTTTACCTGTTGAATCCACGCGTCGTATCGTTTCTGCAATGCAGGATGCCTCTTGAGAGCGGCTAAATCACTACATAGGATTTGTTAACGTCACGAAATGACTAAATAAGTAGGATAAAGCTGACCCAGAGTCGACTTGGTCCTTCACCTGCTCCCATGTAAACATTGGGGGGTAGCCTTGAGCAAGCTCTTCCAAGGTTGGAATCCCGTCCTCCAGACTTGTATGCGCATGATCCGAAACGGGCTCGACTACGATCGGTGGTGCGGCGGGCGTTATACCAGCGGGGATTTCCTGGCGATTCAATTCCTTTGGCAACAGAGACCAACGGGATACGACTAGCTGCACAATGTCGGACCATTCCGTCATGGCCCCCATGCCTGTATACCAAATTAGAACCAATGCCGGCAGATCCCGTTCACTTACCAATGTCTCCGCATGCCAACGCTTTGCCGATAGGACCAACCACTGTATACCCAATTGTATCCTTCACCACTTCTAGATGCCGGGCAGTGAGGGGATGCTCGTACATATGGGTGTTCATTGCGGGAAAGACGAAAGTCGGGGTGCTAGGTGCCAGAGCGCGCAATATACACGTCTATCATCCGTTAAGAAAAGCTGAAATATGTGGTCGAGAAGACATACTGCAAGGTTATCGCACAAGCCAGATGCAATCTTTGCTAGTGTATTGGCGGAGCATGGTGCAATCAAAACCACATCGGCCCACCGTCGCAGCTACGATTTCGAGATGAAGGGTTTCTCGCTGCGTTAGCAGAAGCTGCTCACCTCGATGTGCAAAATAGGATCGCCTACTTTCTTCCATGTCTACGGCTAGGAGATAAGTTATGTTAGGATCCTTCAACCACTTGATTACTTACCGACCAATCCGAGGTATCAGTCCACACCCTAGCTCCGATCTCCTCTGTCTTGATAAACTGAAGTGCAGCACTGGTGGCTACCACCTCCACCTTTACTCCCTCATGCTTTGTTCCCACGAGTAATTCCACGAGTAAAATAACATATACATTCCTGAATATAATGTACTCACCGAGAGTAACTTCTGCACAATAAGAGGAACCTTGATTGTTGCGACACTCCCGGTAGCGATTAGCAGGACATGAAGGTTATTTTCAGAGCGTTCTTTTGATGCTATAAAGTCCTCAGACGAAGGCATGATGGTTGATTCCTATGATTATTGATCAGGATGACGACACGGCCGAGGCCATTTCTTAGATAAGATAAGATCGAAATTCGTCTCTGATCCAAGTCCGACTCCGAGTCACAATATTTCAGTTGACTCCATCCACCGCTCTCCTTAGACATGGCTATCCTAGGACTCGCTAGTACGAGCGAACCCGTCTCACCCACTCACTTTGATATTGAAAAAGTAATTCGACCCAACATCCTCGCATTGCACCCTTACCGTTGTGCTCGGGATGACTACCAGTCGGGCATACTGCTGGACGCAAACGAGAACGCTCTCGGTCATTCGATTCCTCTCGACTCTACTCCCGATCAGGCTAATGGACATCTCTCCTTGGATCTCCACCGGTATCCCGACCCTGCACAAAACGAAATTAAAGCCAGGATCGCTGGGCTTAGAAATGTTAGAGGAACAGACCGTGTGTTCCTTGGCGTGGGCTCGGATGAAGTTATCGACTTGATTATGCGCGTCTGCTGTCGTCCGGAACACGACAAGATCCTCATTACACCTCCTACTTATGGGATGTACAGTGTGACCGCTCAGGTCAATGACGTTAGTATTGTCAAAGTACCGCTGTTAGTCCAGAAGGGTGAATTCCAGTTGGACTTGGAGGGGGTATGTGAACAATGAAAGTACACCTGGTTATTTTTACCAAATTACTTCACCAGATTAAAAACGCTATCGCCTCTGACCCAAATATCAAACTTATCTTCGTTTGCTCGCCTGGGAACCCTACCGGTACCCTCATTCCCCTCAAGGATATTCGGAGCCTCTTGGACGATACAAATTTCAAAGGCATAGTCGTGGTCGATGAAGCATATATTGACTTTGCTGGACCAGATGCCAGTGCCGCATCCTTAATTGAGCAGTATGCCAACGTGTGCGTTATGCAGACCTTGAGCAAGAGTTTTGGACTGGCTGCGATCCGGTAAGCTATGTGCCGTTGCCCGCACATGTTACTTGACTAACCATGCCATATTATGCACCTAGACTGGGTATCGCGTTAGCCCAACCCCCTCTGATTCAAATCCTTACCAACACCAAAGCGCCGTACAACATCTCAACCCCGTCTGCCAGTCTCGCCCTCGCAGCCTTGTCATCTGCCGGTATCGCCAACATGTCCGAGAAAATCCGAGTTCTCAATTCGAACCGAGGCCGACTAATCGACGAGTTGGCAAAACTTGCCCCACTCGGGGTCGGGGACGTTATCGGCGGGAACCACGCCAACTTTGTCATTGTGCCCATACTGAACAAGGATTCGCGAGAACCGGACAATACACGGAGTAACGTAGTTTATAAGCGCCTCGCAGAGGAGTTGGGCGTGGTTGTCAGATTTAGAGGAAACGAGTACGGGTGCAAAGCTTGCTTGCGGATTACGATCGGGAGCGAGGAGGAGATGGTCGCCGTAATCGACCGGCTGAGCAAGGTATTGAGGGAAATATAGGGATATGCGGGTTGTGTGAATCATCAATGAAACAAACCCAACATGGTATACTGTAGAAAATGTGACAGCGTTTAGACAGGTTGCTTTAAAATACTATACATGGAGTTAAAGTAGAACAAAGGTTGGCAAATTACAGACACAATGGCATACAAACAGAGGGGTTAATGCGAACGAAACAAAAACCTAATAGCAGCTTTTTTTTCAATGAGTGTTCAATTAAAAGTTTGCGCCAGGGCGCATGCCGGGAATCGGCGGGAGTCTGAATAGCTCGTTCACATCGTCCACATCAGACTTGATCTGGGGCGATACGCTCCGCGCAGGTCGGACGTTCGCTGTTAAACTATCCCCATTCAATTCGTCCACGCGGTTCAATAGACGACCTAGGAACCGAGCATAGATGCTTGGCGTGTGGTTGTCGTCGATCGCGACCTTTGGGGATTTGTATGCGTCGATCAGTTGCAACACGAGCCCGCGGAGATAAACACGTTGGGACTGGTCAATCACTGGAGAAAATGCTGGGCGCAAAGCCTTGGTCAAAATTCGTCAGACAATTGAGTCGTGCAGATCAAAGGTTTGAAGCGCTGCCTCACCTTGATCATAAATGCGGCGGCGAATGCACCAAAGGTAAACCAGCCCTCGGCGCTATACTTGAAGAAATCCGAATTGGCATGGTGTTCGCTTAGGGCCTTGACCAGTTGGGACGCAGCATCTAGACACTAAGGGGCCCATGAGTTAATTTTGGGGTTGGGCAAGAGGGCACCGGACTTACGTGGCTAAGAATAAAGTCACCGGCGCGAATATCCCGGGCAGAGACCTTTCGGTGACAATTCGAGTACATCACGAGGCGGAAATAGTGTGCACTACTAAAAATGGGACCATAACGTTAGCATCAGGGAGCAGGGTATATGCGCCACGCCATGACTCACTATCGGACATGCGCACGGTACCTGCAGGCATCATCGGTGGGGTCGGACTCCTCCGCGAAAATCCTGAATACAAAGGAATCTGAGCTTTTTCAAAAGAAGGCGCTAGTCAACCCGAACTGACCTTTCGAATTCTGCCTGGAAGTCATTGATCTCAGAGGTGAATTGATCAATGATCATTTGAATGTTGCCAATCTGTTTGGAAATTTAATTAGCCTACTCCATTCCGCTACAGGGGCCTCGGACTCACAGTCTCATGCCCGGCAAGTGAGCTCGAATCGGCACCCAAGTGGCGAAAGTACTTGTGGAAGATAATCAGAATCTGTGTGAATGCTAACAAAGCAAACCCCTCAGCACAATCCACGAAATAGCCGACAAAACGTACCACACAAATGGATATCAAATGACGATCGGAATTTGCTCGTCTTCCACCACGTCCTCGAGCCCAAGATCACAGCATCCTCCTGAATGGTCGTTGGCTTGCCAAGTTTGGCGGCAGCCGATACACTAGGATTGGGGTTAGAATTGTAAGGGCAGAGGGAAAGAACAGGAGACTCACTCGAGGTTATGACAAATCAGCCAAGTGCGGATGCGGTTCAGGTGCTCCCTCTCGGCCATCTCGCTCGCAAACGGATGCTCGGCCGGACGGTTGAGCTCCAAATCCGAGGCCATACGAATCGCGAACCTAACGCGGGGTTATCAGCACCGACGCTCGAAGGATAACACACGAAACTTACCCCAAGTAACTGAACGTCTTGTCCTCATCCAACCGCTTGGCCGGTGCCGGGAACATGGCGAGCAGGAGAAAGGCTTGGACGATCTCAATGCTCTTGCACCACTCGACGAGTGCTGGGCCAGCCATTGTCTTGGCCTCTTGCATAAGGAGCGGATAATACTCCGGTTTGGGGTAGTCGCGAGCGGCGATGGCGAGGACTTCCGAGGGTTACGTTAACGGCGGATCTCGGTCACAGGGGCTAATGGACTTACCAACTGTGAAGAGGAACGGGCATCGAGCGAGCACCACCCGTGCGTTGTTGTGCAGACCGGGGTCGAGCACCGAGACCGAGACGTTCCACTTTTCCATGAACCTAGTGCATACAAGAGTCAACGACAGACCTGTGCCAGGGCTGAAAGACATACAGTGCGAAGAGCTTGTGGCACTCGGCAGGCCTGATCGTCCCGTTCACCAGGTACGACGGCAGCCGTTCACGCTCGATAACGATCCTCCTGAACGCTGGTTTGGTCGCAGGGCTCGGTATAAAGTAATCCACGCTTGCGAGGCCAACGTCCAAAGACGAATGGGACGTAGTGGGTGAGTTAGAAGGTGGGTGCTCTGAGCCGGGGGATCCTAGAGATAAGGCAAGCTCGCAAAATATCGCGACGGGCGTGCCAGTGGCCATGCTGGGCAAACTGAAGCTCGTGTCATGGTATGCTGTGAACTCCACAAGGTCAGAGAACACTCCAAGTCGAAGCTGATTGATTATTACCTTCTTCTTCGGACGTCGCCGTCAACTCATCCGAATCCATCTCGTCATCGTCGTCCACATCAAGCAAGTACATCAGCCGGGCGCGAGTATACAGCCCCATGGGATCCACTGCCGGGCATCCCGCTCGATGAATCACCGCCGGCGCCGTGCCGTTCACCGCTGAGGAGCCTTCAGCTAGGGCTGGGGGCGCATTAGGCGGGGCCGGGCAGTCGCACTTTCGACCCTCGGTCGAGTCGAGCATGTTTTGCCAGTCATGAACAGCCGAGGGGCCGAAAACTTCCAACAGACGCTGTTGGATCTTGTCGTTGACCTCCTTGATCTTCACATTGAGGTCTTTGATCCTCCTACGCGTAATGAATATTGATTGTTAGCGTCGTAAATATTGTAACGAGGCCAATACCCACATTACTTCGTTTGTTTTCTTGGGCTCGACTGCTTGACACTCGTGCCCATACTTTAAGCACCGAGTACAAGGACCCTCGAGCGATGTCGGAAGCGTCAGAGAGCATTTTGCCTGTTCGAATGCAGACATGAGCACGGTTGTTCCGTTCTCTCAAATCTATCACATACCTTGTTCGACTTGCACAGAACACATGCACGCCTATCCCGTCCAGGAGAGCCCTTAAGCGCAGAAGGAACGCGAGGAGGCTTGGATCCACCGCGACTTGGCTTGCCGCCCCGTAACGGCCGGCCAGTGGTGACAGGGGATGGTGGTGGTAGTGGTTGAACTAGGCGCTGAGACGGCGATGGAGTCTGTGGCTGAGAACCAGCAAAGGTCTGTGGAGCCGAACCCATCGAAGTCGATTGATTAAAATTATTTATCGTTGGAGAAGACGTCGGCATGTTCCCTTGCTGAAAGTGCGTCATTGGTGGGACAGAAGGTAGCCCCTCCATGGGCTGAAGTCCTTGCATGAAATGAGCCATTGAGGGATCCTCGGGGATGTTTGTGTAGGTGTCCAGGAATTCGGTATACGTGGAATCGCCTATTGGGGGGTTAGCCATTCTGGCTAGTGGAGAAAGATAGTCCCCCGGAGCTGACTGAAGGTGCGGGTAATGGGCAGGGGAGTATGAAGACGCGTTCACCGAGTCGGGATGAGGAGCCCCAGGGGGGGCACGGTAAGAGTCGACCTCTTGAAAGAGTGAATGCATCTCCTCAAGTTCCGCAATTATCTCATGTTGGGAAGGAGCATAACGCACATATGCCTGACCATGAGCTTGAGGATGGGAATAGTAGGTTGCCATCGAGTGGTCGGGCAAGAAAGGGGTGGCTAGCAAAGAGAGTATCCTGTCGGTTTATATGCACCAAAGCGTTTGGAGCAGTCTGACAGGAGGATAACGTTCCCAAACAGAACCCCAGCGGGCATAGTGTGCAAGGCGAGATCGAGCTAAAAACCGAGGATCTTTGTCGAAGAACAAACCCAATTCGGAGATTCCCAGGAAATCGCCCCCTGCCGGTGGTTGATGGCCATGGAAAGCGTCCAGACCGGGTCTTGATTGGTCCGGGATGAACGGTAGGCGTTGCGGGAGTACAAGTCAAAGAGTAGACGCTTGAGCTTAGTCATCTTCGAGGCGATTGATGGCATAGTCACCGGGAATGCTCATGCGTGCGAGCGAGGACCCACGCCCCGACCACGGGTCAGGCACAGAAGATGTGTCAGCTACCACAACTCAAAACCCCCCGAATAAGCTCGGCGGCCCTGCCTTGGCCGTTCGTGGGTTGCGCCGCTGCAGGGCTCGCTCGCTCGCACCCGGGCCAGGTTGCTGGGATTGTGTTGTTCGAACACTCAGGATCCACACGTATCTATCTTGATAAGGCGTTCTGTGTCAGAAATATGCTCCATATGAGTAACCGATATAAGATCTCTGACCCGTAGCTTCTTCATCACCCGACAAGTTGCGCCAGTGGCGGGTGAGTGTTGTAAATGATGGACCCAAGGAAGAGGAGGGGGGCGAGTCACGTGGCTGTTATCGAACAGGTTTGGTTTAATCCCACCAACAAACGTCAAAAACGTCAAATTTACATATCAGGTACGAGCCTAGTGAATGTTGAAGCGATCAAACTACCAACAAAGGGTGCGATATATGCCGCGGCTCCATTTCCCCTGCCGCGTGAATGCCGCCCTTAATGCAGGTACCTGTCCAAACCACACAAATTTCAGAAAAAAATCTGACAAGCACGCGATCCTGGGTTTTCAGTTTGATCGTCAATACAACTGATAAGGCCGGTTCTATTCCTTATGCGTGAGTTTATCTAGGTACATGACGGACAGGCACATGCACAGTCGGATTTCTCATCACTCATCAGTCACGCAGCCCGCACGTCGCGTGTGCGCCGAGCACCGAGCATCAAAGAGAGATCTAGTATTGAAACAACTATGTATTATGAATAACGGCTTGATGCCGTACTCGATGTGAGCTGCGCCACCGTCTGTGCCATCGTCAAGGTCGTTAGTCCTGTGCACCGAAGACTCCGACGTCCCGCAGTAATTATATCGGAACTTCCCCTAAAAACACGTTGAATTAGCATAGCTTATGGCACTCGGACATCTAGGAGTCAACCTTGCCGTGTGTAGGCTCAGCTAGATTCTTTAACGTCAATATGCAGTGCCAGGACCGCATGCTAACGACTCGCACGCGGTATCTTGCTCAACTCGCTGACTGTAATAATGAACCATTACGCAATGTGTGATATTTCAAGCCAAATGAGCGCCACATAATCGTAACAACCATACAGTAATATTTTCGACTGCGCTTTCATTTCATTCGGTGCTGAAACAACGCCTGTTCGCGTGCGCCAGAGACAGGTTAACTCATGCTTTGCGTTAACATGCGCAGCACTTTACCACAGAAGCCTTGACAGGTGTTTCAATTCTGGCTGTAGCATAAGCGGGCGCGTACATGAGGATTCATCCCGCATACTACAAAAATATCCTCCGCCAAAGAAACCGCCGGCGTCGAGACTCCAATGATCTAATCCCGAGCTTCCATCTATCCGCACACTAGCCTAGGTTTGTCCACTGATAAACACATCTAGAAGGCACCCACACGAGGCCTGAGAAGATTTCATTATAGGACTTCCTATCAAGCCCTCGGAAGAAATAATTTGCCTGTAAAGGGAATGTTAACCAACTTGCCCATTCAGGTACCTACCACGAAAATAGATATCGTGGGGATAAGATGTTCTTGCCATGTGTTTATGTGGGCACTGTTTCGGAACATGTCGTGGTCCGGTGTATGGGTTGAGCCGGACTGGGCGTGGAAGATGGATAGGAATCGAGGTGCGGATGTGACTTGAGTCAGTAATATGCGGAATCGGGAGATCATACCGAGGACCCTGTTCTAGTGGTTCACAAGGGTTAATGGGTCCAAGTAGGTAGATAAGCTTTCAAATTTGACATTGTGTAAGTTGTGGACTCACATGCGAGATGGGTATCCGCTGGTACAGCCGAGAAACATCCAGCTCAAGTCTTGCTCGCATTATATGATCAAGAGATATATGTATCTAATAAGACATCCGAGAGACGTTATTTCATTGAACGTAACTTGAAGGCCTTGAGCCCAGGCAGACGTTGCACCGCCTCAAGTAGCGACCACTCCTGGGCGCAATACAAACGGCTGAGAACAATGAGCATACGTTTACGCCGCCGACCCTTTCTCCGTTCGAATGAGCGCCCATAGAGCCATGGCAAGGAAGTTCCAAGTACTTGGGAAAGCGAGCGAGTGCTGGCGGTTATTCTGATCTCTTGGACTTGCGGCGCGTCTACCGCCTGTCCGAAGGACCAACGTGGGTAGGCTGCGCGTATATGCACATTT
Source organism: Ceratobasidium sp. AG-K (assembly GCA_037039685.1). Lineage (NCBI taxonomy): Eukaryota > Fungi > Basidiomycota > Agaricomycetes > Cantharellales > Ceratobasidiaceae > Ceratobasidium > Ceratobasidium sp. AG-K. Next base: position 3,500,009 of record JAWNGF010000002.1, read on the forward strand.
TTGAGGAGTTAAGATACTTTTACGCATAATAAGATTTCAAAAACCAGTGTTTTATCATGCACTGATCCGAGAAATCTGATTGAAAGACTATGCGAGCGCGTATGCCAAGGCTGGATAAATCCATCCAGGCACCGGGTACACAAACATACACCACGGGATCAATTGAACAAAGAGTCTGGCTGGGTAATGCTTCCATGCGGTGGGGGCAGTTCAGAGGCTACGGGATGGAAAGGGTTGATGGGTTAGACTGGGGCTACCTCGAGGCATATTAGCGTAAACCGGGGCGAGACTGTGGGCTTTTCGCGATGATAGGAAGACTAGAGGAACTCGAAGGACTCAGGCTAGCTAAGCTTAGTCGGGCGCCGGCGGATAGCGATCGAGATAGGGGTGCGCAGACCTGGCGCCCACGTTTTTCTCTCGGAGTGGCACACAAGGGGAGATCGAATAGCGACACAGAGGCGGTAAGTTGCAAGGGAGCTTGCAATCGAACACAACCTCCCTCAATTTCTGATGAGTAGAACTTGTTTAGGCGTGTCCTTGGCTCACCCTGGGTATACACTCTGATTTGTGCTCTCTTCTGACAGAACGTGTGTCGCACACATCAAGCCATGATTGGGCTGATATCTATGCCGGATCGATCGTGTTTGCACCGTGTCGATCACAAACCACATGACCGACACGTGCTGGGTCATCAATCATCCGGTAGCACGGAACCAACTCAGTTTTGAATACTTAAAGACCAGTGCCACTGGCCTAGCGCCCGTCGCGCATACACCCCGCTCGCGCCCTCCTCCGCCCCTGCCAGCTCACCAAGGCGGCGCCGAGGCAAGAAGCACCGACCACATGAGCTACAAAGGGGAAGATTCGCACGTGATGTTCTGGAATTATCCCCACGTGATCCGCTCAGGGTACGGGAGTACTTTACTTGCCGGAGGGTAGAGTTCTCAGCTTGTGGTTGAACTCCTCCCCCGACCGACGCACTTGCACGGATCCCTACGCTCGCGCTCCCCAGCAAAGATGATGATGTTCAAGTTCATGTATGCTCTGGTCGCGCTCTGCGCGTGCCTGGTCATGGCTGCGCCGCTTGTACGTATTTCTCCAGAATTTGACGGGCACGTCAAACTAACTGAATTGGTGGCACGGTGGCAGAACAAGCGCACCAACGATGATGAGTACGTACTGGTCACCAAGACTCAAACCCTACTCGTTCACAAGGTATGGATTGTACTATCTCACAGCCGATTGATCGCGATGTTGAAATGATACGATGTTGTAGGGTGGCAGCACTGGGAAAACCAAGACAGTCACCAAGACAAAGACAAAGACTGAATACGTGACTGTTACTGCCGACTGTACCCCGGTAAGCACCTGGCAATTGAAACCGCGCTGAGAAAAATGTCGTCTAACTCATTTGAATGACGTCAGACGATTACGATCGAGACACCCACTGAAACTATCCCAACGGAGACCCCAATTGACACTCTCACGATTCCTGAGACTCCGACGGAAACGTTGACGGACACTCTCACTATTCCTACGGACACCGTTACAGACACCCTCACGCTTACCCTTCCCACCGATTCAACCACCACGACTGACACGGCCACCATCACCGACACTGCGACGCTGATCGAGCCCACCACCACCGCGACTGCAAGCACCGCGGTACGTGCACCTCTCTAAAGAAGTCTCCGCCAACAAGCCACTGACTCGTGATTTTAGACCTCCACCGACATTACGACGCTTGGACCCTTCCGTCGTCGTCGCTGGTTCCAGTGAAACTGGACGTTAGCCTTGCTCTACCCCACCTCTCCCGCTTCCCGTATCTAATATCATCTGTCTACGGACTTGGTCGTCGTAGACAACCTTGAACACTTTTTTATTAGTTATTGGACAGTTACACCTTGAGACTTTGACTGAACACTCTGCTCTCTATTGGGTCTGGATTGCGAGTTGCTTTTGTCTGTACATACAGGTGCCTTTTTCATCTTGTTGGCACATTTTGTACGGACTGTCTGGGTTGTAGTTTTTTGGATGTATTTCTGAATCTACGACGCAATTTTGCATCATTTCGTTCTCACCATATCGTGTGCTTTGTGCGAGCTTCGGTTGCTTCGGCGCCCGCAGCACGCTGCGCTGATCACCTTCGTGGTAGTTCCACGTTCTGGGCAAGGGTCGATATCTGCGCCCATGGCAACCGACGCATATACACGTATTCCGAAGTGATTCCTTGCTGGGTTCCTTCTCATTTCGAACGAATGTATTTCAACAAAGAATGACGATGTGTATGGACACAGTTTGTGTATATGTCCGAGGATAACAAATCGAGGTATATCCGATACCTGTATTCCTCAGAGTTCGACAGGAGGAAGCAATGAGAAAATTGCCCTGTCTTGGGCTCGGTTACGAGACGAGCCGCGAGAACGCTCTCCACTGAATGAAATCTTTCCAGTCGCTTCAAAGGTCCTGGTCTCGCTAGACCAGCCACAAAACCCACGTTGGTCGAGTGATTGCCCGACGTTTGTGGCAGTTTTGTCGGCCCTGTCCTTGGTATAAGCGAACAACTGGGTTCCTGATGGGGAGACTACTGGATGTTGTTCTTGCCTCCTTTGACAGCCGGGATTATGAAGAGACAACATCTCGAGTTGTGGGGTGATATCCGAGTCGTATGCTTTCCAGCTCCGAGATCCCCGGCTGCGCGGACAAGGTGTAGCCACCTCTGGCAACAAGTCGGTCTTGGAGCAGTTTCCTATGTCCACGTCAAACAATGAGACTTCGTTGAAATCCATCATGTCAGAAGGTTCGGCGATGGCGTCCAGCGTCAGCCCCAGCCCTAGGTTCCATCGTGGACTGTATGCGTATTCCGACGTGGAGTTAAAAATGGAAGACCCGAGTTTGTCCGGAGTGACCGACCAGGCAACATTCTGCGACTGAGGCTGCGGGAGTTTACGATGTTGGTGTGTACGCGTCTTTCTTGGGCATCTGTTCCGATTCGCACCGTGCTTAGGCGAAACGTTTGCCGCTCTCGATGTCCAGCTGCCCGCGTCTGGACGGGGAGCTGAAGGGACTTGTAACGCCATGCGGTTATTGTACGAGGATCCAAGGTCATTTCCTTTTAGCATATTGTCAACTTCCATTTCGCCAGCAATTGACAAGTTGTCCAAGCTCACGAGTCCTTCACTCGAAGCAAAGCTATTTTCTGTCGAGGTGTTGCCAGTGATGCTCGAGTCCATGATCATACCTGGATCAATGCTAGAGTTGGAGTGCTCATGGGTAAGACAGTAGTCGAACATTCCAGTGTCGATATAGGGCGCTGGAGGACAGGGGGCAGCAGTCGTGTGACGGGATAGGGTTTCCTTGTCATTATCCATTGGATCAAGGTCCATGCGTAGCAGTCGATCCACTATTGAATCTTCGTTTGTGGCGGATTCCCCTGGATCATCAAACATAACGTTATCGCATCTAATTTATCAATAAATCTACTAACCAGGTGTTCCCTCTTGAACTTCCGTGGTCCAGAATTCGTTGTCTGTAGGCGTGATGAGGGGCGTACCAGGCTCGGAGTGAGAGTCGCGCGTAAGCTTAGGAGCGTTGAGGCGCCTCGAAACGCGGCCGATCCGAGCCAATTGATCAGGTCCAGCAAAGCGACGGGACATGTACCCCATCCCAAAGGGCTCATGTAGCCTAGCAGCGTTGATTGATAGACTTCTCGATCCCTCATTGGCTCTGGATATCCTGGTCGCCGGGTTGGTCATAGTGTAGAGGTATAGAAGGAATTAGGGCGAAAGTCTTTGACAAATGTTAATGTCTGTGCTAATAAAAGAGAGTGGCTTGTGTGCGTGTGCGTGAAGATGGGTATTTGTGGAACACTACGGGCTGAGGAGGGAGAATTGATACAAATGGTGTGGCAAATAGGGGTTGGTTGGGGTTGTTTGGTTCTTGAGTGGCGCGTGTGGCGTCTTCTCTGGATCTCTGCGTATAGATATCAGTCCTCGCCTCTGACTCTGACCTAGCATTTGGGACCGCATGGTGGTAGAACTCGCGGAACAACTAAGTGCGACGAGTAAATTGACCAGTATATGCACTGGGACAATACCTTAGTGCTTGTTTCGCCATACATAGTTCGAACTCTTCCATCCCTCGAGTGCTCAAGGGCAAGATTGCCGATGAAGTATTACTGGCCGTGTCCCACGAGGAAGAAAAAAAAAAAAACCCCCCCTCAAAATTCAAGACTCGCTTTGGCCAAGGCGGTAAACAGGAGTCTTAATGATGTTTTGGTCAACGCTTTACCTTCTGAGACATTATCTCGTATTTTCCAGCTCGTCATGGACTCGTACCCATGCCTCGAGATCTTCTTCTCTCCAGGCTGACTGTACCCAGGCGCCCTGTCTCAGGTGTGTTCATACTGGCGTCAAGCCTCTTCATTTATCTATCAGCCTCCTATGTGACCCAGAATCGTTGTCCTCATATGCTCTTGAACCCGATATGAGCGAATTCTTTTCCCGTGTGAGTGTGAAAGACCTACACATTCATAGAAGGGATACACTCCGATGGGCAGCCGAGTTTCTTCGTCTGTCGCCTAGTGTGAAACCCTTAATATTGAACGGTGGCGGACTCAACGAAACTCCTAGTCACGGGTTTCAGATCGGCGAACAAAGCCCTTCGCATGGTAGTCAACCTTCGCCTCTGGATTGTTTAATGCTTGTACTTCAAGTTATTGATATTACACAGCTCGAGGCATTTATTTCGAGGCACCCAATGCGCATGCTTATCCTCCAAATGGTAACAGTCTTCTGGGGCGAACAGGCGACAACTGATGAGCAAGAGTTGCATGATTGTTTGGCCCGAATGTGTCCAGCCGTTTATAGTTTTCCTCCAGTTAGCTTCATCTCAGTGAGGGACTTAGGGGCATTCCTATCAAGGTAATGTATACCTACTACTTTCTCAAGATACCGGGATGAAGTTGCTAAGTTCAAGTGTTGGTGAATTAGGTCAACTGGGAGCAACCAGACCAACCTGGAGTGGAGAGGGTATATACAGCCCGGGCTGTCTCAACTGCCCGTTTGTTTGTTAGGGGCTGCCGAAGTCTCTTAAGGAAGGCCAGTTTTGTAGGAAAAAGGAGCACGTCAGATTCAATTCGCAGCATCGAAGATTGAACAAAGCTAGTTAAAGAACCGCCAGAATAAAGGAGGCAGTGAGGGGAAAAGGATAAGAAATCATCGGGAATAAATTACCACAACTACTTCATGGCTCAGGAATAGGCTACCGCCTTCTCGATATCGTGCGTTTCGAGGGGATGCTTTCCAAGTACCTCCTCCTCCAGTCCAACATCCAAAACGACAATCGCAACGTAACCGAACAATTTATCTACTTGTTCAAGTGACACTCCTTTGGCTGTATATGCAAAAGGTTTAGCATACGAACATGCTATTAGGGACAACTTACTTTCAGGAAGCACGATGTATACCAAGGGGATCATAAGAATCATGCATGAAGCAAAAAACTAGATTCAGAGGGTGAGAATCACGAGGTTGAGCAAAATTATTGAACATCCTTTCTCACCAGATAAAATCCGTAGCCAATGTTTGCAAGCATGTATGGGGTTGCTCTAGCAATGAAGAATTGCCAGATCCAATATGTCGCGGTTGTAATAGCTTGGCAAAGTGCACGAACACTGAGAGGAAATATTTCAGCGCATATAATCCATGAAATCCCGTTCCAGGATCCCTGCGTATACGGAGAAATAAAGCTTAGATTTAGGAACTCAGGAATCATTGACCAACGTACGCATGTAGCAACAGCGAAAATATAGAGGCAGACCACGGCGAACCTCCCTGCAGGCGTAGAATCCGTTCCGCGCACAGGTTTCGCAATGGCTACATACGCTCCGACGCTGATGCATTCGAAAAGGAGTTAGGGGGTTGCTAGCATCGTCGCTGATTAACTCACTAATACAAGGCTAAACCACCAACGAATGCGCCAGTCATTAGTGGCTTACGCCTACCGGCACGGTCGACGATCCAGAAAAGTGCTATAAACGTTGTGATCATTTTTATAACCCCATAGATACCCTTTAATCAAAATGAGACCGTCAAATTCAACCCAATTGATGGATGTATACTAACTGTGGCAAAAAGTGTGCTGTTGGACTGAGTTATGCCTATTGATTCAAATACAGTGGGGGCGTAATCCTAGGTTTATAGTTAGGCAAGGGCCACGAACAAAGAAGTGATGGTGGACTGACACTAATAGCTCCTGCACCTTAAGCAGAATAAAAAATTATGGTCATTTCTTGAATACAGCTGCATTGTTTGCGTACCTGTGAGGTTTTGGCACATCATGATTGACATGCCCAATGCTAGCCTATTTCTCAAACCTGGCTTGGAGATCTCTCTCAATTGCCCGATGAATCCCCTCTTGCGTTGCATCTGGAGCTCGCGATCTAATTGAACGCCAATGAGAGCGAATTCTTTCTGGATGTAGACGTGGTCTGTTGATAGATTTCGAACCCATGCCAGGGTCTGAATAGACTCTTCTCGCTGCCCTACTTTGTAAAGCCATCGGGGCGTTTCTTTCAAAAATAGCGAGGAGATGAGCAGTATCCCTCCAGGAACTACAAATTCGTTAGCTTTGATCTTTGGATCGTAGGAGTTGGGCCCTACTGAATTGAACGGCGATGGGAATATGCCATTGCTTCACAGACACAGATATATGTTTTGCCACTCCAAAGCTATTCGTAGTTTAGCACGTAGCCGAGGCATTTAAAACTCCGATAGACCTACTTCACCCAAAACCCAACACATTCTCCAACCTGGAGAAGTATCTCATAGGATCCAATCAATTGTCCGCGGACTTTGGGAGGGGCGATTTCCGCTATGTATAGGGCTATAAAACATGGTAAGGACAGTAAAATAAAGAAGTAACAAAGTTACATACGTGACGCCAGCGATACGCTACCAACGCCAAACCCAGACAAGACACATCCCGCGTATAGCACGCCTATCCTGTCGCCCCAGGCTTAGGGATAAAATAAAGACCTGTGTGCGAAGCTCAGATACTCACGAATGACGGGCACCCAACATCAACCCAGCACCGATGCAAATCCACGCAGAGGCCCATTGCAAAGCAAATCGTCGACCGAGCCGCTCCACAATAACAAAGGTCACCAGCGAGCCAAGAAGCACCCTGCAAAGAGCATGCTAACTTTGTTATCCCGTTTTTCGATTCCGTCTTTACTCACCTGCCTGATAGGTAGACTCAACATTGGAGCTAACAAACTCGAGTTGCTCGGGCGCCATTTTATCTAATCCGAACTGTGTTCGAAATACGGGCAGGTCAACAGCCCCTCCCACCACAGCCGAGCCATATCTGGGCGTGATTGAGCGTCAGTGTTATGGTGTGCCGGTGTAGTCAGTGTCCTTGCCCGAAGAGTGCTCCACCCCAACCAGCAATCAGCGTAAGCAGATAAAGTCGCCTATCTACGAAATTCCTAAGATTCAATCTACAAACCGTAATGTCAAATGTTGCTCACTGTAAATCTCTCGCGGCGAAGGGCGGTCTTCGACTCGTTTGAAACCCATCCTTGTTAACTAACGCACCAGGAGGTTTTGAGTCTTCGAAATACACCTGGTTCTGGTTCTGATTCTGGGGTGTATTTAAGAGAGAATCCAACGGTTAGTTGATATTCTGGACGTGAAAGTACAGCTGTAAGGTGTATTTTCACCGAGCTCCGACAATCAGGAGCTTCCAACCCCATACTATAGTCAAGCGGACCAAGGACAGAGGAAACCAATCAAGTTTCAGGCAGCGCGTAGCCGGGGAACTTGATTGTCATACGCGCGTTAACAGAGCCGGACTGAGGTTCGGTGCATGGCAGTCTGAAGTGTACTTGGGTCAAGTCAATAGCATAAATAGCTAGTTACATAAGACATGCTTTTGGACTTTGGTGTTCGGCGGATCGGAACTCAGGACGCTATGGTCAAAAGGTTACAATCAATCATTCTGCGACAGGTGGTGGGAGCAAGCAAAGGATGTCTGCTTCAGTTTGATGATGTAAGCTTCAGACTTCACGTCTGGTAATATACAGGACCAAAGTTAGTCCTCCTCAAATCGCTCACAGGCTCCCGTTACTTGGTATAAGCGATTCTCAAGAGTACTGCTGCATTATAAGCCCCATTAACGGGTGGCTTCAGTATATTGACCCCACATTCTGCATGCATGAATCAGCTCGTGATTCGGGTTTGTGATAGTAAGAAGTACAAAGTGAGCAGCCAGATAGCAAGCGCGATTCCATGGCTGCACGCGGCATTCGGTCCAATCGGCCATTCCTCCAATAAATACCATGCGATAAATGGCTCAGAGTAGACACGGAAGTGCTTCGTTTGATCCTTTGGCGTTAAAAGTTGTAGCGTGGATGTGGATCCTGCCAAGCGAGCTAAACAAAGACCATATCAGATAATATCTTTGCTTGGCAGAAGCGCTACTCATGATGAGTCAACTGCTAATGGCGATATGCTTCAACATATGTGTGCCCAGAAGATGATGGTTCGTTGATGGAGGATGTAAGAGTGGCTGCCTTTGGACAGATGCACATGTGTACCACATGGAACATCCGGCACGCCCGGATCCACCCTGCTTCACAGTGCGATATAACAGGCACTGGGGGCCCTCTCAACCCCACAACACTGAGAGGCTTTCCACCAGCCAGGTTGGTTTCTTAAGGTTTAAGGTCGTACGCCCTTGCTCACTACTCGCAACAATCCTGCACTATCTCAGATTGACTGGCAGCGAAACTACTCGTTAAAGCACCGCTCGCTCTCAATAACATCGTAGGTCTAATTTGTGTCTAGAAGAGTTTGTTTGACAGCTATTGATTACTGTGTATGATTTTTCTATAACTAAATCTCTGCAGCACGATGAAGTTCCAGCTTGCTCAGCTCATCCTTACTGCAACTATTGTATTTGGAATGGTCTCTGCTATCCCCATAGCTCTTGAGAACCAAGGGGTACGACGAGGACCCCCATCCTGCACTAGCCGCGCGCCGTACGTGGACGGAGAGGACTGCGTCTAGCGGATATAGTATCAATACGTGATGACCCAAACCTCAAACTTATAATCAGTGCCGCAAAAAAATTGCACATACACATCCGAAGTGTAACATACGTGTGACCACCCGCTTGTAAAACAGTCAAAACGATGCTCCAATTATTAATTCGGAATAACGACATTGTGAACGCTAAATTACTGAGAATAGCCCCGATACGTCATACTATTGTCTAGTCCAAGCCTAATCAAGCCTTATCAAACCCCGTCTGTAAACGTCAAGATCGTGGTTGAGTATTACGGGCAGGCCAATGGTTGGATTATTTCTAGAGGCGTAGGAACCCACCCTACTAGTCAACGCCCAAGTAACCCAAGTCTTCAAGCGGGTTCAACTTGTGGTCAACGAATCTAACCACAGGGCAGGTTGCCATAAATTTCTCGCGGATTCTTCCCTCGTGAAGAGCGCCGCTTCCAGAGTGTTTGAATCGGGATGCTGAGTCACGGAATACCACGCTGGATCCGGACTGAAACGTCAGTGTTTGAACTGAGAGCATTTCAACCGTTCTCTGAAGCTCTTCCATGTCAACCGTACAAGATAACAGATGTAGTGCGTCCAAACGATGGCATCTTGGCTTGGTCTCCAAGGCATGGTGCATAATTTTGCATACTGGTTCATCCGAGTCACCTGGCGTCGGCATATCCCAGCCAAAGCAAGAACTTGAAGGCAAGGTAACAGGCTAGGAACAACGATCACTCTGGGATCTATTCTTGGTGCGCCAACGTGAAGTTTTACTATATTTGAGCGGGCAAAAAACTGCTTGATAGCGTCAAAAGTGTCGGGTCCCGCCGCTCGGCAAAGGCCAGCAAGGGAAACTTGGAGCTGGTTTGATCCAGGGACAATCCATCTCAGGACGGTACCTAACTGGTTATAATCCGAGCTTAAGACTAGAATCTTTAGACGATTGAGGTGAATGGGCGTAATCTGCGATCCATTAGCCAGTGGATGAGTGATTTGAAGATCAAAATAGAATGTACGCAATTCGGGACTCGATTTGAGTATATTCGTAAGATGCGACTCGGGAATAGTGATTGTATGGCTCAGCGCGCGAGTAACGAGATGAAGTTCAGTGAGCCCCCGATACGCTTTGCTAGTCCAGGGCAGGTATAGTTCATGCAACTTTAGGACTGTAACATGGCTGAGAATATTTTCAAAAAGCTGGTTGGCTATTTCTATCGGTACGCTTCCAGGAATCTGCGGGTTCTCGGCTGCCTCGATAAATCGAAAGGCCGGACAAGTGTTAGCCTCGGTAGAAATTCGCGTGAGAACCCCTGGGACGCAATCAGCAAAGCAAGCACGGAGGATCGACCGAAAGGGCTCCTTGGACGGGTTATTTATATTTGTAGCTAACTTTAACGATCCGATACGTGAAGCAATGGATGTCAGAAATGGTACGATGGAGGTCTTGTCTGACCGAGCGGGGTTGAAAATATTGCCGGAAATATGGACCTCGAGAGGAGTATCCCCAGCTCTAGTGGCATAGATTATCGCCCGTTTGAGGGACTTTTGGCTATACGAACATCCCAGAACGAGGTCTATATGCGACCAAAGGATACCCATGTTGATTGAGATTTGACGCCAACGGGAGCAGACATGTGACGGGATCTCGGTGTATTTGAGGAAAGAGTGCTCTGGGTAACCGCTTGTACTATGAATGGTGGTGCATGGTTGTTCGCCGAGGATTACGTGGAAAATACGCCCCAATATCTCGTTAGGAAGGGCATTGATAGGTACGATAGCAGCGCAGCTGTTCCTAGAAATGCGCATCGTAGCCTTAGCTTGCTTGATAGTTTTCTTGCAGGAGTCTATAAGTAGCAGTTCATGGTTGACGCAGTCCAAGAACCCTTGAGATTCATTTTTGGTCATGGCCATTTGCGTATGGAACGCTTGAAAGGCTGAACAAGCATTCATATACCGATCTACGGCAGCTCGGAGTAGATAACCAGCGGCATCGAGTTCCACCATGATGGTCATTATGGCCAGCTTCCTCGAGGGTCGTTGTCAAGGTTCTAGATGAGTGGTGGTGGAGGGTAATACGTGTGCAAGAGCTGGGCGTTACAGTCCGCAAGATTGCTTTGGAATCCAGATGATCTTTGATACAAGCACTGCCATACATGGCTCGGGCTTTGGAAGAGGAATGATGTCAGTGTTTATTGCTGTTTACAAAATGGTTTGCGAGATCAGCGCTTCGTGTTTCTCCTCCAAAAAAAAAGTGAGTCCGACAGTATTCGGCGAATATCTCGCCCATTTATGCAATTATATACCTTAAAGCGAGATAACCGTGGTTTCGAGATGAGCGCGCACCTAATGTTATATTGAACTGCCCATAAGGTGACGATTCGACCGACTCGAGAATTTTCAGTATCGAGTTTGGGGAGCCCTGATGAGATCAAATCCAGCAGTAGTTCGCTTGCGATATGCATCGAAACGAGTAAATGGTGACCCAGCAGAGTATTGTGCAGCAGTTTGAAAGCAAGCTACTGCCGACTCAAGGTCTGGAAGCTGGTGTAATTAGTCGAGTTGGGCACTGCACTAGGTTCTAAGGTTGTTGAGTCCACCTTGTTTGGTTGTGTGATCGCCGGGTGTGGGCATAGCCGCCTCAGCTCCGCATTGGGCTGCTTTGCTCAGACCAAGCAGTTCGCCGAGACACCTAAATCGGGTCCGACAAGAGTTTCCGAGGCCGCTGAGAATACTTGACTTGTCTGCATGATCATCGGATGCAAGCGAATCTGCCTGAGCTCCGCATTCCGCTGTATTTAGGCCCACCAACTGACCGATGAGCCCAACCTGGTTCCGGTACGAGAGTGCAAGGTTAGTTAGAACGCTTGGCCCGAGGGGGGCGGACATTACGTGTGAGCGAAGCTGTCTGGGTTCCGTATTCAAAAGCTTTATTGAGGTCCACCAACTCGCCGCGACGCCCAAACCGGACCAGGTATGAGGCTGCGGTGCCGTTGAGAGTACTTGGACTGGATGTTTGACCTTGGGGCGAACGCAAGCCACCCATGCAGTCTCACTATATCTGACTTTGTTTCTTGCGTGGATGGAAACGAATCGAACGCGCCTTTCAACAGTGGGAGTCCCCGCTCGTGTATGTGTAGCAGTGTACGCATGATGCTCTCGGTTCCCACTAATATAATAAGTGGGTCTTCTGAAGGGCTCCCAAGTACTACTCTACTGCCCATCGGCCAGCTCGGTTTGGAGTGTGCCCGGGGGTACAAGCTTCGCCTGGATCGATACCTTCGTGAGACACTCTGGAATAGTGTGTAAATCTGTCACATTCGGGAGATCGATTGACCCACCTGTAGTGCCAGAAACCTTTAGTGAGGTGACGGGCGCCCAGTTTAGACCCAGGGGATCACGCACACTAGCGTCAACTTGAATGCGATGCCCTCTTGTTTGGTACGACCTTTCGACGGCGCGATAGCGGTGATGAATGCTAAACTCCCTAACCTCAGACAGAGGTGCTCCTAACCAGAGCGACGCGCGACGTGTTATATTCTGCGAGATACGATGTTGCACGAATAAGGGTCATCGGGACCTCTCTCTCATACCTAAGTCACTCGCTGCGTATCGCTAAATATCAGACATCAAGTGGAAAACTCGCCCAGAAAATACTTGTCAATGATTTATGGAAGCCTTGGCTCGCTTGGTTTTCGAATCGTGCAAACTAGTAATCGTCGGTAGTTCGCTGGACTAGCCGATTTGAGAGCCCTCGGGGAACGCATTTAGTCGTGTTATTTGAGCATGCACGTACTGATTCATGGAGAAAACGCTGACCCCCCCTCCCGACAAAGTCCAGTATGGAGGTTGATCGTCACCTTCTGCTAACTATAAATCAGGTTAGCATGATGGGGTGACAGGTTGGTGCCTGCCTCACGTGATGGTAGCCGACTGACCCACCCTAAACTTCATCCGAGACGCGTTTCTCCAAGCCAAACTCTAAACCCCATCATGATGTACGCAAAGGAAAAGCCAGAGGCCACTGACCTCGGTAAGGGCACATAAAGCGTTCAAAACGATATACTCACTTGTATCTGTGTAGACAATGCGGTGACCTCTGGGTTTTGTTCGTTCATAGCGAGTTTACCACCCGTAAGTTTGTATTTGTCGCGTCGCAAATCATACTAACTCTGTCCACAAAGAAACCGGAGGATACGATTCGGCTCTTTGAGCGCCAGGTTTGTCGAAATTTGACCTCTATTTTCCCTTCCTAATTCTCTTTTAGGATTATTACAGTGCTCACGGGCCTGATGCGACCTTCGTCGCCACACATGTGTATCACACACTTTCGGTCATCAAGCAACTTGGCAAAGGCAAAGACTCTCTTCCATCTGTTACCCTCTCCTCGACTGTCGCCAAAATATTTCTTCGCGATGCGCTCACGACCCGTCAGCTTCGAATCGAAATATGGGCCCCCGAGGGTGGCAAAGGAAAGAGCGCCACCGGAAACCGCTGGGAGATTGTTCGCAGGGCATCTCCAGGAAATCTGCAGGATGTTGAGGACTTGTTGTTTTCGAACACCGACCTAGAGAGCGCCCCGATCGTGATGGCCGTTCGTCTTGGCAAACGGGATGGCGGGGCGAAAACCGTTGGAGTGGCTTTTGCGGACGCGTCGGCGCGGGAGATTGGGGTTTCCGAATTTCCGGACAACGACTTGTTGTCCAACTTTGAGGTGCGTTCAGTTTCAATGGCAAGTTGAATGGTGATGAACACTTCCATATTACGTAGGCGCTCCTCATTCAATTGGACGTCAAGGAATGCGTCATGCAAGCTGATGAAAAACGAACCGACATTGACTTGAACAAACTGCGTGAGTAATCGAACGATGCAATGTCGTTCTGACAGAACGCAAAACCAGTGAGTTCCAGCTGCGCCACGTTCCGTGAATTTGCCACTAACGCGGTTCAGGCGAGTTCAACGCCAAAAACATCGAGCAGGACCTCGGAAGGATTCTCAAAGGAGACCTCGCTACCACTGCACTGCGTAAGTCGCCGTTCTGCCACTGAAAACCAAGTGCTCATGTTGTTGCAGCTGAATATGACCTGAAATCGGCCATGTCTGCCGCGTCGGCGCTTATTGGTTACCTTTCCCTCACGTCTGACCCGAGTAATGCACACCAATATACTCTCAGGACGCACGACCTCGCGCAGTTTATGCGACTGGACGCCAGCGCTGTACGTGCGCTGAACCTCATGCCCGCTCCAGGCCTTGCTGGATCGGGACCTATAACTGGAGGGCGCCAACCGGCCAATACCAGCCTTCTCGGTCTCTTGAATCGATGCAAGACCGGGCAAGGTGCAAGACTGCTGGCTCAGTGGCTCAAACAACCTCTGGTCAACTTGCACGCTATTGGTAAGCCCACGCATCCATATCGTGAGACATATCACTTATCCTCTGGACGCAGAAACGAGGCAATCGCTAGTCGAGGCGTTCGTCAATGACGGTGACGCGCGGGATACGTTGCGTGACGACTACTTGCGCGCCATGCCAGATTTCCACCGCATCGGCAAGAGGTTCCAGAAGGGTGGCGCGTCGTTGGAGGACGTGGTGCGCGTGTACCAGGCCGCTTTGAAGGTTAGCCACTTGTAAGAGTCGAGGTGGAGACGCTAACCGTGTGGTAGATCCCAGGGTTGATCATGACACTCCAAGCTGTGGGCGACGATGGTGACCCAAGCAAGGCCCTGATCAAGTCACAATACATTGACGAACTTGAGGTCGGTTGCACAAGGACCTGGCTGTTTCAGCCCTAACGTCATTTGTCAAACAGGAATACTCGACGAGCCTAAGCAAGTACACCGAGATGGTCGAGCAGACGATCGACTTGAAAGAGCTGGATCGCCACAACTATGTCATCAAGCCCGATTACGACCAAAACCTCAAGCGGCTAGCGCTGAAACTTTCCGAAGTCCGTGATGGGTTGGACGAAGAGCATCAAGATGTCGGTCGCGATCTCGGCTTGGAATTGGACAAGAAGCTCCATTTGGAGAATAACTCGACGCATGGATACTGCTTTAGGTTGAGCAAGACGGTGAGCGCTTGGCGATAGGGGATCTGCCGCCCGAGACTGAGTTTGTATCCAGGACGCGAAAGCGATCCATAACAAGAGGCAGTACAGCGAGATAAACACGCAAAAGGCCGGAACCCTCTTTACGACGTCCAAATTGAGAGAACTTGCGAATGAATATGGGTCGCTCTCTGATCAATACTCTCGTACCCAGAGTGGCCTAGTGAGGGAAGTCGTCGGCATTGCCGGTCAGTAACACCGTTGATACGATACTTTATCGGTCCTAAATTACGTTTCAGCTACGTACATTGCGGTGCTGGAGAACCTGGATATCATTATCGCACACTTGGATGTGATCGTTAGGTATGTGCGGGAGCAACGCACATTCAGTCGACTAATGCCTTTGTCTTTAGCTTTGCTCACGTCTCGGCGAGCTCATCCTCACCCTACGTTAAACCCAAAGTGCTCGAGAAAGGCAAGTATGAATGTAGACTTCATTTCAGCTGCTCACTTGTATCCAGGAACTGGAGATCTGGTCATCAAGGAAGGCCGTCATCCATGCCTCGAAGTACAAGAGGAGATCATGTTTATTCCCAACGACACCGAGCTCCACCGTGGTGCGTGACACGAAATTGCGCTTTTATGTGACCTTACTTTGTTCGTAGAGAAAAGCGAGTTTTTGATCATCTCTGGCCCAAACATGGGCGGCAAGTCTACCTATATTCGTCAGGTCCGTCGCGCTATGATATACACAAAGACCTTCTACTGAAATGAATGTGTGGTTTTACGTCTTTTTAATATATAGGTTGGTGTCATCGCGTTGATGGCGCAGTGCGGTTGCTTTGTCCCGGCTAGCGAGGCTCAGCTCCCGATCTTTGACTCGATCCTGGCTCGTGTAGGGGCTGGAGATAGCCAACTCAAAGGCGTGTCCACATTCATGGCCGAGATGCTCGAAACAGCCACTATTCTGAGGGTGAGTGGCTGGTGATAGATGAGTGCGGCAATACGGGCTAATGCCGACGCGACCGGTAGTCGGCAACAAAGGATTCGTTGATTATCATTGATGAGCTCGGGCGTGGCACTTCAACATATGACGGATTTGGACTCGCTTGGGCGATTTCAGAGTAGGTCGTTTGTCCGATAATCCTGCCGAGTCGGAGCTGAGATTCTCCAGACACATTGCGACGCAGATTCGCGCATTTTGTTTGTTCGCGACGCATTTCCATGAACTCACGACACTCGCCGACGAGTTGGGGCATGTCCAGAACCTGCACGTCGTCGCGCATGTGAACCAAACGGGCCAAACGACGCAGGAGCGGGATATCACGTTGTTGTACAAGGTCGAACCCGGTAAGTGCCCCGATTCACGTTTGTACGTATCTAACAGTGTGACAGGCGTTTGCGATCAGAGTTTTGGCATCCACGTCGCAGAGTTGGCCAATTTTCCTGAAAATGTCGTCAAGGTTGGTTTCAGCTTTGTTTTGATGCGCTCCGGCGCTTTTTGGGGAACAAGGCGCTGATGGTATTTGGCATAGCTTGCGAAGCGCAAGGCGGAAGAGCTGGAAGACTTTGGTGCTAGTAAGTTGTCATGTGTTGCCATTGGTTGATGACTGACTCGCGCAGAATCGAGTGCGCCCGACTTGTCAAAGGAGGTCACGGAAGAAGGTGCCAAAATTCTGGAGCAAGTTCTAGGGGAGTGGGCAAAGCGGACCGGCGTGACCGGGTCCAAGGACGGGGAAGACGTCACGATGGAGGAGGAGAGTCCAGAAGAGCAGATTCGTGTGCTGCGCGAGGTGTTTGAGCAGTACCGGGCGCAAATCGAGGGGAATGCCTGGTGCCAGTCGGTTTTGGGGTCGCTTTGAACGTGCTTTTCGTTGAATGGCTTTGACTTCCTGCTTTGGTATCGCTTTATTGACGTGCTTTAATTCTACGTTGTATATATATTTGTGACGAATACATGCTCTGTGTGGTGCTTTACAGCACCATGGCAGCCACCCGTATATTGTTGACGCATCTCGGAAGGATTGCGGGTGGATTATACATCCGGCCCGGCCCTTGGACAAACGCCAACTTCAAGGTGAGAGACAGCAGCAGCCGGGTGTATAGACGCTAACCTTGATTTCAGACGTGAGTAGACCAGCTTGTGTACTTCCCCGCTCACGCCTCGCAGTCACCGACATGTCGACCTTTTCCTCCGCGCCGATCGTGATTGACGGCAAGGGCCACCTCCTCGGTCGCCTGGCCTCGATTATCTCCAAGCAGATCCTCAACGGCCAAAAGATTGTCGTGGTCCGATGCGAAGAGGTCAACATCAGCGGCAGCTTTTTCCGCAACAAGGTCAGTCCCCAGCTCCTAGCTCTACTCGCACTAACACCCCCATAGCTCCGCTACCACAACTTTTTGCACAAGCGACACATTGTCAACCCCAAAAAGTCGGGTCCGTTCCATCACCGCGCCCCCTCGCGTATCCTGTTCAAGGCCATCCGCGGGATGTTGCCGCACAAGACGCCGCGCGGGGCCGCTGCGATCGAGCGCCTGAAGATGTTCGAGGGTGTGCCTCCCCCGTATGACCGCAAGAAGAAGATGGTCGTGCCCGAGGCGTTGCGTGTGCTCCGGCTCAAGCCTGGCCGCAAGTACTGCACTGTCAAGGTGGGTATTTCACCTAAAGTTTGGCGGTTATTAATTGGGTTGCAGCGCCTGTCGCACGAGGTTGGGTGGGGATACAAGGACGTTGTCGACCGTCTGGAGGAGAAGCGAAAGGTCAAGGCGGCTGCTTTCCACGAGCGCAAGGTAAGACCACAACTTTGTTCCTGACATCAACTCACACCCCCGCAGCTCGCAGCGATCAAGCTCCGCCAAAAGGCAGTCTCAGACCAGGCCGCGTCGTTCGAGAAGCTCACGGCGCTCGGGCACTAGACTCCCACCCTCCCACTCCCGCTCCCATGTTATGCTACTTGTCACATGTACCTCAACCTTGCCCGTTTGTGTTTATGTTCAACCTTTCAATGCTTGTGCAGTGAAACAGTTGGATTGAGTATATGCGACAGCAAACTTCAGACAAACACTAAATCTATATCAAGCACCGCCCGTGGTACTACTCGACCGCGCGTGCCCCGCCCCAGCTCCAGCGCCCGAAGACGGCTCGACAGCGCTCTTGGGTCCTGAATTCCACCCACCGCCAAATGAACCCCGCCCCGCCCCGCCAAACGCCCCGCCCCGTCCAAACGCGCCAAACGCACCCCCACCACTGCTCCCCCGTCCACCCGACGAGAAATAATGCGGTTGGTCCGAGCCGGTTGGCGTCTCGGCCCCACGTCTAAACGACGGCTGGGGTGGCATGATCGAAATGTACTTGGCCGCTGGCGCGCGTTCGTCTGAATTGAACTAACACGTGGACGCAACGAGGATTTAATGTAAGCGACTAGTCTAGTGCAGTGATGAAACAGCACGAGGCGTACCTGGAACTCTAGTTGGATCCCTGGTTCATCGTTCAGGTCCAAAAGCTTGACGAGTTTCTTGCCAATCGCATTCACCCGTTCGACGTCGTCTTTTTGCCTGATCCAGAGTTGTATGCGGTCGATCCGAGAGCGAAGCGATACCACTGCGGAAGTATTAGCCCAGTATGGATAGGAATGAGAGACGACGCACCCGCCCCGCAAATCATGTCGTCCCGATCGTCGAGCTCCTGCCCGACGAGTCCCATTGCGAGCCAAGACCAACACCGGTCGAGTAGCGCAGGGTTGTTGCGCATCGTAATCACCCATTTCCCGCCCTGCGACTGGTTAGCTACGTCCAGCCTTGACGACGCGACGTACATTGGCGTTCGCGGGGTCCTCCCACATCGGCTTGATGTCTTCTTTAAACATGTGATAGTTTGAACTCCGCTCGAGTTTGCTGGGTGGTTTGACCCAGTTGAATAATCGGCAAAAGTCCTCGACCTGTCCAACTCGTTAGCTGACAAGTAACAGCTGGGAAGGAGGACGTACGGTTCTAAACTTGCCGACAACCTTCAACCCCGCTTCGTACTCGCCCGTCTCGGTATTCGACGGCGTGTACGGTACCGGGGTCGATTCTCCCGCCGGACGGGGTGGAGGCGGTTTAGCATCAAAGTAAAACGTCCTACCCTATCGTTAGAGCAAGTACAGCTACGAACGAGTGGACGGACCATTTATGCCGCAAAGGATGCAACTGCGTCCGATCCGGCCCATCAGTCTTGGACTCGTCAATCTCGCCTTGCTCAAGCTCAACGCCAGGCTCATTCCCAACTCCCGAACTGGGACTCGCACCCGCCCCGACCTCGAGCGTCGACCCAGTTCCAACCTCAACAGGCCCAACCTCGGAATCCGCCCTTTCCTTTTCCCTCGCCTTCAAGCGCCCAGCAATCGCGTCCAAACTCGGGACGTTCTTGTACCCCCGGGGCATCGGCGCGCCCTTCACTTCCTCCCCATTCGGGTCCGAGACTGAGATGGACACGCTTGGGAGTTCGGTGGGTGGGGTTTCGGATACGGTCGAGCCTGGGTTGGATGGTGGGTTGTTGGAGTTTGTGCGGAGGAGTGAGGTGGCGAGACGGGGTCTGGAGGGCGGGTCTGTGGGTGCACGGGCTGTTACGTTCATCCTGCGAATAGGAGGGGTATTAGCACAACGGGATTGGCGCGGGGGTTGATTCGCATAAGAGAACGATCAACGCGATATTGGCATAAAAGTCGATCAACGCGATTACTGGGTGATAGACGAGCGGGGGATCGACAGGGCAAGGGCAAAACTCGCCGCGCAATATACCCATATCCAGACGCACCTCGCAGCCAGGTCCTCGAGCATCGGCAACCGCGCCCCCGCACGGCGCTTCTCCTTGTCCTTGTCGTCTTGTTGCGTTTGAGGGGGTTGTGTGTCTGTCATTGTCGAGTCCCAAGTAGAGCAGCTAGTAGGTATGGGACAATAACTCGAAGAGGACAACGACCGACGAGGTCCAGTTCAAAGACGGGCGCTCGTGAATTGCGAATGGTCCGCGGAATGGGCTCAAAGCGAATGTGGCCGACGCTCACAGGACTTGCTCATTGCGACTGATACGCTTTCGATGCTGCCGTCTGCGACCGATTCGGCTAACGTTAGAGCTTGCTTCGGCCGTGATGGATGGGATGTCGGCTTGCTCGAGTTGCTTCTGCCGTCTTGCTTGGGTTCTTCCGCACTTGCCGCTTTCTCTCAGATTTCACTTTAATCCACTTGGATGCGACAAGATGACTACATTCACTTCAACTAACACACGATTGATGCATAAAAATAAGATGCGACATGACCAGACAGCTAAACACCAGTAGGGAGAGATGCATGAGGAAACAAAAGAGAGTGGGTGTTAACGACACAGCAGATGAACGAAGAGCTAATAGACACAGCGAAGACGGTTAAATGCGAGTTAGGGTAGGGGCTACGGATACGAGCGAGTTAGGCGAGTGTAATGTAGAGGTGGAGACACGGATACAGCCCATGAGAGGGATATGGCCTATGAGGCGAGGGATAGCCATCGTTGGGACGGCGGGGATACGGACATGGGCATGAACCCGGGCGACATGAGCGGACGGTCGACGGACCACCCGGTGGATGTGGATGTGGGCGACATGGGGAAGGCCGCGGTGGGTGACATGCATACAAAGCTCGAGTCTGAGCCGGGCGAGAACGGCGTCTGGGTGCGTCGGGCAGAGCGGGCAGGGACGGTGGGTGCGGATACGGATCTGGGTGCAAGCTTCGGTCGTTGCATCTCGTCTTGCTCTTCGGCAAATTCGAATAGCGCATCAATGGCGCTCTCCCACTCGGCGGGGGGAGGGGTGGGTAGGACTTTGGGTAGGGAGCACGCAGTAATAGGCGGCGTACGGGGTGTCTCGGTGTCGCTGCTCGATGCACTCGAGGTAGGGGATACTGACCGACGCACAGGCACAGGCGACGGGACACGAGGGGGTGGGGGAGGAGCCCTGCGCGGACGAGGAGGGGTCGAGCGCTTGGGCGGCGAATGGATCGGCAAATTCATCCGAGACGAAAAGAAGCGCTTGACCGAGGGGGGTAGCGGAAAGCTATGGCGCACTTCATCGTCATCGTCGTCTTCGAATACAGAGCGCAGAGGCTCAGAGGGGGTAAAGCGTTGTTTCGATACGTCCGAGGACTCGTCCACCTCCCAGAGGGTGTCCATCGGGCATTTGGGCAGTACGATCGGGGCGGGGCGGCGGGGCATTGTAGAGGATTATCTTGGGGGCTCTGGCCACTCGACGAGGAGGATATAAATCGTTCGGGATAAAGGACTCGGATTCTTTGCTTTTAGCCATTGTCGCTCACTCCCAGAACACCGGAACCCTTCCTCGGATCCATCCAGGGTTCTGATGCACATCAGGGTCCGCGATCGCGCGTATGCCGTGACTGCTACGTGACAAACCTTTGTCACTGCGCTTTTTGCCCCCCTTTTTCCTCTGCAGTCGTGCTCGCTGTCGGCTCAATCGTCCCGTAGTGTATTATCCCGTCAACTATGATGTATTTTCCAGCGAGCGTCGATCCTAGTCCGGTCGGAGTACAAACCGTTTAGCCCTCCCGCTTGGTGTTTCGCCTAGTTTGAGCGAGAAATGCCGACAGGTATGCACGAATGTAGTATATGTGGTGCAGAATGTTCCACTACTCCGATACTCTCGAACGAATGAATCCCAGCAATATTCCCTTACAAAGTACATCTTCCTCGATCGTCCTCGATAGACTTGAGTATTCCTTCCTCGCCACCTCGCAACGAGTGGAATCGGCGGGAAGTTCTACCTCCTCGGAGCTGAGCTTAATGCACCAGTCACCCGCCTTCTAGCACCAGACCACCAATTCTCGAGACAAATACAGTCGGTCTGGACAAGATTGTCTCGCATACACGCTGTCGTCGTTAACCTAGGACCACCACCGAACCTTGTACACCCTGCCGACCTCAACGCCCCATTTCGCCGGCCTCAAATCCAGCTTTCCCGACCTCTCTCGATCAAACCCGACGTTCTAATTACAGCAGCACGCCTCGCATTTCAAGTTGTGATCCGTTTTCAACGCGTCCATCTGTGCGTTTTGCCATTCTTGTCACCCTCTTCACAACCTTGAGCTTGCGATTTCATTTCGCGGCTAGTCAGTCACGTAAGCTCCATTACCCCACCCATTTCAAATCTTGATCATGGTTCGTCTGTCCACCGGGATAAGGACGCACGCATCATTACCCACCGATTTCAAACAGAGCTACTGGGCTATCCGCGTCAAGAGGTGGTGTAGACATCTGTCACTTAAGGAGGTATGGGTGCGAGACCTGCTGCATCTCTTCTCTGTCGAGAAATTCAAAATCTGTGGCACATTCCACAATTGGAGGCAGACTGCATCACCTGGGGCGAGTCGCTCGTGCGTGGGGGGCGCCACATCCAGCGCCACGGAGCTATACCTGATGCGCAACATTCCAGGTGTAATGCCCCTACACTGCCTGGGCCATGGATTATCGACGTTTCAGATACGTCAACATCTAGGTATTAGGCATTCACGTAAGTAAAGATAAATGTGTATGTATCCGCATACCGGATCGGACTGTGGCACCATCATTTAGCTTGTCGACGACTCCTATCCGCTGTCCCAGGTTTGCGCCGTACCTGACATGCGGTGCCGACGAGACTTGTTTGAACCTCGACGGTGGTGGAGCTGCTCCACCCGGTGCTAACGCTCCTGCGGACGGATCGTTGGACAGGCATCGTGAGCATGAGGATCGTGGCCAAAGATTTCGCGTGACAGTCGATCATCAGATGGGAATCTGCCTGCGTGTACAGACAATGCATACCATGTCTCACCCCTTGTCCACCGACTCGAGTAAACAATGCCCGCTTCGCTGGGTGTCACAATGACCATCACGAACAGGTGATGCAATGCGTATTCCATTCGAACATGACGCTCATTACATGCGGACATAATCATCATTACAAGCAAGAACAATGCTCATTACATGCGGGCACTATGTTTATTTCAAGCGGGCACAATACGAATGCACGAATACGGATGGTCGCTGGAATGCGAATAACAATACCCACCAGCCGGCAATCAATCCTACAAACGGTTAGGATGATGAGGGGACGTGCCTGCGGTACCTGTCATCCAGTTGCTATGAGCTTGGCTACGTCAGTGGGCGTAGGGTATCCAAGGCTCAAGAGGTTGAGTCAAGGCGGACGGGTCATCAGGAACAATCCCGTCTGTAACAGCCGCACGACGAACACGATGTGGTCCGGTCTACCCATGGCGCCGGACGAGATGACGCCGAGACACGCGCATACAATCCCCGCGGGATCTCTTTGTACTCTACAACGAGTGTACGCTTATTGTTAGTGTTCCACTTGGTTCAGTGGACATTCTCAAGCGCTTAGTAGGGGAGCGGCCAAGGCACCCCAATTAATCCAGCTCGGGCGGGGGCAAATTATATTTTGCAATAAACCAATTCCTCTAGACCGCGTCAAAGGGATCGCCTTTTTAGGGCACCGCCAGAATCACCGCCCCGAATTTCCTGTCATGCAAGTCTCGAGAGTCAAGGAGTAAAGAGGGCCGAGGCTCATGTGCGAGCGAATGAGAGATCGTCGCTTGGGGTGGTTCTCGTTGTCAGCCTGGGGTTCGTCGCTTCTAGTGTGTTCTCGGGTCGGTTCGGGCACATATTTACGACGGCCTTGGAGTCCGTCTGCTTGACCCAGAGGAGCAATCTCGACGGAGTAGGTAAAACGTTGATAGATGAGATGGCCGTTGGAGTGTGATTCTGTCATTCGAGGACGGGTGATCATCGGGAGCGAGAGCATGGGCGGGCCGGGCGGTCAGGGTTGGGTAAGCGTTGCGTAGGGCTCGATGGTGGTCGCCACCCCAGCGTGATGCTGTGTGACGGTCATTATATCATAGATCGATAAGAAAAACTAGGTGTTGTTCTAGTCTATCGAGTTCAGGTTCGTAGATGTTTAATAAGTGACCGAATTCAGACATGGTATTCATTCCACGGCGAAGTAATTTTGGGGTTGGATAGCCGGGTTAGTCGTCGAGAGGCCGCCTTCCTGGCACTTGTCCTCGTAAAACAGGCTAGTGCCTCATAAACTAGCTCGCACCCCTGCCCGAAGTCGGGTCGGTTCGCCTCTAGGCGGTGTCAAGCACGAGCCTTTCCGCGTCGAGGACCTCGTCCTCGAGCGCAATGGCCAATCGGGAGACCTTCCACACATTAGGTACTTGCGCGGAATGAAGACTGAGCGGCGGATGGATTGAATTTGGGCATTCAGAGTTGCGTGATCGACAGTGGCTGAGAAGACTATCAGTGCCACAATTCAAAAATCACCACCTACAGGGCGATTGTACAACGTATCACACACACACAATCATCCTCTTGAACTTTTAATTTCTGATAAACATCGCTTGTGGACCAGATGGAGGTAATTACCACGACGAGGGCCCACTCGAACAGTTGTAGTGCATTATTTGTAATTTTGTAACGCAAATAAGATTACTCCCGCGAGGCACGGGTTGCGCTTGATGAGCCATTTCGAGTCTAGCCCTGCACATCAGAATCATTCTCGGTTCTACAAAAAGTCTAGTTACGTGGTTAATACCCCCGTTTCAAGGAATACGAGAACGTCACTCGTGTGCCCAAAACGCTCCAGACCTTTTCCATCTGTATGCGCATTCACGTTCTGCGGAAAGTCTCTTTACGGTCCGCAGTTGACTCGATGCCAAGAATACCAGGCGCTGCCAAACTCGTCTTTCACCGTCGTCGAGCCTCGTGCACGATTTTGGTATGTTCTCCCAAGAACTTGCCTACGGGGCGACGTTCTATGGGAGACGTTACATCTAGTATATCACTACCAGCATCATGCAGTGATATCAGGGCTCTACAATTTTTAGCATGTTCGAATCCGTTATGTATTCCTCACAAGCAGAGAATGTCACACTTGTCGACCCTATAGATCGTCACGTCTAACCCTGCTCGAAGTCGCGCCTATAGCCTCTGCCTATGGATTTTGTGGGGTTTGCCGAGGTGGCGCGAGAAGGCCGACTCTAGACTTCTCTTCCACCCGAAAAAGTGAAATAACCATGCCACTTGTGTGGCCATAGAGCTTCGCGGGACGGCATCGAAGCTCTGCGAAGCCCAAGGGCAGCGAGTGTGGCACTCCGGTTTTACCCCGAGTTGATGACCCAGCATGGCTGGCTAAACATATAATGCGTGAGCTATTTGTCACTACTAATTAAGCCACCCCATTTCTTGATGAAACATTCACGCAAAATGACAGTGTTAGGACTGTATTGGGTATATACACAAGAACAAGACCTGTCAGAGGTTGAAATTAAAGCACAGGTTTTTAATTGAGGCAATTACGACTCACCAATCACAAGCGCTACACTGACATTTTCAGGTGCCTCGTTCCTCCAGCTCCGTCCCAATAGCTTCGTACGACGTTTCCGACATCGGCTACCAGTTGATCATACTCGTGGTTTTCTTCACGGAAAAATATACCGCAGTGTGCGGTAACTTCGCTATCTGCACCTGCGACTGGCACACATATCCACTGTTGGTCCGTGCCCTTCCGAGGAAGGACGACAAAGTGATGTGGTGAATCTACCTTGTCGGCGTCGCGCGCACGTTTGGCTGCGGCGTCCAGTGCCTTTTGACGTTCCTTGGCCTCTTTCTTGGCCTGCTTCTCCGCCTCTTTGATTTGACGTTCCTTCTCTTTACGTGCGGCTTTCTCCTCCTTCTGCAGTACCTTCTGTTCAGATTTGAGCTCTTTTTCCCTTTCTTTCAATGAGGCCTTTTCTTCATTCGAAATCGATACTTCGCTCATCTGAGCTTGGAGGGCCTCTAATGCACACTTGACATCTTCACTCTTTCTGCTTGACTGGGTGGTTTCAGACGGTGCATAGGTGGATGGAGGAGATGTCGCTGAAGTTGTACTCATAGTCTGAAACAGACTAGGTTCGGCGGAGCTCGCACCAGTTGATGAAACGGATGGACGGGGGGAAAGACTTTGTCGGGGATCGTTACTGTTGCCTCCAGCCACTTCACTAGCCATCATCTTCGACAGATCCATAGATTCGGCCATATCCGACTCTCGGTCCTCGTTGATCTGCGGGCTAGAGCCATACATATCCCCTCTTCGTTTGGGTACCGTAATCGTCCAAAAGTTGACCCAACCCCTTCCGTAAGGTCCTACGGTTTCGTCAGACCCCCATTGCTGCATCTTTTCGTACCGCGCAATCAACCCTTGTGGGTCGAGCAAACAGCCTCCGAATTCGAAAATCTGAACAATCCAATCTTTGATTCCCATAATTCCCGAGTGCTTGTCGAAAAAGTGTAGGACGTCGTGCACAGATTGGGGAATAGGTCCGAGTCCAAAGGTTTCGAAAGCTTGTTCAAGCTTGGGAGAAATCACGCGCACGGGAGGGCGGGGAGAGCTCAGATGCAGAGAAGAGGGAAGTTCAGGCTTAGGGCTCCGCGGGGGAGGAGGGAAGGCACTGGAAGTCTGAGGGCTGAAACCAGCTGATCGACGTGGTGGAAGGGGGGGTGGAGATGGTACTGTAGGGACTGGCGTCGGGGATCGGTCGTCGGCGGGAGGGGTGAGATACACGGAGCTTGTTGATGCTGCGGGGTTCATGCCGACAGTGCTAAGGCTGCTGGCAGTTCCTGTCTCAATATGATAAATCAGAGCAGATTGAATTACTATATAAGGACACACCCTGAAGATATGGCCTCCCTGCACTTTTAGACACCATATTGACATGCTGCGGGTCGTTCAACTCTGCTTCAGACTTGCCTTCTTTCTTCTTGAATAGTGAAGCGATGCCACTGGTAAGGTTGGACCGCAGTATCAGACCCAATTCAAGTTTTATCGATGGTGACGAACCTGAGGATCACATGTGGGTGCACTCCAAGGAATGGAACGTCGAATGATACCAAGCCAATAACGCGATTGGGTGGAGCCGCGAATGCTACTTCCGCGGTGAGTAGCCCGCCCATAGAATGTCCACATAGAATTACTCGTCCTTCAGGAAGTGTCGCCATCCTATACGCTATGTGATCTAATGGGATATCAATGCTGATAGAAACTAACTCCACTCACAGTTAGAAGATTATACACCAATAATACCAGTTTAGTTGAAACACAGTTTCACAGGAGTTAAGCGAGCGACTTCGCACCAATCTAGGAATTGATCACGGGCCACATCTAATGGCCGTGTGGTCTTGTAGGTTGGGTATACAAACGTTTGTAGCTGGGGTATCGTTGGAATCAAGTGCAAGTGTAAATCCGTGGGGAAAGCTGCCAATACAACGACATAAATGATCGACGAAAATCTGTTTGAATTGGGCTTACATTGAAACGACGTATGGTCTCCTCGAAAGCCGTGAACGAAAACCAAGCAGAGAGCCATGGCGGAAAGAGTCGAGATGGTGGTGGAGGCAGAGCGGGTCGCGCGGGTCGCGGCAGTGCATTGCTGGTGGTACGTTATGATGTACTGAGCTTAGTCAGCGCCCAGTATTCTCATGCAAAACGTGCGGTATTCCAAGTACGGTACTCTACTCGTGAGCTCAGAAATAAGATAGTGACATATGGTACAACGACAAATAAGCCAAGCGAGAAAGCGCAAGCTCTACCCGCGAGTCAAACCAATTCTAGCTGCCAACTGCCGATACTGCATCGTAGTCAATTTCTGGACTTTGGCATAAAGAACACCCAAGGATAGCAGGGCGAGTGCGATGTTGCAGACCTATTCATGGAAGTGTTGATTAGTTGGGTTTCAAGTAACTGTCATTGATGTACTCACCACAAACTCGTTAAAATCAGCCCTTTCCTGGAGCACGACTTTTCCGCACGATTCCCATGCTGGTGTCTCTCCAGGAAAGGCGTGGTCTGGCAGGTGCCCTTCTGGAGTATCTTGAGGAATATCGGATTTGCGTATACAATGGATCAACCGTCGGTTGCCATATGGTTTACAAAACGGTTGGTTGAGCTGGAATTGTGTTGAGTTTAGTCGGACGATATTTGTTCTTGTTGAATAGAGACGCACCGCTTCAGTTGGACATGGCTCACACATCCCAAAAGGCCTACACACGACCTCGTCGCCACTGCCTCCAGTCGCTGGGGACCCCCAGACAAAGGTAATACATTGGAGTAATATCCACAGACCGACTCTATTGATACAATATTCCATACAATTTAGATACTACAAACAAATGCAAGAAAACAAACTTACATACTTTGAGGGACAAGCCGCATGGTGGTCGTAAGCGCTGAGGTGTGGGGCGCTAGCTGGAATGCCACATCAGGGTTCCCCAAACTCATTCAAGAGACCATCATCTCATCATCCCACGCAATCAAACAGAACACAGTACGGCTATCTCATTCGTGTGTACTATCCACATTGGAAAGTTTGCATCAACGTATAGCAAGCAGACTTTGGTCGACAGAATATCTTGGGCCTGCTAGTGATCCGCAACAATGGCATCCAGACAACGTATAACAGTCCAAGACATATCCGACTCGGATTCAGAGGGTGAAAGGCGCGTGGCAGCGCTACCCAATACTGGCACTCGCGGTGCATTACTTCAAGAGGTCGGAGATGCTTCTGGTGAGTTGTTTTCCATGGCACCACACTTATCTCTTCCTCTGGGTCGTCTCGTGTGTGAAGATGGCACCTTTGTTGGCACGTTAAATGACACATATGTAATCTATCAGATCCAGACGAACCAGTATTCGACTACGAGCCTCCAGTAGCGAGTGCCAGCTCGTCCGCACCATTCCGCCCCCAGCATACAAACGTACAGTACCGCAGCGCAGCGGATCTCGAGAAGTACAAACGGTATGTACGCTGTGCAACTCTCTCATTTTTTCCCCCATTGCCATCTCTCCCAATCACTATCCTCGACGCCTGCGTCTCGTGACATGCGGCCTTGTCCGCACGTCACCCAACGCATGTATCGCATTTCAATAGGGCCGGTCTCATGACCATACCTAATCTCGATTTGCTAGGTGGACATCTCTATATCCGATATATTTCGATGCCAAACGCCCTTATGGTCAAGGCCAGCGTCGCCTGGCACGCGAGAAGAGCGTGTGGTGGCCACAGAGTCGTGATATCGAGGTCGCGGCACGCACATTAGGGATTGCTACGCTACACGAGGTAAGTCTATGACACTCGTCAGTCGAGGCCCAATGAAATGGGTGAATGCTGTACTGCCCGATCTGGGTCTCCCTTCTCGTTCATTTCATTCCGCCAGACCACGTATGCTCAAGGGTTACTGGTGATACAATAGCCCACGAAGCGCCATCCTCAAGACTGGGAAAACCCAGGGCGAGTCAAGGTGCTTTGGAAAGAAAACGGAAAGGTCCTAAACCAAAAGTTCAACTCGAGTGAGTGTACTCTCGCAACCCTCATTCTTATCTAACGCCCATTTAGAGAAACGTCTCCTCGAGGCCATCAGTTTACAGATCCAAACGCACAAACCAGACCAAATTCCCACGCCCGATACGAGTGTTCCGATTCGCGCCCCGCCTAAGAGTGCAAACACAACGCCGACTCAGCGCAAATCTTTCAAGGCCCCTCCGGCCCCAAAGCCATGGCCCAAGTTGCAAGACAGGGTGAGCCCGTATTCGCCCATGATCGACGGTGGAATTCTAGTCGATGCTGTCTCGGTGAGTACTCGAGAGGTGTGGGGGTGGTTGGGATGTGTTGACTCTGGCTGTAGAGTGCGCTGGCGGCCGAGAAGAAGGCAGAGAGTGCGCCGGGTGCGATCGCTGGACAAGGTCAAGGTCAACCTCAGGGAGGTGCTGGGGCTGGGAAAGGAAAGAAGAAGGTCATTCGTGTACGTGGGTAGGGCCGATGAATACACCAAGAAGCGAGGGAGCAGTCCTCGTAGAAGAGATGATGCGAACTTTATCGATGTAAATGTAATGCCTATAATGCAATCCTTCAGAACCATTTACTATCCTGGGCGATTGATTGCCTGTCCAAGGTAGCAGATTATTGAATAGCTACATTGCATGGATATACACAGCTAATTTTGAGGCGACGCTATCCTAACGCTCTCATCGTCTCTCCCTATAAAACACAAGTGAACTAATCAGCAACTTCATATTAGCTCTGAGCAGCCGACAATCCCACCTGCATAGAACTTTTGCAAGAATGTCTGCCCAACGGTGCTACCTTCGTGTGGATCACGCAACAATATTCCCATAATATGGGGCTCCTGCTTCCAGCAGTTCATGGTCTCCTGCATGACGCGACACAATCAGTATGAAGTCAAAAGGTCATGATTCGGTAGTTGCAAGCCTCCGCCTTATCCATCGACCATAAAACACCGGTCATGCACGTATTCTCAACGAGTAGAAATGAAATAGCTTTGCACATACCTGGTAATCTAGCCGAGCCTTGTGCAGTAAGACATCGAGTACGGCAGGATCTGTCACATATCGTGTCTGCTCCCACCTCTCACGGATACGGGCACGAAGGAGCGAGGGAGGGATGTTTAATCCGTAGATTGATACGATTTCGGGGGCCTGCGTGAATCGATGGTGGTTGGTTTCGAGGGTATAGAAATACGTGAGAGCGAGTCGACGAATACGCTTTAGTCAACGCACCGAGCGATACCAATCACGGTAGATTTGAACGGAACGCTTGCGAGCCTCTGCCAGACCAGCTGATGTCTGGGCGAGACGAGAGAGGCGAGAAGGAATGGTGGTCATCGCGGCCAAGTTGAAGAACCAATGAGCGATAATTGTTTGCTTATGCTAAGCGCCATGGTGTGCTGACCGATAGATAGCAAGACAAATTCTGATCGATTTGGTTGAACAGAGGATAATATTCTACATCAGAATGTAAAAGAGTACACGAACGAGACCGAACAGATATATTAGAAACGAATAAAAGGCTAAGCAGCCGCTCTGCCGACCCCGTTAACACCCTTGACACCTACGCTCACGTTCTTCAGAGAAGCTGTCAAAGCCGAGACCGCAGCATCTGTCTTGGCTTTGACGGGCACGTCTCCATTGTCCGTAAGAGAGTACTTGTGGTTGTCAGCCAGGACCTTGTTGATTTGGGCAGATACCTCCGGACCCAGGTCGACACCGAGCTCACGTCCCATCAGGCCTTCGGCAAACCAAGGTTTGCTCATGTAGTTACGAAGCCTGGATGCAATGGTAAGTGACAACAATCCATTGTAAAGCTGGATAGCACGAACCCGTCAGGCAACATGATAACCACATTTTGACCCTCGATGTCTCGCGTAGGGTCTGCTTTCAACCACTGTAGCGTGGAAGCGACACAAGCACCAGCACTACCACCGACTAACAAAGCCTCTAGCTTCATCACGTCCTTGACAGCCTTGAATGCATCTGCATCGGCAATCTTGACCCACTCATTGATCAGGCCAGGCTCGCGTGAAAGAACGTCGGGAACGAAATCGTACCTGGGCATCAGTAAGTAAATGTAGTTGCAGTGTGAACAAGTTACACATACCCGATTCCCTCGACTTGGTACATGTCGTCTTCTCCCTCTTTCAATACATTCAACGATTCAGGCAGGGCAAGTAGGCTGCCACGCTACCTCATCATGAATTCAGCATACGCACTGCGCACAAGGCAAGCTGTACTCACCGGGTCCACGCCGACAACCCTGCAGTTCTTGTTGTGTTTCCTCAGCGCCTTGGCTGTCCCTGAGATAGTCCCACCAGTCCCGGCTCCAGCGAAGAAGACGTCAACAAGCTGATTTCCTGGCAACGACTCTATCGCGGTGATGATCTCTGGGCCTGTGGTATACAGATGAGCGAGCGGATTATTCGGGTTCTTGTATTGGTCCAGAATAACAGCATTCGGAATAGCCTCCTTCAATCGCCGAGCTACGCCAAGATTTGACAGAGGACCCTGGGATGCGGCCTCGGTGGGGGTGCGAATGATCTCGGCCCCCAAAGCCCGCATCGTGAGTTCTTTCTCCAATGACATCTTCTCGGGGAGCGTGATGATAAGGGGGTACCCACGCACTGCGCATGCCAGTGCAAGGCCAATGCCTGTGTATTTAATGCGATTAGCCAAATTACATCGAATGAACACAATGTGGACTAACCGGTGTTGCCACTGGTGGGCTCGATAACTACGCTCTTGCCGGGGATAAGAACGCCATCCTTCTCGGCTTGCTCGACCATGCGTTTGGCGATCCTGTCTTTCACCGAACCACCAATCGACATGAATTCGACTTTGCCAACTATCATAGAGTTAGTCAAAGATGAGCGGGAGGATGCAACACCACTCACAGAGATTGCTCTTGATTCCATTCGCTTTGGCGAGCCTATCGAGGCGCACGAGTGGAGTGTATCCAACGGCCTCCAAGGCGTTGTCGAGCACCAAGGGACGGGTTGGGGGAGTAGTAGTTGCTGGGGCCATTGTGCAAAAGTTGAATGGGGGTGGGAATCGAGTGTGGTGCAACGAATTAGCGAAAAATGCTTTTATGGTAGTCGTGGGCGCCTTCGCGTAAGGGATATTCACGGACCACGAGGGAAATGCTACCGCGGCCGGATCACCAAACACGGTCACGTGGATGATGCCCACCCTTCAATTCACTCGAATTGGGAGTGTTCCAAACAACGACTGTCCTTTTCAGTATACGGCGTCAAAGATTTTCGACCGAACAGTTATTCCGAATTGCTCGACCAATTGATGACTGCGATCACTAGTTGCGCAAGTACATGAGGAAATGGCGTGATTGGAGCGGTCTAACTGCGTAAGATGAAAGAGAACCGTCGTGAAGGGTACAGCGTTAGCTCTAGTCCTCAAGATGGAGGTGGTGAGCAGTTAGTTCGAGTCGAAGCCGAGGATTTACTTTTGCCTCGGCCTGTCCATTGGCTGACCAGGTTCCACGAAGTGTATGCCTTCCAGTCTGTCGTTACGGCACCTCCTTGGCCTGGATGCAGAGTTCTAGAAAGCTCGACTTGTTCTTTGCAGCCCATGAGGACTAGTTCGTCAAATAAATCCTCGGGCAGGCCCCAGAGCTCGCGCTGGAGTTAATCAAACATTCGAGGGCAGCATAAATGCGCGACATTAATATATTGTTACTGATACGACAAGCGACTCCTGGTTCAAATTGGCTCGAACCCAAGAAGACTCTGATAAGGTATTTACACTAATCGATCGAGTGAGGACTCGATCATCTTTAAATCTTACTGTCCAGATCTAACCCGGCCGGTAAAGGCGCGAAGCACGTTCCATTTACAATTACATAGATCGAAACATAACGTGGCGGCTACATTCGTGAACTACATGCTAACATTTATCAAGTAAATAGGACGAGTCAACGCAACGGGTAACTAGGCAATTCGATGAAGACATTGGTCCTCACGCCGACCCCCGTGGCCTGTCCCCAACCCCGAGAAAGTATGCTAAGTATGCTTCATCCCTCAAAGCCGGGTCCTATCTGGGTGGATCCCCAAGCTTCGATCGCAGATTCTAAGCCGTTGATATATCCAATTTTAAGGCCCTCATGATTGCATCTCAGCTCCTCCAAAAATACCTTGTCTCCACGGCCCCACTCGGATATGCTCTCCACATCATTCCCAGGAACACAGCTGTCCAAGGCCCCAATCGCCTTGTACCGAATCTCCTTTGAGCCAGGCACTGGAATGAGGCACTAGTTGGTCTCGGAATTGAATGCATTTTGACGCCACACCAGAGTGTTCCGTCCCGTTTCCGAATGCATCCTTACCTCACTACCGTCTTCTGTATGCGACTCAGATGGTCGATGCTTTTTTTGAGACGTTCTATGCGTCTGGTGGGCCGGAACAACATTGATGCGGTCTGTAAGAGTGGAAACACGGGCTTTGAGACTGCATCCACGCTCCAACCTGAATGGATATCTACCTCAGGATATGGTAGCAGGAAAATAGCAGACAAAGACGAAGACAGTCGTGGTCATTTCACCTTAGCATATGCTAATATCGTGTCGGTTTAAAATGGATGGCCACATTCGGGGAGGGGTGGCGTTCAATTTCTCTCATTTTTGTTCAAGCGATTTCGGCCTCTTGTTGCTAGACGTCACGGCGAAGAGTATCGTGAGATCCTGGGAACATATAGGAAATAAAGATTACCAACGTTAGCGCATGCATATATAAAACTTCTTCTTAGGCCACAATCTACGGCCATCCTGCCGCGGTAAACTGGGCGCCAAGTTTGCTAAAGCGGTTTAAGACATGGAGGGGTTGCATAATTATCACACGTATATAATATTCAAATTCAAGTTGTTTGACGACCATTAAAACTTCAGGCTAATTATTACATTAACGGGCAAGACTGTAGCCAGTTACGAATAGCAAAAATACCAGGCGCTAATGAGAGACACTGTGGGATCTCAGGTTACTGAATAGCATCAGCAAATGCACTGAACCGAAAATGGCCGCTTTCAGTGATGGATTACATCATTTTTCAGTCACTTGGCGCATGGTTTGCGGTCGTCAGTACCATAAAGGGGGAAATTGATTAGTTTGTGGGACTAATTTGCCCCTCAGTCACTCCCGAATATAATATTCAGCGCATCGGTCGCTGAAAGCGGACACGTCTAGTGATGTAAGTCATGAGTTCTCAGTGCTGATGCGGTTAAAATTCAGCGCGCTTAGCCTCCACAGTGAGTGCTCACCAGCCTGGCGCCTAACATGATTCACACGGCGCCCAGCGTTTGCAGCTGGATTGATCTCACTCTGCTACGGTGGGTGTTTCTTAGGTTACCCCTACCCTTGGCAGAGAGTTGCGTTATACTCACCTATTTGCACTAGGACAATACGGGAACTCAGTACCGAAGTGACTTTCTTGATGGCATTGCGATAGAGCAATATTTAAGCACTTGGCCCACATTTCGCAGTTCTTGCCTGCATAAAACCACCCCCAAGACCGTGCCAAAGAAGATATTAGACGCTACAAGGCACAGAATCGTACGCTCTGACTCGCTTGGGCAGGAGATGAAAAATCCGAGGCTGCTGATCCGTTAGCTAGAATGACGCACCTTCGATGATACTCACTCATAGTCTCCCATCCGAAGTCCTCGCGTACATATTTCAACCAGTTCATAATTCTTCAACCCGTTCACTCAGTGTTTCAGTAAAGCTACTCCCTCCAGACATTATATCCCTTTTGGCGTCAGATAACCCTCAGTTCGCACACTCATTGGTAACAAGTTGACCTTCCTCTTCATACCCCACTTTTTAGTTACTTGCTGCGTCGCGCAGAAACCTACATGATCAGAGCTGGGCCTCTGCTATTGTAAGTCCGAATCCATCTGAATAGCATAGGATTTCAAGCCGAGCCATCCTGTTATGCTAGCCTGATCAAGTTTTGGAGCTCTATTGCCCCACGGATACGGTCGCTGCAGTTATCCACCCGTAACACGCCGACTGAGCTGTGGTTCTCATTGCCGCAGAGCCTTTTTACAACGGCAACGCCAGGAATCCTGAGTACACTCGCGATTTGGGTCTCTGAAGTTGTTATTATTGGCGGCCACCCCCGTTACTTCATTGAATCAGCGGACAACTCGAACGCTAGCGAAACTATACCATTGAACGTACCTCGGGAGCTTCTAGACGACCTATGGCTTTCTATTCGATCTATGAATGTTAGTAGACTATATCCTTATTGGACGAGCAAAGCGTACTACGGGCTGGTAGAGCTTCGCCTTGGTGGTGGTGGCTGCGACTCCATATCTATAACTGAATTACAACTCAGAGATATCTTAGTCGTTAGCCCAGGGCTTCGGGGTTTTGCCTTTCACATCGTCATTACTGGCTCTTATCAACGAGGGGACTCACTGATACCAATCAGTCTCGAAGCGCTCGAGATTTTGTCGTTCCGCACGAGTGAGGCCGTGGACACCCCAATCGAGGTCTTTCTTGGGCTAATTATGCCGGCCTGAAATATCTTGGCTTATCTATATCTGTCACTGGGAATCACGACCTGTCTTCGTATCTGTTTGGTGATACCCTTAAGCAGGTTTTTTCAGATGCCGACTTGACCAAGCTGTATTTAACAGGTCCAGGTCCAGGTTCAGGGCCAAGTCCGTACGAGCTGCCCTCGAGGGTGCTGCAGCTATTATTACGGCTTCAGCAACTGAGCTTGTGTGGCATTGATGTTACACGCGACTACGCAACGGACTCGGAATCAGATGCGAGTAATATTCATCCCTCGCATGTTAACCTAGATCGTCTGACTCTATTGCACTGCATTGCCGATGTAAGTGTTCTTCGACGGACAATAGAACGACAAATAAGCGTTCAGTTGATCTCAGTTTATCAGTGCAATTAATCCGGTTGGGGGGTAAGAATATCTGAGGAAAGTCTGAAAGCACAGCTGTCGGACTTGTGTACTGTGGTTCCCGCTGCTAAACCCCTAGATCGGCCTGACTCGACGGAGGAATGGGAACGGCGGCCTATATTGCTTTGAGGGCTGTACAATCACAGCAGTTTTTCGTTCCTTGATTGTTTTCTCTTCGCCTATGTTTACTATAGCGCACATATTAACCCCAAGTAAGATTAGATTTATTGAATGAACTGCCTCGACGTGACCTGCAACCAAGTGTAACCCCTGTATCGTGCTTTGCTTTATGCTTGGAGATCAATCTTGATTCAACAGCACGCCCATGAAGGCTGCAGCGCGGGATTGTATGTGAGAATAGCCAGAGAATTGACAACCATGTGCCAAACCCTTGTTGTTACACTGCTTTCGTACTACTACAGTTACTATGGGTTTGGCGTATTAAGTTTGTGTGGAATAATCACATTGTGTCCTGTAGGCGCTTCTCGCCGTATCATTGCTTACTGCTATCTCAACGCATATACTCTGCCCAGGGTATCGTGGCCATTCCTCCGGATCGCAAATGGTACCCTCGTTACTGTCCGGGTAGCTCGTAGATATCTATAGGCCGTTTAAAACCTAATGTTGTATTCAGCGGTGTTTCAGACTGGGTGGGAAATCACTTTGCCTCCTTCGCCAATCAGGCCTACGCGCTGAGGTTGGGAGAATCCAAGTTCAGCGAGAATTTTGGGAAATTCATCAGGGGTAATTTTTATCCTCTCCTGGGGCCGTTGCTGTGTAGTGGTCAACATTAGCGAGCTTACACGTTCAACGTTGAACAACAAACTAACCTGATTCGCTTCGTGCAAGTTAACTTTTCTCATTGCGTTATGGTATCCTGACCAAGGCTGCGCCTCGAGTATGAATATTCCAGGCGACGCTGCTATAGTTTTTGGTTCGCATTGGTCGTTATAGGTCACCTGAAGCCGACTGACCGTTTGCACGCGCATGCAATACATCGCGCACTCGCAAAAAGAAAGCCTTGATACCCTCATCACCTCCATGCACGTGGACCCACTTGGATACCGAGAATCTAGTAACTTCCGTTGGTTAACCTCTCCACAGGTTGTACATACCCCTAGACTTACGCGATGACTATGTCGTAGCCTGCCCGGTCCGCCACACAGCCCTGTTTCGCCCAGTCACTGACGTGAAAAGATGTATTATTAGGAAATAATTTCTGGAATGATCCGGCCTTTCAGAGAGCAGAAGATGGCTGACGATTATTGACTCACATTGTGCACCGAGCTAGGTATAGGACCGAATAGATTGGGGAAACACTCTGGGAAGTACTCGTTGCCACAGGGCGTAGCGTCGTGCTCTTTGGACTCAAGACTTGGTTCGACATGTGGCTCCCTTGAGGGCTCTATGGGCGCTTGGAGGCTCCATGTCTCTCTTCGATGGCGCCAGGCTCGACCAATTAGATCGGCGTCAATGTCGACACCAACAACCTCCTGGGCCTCATAGCGACGTGCTGCATTAGGTGAGAGGGAGAATCTTATGATGCACGTTTTATAGAACATACCAATCTCGCATGTCACCCAGCCTTCGTTGCAGCCAATGTCGAGAACGCGTCTGCCATTGAAAATGCCAGCTGGAAGAGCTTTTAGACGAGGATCCAAGGTCAAGTTGCCTCGTTTCGTGTAATATCTAGTTATGATAAATGAAACTGTGATCCTACGCAAGCGGGTGTTCTGCTTACCCCTTGTAGTTACCATACGGCGCAGCACGCTCAGCTCGGGGCATATGGGGACTGTTTGAATGTAAACAGTATTTGGTAATATATAAACCTGGTGTAAACAATGCGGGTTGTCATGCAGGTCACGTGGGTGTATTGTGAGACGCGCCTCTTCTCGATCCCTCTTGGCCGACGACGATGGTGGCGACAACACGTGGGGCAAACTCCCCTCGAAAGCTCAAATTCTCTGATAAAATAGTTACCAAAGGCCTTACTACAGATGCCCTGGTTAAAAAGATGAAGGTAAGTCCGGTGCATTGGAGCAATCGACAGTACTTATCGTTGGGTAGGCTCTTCATTCAGAACTCGCATCGATGGACCAAGACAACGTTGACACCGCTTCCTTACATGGCGTTCGAAAGGAACTCATTGGTACTACTATACTACTTCACAAGGACAAAGGCGTCCGCGCGCTGGCCGCATGTTGCATTGCAGACCTGCTACGGCTCTACGCACCAGACGCACCATACACTGCGCCTGAACTCAAGGTGAGCTTTTTCGTCCCTTGTATCTCACTGTTGTATTGAATTACCTTCAGGACATCTTTCAATTCTTCTTTCGTCAACTATCCACCGGTCTGCGTGGCCCTGATGCTCCCTACTACAACGAATACTTCTACCTACTGGAATCGCTAGCCTCTATTAAATCCATCGTTCTTGTCTGTGACATTCCTGCTGCCGACGAATTGCTGTGCACGATATTCCGCAACATATTCGATTTAGTCCCGCTGGGTCTCCCGAAAAACGTCGAGATGTTCATGTCTGAGATCTTGGTTGCTCTCATCGACGAGTGCGCTTCGCTCCCCTCTGAGGTTCTCGAGATTCTCCTCGCTCAGTTTATGCCCGCTCGAAGTCGGACGGACTCTCCTGCCTACAGACTCTCTGTTGGTGTATGTACCCAAACGGCGGACAAGCTGCAACGTCATGTTGCTCAGTACTTTGGTGATTTGTTGCTCCAACATACTCCGGATGATCAATCAACTATGCTTCCGGACGATGTCGAAGAACTTCGCACGGCCCACGAACTCATTCAACGACTGGCACACGCCGTAGCACCTCTGCTGCTGAATGTTGTTCCTCAACTCGAGGAAGAGCTTCGCGTTACCGATCAAACCATCCGATCGATTGCTACACAGACATTGGGTGCCATTTTCGGTGATCCAAACGGAGCAAAACTAGCTCGGACGTATCATTCGACCTGGACCCAATGGTTGTTGCGCAAGAACGATCGTTCTGCAGCAGTCAGAGTCATATTCGTTGAATCGGCCAAGGATATTTTGTTGCACCACGCAGATCTGAAAGGTGACATGGATGGTACGTTGTTACCTTGGTATGCATGCATTCCCTGATTAGTGAGCAGAGGCTCTAAAGAGCAAATTCATGGACCCAGACGACAAGGTCCGGACTGCGGTATGCAAGCTATTTTCGCAGATCGGCTACGAGGCCGCTCTTCATCATGTTACCAAGGCGCAATTAGAGGCTTTGGCTGGAAGGTGTTTGGATCGTAAGGTGGGACCGTAGAATATTGGCGACACTGAACGTCTCTGACTGCGATTTCAGCCCGCGGTGCGCCATGAGGCCTTCAATAGCTTAGGACGCCTATACAATCTAGCTTACCCCGAAATGTTAGTCTATCGTTGATATGACGTTGCTCGACTCACCAATTTCCGCAATAGTGAAAGCAATGACTTGGCTGCAATCCCTCAATTTTCATGGATTCCAGAGAAACTCATAGAAGCTGCTGCGATGGCCGAAACCAGGTGCGCTCATTGGTATGGCGTTTCTCCGTATACTAATCTCTTGAACCAGGGATGAAGCGGAGAAATGCATATCAGAATTTATACTCCCTTTACCTGCCAAAAGCGAAGAACTTGTGCCTTGGACAGAACGACTTCTCCTAGTCATGAAATACTTGAGCCCTGGGTGTGTAAGCAGCCTTTTGGCCTTGGCAAATCTTAAGACAGCGTTAGTACCATGCTTCAATTTTGTATCCGTACTAGCTGAAATGATCACCAAGCAGTCGTCCGACCATACATGAACGTTTTATCCAGTGCTGCGTGGATTACAATGTGTGTACTTATGGATCTACCTGATTTACTAAAGACTAATTTGGTCGCCTAGGGTGGAATCGTCGACAAGAATGAGGAAGAAGTTACCAAACATCTCAATCAGGCTATCACAATATTGACAGGTCGAATACTTTTTTTTTGTTCGCATTCTACCCAATCTAACCCCCAACGTATTCAGCTCGGACCCCTGACGCTAGCAAACGCGCTGAAGACCTTCGAGCTTTCGCTAAACTCAACGAAAACAGGTTATACAAGCTGCTCAAGACATGTGTGGATCCGCAAACTGATCTCAAAACGCTGATCAAGTCTGGTGTATGTTCCCCGCATATTGACTTCTGGATTTTGCTCATTAAATCCGCTAGTCCGAGTTCCAACGACGCGTTGAACAAGCATCTCCGGGAATTTTAGAAACTATGTCTTGGTTCTTGCGGCGCGCGAGTCTACACATTGTGAATCAGTCGTCAATCCCAACTTTGGTGAAGAAGCTTAAAGTGGTGGACCAACCTAATACCGAGTCACAGTCGCTCGTTAGCATGGCCGGAGACGATGGTAAACTGCCAGTTCTACCCCCAGCTGAATGGCTGATAAAGTTTGCCTGCCTAGATACCCAACAAACGCACGCAGAAATTATTGCAGATAGAGCCCAAGCAGTGTTGGAGTGCATGTCTAAATCTCACCCTGCAGTGTATGCCCCTCATGTGGGGGAGTTGGTCAAAGCGCTGGCGGACGAGAAGCACCCCAAACTTGTCCAATGCTGCGCCCAAGCCCTTGCTGCGGTTGTGAGGTTAGATGGGTCACTAGCGCCTTCCGAAAAGTAAGTCCCTTAGCTCGCCAGATATAATGTGACTAAAACTCGCCACCCATTCATAGGAGAACGATCGAAAGACTCGTGAAGATTGCACTAGGCGATACCCCAAAACAGGCCAAGTTCGCTCTCCGAGTGCTAGCATATTGCAAAGACGGAAAGCACCACTGTGCCAAAGTCGTCAACGTAAGTACTAGTTTGCCACCGTAAATTATTGTTAGATGTTGAATCCGCCGATAGACGATATCTCCGGCTCTGCCAAACGCAAATGGAGACACATTGGTCGCCCACATGGCCGTTTTGGCCGAAGCTGCAAAATCCTCGCCCGAGGCATTCGAAGACAAGAGCGATGTGATTATGAATTACCTCGTACAGCAGTTGCTCATGTCGAATGGGGCATCTGCATCGGTAAGTCTTGTTCGGCGTTCGCGCAAATTCACGCCCATGTTGACGCTTGCCTCGGACTTTTCAGGACGATATGGTCACGGAAGACTCCGACGAAGAATGGGTTGAAGATCACCAACTCAATGCCATTGGTAAAGCCAAGATCCTTGCGCTCAAGGTTATGCACAACAGGTGTCTGGCACATGCGGAGTCGGACGCGGCGTTGGACATTAGTCAGCCCGTGTTCAAAATGCTGTTTACGATTTTGGAGCATAGTGGGGCGGTGAATCCTAGCGCAGAGTATGAGTAAGTTAGCCGTTTCATGACAATGTGGCTGAGTACTGACTGTCTATTTACGTTTAGTCATAGGATCAAAGCGAGGCTCCGGCTGCAGGCCGCAGTTTCCCTGCTAAAGCTGTCCACCGTTGAGGCGTATGCCAATTTAGTCCTCAAGAATTTGATCATGCTGGCAATCACCTTGCAGGTAGGTATGTTATTGTCCCATACTTGTGCACATGATTGACAGGATGCTAGGACACTTCATTCCGAGTGCGGTCCGAGCTACTCAACAAATTCACCATGCTATGCATCAATAGGAAGCTCGGCCCCAATTTTTACGTGCTTGCATTCATCACTGCCCACGATCCGGAAAGGGAGATACGAGAGCGAGCACGTAACTGGGTCGTCGCATCGATGCGAAGATTGCCTGTTGGCAAGTATAGCTTCAATTGTACAGCCTAACGTATAAGCTAACTTTCAAATAGAACTGAGGGTACAACACTTTGATATGCTATTCATTCGGCTGCTGCATCTACTCGCTCATCACCCCGACTTTGCGATGACGGCAGAAGGGTTACAGGATATGGCAAAGTAAGCTTAGATTTCTAAACCTTTCCCGTTGTGCCACGTGAATGCATTGCTCGGCCTGCTAACAGATTGGCCGAACAGATATATCGAGTTCTATCTAGATACTATCGCCACCGCTGAAAACGTGTCCCTTCAATTTCATCTGGCCCTCAAAGCCAAGACCGTACGAGACGCCGAGTCGCATGTGTTTAGCGAGGTGAGAACGACCCTATGTTGGCTTCCGATCGCGTTTCTAAGTTGCAACCACACTTTGCTTTATGACCGCCGATACACATATAGCACTTGTATGTGCTGAGCGAGTTGGCGCAACATCTTATTAGGGCACGCGCCAAAAATCGGCAATGGACATTGAACACCTATCCAGGTAAAGTCAAGATTCCGGCCGACATTTTCCGCGCGCTGCCGAATCACGAAGCAGCAAGCAAGGCAAGTTCGGGGAGCATACTCCTCCGGATTACAAGCTAACGAACACATGCTGCAGATCTCCAAAAAAGAGTACCTTCCCGAAGAAAACCTACAATGGCTTGCGGCAGCCGGGAAGCCGGTTCGCTCGCCCACGGCCAAGGTAACTTTTTGCTACGTTGGGTGGTGGATGTTCAGCGCTAATTCTACCCACGCGCTTTGTATTCCTTTTTGGGACGTTGGTGCCCATTCCGGCACTCCATTGATGTGCGATGACGTTCGACGATCACCCTATGTTGTTCATCACCATAGGCCCGCAAAGGTGGAGAGGACAAGGCACCCCGTAAGCGCAAGGCTGCGGCATCAGGGCGAACAAATGGAGCTTCCAAGTGCGTATTAGTCTTGCTTCTTACCCCTGAACATGGGACTCGACGGGCATGCTCGCTGGCCAGTAAGGTTTTGTATGGAGAAGCTCTGGCTGAAGCGTTGTAGAGATGGAAGCCACGCATCGGCGGTGGTGGCAACGTTGATTGCAATTTCGCCGACATCTCGATTCACAGTTGCTTACTACCGATGATTTTAGGAAACCGCGTCGTCCGAAAAAGACAGACACGTGGCGCGAACAATCAGACGAGGACGAGTCAAACGAAGAGCTGACCAGCGACAGCGACGGGGAAGCTGATGCCCCCAATACCCATGCGAATACGAGTACGAGAGAGGAAAGGCGATTGAGACGGAACCGAGACGAGGACGAGGACAAGGCCGAGTCGGATGAGAACGAAAACGAAAACGAGGAGGATGAGAGTGGCGGGGAGGGTGAGACTGGGGGTGAGACTGGCGAAGAGAATGAAGAAGATAGCGACAAAGAAGTAGCCGTAAAGAAGAAGAAACGGGTACGTACGACTCGCCGCTATCTCAGCACTATACTCATTTTGGCCCAGGTCCGTGGACCAAGGCTCACACATCGAAAGCGCAGGTCGACGGCCAAGCCCTAATCCCAGCATAATTTGCTCAATATCCTACGTTCCCAGCTTGAACAGACCCGATCTCTCTAATGTCTCGAACGTTTTTCTTCTTATTATTGAGTGTGTAACAGCGCTATCGATGTATACAATACTGCTTTGGATCCCCGAGGCGAAACGAATATCCTCTTTCACGGCCAAATACGGTGCCTGTCCATTCGAGCTCCGCCCTGCCCCATGACAGGTATTACGCGGGGAGCTGACGT
Organism: Ceratobasidium sp. AG-K; assembly: GCA_037039685.1. NCBI lineage: Eukaryota > Fungi > Basidiomycota > Agaricomycetes > Cantharellales > Ceratobasidiaceae > Ceratobasidium > Ceratobasidium sp. AG-K. The sequence goes on from JAWNGF010000002.1 coordinate 3,543,977, forward strand.
TGAGACTGGCCCAGGATTCGATGGAATTCCAGTGTAATGAGCGGTGAGGGCGAGTCGGTTGAAGATTTTCGCCCAAAACTTGGATTATATTTAGATCCTATTTAATCGTGCTACGCGAAGCGTACGTAGGTCCCGCCGGGACCACCAATCCTGTGCATATAGCCACAGTACTTGGACCAAAGGCGATCGAGCCACAAGTTTCATGATCGACCCGGCGGGAACGTCAAACCTAGATGACGAGCGCAGCTTGACTAATGCTGATCATTACGCGGTAAAGATTACTCAGACACGGGGGTATATGCTTGTGGACACAAGAGGCGGGAGCTGTTTGGACCTGCGCATCTCCCACCCGCCGCGAATATAGGCGGCGCGTTGCAATGTTTAATCTACACCGGAGATATAACTCAAGCATACTACTCGTCCCGAGCATGCCGCTTAGACGGGGAGTATTCGGTATAGCGTTAACTCCGCCTCCGTGAGCGTTCTCCGATCTTACGGTGATACATCAGCGTGCCCATTCTTCATTCTTCACTTGATTAAATTCACATCTACATTCGTTATGCATCAAGCCTGGCCCAACCAATCCGTCTCCCCCTTTTCGACAAACGCATCGAGCGCCGCCTCAATGGGGTGATCTCCGCCGGCCAAGTCGATACCTAGCCCAGCGGCCTTGGGTGGCGCGGTGGCAAGGTGAAGGAGGGCAAGAGCAACATCTTGGCGCTACGTGGATATCGCATTTATCCGATTTGATTTGGGGGTGCATGCGTCATACGAGTGGGTCGGGTTTGGTTTGGTTCGAGGAGTGGGAAAAAGTCGGTTAGTTCACGTATGGAATTAGGACGATTGTATCGGGCACGGAACGACGAAATTCGGGGCCGGAATCCGTCGTCAGACGACAAAGGCAAGCGCCACGAGTATGGACAGGATAGGCAAGTGGAAAACAAGCTAGGGGTGCACTTGCCCCCGTGCCAAACTCACCGGAATGGTGGACGTCAAGTGGGTGCGTCCGACACTGGCTTTTCCCGTCCCGGGCTCGTCGTCGAGTCCGCCAGGGCGCAGAATTATCCATTCGAACGAGGTGCGTTTGACGAGTACTTTTTCGGCCTCGTACTTCCACTTGTACCATGTGGCGATTGCTTTGCGGACACGTTGGGCAATTTGTTTGTCTTCCTCAGTCTGTTGCAGGGTTATGCCAGATGCCCGATGTTTTAGGAGTCAGGGGCTTACGTAGTGTGGAGGAAAGCGGTCCTCGTTGCCCACATCAAGGCCGGAGACAAGCACGAGACGCGGTTTCTTGCCGGATACGCCATCTATGGCGTCGAAGATCTTGAGAGCACCCTCATAGTCGACGGCCTTGGTACGTTCCTCGCCACCTTTGCCACCCGCTCCAGCAGCGAAGTAGACCACGTCGGACTTGGTTTCGACAAATAGATTGGTAAAGTCGGATGCGGGCGCGTCCTCGAGAGATATTACACGAGGGGTTGCACCAGTATCTGAAATGTCCTGGTTTTGCGATGGGTCACGGATGACCGAAGTGACAGTATGTCCGCGCGAGGCTGCGAGTTTGGCTAGGTGCAATGCGACCTGCATATAGTCAATATAAACCACGTAAACCAACTACTTGATACTAGCCTTTCCGTGCCCACCGATGATAGCGAGATTGAGTACCATGGTTGAGATGAATGAGATTGCCGGCGTCGCAACGCCTGGAGCGAATGACGGAATGTGTTTGCCAATTGTGGTGTAAGCGCTGGACGGTGATCCGAGAGAGGAGAGAGGTCTGAGATTTACTACACATGTCCAAACAAACCCGAATCTAACAACCACGGTCAAACGCGTTGGCCGATTGCCTCCTTTTGCGGTTATGTCGCATATATATAAGCCCCACGGCTTCTTTGCAACAATTCCCTCGCCGCCATGCATGTCCCCACTTCCCAATCGTCCCTTGTTCAGCCACGGCCTCGCGCCCCCATCGAGCTGCTCCCCATGCATATCCCCAAGCCAGGCATTGCAAGTACTCTGTTGTATTCCTTGTTCTTTTCACTCATATTATGTACAGGGTCGGGTCATTGTTCAAGTTGCAGCGTCCACGATGAACGTGAGTAGTGTCGTCTAGGATACCTGTTTCAGACTTAACACCTGCCCAGTCACTCGACCACAAGATCCTCGCGTACGGTATCCTCGCACAAGAATGGCCATGGATAGGGGGCAACGAGTACGCTGGAACAGTCGTTGCTGTTGGTCCTAGTGTCGAGAGCCTCAAGCTTGGGGACCGAGTTACGGCGACTGCCGTTAACTTTATCGAAGGGTCGGTCGAGCTACCTGCCCGGTGGATTCGCGTGCTGACATTCCATGTATGTATCAAGGCAGGAAGTATCTGGGTGGCAACAGTATGCCCTGCTACAAGCAGATCTTTGTACTAAGGTTCGTTCGCCCCTCAGGTCCTGGCCCACGCTCACCGATTTGCCCAGATCCCTGAGCATGTTTCTTTTGAGAACGCATGCACGCTCCCAACTTCATTTGCTGCAGCCTCTATCGCAATTGCTATCGAGCTCGGTCTCAAGTACCCCGACGCACCCCCACCTCCACCCAAGAAAACCTCGGCGATGATATGGCAAGAGGCTATGGCTTCCCTCGGCAACGGTGCCACCTTTGACTGGAACCTCGAAGATGGCACTGTCCAAGGCGGCAGATGGTATCCCAACCCACAATCGTCCATCGAAGCACCCCCACCAACTGCTGAACAGCTCGAGGGCCAACGACGAGCCAAGGAACGCCAGGAGGAGGCTGCCCGACTACATGCGGAGCTAACGCGCGCAATGACCGAACAGATTGGCAAGCGCATCGCCAAGGCTGCGGTTAGGAACCCGTCGGGGGATGTGCCTGGATTCACCGGGCCGCGGCCAAACCCATTGCTATGGGGTGCGGGCGATTTCAGCCGTGAGGCAATGGATAGGCAGTGGGGATCAGGATGGGAAAACGGTGGTGCGTATAGGCGCATCGAAGTTGTAGATGAGCGGCAGGATAGCAAGGTCTTGGGTCTTGGACTTGACGTCGGTCCCCAGCCGCATGATTGGCGCTCAAACGGGCTTGTGGCACGGTGGGATGGGAGCGGGAGCGGGAGCACGAGCGCCAGTGCGAGTATGGGTCGGAGCGGCTCCGACGAATCCAATACGTCTGATGGGACTCACATGTACACTTCCTGTCCAAACCTCCCCCCTGTCAGTGGAAGCGTTGGACGACGTGGATCGGAGCCATCGTTGCGGCTTCCAGGCCCTACAGCCATCCTGTCTGGTTCCATTTTTGGGTCTAGCCCTTTTAGCACCGGGTCCCTTCCCAATCGGCCGAACTCGAGCGCATCTACGAAACGTTCTGGTGCTGGCGGACGCGGGTCTAGTTCCCCATTTCGAGTTCCCGCCCCATTGACTCACCGAGGTCGAGGTCGGGGTAGCCCTCCATACGTAAGGGAGCTAAGCCCGTTGGGTGCACGTCGAGAACAAGAGCTTGGCAACCACGCTTTCCCCTTTTCAATCAATAGCGCTGCGACTCGACACTCGATCGACTTTCTTTCGAGTGGCACGGACCATCACTCGTTCGATGGTCCCCAACAATCGAGGCAGGTGGTTCCGTCATTCGACCCCTGGAGTGGCTCGGTAGGAGCACCTGCGACCGTGGCAGAGCTTGGTGATGCATTCTTCCCAAGCCCATTACTTCCAGTCGCCAACCCCGTGTATATCATGGACGAGCCGATTCTTATCTGGGGAGGGTCAACGGGAATAGGTCGAGCTGCGCTCCAGCTTCTCACACGAGCAGGATACACCAACCTGTTTGTCGTCGCCGCGTCAGAGCGACACCCGGAGTTGAGTGTGCTCGTCGCACCTGGCACCAAGTGAGTTTGCATCGCACCACTGGATGAATAGGAACTGATTACGTTGGGTTCAAGGTTTTTCGATTATCGTCATCCTGACGTCGTCGTTCAGATTCGTGCTGCGCTTGGAGCGAGAAAGTTGACCAAGGTGCTGGACACGGTTGCGATGCCCAACACGCTCAAGCCCATCTCACAACTGGTCAGAGCTGGAGCCACGCTCGCCTCGGTGTTACCAGTTCGCACCCCCATGCCAGACGGAGTCGAAGTCAAGCCCGTGATGTTTGGTCGCTGTCATGACGTGAGTGCCAGTCCGCGCCTTCACGGATGTTGCTCACTAGTTCGCCTTAGTACACTGGAAAGGACGTTCTTTCGTTCAAGTTCGGAAAAGAACAAATGTGGCCACTCCTAGGGGACTTGCTCTGCAAAGAGCAGTGGGTATTTCCGCCTATGGTACACCTTCGAGGCGGTCTGCACGCTTGTGCGACCGATGCGATGCGGATGATGGCTAGCGGCGAGAACGCCGGCAAACGCTTAGTGTTTAATATTGAAGCGACGAAGGGCTCGGGTATAAAAGTATAATTGGTATAGATTATGTTCTTCGTTCTAGTGACTACATGCACTTCTAATGGCTTTTCTCTTACTTGACATTTTGTTGCGGATATGTGTATTATTAGCTATGAATGCATATGCTACTGAATTTGTACCATAGCTGATCGAGAGCGCATACACCACGATTTGGCAAGCTCAGAGCAGGAGAACAATCCGATATCCACCAACCCCAAACTCGTGAGTCACACGTTGCGCCGGGAACGATGTTAACCTCGTCGGGCACCCAACAAAACGCTGGGCCATTATCACGTGCATCGGTGGGTGATTGCGCGCCACAATTCCCTGCCAAGGCCGCTTCAAGTTTGGCCCAACTTGTGGCACTCGAATCGGGCAATGTGGCGCAAATTAACGAGGAGGTGACCCCAAATCGTCAAAGGCTAATCACTAAACGGGACAAGCGTGTATGGTCGTGAGGGCACCACTGTCTAAGTTTGACATTTACCCTCACAAAGGTTGTTTACGGATATTCAAGTTGCGTTGGTGATCCCAGCGATGGGAAACAGCTCGTTTGGTGAGCCGGCGTTTATCAGAGCCCGGCGTGGTTTGTATTATATGGATATACCTCGGGCTGGAATACAAATTAGAATGATGAACTAGAAACAATGATTCGGGGTAAATTTCCTTTCACCGCTAGCGAATATGGTTGTCAAGCACCACATGTTGGGTGCCAATTTGAGATTATGTGAACGTATGGTACATTCGTGTTGGAGCTCTGAAAGAGTCCGTGAAAGCAAGCTGCGATTTGACAGCGTGCATAAGGGTATCAACGTTGCGATGTGCAATGCGGCGAAAATGTCTACCAATACCCCGGATGGCCCTTCGATTTACATGGTCGTCGGTAGCTCCTCCACTCGACCACCCTCGGCGGACCTTTCCCTTGCCTTTGTAACCTCCCTTTCCCAGTTCGTCAAAAACACGGCGATGATCGAGATCACCGAAGCACAAGTTAGCGCTACTGCTAGGCCGGTCCAGAGTCCCTTCAGACCGAGCTTTGCCGAAAACGCAAGGAATATGCCAACGGGGAGTCCTATTTCATATTAGGTTAGCCGGAAAGGGCAAGACGGAGAAGGCACCTACCAATAAGATAGTACGAACACATATTCACTATCGCTCCAAACCCAAGCATCCCTCGAGCACGGAGGACGCCATCTGAGACAGCCGTTGCTCCGTCAACAATCTAGCGCAAGCTATTAGCCTATCATTTATGACGACTTGAAGTGCTTACCTGAAAGAGGGCGACGAGCGGCAAAACGGAGGCGACCAGGGTGACGACTGCCTCGTCATCATTAAACAAGTAACCCCAGCGGGTTCTGAACGTCATGAAAATGGTACTGACAGCAACCCTGTGAGTGCATGCCCAGTCAATGAGAGAGGGACGGTACCTTAAGATTATAGCCATCACAAACGACATTCCGATCGATGTTTCAGCAGCCAACTTGGCTTTCTGTGCGTGACCTGAACCGAGCAAGTGTCCCACCCTCACGTTCGTAGCCATCCCAAGTGAATAGGGCGTCTGGAAAGCGATGGTCGATGATAGGAGTACCACACTCTGAGCTGCGAGAGCTGTCGGACCCAGCCTTTCCCCCAAATAGTTATAACCCTTGTGATGCATACAACCACGATAAACTTACTGTGACGCGGCCAATGCAACAGCCTCCCAGCACCACCAATCACTCGCGGTCTGGCCGGTGCCGTATAGTCCAAGCCTGAACAGTTTGCCGAGCTCTTGGACGCTCTGCCAGCCGATAGGGTGCGAGGCAGTTTGAGGAATGGCCCAACGAGCACAGCCAAGAGAAATGAGAGCCATGAGGTTAAACGAAATACTGCTTGCTATAGGAGCGCCGATGAAACTGAGTGGTTCAGTTGAGCACGTGTATGCAAACGTGCAAAAATCTGCGCTTACCCTAGGTTGACCGGTTCCGGCCCCCAGACGAGGAGCCAGCACAGAAGGGCGTTGAGAGGTGCGATAACAAGCATTATAATAGTAGGAATATGCATAAGACCTTGGGCTTGGTAAAAACGTCTGGGACGGATCATCAATATGAGTAGCACGGGCTGGCAGCCTACTTACCGTAGAATAATGCTTAATGCCTGGCCGGGAAGACTCCAGCTGAACCAACGAAGGTAGAGACCCGCCAAGTGAGCAACAGGCGGCTCTTGTCGAAGTTTCAGCAATATCGACTCGGCATTCAACCAATGGCAATCATAGGCTGCATCACCACAGTCGGGATGAGAGCGGCCTAATGTTCTACACAAAGCTACTCACAACTAGTAACATGGTCACTAACACTGTCATTCGTTGTGTCCATAATCCAACGTTTTGGGGTTTGTCACTTGTCCAGGCTACGGGCAAGAGCGAGTCGAGTGCGCCAGCGAACCCATGGATAATGCTCAAACCGGTAACGGCGGCAGTCATGGAGCCTAGAGTAGAGGCGGCGAGTGCTTCGGTTGAGATATGCCCAATGGATATGACCGAGACTATCATGAGGGAATACTCGAGGAGTTGTGTTCTGTCAAAGAATATGTGGCGCTCAGCGTCGAGGCCCGAGTGCGGTCGATACGACGTACCCGTAGATTGGAACAGCATATTTAAGCATAAACTTCAACGGCATGAGCAGGATTAAAGAGATCCAATAAGAATAGGCTCACCCAGGCCTCGCCTTTGATCTCCGCCAAGGTATGTCTCTGACTGGCGTTGTTTTGTTTATTTGGAAGCAACGGTGTAGACTCGGAGAGTGTGCTATTGACGAGAGTGTTGGGGGTTGCATATCCAGTACCAACACGTGTCCCTTCTTGGTCTTCAGAGTCCACAGATGATTCGCGACTGCGAGTCAACGAGCGTGGAGCCATGACGCCGTGGATTTTTTGTCTGTTCGATGTGGGATGTAGTACAGTGAGATAATAGTATTAGCTTCAGGGTCGTGTGAAGGTCGTAGCAAGGCAACTTTCAGAAATTGAAGTTGCTTTTAGATTATCGTGAGTCTGTGCGAATGTGGTCAGAGACAACTTAATGCTCCAGATTCAGCTGAGTCAGCGTCATTACTGTTACAGGACAATCCGCGGACGGCAATCACAACCACCCGGAGATTTTTGCCCAGAGACCTCATAAACGCCCCTGCCAAATGCCACCCAAATCGACTCCAAAGGCTGTAGTCCTTGCATCCAAGGAGCAAACATTGTTCAAAGAGCTACTGGTTAATACGGCCCTCCCCAGACATATACACCATACTGACGCCCTTGGCCACTAGAGTCTATATGAAACCCGACAATACAAAAAGGCAATCAAGACAGCCGATACAATCTTGAAGAAGGTGCCTACGCATGGAGGTAAGTCTATCCGTTTCGTACCTACAATTACGTCATCGTTTATTGTGTAGAGACAATGTGCATGAAGGGCTTGGTGCTTACCAACATGCCTGGCAAACGAGATGAAGGCGTTGAATTGGTCAGGAAAGGACTTGCCCTTGGTCTGGAATCACACATCTGCTGGCACGTATATGGCCTCGTGCTAAAGCAGGATAAGAATTATGCGCAAGCTCTGGGTGCGTATAGTCGTGCGTTGAAGTACGACGTGGTATGTACTTCTCTCTCCCGCCAAGCTTCCAGTTAACCTACACAATTCCCTCAAGGATAACATGAACATTCTCCGAGATGCGGCACAACTCCAGACTCAACTGAGGCTCTACGATCAGCTTGTACAAACAAGGCACACCCTATTAGCGCTCAGGCCGACAATGAGGCAGAGCTGGGTAGCGTTGGCGGTAGCTTACCAACTGAGCGGCGATCTGGAAAAGGCAGAAAAGGTTTTGACCAACTACAAGGCGATGCTCAAGGCAAGCCCTCTCTGCCACTATTATGGATAGAACCTAACCTCCGGTCCAGAATGTACCAGATTATGACACCGAATACTCCGAGTTACTACTGTATCACCTGCGTATTCTAGAGGAGCTAGGGAAACACGACGAGGTGCTTGTGGCGCTGGATGTATACTCCAAACAACGTCAGATTCTTGACCGTTCCGCAATTGTCGAATTTCGGGTGAGCCAACCCAATCCGGCGAGCACCCATATTTGTATTAATAACTGCCAGCTCGAAACCTTAGCAAGGCCAACCGAAAGGCGGAAGCGGCGCACGAATGGACTACCCTGATTGAACAAAATTATGAGGCATATGCGTATTACCACGGACTATTGGCTACCCAGGACGTTGACCTCGGTAAATTCATCTTCGTTCCCATTTAGCCATCAGATGCTCATCCTAGGATACCAGATAACCTAACTGATGATACCCGCCCTACTGCATTATCGACCCTGAAGAAACTCGTATCGCAATACCCAGGTGCAACTGCGCCTAAACGCCTCTCGCTGGCCGTTGCTCTCGGGGACGAATTCAAGTCCCTCGTTGAACCATACCTCTGGAAAGGTTTCCAGCGTGGTATCCCATCATTGTTTGTGGATATCAAGTCACTATATGCAGACGACCAAAAGAGGCAGATAGTCGAGGAGATTGTCGAAGGGTTCCTGGCGAAGCTTAAACCAGAAGAGGAAGCCAAAGAACCCAAGCCGAGTGAGTCCAATTCGAGTTCAAAGACCGCCTTGGCTCTAACGAGGCCACCAAGCTACCAATGGGGATGCTTCTAGCGCCCCAGAAGCACCTACTACCTATCTTTGGGCTCTGTACTATCTAGGACAGCACTATTCCTATATAGGCGACCAACAGAAAGCACTCTCCTACCTCGACACGGCCATTGCGCATACCCCCACCCTTCCTGAACTGTACACAGCGCGCGGGCGTGCGCTTAAACGTGCCGGGGACTATGTCCGTGCATTCTTGGCTGTGGAGGCTGCCCGAGCGCTGGATGGACAGGACCGGTGGTTGAACGGCAAAGCTGCCAAGTATGCGATGCGAGCTGGGCGTGTGGAGGAAGCAATCACATTGCTGGGACTGTTTACGAGGGTAAGTTTCAAGTTGACTGCGAATATTTGAATATGGGGTTGATTGGGGGTTAGAAAGACGCTATTAGCCCCGGTGCAGATCTTACGGAAATGCAGTCCCTGGTATACCTCATACAGGAGGGATCTGCGCATAAGCGAGCAGGGAGATTACCCTTGGCGCTCAAACGGTTCAATGCTGTCGCGCAGGTACGATTATCCTACCCGGATGGCATCCTGAACTGATAGTAGGTTATAGGTCTTTGAGGACATCTGGGATGATCAATTCGATTTTCATTCGTACTGTATACGGAGGTATACTTTGAATATTTATCACGAGTACGCATTCACCTTGTCATTTCGACGTGGGCTGACCCAGTTTGCAGCATGGTTCATTGGGAAGACCGAGTTAGAGAACACGTTGCATATAGAAAGGCAGCTGTTGAGGCAGCTAGGGCAAGTCGGGTTTTCTGCCATGTGTACACCGGGACTGATTGAGGCTTGCATTAGATATACGTCCGGTTACACGACGACCCGGGTTTGGTAGCCGCTTGCACGCCCAGTATGTATCTGTACGGAGAAGTCTTTCGATTAGCTGACTGGTTCATAGAGCTTACCGCAGAGGAGAAAAGGGCAAAGGCAAAGGCTACCAAGGCGGCCGCCAAAGAGCCCAAAAAAGGTACGACATTGTGCTGTCCCTGAATGTAATACCAATTATCTATCTTGCAGGCGCGGCCAACAACAAGGAGGAAGAGGTCCAGCCAGTAAAAGATCAAGATCCGGACGGCCTAAAACTATTCAGCCAGGAGAAGCCGATTGAGCAGGCATTGAAGCTGCTGCGACCGCTGGAAATTCTGTTGGTAAAAGATGTGGATGTCTGGCTGGCTATTTACGATGTTGCGATTCGGCGTCGTAAGTTTCAGCTACTTTATTTTGGATTGGTCTAACTCTGGTGTAGAAAAGTACTTGCAAGCGCTCAAAGCTCTGAATTTCGTCAAAAAGTTGTCTCCTGATCATCACGAGCTCCATTGGCGAGTGGTAGACTTCAGGCTTCAGAGTAAGAATGCACCCGCTTCCTTGAGTTTGAACTTGCCAACACCCACTTTAGCCTCCAGTGCATCGCTAGACGCTTCCGTCAAGTCGACCATTGACCAATCAATACCTTCCCTGATCCCGCTCCAACAATCCCCCGAAGCATTCAACACCGAGTACCTCCAACGCGTCTCGAGTTCATCAGGAAAACTTGGTGCTGCCATAGCGCTACTGAAGATCCAGGGACCCGAAGCTGGACAAGCCGAGGCGGAAGGCTTGGTATTCCAGATTCTTCACCCAGAGGCCAAGTCGTCGATCCAGGTGCGCATATAGTCAGGATCGCGAACGTGAACTAACAGGTTGCAATAGGAATGTGAGGAAGGAGCCCGAATTCTCGAAGAAGTCATCAAGTCTAAACGAGTCGACGAGTTCAGGGCAGAGGGACAAAAACTACAACCGCTATCAACCACATTACGATCGGACCAGGAGCTCGAATCTTTACGCAATGAGCTCGTTGGACAAACCAAAAAGGTAGAGGAAGCCAAGCCTGAAGTAGAAACGTGATGTACAGTGGATTGTGGCACAGTAGCATTTAAACATTGATAATCTTTGAAACCACCACGCGCACCGACGAGCGACACTTAAATTTACATGTATTGCGAATAGATCTATTCAGACATCCACCCAAACAAGCATTCCTACACCCCTACATACAAACAGTCCGGCAAAATACCACCAACACCACAAAGATAAGTTACCCCCAGCGTTCATCTCAGGCTAGTCCTTGGGCTATTCCCAGAACCTCTCATAAAAGCACAAGTACGCCTTGGCCTTGGACACCTCTTCAAATGACACGGGGCGCACGGTCGTGTCGCTAATGTATACCCACTGCCGCTTATTCTTGGCGTCCCTGTCTTTCTCCTTGTCCTTTTCCTTGTCTTTGTCTTTCTCCTTGTCTTTGTCTTTCTCCTTGTCCTTGGCTTCTTCCGTCCCACCAGGCGCATCCTCGGACTCGGGAGACGCAACAGGCTGCGGCGGGAGCGCGATGTACGCGATGTAGTGTCCACCAATCTACAAACACGTTAGCACCAACTCGACACGACACGACAAGACGCACCATGGATCCAATATGCACCACCACCGCATACAACCGATACTTGACCCCGCTCTCCTTGGATCGTCCAAACCAGCCAACCTTGTCCTTTGCCCCCGGCGTCGCCGCACGCTTGGACCGGCCCATTCCATAGTCCTCACGATTCGGGGCGACGTACGGCGCGATATCGAGGACTTCAGGAACCGAGACATACTCGTCTACTTTACGGAGGCTGCCAAACAGGAGCGTGCCCGCGCCTGCGACTTGTTGGAACCGCTTGAGGTGGATGACGAGTACGGGCGGAGGAGTCGCGATGAGGTACCGCTTGAGCGCGCGGCGGTGGATGTATTGTTGTGATCTCGGGACAGGGGGGAGTGATACGCCTTGGATCGCGATCGGCGTGCGCGGGACGGGTGCGACGAGGGTCGGACCGGCGTCTTGCGGAGTTTCGGTGCGCTGTAGTTCGAGTGTATCGATCCGCGCGACTCGCGGCGGGGGCGTGTCGACCGGAAACGGTCTCGCGCGTTCGGCGTCGGGCGAAGTCATCTCGATCACCGGGATCGGGCCGTGAATGCGATCTTCGACCATCGGTGCAGAACTCGGACGGGGAAGAACCGTATCGCGCGCCCATTGCTCGGGTCCAGCGCCCAACCCGCTCGTCGACACTGGTCGTAGGGGGATACCCAACTTCTGCGGGGGTTCCAACTCGGATTCGGACGTCGAATTCGAGTCCGAGTCCGAGTCTGAGCTCGAATCCGACGATGCATAGGCCGAGTCGGTCGTCGTTCCCACTGATTCCTTGCTCCCGGGTTTACGTTTGAGTGGAATATTGTGCTCGATTTTCCAGCACCGTCGACAGTGGAATGCGTTCTCGCCTTCGAGGACCTCGACGGCTGTGAAAGTGCGGAGGGCGTCTGTGATGCTTCCCCGTCCCGAGGTAAGCTTGAGCCAGGCGTCTTCGACCGACGGACGGGCAGCGAATGGATCTACAGGGAATCAGCCGACTGGAGTGGGGTATAGTTGAATGCATACCCTTGGCAATAGCCAACCCATCCACCGTACCCTTTAACAACGCCAACGGATTCGTCGGTGCCGCCCCACCAATATCAGCCAACACCCGCCTCAAATACGCAGCCTCGTTCTTGCGCGACGGCGAGACTCCACGAGAACCTGCAACCATCTCAGCATCCAACCCACCACCAATCCAACAAACATACTAGTCGATACGCCATTCTGCTCCGGACCAGGCGACGGAGACCCTTCCTCCTCTCCGACCCGCTCCTTGCTCTTCTCCCGCTCCCTCTCCCGCTCCTTGCTCTTGTCCTTTCTCTTCCACCCCTGCAACGACACTCTCCTCCCAATCCTCGCACCCACCGAACTCTCGTCCCGATCGTGTCCCTCTTCCGTCGATATCTGTACGGCCGAGAGTCGAGCCTGGGGTTGCACCGTCTGCCCACAATCAATACCCAACCGCATCGAGATAGGAGGACTCACAATTCCCTCACTAAGGCCTGATAGTTTACGCTCGTCCCGGACGACGCGCTCGGTACTTGGCCCCGCACTGTTGGGACTTCCGACTCGGGTTCGGCCGAGGGAAAGGGTATAGGGAGTGTCGCTTGTGAGGTGGGCATCGTGGGTGGAGGCGTGGGTGGAGGAGTGGGTGTAGTCGCTTTACGCAGTTTATGGAAAAACTTGAACTTGTTGCGCTACAGTCGTTACGTGGGTGAGTAACCGTTACAAGACCTCACCCCATTAAAATCGACCGTCAACTCACCTTGCGCTCCTTGGCGTCGTCGGGCTTGATGCTCAGTGACAAGTCCATGAAATCCTCGTACGTGTGGGATATCTAGTTGCTGCCATGTTAGCGCCCGTTCATTCATCAAGCCCGAGTCCTGATATGGGGATTGCTCCGGGATCATGAGGGCAGTGCGGCACAGCGAGCCCGCATTCGCCCCCAACCAAGAATCCAACACTCACATGTCGACATCCCTCGCATACCAGTACCGAGGCCAACGTGCCTCCAAATACCATATCCACAAAGGGCATCGGCGGATCCGCTTCGGGTTCGATCGGGCCGTTTCCGTTGGGGGCGCCTGGCGTTTATCCGTTACGACTTGTAAATAATAAATAAGAGCGACTGACTCTTTTTGGATTTGCGAGGTTGTTTGGGCGGGGGAGGATTACGCCGTTTGATGACCTGCCAAACAGAGTGAGATCAGGATCGTGGCGTCGAGATGGGACGTACATCCATCTCTTCCATGCGCATTCCGTCGAGGAGATGTCGGAGCAGTTCGTGTGCGTCTTGTTGTCGGTACTGTACCACAAATAAGCTACGGATATATTAAAGCATCGGGACTTACGCCGAGGTACTGGTCATACTTGGCTCCGATCTGGGACAAGAGCTCCCTGTGACAAGTCAGCCGAGTTGAGAGCGAGACAGGCGACGGACCTGGGACTGAGACTCTGCTTTCCCCCCTGGCGTGCTCGAATCGCCTCGTCTTCAAACCGCAGAAACGCATCGGAAATGGTCATGCCCTTTTCCCAGTCTCGCTGAACACCGGGTGGACCCCGGGCGTTGGTCAGCGCAGGACTGCGAGCAGGGTAGATGTTCTGCTCGTGCTCCAAGTCGGGTGGCGGGCTAAACGTAAGCAGCGCTTGCAGCAGCGGCGTCGCCGTCAACTGCATCACGCGCATTAGCCCCGTCAACGCAATACGACGATAAACCCACCGACTGCAGCGTCGAGTTCAAAAAACAGCTATTTCCGAGATTGACAAATCCAGGTGGGAGATGCATACCAGGGGGGATGGCCACCTGCGTCATGTGGCCAAACTTTTCCTGGTAGGCCTTGCGTTTGGCCGCGAGATCCTTGTCCTTTTTGCCCATAGTCGTCGCAAGCACCGAGAGCTCACCAGCCGCTGCACCTCAGGGTCCAAGGGCCAGACCCTGACGCACGTGGGGTATCGCGCTTGCCATTTCTCTCTGGGCTCCAGCAACGATGATGACTCCAGCGCCGGGCACGTCTTCTGCGCCTCTCATTGGTGAGCCCCAAGCTATTTTTCCGATCGAGCTAATTATTTTGTAGATTTTAGTCTTTTGGAGGGGCTGAATCGTTGACTGAAGGCCGCAGCGAAAATGCAAAGCCCGCGCGCGTTGCGACGCATCCAAGACGGACAGAGACCGTGCGTCCGACAGAGGCTGACAAGTCCATCCCCCGCGCCCCTCAAGACCCTTCAGACTTTTTATGGCTCATGACCGAAGAACCCCACCGCTCACGCCGACAAGCCATCCTCAAAGCTCACCCCGAGGTCCGTCGGCCCACTCCATCAGCCCATTTACTCATCCTATGTTAGGTAACAAAACTCATGGGCTACGAGCCTCTGACCAAGTACGTCGTCACCGGCGTCGTCGCGCTCCAACTCGCCACGGTCTGGTACCTCACAAAAGTCCTGCGCGCATCGCCCCTCTCGGTCCCATTCCTCCTCGCCGCATACGCGATTGGCGGGACGCGAACCACAACTTGTTCCTCGCCGTACATGAAATCACGCATAACCTCGCGTTTAGAGGCGTCAAGGCCAACAAGCTGTTTGCCATTTTTGCGAATCTGCCGATCGGGATTCCGTATGCTATCACGTTCAAGGTACGCTCCACGTTTGGCTTGGCGTCGGGTATTGATGCGGGCCGTAGCAATATCACATCGAGCACCACAAGCATTTGGGTGAAGATGGGATTGATACCGACCTTCCCTCGCGTCTGGAGATGCTGTGCTTGCAAAACGTCGCTGGCAAGACTTTCTTTTGGTTTGTCCCCCGTCCCTCCACGTTCTTGACTAATTATTGGCCGCAGCATCTTCCAAATCCTGTTCTATGCACTCCGTCCAGGCATGATCCGCTCCCAAAAACTCACCCAGTATCACTTCCTCGGCATCTTTGTCCAACTCGCATTCGACTACCTCCTCTACCTCTGGCTCGGCGCCAACGCGCTAGTGTACCTCATCATGTCCAGTTTCTTTGCTGGTAGCCTGCACCCCTGCGCCGCACACTTTATTGCCGAGCACTACATCTGGGACGGACTCGACCAGGAGACGTACAGCTACTACGGACCGCTGAACATCCTCGCCTACAATGTAAGTTTCCCCAAATCCACCACAGCCCCCCCACTTGCCCTCATGACACTAACCAACCCCCAGGTCGGATACCACAACGAACACCACGACTTTCCCTCTGTCCCCTGGACCCGCCTCCCAGCCCTGCGCAAACTCGCACCCGAGTTCTACGACACCCTCCCGAGCCACCCGAGCTGGCCGATGCTCACCTACCGATTCATCTTTGACGACGACGTAGGGCTGTATTCTCGCGTCAAGAGGGCGCCCAAGGAGAGTGCTGCGAGACGCAAGATCGAGGTCGAGGGAGAAAAGGAGAGGGGGTATGCAAGCGATGAAGAGTGCAAGAAGAAGGCCTAGTCGAGGTTTGAGGTTGAGTAGAGTCGGGGTTAGAGACTGGGGATGGACGTAAAAAGTTGGGCGTCGGATAGATTGGCATTCGACGTGTTTGAACTGTTTTGGGTTTGGGACTTGGGACTTGGTTGATAGACGGGGGATGTAGTGTTCTTTTGTCGATAATACCCTACGTTCGTTTGCTTCGAAGCGTGGTTCAGAGCGACTGTGGACGGGCTATATGCGCGCCCCTAAGCGGGGGGAGATGAGAGTGTAATGTCCGTACGATTCTCGCGCCGCGCAGAAACGTGGACTAATTGTCTAGCTTGATGCTAGTGAGGGAGTCAAGAGACAACACAACGTTGGTCGAGGTTTTATGGAGGATCGATTACTCGACTCAAGAGCTAGCTAATGTGTCATAGCAGTTTTTATTCTCATTGTGGGCCATATCCTAGCATAGCGCTAAATTTATAAAGCAAAAGTAGGAGATAGCCGCACATGCGTCCTAGTCCAAAATATCTTTGTTAAGTCCCAACCACTCAAAGGGCCAGTCCCAATTGACCGGAAGTTTGAATTCTTCTTCTTGGTCGAAGGAAAGGAGCTCGACGCCAGGATCAGGGCCCAGGAGTTTGCGTACCGTGTCTGCGTAGTCGGGGGAGGAGTACTCGTCCCCGTCTTCTTCAGTGTTCCAGACATCAAAGCCACAGGACTGAGTGAGTGAAACCATCTTGGTCAGATTATGGCCACTGATCCACCGAGGCACGTCAGAGGCTGTCTCACACGCGTTCATGTATAACAAACAAGCTGGTTGACGTGAATCCTGGTACTCCACAAAAGAAAAAGTAGGATCACGGAGCCGTACATTGCAGTAACTCAGCTCTACGGCTCGTAAATTAGGCGACAACAAAAGTGTATTGATGATCTCTCCAGAGGAGAACTCCATAGCGTCCACGCGCAGGGCAGTTAGGTTCGATCGCTGGAGAAAATCCGCGGTTGTTTTATTTACTACAAAATGACTCTGCGGGGCTGTTTCGGAGGATTTTGCGATGGTGAGATGAAGGGGTAATCGGCCAGGCGCAACCCATCGAATAATGTCCTCGTAGCTGTTGGTTGAAAATATATTCAGCACCTCTAGGCTTTCGAGTAATACGGGTGTGACTGAAGTGTGCTCCGGCAGTGTGTCTGCAATAGTGATGCGGAGGTAAATAGCGCGTAACCTAGGGCTAGACCTTAGGATTTCTACCAGCTGCAGCTCGGTGGGGGCTCCGTGATCACCAATAACACCAAAGGCACTAACATAAAGCTCAACCAGATTGTGGTACACTTTGCTTGTCCAATGTATGAAGTACTCGTCGAGCCACAGAGATGTAACGTGGTTCAAAAGCACCTCGAGATAATCCTGAGAGACCTGCCCATCCCCGAGTACGTCCAAGGGCGGGAGACTGAGAATTAACGGGGAGGAAATGCTCGAGAGTCGTCGCTTGAGTTTGAGCTTGGTTAATACTCCAGGAGCACAGCCCGCAAGAAACGTGTTAAGTATACGAGTCTCAGAGTCGAACTGGTGGTGCCACTATACCCCGGAGAGGACAGCGTCACTTCCAAATGGGCGATTCGCGACGCCACTAAGCTTGAAAGGCGCTTGATTCGAGCAGAGCATTCACTCCATCTGGGAGTGAATTTCGATGGAGGGATATGAATGTGTAGTGGCGAGTTACCTGCCCAATCAGCAAAAGTCTCCGCGCGGTCTAGAGGGCGTTGCCAGTCTGACTCTCGGAAAGGAAGGTCAAGATGGGACCAAAGGGAGCTCAAGCTGATTGCGAGCTGGCGCCAGCGAGAGCAAACCTGGGTCAGCACCACGAGGTGCTCTGGTCCTGTTGGTATCGGTCGACGCCAGCAGGGGTAATCAAGAACACAGGACTCAAGGTGTTGAACCAGGCGAAAGATAATGACCAACAGATCATCTGGAAGGGTATTTATCGATAATGGGACAGGGCTTGAGTTCCTGGATTGCCTCAAAATTGGCGCAGTTTGCATGAGCCCCTCTTTGTGACTCTCCGGTTTATGTGTATCATCTGCAACTCGACCTGCGCGCGGCTGGATGGCGGTTTCTGTCATTCGAGTCAGTGGTGGCTGGCGTCAGCGTAGTATTGGCTAAACAAGCATAAGCTAGCCCATTATGTAAACCCAGTCAGTGAGGGCACAAGGCAGCATACACTCACAAGCTACTATTCATAGACGGTGATCAATTCGCAGATATATTGTAGCTCACCCTGTCACCGCATGAGCCCATTTTATTCTGATCGCGTTTCAAGCAACAAACTCATGGGCTACAAGCCTCTGATAAATTACGTCGTGATATCTTGTCTCGGTTCCATTCCTTCTCGCCGCGTCCGGAATCGGCAGGATGACTGATCCCCGCATGACGCCCTTGACACCGGGTTATGCACAGTTTTGTACACAGCGAGGAACGAATTCTTACTCTTACGACTAACGAACTGATTGCGACGTTTACGTGATCCGCGACATTATCGATCACGACGCCGTGAGCTATCACACTCAGGCTGAGGGTGTGCGTTCACGCTCCCCAGTGCCGGTTGTTGACACGGATCGCAGTAGTGTACAGTGCATACCATAGGCAGCCAGACAAAGGCAAGGCCGTTGGCTGGCTCGTGTTGGCCACGAGCACACCAACATACCTTATTATTTCCGGTATCTTTGGATGAATTATTCAATCGTGCACGGTGTAGTTCATCGCAGAGTACTAACTCCGTGACTAAATTGGTCGGGAAGCATATGGACACCGCGGGCTGTTGAATATTTTCCCCTACGACGCAAGTCTACCTCCTTCCTCCCTCACTGCACCCATCTTCTCTACCTACCTCTCTGGAACTCAAACTAGCCAACTCTCAGGTCAAATACGACATCAATCACCACGTCTTCCCCTCAGTCCCCTGGACCTGCCCTCCGCAAACTCGCACCCGAGTTCTACAATACCCTCCCGGGCCACCTGAGCTGGCCAACGCTTACCTACCGATTTATCTTTGACGATGATGTGAGACTTTATTCCCACGTCAAGAGGACTCCAAAGGAGAGTGCTGCGAGGCGCAAGATCGAGGTCGAGGGAGAAAAGGAGAGGATATGCGAGCGGTGAGGAGTGTAAGGAGAAGGCTTAGAGAGTGGGGGTTTAGTGGGAGTGTCGAGAGCTAGTATTTGGGAGTACTGGATCATGTGAATGCTGGAGTGGGGTTAGAGACTGGGATAGATGTAAAAAGTTGGGTGTCGAATAAATTGGCATCCGACGTGTTTGAACAGCTTTTGGTTTTGGGACTTGGGACTTGGTTGGTCTTGGTTGATAGACAGGAGATGTAATGTTCTTTTGTCGATAATACCCATTGCTTGTTTGCTTCGAAATGTGGTTCAGAGCCGAGCGGGGAGGGGTTACATGCGCTTCCCCGAGTCGATGGAGGGCACGATGCCCGTTTATGATGATAGGATTCCTGAGGCGCGCTGAAACGTGGACTAATTGTCTAACTTGATGCTAGTGGGCGAGTCAGGAGACAAAACAACATCGGTCAAGGTTTTATTGAAGGTTGATTTCTCGATCCAAGAACTAGCTAATTTGTTACAGCAGTTTATTCTCTTTTGGGAATATATCCTTACATACTGCCGAATCTACAAAGCCAAAGCAGCAGACAGCCACACACGTATACTATTCCACATCATCCCTGCTACGTCCCAACCACTCGAAGGGCCAACCCCAATTAACCGGAAGTTTGACTTTGGGGTTGAGAGAAAGGAGCTCGACACCAGGGTCAGAGCCCAGAATTTCGCGTATCTTGTCTTCATAGTCAAAGGCGCAGAACTGGTCGCCGCCTTCATCCCAGGCAAAATGACAGGCCATAGTGAGGAAAACCATCTTGGTCAGATTATGGCTACTGATCCACCGAGGCACGTCAAAGACTGAAAAGCACGCATCCATATATAACAAACAAGCTGGTTGACGTGAATGCTGGCAGTCCATAAAAGAAGAAGCGGGAGCACGGAGCCATACATTACTGTTCCTCAGCGTTATGACTCGTAAATTAGGCGACAACCAGAGTGTATTGATAATCTCTCCAGAGGAAAACGTCATACCATTGATGCGCAGGGCAGCCAGGTTTGATCGCCGAAGAAAGTCCGCAGTCGTTTTGGCTACCGCAAACTGACTTTGTGGGCGACTTAGATATGATTGTTCAATGCTGAGATATAGGGGTAATCGGCCGGGCGCTAACCACCGAATGATGTTCTCATAGTTGTTGCCTGATGAGATACTCAGTAATTCCAGGCCTTCGAGCAACACAGGAGCGACTGAAGCGTGCTCCGGCAGCGTCTCCGTGATGGTAGCAAGGAGGTAAATAGCGCGTAGCCCGGAACTAGACCTTAGGATTCCTACCAACTGCTGCTCGGTGAGGGCTATCCGAGCACTGGTAATGCTAAAGGAACCAAGATAAAGCTCGGCCAGATTATGGTACACTTTGCTTGTCCAATCTATGAAGTAATCACTGAGCCAAAGAGACGTAACGTGGCTGTAAAGCGCCTCAAGATGGTTCTGAGAGACCCGCAGATCCTGGGCCATACCAATAAGCGGGCCATCATCATCGTCAAACCCATCAAATAAAAAAGACGACAATAGGGGTGAACGCATGTTTTGTGTGAGTTTGAGTTTAGTTAGCACTCCAGGAACACAGCCCACAAGAAACGTGTTAAGTATACGAGTCTCAGAATCGAACTCGTGGGTGTCATTATACTCTGGGGCGCACAACGTCACTTCCAAGCGTGCAATCCTTGGTCCTACTACGCTTAAAAAGCGCTCCATTCGGGCAGAGCATTCATCCCATCTGGGAGTGGAACTTGATGCGGGGATATGAATGTGTAGCAGCAAGTCGCCTGCCCGATTGGCAAAAATCTCTGCGCGGTCCAGAGGGTTTCGCCAATATGATTCTCCGAAAGGGAGGTCGATATGGGACCAGAGCGAATGCAAGTTGATTGCGAGCTGGCGCCAGCGAGAGCAAACATGAGTCAGTATCTTGAGGTGATCTGGTGGCAATGTACGCAAGTAATTACGATCAGAGAAACAGGGCTGAGAGTTATGGGCCAGGGAAGAATAATGATCAACAGGTCATCTGGAAGGGTGTGATGGACATTGGGGTAGGGCTTGAGTTTCTGTGTTGCCTCAAGCTCAATGCAGTCTCTGTGTGTTCCTCTCTGCGTCTTTCCACTCTGTGCGTATTGTCTGCCACTCGATCAAGGGTGGTTGGACTGTGCTTCCTGTCATTCAAACTGGTGTGGTTGACATCACGAGATATAATATGACAAATATAAGCTAATCCACTGGCATTATGTAAGCTCCAACTGGAAACAAATTAGCATATACACACAAGATATATACTTTCCTGCATAGGTAGAGACCAATGAATTGGCGCTTGGTAGGTAGGAAGAAGCTTTTCGTGTTCGGATCGCTGCTAAATTGCCCTCTGGCTCGACCTGACGACTTGACCGGCGGTTTACTCCGTGAGTAAGTTCTGCTAACAATGGAGGCGATCACTATCTGTGAGCCCAACGCTGATATGAAGGCCTTTGTGCGCTACTCGACGGTAAAAATATAAAACTGAATAAATATCATAATATAAGTACATGCCAAGTCCACAGCCATTAAGCCACCTCTGAGTAACTGATACATCAAAAAACATACGTTCAAGACAATCAAAAGTCTAAGTCCCAATCATGCATTAGCTCTAGGTCCTCGTCCTTTTCCACCACATCCTCTTCAGCCTCAGTTTCAGACGCAGATATGACATCTTCTATGCCGACATATTCTTCGAGATCAATGTCAGACTCGGTATCACTCGTATCGGAAGGGGACGGAGAGCTGAGGGATCGCGAGAGGGGTTCGGGAGAGCCGGGTTGAGGCAGTAGATTCACAGAAATAGGCGACTGTGTTAGGGTAATGCAAGGGGATTCGGTGGAGGTAACGTCCTGGTCAACAACTGCCTCGGAGACGTTCGCCGGACATGTCTTCGTCCAGTCTTGTGGGAGGGGAATAGCAACGGGATCGATCTCCATCGTAGACTCGGGTTCAGATGGTGCGACCACAGGTTCGAACGACGCGACTTCGGGTTCAGGTAATACAGCCGGCTCGACCTCGGTCTCAAACTGCTTCTTCCATGCCTCGGTCTTCAATTCATCCAGCTTCTCCAGCTCCAGCTCGATCGACTTGACGGCTTCCTTTCTCGCCTTGCGCACATCGTCATCCCCAAACGACTCGACCGCATCGAGTTGGGTAAGAAGGCCGGTTAGGGCGTGCTCGTAGCCATGAAGGGGCCCGTTGTTTGGAGTATAAGCAAGTTTGGATGACGAAGGGAGAAAATCGAGCTGGGTGGGGAAAGCGAAGCCAGATCTAAGGGTGGAGAATGAGAGAGGACAGATTGGACTGCAGCCAAGGACGGGGCTGTATCGATTTGTGGGGCTTCGTCCTCGGTTTGCTCGTTCTCGGCTTCAGCAGGCACGGGATCCGAGCCGGTTGGTGGAGTGGGGGTAGATGGGGTTTGCGGAACAGGCTTCTCGCTCACGGTAACATCCTAAACAACCCAGTTAGTACATCACTCGACCTCGGATGGGCAACTACTACCAACCTGTTCCTCATGAGCCTGTGCGCGCCGAGGTGACGCAGACCTCGCTCGACCATTGATAGCATCAAACAGGTCTTGTATACCACCGTCGCACATTGAATGTCGTCGTTCCTGCTCCACTTGTCGCCGCAGGCGCTCTACTTCGGCCCGTCGTCGGCGTTCGTACTCGGCTGCACATCGGCGCTCATACTCGGCTTGTAGAAGCGCACGCTCGTATGCTCGTCGTCGCTCGAGTTCTTCCGCTTCGCGTTGTTGTCGCAGGTATGCTTCAATTTGGCGACGACGCTGGAGCTCTTGCTGCAGAAGCAGTTGCTCGTAGGGGTTGTAAGAAGGGTAGAAAGTGGGTTGGGCAAGAGAGAACATCGCTGTGGAGGTCAGGAACAGAAGAGTAGTGAGGAGAGATCCGTCACTAGTGGGGATGCTTTATACATGTCGAGAAGTAAGCGTGGAAGGCGGCGGTGGCGCGTAGAGTGTGGTCGAACGGAGTGGATGATGCTAGAATGTCCGAATTTGGAAGGCGCGGGCTCACTTAACTAATATCTGTGACTAAGCTTTGTCAGCTCGGGCATTATATCAGCGGGATGCCGGCAGGGCGAGCTCACTCGTTGCGAATAATGATGGAAGAGTTTGTGACCAATTTCTGGAAGTTACCCAATCTCCATATCCTATTCATGAGCCCGATACTCATCTTATCACAAGAGAATTGGGTCAAACTAGCCCAAGTCCTCTCGACTCAGTTCACCCTGTCAATTGACAGCTATACCGCTTTATTCCCTTAACTTATCGGTACACTCCATAGGCGAACCATCGAACCACTTACCTAGTCTCATGAGCACGTCGACGAGTTTTGGAGCAGCCCGTCCAATTAGCCAATCTACGAGCCTATTTTGAGCACAATTGTTTTTTCTAATAGTTCTGAGGCTCTGGGATTAGTATATAGTCGCAGATAACAATGGGATATATATCTCTGAGGCTCCGCTTCGAGACAAATGTGATTTGTGCACGAGGGGAGTGACTGAGGGTACAAGAATGAAATTATCAAAATTCTGACACAATATATACCAAATTAAACGACAATTCTAGAACATTTAATACGTGGCTATCGAGTGGCGGCCATGGCGGTGCAGGTGAAGCTAGTTACATCGGTTAATCAGAAACGCAACAACGTTTTCGTTGTTATTGCAAGTTGAAGGGCTACAAGCTGAGCGACACGGCTGAAGCGTAAGCAACAAGGCCATGCGCTAATCTTCTAAAATTCTTCGCCCTCAACCCATTGGCTGGGCCAGTTCCCCACCAGCCAGAAATTCAATTGTTTCACCCGGAGCGAGGAGCTCCACACCCGGACAAGAGCTAAAGCGGTCGTGTACGTTGGCTTGGGGGGCAGGATGACGGCCCTTTGCGCCTTTAGTAAACTGGCATTCCGCGAGAATAACCCGCTTGGCCAGGTTTCGCTCACCGATCCACGTGGTCCTTCATAGTCGGTGTCACAGCCAGACAGATACAGTAAACAAGAGGGTTGAGCTGTTGAGTGGTAAATTTCTAGAGAAGACAAACGAGCTCGGCGGCCTCTGTTATGCAATACTACACAGCCGGTTAATGCTAGAACTCAGAGGTCAGGTATTCGACACATGCGTTTGCAAGCTCTTTAGGGGGAATGTGGATTCCCGTAAGGTGTAAGCATGCTTTTTTTGATCGCCTGAGAAGATCGACAATTGTTTCATTTACGATAAAGTCACCCGTTGGGTAATTCTCACCGATGGAGAGCTTTAAAAATTGGGACCAGGCGCAAACCATTGAATGATCCACTCATAGTCCCCAGATATAACGCTCAAGACTTTAGGCTTTCGAGCTACACAGGTGTGACTGGAACACCTGGCGGTGATCTTTCCACAGGGAAATATTTAGATGGATGGCACAAAGCCTCGGGCTAGACTTCAGGATTTTAACGAGCTGTGGTTCAGGGAGGTCTATTGGACACTCGCCAGCGGCGTGAATGTGAAGTTCAACAAGATTATGATACGCTTTGCTTGTCCAATACGGGAACATTCCATCGATTTGGATAACAGTAATAGGCTCCAAAGGGTTTCGAAGTGGTCGTGAGGTGTAAATAGTTGCCAGTCTGTATCACTCCAGCAGTGTCGGGAGACGAGATAAAGTATGAGTTGTGCCCGTTCCTGAGTATAATTTTAGTCAGAACCCTAGGCGTGTACCTCTCAACTAAGGCACTGAGGGTTTGACTCTGGAAATTGTGAAAAGCATCAACGGCAGAGGCCGACGTCAACACATCCAGATGTTTAATACGCGGTGCTACCAAGCTAAAGAATTTTTCAACCCGAGCAAATACCTGGTCCCATTTTGGAACGGAATCCCAGATAATGAGCTTAACATGTAGTGGTAAATCGCCTGCCCGATCCACATAAACCTCTGCGCAATCCAAGTACGCTGCCAATTTGGATATCCAAGAGCGTAGTCAATGTGTGACCAGAGAGCCAGCGAGCACAAACATGGATAGCGTCACGAGTCGCTCTGGGAACTGTAGACCGCAACAAGCAAGCCCGGAGGTGCATGGCCGAAACCTATGGACCAATTGAAAAACTATGGTCAAAATGTCATCTGAAAGGAAATGTATTGGGACGATGCCCGAGTCCATACGCTGCTTCGAGATTTGTACGGCTTGCCTGGGCTTTTTGCTGCACTTCTTTAGTTGAATCATGCCTTCAATCGCACGACCGACGCGTTGGAGTCGAGCACTGTCAGTCCTCTTCGATCGTGTGGGAAGGCTTGTGTCAGAGAAGTGCGGGTATGAGTATAAGGTCTAACGACAATATCCTCGTTCCCTGCATCGCTTATTGCTAACTCCTCAGTAGTAGTAGTTTACACCGGACAGTAAGGGGGGAGGGGGTAAGCTTGACAACGTTGGGCAACCGGTTATATAAGCTTCAGAATTCGTCAGCACAAGCCCGATTCGCTCCCGGGCCCAAGGGGCCCCTGAAATTCCTGCAAGCTTCACAAGAGTTTCGGGAGCCCTTCGGAGGCCCGAGAGCCATCCCGTATTGCGTCGACGACTTCTCCCCGGATCACTATAGCTCAGCATGGTCTTCGGCACTAGTACAAAGGTATGCATCTCCCACTATACAGATGTAAGTCCACCACCGGCCGTTTACCCCGTACTTTTGCATCATTCTCTTGCTCTCAAGGAAGGGGGGTTTAAGCCCATTACTCTACAAGGTTACTTCACCTTATCTTTACTCGTAGATTCAATGCTGCTGCCAATACATCATAGTCATCGAAACTCCCTCGCTCAGCTCCACAAGCAAATCGGCAGTCATACAACCCCGTCACTCCAAGATCCCAATGACAACTTGTTGGAATACCATCCTGCTCCATGGTGACCCCCCCATAGTTTGAGCATGGACCGCCTGACGTCTCCGTTGGCTCACGCATACATTGGCCTCGGTGTGAGACAGCCCAACTAAGAGGCAAGTTATCATCTATAGTGATATGGCTTACGGTCGCCAGTGGTAGCTTTTCATTGATTTTGGTCACCAAGTGTTAACAGAAAACTAAACTGACTCAAAGCTCGATTGTATGCGGCCATATGGGGCCGTAGGCCGACCCTTCCCCTCGCTTTCGCCCACGGGGCCAAGTTTGATTTCGTGATTTTACAAACGGATTCACCCCCAGCAGGTTTCGCCGTAGCTAATAGAGAAAGCTACTCTAGAGAGCCTAATCTTAAATCTGACAGTTCTGTCACGCTCACTCGAAAAGTAAAAGATAACACCTAATAAATAAATGCTACAATACAAGTACAGTGTCAATCCCGCAGCCATGGAGCAACCTCCACAAGGTATTAATACATTCCGAGCCAATACCATGCAGTCGAATCAACTATAAGTCAAGATCCCAATCACGCATCAACTCCAGACCCTCGTCCTTTTCTACCCCCTCCTCCTCAGCTTTGGTTTCGGTTTCAGGCGCAGCGATGACGTTTTCCACGTCAACGTACTCCTCGAGCTCGATATCAGACTCGGTGTGACTCGACTCGGAAGGAGATAGAGGAGTGAGGGGCCGTGAGAGGGGTTCAGGAGAGCTAGGTAGGGGTGGCAAGTTCTCGATGAGGGGCAACTGAGCAGGAGTCGAAAGCATTTCTGGAGCAGCGAGAGAAGATTCGGCGGAGATAAGAGGTTCCACGGCAGAGTGCGCATTAAAGTCGACGACCGTCTCGGAGAGGTCTTCGTCCGAGTCTTGAGGGAGAGGAATTGTAACGGGATCGACCGCCATCTCCGACGAGGCAGGTTCGAGTTCGGACGATACAACCGTGGGTCCAGGCGATGCGACCTCGGGCACCGGTACAGCCAGTTCGGGTTCAGACTGCTTCTTCCATGCCTCGGCCTTCAATTCATCCAGCTTCTCCAGCTCCAGTTCGATCGTCTTGACGGCTTCCTTTCTCGCCTTGCGCACCGCATCGTCGCCAAACGACTCTACCGCATCGAGTTTGGTCAGCAGACCAGTGAGCGCGTGCTCGTAGCCGTGAAGAGGTGCGTTGTTGGGAGTATAGGCGAGCTTGGACGAAGGGAGGAAATCGAGTTGAGTGGGGAAGGTAAAGTTGGACTGAAGAGAGGCAAATGAGGTGAGGATGGATTGAACTGCAGCCAAGGATGGGGCCGTATCGATTTGTGGGGTTTCGTCCTCGGTTTGCTCGTCCTCGGCTTCAGAAGCAGGTGGGGGAGTGGGGGAAGATGGGGTTTGCGGGGTTTGTGGGGCAGGCTTCTCGCTCGCGGTAACATTCTAAACAACCAAGTCAGTAAATTACTTGACCTCGAATAGACAACTACTACTAACCTGTTCCTCGCGAGTTTGTTCATGTTGGGGCGACGCAGTCCTCGCTCGACCATAGATTGCGTCAAACAAGTCCTGCATACCGCCATCAAACATCGAATGTCGTCGTTCCGACTCGGCTTGTCGTCGCAGGCGCTCTACTTCGGCCCGTCGTCGGCGCTCGTACTCGGCTGCACATCGGCGC
Organism: Ceratobasidium sp. AG-K; assembly: GCA_037039685.1. Taxonomy (NCBI): domain Eukaryota; kingdom Fungi; phylum Basidiomycota; class Agaricomycetes; order Cantharellales; family Ceratobasidiaceae; genus Ceratobasidium; species Ceratobasidium sp. AG-K. The sequence goes on from JAWNGF010000002.1 coordinate 3,571,634, forward strand.
TCATACTCGGCTTTAGAAGTGCACGCTCGTATGCTCGTCGTCGCTCGAGTTCTTCCGCTTCGCGTTGTTGTCGCAGGTATGCTTCAATTTGGCGACGGCGCTGGAGCTCTTGCTGCAGAAGCAGCTGCTCATAGGGGTTGTAAGAAGGGTAGAAAGCGGGTTGGGCAAGAGAGAACATTGTTGTAATGGTCAGGAACGAAAGAGCAGTGAGGAGAGATGCGTCACTGGCGGTGATGTTTTATACATGTCGAGGAGTAAGCGTAGAAATCAAGAGTGGCGCGTAGAGTGTGGTCGAACAGAGTGGATGATGCTAGAATGTCCGAATTTGGAAAGTGTGCGTACGCTTAACAAACAAACGTGACTAAGCTTTGTAAGCCCGGTCATTGTGTAACGTCGGACCGTCGGCGGGCAACCACGAGCCGCTCATCGAGCTTAGAGTCGGTTCTCTCGTTCTGAATAATAGCAGAAGCATTTGTAACCTATCAGCCGCGACGATACCCACCTATTATACCGTATTCATAAGCCCGATACTCATCCTAGCGCAAAGTAATCGGGCTCACCTCAGCCAACTCGCACTCTAAATCCTCAAGTTTTGACTTTCCAGGCAATTCGTCGGACAAACTCACCAGTCACACGAGCGCCGTCGAGTTTTAGCGCGAATTGCGCAGCGCACATGAAAATGCGCCACAACCTCGCTACGGAAACTCTCGCTACCTCGGACACATGTCGCTGCGGACGTGTACCGATTCACGCGAACGAGCCATCGTCGCGTGCACCTCCTCGACCGCACGTGACCTTTTATCCAGTCGTTCCCCAGCCGTTTACTGCAGCTGGACGCTTAAAAAATAATACTAAAGTACGCAGATACGTAAATAAAGTGTCCATGGACAGGCAATATCACCGCAAAGTCATGTGTACAGTTAATTTCCCCATGTGACACGCTGCATCAGTGGAGCCGAGCAACACCAAGTTCCTCGACAACAAGAAGCCCAAGTCCAAGCGCACGTACACGTACGTATTTTTCCACAGGAGGTATTTCTCCAAGAAACAGGCGCACCTCGCACCAAGCGCTTCATCTCAAACCGGCAAGCCAACGTGGGCTCGAGGGGCACATGACCCCCACCGTACGCGGGGTGGTGCGGGGAAAGAGGTCATCTGGACCTCTCACGGGGCTACTCTTGTACTAGCGCATGCGTATATAAAATACAAAGACTGAATCCGTAGAGCTCTCGCCCCCTCGATCTGATGACCGGTCCCGTGAACAAGGATACTCAATGCTCGGCCTGACGTCGTTTGTGGGTTGCGTGATTAGGGTATGGGCTGGTGTGAACGGTGCGGGGAAGTGATAAATACCGTCGCGGTGAGCTCTCGGCGTGGGTCCTTTTTCTCCCCCCTGCTCCTTCACCTACGCACTCCCATCTCATTCAATCTGCAAACCCCTCGCTCGAATGACATGTTATGGCCTAGCCCGGTTAGCAGCTGCCCTGGCGCCCGACTTGGTAGTTGTCTATGGATAATCTGTCTCGCAGCATCCCTTTCTCTGGGCCCCCGCACATTACCCCGCCACCCCCAACATCCCCGATCCGCCCGATAGACGACAATCAGACGACCCCCCACCGACGCATACACTCCTGAACACATGGCGGCGCCTCCCACCTGTCCCGTAATGGCATAAACTTGTCCACTCTTAGCAGGTTGTTTCAAGTTCGTTCTCGGTATGCGCTCATCCCGACCGAGTTCCGTTACAGGTTCATATCAAGCCCACCACTACCCGATGTGCACTCCATCCCACCCAATTCAATACACATCCCACCCCACCCAACATGATATACACACTTACACCCCTCGCCACGCCACAACGACTTTTCAAAAATAAAATTCATACACCTAGTCGTACATTTTCCCAAAACGTCCTCCGTCACAAGACGTGCTGTACACATCGAACGCAGGAACCAGGCATTACCCAAAAGATCGTCAAGCTCAACCAAAGCACGCCATGGTCAAGCGCATCGCCGAGATGGTATTAAATAAAGAATATCCGAAACTAGTCCTCCATCTTGCCGCTCCCATCGCTCAGCGCACTATCGAATCGTCAGCGCCAGCTCAACACACAGGCGGAAAAAAAAACTTACGACTCGTCGACCTCTTCGACCATCTCGCTCTTGCTCACGCTCAAACTCGGACGAGAGGCAAACCGACGCTGGCGCTCGGCCTGTCGTCCACGGAGCTCCTCGTCATCGTCGCCATCCTCGCTCGGACTCGCGCCCTCGATATTGGCCAGGATCTGGCTCGAGAGTTCGGCGTTGAGGGCGACCGAAGACATCAAGCTGTCCTCGTCTTCGATGGGCAAGAGATTACCCAGGTCGACGGCGGGGACCGAGTCCATCCCAGAGGAGAGCGGGAGGAGCGAGGGGTTGGGGGATTCGGAGGATTCGTCGCCGCCGCGGTATTGAGACAACTGAGATTCGAGCTCGCGGTTCCGCGAGGCCTGGGCACGCACGAGCTGTTGGAGGTACCTGCAAAGGGTAAGCACACGCCTTGTACATGGTCGGCCGACTCACTTGATATAATCGACGCTCTTGCGCAGGATCATGCCCTTGTTGGCCTTGGGGCCCTCGCGGGTGCTCTCCTCGTCAACGGGGCCGAGGACATCGTCCTTGGCGGCGGGAACCTCTGTGAGCAGACACTCGGGGATGAGGGTGCTGAGCTCGGAGATTTTCTCGTTGATATTGTCACGGCGGCGGCGCTCGACGGCATTGTGGGACTCGCGTCGTCGGCGGCGTTTTTCGGACAAGAGCTGGGCCCTGGATAATCGATCAGATCATGCGATGCGGGTGGATGCGGACATACTGTTTGCTCGCAAGGTCCTCGGACATGGAGACCTTGGCCAGGCTCTTGGGACTGGCACCGGCGATGCTCGAGGGCATGGTGAGGCTCGAGGGAGTGTTGCCGAGAAAGCCAAAGGACGGATTGTCGGACGAGGGAATGTACCACGCATTCTGACTCGGAATCAACACTGCGCTGGCCCCGTTGGCCACGGGCGGTGGACTGGGCGAGCTGATGCTCTGCCGCTTGCGGGCTCCACGGGTCCGCGACGTCGACGCAGCGGCTGGGCCTCGGGATCGGGACCGAGACGCTGCCGAGCCGGATCCGCGCTTCGAGGGCGCAGTGGGCGGCGCCTGCGAAAACGGCGAGTCGGCGGTGGGCGAGGCCAGGCTGGGAGTGTCGGCCCGCTCTGCGGACCCGCGCATGAACGCATAGTCGGGCTCAAAGAACGGCGCGTGGGACGTGGCAGGCGCCGACGCGGGAAATCCCCCGAATGCGCTGCCGGTGGGCGACAGGATCGGGTGGCCCGACGACGCATGCGGAAACTGGTGCGGGTCGAATGGGTTCGGCTGCGGCGGGTAGTGGTGCGTGCCGTTGCGGGTGTCGCTCTCGGATATCTATCCATCGGTCAGCGCCGTTCAACCGTCGGCAAAAGACTAACCATCGTCGCAAGCGTGTCCGCAAAATCGACCGAATGGTCATTGTACTTGGGACGATTGCTAAAGGCATCAAACGGCGACCCAAAATTGTTGTGCGTAAAGTACATCGACGGGTCGTACGCAGGGGCTACGCGGCGGCGGGGCGGCAGGGCGAGCATGGTTCAGTGCGGGGCGGGATCCTGCGTGGGGGAATATATACTCACATGGCTGACGTTCTTCATCTGTCTTGTTTGGAAGCTCGAACCCGGCCTGGCGCACCTTGGGTTGGGATATGTAGAATGCCATCGTCGTTGAGACCAGGCGGACCTCGGCCCGTCGCCAAACATGGCCACACTCACCAGCTCTCCGGGTCGACCCCGGTCACCGTCCCCACGGGGCACCCGATCCCCTCCCATCGGGCCTCCGCATACACCCCACCCCCTGCCCCTGCCTGTCACTCCCCATCGGCCATCCCATCGCCAGCGCCATTGACAGCCAGGCCAGCGCATACAACCCGGACAATCCACATTCCACCCACTATTCTAAAACCCCGACGCGCAAAGTTTAATATCCCCCTGCCGATCCGCATCATGTTTCTCCCGGCATGCCTGTCCCTGTAAACGTTACCTGCGCTTCTCAATAGACTAATTTCCCCCTGCGAGACATGGAGCATGGCAACGTCACTGTCCAAACCCACCGCGCTAATTTACAGCTCCCAGCCACAAAATTTCCAGATTTTACGAGTGAGAGCAAAAATATGTTCACCCTGGCCATCAAGTGCAGATCCCCACTGTGAGAGTGGAGTTTTCGGAATCTCCCGGCATGCGAATCGTAGCCGAGCATATCTACGCGTCGATATTAGCGCTAGTTCCAAGACTCGACTACCAGGCCTACGCGAGCGACTCCAGACGGCCAGTGCCTAGCTATCTAGGCGCGGTGTCGGATCCGAAAGCGCCCAGTGATGTGCACCCGGTATGGCCTCTGCTCCCTCCCAACGCTGATGAGACGCCCTAAGTTGATGATGAGACCTATACTGATACGACGACACCCTGCACTCGCACGATGAGACGCCCTCTCTGATACGACGCTCCCACTCCCTGCAGAAACGGTGATGGGAAACACACCATACCATACCAGCCACATCAATCTCAACGACGAATTCACGCGCATCGTCAGATTAAGAAGTTTTGCGCAGAACGGCAAAATCAGAAGGTGGGGTGTTTGTGGTTTAGTCGACCTGGATTTACTCAGCTTGCTCTCGCACTCGAAGCTGGGTTTGCGCTCGATGCCGACTTGGGCGTTTTCGATGCCGAGTTTGTGCTCCCAGGGCGGAACATATATGCGTTTATTGTGTATGTCTCGGTCTACAATATGGTTGCCTGTGGCGCCTTCTGCGACAATTACGTGAAGTTTAACCCTCGCACGAACGATAACCCCTGCGTGAACGATAACCCTCGGGAGCGATTATGTGAGACGCGTAGAGCAGAGAACCACTCGGAGCACACGCACACGAATCCCGAAGGTCGCGGTCCAGCTCGTCTGGGCTAGTGCTCATTTCCGGGTTGTAAGCGCAGTTTGGGTTGCCCGGTCCGTATGGAAACACTCCAGACTCGTATGGAAATATTCCTCGAGATGCATATGGGCATATTCTCGAGATGCAGCTTGACTCGTCTAGGTTACGAGCGAGAACTCTCGGCTTGTCAACACCGATATGAACATCCACAGCGCGGAGATTGCCCAGCGCGAGGTGGGGGGAATTACCTGACCCTTGTTTGCAGTGTCTAGTGGCGCCCCGTGTCCGGTCAAACAGTGGGTATCTCCACGGAGTATGGATCGAGCAGGACAATCATAGCAGTCCTTGGCAAATTTGTTCGTCCACTGCACGAGAAAGGAAATCCATCTTGGGCCCAACGGTTCCGACCAGATCATCACAAACATACTCCTATTCAATCTCGGTGTAATTCTGATGGACGTTGGTTTCAGGTCTAGAATTCAGCCTGGGGGAAGTCGCATATGGATAATGACGATAATACCATTTCATTCGTTTTAGTATTTCATTAATACAACGACGCATTTGCAACGAAGCGCGTCGCACACGGATGTCCTGCTTACCCCTCGGCCCTAGACTCGCAACCCAGCCCGCGAGTTTCGGTGCACCAGGCCGCATGGTCCGTACCGCTCCCAACGAAATCTCCGGATATACTCTGGATTTGGCGTCGGCGGCGGGGGGAACTCGGAGCTCCCCGCTCCTACTATAATCTGGCGAGTTCTTTCGGATGATTTGGGTCGGTTGCGAACTCCGAGTCAAGAGCGGTGCTCGAAAAGCGTCAAGTAAGCTAAACGGGGAATACGGACCTTGCGTATCCTTGCTCGTTTCGTGTCGGTTCGATTGGGGTCGGCAGCATGTAAGAGTGCACGATTGGGTCGGCAACATGCAAGGGCGCACGCTGTCGGGATATGCGTAATCTGGCGGAATGAGCTCAACGTCATTGTGGGCATGATAGCCGGTTTGACAGCGCGTTACTAGATAGGAAGAGTATGCACAACGTCCCCCTGATCCGGTGCAAATGAGATAGTCGGTAGCTTTTTTTTGACTGTGCGTGCGAGTCAGCGAGCAGACACGCCAGGGTCATTAGCTGCGCGCTGTGTACCCGGCCCGGAAGAAATTCACCAAATGAGCTATATGCAGCCTTCTTTTGGAATATTTACGCTCACCATTGACCAACCGCTCGAGCTTCCTCAAATAAACCCGAATAATCCCGTACGTTGGGCGCGAAAGACCAAGGAAAAAGCCAGATCGATCAACTTTGAGCGGCGACCCGGGTCCTCGTCGCGGCGCTGGGCCGGGTGCTGTGAGAGGCAATCGCCAGAGAAGTCCAGGAGGGAAATAATCCATCAAGACGAGTCCCCGGGGCCCTGCAGGTGACATGCAGATCTCAGATTGAATCTCACGTATTCCACTATACGTGGTACCGCTGGGCATGCTTCCACACGTGTGGACGCATGCTATGACGAACGTCATATGTAAATCTGACACTTCGGATAGAAATCTCGGTATATGCGTACCTATAGGCGACCCGATCCAGCGATAACATACCGAACCACGGGTGAGAACTGCGAGCTCCCGAATCCCCTCCCCTGATCACGCCCTAGTCGACTGAGACTACACGTTTTGGAGACTTCACGTCCAGGGCTTAAACTTCCTGCACAACTTTGTTTGGTATAGAGGGCTCAAAATTGACGAATTCCTTCTAACCTTTTCTCATCACTTCTTCCGGCGAGAAGCCACCTTGACAAAGGCTTACCTGTTTTCACTCAGACGAAGGCGAAAATAAAAAGATGAACCTCTGGAATTTGGCGTAGAGGCTAATTCCTGTAAGGGTTGTCTCGGACACCCTGACATATGACAATGACGTTTCAGAGTTCTTGGGAATATGGTGGTTAGCAGTTACACAAGTGATATCACGATGTACACACAGATATCATCATTTGGGCGTATCCTCCCCCGGTCCCCCACATCACCCCGGATAATCCCATTCGATCACCATGGCGTTAATCGCGCGAGCAAGGAACAAGCATGCACGTCAAGTTAGGAGTTCGGTTAATGACATGCGTTGGCATGTTCATTGCTCAGCGCATTCGAAGTCACCCCATGGGTATGAGCTGATGGACCCATCGTCGGACCTTGCCGGTTCAGCGCATAACCGCGCGTTGCCGAGGTAACGAATGGTCTTCGATATCATTCCTAATCAAGACCCAAGCGCACGAAAGCTCCCGTTTAGACAGCTGCATAAATGAGAGAACTTGAAGTGTGTTTCGGGATCTGAGGTCGTGCCGGAAAGCTGTTCCGAGTTGAATAAATGATTGTCGCCCCATTTGATAGCCTTCCAGTGAGAATAACGTGCCATAGATAGTTGACCCGAGTGAAGAAAGGTTGTCGAAGAACGACTCCGAAGGAAAAAATGCGAGTCGATACTCCACGATTTTCCAGAATTAGAGCCACGCCACGAGATGAAGTGGGGTAATGGGCTGATGATCGACGGTTCCCCAAGGCACATTAGGATCAAGTGTGGGGTAGAACGCTAACAAAGCACAAAGATCACTGTTGGACAAACCGAGATCACACAAACCACGTTCTGATGAGATATCCGCTCGATGGCAGGAGCTTTGTCGGTCCACTTATGGTTCAGTCCTATTAGTCACCTCAACGTGTTATCACCCTCGTGTAGGTGTGGGGGCAATGAAACCTTACTGTCGTCTAACAGCGCCCATAGCCATTATCCATGGGTAACGTTGTCGGATTCGTACCTGTGCGCGCTTGTGAACCCACAGAGACCGGGGGCATGGTGGAGGTCTGGGCCGCTCTAAGATCAAGGGTGAGTGGGGTTGATCACCCTCGTTACTTGATACGATACGTACATTATAGATCATGATATATATGTCAAACTGGGGATAGCCAGTAGGGCGGAGGTAGCAACACGCCGGAAGTTCTCAACTGGAACTAGCCGCAGGTAAAGCCTAGTTGGCTCGCCAAGTTATATCAGCCGCATGTAAACTTAAATAGTAAAGACTCACGAAGCCTTGACAACTGGGCATATAACGATCAGAAGGTGACAAGGGCGATCATGCATGATTCATGTAGGGCAGCCGATCCTGGATGTGCAGGTACCAACCAAATAGTACTGCCCATTTTGTTGAACAATTAGCGACGAACTAGACAGGTAGGAAGAGGGAAGAGGATAAGCCCAGGTTGCTCACCAGATCCTGATATCCTTGCATCACAAGCAGTCATCAGGCCATGACATCACGATTGATATATGACCCCGATCCATGACCGACAAACGGGTGGCGAGCGAGTGGTGGCGACGAAAAATGATGGATCCAGGCACATAATGCTGATTGCACCGAACGTCGACTTGTTACAGTCGAGCTAGCCGACTGGATTACGTTTGCATAAATGAAATCGAAATAGCAAATCAGTGGCAAAGGGCAGACGTTGAGAGGGGGGGGCGAAAGAGAGATCAGGCATCCGCAGCCGGTCGACCATCTATACGTTTTACTCTGCCGGCGAGCGCATCAAAAATTGATCACCCAAGACGCAATTCAACCGTCGAGACGTCACATGTCTTCGCAAATGGTTCGAAATGGCCTTGAAAACGTGCCCGTTGTGTGATAAGGCGCCCACCTGACCGACTCCACAAGGCTGCATAAGTGTCAGATGAGCCCTGTATAGGCTGGGATGGTAAGGCGTACTCGCGGCTCGACGCTAGGCAAGTCTCGGTGGGTGCGTATCGTGTGCAAGGGTGCGCCTAGCAAAGATAGGGGCCATGTGTCCACACGGGGCCACGCACCCAGCCCAGCTATTTCAGCGCTATACAGTTGGGGTAAACCCGACCAAGTGCGAGAGTATCGCTGCTGCGGATCTGCACTTCTGCACACAGCCCGTCCGTGTTGTAGGCCACCCGGCATGGACTCTGAAAACTTCAAGTTCACATCGTGATAGTGCCTGTTAGTGATCAAGCTAAAGGGGCAGTGGCGAGGAGAGATATAATCCTACGAGTGGCCGGAGGTTTTCGGACGGCAGCCTCTACCAAAATCGAGTCTAGCACCAGAGCCAAGTCTTGTAGGTATGCCGGCAAAGCCGAGCCGGTCACAGGACTTCCCAGATGCAACGCGCAAGCGACCGTGCCAGTACGAGCGTCGTGTACCCATGGGCTATGGGCGCGGATTGGTCCGCATACACGCAGTAATGGCGCACGTTGAATCAACATAATTGGCCTGAGCGCTGCTGCACCCACTGGAACTGGGTGAGATGTATGAATACGCATCAACTAGACTCTCAATATAGACACAAACCATGTCGCCTTCCAAGTCTAGCCGGTTGTCCGACAAACGTTAGCTGGCAGATGTCAAGTTATTTTCAGCGCGCCGGACGAGTTAATTGGTCAAATTCGGTATAAGTGGTCAGGGCTCAGGCACATCGACACCGAAAGTTCTTACACATGACTAGAACAACGCTTCGACACCCATTCCTGGAGCATTCTTCAATCATCTAAATGCAAGTTGTGATATTCACCAAAAGTACAGTGCTGAGCCACGTGACGCACACTTGAACTGATAGGAGGGCTCAAGTTCAGGCAATTCCCGCCACTCTACCCAAGCGCAAGAAAATCACTGAAGACGAAATAAAAGCTTGTATTAGGTTGGGCATATTGTGATAAAGTTGTAAGAGAGAGGTTGATGGCGCAATGACATGAGCGAGCTGATGGGATGCGTACGCAAGAACCTACGTGGATATCGAACACTAGCATTAGCGCCTTTTGCGCTTGCTGTCCTCAAACACGTCTTCCCTTCGCCCACCAACTCTTGCCAGGAAATCAACCTTTTCCAAGTACCCTGCCCCGCCTGATTTTCTGTTCCGTTCGAGCTCATCTCGTTCCTGAGCGAGTGCGCTGAGTTTCGATAGAAGCCAGCATCATATCAACACATACCTCTGCTGTAGATGAAGCCAGATGAGATTGCCAATCCAACCGAGATTTGTCCAGCGTGCTCAGTTTCTTGGGTTTTGCTGCCGCGGCCAAACTCGAGAGAGACTTTCGGGGCTTGGCCGCCGGCTTCGCCTTGGCCGCCGGAGTGGGCGTTGGCTTCGGTTTCACGCCTCCAGAATGTACATTGGGAGTCGAGCTGCCGGATGCTGGCGTGGAGGATACGGAACTAGGTGTCTTTGAGACTGCTTGATCCGACGATTGTTGACTACGCCATTGTTGCGCTTCCGCGGAGTCCTCGGCAACCTCGACTTTCTGACTGGAGTATTTGTCAATAAATTATCGGGGGAAAAAAAATTATCGGCTATCAACTCACATTACGTCTTCTCCCGCAAACCGATATCTCTTCTCTATGGTGATTGTTTTCGCCTCGGACTTCGATGCCGAATTGACGGAATCAACCGTGTCGGTCTTCGTAGATTCAAGGAATGTATTCCATAGCGTGTTACGCGCCCTGCATCATGTATGTGGCGGTCTCACTGCTTAGCAAAATATGACTCTTTGATGACTTGCATCTAGAGATGGGGCTTACGCATCATCGGTCACCAAGTTGTTAGTTCCTCTGTCTGTCGTATCCTCGATGCGTTGTTTCTTCGTGTCCGGGCCTGTCTCGCTATCAGAGTCGGAACCTATTGCGTTGCTGGTGAACAAATGAACAAAGCAGTGCATGTATTGCTTGCCAACCTTGTGCCCCCGGAACATAATCCCCGTCGTCTTCATCGGACTCGAAAGCGACAGAGTTAAGTGTGGGAAGCTCGGGCATGTTGTCGTCGTCGTGCAGAGAAGCGTGCTCGTGACGCAAACTGATCCGCGTCTAACTTCGAATTGGTAATTGTATGTGGATCAGTCTCTAATGGCAGTGCCTTCCGCTTATTCTTCCCCATGGATACTTTTGGAACCAGGCTCCTTGGCAGATGCGTTGTTAGCGAGGCATGAGGCCGCTCGGAAACACATAGGCCCACCCACTGAGAAACTCGGGCCGACAAAAAGAATTTGGCTCTCGGCCAGTGCCGCATAGCGACGACTGCTCCCGCGTCGTCTTCCGCGGCATCCACAAGGAGAAACAATGAATTAGTTGGTCCAGACGGTACAGCTAACGGCACGCCTGCCACTTTGTTGCCCTAATTCAGCGCCACCGTCGCCCGGCTTTCGCGTTGACTTAGTGTTACCCATAGGACCCAGTGACTTTGGAATGCGGCACGGCGTGGTCCCCGAGACCTTGTCGCAAGTATAAGAACTGCAAGGATGCCGACGATTATTCCTCAGCTCCAGCTGGTCTACCACTTCTCATTCTCGTGCAGGTTCACTTTCATTGCCTTTGGTGAGTGCATACCCGAGGCATTCATACAATCACTAACAGGTTTTCAACCCCACAGGCTAGTCCAATTCGCATCACTTCTAGTCACTTTCATTCTCACTTCCAGGCTGTGCCTTATTACACGAACACTTTCCTTGTCCTTTGATTAATTACTTCAACCCTCGATCAGTCAAGATGTTCTCCCGCTTCGTCTACCTCTCTGCTCTCATCTCCCTCGCCGCCGCTCATGGCACCATTACCGCTGTCAACGGCGCAAACGGAGTTGTTGGCGCTGGTATGGGCATTGATCCCAGCACCCCTCGCGATGGCGCAACCGCCCGTCCCTTCCAGGTTCGTCGCTCTGGGTGGATCCCCCGTCCACTTCTAACCGTCTGTCCACCTCAATAGCAAGACACCAGCATTATTCGTGACCGTGAGATCCAGTCTGGAAGGGTCGGTCCATGCGGCCGCACCAACCAGAAGGGAGCTCTCGACATGGCGGCCGAGATGGAAGGCAAGTTTCGATTCAATTGTGTTGTCTTCCAAGTCTTATCGTTTAATTTTCAGCCGCATCCTCTTCTGGCCTCCCCTCTGCTACGGCCAGCGGTGAAATCCAGATGACCCTCCATCAGATCAACCAGGACGGTGCCGGGTGAGTACACTCACCGATCCCTCCGTGGGTATCCTGACCTCGTACTTTGTGGTAGCCCTTACACATGCGACATCTCTGCCGATGGCGGTAACACTTTCCAAGCCGCCAAGGTCAACAAGAACGTTCCCGGCGCATTCCTTGGCCTCTCTACTGCGACTGCCGAGGACTTCCCGCTCAACGTTCAAATGCCTGCGTAAGCGATCGACCTAACTCTTACACACGCTTCCACGATCTAACTTGCTCTACAGTGGCATGCAATGCGCCGGCGGCCCGAACGGAGACGCTTGCGTCGTTCGCTGCCGCAACGCAACTCCCGCTGGTCCCTTTGGCTCTTGCGCTGTTGTCACCAACGCCCAGTCTGCCGGAAATAACACTGCAGCTGGTACTGGTAAAAAGGCCGCGGCCGCTGCCGCCCCCGCTACCGGAGCAGGCGCAGGCGCAGGTGCTGGGTACGTGTTAGTAATGCATATATGAACTCTATCTAACCATTTCAACAGTACTCAGACCGGAGCCCAGCAAGGTGGTGGATTCGCTGGAGGCCTCAAGAAGCTTTTCGGTGGACGCCGCTCCCTCTTGAACCGCCTTGACTCCGAGCTCTTTGAAAAGCGCGCACTCGCTGGACCTGATGACTTTGCTGCTGATGACGAGGAGGCTGCGTAAGTTCCAGCCTTATCTCTTGGTAAATGCTTTTGCTTACGATGTGGCGCATATATTTAGGAAACTCGAGGAAGAGCTTATTGCTGACCTCTACAAGCGCTCGGCTACGCCCGCTGAGAAGAAGCGTGTCGTCCGCTCCCGTGTTGTGGGCTCCCTTAGCGGTTACTGGATCTAAGGCGCCCAAAAACGATATTTCCATCCTACGACCTTGATGTACATGTTTCTTGACTTCTCCCGGATTGTGTTCTGATCACGACATTACTGTGCTCCTGTCTATAATCAGCTTGTCGACTAGAAGTTTCACCTCCGAGAATATAGTGGTTATTTCAGCTCTTCTATGTGCGACCGTAAACAAATTGGAAGCGAGAGGTCTACATGTGTATGCACCCAGGGCCGGTTGGTTCCTTTGGGCGGAATTGGTTAGTGTGTTACGCATGGGGAAGCTCACTGCGACCCGGGGGTAGAACAATGACTCAAACCAACCAACCAATTATCGACGCAGCCCTGGGGGTCTCGCCCGCTGGCACTTGGCGTGTACATCTTCTGGTGCTCGAGGTTTAGGTAAACCTATCATTGAGGTATTCGGTACCACGACGATGTGCGGAACAACAGGTGGATCCATATGCGGATATGCGTGCCTATCAACGTTCTTTTACTCATGCTACGGAGTGGAGCCTGCTCGTTCTTCATTCGTCATAACTAAGAAATCTGAACCGCGCGGTGACGGCGTCGACGCCGTGGTACTACGGTGCCGGTGGCATGCAGTGAGCTGGCGGAACCACGGCTGACCGAGGCCGGCACGATCGGCGCCTCGTACCTCTACCCATATTGTCATCAATGTTGCGAGCTTAGCTTTGCTTGATAGGAAGGTGTAATCCCCCAGTCACTCCACCCCGCACTCTTTGATAAGGATGCAAGGAGCAACACGACCGAACAAACATTTACATTGTGCCTTTCGGGTCCTACTCGCTCGTTCGCAATCGGGCCCCTCGGCTATTAACGCTTCCACCCCAGGAGCTTGTCGCTTCCCCTGGAACCTAATAATAAATTCGATTCCCTTTCGCTAAGCATATATGCGAGATGAAGGGTTCATGGTCCCGTTTCCGAATGTAGAGCAAATATGAATTAGCGGAGCCGCGTTCCTAATAAGGTAAGATTATATTCCATTTGAGTAGACTAAGAGCAAAAAGAGGTTCTCCCAACACAATGTTAGATATTGGAACCATTGTGGCAAACTATGCTCCTTTTCGTCCACACAATCTCTCTTTTGAGACGAGCCCGGAAATATCCATCCTTGATGGTTGCTCACACTATGGGCGTGGTCCACCTCTAAGAAGTTTCCTAAGCAATTACAGCGACTGCCCCATCTGCCGTAGAAGCTATACCACTGCTAGGGGATTTAAAGCAGTTGCAATAATGTTTTGGACTCCGCATCGGGATGGTCTCCAAGGAACCGCCTAGGATAGTCTGTCGGTTCTCATATGTAATCTGAACCGTGTTGTTTATCCACCATACACCACAAGCGCGATTTATCCGGTATATTAATATATTCACTTGGAACCCACAGTTTGGACTGAGGCGGAGTCTTTATCGATTCGTAGAGGTTACACGGTGTCGCATACGCATAAACTTCAATCTCATTCCTAGTGCAAAATGTAGTGCTCGACCTTTCAGTCAAATACTCTCGCATATATGCTGCCGTTGTGTTTCTCCACTGAAAATGCCAGCCAAGTCACCGCTAATACAGAGAACAGATAAAAATAAGTAAGTGAAGTCTATTTTCCATTCTGTCGGCCATTGTTGGCATTGTCCAACTTGAGGGTGGATGGCAGGTCAAGTTTGACTATTCTACTTTGAAATAACCTCCCCATCGCGACACGAGTCAAATATTTCCGATTCCCTAAAGGCTAGCATACGGCGTGAACCATATTGGTCGAGTGCTTTCCCCGGTTCTGGCTCGTAACAGGATCCACCTTGCTCTGAAAATAGAGGTTGTAACAATAGGTAGATGTCGGGGATTTTGCCCATGTTCAATTTTTGTAGTCTCTAAGGGGTAAATTCATTTAATCGGTTGGTTCAATGCATTTATGGTGTTAATTCAATTGTAACAATCCGGTATTACATGCATATGTACACACAGCCGAAACATCCTAGATAATGTACAGTCAAATGATCCAAACAGTCCATAAAACTCGTCGCACATCACATATTTGGCCGTTAGAACTCCGCCTCCCAGCTGTCGTCCGGATTCGCCTTGCTTCTTGTAGTTTCGTCATCCGCATTATCCGAACCCGGGTCCTCACGGCCGATATCCACGTATCCTTCCTCAATAGCCTCACCCTCTGATGGCTTTTTGTCATCCGCACTCGGCGCCTCGGTGGTATTCACAGGTGGAGGGTTCGACGCAGCAGGCGTTGGCGTCGCAGCTCGGTGTGATTCGGGGTCGTCCGAGGATAACTGTAAATCAGCGGGTTGGGCGGGTGTAGTGGCGAGTGCGATAGAAGATGAGTCATCTTGCTGACTAGAGGTATTCGGGGGGATGTCCTCGTTCTCGTCCCGTGCTTGTGGAGTCGAATCTGAGCTGGGCTGAGCCTGGTTTGGCGAAGTCTCGCTGGACTGATCCTTGGGTGGCTCAGAATCGGGGAAGATGGGTGCACTAGTTGCTGCTATGGCCTCCTGGGACTGTCTCTGCCATTCCTGAAGTTTCTTGACGTCTACATCCTCCAATTCCTTCTCAATTGCCTTCACAGCGTCTTTACGTGCCTTCCGTATGGAATCTTGACCACACGAATCGACAGCGTCCAGTTTGGTTAAAAGCCCAGTCAGGAGATGCTCGAATTGATGTAGAGGCGCATTATTGGGCGTATAGGCGAGTTTGGGCACTGTCACTGTGACGTCGCCAGGACTGGATAGGAAATCGAGTTTGGCAGGAAACGAAAACCCGGATTTGAGATCGGATAACGACTTGAGAATATTAGAAATCTCGGATTGAGCCTTGGTTGTATCGACCTCGATGGACTCGGCCCCGGTGTCAACGGAGTCCATTGGTGCAGCTGGGGAAGTACTGGATGCAGGCTGGGAAGGTGGGGCGGGTTTATCGTCTTCCGTGTCCGAAATAGCGCTCTACAGCCCGAAAACAACTCAGAGTGTCTGGTTTATTCAACAAGAAAATATACGTACACTTTGGGTTGATTCGGTTGCCAGAGCTGTGTCGGCAGGATTTCGAGCCCGTGGATCAGAAGATTTGGCCCTCCTCGCGTTGGGCTGCAATGAGGCGTTTGGATGTCCACGATTCCCATAAAGCGCGTCAAACAAATCTTGTACTCCTCCATCGAACATTGACTGCGGTCGTCCAGCACTTCTGTCGACTGGCTGTCCGTAAGGCTCCGGTACACGGATCCTCGGGCGCGGGACTTGAGGACCGCCCGGCTCGCTCAGTTTTCGCCTTCGAGCCTCGAGTTCCATCTCGTGGCGACGTCTCGCCTCGGCCTCTCGGAGTCGTTGAATCTCGGCTTGACGACGTGCATACTCAAGCTGTTCAGCTCGTCGCCGGTTTAGTGCCTCGAGTTGTCGGCGACGCTGGTACTCTTCGGCCTGGCGACGACGTTGGAGCTCTTGTTGCAAGAGTGCCTGCTCGAAGGGATCGTAGCTTTGGTAGGCTGGGGCGTAGCGATTGTGACCAAACGGAAACATAGTTAGGTCGTTTACGAGGGTGTGAAGACAATGGTGATTAACCGGCAAAGGGGGTGGTTGTGGTAGATCCAGAGGGTCGGGATTTTATAGGCAAGTGGCCGGGCTGCACGTATTGTGGTGGCGTGGGGAGGAATGTAGACTTTGCTAGAAGCTCTTGGCCAAAAATGGAAAGTCATTAGAGCGAGGTGATGTCATTAGTCATGAACCATGTAAACATTTGAAAGCAATGTTCACAAGCTTGGTTGGGATATCCAGCATGTACCGAGGGTGTTACATAGACGTAATCGTACAAACCAAGAATAAAGAATTATAGCATCGCCGAGTGTTATACATGAACCGAATCCGGGATAGGAGCACCCGCTTCTACCCGCTCTTTTGCTTCGCGCACCTGGACATCCCAATCCAGTCGTAGTACAGTGACCCATATCATAATTGAAGAGCAGAAAAGTCCGGTTGCGAGACCCGTCCAAATACCTGGCAGGTCGAGCTTGCACCAAAATGCAAGATAAGTGCCCAAGGGAAGGCCTACGGGCATAATTCATATTAGTACAATGAAGCGATTGTGTTATGGGCGCATACCAATAACGTAGTAGGCAACAAAATTTAGACCGGCGACTACGCCAAGTTTACCACATGCTCGAAGGGTTCCAGCCTCCACTGATGCAATACCGTCTACGATCTAAACGTCCGTCAGCGCCAGCCCCCGTGGAGTGTGCTTATTTGGGTACGTACTTGGTAAAGTGATACAATGGGCATTACACTTACGACCAAAGCTGAAACATCCTGGTCATCAATGAATAGGTAAGTTATTTTATGTCGGAAGATGGAAAATATGGATCTAACATGTTTCAGTCAGTTGAATATCAAGGCAAATCCAACTAGCGTACCCAAATATTACGCCTCCAAGAAGTGTCAATACGGTGGCAGCTCTTGCAGATACATGCGCCTGATTGGCATCCCCAGCTCCGAGTAGGTTTCCTGTGCGTATGGCCGCAGCCATCCCGAGTGAATACTGTATGTTATATGTCATCGTAGCTACCACGACAATTACACTCTGAGCAGCGAGTGCGGTAGGACCCAGTCTGAAGAGGAGGGAACCATAAGTAAGTATGCAATCTCCTCTAATATACATGTGTACTCACTGTGAGACAGCCAAACTCATAAATTCCCAGCTCCACCATTCTGCGGCGTTCTGTCCAACGCCGATGGAACCCATGGCAAATAACCTAGGAAGGCAAGCGAAGGACTGAGACGTAATCGGGTGCCATGCCGTACGTGGAGTAAAGTATATGCTGTAAACAGCATGAAGCACGGCCATAAGGGTGACTGAAACCGAAGTCGCAATCGGCGCCCCAATGAAGCTTCAAGGCAAGTTTCAGCACTCAGAGACAGGTATTTGATATGCATACACACACCCGAGTCGCACAGGCTCGGGGCCCCACACTAGAAGATAATTGAGAGCGACGTTTATTGGCGCTACGATGGCAGTAATGATGGAAGGAACTCGGAACAATCCTTGGGCCTGCAAGTAGCGCCTACGATAAATCTCTATCAGCTACCCAATCCATATACACATTTGTGGAAGTGGACACCAACCTAATGACGGTATTGAAAGCATAAGCTGGCAGCTGAAGCGACATAAACTTCAGATAAAGAGCAGCCGACTTGGCAACTTCAGGATCTTGATTCAAAAGCAATAGGATTGGCTCAATATTCTGCCACAATGTAATAATAGGCTTTATAACATGCTCAGTGAGACAATTGATAAATGTATTCACTATCTGCTTACCAGAAGAATTAGCGCCACCAACACCATCATCCTTTGTGTCCATAATCCGACGTGTGACGGATGTTCGCTGGTCCAAGCTTGAGGGAGAAGCGAGTCGAGTGCGCAAGCAAAACCTTGAATGACGCTGTTCCCGGTGACCGAGACTGTAAGAGAGGCGAGTGTAGATGCAGCAAGCATCGTTGTTGAGAGGTGGCCAATCGATATAACTGAAACTATGTTGAACGAGTATTCGAGGAGTGTTGTGCTGTACGGCCGCGCCCATCAGCCAGTAAATAACATGCTAGCCTTGGGGAACGAACGCACCAAATTATGGGCACAGCATATTGCATCAATACCTAATCATATGAAGTGACTCTGTAATCAGAAATCATATACTTGAGTACAAGCGTGACCAGTGCCCACCCAAGCTTCTTTCAGCGTAGTTCTCCGAACTTCTTGAACAGACAATCTTCCTGATTGCGTCAATAAAACTGTGACCTCGTTCGCATCGATGTCAGCTACATTAGGAATTTTGAACATTGAGTCGTTTCGAGACTGGGCGTTAACCAGTGTCGCAGTCCCGTAGCTCCGAATCGACCGAGTATCATCATTATTGGTGGAACCGCTTCGAGAGCGAGTGTTGATTGGTGTTTCAGAACGGGAACTTGACGAGGAGCCTACCGACCCGGACATAATTGGGGTGAAGAGGGAATCGACCTCGCTCGGGTCCCCAGCGGCGTCCCTTTTCAATGCAGCAGTGATCCAAAGCGAATTAGATTTCACAGGAAACGTGTGGACCAAGCCACCAGGAAGGAATCTAGCAACCGAGACCATCCCAATCGTAAACCGAATAACCATGAGGCGGACGCCTCGATTTCAGACCGCAGCGCAAAAATAACGGGAGCAAACCCCCTTCCAGGGCTATTATTTCCTCCCATAGGTTGTTGTCATCATCCAGAACGCAATATAGCCGTTTGTAGAACATGCGCTTGATCGGTTATCAAGGTTCGGGGAGGCGATTGACAAGTGACTTACGGGAAGCGAGGCAATCTATCATTCTGAGAACAGAACGAAGATCCAAACGCCCGAGCGATTCACTATTTAGATTATCTCGTCCTCGGGAAGCCGGGTACTGCTGTATATCTGCCGATGTACTCGCCAGTGGTAAACACATACAGGGAGAACGCTGCTAGAATGGTTGGAGTGATAGTGGCAGACTCGCAACGTTGATTGAGCCCCTTCCTTCCATTGTTCGTTAATTCGTGACATTCCACACGGTATGCACATGGTTCTTGCAACACAACAAGTACATGGGTTGATCAATGCAAATCAAAAGCCCAAACACACACCCAGGTCAATAGAATAGCATAACATCCAGGTTACTGCTTTTCGAGACACCTCAGTAAACTCGATAAAAAAGGACCAGCGACGTACTGACCGTCTTACACATGAGGGACGCCATGCGGATCGGCTTTTCCCTCCTCCTCGAGCCTTGCTCGTACGCGCAACACTTCCTTGGCCCAATCCGTCCGAAGGATTACATACGCCGAGACAAAGCCCGAATAACAAAGTGCAATGGAAAGTCCAATCCACAATCCTTGGAGCTTCATGTTCCACCAAAATGCGAGGTAGATACCCAAGGGAATACCTGGAGTAAGTGAAAGTGAGCACAGTGACACAGGAAGAGTATAATTGAAAAAGAAAAGAAAAAAGTGCTTACCGATGACGTAGTATGCAGTAACATTCACTAACGCGCCAAGAGACTGTTTGCCTCGAGCACGGAGTGCACCACCCGTGACAGCACTCATGCTGTCTACAATCTGAGTCGAAGGGTTTGGTACTGTTCCTAGAAACACTTGACAAGCGCATGGATAGACGTACCTGGAACAACGCAACCAGGGGCATAATACCAGCGACAAGCGCAACAACCTCCTCGTCATCGTTAAATATATACCCCCATTTATGCCGGAAAGTGAGGAAAAACGAACTGGGAGGGTCAAAGTGAGATGACGACTATGGCCAATCAGGAAAGACCTACCTCAGGCAAAAAGCAAAAAGAAGGGAGAGTGCCAGAGACACCTCAGCCGCAATCCGCGCCCTCTTGCCATGACCTGATCCAAGCAAGTTACCAATCCGTACTGTGGTCGCGACACCTAGCGCAAAAGGAGCTTGATACGAAGTAGATGACGATACTAGGAGAACACTCTGGGCGGCCAGGGCAAGTGGTCCGAGTCTTGAAGCATACATTAACATCATGTACAAATCAGAATTGGCCACTTACTGAGACGCTGCCAAACCAACGAGCTCCCAGCTCCACCATTCACTGGCAATCTGGCCCGTACCGGCCAACCCAAGCTGAACGAGGGTCCCGAGCGAGCGGAATGAGCGTCGGCCGATCGGATGCCAGGCAGTACTGGGCGTGTACAAGACGCCGTATACCACAGAGCACACCGAGATGAGGTTGAACGAAACGGCAGTGGCAATGGGCGCGCCAATAAATCTGCAACAATAAACATCTCTCGATCAAAGGCTGTTATCAAAAGGCGCTACTCGACTTACCCAAGTCGGATAGCAGGTGGGCCCCATACGAGAACCCAGTTGAGAATGGCATTGATAGGGGCGATGATGACAATGATCAAAGAGGGAACGTGCATAAGACCCTGTGCTTGGAAATAGCGACTACGTGCCAATCGTCAGTCTAGATGACCTCGCGTGCCAGGAATGACTGACCGAGTCACGGCGTTGAAGGCGTAAGCAGGTAGGCCAATGCTCAGCCACTTCAAGTACAGTCCCGCCAAACGAGCGATTTCTGGTTCTTGGCGGAGCACCAGAAGGATAGACTCGGCACTATGCCAGATGAACAGGATAGGCTACACGAAGGACATAACTTGGTATTCGTCGGCCAAGCAAGCAAGATTCTACTCACGATGATAGTAAAGGCCATGACGACAGTCATGCGTTGGGCCCAGAGCCCCACATTTCGAGGACTGTCGCTTGTCCAAGCTTGTGGTAGAAGGCTATCCAGAGCGCTCACAAAGCCTTGCACAATACTCAAACCGGTCACAGATGCCGTCATAGATCCTAGGGTGGAGGCTGCAAGGCCCTCAGTTGATAGGTGTCCAATGGACACCACCGAAGCGATGACTAACGAGTACTCGAGCAAGTGCGTTCTATTATAGTTTCAGTAAAGATAGGAGTATACGTTCAGGCGAACTTACGCAAAGACCGGAGCGGTGTACTTTAGCAGCACCTGTCGCAAAAAGATCGAACGATGAATTATGATCCTACAAGCTGAATTGTCACATACCTTGGATTCCTGAATCCGTTCAGCCCACGTGGGCTCCGAGTCATCCTCGTCCTTGTCATCACCCTCTTCGTCAATCCTGGGGACGCTTGCACCACCAAGAAGCGGTTCTGCCTCGGGTGGGTTGGCAGGCATGGATATGCTGGGCCTGCGAGCGCTGCCTTGGCTCCCCCTCCTCGGATTCTTGCCAATCGGAATTGCGCCATAGCTCAAACGTCGCCGAGTCGGGCTCGTTCCGGGAACAAGCAGTTGTCGGTGGGAAGGGCTGGTTCCCACCTCGGCGTCATCGATCAGAGCATTTCCATCCGGGTCAACTTCTGGGTGGTCGATGAGGGCAGGAGAAGGATGGTAATGGTTCAATAGAGCGTAGTCTGAAGGGAGTGAGCCTGACGTAAAATGTGGAACGGTTGAAGCCCTTCAAACCGCACATTCCAGATTGTAAAAATGAATGAAAAGTGCTTCAAAGTGATATTTGAACTCACATAGCTAGTCCAGCTTACAAGTACGTAGCGGTGCGAGATCCGGAATTAACCCCACTAGGTTGAACTATCTGGCGGCGAACCTGCAAAGAAAACTCGTTCAATGCAATTCAGATTCTTCGTTTTATCCCGAGCTGCTATGTAGCTCTCTTGCTTTCAAAGCGGCCTTGACAAACGGGCTCGCGAGAAAGGTACAAGCTTCAGAGCCGTCAGAGTCAAACACAAATCTCCACAGGTCGCGTGACCTGCTGGTTGGAGTTTTAACCGGTTAGATTAGATTAGATTGCGCTGACCGGTGATTCTGTGCGTTTCATTTGTAATACCGAGTCTTCACGCTTCCACTGAAGCGATCATTTTGGCCCCAAACTACACATTTTACACTTTCATTTCGCCTACTGCAAAGGTTGCAACTCCCTACAAGACGTCCAGTACTGGCAAAACCAGTCTCCGGTTTATGGTAATTGGGGGCCAAAGCGCTGCGGCGGCACAATCCACTTGATAATATCACAGGCGTTTTCCGAAGCTCAGCCAATGCGACACAGTTCTATGAAGCGGTTCACGTTTGATATGACGCCACATGTCAGCATTCTCGTCGAAGACCGAATCCGCACGCGTTTTGAGCGCCCCGACGGCCGCTCATGGCGGCTTCAACAATGGTCACGTAACTCGTCCACAAGAGAAGTTCTGAGCAACGCCACCCCTGTATTGCTCCCGATACCCGCAGCCACTCACAAACTAATTTCACGCATTCGGCCATTTCAAACACGTGAGACTCCGACTCGAGGACGAACCGCGCAAGATGAGCTCGAGCTCGAGACTTCGGAATAATCGCTGTCTGGGATAGCGCGAAATGTGAATATTCTCGAGTCACACGAAACTGGAACTGGGTCAACTGGGCCCCAAGTTCTCATTCAGGTGAACCTCGAGGCCCATTGATCGTCAGGGAATAACCGTGCCTCCCATAAATGCATGTGCGCCTCGGACTTTGCATCGACACAGTTATTCAACCTATAGGTTCTGGCGGCTAGCATAAACATGTAGTAGACTGATGCACATAGTAAGTTATCGCGTATTTATCTATAACCGTCTTATCTAATGTCAGTTTCAGCCCCCGAGGGCGGCCAACCTGGGGTAGAAGGGCGGCGGATTCCCCCGTTTTAGCCACCGTTCCAGAGTCGCATCAACGTGAAATCGCCGGCGAATCGTAGGTGCCAATGTGGCACAGCGGCTCCAATTACTGATATATGCATGAATACTTAAATGCTCGTATTTTTGGTGTGGATGCTGAATAGCGCAAACAACTCAACGACGTGCCACAGGGGATCATACACCCACGTTGTCCCCTCGGACTCATATGGATAAGCTTTATCTCTCCTTGTCCCAGACTGGCGTAGCCAACTCGCGGCAGTCCAGGTCGAGTCTCGGAAATGGTCCACAGAAATTGCGAAGACGATCTGCCACCCTCATTAGAATTAGAAGGCAGGTATGTGCGGGTTGCTACGCTTTTGACAGATACGGCCAGACCCCAGGTTCCCTGACTTTGACGATCAAAACCGCGCCCTCGAGTCGAAAGAAGCAACATAGGGCGGGGTCGGCTGATATATAGGTTTGTGTCTGCGTACTAAAGCACCGACACTCCCCGTCCCACTCACCCCTCAGTCGATTGGTTGTGTTACAGGAGGCTATAGTTGAAGTTGAATCAGTTTCCGGCGGTTTCCTACCCACGATTTAGACTACGGCGAACGACTGCGTCCAACTACGGTAAGTTTAGCATCGAATATCTTCCGCTTTCGCTCAATCACTGATCCACAACGCGCTAGACCTTCTTCTTGATCTTCAATCTTGATTTCGCGAGCCTGCGACGGAATATATATTCTGACCTCTAGCTCGAATCCTCCTCAGCCTCCCCCTCGACTCCCCGTTTTCCTTGTTATTTCTCCGACCCTCCCGCTTTCATTTCGTGGCGATGCTTAAATCCAAAGCGGAACAAACCAAGAAAGGTTAGCTGCGGATCCACACGCTTCTTTATTTGCGTGCTTACCATTTTTGCTTTCTGGGCGCCAGCTACACCACATGCGGATATTTCTTTGAAGCGTAGAGCCAACCACCCTGCAACTTCCCGGTATGTGAATATCCGGTTACATCCGGCTCTTTAACTTAGTATATCTCTGGATTTCATAGGTCTGATATCTTTTCCAAGCTTGTGAAACTCGTGGGCCTATCAGACAGCCGCGGTTCCAAGACAGTTGTTGATCGGCACGAAGCAACCGGCGGCCCCAGAGAATTGGTTACTGTTGGACGCCCGCTGGAGCACTCGCCCGTCACTCTGCACCTCTCATCGACTACCAGTCTTCCTACGTCGAGCAGCAGCGAGACTTTACGTAGTAGTTCCGATTCCAACTTTGCTGTTTCAGCTCTAGATGACGGACCCAAGCAGGTGCAAGGCACCGATCTATCTTCATTGATACAGACCATCGACGGATCCCGGAGCAAGCACGAAAGGAAATCCACGCGTCGCAAGGCCAAGGTCAGTAATTCAACCTATTAGGCACCGAGACGACGATACTCACTCTGAGTGTTGCCATGTATAGACAACGCCGCTTTCTGAACCTGCGACGTTCCTTTCGACCATCCCCGAGATCGCAAGTGTTTTTGAACAAAACTCGCTCCTTCCCGACCTGTCCTTTTCGGGGGATAGCAAGTATTATCCTAGCGAAGACGCACTCATGGATACCGATTCAATTCGTGCTCGTACTGCTATTGCCCTGGCTCGCGCTCAGCTTGAACACTCTCGGCCTGCAAGCCATAACCGGAAAATCGAACGGTCGTCGAATCGGATGATGATGCTTCCCAGCGAGCTCGAGGAATACAAGGCCCAGGCTCGTTTGCGTTCCGCTTCAATTCCAGCTCGCGATGATTCTTCAACGTGGAACGAGAAGCCTGTCGATCCTGTGCGCGACATCAGCGCGATGCGGAAGGAGGTTGAACAATCACAAGCGATGGTTCTAACGTTGATGGCGGCCAAAGAGGCTAAATCCCAGCGTGCGACAGCAAGGAAAAAGTCTCACTCGCCACCGAGAGCTGATCTGCCCAAACTACCGAACAAACCTTCCCAGGGATTGTATCAGGCCGGGGATATTCCTCCGTGCCCACCACCTTCTATACCTCTGCCTCAACTTCCGCCTTCGATCCCGCTCCCTCAGCTTCCTCCCAAGATTACTGTCATTGGTCACAAGTCTGAACCCACCACGCCCAAGTTGGAACAGTCTCGGCAGAGCGGAGCTTCTTCCGGTTCGAGCGCATACAAGGGCCTTCCGACTATGTATCGTTCTGATGACGAAACCCTGAAGCACATCGACCTCTTGATGCAAAGCTTGCTTGACTCCCATTCGGACCAAGAGGATCCTTCACGGAAATTCTGTTACTCGCTGCCCTCGAGATCGGGTCGTGGGCGCAGTGGGAGCCATTCTGTGGCGGACAGCCGTCAGAGTCGGCGCCCTCGGTAAGCCCGCCGTGCCTATTGACCCTGATGAATTAGCGTTCTGACATCTGATGTTTTAAGAATGGCGATGCCCTCCGAGCCTATGCCTGTCCAGCGCCCTGCAGGGCACGCCCACGTCACGCCACCTCCGCAACCGCCGCATACACCTGCCCCTCGAGCCTACTGCGAGCTTAGATTCGGGTCTCTGCCAGGTAATCATAGCCCTCATTGTAGACCCGTATTCCCTGACTAATCACGACCTCGATTCATAGGTTCGGCCAAGATGCCTCATTTCAATCCCATTTCGTTCAACTACTATGACGTCCTACTTCCTTCAACCGAGAATGGGATGTTGGATTATTCTGAACACGACGCGTATTCTCAGAACGCAACATGCAACCTAACCTTCTCCAGCGGACCTACTGAGAAACATTCTCGATAAATCGCACAGCCTCATTCCATTGGCCAATCAGGGTCAACAAACTCCACCCCACTTGGGTGGAATGGCCATTCATAATTGAACTCGTCGCTCACAAAGGCCGACATATTTGATCCGCGCTCTCAGTTGCCCGAGTCTCACTATTCGTTCGAATTTCTGTCTCTCCTGTTGCATATACCTCCTTTTTTGCGCCCCCAATGGGCCCGTCGCTCGCTATCCCTCCTGTTGTACCACCCTCCTTGGATCGCTGAATTTTGTTGTACCAATACGTGTCCTGACCGACAGCGCCACCACCACGTTCTCTTGTTTTCAATTATCGAATGTACTACCCTCGCGTTTGTAGCTACACACTGCCCCAAATTTATAGCTTGAAAATGATCAACCGTTCTTCGTGTCTAGATTGATGCTACGCCTCGCGATACGAAATAGGAAGTCATTTACTTCATATAACGCGGCTCAGGCGAGCATAGCTCCGGGTCTTGGCCCTCGAGCAAGCAACCGGGCTTCAATTGCCATCAATTACAGACTTCTGACCGAGTATGCTAAGCCACGTACTTATTATCAATCAACGATAACTACCATATCGCGTATATCGCACGTGTGTGCGAAGCTGATTCACCTTGGCAATCGTGCAGGCGCGTTTAGACCCCCCGAACAAAGTAACAGCACCGCTACGACCAGAACACTGCTCGCCTCCAGTACCCCTGACATCCTATTGAGCTTAGCCCTAGATGGAGTACCTGTGTCAAACTTATTGACACTCGGTCATTGAGTTATACAGCACTATTTTTAGCTCGGACTTATGACCGGGACGCTTGTGCACCGCCCAGAAGTATATTCTCATGTGTATATGTTCGAGTTTTCGAGACTACGGGCTGCTCGAAATATTACAAACAATATAAGGCTTAATCGAATGTCAGAGGTTCGGTCCCAGGCGCTCATAATAGAGGCCTAATGGCGCCCGTGTCTCCCGAGTCGGGGTCTGGAGTCCGGAGAAAGCTGTGTCCAGTGTTCCTGATGTGCCCTCGATCGTCATTACATAATACGCAACGCGCCTCCATCTGACAATTAGTACAAAATCCGACCATGCATTGGCCACCCTTTGTGCCTCTCCCCTCTCCCTCCACCGACCTGCTACGTACGAATAGTGATGTCGGGCCAATACGCACCAGTCCATGATATGGACACTGAGGAGGATGGCCACAGAACCCCCGGGTTTCCCCAACCTGAACCATATTCGGGTACGAGCGCCCGGGTCGTATTTCTCACAGTGCTCGTACTTAGCGTAGTTTTTTCATCGGTTAGGTTCTACCGAGACGCTCGTGCCACAATCTGGCAGTCCCCCAGGCCAGTATGCCCGCGTCCCACCCGATGGGTCAGGCAGCGGACGTGCACACATGCGTCCGGCTTTCACACACCAGCGGACTTCAAGTCTAGGCCAACACGCGGACCCCTGGAGTCCAGGATACCAACGCAACACGAGCCGATTTTCGTTGGGTAGTGCGCAGGAAATGCATGGCAAGGATCCGTCTAAGCGCTTCAGCCAGACCAGTGCGAGCCCAGTCCATCACCGCCAGGGTTCGTCTGCAACCCAGCATAGCACTCCTCCTGGCCCACCAATCTCGAAATGGCAGAACTTCAGGAGAAAGTTCCAAGGCCATCGATTACGGGAGCGTGGACACAAGGTGCCCGGGTTGTGGGCTAGTCTCAAGGCGATAGTCACGTGTAGCTGTAAGTTTCAGGTCGTTTATCTTCATACCTATTGAGTCAACTATTTATGCCATGTAATAGGGTTAAACTTTCTACTCATTTTTGTACCGGCGGCTTGGGTTTGGGGATGGAAAGTCGCCCAGCCGTTTGTCAAGGAGAAAACAAAAGCTCCGTATGAGGATTATGTCTACTTGTTTATATGTACGTTCGTCGCCCGATTTGGAGTACGAACTAACGCACGTTTTAGTATCGTTCATTGCAATTATTCCTCTGGAAAATATTGCTGAGTATGGGGGCGAGCAGTTAGCATTGTACTGCGGGGAGGCAAGTTGTATTGAACGTAGCTGCGCAATTTGGACTGACAATCTCCTAGTCCATTGGTGATCTTATCATCATTACCCTCCATAACGTAGTCGAGGTCGTACTCGCATGGTTCTTGTTGATTAAATGCGAAATCAAACTTCTTCAAGCAACGATTGTCGGCGTCGTTTTGTTGCACTCCCTACTTGTTCCCGGGGCCGCATTCCTTGCTGGCGGGTCAAAGATTTGGGCACAGAACTTGAAACCTCGTGTAACGGAACTCAACCAAAGCTTGCTCACTATTGGGTATGTTCAATACCCTCACCATTGTTATCCGCCAAGTCTCACACATGTGGTTACTCTAGTGTCTTGTCCCTCGTGGTCCCAGCGGGTTTCTTCAGCGCATTGCCCTATCAAAATCCGAGCGTTTATGCACCTCAATTCGCAAATGCCACTCTGATTACTGAATTGGAGGCGGCGGCAAGCAATAGTACGGTTGCTAACGCGGCTCAACTTCTCCGACGAGCCGCGGTTGATGGCAAAGGACACAAAGCACAGGAACACGCGATGGAGATTGCCTCGCAGGTTATTGCCGTCTCGGACAAGACTCGCGGGCTGATTCTTGCCTTGAGTCGGGGTATCTCGGTCATCCTCTTCGTAATGTGAGTCTGCCTTATGCACCTTGTTCGAGCATTGACTGAGCGATCACCCGCTATAGCTATGTCGCCTCACGAATTTACCTCCACAACCCACCAGGCGGCAAGAAAAAGACGCTGACACAGCAATTCGAAGAGGGAGAGGCTGTACCGATGCACGATGTTGGTTATGCGATGACTCCTGGGGCTAGCAACTACTTTGACCAGAAGCACCGGTCTTCAACACCCCCCCTAGCCTACGCCTCGACCACTAATCTTGTCTATCGCGAGGAGGACCGGGAAAAGGCTACGAGCATTTTGGAACATGAGCAAGGACATGGTGGGCATGGCGCCCACGAACACAAGCCTGAGGTTGGACCCTGGCCTGCACTGATTCTGCTGCTGATCTCGGTCGGAATGATCACGGTTACCGCTGAATGTGTGAGTTCCTATTCTAGCTTGAATTGCATAGTTTCTTCGGAACTAACGGCTTGACAGTTGGTGATTGCGATCAAGCCTATTCGTGAACAGGTAGACGAGAAGAAGATGTTTACTGACGAGGTTAGCTCCCGTCCTGTCCATCATAATCGTATTCTAACGGTCATGTGTAGTGGTTCGGCCTCGTTCTTCTGCCTCTTCTATCCTATGCCGGGGACGGTTTGAATACGAGCATGTACTTCATCCGCAGCCACTTGTTTTCGCAGCATGTCGCTCCCCCCGAAGATATTGCCAAGGCCAAAAATATCGATCTCGCTATTCAATTTACCCTATTTTGGATCCCAGTTCTTGTCCTTGTGGCTTGGATTGTCAAAATCCCCCTGACTCTACTTTTCGGTACGAACCAGGTTATCTATATGTGTCGTCGAGTCTAACACGTGCTCTGTAGACCATTTTGAGATTGTAGTGATCGTCGGCGCGTGTTTCCTCGTCAACTCGGTCACCCAGGATGGAAGGACCAATTGGGCCGAAGGCTTGATCATGGTTGGGTTTTATACAATCATTGTGCGTATCTGAGGTTTCTTTGTATTGGAAACCGTCGCTGACGTCGTTGTTATCCGACAGGCCTTGGCAGCATGGTTCTACCCCGGAGACGCCGATGTCCACTTTTTGTCATATTGCTCCTCAGTTCAATCGCTGCTCAGTAACTCGCCCAAAGATGCCGCTGCATGAGATCAAAGGTGACAATGATTCTTTGGCGGATAAAGGTTGATGATTCTTTTTCGTTGGGTAATTTTGTACAAGGACATTGGGGTGTAAGCTTGTTTTTGTTGAGGCTGTACGTGTGTCTGTGTTCATTCCGCGCATATAACTGCGTGATGTCAGACACGGTATATGAATAAACGATATTGATTTATTGCTTGTACTATGTGAGAGGGCCGGCTGTTGGGCGAATCGAGCATGACTAAGACTGCATATAGCTCACATCTCCACCAGGTTGGGGGCTGATGTGCCGATGTAACGTGATGAGTGAGAACCTGCGTCGACAGTAGAGCAGCTGCATTTATTCGCCAATCCCTCGATCTCAACGCTATCAAGGGATAATGGTTATAAAATCGCATTTGGTTGGGATTTGAATATGCAATACAATTAGACGAGGTATTAATACAGAATAAGTACAGAGCAGATGAAACAAACCAGAGGCATGATTAAATTCGAAGAGTCATGAATCAATAAATATTAAGATAGGGGTTAAAATTAGCACGAGCTCAAACAGTTCCCCTTGTCAGTGTTTCAGCGACGGCTTGAACCACCACTTGCTCCAGGATTGCTTGGTGGGTTGTAAGGTGGCTGTAACAGCGCGGGGCTAAACAGAGGGTACATTTGTGAGCTCTTTCTAAGCCCCGCCGTATACCCAGTACTTACTTGATGGTTCCTGGGTTGCTAGGCACGTATGATCTAGAATCTGGGCAGGTAATATTCCTGCAGTCCGAGAGGCGAACCTTCCCGATCAGCCTACCAGCATAGTCTGCGACGTGCTGCATTTGACACATGTTGATTGGCTGGAAGTCTACTAAGTCAGTCGAGGTAATCTTGACGAATCTCAGGATGAAGGAGTAGGCTGCGATATTTGCTAACCTTCTGTGTAAGTAGTAAATAGGATTGGTGCCGTATGCTTTGAAGGGAGTAACGCGACGAAATTAGAGTGAAGGTACAAGGATGGAGAGCCCGAGGTACTATAATCACTTGTACGGAATACCAACGCTTTTATGCTGGCAGAGTTGCCAGAGAGCCACCCGGTCGCCTCTGCTAGGTGGATGGAAAGTGGAATTCTATCTCATGCCGATGTTTACGCTTGGTGCGTGGAATAATCGTTAAGGCTCAGTGTATGCGTGGAGGTTTGTTCCTCCCGTGGCTAATGGCCCTATTCGAGGCGGAGCATAGAAGCATTTGTGGATGTAACCCACATGTGAAATTGCTCCGAGGCGGAGTAGGAGCGCGCAAACGTAATTCTAGACGATTGTCAGAGCCGTGAAGATTGGCGGACACTGTGCATAGTCAAGCCCGAGAAGTCTTAGCGTTCTGCAGGATAAGCCTAATACGTAAGAGGCGATGATGTAAACATTCACCTTACTATCTTTCTTGCCCGGATTTCAATAGCTCCTTGTCTGTTCTATTTGATTTAAAGCACCAGCAGATCGATAGCACAGCTCTAACTCTGGGCTGTCCCATGAGTTATGAATATCACGAAGAAATACACACGACACATACTGATCACAGGATTAGCCCACGCCCCACGAACACCAAAGCATTGGCGGGCTGTAGGGCCAAATTGGACCCGACTTACTAGTGGATCAGTAGCCGGAAAGGAGCATGATGCTCTATCGCCTCAACCCAGGGCATGCTGGTACTGCTATGAATATGATAATTTCAGAGTTTCCTTCACAGCTAGCTATAACCAATCTCCAGTTGGGCCTACGCAATGAACCATTGGGAAGCGCATATAAGTCACTATTGGGAGGCCCGTGTTGACAGGAAATCAATACTACATATGTCAATTGTTTTAATTGGTGTCACAATTCGATATGTTCTTAAAAGGTCACTAACGTCGGTGCGACGAAGGGGACAACCAAGCCTGCAGCAATAATAGCCTTGGAAGACGAATCTTGTAACCTCACGCTTGGAATGCTTCCTTTCACTTCCAAAAATCACTCCTGAAAGGTGTGCAAGAGACATACGAGTTAATTTGGTACTGTCATGTCACCCAATAGTTCGTGATCAGTAGTAGTTTTTGAAGAACCGAGCATGAGCCACATTAGTATGACCTCCTTGACCCGACTCCCGCAGCATCGGTTCGGACAACAAAATTTGATTTCGCTCATCCTTCATAACAATGCGAAGGTGGTTAGCAGCGCCATTCAAACCCCGGAACATACACAGCAGCCCATACCTTTCGAACAGCCTTGTAAAGTTCCCAAGCCTCTGAAGGAAGCCAGGTGTTGATGTAGTCCGTTCGTTCTTTCGAATCGGGTTCGAACACTACGGACTCAGTGGGCATTTGAGTGGTGATACGCATTTCGCTCCGTTGCTCTTCTGTCAGTCTGGCTGCAACGGCAGTACAGTTTCGCATCTCGAGCACCTGTTGATTCGCTAGTCCAATCGAGCCAGCCGCGAGTACAGCCGCCAAGGCCAAATAGGGATTTGCGATCCCGTCAAACGCCTTGAGCTCGACGTTGAAAGTGCCCTCGAAACCACAAAGTCGAAGGGGTGCCTCCTTGTTCTCCCGTCCCCAGCATGCCCAAGTTCCACCAGTCCATGCGCCGTCAACTACGCGATCATAGGATGCATCAGCGGGGAGTGTGAACGCGCATACAGACCGAAGGTGGCTGAGAAGACCAGCCATAAACGAAGCCAGGTCCGAAGGCAAGGATGGGAGGTCAGGATGATCAGAGGGAGTATCGGAGTGAGGGCTTTGGACCGATATATGCATGTGACATGCACTGCCTCCTGTAGTGATAATGATTGTCTATTATGAAGGATGTTTTGCTTGTACACATAACTCACCTTGATTCGAGAAAACCCTAGGAGCCAGGGTAGCTCTAAAACCATGTTTCTCAGCAACATTGTAGATTATTTCCCGTGTGGCGACGAGTGCATCGGCGGCTTGGACTGGCGGAAGGTGCCCAGTGACAACTTCGTACTGTTTGGGTATCGTCAGCTTTAATATGTCTGGAAGTACAGCTTGCTTACCTGACCACTGGCACTCTCGGCGTGATACATCTCGAGTTTAATCCCAGCGTCGATGATGCTCTGGGCGATGTCGTGTACGCAATCTGCTACGGGCCCGCACTGGAGTTTTCGGGAGACGGACCATGCACCAGTGCGAGCGGGTTTGTCGTCTCGATCGAGAAGTATAAATTCGGTTTCAAACCCAACGAGGAACCTGGATTTGTACTCGCGCTCCGCACGCCTTGAAACCAGTTTGGTAGATGTTGAGCCAGGTGTGATTATGACTACTATCATGGTTACTTACTGGACGACCCGACGCAAGACGCTTCGGGGACAAATAACCGACTCTTCTCCACCAGCATACGATTTTTCAAAGAATCTTCCCATTACGTATGCGTGGCTAGGCATAAAAGGTGCTCTCCACATCGTTGAAAAGTCGGGCTTCAATGTGAAGTCTTTGCTAGTGCTCACGCCGCTCGGTAAACTATCCTGCACACCCAAACCGATAGCGCCCCGAATCAGACTAAGACCGGATTCGGCGAGCTGTTCAGAGTTGGAGGACCAAGAGTCAAATTTGACGCCTACTAATGACTCGAAATGCTCAATAGGAATAACGCGGTATCGGATGAGGTTAACATAGTCGACCCAGGTGACTCGTACAAACTGGATTCCACGGGATTTAATAAGGGATATTGAATCTTTCAGAGTGTTATTTGGTAACTTTTCGAGCGAATGCGTTGGTCGAGAGAAGTATCCTGGAACCAAGTTTGGACTCGTATCGACTTCTTTAATGCTGGGTTCGGCCTGTTCTGGTGCATCTGGTAGTGAGGTTGTAACAAATGCGGGAGATCCAAGATCGGATCCCTCGACCAGACTGGGTCCAAGCTGGGTATATTCAACGCCCAAGGAATAGAGACGATTGGAGTTGTGGAAGAATATCCGTTTGGCAATTTGGAGTCCTTCCTCATAGCTGAGCTCGTGCCTGTCAATAGACTGTGCCAGCAACTTAAAAAAAAAGTTAGACATATCAGCAGTCATGCAACGGGACGCATACTTCGCTCAATGCTTCCCGTGTCTGCAAGGCAGCTAGGTAAAATCTTTCAGGATGGAAGGCCGTATCAGAGGACCAGAGCAACTTGTTTGTTGGACATAGTTCAATCATTTGACGGAGCATACTACGCTGGCCATCTCCTGATAGTAATGGGATTGCGAGGCCAAAATCAACTGGATACGATATTAGTGAGAGTTAGTGAGAGCATGCGTCCAGGAGCGTGCGACCTACGGTAGACATTGGCATAAACTGTAGCCAAATAGCCCACTTGGCGAGCATACGGGTATCCTGAGTGGAGTAATACAAATGTCACGTCCGGATAGGCTTTGATCAAGGGCTGCAGGAGGGACGCGTCGGATTTGACAAGGCTGATGTCGTTATCGCCGAGTCTAAATTCATTTGGCGTAAGACATGCCAAGGGATGTCCCTCATTACACTTACCCCGTGTGAAACTGCACTATGACAATATCAGGCAGAGCTTGCAGCGACGCCATTGCCTTACTCACAAGGCTTTCCGGAACCCGAAATTGCCTTTAAAGTAGCATTGATTATCCATCCCACCACTTCAGGATGGTCTACGCGAAATTTGCCGCTTGAGGATAACTGATGAGTGACTATTTGTTCTACGGCGGCGCCGTGCTGTTCCAAATCAATTCTAGGTTCGATGTCCAGCCCAGACCTATACGCGGCTATTGACTTGAATCCCACAACTTGAGGATCTTTGACATATTCAATTATAGACCTCACGAAGCTCTGAAGGCTATGTGTTTCCTTTTCTCTATTCATGATTGCCTGAAATATTCAAGTTTAATCACGCACGACTACGCAGGGGATTGGGAAGCTGACCTCAAACAACGTCTCAATTCGTACGATCCGTTTATTGGGCAGAGGTGTAAGTTGGTTGTGCCAAGCAAGTGGGTGACAGTGATCATTGGCAATGCCGTCGTCGAAGAGAATAAGCTGGATGCCGGCGGACCGAACTAGGTTTCGGCAGAGGACCTCGTAATCCATGGTTTTGGCAGTCGCTTGCACCTCTTGCCAAGACGCATACTCGGGGAGATTTAGAAACCGGGCCAGGTGCTTTATCATACGCATGTGGGCCAGGGAGTAAACAGAGTCGTTCAGAGCGCCCGCAGTTGCCTCAGAAACGAGCATCTCGCGAGGGTACTCTGCTGGCGTATCATAGGTTTTAAGAATGTTGTGCGCATGGTTGTCGATTATGGGTATCAAAGAGATATCCTTTTGTATCCGAGCATGGGTGTTAGAGTTGGGCAATGGTATAGGCTCCATGTGGTGGACGTTGGTGAGGTCAAGAGCAGGCCTGCAGCTGGGGCGAGCTGAAATGGCTGTGCCGCTGATCGGGTCTGCGGAGTTGCGGTGCCAGAGGTCTTTTAGGCGGTTATCACATTGACGTCAATGTTTTCATCGGTGCAAGGCGAGCTAACTGGAAGGATCTCCACTCTGATGAGTGGTCATTGCAGCGATTCCGGCCAAGTGCCGCATCAAACGATTGGCTAGATCACGATCCCGAGCCAATGGGAAACAAATACAATTGTAATACTATTTGTTATTGAATTAGAGGCCGGTACAAATTAATGGGCGAATACACATGTAATCACAGTGTTTGAAACTGGCAATATTGAACTGGATCCGGATGAGTCGACTGGATAGAGCGAGCGGGCCTAGCGTTTGCCAGCCTGCCAGAGTGAAGGGCTCAGCGCCTAACGGCCACGGTGTTTGAGGTCTCGAGTTCGTTTGTGCATGACCAACCACGTCATATACACCTAGGTGAACGTGTTCATCTAACTTATAAGGCCTGAAACACAGATCCTTAACCAAACGTCATCTTCTTTCTACCACATGAGTCTTGCTACGGTCAGCAGAATCCTCGACCAGATCCGTGCTCCTCCACTTCAGGCATGGGGCATACCTTTCCCGTTAATGGATCTAATCGGAGCCATTCGTTTGTCAATTGTACTTCGGCAAATCAAGAAACTTAAAGGCACGGGTGCGACGGGTACCGACACCAAAGTGTCACCATGGGTGTCTGCACTAATTTTGTTTGGAGGGGAGGCTATAATGTGTAAATGAACCTCTTCAACTGGCGAAACACCGTACTTATGCGCATTTTCTCTCGAAAGGCTCTCTGCTCTCATTAACGCCAGGATTCCTTCTGAGCCCCAACGTTACACTATTGTTCATGGGGGCACAATTCGTTATCAATGAAGTAATACCCGAGTAGGTCAAACCCACAACATAACTAGAAACTGATTGCCTAACCTATGACTCAAAGGCCTCCTCCATTTCAGTTTGGGGTCGAGCTCCCATTGGCCGTATTCGATGCTTTTGGTCGCGCATTATTGTTGTGTGACTTTGCCCCAGGATTAATTGCGAGGCATCCCGATCCCATGGTAGCCAACTCGCCCTTGGCACTCTTGATTACGTCTGAAGTAGGTCGTTGTCTATTCACGCACTGATTTATTGAACTGACACGTAGGCAGGTCCTCACGAATGGGGGATTCTTCTTTGTCAACCTGTTAAACATGCTCGATCCACGCGGGTGGCGAGTGGACCGTACTCCACCAGAGGCTTTGCCCTGGGGCTGGACAGCGGTAGACTTGTGGACTGCGCCAGTGATAACCGCTTTGTGGGCTACACTTACTCACTGGAGGGTGAGCTTATCATTAATCGATACGAGAAACTACAATGACGTGCGTTTGCTTAGAACGTACCGTTTTGGGTCGATTTGCATACCACCTACCTTGGCACGGAACCTACCGCCCTCTCGACTGAGAAGCCCATCGCTCCTGAGGCCTGGTCCCATTCGGACGCTCGTGCCCTGTGCCTAGTCATTTTGGCTGCGCTTTTTGTCGCTCGGACTTGGTGGAACATGGGACCAATACCGACTTTCCGACCGAAACTACGACCGACCTCAACCTCGATCCCGTCGTCATCTGAATCGACAGCCGTCGAACTCGTCGGGTCGTCGAACAATGCACGAAAACGACGAAACAAGCATTCTCGGGGGGAAAGCATGACCAAAGTCGAGTGATCGCGGCTGTTGAGTTGACATGCAGAATTTACAGACACAACAATAGCTAGATGTACAACTGATAGACGCGGCTGGTATCTTGTACAATTATTATCATGACATCATATCTTGCTCAGTGACTCTCCTCGCGATCAACCTGGGTAAAAAATTAGGTCGGATCCATGATTACGCTAAATACGGAACGCACCGCTCGAATAGTCTCAGTGGAGGCTCCTGGTCCATCGAATCGTCCAAAGGAGCGGCAGGTACCCAGCAGCTCAACGGAGTTTCACCTGGGGTGTACGCTGCCTCACGAACATACAGTAAAATTCCATCTGATCTGGTTTGTCCCGAGCTCGCGTCCATTTCCATCTCGCCCTCGATGGCTTGTGTAGGTTCGAGTAGCTTGGCGGCCGGAATGATGGTCTGTAGAAAGAGGGAGGGCGGTAGAGGGGGCAAGTAGTACGGGACACCAACAAATCGATGCGGATATGGCCGGGATCCGTTGAACGCCCGCGTTGGCTCGGGCTGGGGGACGAGCTCTGCCAGCCTGGCGTCACGGAACCAGAATCTAGACATTGCGGCCAAATGAGCCTTAAGATCGGAGGGTCGAAGGTAGGCCTACCGGAAATCCGCCTCGCATTGCGCAACATCAGTCCCTCGCCATCTGATTACGTCCAACACATGAAGGACCCCCGTATGTGATACATCATCGTCCAAGATGCAATCAAGCACAGTGTCCGGCGGTAAAGGCGCTGGGAACCGCATGAACGCGAGTCCTTTGACACGCGAGTGAAGGGCTGTATTATCTTGCAGTGTCGCTACAGCTAATTTTCGATACAATCCCCGATCAGTCAATTAACTATCAATTAAATCAGAAATACTGACGTTCATCCGGACCCGAAAGAGAAGGCGCAAATGAAACGGCGATGCATCGTTTGCCCTTGGGCACCGGCGCCAGGGCAACCCACTCTCGTTCCAAATCTTTGGGTAGTCCATCGTCGGTCCATGTGTCATTTACGTCGCGCATCTCGAGGAGCTCGGCGTACATGCACTTGTCTGCCCATTTGGTCGCTTTACGTTTGGACCGTTTTGATTTCGGTTTTGATTTCGGTTTAGGCTTTGGCGGTTTCGGTTGCTGTATCTGTGATTGGGCAGTGCCGTTTGCTGAAGATGCTGGAGTTCCGTGTGAATTGGAGGGAGGGCCAGGAGGGTCCATCTGGGTAAGAAAACGCGCTACGCCGAGAGACGATTGTGGTAAAGCGTTCTCGTCTTCACTTTCAGAGTCGTCGCCATCGTCTTGCCCTCTTTCGCTCAGAGACAAGCCAGCAAACAAGTCGATATTCCGTGCTGCGTCAATTCGCAAAGCTCGATTCTATTGGCCTTGGTATGAATAACTCGTCGACTGGGTCGCGAGCCCGGCGTACATCTTAGAATAGACAATACCTTACGTTGTTCTTCTAAGGCCCGCTGTCTCCTTGCTTCTTGTGAAGCTCCCGGACGCAAGATAGGAGGTGTCTTGATACGCGTGCGATGCGACATGGTGCGAAGGATGACTGTTGTGGTTGATTTTGGCACAAATGAAGGTCACATGACATAATGGGCTCGTAGCGCCGAGCGATTACCTCAACGAACTCGTACACGACAACGACTCTCCATTCAACAGCCATG
The DNA here is from genome assembly GCA_037039685.1 of Ceratobasidium sp. AG-K. Taxonomy (NCBI): domain Eukaryota; kingdom Fungi; phylum Basidiomycota; class Agaricomycetes; order Cantharellales; family Ceratobasidiaceae; genus Ceratobasidium; species Ceratobasidium sp. AG-K. Next base: position 3,609,978 of record JAWNGF010000002.1, read on the forward strand.
CGTCAGACTTTGGGAGCTTTGGTGGCAGCCTCAGCGTTGTCCGCTCATGTCTCCGCACGCTCCGTCCTGATTCACCAGCGGCACTCAGAGCTTCCACAACAACTTGCTCAAGACTCTCATTGCTTATCTACCTCGTATTTCGGAACTTATGGCCAAGATTTAACGCACGTATTTATTTCCGAACCCGAATGCTTCAACACTATCCAGCCATCTCTCAAGGAGGACTCCCTGATGGCCGTCGTGCAAGAATTAGCAGAGGACGAAGAGCATCGGATGTTGTTTTGGCTCGAGGAGGCGCTCTTGGACGATTCAATTCGACCCGCTGGGGCCAAGACGCCAGCGGATGAGATTTTAGAGTTTGTTCGACGCGCCAACTCGGGACTCGACTTTGGTTTTTCCGGCGAGCAGGTACCTTTGGCGGACAAGTCCACCGAGAATGTGTCGGTACTGTATAGCACAAAGACCGGCGCACTCGTCTCGATTTCTCCAAAGCTAATCCCAGAACTCGATAAGATGCTACCCAAGTTCATCCACCCAACCATGCTCCCGACTTCGCCTCTCCCTCTACAGGCTGAAAAAACCAAGCCTACTACCAAATACCTCCGCTCTGTCCTTGCCAACCTCAAGTTCAACCCCGACATTGCTCGCATTACCTCGTCGATCTCCCTTCCAAAGATGCAATCAACCATTCGTTGGCTTACTGGAGAAGACTCCGAGTCCCCTATCATTAGCAGGCATAGTTTCAGCCCCGGCGCGCGTGTCGCCGCAAACTGGATTCAGGAACAATTCGAGGCTGCAGGTGCCAAATGCAAGCAAAGGCCTTTCTTGGAAGGGTTCGCACCAAATGTTATCTGCCGATTCAAGGGAACCGATAATACGACCGGATTGGTTATTTTGAGTGGTCACTACGGTGAGTAGGATTGACATTTTCGAAAATGACGTTGCTCATACGGCCTATTGCAGACTCGAGAGGGAGCTTTGGCTCGGTTCGCGCGCCAGGAGGAGATGATGACGGTTCTGGTGTGACCCATGTCCTGGCAATCGCCCATGCCATTGCCGAGAACAAGGTTAGCTTTGCAACCAATGTCGAGCTTGTGACCTTTGCGGGCGAGGAGCAAGGCCTACTCGGTAGTCGCGCGTATGCAGGTAGGTTCACTCTATATTCATGAGTGTAAACACGTCTAATATGTGCCGCCAGCCGAGTTGCGACAAGCTAATGCAAACATCACCCTCATGATCCAAGCCGATATGTTGGCATACCGCGATCCGGCTGAGCCTCTTCAATTGGGCCTTCCTCAGTTGTATGAGACACTAGCTACTCCTTGAAACCCCGTACTGACACAAGGTATTTTCGAAGCATTGGCCTTCCAGAGGCAGGGCAATTGTTGCAAATGTCTCCCAGATATACGCACCCGAGCTTACGGTGGGACTCTCAGCCGTATGTATCTATTATGATTAGCTTCCGGCAAGCACTTACCTATAGTAACCACAGGCTTGCTGCAGCGATCACCAGGTATGCCTCAACTTAAAGCAACCTAGGCGCATCACTAATCACTTGTACAAATTAGTCATTCCACGAACAAGGATTCCCTGCTACCCAGGTATTTGAACGCGCAGGTCCGATTATCGATCCTATGTAAGTCCACGCTGTGCTTCAAAGCTAACGACAGTCACTCACATACTTCAAACTCACAGGTATCACAATAGCGGTTCGTCTTGAAGTCTATCTTTTTCCTTCATAAGGTTACTGATGTGTGTGTTTCTGCAGGCGACTTGAGCGATCGCTCTGGGTACGATCTAGGCCAAGTACGGTCCATTGCGAAAGTCACGGTATGCATATTCATTGGTTTTATGAACAAATACTCAACCCAATGTCCAATGATAGTTCGCGACTCTACTCGAAGTTGCCGGGTTCTCGTTGCCCTCCCAAGAGTAGACGAATTTTGTTTTCCCTCGGGTGTAGAACTTGTGCGAAGCCACCTAGTTTGATGTACGCAACTACAATACACGATTTTTACGACTAGTATATTACGCTATATCCTATTCTGGTACAGAAGAGCTTTAAGCACCCAAATAAGCCCTTCGACCCAGCTTGTGATCTTCTCAAGTACGTTACACGCATATCTCCTGCCAGAAGCACACAAGCCAGTTACAGGCTACGTGTTCTTATTCCCCGTCTCCTAGGTATTCTCCTTATTCCGAGCCATGGATATTCAGCGCTTCTTTCTTCTTCGCATATTCTGCAGCCCGCTTGAGTCTCCCTATCTGACTCGCTTTGCTTCGTCTGCGTTTCTTTTTCAACCGATCATCAGCTTCCGTCGTTGGTACGCCCGCTCCCTGACCCTCGGCGTGCAGAGAGCTTGGCAACCTTACCCTCGTCGTCCAGGCTGAAGGTTGATTTGGTGGGCTTCCTATAGCCAGAGATACCATGGATAGTGGTTCCAGAGCGTTGGAGCTGCCGACAGGAAGTGGTGAGTCCACAAGGTTGGCACCGACAGGTTCCGTATTCATATGGCACCATCGACCCATAGAGAACATGGTATCCACGGGGTGTGTCTTGGGGGCGATACTAGTCGGAGTTTCCAAGCGAAGGCTCTCGGTTGTCCACTTGAGGGCGGAACTAGCTGTCCTCACAGTCCTACTCCTTGTGATCTCCAATTCCAGATTGATAACGTTTTGATTCCTGGGTTCCCTATCCAGAATCGTTGGGAGAATGCGGAAATAATGCTTGGTAGTAGACCAAGTCGACTCTCCAACAGTACGCATGTACCAATAAGGTGTGAAGGAAGTCGGAAGCAGGTATCGAATGTTACTTACTGCTGTACACATTAGCCCCGCATGTAGCCATATGAGGCTGCTAGATACTCACTTGGGCGTGCAAGAGCAACTAGCACTCCAATTGTTACACCCCATGCCACCCCAACAACGAACCCATCGAGGTATACGGCAGCCAAGCCTGTCCAGTACTCAATTCCGGAGCTCGGGATGCGCAGAGATGTCGTAAGATTCTGGAGCGTTGCGTCCTCGGGGGCCTGAACCCCAGAGGAAGAGTTATAAACGAGTATAAAAGAGTGGTTGCCGGTGTTTTGGTGAATTTTATTGCTTAAATCCATATGGTTGACATATAGACGAATGCGAACCCAACAAAATGGCTCACTTATATACGAGTTGATTCAGACCAAGCAAATCCTGGACTAGATACCCAATGATTGCAGACGCGCTAGCCCCTAAAGCGCTAGGTGGGTGTCAGAAACGTTACAAAGGTTTCAAGGTACTCACGCGAATGCGGTGAAATATCGTCCGCCTGCAATAGGATTAGTAGGATTTCGTCTTAGGTACAGCACCTGTGCGATTGCCAGGGCGGCGCCGAGTAATACCACAACCATGATTCTTGCAAAGGTGCAAGATGATCTAGGCGTATGGCGTGCTATAAACCGGGCACGGGGTGGTCGCTGTAAGAAGTTTATGATTTCACTCAGCGTGCCCCCTATCTGCCAGTGTGTAAGCAATACTAGGCTTCGCGGGTCTGGTGTGGCGAATGTGGTGGCTGTAATGTAACATGCCGGAATCTGCGTCCATCCGAGGAAAGTCTCAGAGTAGTAGTGAACCTGCGAGTAAATTAATATTCACAATTGGATGACAGCGTATTCTCAAGGCTCGCTCAACCGCTTATCTCGCCTCGGAATTAATTATACCTTACTAAGAAATTACCAGTCGGCCATGTAAGCCGGTGGTGATAACCCAGTTTAGGGTCATTTAAGCAAAAGGAAATGTCGTAGACTTGGAACTCACGCCCATGCAATACATTTCGAGTACGTTGATCTTGGATGATGGTAGTTAGCATCAGCATTATCTGTGAGGCTTTCGCAAACAACTCTCGAAACGCCACTCAACCTCATTCATTCGTCCTGACTCTAAACCTGATATCTCTAATGGCCCACTGATCCAGTAGCGCACTCGCAGTGGTGAAGTGTCAATACTCCCACCGGTTTTATTTCGTTCTAAAGTTGTATAACTTATCCTGCTTCGCTACTGGAAATGCGGTCACGTGTAGGTGTCCTATGGTTGGGTCGTCGTCTCCGATGCATTGCTTGCTGGTAGTTGGAGCCCGATCGGTAGAACGCGCAAAAGTGGCTCCCATCTCAATCACAGCCCTCGGCCGAACAGTGCATGATTGTTCAATGAACCTCCCGGCAACATTGGCATTTTTCGATAAGCGCGCATTGTATCAGTTTCAGGCAAGTTTGAAATGAGTTACATTGGCCGAGTCTAGCTGGTCTCGGTACCGTCGACACGCCTCATCTTGTCCAACATGTATTACGCGCCGGTTTGCCGAGACAACCCCAGAAAACAACACGCGTGATGGGTAACCCAATAACATCTATTAACCCAAGAATAAAGCAAAAATACACTGGAAGTGCAAAAATACAGGCCTACAACTCAATGTCGCTGCTTGGCCTCTCGCCTCATAGACTCCAAGGGGGCAAACAAGCTCTCCAACCAGCCCTTCCGGCCCTTGATTTCATTCATGGACACCAACCGATTCAACGCCTTGGCGTTCAGGACTTTGCCCTGCCCAACTTGCAAATCGACCCACAACGTCTCCAACAGTAGCTCCAATCTCCGTCTCGGGACACTCTCTACCCTTCTGACAAGGACATAGAATGTCCCAGCCGTCGCGTAGATGCTCTTGGGCTTCAGCACCACCAACGGCTCATCCGGACTCAACCGATCAAGCGCAATTACCAAACGAGGCATAAACCCATCTAGCGTCTGACGGTTCCCGAGCGCCAACGTGAGTTTGATTAAAATCGTCCCACCATCCTTGACAGCTCGAATAGCAGCGAGAATTTGCGAAATGAGAAGAAGGTCTTGTGCGTATCGCTGCGAGTCGCCCATGAGCCTTTGCATGACGGCTGGGCGATGTCCATCGGCAAGGACAAGGTCATAAGCGCTCGGCGGGATAGGGAAGGTCTCGAGTGCGTCGAGAGTTCCTAACCCGCTGTGTTCGGGCGCATGATTGAATCGAGTCATATCTCCCCAGTGGAGGGTGAATCGAGAACGGAGAGACTCGGGAATCGCGAGTCCATGGCCACCGAGTTCGACGGGAAGGGAGACGCCGTCGCCCACGATAGAGGGCAACTTGTTCAACACGTAGGTTGAGAATCCGCCAGGGCAACACCTACTCGATCAATCGCACTGCACCGAACCGACTTGAAATGAAACCCACCCCAAGTCCAAGAACCGCTCTCCACACACAAACTCGATCTGGGTATCCATCTCCTGCATCGCGAACCTCATCCGGAGTAGGTACGACTCTTCATCCGACTCGCCAGGAGTAATCACCTCGCTCAAGGGGGAGGTGGAAGGCTCCGGAAGGGGTACGCCCGAATAATAGCATTGCTGCACTGAAAAGTCGTTCGAGGCGCGATAGCTGTCGGCGTGTCCGCCCATCGCCATTCGACATCCAAGGCAGCGAGGGTCGGGCAAGTTTGGGTGGTGTCGGCATGGCATGTTGGATCGTTTGTGATGGCTGGTGGTGGTGGGCGTTAAGAGAATGGATGTGTACCACGAGGCAAGGTAGCCACCTGGGCACTGAGGCTGCGCAGCACCGCGTACCAATTTAGTATCTCACACAGGAGACGCGTTTATGTTATGGTATGAATGGTTGCCACCCTCCCACGCAGATGATAGAAAGCAGTGCCTTGGCGCCAACGTGTTGAGTGAGCTGTAGAGTGGTAATATACAAATCTATGGCGTAAGACGATGAGATGATCACGCGAGCAAGCCAGCAGAGAAAGTTCCAACAGGGCGTGTTTAGAATGGCTCCCAGGAACGACACAGGTCGATCAATGCTTGAGCCGAGGAGCGAGAGTCGAGCATCCGAACATCACATCCACGGTGCGGTCGTATCCAACAAGGCACACCAACACAGCCACTCCTCAGAAGTCGCTGACATGCGCACATGATCTACAATCATCCGTCACTTGGAGATTAAACCCAATTTCCATTCGAACAAGCAATATCAGTATCAAGAAGACTACAACCAAGAACCCAAAACAGAGCTAGGATTACTTGTAAAGAGCGACAGCGAGCGGGCACAGGCACACACTCAAAACACACGAATTACAAACGACAGAAACTACAGAAACAAGGAGACTCTAGACTACAGGGCGGACCTTCTCGTTGCTATCTACACTGCTGCCCTTCTTGTCGGCCGAGATACGGTGGTGGGGTCCCTCGCGGCCTCCGACACCGGCACCCAACTCGTGGTGGGCGGCAGCGCCAGGGATGGGCGGCAGAGCACCGCGCTCAGAGGGGAAGCCGTGCTCGGCGTCAAGTCCAACGTAGTCATACGCGAACTCGCCCATATCAAAGTCATCGATACCAGTGGCCTCAGCCTCCTCGGTAGTGCGAAGTCGGAGGAAGGGGATAAAGTGGAAGACCCAGCAGATGAGAGTCTAAAATAGAGTTTTAGCCGTGGGGGATGGCTATATGGGGGAATTGGCTTACGGTCATCGCAAAAGAGTATGCAAAGCCAGCGGTTGAATCGGCAAGCTGATACCCGAGTTGAACTGCGCAGAGCGGTCAGAAGGTGATACAGGGTATGTGTAAACGCTACGTACTATAGTTGTGATCGAACCATCCTCCGGGAATCTCAGTGAACCCATCAAAGGCAGCGACCGAAGCCTGGGCAAAGAGAGCCGTCATGATGTTTCCGACCATGCCACCGATTCCGTGCGACGCAAAGACCTGAAACGGGAGTTAGGATGTGATTTCAGCACCGGAGATCGTTTGATACTTACATCGAGGCAGTCATCGTAATGCAACAAGAACTTGAGCTGGGTCGCAAAGTTGCATGCAGTGCCGGCGACAACGCCAAACGCAACAGCCGCGGGCGCACCGACGAAACCGGACGCAGGGGTAATCGCGACCAATCCCGAAATAGCACCAGAGCAAAATCCAACGACGGACCACTTCCGCTCGAGACGGTAATCCCAGAGCATCCAGGTGAGACCGCCAACGCTCGCAGCAAGGTTGGTGACCATGCAAGCCTGGGCAGCACGCAGGTTGGCAGAGAGGGCGGAGCCTCCGTTGAAACCAAACCAACCGAACCAGAGGAAGACTGTGCCGAGGACGACATAGGTGGTGTTGTGGGGCTTGTACGCGAGGCGCTCGGTGCCGTATCCAGAGCGCTTACCGAGGTAGATTGAGATAGCCAGGGCGGCAGTACCGGAGGAAATGTGGACTGGGGTACCACCGGCAAAGTCGAGTCCGCCCATGACGAAGCTCCATCCGGCTGCGTTCCAGGTCCAGCATGCAATGGGGTCATAGACGAGCGTGCTCCAGACAAACACAAACACGGCGACGGGGCCGAGGCGGCAGCGCTCTGCGAAGCCACCGAGGGCGAGCATGGGGGTAATGGCAGCAAACATGAGCTGGTAGACGCAGAAGACGAGGGCGGGGATACGGGTGGAGCCCATCGAGGGCTGGTCGAGGACGCCCTTGAGGGCAAAGTACTTGAGGTCACCGATGAACGAGCTGGCGCCGTCGGAAAATGCGAGCGAGTATCCCCAGAAGAACCACTGGAAGGATACGACGGCAAGTGCCATCATGCTGAAATAGATCATGCTGAGCGCATTTTTACGACGGAGGAGGCCCGAGTAGAAAAAGCCAACGCCGGGGATCATGAGCCACACGAGGGCTGTACAGCAGAGCGTCCAGGCGATATCACCCAGATTATACACGACCGTCTCTCCGCTCGCGGCATCATAGTAGTTGATATCGTTGGCTGAAACAAAATTTCAGAACAGGTTAAGCTACGTCAACGGGAAACTCACACTCAGAGTAGGTGATGTTCGGCATGGTGAGATGTGCAGGCGAACCTAACGCGGCGTGAGTTTTTATAAAGATAACAGCGCAACTGATAGTACCTGTGCAATGACAGATCGGCTTGGCTGGTTATCAGGCCAATTGCAGCGACTCGGGCTTTGCGAGTCGGAGGATGCGGAAAAAGAGAGACAGAAGCGGTGGGTAACTTGCAGGCGCCTCCCTTATATCCAGTGCCACGCAAGGCACAGAATAGTCGCCGCATACATCTGTATTCGCGTCGTGAAACGAATCGTTATCGTTGTCAAATGGACGCGATAAGCAGTCCCGCGTTCTCATTGGCTCGCGGTGCCGCCTGGCCACGCGCCTGAATGATCGGTCCGCGGTGAACCCTGACCATCTAATGATGTCAGCCTCTCTCTTCCAAGCCTCACAACAACCAACACCCAAGATGTCTCTCGTCCGACCGATACGAAGTTGGCCCACGGCATACCGGCATATGATAGTCGTCTAATCACCGCACCTATTTGTCCAATATTCCCTCTTCCTATCAGGCAACGAGCCTTTTTTCGTCTCCTGACACATGCCATCCCCTTCTATTCTCTCTAGCCTGATCGTTGCAATGCGTTGGCAGCCAACTTCTCCCTCGCGCATGATTTCACGAACACTTGGCGTAGATTTCAGCCTGTGCCCGCTCAGCGCCTGTCATCGACTTGACAGATAACAATCCATACCCTCACGATTTGATCCATTCTCGATCAGCACCTGGCCGCACCCCATCCCAGCCACCCAAGCGAAGCAAAGCACATCCCATATCTCTGTCGCCGGTGCCTGCAGGCTGTACTTTACCATACCCCTATCCCCCCGCCGAGTGAACCTCGGCACGAACGAACCTCCAATCACCGTCGGACGATAACACTGGCGTGTTCTGATGATGCCGTACGGGTTATGTGAATCCGCTCGTCACCGGTTGTGACTGGTTGCACTGGACGTTGATTCGCTGCGCGGCAAAATAGTGACGTATCAATTCTGGACCTGTCATTCATTATACGGGCTACCTTATCGTCCACTGGCGAGGGTCATGGGTCCATTCCGTCTACCTCAGTTAACTGACTCGAGTTATCTATCGACCTGATTGCATGGACAAATGCGGTACCTGGCGGGATTTTGACGAGAGTTTCCGACTTTGGTCGAGATAGTCGAGCGTCATGTTACGTGGTGTGTTAACCGATGCCCCGTGAGTATAACCATCGCCCGTTTTCAATATCCATTTGACGATGTATGCAGGACATAGGAGGCGGCCGATGTGAGGCCCATTGACGAAAGCTAGGGAGTTTCGTGGAGTTATCTGTCGAGTCGGGTTCGCATCCTACGGTGTAATGGTACGGGTTGGGTTGGGCGGCGTCATGTGAGTTTGCGCGTTACCTGCTGACTTGACCGGAACAGGTCCATGCTATATATCGACGAGATGCGGACAAGCGGACACGATAGTTGGCGCTAATTTTCGATACGCGACACGGGCGAGACAACAATGATTATCCTTAATTTAAGAGTCGCCACCTCGATCGCGAGCCATCTACTTAATTTTGGGTCAGCGTTGCGGGTCTACGTGTGTTATCTTGATCCAATTCGGCCGCGTTCTCGATTCGATTGACTTCGATCGCGACGTGCGTGTATGCGTCCCCATAGCCCCGTGGGATTTGCCGTCACGAGGCACTGATTAATCTTTAGATATCACTCGGTCTATTGTAAAATACTGTTCGGTGTTCATTCTGTATATAGACATCCAACAACAAATGCAATCAAAATTCACTAATCACTAAAGACAATGGCCAAAGACCAGTACACTAAGGGCAGTTTCAGTTATTTACCATCCCCTCCCACTCCCCTTCCAACTCCTCCCTACATCAGTATAAAACACAGAGCCAAAACAATAAAACATGGGGCATAAAACCATAAAACATGGGGCATAAAACCATAAGACATGGGGCATAGGGCTCTAAAACATGGAGCATAAGGCCTTAAATAGGGGCCTATGAACTATATAATATACCATACATCAACACTTAAAATAAGTGTTGAATATAAATAAATCATGTCAATATCAACCCAATCCAGCCCCAACTTGCGGAGCCGGTATCAACCCAATTTACTTGGGTATGAATCAGCCGGAGCCGGCCCGAATGGGCCGGCGAGTAAATCATTTCAATATCAACCCAATTACTTGGATACGTCCGTCCCCTTCCGGGTCAGGATCTCGAGAGCGTCCGCCTGGATACCCCACACGGGCTCACCTAACTCAGCAATCAGATCGACCCCCTCGGGACTGCACACGTCATCCCAGGGGGCGATCCTGTCCCAATCCAACCACGACACACCCGGCCCGTAGGCATCGCCCAAAGCCATAATCCTCCACAGCTCCTCAAGTCCTTCCACGAGTTTGCGATACTCGCTCGAGTTGACGAGTACCTTCTTGGCCACAAGATGGAACGTCGGCCGGTTCGGTTGGTCACGATTGCACTTGATCGGAATCATCTCTTCAGAAATCCGATAGAGAGCGATCAGGGTGCGAGCCGTGAGGTGGTGCTCGACGGCGGAAAGTTTGAGAATAATCGTGCCGCCAGCGTATAGGCCGTCCAAGGCGAGGAGGAGTTGGGATACAAGGAGCTGAGCGTCGCTCCAGAGGCGGTTTGGGCTATAAAGATCAAGCCCTCGGGGGTCAGCGTCGGCCGCCACGAGTGTAAACGAGTGGCGCAGGAAAGGGACGGGGATTAGGCGGGAGGGGTGGGTCCCAGGGACGAGATCGAGCGAGGCAAGGTCCGCCGAACAGAAGACCATGCGATTGCGGAGGTCGGGAGGGATCGCTAAATTGCGACCACCCCCAAGCGAGAGGCCCACCCCGTTCGACCTCGAATATTGACGCATTATATACGTCGCATACCCCCCTGGGAAACGTCTAGAAACAGATACGTATGTTCTCAAATTAACAGAGTGACTCGTACATCACATTAACCACAAAGCACGAACCCAGTGTCTAAGAACCGAACGTCTTGAGGATTATCGACGAAACCTCCCGCCACATAATCCATCGATTGAAAGCTCTGAAACAAGTGGTTCAAGAGCTCGGAGTCGTCAAGCTGCCAGTTCGCGAATTCATGAGTAGGAGGGATCTGCTCTGAAGAGTTAGATTGCATGCTACACACGACGACAATCAAGGTACTTACATCTTCAAGAAGCTCATTTCGATCATGCAAAGTGGCGCACTCGTCGTGATCGAGTAAGTACTGCACCAGCAAGCCGGCGCGGGGGTCGGCGTCGGGCTCGAGCGCGGGAGTATTGTTGAAGATAGACATAGTGAGGCAGCAAAGGATTGGATATACGGCAAATTAGTTCAATTGGATGATGAATAGTGCGACAGCACGGCAGCAAGAGTGGTATCCTGCCTATGGGGCTCGAGCCGACCAAGTGGCTATGGGTTTTATACCACCCAATACCCTAGCCACCTGATGGGAACATGTGACCTCTACTGACTCGACAGGTGAGAATGTGCTGGAATATGCAAGTGAGCTCATCGATGGAACAAATTAGGCAGATACATGCGCGCGGTGGGGGCTCGGTTTGATGCACGGGTTTGGCTCGTGAGGTGGTTCGAACATTCCTAAATAGGACGACTCACAGCTCGAGCGGGGGTATTGTTGCGTGTAAGGAAACGGAGTGGAATGCATATATTCTGACATGATATTCGTATTTACTACACGATTCTACGCTTGTCCATGAACCAACATAGCGCTTCGTGCTGGACATCCCACACTGGTGTCCCAAGCTGCACGAGCACCGAAAGGCCATGTTCACTCAGCAATTCCTCGTCGCTCGTGATTAATAGCTCGTCATCGTCATCAATGTCCCGCCCGTATCCTTCTTTTCCCTCGAAGGTCATGATATACCACAACCGTTCAAGCGCGGCAACCAGCTTCTGAAACTCTTGAGACAGGGGGTTGATACGCTGCGCGAGTACATAGAAGTAACTGCGTACCGCCTGAAATCGATCCGACTTGACCGTCCGAACGAGTTCTGAGGTTCGACACAGCGCGAGAAGAATACGACCTGTCAGCGTACGTTCAACGCACGCGAGGCGCATAAATATGCTACCACCGGCGGAGACTGCGCGCAAGGCGATGAGGAGCTGGGAAACGATAAGACGAGTCCAGTTCCATGATCGTTTGAGGTTGTCTGGGTTGAGGACCCATTGCGCATCGCAGATTACGAGGTCATGCGAAGCTGGTGCAAAGGGGAGTTGGGTTAAATTATGGGCGGGGGCTGGCGGAGCGGGTTTCGGTATTTTAGGGGCAAGGTTGAATGCTGTAAGGTCGGCGACGTGAAGTTTGTACCGACTGAGATATTCAGGGTTGGTCATTGCGAACGGTCTACCGCCCAGATCTTCTAGCAGAGTGATACCGAATCCTCTAGCTCGCCAGTTCTTTCGCAGGAGATACTGAGAAAATCCTCCCGGTGCGCACCTGCTCCCAAGACCGTTCAATACCCTCTCAATAAAACACTGAACACACTCACCCAATATCCAAGAATTTCCATGTCTTTGGTATCCATATCATGCGATTCATATTTTCCAGTGAGCTCTCATGAGCCCGGGCAAAGGATATTTCGCGGTCGGTTGAGGACATTTGTTTCGACTCGTCTCGCACTCTTTCGAAATGTTGGTCAGCCCGCTCGGATTCGTTTGTCTAGCAAGTAGCAGAAAGCATTTCGATTCGGTATGGATATACGTACTTGGTCGCGAAGAACAATGAGCTCGGCAAGAATGTCACAGTCGTTTCTAGCCACAAGAGCGCGAGTAAGAATTTCGGACCGCCATGAGTGTGTTTCGAGAACTCCCGCCATTGTGGATATTGCTTAGCTGCGATATAGCGGTTCGGGGGGTGGTGGCCAGAATATATGGGTGCACGGTGAGGCTAGTGTCACAAATGTATGTAATTGATAGCCACCGCACGGTTCTTTCACCACCCCGTTGTCCTGCCGAAAAGGTATCTCCGGAAAATGATCTCCTCGTTGATAGCCTCGTGGACAATGGTTAGTCCAAAAAAGTAAATCCTTATGGCGGACAGTCGTCTCCGGGTCAAACCTATGCTAAGGCGGGGGTGATAGATGTGCCGCTCAAGTTTCGGTTCGAGCGGCTGAGATATCGGTCTAAACTTCCTAAATACGGAAGTTCATAAGCCAAGCGAGGGTATTTGCTGCGCACGGTAAGTTAGAATAGCACGTGTATATTCCAGTGGTATCTTTATTTACCAGACTATACACCGCGAGTGTTCAAGAACGAAGACAGCGCGTCGTACTGAACGTTCCACACTGGCGTCCCAAGCTGCACGAGCACCGAAAGACCCTGCTCGCTCAGAAGCTCCTCATCGCTCGTAACCAACTGTTCGTCCTCGTCATTGATGTCCCGCCCGTACCCTTCCTTTCCCTCGAACGTCATGATGTACCACAGTCGTTCGAGTGCAGTAACCAGCTTCTGAAAGACCTCCGAAGAAGTATCTATCCGCTGCGCGAGTACATAAAAGTAACTCCGCACAGACTGAAATTGGCTTGACTTGACTGTCCGAACGAGCTCCGAGATTCGGCACAGTGCGAGAAGGATTCGACCTGTAAGGGTGCGCTCGACACATGATAGGCGCATGAATATGTTGCCACCCGGAGACACAGCACGCAGGGCAACAAGGAGTTGAGAAATGATGAGACGTGTCCAGTTCCACGACCGTACGACATTGTCAGGGTTGAAGACCCATTGTGCGTCGCAGATTACGAGGTCTTGGGAGGCTGGTTCAAAAGGAAGTGGTTTTATATCTTGGACTGTGGGTGCGGATGTAGGCTTTGCTATGCCAGGCGCGAGATCGAACGCGGCGAGATCGGCGAGGTGGAGGCTGTATCGACTGAGGTATTCGGGATTAGACATTGTAAATAGGCTTCCGCCTAGCTCTTCGGGGAGAGTGATTCCTATTCCTCTTGCTCGCAAATTTCTCAGCATGAGATGCTGGGTAAACCCTCCCGGTGCGCATCTGTTGTGAATATCTCAGTTCTAGAGGCCCCCAGATGTACAGTAGGCGAGCTCACCCAAGATCCAGGAAGTTCGACGTCCGCGGCATCCATACTACACCGTTCATATCATCCATAGCTCTCTCGTAGCCCATGGAGAACGATCTACTACGATTGGCTGGACTCTGTTTCTTGGCCTCCTCTCGATTCTTCGTGAAGTGCTGATCGACTCGGTTGGATTGACTCGCCTGAAGACACATTGAGAAACGTTAAGGTGTACAATAAGTCTACATACCTGATCGCGAATAACAATGAGCTCAGCGAGGATGTCACAGTCCTTCCTTGCCACAAGGGCACGGGTGAGGGTTTCTGATTGCCAAGAGCTAGTATCGAGAGAGTTCGCCATTGTAGACGCGGCTTGGCTCTAGTGTCGACAGCCGGGAGGTCGTTGGAATGGATATGGGCAGCGAAACCACCGTCGGAAATCTGTGCGTGATCGATAGCCACGGCACGGCTCTTGCACCACCCCATTTTCCAGCGGAAAGGCATCTGGTAAAATCACCTCCACGTTGATGGCCGCGTGGCTAGGGGGTGGCAAGGGTGCGTGTAACCACATCCCACGATCCGCAGTGCTTGCGTCAAAGCTGTTCTAAGGCCGAGAAAACCGACAGGGTTACCCAAGTGGTGGTCGTCACTGCAATTGTCTACAAATATTGGTCATTGGCTACCATACAACAACAACAAACATCACCACAATTGGAGTGGCTACACCAGACTGACCATACCACACGCACGTTTTCAAAATTCCTATTATAGCTCTCCCTATTCTACAGCTTCGAGACAGACAAAGGCGCGTCCGGTGAATCCTGTGCTCGGTCATGCTCCTCCCCGACCACTACTACATCCGCCATCTTTTCCACAAACTCCCGCGCCCGTTCCATTACATCGGTACTAATGCCATCCCCACAGGCAACCTGAACGGATGCGTCACCCGCCTGCCACATCCTACTCTGTGCAAGCCCTTGTTCTATCATCGCCTGCACTCCTCCGATGGGTTCCCAATCTAGCGCTGCGGCTATTTGGAGGAGTGGGGTGTTGCGTGGACGGTAAGCCATGTCGAGGAACAAACGCTGGCGCGGAAGGGGGAGGCCGCGTAATAAGTTCGAATTGTCTGTAGAAGAGTCATATGGTTGCGTTAAGACGTGCGTAATCATGGTGTACACCCCGCGTTCGGCGTCTGTTACTGGAAGGTATGCGGGAATTGCGCCGACAACTGCGACAATTGGCGGACGACCAGGTTCGGACAGCACCTTTTCCGCTTCGGCGATGCTCTTGAGATGTACTAGAGGAAGGCCGGGGAAGCATTCGAATAGAGCATCGATTTCGGCTTGGTCACGATTCATGAGATAGATGGGCGAGAGTCCCATGGTGTTCATCGCATGAATCCCAGAGCGGGCAGCACCTCCTCCGCCAATAGAGAGGGCTGCAGCGTGACCGGGAGCGAACTTATCGGAAGAAGAAAATGTACGGTCGCATTGGAGGCCGAGCTGACGGAGGAGGGAATTGCGAACTCCGAGATAGTCTGTATTCGTTCCAACCGCTTTCATAACACCTGTTTTGGGATCCAAGACAGGAACGATGGTATTGACTGCGCCGACAGCCTTGGCCTCTGGCGTAATTTCATCAAGGTGCTTCATGACTGTGACCTTCATAGGCATAGTTACACTAAAATGATTTGGGTTGTGAGTTTGCTACTTGGAATGGTCTTTTGACTTGCCCCGACCCCCCAAAATTAGGACTGCGCACGACATCCATCATCTCTTGAGTGATGCGCGAGGTGGACCAGCACTCGTAAGTTTTGTTGGTACCCATAGCTTGGAATATAAAGTTTTGAAATGCTGGTGAGGCCGAGTGCAGGACCGGGTACCCGAACAGGTAGTGCTTGTCTCGAGCGGGAGCAGTCATGGTTGAGACTTGTAGGTTGAGTAAGAGTGAAGGGCAGGTGTAAACTTGGCACAGTTTTCGATAGTTAAATAGCACGTCGGGCGAGTTGCAGCTAACAAGCAAGTGGTTTGGAGCAATTCATCTAAACTTCTGCTTCGCAACGGATATTTCGGATCTCGGATCTTCGAGAATGGCTCTCTTCGCATTGACCGACGGTGAAATTGAGGGGAAGTATACCCATGAATAGAAAATATAACGTTGGGCTGTCGACGTTATGGTTCAAATTCTTTCCAGTTGCGGGCCGGACATTTCCAACCACTTTCATGATCCGATTGGTCGAGGTCGGGTGTTGTTTGTCTTGTCGTGTTTATCACAGTGGATCAAGAGAAAAACAAACTTGATATGCTGCTAGACTATCATAAATGCATATCCATACCAGACACACGATGTACTATACGGGCTTGGGCGATATCCAAACCTGTGGCATGCAGTTTGCGTGCCGACTTATCACATACGGTTCGAATTCGGTCTGTATCAAATCAGCCCCAACTTAGCATATAGTCGTTCAGTAGCCTCAAAGAGATCGCACTTACCCTATTAGACTTGAGAGGCCTGGTACATCTCGTTGATGGGAGCTAACAGGGCGTCTAGGCGCTCCTTCGTGGCGGCGATTTCCTCCGGCGTCGCAATGATGTTGATATCGTTCACAGTCATACGGCGTCCAAACCCAGCTGTTCCAAAAAAGGTCATGAAATACCACAGCCCTTCGAGTTTCCTCGCCAGGATATCGCACCGACTAGAGTTGGGCGAGCTAACAAGGATATAAAATGTGGGCTTATCAGCGTAAATACTCATCGGCTTGATTGCCCGAACAGGCACGTCTGAGAGTTGTTGAAGGGCAACGACGATGCGTTTCATGACCTCGGGGAAAACACGGAGGCTCAGCTTGATGAGCAAGAATCCTGTGGGTTTGATAGCGCGTAGAGCGATCAGCAACTGCGATACTACGAGCCTTTCCCGGCACCATCCTGCACGGGGGTTATCGGTCAGCATACGGTCATCCAAATGTCCATCCGCCATGACAAAATCAAAGGAATGATCGCCAGGCGTAATTGGGCATGGCGAGAATAATGCTGGGTCTCACACCCCGTCAATGCTCGACGGGACGAGGTTAAACATGGTCAGATCTTCGAAGCAAACTTCGAGACGACTCTGGAGGTTTATGGGCACTGCCAACGAGTGTCCCCCGTATTCGGGAGGAAGTGAGATACCTAGTCCAGTGGCGCCGGGCCACTTGCTTAGGACGTATGTGGCGAAGCCACCTGGACAACACCTAATAATCTTGTCAGTAGACCACACCAATGCGTTGGCAATTAGATATTTACTTACCCAAGGTCCAGGAACTTGCCGTCGGGGACGAAGTCGTACAGACGGTCCATCTCTTCGAGGGCATATCGCATCCTACTCATATACGGCTCATCGAGAATCGAGACCGAGGGTGGGTTGTTTGCGCTGTAATTTCCAGGGGATGGGGCAAAAGGTGAGTTAGCTACCGTCACAGGTTCACTTGGAACCTCTACGTTGTTGTTGCGCGGCTCAAGCACGGGTTCTGATATCAACGGCAGAGGCAGCGTGGTGGGGGGGGCGGCTGGGGAAGGCACTGGCTCAATGAACTGCACCATGATAGGAAAAGAAATGTAACAGTGAGTTGGGGTATGTCGTAGAGAGGTAGGGCGGGGGTCAAGACTTGGCTGTTGGGGGAGGGGGGATAAACGCGTTATATATGGGGACTGTATAGCTACACCAATACTTCGTCACCTAGTTGCCTGATATGGGTAGAACCCGAAACCATCGTGATGGATAACTCGTGCACCTGGGAGCCAACGTCGAGATACGATTGGTTGCTAGCTTGGGTTAGCTTTGAGAGTTCAGTCATATCGACCTTGCCTTGGCTCAAAAAGACGCATTAAATGGTACAGTTGAAAAAGGGGTTTGGGTGTGCTGGTACTCGCTACCCAGCAACTTGCAAGCGCAAGCGTCGACCACAGTTCACTGTGCCCGCAGTGTGATACGTTACATTTATGCCGCATACATTCTACATAGTTATATAATCTGTCGTCATCATCGCATTGTTCACAGGGGGCAGGCCATCCAGCTTTTCTTTAGCTAGTTAGCTTTTGAGTACGCCTCGCCGACCATAGGTAAGATGGATAGTCCCCCCAAGCAGGCACAAATATTCGCGTACATAACCCCCCAAGTAAATATTGGTCCAAGTGTTGACCACGGGGGCTGCCTTGAGGTGAAAAAAATCAAATACAATTATATTGCTCATAACCGGATAACCACACAAAGTACCGACATCGCTAACAAACTTCGGGTTTATGCAGGAAAACAAAATCTCAGATACGATTCGCTGTATTACAACCACTGTGACTAGACGGAAGGGAAGTGAGCGCGCTGTCAAGCGCAGTGAAAGAAGTTCACTTACACAACGGTCGCGCTAGGAGATTGAGGGGGCTGCGCTGCTGCGGCTTTCGCAGTCTGATATATTGTGTCAATTGGAACAAACAGTCCATCGAGGAACCCTCGTGCAGCGGTGATTTCCCGTGGCATCGCAATAGTATTGAGTTCATTCACACTCATCCTGCGCCCAACCCCGTCGTATCCGAAGAACGTCATGAAACACCACAACCCTTCAAGCTTCCTTGCTAAGAGATCACACTTATCGGAATTGGGTGAATTAACAAGGAGGTTGAGCGTGGGTTTATTAGCATAAATACACATCGGTTTAATTGCCTTGACTGGCATTTCCGTAAGTTGTCGAAGAGCAACAACGATGCGTTTCATGAATTCGGGCGAGGCATGGAGACTAAGCTTGAGTAGCAACGTCCCCGTAGGTTTAACAGCGCGTAAAGCGATGAGTAACTGCGATACCACGAGCCTATCCCGACACCATCCTGGTCGACGATTGTCGATCGCCAGGAGGTCATGGATATGCCCGTCCGCCATCACAAGATCGAAGGAATGATCACTAGGCTTGACTGGGCATGGAGGAAACGATGACGTATCCCATAACTCGCCAACGCTAGACGGAGCGAGGTCGAACATGGTTAAATCTTCATAGCGAATCTCGAGACGACTTTGAAGGTTTGCGGGCACGGCCAGCGAGTGTCCGCCGTCTTGAGGGGGGAGTGATATGCCTAATCCTGTGGCACTGGGCCACTTGTTCAAGATGTATGCGGCGAAGCCACCTGGGCAACAGCTAAGGACATCGTCAGCAAAAGCGTCAATGAATGTATTGATGGATGTATACTCACCCAATGGTCCAAGAACCTGCCGTCAGGGACAAATTCATGCTCACGATCCATCTCTTCAAGAGCAGATCGCATCTTAAGCATATACGATTTCTCGTGAAATAAACGCGTCTTGTTCACGGCGACATTTCCAGGGTGGGAAGGGGCAAAATTCTGATCAGCTGTGTTCGCCGGTTCACTCGGAGCCTCAATTGTGTTGGGAATATTCTGAGGCTCTAATGTTTGTCCCGACGCCAACGCTGATGTCCGTGTGGCGGGGAGAGCGACTGGGGGACACGCCTTTTCATTGATTTGCACCATGGTAGGGAAGGAAAGGAAGTAGTGAAGTAGGGGGTGTTATGGGGGGGTATGTGCATGAACGCGTCAGGGTTGGACGATCGTGCTGAGTTGCGTGCTCTTCATATATGCTGGAAGCTACATAGCCACATCAATGCTTGGTCACACTTACTGGATATGGACAGAACCTGGCCCTTCGTAAAAGGTGACTCGCGCGCTTGGGAGCCAAAGTCAACGCGCGATTGGCTACTGATATGGGTTGGCATCGAAAACCTCGTCGTATCATCATTTTCTCATGAACCTAACCGCGGAGAAACGTCCTACAGACTTAATTTGGGGGGCTCCGGGCATATGCGTGATGACTCTGAAGTACGAGCATTTTCTACAATCCACTACGTCCACAGGGTATACTGCATTTGTAGAGTACGTACTTTACATATTTATACATGTCGTTATCGCTACGGGTTTGTAAGAAGACAGAGCCGCTTGGCGATTGGGGTTTCAAGGTTTATCAGCCTTTGTGAATGAAGTCGGCCGACTATGGGTAAGATATATTATCTTGGGATGTGAACGTAAAACTCACTCTCCAAGATCATCTCTTTTCAGGCGCCGACCACGGGGGCTGGTTTGAACTTTGCCGCCCTTCGAACCTCTTCAATGGGAGCAAACAGGAACTTCAATTGTTGTTTTGCGATGAGGATTTCAGGGTATGTTGCGATAAGATCCATGTCGTTTTCTGAGAGTCCCCTGCCGAATCCGTTTGGGCCGCCAAACGTCATAAAATACCATAGTCCTTCGAGGATCCGGACCAGCCGATCACATAGAGAAGGAATGGGCGACTGTATTAGGATGTAGAATGTGGCGGCGGTAGCATAGATGCTGGTTGGTTTGATTGCCCGAATGGGAAGGGGGGTGAGTCGACTGAGTGCAAGGACGATCCGTTCCATTAGAGGTACGGAGACTTGAAGACTCAGCTTGGCGAGCAAGGTTCCCCAGGGATTGACGGCGCGCAAGGCGGCGAGTAGCTGGGACAACAAAAGTCGGTCCCTACTCCATGGTGCTCGAGGGTCGTCCTTAGTCATACACGGAGGCTGGTGTCCGTCTACCATAACAAAGTCGAAGGACCGGGGTGGAATAGGGCAAGGTGTGAATATGGCAGTGTCCCAAAATCCTTGGATGAGAGACGGCGCGAGGTCGAACATAGTCACGTCGGCCCAATGGACTTCCAGTCGATCGCGTAGTTCCATCGGTACGGCCAGTGAATGCCCGCCAAACTCGACAGGAAGGGATACGCCGACGCCTCTGGCGTTTGGCCATTTACTAAGAACATATGTGGAAAACCCTCCGGGACAGCATCTGAAATGTTAAATTTCAACTCGGTGAGATATATACTTATTGTCCACTTACCCGAGGTCCAGAAAATTCCCGTCTGGGACAAATCCAAACTGATTGTCCATCTCTTGCAGCGCGTAGCGCATCTTGTGCATGTATGTTTCTTCGTCAGCGGAAAACATATTGTTGGCGTTGAGGACTCCAACCGGCTTAGGACCAGTTTGGGGCTGGACCAAGGGGCAAACGACACATAGGGGTTGGCGTATGGTGGTGGAACTGGTAGGACGAAACCTGAGATAACCAGACAATCTATACACGTCATATTGATGCCTTTTATGTGAAACCGGCATGTCAAGAAGTTGGGTTGGTTATGCGCAACCATAGTGGCCAAAAAATTACAAGTATAGGAGGACGGAAGGGAAGGGGGTATACGAGTTGGAGGCCGCGAGGATGTGGCGGAGCGGGTGGCGAGATCTAACTGGCCATAAATGTCAAAGGGATGCGCGCCTGTGGCTGAATCACAGCCCCATCATATTCCGATTCCGAAGAATAAACGCCAGCACACACGGGTAAGACATTTGGTTGATAAGGTGAGGAAGATCACACGTAACTAATAAACTACGTACGTATATCGCATATACGTAACTTTACTGCGTGCTAATGGTAGTCCCCAAACATCGGAATCGTGGAAACCAATAAAAATGCATGCATGCGATTATATACGTGCTCCAATACCAAAACGAATCATCCCCAGAGAGCATTAAAAAATAACCAACTAACTACCGAATCATACCAACGAAACTCCCAATCCCTTGTTCTTCCTGTTTGGCCACCGCACCCCACAAACTCCACATCACCAGCGCCTCGAACGTCCCTCCCGTCATCAACCGGCTCCCGTCTGGACTCAAACTCGCGTGGGATATCCGCATTCCGTGCAGATTTGGTACGTGCGCGACGCGGGCGAGCGAGGGGTACGCATGCGTCACGATCGAGTTGGCCGTATCGGGGAGTGGGCCAGTTTGGTCTGCGTGCGGGTCGAACGTTTGAAACTCGGTTGGATGCGTAGGGCGAGCTGGGGAGGTTCGGAGGCCGTGGGTGGTAACGAATTCACGGCAAACGGGGGAAAAGTATATGCTTGTTATTTGGGAGCCGAGTTGAAGGGTATCTTTGAGTGTGCCGGCCTGTGTATCCCAGAAGCAGACGGTACCGTCGGACTTGCCCCCACCCGAGGCAAGGATATTTGGAGCCCAAGGACACCACGCGAGAGCCTTATAGAGAAGCGAGTCAGAGTACGCTCCAACAGCTGGGTATATGCGCGTTGCTCACCTTGACAGCAGCTCCGTGTATCTTCTTTTTCCACACCGGCCGCCTCGACACAAACTTTCCATCCCCACTGCTGGAAGACACCACTGGTTTCTTGGGCATCCGCACGTCCCACACACAAACCATCCTGTCGTCTCCACCCGTCGCGAGCATTTCGCCATCCTCACGCCACTTCATTCCGCACACTTTGTTCTTTCCATGCGCGGACAGCCGAAAGGCAGCTTTCTCCCCGCCCGGTGCTCGTGTATCCCACAATAGACCACAGCCTTCCAGACCAGCGGCGAGCAGGTTTCGGTTCCAGCTCAGAGCGAAAACTTGGGGTGGAGTGAATGACGTATCGGGGTGAAGTGGGGTTGGAGCGCGAAGACGGTTAACCAGTCGTTTAGTGGGGACGTCCCATATTTCGAGACCACCATCCGTCTGGCCCACAGCTGCGTAGAAAGTGAGATGGTTGCGGGGGTAAAAGTAGTGGATGGCGTACCTAGTGAGTTTTCGCATCCCCCATTGGGCCTTCCCCACTCTACGGTGCTTTGTAACCCCCGGCCTTCCTCGAGCGAGCAGAGTTGTTCGATTTGGAGTAACTTGCTGCCACTTACTCTACTAAAGAATACCGACATGCCCAGCGCACAGGCGAGCACCCCGCCTGGTAGGTGATCATCCCGAGTAGAGTCGGATGCAGAGTCAAGTGCCGACCCAGAATCTGCATTGGCTCGCTTGCTCTTGGGGGTTTGTTGACTAAATGATTGCTCCGCAGCCGAGTAGTTCCATGCAAACGGTGCAGCGTAATAATCCTGAATACATGTCCCGTTTCAGCACTCAATGTCCGAGCGACTGGTACCATCACGCCATCCTTACCTCGAGAATGTCCGGTGCATCATAGACATGGATCGGTGCACGTTGCATGTGAAATCGACTCGACGGCGAGGGGGAAGCGATTCCAGCCAACGTCCGTCCGCGCATCGAGGTGGTGCTGATACCCATACCCCAGCTCATAGCCGCCCCGCTCGCTCCTATGCCTGCTATGTCTGAAGGTATGTGTGGACTGGGTGTAATTAAGGTCGAAGCAGCGCGTAAAAGGAGTGCGCGTTCGTGCGGTAGTTGCCGGAGTGATGGTTCTGGAAAGTGGCCCGACGAAGCGGGTGTGGATGATCGGAAGGATGCTTCGGGACTAGAGACCCGGTACGAGTTTTCTGTATCCAGGGAGAGTCTGGAAGTCGTAGCGTTGAGGGATGTTTCAGAAATGGAGTGGTGGAGAGTGGGTCTTGAGGCCAGATTGGTTTCGAGGATAATAGAGTGGAATGGATTAGGAGACGCGTCGCGAGAAAAGGCAGCGGTGTATTCGGCCCCGCGCGATCTGAGGATTGATCCCGTAGCACGGTGGGGCTGAGGGAGCGTGTCGAGTAGGATCCGATTCGCGTCGATGATTGAGCGCTTGATTGTTCACGTTCCACCATGGCACCGGCCATTGCTCGACGAATGAACGATACACTCTCCTCGGTCGGCGTAGTTTCGTCCTCGGCCGAGGTGGCGTTGGATTGGCGTCTCGCTCGCCGCAACCGTTCCTCAAACTTGCCCTCGGATGAAACGTAGGGCTGCCCGTCTCCAATCACGAATCCTAGGTGCCTCGCTAATCGGACAGACCTCGGTGTGGATATTGTTGAGCGGTGTAGTACAGCATCGTCTTGAACAGAATGCCGGGGGATAAACCGATCTGGGGACATGTTGGGAGCACTCCTGGCTCGGTGTATTTTTTGAGTTTTGTCCGAGGGTTGGGGGTGAGTCGGACCACGTTTGGGTGAGCTCGGCCAATCGAAGCGCACAACGTCCATGCGTACGTTCATGCTAGTATCGGACAACAGGGCTGACGTATTTGATGACATGGAGGTATCGGCCGTTGACCAGAAGGAGGATTCATCTGTGTCGCTGTCGGTAGGAGGGAGCCGGGGCGAGTACAAGTGGGAAGTCATGTCGATGAAACCACTGCCACTAGATACATGTCGCTGTGGCTGTTTGCCCTTTATCAGCCGGCGGATATGAGGGGGGATGCTAGACTCTGGCTCGGTTTCTGGCTCAGGTTCAGCGTCGACAAGAGGCAAAGGAGGTAGCATGCTGGATGGTCGTTCATCTAGAGAAGATGTAGAGTCGTCTAGGGCATCATCGAAAGAGGGTATAGCTCTGGGGGATATAATCCGGGTCCGTTTCGACTTGCGAGGCGTGGTGCTAGTCGCAAGTGTTGGCCGAGGTCCAGCAGCCCTGTCGAGCTGAGGAGAGCTCGCACGACCGTCGATATCTCCAGCATTACTATTAAATATGTATGAGCTATATTGATTATCTTGTCCAAGATTACTCACCGTTTTCGCCGTGGCATGTCCGTCCAGGTCGTCCAGCGTGTTGAGTAAAGTCGATGAAAGAGAACCAGGAGTAGGCAATAGTTAAGTTAAGCAGGGCGTATTAGAAGTGGTGATCGTCGATTGAAATCGTTAGAGGGAAGGATAAGGGAGAGTAAGGGTAGTCGAGGCTCGCTCCAACTGAAACTCAGGCATGCGTCGAGGTTGTTCTCAACTTGGTGTTGCACAACTCAATTGTAATGTCCCGGTTTGGCAAAGCCATCCACGTGACTTACCACACCCTGCAACTCGACATAAATATTTTGAATTTTTATGAAAGACCTGATCTACTGTTTTGATAACATCCCCTTTCTCCCCTGCCAGCCAAGTGCCTTGCTTCGAGCCTGGCCACGAGGCACAGGCTACGTCAATTGGCAATAGCAGCAGGTCATATTCTATTTACAATCGCGATCACATGACATATTGCTGCTTCGCTCCATCTACCATTCAGTTGAAGCGATGGCTAAACGTGCAGCAAATGGTGCCGTCTCAGAATCCGAATCGACTCCAGAGGTGAGAAATGACCTCCAGGAATACGATTTATACTGTACTGACGATTTTATAGCACAAACGAGCTCGTCGTGGTATGTGGCGCGCGTCTTGGTCGTCGAAATGACCACTAAAGATCTACCTCTAGACAATCAATCCGCAAATGGGCCAACGCAACTCGCAAGCGACGAGGAATACAGTGGAGACGAGAATCAAGCCAATGGCACACAGCGAGTTCCTTTGACTCAGGTTCAGCGCGACCTCGCGCTAGGGGACGATGAAGCATTCGAGGCCAAGTACCGCGATCAAGTTCGTCGTGAGATCGAAGAAAAGGGAATGAAACGACTGCAGAAGATCGGCGTGAGTAGTTGTTTGTTCGCGCGTTTGGGTTTTCACATGCAACTTGGTTAGGAAATCGCCGAGTATGGAATCATCGAGAGGATAGAAGTATGTCCTCCAAGCAATAGCTTGGTATGATCTAACTTTCTCTATTAGCTTGTTAACTTTATGGTATGGGAACACTCGTACCCACTGGGGTTCAATCTAATGAGTCCATGTCGGACTGTCAATAGAACCACGGCGTACGTTACTTTCTCGTACAACCCATACCACATACTGATACTAGCCAAATGATACAGCGAACAACCGTCAACTTTGGCCCTCAAATCAATTTTATTATCGGTCACAATGGTTCAGGCAAGTCTGCCGTTCTCAGTGGTATTGCGATCGCTCTCGGCGGGCGCTCCGCTAGCACTGGTCGAGGAACCGGCCTGAAGAGCTTTATCAAGGAGGGGGAGAGGTGCGCATGTTTCTTGTGATAAGTTACCTACACGATGATCTCACCCATTGAACTGCAGCGTTTCAGAAGTCACCATCACCTTGAAAAATGAGGGCATTGACGCGTATCGCCCTGATGTCTACGGAAACGCGATTAGGATTACTCGACGGTTCACTGATAAAGGTACGCTTGATACATCATTCGCGTTTCCACCTCTATACTAACTTCGGCAGGCTCGAGTTCATACACTATCAAGGGTGCCAAGGACAAATACAAGAAGACTATCAGTAGCAAGCGGGAGGAGCTGACGAACATTACCGATCATATGAACTTGCAAGTACGTACTATTGTGCTTGTAATGTCGACGACTCTGAGCAATATTTCTTTTCGCAGGTCGACAATCCCGTGGTCGTCTTGACGCAGGATACATCACGTCAGTTCTTGGCTTCGAGCAAGCCCAAAGACAAATACCAGGTAGGTGATACTGGAACGCTTAGGACCGACCCACTTACACAGGTGTTAGTTCTTCCTCAACGGCACGTCGCTCACTCAGCTCTCCGATGAATATGAAACCATTTTGGAGAGTTTGAAGAAGACAGAAACCATCCTTCGTAGGTACGTGCAGTCCACTGGAGCCTGAAGTGTTACGTCTTACCCCGTAATATAGCAAACAAACCGTCGTCCCAGATCTCAAGCGTCAGTTTATCGAGGCGCAAGGAAAGTACCGCGAAGCTCAGGCCGCTCAGCAGCAAAACCAGCGTGTTACCGACCTGGAGAAGGAAATGGCATGGGCTTATATCAAGCAGAAGAAAGGGGTGCGTAATCGCTCATAGGAAAATTGCCCTGTCTAACTGCGAATTAGGAACTGGAAGCTGCTTTCGCTGACCATGAGACAGCCAAAAGGACCGCCGAAAAGGCACAAGCGTTGGTCACTGCTACCCAGGTATGTTTCTCGATGCATTGGAATGGGCAGCGCTCATTCGAATAAAGGATGAGATCAAGGCTGCTGAAGAGGAGATTACTTCGGCGAGTCAGAGAGAGAGTGAGGAAGATAACGCAGGAAGCATTGAGGAACAGCGGAGGACCATCAAGGAGCAAATCAAGGCGAAGAAGCAAAAGCTTCAGGAAGTCAAGGTGAGTGATGTATTTCGATTCATTGGGGCCTGTCTTATATCGCTTTACCTGCACTTATTTATCCCTCCCTCTTTATTCTCGTCTTATTTACACGAACGAACCGGACTAATCAATCTTCTCAGACACAAACCTCCGAGATGAACAACGCGCTCCAACAATGCAACGCTGCCATCGAAGAACTTTCAACTCGAATCACTGCCGAGGAGGCCAAGCTTCAGGATGGACGTCGTGAACTCCGTGAGCGCTTGAACCTTGACATGGAGCGGGTGCAAAGGCAAGCCAGGTCGGAGGAAACCAATCTCAGGTGCATTTACTTCCAGTCATTTTGTTCTTGAGTACGCTAACTCGTGCACGCTCCAGCGAGATCAAAGAGAATATAGCCAACCTCACTAGGCTCGTTAAAACGAAACGCGCCGAGCAGGCTGAGATTCGCGGGAGCCGCGACAAAGTCCGCAACGAGATTCAGTCCACCCAAGAAAGCATTCAACGGCTCATCGGTACAAAGGAACACGCCATCAACAAGTTCGGGAAAAGTCTCCCTCAGGTTTTGCGAGAGATTAGCAACTCTCGGTGGCATGGGAGGCCTCCGTTGGGCCCGCTTGGTCAATATGTCGAGCTAAAAGATGCGCGTTGGGCCGACCTCATGAGAACCTACATAGGCAACTTGATGACCAGTTTCGCGGTCACAGACGTACGAGATCGCGAACCTCTGAGCAAAATTCTATACAAGTACGGAAATAAGTAAGCGCCAGTTGTCATAGAGCGGAGTGGTTTGAGCTAACCGATTTGTAGCCATGTGAACATTATTGTTGGAGAAGTGGATTTGTTCGATTACTCGAATGGAGAACCCCCCGCTGATATCCTCACGCCTCTGCGAGTTTTGAATGTAGGTAATCCGTCACGGATCCTCCAAAGACGCTGACACCCTGTTCAACAGGTCAAGGACGAATGGGTTACCCGTTTGTTGATTAACAGTGCCTACATCGAACGTACATGCATTACTCCTACTCGTGCGGAGGCACAACGGTTGCTCGATACCGTGCGAGGTGTTAATGTTGTGCTTAGCAGCGATATGATGCGCTCTCAAAAGTACCCAGATGGAGGTTTCATGACTAGCACCCTACGTGTGCTCAAACAAACCGATCCTGCCAAGATGTACTTTACTGGCAGGGATCCGGCCGAGGAGATTAGGTATTTCCCAGAGCTACACACCAGCTTGTCTTCTAACCGCAGTGACAGGGCTCAGCAAGAGAAGCTAGCAGCGCTCGAGCAGGAACATGAAAGTATCAATCCTCGAGTACAGGAGATTGATCGGGAATGCCACGCGATGGAAGCGAAAATCAAAGAGCTGCAGGTGAGTTGCCCCACCACTACTGCCCACGAATATCGCACTGATGCGAGTGATTGATCGTATAGAAACAAGAAAGTGTAACACGCCAGAAGGGCTATAAGCTCAAAGATGAACTTGCGAGGCTGAATGAACTGGCTGAGGAGGAGGCACCTGCAAGTGTGCAGGGCCTTCAAGAAGCTCGCAAGGTAGGATTTTGTTTACGTATCTTGCATCAAGTTGATAATGACTATTCATCAGGAGGAGGAAGAGCGAAAACAATCTATCCTGGACCAATTCCAGGCAGTTGCCGAACGAAAAGCGGCGCTTGATGGTGAACTCCGGCCGCTGGTCCATAAACTCGATGACATTCGAAAGCAGGCCGAGCAAACAGAGCAGCGGAACATCGAAAACAAGGTAAAGTGTTATCAATGCCTTGTATTGTGTCATGCCGACCCATCGATCGCAGCGTCGCCTTGAACCCCTTTTGGAGCGTCGTTTGATGGCCGTGAAGAAACTTGATCACTACCAGACCAAACTTGAGGCAGCAATGAAAGAGCTTGATGAAGCTCAGCAAGCCGAGGGAATCGTGCTTCAAGAATATGAGGTGCGGGTGATCGGGGTACTGCGATAGGCAGAGGTACTCACGCGAGTGAACAGACATGGCACCAAACGGCGTTAGGTATCTCGCAGCCCATGGAGACTGATAGGTCCCCAAAGAGCATCGAAAAAGAAATCGAGACTCTTAAGAAGACATTGAGAGACCGCGAGCGTCGGTACGTGCTAACTTCAAGTCTCAAACAAGGAACCCGATTGAAACAAGTCTTTAGACATGGCCAAAGTATCGAAGAGATTGCTCACGAAGTTCAGTCTACCCAAGAAGCTTACGACAAGGTCCGGGACGGTAAGTTTGCACAAAAGCAATCGTAAACTTGACGGATTGAATATTGTTGGATACGTAGAGTTCAAGGCTATGAAGACCTTCAACAAAGGCTTGCAGCTTGCAATGACCGTTCGCCTCGATACTTGGCACGCCTTCCGTAGACACATATCCCTACGTACCAAACAACAATTCTCTTGTAAGTTACTAAAACTCGGCACTTCGTCGAACAAAACTTAACCTCTTCAAACAGTTTATCTGGGACAACGCGGCTATCGAGGCAGTATCGAATTCGATCACAACACGCATACGCTGGACCTCCGTGTAATTACAGATGAGGCGAACCCCAATGCCAAGGACAAAGGTACGTACTGTCCAACCCCATCCTTGGTCGTAGCACGTCTAAAATTTTTGATCAGATCCCAAGGCACTGTCTGGAGGTGAAAAATCCTTCTCAACCATCTGCCTTCTCATGTCACTGTGGGAGGCACTTGGTTGTCCTATTCGGTGTCTGGACGAATTCGATGTCTTCATGGACCAAGTTAATCGACACATCGCAATGACAACCATGGTGAGGTTTGAGTTCGCTCAAGCTCGGATTGCACTTACTAAACGAAAATTACGACACAGGTTCAAACTGCTAGGGCGAGTGACAAGAAGGTATGCCCTGGTATTACACGTGGACCCGGTGTACGCATATACTTACTGGAATTCACAGCAATACATTATTATCACACCGCTCGATGTCAGCTCCAATATCGGTGAGTTATGGCTCTGCAACGAATGCATTCAACTGACGAAACTCGCCGTCGACAGCGAGCGGTGTAAGAATCCACAAGATGGCAGACCCGGAGCGTGGCCAGACGCAGCTCCAATTCTAAACTAGCTAAACGCTCTGCTTTACTTTGTACCCAGTTTGAAGCGAACTCACCCTTATGTTCCGATTTTTGTGTATTTTTTTTATTTCGTTTATTTCTTGGTCGGTTGACACGTATCGTGTCGTACCACGCAACTTAATTCGATTCTAGTTTGATTCATTCGTGCATCCAATTTTGCGGTTGTGTCACCAGGAAATTTGAGTGAGGCAGATTCCACGAATAATTGTATTGCAAGTATGGTTCATACAGTTGAAACCAGCCCACTTTGAGCGAATAGGTAGCGGTCCCCGACATGAGCGTCCGAATGATGTGCGCATCCTATCATCAAGCCGCGGCCTTGAGCTTTTCTACCCATGATGTATCTTGGCCCTCTTTTTCGGCCCATTGAACGAACTTCTCGAGCCGAAGTTGGACCCATGTACGTTCATCTCTTGTGAGGCCGTTATCGTAGAATGAAGGATCTTTGGGCGCGGCGCCAGGAGCGACCTTCCCCCTCGCTTTGATAGCCGCCGAGGTCGCCACAAGCTTCCCATCCTTCACCCGCGGGTCCCGCTCATTCAGGACAACACTTCCCGCGTCAGCCGGGGTCTTCTGACTCTCTGCCCATTCCCGAACTTTTTGTACAATAGTGTTCGCGTCCTCCACGTCTTCTCCCTTGTTGAACTGCTGAACGCATTCACCCAATAAAAGAGCCCGCGCGACTTGGTCTGTTTCTACAGGCGGCAGCGCATATAAATCAAATAGGTTGGCCAACAGAAGCGCATGCGTAAAGGGCGTCGATGTAGGTAGCGCAAGATCGTCCGGGAGGGGCGCTTCCCCGGCATTCGGAGGCGGGTAGGGTGTAACTAGGAGACTGTGCATCAACGCTCGAGCTGAACTGAGCGACGGGATGTCGATTCCAAATTTGGGTCGGTGATACAAAACCGCCAAGGCGATATCGGGAGCTTTGAGAGTCCTACATCGGCCTATGAGGTCGTGTGAGCGCGCATCAAATAAGCGAGGAGAGCAAGCACTTTACCTATAAAGTCAAGTCGATTCAGGTCATCGACCGACCACTGCTTAGCGCGGTAGACCCTCAGAATGTCTACAATCTCGAGAAGATCTGCCCGAGTTCCTGCCCAGACGATTAACCGTGAAAGCTTTGCTCGAGCAGGAGCGTGCTTTAGTTTAGAGGGCTTAAATGTGGCATTTTTGTCGCTGGGATTGACGAGCCTGCTTATATCTTTACCCGGAACGGTTGAGTACGATTCAAGCACTAGCCTCGAGGAAGTAGACGAACCAGGGTTTTGTGCTCGCAAGTCAACGAAATTCTTGTACACGGGATGGCTTGTCAGCTCCTCCTTGGTCTTTCGAAAATATTTAGTACGTGTTGCAATTAGTTTGGCTGCGTGACTTCCAGGCGCAGAACTTGCGAGATCCGACTTGACTGGGGTTTCGGATTCTGTGGGACTAGCAAATAGGTCTTCTTCTTCAATCTCGAGCCCATCCTCGTTATTCTGGGAGATTTGCTTCTTTTTGTAGTCTTTGTATGTTTTGATCTTAGAAACCTGGTTTGCTGCAGCCCTGATGTTTACTCACAGACATTCGTTCTATGCAGAGTCCTCGAAGCTAGGACCAGCTGGGGAGGGCGTCTTAATACTGCCGCGGAGCGCAATAAGGTACTGCCTGGGATTATTCTCCTTGCGTTCATCTGCTTTGACCTTCAATTCCACCCATCATATTTATTGAACGCAATAATATATGCTACTCACGAAATTTGGTGGAGAGGGAGAGAAGATTGTCACGTGATCGGCTGTCTTTGGGTTTGATTATTGGCTCGATCGAGGCACGTCAAAACTCAACGCCTCTATCCAATGAATGAGCTTCCGGCTTACCATGGTCGCCCACGCCCCACGGAGCCCAGTCATCTCCGGCAAGACGCCCACTCGTCAAGTCTCACATATGATGATGTAAATTCTAGTCGCGGCGGGCTGCAGTAGGCCCTCACTCTTGTGTGGGTATCACGCTCACCACGTTGTATACTCATGCTAGCCACAAGGGCCCTGGTACAGCCCATATTGCCAGGTGCAAGACGCGATGTCAGGTCAGTTCCTGTAAAAGCTTGCTGTTCGGCTGTTGGTCATCAGCTTGTCACTTTTTGTTGGGACTGCTCCAGTTTTTAATGCTGTCCAGGAACACGGCTGTGCTCAGAACGTGGTGCCCTCGACACCTGTGTCACGGGATCTGGAGCACTCCACGTCGATTGGCTAAAGCAGACGCACTCTTAGCCAAATTGATACTCGCGTTTGGAGGCTGTCCGGAGCCGACGTCTGAGCGGCGGGTGAACACGCGCGGACAACGAGGGTCTGCTTGTATGACAGATTGATTGGCGCCTGCCCCAAGTTAAGTACTGCAAGCGCACACCGTCCTTTATAAATCCCCACCCAAGCGAGCTACCATTCCCGCCGACCAACTTCTCGATAACTGGCCCATTCTGGTAACTCCCTATACCCTATCGAGTGGAACCACTCCTAGCCCAGTTAATACACCAACAGTTACCAATACCCAATATTTCTATGGCCACGAGTCCACAGTTACCCACACATGGGGGTGAGACTCCCAATCCGCCCATTTTTAAGTTATCTCATATTATGCTAGGTACGGGCGTAAGTGATGACAACCGTCCACAACTGGTAAGAGTTCAAAGAGATATGCAAGACGTAAGTTTGCACCGTTTAGTTACATATGTATTGGTATCTCATAGTTTTTCCAAGGTAACGACTGAAGGTAGATTGTTATCATTGCATCGCTCAGTCGCCGGCGTATTTACCCAAATATACGAAACCAGGATTCCGCACTTTGGGAATTGTTTCGACATTTATTGCTGGTGTCGAAGCGCAGTGTCTCAGTTTGATTGCTGCTGCGCAGGAAAGATCTACCGCCCAACTCCTCGAGGCAGCACACGCGCTACTCTTGACAGGTTTGTTATTTTCCTCGTTCGGAGCCGCGGTTTCCCTACTCTCAGCTCGGTGGTTCGAGTAAGTTTTTCCATGTTTTAAAAGCGTGGGCGAGTTGACAACAATTCACCAGCCTATTAAGGCCTGATGAAGCCGCGTTCTTAGAGGAACGGTGGGAGGATGCTCGTCTGCGATCGAGGAAAGACACTCGAATTCCAGACAAGGAAATGACGGAAGCCAGCCCTGCCTCCGAACCGGTGAAAAGTAACCAGAGCACACATAAGGAGCTTGTTCGCTGGCGAGACTTTGTGTTGGCCAAGGCTGTTCAGTATACGCTGCTGATGGTATTTCTGTGCGTGTTTCTCTCGACCAAGAGGGGGTTTACATGGTATTAACGAAACCTTGCCAGCGGTTTCTATTCATTCATCATCGGAATGCTTTTATATGCGTGGGCAACTCGCCCCAACGTCACCGCAATTATTTGCACTGTTGTTACCCTGGTAAGCACATTTACGGCCTGGGTAGATTCAAGGGTGGCTCAAGCGTCGGCGTTCCACAGATAGGTACTACCTTCATAGTCTGCCTACACCTCGATTTCCACACAAGGGGACGCTCCAGGTTATGCACTTCAACCGAATTAGGATCTAATGATTAAACGACCGGTTGGCCATGCTCGTACCACGCCGGCGTGAAAATGAGTCTTCATCTATCTTTCTCTCCTCCGCTTATTTATTGCTGTGACCCTCATGTACTTTTTCGATGTTTTCATAAGCTAATATGTTTCACTTGTAGTTTGTAATCTTAGTAGTACATAACTAAAAATCGCACTGGTCGACTATTCTTGTCGTGCTTCCTATTTCCTATTGTCAGGTTTCCATAAACTCCGTCTGATCAGCAGGCGTTCAGGTAGCTAGTCAAAGCGGTCTTCTCTGCGGAGTCTACCGATAAGCTGCAGATTTAGCGGGTGTGATTAGTTGAATCAAGTCCCCGAAGACGGATAATATACTTGCCTGTAATAGTGCTTGACTGTAATCCTATTCTCTCAAGGTTTAATTCATACCCAGCCATTAAGATTAAAGAAGGACGTACCACGCGCGGACATATGTACAATCTGTTGGGTACGTACACAATGGATGAGTAGGTGTATCACAGTATATGTTAGGACCTACAATATGAGCTCAGGGGTGGCATCCACTCTGCAGGGTCCTTGTCTCCTTTAGACTGGTTGACGTTATCCTTTACGATTCCGGGTTCAGGAAATCTGCCGGTTCTCCATACAAAATGAGACCTCACTGTTACAGCCAACAACTGTGGGCGTGTGACATCGTTAGCGAAAGCCTGCCGTTGGAGCAGTGGTCCAGTCCTTTGCGCCAGAAACCCAAGCTTCTTTGAGGGGAACTAAAGGCAGGGTCAGTCAATCCAAGAAACCACATCTATGAGGCTCAAAAAACTTACCCATATGATCAATATCGACGTCCGCTTTGTCTGTCCAAGTGGCACCGTCGTATACAGCTAATCGTATTTTCAGACGCGAGTAGCCAATCCCGAACGTTAACACATATCAAGGCCCCTAACGCATTGTTACTCACAGTACCACGAACCAGAAGTAGCGGCGCATGCAGAGTCTGTTACAACGCTGGTGCCGTCACGCTTCAAAATGGCTATTGCAAGGTTTTATCAGTCGCAGGCACATGTATGCGCAGTTGTCAGCCTCACTTTCTCGGGTATCACAGTTTCCTGAGATGGTAATCCAGGTGGGGAACAGGTCACGCGAGCTAAATAAATTGGCATTGGGGTGATTTCTTGATGCATCAGAAGTGCACTTACTACGCTGGCGAGTTAGACTCGACGGCCACAGTCACTTGAACCAGAAATAATTGGTAAAAATTGGCGGTTAAATACGTGAATCGGGCTTACATGCAGCGAGGTAGGTCTTGGCCGTTGCAACAGAAACAGGAGTCGGGAGGGCTCGCTTACCCCGCCAATCCAAAGGGGCAGCTCCAGCCAGGCCGGCCACAGCAAACATAAAAGACAAAGAAGTACTGGATTTCATCGTGTTCGAAGGGAGGTGTGGTCGGAAGGGGGTTTTCTTGGATTTCGAGACAGCTGAAGCCAAGTACCAATTTATACTTGGTCAACTGGCGTTGGTCAGTAGTCTGTGTTGCGGTTTTAGATTAGCGACCGTTGCGCTCCGGGAAGCGATCGACTTCAGTACCACAGCGCAAGTCTTCGTAGCATATAATCCATGTGTAGCCGTCTCCTAGTAGGATAGCTTATCGGGAGCATGTAGCCCAGAGAGGGAATAGGGGTGACTCCAGCAGATACCAATTAATCGCTGGACAGAGCAAAGCGTGCTTACTGTGCTAGAAATAGCTATAAGAAGGGAGCTCGGATCCGTAACATCTAATTGCACTGAGACGAAGAACGATACTGTTGCATATGGAGCAAATCGCAATCGTATATGCACGGTTGACCGGAGAGCCAAGCCCGGCAAGCGAACCAAATATAGAGGTCATGAGCGTCGATCGCTCTGATAACGGAACAAGCATTCCAGTAGAAGGACTTGATAAGGGAAAGCCCCGCAGCTGCGAAGAGTGTGGGTTGAGTTCTGTTGTGGCAAGCGCGAAGCCTGCTGATCATCTCATATCGTTGGAGCATAAGCGCCGTAATGAATACGGTCAGGTGAACTGGGGAAGGAGGTACGCAAAGTTCTGACGAACGCCCCAGTACACATGGTTGAGAATGAGCAAATAGCGCGATAAGTCTCCGCCAAGTTGGAGGTCCTATGCGCAGATAAAGCACGTTGGGGTGTCATTCTGAAACGTGCATTACCGGCTCGTCTCATAGGTCCGCAGGGCCAACGAACTCGCTTAAGTAGTGTATTGAACCGCCCCGAGGCGAACAATCATACAAGAGATTAAAAATATGAATTACTGCACTATTGTCCCTGTTTACATTTCCATCTTTGACTCGTCGACGTATCCGGGATTCTTTTCTAAAATGACAAAGCCCTCCAGCACAGCCGCATACGGAATGTATTCTTCCGTCCCTAACTCTG
This sequence comes from Ceratobasidium sp. AG-K, assembly GCA_037039685.1. Taxonomy (NCBI): domain Eukaryota; kingdom Fungi; phylum Basidiomycota; class Agaricomycetes; order Cantharellales; family Ceratobasidiaceae; genus Ceratobasidium; species Ceratobasidium sp. AG-K. The sequence continues at coordinate 3,645,912 of JAWNGF010000002.1, forward strand.
CTCGCTCGGTTGTACCCAGTCGGACAGGTGATTGATGGTCTGGAAACCAGAAATGGTCCGAGGCTTGCCAGCCAAACCGACAACGTCGACAGCCTTGTGAGAGGGTTAGTATTGAGCTTAGCCTATGCGACAATACCGGACATACCTGACCGACACGGACAGTCACAGGCATGCTCTCGAGATTTTCATTAAGGGTGATCATAAACCTGGGATACATTGCTGTGACCAGGAAGTAGAGCATCCAATGGGATTTCTCGAGGATGACTGTTTCACCCGTAGCTCATCAGAACTCTGAAGACACCGCATGCCAGACTTGAACTTACAGGCTTTCGCATCCGTAAATGCAATCAGAGTGGCCAAAAGGCCCGCGACAGCCGGCTTGGACATTATATTTCGGTCACAGAAGAACGGGTTGATACCGAGCGTGCCTTTGCCCATATGCAAGAGACCCTGCGCGATGCGCACCATGAACAGGCAATCGGGCTCCTTGTGATAGTAACCAGCAAGTTGCCTGAGCATCTGCGCGAGCCGCGCGTTGTTGGTGCCAGCACCAACGAGACCCATTGCGAAGATTGCATTGAGTGCGACGGCGAGGTCGTTGTCGTGGCTGTACTTGGAGAGGGTGTCGAGGATTCCAAGTTGAGGGTTGGATGCGCTGATGAGACCCAGTGCGAGAGGAACAGCCTTTCGGATGGTCGGCGAGCCGTAGTGCATCTAGTTACGGACGTTAGCTAAAATTGAAACCCGCATGTATGCGCAACTCACCAGGTGTTGGAATTGCCTCAAGGACATCTCGGCACCAACGTCCTCGCCCATTGCTACCAATGCGATTCCAATAACAGCAAACGCTTGGAACGTATCGTCTCCCTCGACGTGGTCATTGCATTCGTGTAACATCCTCTGGACCTTGAGGACGTTGCTGGTTCCGGCAAACGAGCAGATCTCTACGAGAACAAGCGCCTGTTTAGCTACAGGGTGGGAAACAGCACGGAGTGCCTCGATCGTAGCGTCCGAAGCGTCTTGTCGGCCTAGTGAGATAAATAATGTAAGTTCGCATCACAGGTAGACGGTGATGGTTCTTACCGAGGTACAACAGGGCTAGCCCAAGGATCATGAACCGTGTCCACTTTTCGTTGAGTGCAGACTCGTCACGCTCCATCAACGTTTGAAGAATCGTCATCGCCACTTCGCCGTTGCAACTTCCAACGAAAATGAACCCAACGGCAAGCGCTGCGAGCGAAGAAACTTCCATGCTTAAAGTCTCATCCGCGACTAGTGGGAGGAGAAGTTCTGCAAGGCTCTGACGGTACGCTCCGGCGTATGCGATACCGATTCTATATGCGCCAATTCATGTTAGTACCGGCGTTTCAATTAAGTTTACAAAATCAACGGACCCAATGGAGGCGGACGTCCTGAGAGGCACGCTCTTGTTCTCGACGTAATCCGCAAGCAGTGCGATAACAGCATCCGTCTCGGTTCGGATACCACAGTGCAGAATGCCAGTAGCAAGTAGTGCTCCGGCCTGAGAAACAGCCATTAGTCAGGGGTCGCGGTGTGGTCATTGGTACCCACCTTGATATACTCCTCCTCGGCGTAGGTGTACTTGTCGACCTGAGTTAACCCGAGGTCTGTATCCCAGAGCAAACTAAGACCAAGACTCGCCGCGGCGCTAAGCATACCTGTCGGCACAGGTTAAATCTAGCACAATATCCAAAGAGACCAACCAACTCACCATGGTCCTTGTTTTTGTAAATCCAACTGTTACCCTCCTCGGCCGTGACCATAAGTTTGTCGTTTCCAAAACCAGCGTTTACAAACGCATTTACAAAGGTCCCAGCGAGATTAGCGCGTGCCGAATCCACAGTGGTCGTTGATCCTATCACAACAATCAATTAAATGCACAAGATTAAAACCGATGCAGGCACTCACGAGCAGGCTCGAGGTGGCTCTTGTAGACCTCCTCCAGGGTCCTAGCTTCCTCTGCACCGACTTCCTTTCCGAATGCCTTGAAATGCGCAGAAAGTTTAGTATTACTCAGACACTCTAGCAGGTCCTCTGGCATCTCGACAGGGTCGGGGTCGTTCTCATCCTCGGACGCCTCTTGGACCCAGTCGATCGGCGTTTGGCTCGCGCGAGGATGAAAGCTAGTTGTCGTTTCATTAGACTTGAATAGAATAGTAGTTAGATAGACTCGGAAGCTAGCAACGCGAGAACGCACGGATTGCCAGGTGCCTTGAAGTCCTTAACGATCAGTTCTGGCTCGCCTATCCTGATCGCAAGTGCAAGTGCCTCGGGAAACTTGGAGTTGGCAACGTAGATATCATGCGCCGTTCGGAGGAACGCCAAGTCATCTGGCGGAGGCAACAAGTTCACGCAACTGAAATCTAGTTAGTACGCCTCAGATAAAGACATAGTGATGGACACTCACGAAACCATGTATAGGCATACCCTCGCAAAGGTATTGGCGTCTACCAGACTAACCAGGCGATCTATGCACTCCAACTCCTCGAGCAAATCGACCGCGTCAGCTTCTGCGTTGTGCTTAAGCAAGAACTTGGCGCAGATGACACCAAGTTCCCGGAGCTCCTCGATGCCTTCCTCGCCCTCCTTGCCCGGCAAACGTTCCTGTCCGGCTTCTCCACCAGTGCCAGTGCGAAGAAGATACTCGGATCCAAGCTCGGCTGCAATGTGACGAATGTATTCGTGTCCCCAGGAACCCGGGTCGGAGGGGGTTTTAGAGGCGGCAGTGGACGCAAGTCGGTATTTGAGGGTTCCACGGGGTTGTGTGTCAGAGTAGGTCATGGCAAGGACGGACAGGATGTCTCCGAAGAGGTTCTAGGACCGGCATTGTAAATACCAAGCTGGCAAGCGCAAAAATCATGGCATTTACTGACCTTGTCGTCTGAAGCTGGCCAGCTCTCGTAGAGTTGCTGCAAATCCGGGTACAAGGGTCGCAGGAACTTGAGTGGTTTTGGCACAGATGTCATGGAGGAAGTGGATGTTCGAATCAAGGTCCGTAATGTCTCCAGTGCAGGTCGGTACAGGCTCGTGTCGGGTTCCTGTCAGACGTATATTAGCTCACTAGACCTTGACGCGGAGAAGCGCCATACCTTGAGACGTTCCGCAAGCATCTCAAGCTCATTCCTGAGCTGCTGGTCCTCTTCTGACTGCGAGGCAGTTTAGCTGTGAAGATCACGCTGTACAAGAGCGACTTACTAGCTCTTCGCCTTCGCCCTCTTTCTTCTCGCCATTCACCTTTGCTGGTGCGTTCTTGTCATCTTCCTTGGGCTTCTCATCGTCCTTTTTCTTGGGGTCGTCTGATTTGATGGGTGCAACGGGAAGGGGGACTTCAGGCATAGTGGTAGTGGATGAGGATCACGTCGCGTTCCAGGACTTACACCAATGAAGGACGCGCGTCGATGACCTTAACTAAGCGCTGATCCAGGGTCTGTTACACCGTTACGCGCATTGGAATGGACATGTGTGTGGCTAAGGGACAACGCGACAAATATCGATAAATCTTGCACTGGGCGTCGAGTTACTATGATACATGCTATACAATTGTGCTAGTTTAAATACAAAATACACAATGAGTGATATGAAGTCGTGACTGTTCCAATACAATAAAATACGTGTGCCAATGAAACGTGCTCTGCTAAATCGCATGGCCCAATCACGTCAAGATATCCACGTAGCGGCGGGTCGAGGCTGCCCAGCGATTCTTGCGTGCACGACGGGGTCGACTAAATGCTACTTCGTTCGGGGCCAACTTTCCAAATCCTACAAAGTGCTCTCGCTTATTACTGTTGGGATAGGGGATATCAGCCGTGGTGGCAATAGACAATGCTTGGGAGGCTTCGCGAGCAGCCTCGACCAACGCGCAAGTCGACATTTCTCGAAAGAATATGGAGGGCCCGTAGCTGGTCTCTGCCTTGGCAATGCTCGCGTCGCACGATCCTGTCGGCGACGCAAGGGGAGACTCAAATTGTGTCCCGGGAGAAATGGGACTCGTCCAGGCGGTTGGGCTGTATGTCTCGTCATCAAACGTGCTGGCGTTTTGGCTCCTGGATTGTGACCACTTGTACGTCAGTACTACTCATGGTCCGCCCGGGAGGGTCAAAATGCACCTTTCAATAAATAGCCTCACGGAGGCATCGGGATCCCACGTCGACATTGACGAGGTACTACGGAAAGACATGGCGCTGCATGAGCGTACACTCGATGTCTAATTCATCTCGCGTCAATTGAGCTTCTTCGCAAAGACGCATGTGACTCACATGAGACAGAATAGACGGCCTGCGCATATTCTTTACGTTGGAAGTCATCTTAAATATATGAATTTAACAGAAACTAATATGCAAGAGCAAAGGGCGTGGTGGTGTGGAGTGTGACCCAGGCCGCGATTCACCCCTAAATATACCGAACTACCTCCTGTCTGCCGCGTGGTTGATATGTGTCCGCATTTGGCTCTGTTGTAGATTCATCTCTAGGGCAAGCTCCGAGTTGACGCAACAGGGCGGGAGATACCACAAGGATTTTTCGGGAGGTAGCGACGAGATGGGAAGATGCATGATCGAAAGGAGGGTTGTTGCCGATATTTAGTTTTATTTGTAGCGGTGGTACTTTACAGCTAGTGGCTGTCCAAACCTGCCGTGGCTACGCGTGGAACCGCAGTTCTTCCCAAAGGGGCCTCGAGTCAGACTTCCAGAACACCTGACTGTAGATACATCTTATTAAGGATATGTTGATAGATCATGCAGACCGGAGCCAAGATAACAAACCCGCTCACTGGGGATGACTTGCCCCCCCGTTACTCATCGGGAGTTATCCATTATAATCGATCACGCCCTACATGCCACATGATATCTACGCCCTATGAAATGCCCCTATGGTGGTGCGGACGTAATATCTGTGTTCTTTTGGCGCTTCTAGGTGGCTATATAACGAGGGGTATCTTGTAGCCACTTGATCAATCCCCTCCCACATCCCCTTCCACCGATAGCATCACGCACCAATTGCCATGGCGGAGGCACTTGAGTCGGCACCTATACAGGCACGAGAGCTCCTCGATGCTCTTATGGCTCGACCCGACTGCAGGGTCCTTGTTGAGCTCGTAGACCTTCGGCATCGAGTGGGTTAGATCCCTATATCGTGGTATGAATAAATCGCTAATACTCGGATAGGGATGGGAGTCAGATTTGATGGATAACCATTTTATCAAACAGCGAAACGAGGCTGACAATAACCAATCGCCTGAAGCTGATAATAAATGGCTTCATCTCATGTATAAAAGCATAGCACAGATGGATCGCCAAATGTGCTTTGTGCATACAACTAGGTTTATAGATCTTGGGTATGTAGTTGCGATCAGACCCTCTCCCCTAGCTGAGGAAAATTATTGCTACTAGGTGCTGTCCTGGTGGCTATAGTACATACATCCTTGAGAAATGTCCAGCTGCGACAGGCGTCGGGATATCTCTCCCTGTTGAAGAGGGTGGCCATGGCCCTTTGCCATTCCCCCCCCGACCTGCTCACACGGTTCGACCTTGAGATGATCGACTTGACCAAGTTCGACCTCGCGCCCTCCATACCCAAACCAAACGCCCGTTTCCTCCCCTCGAAGCTGTACCATTCGCTAGCCACGAGTTCGATCTGGCAGTCTGCGATGGCCACTCGCTCCGCATTAATCCCGACAATGCACTTCGTCCTTGGAACTGGACCCGGCTCCTCGTATCCCAACTCCTCCTCGGCTTGAAGGCGGTTTCCCCTGGCGGCACGGTTTTTCTCAAACTCTCCCACCCAGAAAAGTCAACCGCGGCGCGTATTCTACTCGCGTTGTGTAGGGTGGCGAACTTGGTGCGGACGATCAAGCCACGGCCGCTACATTCTATTCGGGGAACGTTCTATGTGATTGCACAGGGCGTTCATACCAACGGCCAAGAGTTCCGATCGCTAGTAGGATCTTTGGAGAGACTATGGTATATTATGACATTTGAGGGGGAGAGTGGTTATGGTCGCCAGATTACATGGGAGGAAGAGGGTACGATCACACCATGGGAAGACGTACTGAACGAAGAGGGGCTGGAGAAAATCGTACGTCTTGGGATCCAAGCTTGGCGGATCCAGCGGGATGCCCTGAGTAAGATGCTAGATGTTAGAGGCATTGGACCTGGTTGGAATCAAGGCCGGAAGTATAACCGACATTAGCTGAATCAATCTGTGGCATCTCTTCGCATGTAGTTAAGCAGTCGGACTGTGAGCGCCTTGTATGATGTAATCATGATGTGAACTTTGTCTACTGCCATACAAGTGAAATGTCCCGCATATACCATACTTAAATTACTCAGCGAAAATCGCAGTGCTAATTGAGGCTGGTATGGGCTCGTTTATGCGAACGAGCCCTTACTAGCACGTGTGGTTTTTGCTGAGTAGGGCAGTAAATATGCGAGCGTTTCGGGGAAGCACTGCCATCCAGTCACGTGACCTCCGAACCCCAGGCCTGCCTGTGTCGACCATCACGACCTTCGAGCCACCGCAAGATGAACAAACGCCCCTACGAAGGATCTGATGCGGGCCTGTCCAAAAAGTCCAAAAAGTATGTGTTGCACTTACTCTTTTGTATGTCTACTTACGTCTGTCTCCTACCTATTGTAGTGATGCGGTGAGTTTGTCCACACAAGGTGAATACCTTCCTCCATTGTACTCACTCGACTCTATAACCGCTTCTGAACCGCAGACCCCGTCGTCCTCTGGTGGTGTTCCTCAGGTATATATAGCGCTGTCCTTCTATGTATCATACTGCGCTAACCTGCATCCACAGCTGTCTGGGGACGCGCTCATCGCCGCTAAACGTGCCGAAATCGCAGCCAAACTAGCTGCGTTCAAGAAGACCCCGGCTAGTAGTGCTGCTCCCCCAGCTCCGGCTCCTAAACCCCCTGCTTCCATCGCTGCCCCTACTCCAAGTCTCCCCTCGAAGCCTGCCCTCCCAGACAAGTCCGACATTGCCCGCAAGATCGAAGAAGCCAAGCGTAGGGTAGCGGAAGGAGTAGCTAAGAAAGCTATCCAGGAGAATCCGTACATTGTACGTCTCCCGCCCTACTATGAAGCTTGATACTCACCGATTATCACTAGACTGCCGCCCCAAGCAAGAAAAAAACCGCTACACCCCAAGTGGACCCAGTCCAACAGGGCTCGGGTCTGAAGATGGCCGCTCACCCGCTCTTGCTCGACACCGCTCCTACCCAGCTTGCCCAATCTAAGAAAGATCGATATAAGCCTATGTTACCCAAGTTTGCGTCAATCAAGGCAAATGTTCGCAACCAGCCTTCTCCGTCTCCCGCTCCAACGCACACCCCGACACCGGTGCTACACAGAGGAGGCAGTGCGAGTGCAAATCCGTATGCTACAGGCGGAGGTGCCGCAGCAAGCGGAGATGGGACGTTCGAGGGAGCTACGCCAGCGGTGAAAGAGCGCATTGGCAGAACTTTTAGGTTCAACCAGAAGGGGAAATACGTCGCAATGGCGAACCAAATGAGGCAGGAAGCCCAGCTTGAGGCGTTGAAGCAGAAGATTGCAGAGAGCGCTCGCAAGGCGGGGTTGGATAGCGAATTCGAAACTCTGGAGCGGAACATCCGGGTGAGTTGGAACTTCCTCGTACTACTTCTGTCTTGTACTAATAGGTGGCATTTGTAGCGTGAAGCTCCTCCGGTAGTGGAGTGGTGGGACGCCTCGCTCCTTCCGAACAAGACTTATGATGATCTTGGGCCGGACGCACCCAACTTGAGCAACACGCTCATCCGATCGCAAGACTCTCCAATCTCGATGTACGTGCAGCATCCAATCCCAGTCCCGGCGCCATGGGAAAAGAACGAACAAGCGCTCAAACCGCTCAAGTTGACGAGCAAGGAAGCCAAGAAAGTTCGGAGGAGGCGACGAATGGCAGACTTGCAAGAGAAACAGGATCGTGTGCGTATGGGTCTTTTGCCACCTGACCCGCCTAAAGGTACGTATTTTCTGGGCTGTTCTGTCAAACGAGAACTTATGACATTGTACAGTGCGCCTGGCGAACTTGATGAGGGTCCTCACGACCGACGCGGTGCAAGACCCAACTAAAGTTGAGGCGCGTGTCAGGCGAGAGGTTGCGGCACGCAAGATCGCGCACGACGAAATGAACACCGAGCGCAAGTTGACGGACGAGCAGCGCCGCGAGAAACTTGAAAACAAGAAATCTGAAGAGGAGCGCAAGGGATTATATGTGGCCGTATTCAAGTGCGTTGATATTTTTCACCAGCCCTTTGCAACAATTTAATGATTGCTTTCGTAGGATCAAAACGTTGTCCGACCCATCGCATCGATTCAAGGTTCGGAAAAATGCGGAACAGTACGGGCTCACCGGGATGTGCATATTCAATCCCTCGTTTGCACTCGTCGTGGTCGAAGGCTCGGCCAAGGCAATCAAAGGGTATAAACGCTTGATGACCGTTCGTATCGACTGGACCCAAGCTGCAGGTGCTCGAGAGGCCGGCGAAGATGCTCCGCCTAAAGACGAACATGATGAGGAAGGAGGTCCCGTCTCGCTCGAGAATAACCGATGCAACTTGGTCTTCGAGGGCCCGATTCGAGAACACTCGTTCCAGAGTTTCAAACCCAAACGGTGTCCAACAGATGCTATGGCCAAGGAGGCATTAGGATCAAAAGCCGCGTCGTACTGGGATACGGCCAAGACCTTTGTTGAGGATGTTTACTCTTGAGAACACATGTATTCTGGACTCGGTAATGTAATGATGACGATAGGCATATCATCTGGTAGATCAGTGGCTGTGCTACGTTTATCTCCAAATTCTGTTAGTTGCGTCGTCTGGCTTGAAATGAGTCCCGTAGAAGAAGTAAGTCTGGTGTAAAGCCGGTTGATGTTTCTTAACATTCGTAGCATGGGGAGGACTCATCTGCTCTCAACGAGAACAAGCTGCGCAGTTGGCAGGAGGAACGGCTGAACCGGAAGCTACGGAGCGAATACGAAAGCTATGTCAGGAATCTCACGGAACTGGTACGTCTTGTACACAACTGTGTTCTGAATCCTTTCCTAAAATTTATTGAATAGATCCGTGACAATGCTGACTCTCCCGCCCGAATCACTTCGGTCCAAATTGATGGCGCCCCGAATACACGCGCATCCTTCCTCTCATCTATTGTCAACAAGTACATCCCTGCCGCCGGTTTGACCAGCAGTCTTGGTCCAGAAGAGACTCTCACCAATGCTCTCCATACATCTCGGCACATCACCGCTGCGCTTACTTCTACCGGGATCTTCACCTCAGTCACTCCGACGCTGGCTGTGTCCTCCTCCCCCTTTGCCTCTCCATACGACTATGCGCTTCGATTCCGCGTGCGCGAGCGTGGAAGGTTCTTCCTCAAGTCGTCGACAGACGTGGGGAGCAATAACGATGGCTCGGCCTCTGTTACTGCACGGATACGGAATGCGTTTGGTGGTGCCGAGACCATCGAAGGAGCAGCTGCATTTGGGACACAAACAACTCGATCAGGCCACTTGAGGTGCGAGTGGCCAGTCGTCGTTGGAATGGGCGAGAGAGACGGGCTGCGAGGCGAGCTTGGGCTTTTTGGACTCGAGCGCGATGCGACATGGTATGCAAGCGTAAGGGAAGGCGTGAAAGGATTCAGGGCTTGTTTACGGGTGAGCATATACGTACGCGCCAACACTCAGCCATTAATTCTTCCTAGGGCCATTCGATGCTAGGGGCGCATGAGCTGGCATATGAAGCTGCTCTGCGGCATATCAACGACCTTTCTCCAAATGCATCACTGAGGTAGGTTGCGTGATACACCAGATCTCCTTCGTGCTCAAGTATTTATCTAGCATGCGTCAATCAGCGGGACATACGTCTAAATCCTCAATCTCCCACACCTTCACCAGGGATACCAGGGACCACCCCCTCCAAGGCACTCGTGGATCCTACCTACGCTACGTCCAGGCAAGCTTTCATTGCTCCCGTCCGCATATAGCCAAGCGACTTATACATGCTGAAGGAATTTGCTGGCCTGGGCGGAGACGCCGCGTTTTTCAAAACCGAGTCAGATTCAAAGTATTCCCGAGCATTGTGGGCTGGTTACGTATGTATAGGCTGCTCTTGACGACTTTCATTGAACAGCGATCTTGACGTTTATACTAGACAATCTCACTGTCCGCCCGAAGTGGATTCTTATATCCACTTTACGGTAAACCAACTCTATTTAACGACCGATTCCAGCTTGGAGGATCAACGAGTGTGAGAATGTTCCGACCAAATGAAATGGGGCCCAGAGATGGAAGTAAGAATTTTTCGCTCGCTTCGTAGGCTCACACTCACTCAAGTATTAAACCAGGCGACTCGGTAGGCGGAGACATGTACTGGGCAGCTGGTGCAAGTGTCATCGGACCATTCCCAGGAAAACCGCACTGGCCAGTCAAAACTCATTTATTCCTCAACGCTGGCCGCTTGGATTTGTATAACCCCCGTAAGCTTGACCTCGCCCATCTTGAAAATGTACTGAATCTGGTACCGGAATTTAGGAAAGCCTTTTATGGAGCAAATGGCACAAAGCTTGAGCACTCCATCCGTCTCGGTTGGGCTCGGACTTGTATATATGCTCAACTCCGTCCGAGTAGAACTAAGCTTTGGTGTACCTCTAGCAGCGAGTGTATCAGATGGAACTAGGAAGGGTATACAAGTTGGCCTCGGAATGGATTTTCTGTAGAGATACTCGGGCTGGTAGAGTTGGAGGTGGCTTCCTTTTGTTTTGTTTTTGGGTTAGAATCAATATCCCTGCTCCCCAAGAAAATGAGCTCTTTATCGATTGGGGTATACTAAGCTGGTCTCTGCATCTGATATTATGCATACATGTTCACAGCGGTCCACATGATCCATCCAGCGCTTGTTTCATCGCCACAGAATTGAACCTGACCACTTGGCGAGCCGCATTTCTTAACCTCAAGCGACTATATAACCTCAAGTACTTTCGCGGGGATCACCCCTCTCAAATCATAGGTCGAATCTAAATGCTCCATGGCCTCAGAATTTTGCCAAGGCTTGGAGCGCAGAATATTGGACATATGAGCAGAAGTGAATAAACGAACGAAACTAGCCGGGGGCGCCAATCATCGTGATGATGCTCGTAAGCCAACTTGGTGCTTCACTAGTTGCGGCATTTCCGAGGCGATGAGACAACGGGCGAACCCTGGGCAAATGCGTCGGGGGCACTCCCGAGCAAGCCTGCAAGGACATGTGCTTGGGCCGGGGACCGGAAGTATGGTAGCATTGGTGGAAGCAAGGTCGTAGCATTGTTCGACCATGCTGGGGGCGAATGTGATGGTTCATAGTTCACAAACAAATAACTAATGTACTTGTAAAAATGTCAGTTTAAAGTAACCCAAATACCATAGCACGAGCAGGACTAACCACTTATCGGACACGACATACGACCTCTCCACCCAAATTACGCTCTAACGCTTCCCGTGCCTCCAGCCATGTGCTAGGAATCCCCGGCTTAGCCTTGGTTTTAACAACGGCAATTTCGCCCAAACCAAGTGGGGAGACAAATTTGGCACGTCTCCCGGTGCACAAGAGCTTGATCTCGCTCGGTTCCATAAATACTTGTTTGCTGGGTTTGCTCACGAGTTGCGCAGCAGAAAGCACTGGCCTATCTCCGCTGTATTTGAGCTCCGCCCATATGCGCTTTTGTGAAGGGGTCGCTTTCAAAAATTCTTCGGGAGAAGGGGTAAGGTGTGTGCCTCGCGTGAGGGAGGATAGGAAACCAGCTCGCAGCAGGATCGACAGGATTGCTAGGTGTTGGGTGGTATGAGGGATTGCGATGGCCTTGTGCCGAGCCCGAAATCCATTTTGAAGTCGTGCGCAAAGGTCGAATGGTAGAGGCATCTACGCAACTCGTAAGTACAAGCAAAACACTGGCTTTCATTCGACTGACGGCGGTCGGGAAAGAGGAAAATCAAGTCATGTGATAAGGGTCCCCACGTGATACAAAATGGCTCGCTCTCGTACCCACCATGCCGCTCCTCTTTTCGTCGCTTAGGGCTGCCATCAGGCCACAAACAAACGCATTTCGGCCAGCGTTATCTTTCTCTAGAGCAAGATCTCAACTTGCTCCCAAAAGGGTTCGGTATCGCAAGTCCCATAAAGGTCGAGTCCCAGTCCCGATTGGTGGTTCCACCAAGGGGACGACCCTTGCATTTGGCGAATATGGGCTCCGCGTGCGTGGGGAAGGAATGAGACTCACTGCGAAGCAGCTTCAGTCCGCAGAGGTAGTGATCAAGCGCAAGCTCAAGGTGGTTAAAAGCAGCCAAGTTTGGATGCGTGTCTTCCCAGATCTCCCTGTGTGCGTCAAGGTATGTCAAAGCTCTATATGCTTGGGCATTATATTCACAATTCTCCCACCAATCAGGGCAATGAAACTCGTATGGGAAAGGGAAAAGGTTCATTTGAATACTGGGCTTGTAGGTCAGTTGGCAAGCAGACTATCCTTACTCTCTGTTGAGATTACTCGTACAGAGTACCGACGGGTAAAGTTGTCTTTGAGATTGGAGGCGGAATCCGAGAAGAAATTGCCCGAGATGGTATGTACACTAGGAGCTGGTAATATATAGCGACTGACTGTTGCAACTATAGCACTTCGCCTTGCTGCCACCAAGCTACCAGTGCTGACCGATTTCATCAGCCGCTCCGCTGGACCGAAACTGGGGACTATTGATCTTCCTCCCATACCTCCCAAGCCGATCACGGGAGTTAGCTGTAAAATCGTCAGGAAACCTCTACAACCACTGTCTACGATTGACCAGGAAGCACTCAAGGTGCCTGCTGGCGAGGTCGTGGTGTAGAGTTCCATCCATGCAATGATACAACGTCCAAAAATTGCGTGCTGAGCTGAGTTATGACGACTAATTTACTGAGCTCCTCAGATTGCATGGGCCCAAACTGCTTCGTTAAGCCTCGTGTATACTCTATATTACAACCTGTCAAATGCTCCTGGCTACTATTCTGAACTGTATATACAAATGATACCAAACCGCATACCAAAAAGTTCATGCAAAACATAACAAAACAAACAGCAAAATACACGATCCAGCCTCGAGTCCTTTTACCGAATAGCCTTGCTAACGGATGTCCTACGGCTTTCTTCCTCGCGCTTCTTTACGGCCGTCTTTTTCGGGATCTCCCAGATTTTCCAGAACTTGAGGTTTTCATCTCCCGCGCTGATAGGGCCCCGTAGTTAGCTTACAGAGAGGTAAGTAGGAACGTAAGAGTCTTACCCAGTAGCAATGACGTCGCCATTCGGGCTAGCGGCGGAGAACAATACACGAGTGTCATGCGCATCCTTGATTTCGGCAATCTGATATTTCAAACCAGGTCAACCAAAACCTCCTCGGCTTGAGTCAATGATGAAACTGACCTTGCCCATCCCAGGATACGAATGTACCATGACGGCGTTATGAGGGAACCCGTGTGTCGATAAAATCTCCTTCGAGTGCTGGCTCCAAATGATCGAGGTAACCTGGCCCGGTGTTGTGAGTGAATTAACGCGCGCGCCTGATGTTGAAGACCAGAAGTGGATCATGGCGTCCCCAGTGCCGCCACCAGTTGCCAACACTAGTCAATGGAATAAGCCAACATGGTTAGGACGAACAGCAGCAAATACATACAGTTGGGTTGCCACGGGCACCAAGCAAGAGCCTTGACGGCAGCTGTGTGGTTGCGCTTGGTCCACTTGGGCTGAGCGCGGGCACCATTAGCCGCAGCAGTTGCTGTATCGTCACGTCAGTCTAGCAAGTTAGCTGAAAATGGACCAGTGACCTACTAGTGGAACCAATGCGACTGTCCCAAGCATTTACAACGTTGTCATTCCCTCCACTGGCCAGCATGCCCAACATTCCTCCACCAGACCCATTCGCATTCGCAGGTTGCCACTGTGGATGGATGTCACAGTCAGATCACAGATACTATAACTTCTGAGTAGATGCAAACCTTTAGACCACAAACTTCACTCGTATGGCCAATCATTTCAGCTACCTTGTGCACGGCCACACGCGTGTCATGGAGCCAAATGGCTCCGTCAACGCATCCACTTGCGAGTACGTGTTGGTTCCATGCCAAACACGCAACCTGGCCCTGACGCCCATTCATGCTACGGAGCTTCGAACCGCTCTCAACATCCCAGACCTCGATCGTGCCATTTGCGTAACTGATACCGAGGTAAGCAGCATCGAGAGACCAATCCAATCCCGTAATGTGCGTGATAGGCTGTTCAGTCGCCGGGTCACAAGGTGCGGTTGAAAGGTGAGTCACTTGACCCGTTTCAGCCGCCCAGAGGTAGACGCATTCGCCAAGCGCAATGGCGAGAATATTTCCAGAGCTCCAAGCAAGGAGATTAAGGTAGAAGTCATCCATCAGCCCCGGAGCATCGAGAATGCGCTCTGGCTTGTCTGAAATCTTCCTTCTAGTAGTGGGAGCCGCAGCGGCTCCCGAACCTGACCCTTGGCCTGGGCGGGTGTGAAGTGACTGAGCGAGTGAGCGCTGCAGCGCAAGTGTGGTGTCGGTCGAAGGGAGTGGCGGCGCTTCACAATAGGTGAGGATTCGCTGGGAAGCTGAAGGAAGAGCTAGGGAGGCGGTGAGGCGCGCGGCGTGCCCAGGGGATACCGCAGCCGTATCACTGGTTGCCTGGGCGGCTGCGATGGACGGAATGTGTGCGGATCCAAGCGCGCTATCAGAGACGGCCCGGGACGGGACAAAACGGTCATCTACGCCCAAAGGTTTATCAAACTGCGGATGAAAATTAGCTAAAATTATTACGTATCAAGCCAGCTCACTTACACTAATTGCCGCATGCGAAGCCTTTGGTCGAGCGGCCATACTCCCCGTACGTGCTTCAGCTGTTTTTCCTCGTGCGACAGGCCAATCGCGAGTAATGTGTACAGAGTCATATTTGCTCTCGAGTCCACCTTTACGAATAATCCCTTGTTGTGCCTCGTTTGCAAGTGCGTCCGTAACATTGATTGCTTTCGCACCAACGGCTGCAGACAAAGTATTTGAGCGCCCATGCTTGTTGCGAGACTTGGTCGGAGGCTTAGAAGCCGGTGCTAGGAATGGGTTGAGCGAGTCATTGGGCCCAGCTGCCTTGGATGGAGAGAGAGAAAGTGCGCCAAATCCAAGTGAAAGGACTTCCACATTTCCGTGGGTAGTATTTGCGCGTCGTCGAGGGGTTTTTGTGGGAGTTTGAGGGGCTCGCTTTGTTGGAGAGCTGGGGAACATGATGGAGTAGAGACAGCTGGGTTTAGTCACGTGGCCGCGGCGAGGAGATTTGTCAAGGTCTCACGTGGGTCGCGTTTTACGCTTTCGACCTGGATGTCAGCAGATGTGACATTTCCAGATGACCATCCGTGTTAATTTGTCAACCAGAAACGCTACATTTAATGTCTGCTCTATGACGTGTAGTATCAGGAATCGAGGTACCTGCGATCTTTAAGGTAACCAATTAGTTAGAGACTACCCCCGTCCCCTTAGTTGGAGCCAATCCTTCTCCGGCTCACGTCCCACGAAAGTCAATATTAATAAATAACTCATAAATAATTACAGCCTACAATACACATTCGACGATTAAAACAGTAATTAAGCCCTTTTCGTAGCGCATATATCATATACTTTGGATAGCGGACAGTTGTCTGGATTCTTCAGCTCCTCAATCGTGTCATTTATTAGCGAAGTCGCTCCCTCATGGGTTAAACCCGCATCGCGCAATATGCTATATGAGCCTTGTATGGATTCAGCAGAGAAAAAAATCATTAGTTGCGCGATGCGCGAGTTTAGTTTTGATGAGCAAGAATGATTGTTGTGCGGGAAAACGGGGAACGGCGTGATAACTGTCCGAATCGACTCGAAGCCGCTCGGTTCGTTTGACTTGGACCACAAGTCCGAGTTGGGAGCTATCCATTGAGGTATTTTTTGGGCGGTGTCTAGATCAGCGCCAACTTCGGCCAAAGCGAAGCGAATGAGGTCGTATAAACGGCACCCAACCGGGTTTGTTCGCCTGGCTAGTCTGGAGTTATGTTGCGAGTCCCAGAAACCGGGAAGATACTCATGAATACGAATGAGGCCACCCGGCCGTAGTACACGATGTGCTTCCTGAAGGAGTATGCGATAATTTTTGACCTGCCCATAGGGATTGATTAAATGTAGTCCACAAATCGGTTCCAAGCTTATCAAACTAACCACCTCTGCTCCACCGTTAATGAATACGATGTCTTGAGAGTTATCCTCGACCAGAAGCCCTTCCGTGATGTCGTATACCTCAAATACGACGTTTGGTCGAGGCGTGTGAGGAGCGAGTGGCGCGATGTCCAAGCTGAGAAACTGAACATGCGGAAACTGTGTTGCCATGTCTTGAGTCCTATATAAGTATTGTTGTCCACAAAATCAACCCAGACTCGGTGGGGAGGCGAGAGTGACCAGTTTGCTTACCATGTTCCGTATCGAGTTCCTATCTCAAGCACACGATGTTGTCGCCCGGGCTGAGGCTCCGAACTCAAAATGTCCCTCACTGGACCTATATAACTTCGCCCAGAAACCCATTTGCGTAACACATGCCCTAGTATATAGCGTCTCGAACTATCCGCTGGAAACCACCGAATGGCGTTTTCAGACATGGGTTGTTGTCGTCCATGGTGCAGCACGAAATATTCTAACAGTCGACAATAAGCCAAAAAGTCCTATTTGAGAGAAAACGTACTACAATCATACCTGATATATCATCTGACTCGATTGTTCTTGCGGACACAGACGATTCCGTCTCAGAAATAGTGTCAGAGACTGAGCGAGTATGGAAGGTGAGATGATCAGGTAGGATGCGATACACAAGTTCATCGGTTTCGATATCAGGCGAGAAGATGGGCATTGTGGAGGATTCTGGTAGCCAGAAGAGAAATAGCTGCGTTAAGAGGGACGTTGTTCATCATTCATCCGACTGAGGTTGAGATGTAGGTTGACGCCGCCGATGATCGTCTGTCATTCGAGTAATTTGAAGGAATATGATTCAACACTCAGAAAATAGGGTATGGGAAAATGGGCCATGTCAATACGCTATGATAATCGCGTATTGACGTATAGTTGCTCTCGGATAACTGACCCACACAGTTCCTCGGGAGCGCCGTCGGTCAACACGCTTCCAATTTGATCTGAACCCAGGCCGGGCCCACTACCACTTACAGGTATGAAAGAGATGGAATCAGGCTCTCCGTTTAACCATCTCGCTGAACGGAACATACTATTTCTGATGAGCTCGCGATTTGGATCTGTGATACGCAAATATGGTCTAGACGACGTCATGCGAACTAAACTACATGGTTGATCGGTAGCCACCCTCCCAGAGTGCCTCCTCCTTAGTGCTAATAAACCCACTCGAGTTTTCCAGCATTCCACAGTAGAGGTTGCTCCAACGTCATGCGACTATATAATTAAACGGCCGCAATAATAGACCAAATGCATTCTTGTATGCATTAGGCTTCCCAATGCAGTGGCGAGTTTCACTAGGTCAGAGTGTGCCCACTGCTGTAGATCGCGAACCCCGGAACGCTCCGTACGCGCGTGAGGTGTTGACCTGTGTTTGTCAGTAAGCTTATGTAATCCAGATTCGTATATTGCGGGGCAGCCTAAGCGGGAATGGCTATGTTTCACCATGATTTTCATGCTGATGAGTTTTCCATACTCGGATCCTGCCTGTTTTACTCGGCGTCGGCTACACGTTAACGGTGAATCAGCACGTGGTTGAGAGTCAATGGCGATCAGGAAGAAATGTGAGGGCTTTGTAGCTCCAAGCTCCGGTTTGTTTCCAATCTTTCGGCCTGTAGGATTGTAAGTATTCACGCATTTCGTGTGGTGAAAGTTGCATTTCACAACCGTAGGAGAAACACCATTTCGTTCCGATGTGACCTAAAATCAATAGCATCCACTCGGCTTGTCAATGTTTGCACATTGGTAGATAGAGCCGGGTTGAGTGAATCTGTGATCTCCTGACGACGACTATTTTGCACTCATACAAATAGCAATCATCATACCATACGCCTATACGATTTTATAACAATCATTGTCATAGTCATTCCCATATGGGCTATCTTAGCAATGGCACAGGTCATATATTTGGGTGTGAATCCCATTGAACGGCCGTAGCTGGAATGTCTTCCGTTGAGGTCATTGCGTGATTGCTTTGTTTCCTCGGCTAGAAACTGATTGAATGGCGGAATGCTCGTATAGGGCAATTGGAGCTGGAGCTACAACAGTCGTCGGGGGTTTAACTAATCATCTATTCAGTAGCAGTCGTTTCTCGTTCAGGTAAGTGGTACGTATGATACTCGCCCAGATGATAAATAAGCCAATGTATAGCGTCCGAAGTTGCAATAGTATTCACCATCATCCCGACAGCCCATCGCCTGTCTATGCTTATCCCATCTACCTACACTGGCTCAGCGATACACCCCTCCGGGACAACGATACGACCGCCTCCTTTACAATCTCCCAAACCTCCTACCGACCCCTAATCCCGCCTCACATGTGTCACTAATATTCAGTTCCTCGCCCCTCAACAGTGCATAACTCGGACATTCAATTTCAGTCTTCAAACGAGCTGGATGGGACCAATCCGTCGGTATTGGGTGAGGTAGAAGTTGATCCCGGCTCCAGACTGGCGTATGTCGCGGCCCTAGAGGAACCAAAGGAGAAGGTGTCGGTAAGGAGGGGGCACCTGAACTAGCAACCCCAATACTCGCGCATAGCCCAAGCAGCCCGGGCATGCTTGCGTTTTCACTGGAAATCCTCCAATCGACATTGGTGGTATCTATGCGCGCCTGGAGTTCGAGTAATCCGGGCCATTTGTTAGCCCTGGATGCCACAGGCGCTTCGTCTAGACCCTCAACATGGAAGCCGTGCGCCGAACCCACCCGAGTCCGGGACCACGAGGATCAGGCGCTACCAAAGCAAGTTGAGCATCCTCCGAGGAAGAAGCAGAGAAGAAGCAAGGCCAGCAAGGCTGGACGTACCAGATGTACCATGGAGTACTTTAGGAAGAAGACTGACCTGGGTCGTGTCGATTTGGAATAGATAGGGACTCGAGATGGGTGTGGAGGATGTAGTTTGATTTTTCTGTTCTCTTCTGAAATTTGTGTGATAACCACCCGTTTCAGTTTTGCATCTATTTCTTCCTGTAGCTTCGCAAATCATATATCCCCCGGGGTAGAATTAATGAAATGGTATTCAAACTGTTAATACTTAAGGAGACAAATATTAGCGAATGGCAGTCCCTCTCGTTTGAGACTCAATTCCACAAGACTTGAGGAGTGATGGCGGGCGCTGTTTGTGAGGGAATTGAAACTTTTGAATCAGGATATCTTGATGTGCATAGATTTCCAGCATTGCACATCTATCCGTTCGCATGTGAATGTACACACCGCGGCCATACTAAACCTCCTGCGAGGGTTGTGTCAGACATGTGCTCACGGTTTAAGACCAAATCTCTCAGTTCAAGGCTAGCCGTAGAGGCGTGGGCGATTAGTTTCAGCTGAATCACATCACGAAATTAGCGCATATATCCACTTATCAGGATCACTACTATTATACCAGTAGCGAAACACTGGGTAGTAAAGGTGCCTACAAATAATCACACGTGCTAGTCCCTAGTGTCGGCGGGGACTGGTTCTTTAGGATGCTAGATAATAGCTCAAATATATTAATACATGCAAGGCAGCAGATCTAACTTCTCCGGGTCTTGATGCGATTTAGCTCGCAACGATTCCTCGCAGTCGGCCCACGTATGAATTGCAAGGCATTAATGTTGATCCATAAAAGTCCGCTAATAGGAAACCTAGGCTTGAGTAAGTACATATAGAAATACAGAGTGAGGTTGGGGTGACTGGTCCATGAATGATAAAAAATTGTCCAAATGCTCGAAATGATTGTACGGGAAAGTCTATCGAAAGGTCGTGGGCAAATCACGAAGGGGATTGGTGCCAAGGGTTGACTGGTGTCCTCAGCTCGCAATGCGCTTGCTGAGGTCATACGAGAACTGCTTGGGAACTGGCAGGGTTTGTCGCGAAAGGCTGTTCGACCTCACATCTCAACCTTTATGAGCTGCGTTGCAGAGCTACAAAGGCGGCCGGGTCGGTACTAGTCAGAATAAGTTAGGCCTAGACTCGCCGCGTTGGAGCTTTCTGGGATATGGAATTTCTTAACCACGGCAGGCTGAATAAAAACGGCAGCAAAGCCATGTGCTATATGCCAATCAATATGACATTGCATAGCTATCCAATCATATTTTAGCCATTGTGTACTCCCCCGGCAAATCAGTGCGTACCTACACCAATCACGCGGTTGTCGGTCTTCACTTGGTACACGGTCCATGGGGCAGCATGAATTACATGTGTATCGCGACGAATGGGGTTGTTTACGTTGAACTCGACCCACTTTTACTCGTCGATGGCAAGCGCACCTTGGACTCCGGCACCGATCCAAAATGTCGTTCCGTGCACAATGCTCCAGTTAGTCACGAAGAGTAGCATCAGGGTCCGAGGGCCACTCACAGTGATATGAATGATTAATACCTCCATCCAAGTAATTGATGACGATATCCGCGCCTTCAGACTTGTCAATGTCAAGCTCATGTTCTTGTACACCCCGCACCCTTCGACGACGTCATACAACGCGGCTGATCGGACGAGTAATGATCGAAGGTGACGTTGTTGGTGAAGAACCGAACAGCAGTACCTTCAGACGTACTTCGGCAGATCGTCGCGTGCGATAGGAACGAAGTTGACCGAGTCGATATCTCTGTAGTCGTCACCCGGTGTGTCCTTCTAGTCGTTTGTTGTTGGAAACCAGGTTGTTGATTTATATCTCGGGTCGGTGTCGACGTAGAGCATCACCGCAAACGTCATGTTGGCAAAGTCGGGTGTGGTGAAAGCCACACAGCTGAAGCTCATCTCGGCTTGCATCCAGAACGCATCATCGGGCTTGCCCTGGTCGGTGAGGACAATCACAGCGTATCTTTGGCCGTTATGTGACTGAACGCAATGGAGACCTTTGTTAGCGTTGCTAGAGGCGGTGGCGCCATCGGCTCCAATTAAATCAAGAGCATGTAAGTCGACCGAGTTCCAGAGAATTGCTTCCAAATACGGTACATTAGCGCAAACGACAACGTAGAACGCTTCGACCCACCATGAGCGGCAGTATTGAAGATACGCCCGCACCCTTGTCGACTTGTTTACCCAATCATATTACAATCCTCCGGGCTAAATGTCGGTCGAGAGGTGGAAACCTTTGTATTTGGTTCTGCATGCTCTGATTCAGACTGGTGCAGGGATTGCCGGGAAATGGCTTGCACCACGCAAAAGCCGATGTCTTGGTGTGGTGCTTACGCAATGCGATCACATGATTTATTGGTCAGTCTTGCCTCGATCCACTCAGGCTCATCCGATTCGACCATCATGCAGGCCTGCCGTGTGTCTTCCCGAGTTTTTACCCGCCCATCCTCCTCAGCGTTTCTTTCTCGCTCTTTGGCTACCGCGTCACCGAAACCCCCTTCCCCGTTCTCTGCGCGGCTTGCAGCTGGACCATCGTTCAACGACTTTGTGGAGGATAATGTGGACCCCGAAGATGCTGGCACTTCGAGAATAACTCTCGGAAATACATCGCAGTAAGCTTAAAATACTATATATATGGGCAACTAATCATACGCATGTACAGGCCGCGTCTACCATCCCATTTGAAGACCAAGATTCCAACTGGCCCATCCTACACAGGCATCAAAAAAGATCTTAGAGGACTCGGTCTTCATACAGTATGCGAGGAGGCTCGGTGTCCAAATATTGGTGATTGCTGGGGAGGCGGGAAAAAGGCCGCGACTGCAACTATTATGGTTCGTTCACTCCCCAATATTATGCTGACTAAGCATTGAGTCTTGCCATTTCAGCTGATGGGAGATACGTGTACTCGAGGATGCCGATTCTGCTCGGTCAAAACGTCGAGGACACCCCCACCCCTAGATCCTCACGAGCCAGAAAACACAGCTGAAGCAATTAGTCGGTGGGGGCTAGGATACATTGTGCTTACCAGTGTCGACCGAGATGGTAAGCACTACAAGCCAGCCATTGCTGCGGATCTCATGTATTGGACGTACATTAGACCTCGTCGATGGAGGGGCAACCCACTTTGCGTCTACAATTTCCAAAATCAAGCAAAAGGCGCCTTCAATACTCGTCGAGGCCCTTACAGGCGACTTTCAAGGCGACCTCTCATGCGTCGAGCGAGTTGCCAGGAGCGGGCTGGACGTTTACGCGCACAATGTCGAGACCGTTGAGGCGCTGACCCCGTTCGTGAGGTAGGTTCAGATCTATCTCACGGTTGCTATCTATTGATTGTTGGCTCAGAGATCGACGAGCCAAGTTTCATCAGTCTCTCGCCGTCCTGGCTCACGCAAAAAAGTGTGGAGTTAGGCTCACAAAGACTTCAATTATGCTTGGTGTGGGCGAAACGGAAGAGCAAGTGATGGACACACTTAAAGGTGAGCACCCTGTAGGATTAAATACCTTGATCTGTGTACTGAAAGGTGTTGATCCAGCCCTGCGAGCAAACTCTGTTGACGTGGTGACATTTGGACAATACATGCGCCCCACAAAGCGCCACATGAAGGTTTCCCGGTATGTCTCGCCCTCCGAATTTGATATGTGGAAGACACGCGCAGAGGAAATGGGCTTTGTATATGTTGCAAGTGGGCCGTTAGTTAGGAGTAGCTATAAGGTACGTCTCAAAGTTCTGTCTACAAGCGCAATTGATTGATGTGGGATACATAGGCCGGAGAATACTTTATAGAAAACATGTTACGCAGTAGCACACAGGACAAAGGTGCCTTGAAGAATGCGCCCCTCCTGTCTGAGGATTCAGCTCTTGTGGCGGACTTGGCCAAGGGCTCGTGAAGGTTCAGTGGTAATATCTGGTTGGTCGCGTACTATGTTATACACTTTTCTTATTTCTGTTTTATATGTGGCGGGATTGAATAGAGCCTTTAAAGATAAATAGACATCTGTGTAAGCTTTTAAGAATCCATCAACTCAGCTAAGCGGACAACTTTACGATTCATTGCTACCACCATAGCATGGAATACACGTTCGCGCGGTCTCAGGCAACTATCTAATAATGTCTATATCATAGGAACTTATGGGGTTGTTTCGAGCCCGTGTGAAGGAACATAAAAAGGATTGTCCAGTCATGTACGATGTCCAGACTTGGCCTGCACACCCTTGAGTCGCTTACTCGTACACATAACACCATGGCCACTCGCGAGTGTCCAGCGTCTCTTCAATAGTGTACTCCTTCCATAAGCCTACGAAATACGAAGCTTAGGTGTCAGCATGCAGCCAGAATAGCGGTCGAACTACATACCAGCACCAGGAAGCCGAGCAGTTTTCTTCAGCCATGGGCCTTCGCCGTTCGGGTATGTATCCAGTGAAGATATATCCTATGAAAGAGACACTGTTAACTACTACTGGGAGAGCGGACGCATGTTTACGATACTTGAACGGAGCCCCCGTGGAAAGCATTCTTGTTTATTAAACTCTTCTCTTGCCACAGCCACCATAGTCGATCGACGTTCTAGGTGATAGAGATAATAACTCTACGCTGCAGCTATGAGAATGGAAGTCACTCACGCCATGATGCAAATGGAACACAGGCTGCGTAACGCCCATATATTCAGCATAAAGCCGGTCTATTTTAAACGGTTTTCTCACGTCGTTGGTAGAAAATGTGGCTGTTCTATCAACTGGACAGTCGGATGTGCCAAGAGTGCCTTTGGGGCATATGGTACCCATGTCCCTGCAAGGCAAATTCGCTTCTGTTCCGTCCAAGAAAGCGAACATAGGCTTACCCTCCAATCATCAGATGGATAACAGCATGCATGCCCTGGAGTTTCTCCAGATACCCTTGGAACGCCGTAAAGTTACCAGTGGGGGTCGCTAGTAGTTTTTTGACCTCGCTGGGCGTAAAGAGCGAGGTAGCTAGGGTGTCGGGTGGTCCAGGTATGCCGGATCCGTCATATGGATAGGGGGTATAATGGCGGCGCAGCCTATGTCGACTGTAAACCAAATCAGCCTCAATATATCTATCGCCCACCAGCCAGGTGGTGTTGCGTACACAGGATAAGCAACTGTGATATTCAGTGCGCCGGTATGAAGGGT
The DNA here is from genome assembly GCA_037039685.1 of Ceratobasidium sp. AG-K. Classification (NCBI taxonomy): domain Eukaryota; kingdom Fungi; phylum Basidiomycota; class Agaricomycetes; order Cantharellales; family Ceratobasidiaceae; genus Ceratobasidium; species Ceratobasidium sp. AG-K. The sequence goes on from JAWNGF010000002.1 coordinate 3,670,189, forward strand.
GTAATCACTGCGATGTGGGATAAGTTAGGGTGGCTCTCGTTTACCACGCGATTTTCGGAACGTACTCCGAGGGGTTGTTACTAAACCCGCCCAACCCGACCTCTGGGTCGGTATCCCAGATATCACTACCCTTAAAGTTGGCAGCATCTGGAGTATTAGTTTTAATGTTATGGACAACTTGGGTTGTGCTAGCCAAGACTTGCCCTTCTCCCAGGCTATGCGTATAGCGGGATGGTGTAATGAGCGCTCATTCCCAAAATTGCCTATTGAGATTGACCTACCCCAGTCTTCCGAAGGAATTTTTTTTATCAATTTCAGTCGCTCCACTGCGTGCTGTGAGGGCACTTACATGGCGATATACCCTTGTATCCGCATTCGGAGCGCAAGGCGTTGGTCCACCGTGCAGGTAAACTCTGAGTGAACACACATCCCTCAGATGAAAGTGTTCGGAAGAAACATAATTCCATACCGGTGCCACGGCAAGAAAAGTCCAGTCCAATGAATCAGGGCTGTGTTGAGGTATGTCCGCGTTGATCTACATCTCGGGTTCAATGATATACTTACGATTCAAATTCATGTGGCTGGCTCGCAGGAAGGTCAGCCTTCACTATGTAGCATGTTTTGTAGACGTACGCGTAAACAAAATCATCATAGTAGGTTGAATTCTTCATTGAGAGGTGCAATCTATGTGGATCAAACCTGAGTGGATGTATGCGTAGTGGATTAAGACACAGCACCACTGAACCTACCTGGAAATTGACGTTCGAATAGCTGGCTATGTCAACGGGTGGTTTGAGCTTTCCGTTCCTAGGTGCCTTGTTCAGACACTGTAGTGTACAGCTGCAGTTCAAGAACAAAAGCGAGTTGCCACCAAAATGCGAGGACCCACGTTAACAGCGTCAATCCAAGCCCCGCGCTCGGTACGACTAAGCGCGCGCCATTCCTTGCGCACCTCAATTGAGGAACATCTGTCAGTCGCTATAGCCATACTGGTGAGTAAAGCCAATGCAATGCCCCAAATATCGAGGGTCTTCATGGTGCAGGATGTAGTGGTCGCCTGAAGGGACTAAGGGAGCGGTACTGTATTATATACTCTAATACACATTGCGTGAAGAACAGAAGCTTGTCAATCAAAGCCAAGAAGATCGTAAAGAACGGATCTTTGTCAACACGCTTCTGCATTTATTCAGCCACAAGTGGCGGGTACCCGATGCAATAGTCCCTAACCGATATATACAGTTTTTACACAGTTTGGATCTACTTCGTGCATAACGCGTGATTCGCTCCACTTCAATTCGGGCATTTATGTTGACGAAAGTTCGGCCACGAGGCCACAGTCTTCACAACTCCAACGAGAACTAAGCGCTGTCAGCACGGTATTACATCATAAATGCACGTCTTTGAAGGGGTTATTGAATCCATCCCCGCAGGATGATGCGACAGCGAATACTGACAACGTGTTGCAGTTTAGAATATATTGGCTTAGGCTTAATATGCTTGATCCGCAAACCGGGAAGCCCCAGCTCGTGTAGGTGGTGAGCCATTTGACGCCCCAGAACCAAAGTACGTGCACTCCACTGCCAATGACCAAGGTGACAATTTGCTCCGACCATACCCTGCATTATGTATGCCGTAAAATGGTGTTCCTACGATTTTACTCATGGTCTTAAGCAATGCGACCACGCATACAAGCACAACGCGTTCGTGCGTGCGCGACCGTTGGTCCCGAAGTTGGCGTCGCTAGTATCAATTCTCAGCTACTTCGCCGAGCAGATCAAAAAACACCTCGGGCGGGTGATTTCGTCGAGGCTTGACTGTGTTATATACGCCTGGTAATAAATAGAGGCCCAACAACTTATCCACACTTTTAGACCTGTCAGGCCTATTAGAGGATTGAACGGCTATATATTTGGTATACTTCCATTCCTAACGAACTGACGAAACAAAGAGACAAACGAGAGACATGCCACGAGCCAAAAAGGGAAGTTAGTTAGCAGCGTGCTTACCCCCCGCGCAGACATCAAAGGGGAACGCTGGGAGAACCGTTCACTGATAGACATAGCACCAAGGCCAGCTACGGGTGTCCAAGGTGTCTCCAATAGCGTAGTTTCCCCACATCCCTATAGCACGGAAACCCCATTAATCACCCCTTAATTTATCATAAGACAGGTCCACATACCAGCACTGGGGATGGGTGAAGTCTTATTGAGCCATGGGGCTTGGCCGTTGGGGTAAACAGCTAGCGATGACAGATTCTACGGTAGCGATGTTAGCCCGTTGCCCGAGTTATAAGTAGTTATTCGCCCTTGAACTTACTTGGACGGATCCTCCAAAGAATGCGGTCTTGCTGGTCGTGCTCTTCTCTTGCCAGAGCCACCACAACCGATCAACGTTCTATGCATGGATCCTTAGTAACAGCTCCTCGCAAAAGGTTTCGGTCACTTACAGCATGATGCAACTGAAACATTGGCTAAAAACGAAACAGAGTTGTAAAAGTCAGCCCTAAACATGATATCGAGGAGCAAGTATCAGCGGCGTTACCTCATTGGAAGACCAGGTCGCCCTTGGGTTGACAGGGCAAGCGCTGGTGCCCAAGCTGCCAGCGGGGCAGACTGTTCCCATATCGCTGTGCTCAGAAGCATCAGCTCCGCATCGCCGCTCTATCAGCCAGATATGCTTACCCGCCCATTATAAGATGAATCGCGCTGTGCATGCTGACAAACTTCTCTAAATACCCTTGGAAGGCCGTGAAGTTGCCCTGAGGTGTGCTTAGCAACTTCTCAACCTCGGCTGGCGTGAACGTGGAGGCAGCCGAAACAGGAGAGGTTCCCCCGCCGAACGGATTAGGGGTATAACGCCGGCGAAGTTTATGCGGGCTACGAACGACGTTAGTACTCCTAGTGACACATGCTATGAGGGACGCCATACACTGGATATGCAATAGTAATATCCAGCGCCCCAGTATGCACGGTGTAATCGCTGAGGTAGGAAGGGAGGTCAGATTAGATTGTTTAGCTCATAATCATTGAACACACTCGGTGGCATCGTTGCTGAACCCGCCCAGTCCATACTCTGAGTTAGTATCCCAAATGACGCTGTTCTCAAAATCGGCGGAATCTATGGTAGCCGAGCTAGGTCAGAACCAGGACCAAATGAGAGATAAACACTCAAGCTAACCTTTTTCCCAAGCTAAACGAGAGAAGATTCGATATCAGGCATTCTGCTTCAGCCAAATTACGACAAAACTTACCCCAATCTATCGATGAGGTTTCATGTTAGTGGTAGTCACTTTATTTGTACGTTAACTCACATGGGACTACACCCTTGTAACCACACTTAGATCGAAGGTCGTTAGTCCACTCGAACAGGTAAGCTCTGAAAACAGAATAAAAATTAGTGACGTTTCCGACCGGAGCTTCAACGGAACCAACGACTCACCGGTGCCACGGTAGGAAAAGCCCAGTCCAATGGATAAGAGCTATTTCAAAACAGCAACTTAGGCCTCTTCTTTAACTTGTGGTGACAGTAAATATTATACGCACGGTTTAAGTTCATATGACTTCAACGCACGCGTTAGTAGTGAAATATAACTTTGATCTAAGTTGCTTACGCATAAACCCAGTCATCGTAGTTGGTGGAGCTGGGGTCAATAGGTGGGATCTGATGTAAAAAGTAATTTTAGTGGCACAATCTCTGCGCAGGCGTGGAACGAACATACGTGAACGGCGCATCGTTCTGCGAATAGCTCGTCGTGTTGACCGGCGGGTTGAGTCTGCCGGTCCTAGGGGTTTTGTTGAGGCACTTATGAAACGGTTCAGCATGTCGAGAATGACGAGCATTCAGAAAGTTATCAGGCTTACATTGACTGCGCCAATCCAGGCCTTGCGCTCTTCATCGCTGAAAGCGCGCCATTCTTTGCGCACCTCGATCGAGGGACATTGTTTGGCAGACTGAGCGCCAGTCACGAGAGTAGAAAGAGCGACAAAGCTAAAGATGGTGAAGGACTTCATAGTACACGGAATACCAGTGGGATGGGTGAGTTGGTTGAGTGATGTCCGCCTTTATACCGTTGAGCGCGCCCTCTTTGTCACTAGGAGGAAGTCCAACCCTCCATCGGATTTTCAAGCCTGCTTCGTTCGCAAGGGGGAGTCTTTTCCGCCCACAGGGGGAAGGGCTATTCGAAATAGATGTTCCAGTTGCGACATAATAATAAAGTTGCTGCATGAGGAATCCAGATGCAAAAGATGCGCTATCGACGTATAATTTCATCCGACTGGGCTAGGAAGCTTGTAGATCACGAAACTGTTAGGCTTCCACGCACGCGATCGTAATTTCCGATCAGGTTGGGAATACCTAGCACGATAACTTGTGTTTCTTCATATTAGATGTGCAAAAGGAACGATTCTCACTGGAAGATGGATTTGAAATGTGCAACCACCGGCCAGCTGCAGACTCATGTAGATAAGGAAACGTACGGCGTGATCGGCTTGACTTTAGGTTGTGACGAATGGGTCGTACAAATCTGACCTTCATACCTCTGGCATCGCCAGTCAGAAGTTGTTAGACCCTCAGAAGCCAGGCTGATTCCAATCACCAGCCCTATCTTATGAAGGCCGAAAGGACATAAATGCGTATATCTAACATCAGTATTTGAGCAAATCTAAGTTCTAAATACCCCAAATGAGCCGAAATTTATGGTAGTTTCGCAAGCGGCTGAAAGAAAATCCTGCATTCCAAGATGATTCGATGTCACCTACATATGTTTCAGCGCGTGCGGATCAGTGCTCTGACACCTGGGAAAGATTTGCAAACGGCTAAGGTAGATAGATCCATTGCAAAGCTAAGACAAAAATTACAGTCTGCTGGGGTGAAGTTGATTGCAATGTCACACTTGACGCCAAAGCGAGAACTGCTGAGCGAGGTGAGTTGAACCGTTTCGACAGAGTCGTCACTAGGCCAATTGACCAGCCTCAGACAGATGACTAAAACACGCATACTCTTACAAGTAAATAAATGCTCAGTCTGGAAAGAATGGAGCTTTCTCAGCCAAATCCATGGGCCCTCCAAGCTCAGGTTTTTGTGGGTAAAATAAGAGTTCCCCGGGTGGATTTATGGCGGTTAACCATGACATCGGACGGTGTGCGTTGAATTCTCCGGTCCATGGAAGTGGAAGTGGTTTTGGTATAGTTACCCAATGAGTTTGGACGATTATTCGCCGGTCATTTGGTACTAGCGCCTTGGCCGAACTCAGGCCCCTGTCTGAACCTACCCCGCGCACGCATATACTTTATGAATAGAGGTCCACTTATTCCATGTGCACGCGTACACGGGCTCTTCTTCATTGGAATACGGCTTATACTTTGCGCATCGCAATAAGCCTATACTCCGAGAACATTGGCGCCAACAACCGGCCTGATAAATTCTGAAAGGAATTCATGATCGAAGCCATACCAGCCTTGCCCATGCCAGCAGGACACTAGCTTCCAACTCATATTGCGGCAATGCAAACTATTGCTCCTGGTTCCAGCAACATCCGGACGCAACCTCTTCAAGAGGCGTAGCATGCGCATGCAAGCCCTCCTTGCTTGAAATACCCCGTTAGAAGCAGGCTTTCTAATCTCATCATACAGTGATATCGGCATTCTGTACGAATGACGTGATAGTACATTCGACGTATCCAGGGAGGAATCATTGGCACCCGGATGGGTACGGCACACTCGCAAGAAAGAAAGCTGCGCTTCCCCTTCTTCATTTATGATCGCCGGCCAGTTATTCCTACCAGGAGAATGCTTAAAATCTCAAAATGGTTCGCGTTCATCTTTGCCGAGCCAACTTGGTTCGTGGCAAACCCAATCGAAACGGAGTGGAATCTCCACTCGTGTGACAACTATCACCAACTTAGAACTCTCGCGCGAACGTCAGAACTTTGGTCTAATCTTGTAACGCTGGCGGCTAAAGAAGCAGTGGTACGGCATTAACCTGCGGTCAGCATTACTAGCAAAGTCCGAATCAAACTTAGGCGGTAGGAGAAGTGAGACGATTGATCCATGAACTATGGAATACCAGATCCAGACTGTGTATTCGCCGATCGCTAGGCCAGTGTGGTTTACACAACATACTGTCGTCGTTATGAGACGTATTCCACCGGGCCGACGACTGAGTGTGACTTTCGCCAGATCCTATATTCCACAATTCCTGCGAAATTAGGAGGTGGAGAACGCTACACGTGAGGAGTAGGTACGACCAGAAGCGCATATATAGGGTTGCTTAGCACGCCCACTTCCAATCTTCTGTAAAGTGTCGATCGGGCAGTCATAGCCTAGACATTCTGATCGGTCAGTACTGAAAACTTGCTGAGCGAGCAAGGTGCGATTACGGCCATGATGATGACTATTGGGAATTTTATTTGAGCTCCCAGGGCTTATATATAACGGGGCCGGGCCGCAACTGAGGCCGACACCTCGCCTCCTGCAACTCTACTCCCCGTTGTTCCCCTTCTCATCTTGTATGAACCCACCATCTCTCCTCTCCCCACCGTAACGAGTGCTTGGCGAGGCCATGGACGCTTCAATTGCGTGCTTGAATATTTCCACCCGGCAAGCACTCCCATTCAATTTGAGGCTACGCACCTGCCAGTCGTTAATGGTACACAATTGTATGGTTACAAGAACCAGGTCGACTCTCCGTATCGTACATGACCCTGCACCAGGGACGTTTGAAATGTTATATATTATTGGATGATACGCCGAGAGACTGAATCGCCGAAGTCGCAAGGGATAAACCTGCGGCATGGACATGCTCAAGTTTTACCTCTCTGGGGCTCAAGTTGATCCCCACTGATCTTATTCGTGTGCCTGGGGTCCTTTCAGTAGGCTCGCTCACAGTCCAGCACTGACCGAAAATCATGGTGCGTCGTTGGACCTATGTGCTGTCAGCTGGCAACATTTGCACACACACGTTTGAGCGCAGTTTCAACTGGTAATTTTAATCTCGTGCAAATTATTTTTGACACAATAGTAACCGCCGAAATTGCTGTTCCGATATCAAGCGCCCGTGTTGGCGTCAAATTTGAGATTACTGAGTAAGCATGACCGCATCGCCCGTGAGCGAGCGTGCAGGCAGCGTGGCCAACGCGCAGATCAAGAGCACAAGCTATATGAAGGCCATCTGCGCGCAATAGAGACCTACACTATGCCGACCCAGCTGAGAGCACACTTGGACCGCTGGGGGCGGTGTGGCAGCCACCAACGACTGCCACGTGACTGAGGGGCGGACCCTTAAGGACGCGACGGGGAATAAGGTTTTCCGCACGACCGCTTCACCACTGCTGCGTCCGTCTGGAACTTGACTTTCTGCGATTCCTTTGCCGCCGTGTTCGTGCACCGTACTCTGTACTTATTCGACTTTGCTCTGGCCGATTTGCCCGTTGCTTCAGAACCTTCCGCTCGTTGTTTCCGGTGTTGAGTCAACACACTGCCCCTATTTACCGACAGACAACAAGCGACACAACACCCTTCCCCACTTCGACCTTGCTGTTTGGCGCTTCTGGTGAGTGTGGGGGGAGATGGGAGCCATGGCGTGGGCGTTTTTGACTGACATGTGTTCAATGACTAGTGGACATAGTATTGCACAGTCTGGGACAGTTCTACGGGTTAGGTCCAAGCACCAACCCTTGTATCACTCGCCGCACATAGACTAGGCTCACCACTAATCTCCCTTTCGAGTAAAAGTCCGTATAATACCGTTGCTGTGTTGTTCGGCTATGCTAATTAATCCGTTCCCTCATCTTGTGGCTCGTCGGTCTCCCCCCTATAGAAACCAGACTGTATCAACACTTCGTAGACCCACCAACACCAGACCATGTCTTCAGCTAACGTTCCTGTAAGCTCCGAAGCCCCCATGTTGGATTGCTCATTCTGACATCACGTGATTAGGCGCGTCGGACAACGCGACTTACCCGAACACACCTCGACGAGAATGCTACTGCTGCCGCTAGGGTTACCCGCGGTGCTGCTAAGCCCGTGGCCACCGTTTCGGTGCCTGTCAAGGCTGCCCCTGCGACTGCTGCGACTCGTCGACCGGCATTGGCTGCCAACAAGGACAAGAATGAAGCTGCTTCTACCCGTGCGGTCGAGGCAAAGCGCAAACGTGAGACTCTTGGAGAGTTGACGAACAAGAACAAGGCCAAGGGAGCCCCGAAGGACAAGGATGGCAAACCTCTTGGGGTCAAGGCTTCACTTCACAAGCGAAGTGAGAGTGTGCCCAATGCTGGAGGCTCCGACCCCATGGAAATCGACGGTTCCAAGAACGACGGCTCCGACGCCGAAGCTCGTCCTAGATTCTCTCGTCGCATCTCGGCTCGCACTGTTTCAGCCTCGTCTGCTCCGCCCCAGGCCTCCGCAGCGACCGTTGCTCAAGTCGCTGGCCGACGTGTTGTTTCTGGTGCTGCCACTCGAACCCTTCGGACCAATTCCCACGCTCGGGCAGTTTCGGCTCAAGTTTCGGCTCCCAGCGTCCGTGCTGCCCCTGTGGCTAAGGAGAATGGCAATTCGCTCCGTACGACCCCTGAGGACGAGCAGGACGGCCCGGCCCACAAGAGGCGTCGGACTAGCTCTCTTGATGCAGCTGAAGCATCGCGCGCTGTTGCCACTGTTACGGACAAGTCGACCGGACTTGAAGCGATTGAGGACGAGGAACCTTGGACCGATCTCGACAAGGATGATGAGGGTGATCCGCTCATGGTTAGCGAGTATGTCATCGATATTTTCAACTACATGTTGGAGATCGAGGTAAGCGGCTTTCGGTCCGCCACTTAAACAAGTCTAACTATTTTCTTCAGGGAAAGCACGCTCAAGTGCTGAACCCCAACTATATTGAGAAACAAAAAGAACTCAACTGGGGCATGCGTGGAATCCTTGGCGACTGGCTTATCCAAGTACATGCCCGCTTCCGTCTCCTTCCCGAAACCCTCTATCTGGCGATGCACTTGGTGGACCGCATGCTCTCGATCCGCGTCGTCTCGCTTTCTCGTTTGCAACTCGTTGGCGTGACTTGTATGTTCATTGCGGCCAAGTACGAGGAAATCATGGCTCCTTCGGTCAAGCACTTTGTCGAGTGCGCTGACGCGGCGTACACCGAGAAGGACATTCTCGATGCTGAGCAGTACGTGCTCCGTGTGCTCGGTTGGGACTGCAGCTACCCGAACGTCATGACCTTCCTCCGCCGTGTCAGCAAGGCCGAGGACTTTGACGACCAGACCCGCAGTGTCGCCAAGTTTTTCGTCGAGATTGCCTGCGTGGACCATCGCCTGTTGCCTTTCCCTCCCAGCCAAATTGCCGCTGCATCGCTCTGGTTGGCCCGTTTGATCCTCGACCGTGACCCTTGGGTAAGTAATTTGTTCGGAGCCGTGTATCGTTTCAGAAGCTAACCACGCTTTCGTTTGCAGAATGGTAATTTGACGCACTACTCGACCTACCGTGAAAAGGACTTGCTCGAGCCCGCGAACATCATGCTCCATTATCTTTTGGAACCCATTGCGCACGAAGCGTTTTGGAAAAAGTATGCGAGCAAGCGGTACATGAAGGTCTCGCCCTATGTACGCGAGTGGGCAACGATGAGGTGGCAAGAGGGCCAGCAGGTAGATCTCGAGGCGGAGCTCCCGGGTCTGCGAGCTGCGATTCTCGAGCGCAGGGAGAAGGAGGTTTTCTAAGGGACATTGAACGGTCGGATGTTTTTTGCTTGTTTCTCTTTCTGTCGTGCTCTGGCTTGTACATAGTTCTTCCCGCATTGCTTTGTATTCTTTCAATTTATTCTCGGTCGAACACTGCTTTGATTACTGGTGAATGCATTGGGTGTTGGGTTGAACGATCACGTGGAGCATAACAACGCGTCTGGCATTTGATGGTGGGAATTTGCGTCTTGTGGATGAGTTGATTTAGTTGTCTTTTTCTGTCGAGGGGCGGCCAGCACGCGCCTTTTTGAACCTGTCCAAGGCATGAAATCATGCCATTAAAATACAAGCATGCTTCACGCCACCCTGTAATCAATACATCAGAACTTAATCCGGAAGAGCAGTTCTATCGGAATGTCCCCGGGTCAGGTGTCTGGCTCCGAGTCGTACGACATTGTCGTATCGCTATCGGACTGAGGTATCCGTCCGTGGCCGATTTTATGTGGCGAGGGCAGGCTAGGACTTGGCGGGACATGGCCAGGATTCAGACCTTCTTAGGCGCGTACACGAGGCAGGCTAGAATTTGTATTAATGAAAATTACCTGGAATGTACGTACGGGTTGTTTCAGACTGTACGGCAGCACGATACGTCTAGAGGCCGCGTTGTGAGTCGGAATCGCTAATCGATCAAACTGCGGGGCTCGAGGATGTATTTACTACGTGTGCCCACGTGCAGTGGAATGCTCGAGTCCCCAAGCATTCAAGCACGCATTTGGTGGAGCTGTGCATATACAGCAGGCCGGGCGGTGCCTGAGAGCCATGCAGGAATGACTCCAATGACGAAGGCGAGAAATGTATGACGGAAGACTGAGTAATTCCTCAGAAAACATTGGCTCACCTCGATGCATGCATACGGAAGTCGACGCGTATCGCTACGTGCTGGAAATCGGGTTCCAGATTTGGCACGTGAGCCGGTGGTTCGATCACACTTAATTTGATGGTACGACGCGGCGGTTTGTCAGTCAGACCAAGCAAAAGTCGCTGGAGACCTTCGAGGCAGTGACGAGGCCGTGTCTCGTAGCACTGGAGCTGCGCTAGATTTATCCAACTGGGAGCACGAGTCGCGTCGTGAGTGTGGGGTTGCCGGAGAAGGAAGGGTTCGGACCCTGGATTTAGGAGTAGGCTGTTTGGATCCGGCAAACTAGCTCGAGTAGAAAAAGTGTGGTACGACCATCGGTGAGTTGTTCTCGTTTTTTCCTGGTGTTGGCTAACCGCCTGGCAGACTAGAATGTTAAGGGGAGTGTTACGGGCCGTGTCTGCGTACCCATCGCAGCAGCCCATCGAGTTTATTGTATCGACATTTGTCGTCGTCACGCTTGCCTACTTCCAGGTCCTCCACGCCTTCAAAACCTCCGAGGTTGTTGTCCCGTACTCTGCCAGCTCTGCGCGACTCCAACCTGCCTATACCCTACTCTCTGGAAAAGAATGGCTCCCAGCATCTGAAGAACAGTGGATCGCGTCCGAGGCCAAGGTCGACCTTGTGCACTTGCTGTTCGAGCCCGATGTCGGCCCGACCGGCGGACTAAGGGCCCAGGCGCATCCCACAAGCAAAGAGCTGTCGCCAGCACTGTTTGAAAACGTGTCCAACTTTTCCCGCTCGCTGTGCCATGCGCATGCATCCGCCAGCTGCGTCGCACTCGCCGAATCTGCTCCCGAATTTGTCTATGCGCTCAAAAGTCCCATGGTCCGGCCAAAGTTTCTGGCCGTGGTCAACGACGTGTGTCAGCATCGGCTAGCTCCAATTCCCGATCGGCCGATCCCAAATACGAGCTCGTCGGCGAGAGCGGGTCAGATGTTCCGGCGGGCGATCGTTGGGTCGGGTTTGCCATTCGTGCCATGTTTGCGCGCTTTTGGGCCCTGGCCAAGGTACGTGGTATTATTTTCTGTAATTCATTTCTGACCTTCATTTGGACGATCTTGTTCTCCGATCCTGGTCTGTTGTGCACATCGTTCATGGACCTGTGTTTGTCGTATATAGCGTGCCGATTCGGCGGATATTCTCATCGTCCTCGCGGGATACATCGTCATGCACCTCACATTTGTCAATCTGTTCCTCAAGGCCAGGAAGCTCGGTTCTAATTTCTGGCTAGGTAAGTCTCACATTTCGTCCTTTGTTTCATCTTGCGTCGCCATGTCATGCCATTCGCCTCTTTCGTCGTGTCACGTGCACGTTTCTCAGCACCGGTATACCCCCGGTGGCAGCCTTATTGTTCCTGCGTTCGCTTTCTCACTCTCGCACCCGAGTATAATTTCCTCCTGTTCGAAGCCTAGCGTTCGGTCGTCGCCCCGCACTACGACCTTCTGACAATACCCAAGGCGTCGGAGGTGGCGCCGTACCCGGTTTAGCCTTTGCGATCAACAGGGCTTGTCGCATTATATACTCTGCATTCTCTCGAATTGTCTGTCTCAATAGTCCTGGCTGTCCATCCCCCACAACTCTGTACCACATCGCCTTTCATCGCAGCGACTTTTTACCTGATTTATTACCACTTCGTTCTCACCACTTTGCTCACTTCGTTCTCCTTGTACCACATGTCTTCGGTCTCCAACTCTTCTGTATTACCACTTTCGCATACCATGCCTTGGCATCCGTTTCCTTTACCGACCATGCTGACAACCTTGCTCGCCCACCCAGCCTCGACCATCCTCATCTCGAGCACCTTTGCATTTGTCCTCTCCCTCCCGCTGTCCCTCATCCTTGGTATCCCGCTCGACCCCGTCGCGCTCACCGAGGCTCTCCCCTTCCTCGTCATTACCGTCGGATTCGACAAGCCTCTCCGAATTGCCCGTGCCGTGTTTGCCCACCCCAACTTTACCCCACTTCCGGTTTCCGGCGTGTCTACTCCTCGTCGCGGTTCCTTGGCATCTCCGACATCCTCGGCCCTCAAGTCCTCCAAGACCGCAGCCCAAGTCGTTCGCGAAGCCGTCGACACGGTCGGACCCGGCGTCGTACGCGACTATGCGATCGAAATCGCCGTCTTGGGCGTCGGTGCAGCCAGTGGAGTTGGTGGCCTTAAAGAGTTTTGTGCTCTCGCGGCGCTTATTCTCGCGTGCGACTGTGCAGCCCTTTTCACTTTTTATGTCGCCATCTTGAACGTTATGACCGAGGTGGGTTATCTGATTCTGTCCCTTTATCTCGGTCTGACAGGATGAGCAGGTCAATCGAATTAAATCTCTCAGGAGCGCAAAGCGTCCACAGGCTTTGCCGGTTGAGAAGAAGATCTCCAATACGCTCTTCGGCGTCAAAGGCTCTGATGCCACCGAAGTCGAGAGCCCTGCTGCTCGACTCAAGCTCCTACTGGTAAGTTTATCGACGACAGTTTGAAATGTGTGAACTTATATATGCTCGATTATTGTCCCACTCGATCTCATTGTCCTTAACTCATCATGCGTCTATTGTTTCCACGACGATTCTTTTTGGCCATTTGCCTTGTGCAGATTGTCGCGTTCTTGTCGTTGCACGTTCTCAACCTATGCACGACCCTCACCCCGGCCACGGCCCTCAAGCGTCACACGTACTTTTCGCATATCCAACGCACTCCTCAGCAACCCCCCGCCCGCGTTGACTTGTCGTCCCCCATCATTGCCGCAGCTTTGAACCAAATCGTCAACGACGCAGGTGGAGAAGCTCTCCTCGTCCGTGCCGGTCCTCCCGTCCACGTCAAGGTCATTGCTCCTCTCGCGTCTAAGAAATCCAACTCGAGCCGTCCCGATTCCAAGGGTGCTGCTCCCGCCGAGGGACGTTTCGATTCGTTCATGTCCGAGTGGTCCACGCTCGTCGGTGACCCGATTCTGAGCAAGTGGATCGTTCTAGCGCTCGCTGTCTCGGTGTTCCTCAACGGGTACCTCCTCAAGGGCATTGGTAGTGGTGCAGCCAGTGCTGGAGTCAAGATGCCCGGTGTCGTTACTTTTGCCGGGGCTGTGGATTTCGGAAATGACGCGGAGCTTATCAAAGATGAGCGTGAAAAGGAGCCGGCGCCTATCGTTAATGGAGGTGCTTTGCACGTCGATACTGGCGCCCCGGTGCCTGTTCCTCAACCTTCGCCTTCTCCCGAACCTGTTCTCGCTCCGGTGTCTAATGGTCATGCCGAGGTTGCCGTCAACACCCCTTTGGGTACCCCAAGCGGCGAAAAGGCTTCGATTGGACGGAGAGAGTATGACGAGGTTGTGCGTATCTTCGAGGCCGAAGGTCCTAGCTCGCTCTCGGATGAGGAGGTCGTATTGCTCGGTCAGCGCGGCAAGATTGCGCCGTATGCTTTGGAAAAGGTGTTGGGCGACTTGGAGCGTGCTGTTAGGATCCGCCGGGCTTTGATTTGTGAGTCGACTGGTGCTTGTGTAGAGCAATGACTGACTGGGATGTAGCTCGTTCATCTGCGACCAAGACCCTCGAATCGTCCAAGCTCCCGATGAAGGACTATGACTATGCGCGCGTCCAAGGTGCCTGCTGCGAAAACGTCGTTGGCTACATGCCCATTCCGCTCGGTATTGCCGGCCCGTTGACCATTGACGGCGAGTCGTATCCGATTCCGATGGCCACTGCCGAGGGTACTCTTGTCGCGTCCACGTCTCGCGGGTGCAAGGCCTTGAACGCTGGTGGAGGAGTGACGACCGTCTTGACTCAGGATGCGATGACTCGTGGCCCGGCAATCGAGTTCCCGAGTGTGACGCTCGCGGCACAGGCCAAGCGATGGGTTGATTCGCCCAAGGGTGAGTTGCAGTCTTGGGGTAGATGGATGAGTACTGATTAGGGTATAGGAGCTGCTACTCTGCGTGAAGCTTTCGACTCGACTTCCCGATTCGCTCGTCTGCAAAAGCTCAAGTGCGCCATCGCCGGCCGTACCCTCTATGTTCGATTCGCGACCTCGACCGGTGACGCCATGGGCATGAACATGATCTCCAAGGGCACCGAAAAGGCACTCGAAGTCATGGCCGAGTACTTCCCCGAGATGAGCGTCCTCGCTCTGAGCGGCAACTACTGCACGGACAAGAAGCCCGCGGCTATCAACTGGATCGAGGGACGCGGCAAGTCGGTCGTCGCCGAGGCGGTCATTCCCGGCAAGGTCGTCAAATCGGTCCTCAAGACCACCGTTGCGGACTTGGTCAACCTGAATATCAAGAAGAACTTGATCGGGAGCGCGATGGCGGGGTCGATTGGCGGGTTCAATGCCCACGCTGCGAATATTCTTACGGCGATGTTTTTGGCTACTGGTCAGGACCCGGCGCAGAATGTTGAGAGTTCGATGTGCATGACCTTGATGGAAGCGTGAGTCAGCTTCTTTTTCTTATCTGGACGCGTGCTGATTGGGGGGTTAGGATTAATGGTGGCGAGGACTTGTTGATGACTTGTTCGATGCCTTCGATCGAGTGCGGAACCGTCGGTGGTGGAACGATCCTTGAACCCCAGGGCGCGATGCTCGATATACTCGGTCTCCGCGGTGCGCACCCGACGTCTCCAGGCCACAACGCACGCCGTCTCGCTCGAGTGATTTGCGCGGCGGTCATGGCCGGCGAGTTGAGCTTGATGAGCGCGCTGGCAGCCGGCCACTTGATCAAGGCGCACATGGCACACAACCGCTCGGCACCCGCCACGCCCCTCGCGAGCCGACCGATGACGCCGATGTTCGCGCCGTTGAGTTCGTTGCCGCCCCGACAGGGTAGTTTTAATGCCGGAAATGGAAAAGAACGAGAAGGGGGGTTGGTGGCTGCGTTGCATGGAGGGTATTCTGTGAATGGGCAGTAGTTGTATTTCTGTTTGTTGTTTTTTATGTTGCATATACACATATAGTACACGGTTATTAGCTATCTCGTCTGAATGGATTGTCTCAAGTACGAATGTGGGATATCCAAAGCTTAAATAAGGGTTGTTCTACGTTTGAATCAGGAAGTGATTCTCGGCTATCACATCACTGACATCAGCACGATCGAGGATAAGTACCCTTGGAGCGAAGGGGGTCATCTCATCCACCATGGCGATTCCCAAGCCTTTGCAGCCGTTGACCGACGACGATGCGGTACGTGCGATCCGTAGGCCGTCGATGCACGAGGACCTTTCCTCCCATTCGATTCGCCGTCCGTCGTTCCTCGGCTCGCCCGGACAGTCGGCCAGTCGCAGAGGTAAGAATATTGTTATTGGGGATGTAGCTAATTGTCTACAGGCTCTGGAAGCATCACTACCCCCTCTGGAGTGACGGTCGCATACCACAGTCGTACCCAGGATGAACACGACCTCCCTCATGCAACCAAAAAGACCATGACCGACCATCTGCGCAAGTACGAAAGTCTTTTTACGCTCACGCCCCAGCGCATGCGGATGATCGTCGACTCGTTTGACGAGACTTTTGAAAAGGGCCTAGCCGAGTATGATCAAGTTGTGGTGAGTCGCTCGATTAATTTGGGGATTCATTCTCAGGTGATCAGCCGATGATTCCTACATTCGTCTTTGGCTGGCCCCACGGCAAAGAATCGGGCGATTTCCTCGCCGTCGACTTGGGCGGAACCAACCTCCGAGTTTGCCTTGTCACCTTGCTAGGCGAGGGCAAGTTTGAGATTACCCAGACCAAGTACCGTCTTACCGAGGAGCAAAAGCAAGAAGATGGCGAAAAGCTCTTTGATTTCTGTGCCGAGTGTCTCAAGACGTTTATCCAATCTCATCTCGGCGAGGGGCTGAATATTGGTGCCGAAGGTCTCCCCCTCGGGTTTACGTTTAGCTATCCATGCGCACAGGAACGTATCGATCACGGCAAGCTCATTCGCTGGACCAAGGGCTTTGGGGCCCCCAATACCGAAGGCAGGGACGTGGGTGAAATGTTTAGAAAGTCGTTGGAGAAGGCCAAGCTGCCGATCAAGATGACCGCGCTGATCAACGATACCACCGGCACGCTCATCGCCTCGAGCTACGTCGAGCCCCGCACCAGGATTGCAGTCATTTTGGGCACCGGGTGCAATGCTGCTTACATGGAAAAGGTGCGTCGTTCGGCTTGGGGAGGGGGACACGCTCATGTTTGTGGCGTTTATCTAGATTGGGAATATCCCCAAGATCAAGCACCTTGGGCTCCCGGAAGATGCTGAGATGGCTATCAATTGCGAATGGGTGAGTGCTTCGGCGGGCGGCACCGGATGACGTCGTGTACATATGGCTGACTTTGTATAGGGAGCATTTGATTCGTTTGAACATCAGCACTTGCCACGAACCAAGTACGATGTGATTGTCGACGAGACGAGCAACAAGCCCGGCGAACAGGCGTTCGAGGTAGGTGTCAGGGGTCGTCTCCCCTCTCGTGCTGACCCTCGCGTAGAAACTTATTTCTGGCCGATACCTCGGGGAAATCCTGCGGTTGGTTCTCTGCGAGCTAATTGACGAGGGTGTACTTTTCCTTGGTCAAAACACCTACAAGCTTGAAAAGGCCTATTCGTTTGATACCGCGTTCCTGTCCCTCATGGAGTCCGATCCGACCGACGAACTCTTGACAGTCGTCGGAATATTCACGCACTTCTATGGAATCGAGACGACGCTTGCCGAGAGGCAATTTTTCCGGTCAGTAGGGGAGATATGTGCATACACCCATGCTCATTAGCGTTCCAGGGCACTCGCTAAGCTGGTCGGGCGAAGGGCCGCAAGGCTGAGTGCGTGTGGTATAGCGGCGTTGGTCAACAAGGGCGGTTACTTGGAGGAAGGGTGTTCAGTGGCGGCAGACGGCAGCCTGTACGGCGTGAGTACCGACCCCTATTGTTCCAGGCACCATGTATGCGTATTAACTCTATCTCGTTTTAGAAATACCCCGGCTTCGCGGATCGGGTGCAAGAAGGCTTGACGGACATATTTGGAGACAAGGGTAAGAAGATCATTACCCATCACGCAGAGGACGGATCGGGTATGGGTGCCGCACTCATTGCTGGTACGTTATCCGCCATTACGCACCGAATTCCGCTGATACGCCTCAGCCATGACTGCCGAGCGCCGTGCCAAGGGGTTCGCTCCTAATTGCTAGACTCGAAACAATAGGGGGAATTGGTGGGATTTGTTTGGAGATAGAGGGCAAAGCTCAAACTGAGATCGCGACGGCCCACTGTATACTAGTTTATGTCTTGAACCGAATTGGAATTTGATTACAAGGACTATCCCCGAAAATAGATGCAGAACCGAATATATCAACGTAAATCTAACCCAGGAAAAAACGTTCGTCTATAACAAACGCGTCTAGTAATCATCACCGAGCCTGTCCTTGAGTTCGGCATTGACAACCTCGGCCCACTTTTCAAAGTCATTGTCGTGCTCGAAAAGGATAGTCTTCAAGCAATCCTGGCACACCTGGTTCTCGGACGTCAACCAATCCGATTCGCGCTCGTCCAACTGGGCATAGTGCTCAGACCCCCGATGCCTGCACAGGAACTCGGTCTTGAACACATGTTCGCACCGCGAGCCAGGCTTCTCCAACAACTCTTTACGCGCAAAGTGGGCCCAAAACGCGGTCCACGACGCCGGCTTGAAAATGACCGACGGAGGCGCCTTGCACGCCGCGCAGATCAAGTCCAAATCATTGAACCCGGCCAACAACGGCTTCTTGACTCCCCACATGGGCGAACGGAGGTCCATCGGGTACACGTGCAAAGCGCTAAACATCTGGAGGATGATCGTGCTTCGGCGCGCGAGGCGTCCGATGAGCTCGAGCGCGACGGTCGCATCGCGGCACTTGGACGCGATCAACTTGGTCGTTTTCGCGTCCGAGACAGAGAGGGTTTCGATGCAGTGATGGAACGCGATGGTTTTCTCTTTTTCGAACCCGTGCGCGGAGCAGATGCTATACGCCTCGATGGGGGATTTGGAGATGTGCACGGCAGAGTCGGGCATCCAGAGTAGGGAGCGGAACCACGATACGAGCGAGAAAAAGTTGTACGCCTGAGCGGCGTCGAGGCATGCTCCGAGCAGCGCAAAGCTGTCGATCGACGGCTGGGTCGAGTCTTGGGTAAGGAGTTGGAGGATAATGCGCAAGACGTCGGAGGATTGCGAAAGCCTCAGTTCGCAGTCTTGCGAGTCGTGCTCGAACCCTTTGTAGGGGAGCATGTTGCGCAGTACAGTCGAGACGGAGGAGAGCCACGTCGAGTGAACGACGAATGCTGCGTTGTCGCTCGAGTAGATGGTCACATCACCATCGGGCGAGGGCCAAGGCCCGCGAGAACTGTTGTGTCCCGAGTAGGATTCGACGCCGACGACCTGAAACGGGTTAGACGCTAGGCTAGACGTGTACTAGGATGCTTACGGTGAGCTCAGAGTCAGACATGTTTTCAGTGGTGGGTGAGGATGGGTACGCTAGACGCGTCGCGCGGTTTATATAGCTGAAAAAACGCGCGTACCTGGGTTCTTACGTTTGTGACATTCTGACGTCGGACGTTTCAGGCGCCGTGTTTGTCTAGAATCACTCAATTGACCATACTTCTAGGGTCAGGGCCTAAGTATAGGCGAACTATGGATACGTGGACCGGGTAAAATAAACAGAACGCAGTCCTATCGCACGACTGGTCTGAAAAGTGGCCTGGGGAGAGCCGGGGTGCTGATCACGTGCCAGGGGGTATGTTAGCCACCTAGGGAAGGAAATGGTTACCACGGGTTGTCACGGATTACTCAAAAGTTCACTTCCCCACTGAGAAACTGAGGTTCGAAATTTGCGAGCTCATGCATTTGCTAGTTTCTTGCCTCTTGTCAGAGTTTGAGCTCAATAAGCCAAGCGTAGCAAGTGCTGCGGGCAAAAACATTTAAGTGCCGGGTAACCCGTTTCCTTCCCTATAGCCACCGATCTACATGGGTGTATGCGCGCTGCCTGAGCGGTACTTTCGGTGGCGGGCAGAATGCAATCACACAATGCACGCACGCCCCATTTTCCCGGCGTCGAGTATAGCATTTGGATAGAGACGGAGGATAGCTGACTTCAGGATCTAAGTACACATAAATGTGTAGGCAAAAACGCAGTAAAGCAGGGCAGCAGCTCTATGGAACTCCCGATATAAGGCGGGATAGTGGGGGAGCGGGTGTCGACTACATACCAGGTGTGAATCAAAAATTGATGCCCAACTTCCTCACTAACGCGTGTCTAACAGTGTCAGCCCATTCTTTCCAGAGCTCGGCGCTATCAACTATGATCTGCTTCAAGCGTTGGCTGCACGCTTTTGCCTCATTGAGTCGATCTCCCTCAGTAGCCTCATTACCTACTGCAAGGCCCTCCGCATAGCTCCGTTTCATACATAAGAAATGCACTAGAAAGATATAATTACACCGATACCCAGAGTACTTCAATAGCTCTCGTTCGGCGCATTGTGCACAAAACAGTTGCCATGAGTTTCGAATACGACGTCAAATCGACACGCACTACACACTAGCGTTTGATGACCCTCCTAATACCCCTGGGTTTCCCGCCAATGTGGCTAGCGGAGGTCCATAGGAATAAGTGTAGCACTCTCAAGGTCTCGAGAGTGATTGTGTTCTGACGCGCCATGCGACAAATGAGTGGCAAAGCGATTCCCGGGTTTAAGCAGCGGGATATTACGGAGTTGATTCCTGCCATGTCTCGCAGGTCGACAGTTTCAATGTAATGCTGGAATGCAACTGTAGTTTCACGTTCAAAAGCCAAAGATTATGCCAATAGTGTAAGCATTGACAAGAGATTGGGTTATGCCTAAAAAACCGCCATGAGCCCAGAGTAGGTTACGCAAGTATGCGGTTATAGATCTGGCCAGAGCTCCGGGTTGTTACTAGGTACGAGATCCACGGTGTTTAGCGAGAGAAACGGGCTGAAGCTGTTGGACTAAGTCACGTTTGGATACATATTTGATTGTGCCGAAGTTGAGCAACTCATGGAACTAAACGTGGCGCTAAGCGCGTCGTGCTTTACCTCATAGAAACCAATGTGAACGCAGGGCGGTTGAAGTTACGGAGCTATTGGCGTGGAGGTAAGACCGATCTAAGGTGGCATCTTTGGACTGTAGTTTGGTGCTTCGTTCTTTCTCACTCCTGACGGTTTCATTACAGTACGTTGGCTGCGAACTCGCCACAGGTACGAGCGATCGCTAGCTGTTTACTGAGACATGAGCGGCAGGGTCTCAGATTGCTGGATTGAACTGAGATTCACTCACTTGTATTGTTTGTGCCAGGAGACAGCTAGTAGTAATGAGGCCACCTCGCCTTGGGTTAGCTACAGCAACTAAACTTACCTTAAACATACCATCATATGTGGTGCCCTTGCTGGATATCAGCTTCCGGGCTAAAAAGCGAGGAAAAATGAAAGCGAAGGCATGTAAATGAGTAGAAACGATGTTAAAGGGACTAACTGGGCTGTAGAAGCACAATCGTTGTTCGCTGTATGCTGCCTGTAGACTCACGTGCTCTGTCTTTCACCCACGTTTTAACTGTCACCTTCCCGCCTGCTTTTCCTGTTTGGTCTCCTCTTCTCGTGTTTCTTTCTCGGCCTGCCTTTGTCTGAGCGGTTTGACCTCGTGTTCATGTAGCTCGTTAAATATGTATTCAAAAAAAAAAAAAAAAAAAGTAGACTCACGTGCTCATGGCTTACGTCATATGCGACAAGCAAGGCAAAGCATTCTGTAATTTCCTTCTGGTTCAGCTTGTAGGCATTTCTCATGTCTGCATTTATCAACCCATTGCGATCGACATCTAGGAAACTTGGAACTAGGACCATCTTTAGCTGTAGTCGATTGAATTTTAGGGAGACCGCATATGTTGCTTCTGTCGAGCCTCCTGCTCCCTCTGGCATCTCGCCCGCTACGCCTCTAGCTGTCGTTTCATCGGCGCCATCATCTCTAGCAGAGCACACACCGTCTGAATTCTCCAAGAGATTCGCGGCCGCCAAATACGAAAAACCCCCCGTAACCCCATTTGCCAACCCGGAGTCTCTTGCACCTACACCACTCCCTGTGGGCACCCAACTCCCACCGCTTGCGGATCCTCTCCTGGACTTTACTGCATCACTCATCCAAAAGCATGGAGAGCGTACCAAATCTGCTCGAACGGTAGCTCTCGTTCTTCAACATATTCACATTCTCACCGGCGGCGCGCCTCCCCTCCCCATCTTCCGAGAGGCAGTTCGGCTAGTCAGCCCAAGCGTAAAGGTCGTTACCCAGAAAAGGCGGGCCAAAAATCTACCTACTCCGCGACCGCTCACCGAACGTCAGAGAACGCGAGCTGGAATATTGGCCATTATGAAGGCTAGCGATAGGCGAGCGGAGAAGCGGATTTGGGAGAGAGTCGCCAGGGAATGCGTTAATGTTCTGAGGGGGGAGAGCGACGCCATCAAAAAATTGGAAGAGGTTCACAGGTTCGCTGTGGCTAACCGGTGGGTTTATTGGCAACATTATTCTGTTAGCATCACTAATGGCTCGTTCTGTAGGGCGAATGCGTCAGTTCGTGTATGATGTACCTGCTATACCATTCATCCAGTCCTTTCACCAACCGTTATTTGAATTCGCGATCCAAATACATTGAACAGCCGAAGAGCCAGTGTTTTCCTCAAGATTGAATTGTGTGAGTAACGTGAATGGGTATATCTAATAAACAGTATTCTGGGATCGGTGTCTGGGTAACCTAAGTAGCCGCACGTCACGCCTGTAGATCTCCATTCATCAATTTACAGTGGGCCCAGAACTTAATCGGTGGGTCTGACTGGCACATCTCGCGCTTATCCCAAGTAACACGCAAATGAAACCTCAGACTCTTCATCCATGCCTAGTTTCTTACCCCAAATCCTGTTCTAATCAGAATCTTATCCTCGTCCGTTGACCGGCCGCAGTTATTCCAACCGAAGACATGCTTCTTGCGAGAATGTATTCATAAGCAACCCATTTTTGGTAAATTCTTGTCGTACACCCCTATCATTCGGCAGAACTACCGTATTCCATCACTTACTCCGTGTTCTAGCGCTTGGCTCAACTTCTATCCTTAGCGCACGCCACTCCCTTTGCCAAGCCCAAATGGGGATACAGCCTTAGATGTAAATGTCTCCGAATGTGTGAGCACTTCTTCTGACTATATAGTCTGCTAGCGGGGACTCTTCGAGGTGCGGGGAACTGTCCACGAAGTCGAACCTAAACCTTCCTTACCATCGCCGTTCCACCATGGTCGGAGTATCTGGAGGTGCTGCCAGTTCGGCCGCTTTGAGGCGGCGCCAAGCTCTTGCTGGGAAGTCGGGATATGTGAGCTTTTCGCCCTGGTGGTTGTCAATTATGAGCTCACCCAAACTCCCACTTGCGTAGAAAGGCCTAGTTCAAAACAGTCGAGTCTTTTTCATTGCTGTGTTTGCGTCTCTCGGTGGTTTGTAAGTGATTTTTTGGAAACAACTTCGCTCTGTTTAACTAAATGTACTTATAGGCTGTATGGTCAGTGGCTTCATCGAATAGCAATGTAAAGCTAACCTGTGTGAATTGAATTCGTCGACGTAGGTTACAACCAGGTAACAGTCATACGTCAGTTTGCCGTTGATATTTTGACTAAATTGCAATACCACCAGGGTGTATTTTCTAGCGTCTTAAACATGTGGTCGTTTCAAAATCGCATGAAGTCTGCTGTCTCTGATTCGGGAACGAAAGGTATTTAGCTTCCTTGATACTGTATCCCCTCGCTAACTCTGTTTGAATACAAGGTTGGCTCGTAGCAATCTTAGAACTCGGCGCCTGGTTTGGTGTCCTATGCACCGGTCAACTCGCGGATTGGATTGGCCGTAAACGTACAATCCTGCTCGCTGTAGTGATATTCGTGATTGGCGTCATTGTGCAAACGGCTGCGTTCCAACCCAGTTCAATTTTTGGAGGTGAGCTCGATTCAATGTTATAGTGTGCTTGTTTCTGAACAATATTGGTTGTTAGGTCGGTTTGTGACTGGTCTCGGTGTTGGTTCGCTTTCCATGGCCGTCCCCTTGTACAATGCCGAATTGGCGCCGCCTGAGGTCCGAGGGTAAGTTACTTCGCCTACTAAGGTCTTCATAGGACTGATTTTCACGAACAATATAGGTCGCTAGTCGCCATGCAACAGATGTCCATTGTAACTGGTGCGTATCTTTGACATGTCACTACAACTTGAAGGGTATGCTCACGATAGTACCGTATTCCAGGTATCATGGTATCATTTTGGATTGACTATGGTCAGTATGAATTGTGCTTTGCGTGGCGAGTTCGCACTCTAACTAACTGCTATGCTAGGTACAAATTTTATTGGAGGCACCGGTGAAACTCAGTCCGAAGCCGCTTGGAGAATCCCGCTCGCACTTCAACTCGTTCCTGCGCTTGTTCTAGGTGTGATCTGCTAATCTAAATCCCGGCTACGAGGAATAGCTAACCAATTGGTAACCAGGTGTTGGCGTCATCTTCATGTTGGTTTTTCAGTCTTTCACTAAGAATATTAATAGCTGATACGGTTGCGATTACCAGGCCATATTCTCCTCGATGGCTTGTGGCACAAGGACGTGATGCTGAAGCTCTCAAGGTTCTCAGCACGACCCGAGAATTACCTGAAGACTCTGAGCTCATCCAAATCGAATATTTGTGGGTGCAAACTGTTAACGAGCTTAAATAATTCACTGAATAAGACTCATGCTCCTAGGGAAATCAAGGCTGAGGTCCTGTTTGAGGCGGAACTCCAGCAGACGCGTTACCCAGAGTACCAAGATGGCAGCTTGTCATCGCGCATCAAGCTCGGACTTGGGATATACAAGAGCTTGTTGACGAACAGAAGTAAGTTTTGACATAGTTTGGTCTGCTTAGTGATGCTAATGAGGTCCTGGGTAGCTTATCTAATCCGTGTTGGGATTGGCTCCTTGACTATGTTTTTCCAGCAATGGACGGGTATCAACGCCGTGCTTTATGTATGCTTTCTCTGTCTTGCTAAAATCGGTTTAGTCCTAACATTTAGCTTAGTATGCTCCTAGTATATTCCAAGCTCTCGGGCTGAGTGGCAACACGATTTCCTTGCTGGCTACAGGCGTCGTTGGCATTACGTGCGTCTATTGTTCCTGCGGTGCTTCTCGCCAAAGCCTCTGGCTGACGTACGTCTGGGTAGGATGTTCCTCACTACGATCCCAGCCGTGATCTACATAGATCAAATTGGACGAAAGCCGGTCCTCGTTAGCGGTGCAGTGATCATGGGTGTTTGTCACCTTATCATCGCCATTCTTTCCGCTCGATTCAACAGCTCTTGGCCATCGTGAGTGAAAATAATCGCCATTTTTGAAATCGATCTAATATATTTACAGGCATACTGGTATGCTTGCTAGTTCTCCCTGTAGATTAGAACCTGACCTAGTGCTCACCAGCCGCCGGATGGGTTGCATGTGTTTTGGTTTGGATATTCGCCGCTGCTTTTGGTTACTCCTGGGGTACGTTACGCCTATTAAGCCAATTGTAAGGTGTTTTACTGAGTAATGCATAGGCCCGGCTGCCTGGGTCCTCGTTGCCGAGATCTACCCTATCTCTGTTCGTGGACCGGGGATGTCGGTCGCTGCTTCCTCGAATTGGGTGAGTTCATATGCAGTATATCATGTGTGTATCGCCAACCTTCTATGTGACACGCTAGATGAATAACTTCATTGGTAAGTGCATTATGAGATAGACATGTAGCTAGTTTCTAAACTGCTCTGCTCTAATGTAGTCGGCCAAGTTACGCCTAGCATGATGGAGCAGTGAGCCGTACTTACTAATCATACCCTACACAGCGCTGACATTATTTTCCAGCTTGACATATGGAACTTTCATCTTCTTCGGACTATTCTCTTTGATGGGCGGAGCATTTGTACATTTTTTGGTATGTTCTTGAGTACATGGCGAGCCAAAAGCTAACTCGTATCCGTGGATCTTAGGTACCGGAAACCAAGGGACTGTGAGTGTATCTTTTCATTGCTTGATTTGAAGGATGTTAAGTTCATGCAATACTAGTACTCTCGAAGAAATGGATCTTGCGTTTGGGGTAAGCCGATTTTCTAACCACGCCCATGTGGTACTGAGCCATCCTATAGGACTCTTCCGGCACGGCTGCTGCCGACCGCGAACGGATGACCGAGATCTCCCAGAGGATTGGGTTGTCTAACCTTATCGGGGAGAAAACTGGTTTGCACGAAAAACATGAAAGCGGCGTGGATGAGAAGCGTAGCGCTGAGCATTCCGAATAGGCTATTAGTTGCCTATTGTGTATAGTATATGCTAGGGAAATCGTTTCAGGTTGTTCATAAATGAGGCCGCTGGTGTGAATATTTCTCCCTTTTGTCACTGTTCTGAGAATCGCCAGACCAAGGATTGCTCGCTAATACGCTCTCGCCAAGCGTTTCAGCGTTCGGGAGGTGTTTTCGATTTCCCCCCTAAAACGCGCCGCTCATGAACTTCGGTAGGAACGGCTTCGTGAAAGTACACCAACCTACTGGTTTAGCATAACAAGGTGAATACTGACGCGCAACATAGGAACTAGAGCATATGCGTACATTATGCAAGTAAAATATATAAGCCTGAGGTCGACTATCGGGAATCTCATAATGTGGAAGTGATTCGCGACACGATATGGGTTCATATCGACACCACCGTCTTTTTGGCGCTCACGGTTCGGCGGACAAAGTTTGTGTCTATTTATCGGCGTGCGACAGAGGAGTGGGGACTGCCAAAGGCCGAGCAATCAGGGCTCGACTCCTTGATCTCATACTCTGCACAGACACACCCAGCTGATGGCTGGAGGGCGATAGGCACACACTGCCCGACAATATGCAGCTCAAAACCCCGACGGTACATCGCTGTAATGGCGCGGTACCCAGTCAAACCCCTCAATCCACATGCCTAATTTCTTCCCAAAGTCCAACCAGCCTCAGCCTCAGCCTTTGGTCGCACCCCCGAAACATGATTCCAAAGCCCAAGCCTCAGACGACTCTTCGCGCTCTCACGGGTACTCCAATCTGACGCGACCTGATGCTGCGGTAAGCGTACCCCGTCCGAAAAGGAGGGGCTAAATGAATTTGATGGATTTTTCAAGATATTGCTTTGCATACAACATTGGGGGGGATAAGAGTTTCAAGTGCAAGTCAGCTATTCGATACGGATTACAGGCGTGTCAAGTCTCTGTTACAGATTCTGTCCTAGCTTTCGTAGTAGCCGTTGGGCTCGTAGTCCTACTCGCGGTATTCCACAAGGACGTTGTCGATGGTCTCACTCCTGTCTCGGAATGGATTAGGGACCAGCCTGCTTGGTTTCTGATTACTATCGCTTGTCTTATTATTCTTTCGGTTCCCCCAGTGAGTAGACTTGCTGGTACCCATTTGATGTACACCCGACACGTACGAGTTCAGCTTATCGGTGCTGAGATTATCCATGTCATGTGCGGAGCAATCTATGGAGTGTGGAAGGGATTTTTAGTTGTTTGTGGTAAGTATGACCCAGTCTCTAGTACCTTTGCGCTCTAAGGGCGTAACGTAGCTGGAACCATCCTTGGAGAAACCTTAACGTTGTTCTTGCTTCGTTACTGGCTTCGCTCGCGGGCTGAAGCGATGGGGAGGCGTTCTCCTCAATGGGCCTCGCTTTCGCGTGTAATTCGTGATAGTGGCTTCTGGCTTGCTCTCGTCACTCGATACAGTGCAGTACCTACACATAGTGAGTCAAATATTTGTTCCATACAGGGCCCGAATCGCTGAAACTCCCATTTGCGGCCATGATAGTCAGCACCGGGTTCTTCGCAACAAACGGAATGACGTTCTTTATGTTCTTTTTTACTTCGATTTTGTCACTGCCTCATCAACTTGCTGATGTAGCACTTGGAAGTAGGTATATATTCCCTTAGGTCTCAGCTGGATGAGCTCACAGATTATATGCGCCTAGATTTGGCGGCTACAAGTGCTCCTGGCAAAGCCTCCGGAACTGATAAGATTGTATCCAGCTCTGTCATGGCCGTCACTGTGATTATTACCCTATTTACTCTGTAGTAAGTCCACTCTTAACTACACTCATACGATACTGACTTTCCTTGCAAGTTGGACTAATAGGCAAATGAATACTACGGCATGCACTATCATTGATGAACTTCGTGCCCAGGCGGGGATCCAGCTCGTAGAGAAGCAAGCTGTTGTCTCAAACATCATACCCCATAATTCCATAGCAGCTGCAGGGCCGGGTATGGGCCACAGCCCGCAAGAAATGTCCGAAGCAGAGGCCAGAGAATACAGGTGAACGGATTTCGAGCTAGTCCGATCAGTTACCCAAGCTAAACCGCCGCTGATTTGTGTATCAGGGATTTTCTTCAATGGTTATGATAGACAGTTGAAACGGACTTCGTAATAGCTCCAACTATCGCTTGCATTACCACATTTTTATGACCGATATACCCGAATTGCTGAAATGTGCATCAGTGTACATGTTTGGATATTTCTGATTGTCCAGTATCGCGTTCGGATTGTAAATTAATTATAATAGCCATTAGCATTGTTATTTAGTAGCCTATAGTCTTTCCACTAAGATTTGGTTATTTCTAAGCACACGCGCATTCGGATAACAACCAGAATCACATGATACATCAAAAATTCCTGCTCCAAACAGCTATGGTTATCCTATTGTGTAGCTACAGGTGTGGGGAATAACATGTGTTGATGTTGAGACTCGTACGGAACATAGACCAAATGTATGCATAATTTTATCTGGCTTGATGTTAAGCATCATTCTGATACCTCCTGGCCAAAGTGAGGCATATATCAGTACTCGTGTCCCGAAGCCCCATCACACACCGGGCGCCGGGTTCCTTCAGTCCACTGATAGCCTGATTACTCTGTTTATGTGCTATATATATAGAATATCTGTAATATTTATATTACATCGGGGCAGTACTAAAGCATCAGTCCTACATACATCAGACAGGAGGTGTAGCAGAATCCACCTTCACGCCCAAATCTACGCGCATATATTGTTAATTTGCGCCTATATGCGGCACCATTCATATGCCTAGGTGTAAGCGACACTCTGGAGTCACGATTCCGATCCCATCATATTGTGCGGCACAGCCTGGAATAAGGAAACAAGAAATTTACTCGTACTTTTGTTGCTACCTTTGTGTGTTAAGCTTGAATCCTAAGAAATAAGCATGAAAGGTTGTGTGAATGGTTAAATGAGTAAGCAAGGTGGAAAAATAGGTGGGAAAAAACGATGTATGGCAAAGCAATAGGCATAACTAATGACTTAACCACTTGCATAAGTTTTACTAGTAAAATCACTAGTAAAATCACATTTTGTGGTTGGCTATAATATTTTTACAATCCGAACGCGATAGTCCAGGGCCAACTCCGCATGCCCAAGTAGTCTACGTTCAGTCCAAAGAGCTTTTGCCTTCATCAAACAGGCGATATTTCCATAAACAAGCATGAATGACTTTGGATAATAAACACGTATGCTGCGACTACCTTGCTCTTTCGTAGATCTTATTGGGAGCCGAATACGAGAGGACTGAGCCCGCGGTGGTTGATACACCTATTTGCCTTGAATATATGCTTGGATTTTGCGCGATCGACACATAGTGCTTGAGCGATAGAGCTCGGATGCTCCGCTGATCATGAACCAGTTTCTGAATCCCAAGAAGTTTACAGAAACCTATTGCCCAAAACCGCTCATATTTTGGAAGCTCGCCGCTTGTGTGGCAAATTTTTGGAAGAAATGACCAATGACAGTGAGGTGGGCTACTATTGAGAAGACCCAAAGATACAGTTTACATACAGAAGAGCGCCAAGGCGCACACGTGCATCATGTAAGACGAAGGAGATAACAAATGGAAGCAATTGAAGGAGGTTGACTTCTCGGGTGGCCACCCATGACTTGACTTCAACCATACCCGGTGTTCACATTAATTTCACGGTTTGATCTGAGTAAACGTAACACTTTCATTGGGAAAGTATATGGCAGTCAACGTAATGATTATTCCAGTCACTACCAAACCAGAAATGTCAGCGTTATGACAGCCATGGTTGACGCACTGAAGAGGACATACGATTCTTGGCATTCCGAGCAGCAATAATGGGGTTTCAGGCACCCCTCACAAAGTTTCGCGGGGCTGGCGCCCTGCAATATCCAGCGTTTACAGCCTGCATAAGCACATCGGTCAGTCTGGTAACTTAGTAATCCGAGTGCGTTGCCGAGATCTTGCCAAACTTCCTGAACGTCGGAAAGACAACACTCCATGGCGGGGCTTTGCATTATAGATGCCTGCTGGACAAAAGTGTAAACGCGCTTCCAATCTCGGTCGTACGTATGTGGACCACTCCAGAACAGCTCGACTATTCGATTGTCGCAAACACTTCTGAAGCAGTTAGCATAATATTGCAAATGTTCTAGAATGGTCTCCCCCAGCTGGAAAAGCCGCTCTAGTTGTAGCATCCCTTCAATATTTTCTACTCGAGGCACGGTTCAAACTTGACATGCCCAAA
This sequence comes from Ceratobasidium sp. AG-K, assembly GCA_037039685.1. NCBI lineage: Eukaryota > Fungi > Basidiomycota > Agaricomycetes > Cantharellales > Ceratobasidiaceae > Ceratobasidium > Ceratobasidium sp. AG-K. The sequence continues at coordinate 3,700,345 of JAWNGF010000002.1, forward strand.
TCCTTCTCCGAGTTCTGCGAGTCGCTGATCGGCAATATGATCGATAGTATTGCTCTTCCTGCAAGGCTGATCCAGTCGGTGTTGGCAAGTAGTTTAAGGGCGAATACTTGGGCTTGAAGCATAATTTCTATCGAATTATCTTCGTTGGCATCAGGCGTGACTCTTTATGCGTCCAGACTGTGAGTGTCGCTGTTATCAACCCTGAGTCAGACTTACACGAATAACATAGATGCAGCGGTGAACACACTATCCACTAGTGCTAACTCTGTGGTGACTTGTAACCAAATCAAAGGACACTTCGAGTCCAATCTGGAATTGAAACTCAGGTAAATCACCGCGGTTGTTTTGAACAAATATGCATTTGAGATGAGAGACAGACTCATAAAAAAACATCCAAACAACCAATAAACAAATCAATCATCCACAGTATTCATAGCCAGGGCACGCAACTGGGCTGCCGTACAAATCACCACTCGCCTTGACGATGGTCAAGAGCGCAGACAAGACACCACCCATACCCTCTCCAGCGATCAAACCAGCAGCGAGCGCAAAGATCCAAATCTCAGCGCTGGCAGGGCGACGCTTCTCCCAAGTGTACGCGACGTGGGCACCGATGATCATGGCAATGGGGTAGTAGGTCTGGGGGACGACAAAGCCGAGACCGATACCGTTCCAGTTGGGAATCCAGACGTGGTACTTCTTGGGGATGAGTGTGTGCTTGATGACGACGGTGGCAGCGGCGGCGATACCGAGACCAATAGCGGTCATACCCGAAGAGCGAGGGATAGGCAGGGTCGGGGCAGTAACGGCGATGGTGACCGAGCGCCAGGCGGCAACAGCGGGCATACCGAAAGTCGTGCACTCGATCTCGAGGTCGGTCAGGCAAGGGTAAGCAGTGGCGAAGAGGACGAACAAGCCGACCGAGAGCCAAATGCCAATGAACGAGCCGGCAATCTGGGACCAGAACATGGCTTGGGGCGAAGCGCGGAGCAAGTGGCCAGTCTTGAGATCACCGGTCATGTCGACAGCGTGCGAAGCGGCCTGACCAGCGACGGAACCAGCGACCAAGTTGGCGAGCTGAGCCTCGTGGATGGGGTAGCCCTGGCCTTTGGTAACGCCACCGATGACGAGCTGCGAGGCCTTGGCAATGACACCGACGGGGTTGACATCGGTAGTACCGGAAGACTGCACACCGATAAAGGCGAAAATGAAGGCGAGGATGAGCGAAAGAATACCGACACCCGCATCGAGATGGAACTGGAAGTGGCCGACGACGAGAGTGGCAATGATGGAGAGGCCCAAACCGGTAACCCAAGCCCAGAGAGGAACTTGCTCATGGGGAGGTGCAGGGTCCTCCATCGCGTCATAGCCCTCGGGCTTGGCCTCATTGAACTCGACACCAGCACGGCGGGCCTTGCGCTCACGTAGCTTGTAGCTCGTATCCCTGTAGGCGTTCTTCATGGCGGCCCAGAAGATGGGGGCGGAGAACGCAATCTCGGCAAACGAGTAACAGACCATCAGGAAGACACCGGGCCAGAGCAGCCAGTAGCGGGGAGAAGGAGAGTTGATGTAGTCCTTGGAGCTCATGGAACCGTAGGCGATCCACCCGGGGATGTCTGGGCTCTTGGGGATACCGACAGCCTTGCCCGTCTTGACGAGAACAGGGCCAATGACACCCCAGGCGAGGATGGAACCGAGCATGAAAGACCACGAAGCGTTGAGACCGGAAAGCATGCCAGCACCAAAGAAGGCAGGGGTAAGCTCGATGAACCAACCCCAGGACTCGGCGTGGATGATGCCCTTCCAACCCCATGTGTAGAGCCACCAGAAGATGTGCCAGTCCCAGAGGATACCGGGGGCGTATGCGGAGACGGTCTTGAAGATGAGTGAGCCGGTGAAGGAGACGGCAAGAATCTTGATCTTCTTCTGGGCAGCGATACGAGCGGCAGGGGTAGTCGTGTCATGAAGCGAGCGAATCGTGAATGCGGTGGCAGTGGGCGAAGGGAAGACCAAACGTTGCTTCACTACGTGGAGTTGAGTGGCAAGCTACGGGAAAGTAATAGAGGTACTTACAGATGTAGTACTTGCGCAGAGGGATGGCAAAGAACAAGCCGTAGAACGCCGTGATGATCGTGAGAGTGAACAGGCGGCCAATATCCTCCTTGGGGGTCTTCATAAGGCCGAGATGGTACATGGCTGAATTCATAGTTAGTTCAAGCCCTATCCGATCACTGCGTACTACGTACCAGGAACTGCAGCGACGAAGAGGCCAGTCAAGCTACCAGCGGAGGTAGCGGCAGTTTGGACGACCGCATTTTCCTTTGGTCCAAAGTATCCGCCACTAGAATTCCAAGTCAGCTTAGCCCTTCAAAGTGGGCTACAAAACATACCCAAAGTTGAGCGGCAGGGCGTGTGACAAAGGCTTGATGATAGCGAAACCGAAAATGGCACCGAACAAACCAGCACCGAACGTGAACCCAGTCTTGAGACCAAGGTAGATGTTAGAAGCGCCTAGATGAACCGATTAGATGTGGTCATGCCCCAGAGAGATTTGAATGCATACCGACAATCAACCCGAGGAGCGAACCGATAATCACAGCTCGGAATGTGAGCTGGTGAGTTTCCACTGGCAGATTGGGATCAACGGGGAAGGGAGAGCCGTCGTTGACGATGATGAGCTGGCCATTCTCATCGCGACCGTCATTGGGATGGCTGGTGCGCGAGTCGGCGTAAGCAAGAGCCGGGTCCTGCTTCTCATCGATGGGGGACTCGATGTCACGCTTCTCGTTGTTGGAGACACGGGAAGAGACCTGGGCAAGAGGGGCGCCAGACTCGACGGTGCTCATGACCGTCGGATTGATGTCGGCAACCTCGCGGGAGTTGGCCTGGTGGTGAGCCATGGTCGAACGCTCTGGAAGCAGAGGGGATGGTCCGTGAAGAAGCGTAGTACCGGCGTATGTTATTTAAACCGCTGGCGATGCTGGAGCCACATGCATAGATCACCGCCCTGGAGACCAAGCCTTCGTGCACCATACATGCGGGTGCTATCCCGTCTTATCGCGTGATAGCATTAATGCATGGAGCGCCTGGCCCAAGCCCAAAATGCCGACACGCACACGCGCAACTCCACGCTTCCGCATTGGGTGGCCAAGCGAGTCCACTCTACGGGAACTTTTGGAATGAAATGCAATTGTATACTGGAATTGCAGCACTTACAAGTTCAATAAATCATTTAAAATTATTTGCTCTCGTCACCAGTGGGAACTTGAAATGGACATACCAGGCATCAACCTGAGCTCATTTCGCTTCTATCCAGGTTCGAGCATGCCGCCAGCTGGATCACCATGTGCAACAGAGTGTTCGAATGGCTGGGCGCAGCAGGCGCGCTTGGCATCGGCGGCTAACTGGCCGGACCCTGGATTATGCAACGATGTAATAATAGGCATGCGGGCACACTACCCAATTTACAGTAGTATTTCAGGCAGGCTGCCCGTCCCTGCTTGGCGTATTCGTAGCTTCGCTATCTCGTGAGTTGACTCGAGATGGGTATTACGTGCTTCCTCCCATCCATCCCCGCTTGCGGGAGGTCGACCACATGCTTCGCGCCCTGGCCATGTGAGCACCGCGAAGCTCCATCGACCGGTACCGGCAGACGACCCGGTGATAATCCGCTCTCCATCCGCCTCACGCTTCGCGGATTCGTGTGCCTGGTGGCCTCTACAGTCGTCGAGCATGGCGAGTATGCACGTACTCGAGCCAATGTAATTACCCCGCTTGACCTGCTCGATATTGCCATTTTAGCTTATCTGACCTCATTTATGTTACGCACCACTTGCCACTTTCGTGATACGGCATGAACTTGAGGCTTGAATAACCTTGGCTGGTCCATCCGGCCATATGCTCGACCACGATATCCGGTGGAGCCACACGGATGGATTCATTCACGCTATAACGTTAGATGGCAAGGCCAAGCCCTGGCTGTCCATGACGCTCAGAAGAAAGGAGAAGGGGGTCACACGGTTCACCTCGGGGCCTGGATCAGCACCGGATCATGGTGACCTGAGCGGTGGTAAGCTTTGGGAATCAGGCCGCACCGACAGATGCAGCTACGGGATTTAGGTGGTGTTCGTTGTCCAGAAATGCGGGGTTTATCTCCTGCGAACCTCTTTGTATTTCTCCGTAGAGAACGTCGTAATCAATGATAGATAGCAGACAGCGATGAACTTTTTACAACGAAGCCAATTTGCCAGGTTGGAACCTAGTATAATAGGGATTATAACACTCAGAAGGCTGATAACCCCAAGTTAGCAATGGACTCGTTTCTTTTCGTCAGGTAGCGCAAGGCTTGTCGTAGCGGTCAACTCGGGCATCGGTGCGGCGGAGGTTGGCTCGATATCGGGTTAGTTGAACGGTTTAGTGGGTTCCTTCTACGGTTGGGTCTGCCGTTCCCAACCAGCGGGCGGACGAACTTCTTCGGGTACCAATGTTGGACGCGCTCCCATGTTGTGGTCGTTGTTGGAAGGTTACCAGCTGCGGTGGACCCACGGTTGATCAGGTCCATGGGTGATCTTTGTCATCCACACGTGACGACCCATGGCTCGCAACTTGCCAGTCAATGGAGCAACACTCTTTGGAGCATGGTCTTCTGGTCTTCGAGTTCGAGGGCGGAGAGCTATATGGGCGATGATGGAGTTCTCAGAGGCTCGGTCATTGAAGAGTTCTGATGATGCATTTTGGAGCACGACTTGCTCTGGATGACTCCAGCTTGAAGGCTCGCTCATTGGAACCTAGGGTGTAGCATACACCCAGCGTCATCGACGCGGGAGCTCAAGGCAGGGTTCTGTAAAAACCCAATGGACGGCGAGAGTCCTATGCGTGTGGTGCTCCACCGGCCATTATTTCCCGCAATTTTGTATGATAACATGACAGATGAAAGCTGATGGAGCGAGCGAAAACAAGTGCATATAGCTTGGTACATCTGCAGCATGATACAAGTCGTGGTCATTCGAGAGCTCTACTCGAGCAATAAATTACAGAGAAACTCATAAAAGCCGTAAAATCAGTTTTCAAGCGTCGTCAACCATAAGGCATTCAAAGAACAAGCGCCGCCGCGGCAAACACAATGCCAAGTCCAACAGGTGTAAACACAGTACGAGGCGCGGCGGCATTGGCAGGGGGCGATGCAGCCTCGGCCTCGGCGCGGGCTTGGAATGCGGTAAACGACTGGTCTCCGTTTTCGTTGGAGTTGACTGAAAATACCATGCCTTTGGCACAATGGTCGCCCACGGCGCAGTACATCCATACTGGCATGCTGCTGTTGATCTGTAGCTCCAGGGAGATTGCGAGGACAGCGTTCCAGAGTTGAACCCGGATTCGGTGGCAGTACAGGGTGTCATGAATGTTGATTGAGTGACAGTGTGCGTCCCGTCGACACTGCGTGGGTGGCATTAGTAGGGATCTACCTAGTAAAAGATCAAGTGGCACTCACAGTTTAAATTCAATAACATCTCCAGATTTTGCGGTGACATAGGATGGCGTAAAGGCGTCGTTACCTACCTCAACGCTAATGGTCGCAGCCTAACGAATTGTAAGTTAGGAAATATATTGCTAGAATGAATAATAATTACCAAGACGAAGAGAGGGGCCAATGCAGCGAGGACGACTTGGAAAACACGCATGGCGATTATTGGTGAAGTGAGGCGGTTCTTGAACAGTGACGAATGTATATTTGGTCGGCTGAGAACAAAGCCGAATCGTATCGTGCGGTCGTGATGATAGAGGCTTAATGGGAGTTTATTAGTACGTATTTTAGAGTCCAAAAGAGGCAAGGAAAAACTAATCGCGCTGCCGCAAGAAAATGGATATTCGAACATCCCAGTTCATATGATTCCTAGTTTAAGTGGTGTGAGCATACTTACCGTGTGGTGAAGCTGGAGATCCTCGAGGCCAAGATGCTCTGGTGACAAACAACATAAACTGTATCATCACGTGAGTATCAATAAATGACGTAAGTGGATGGTGCTGCATAGCTACACCTCAACTTTCATCTTTGGCGGGTGTTCAACTAACCATAATTTTGGCGTGTGCAACGTGATTTGTACCTCATGCTAGAAACATCGTCAACGCATGCTACGAACTCAACCCTAGGAAGGTAGTAAACCCTTTTACACCATTGGATTCTCTAGGGCCGTCACACGGAAAGCTCAGAGCAATCCTACCACTCAGGTTGGCCCCCAACAGTTGCGAAGCGTAGCCACAAACCCACCAGACCGAAAGTAGTTCAACAGATACCGATAGGACGCCCTGGTACCCCGATTCTAGTAGTTCCAGCTTACTCTCGTGCAAACGTAGCCGATAGGACGCAGGCAACACATAAAGTATTAGCCATCAGAATGAATATAATAACCATTCGAGGGTATTACACAGAGTGCGCGTTACAAATAAGAGTCGTAAATACTGGTCCACTATCCTTGGCTGACATCAAATCTGTTTAAAGGGCGTATGCAACTGCGGCAGCGACGAAACCAAGTCCGACAGGCGCGAGAGCCGCCCGGGAAGCTGCGTTGGTGGCAGGGGCAGTCGCAGAGGCAGTGGCCGTTCCTGCACTTGTACCAGTGGCACTCGCAGGGGTCGTAGCGGTGCCGCTCGGTGTAGAAGCAGTGTTGCCTTGGGCGCGTGCCTGGAACGCAGCAAACGTCTGCTCGCCGGACGCGCTAGGGTTGACAGCGAAGACCATGCCGCTGCTGCAGTGATTGCCTATGGCGCAATGCATCCAGATAGGATTGGTATCGTTGACTCGCAGAGTCCAGGTGGGGTTCTGGGCGGAAAAGGTCCCAGAGTTTAAGCCTGCTCCGCCGACCTCGCATGGGTTTTCGAAGGTGGACTGAGTGACGGTGTGGGTTCCAGAGCCACTGACCGGGCATCCTTGGTGAGCCACAGGGTTGGTAACGACAGGAATCTGAACTTACAATTGGAAAATGATATTGTCCCCAGCAGCTGCAGTGACGCTTGTCGGGTTGTAAGCGAGTCCACCCGAGCCAACAGTAACAGTAATGTCTGCAGCCTGCAAGGGGTGTAAGAAAAGGGCAACACGACTAACTATAAGTCACTCACAGAGACGAGTGCGGGCACAAAGGCGGCGACTGCGGCAAGAGAGAAACGCATGGTGTTGGGTTGAGAGATATGGATATGTGTGCGTAGAGGTGACTGGAGATCTAGCTACAGGTAAGTGTGCGGGATTGAGGGGAGGGGTTTGTGCTGAGGGAGTTGTGCGTTACACCAATATATATACTATCGTCAAGCATAGCCAGTAAAAAAAGCAACATGATCGGCGGTTGGCAACAACGTGATCCGGATGCGGTCAGACTGTTTGGGTATTATAGTCATCAGAATATGGGTTCTCAGCCTCGGCCAAGATGACAATTACAACGCCTTGGCTCCCGAGTCCTCAAGAACGGCGACGGAAAGCACAAAGACCAGTACCAAAGACCAAATATTGTATATTGTGAGACACCTGCAAACCTTTGTCCGGTTATTCGTTAGCAGAATCGGGCCAACGTATCTTGAATTGCTCAAACCGGTGGGCGCAAAGGTGGAGACAATATATTAGTCAGCGGAGACGAATGCCCGGGGCCCGGAAGTTGCGTGGTTTGACTTCGCGACGTACGATATGAGTGCGCCTGCAGGTCGTTACCCTGTCAGGTACAAGTGGTACGAGGCAAGACGCGAAGCGCTAGTTACGTGAATCCAATTTACAGCCATTGCCTTATTGGAATACGAAAGTCTCACGTTGACTATTTCCGTTCATGCAATCGACCAAAGAATGTTCTTCCTGTACAGCAAAGGCGGCCGGAGAGCGCATATACGCCCTTAAATATATCATGCAATCTAACAAGAGCCATGCGGCTAGTGGTATCGCTGATTTATGAATTTCATTTTTGAAGTTTGGGATTCAAACTCTTAGTTTGCGCCGTAGGTGATTATTGACCACTAAACGTTCGCACAATGTTCTAGAAGCTTTTATTTATTTATTTAACTGCGGCTTGAACGGAAACCGTGGCTATGTTGAGCAGTACGATGCAACGTTCGAGCTATGGCCGAACCACTATGAGCACAATCCCCGCAGTGTAGGATGTCATGTCAGGTTCAAGCCAGACGATCAGTGTGTAAATTCCAACAGAGAAGCTAGGCGATCAAATTTCTATATTAGAGTATTTACACATCTGAGAAGAACAATTTCAGAAGGGCAGAAGAGAAAGGAAATTTGAGGTTGGTATGACAGTCTAGCTCTAATGGGCACTGATCGAGTCTCAGAGCATATGCAGACGTTGCCGAAGGAGAGCTAGATGTATATTCTTCTTGAGGCCCTATGCCTCAAGCCGACTCGGTCGGCTTGGGACCTTGCGACGAAGGCGGGGTGGAGGAGGCTACAAGTGCGACATCAGGTCCAGTTGGTGTTCGAATACTAAACTATTTTACGTACCCTGGGAGAGAATGTAGGCCTTGGGAGGAGCGAGCTAGGTGGAGGTGGTGGGGGCGGCAAGCTTGATGGCGCGCGGGCTACAACCGAGTGAGGTGGAGGGGGCTGAAACACAATTCGTTAACGTCATGCTACCAACGTTGGTAATGTTGACAAACCTTGGGAGAAAAAGTCGGCTTGGGAGGAAGCGAGCTTGGTAGAGGAGGCGGAGGCGGGAGGCTCGAAGGAGCGCGAGCTCCAAGCGAGGGGGGCTAAATATACGCGATTCAGTACCTAGGACTGGAATCATTGGGAACAAACGAACCTGGGGAGAGAATGTAGGAATCGGAGGGGGCGAGAACGTAGGGCGTGGGGGAATGGAGATTGACGGCAACGGCGGGAGAGACGCCGTAGGGATAGGTGGGAAAGAGAATGGCGGCAGGCTGGAAGGAGCGCGCTCGGCGAGCGAGTGAGGAGGTGGGGGCGGCTAACAGAGATGATGAGTACGAGTAATCCCACCTGAAAGAGGTGCACTACCTTGTGAGAGAATGTAGGCTTCGGCGGGGTAGGTGCGACTCCGTGGGCTTTGGAGGCAGGCTAGCGCTTGAGACCGCACGATTCTGCAGCACCTGCGGACAACGATGATTTCAGCATAGGCGGGGCGATAAAGACAACGAAATCTTACGGGAGAAGCAGCGACAAGGCCAAAGAAAACGACGAGAGCAGTGAGTGCCTTGACTTGCATGTTGTCAACGATCGAGTAAAAACTTGAAGTGAGCGGCATCGAAACAAGTCCTCTCTACCCTCCTTTTATACCCCTATCGTACCATGGCGGTCCGATCGTCTCAGATCACGCATGTTTCGCTGCTCCGCACGCATAGGTATTCTAAAGAGGAATACCCGATATTGTTGGGTGTATGCGCACTGAATGAGGCATTCTCGCCCGCATGAGCCCCGGGCGGATTGCTTCGAGAGCAATGAAAGCGTACAAGTATAGTGAAAACTCACGTTTGACCCACACGCAAGCGATTCTCCCGCCCGCAGCAGGCTTCAAAGACCCTAGTGACGACCAAGCTGCATCATGCGCTCACAATATGGCGTGCGTTGATTGGAAGAGTGCTAGGGTGAGGGATTCGAATATGAGTTGAGTCGAGACATGACTAGGGGGGTCCCAAGAATAATCCGTCTAATTTAGTTAGAGGAAACTGAGTCTCATTCTGGAACAGCGTTGCTCAGATTCCGGTGAGAATCGGCGTAAACAAGGTGTGGTTCTACCGAGCTCAATCGTTGATAGTACTTGCTATCTCATCTAACAATAGCTGATCACAGGATTCTTTCTTGCTGCGGAGAACCCTAATTAAGCGCTTCAGGTTCGAGTAGCAAGCAACAGGTCATTCGCGCAGAAGGATAATATGGGAGACGTCAAGGGTCGATTAGAGCACTAGACTACACATACGCCACGTCAATTTTTGTGGGTGCGCGAGCGCCATTTGGGGGTGCACAAAGATGAAACAGATTTAGCGTAGAAGGTTTGCACCACGGAGATGCTAGATCGCGCCAGGGAGGGACGCGAGCTAAGGCGGCGAAAATGATAACTGCTGCGTTCGCCCCGGAAGAATTTCCATGAATCGACTCAAACCAAGTGTAGCAAGGACCCTTGGACCTTATTTTCTGGTGAGTTTATATGACAAGCAATTTCTTGACCAAGAGGCAGCATGGTAGGCCATGTGGTCACGAGCTCGCAGGTACTATAAGTGGCAGGCTGGGTCGGTAAACGAATATAACTTTGGAAACGCAAGAGACTTCTGGGATGGGATCGCGGCCGTTGCATGATTGTATGGTGTGGCCATTCTCGGCGCTTGTTGTGGTCACGAGCTCGCAGGTACTATAAGTGGCAGGCTGGGTCGGTAAACGAATATAACTTTGGAAACGCAAGAGACTTCTGGGATGGGATCGCGGCCGTTGATCCTATGATTGTAATGGTGTGAGCGGTTAGTCGTTGTGAAGTTGGTTCATTCTCGGCGCTTGTTCGAGTGGTGTTAGGTAATACAAGTCCAGTTCTGATCTTCAAGCCATTTAATATTTCAGAGTATGGATATATCACTTTGAATTCAAGTACAAAATCACCCAACCAACGAAAATCCACCCAACCATCTAATAACTCCTGCCAAACAGCGTCCACCTCTTGGCCTCGGACCCACACCCCACGCACTTGGTTCCCTTTTCCAACTCACCCCACCGCGCCTGGTCAAACGGAATACACAACGACTTGGCACCCGCCGACGGAGCCTTTTCGTCCGCCTGCTCGGCCGCCTCTTTAGCGCTCTTGTCCTTGATCGCGTCCTCACACGCCTCGACTTCGCACCACGGCATCACCACCACGCACTTTTTCTCGAGCGTGGGGGTAAAGTTGTCCCAGGAACGGACGACGACGAGGCGCTCGTCGTAGACGGCCTTGGCGCGGGCGAACATGTCGGATTGGATCGTGTCGAGTAGGGCTGGGACGGCGGTTTGGAGGTCGGCGAGGGCGAGAGGGGCTTTGGCGGATGTGTCGCGGCGGACGGAGAGCGTGCTGGATTTCTCGAGGTCGAGGGGTCCAATTTCAAGGCGGATAGGGACACCCTATGTAGGCGTTAGACTCAAGTTCTTCATGGTCTCTGTGGGCGCACCTTTTGTTCCCAGTCGTTAAACTTCCACCCAGGTGTGTACCCCTCCCTCAAATCGGCCTTGGCGCGAACACCAACCTTCTTGAGCGACTTGACGACATCCGCGCACGCATTCGAGATCTTCTCCCTCATCTCGTCGGTCGTCTTGGCCGTCACACCCACAGGCACAACCACAACCTGGACGTTCGCTACTTTGGGCGGGAGGACCAAACCCTGGTTATCACCGTGCACCATGACCGTGACACCAATTGAACGGGTCGAAAGACCCCATGAGTTTTGCCACACGAAGGCCTTGCCTGCGTCTGGGTCCGTGAGCTTCGCCTTGTCAGCAACGCTCAGACTCGGGTCCTCGACGCTAATACCAAACATCTTGCTAAAGTTCTGGCCGAGGCAGTGGCTCGTCGCGCCTTGGATACCACGTCCAGAGGTGGGGACGAATCCTTCGACGGTGGTGGTATACAGTCCGCCCGCGAATTTCTCCTTTTCGGACTTGACACCTGGGACGACGGGGACGGCGAGGAGTTCTTCGTACACTCGGCGGTAGAGATCGAGGATGTCTCGGACTTCCTTGTCGGCTTCCGCGCGGGTGAGATGTGCGGTGTGGCCCTCTTGCCAGAGGAACTCGCGAGTGCGGAGGAAGGGCTGGGGATTCTTGAATTCCCAACGGACGACCGAGTTCCATTGGTTGAGTTTGAGGGGGAGGTCACGATGGGATTGGATCCACTTTGCGTAGTCTAGGCGGAATGAGTAATGGTTCAATATGAATAAGTAGGACTTACAAGGGTACATGACAGTTTCGGAAGTAGGACGAATGGCAATGGGCTCTTCAAGGTCGGTGCTTCCACTATACTGGAATGTTAGATATATTGCATAATGATGAATTCGAACTCACGCGCGAGTGACCCAAGCTACTTCAGGTGCGAAACCCTCGATGTGATCCTTTTCGCGCTCGAGCACCTTGCTGGAGACGAACATAGGGAAGTAGGCGTTTTCGACTTCGAGCTCCTTGATCTTGGAATCAAACCATTGCTGGATTTGTTCCCAAATGCTGAACGACCAAGGCTTGAGGATGTAGCACCCAGAGACGCTGTAGTAATCGATCATCTCCGCCTTGATCAGGACCTGCGAGTCGAGTCAGCATGCGCGCCCAAGTCATATCGTGAATGAACATACATTTGTATACCAAGTTGGGAAATCGAGCTCCTTCTTGACACCAATCGCAATTTGGACGGCGCCCTCGATCTTTGCATCTTCTGGTTTCTTGCTCGACGTGGCCTTGGTGACCGGACCAACACCCCCGGGAGTCGCGGCGGCTTCCGCCTTGAGGGCAGCAAAGTCGACAACGTGGACCTTGGCATCCCCAGATTCGAGACTGGTGAGGTAGGTAGAGACGTCTTTGCCCGAGAGAAAGATGGTGGTGTCGGCAGAAGAGGCGTGGAGAGCAAGTGGGGCGGTGGCATCGGCGATGGTGCTATCCAGGACCACCTGGCATCGCGAAAAGTTGTCCTTTGTGAGAGCCAGAGGCGACACTGGTCGAGTCAGCTATTATATAACTCGATAAATTGATATGACTCACACGAGTGCTTGTCGAGGCCAAAGAACTCGGTGAGGAGGTCGTCTGTAGCAAGTCGGAGATCCTTGAGATTGAGTCGCTTGCCCAATGCACCAGAGTTGGTCTCTGTCTCGTCGCGTGCAATGACAACAACGGGAACTGGAGTAGCGGATTTAGCTGTCTTGGGCTTAAAGACAAGAGTCTTGCAGAGCTCGTAGGACTGTGGAGCACCCGCAGCTCCGCCCAACGCGTCCTTCCATTCGGTGGGGTTGGTGACTGCGGGGTGAGCGACTTGTGCAGTAGGGGCGAGAGAAAGCGCCGAGAGACGTGCGGTAAGTTCGTCTGTTGTTACCATCCTGGTAGCGTAAGTCCTGAGTGTTGTGAGTCGGGCAGAAGGCAGAGGGCGTGATGACTCTTCATATCTGCTCCCGGCGCTCGTCCGGATCGTATTAATCCGTCCAGACAAACTCCTGCAATTTGTCCGCGCTACCTGTCCCAATACCCGTCGCGACGCTCCAGTATATCGCAGATAGAACATATCGCCAAGCTGCGGCGTCGTTCTGTTTCCCTGTGCCGGTCCCAGCCTACGCAAGACGCAAAATTCAACAGAGCTCAAAAGATCTGCGTGCCCCTGGACCCTTACTATCCGGGATCATCCGGCCACGTGAGCGAGTCTCACGAATCTCAACAGCGCTCATTGTTGATGTTCCCGCCAAAAGATCAAATTGTTACTACGCTTTGACAAATCGACCTATCAGGTGGAACATGAGGTTTTCCACTTTCTCTTCCCCCGGCATGCCCCAGATTTCGGTCTCGGCGTGTCAAGACACTGTCGGATGTCAGCTCCCAAATAGGGCTGATGACCTTTTGCCAGAAGCTTCATAAGGGTAATCAGCATATAGTCTATACAAGAAAATCATCCCCAACCTTGTCAGGCGATTCGTGTGTCGCCTGTCTCTGTGCGGTCAGACGCTAATCGATGAGATACTATGCTAAATTCTAGCGTTTTTGAAATCGAGTTTGACTGGCTAACAGAGTATTGCTACGGTCTCCCACCCTCTCGCGCCTGCCACTCGCCAGATCAATCATGCATGATTATCTCACATTGCAAATTTTTCCATGTTAGAACGGAAAAATCTCTAGCCCAAAACCTAGTTACTCTCTGTGGGGACATTTGGCGAGCCTAAAGACACACCTTGGTATCTCAAGTCTGTAACAATGCCCTCGTGGATCGAAGTTTAGACATGTTAGTCGAATTCCAAAAGATTTCTATCACCGGCCTTGTTTTGCTTATAGCCGGCCCAGAAGTCGTGATAGGAGGAAAGAAAGACCAAGCAATTAGGGGCACAAACGAGGCAATGGTCCAGACTACCCCTCTTTGAAGAGTATATAAACCTCCCTCCCGCTGGGATTCTCCCACCTCCCCTCACAACCAGCACATCGACAAACAGCAGCGAAATCTCTTCGTTTATACTTTCGTTAAATACACACAACGCAAACTCTCATTCACTTTATAAAGACATGCTGCGAATTACAACCGTCGCACTGGCCGGTCTCGCTCTGGCCACTGTTCAGCCGATGGGCGTGGCCGCTCGAGTCAACAAGAGCGACAGTGTTCCAAGTGCTCATGTGTATGTAGACTGCGTTTGTTCGTCAGGAAGTCGCACGCTAACTTGTGATTCGCAGCCGGCCCCTGAACCCTCACCCGAGTGGAACCGGACTTGAGCTGACCCATGGAGGTGCTCGCTTGCGTAGGGCACCTTGCCAGTCTGGTGACTCTTTAATCCAATTTATGTGTGCGCGTGTCTGAGCTCGATGTCTTAATTAGGACAATACTCGACGGGCTCCGGATGCTCGAACTGCGGACAGGGGTACTATTGCACTGGTACGCATAGATATCCTATCATTTGAACGTTAGGCTAAGTATTCCATCTACCTACGCTCAGGCGATGGTACAAGGAACGCCTGCCCTGCCGGTACATGGACCGATCGTGAGCGCCCTTTCATTTCCGAGGCGTTTCCAAGCTAACCACAAGATTGTTTGGCAGAGACGGTCAGTAAAAGTAAGGGCGAATGTAAGACGGTACAATGCGGCTATAAGCCTACGGGTGGGGATGGCGATGGAACTGCTGCAACCAACCAGATGGCTTGCGGTCCGGGATATTTTTCCAACGCTGGCTCTACGACCTGCACCATTTGGTAGGTATTTTGCCTAGCTTGTCGATGCGAGTACTGACAGCCATTCCTGAATTTTAGTCCCGCCGGATATTATTGCAACGCTCAGACAACCTGCGACCCTACGCCTTGCGACCCTGGCACTTATGCGCCGAACAGTGGGAGCACGCAGCAGTGCCAGAACTGCCCAGCTGGGACGTTTAACAATAGGTCTGCTATATGGTGGGGCATTCAATCGTCTACGAACTAACTATGGCTCGTCAGTTATGGGAACACGTCGTGCTGCCAATGCTGCGCCGGCTGGTACAATACTGGGAATAGTACGCCCCCTTGCCAATCACTTTATAGGTACCAATCTGACACATTGAGAGAGACAACCATACCAACTGCCAAAGATGCCCTAACATAGGCGAAGTACAGCAACCAGACGTAACTGGTCCTGCCGGAAGCAACAGCCCCGCCAACTGCAAAGTATATACCGGCCTTTCGTAAGCTCGTTGTAGTATTTGGTTAGATGGCGCCTGAGCTTCGCATGATTAGGGGTCAAAGCAAGTCCCCGTCAACCTGCTCCCAGGACCGACCCGCCACGAAAACTCCAGGAACCTGTCGTATGATTTGCTCTATAATCTAGCATCGGGACGGTAACTAACTTCCCTCTTCGCAGCGGCCACGGCTGCTCCAACTCCAAGCCTAGTTTCCAAGCGACAAGTTCCTACTAAGTGCATGCACGGCAAAACTCGCTGCGAGGTCAAGACGGGCCGTGGAGGCTGGGAGTGTATTGACACTCTCAACTCGCTCGAGTGAGATTGATTATAGGATATATATGCGTATTTATTAACATGCTTTAACATAGCACGTGCGGGGGATGCGACAATGACTGTTCGTCCTTGACAGGAACCAATGGATTACGCTGTGTTCAAGGGCACTGTGTCGTCGAGTCGTGTGCGAGCGGATACATATTAACCAAGCGTGGGGATGGTATTTCCCGAGGGGGGTTGGACGTTGGCCAGCACTGCGTCGCAAAGAAACGCTCGAACTACCTTCGATACGCTTCAGCCACACTCTGAGGGCGGACATGACCCGCTTTTGTCTGATCGTGCACGACATGTATAGCGGCTTCTCGCCTGGTTGTTTAACATATTGTCTAATAGCTACTGTTACTAAATTCTAAATCATTTAAAAGTGTGTAATCGAGTGTGCTGCCTTGTTCGTATATAATCTCGGCAAAGGCACTATCACTATCTCAAATTTAATTTAAACGTGGGCAGACTCTAACTAAATAACCAACTAACTAACTCGTTGGCCAAAAAGCCTGATTTTGGGACAATCTTACTAGCATAAGCAAGGTCTGACCAGTGGACGAAGAACACTATCCCGATGCTGGGCCCGAACCGTTGTTTATCGCTTGTCGGGTGTGTGGCAAGAGATGAACAGGGTCCGGCATCCAAAGGTTTATGTCCGATATTGCCGACAGGTACAGCTGGACTCGACCCCAAGCGCTCGAAGGCCTCCTCGGGGTCTGGGCGTAGCCGCATGCTGAACACGTTGTAGACGACACAT
Organism: Ceratobasidium sp. AG-K; assembly: GCA_037039685.1. Lineage (NCBI taxonomy): Eukaryota > Fungi > Basidiomycota > Agaricomycetes > Cantharellales > Ceratobasidiaceae > Ceratobasidium > Ceratobasidium sp. AG-K. The sequence goes on from JAWNGF010000002.1 coordinate 3,716,756, forward strand.
TATCATATATACCCACCCTCGGAGTGAACAGCGAACTCTCTATCCCTCTCGACGCCACCCGGCCTCAAGAACAAAGATGGCGTCCGAACGAAAAGCAAGGTGGACCGACATCTTTCGCGACTGCCTACCTCGCACCAGGCAACGTTCATCACCTCCGCCCTCCCACATAGTCGGCAACCCTGTACCAGCCGGAGTTACTTCGACACAGGCCACCCCGAGTACAAGTATTTCGCTAGTGCCAATAACCGCGAGCGTCCCCCACGCGGCAACGCAGCAAAGTCCTGCAATAGGCGCACTGAAGACAGTACTCGGAGGACTTCGATCCAGCCTAAACGGGCTCCCTCCTTTACAGCTTGCCGTCGGCGGTTTGCTCGAGTGCATTGTACATTTGCAGGTGTGTTGCGACATCACCAGATGATATCGTACAAGGCTAACCACTCGATCGATAGGTAGAAGAACGGAATCGCCAAGCATTCGAGGATCTCGCATCGGACTTGACAGGGTTAGCGACCGTGCTGCAGAAACATGTCATCGAATCAAATCCATCTAACGTGCCATATTCGATCGCCAACGTTGCGCGGTGCGTACACCACAATATCTAACTAGCGTTAAATTGACGTCAAGGCAGGGCTATTGGCGAGCAGACCAAGGTCATTAAAGAGCAACAAGATAGATCACAGATCAGCCATCTAGCTTTAGCATTGGAGGCCGAGGAAACAGTATAAACTGCTATCGACGGATTGGAGCGCTATTCCAGCAGCTGCAGGTGAGCAGTCCAAGCAACTCGCCGTAGTGGAGAGCCTGACAATATGACAGATTGATATCTCGCTTAGTATCTGGGATGTTGTGCGAGAGAAACAGATGGTATGTGATCCAACGTGCAAAATCGCTACTGAAGTTGAGGGATGTTTTATGTGTAGGACACTCGGCTCAACGACCTCGCGCCAGCACGCGAGCTCGCTATAACGCAGCACTTCCTACTACGGTCACAAAGCGAGTTGGATGCACCGAAGGGACTCGCACCGGGCTGCTCGAGGACACCAGAAGCTGGACTCGCAAGGCCGATGCAGTAAAGATCTGCTGGCTGAACGGGATGGCTGGCACCGGCAAGACCACTATCGCCTACACTTTATGCAAGATGCTTTACGAGGACAACCAGCTCGGCGGCAGCTTCTTTTGCTCCGTAACTCGCCCGACTGCCGAGACGTGAACAAGATAGTGCCAACGATTGCGTACCAGCTGGGGCGGTACTCGAACCCATACCGACAGGCGCTGTGCAGCATACTCGAGGGAGACCCGGACATTTCGACGCAGGACATCAGCACACAGTTCGAGAAGCTCATATTGAAGCCACTGATTCAAGTGAGCAAGGCAATGCCAACCGACGTGGTGGTAGTAATCGATGCGCTGGACGAGTGTACCGACGTCCGTGGTACGAAGGACGTATTGGAAATACTTCTGCGACATGCCAGCGACCTACCGATCAGATTCTTTATCGCAAGCCGGCCCGAGCCCACGATCTTGGAACGCATGACGGCTCGCGGCGGTGCCTTGCGCTCTATCCTCAAGTTGCACGACATTGAGAAGTCGCTCGTGCAAGCCGACATCAAGATATACCTCACGGAGGCACTGCAGTCGGTTCAAATTTCACCTGCCGAGCTCGATGAACTCGTTGATAGGCCGGTAGCCTGTTTATCTTCGCTGCCACAGCCGCCCGATATATTGTACCTGATAGGGGACCAGTAGATCATAGAAAGCGATTATTAACGGTGCTGAAGCTGGATTAGCCAGGAAAACAAAAGCTACAAAGATATTGACAAACTGTATGAGACGATCCTATCGAATGCACTGGACGCGGACATATTCGAGGAGAATGAACTGGCCCCAAGGCGGCAAGTACTCTGGACCGTGGTCTGTGCGAGTGAGCCATTGACGATGTCGGCACTCGCCGAGGTTCTGCAAATGGGCGGGGACGAAGCGGTCCAGCTGGCAATACAGCCCCTACAGTCCGTGGTCCATGTGTCGGAGAGCACTTGGGTCGTATCAACTTTGCATGCATCATTCCCCGATTTTCTACTCAACAAGGAGCGCGCTGGACGGTTCCACTGCGACGAAGCCCTACAAAGTGCTCACCTAGCCGAGTGCTGCTTCAAAATGATGGAGCGATCGCTGCGCTTCAATATATGCGGGCTGGAGTCTTCGTACCTGCTTGACAGCGAGGTGACGGACCTGCAAAATCGAGTGGACAAGGCAATCTCGACTGGGCTGTTCTACTCGTGCTTCTACTGGGGCGATCATCTCACACAAAGCCCACCGTCGCCCTCATTGGTCTTGCTCCTCGACTGTTTTATGCGAAGTCGACTGCTTTTCTGGCTCGAGGTGCTAAATTTGAAGAAGCAACTCGCCCATGCAGACGGAGTGTCGGGTCAGGCGCTAGCCTGGTTGCCGGTGAGCGTCTGCATAGTTTCCGACCACGTGCATCCACTGATTTGGCATAGACGGACAGTAGCACAACCGATCTGCGCGATTTTATATACGACGCACGCAACTTTATCATTACCCTTGCATCCACACCAGTTTCACTTTCCACCCCTCATATCTATGTATCTGCTCTACCGTTCACATCGACAAAAAGTCGCGTACAGGCAACATACTGGCCAAATCTGCGGGGACCGATACGGATAGACAGCCACATGCTGCGGGCGGGAGGAACAACCGGACTCGCAACCTGGGTGGTTGGGGGCGCTGTTAACTGTATCGCTCATCCAGCAATGGCAAACTTGTTGCTTCTGGCTCAACAAATTTGCATATGATATTTCCCGCAAGCCCGTATGCTGTTGTGGGAGAAGTGAGCATATGGGACGTGCCTCGGGCGTTCGCGTGTTGGGACCGTTACTGGACCACAAGAAACGCTGTGTGGTCAATCTCCATTTCTCCGGACAACACCCGCCTCGCGTCCGGCTCGGAGATAATACTGTTCGGATTTGGGATATGAGCAAAGGAACCATCATCGTTGGCCCCCTCGAGGGCCATACCTCCCTGTTTTCTCCGTTGCATTCTCTCCGAATGGAGCCTACGTCGCTTCTGGCTCTGCGGTGATTGTTCCATTAGAATTTGGAATGCGGACTCGGGCGCTCCGTTCGGCGAACCTCTCCAAGGACATCAGGACAATGTGAGGTCGGTTTCGTTCTCCCCAAATGGCAAACACCTTGCCTCGAGCTCGGAAGATCACACAATCCAAGTTTGGGACTTTCTGGCGGGCACAATTGTCCAAGAGCCAATGGCGGGCCATACAGGTGCAGTGTACTCGATCGCGTACTCACACGACGGACTGCGACTGGTATCTGGTTCAGAGGATTGTACAGTTAGAGTATGGAATACGTCGGAGGCACACTGTTGGCCAGTCCGTTTGAGGGCCATACCGGGGCTGTCAACTCCGTTTCATTCTCGCCTAACGGGGCTCAGGTTGTGTCCAGTTCAGATGATCGCACGATGAGAGTTTGGGAAGCCGCCAGTGGAAATTTGCTGGTTGGGCCACTCGAAGGGCATAATCGCTTTATCAACTCGGTCCTATTCACGACGGATGGCACACGCATCCTATCTGGTTCCTCCGACCATACAATCCGTGTGTGGGATGCACGCCACGGGACACCGGACGCCACCAAACCCTTGGGACACTCCGGCGGCATCTACTGTGTTGCGTTGTCGCCCGACGGAACACACATTGCATCTGGTTCAGGCGACTGCACGATCTGCGTCTGGGACACACGCGACGGCACACTAGTCGCCGGTCCATTCAAAGGTCATACCGGCCCGGTCAGCTCGGTGGCATTCTCGCCCGATGGAGCGCGAATCGTGTCTGGCTCTGTGGGATCCACACCCTGCACATATGGGACGCGTTTACCGGAGGTTTACTCATCGGTCCGATCGAGGGACACAGCGCTCGGGTCAATTCAGTCGCCTTTTCGCGGAACGGCAGCCAGGTTGCATCCGGATCCGCTGATCAAACTATCCGGCTATGGGACTCGCACACCGGCAAATCGGTCGCCAAGCCATTCGAGGGCCACAAGGGACGAGTCATGTCGATCGTGTTCTCGCCCGACGGGACCTACATAGCCTCCGGTTCCTCCTTGCCCCAGCCCCCTTTCCCAGTCCGCCCAGTCCGCAGCATTACCGAGGGCTCGCTCATAGTCTTACCGAGGGCTCGCTCGATAACGTTAATCCCGCTGTCGAGCCCACGGTACGAATGTGGCACGCCAATGACGGCGCCGCTCCGATCTGGGCGTCGCGCGCTCACACCGAATCTGTCCAATGCGTAGCGTTTCTCACCCGACGGGACGAGGGTGGTGTCTGGCTCGGATCGCGGCACCATCCATGTGCTGGACGCGCGTAACGGTTTGGTGCTGCATGGTCCATTCACAGGGCACACTGACACTGTCACTCCGTGGCATTCTCGCCTGATGGAACGCGCGTCATCTCTGGCTCCAACGTGGTATGCGTGTGGGACGTGGAGAACGGTACGATGGTGGTTGACCCACTCAAGGGCCATACAAGTGTCGTTACCTCGGTCGCGTTCTCTCTCGATGGTCGGCGCATCATCTCTGGTTCACATGACGGTACGATTCGCATCTGGGACGTGGCAGCCATCGCTCGAGCAAGTGCCACATCGTCCGACGACTGGTCAATTGATAACACGGGTGGCTGACCGACTCGCGCTCGCAGCGGTTGTTCTGGGTGCCGTCCGACCTGCGCAGATAGGCTTGGGTTCCTTACTGCCTCCAATCCTATCGTGATCAACGCTGATTGTACCACACGCATTGATGACACCATGCTGCTGGGGGATCGCTGGGTTGGGTGCTACGATGCGTCATTAGACCCTGCTTCGCCCTAGACCGCCTACGCCTCGTTATTCGCTGTGACCTCGCACTATCTTCATGGGTTATTATATTTTGCTCACGTCCTTACATTACTTATCCCCGCTTCATACCATGTATCCATTCGGTCTATTGAATCTAAACTTTGCAACTTCCAAGTAAATGTGAGCTCGTTCTTGGGACCCCGTCGGCTTCAATCAGGTTGTCGATAATCATGGTTGGAGTCTCAACGGTCCATTACAACTCCGCTCGGCGCTCACTCGGCTCACTTGGAGACTCGAGTTGATGTTCTGTTCCCTACCGCCTTGTGGCCATGTAGGTCTCCTTTATCATTCGTGATAGAGTCGCGCTCCGCATCTCCTGAACCGACGATTGTGTTATTACCAATCCTCCATATATCCTCGTACCCTTTACTATGCTGGTACTGATAATTACACATGACTTGATCTCACGTCTGACGCTTAGCATTGTGCGAATCGCCTGTGGGTTGCCCGCAGGGATGACTGTGGATCGAAACAACGCATGTATGCAGCTAGATGACAGAGACGATTGAAAATGGGCAAGACAAGCACCATTTCCAGCCTCCCAAACTCAGTGCCGTACCGTTAATTCAGAGCTACTTGGCCCTGTGGCTTAAGGAAAGCCCACCTATGCCAGCTTACTCTAGGGCGAAAAACAGTGTATGAAATTCAACAAACTGGCCAGCGAATAGGGGTCCCCTGCCGGACAAGTACCCACCACTATTTAAGTAGCCAATTCTTAAAGCTCAAGCACTCGAGCCCCCACGACTCACAAATAAACTTGGCCGGCTTTACCTAGTTCTTATTTCGAGCGAAAATAACTGGAGTACCTGCCTGATAGTTGAGCCACTGCTCTGACTGTTCTTCGACTCGGGTTCGGGACGGCGCCAAGTGAAAGCAATATGGACCAAAAGGCCAAAGGGCGAGGAAGGCTTAGCGTAGAAAGCTCATGTATATCGTAGAATATACTGGAGAAAAATCGAGTCAAGTGTGCGAACGACTACCTATATGCAGAGTATATGCCCAGTAAGCGTATCGAATGACTCGGGCATGTTGAAGTATACAAGGGTCGCACGCGAGCCCTCCGTGTACCATCTACTTTCCCTTTTCTCACTATCTATCTTTACTCTATTGTTTTCATAGACACTATTCTGTTTTACTATTTCTGCAGTTAGGTCATGGAAGAGGGCCCTCGCTCATCCTCTGGCATAATATTACACAAACCCAATCTGAGTGGCGGCGCTGTCAAAAACCGCACTACACTGATCATTCCATTCGTTGGTTTCGATAGGATTCTCAAAGTTGAGGTCGCTCCCACCAGCGGGCCAGTGGGCCGGTGGCGGCTGGTGACTGCCTCGAGGGATATATTATCTAATATTACTAAAAGAAGGTTAGTGCACAGCATCAGCTTACCAACGTCAACGTCATACGTCAAGTCGCACATCCGCACCATCATTCGAACTCTCGTCAGACTTCACCCAACCAACTTCAACTACCTATATCCCTTCCAAAGTACTCCAGGCCAACTCGAGCGCTATGTCTTACCCCTCTAACAACGATTATGACTCCAGCGACCGCAGGGACTTTGGGCGTGACCAGCGGTAAGTCTGCAGAGTCGACAGCGGCAGACGATGGCAAATGTGTTGACGGTATCTTTATGTCGTTTCACGCCCCACAGGTACAATACCGACGAAGCGGATGCTCGGGGACTTCATACGGAGGCTGGACGGAATTCGATGAATCACTTCAACAACGCAGCGGAGGGTGTTGGTCGTGCTGCAGCCGAATTCAATTCAGGAGGAGGTCGCAACGCAGTAGAAGGTGTCGGAAACCCGCTAGCCAATCGCAATGAGAACGATGGCGAGCGTACAAACCCGTTCCTGAAACCTGCTCAGATGCTCGCTGAAGCTACCCAGGAAGGTCTCAAAGGAATTCCGGGGGCCATATTTGTGAGTGACTGGCTACCCATAGTCGAACTATTCTAAGAGGTTGTGGGCATTCAGGAATTTGCTACTGGCCAATACGAAGCGCACAAAGTGCATCCCGAAGGAAACCAGCATAATCACAACCAATCTGAGCCGAGGCGCGACCAGTTTTAATTAATTTAGCTGTTGGGTCCTACAGGGCGTCGTTGTGCACGTGGGAGCTTGACATTGCCTTTATATATACTGAATTGTAGTGGACTTCAATTATCTTCAGTCTGTGCAGATATGGGTGTTGGGTATCTCAAGTCTAAGGGTCAAAGATGACCAACGTTCAGATACAGTAATGCACGCCATGATAGTGTCAAAGATTGGAAGATTGGAACTTAACCCCTCTATCTGATTCCGATAATCCTTTTGCTTTTTCTCGTAGAAAACGACGCTACATTGTCACCGTTTCAACTCGGGCGTTGCCATCCTTCGATTAAACCAAGTACGTACCAGTATTTTACCACTCGCATTCTTAGGTATCGTGTCTACGAAAACGACGCCTCCTTCTAGCCATTTATATTTGACCTTTTTGTCAGCAACGAACTGACGGACGTCGTTAGATTATAATGGATTATAACCGTGTGTGCTCACCCGAGCAATATCTTGTTTTATGGCTGGTCCATCTTTCCCACTCTTCTGTCCTTGTTTTGAGAGAACCACGAAAGCCAAAGGTACTTCACCCGAGAACTCGTCCGGGAAACCAATTACGCCGGCGTCGTCGACCCAAGGGTGATCCAACAAGTGCCCCTCGAGTTCAGCAGGAGCGACTTGAAATCCTCGAACCTTGATCAATTCCTTCAAGCGATCGACAATGAATAAATCTCCAGATTTATTGATAATAACCTCGTCCCCAGTGTGAACCCATCCGTTCACATAGGTTTCCTTTGTACTGAAAACAAATCAATGACTTCGGTCGTAAGCTTCGCCATGGATAAAGACGCACGCTACTTCGTTGTTTTCATAACGTAAAGTATTCTGCGGGCCGGCAACCACTAGTTCGCCTGGTTCATCGTAACCAGCCAGTGTTCCATCGTGTTTGACAATCTTGATTATCGTATTCGGGATAATATGCCCAGCACTACCGGCCACCCCACCCGTACCAGCATGCTCTAGAGGCACCATTGTGACGATGCTCGCTGCGTAGATGTGAGTTTGGTTAGCTAAAGACATAAACTAGGTTAAAAAACACACATGTCTCGGTTGTGCCTGTTGGTAAGTTGTGGTGAATTGATATTTATGCATCACAAGAAGTGTGTGCACACGTACCATAGGCTTGTCCAAAGCTGATGTTCGGAACGACACGCATGAATTGTGCTGTCAACTCGGCAGAGACAGGTGCAGCACCAACCACAGCAAAATGGCAATGAGAGAGATCAAATGATTTCGTGGCCGGATGCTGAGTGAGACGCTAGGCTGAGATTTTAGACAGAGGGGACTTGGATTATATGCACCTTGCAAAAGAGCACGACCTGTGGAGGAACCAGCCTAGGTCTGGATTCAGCAAGGCCTATTGGGGCATGAGATAGAGGACGCACGATAGATGTGTGATACGGTACTTGACAATACTTTTGAGCATATCCGTAAAGTTGAACTTGGGAATGACAACCAAAGGGAGACCAGCAAACACGCCAAAGTGGGTCTAAATACGCCAATATTAATCGTAGGATTTATCAGTCAGTACCTCATGTAAAGCACAAGTATCGTCCGTACCACGTAGACGAGCCCATAAATGTCTACATTTTCCCTAATCAAAATGAAAACCGGACGCATTTACCCGGCAAAACTTACGGAACATAGGCAGTACCCCCAAATTGACGTCTGATTTCCTGTATCGGGCCTTTTTCCGCGAGAGAGTAGAATCGTTTAATCTAGTAAATGCGGCATTTTGAATGATATTGGCGATTACCGCGTAATGTGGGATAGCAACGGCCTTCGGTTTACCGGTCGTACCGCTTATAGCCGATTGGGTCAATTTCAGCGATCAGAGGTCTGCATCAACATATACTAATATTACGCACCTCGAGAAAGAGTAGAAAGCAACCTTGGTCTTGTTCTCTCCCGGAGCGAGACGCTTCTCTTCGAAAGACTTGCGAGATTTCAACCCCTCTGTGGTACTGTCAGCATTTATTTCAACTTTGAGAGGGGATCAAACTCTTATACCAGCTACGAGCTGGTCGACCACGACAAGCCGATCAGAATCGAAAACCTGCTGTGCGGCGAGCAGTACTATTATGCGATCTCTAGCTATTCCAGCTTTTTTCGCAGCATTTGATGCAACTTCGAGGTTGGTTGAGTGAGCAAACAATAGCTTGCAATTTGTAGCCTATGGATAATGTATTAATAACATTGATCATTACCCTTCTTGAGCCCACACGAACCAATAATTGGTATGCCAGCTCATCCTCTGTAAACCCTGGGTTTGCACATGACACGGTCAACGACAGTCTATGTGAAGCCCAGATGGTGATAGGGTAGTCCACGTTATTTGGTGAGAATAAGCAAACTAGAAAATACGAAAGGCCACTCGGTTGGTAATCACTGACTAGGTGGGATTCGGCTTACCAGTGTTATCCTCGACTATTGTTTAGATCGGTCGAGTGTTGAGTAATTTTTTGTTTCCTTATTGTAGTTATTGGGCTCACCAATGTCCGGCCACCTCGCTCTGATAGCATTCGCTAACCCCCAGGTTCGCGCACGGACCTCCTCATAGCCTACGCCCCGCCCAGTCTCGTCTTCTACAAACCAGGGGCTATCTGAATCTCGAATAGGACGCAGGGGGTGAGTCGAGTCAAGCATAAATTGAACAATAGACACGTCATCAGGCGTATCTGATGCAACGTCAAGAGGCCCAACAAGTGAGGAAAATGTTCCATCTGGATTCCGAGACATTTAAGTAGTCAAAGAAAAGGGATAGTCCACCAGCAACTTATATTCTCAAGTCACCGTCCTGGGCGATGGCGTCAACGGTGGGAACGCCGTCCATCCTGTTCTGGGATTAGGGATTTGTAAGCGGCCTGGATTCTGGCCATAAATAGACGGATGGCGTGTTCAGAGATGAGAGAATAATGGTTATGAGTTATATAAACATGATAAGGGATCTCTCTTTAGGGAGGGCATCAGATGCCAATATAGAACGCAGAGGTAGTCTTACTATAGGCTGCCTTTTACTACTTCCTGACATCTTCCGCAAAGCTCAGCAATATCGTTGCTCACAGACGGAGACGATTTGGCGGTCCATTTCCAGCATCTGGGACACTTGGAGTCGCGCGAAGGCCCAATGCGAAGCAATATGCGTTCGCTCCCTAGTTAAATAAGTGATATGTACGGGGAAGGTTTGCAAGTCAAGTATGACTCACCCAAAGATAGCTCCTGGTCTGCGTATGACCAAGTATGCGCCTCACTTGCTTCGTTTGTTACAAGAACGTCTGAAACAATAAATATAGATGCCAGTGTATCCTCTGGACCATAAACTAAATATCAAAGTGGTTTCATTTATGGAGAGATCGGTCACGTACTCTCCCTAGAAATAACGCCAGCAATGGGACCTTGTTCGTGCAGAACCACTTCCACTCGTGCCTCAAGCGCGCTCTTTAGTTCCCTGGTGGTGAATCAAAGTTAGCACGGAGAAACCGGGGGAAAGACTCTATACTTCTTCTGCCGAACCCTTTCCAAGGACTCCAAGACGCCAGCCCGCACGCTTAAAATGTGTTGCATATCCTTTTCAGCACGGGCATTATTATAAATCTCGGGCTATATGCGTGTGGATCAATAGTTATACGATCCGAGTACGTGTATTACCCACCAGAGATCTCCATCCCAACTGGAAAAAACTACCTGAAACAGAGGGATCAAGGTGCGCCTGAATTTCCTCAGCAAGATGAGGAAGTATGGGCGCTACAACTGTTGAAAGGGTACGTAAAATCTTGATGACAATGAAACTCTATTCTAAGGTGTCACCAGAGGTGCACATACCTTGACCATCATACTCATCGCGAGTAGTCGGACTGGGCTGTTTGGGCCCTCGGCATATAGTGGGTCTTTCATAATATCAAAGTAGAGTGATGACAGGACGTTGTTCGTAAACCCGGAAACGGAATGAACCACTGGATAGAGCTGGTGAGACCCAGAGGGACAGAGAATTATATAACGTCGACTGCATACCTTTCTGGAAGTTGTACGTGGAGTATGCCTCGACTGCGCCCCGTTCCAGCGTATAAAGTTGGTGCATCACATAACGCTCAAGCTAAAACGAGATAAAATTTAGCTAAATGAGCACTGGTGTCGACTACCTGCTCACTAGTCCTAGATCCTCGTATCGTGGTTCCGGTACCGCCTGGCTTTGGGAGGAACCTATGTTTCCCAGTACAAATCGGGCCGAGTTTCGGATTTTGCGAAGGGTTTCGTTCGCCTGCGCCAGAACGGCTGGACTTAATGAGACGTCTTTCCCATACTCTACGGTTGCCGCCCAGAGCCTTAAAACGTCGGCCCCATAGGCGGGCTCCTTTTTCTTGTTCTAAAAAAGTATGTTAAGATTGCGGTCGAGAAACTTCTGTTGTGACTTACCTGACCTCCTTGGGTGATGGTTATCGGGCTAATGATATTGCCCAAGCTCTTGCTCATTTTCTTCCCGTTCGAATCCAAGACAAAACCATGGGTAATTAGTGTGCCATACGGGGCTCGTGGTTTCTGCCCTTCTTCGAGGCAGCTGACAGCAGTGAGCAAAGAGCTCTGAAACCACCCACGGTGCTGGTCGCTCCCTTCGAGATAAATGTCCGCGAATGGACCTTCCCTGAGCTTCATATCCCGAATAAGTGACCAAGAAGCACCGCTATCAAACCACACATCAATCGTGTCCGTTCCTTTCCGCCAGGTTCGACCGCTGGACTGCTCGGAAGGGGGAACGAAATCCTGCACAGGGCCATCCCACCAATGGTTAACACCCCTTTCGGAAAGAACGTTGATAATATGGTCAAGTGATTCGGGTGTGAGAAGAGCTTCGTCGGTAGTTACGTCGTGGAGAGCCGGAATAGGTACGCCCCAAGTACGTTGCCGAGAAATGCACCACTCGGAGCGCTCGCGTATAAACGCCTCGAGACGGGAGCGAGCTAAATATACTCAAGTTAGACCAGTATAGTACTAAATGTATTATCCGCTCACACGTTTCAGGATAGAACTTTACATCTTTTAATGCTTGCAGTGCTTTTTCCTTGATGTTGTCCAGATTCGTAAACCACTGGGACGTCGCCCTATAAGAGTTTGGATAAGCTTCGCAACCGCTCGGGATAGCAGGAGCGTACCTAAATATGACAGGCTTTTTGGTCTTCCAGTCATATGGGTACCGATGTCGAATTGACTCCTTTTTAATCAACGCCCCTTCTTCATTTAAAACCTTGATCACTTCGATGTTACCGTCGCCGAGCACTTCTTTTCCTTTGAGCCTTGACCACTTCTCCCCGACCGCATTCGTGAATTTCCCTTCGTTATCCACAGGACACAGAATATCTTTGCTTTGACCGTGAGCTCTCCATGCGGTATAATCTTCTGGACCATGGGCCGGGGCGGTATGAACCAAGCCAGTACCAGAGTCGGCCGTGACATGTTTGGCCGTCAGTACTGGGGATTCTGTTGTCCCAAAAATAGGTTTGTAAAGCGTGCCCACTAATTCAGCCCCTGAATTGGTCTTGGTCAGCATATAGGCAAAATCCAGATGGGCACGCGAGATGCATACCTGAGAGCTCTCCGATGACGGACCACTTTTCTCCGAATATGCCTGCGTTGGCTAGATCCTCCACTCGCGCTCCCGCCACAATGAATATTTTGTCGCCCTGGCAGCGGACTGCGGAATAAGGAATATCTGCATGCACGGCGATGGCCATATTGGAAGGGATTGTCCAGGGAGTGGTGGTCCATATTACCAGTGATACATCATCAGAGTTGTCAAGTAGTAGTTTTTCCCAAGGCGGGTGAATATTTTCGAACCGGGAAAGCGACATGAATGGCCCGGGATTTATGGTTGTCGACATAGTCAAGTTCTGCTTCAGCCAATGCAGATAGCGAAGAAGGTGACCAGTACACTGGACGATGATGACGAGTAATAAGGCCTACATGGATGGACTTGTCAGTATAATTCCAAGTTAAATGCGAGTGAATTTCGAGCTACGAAAGCTCGATCTACCTTTCGCAACCATCTTTTGTAGCACCTTCAGTTGACGTATCTCAAACTCGTGGTCTATAAAGATGAGAGGGCTGGCGACTCGAGATGTAGAACACGTTACCAAGAGTGCGATAGCATCCGTCAGGGGACCAGTCAGCCATAATCCCAAATTCCTGAAATTCTTTCTTTTGTCGTTGAATTTCTCGCTGGGCAACTTCACGGGCGGCAGACCGAATAGTCGCGGGCGGCACGCTGCGTGCGTCCCCCTGATATTCCACCGTAAGCCAAGGCAACAGACTTTGTGGGAGAAATTCAAACCTTGAGTCCTTCCAGGGCCTTGTTCTCGATGGGGAGCCCATGACAGTCCCATCCAGGCATATAGCTAGTGGTATATGCGCCTTGGGTCAGTAAAGGGTCGCGTTAATTGGAAATACACAAACTGGACTCGGTGTCCTTGCATGACATGAAACCGATTGATTATGTCTTTGAGAATCTTGTTTAGCGCATGTCCTGGATAACATTTTTAGCTGGCTGTATCTGGGGCAGGGCTTTTCCAGAGGCAAAACTAACCGCAATGTAGACTTCCATTGGCATAAGGGGGACCATCATGGAGCACGAATGTAGGGCTTTGTTCACGAGTTTCCCACTGTGAAAAGGTAAGGGGTTTATAAGCAATATACACGCATTTATAACATCTCTCGCCTGCCATTTGTATAATTCTTCTGTGGTCCTATTCCTATAAGGAACCTCACTTTGGGCAGGATCAGCCCAAAGTGGAAACGTTGTCTTTGGCAGCAGAAGAGTGTCCGCAAAGGCATTTTTGTTGGAAGCTTGAGAGCTATTTAGTCGAGCAAAGTATGGTACAGTTGCCCAAGACCTGATATCGCAGCGCGCTCGAGCTATACGAAGTGTCGCAGATAGCGGGCGGTGAACCACGGAAGCGCTCATCAGGTCTACAGCCTTGACTATCTATTCGACTCGGATATAAAGGTAATCCAAGTGCTACGAGTTATCTAGACCAATTCTCCTAAAGGGACAACTTGGAAGGTCACGACAAGTCGAGGACAAAATCGAGCCCAAATGATGGAACCTCACGTGACAAACCAACTTGATCGACCCAAAAGATCGCCGTCTCGTAGAGCACCGTGATTGGGACTCGTAATGTCAGCGAGCCCTCTTGTCAGACTAGTCTTGCGCTCGCGAATAACTCCGCGGCCCCACCTTCATTCCGTACCGCGGGCGCCCCTGCTAATAACCCCAACAACCCGCAACTATGCCAAAAGCCATCGCAAAGGAGCCTCTTTTGTCTCGAACCATCCAACCCCCGAAGTAGAAAACACGCATACCGATTTCACGCCTCCCCGAGGCTCTAAATCACACAAATCAGAGCACGAGGATATTAGCCCTGTTGCGCTTTCCGAAGAGGACGAAATCGTCACCCAGGCGAGTCGCAAGATGGACTCGACGATCGAGTGGTACAAGCGGGAGCTCGCTCAGATGGAGACTCGAGTGAGCGGTCGGGTCGTACCTTCGTTGTTGGACCCTGTGCGGGTAAAGCTCAAGTCTGCTGGAGGTGTAGCTGTTCGGTTGGATCAGGTTGCTACCGTTGGCGTTAGGGACGGAAATGTGTTGATCATCACACTGTTCGATGAAGAGGTAAGCCGCCAGGCTCGGTATACTGAATCTGACATTGGTTATTGTAGAACATGAAAGAAGTAGAGACGGCCATTATCAACGCAGAAATACCAAACATGAACCCCCAGCGAACCGACGCTCGAACACTAAAGATCACGGTTCCCAAGTGAGTCTTGCTAATACATCCTCCCATCAGATAGCAAATACTCTTCCTAGACCGACTATGGAGGCCCGCCAGTCTGTAGTGACTGCTGCATCCAAACTCGCTGAAGACACTAAAGTCAAAATTCGCACCAGCCGAGAAGCCGGAATGAGGGAGCTCAAGAAGATGGGTTATGCCAAACACTCGAAATTTGCCGAGTCGGTGCGTCGTCTGTCAATTTACCAGTATCTTGTGCTCATGTGACCTCGTTAAACGGCATAGATACAAAAAGCCACAGACGACCACGTCAAAAATATTGACGCAATCCTAGCCAAACTCAAAAAGATGATCACTAGCTAAATGCGCAATGAAATTCGTCAATAGTGTGTATCGCCCCATTACGAGCACGCAAACCCAGCCCAACCAACCCATCCTACTCCCTTGGAGCTTGATTTATCAACAAGTTACTCTCCTTGGAGGCGGGATCGAGCATTTTATCAGCCTGATCCACGCCATAGACCGGCAGCCTAATCGTATTCGACGTCCCCGGAAACGCCAAGCGCTGGGGTAAGAGTCCAATCTGAACGAGGACCGACGCTTGGTCCCTTGGAACACATCAACACCGACGATAAACCCCTAAGCAGACCAACTCACCAGTAAATATGCTCATGGTAGAGTTTATCCCCCCGAACATTCACAACCGCAACAAACGGTACACGAACGTGTTTCCCAGTCGGGGGAACACCGGGTAACCTTCAGACTGTCAATACGCCCCATAAGAAAGTATGCGTCGACGTACATCCAATCAATCTCCCGATCATGCGTAAACTCGAAATTAAATTCGTCCACGACTCGATCAGGCCCAATCGTGCGACTGACGAGCTCCAAACGAGTCGAGTCGGGGTTGGAGTGGATGAAATGGTGGGTGTAAAACGACGTGAGGGCTTTGCGTCCGATTCCGCCTGTGAGCGTCGGGATGTGGTTCACATATGGCTCGGCCTAAATGAAGAGCCCCAGTCGGGGGATATAAAAGTGTTTGATTGAAGGACGTACGACCATAGTACCCATCGTCCCTTCCACATCCCGTCCCTCAAACTCGAACCGTGTATGCGCTTCCCAAATTGCCTCGATGTCAAACAACGGCCCTCCAATGTGTTTGCGCAAAAAGGTGAGCGTGCGGGTGTGCGCGAGTGCGGCGTGGGTGTGGCTGTACCCCGAAGAGTGAGGGTGGACAAACGACTGGGGCGGGGAGGGCATAAGTGTATGTCGTAACCGGACTAGACGCGGTATTAGTCCCCGCCGGACGGTTGTCGGCATCTTGAACAGGCGGTTGCGCCGCAACGGCCGAGGCCCACGAACACGCATGCTGCAAGACCGGACAAGAAAACTCGACGGGCAGAGCGTGCTCAGGGCTAGTAAACGCAACCACACACGAGATCCGTTCAAACGCTTTCGCAACTTGAAGTACGTGCGGGACCAACTCGGGCTCGTAGACTGTAAATGCGTCGGTGCGATTGGTCGACGCAAGCATATGGACGAGGCTCACCAATGACACCAACCGGGAAAGACTCGTCGAGTTCATGCTTGGTCCCAAGTTCTTGCATGCACCACTCTACGAGTTTGTCCCATTCGTCGGTTGGGATGTTCGCCGCTGGTACCGACAAGACGCAGAACCCTTCCTCGGCCCATTTTTGAGCTGGGGGAGGATCGAGATGGAGTGGACCAGAAGTGTGTTTCTCTGCATACTTGTCGGACAAGAACAAAACGAGACCAGGTCCACGAGTCCGATGAGTGAGAGGAGCCTGGTAGACGAGCTTGATATCTTGACTGGACATGATCGACGTCGGGAGCAATCGCCAATTGACCTCGGTCCAGCCCAAACCATGAAAATGAACCAATATTCCATTCGATAGCACTTCAATCCATACAGCACATAAATACCCTCACGCCCACACACCCCTCTCACCCGACACCGAACTCTTTCGCGGCGCCCGCGTAGGCTCGGCCGTCGGGGACGCTTGACCACTCGGCCTCTGCACCTGGACGTCCAACGGATATCCCCTCAAGAACCCCTCGCTCGCGGTATGCGCATGGGGCTTGACGACCGGTGCACTACCAACGGGTAAACTCCCCGCCCCGCGAGAGTGACCGACTCCGCGCGGGACGAATGGCGGGGCGGCGGCGTTGATAGGACGAGGTTGGGGCGCATAATGATGCGGATAGTCCACCTCGTGGTTAAACTCTTCGCGCTCCTTGACCCGCTCGATTTCCTCGATTTCGGACCTGAGCTGGGCGAGCTCGCGTTCGAGTTCGGGTACACTCTCCCCAGCAAGCTTATCCCGCTTTGCGCTCATCTTTTCGACCTTGGCCGTCAACGCAGCGAGCTCCGCCTCGACTTCTGCCGTCTTTTTCCGATCCGCGTCCAGGGCGGCCTTGGTCTCTGCCCCCGAGCGCTCAGCCAACTCGCTCGTCCGCACATGCTCCTTTTCCGCCTCTGCCCGCCTGAGCTCGAGTTCCGGAATCGCACGCTCAAGGTCCTTGACCTGCTCGTCCGTCTCGACCGCAGCCGCAAGAGCCTGCTTGACCGCCTCTTGGAGGGCCAGAATCTTTTGTTTAGCCCGTTGCTCCCCCGCCGCGTTTTTCTCGACTGCGCGCTTGAGGGCTTCGATTTCGGAACGGAGGGCGGCGTCGGCGCGTTGGGCGTCTCGACGGGCGGTTTTGAGTTGTGCGTTGAGTTGGTCGTGTTCTTGGACGAGCATGGCGTGCATGTGTCGGAGCTGTGCTGCTCGTTCTTCGACGGTGATTTGGCGTGGGGGAGGTGATGACGAGCCGCTCGAGCTGGGAGAGGACGGGGGGGTGTCGGCGGGAGTGACGGTCTGCGTCTGAGGTGTGGTATTGAGCTGCGTCACAGCGGGCGAGGCCTCGACTATTCTCATTAGCAACTCCAGCTACATACGACTAGACTCACCCAGCTCGTCCTCGGTGGTGAGGTTCCCTGTGATACTCTCGCCTGCAACTACACCGAGCTCAATCTCATACTGCTTGGACGGCATGAGTCCATAGAGAATGACCACGGCCTCTTCGTCCGACTCTTCGTCCACATGCATCACCACCCGCTGCCACGGCGACCCATTCAACTTGACGGCCACACCCTTGCCCAACACATCCGATATCTTTTGCTTGGGCAGTTCAAGCTTCTCTCCCAACTCGTCCTCCAAGTCCACATGCCGACAGCTCAGAATAAACGTCACCGAGACCGAGGTGATTTCGTGCACATACAGCGACAGACGAG
Organism: Ceratobasidium sp. AG-K; assembly: GCA_037039685.1. Lineage (NCBI taxonomy): Eukaryota > Fungi > Basidiomycota > Agaricomycetes > Cantharellales > Ceratobasidiaceae > Ceratobasidium > Ceratobasidium sp. AG-K. Next base: position 3,734,846 of record JAWNGF010000002.1, read on the forward strand.
GCACCCACGGTCGGATAGAGTGCCACCCCGGGGGAGCGTCTGGGATACGGAGGTTAGACATGGTTGTTACTTTGTACACCGTTTAGACTAGCTCGCATCTGGTATAAACACTCACTCTTTGCCTGGGAGATCGTTGCAGCTGCGGGGCCATCATTGAAAATCAATTTGATTTCGTCGGGCCAAACACTTCCCGCACTCGTGGCGACGCGGGCGATATCCTCGGGATAATTCTCTGGCGACCAATGGAAACGTGGCAATCGTACATTGCAAACCAGAAGCATCAGCCTTCATTGTCGCCATCCAGGAACGATCGTGGACGACGCGATCAGAAATTTTCGCCATAGAATTCTGTGCGATGCCGTAGAATTTTGTTCATTCTGCAGTCCTTGCCGTGGATCCGGCAGTGGCGAGGCTGATGACTTGGCTGCAAAAGTTTTTCGTGCCCGCCACCAGAGCCACCAGACGTCGCAAAGCACAATGATCGATTGCCAGCAAAGCACACAATGCAGTCATGATATAGTCCGAATTAACACCTGAACAGCAGATGAAAAACACACCATAATGTAAAATAAAACAAAAGACGTGCAGGGGGTGGTAAAACAATGAATCGTAACAGGTCGTAAATGTCGTCACAGGTCGTCACAAACAGAAAAAAAAAACACAACAGAGATCAGAAAAATAAATCAACAAACGTAAAAGGGAATGAGAACGTGGAGGTTTTAGTTTGTTTCTCGCGCAAAAGTGCTGGCAATGACTCCTCGTCCGGGAATCAGCATTTTAGACGAGTCTTTTCGTTCTCGGCGGTCATCGGGCGTCGCATTACTCTCGCTCTGCCCCCGTGGCCGGCCGTAATCAGCCGCGCGTGGTCGGATCGACGTGCCATCCAGCGACCGGCGACCAAAATACGTCTCGTCGTCTTCTTCCGAGTTGACCTACTACCAGTTAGCCACAAAAACAAGACAAAAATAATCGATTTTCGCACCCATTTCGCAAGTTCCTCCTCAAGCCGCTGCTCCTCCTGCGTGTTGAGCTGGAGATTCTCCTTGCCATGTTCAGCGTGCAACCGCATCAGATCCGACAAGGACCGCGTGCTGCGAGATCCGCCGGGGGTGTACTCGACGTCCTCGGGCAATCTTGCGTGGGTGGGTGGGGGCGTGTTCGGGCCGGGCGTCATGCGGTCCCAGTCTTCGGAAAACGACGTGCTTCCGGCTTCGGCCATGGTAGTAAAGAGCGACGAAAAAAGTAAGAGGCGGGTAGTCGTACAGAAAGAGAGCGGATAGAGGCAAAACTGGCCGGGTGGGCTGGTCTGCTGTCAACAGTCAGAGGTGGAAGAGGGGGAGAGCAAGCCGAACGAATCAACAAGACCCTCGCCTTGCGATCAACAGGCGCTTCTGGAAAACAGATAGGAAGCGTGGCTGTGCACCGACGGGTTTGTGCAATTCATTCCCTTTATTTGAAGCCGTGTGTATCGAGACTACATAATGATTCTAGTGCCCAGCTGCAATAGACTCGTCGAGCCATGTGCTCAACGCAGAATTAAACTCGGGCACAACGTCCAGCACCACATTCACCAAGTGCGCTCCCTTGCCGTCCATCTTGATCAACCGAGTAAGCTTGTGCTCGGGCAACAGCGAAGCGATCTGTTCGCTCCGTTCAAACGGCACGGATTGGTCGTCCAGCCCATGTCTACACCCGTCAGCACAAATTCAACGCCAACTGAACGACCTACATGACAAGCACAGGCACCTTGACATCCTTCAACCGACTCTCGCTCCCGGGCCAATTCAACATGGCCTCGACAGGCTTGGTGACCTTGTTCTCGCCCGTATGCGCACGGAAATTGTCCACGATCCGAGAAAGGAGCTCGATTCCTACTACACTCTCGGCCGTACGTTCTGCGCCCTGCAAAATAGTCGGTCCCGCCGCTCGGTCCCCGAAAACCGAACCGGGCGCGTCGGCTGGTTTGGCTGCGGCCCCAAAGCTGGTTGGGAGTGAGCCGCCGACGGCGAGGTCGGGTGGAGGGATACTGGACATCCATGCCGGGACGAGCACTTCGCGGAACCGACTGGCGAACGCCTCGCCGTATGGCCGAGTGGTAGTCGCGACCAGGACTGCATGGAGTTAATTTGGGATCGCTGTTTGGGCAATGATACTCACCCATTCCTCGAACCCGCTCCGGATATCGAAGTGTGATTTCTTGTGCAGTGAGTCCGCCTAATAAACTTAGAAAGCGCTCTTCCGAGAGTGAAGAATCATACCATGCGACGTCCCGAGTACAAAGAACTTGTCCACACCCAATGCCGTCTACGCACAATCAGACCACACTTTATACCCATCCAAGCCACTCACCAAAACATCGATCACATCCTTGGCATTGTCAACATAATCCCAATTCTCACGTCCAACCGTATCTCCATGCCCATGCACGTCAATGCCTACAAAATTAAACCCCTTGAACCGTTCATCCTGGAGCTGGGGCTTAAACTGCACGTCCACGCGCTGGAAGAATGCAGATAATAGCACAACGGTTGGCCGGGACGGAGACGGACGCTCGTCCGGATGAGAAAAGTACGAGAGCGAAACGCCGTTTTCGAGTTTGAGCAGAGGCATGGTTTTAGTGAATCAACCACATGGTTCGGTGGTTTATGAACGCTCAACCGAGCGCTGATGACGCGTCCATCTTATGACTCGACTCGAATGTCCGAGTGGTATTCGGGTTCATATTGATCACAGAAGTCACTGCATCTACACTGGGCCAAAATACTGATCTCCCATCAGATGACAGTCCACCGCGCCGAGCTCGAGCACACGCACCTAATTCCTCCCCTTTTCATACTCGGCCTTCAACTGCGCCACTGCCCGTTCCCGCTCCAACTGCCTCCGAGCTTCAACAGCCCAACCTCTCCATCCCGCACGTGCATACGCATCCTCCAACGCCTTTTCTGCCCGTTCTTGATCCCACACTTCGACCCGCCCAGCCGCGAGCGTGTCGGGTACACTGTGCAGCTGTCCGTGTAGTTCGGGAAAGTACCTACGTACCATCGAGCGCATAACCGTTTGAAACTCGCCGAGCTGTGAACGGCGAGTTGAGCAATGGACCTTGGTGGGGTCAGACGGACTTGCCGTGGTGATACCCAACCCAAACGTGACTCCCGCAAAGGCCGTCCCGACTCCGATCCCGACCATGAGTGTCGCCGCACCGAGAGCTTTGAATGCGTGTGTGATCGCTCCGACCGTGTCAGGAGGCGCTTCTTCGTTTGCTCGGGAAGTTTTGAGGAGCCTTGGTGGGGGTTTGGACAGGCCTAATGCAGTCGAATGAGAAGGTCGAGCGAGGAGTGCGGCAGGTCCGCTTCCTACTGCGCCCGGTCCCGAGAGGTGTACGCCCGCGCGGGGAACGGCAGCTCTGGATTTAGCCCAGAAGAATGGGATAGCCAGGCCAGCGGAGAGCGCAAACTGGCCAAGAATGAGGACATTTATGTAGCCGGTTTTGAGATTGGACGTACTGCAGCACCACAGACATACTTGGCTATCGGAGGAAGGCCGCTTCGTCGGGGAAGTTCATCCTCGAGGTCCAAATTATGGTGATCGCCGCTCATAGAAATTAGCGTCGGCGCTTAGAGTGTGGTTATCTAATGAGGTGGTCGCCGAGGTTGGTATTCTTGTCATTTACCACCACGATCGCATATACTCTAGATTGTGGGGCCGTGGAGAACGTCTCCTGCTATTTATACCTTTAATCAGCTTGAAGTTTCATCATTTACGATTGTCACCGTCGGATTGTTTGTTCTGAACTCAACTCATTTGAGGGTGATATCCAACTTAACTCCTCGTATCCTATGACAGAGGCGGTACGTGTCCAAAGCGGTAGCGGATACCCAGCCGAATGCCTCCCTCGGTCCAGAGGATGGAACCCAAACTTATGTCCAAAATCACATTTGTGGCAGCTCGAGCTCACGTCAACCTGGCCCAACGCAGAGACGTGCAAAGAATATGTTTACGAGCGATGCAAGGAGCTCCACTAGGATGGAATGGTTTGCGACCTCGATTTCATGGCCGAGGAGGATTGCGCGGATAATTTAGTGCGAGGAATTCACAACATGGTGGGTTCGCATGTCTCTGGCGCATAAGCTCCTGATGGGTTCACAGAGCCTCCACACCTTTACCTCTGCGCAATTATTGCACTCTACCGGTAGCCGTCCCATGAGACGTACACTTTTGGATGATCTCGAGTCGTTCTTTTGGATGCTGGTGTGGGCAGTTGCCCATCATGCGGCGCCAGATGGGGAACGGACCCTAGAATCGTGGATGATCGATGATCTGCGTTCTGGTCGTCACCCCGTGGGGACCGCCAAGGCACTATGCATGCTCTGTACTTCGACGGCGTCCGAAATCATCAAGACTTTCAATGACGGTTAGGAAGAGACGGAAACGCTTGCCTATGAGTTTGCGAAATTCCTCGCGGAAAACATGCATAACAAAGAGCCCTAGGGGGTAAGCATCAACGACCTAGGGTACAAGGCTGTCTACAGGAGTGTGAACCCATGGCACACCATCAAATCGGGCATTGATATATTTGACAAACATATACCTCATGATCAGCTATAACGATCCAGGCTGGCTCGTCCTGTTTAACTCTCCCATTTCTGTATGTTACTGGAAATTCCGATCTGGTAAAGTCTGCTCCGATCCTGTCGAGTATAATTTATTGACCGTGGACTGTATGTATGCGTGCTCGATGTCAACCCGTCTTCGAACCCGAAGAGAAGCTGCATGACAAGGTTGTGAAGCAAAGAACTAGGACGGTGGTTCTGTTCGTTACGCCCAGAGTTGAGCTTCAGGATGGAGTTACGATAACTTTAGAAACGCTAATACACCATAAAGGAGATACACGCGTTCAGGCTTTATAAGCCTATTCGGGTACAGCGCGACTTTTCCATGCCTATTGTTGTCTGAAACAAACACTTTATATCCACAAATCCCACTCGGCTCGTAACTGCTGCGTAGTAGCAACCTTGGAGCGAATGCCCTGGATGACTTCGGCGAGACCGGGCTCGATGATCATAGGGCATGCTATGCCATATTTTGGATCAGGACGAAGGAAACGAGTTTCAGCCATCCTCAGCTCTTGTATCGAGAGCACTTTGGCTGTCTCTTGAACATCTTCCAGGTCAATGCTGCATGATATCAAACTCAGGACATGTAATCTGTAACACGTATACGTCGAACAAGATGCGAAGTGTTGCTCCTGGTTGGCCGGTCGAGTCTCCGGGCTAGGATGCGCAAAGTGCCAATCGAAAAGGCTAAACGCGTTTAAGCACAGAGCCGTGAGCTTAGGGAATGGCAGCGACTGGAGTAGCGTAGGGAGTCGTTGCCTCGAGGGTCCGTTACTCGAACTTTGGATAAAAAGGGAAGTGACATTGGAACGTGCAGCAAAAGCTTTGAGTTTGTCATCAAAACATGTGCCAGGCGGCCCCTTCGGAGCATTAAGGACTAGCAATAGCTGCAAGGGCTTTAAACCTGGGTCGATGAATTCAAGTAGAGTGCCGTATTGGCCAGGGCTCATCGAGATCAGGTTCAGCACTTCCAAGTCCCGCAGGAGAACTAGATTATCGCGTGGGTGCCAACTGGTGTCTACAATCCGTAGACCAAAGTGTAGTATGCGCAGAGCGGGGCTCGCGGCGATAACCTTGACAAGCTGTGATTGGGAGATAGCAGCTGGTTGGAGCCTGCATTTATGGGTGAGGCGCAACTCGACGAGTCCATGGTACACTTGGCTTTCCCAACGAAAATATATGTCGTTCAGCCGTAGGACCCTAACAGGTAGTAACACGCTCTCGATGACTTGCGGAGGTAGGTCGAGGGAGCAGCTCCTAGCCTTGTGTGGGGATGTAATAGCCTCGATGAAGTGAGAGTCATGTCCTGGACTGCTTCTTGCGATCACGAGCCGCTGCAGCACGCCCGGAATACAATTTGCAATACAACTCTGGAGGACGGTAAGATCGCCACTCTGAAGAGTTCCAGGACCGAGCTCCAAAGATCTTATGCGTGCTGCCATAGAAGCACACAACTTATTGAGGTCGACATCGATCTCTCCGCGGTGTAGTGTAGCCCCAATGTGAACATCTAGCGGCGTATGTGCTGCTCGGGTTATGAAAAGCTTTGCACGATTACGTAGCTTCTTGCCACATGGGTGACCCTCGAGGGGACCTGAGTACACCTTTTCCTGGTGGACAAGGTCTATGTGGGACCAGAACGCGTACAAGTTCATTACGATATGACGCCAGCGAGAGCAAACTTGAGATAATATTTCAGTAGAGGTAAAATCGGCATTGGTCGTTTTGAATAAATAGCACGACTGGGAATCAAGCACCCACTCAAAAATACAAGTCAAGACATTGGGCGGAAGGCGGCTAATGGGTACGACGGTAGGGATCATATTCCTAGTTCGGCGCACAACCGCCCTAACTTCTTTGAGCGTTTGTTCATACGATGAAACCAAATCTAGTTCGGTAGATACTGCATCGAGGAGTTCCAGAGAAATGCTGCCAAGTGAGTCCGCGAGGTCGTAAATATCCGCAACGGCCGAGCAAGCGAGACGGTACCGCTTTAATGCGGCACCCAGTAGATCGCTTGCAACACGGAGCTCGGTAAGTATCATGCTGAGGTGGTGATGGGTGTGGGCAGGCCCGGCTGGCCAGGAGCCAAGCTTCAGCGAGGTACCCTCGTGACCAATTTACATGCCTCGGCTAAGGCCGGCGGTCAGCTGGTTCCGCTTTACGATGAGCATCACGTTGTAGCTTATTGGAGGATCACCGTTCATGGCAGTGATATCAGCATAGCGCTTGCCCGAAAAGTATGATTAATGGATTATCAAAGACTATCACGATATGATTACAATGCTACTTTGCTTGAGCTGCCTCGCTCCGGGCAGCTAGATAGCTACACTATTAGCATTGGCTAATGTAATTAGTCAAGGCAGCCTTTTCGGCCGCGTCGATGGTGAGTCTATAAATGTACCGTCAATCAAACGTCGAATTATTATGGTGATCACTTCGACTCACTCATAGAAATGTTTGACTTCGATCCTACACACAAACCATTAGCACAATTTGTTTGTATATGAACTCAACTCACCATGCTCGGACATATGTACAGTCTGTTAGAACAGGGTGTATGCGTCAAGACTCAGCGTATGGGGAACTGAAGTGATGACTTACGGTACGAAGTGAGAGGGGGCATCCAATTTGCCGGGTCCTTGTCGCCCTTGTTGTGATTGACATCATCCTGACCTCTTTGTGAGTAGATCATTGTATTATAACTCCGCGGACATGCTTACGGTGACTGCAATCAACTGTGGACGGTCCAAGTCGTTTGCGAAGGCCTGACGGCGCGCTGTGGTCCAACCACGTGCCCCAGAAACCCAACCTTCTTTGAGCGGAACAAGGTGATCAATATCCACATCTTGAGCATCGAACCAAGTAGCGCCGTCAAACTCGGCTAGATCGTGTTAATCAGCATTGTGAACAACCTGGCGGGTGTTGTACGGCCTACAGTACCAGGTTCCAGAAACGGACCGGCAACCGGCGTCAGTCGTTACGTTTTGACCATCACGTTTCAGCACAGCTAGAGTAGATAAAAATTTAATTAGAATTCCTAAAGTAGGCAGATTGTACGAACTTTCACGAGTGTTGCATGCTCCGGAAATGTCGATCCAGTGAGGGAATAGAGCTCGCTTGCTTTTGTGTCAAAACAAGATGTTAGCTATAGCATAAGGGTCGATCAATGGAGTCTCACTAAGGTGGGTCATTGGAGGGGGTTGCTATGACTAGCTCGTTTAGATATGACTTGGCTATCTCTACGCTAGCGGGAGTTGGAAGTGCGCGGCGATGGCTCGTGAAGTCCAATGGAGATGCGGTGGAGAAACCACACAACGCTACCGCTGTTGCTAGAACAAACCCATGATGCATGTTGAAGGAATCAACGCGTGGTTAGGTCTGGTTATGACCGAAAAGAGTGTAAGACTCGCGAGCACGTGGTGTGGGGAGCGCAACGACTAGAACTCCTCGAAGGAGGGAAGAGGTTGTGGCTTGGTTGTGGGCCCCATAAGGGACCTTATAGTGGCCTGCAGCAGACGCCGGTGCGACCGGTAGTTTCTCACCAGCGGGCTTGATCCTAGGCCGATGTCCGGCTGTGGCGTTCCCGCCCAAATATCAACTCCTAAAAACCGTCGCAGATCGAGATTTCAGTCGATTTTCCATTGTGGCAACTGGAGCTACGTTTAACTTGTAAATCCGCTCATCGATTCCTCCAGAAGACCGCAGAGAGAACTCTTGGGGGCAAATTTGGAAACGCCTAGATGTAGGTACTCTTCGCATCCGATAGCTTGGCCGCAACAAGGCGATACTCAGGCACGCGCGAACTGAGAGCGACTCTCGTGTTCGTTCGAGCGCTGGTATAGCCTTCACTCATCGCGAGCGATTGTCAATCGAATGGATGCAGCATCCTTGAAATTCCGCGGATAACCATCCAAGACCCGGGAACGTTTCCGGGGACGTTCCGCATCGGGGATGCACTTCTCAAAGCGAGCAGATATGAAAACGATAGTTGTACGTCCTTCTTGCTATGTGCTCGCCCCTTACCAATCTCAAATTATAACCATTCATTACCAAGGTTCAACGTCAATATTACATCATCGAATTTGATTGAGCTGCATGAGCGACACCAACAACTAACGCATCGTGTGAATGTCCCAACATCAGCGACGTGAAAATAGTTTGCACGAAGTTGTTTAGATATATCGACCTCTCCCTGCACTCCTGCTCTTGTGTATGGTTTGATATGTTTGTGCATATAGGCTATGAAACCATAGACGGGTGGTGGTGGCCAATATCAACCACACAAACTCCCATGCCACGCTTGCGTTATAATATTAGCGAAATAACCTAAAGTAGCACTTCTTGCGAATTCAACATGTGTATCAGCTCGCCTGAATAGCCTAAGCGAAGTGTCATGAATATGAAGGAGTGGGAGTTTGGGGCACTGTTACGGATGGGTTCTCGCGATCGCTCATGCACAGACACTGCATATAATCCATATAAAATTTATACAAAAGCTTATTTTCCTTCACTGGAGTGCCCATCAAGCTGTTATATGGCGCACTACCTTTGGTCCTGCGATTCGACCATATATCATTCAAAAATCAGCAGTTGTTAAGGTAAGACGTCAAGGCCGACTTTTCCGCAGAGTCGACAGTGAGGCTATGAGTAGGGCATTAGCTGGCGTTGCACCTTGGAGACGAAAGGCACTCACTCATAGTAGTATTTGACAGTAATCCAAGCACGGACATAAGTGCAGTCTGAAAGTCGCGAAACAGGGGATAAGTAACAACTAGTGAACTTTAGGCATTCATTGCTTACAGTAGGATGACAGAGGAGGCATCCACTCTGCGGGATCCTGGTCGCCCTTGGATTGGTTGACGTTGTCCTGTCGCAAGCACGGTTACGGACCGACACTGTGAGTAAAGCTATACGTACAGTAACAGCAATCAGCTGAGGCCGAGTCAAGTCGTTGGCAAAAGATTGACGACGAGCGGTCGTCCAGGAACGGGCGCCAGAAACCCAAGCCTCTTTGAGGGGCACCATATGGTCAATGTCTACATCAGAGGCAGCGGTCCATGTGGCACCGTCATATACCGCTGGAGTTAATCCCAATTAATGGTTATTTCAGCACAACCCGGAGTTTCAGGCGCACATTTCCAGGTACCAGAGGTCGAAGCACAAGCCGAGTCGGTCACGACGTTGGTACCGTCACGTTTCAGGACAGCTATCGAGAATTATACGCTTGAGTCAGCAATCCAGATAATCTTAGATCCTGGCTTACTTTCTCGAGTGTTACAGGTGCCGGAGATGGTGATCCAGTGAGGGAAGAGGTCACGATCGCTAAGGGAGATGTGTTAGTGTTGGCTAAAGGATCGTCATACTGTAAACTCACTAGGCCGGGGAATTCGACTCTGCTGCAACAGTCAGGGCTGCGAGGTAGGTCTTTGCGGTCGCGACGCTAACGGGAGTTGGGAGTGCGCGTTTATTTTCCCAGTCGATGGGGGCAGCGACAACAAGTCCAAGCTGGAGGAGTGCGAGGGCAGTAGATTTGAACAACATCGAGGTGGAGAGAACCGGGCGTCGAGAGTCTACCTGACCACTCCAGTCGCGCATAATGCCGCATTTTATAGCTACCTCGGCCGAAAACGTGCGCTCGTCGGGATACGACCTCTTAATTGAGGGAAGCGAAGCACCTCTTCGATGGCGTCGAACACATGAATGTTCAGGCGGGCACGAAACTGCCAAGACACTGTTTTTGGAAGGTATTATGGTACGGCGATATTCTAGGAACTGAGTAGTCGTTTAGAGCGCTGGTATAAGCAGTAGATCCACAATATGCCCGGGTGTCAACGGCGAGGAGACGACTAGGCTCGCCGCGATATAATATATTGGCGCTCTCTGTCATAGCCAAGATATTCGACGAATGGGAGACCATGCATGGCGCGTCCCGTTCAGCGTGGTGTCGAACGCTTGGAATGATCACCTTCTACCTCGCGAGTCACACGACGAGATACAGCGACCTCGATTGGACGATAAGGATGCGCGTGCGCATTACCAGCGTGCTCAATCCAGTAATTAACCAAACGGCGAGGAATCTCCCGTTCATATCAGCCAATAAAGAAGGGTCCTCGGAGCACGTTTCCCGCTTTACCGGGGTCTTCATGCACGTTTGATTCAAGTTTTGGGAACACCTAAATATGGTCAGTCTTGATGCAAAGAAGCGGTGTATGCATCCATTCACAGGAAATATATGATAACACTAGCTGTGCTAATATCTTACGCGACTTACCGGAGCACATTGCACACGTCGCAGGTGTCCGGTTAGCCACCGAGGTAAAGATAGGGAGAATTCGAATGGTCTTGGCAAAAGTTATGTAAACCAAGCCTTGCCTTTCATTAGGCATTGTAGGTGTGTTGATATGTGCATCTAGCTAGTACCATTTCATACAACTAACGGAGCAAGCAACTCCTAATAAACCACCGAAGCCTTCCTTTGCAACCTCAACGAAGGATCCAAAGATTCGCGAGTTCGACGCGACCAACGATATCTGATGCCACCTGTTGCTTGTGGCTGTCTCCTCTTGTAGGGGTAATACAGTACTACAGACATTGCACTAAATCATCGGGCCCAGTTCGCCGCTTCCCCGCCGACAAAATGGCCGGAGTCGGTCAACTTGAGACACAGGATTGCAGGTGGCCGTGGCAAACGCAGTTTGCATGGAGCGACGGACATAACCATACAGATCAGCACAGTCGCCCAGCGCTAAAGCAAACGTTACCATCCCAGTTGCGGCACATCTCTCAACCACATATGGCTCCGGCGTATTTGTCTAACCTATCGACTACATCCATCGCAGTTGCTGCGGCTGTGATCGCCCTTCCTTCATACTGGTTCTTATCGCGTCGGCAAGCACCCACCCAGCCTGGCCGTAGTACTGGATCGTCAACAACGGGGAGGAGGACCCCGTTTGCTGTTCCTGATGGTCTGCAGCCACCTAAGGACGATCCGTACACCCTTGCAGAGGTACAAAATCCATTATGCTGTAAATGATTATTTAATCGAGGAACTCGTAGCTCTCGGCCTATGATGGGCATAATCCAAGCAAGCCAGTTTACGTAGCCATTAAAGGTTAGTATTTCGGACCAGGCGACCAGGGCAAGGTGTCTAAGGGGTAAATGTAGGAACTGTGTTCGATGTAACCCCCAAGGTGAGATTCAACTCTTCGGAATGGCTAACATTCACTTAAATACTCTCACAAAGCGAGACGTATATGGCCCTGGAGGATCCTATGCCGTGTTTGCAGGAAAAGACGGTTCGAAAGGACTCGGCCTTTCTTCGCTCAAGCCAGAGGACGCAGTCCCCGATTGGAGCTCGCTAGAAGAAAAAGAACGAGGCGTTCTAAACGATTGGCATGCTTTTTTCTCCAAAGTATGTTAGCCTTCCCTGTCCATACAAAGGTCATACTGATAATAATGCATCACTTAGCGTTACAATGTCGTTGGCAGAGTCTCAGACTTGCCTCCCAACGTTGCCCCACCTACTGTGGACAAGCCCTAAACCTCTCATGCGCCGGATTCACCCAGGCTTAGATGTTGTGGTACCATAGATTTCACTAGGTAGTGGGTACGGGCAACACAGCGCTGACTTTGAAACACAAAATTTCCCGGCACGGAAAGCGACATGTAATTTTCAAGTCTCCTCTAGAATATTAACTAACAAAATAACGTACCCAATACACAAGCACACGACAATCTACAGCTACGAACATACAAACATAACCAGTTCACCCCAACTTGAAATGAACCTATAATGCTGCAACCAGACCGAAACTAACAAACCCTCCCACGACGAAGCCCAGCATCATCCAAAACTGAGTCACCCGAGCAGCTCCCGGGCCAGCTTCTGACGCAGAAACAAGCGCGAGAGTCGTGCAATGCCCGCATGTAAGGCCAAATAGGAAGACTATGAGCATATACACAACGTCCGAGGTGATGAGGGCTGGCCAATGACCTGGGATATTGCACATCAAAAAGAGAGGGCCAAATGCCGTTCGCGCAATGGAGTAAGCCCCAAGATAAATGACATCGGTAGGGAAGCTTTGGACGGAAGTGAGAGACCGTCCTATTAGATCTGCGATGTTGAATACGAGAAAGTGAAATGCATTGAAGACGAGGGGATTCGTATCGGGCCTACTTGGTTCTATCAAGGTCGTGATTGCCGGGAAGAGACCCTACGGGTTCGAGAATATAGTAGAATTAGTATCAAATATATCAACTAATCACCGCGAACATACCAAAGTCACAACCCCTGCATAAAATACAGAAAAGTTGCGAGCAAAATCCGTGCCGTACGATGTAGGCGCATGCAACGATGGTCGAATAAGTCCAGACAGCTCAAGGCTAGATTGTAGCAATGCTGTATGTTCTGATGCGGGTATATCTTTGTAGTTATCGTAGCCATCCGAGAGCTCGTCTGCTGCCAGCTTCAACATTCGATATAAAACTAGACTCAAAGAACATAGCGATCCTGAGGCGCCGAAGCAAATTACGGCGCTCCAACTTGGTGGAAACTCGAACCCGGCAGACATGAAAACCTGGAGGGCTGAGACACCAACCGCACACAGAGCACCACCAGCCATGTATGACGTGATCGCACTAGAAGAGTGCGCTGGCGCGATGGACACTGTGGCTATTTGAAGGAGGCCACCCGAAGCAGCAAGGGCAGACCCGGCGAAGATGACCGAGCAGAAGAAGAAAATGGGTGGGAGGTCGAGGAATGGTATCGTTGCGAGGACTCCGAAAAGGAATATTAGGATTGATAAGGATAAATCTATGCGTGGTAGACCAAAATGCTAAGCAGTCGTGTGCATTAGTTGCTTAACTTTTATTCAATACGTCCAAACACACCTGATTCCCAAGCCAAGTCGCCAGTCCCATCGCCAACATGCCAACCCCATTGAAGAGAAAACTCAGCCACGAAGGGAAAGTGTCATGAAACGGGGTCCCCTCGAGCTTTTCCAGGAAAAATGGCAGAGTAATGATTAGGGCTTTGTATTCACTTATAGGTTAGTATATGTTCGTCAGGGTGAAGCAACAACCATAACACGCACCATTCCACGGCAGTAAAGCACTCACTCCGAGTGCTAGGAATGTGGCTTGGGTTATGTGATTACTTGATGGCTTCATTGGTTCGGCCGAGTTCGAGTCATATCGGACGAACATTTTTCTTCGTTGGCCGGTCATGGGAAATGGCTTTGTCTCTTCTATAGTGGCACGAAAAGACACTAGGCTGTTGTACGGGTTCTAACAATGTCACTAGAGGGAGACCCGTCGCGAAACTAACCAAGTGCCGCGTCGGTCAAACGAGTGAGTTGAGATGGGAGTTGAGCGGCGGGCCTTGGTTCTCTAGTGGAAATACACCAGTGGATCGATGGTAGTCGAGTCTATGTCAACATGTCAACATCCCCACCGTATAGTCGTCAAATACAGATGGCTGAGTGTGCACCGGCGATAAAACCGTGTATTAGTAACCATGGGCGGATATCGCGGGCGACGCAGGTGGAGGTCTCACGTGCCATTGATCAAGGGTCCCGACGATCAGGGCACTTGGATCAGCTCGAACTCCAACGACCGCCCAAAGCGGGCCACAAATGGGGCCGTCACTGAATCCGATATTTCACTGCTGAAAATGTCTTGTATACTTAATTAATATCGTGAGAATAAACTCTTGAACAGGCATCTCGCGTAAGTTATGATTACTCGGTTCGCCTTGGTTATCCACCATAATGGCACACGAACTTGCGCTTGATCACTCAACTTGCTCTCGCTCTAGCGCAATACAGCTACGTGGCACGAACACACCCGAGATTGTTGACAGTTTTTACCCTCGGGTTCATATGCTCCCGCGAGGATGAGCCGTATTATGCATTGATTGGCAGGGAAGCGCTCAATCGGCGGTTCTCCGCAGCCGGGTAGGCCTGGCATAATACATGATAGACAAGGTTGATGTTCGGATGTTTGAAGTATAAACAGATCAGCCTCAAGGTCTTTGTCTCTATATGCGCGGTTGCTTGGCCCAACCCATCACGAATAGAAGACCGATAGCGTTTACTCGACCAGCTACTCATGCACCACACCTCCCAGCCCACAAAGCCTTCCCAAAAACCGAGTGGCCTTGATGCTTTCGCTTCAATCTATACTTGCAGTATGGGCCACTTTGTTCCATCACATGATCCTAGCACTAGACGACCAACGACCTCCTAGAGAGAGATTCTCCCGTCCGCAGCCAAGAACAGCCATATACCAGCAGGACATCTTGGAGACAGAAACTTGATTATATTCCCGTTTTAGTAAATCGCCATCATTCTCTGTTCTTTACCCCGTATCACCCACACAGATTCGGCTTCTTCATCCTTCGATAGGCTATTGCGTTTGAGTTCGCATAACCAGGCAATCTCGGGTTTTTTGTTGAAGTCTCACTTGAAGCCACTTCGTTCCTGATATGTTTTCTCCGGGAGTACTTTACGTGCTGGCCACCGGGCCGCTGAGATAGTCTGTGGAGTATAAAAACATGTACCTCGAGCCGCATTCATTAACATCACACGTCCTACATCCCAAACCAAGTGAACAGTATGCAACGCAAGCTCCTTGCTACCCTTGTCTTGTTTTTCGGCCTGGGCGTCGCCTCGCCTGTAAGTCTCCGTTTAACGAGCCCGATGACTGTAGTACTGATCTTGCGCTATGCCCAGGTGCTTCAAGGTCGTGCAGCTTCGAGTGTTAACCCCCCGCCGAAGCCATCTAGCTTGGCTCCGCCGCCACCTCCCCCACCCACGTTCTCTCCTAGGGTAAGCTATTCTACCATAATTTTCATGAGCCTGAGATTGATATTTGATTGAAGCCGCCGCCACCACAGTCACTTGCTGTGCGTGCACCCCCCTCGAGTGTTCCGCCTCCCGCAGTACCGTCTATCACGTTTTCTCTGCCTCCGCTCCCTCCTAGGCCCAGTTTCTCTCCCCTGGTGTGTCCAAATACCTTAAAATCTAGTATTTTCCTGACTGAAACGACCCGTCTGTAGCCACCCCCGGCCAGGGTAGTTCGCCAGGCTCCTTCAAGTTTCTCCCCTCCCCCGCCGCCCCCGAGCTCGCTTCCACCACCTCCAAGCTCGTTCCCACCACCACTCAGCTCTCTTCCGCCTAGGCCCACGTTATCACCCGTGGTGAGTTGATTGTAATTGAAGTATTCGCTTTGTGCTGAAAGTTAGAAGCCCCCTCCAGCTCGAGTAGTTCGTCAAGCTCTTTCAAGTCTGCCGCCACCACCTCCGCTCCCAAGCTCGCTCCCGCCGCCTCCCAGCTCTCTTCCGCCCAGGCCCACTTTCTTACCCGCAGTGAGTGGATACCTGTTTAGTCAGCTGTTGTATGCTGACCATCACCAGCCCCCATCCAGAGTGGTCCGCCAAGTTCCTTCGAGTTTCCCGCCGCCACCCCCCCCTCCGAGCTCGCTTCCACCCAGGCCCACTTTATCTCCCGTGGCAAGTTACATTTTCATATTTAATACATATGCCTCTTTCTAACATGGCTATGATTTCAGCCTCCCCCTTCATCGCTCGGCCCCCGCCCGACTCTGTCGGTCTAGGGCCCCGGCGCCCTGGATGGCGCTGAAACTCAATCAAGTCCAAGGTGGCCCTCCGTATATATGCGCACTCTGGTCTCGGTGTGCGAGGGCCCGACTTTATACCGGGTTCCATTTTGCTTCTCGCTCGTTTGTGCCTGTTCCTCCAAGCCGATCATTTCAGATGTGTCTCGTCTTTTAGATATATAGATGTAGATACTCTGCTATAGTGATTTATATTATTTTGAATGTACTCTTCCGAACCGAGCCTTCTTGGCTGCAACGCGAATGAGTTGTGCCAGATGAACGACCGGTTCGTTAATGTGGGGCTCCTCGTTCGCGACGACGGTGCCTTCAGGAAGCCGGACAAACATTACATATAGCGTATAAAATTAGTCCTTTTCGACAACAGAAGCCGCTTTGCCACAACGGCAGACGAGTCTCGGCGCTGATGCCTGGTTGCCCGAATGCCAACGGTTGGCGCTTAGCTGAGGTTCATAAACTCCCGGTTCAGCTGACCCCTGCATCGCACACTCATCACTAGATTCCCCATCTGCAACACCTTGCGTCATCGGCGCACCTCACACTCGTTATAAACACCGCACACTAGAGCTTTTTGGACTAGCAACATGTTCCCCCTCGCTTGGACTCTCGGAGCCGTCGCCGCGACTTGGTTCGCGACCCCCGCGCTAGCTACCAGCTGCACCGCGTTCGACTCGGACTTTAACCTGTACGGATTTGGCATCAATGGCCGTGACTTTGCCTTTGGTCCTCAATCCAGTTGGGCGAATGGTACGTCGAGGACTTTTTCCCTGCAGGACCATCAAGGGATGCAGTGCTGACGGCCTCTTCTCCATCATCAATATAGTCCCTACCGGTACTGTGATGCCCACGACTGGTCGACCGTGAGTTCATTTTTCGCGATTTCAGTCTGATTTTTCGTTTCTGAACACTTGTTTTTTCCTAGACCTTTCGATGGATCCAACACCCAGTGCTTCACTGCCGAGTATTTCAACGCCATCTACGTCCTCAACGCAGATGCCAGCCAGCCGGGCGCGATTCACATCTTTGACGCGACCACGAAATCCTGGACCACCCAGCAAACCACCATTCCCGACGGGCTGGACCCGGCGAGCATGGTGGCCATCCTCGATCACGACACCAACGTGTTCTGTAAGCGAATAACGTTATTTTCATCCCTTGCTCGGCTCTAATAATTGGGTTTCAGTTGCCATGTCGAAAGGCGTCTTGTACACGGCAGAAATGTCGGACCTCAAAGCGGCGTCGGCCACTCCTGTTGTCTGGGGTCCCACCAATGCTCCCAACTTCGATACCTCCAACTATGCCCCTGTCATGGGCTTGGCGCAAAACCATATTCGCTTCCTGAACATTAGGGGCGATGACGGCTTGGCACGCCTGTTTGTTATTCACTGTAAGTCGCGATCTGCCTGCTTCAGTGGCCGGTTCTTGACGGCCTGTATCAGTCGCATACTGGCAGCCAGAGATCCAGTACTACAGGGCCGACAATGGCGCGGGCACATTCCCCCAGAAACACGGTCAGACCGCCTCGTTCTTCACCGGTGACACTCAGGCAAGTTTCAGTATTTGGAGCGCGCTGTCTCGAGATTAATCAATCTCTACAGGCCCAGAGGCGCTTCGCGTTCGTTCCCGATGATCTCTCCAAGACCTACATCATCGAACCTGCCGGCAACACCACAATCGTTATCCCTGGCCCGCCAGCGTCGACTGGTTTCGCTTCGAACCCGGTCGGGTTGATGGGTCGTTTCAGCGCCTCGCCTAGCGCGCTCGTTTACCTGTCCCCTGCCAACGAGCTGCACTACATCGGCGTCGACCAAAACAACGTCTGGGCGTCTGCTGGCTACCCATGGCTCCCGATCAGCAGCTCTGAACTCGTTGCGCTGCTGCTGCTGACCCTGTGGCCAACACGGGCACAGGCGCTGCTGGTACGGCGTCTGCTACCGGAACGGCCGCGAGCCGCAGTGCCGGTGCGAGCTCGACTGGAACCGCGTCGGCTGCCTCGTCGAGTTCGACTGGTACCTCCAACGGCGCTGTCACGCTTGGCATGGGCACCACCCTTGTTGCCGCGTTGGTTGGGTTCCAAGCATGGTTGATGCTCTAAAATCTGCATTTGCATACCTTCGACACGGACACACTCAATGGACTGGCATTGTTTAGCTCTACGCACATGACAGAACTAGACTATTTCTCGCTTTTTGGATTGTCGGATCATCATTCGCGGTAGACTTTATGCTGCGTTTTGTATCTTTACTATTGGTGGCATATTTCCACTTAATATACTTTACACTTTTCTACATTTGCTTGCGTGTTGTGTTGCTGGATGACGTCGAGTTGGGACGAAAGGTTCTGAAAAGATATTTGCATTTGTGGTTTAGCGCCGCGGCACGATCAAATGCAGCTCTGCTCTGCCTGCCTCCCACCATCACCTCAACTCTACACTTGATCCGCAATGTCGACGGAAAGGAAACGTAAATGGGACCAACCAGCTTCGGGAGATGGTGGAGGCGAGGTCCCTTCCAAATTAACGAAAACAGAGGAAAGCTCAAAGGCGAGCGAGGCCGCCACCGCTGCTGTACGTCAACAAAACACTGCATCTGCGATATGAAGCTAATGGCTATTAAAGGCACTCATTGCTGCTAAAATTGCTGCGCAATACAGTGCACCTGGGTTCGAAGGTGGATCTGGCGGAGGTCTGGGATCTGGTGTTGGAGGGTCTGGCGGAGACCACAAGCGAGACCCATTCGACGGCCAGTTCACACATGATATTGAGATCAACGACTTGAGGAATCGTTATCTCCTCACCAAGGGCTCGACGCAACAACAGGTGCAACGCTTCATAATTTTCTATTCGTGTCGCTGACTTGGGTTTGTAGATTCACAACGAGACTGAAGCGTCTGTTACGACCAAGGGTGTTTGGTACCCAGACAAGTCCAAAGCGACGGAAAAGGACCCGCCTCTGTACTTGCATATCTCTGCGGCGACGCAAGAGAGCTTGAACTCGGCAATTGAAAAGGTCAACGAGTTGATCAATACCGAGATGGGGAGCTTGTTGGAGGACAGAAAGCGGGACGATCGCGGTCGTGAGCGGGTGAGCGTTTTGTTAAATGTTATATCGGCCGTGCGCTAATGGGCCTGTGGGTTGTAGAAAAAATGGCCCGAGGAAAAAATTCCTGTCGGTTTGGAGACTTTGCGAAACTTCAACGTTCGCGCCAAGGTTGTCGGCCCAACGGTGCGTTTATTCACACCTCGCAATTGCATCTGGCTGACTTTCGACTCGTCTCGTAGGGTATGTTTGTAAAATACATTCAGCAGGAAACCGGCACTCGTGTGCAAATCAAGGGTCAAGGCTCTGGCTATCTCGACAACGAGACGGGTCGTGAATCCGAAGAGCCCATGCATATTCACATTTCGTGCGTTATTCCCTTATTCCGTGCAAGCGCGATATCTAAATCTGGCATTGGCAGAGGACCCGAGGAAGGTATGGTCAAACGCGCTAAAGAGCTCACCGACGACTTGTTGGAAGTGGTTCGCGCCGAACATGAAAAGGCGCGGCTCATGATGTACCATCAACAAGGCGAGATGCAGATGATGCAGCAGGGTCAATACGGCTATAACGTATGTTTCTTGCATCTGCTTTACTTCGGCAACTAACTCGGGTCGCAGTTCAACCAAATGGGTGGGTATGACCAAGCACCTGCGCCACCGCCAGACGCGCCGCCACCACCTCCCCCTCCACCTGGTGGAGAAGCCCCACCTCCGCCGCCTGGTGGCGAGGCACCTCCTCCTCCCCCTGGTGGAGCTCCTCCAACAGGCCCTCAGACAGCTGCTGAAATCCAGGCTGCGCAGGAGCAATTCAAGACGTACTGGTCAGTACATAACCCACAAGCCTTCGATTGGCCCACAGCTGACCCTCACCATGCAGGGCTGCGTATGGTTATGACATTAACTCCGAGCAGTTTAAACAGTGGATGGCAACACAAATACCGTCTCAGCCTACTGCGTCATAGTTTTAGGTAAGAACTTTCCGGTCCAACTTACTGGTGAAAAAATTCAGCGGTCTCGCACGCACCGCTAAGCCATCAACTCAATCTAACCTCCTTTACTAACTAGGCAACATGTACTAACCCGGTGCAAGTAATCACATGCTGACGCTAACGACTTGGCCCGTGTGACTGACCTCTTGGAGCAACCACTAATGTTTTCTGCTGTCGTGTCGTGTCATGTTTACTTGTTTTAGCAACCGAATTTACTGCTTGTTTGGGTCTAATATGTTTGCATCAAAGTTCGCGGCTTGGCCGAGTTGAACATGGACCGCCTCCTACGGTGTCATGGTCCAAGTGGCCGACGGGCATTGTCGACGACTTGGACCACCATGGCTTGGTGAGTTTTCGCAATGGTATAACTAAGGCGAGGGTGAGCGACCTAGAGGCCCAGCGAACTACGCACTCACTTCTTGACTTGCTACCGAAATCTACTCACTGTATCATGCCGCCCCATCGCGGACGAACTCGAGAAACTCAAGGCCACAGCTTTCCAAGATCGTCTCAGGGTCACGGAGACGAGGTAAGTATATGATCCTACCGAATCGAACTTGGTGACAAACAGTTGGTTAGCTCCCTTTGGGACACGCTGGCCTTCCCCCCATCAGGATTGAAAGGCTCATGAATAACCTTAAAGCACAGTTTTCTTCGAACCCCGATGACCCCAGGCCTCCTCATCCTTTGGCCGAATTCCTGAAAACTCTCGACTATAGTTTCCTCCCACAATCCATGGTTCCGCCCCGTCCCAAGCCCCCAGTGCCTACTGATTTTATGGTCCACCCGGGGCGTAGTTGGCGTTCCATGTCCAAAGAGGCTGTCCGAAAACACATCATGCAGCGTTGCGCTGCCCGTCGGCGGTACATCGCGGCTTACAGTGCTTGGGAGCGGCAACACAACAAATGGGCCTTTGGCATTTACCATCTTATGCTTTCGATTATCAGGTTTCAGCGGCGCGTAGCCCAAGCTGCCGAGGCGGAAAAGGCCGGCGGAGAGGTCGAAATGGAAGATGCCGAGGATGCGGCGACTGTTGTGGACGAGACCGAGGCCTGTAGTCTGGCCGCTACCGAGTTTGACTCGGCTGTTCTCCGAGACCTCGACCCGGACGGGACCGCCCTCACTACCCTACAACCCGGTGCCCAAGCCGACGATTTGGAGCGAGCCAATCGGTTCTTCATCTCACAGCACAAACGCAACGTGCAGCAGCCCCAGAACCCCTTGTTGCCTGCTTTGCAGCGTCAAGGACCCAAGGAATCGTTCGGTCTCTCTGCAGAAGGTCAGCAACCTCGCCTGCGTCGAACTCCGCCTGTCGAGTTGCCCGAATCGGCCGCGCACAAACTTCGCCCCGCCACGGTTCCTTTCGTTCCTGCACCAATAGTGTTTGATCAAGAAGAAGGGGAGGCGAGCGTTTACTCGGAGGATGAACTCGAAGAAGAAATGAGTTTACCTTCCTCGGTGCACCTGTTCTCCGGCAAATGTGCTTGCGGTTACGAGGGTTGCCATTGTGCCCTCTGGGACTGGTGGTGGGATAAAACTATGGATATGCTCGCCTATGTTGAATACGTCGACGTCTCGCTCCCGGGCAACCCACCCTACTTCACCCTCGGGTTGCTCGTTTGCATTTTGTGGAAGAACCCTCTCCGCCATTCGTGGTTGACCCCGCCTCTCGTTCCCTCCCCGCGCCTCCGGCAGATAGGCCAACGAGGAGTGGTTGGCCGTATTATCATATTGCCATTCATATGAAACCTCCGTTTCCCAGGATATCGTTCTTAACTATGGAGTAAGTCGTGGAGTGCGCGTTAAATTCGTGTGTGCTAATGACTGTCCAGAGCGCATTTCTCCAAGCAGGCGAGGGTTGAACGGTGGAGGGACCAAGTCGACAAGGATCAACCGGAAGGAGCGGTGCTGGACCCAAACCAACCCGCTCAGGGAGACAAACGCAGGCGCAAGGTGGCTGTCAAGCCCAATACCACAAACGAAGACCAGTTTCCAGTGCAAGGCTTCGACGCCAACATTGGTGACGACAATGCCTCTCCACAGCGATACACACTCCTGCGCCACGAACGTCTTATGGTCAACAAACCCCGCAGCATTCTGATTACTCGGTTATCAAGTTGGAATGGGAGGGATTCCTCGAAGACGACCCCAAAGTGACTACCGAGTACTCTCAAGCTATAATCAATATTATTTTGAACGAGCTCGAGGTGAGCCCTGTTTGGCTGTCGAGGAGACCTCAGCTCATTCTCGTTTTTAGACCACCATGATACCTAGGGCAGCTATCACCAACTACAAAAACCCGTGGCGCTCGCGTAACCGTCTCGTCCAGTGGATGGCACATATGCACTACTCCTGCGACCTTCCTCCCGAAATATTCTTCCTTGGCGTGCACCTGTTGGACCAATATGCCAGTCTTCAAAAGTCCGGAGGTCTTCTGTTCGGGGTCGGATACGACACCATTGCACTCGCATGTCTATGGTCAGCTTGGAAGTATGAAGACTCGAACCCATCGGTCGTGCCACTAGACGCGCTCCTTGCGTACACGAATTCGAGGACGATAACTCGCGAGAGAGTGATAAGTGCCGAGTGGACGGTCCACCAGACTATCAAACACAACTTAGCCTATGTGGGCCCACTAGTAGCCATGCGGCTCGACCTGATGGCCTGCGAGTGCACTAGAGAAATGGCTTACATTGCCAGATTTCTCCTCGATATTTCATCGACGATCGATATGTTGGCCACCTTCCGCCCAAGCTCCTGGGGCCCTGTCTGTGTCCGACTGGCAAGCGAACTGATGGGTGCTCCAGCAAAGGTGAGTACTGTTGTAGGCGAGTTTTATGTCCAATCTCTTATATGACTGTGTCAGCATCCTGAAGCGGCCCCCAGCCTAGTAATCAACAAACGTGTGCCCGAGCAATGGGCTAGATACATTATAGTTGCTGTAATGACTATGCCATCTCCGCTCAAATCCCCTGAACATGCCTTGTTCCACAAATGGACGCAGCCAATGGTTAACAACGTTGCTGGGTGGTGCCGGGCAGCGTTCCGCAAGGTGTGGCCCGATGACTGCCAAATTGAACCCACTAGGGATTTGCCCAAGTTGAGGCAACTGGTACAAACCGGCGAAATCCCTCAATTCAAGCTTGGCGCTGGCCCTCCACGGGGGCATCCGTTGTTCGAGACATAATATACTCCAATCCTTATCCTGTATCCTGAAATTCGCTTACGCATTATGAACATTACTGTCCCTCCTTTTTTCATTTTTAGCATCCCCTATATGACGCTCCTTGTATAATCGTGCACGCTGTATCCAGGTTATCCATGTCAATCAATTTCCCTTGTTCTGAGTGCCAATGCATGCATTATCGCCCCCAGAGCACCCATATAAGAAAGGACACCACGGTACGCTTGATTCAGATAAACAACAGCTGGGTAAATGCATAGGCGTGGGTAGACTACCACCAAGGGCAATCCAGGCTGTAACAGTTGCGAAGACGCGTTGAAAGTCTGAAACGCTCTCGAGCTCGGGCCGAGCCGCAATGTTTGTAGATGGCATGTTACATTCGCGCACGACGACAGGATCCGCGACGACGCTTCTTGCGGCTTGGGATTTGAAAACGTAAAAGTTACTCACCCCGAGCCTGCTGGTTGGTGGAAACTGCACGTTTCAGGTCAGAATGCGCCACACGCTACCAAATATGGGCAACCATTCAACCCAATCGAGCACTTGCAAGGTTGTTTACGATGAACTACGATCTCGATGCCATTTGATCCAGATTATCTTTCAGAGCGTATTGCTCGCAAGCTATATCTACTGCTGCGAGCCGCTTCTGCCTGCCATAGTAATGCCACCTAGAACACATGAAGCCTTCTCCCAAAAGCAAATTCGATGATTTCTAGTCACGGCATGGCTGAAATCTGACCGGCTCTCGCTTGGCTCCGTATAATTGTAAAATCCACGGAGTGTGGAGTTGCAGCCTGCGCCTCTGTACGCTGGCCGTCGTCATCCCGCTCCCCTCCACCGCATTCCCCGTCGTCTCGGTATGATCTCTCTTACTAACCGCCTACTGCTCTATCTAGTAATCTGGGCAACTACTATATCTGCTTTCACCTTTACCAACTCGTTCAATGGCTGGGTTGGGAATGCAACGTATACTATCACTTGGAGCTCATCCACATTTGATCCTAGTTATTACAATCTCGTTCTCGCGCGGCCTCATAACGTCAGCAACGCTGGCGTAGAGGTGAACGCAACATGGCCTATAGATTGGTCCATGAGGGTAGCAACTCAAAGTATGGGGTTTTGCCGAGGTCTGAAGAGTGTTGATTAACGTCCGCAGTTCCTTCGTTTGGTGACCAGCTTTTCACGTTTACCCTCCCCGTTGATTGTCAGCCAGGGTATGTCATCTTGTTTTCAGTCTAATCTCCCCGCTAACAGGGTTGTCATCAGCTACTATTACTGGGTGATACAGTCTGATCAGGCTAGTAGATTTCCCCCGATGAAACCCATTTGAGTGTCGAACTAATCCGTCCTACTAATAGAATATCCCTGTTAGCACCACCTTTTTCATTGCCAGTACGTTTTAATGTCTTTCCGAGTTAGTTTTACTCACTTGGCCTTGCGGGCTCTAGATTCCCCCTCGGTAGCACCCAGCTCCACTCAAAGCGCTGTAACTATATCCTCATTCGTCCCAGTCACCGCGACCCAAAGTGTGGTTGGCACTTCAGATGGCCAACTCGTCACCTTTAAGCCATCGGATGTATTTTCTTCAGTGTATGTCGATTATCGGTTCGCGATTTATCATTAGCTCACTGCTCCCTTTAATCAGAGTTGTGTATACGACGATCGTAGTAACTGCGGAAGGGTGAGTAAGATTATGCACTCAGTAGCCCGCCTAACCCATCATAACAGGGGAAGAGGCATGCCCCGAGGCAAGATCCATATGATAATCGGGGTATCTCTTGCAGCTTTATTCTTGATTACAATGCCGATCGTCGTTTGGCTCGTACTTCGGTACCGGCGCGGACCTATTGAGCCGTACAACTCTCCGAGTAGCTCAGATAAGCGCATCCCCGGATCCGACGCAGAAGGCCACCCAAGTTCAAGCGCTTTGGATCTCTTGGCCCTGGACACAACAGGAGGTGACCCATTCGCGAGCGACTCGGCCGTATCGGCACAAAGCACTCGTCAAATGTGGAATATCGTCGACGGCGAGAAACGCCAGATAAATTTGCCTAGATATCCACCCGGACCTGCGCCTTCCGCAAGTAGTCGAGACCCATTTGCCGACCCTCTTGTCCCCTCGCGTCAGCAATCATTCCCTCGCATTGCGATACCGCACAACTCAAACGAGCCCAACAATTCAACATCCTCATCCTCAACACCTATCGATGTCCCCTTACCCCACGGGGACACGGCCACATCACATACCGTTCCCGGTGTTATGCGTGTGCGCAATGGGACCAGTGTTGAAACACAGAGGAGCACAACCCAGTTAGGGGAGAAGGCTTCCCGGCCCACGAGACCCAGTTCAACCCACGAAGCACAGCCATTGTCACCTGAGGAGGCTTCTGCTAGGATATTCATCCCAGGTCGCGCGGTAGACATGGGCCCGCTTGGACGGAGTCGCTTTGGAGACGTGGACGAAAACGGTCTCTTGCCCCCAGACTACTCGCAAGCAGTACAACCTATAAAACCACCGCAGGCGGGCCTCGGAGGTCATTAAAGAACATTTGGCGTGCCTTTGAATATCAGCTTATAATTCTACTGTAGCCTATCTTCCTTGCTCACTACACCAGCTCAGCGCCTTGTTTCACTTGTTCTCAGCTTCATTCGATGGTCAGGACACCAGCCCTTCTCGTCCTTTTTTTGGTTTGTGTAACCCAACGTTCTTTTTATTCTACCTTGGAACAGTTTCTTCACCTTACACCTAGCATACAACGACCTAGGACATCATTTTGTCAAGTAATACCTGTACTGCAATGAATTGGTTCCGAGCCCATCCGCATCGGTCCGATCCTTTCTGGATAAAATCCGCAGATTTGCATCCGGTAAAACTTTACTCATTTCCGGGCTCGCTTTATTGTCCCCTCGCACGAACTTAAACCGAGTGAGGGCCTACTGCCTGTCCCAGACGGACGCTCCCGTTCAGCTGGAGTTCAACTCGCAAGAAACTTTCGTCGCTGGAAGTTTCGTTGCCATGAGGTGATTTCTCCTTACCGGAATAGGGTACATTTTTTTCGGTGTAATAGGCTAGCTCTTCGTCGTCCATACTGAGATACCGCCAGTTGTACGGCTTACATGTATATATATATCAATGCAACACCATATTCTCAAACTAGACCAAAACCTGAACTTATGACGACCATCACCGGGTCGGATGTACTACGCCGTACCTCTAAATTTAGTTCCACCACACTTGAATGATGCGCTCTCATACGTCACGGACGATTGCACCTCCCTATAACGTTGGTAACTAAAGCACAAGCGCAACACGCCTCGCCCTTTACTCACGTTGGAGCACGCGAATCAGGTTGTTACGGCACGGCGAATCAAGTTAGGGTCCCAACTAGCGCAGCAACCTTCCCAGGTTACACATGATACAATCCGCACTACAACCAGTAAACCCATCTGCGGTTTCCGACGCTGGGAAGGAGACCGAAGCGCCGTGGGTTGTGAGGAAACTAGTCGGGGTACGCTCGCTTCAGCTTCCACACAACGTGACACACTGACATAAACGATGTGTAGAGCATGACCGGCAGAGTAGTCTTATCGTCCTATGAAACGTTGTAGCCAACCAGCACGTCGGTCATTTGCTTATCTCCAGTGGGTCCCTTCTCCGCTAGGGCTAGGACAATGCAAAACTGTATCTGACCAGAAGCATGGTAGTGGGGGGATTCTTCGCCTT
This sequence comes from Ceratobasidium sp. AG-K, assembly GCA_037039685.1. NCBI lineage: Eukaryota > Fungi > Basidiomycota > Agaricomycetes > Cantharellales > Ceratobasidiaceae > Ceratobasidium > Ceratobasidium sp. AG-K. The sequence continues at coordinate 3,762,033 of JAWNGF010000002.1, forward strand.
TGCTTCTACCCTGCATCAGGTTCCGGGACCTTGTGGTACGTCTCTGTCTCGATCCAAGCCAAATCCGAGAGTAGAGTAGTAAAGGAAGACGTAGGTCCACACCGCAATAGCTGCAACGGTGCGTCGGGCATATATCCGATTCCATTCGGGATGGGACATCCTGAACCTTTGATGTGACAGGGGGGGGGGGGGGGGACGGCAGCTATTGCAGCACCCATTATGGGTCCAATTGCTGATACGGCCGTCGCGATATTTGGGGACACAATAGCTGTCGAGATTGGGAACGTCGTGGCGTATGATGTGGGAACCAAGGTAGGGAGCTCGCCCGTACACGATGCATTGAGTAACCTTCGCCTGGGATTAGCTCGCCAATGACTTGATCGCGGGCAAGACATTTAAAGCTTTGATCCCGACCTACTCAGTAAGCCTCGAAACCACGTCTGTGAAAACCATTCTCATTACGCTCAAGTTCAAGCATACAATGTCCGCTGCAACACTCGTTTTTTCAGATGCGGGACAGTGCACAAGGATGCAGACCTATTCACAAATGTAAAATATTATTTAAGCGTAGAAAAGGTACCGTAGATCCTACTAGGGTGCCTTAGATAGTATTCACGAGGAACACACAGGGCTGGTTCAACCCATATCTCTTCGCTTCAAGCCGAAGGCCCAGGTCAATGAAGCCTGATATTTTTTTTTGCCATGGGCCATTCCTTTTAGGTGACCATCGGATCGCCGAAACGCTACTTGCCGAGAGCGCGTCTGCCATTAAGCTTTGCGCCGACCCCCCGCTGGCGTTTACAGAACAAGGGCAGCCTTCTGGGGATCATGATTGTGATCCCACTAATGTCCCGCCCCCTTCGATCCCCAAGTCGCCCATGCTTATGGCTTCCGAGATTGGACACAAGGTTTCGTCGTACTGGCATAGGTCCACTTCGCTCACCCCTTCCGTGGGTGGCAAGTAAGGCATAACTCAGCCAGAGTTAACTGGCTCTTCACCTGCGCTTGGGGTTGCTACGCTTCCGGTATCGACTTTGCCGCCAACACTTCGTCGAATACTATTCGTCGTGCTAGGTCTGTCGCCTCATCGTAAAATGTGGACGACATCAGCGCGCCCAGGAGTCTGCACTTAACTATCATCTCCTCAACGGTTGTTCGGCACTTGTGCTGCCCGCAGCGTCTGCCCACGGCAGCACGCCACTCGTTGCGTGGGGCACACTCACTCTCAAACACATGTACACTATGATGGGTAGCAAGGCGGAGTAGGGAGTGAAGCATTCCAAGGCGTGGTCACATGTTTGTTTGAATACCTGAGCTTGTGCGTCGACTGGGGCAGAATTATCGTTCCTAACGAGGTAAAACCACCCGCCGAGATGATCGAAGAAGAATTCAAGAAGCGGCTCGTTCAAGATGGATTGGAACTCGTGCTTACAGGCGCTGTGAAAAGTCGCGACTCCAAGGCGGTCAAGGCCGATGTGGACCTCTATCCTGCTGGAATAGCCATGTTTCGGCTCCCTGATCTGTAGCATTGCCTTAATTTGTTTGAGTGACCTTATACCTTTGATACATGCGCCGTAGGTCAGTGTTGAAACTTGTCTTGACTTGCTCGGGAATATTATATCAGCAAACCTTGAGCCCTCTTTGTAACTTCTTTGAGGATGAAGATTATGCCCCTTTGGACCGGAATGCCGTGGAGGCATGCTCCGCCTGGGATATTATACACCGGTCAGCGGCATATTTATACGTTCCCGTGCATATCCGGAGGCATTCTTTACGATGCCATGGAAAGATGCAATGCTTTCTCAGCCGATGATAGGCATGATCGGAGAGTGCGGACCGGATGTCTAATTCGATCTCGTTCTCGCCCCTTTAAATCGACGTACACCCCCGCAACCACCTTGACAATCCTCGTGAACTCGAACAGTCTCCGTTGAAATGACCCGTACGAGCCCTCCCCCAGGTACGCAACTCAATGTCTGATCTACACACACAACTTTAATCTCGGCGTGGGACAACTTAGGCATCTACGTCCCCACACTCTGCTTTTTCAAGGGCGAAAAGCAAGAAATCGATCACGAAACGATCACGAAGCACGTGCAAAGGTGTGTAGATCATCCAGATGTGTCTGTATGTAAACCTGAGTCTGTTTGTGCAAGGCTTGCCCGAGGAGGGGTCCACGGCCTCGTTGCCAATGGCACCACCGGTTAGTAAACTCTTGAATTCTAGCAATAGGGTTCAACAACTCAGCTCTCCACTAGGCGAACCTGCACACCTTACTCGGACTGAGCGCATAGCAGTTACCAAGACGCACCGTGCGGCGCTCGATAGTGCTGGATTCAAGGATTTGCCTTTGATCGTTGGCACTGGTGTGTCTTCTACCTGGGAGACAATCGAGATCACCAAGGAGGCGGCTGAGGCTGGCGGAAACTATGCCATGGTTATCCCTCCAGGATACTTCAAATCTTCGATGACGGACGCGTCCATAGAAGCGTTCTTCACAGAGGTAAGCTTGCTGGCGTCTCCCATTGTTCTTTGATAAGTAACTGTATTGTGCGCAGGTCGCGGATGCATCCCCCATCCCAATCTTGTTATACAATTTCCCGGGCGTTGGGGCGTGTAAGTGCATACAACCACACTCTCGATCGAACCTTACAGTGCACTCGTAGCAAACGGAATCGATCTCGAACTCTCCCTCATCTCGAAGCTCGCCAAGCACCCAAACATTGTAGGGATCAAGCTTTCATGTGGGAACTTGGGCAAAGCTGCGCGTCTTGCTGCCCTACATCCTCAAGAGGAATTTGCCGTCTTCATGGGCCTCGCGGAGACACTCTTGCACGGTCTAACTGGGTCTGGTATCTCGGGGGCAATCACTGGAATCGGTAACAACGCGCCCAAGGCGTGTGTACGTGTGTTTGAGCTCTACCAAAAGGGCGATCTAGAAGGCGCTCGAAAGGCTCAAAGGGAATTGAGCAAGGCGGGTGAGCTCGAGCCTAAGGGCGGAATCCATTCGATGAGGGTAAGTAAATTCGGACGACTCAACGTCGAATACTTACACAAATGGCTCCAGTATGGCTGCGTACATTACTTTGGATATGGAGGCGAGTCTCGTCGTCCGTTCCAACCCATCAGTGAGGACCTCAAGGCCAAGACCGTTGCGTGGCTCGATCCTTTGATGGATAGGGAAAAGTAATTTTATATCATTCATATGTTGGACACAAAACTATGAATTTAAATGCATCATTTTATGAAACTGGAGCGAAACTTGGAGCGCATTTAACCTCCAACGCGGGTTCCGTTCCTATCGGTGCACTGCCACCAGACACTGCACTCGGGGAAAAGTCCTGCAGGCTCGTCCCCGGCATCCTTGAGGAGCAAAGCCAATACTCCATGCGCGGGCAAGGTACGCGTAATGTTGCGGACTGCCGTACCGTTGTTGGTGTGCGACCAGAGATCCTGATGAGACGAGGTCAGACAAATTGGCAAACTGTTTGGTTGGACATGGTCTCACTCGGATGGCGTATTTACGTCCAGCACGGAGCCATGGCGTTTCAGTCAGGTTAAACGACAGTTCAGCGGGGTGGTTGAGGGTATTGAGCTGTTAGGCAAAGACTAGTTAAGGTCGCTGCTTCGAGTTTAAGGGATTAACTAACCATCATAATAACTGAAAGCCCAAAATATTAGCAACACAAGCAAATGCATGAATAAACTCAAGCTTACCAGTTCCATTCTGGCTACGTCCAGACCAATACTGAGCTGGGTGAGTCGCATTGAAGCTGTAATCAGGCTGTAATCAAATGAATCAATATATGTCTCCTAATTCTGACGTCGTTGCATACGTTTATCCCCCAACGGAATGGAGAGATACTCTCCCCATAGACCGGGTCCTGGTTGATTGCGAGAATCTCACGGTTCGTCAGGATGCTTACGGTGTCGGGAGTAATGGCCGAAAGCTAAACCCGACGTATACCATCAATTTACTCTGCGGTTGATCGCATCAGGAAAAGGAATGGGGCACGCACATTGGTTCCAATGAACAACGGCGATTTCATCAAAGCCCATGCGGTCCAGTGGGACTTCTTCTCTTCATAAGTGAGGTCCCCGTTGCCACTTGTGATCCAAGGTAAGTTGGGGGGGTATTCGGTCCCGAGACAACTTACATTTGCAGCTACGAAAAAATGACGCAGGGTTAGATACAAACGCTATTTTGCCTTGCGCTACACTAACCATATCCAGATCGTTGCGGCCATAGTAGTCGGTTGAAGATGTAATGAACGAGTTGCTAAATGAAAGCGCTAGGGGTTAGACAAGGGCTCCCACGTGCAGAAGTGACCACCGACAAATTGATAATATGCGCCAAGCTATCCCATGTAGGGGCTACAACACGCCAGCGCAGTAATGAGATGAAAACGTCAACATAATCAATGAATACGCACCAATATCCCCAGTTGTCTATAAAAGGACAAGGCGACCCGTCAATGTCAAGGAGTCTTAAGCGATCCCAAAGCGGCTTACTCTCCAACTCTGGCCGACCTCCTTACCCCACAACCAGACCTGGTTCCAGCCCCACTCGCACAAAGAGAATACGATCGGGACTTTCTTTGCTTTCTTTGCAACGGAAATGATCGCGTCACGCATAGGGGTGTAGCCTGAACGATTTGGCAGTTAGCATTTGTCTTGAGAGTTTTATGCTATACTTACGGCCGTAGACACCCTGTCGAGTGATGCTATCGTAAGGAACTAGAAGGTGGGATTAAAACATGTCAAACTGAGCGAACGCCGAATGCCTGTTTAACTCACTAGCGCAGTTATCGTATTTGAGATAGTCAATGCCCCAGTCGGCGAAGGTCTGGGCGTCCCTGGTTGAAGGTAAGTAGGTTTAAAGTTGAGAGACGTTGATCTAACGTAAAAGCTTACTTTAACTCATACGAGTACGAACCAGGAAATCCCTACAAGGAGTGTTGAGTGACAAATTAAATGCAATGACAAGAAAACTTACGCCGCACGTAAACCAACCAGCATCACTGTAAATACCAGACTTGAAGCCCAACTTGTGGAGAGTGTTCGTAAGGTTTTTGATACCAGACGGGAACTTGACCGGATCTGATGCGCATAGAGTCAGCCGGAGATCCAACGCGACTGTGTGATGGACATACCCGCAACCAAGTGTCCGGTCGAGCTGCGGTTTTTCAAGGACCAGCAGTCGTCGATATTGACATAGTTGTACCCTGCGGCCTGGAGACCGAGCTTCTTCATGAGTTGGGCGGTCTCGACCATCAGCTGTTCGCTAATATCACACTGGTACGCGTTCCAGGCTTTGTGTGGCGCAGATATAAATATACTTTCAAGATCTTATTTGGTTAAAATCGTACATACTGTTGTACCCCAAGATGGGCAATTTGGCAACGCCAACGTCAAGAGCATTGGCCGAAAGGCCGCCAATGGCGACTAGTCCAATCAAAGAGGAGAGCATGGTATGTCGATCGAGAGACACTCGACTCTGTGTCGACCCAGACACTCGATCGTCGAGTTTTATTTTCTTCCAGACTCCCACCAATAACTTGCATTTCTCCATTCATCTCAGTCGCCGTACCATGTGATATATTGGAGCCAATCTACATACTTCGAAGCCGTAAGTGCATGTCCATTAGGGAATGAAGTATGGTCTTCGTATAGTTTGCCCGAGATACCTACGCGGAACGTCAACTCCATAAGGCGAATGGGTTGCCTAAATGGAGGCGAAGTCGCTATCGCTTCCTATTGGCCGCCAGCCAGCTTGAGTTTGCCCGAGGTATTGATGTATAATATTGGTCGAAGGTCGGCCCTCGGTAAGAGTATTAATGTGGGAATATTGTCGACAATACAAGTGTCAAAAGGGATAAGATGAAGATTTGTGACATAAGAGGTAGGAACGAAATTCGGACCGCCAGACCATTGGCGCTTAGTGTGACACGTGATCAGGCTGTGATACGATGGGCTTGGCAACATCATCGCCTACCCCTCTTGATACTTACCACCACTGCCGTCACCATGGGATTCGGATTTCACTGTACGTCGAGTACTTGATTATCGGAGTGAACCAATCAAACCTTCTGGTTTTCACAGACCACAAACGTATCACTATCATCCCCAAATTCCTGTATTTGAACATCAACGGACGCGTACGTTGACTAGATATCGCACTGCCATGGTAGCTAATCCCAAATCGATTGTAGCGCATTAGTTTTCAGCGCCAGGATAGGGGATCACATCACCATTCACAAGTAAACACCAACAGACGGAGATTTCCGCGTGCTGCCCTTGCCTTGCTCATATGCCCGTGTATACCCCTCGTGTTTAATTGCTTTTTTGTCTGTTTGTACGTGACAATAATATCTGTCTTAGCTTGCGAATGCAGAGAACGAGGATTGATTGACGAATATGCGAAAGACGAAGTGTAGTTGCCAATCATGTAAACACATCCACAATGGTACAAAGGCCAAGGTAGATACAAAGCGAGGTTCCTTCCGTTTAGTAGTTCTTTTTCTTTTCATCAATCGACATTCCACCTGAGAGGTCGACCATGAGTCTATGCAGAGTTCATGAGAACAACATAACTCACCAGGGCCCATGTTTACGAGCAACAGAAGACCGCCCACAATCGACAAGGTCTGGAAGAAATCATACCTAAAATAGACGGACCATCAGCAAAATGTATAAGAGGTACAATGCTCGTACATACTTCAAGAAGTCACGTTGAGGGTGCGCAGAGTGAACGCTCCACCAGTTGTTGATGAATACGTTAAACACACTGAGGAGAATGACGAGGAAGCTGGCAGACCACTTGGCCTTGAACCCGATCGCAACGAAGATGCATGCAACGAGCCCGATCAGAGATACAATTGCGCGCATGATCGACCATTCTCCTTGGAGGACAAATCCTATGAACAAGAAGATGAGGAGCACGCGGCCAGTGAGTTGGAAGCTGCCCGAGAAGCGCGATCATTAGTATCGGCCACATGGCGGGCAATCAGGTAAGACACGTACTACATGCGGCGATCATTTTCGCTGAGCGAGGGGAGTCCAGCGAAGCGTTTCTTGGAACTTTGCATAGTATCGGTGAAGACCATGATCAAACCTCCAATGACGGACAAGTTGCGCAGGAAGAAGTTCAGGTCAAAGATGAGCCCGTAGCCGAAACCTTGAATAAGTACGACGCCTAGCAAGCCAGCAACCGCAACTTCCGAGTAGCGTTTTGCGATAATTGCGCCAGACCCAGCCAGCATGGTCTAAAGTGAATATTAGCAGCTAGTAAGCCTTTCCACCGGGTTGTACTTACGGTAATGTTAAATAAGAGGAAGATATGGCTAATTCCCCAAGGGAAGCCACGATGCCTATTAAGCTCTGCTGTCAGCAATTAGCTCCTAGACGTCAATCAAACACTACTCACTTTTGTAGATACCATATTTGATCGCCCCACTGCGTGATAATCCGCAACGCATCCTCTAGGAAAGTGACAACGATCAAGAAACGGCCGATCGACGGCAAGTGCTGGCGCCAAGGCTGCGAGTAGATATCCACCATGTCCTCGATCTTGCCCGCTACTTCGCGGACCTGTTTTGTAGCGTCGCCACCCTGTGACGTATTATAGTTCGATTGGTGGGAAGAGGTGTCGGGCATGTACGATGGGCCCGGCGCAGGGCGGTTGATGTTAATTCTGTTCGACATTTTACGAATCGATAGTCTGGATAGCTATGAGCGCACTTTACTTGCTGAGGATCGTCGGGGAGCTCACCTGGGAGTGGTAGTAGAGAGGAAGGTGATCGTCCGCGTGCGAGTCGCTTGCTTTTACCGCCCAGGCGCGAGCTAATCGAATAAGTTGCGAAGCGGATGTAGCTATCCACGCGTGGTTGACCGACCGGATGACACGTAGTCACAACAAGTTTACATAATCGAACCCTGGCGATCCAAACTCACTGGCGCGCGCTTGTCGTCTCGCCCGCTCCGACGTCGCCGCGAACGAACGGCTCGCGTGAATCATCTTTGTCCTGCTTGCCTTGCCATGGGTTATGTTGGATTTTGAAGTTGGTCAAGGGTTATATTGACTTTTGGGAGGCTATGAATATGATATTATCAATTAACCGAGTCAAATCGTCGGGTTGAATCATCCATTCAACTTGACTGGGATTGGACTAGTCTAGAATACAAGATCGGGATATAAAGCTCTCGACTACGACCAGCCGCTAAGCCTCTTGTTACTTTACCCTTCAAGACTCGATCTTCATCATGTCAAACTTACCGCCGCTCATACCTGACCCCCCAAGGTCCGACTCGGACTCATCAACACCTCCGATTACGGCCCACCGTCTCGACTTCGTAAAACTAGGACTTCCCGAGTATCGAAACAAGTAGGTTCAATTAATTACACCGAGGCGTTTGAGTTTGATCCGAGTGTAGGTTCGCGATTGTCATCGACAACCTGTTCACACCCGCAGAGTGTCGACAGTACCTTGCCATCGCGGAAAGCTCACAAGAATGGCAACCAGCCGAGTTAAGTGGTCGAGGCGCGGATCAACTGGTGTGTGGTACCTTTGCGTGTTGGTCGTGATCTCTGAACTCCAGGGTTGGTCAGTATATGGACACTGGGTACCGAAACTCGGGTCGTATCCTCTTGGATAACGAAACACTAGCTACTGAGCTCCTCGACCGCCTCCGGCCATACCTAAAAGATATTGAACGGCTGGAGAAATCGCCGATGCATACTCAATACGCTGAAGATGCCAGATACCTACGTGACCCACCCGCACAATTGGCCAAGCTGAACGAGCGGCTAAGATTCTTGAAGTATAGTCCCGGTAAGTACTTGGGTCTTATGCTACAGATGATCCATTTACTCATACACTACAGGGCAATACTTTCGTAAACACTGCGACGCAACGTACGTTGCTCCGGGAAGCAAGTACGTATCATACTATACTCTCCAGCTCTACCTAGACGGTTCTTCCGACGATCTCAAAGGGGGTGCGACTCGGTTCTGGAGAATGGGCGACCCCAAGCAACCGGATAAACGCAAAGCGAAGGCGGGCAACCCGTTGCGTTCGTTTGTTGACGTCGAACCCAGAGTTGGTAGGGCCCTGGTTTTCGAACAGCTCGGATTATGGCATAGCGGCGAGGATGTAGAAAAAGGAACCAAGCACACCATCCGTGCTGAACTCATGTACGAGGTTTGTCCAGGATCAGAGGAGCTGGTTGACGATGATGATGTGGTGTTTGAATAACGTCGAACGTTATGCTAGCTTGTATATTGTTAGAATCTTACCGCTCTGTTCCCCGCCCTACTGTGCGCCCTCGGTCTGTCAAAGTTCGGCACAGCCGACGCGGAGCAGGTGTCCCCGCTTTTGTCCAAGCGTCTATCTTGCCTTGATCGACCAATAGTCAACCAAGCTGTCATGGCTGTGTCGCTCCAATCGAGTCAGGCGCGTGCCTACTTCCACGTTTCCTCCGTATTTTGAGTATATAAATACGGGTGAGGAGCCAGTCTATCATCAAACACCCCGAACGCCAATACAGTAACCATGGCCTTCCGTCAGCTTCGCTCCTCGGTTCCTAAGCTCTTTGGAAACAGTGCCAGTGATGCACTGCATATACCCGAGCCACCTAAAAGTGACCCAAACAATCCGGACGCGCCACCCCCTATCGTAGCTCATCGACTAGATTTCGTCAAACTCGGTCTACCTGAGTATGAAAACAGGTAGGTATACCCTAAAGTCATGGTGGAACATAGTAATAATGCGAATCAGATTTGCCATAGTCATTGATAATCTATTCACGCCCGAGGATTGCGCTCGGTATCTCGCAACCGTAGAAGCAGTCAAGGATTGGGAGGTTGCTGCGGTCAACGCTGGCCCAGATATTCAGGTACGTGCCATATTGCCAGTCGCTATTTTGACTTAATTTCCCGTAGTATGTTGATACAAGCTACCGCAACTCAAGTCGCATTTTGTACGACGATTTTGACTTGAGCGGGGAGATGTTTGAAAAGCTCCTACCTTACCTAAAGGACGTTGAAACGTTGGAAAGCTCCACGTTATATGGAGGCCATACTTCGAGGGACGAAGACCCCCCTGCACGTTTAGTAGCTCTAAATGAGCGGTTGCGGTTTTTGAAATATGGTCCTGGTAAGTAGCTGAGGAATGTGTATATGCGCACTTGCTAAACGCCAGTGATTCGCCAGGCCAATTCTTCCGTCGGCACTGCGACGGAGCATACATCACGCCAGACCACAAACGGATTTCCTGTTACACTCTGCAACTTTACCTAAATGGTTCAGCAGAGGAGCTTCAGGGAGGAGCCACGCGATTCTGGAGACGAGGTGAAGGCAGGCCAGACAGGCGCACCGCTCTTCCGGGGCATATACTACGAGACTACGTAGACGTGGAACCACGATTTGGGCGGGCGTTGATTTTTGAACAAGCGGGACTCATGCATAGTGGGGAAGACGTCAAAAAGGGCATGAAGATTGCTGTGCGCACTGACCTCATGTACGAGGCATGTGCAGAATAGTAATCGGTTACGGCGATCTCCGTATAGGCTGTGTTGTATTATTAGTTTGCTAAAGTGTAAATATAACTTGCCGCAGTTTGGCTTTACACCGGGACCGATGAGTAACGATGGTATGATCAGTTACATTTCAGTAGATGTTATTTAGCAGGTTTATTTAGACCCCCAAAGTGATTCCCAGGTCAACACTACACCCAAGGCGTGAGGTAGAAGCACGGACATCCTGATATGATGCAGGGAGACATAATTGATGGATGAGCGGCGCCCGAGTTTGGGTCACGCAAAGTGCCGACCAGAACAGACCCTAGCCGGTGGTGTAGCCCAGACAAAAGTGTTCCCAGGTGTATCGCAAGTAGAACAAGATGGTGGTTCCTGCTGGGACAAACGTGTGTCCAATGGTATCCTCGTTGCCGGGGGGGGGGGGGGGGGATGTGTATATGCTCGATCCATCACCTGTTATGGGCGTACCCACAATTGTTGGATCGTATCAGCTCAGATTCCTCCAACGGCTTTCAACATGTGGCTTACTCCCGGTCATCCATGTCATGCAGACATCGGCCAGCTCCGAGTGAATCTGTATGTTTCAGGGGGTGCATGGATGAGAGCGGAGTTGTCCCTCGCGAGCTCGGGGATACAGGCAGCCACGCGAGTGCGGGGGAAAGTCGTTAGGTGTGAATGACGTGGGAGAAAGGCAAAGTTAGGAAGTCTATCAGTGAGCAGGTTTAGCACCGGGACTTGCCTGCGGTTGGGTATGGGAGAGAAAGCCAGGGTAGGGGGCAGTATCAACATGGTCAAGTGGGCAATGGGTTGTCAACGTGCACCTTAGTTCAGTCGTGCTGTCGCACCCTTGTTGGTACCCACCCCAGATTGATACTTCGACAGACGAAACCATTTCACTAGGGCGTCACGGCTTACAGACTCATTGTGCGGGAGGCCCTTTGCCTGAAGTCCGAGGGCATCGTCCGGCGGGTGCTTGTCAGCTGCCCTGATATACAGGGCTTTGGACACGCTCACATAAGAGGCTAGATTTGGAGCTGCGGGCGAAAATTTACTTCAATTTATGCGCGCCGCTTTGGTACTAGTGATAACTTATCTTTGGAGCTGCATCGAGTTGGTCATGCAGATTGCGGATGATGAAGTCTAAAGTCTTGCCGTTAAGCTTTGTTGCAGTCTGTTTGAGATCCCCAATCCCATTGAAATTACCCAGATTTCCCGAGAATTGAATTTGATCTGTGTTGAAAAGCTAATCGGGAACCTGAACTAGACCAAATGTGGCGTAAAGGCTAATCAGTGGTGATCACTTGAACGGTGACACCATCCACGAGCGTTTACCACACGCGCAGACTCGGCATTGATGTGGATTGCATCGCGCTTGGTGTCGAGTACGTTATTCCAAGTGGGTGTGACTCAGGTTCTCACAGTCATACGGTACTCAACGTACGGCCGGCAGATCCCTTTCTACATAGTCGTTGATAACATCGTGCTTACATGCCTCGAATTAGATATACACGGTTCTGATATCAGGTACGTTACGACTGCGCGCAAATCACGTATCAGACTCGTTCGCCGCTCTGCTATATCAGAAGCCCGTCGCTCTAGGGGGACAATACGATCCCGCAGAGTGGATTGGCAGGAAAGAATATCCGAGGTCATCAAAGTGCAAAACGTCCAATCCATGATACCAAAGTTGGTCGAAAGCCGAGCGAGCAAGGATGCAGTCGCTAACATCTGTCTCTCATTATCTGGCCCTTGCAGACTCTGGGGCTCGGAATACGCCTCGCCCCCACCGAGTATTCTCCGAGCATATCGCCCTGGGTGCGTACCTATCTACTCCTTCCTTACACCACAAAACGTCTTGGTTTTCTTGTCGCTGAGACACCGAGGTATCTCCGCTCCACCAATCTCATCCTACAAAACCTCTTCCACGGTCATCTTTCGACCATCTCAATGAGCGATCCCCGACAGTCAAAACACTGACGTGGGCAACAGGTTCAGATTCTCCGTTAATCACACGATGAAAACAGGAACTTGAGCATGTTCCCCACATTCTCTCACCCAATTTGTTCCCTCATGGGGTTACCGAGTCCAAATAAGGTATGTAAACATTCGAGTACCACTGGAACATGTCGTATTGCCTCCTCCGGATTTTCTAGGTTGAATAGCATCGCTAATTGCGTGTATATCCGTGTTGGGCCGCCCACTCGACTTTTTGCCGCATTCCTTGGTCTACGTACATCGCCCCAACGAAACATTTGGCTTGGTCAACCGATACACGCTGGACTTCGCACCTAAAGTTTGGTCAACTTGCCTAGACCAGACTATCGCCGCCGGGAAGCTGTGCGCTTGTTCTCGTTTGCTGGCAGATTGGATCATACCTGAACTTGGGATTACCTTCTGGGATGCGGTTGCCTGGTACCCGTCGCTTCTTTTTGCCTCTGTCGCCCATGACGCGCGTGATCGTCAAATACTGGTGTAATCGAAATTACACCGCAAAGCTCTGAACTTACGTGTCATCCCATGCGGTTTCGCCCTGGGTGGCACACATGCTTGCAGGTTGTTCTCTATGCTACGAATCCATCTCGTGACCAGGAGTGTCCCTTGCCATTCTTCCTTGCAACCAACAACGGGCCGCCGAACCATGGTACAGAAGACAGGAAACAACGAAGCAACTAGGTTACACTTCCCTACCACAATTGGAACACCCAGTCTAGCCCCGTGATCCCTTGTCCGGTAAGTAACATTAGCAATCAAAGTCACTTTTTTGACTTTCCTATCCCTAACACCCCAATAGCATATTCCCACATGGCACACACACGGCGCTAGGGCCCGGAACGTGCACCCCCACCTCCGCATTTTCACAAGAGTCGCGCACGCGACAACCCTCGATTTCGTTCCAGCCTGGGTATGCCGAAGTCCAGCCGGAGCGAGCGTAAAAACACGGCTAGGCTTCGGCCATACTCGAGTTGCGTTGCGTCGTCGAGGCTGGCTCGCCATTCCCCATGTGGGTAGCCAAACTCGATGCCAGCAGATCGACGGACAACGCCGACTGAACCGAAACGGGCGGGTCCATGAAGCGGCCGAGGGTGGGAGTGATGGTGTGGAGACGACCGGTCACGCGGGGTGCACACTGTACTCCTTTTTCGGGCCAAACCACAGTTCTCGGTCGAGAACAACAAGGCAAGTGCCAATCAATCAATATCTCATGTAGCAACTCAGTTGAAAGGCATCTGGTACTACGCCGTATGTAGCTGGGCCAGGCAACTTGGGCTTCGTTTTGAGGGTGAGCAGCGTGGCAAGTCGGGGTATCAGAGTGAAAAACTCTATGGGATCATAAAGCCTATCCCATTCGCACGGACACAGTCCGGAAACAACCGCAGCGTACGATTCGGCACGTTCATCGAAAAGGCAGCAGCGTCCTATCAAGAACGGATGAGCATCACGTCCGAGTCGGCTAGGAACCCCATCGGCTCTTTCCACGCTCCATGAGTATCGTGCTCGCGCACACAGGTAAGCTCCATGATGGCGGTCTTCTAGCGCAACTCCACACAATGAACGTGAAAAAAGGTAGACAGGAACCTAGGTTAGCCTTTAGTCGAGGATCTCCCTTTACACATGAACCACGTCAAGTTGGAATTGCACCCATGTCACTGCATTGCGCCCCTGTCATTCAAATACAGCCTTGTTCAATCACATTCTTCATTTTTGACGCAAACTCAATCGCCTTCTAAAACGAGCCTGATATTTGAGTCCCGACAAGATCTCTGGTCTGAACTTGTATGCACACTGTGTCGGATCGACGCTCCGCAACCGGGTTCCGTAATGTGACTGATAGACGACGTATCGGCCGTAACCTTTGACCAGACTTGAACATTCCAAAAGTGGCGTTCAGGGCTGTAGATCTCACTCGGCGCACGCGAGCGCACCTACTAGGCTTGGGTTACCGGCAACATCGATCTCATCGACCCCAGATTTTTGACGGCCGCGTTATTCCCTCAGTGAGCTTCGTGGGCGACTTGTACAAACAAGGATGGTACATTTTGTTTCTACTGTACAGAGGCCAGCCTGAGCGAGAGAGAAGGAGTGGTATGTAGAGCACAGGGAAATCAACAAAGCAAACGAGAGACCAGGGGTAAAACAAGGCAACGAGAGACCAGAGAAAAAGCAACCTCAAACAGGGCTGAAAGAAGGAACTGTCCAAACCGAAATCCTGCTCCGAGCCCTCTTCTATATCCATCATGGGCTCATCATAAAATAAATGTCTAGGAAGGTCGTCGCATGGTGGTTATTGGGGTGGGCCTTGGGTGCCGGGGTGCATGAAGCGCCGCAGCAGCGCATCGAGCTGCTTGTCGTCGGTCGCATTTCGTTGGCCGTACGGATAGGGCGATACGGTGAGCGGGGGAAGATACACGTCGTCCATCGCGGCATTGGACCGGACCGGATGAGGCAGTGGCAGGTTGCGTGTAAAGGGCGAGATGCTGGAACGGAGGGACGAAGGGGTCGAGGGGCCCGCAGGGAAGCCAGCACTGCCGCGCATCTCGACGGGCGATAAAGGATGAGGAAGATGACGAATCGGCTCCGGTGACGGATACGGTGCCATGTCTGGGGCCGTCAAGTACGCCGGCCATGTGCCCGGGTCTGAGCGAGCATGCGGATGTACGAGTCCGAAGTCTGCCATTGGAGCGAGGGCGGCGGCCTCCTGGTTCTTCTTGTTGGTGCCAGTCGCTCGCGCACTTCGATATGTTCCGGGCGGGGGGATCACGTTCGCGAGCTCGGGTATCTGGTCAACGGTTCGCAAGAACTCGATGGTGCCCTGAGTAAAATAGGCAGCTGGAAACCCAAATGATGAGATGCGGAGCGGGGGATAAGTGCTGGCACGTACTAATGTGCCATTTCCGTTGCTGGCGGCCGCTTCCTGGAATAGTGGCGAATACGCTGTACGTCTATCATGGGGTCAGATGAGCAGTGCAGATCACGGGAATGGGTCTGACCTGCTTGATCAGTCGATCGTTTTCCCTGTCTGATGTGCGGTCGATGGCTCCCGGGGCCGAAAGGCGAGGCGAACGGGGCGATATGGGAGAGTTGTGGTGTGGGCTATCGGCTTTCCTCCTGCTGTGGGAGTTTAGTGTGAGTTCATATACGTGAACTGAGGCGCACCTCCGAGCAAACTTTTTTAGCCATTTTGCTGGCGGGGCTCGACCTCCTTCTCCGCTCTCATGTCGGTCGTCGTCGTCGGCCTCGGTGTCGCGTTGGTGATAGAACAAAAAGTCCTGAAACCGGTCAGCCCGAGTCACAAAATTAAACAAAGGCTTACATCGCGCACTCGGCTGGGACCCCATCGGAGGCCGTCGGTCCAGCTGGAGACAGTCAGAGAGAGCTACCAAGCACACTGCTAAACATACCGCTCACTGCGATGGTCAGCGGGAGCCAGAGAGCAGGTCAGGTGACTTACATGCCCATGCCGGTGGCCTCTGCGTCGGGCCCGCGCTCTTCCCAGACAAAGCAGGCGCCGGGCTTGACCAATCGTCGCTCGTCAATGTCGAGCCTGCGGGTGATGGGTGTGTATATGCCGAGCAGCGTCGCATGGAAGATGCGATGGGCATCGGCAGTTGTGCGGATGTGCACGTTGGTGCATGTCGCCTGCTGGGCCTGCATTGCGGGGGGACACTCTGCCCTGTCCACTTTGGCCTGGGCTATATACCCCATCACACACGAACACTCGGATGGTTCTAGCCAAAGTGGGAAGTTACATGACAAACTTACTTAAGATAAAGCTTGTTGCTACTTCTTCTTCCAAATGGCCGATCGTCACCTACGCGTCGGTCATTTCGGCCACATAGACTTTTTCCCCCCACATCATCCGATCATCAGTCGGCATCACCCGCTGTACCCCCGCTCACGGTGGCGCTGTACCCACGTTCACAACATGAACATTCTCCCCGCATCCGGTCAAGGATAATCTGAGCAGTGACATCTATGGATTTGTTACTAAATACATCCGTTACATCATTTCATGTCCTATTACATCGTTAGCCACATTTCTCCGCACTTGTGCATGCACTCACCTCGCAGGGGCATTTCCACAGGTGCCCTGTCTTCCACCGTCACCTGGTGTGTCCGCCCCCTAAACAAATACTTGATGTACAGGCTTTTGCGCTCCCCCAGACATGGGTCGTAGAACCCAAGCAGCCCGGCCTAGACAACGATTACCAAAAATATCATAGTCAGCGCTCAGCACTCACCTTGGACCGACCGCCGGGAATCGCGAGTTGGCTCGCATTGACGAGCATCTGGAGCGGCACTGCAACGTCGATCGCCCCGTTGTCAAGGTTTTTGGCAGGACCATATCGCGCTTCTAGGATAATCAGTCCTAGAGCCAAGCGCAAGGTCAGCTGAACAGCCTGAACGAAATCCGCATCTTTGAGAAGCGGCAGTAAAGGCTCTTTCGGAAAGGGTATAGTCCCAGTATTTCCAGCACCGCGCTTCGCACTAAGCGCCCTCATTTGGACGTGCTAGACGTGCTCATGACACGGTATTCTTTCGGGGCCATGACAGGTACGATCATTCGGTACCGAGCATCACGTCCGAATAATGCCCTTCAAATCACGCGCACCAGCACCGTACCCCAGACTTACCGTCCGATGTGCGTTCATGCTCAACCTTGCGCCCAACCTGGTCTCGCACAGATTCGATATAGTCCTCCGCGGCTCGACGGTCTTCTGCCAATCGTTCTGCCTGGCGTTCGCGCAGCGCCTCGATTCGTCTTCCAAAAAATTAGCCTGCGCATCTCATTTGAGATTAATGGGCGTACCCCTTGGCCAATCGTTGTCTTCTAGGCTTGATAATGTACTGGTTAATGAGCACTGCAGCAACGGATGGCACGACGGCCGTGTAGAGCGCCAGGTTGAGGTCAAAGTCACGCGAGAGCTGGATAGGGAGAATGATCCGTTGGCCGAGTCGGTTCAATCTTTACCAGCTCGATCAGTTGTTCGAATATCACCAGGAAGGCGGACGTACTGGATTCTAAGCGAGACTCCACCTGGGAGCGCTGCGCCTACTCCGAGTCTCACGCTCGTTGCTTCGGCAACCTTGGCCGTACCATTGAGTTCCAAAACGATACCGAGCTACACGTGAGCAACATGGAGTAAGTACGAGTGGGAGTGAAATGTAGAGACAGGATGATGGGAGCTGAAGGAGCTCGAGGAAGAAATGACGCTGGGAACACAACATACTCCACCTGGTCCGACCCCTGCCCCAGCACTTGCGCTAACCAACACTCCGTCTTTCCCGCCCACACGCACCCCATATTGGGCGCTCAGCTACCAACAATCAGGTGAGTGATCAGTGGATACGCGCGGATGATCGACGCGCGTACCTGTAGTTTGGCAGGGCTAAGTTCGAGACTCGTTACTAGGCCATTCGTAGATGAGAGGGATACGGCGAGGGCCGATGGGGCGGTAAGGGTTGGGGTTGTAAAGCTAATTACACCGGTAAGCGTAGGGTCGAGAAGTCGTTGACCCGTCAACGTTAGCCGGGGAATGTCACTCAAAGAAACAATCGTCGATTCGGCTCGTAGTGTCCTGACATTAGCCGGTTCCAATCAGATGTTATTCATCGGAGGGCCGCCGAACGTACGTTTGTTCATTCAGTTCGAATGTAGCTTTGGGTGCAAGCGTGCGGGGTTCGAGTAACCCAGATGTCACTTCAAATTGGAGACGGGGCGAAAACTGATGTTTGATTGTTCCGAAAACATTGCCTCCTGCCCTTGTTTTCATAGAAATTAGCCGACTCGTGAACGTCAATCGGGTTCGATCCGACAGGTCCGTCTATTCATGAACGCTCGTGATGGTTTGTTATTAGCCTGATTATTTCGTTACTCACGTCGAACTTGTGCTTCAGCCCGAGTTGAGCTTGGGATACACCGAGTACTCGGTCATCCCATCCCATATGCGAATTTGTTAAGGATAGTGCGTTTACGGCACATATCAATTCTCCCTGGGAACGAACTACATTTTCTGCGTCTTGTAATTTGGCGGCGCGTGCCAGGCGTGCATATTCATTCCGCAGCTAATCAAATGATATGGATATACGGAACACAGAAATGTAATTAGAATGCGCACCTCCTCCGCCGTTTGATACTTTGGCCCGATGTCCCACTTTGTTTTAAGACCTTCTTCGCCCAGGAGATCGTACACGGCTCTTTTATTAGGGTCGGTGAGAACTAGCCACGAATTAGTCAGGTTCATGAAAAACAAAGGCGAAACTCACTCTCATACGCCCTCGTCAATTCTTGAAACCGCACAGACATCCCAGCCCTGCGAGATTCGTCATGTATTTTGTCCGGGTGAATGGTAGCTAAGCTGCAATGTTGGTACTAAGTCTAAACACACCCAACACGGCGCTTGGGCTTACCAGCCAACGCCCGATATTTTTTCTTTATATCCTCTGTCGAGGCATCTTTTGGGAGGTTCAACAAGGCGTACAGTGATTCATCCGACTGGGGCTCTATAGAAGTGTCCTCGACGTCCCGGCATGCGTTCCTATGGTTCAGGTCGTTGTGTTCTGGATCATAGTCCATAGCTGGTGGTTGTGAAATCCTGATGATCGTCGGGCTCAAAATATTTGATTTCCCACTTAGGTAATATCCGTTATAGGACCTCCACCAAACCACGACCAACGATGGGCAACTTGAATCTGCAGGCGGATGAAGCAACTCTTTTGAAAACTTATCGAATATCTTCGCTGAATCCTAGGTATGTATTTGTCTAGCCTCTGAAATTAGGGTCTTACGCGCGTGTAGGACTTGGGAAGATATCGACCATGAGACGTCGGACTCACTTGCAGGCGCACTTCCTGATGCGCCCGAGTTTGAAGGAGATCCGTTGGGGCTCGGGGTCACGATAGAGTGGGTAGCTTATCTTAATCTTCGGCTGACAACCAAACATTGATATATGGCCATAAAGTGTGCGAGAGATGGATATCGAATCGAGTAGGTTTGGGCACGCGTTTTTGGTGCTTGTTGGAGTATTAATCCCGTTACCAAGAGGCGTCAATTCTATTATCGTCCAAGTCATTTGATCCCAAGGCGTTTCTAACTGCGGTCCATCCGAATGCGACGTACCAGGACCTCGCCTCTGCCGTAAACCATCTTCGAACCGTGATCGACTCGCGCTCAGCAGCTATTCAAGTGTTGGTAGAGGAAAACTTTGATAGATTCGTAGCTGTCAAATCTAATGCGGATGGTGAGTCTGTTTTCTAAACCTTGACGCCATGGAGGTACTCAGGGCCCCGCGATAGCGTTGTACGCGGAGATGAAGTCGGGGCTGTTAGAGCCAGAAAATGAATACGCGTCCAAGAGATTGCGAGAAACCCTGAAACGTAAGTGCCTGCCAAGTTCCGCTACTCGCTGGTCTCAAAATTCGTGCCCCGCTAGAGGCCTCTCAAAAGGCTGGTCAAGTGTTCCTTCCCGTCCTTGAAAATGACTCAAAAGCGACTAAACTTCGTACGACACTCAACGTTTTTGATCGAAGCAAATTCTTTTTCAACCTTCCCGGCACGCTCGCAGAACAAATCAGCGCAGTGAGTCAAGCGGACAAACTAAACCACTTGATCCAACCCTTTACTTTGTGCAGGGTCGCTATGACGCCGCATTGCGTGATTACAAGAAAGGACAGTTCCTAATCGAGGGCCGATTGAGCACGTTGTTTGGATTACCCGCGCAAGCTAGCTCTTCCAACGGATCCTCTGCGACGGACGCCCAGCAGCGGCGGATTGCCGACCGAGTTTGGGCCGCTGTGGAACGCGTGATGGGGGACATGCGCGCTGCTTTAATGGGGCGACTGCAAGACGGCGAGGCCAGCGTGGAGGAGCAAGAAAAAACTCTTGAGTGAGTTTGGACCCCCGTTCAGTTGGATTAGGCTAAAGCCGATTTTCCAGGATGCTTCTGGATCTCAACACTACAGATGACCCGGTCTGGGTCTATTTGGACAGTCAACACAGTCATATTCTTACCAAAATGAAGGCCACGCACGACAAACGTGCACTATTCATAGAAGGCAAGTCATACATTCTGGCCAACATCCTCCTAAGCCGAACCCACTCATCTAGACTTTCGAGAACGCCTTCCCCTGGATATCGCGGAACAAAATCAGATTACGGCGAACCTTTTTGAATGCGTTTGTGCTTTGGAAACCAAGTCGGCCGAGGCAACTCTAAGTGCGTATTATCAGCGTAGGTGATTTACCTTGCACGGCTCAACTGAACTGGGTCAAAAGGCAAGGGTCCCGCCCACGAGGTGTGGCAGGCGACCTTGGACTACGTGAAAAGCGTATCGGAGATAACACTTGCGGCTCTACCCAGTTTTTGGCGGATCGGAAAGGCGTTCATGGAGGGTAAATTTAAAAAGGTAATGTCTGTTGGATCCAAATGAAACGTGTTGGCTTGATTATCTCGGTATAGACTGTCAATACGTCCTCGACTAACCTCTCTACCGGAACGAGGCGTAGTCCCACTCAATGCCGGACCATGGCACTTGATATCGTGAGACAGTACATATCGCTCATATCGGAACACTTTAAGCTTTCCGATATGGCTGTATCAACGGTGGCCCCTTCGGCCACAGGTGAGGCTTTTGGTTGGTTGTAACAATCAAGCGTCCGAATTCAATCCGGATTTAGGACAGATGCCAAGTTCATTCTTACCGCCAGGAGCTGATTCCGTCTCCGCGGCTCATTGGCTCCAATTGATCCTCAAAGAAATCGTTGAGTGCTCGCGAGAAATTAGCGAGATGGAAATAGGGGGCGACGCTGCATCCATGCTCAAGGAGCTCATCGACGGGGCACGGTGGACATTTGGAGACGCGCTTTGCGTACTTTGGCTGAGAGGTGCGTGCTTGATCCTCATCTATCCCGATACGTCTGGCGATCTTAGCCTCACCACTAACCTATCCAATTATGATTTAGACTCTAAGGCTTTCCATATGCTCGAGACGTGGATCACAGATCCCTCGAAGAGGTCCACCACACTCTTCGTTCCACGCATGCACTTTTTCCAAAAGCACAACACCACAGCAGCGTTCAAGATTGCAGGTGGAGCGGACCTCGGGCCCAGCCGAGCGGATTCCAAGCAGCGCCCAGTCCCAGCCGTGTTTACATCCAAGATCTCGAAAACGTTCTTGGATTCACTGTATGCGTTTTTGGACGGGCTTGCTCATCTGGCCTCGCCCGAGTACACGTTTACCCAGACTTTAGTACGCTCCGAGCCGCGCGGCAAGTCTAATTCGATCGCGGCCCCTGTTGATCTGGCGAACGTGGTAAGGCGGTTTGCTTTATTGATTACGACCGGCGGCAATTGACGTTGTGTCAGGATGTTCGCATCCTGCTCGTGTTGTCCAATCTCGAGTACCTAAACCGCTCCTTGATTCCAACTATGGTTAATCAACTAGAAGCCGCTTTCGGCACATCAATTGCAAGCGAACGCAGGGTACGTATGCTGTGCTGACCATGTGGTCAATTGATGACCCACTCATTTTCTGCAGACACTCGTTGAGGTTGTTTCCCAGATCGACAAGGCTCTTTTTGATACATTTGTCAAGGACAAGATCTCCCGCCTGACGAAAATCATGAGGCACGGGATCTTGGAAAGTGGACTGGACTGGTATGAGACCCCACGGCCAACAGGTAGGCACATCACGCCCCACACTCGGCGGCCAGTTTTGTCCGCGCCACATCGCTCGATCTTGATGTTGGATCTTGTGGGTCAACTACTGACGCCACTTACTTGTAGAGGTTCGCGCATACATTTACGAAGCCCTTACGTCCCTTGTCCAAATTCACGCACAAATCAGCGAGGTGGCACGCCAGGTCCTGGACCGCACGCTTAATGCCATTGTCGATGAGATCGTGCAGGACGCACTTGGTTGCTTCAAACAGGTTAAACGTTTTGGTATGGGAGGCATGCTAAGGGTAGGATCCTTTTCGTCCACGTTTTTCTCCCCACGATCTGGTTAGCCGATGGCTGTTGCGTGAGCTTCACTGTCGAGCACCACGGCCGGAGCCGACGATCCTCCAACCCTACATTTGAGTATTTCTTATATGACCCGTCTCACCTCACTCGTTACAGGCCACGCTGGAAATCGAATTTTTCCATCAAACCCTCATGCGATTCTGTACACCTGCCGCAGTGAAGACATTAACCGAAATCTACGAAACCATATCCCGTGCATACCAACGGAAGCCGGGACAAACCGAGGATCTGCAGCAGGAGCTAGATGGGGTTAAGAAGACGCTCAACGATACCCGGCGGGCCACACAAATAGAGTTTTTGTGTTTCAAGGTGCCGAAAAAAGACAAGGGGGACGGTCGAAAAGAGCGAGAAGGTACTGGGGATAGCAGGAGTGAGCGAGACAGGGAGCGTGGTGCTGGATCTAGACCACCAGGCGAGAGGCGAAGAGCAGTGCCCCCTTGATTCGCACACCTCTGAGTCACCCAGAAGTGACGAAACTTGATTTGGACGTTGGGTTACTATATGGGACTGCATTATGGGCAAGTGATTATACACAAAGCAAAGCAATCGTGTTCGGCATGTAGCTATAAGCATTAATGATGACTGTTATAATATGCAAGAAGGCGCATATAGGTGCATCCAAACAACGCCGCGAGATTTCAGGTTTACCCCGTGGAGAAAAGGTCGACCACAATAGTTATGACGCCCAGCACTGTACCCAACATGTCAGCACAATGATACTTGAATAAAGAAAATCAAGTTGCCACTCGAGGCATGGCAAATGAAGGATGGATAGGATCGAGATGGGGATATAGTTCCAAACTTTCGTTCTGGGGTGGGCCCAGAAACGAGGCGAGCGGATGGGTTCAAGGATAGAGTCTCGATGATTATGCAAGTCACTATAGCAAAGCTTTAGCTCATCCCACTTACATATCTCAATACCGATAAGCACGATGACGATCTGCTCTAGTCGTTCCCCATGTCGACTTGTAACTGATTCCTTCAGTAGCTTGAGCATGTCCTGTAGAACCTAAACGTGGAGGTTAGCAGGAGAATTCATGCGGAGAGGGCTAGACGGAAAAATGATAGAACGTGGGTTCCCTGCAGGGAATCGCGATACCAAGGTCCAGAACGATAAGAAGTTTGCACCAAGCAAGTCACACTTACTTCCACTCTCGCATTCAGGAGGTCGATCCTTTGGGGAAGTTCCAAGTATGACCGCGCCGCTTCGTACATTGGTTTCAAATCAGGATAATCCTGAAAATTGGACGATGTTGTCGGGCCCACAAGACCACAAAACGCGGAAATGAACAAGTCGGATCGCGGGTGTCAGCATATTTCGCAAAATTAATGCGAACATAGCAAGGGATCGCTTACCCAGAACAGCTCCTAAGGTTTAGATCATGTAATACCAAGCACGTGGCAGGCCGAATGAACATGGGGGAATGTTAGATGTACGGACCAAAAAAAGACAAATCGGGGCCAGAACATGTCGACAAACCGCCAGGTTCATCAGTATACAGATGATTGAGGCTGGTAGAAACGCAACGTACAGGTGAGTCTAGCACATTCCCCACTAGATTAATGTTCATTCGGAGCAAAAACAGTTGGCCGATCTGACGCATAATCTCTCCCCATGGGGCATCTGCAATTGGCTCGTAAGTTCTTATCTCGAATGCGCACGCCTCTTGATAGGGAGCGAGACTGCTGAAGTTGTATGAGTAGAACGTACCCCAATCTTTCCGGCTTCTGAAAGCGCCTCAGGAATATCTTTAGTTTGTTCAATCGTTGAGGCGATCAACTCCTCGAACTAATTGATAAAGCCAGCAGTGGTATGATGAATTAGTAGCCGATGTGATATGGTAGCCAGTACGGTGACAAGCCCATGAACGCGCAGCAGTTCGTTGACGATAAAATTCATCGAGGGGATCGTCGTGATGGAAGCGTGGAGCCACGACCAGGTGAGATGAGCGGTTTCGGGAGGCCATCGCGTCATTTCGGAACCGAAGGCGGCAGGTTGCGCCACATGTTCGATCGTGGGGGATTTCACGTGCGGATACAACCGAAGGAGGTTGTGAAAAGTTGGTTGTTAGCAGATGAGATGGAGTAAATTTAGGTCGAAGGTCCAAGTCAAACGCCAACCACGAACGGCCAATGCAATCCAGCCAGAGATTCAGGTTCGTAACCACGAAGGGGATCCAGGTATCCGCCGTGAGAGCAAGGTGCAAGCCAAACAACATCGGGGAGTGACCAAAGGGCGTAAACCGGAAAGCCGCGCCAAGTTTATTACGAAGTTAAACCATGAGGGTGCGATCCAAAAGTGAAAGTTCAATGTCAGTAATGAAAGCATTTGGAGGTATGATCATTAACAGACGCAGCTGTTGTTTCAAAATTGGCTGCGTAATGAGGGCAAGGGCGAAAGGCGCCACAGCTAACGCCAGCTGTCTGGGGGATGGTTGTGTAAAGCGAAAACTGTGACGTACGAGTGAGATCTTCACCGACTGCGCGAGGGCGTGAGAAAGGGAAAGCTTCGTCCTAGACAAGGCGGTTAATGAACCGGGCGAATGACCTCACCCGACGGAGACCTACATATAACTCGATCCTCTTCGAAGTGTAATAACATCATTATATATTCTATGAACCCGAGAACCCTTTCAGTCACGAATGGATCCAGAGTTATCATAACAAGTCATACCGTGAATAATTGGCATAATAATAATTGAGGTCCTCCTTTTCCACATCGTCTGGCGCTAGATAGGAACAAGATGAGACAAAAAGTCGTTTGCGATTTCTTAACTACG
This sequence comes from Ceratobasidium sp. AG-K, assembly GCA_037039685.1. Lineage (NCBI taxonomy): Eukaryota > Fungi > Basidiomycota > Agaricomycetes > Cantharellales > Ceratobasidiaceae > Ceratobasidium > Ceratobasidium sp. AG-K. Next base: position 3,787,370 of record JAWNGF010000002.1, read on the forward strand.
CAAAACGGAACTCACCGAGTTTTTCTACCTCGAATCGTCTCAACGAAGTTAAAAATCTGCGCTCTTGCGCTTCGGTCATTCCCCATAAAACCACAGTACCGTAAGCGAAAAGAAACACTTCTGGTTGCACTGGATCTTCAGTCCAAGGCCTATCATTTGAGCTGCTCCGGGATGGATAGATTTCTGGCGAAGTGTGAGTGTCGAGCTGAGAAGTATACAATTCAGGAGAGGCAACGTGATTGCTTGGAGCGAGCTCAGGAACCCCCAATAAATCACCAGACGTCGCGGTAGTTTTGAGTCTCGGTTGTTCGGTCGGCGATTTACCGTCATATGAATAGGGGGTGTAGAGGACTTCTTCAAACAATTGGGGAGCGGTATGATAGGCGGTCTTTCGAGCCATGAAGAATTTCATGAGGTCGTCCATTTTGTACGACCTACAGGAACATCATCAATAGGGCACGAGGAAGCATAAGAGTTACTTACTGTGCGGTACAGTACGCGGTGACACGGGGCAACTTGGATTTCTCCTTCTTCGTCAGTTTACGAGCATCTTTCCTTGCAGTTCCTGCCGGAATTTGTGCTATTTGTTTGTAGACCTACAAAAGCTAATGATTAGAGTTTTATTCACATCAACAGGGGTCCCACGAACCTCCGCTTCATCGTCGTCGCCCTCAACGTCCCCGTCGCCAACTCTCCCAATTAAATGAGTCTCCTCATCCTCGTCTTCGTCATCCTCATCTGAGCCAATTCGGGATTGAGAAGCTGGATCAGGCTGCTCCGGTAGGACTTTAAGTTTGTGAGCGCCTTTGGTGCTCCTGCAAATCAACATCCAATCAGCCAATCCGACATGTCCACATATAGGCAACCTCTACCTATTTGCGCCTCTAGGTTTGTTGGCGTCCGAATTCGCCTTAGGATCAACCGTAGTTGGAAGTGTCGAGCGACTTGACATGGTGGTAGTTGTCGTACTTGTTCACGTGATGGCGTACCAACGATGATGTCAGTAACCTCAGATTACGTGTTAATCACGTGATTCTGACTTTATCCATGAGTGCACAACCGATCGACCCCGACTTGAGGCAAGCCCCCAAAGACTGCCTGGCTTGCCGTATTACTGGGACATTAGCACTCTCGGGATCTGGAGCATACGTGCTGTATCAAAACCAGAACCTGCCACCTTCGGTCAAGGCCTCTCCCACTGGTAAAGAGTGATGAACGTAGTTGGCGCAGGTAGAGATCATTCCTCCCACAACTATGTGTCGCGTCTAAGCTATTGTATTGCAGGTCTCATAATAGCTGGAGCTCTTAGGTCCATATTGTAGTCCCACAAATCAGTTTCAGCCTGATCGGGCTTCACGTGGCAAATAGGCCCGACTTTCCCAGTGGCGTATTTCCGCGAGTAGTATTTCACTGTGGCCTCCAGCGAATGTTTCGGATATACGACGAATTGCTATGTGAATTCGTATGTTATCAAGAGAAAGCTAGATAATACACTCGATAGTGAAACCCTATAAGCATATTGGTGTTGGTTACTATAGTCTAAGCCAGCCCAGAAAGGGCCCAAGGGGTTGCAGGGGATCACAGTATATGCGCTTGCAAACCAGCACACTTCTCATGAAATACACGTCAACAGTCTATTACAGTACTGAAACAAGTGGGTATAAACTTCATCTAATCATACATAATGGGAAGAAGGAAGGCAGTTGAGGGTCTACAAACAAGTTACATGCCAATTTACTCCCAATTGATCGCAAAACACTTGAATCCACTCCAGTCTAGGCGTTCTGTACGTGCAGCTGTGCAGGACCAGGTACAGCAGGTAGCATTGCTCCAGCAGGTACAGTTGGTGGTACTAGGCTGGGCGTACGTTCTCCAAAATACACGTTGGAGTTGGTTGTGTTGGTCCAGAGGCCTGATGTCCGCTGTCCAGTCCACACACCAGACTCGGCAGCCGAGGCAGGATCGTACAGCGCTCCAGAAGACGAGTCGAAGGTCTTGGGTTCAGTTTCGGCATTCTCCCGAGCGCGGCGCTCACGAATGATGGTAAGAGCAGCGGCCTTCATACGAGTGTTGATCCACCTATACGAACAATATTAGGACTTGTCAGAACAGACAATGAGTAAAACTCACGTCATTGCGATAACAGTAATAATTATGGTAATAGCTAAAACCATGTTGGAGATGAGTTTGTCGGTTTTAGATTCATGACCCTCTGCGCTTTCTGCAGCTAGCACTGCGTGTTCGTCTTGGGTTAGTATGTGTATGTAGTGAGTTGACTGGCGGACTAACCTCCAATATATACTCCAGCAAGTTGACGGGGCAAAGACAAAACCAAGGTGATAAGGAATGTGAAAAACGTCATTCCACAAACCGAGAAGAGTGCAGTACCAACTGTCACTGGGGTAAGTCACAATTCAGAGGGACGTAAAAGTTGAACCCGCTCACTATGTGTCGGTATCGCGCTGAACCTGATAACGAGAGCAACCCAGAACCCGCCCTCGCGAATCACACGTGCGAGCGCAGCCCACTGAGAGGAACCTTTTCCCTTTTCGAGTTTCTCAGCGCGTGAACGGAGGCAGTAGCGAAACATGAAGAATGTCAACGATTCACCAAGCACTGTTCCAACTGTCCAACAAATTGTGGTGTGAGAATCAGGTTATTTTTAGATACAAGTCTCAAGTTCTTACCACAGACGATTAAGAAGCCGATCCAAAGCCCATATATCATGCCGCAAAGTACGTGGACAATCTCAGCTCCGAATAGCTATGATCGGAAGTGATGAATATCGTTCGGGGAGTTTGGTAGCGTCATACTACTTACGGGAGGGACGGATAAGACAACCAGAATAGCGATAGGGATCAAGAATCCAGCGGGCGCCTTTCTAACCCATTCTGCTGCTGGAGTAAGGGCCGCGACGATTTGTTTGTGGAATACCGTTAGGAGGATGGTGATCACAATCAAGATGAAAACAACCACAACAGAGACTACATGCGAAGAATTAAGCACCGTCAACGATATCATGTTAATTACCCACCTAAGAAGCCTCTGTCCTTCCAGTTTTCCTTGCGGAATAGTTTCACAAAAAAGCCGTCAAACTCTTTCAGCTCTTCCTTTTCTGACGGGGTAGGGGACGAAGCACGAAATCCACCGCGTCCTGTGAGAGGGGCTGAATCATGGTCGAACGAGCTATTGTGAAACTCGGGTTCAGAGTTGGAATAAGTAATATATTCAGGTGCTGGAGAGGGCGAGCGACTAGACAAAGGCTTAGGCTGGGACGAGTGTGGGGCGAGTGTATCCATGGGAAAGAGGAGAGTACTTGGTTGGTCGCTACTAGTCAACGCCCACACTATATATACCTGCTGCTATTTCGGTGTGACATCCGGTTTTCTCGGGTGGAATTGGCGTGCTATGATTCAAGCACAGCATTGTGCGTGGAGTCTGTCTCGATGCTGTTCACCTGGCTGTGTTTCTATTCTTGTCTCTCCGAGAAACACGGTGGTGAATTTCATCAAAGTTCGTAACACGTGACCTGTCTCGTTGTGTGCCCGAGTCATCAAGGGGTTGAACTTGATAGTTGCTCGCAGGGTGTAATCAAACCGCATACGTCTGGACAGATGGGACATATCAGTTATGAATAGCGCTAACCCTATGTCTTGGGCTTTCACCGTATATTTTGTAAGATTTAAAGAATTGTAGCAAGTCGATACATGCGCCTGTTGGCCAAAATTGCGAACCAGCCGTTCATCATTGACAAATGTAGAACGCCCAGCTGAGTGTATCCAGATCACTGGAGTATGGAATTTCGGCTCTCGATCATTAGAAAATGTCAAAGTATATGTTGGAATCAAACGTAATGCACATGCTAGATTATTTCAACCGTAAGAACGGGCCAACCCAAGCTGCCGCGAGGGCCTTGGCTATGGACTATCATAAAATTTGGGGAAGATCTCTGACGTTCGCGTTGAATTTTCTAACTATCGTATCTGATAGGACACACCCAAAGTTCGTTCACTTGCTTTCCCTGGCGCTCGCCTCAGACACTTCTAGAGGACCTTGACTCCTACCCAGTTCCGCAGCCCCTACAGGATCATGCGCGTGTAATTGAGAAAGCAGCTTCTTGCGCTACGAGGTGGTTATTCTCCGTATCACGCGTTCGCGAATAATAATGAGTGCCGCGGCTCTCATACGCTTATTAATCCAGCTTGCAAGGGCAGTAAGCATCATATGAGCGAGGATAGACGCGGACTTACTTCATAGCAAATATAGTAACAATGAACATGATGACCAGGACCGAGTTTGATACTATCTTATCAGTCTTAGAAGTTTCGCCAGTAGCACTTGCACCCGCCAAATCTAGACGCACGTATCCTCTGGGTTCATCTGGCTGAAGCATAGTCAAGTATATGCTTACCTCCAACGACTATCCAGCGAGCTGACGAGGAAGCGATAAAACCAAAGTAGAGAGGAACGTGAAGAAAGTTAGCCCGCATACTGCATAGAGCCCGGTACTGACTATCATAGGGACGCGCACGAGTTTCAGTCGTTTGGGCCCAGATATGGAACAGATACTTGACTCACTATGTGTCGGTACTGCGCTGTATCAAATGACGAGAGCAACCGAAAAGCCACCCTCGCGAATTACACGTGAAAGCGCGGACCATTGAAGAGAACTTTTCTCCATTTTCTCGGCGCGCGAACCAAACCAGTAGCGGAATAAGAAGAATGTCAAGGCTTCACCCAGTATCATTCCGACTGTAAAAGGATACAACTTTGGACTCCGTTGCAGACGATAGGCTTGACCTCACTTACCACAAACAGCCGCGAATCCCCTCCACATGCCATAGATCATCCCACACATGAAGTGGATGATCTCAGCACCGAGAAGCTGGAACCAGGTATGTTAAGCATAGATCGGCAGGCACCAGTAAGCGTGCGCACGGGAGGGATTGAAAGTATGATAAGAAAGGCAATGGGAATCAGAAACCCAGCGGCTGATCTTTGATCCATTCCGAGACGGGAGCGAGTCCATCGACAATGTCCTTGTGGAACACGGCCAGCAGAACTATCAGTACAATGGCCAGACCGACACCCAGAACAGAATCTGTAATGCGAGCTTGAGCACTAGTCATTTGTAGTCTTAATCAACCTATTTACGTACACTTGAAGTTCTTGTCTTGCCAACTCTTCTTGCGGAACACTTTCTTGAAAAATCGATCGAATTCTTTCAGTTCCTCCTTTTCAGAAGGCGTAGGCGATGATGCGCGTTGTATACCATGACCCATAGTCACAGAGGACTCATGATAATGCGAAGAGTTGTTGGAGGCCCAGGCGTTGGAATCGTGTTCATGAGGAGCGGCCAAAGGCTGGAGCTGGTTGGACGCTGAATAAAAAGTGGATATAGGAGGTGGGAAGTTTGGTTGGATGTCCAGAGATTATATATCATCACGGCAGCGTACCGCTGGCCCTTTTAGCTGCAGGTCGATGGGCAGTGTCTCTATCTTCCTCTAGCCATCGCGCGGGTGTCTGTGCGGGGTGCGAGGACAAGAAGGTGAACCCTGATTAGTCATCTCACCGTGACGTCAACCTCCGCTACTCTATCCAACAACGACAATGAATACCAACTTTGCTCGCAGGGTCGTTAGCGGCAAAAAGGCCCGTTTCCGGGATGGAGGCGTTGATCTCGACCTATCATATATAACGGATCAGGTCCTTATCATGGGATTTCCAGCAGACGGCCTTGAAGCGCTTTATCGCAACCGTCGAGAGGATGCCCGCAACTTTCTTGATGAAAGACACAAGGATAACTACTGGATTTTTAATTTGTAAGACAGAATATTCTCAATATGATAAACTCTGATTCTTCTCTAGCTGTCCGTTAAAGGAAAACTCGTATCCAAAAGACTATTTTTACGGCAGAGTTAGCAGATATCCATTCCCCGATCACCAGTTAGTCTTTTTCTATTGTGATTGGCACTGCCTCACAATGCTACCAGTGCTCCTCCTTTAGCCATCCTCCCACTTGCCGCGCGGGAGATACGGGAATGGTTAGCGGGAGGCGAGCATCGCGTCGTAGTTCTCCACTGCAAAGGCGTGTATTTTTTGGTATCCTCCGAAACATTACTCTGACCAATACTACCCAGCTGGCAAGGGCAGATCGGGCACCCTCGCATGTGCATACCTTCTCACCCTCGAACAGACGCCCACTCCACCCCGGCTCCAACGTAGCTATGCAGCTTCAGAATGGGCTGAGCGCCGGGCCGAAATGCTGATCGATGAAGTGGAGTCAGACGATGACGAGGTTCCTGAACCGCCGGAGCAAGGTCAAGCACAATCTCAAGTCGATCCTGCACAACCCAAGGGCATTCTCAACGCCAAGGGGGCACCACTTACCGTATCGCCAGCTACGACGCTTGACCTCCCACCGTCCAACTCCAATTCGAACCAACCATCCCCAATATCCCCGGCTCCTTCCAAACAGGGTTCGACGAAGCAAGGCTCGACGCTAGAGTCGGTTTTTGCCTTGCATACGTCCCGTCGTATGCAAACGCCCCAGGATGGTAGTAAGGTGAAACAGGGGGTGTCTATTCCTTCACAGCGCCGATTCCTAGGGTACTGGAGTCGACTCGTTGATGATGCCGCTCCCGCTGGTATGTGGGGAATAAACAAGTCGACAGATGGTTTACCGAACAATATATCAAATGTCGACTCGGGTACTAGCGACAGACCAAGAGTCCGCCTTGGAACGATTCGAGTTACTATGCGAGATGATTCGAGTCTGAAGCAGCGAGGGATGAGGATAATCAACAACATCCTTGACCGCGCAGTTGGAGGGGCAGAGGGAAAGAAGGGAAAAGGAGACATTTGGGTATCACTTGCACGGTCAGTTTCTTGGTGTACGTCTGACTGGAATATCTAACTTGTTATAGATATGACGACAATCTCGTTGAGCTCCTTGAGAATTGGGAACGTCGTACTCGAGACCCCCAGCACGGGCTTGGTCATCGCGCTCATAATCCCCAAGCTGAGAAGGACGAAAAGGAAGGCGAAACCGCTCTGGAGCACATTTTCGACGACGGAACATGGGACAATACCAAGATGGTCAGGAGCTTTGCACGTATGGGGATCACGGATCCAAAGGACGTGACCGAAACCAAGGCGAGCGATAATGAGGTATGGGGCGTTTCCATTGGTTATCGATACTGCCTGACTGAGTATACTGCAGGCCATAGTTAGGAGAACCCACGTTTTGCATCCGCTCAGATACTCTAAGTGGGTCAAAGTAGACAAGAAGAATGTGCCTAAGCAGTCCCGACTGGGTGTACCAGGCGCATATAGGGGTAGCGGATACGACAGTGATGCAGCCTCGGCCAGCTCGATGAGTACAACGGCAACAGGTGTGGCCGCCGCAGTAACGGAGGCAAAGGAGCAGAAAGATGGCATGGAAGAAGTTGATATTAATCCCGGAGTCGTGTTGGATGCCAGGAGGGAGGTCAGGGCCAAACTCTACATGGGCCAAGTACGTACTTTGGTTTACTTTCTCGCTTTCTTCTTAACATAACCCGATAAAACTTGTATAGGTCCCTATGGGTTGGATGTGGTTTATCCCCGCATTCCACTTGGCTGACAACGAATCTGAGTGTACCATCCAGCTTACACGAAAGGATGTCGATTTCCCCCTTGGCGTGGGTGCATGGATCGAGAGTGTCGAGATTGTGCTCACAAGGATAGAAGATGGAGATGAAGTCACAATAATCGAGCCTACATCAACCCGCGCTGGGGAGACACATGCTCTCGCCAGCGAACCACAGATCCTCACTGGTGACACACCCTCCGCCACCGAGGGCGTCCAGGCGAAAGATACGCTTACTAGTCCGCCGAGCAGATCGTTAAGCCCTCAGGACGGCACAGAACAGAGTACGGGAAAGGGAGAATCAGAAGCAGGAGGGTTGACCCATGCGATGGGAAGGCTGATGGCTGGAGAGGGGATAACTGGGGCCGTGGAGGCTTCTCAGGCTGCTGATAAGTAATGATATCTTGCATATTACAGACACGGTTAATAGATTTGATGAATTGAATACTGTAACCCGAGTGGCTTTCGAGATAAGTTGTCTACAATGTCGCAAGCGCCCTTTGCCTCCTGGCTGGTGCCAGTATCAATTTGTATATGTCATCTTAATCCCAAGCTATGTACAGTAGTGCCAATCCATGGCGCAGTATGACCAGACATCGTTGACCACGCCATCTCAGCGTGGAAGCAACATACGCTCCACTCGACTGGAGCACTGATGAGCAGACTGCTACCTTCCCGGCCATCACCGGCATCCAGTATCTCGCTTCAGTTCGCAAATGATGTCTTATCCATCTTCCTCGTATGATCTTGCCGCAAGGGGATAACTCTTGGAGCTGCTGCAATAACTCTCGAAGGTGGTCTAGCTAATAGTCAGCACATAACCTCCTCTATACCTGTGTGCTATCTGCTCCCGAGTGGCGCGAATGCCTCCATCTCAAACGCGCCTCCCACATTTTCCTATCTTTGGGTATTCTTGATCGAGGACCGTGCTGTGTGTAACCCTGTAAGTGAAGCTGCCAGCTCACTCCAGTGGCGTGCCAATCGCGCACTTTGTAATGTTAGAGCCTAGACCCTTCGCGCATAGGTTTTCGCATTTGCTCGGGCTACCAATTAGATCAACGTCATATGATGGTCCAAATATACAGAATTGTGTCCATCCGCCTCGACCAAATATCTAAAACTTGCCCGCTCCTGACGCACGTTTGAAGTGTTCTCACGTGACATGGACGCACCTGCGAGCCCAGGGCGGAACAAGATAACACGGAGCTTGACTTCGAGCTGACCGAGACGGAACTTTTTGATCGCACAGCCAGTTTGTTGATGACACGGCGCACGCCACTTTTTGCGCAACCGTAGTTATTAGATTCGATGCACCCTGTGGTCTTATCTTGTAGCTGTTTACGATATGGCCATTTTGATATGCAGACACGTAAAATGGTCAGGTAAGGACAATTTGACTGGGTATATGCGCCCTTTGAAGGTAATAATCAGTCAAATGGGATCCCCTGAATCTACTGTGATTGGTAGCAGTGGTCAAGACTACAAAAGAACACGCACAACACAGCAGGTCGCCAGCTACAGCCCGAATCTGTCCCCACAACGCGACGGCTCGCGTGGCTGCCAGATCTGTTCTCAGCTTCCACGTTGCGCATAGAGGCAGCCCCCGTGAACTCCGATAACCTAGCCTATTCATCCGGGCGGTCGAGAGCGCCAAGCGCGAGGTTGTCCAACGCATTACATTCTTTCGTGTGGTGTCGAGGCTGCCAAGGCGGAATAAGTAGATGATGCGAACAGGACGGAGAGTCGGATAATGCGCGGTGGACGAGCCAAGACCTCGAAATGCGCCTAGAGTTGAAGTGACGTGCTTGCCGTTAAATAAGGTATCGGAGTGGTGACTCAAAGGGGGATTCTAGCGAGTCGGAATAAGGGTGGGGATATAAGGCTTGGCGTCGTCGGATAGATGGTTGTAATGCGATAAAGACATGCGCAGCCAATCAGTAGTCAAGGTTAAGCGTCATCTGAATCGTAATGTGGCCAATCAGCCGGCCCAGTAGTGCCAGCGTCGACAGCTTGCCAGACATACACGATATATGGACATCGTAGCAGTTGTCGTAAAGATTCGGGGTAAACGCGAATGGAGACAGCGAATGATTAATCAGACCTCCGAGATTTTGTGCTTCTTGGCACGAGACACGTCAAAATGCAGTGTGAATGCGGACGAAAATAAAACTAGGATCGACATTGGTGACAGGATATCAACTTGGAATATGACAAGGTGCACGCTGTTACTATTGAGTGATGAGCAAGTGTATACGGGCCACAATTCTAGTCGGGAGTGAGCGGGAGCAATAATGATGGCGCAAGGCTTGGCCGATACGAAGGTTCTCGGGTTGACAGGTATAGCGCATCGGGAGCGAGCGAAGCGCTTGGCCTTGAGGGACGCGAAGCCGAAGAAGCATCAAAGGCCAGAATCGATGCCGACGGTAATTCTGGCATGAGATCCTGGAGGCGGGTCATCACGGAACAGCTCAAGGGGTTGTGACCCCTCGGAACATACGTAGCCGTCCACTCTCGGATCTCCCGGCTGCCGAGACGTCGACGAAGCCCGCACCTGCGACGAGCACCAGCGGCTTGTCAACACCGAGGGCATTGATATCGACGCGGTGGAAAATAAGTGCGGGGCCCCAAGGCAGTAGGGATGAGTACAAATATAATAAGCTTTGCTTAGTCACCCGCATGAACGTGCGATAACACTTGTCTCCAACCACCACATAAAAGGTGTGATTGAGCTCCAGGTATGCTGTGCCTCCCCCCGCAATGGATCCCATTGTATTTACCGTTGGGTCGCCCACAGATCCTCGCAGCATTGCGCTGCCCGAGACGTCGCCCCTCATGCCCACAACCCCCCTCAAGACACCCAACATGGCTCTCCGAGCTCTCGACTCGCTGCGCGACTCGCACTTGGTGCCCATGTCGCCTCGCCTCGAAGTTTCTCAACCACATAGCCCCGGCCCAGACCACGACGACGAACGACGCGAAGCCAAGGCAGACGGAGACAACCCCTTTCCTATCGACCGCGCCATACTACGCGCCGTCGTCCGCGAAAAACTCGGCTGCGAGCCCACACACATCAAGTTTCTTAGCTCGGGCACGTTCCACAAGGCGTTTCTCGTCTCCCTCGTCGACGGCCCCGACGTAGTTGCCAGGATTGCTCGGCGGTATATGCCCAAAAGCAAGACCGAGTCCGAGGTCAGCTGAACAGTATTTCCCCGATTATCGTACCTGACAGGTTTACAGATCGCGACCATCAATTACATCCGGGCGTTCACCAACATCCCAGTCCCATTCGTCTATGCCTACGACTCGGACCCGTACAACAAGCTGGGGGGAGAGTACATTATCATGTCCAAGGTACGTCTCGTCCGCAGCCAGCCTCGTGCACTCCACTTATCTCGATGACGTTGCTCCTAACGCCACCATCTCTTCACTGTGGCACCCTGACAATCTATCACCGGCGACACGTCCCTTCTTCGCTTCAGGCACCGGGAGTCCCCCTTATCCGACACTTTCATTCAATGACTGCCTCCAAGATGCACGACCTGCTCCAAAATCTTGCGAAAATGATTATCCCATTGTCCTCCCACAAATTTCCTGCTATTGGCTCGCTCTATCAGCACGGAGAACTCTGCCCACCAAAGGAGATTATCAGGTCTATACTTAGGCGAGCCAAAATGGGTGGGGACCCCGGCAAGATAGCCGCCAGCATGGGATACAAGTCAAACCAACAGGGCAAGCTTTCGGTCGACACGGGCTTACACATCCCTCACATCCCCAAACAGATGAGGCCATCGCCGCTGCATGAATCAGCCGTTCTCCCTCCCTCGCCCCTATCTCCCTCGCCAGTACATTCTCCTGGGCCTGCTCTTTCGGCGTCCGAGCCCAAACGCTCCGACTTTTACGTGGGCCCGATTGTCGCTTGGCCGTTCTTTGGAAGTGGTCGAGGCGAACTGCCGAGTGTGGATCGACCTATTGTCCCCCTTGCATCTTCTCCTTCTACCCCTACTACCAAGACTCCGGACGACCCTCCTCCATCTCCTAGTGCTGAAGACCCAGATGAAGTTGACCGCGGACCGTTCCCGACTTTTGCATCCTACGTCAAGGCCTGTGTTCGTCGCGAAGTCGAAGGCGTGAGGCGCGAGCAAGAAAAGGCTGGTGCCGCACACAAGCCGCATATGATCCCTGCCAGTGAGGAGCGTGGCCATCGCCATCATGGGCACCGGCGCGGAGGTGCGGACGACCTGCATATGCTCCATCCTGCGCCCAAACGTCGCCGCCGCGTCCGGTCTGGCCTCGGTGCACTCGGCAACAACGGCCTCGGCGCAGGAGCACCCAAGAAACGTCGCCCTGTACGTGGGCTCGGAAGCTTGGGCAATGGCAACGGTCCCATATCCGCCTCGTCTACGTCTACACCGTCCCTTGCCTCGTCGGATTCTGGCTCGGGCTCCGATTCCGAGGGGAATTGTTCCTGCTCTGATTCGTCGTGCTCGTGCTCTTCGGGCTCGCAACCTGAATCCGAGGGCGAAGTGTACTCAGACGAGGAAGCCTTCTATGGCGACTATCGAGCCGCTCAAAGAAGCTCGCTATTTGTCGGTCTGAATTTAGCTCGAGAAGGTGCAGTCAAGGCCGAGATGGAGCGGTGGGCGCGCTGGATGGCTGCCCAGGAACAGGAAGAAGCCAGGATCCCCGAGGAGAGCGGGGAGAGCAGCGGAAGTGATGAGACGAGCTCGTCCAGCGGGATTGGGTCGAGTGGGTTTATCGGTGTCGGCCAGGTTCCCTCTTCCAGCCCGCCCAAACCCAGGCTCACAACTGTCGTGTCCCCTCCTCGGGGCGTTGGTGTTGGAGGCGGTGGGTTTGTAGGTGTCGGACCAGCTGTACCAGAAGTTGCTCCTCTACGTTCTCCTTCGCCTCCTATTTCGCCTATTCCTATTCCTCGAGCGCGTGGGGTTGGTGTCGGTGCGGGCGGATTTGTCGGAGTCGGACCCGGCCCAACGCATAATACCACTTCGGGAACTGGGTTCGTCGGGGTTGGTCTAGGCGGAGGATTCTTGAACGTTGGCGGCATCCCAAGTCCGCCATCGCCTTCATCTCCTTCATCTCCCACTCCAAGCGGATTTGGCGGTGGATTCGGTGTCGGCGTAGGCGGCGGGGGTTTCCTCAGCGTCGCTGCCCCAGTGTCTCCCCCCAAGTCACACGGGATCGGAACCGGTGGGTTCTTGAGTGTCGGTGCCGTTCCCGAACCCCCCAAGCCCAAAAAAGAAAAGAAGAAAAAGGTGGTCAGGGAGGAACACAAGGACGAACTGGGCGACTTTGTGTTTGATTTGCATGACTTGAGTTTGGCGAATATCTTTGTGGACAGTGTGGATTCGTCCAAGATTGTGAGTATGCTTCAAGGTTGCCGGTGCAATTACTTACTGCGTGACAGACGTGCATTATTGATTGGGAGAGCACTACCATTCGCCCGCTCTGGCACGCCGCACATCTGCCTGCCTTCCTTGTCTCGGCTACCAACGCTCATTCGCACCCCGTGACGCCTCGTATGCAGTCATCTCACATGTCTCGCCGGATATCGCAAGCCGACTCGCGGATATCGCACCCGGATTCACGCATGTCACATCACTCGGACTCGAAGAACCCTCAATATCCTTCACACCGTCCGATTGTTGGATTGGGCACACACCTGCCTCCCAATGGGGCCGCTTCTGGAATGGCTAGCATCGCCGCACTTACAGCTGCCTTGAACAACTATGCCCAAGGCATCAACGACACTTCGCGTGCAGACGGAATTGGATCTCCCCGTTGGAACACATTTGGGGGCGATATTTCCCCTCGGCCACATCACGACGCTTCACCTAGATTCCATTCGCCCAGGCACCGCTATGCCACGTTGGGGGACTCTCCGCACCTGCAAAATATTGGCGAGTCGCCCCAGTTGCACACTCCCGAATCAGGCCCACGCACGGCGGTTCTCTCGCGACACCATCTCCCCCACGCAAACTCGTACCCGATCCCGCACGGGCGAAGAACCGGACCCAATACGGCGGTGAACGCGATTTCGGGATTACGGCCGGGCGGATTATCGAGAACGACTTCTCATCGAGGCGGAGACGTACATGCTCATTTCGAAGAAGCTGGTGCTGGCTCCTATGAGGAGCGTAGGCGAGACAGTGGGGGAGAGACACCGCGTCGCATATCGCGCGAGGAAGCCGCCGAGTGGTTCAAGCGGATCGCGGCCGAGGTCGAGTGTGGTGAAAATAAACAGCGATGTGGAGAGCGGTGGACGCGAGCCGAGCGGGAACGCGCGTCGTGGCGCGTGGCGCATCGGGCAGTCGAGTGGGACGGGTGGGAGCTAGGGTTGGTCGAGAGTGTGTTGGAAGATGCGAGGACTTTGCAGGGTGATTTGGATTTCTAATGGAACACTTGAATTTTCTTGGGTTTGGAGGGAAATAATCTTGTTTTGGGGGTTTAGGGAGATACCCACTGATAATGACGGCGAGAAAGTAGACAACTGTATGTTTTTGTATATGCGCTTTGAATATGCTTCTGCTAGTTGTATGAATCTTTGAAATGTGGCGTTCCATCCGTCTGTTTAATAAATTGTCACCATATAAACAAAGAAGTCGGACTCATATGTGTGGTGTTAGATTACAGGGTTGAAGCAGAGACTGGCTTTGTATGTGGCCTTAGAGTTCTCTTCAGATATAGGTGATGGAAGATGGGTTTGTGTGATGATGCACGCAGGAAATTTGAACTGCACCGCATGAAAACATTCTATGCCCAAGCTTCTAGACAATGCGAGACATTCACTTGGTGTCACACTTGAGCGCTATGTGCGCATATATTTGAACTTATCTAGGGTGGTACCTATAACCTTGGCTTACCTTGGGTAAGCTTCCAATTTGAGGCCGGGCCCGATTGGCGATTGGGTTATCACGCGAATTGTATGCACTCCCCCCAACTTGTGTGATGCAGGCAGGCAGAACTATCAACATTCATAATACAAATCCTAGAGCTGTATCATAAAACCGTGATTGGGTGCACTTCACCATACACACTCTTAAGGACAGTTCAAATCACCAAGAATAATAGTCTCTGTAAGTGTTTATGTCGTGAAAGTTGTACAAATAGTTGGATTTGCATCATACATAGGCTACACTAGTAGATTTGTAGTAACCTGTTGTGTGGTGACCAACCTGAATAAACAGACGGATGGAACGCCATATTGAAAGACCACATGGTTCATCAGTGCATTGGGAGATAGCTGGTTATGAATTTGACGCGCATATATTCAAGTTTTGATTCGCGGTTGTTTAGTCTATCTGGCTCGTTGGGTGGCCCGGTGTGTAGCGCCAACTGCTTATTTTATTGAAATCAACACCCATCTAGCGCCCCAACAGCAGACAGACATCACACACTGTCACCATTTGGATAAAAAGCAAACGGAATTCATACTATTACATAGCAGGCCTAGGTGTGTTTTTGTCAGCATTTTAATCCGATTTTCTGTATATAGATATTTGGGTTTTGCACTTTCAAGTATCTGAGGAAACAAACTAAATGAGGGATGAAATATGTATGGAGTATGCCGGTATTGTTTATTGTATGTAAGATGTCTTTTGTTGTGGAGCAAGGAACTCGAATCGTAGTTTATCTAGTTAATAGCGGAGGAATGTGAAAATACCCGCAATGAATATGTGCGGCTCCACTTACTTTCCTATATCCTTAGCGATTTAGGGGAAGATCGATCAGCATACTTGGACTCGAGATGCCGAGGAGCGGTTAGCACCGGGCGCGAGTAATCTGAGCGAAGGCACGATGGGATGCTTGTGCTGCATTTGTAACGGATCTGAGGCTGGGCGAGACCGGACTCTTGGCAGTGGTCTAACCGGGATAATGTTATTTCGAGGGTAGTGATTTTGAGTTGCAACGCTCCTAGAATGCTCTGGTAGCTGACCCCACTCGGGTATTCACAAGTGTGAGTAATCAAGAACGTTTGACCATGTTGCATACGGATAGCAGAATCTGCGTGGTGCGTATTTTCAGCCACAAAGGTAATCGAGTTGTACGTGTAAGAAGAAGGGTAAGGGTGCTTTGACAGGCATAAATAACTATCAACTTTCAGCACGGACATCAAGATCTATAAAACTACTATATTAACTTCTGTGAACGGTTGAATAACAATGCCCTCGCAGGGTTATGTGCTCTCAGAGAGAGAAATCCTAGGTACGTTTGGGGAATATCTCTTCGCTGTGTGTAGTAGGAGGCTTTGTAGGTAGCGTTGGCCAATCCCAATTCGACCGTGGTTAACGTCGAGTCGTACGTGTAGGAAGCAAGGATAAAACACCTTTGGATAGATCGGATAAGTATGGGCTTTCGCGCTCGGTGTCCAAGTAAATCATACGTTTCTGTGAGGTACTGAACATCGATACTAGGTTTTGAATACCGTCAGCCTCTCCCAACATGCCCCTATTGTACCCTCCCAGCCTTGGGCGCCCAAGCTTTTGGAGAAACAAAACATTGTTAGATAAAGTGTCCAGCGGCGCAGCCGTTAAGCGTTCAGGAGAAGTTCGGAGTTTATCGAAGCCCCGGCGTGCACAAAGTCGGCATGAGTAGTTGGACAAGGGGGAGAGGGGTATCGTGAAACCTGTGGACAGGAGGTATTAGCTGCGAGCTGGGCAGTTTCACGTCGTGCGAGAAATATCTTGATAGCCGTAGAAGAGCATCGTTATGGTTGTTGGGAAACTAACGTGGCGAATCGGGGAGAGGGACGCAGTTTATATCCAGAGTAAATCCCGATCTCAGTGAGCCTATCCTGATTAGGGACTAATTGACCCATATATGCTGTCTGGCATCATAGTAGATCCCACTCAAGTTCGTGCCGGCTGCCGACTAGACCCAATTTAAATAATTATTTCCGCACCTACGTATATGCGTGCTGTTAAAGCGGTTTACGCCAACAATGGCGACAGATGGTTACAAATGGTAGCTGCTTAAATTTACTGACATAGCTCGATCCTTCCCTTCCACGGTAAAGTCTCCTCAATAACACAGCCTCTTGAGGCCAGGCAAGAGGTCGTTCGTGGTCTTTCTGTGCTCGCCTCTCTGGGCAATCGCCGTGCTCCCGCTCAGTAGTCGCCCCGGTTTTATCCTGAAAGTCACAGGGGGTTCCAATCGCTGATCTCATCCGCTGCAAGTTCTTTCGGTCAACAATACACTGGCCTTAAGGTCGGCACTACTTACCTTACTCAAGTTTACTACCAAACCAGACAGACCGATCGGTCACGGGACATTGACGCTCATCGCCAACGCTACGCACACCTACCCTGGCTCCCTTCAGATAATGACGAACATCTTTAGCAGATAAAGCAACCCTCAGAGACTTCTCGCCACGATGACGTTCCAGACCCTCGACTGCGGTACTCCATGCTAATTTCGTTCGTTTAGTGCTCAGTAATTACTGTAGCTCTTGACTTTCATGATGGTGTGCTTGGAAGCGCACCGGTTCTAAGTTTGGCAAGAATTTTGAAATCAGAGCCAAGAACATTGGTTTCGACCTGCGCGTTTTGATTATCCTTGGTTCCCGAACTTGGCTGCGGAGCGGGGAACCGCGACCATCGAACCGAAGCGTGATATATTGATAGCCTACAGCTAACGGGTCGTCTTAATGTATGCTCGATGCACTGTTTCCTGGACAACTTATGCCTTGAATAATTTTGCCAGCGCATCTAACCGGACAATCGACAAATGCATTCGCGAGAATCAACCGTGAACCTACCGCCACCTTTTCGTGCCTGGTTCAACGCCGCACACGGGTTACCACTAACTGCTGCGGAGAACGCACAGTTCATTTTTACAGGGCCCCTACTACATTCGGCAAGTGTTTGAGCTACTCGAACGGAGAGTATAAAACCGTAGCCCCAGGAGCCTTCATCAATCAACAGCTCAGTTTTCTCTCTCTCATCCCACAGCCTGCTCTAGCCAGTCGCTTTCGTTTACATCACTTTCACTTTTTGAACCACAGCGTCAGCCAGTCTCTTGCGCTTTACCAGCTACTCCATTTTACATTCTCGAAACAGCATCATGCAGCCTAAAACCCTTGCTTTGCTCATTGCCTTCTTTGGCCTTGCCACAGCGGTGAGCTTATACCACATACTCAATATAAGCGGGTGCTAAATAGTTCTCTTGAATAGGCCCCTATCTTCCCGTCTCAACAGGGCACCGGACTGCCTCCGCGCCCCACAGGCACTTTCAGCGGACTGCCCCCTCACCCCACCGGCTCGTTCGATGGTCAGCCCCGACCTTCCTCTGGCATGCCCCCCAGGCCCAGCGGCTCGTTCACCGGCGTGCCTCCGTCTGGCACTCCTCCCGCGCCATCGGAGCACCCGGTAATCGCGCGCGCATTCTCTGCTTCCACTGGCTCTGACCGCCCTCATCACCCTCCGGGTACTTTCAGCGGGTTGCCTCCTGCATTCTCTGGCAAGCCCCCGCGCCCCTCGGGTGGCCCTGAGGCAGCTGGATTCCCTCCTGCCTCGGGAACGCGCCCTGCGCCTTCGGGAACGCCAACTGGTGTTCCGCCGCAATTTTCTGGCGCCCCTGCTCCTTCGCTCCAGGCACGGGCTGCCCCTAGCGGTCCCGAAGGTTCTTTCACCGGTCGCCCTCCCAAGCCCACCGGCAATTTCAGCGGCATGCCCCCAGCTCATTCGGGCAGGCCTTCTGGCTTCCCTCACAGGCCCTCTGGTGTTCCTCACTCTGGCGAGCCTCCTGTTCCTTCTGGTAGCCCCGTTCCCTCGCTCCAGGCCCGTGCTGATCCTTCGGGATCCTTCAGCGGTCACGGCCCTAAGCCTACCGGCAACTTCAGCGGTCTGCCTCACGGTCACGGCCAAAAGCCCTCTGGTCGCCCAAGCAGCGGACCTCCTCGTCCATCCGGTGCTCCCCAATCTGGTGCCCCTCCGGCCCCCTCTGGCGCCCCTAGCTCCATTATTCAAGCCCGCGCCGAGCCTAGTGGCCCCGCTGGTCCTTTCAGTGGCCGTCCTCCTATGCCTTCCGGCCAGCCGTCTGGAGGCCTCCCTCCTTTCTCCGGGTTGCCGCCAAACTTCTCTGACAGGCCTTCCGGCGGACCCACCGGCTTCGCGGGTAGTATCACCGGCCTTCCCCCTCGTCCCACAGGCGCCCCACCTGTTCCTTCCCAGTCTGCTTAAGTAGTCGACCTACCGTCTGTTCTGTACCGGTAAAGCCCACTTTGTGACCCCAGTGGTGTGACTGTATGCGTATTTCCTAGACTCTTTGAATATACCATACTACTACCCGTTCATTTATTTCCCCAAACAATCCGTTAGAACCAACTACCAGTCATAGTCAGTGTCAATTCCTCGGCGGAATTGTACCAGAGTATAAATCTTCCGTTGACCAATCGTCACCCGAGCGGCCCACGGACATGAGTCGAATTCGCACTCTCCGAGGCATGGTCTAGACTGTGTTTTTAACTTGATAAGTCCCACTGCATCGGCTAAATGACAGCTTTAGCATGTGTTCCCGCATCAAGAGCCCGTGCATCAACATGTGTCATTGTCACGTGAGTGAATGCACGCCGGTGGCTCAAGTCCCCTCGCCAATATGACAACAACCACTAGGTCCAGGCCTCTACGTTGAATCGGCCGTCAATTCTGATTTCTCATTTATCATCAGTTTGATATCGCATCGACACTGCCTTCCGAGTATTACCCTAGCGATCCTTGTCCAAACCTTCACATGGCTATCAATTTATGTCACGACATCGAGATGAGCCTCGACCGCGTCGAAAGTCAGTTCAGAAACTCTCCGGACTTGTTGAGATAGACTTGCATAGGTGTTTCAATGAACGATATCTGTTCTACAATGTTCAGACCATTGTAGAAGTATGAAAGGGAAAACCTATTACACAATAATATTTGGGGGCGGCCCGACGCCAGTCCTTTTTCCCAACGTGGGAGGTAACTTAGCATAGCCGGCTAATACCACGCTCGGTTGAGAAGTGCGAGTATTTTGCGATCATATGATCATGTTCGAGGATGTTTGTTCGAGTTCCGAGATGAGAGTGGGAAAATGAAAGGGGTGGCGGCAACTACATCAAGCGTACATCCGTGTTCGCGTAGGCGTGCTGATAATTTCTTGCCTGATTGAATCAAGGTCATGATGGTACCATGATATTTGATTAAATGTATTTGACGAGAGGGTACATCTGCATGATTGCCCACCCGAAGCCAAGCAATGCCTGCGGGCAAATACTTGACACTACACATACGTTCCCTTAGTTGACCGTAACGCTGTACTCGGTGGTCGTGAGGGTAGCAGAGCCTAATATAAATACATCAGGCTAGTTCAGTCATCGTATTTGAGTGCTACTTGCCAATAAACGGCTCGGTTCCAGCCTGTACACCAGTCAAGTACTTGGAAGTCGAGAGGCCCTGGCTACTGGCAAGGTAGGCTAAGAATGGCAAATGGTCAGAATCCGCAGCGCTGGGGGGGCAGAATTCAATGAAATAGGCTTACTGAAGAAAGGCTTGAGATCGCTGTTGTATCCAGTGAGCTCCGAAGGCGCCACGAACGACCAGACGGTCCATGTTGAGACGGTACCCTTGAACAACTTCCAAGAGACACCGTTGACCTGAACACAGACATTTATTAGTACCAGCTTTCTCCGGATAAAGATAATGAAACATACCGAAGCAGTAGCGATTTGAGAGCCAGCTGGGCCGGCGCCGCCACGACTGCTCAACCAAATCATGATCTCGTCAGTGCTGCTTCCGGTAGCCGTGGTGCTGAGCCAAAGATCGTACGCCACATTGGCAACGAGTCCGGACGAAGCGGAAGAGTAGGTCCAATACCACCCAGTGGGGATAGAGGTGATGGCAGAAAGCTTCTTTCCAAGGCCAGTGTTGAGGCCCAAGTTTGCGTCTGAGTATATAATTAGTTATACTTCCGTGACTATGATGTCGCGAGCTTACAGCTCTTGACGTTGTATGGTCCTCCAGCCCATGTGTAGGTAGTCTTCCATGCGACTTTCTTGCCGTTTACGGCAGTCGCCTGAGTGGTCTGCGAACCAGACGTGGCAGAGTCCTTGCCCCAGAGGTTATTGTACAGGGTGTAGTATCCGCCGTTCTATCAAGGCACGTGTATCAGCTTTTTGTGCGATATATGCGTGGTGACAACGTACCTCGCTCTCAGTATCCCATTGACCAGAAAGTACATTAAAGCGCTTGGACAAGGAGCTCTCAGACTCGCGTTTGGCGAGGCCAGTCTCGACGGGCGAAGCAGAGACGAGGGTCGACAGAGCGAGCGAGGCGATAGTGAGGAGCTTGAAAGACATGATTACGAACCGATACAGAGCAAGTAGCATACTCCAACCCCCATTTTATATCGGTCAGAATAGAGTCAAATGGGGTTCCAACATTCACAATCGTAACGGCCCGCCCCCCATGACCAACGCTAGAATGTCACGAATAGCCAAACGCATGTCGCAATTACAGCAGACCAGGTCATCTGCACGACCAGCAAGAAGCTCGGCGTAACTGATTTAGACCTGCTGAGCATCTCGACGTTAGCCCAAACGCTTGCGGATTACCCAATCCAGGTTTAATCACTAATTAGGTGTTACTGCCGACGGCCCGGCGCCTTTCCTCGCAAGAATTGTGCGCTAGTGAGACAACAGAACGCTCTTAATTTTCCGACTCTTGGAATCAATACGTTCAACGTGAATATTTTTATCATTCAATGGCCGTTGAGGCCAGGACGAGCTGTTGAGGCTCACTACTACCTATCGCACAAACCCCACATGTAGTTGAAACACAAGAAAATGATGCGTGCAGAAAAAGGCGTTGAGACCTATGATGCAAGATGACAATGAGAAAGCAGGCAGAAGTCAGGCAAGAACTGAAACAAGAGCGAGACGCCTAGTAGCGGTAGTGCGACGCCTTGTAGGGGCCGTTGACGGGAATGTCGAGGTACTTAGACTGAGTCTCGGAGAGGACGGTCAACTTGACATTGAGCTGGGCGAGATGGGCACGAGCGACCTCCTCGTCGAGCTCCTTGGGAAGCATGTGGACGCCAAGAGGGAACTTCTCGGGAGTGGTCCAGAGCGCGATCTGGGCGAGAACCTGGTTGGCAAACGAGCAGGACATGACAAACGACGGGTGACCAGTCGCGCATCCGAGGTTGACAAGACGACCAGCGGCGAGAAGGATAATGTGGCGGCCGTTGGACATGGTGTAGCGGTCGACCTGGGGCTTGACCTCGACGGCCTGCTTCGCGTTGGCCTTGAGCCATGCAACATCAATTTCGATATCAAAGTGACCGATGCTGTAATGATATGCGTTGATCAGCCGGATTCTAGTGCCTCGGTTGGGAACATTTTGACTCACTTGCAGACAATGGCGTCCTCGGGCATGACCTCAAAGTGCTTGCCGACGATGATGTCACGGTTACCGGTGGTGGTAACAAAAACATTCGCGCGAGGCGCGGCATCATCCATCGTGGTAACTTCGTAGCCGGCCATCGCGGCTTGGAGGGCATTGATGGGATCAATCTCAGTGACCAAGACGCGAGCACCGTACGAGCGGAGCGACTCGGCGCACTACCAACCATGGTCAATATCTAGAATTCAGGTGTGCAAAAATTGACCTACCCCCTTTCCAACATCACCGAACCCGGCGACGACGGCGACCTTGCCAGCAAGCATCACGTCGGTCGCACGCTTGATACCATCGACGAGCGACTCGCGGCAGCCATAGTAGTTGTCAAATTTGGACTAGAATTTGATATTAACATCAGTCTGCTCGATCGGGTAATTATGAGTCTGGACCAACCTTGGTGACCGAGTCGTTGACGTTGATCGCGGGGATCTTGAGCTTGCCGTCTCGGAACGCCTTGTAGAGGTGGTGCACACCAGTGGTGGTCTCCTCAGAAACACCGCGAATGTCTGATCGCGATATGAGTACAAAACCACGCGTCTGATCGGGCGCTTACCTTGAAGATATTGGGGGTACTTTTCGTGAACGAGGGTGGTGAGATCTCCTCCATCGTCGAGAATCATGTTGAGAGGCTTTCCACCAGGGAAAGCAGCCAAGGTCTGCTCGATACACCACGTGTACTCTTCCTCAGTCTCGCCCTTCCAGGCAAAGACTGGAACGCCAGTCGCCGCGATGGCCGCAGCGGCGTGGTCCTGGGTGGAGAAGATGTTGCAAGACGACCACGAAACTTCGGCACCGAGAGCAGTGAGGGTCTCGATGAGAACAGCGGTCTGGATGGTCCTGGAACAAAGTTAATAATCGATCGTCGCGTCGTTCGGGTCACGTACATGTGGAGACATCCCGCGATGCGAGCGCCCTTCAAGGGCTGGGCAGCGCCATGCTTCTTGCGGAGATAGATGAGACCGGGCATCTCATTTTCAGCAATCTCGATCTCCTTGCGGCCAAACGCAGCGAGAGAGATGTCTACCAACGAAAATTAAACTTTGCGAGTGGCGAGGTGGCAAGCATTTCAACCCACCAGCGACTTTGAAGACCATTTTTGAAAGCGTAGAAAGGTACTGTGGTGGTAGAGATAATGAGTTTGGGGGACGCAGCCTAAACTTTATATCGCGTAAATTTCGTGATGCACGTGCCTCAACCGTACGATTCTGGCACGGATCCACTTGATCTCAACATTCACCCTCAGCCCAGTGTACAGATCGAAGAGTATCTTTGCATAATACTTACCTCTAACATACGAAACGTGTGTTCCACTCAGTTTTATCCCAACTGGGGTATTTATCCGACGCATTCATTTCGGCCATGCCCGCGGAAGAAACTAGCCAGTCCCAATGCCGAATCGCAGAGATCGAGCAGTTCAAGTGTTCTCCTCGGGTCGAGCTCGATGGCTCGACTCGGATTTATTGCACGCCCATCCCGAGGATCTTTCGAATGTCAGCACTACGACGTCCCGAACACACATTCTAATCTACTCACAGTTGCCCGAACCGACCCGCGGTTGAAATTACCACGCTCGTCGATGTCAACCTTCAAACCGGGGAGCTCGAGATTACCCCCGAGGCGATGTGGGTTTTGATTGATAGCCTTTGCGAGTGGATATTTATATATTCACAGGAACACTATGCCCAAAGCAGCGGCGTGGAGAGACCTGTCAACGTCATACCGTTGAGTGCGGAACACTGAATCTGCTCCGTGGGGGACGGAAACCGTGCGTCTACTGTGTTTCTAGTTCGAGTCGTTCGGGCAGTCGGAGTACTCGAGCTGAACACCCTGACCTTCACGTTTAGCATGTACATTTCGATTGCGCCGATTCCCACGCTAAACATGTAACTTCCACCCAATGCTATCTCCTATTTTCGCCCATGAACGCGCCACTCGGCCTGGCTAGACCATTTCAGCGCATACGATCGCCGCTTCGGCCCCAAGACTCACAATAGCCGTCGAAACGTTATCCTGTCCTGGTTTCACGGAATTCTTGGTCCGTGCTGTTTCAAGGCGTGAGGGATCATAACGGGGGGAGGCATGGGTCGTCGGGAAGAGTATAGGAACCTATGCCAGCGCCCAAGTCACCAACCAACGAGCATGTCACACGACCAACACACAACCAGCCAAGTGCGCGTCTTTTGCCTCTGGCCAACGCATGCTCCTTTTACAGCACGGAGAAATACGACATGATTGCCGGGAATACGACCCCGATTAATTCCAGGATAATCCAGAATATATTGGGCGCGATGAGGTGCGACCTGCGTTCGGCGGATGGACGCATTTTGCATCATTGGACCCTGTCCGGTGACTAGACTTGGTCGCCGGACGCGACGGAGCCGTATTTGGGTTGTTTGGGCTGAGGCATCGCCACCATGCGGGGCGATCCTGTCGTTCTAGCGCCCTTGTGTGGCCTTCTCCGGTCCGCTGTTCCTTGGTGCTTAATGACCCGGTTGGCATTTGTACGAGCCTCTACCTCGAGCTAAAATGACGCACAGATAGGAACATACAGTCGGCATCTAGCGTATAGAGTGTATTGACTACGCACTGCCTCTGATTCAAGCACACGCTAGGTGTAAATATCTCGATTCTACCCAGTCAGGATAAAAAGTTAAAATGCCAATGAAATCAAACCTTCGTATCGTGTATGACGGCATCTTTTTCTGGACATAAATACAAATATACCCCTTAGTGCATCATACTTAGGTACGACCTTCGTTGAGCTCCCGCCGCACGATCCTATCCTCCCCGCGCAGTCTCGATGGTCGGTATATCTTTAGTATAATGACGTATAAAAAGTTGTCTCAGCTATTCTTATCCGGAGTTTAGTTTGGTCGACGGACGAGATCAGCAATGGCCGCCAATCACTGGAGAAGCGAAACTTGTCGCAAGCGGTGGCCGCACAATAGATTCGGCTATTACGCGAGCTTATTCTTGCGTATTGCTGGCGCTTATCAAGACGCCGAAATGTATGCTTGTGCTGATGCAATGCAATAAGTGACACAATGCAACCAGCTTGATGGGTTGCACAAGCTACGGCCCCGAGCCCGAGTGAAACAACGTCTCCCGACACAGATTCCAAACCTTCCTGCGTCATACCCGCCTCTCTTCCACCGACAAGGGTTCATAGGTACGACCAAGGAACCTTAGGGTCCCATCCAGATCTTGATACGCATATAGTAACTAGGCGGGCTTCCGTCGCATCAAGGGCGCATGCAGGACTAGGCCTCTCGGGATCTCGTCACTTGAGCTCCCCCCGCGGGTCTGAGAGTGCGGGCGATTTACGACTGGCTCGCGAGCGGGAAGAGGCGCTGGGTAGAGTGAATGGATCATATGCGTGTTCTGTGTGGATAATGCGTTTGATTCATGTGGTCGCAGTGGTGTTCTGGGGTGCTCTGTGTTGAGTTGCCGGATTGTGAAATGTGCAGCGGCAGAGATTGCAATTGAGAGTCACATACCATATTGAGGCTGTTCGCTCGGGTTGTTCAGTTCAGCCGATCAATGTGGCCTATTCTCAAGGATGATTTACGGTCGGTATTTTTTTTTTTCTAATCGGGAATACGCCAAATGGGTTGGGTGGCCAACGGAAAATAGGTAGGCCTCGGTGGCGAGTTCTCGATAAGCAACTAAATGTGCCAGATGCCGTGGGGTATGTGCCACACGGTCTCCCAAATTAAAACCGCGAGAAAAAAATGGACGTGACAGCCGGATGTGGGGCCGGGTGGAGCGGTGGGGCGGTGGGGCCCGTAAATGGCGAATGGGAGGATCACCTGCTTAGGATAAGATGCAGATAAGATGATTCTAGCAAGCAATACGCACGCACGGGCGTATAGGGTCATTCAGGAAAGCGAGGATGATAGCCAGGGCGGGTTGAGTAAGAATTGGCAACCGCATCGGGCAAAGACCTCGGGGGGCAGGTCCGACGCGTCGAGGCGTAGGGGAATCGACGGGAATGGCAGCAGCGACCCAGGCAGAACTCAATGTCCACATGTGCGGTGCGAGCTCGCACTGGGGACCCTAGCGAGAGTCAGGGTCTGGTTGAATCCGAGTAGGGTCACGCTTGTTATGAGTGACTTGTGCCATATAGGGGCAAGGCAGGGCCGGGATTGGGGATGGATGCCGGATTGAAGCCGGGGGATCCACCATTGACATGCGGCAGATATAAACGACGGCGGGTCAGCAGCTCTGCTTCAATCCAGCTGACTCTAGTGCGAGCGTGATCGCACACCTTGACCCAGTGAGTGCAGCGAATACATATATACGCGGTGCTCATTCGAGTAGAGCACCTTCCACCACGTCGTCGCCAACTGTCAAACGTCGGGCCGCCTCTCCGGCCACACACCCCAGCCCCAAGCGTTCCCGATCCAAAGAAACGACC
Organism: Ceratobasidium sp. AG-K; assembly: GCA_037039685.1. Lineage (NCBI taxonomy): Eukaryota > Fungi > Basidiomycota > Agaricomycetes > Cantharellales > Ceratobasidiaceae > Ceratobasidium > Ceratobasidium sp. AG-K. Next base: position 3,813,861 of record JAWNGF010000002.1, read on the forward strand.
GACGACTCGTTCCTCGCCCTGTTGTTGCCCGACAGCATGTCTCGCTTTATGCCAGCCCAGCCCGAGTGGCGCGACGAAGAGCGCGTTGTGCTGCCGCCGATTGCCGAGGACCGCCGTACGTCGCTGCCAGTGGCCAGCACCAGCGGGTACGTGTTTACCAACACATTCGAGTCGCCCCGACCGACCGCATCGCCAACATACACCAGCGCCCGCCGGCCCCAGCTCCACAACCGCACCTTTTCTACCCCCACCATCCCTGTCCGCAACTCGATTGTGCACGACGAGCTCGCCTTTTCCCCCGTCCCCACCGGTGCGATGGACTGGCTCGGGCCTCGTCAGCGCGACGACATGGAGTTCGACCCGGCGGCGTTTGGGCTCGAGTCGGGCGCCAGTTCGCCAGCGTTTTCGTTTGGTCCCGGGCCCTCGCCGTTTTCGGGATTCAGCCCGCAATTCCATCCCCGCTCTCAAGCGCCGCTCAACATTGCCCAGGCACTCGCATCCTCTGCGCCATCGCCCATGAACAGCCCGGCGCTTGTCCCGGTCGACCCCTCGCTCGGTTCCCGCGACCAGCTCGACGAACTCAACTCGGTCCGCGCTAAAATCCGCGAGCTCGAGTTTATGAATGACCTGCTCCAGCTTCGCGTCGTCGAACTCGAGAACGAAAAGAAGGACTCGGATGCTCCTGTCGACCAGTCCGTGTCGCCTGCATTCCAACAGAGCTGGGAGGCCCGCACCGACGCCCGCGTCAAGCGCTTCTGCTCGCTCAACCGTGCTGGCAATGCTCTGTAAGTTGCACGCTCTCTATTTAGCTTGTGCTTACACTCCCCAGATGTGCTTGGCACGACAGCCGCCGCGAGCGTCGATCCTACCCACCCCGCATGGCCCCACCTGGTCGTAAGTCCTCCACACTCCAATATAACTATCCCCGCTCACATCACACAGATCTAAACTGCGGTTGCACATACGAGGAAGCCCTCTTTGAAGAATCACTCGCCAGACACAACGTCGGATCCTACCACCCCGGCGAAAGCGTCCGAATGGATCCCGCCCTACGCAACCCCCTCTTGAAACTCCTCCAATGGCGATACGGCTATAAGGACGGCGACTTTGAACGTGATCCCAAGTCGGGCAACTGGGTCGACGGCGAGGGCGACCACGTTTGGGAGAACCGTCACACCTCTTCGGCGTCGTCTGGCCGTCGCCGCGAGCGCAACCAGGCTAGCCCCGATCAATAAATCGTGAGTTTATCCGCTCCATCTTACATCCCCTCGCTAATTCCTCCCAGCATGTACGATTATTTATTCCACCGCTCATGGGGCGCTGTCGCCCTGCCAGCTGGTCCTACGATTACACGCGCTGTCGCCTATCGCATCACATTGTTTTCTCTAATTCTTATTTAGTATTGGGTCCATGTATTACTTGTCATGAGTATGTGTACATTTGTATGCGTCGTTTCGAAAATTGAATCACTATGATTTGCTTTACGTATGATTTCATCTTGATCGTGCCCTCCTATTTTTTTGAGTTTGGCGGAGTTGGTCGGAACGTGGGCCGACGCTTTGCTTGTTTCAGTGACGTCGGTAGAGTGTACTTGATGGATAGGAGGTGCATGTTTCTAACCGCGACGGCCCGAGCAGGCCCGCTGTCTTGCCGACGGGAGGGGCTATTACTGGACCGTTCAAGCCGGACGTCGGGGAGGCAAATTACGCCAGGCGCCCACTTTATTTAGCCTGACCAAGAGTGGTTTAGCTCGCAAGAACACCTGAACCTTGTAGCCGTGACAGCCAGGACAGACGACCCATCCTTCAAGCAGACCCCATCCCAAGGGCAATGCATTCTTGCCGGACAGTGAGGGCAGGTGCAGGAAACGAGGGACAGGTCGATACCATCATCATCAACTCGAAACCTCTAGGATGCGCTCGGACCTCTCCGGTGTCGGGCTAGAAATAAAGCAGGATTCATGTAGTGTATGCCGACGTCTTGCGGATATCACCATTGCTCGCAGGGATTCTTTGCCGCGCCGGTTCGCTCGGACCAGATTCAGAACGATAACAACAAGCATGATAGCCGTTCAACGGTAAACATGATAGCCGTCTAACAATAAGCATAGGCCGAATCATGTTATGGACAAACGCAGCGTCGGTTGTTTGTTTTCGAACGTACGCGTCCAAAGAAAGGTCATCGCACATCACAACAAACCCAAAGTAATTCTGATTCAAAGAACGAGGGGTACGTTACCCTGCCCACAATTTGGGGGGGCAATCTCGATGTGTCGTAAATGTCCATGGTTAACCCCACAGGTGGATAACGCATACACAGCCACTGATGGAACCAGGTGGAGCCGTAAAGCAACCCCTATCCAGGCCCCACCTCGCGCATGGAAAGGCTGGAACATGCGTACACGCCCAGACTTCGGTCAAGGGTCGACGAAATGAATGACGGAAGGCTTGTCTTCGACTTTATCCTACGATGTGGATTGGCACTTGGGATGGGGGGACGCGAGGGGTTCTGTGGGGCTAACCGTGTGCGGCTCGCCTTGAGCTTGCGCACCACGATGCATTCCGGCGTGTTTGTGTGGCGTATCCAGGTCCCCTACGCCCTCCAAGTCGATCGAGTGCCATCGCGGCCTGCTTGCTCGTGCTCGTGGTTAACCCTCGCTCAACGCTTGATCTACCTGGATTAATTGACTTCATGAAGAGCATGATAGGGGCCCCGTGGCCTCGCGTTCGATCCCTACGACCGAGGCGGTACAAAACACATTTCGCGGCAGATGGCGGCAGAAGTATCCTCGTGCACACATTTCTCCATTCATACACAGGCGGAATGTTTGCGGGCTCGTGATAAAGGTCTATATTAGTAGTATAGTTTACGGTACCGACCTTTGCGCCCAATGTTCGTCCAATAAGGTACGTGCTCGCGCGGACTGATCCTACCTTGTTCCGTAGATGCTCGTGAGCTACTATTGCTCGGCCGCCTTTTTCAGCACGTTGCCGATCGGGAGTTTGGGTGTCTCCGAGCCCGATGCGTGTGTCATCAGGCGAGGACGATGGTCAGATGATTTCCTCATCGCCGATGCTGAGTTCAGTTCTCAGCTCGCAGCCCGCGCGCGACTTGTCAGGGGAAATGCTGTCAGGACTGGGTTTGATATGCACCAGGTTCATGGGCTTGGGTGTGAAGGTTGAGTATATGCGGACTAGGTGCTCAGGCGGTCAAATTATGACTAGGAATTGGCGTCAGAGAGGCGTCATTGTCGTGGTGGCGCTCTATGGATCCACCTGCGTTACGTTACCACCAAAGTGGGGCCCAACACTTTGTCTCGGTGCATACAGTCGTTCTAGACTTGTGATAGACGTGCTCGCGAGCCATGGGCGCAGTCGTGCTTGACTTTGGAATCACGCTTGATCGATGGACGTATCGTGGCTGAATGCATGATCGATAATACTTCAATCAGACTATGAATAAAATTTTCAGACAAGGAGCGTGTAGGGTGTCCGAAATCCAAGAAGAGAGCCGAGACTGGAAATTTTAAGGAACGTGATCAATGAAGCGAGCAAAAAAGAAAGGAGGGTCACGAATCGAGGGCAATCGGAGTGTTCGGACCAGAGGACGATAACAAACGATAGCTTTCACTGGGTCATCATTTCGGTCAGGTAGCGTGCAATCACGCCCACGAGCTCGCGGATGAGTGGGTGTCGGTCTTCGCGAAATTTTCCAATCCATTTTTCGGACTTGTCTGGGTGCCACTAACCAAGAGGTCAGCTGGTTTCAGTGGTGCGCCAGTCCACTTACGATGAGCAACGCGGCACGGACGCGTTCCCGACGCGTCTTTCCTTGAGAATGAGCTGTGCTCATCAAGAAGGCCTCGATGTCAGCCTTGGAAATATCTGACACTCCCGTGACTGGCGAGGTTCGCGTGACAGGCATCGCAAGATGGCGCGTAGCCAGCAGCTCGTGCTCCGGCAAAACGGCTGGCAAGTTCATGATCCACTCCCAGTGTTTTGTGTAGATTTCATGATCATTTCCCAAGTTTGTTTTGGTCCCACTCTCGCGGTTCTCTTCCAAAGCCTGTTTCCGAGCCTCCTCTTTCTTGCGTTTATGCTCTTCCTCGATGAACTTGCGTCTCCGTTCCTCGCGACGCTTCTCGCCCAACAAAGACTCGCCACGAAGGCGACTGTGTTTGCGATCTTCACGACTGAGCCAGCTCGTGGTGCGCTTGTAACCTTGGCTGAAACGCGCGTTTCGTTGCGGACCGGTGCCGGCCATCTTTCGGAGGTTCTCGGCCCGGCGGCTCTTGGATCGCGCATGAAGAGCTTGTAGCTGTTCATCTACATACGTAGCGGCTGCGGCTGGATCATAGCGGGCGTAAGGCTGAGTAGGGCTTGGGTTGGGGTTCTGGGGCTGAGGATTTCCAAGCTCGGGACGTGGGCCTCTGGTGCGGAGGTAAGAGGAGGGCTGGTCTCTATAGAGCTCAAATATCGGACGCTCCTTTGTTGGACTAGCTAGCGAGAACGGAGAGTTCGTGGTACTCGAGCGGGCAGATCGCCAAGGAGACGGAGACGGTGTGAATAGTGGCTTTGGCGGCGCAGCCAGGTAGTTAAATGGTGGAATAGTCGGCTTGAATGGAAATGGTTTACGGGAAGGGAACATGGCTAAGTGCAATAAAAATAGTTGTTGATGATATTGGTCGGAGTCAAGGGGTGTCGTCCACGCGGACTCTTGGTTCAGTGTCGGGTTTTTATAGACCTGGTTAGGTCACAAATCACACTTTGCGCACTTGGACCATAATAAATTATGATGGTCCAATTGACACCCGGACAATGGATGACGCCCCTTTTGTATCACCTTCAAACGTTCTTCCTATCTTATACACGAGTCTATTAGCTTAAATTATGTAGTCGCTGAGTGTCAAACTTGAATATTAAGCCTCATCCTTCACGTGACGTTTGACGGACCAGATTTCTGCAACCGAGACTGACTCGTCGGTGTCTTGAGACAGCAGCCACAGAATTCAAAGAATGATGCGATAATACGCTGACGAGAGTGGGATTCGAACCCACGTATCCGAAGATACACGGAAGATGAGCCCGGGCCGTGCGCCGTAGACCACCTGGCTATCTCGCCTTGGCGCTTATTGTTATCCGGATATGGCCAACCTGCTGTGTGTATAGAATTCTTAAACGAGCAGGTTTATGAGCATCATTATTGGGGTTAATGGTTGTGATGGTTGTATGCGTTTTAGTGCTGGTCTCGAGCTCGTCTCGTGGCATGACGTCGTCATGGCGCCTAACACCCAGCACGCGTCATTTGCGTTTCGTGGAGTAACAGTTCTTTCTTCCACCAACTGCCATACTTTTATTCTGGTACAATATGTCTAACCCAAGAAGATCCGCTCGACTAGCAAAGAAGAGCAAGCGCAGTAGGGTAATTGTTCCGACTATCATGTAATGGAATTCAGACTTATTCGGTTGTCAGCAGCCTCTTGAAGCTACCAATGGGGGATCGCTAAATTCCGTGCCGCCTATTAACAAGCTCCCGCTCGAAGTACTAAGCACGATATTTACATTGGGCGAGGGCATGGCACGCGGTCCACGTGCAAATGGTCTCCCGTATGTTGGGTTTCAGGATCTGGTGACGGTAAGCACACCCGCGATACACTATACCCAGACATTGATCCTCCAAAAGCGGGTTTGTCGCCACTGGAGGACTGTTGCAATATGCACACCGGCGGTATGTGTCATGACTTCTGAATGTTGCACACAGGGCCGAGCCACTCATGCTGCTCAATTAAGCTCTGGACATATATATACATATCACGCCCTCCACCACACCCGCTTGCACAACTTTATTTATCTCGATCGGGAGCCTGTCCACTTGTTATCGACATCGATATGAGGACACCTTACGTCAGGCCGTTTTATAGTTTTGACTTGGAAAAGCATGCAACACGGTTGCTCGAAACACTTCAATATCTTGTTACCGAAGGAGGTGGGACCCAACGGTGGGGAAGTCTCATTCTCCTTTCAAAGATGCCAGGGCCAATATTCAAGGTCATTGAGTTCCTCAACGGAAGCCCAGCTCCAGCACTGCGATTCTTGTCTCTCAAGTGGAAGGGTCACCCTGCTATATCGGATTTGATCGAGCAAGAAGCCATGATTTACCTCTCTAGTCTCCGTGTACCAGAAAACATGTATTCTCTAACGCAGGGACCTCAGCGCCCTCAACTACGCCAAGTTGAACTCAATAGCTTGCCTATCGGTTTCATATTTAATCGCGCCAGACCTATGTTCTCGAATCTCACCAGATTAACATTTGTCGGATTGGAGCAGCTTCCGCCGATCCATGGCTTCAGCGCTCTACTCTCTACTAGCCTCCAACTTGAGTTTCTTTCCGTGGACATGTCGTTCATATTTCGGGAACCGAGTGGTCTCCACAGCGCGTCTCTCGCTCCACTGAGAGTCAAGTTGCCATTACTCCGCGACTTTTCGTTACACATTCCAGTATTTGACTCCTGGGGCCTCCAGCTTCTACAAATCGTCGATGCTCCTGGACTCCAATTCTTTGAACTGAGCCTTGGTTGGGTATACCGGCCCGACAGGGTAAACCTTCGACCCATCTTTCAATATCTTAACACGGGCCGGGTAAGCGGGGCTCTCCGATGTGCTGTACCATTGCCGGAAGGAGACGAACATCCCGACGGAGAACCCATATTTCCATCACTGTGCCGGCTCAACGCGGAGAGAGTAGAGGGACCGCCTTCAATGCTCTCCCTCTTTCCCAATGCATTCCCTACGGTTACACATGTCAGACTCGGCTCCAACTGGCTGAAAACACTCTTCCAGTACCCCAAAATTTTCCCTAGTGCAACTCACTTTACTCTTATACCCCACGATCTCGTATACGATGATCTTCGATGTATGCTTTTTTTTGCTACTTCTCGGGCCGCCAGTAACATGAAGATCGCGGTACTGGAAATAGAGGTGACAACTCACATCCTAGAGGCCTGGCGACTTATCGAAACTTCGGAGGGCCAACTCGACTTGCAATATGACAAGTATGTCGCTCGTATGCTTCAAGTCGTTGAAGTTTTCAAGATTCATAAACTGCCAAATCTTCCAAAATATCCTCCTGATAGCGATAACGAACTCGCGCTCGTCTCCGACGAGGATGAAGATGAAACAGAATCCGAGTGGGAGGCTTGATGCTTTGCACCTATACCCCAACCGAGAAATCTTATTATATATCTATTATACCATTTTATTTTGTAAATAGCGAGTTTGACACAAGTCATTCGCCTTCAATGTATTGTTTTTGAACCAATGTCAATCTTGTTTCAGGTATCAAATACTATGATAAAGTAAGTTACGTTGAGGGACTGGACAAATCGATTGCGCGTCTTCCTCGAGACGATTATACCTTATAAGCCGATTCTACGTGCTCCTAGGTACGCTAGATTTTTCGCACCTAGAACGACTGGGGGACACACCATTACCTGAATAAGATTATCCCAACAAATGAAGGATGAACAAATAAACGCAAGAAGCGCAGCGCCGTGACATGCCAGTATCTGAAGGGTTTATATTCGGACGTGCTATGGGGCAACGGCAGTGCACCCGCGGCGAATACTACCTCATGTGGTCAAGCCGTCAACAAAACATATCTTTTTAAAAAATAGTGATGTCCCGATCGGACTTTAGTCTGAAAAATTCGCATGCGACATTGCATGAGGCAGACCCACGGTCAACTCTAGTAAAAGGCGAGGGTTGAGTGCGATTTGTGTTTACCTCTGCCGCTGAGGTGCTTCATTCTGAGGGCAATCATTTGTTCGGCCAAAATTTTTAAATCCGGGCTTGTGGGTGCAAATGTACCCAGGGTTCTAATGCTGGCCGAGGTTTGCAATTTTGTCGGCGGATTGGAAACACGGGACACGTTCGCCTGGAATTAAGAAATGAGTGCCAATGTTGATATATATGCGCTGCGTAGACGCCCTGGAGCCCTGATATAGACTGCCACTACCGCATGAATGACCAGCATACCGTACATGCAGGACCCAGCATACGAACTTCGAGGGCTCGCAGGTTGGAAAGCGGTTGCCATTACGGAATAATTTAACATCAAGGTCGAAACCTGACGCCGTAGCCTGTGAAGGGGGAACGGCTGCACCCGAGTATCGTAGCAATAAGGTAGTAACCTACATAATAGCCGCCCGTACGTAGAGAGCGCAAATCTTGGCTGTATCCTCGTTCTCATCAGTGTAGGATCCCCGAATTCCGCCGTTGATCTACACACAAACATGTTCTATAATCACGGGAGCGTCTTCCTCGCTACTATAACCCTCGAAAGATTGTTCTTTGAACAGCTATAGACAACTTTACGCATTCTAAGTAATGTATTGAACGACTACGAGTCCAACGACTTCCCTCTCCTTGCACATCTTGGGGGCTCAATACGGGCCGTCGGTGATACTCTTAGCACTGAAGTAGATACGCGCCGAGTCTGGTGGCCAACACACGACCTCTAGGTTTATAAGACTTTGCGCGCTAACATCAACGTGTTGCTTCTCTCCGTGCGGAACTTTGGACGCACATGCACTCAACGTTCAAGCCCCGCGTCTGAGCTTTTGGGTGGCCTTCAACGCGCACCCTCCCTAGGTCTTCTACAAATTCCAACGCTATCCGGCACTCACTTGACCTACGACCCGTTTCTCCGTCCTGCTGAAATGGTAGAGACCAGTCGATGGAACCTAGTTAGCCCGCCTTACCATTTGGTATCCCCCTGGGGTGTCATTTGCAATCTAGCAAGCGTTATCGATAGGCTTTTGGAGCGCACCCCTATCCCTCGTGTATGACGGCATGCTAACCTTGCCCACGAATGAAATACATAGTGGACACGTGTATAGCATTGCAGGCTAACCGTGATGTGGTGAGCTTACCAGACACACTTTTGTACGTGTCAGTAAAATTTTTCTTCGTTGCAGCGAGAACTTGCTGGTGACTAGGATGTTGGCTCTCACTACGTAACTTCTGTATTTTTTCCCTCTGATAATCTCTTATAAGTGGACGACGGGTATTTCATTAGTACTTTGCTGGCCAATTCTATCTGACTGCCAGGCGGAAAGGCGCATACATACTCAGATCAAGTCAAATAACTCCTAAAACGTGAACCACCTGGCACAATGTCTGATAGTTTTACGCATGCTCATGTCCAGTGGTAGCCGACTCGTCAAATTCCACAGGCTGCCGGAAGGGACACCCTATATAGGATTCGGTGACTTTCTATTGACATGCTACTTCAACTGGGCATTGGATATTCATAGTCGGGCCGATAGCGTTGGCCTGTTCCACTTTGTGTCGGACGCTAAAATCATCCGGTCTGAATTCTATCTGGCAAATGATCCTATAAACACCATGCTTCCCGAGGATGAGTTTCAAAATGTGCTCAATAATAACCGAGGTATCCTTGATGGCCACTTTTGCAACAGTATTATGTTTCTCAAATTTGGGTAGTTGCTCGTAGTAGGCCCGGGGGCTAGCGCCATTGTCAGGGTTTCCGCACCTGGGTCGTTGATCTTCAATCCTGGAACCGACGATAGAGCAAGGTGTCCTAAAGCAAGTTGATCTGCCGACCACGAGTCGTTAGCCGTTTGTGGGACCTGGTGCAGGAGTGGAGGGGCAAGGGAGGCAAAGTATCGAGCTCTGTCAGTCGAGTTAGTGTCGCATACACTTGTCTGAAGCTGTTGATTACATACTCAACCGAAGAATATCCACCAAATTCTAATCAATGCTCCCGACTCCACATCTAGGGCTACTTTGCAGGGACAGTCAGCGCACTAGCCCGCAAATATAGCCGCTGTAAAGGATTCGAGCCCGAGATGTGTAAGTTCCATGGCCATGATGCGATCGTAAGAAGGTGGAGTCTAGACACCACGGGCGGGCTGCTGAAGTGCTCGAGACGCCAAACTGGAATACTAGGAGTGGTGGGCGTGACAAGTGGCGCCTTACACTCTGAAACGCTAGGAGTATCAAACCAAAGTATACACGCGGTCAGCCACGTACCGGTCGAATGGAGGATTGGGCTGAGATATATGTGTAGCGGTAATAATGGTATCGCGTTTGTTGCGTCTAGGTTGATCGTAGTAAGTGTGTTATATTACGCACAATCGTAGTGATCTTTGGGATATGAATGTGTCTACTATCCCCATTTATGAAGATGTGAATCGTAACAAACTGAGATGTCATTAACTTAGTTTCTACTGGAATAGATGTCTCGGTATTCCATTATCACACCAGCTGACCCTAGGCAGAGCCAGGGAAGTGAACGATAGATATTTGGGAGACGCATGTCCTGATCGTTCCGGTGGGATATTGTGACGTGCCGTGACTAAAGTCTGTTTCATCCAGCGAAAATGATTCGATCACACACCAGCTCACCCGCTGAATTTCCTGGAAATTCATATCCCAGTCTCGTTACCCTGTTTCTCTCACCCTACCGGTGGATTTGATGGGCTTATATCCCATATAAAGTCCAGAAAGTAGTCAACGTGTGACAACCCACCGAACCACAGTCAGGTAACGGGCATTGCAACTAAATGAACAAAATTTCTAGAACGCAAACAATAGGCTCGTTTGGTGCTCGTTACAGCTCAATATTGTCTATCCAACTAATTCCAACTCCCCAAGTTCGCTAGATCGAGGTTGACAGTGGTTGTCGTTCTGAACATCGTCAGGTCAGTGACGGTTACCTAACCTGCCTCCCAACCAAATACGTCTCAACATACCAGATGTGACAACTCCGCCTAGGACCGGTGAGCATTTCAAGTCGAGGTTCAACGACTCCAGTACTTGACGTTAATGAGAGATCGGGCCCCTGAGAAAGTACAACTGGCTGTTGAGCCCCCATACACGACGCGCTTGGGGTAAATCGACGAACGCCGTTCCTCTAGTCCGATATCCTGTCAGTGCACTGGAGGGTTTGGGTCACGACATACCGGGCATGCGCGGTTGATAGCCCGATACTTTGAAGTCCATTTGAGTATTACTACTGCAAAGCTCCAGGATTTCACGTACTTATCCCGTTTGTACGATGCCAACTTACTGGACCTCATTTGAGATCTAAAGCAGTACGTTTTGACGCGGCGAGAATTACTTCCCACCCGAGGCCAGGCGGGGTCGAATCTCTTGTGTTCAGAGTCTAATAATACCGTTTTTGGTATTTATAAGGGTAGGCCAACAAACGTAAACAGTCTCGGACTGGCTCACTTGGACCAGTCCATCGATATCACCCATCGATAGCCAGCTGGCTCGAGTATCTTCAAGTCCACCTCTGTCGCTTTCTGCTGTTGCACTCGTACCGCGGTAGCGTGCTTTGCCTGCCGTGCCTCGTTTAGGTTTCTTCGCATGTGGGCGACGTCCCTTAGACGGAATTTCTTGATAATTTACGCGACTTGGACCCGATGAAGCTTCCTTGGGGGATCTACCGGTGTATCTAATTTTTAATTAATTAACAATAGATGGGTGTTGCATAAAAGGTGAGTGAGTTGATGAATCCGAGTGCGCTGACCGAAGTGTTCGACACAAACGTGCGCTATCCACCGACAGCTTGCCTTTGCGTGGGTTAAAAGCAGTAAAAAATTATGATTTCGCTTATCTTGACCGCATTTTGATCGTACACACGCTCCTTCAAGTCGTGCATCTGGCCACGAGGCTGTGCCATTGCACGTCAAATTGGGACTCAAAAACCGTTGATTCATGTGACTTCCCCTCCCCTCCCACCACCACATTGCTGCATCACTGGATTGAGTCCAGTAATTTTCGTATTGCACCGACACTCGTACACGTCTTCCTTTACAAATCCCGACGGCTGGCCCGCTATGGCACCTCATCCGCCATATCCCCAATATCCTCACCGCCCCAGCACCGCCGAACCTTCAACCAAATTCCAGCGAGCCCCTACCAGATCTCAGACTGCCCCCGTAAGGCCTCCCCCCAGCGCTGCTGCTCCCAGGCTCAGATCGAATTCATCCGCCAACTTTGTGCGCCCCCCTAGTCGTACCGGCACGCCAGCGTCCATCGAGCGCCAGAACCGTCTTCGTGCTCGTGAAGAAGATCGGATACGTCGCGACACCGCGGCTGTCGAAGTGAGGATTAACCATAACCACGATGTCCTCCTACGTGCTCTCGATGGCGTTGCCAAGACAGCTCACAAGGAATCCGAACGCATTCGATACGATTTGCAGCGCCTTGCATCTATGGTTGAGTCCGGGACAGCAATTATATTAAAGGATGCTACCGTGCTGGAAGCCGCATTGCGCCGAGAGGAGACACGAGTCGCAAGGGACTTTCAGTTCATTCGCCAAATACAGGACCCTAGAAAGCGTGGACCTGAGCTAGACCGCCTCGAGGCCACACTTCAGGAAAGCGAGAAGCAAGCTGCTTACGAATATTCCCGCCTCCAGTCGGTCCGAAGTACCGAGGCCGAACGAGCGGAGGCCGCCGCCACTGCCGTGGCCCAGGCTCGGCGAAACGAGGAGGCCCGGCTTACTAGGGATCTTCAGCGTCTGCATGATGCTCGTGCGGAAGCTCGCAGGCGTGTGGACGAGGAGCTGGCGTCTCTTGCTCACAGAGGTTTGACAGAAATCGATTTACCTTCCCTTCATATCCAAATCCAGTCTCTTCGTGAACGTCAAAAGGACCTCGCTGCTCATCTCGATTCCTCATTTGCCGCCTTTACCACCCAGCGCTCCAAGGCCACCATGGAGGTTAATCTTGAAGCCCGCCGAGTTAGCGACGTACGGCGTGAGAAGAAACGTGATCTCGACGACCAAATGCTGCGCCTCACCAAGGTCCGCAACGACTGTCGACTACGGGTCGATGCCGAAATCCAGCGTTTCATGACCTCCGAGCGCTTCTCCCGAGCCTCGAAACCCCAACCCAAGGCCCAGCCTACTGCCCAGAGTCACGCTCGTACTGTCCCTCCACGAACCCGAAAACCTTCGAACGCCCGATCCTATGCAAGCGCACAATACGGATTTTCGACCGAGAGGACGCAACAAATGTCACAATCTCAGTTGGCTCGCGAGGCATGGCGCAAATATGAGGAATTTTGGGCTTCAGTAGCGACATCCGACGCCCCCGTTCGCTTGACATTCCAGAACATCCCTTGGCCTGTCTTTTCTCCACCCTCTTCCGTTTCGCATCTCAACTCTCGGACGATCGGCGCCTTTGTTCTTTCTTCTCTACACGATGGCGGCGGATCGACACGCCGCGAGAGGGTCCGCAACGCCATGCGCCTCTGGCACCCTGATAAGTGGGTTGGTCGCTATATGGATAAGGTTGACCCGCGCCACGCTCAAGCTGTCAAGGACGGTGTGAATGCGGTAGCACGAGCGTTAACAGAACTCCTCACCACTGCATGACCCTATAACGACTTGAACTTTGAATGAACTTTGAATTTTGTGGAATTATTATTTGTCTCGGTAGCCTATTTAGTTAATGTGAGTCCGCCAGTAATCTTGACCGACGACTTGTGATTGACGATTTTTTTGCAATAAGCTTTGTTTGTAAAACACCGCTCTGTGTGTTAGCCCACTCCTTCCGGACCGCCGAATTTATTTAACTTATTATTTTGCACTGTCCTTTTGAGTTTCTTTTCACGACCGATATGAAGAATCATGTATATTCACCCGAGCTTCTGTTGACTATAGATGCCCTTGTCCTGAATCGCCGCGTCACCATGCAATATGTGCCTCCCATGCGTCATCTCTCATGCTGTATGATTATCATCTATATCTGGGAATGATTCAATAACACGTGTTGTTGGTTCGTACTATCTCTGGTGACGGAGGGCAGGCCGTCTTGGGCCTGCTCGGTAATTTGCTCGTACGTCGGCTGCTTCCCTTGGTTTTGTGCACTTGGGGGGTGGGATTGACGTGCGTTTCAGACTTCTGCTGTTTACAGGCTCCAACCTCATGTTCACGTTAAGCACAAATCCATCCTACTTTACAACTACACAATCTGAAACGAAACGAGCCCGACCGCCGATGGGTCAGATAAAATCAGATATTTCAAGCAGATTGAGAAGGCGTTGGGCGGGGAGTAAATGAAGGATGGATTCCGCTGGCAGAGGGAAACCCTCCCCGCCCAGGGCGAGGCCATCCTCCGGGCCGCGGGTCGCCATGAACCAGCGAGTTGGTGGGTTTGGGGGGTAAATTGCTGCCGTTGAACGAATGAGGTACACCAGTACGTTCTGGGTGGTTACCCGTCCGGGTCAAAGAGCGAGTCCCGCTTGGCGAGGGAACCCCCTACCGACGACAGAGTGCGGAGGAAAATCGGTAGGACGAGGATAGCCACCGGCAAGGGGCGGAAGAGTCCCGGAGAAGGAGTGGTGCCCTCCTGGGAAGGCTGGGAATGGTGGTCCGGGATGATCATGGCCGTGAGGGGCTGGTGCGTCGGTGTCAGTAGGACGGGGTTGCCCTGTGGACGCGCCTGGAGCCTTTGCTGAAGGTGAGCATACCGTCAACTAAAATGTGATAAAACATCGTCCTTACGGGAGCAGCAGCTACGATCCCTATACAGGTCAACAACATGGGCATGAGCTTCATCGCTGTGGGTATCGGGCGAAGATGTTGTTCCCAAGCTCGTAAAGAGAGGAATGGACCTTTACGATTCAGAAATGGATTCGAATTTATATCGCTGAGTGTGTTCACGTTCCCTGATTTCAGCCACTATCCACATATTGCGCAGCACGGGGTCCAGGTATATGCAGGTGCCGAGCATCGATTCCCCAGACGGAATCTCACTGCAAACTAAATTAGCACAAGCTAGAAAGTTGGTTGTTCTGATATCAGGGGTGACCAAATCACTCGTCGTACAACGACTTGCAAACATCGCATACACTCGACAAAATATCTGCAACTAAGAGTCACAGCATCAAACCGACTACTAACGAATATGATAGTAACGCCGTATGTTTTCAGCGCATGGATATCTCTTCTGGCATGTTATAATTGTGTTGGCACGCTAAACGCTTGAAGGGCCGTCGATACATAAATAGCTAATGGTGGCTGCGGATTCCTCGAATAAGATGGATCTGGGCAAAACCTGAAGATGGTAAACAAATTCACATCTCCAAGGCGCTCACAAAACGATATGGCAAATGATATGCGTAGCTCACAAATTCAGAGTCCGCGCATAATCGAGTCAATCAACCCCTTGGTCCTTGCTAGTTTCAGATTGCATGTAACTACCAGACTATCACGTGAAGGTTGTCCTTCCACAGTATTCTTCAATCGACCCTCACTATGTTTGAGGTTCAAGGAGCAAAACCCGGACAGTCTGGAATGAGACAAGCACAGTGGCAAGCTGATGGTAGCTCGTACAAAGAAACCAACCCGTATTCCGTCCCACCAGGGTGTTACACCAACGTTACAGCACGATGTCCGCCGTGTGAGATACGTCAAGGGCCAACTGGAAGAGGGATATATTGCAAGCCTTCCCTGGCTGATGAGCTCATACCAAGACGCGGTAAGTCTATTCTAATAACCCTTCGAGGCCCTGATTCACAATGGCTTCGAAACGAAATAGGTGCGGTCATGATGCGAATCGCCCCTCCGGTTAATGCGCTCACTACTCGCTATCTTTCAACCCATTGCTCGGCGTGTCATGAGGAGCAAAGCGCTGATGTACTGAAGAGGTGCCAAAAATGCAGAGTAGTTCGGTATTGTGACCAGGTTCGTTGCAAAGCTTATCTTTGGCCCAACTACCTTACCCCCTTTGGCATCAAGGAGTGTCAAAAACACGATTGGCGTGTCCATAAATTTGAATGTCCAGCCCTGGTTGCACATGCCGAGCGGCGCGCCGCCAACCTAGAACCCAAGGAAGATGGAGATACAGAAGTCGCACAAGACGATATACTCGTGCCTTCGGAGACTATCCGTGCTTTGGGTCGCTTGCTATGGATTCAATTCCGAGAGAAACCTGGAAGTCCATTGGTGAGATAACGTTTAATGATTGACACTTCACCTTATTGATACATTCGATCGTAGCGGAAGGAGTTTGAGCTGCTACAATCACGTACGTGTGCCAGGTCTGGAGATGGTGCGAGCCCGGTAATGAATTAGCTGGTTAGATCGGGAACGGCTTACACCTTCGTCTCCTCAAACCGCTTCGTACACAAGGCTCGGGCACGCACTAGCAGCATATGTATCACTTGGCGCTCCAGATCCTGCAAAAATGACGGAGTTGGGCATTGGCTCTGCTAGGGATCTTGTAGATTTGCTGTCCAAGGTAAACTCGTGCGACCGGTCTAAATCGCGTCCATGGTTAAAGCATGCACTAATAAAATTATCATCTGCTGGCCAGTTTTCATCTAATGCACATACCCTCTCTACGCCTTCGCTTACTCCCATCGGCGTAACCTTGTCCCCGGTCGCCGCGTTAATCAACCACTCCTGCATGCCTAACTGCGCAGTCGTATTTCCCAAAGGATCCCCAAGTCAAAAACTACCAAATGAACTTACCATTGTTGCTCTAGGCGACATAAAGCCGGGGGAGGAGGTATATGCGGCTCCTCTAGCACTGGTCTCATTTAGCTAAGCTTGTAATTGCGTTCGCAGCTCAAGCTCAGCTACGTCGACATTACTCTACCCAGAGAGCACCGCCAGACCATTCTCAAGGAGAGATATTTCTTCGATTGCGAATGCCCCAACTGCAAGCTTGCAACGGTAGTCCCCAAAGGCTCCTACGTCGACGGCCGCAGGGCTCTTCGATGCGGAAATCCCAGTTGCGAGGGCTTCTTACCCATGCCTAGTACGTGCGAACCTTGCCGTTCTCCACACTAGTTCGGGATAATAACTGTGCAACAGGTTTAGAAGATCCCATGCCCCCGAAAACAAAGGCCAAGTGCATTCAGTGCAGGACCGAGTGCACCATCGAACCGCCCGCAATTGCAGATGCAATTCGGGTTGGGGAAGAGGGGCTGGAGAAGGCTGAAGCGCTTCAGTTTGATCGTAGGTTACTTTCCATCGCACCGATTAGCGTATAACCCCTGACCCCCTGCAGACCCTGATGAGGCATTCAAGTACACCTCAAACCTTCTGCGACTGGTCTCGAAATTTTTCCATGTCGGTTCGCACCCAGTTTTAGCACTCACACGCGTCCACCTAGCACTTCTCATCGGTAGGCTCCAATCGGACCGGTCTATTCTAGATGAGACGATCCGCGCAGCCGCGCGCGTCGCGGCAGGCGTATCAGCTCTACACAGTCCTGGACATCCTGTGCGAGGGGTTGCATACGCCGAGCTCGGGAAACTGTTGGCTGCGGATGAGTATTATGCAGAGGGAGAGGAACCTCCCGTGCCTACCAAGAGCCAGCTTGACCCCAAAGCCAACTTGACCTGGGCTGCGGGGGATGATGAACCTCTTCCTAAAGGGTTCGAGAGACTCCGGATGGCACACCATGCACTTCTTCAGGCTCGCCAGGAGCTGAAAATTGGATTCGGATCGATAAATGAGGGCGGTGCTGTTGGAAGGGAGGTTACCGAGTTGGCTAAGCGCATCGAGACAGAGGTGGCCATCTGGAGAAAGGCTGGCGGAGGAATGCGTCCAGGACCTGCTGCCCAGTGAAGCAACAAGGAACTTGCATGGTCAGAATATCATACCACGAAAAGGACAGTTTAAACCAATGAATCAATTAAAATCAATATTCTGTACAAATGCGGCCCTTTATACTTTGTTTCCTCATTCTGCTTTGCCTCTATTTCGTCAACGTAAGAGACATCAAGCTACCCACGAACGTCAAAATCTACGACCCCATATTATTAGCTTTCAGTGATGCTGAATTTGCTAGTAAACTCACCAAACGAGGTCGAATATCTACAATATCTTCCGGAACTAGGAAGATGAGCGCGTTCATCTTGCGTGCGATCGAAATTGCAAGCTTGGCTGTGATACGTCGCGCATGAGATACAGACAAGCATGCGAACCAACATGAAACTAACCATTCTGTTTCTTCTCCTCGTCATTCCGTGCGGGGTTGTAAACCAAGGAGTAGTCCACGATTCCAGGCCTCATTGCGTCAAGCAAGTCAAGGAAAAACACGGCAGAAGATAGAGCGGGGTCCTATATGTAGGTTCAACTCAGTATCTTTCCTACGTTGATCATGGGCTTTTTCAAGACGTGCAAATACCAGGCCCTACTCCACGCTAGATCCGAGCCTTTATCAGACATACGAGACATAGCTTGAAGCAGAGCCCAGAATCGGACTACGCTGAATTATTCCAATCTGCTGCGTACCTTGAACGAGCGGAGTGGTGGGCTGTTGGATGTCGACCCTTGTCGTCCACTCACGGTTGTGTTGGCCCACTTGAGCAAATCCTGGTCGGTTGGTGGACGACCGGTCTTGGTGAGCGAAGATAGCGTCTTATAGATACTCAGACTGGCGCATTTCATTAGAGTGTTGTTCGCCGAATTCTATCGAGACTCACCGCATCAGCTGCCACACCAAACCCAGGACGAGTGTTTTGGTTCCATCAACGATATCAGACCCCTGAATCCCAACGATATGCATTCCGTTTGACTTGGCCAACTCGACAGCATAGTTGTTGTTTTCAACTGCCTTGAAGCGCGATAGACCAGCATGGGGGACTGGGCCCTCGTCCTCGTCATCCCCACCAACAGTAAAGGAAGCCTGGACTGGAGATGTGGGGAGCGGTTTGGGCTTGGACACTCGGCGCCAAATGACAGAGCCTGGGCTAACTTTGTCGAAAGCTTGAAGTATGACAACGCCATCCTAGGCAGCATAAGCATTAAGATATTGGCAACAGGTAAATAACACACCTTGAGGTCATTGAACAAGTTGTAAACGCTGGGCTCGACATTCAGGGAGTTGAGCCATAAGGTGAACACGCGAGCCTCCCGTTCGCCCTCTGCGTCAAAGTCCTCGACGGCCTCAGTTGGCATCTACATTAACATCTCGCATGAGCTCAATCCATTCTCATATCAGTCAAGGTACCCACCGGCTCATCAAGGGGTGCGAGCCCAGGATGCGTGTTGAACAAGTGAGCAGTAAAAGCCAAGTTGAGCTTGGGGTTTCCAGCAACCATGGCCTGAGCAGAAAGGTACTTCCTACATCCAATCTTGTCCGCGTTTTGCAAAACCTGAGAAGAAAGTTAATATACCACACAAGGCATGTGAGAGACATGCCACACCATCTCTGCGCGCTTCAATGGGTCTCGCTCTTGGAGTGGCGCACGAGAGCACTCGGCAGGTTTCAGTTGGTTGAGCAGGATCGTATAGTTCTCGCCATCCGCTACGTCCCGGCTAAAGTTGTTTACTCTGTACAAAGAAAAGAGGTTGAACAACATTACAGATCCAGCTTGAAAAAAAAAACTTACTTCCGCTTGTGTCCTGCTGCCTTCAAGTGATAGTTGAACCAGCGGAGAAGCAGCTGGTCGGGCGGCAACCTAAGGAGATCCTCGACTGTTTCGCCTTCCTCAAGTAAACTATTCGCGCGCATATATTAACACAGACCGGATCCGCGCAAGACTCGCAACCTACCGGTAAAGCTCAGGGTGGTTCTTCAAGTCGATCTTACTGAGCAAACCACGGCGAATGATTTGCCAGATGAGGCCAAGAATCAAATGCTCTCGGCCTTCTGCGATATCAGAAGAGCCAATATTTACGACCGAACATCCAATAGCCTAGAACTGGGTTAGAATATAAACACTATACTAGAACGCCGCTGTGTTTACCTTGGCTGAAGTAATGACAATGTTGTTGTTCTCGGTGATCTGGAATGCGTTCAATCCCTTTTTGGTCTTGGGCACGTTCAGGACACGAGTATCGATGGTGTCAGGGACGGAGTCGTTGATAAGTTTACACAAGATCAGACCGTCTAAATATCAGTAACGAGATCAATCACCAAGCAGTCATCAAGGATCACTCTCTCATACCTCGGCATTCATCAAACAGCTGCATGTTGTTGGTTGGGATAGGCAAACGCGATCCAATATCTGGATCGCCAGCCAGTACCTGATGGCCAAGATGAGCACGGCGATTGAGATTGGTCTCCAAAGACTTACCCCGTTGATATGGATAGTAAACTCGCTTCGCTCATCCTCGTTGATCGTGTGGCTGACATTCGCGTTTGATCCTTGCACCGTGACTTTGCCAGCCTTGGTTGGCAAAATGGTACTCGCGCGAGCAGTCCGTAGCTTGGTTACAAGCTGTTATCACCCTTCACTTTAGCCCTTGTCCCACCTTATTATAACCAGGTACAACCCACCTCGACCCAGTCTTCCAACTCGACCTTGCCAGACGCGTCAACACTGACGCCCTTGAGCACTTCACGGACTTGATCATACGAGCCCTCGCCAGAGCTTTGAAGCGCGGAGATCGCGTTGGATTTGCTAATGGAACCGATTCCATCGGTATCAAGGTTACTAGAAACAAGATATCAGCCCAGATACGCTAAGCGCAAGCCAAATCGCGTACTTGAACTTGTTAATCAAATCAAACATGTCCTCTTGCGTCACCTGAGGATACTTGCGTTGCAACTTGATCGCCTGCATCGTGAGTTGCGTTTATTGTCTATAGTCTAGGGTGGGGTAAGATAAAGTGGAGATATAGTTCCGGCGAAACTTGCAGTTTATATTGATTTGTTGCCTGCGGGCGGCAATGCAGAGGACTTGGAGTGAGCTGCGGGTCGGAGGTTCGGCGTCGTGCGAATCCAAGGCTAAGGCTGAGGCGGTGCAACGCGTCATGGATCACCAGGGCTTACAGACTGATTACATTAGCCTGGCGCTAAGCTCAAGCTCCCGAGGTCCGTCTCCAGGAACGCAGCCATCGGCTTGCATCTGTGCAACCAGCTCCGGTCTCTATTCCATTACCGGAACCATCGAGCTAACGTACGATGGTAGCTTGATCCACGAACGATAACTACGACCATTTCATCCGGTTGAAATGAGAATCCCGTACAGCCTACCCGGGAACCTTGTGAATATTATCATAAATTAGTTCTCGGTAGTGCCGGCTATGCCGAACCGCTCCTGTGCACATCCATGCCTTTACAGTTGACTACTTCATTTCATTTCTCTTGCAACCTTCAAATCACTCTGGATGGATCGAGCGAGCCTGAGCGGTACAACTGAAATGCGCAATAACCTTTCGGGTTCTATTGCAGTACCTTTGTACATCACTGTTGGCGTCATCCACTCGTCCCTGGGCCGACGAAATGTAATAGTCCAGCCCTTTGTCGACCCGACCTCCTCGCCTATACATCCATTCTTGGACGATTGTATTAGATTTACAGAAGCCTGGAAGTTGTAATGTAAAGCTTCTTAGATAAATGACGATTATTACGAGACGCCGAGGAATAATGCGCGCCCCACCTATGCTCGAGATTAACGACAATGACGCAGTTGTGCATCTACATACTATATCGAGGCGCAAATCAAGACATGAATCTTGATTTACTCCCAGTCTCACCGACGCTATCGATCCCCAACACAATGAAATCCAACTTGGGAGCGGAGCCTACGACCGAACTCCCACGCTTCATATTCCGCCAAAAAAGTATCCATTGTATGCGACGAACCGATCGGCCGCTAGCACGCCTATTCAACGTGCAACGCCTAGCCGACTCCTATCTCTTAATAGACAAGCGGTGCGCGCAGTTCCCGTGATCCGTAAAGGCGCTCACACGCCGCTGCAGCGTGGGATCTCGTACGAGTCGATCCCCGGAGTCTAAAGGGGGTCGTCGAAAGAAGAGTAGGGCGCAAGGGGTTGGGAGCTTGGGATCGAGATGATGCGGAAACCGGAATGTCGCAGCGGATTCCTTTATGATACGGACGCATATGGAAACAACCCCAGGCCTCATAAGCGGCCTGATTTGGTTGCGTCTAGAGGCATACATAGACTTCCCGACGCGGCGCTATTGTCTAGCGTACACCCTCAACACAACGCTTAAAGCAGATCTATGATGCGCTGGCGCTGCGCCTTGGGGCGAATCAGCCTTCCAGAAGATGTATACGTGTTGATCAGTTCGATCATGACGGAAGTTACGGCCATATAGCTCTCATAGACCTATTGATAGAACTATACTTTACGCCTCATTATTGTTTCTGGAGGACCGACGCCACCGTGCTCCGATTTCTATTGTAATTTTCGAGACAGTCGGAGCTTCGACGAAAGTATACAATGGTAGATCTGGGGGAACAGCGTCACATCGGATCACCAACACAGAATAAACGCACCCGTCGGCTATCCAGGGACAGGAAGAATCAACAAAAGTTCCGTACCTGCCGAAATGGACCCAAACAACAATCGACGATCAGAAGCACGTGACGCCCACCTAGGCAAACACTGCCCGCCCTGGGACCGGGCTTACGAATCACCCGGTGGGGTGACAAAGCTTTCCCGAACCTACTCGATACCACTAGCAATTTCTAATATATACTCGTCGTTTCCGAGATACGCGCAAGCCATATGGTACCGAAGAAAAAGCACAACGGGCCAAGTCATTCTCTTACCGCCGTGTGGAGGTGGGTGTGCAAAAAGCTTACTAGCCACCTCGGCGACCCTAGCCCACCGACCGGCTCCTATCCCCTCGACCAATAATCCGCCGACTAGTGACTCGTAACCGCGGCCATTCTTCCACTTCCTAGTCTAATTTGCTGCGCCGCGGACGCCGCTGTGATTGAAGTGTTTCAGAACTTTCTACACAGAACAAGACAACAAAAACATAATTTATCACAGCGGGCAAACACGGCTTTCGTATGTTTACGGGAAACAATACGTACCTAAACGGGTTAGACTTTAACCACGGTCGTATTCTCACTCCCATGTCTCTCTCGCTGTCTAACCGAATACTCGCGACAAAGACATCCCAACGAAACAGGGGCTCTAGTCTCATCGAAAAAAGTACCGAATGGTGTGGTAAATCTTTGCAACATAACAACCAACATTTCCAAAGGAAGCGCGCTGAGCACGTATTGCCGTGCCCGGAGGCTGTTACACGTGTAGTGGCGCTTCGAAAACGCGGGGAATCAGGGACGGCGGCGGGTACACGTGTTTCGTCTGCCAGCCAAGCGCGGGGTCAATCCAAAAAATTTTGGGGTTCGTGATGTACAATTTAAATGTATCGCCGTGACAAGCGACACGTCGGACGTCGGGGTCGGGTCGGGATTCAAGGGTCCTTCCGGTACTGTATAGGACCACAAATATCTGCCAGCTCATATTACTGCTGGCCACCTCACGCCGAGTCCGAAATGAGCTCGATCCAAAGCACCGAAGGCGAGCAAATGTTTCTTCTGGAAGTGCGGGGACATTGAGGGTCAGGGTCGATTTTTCGTAGCGGGTGAGAATTGACACTCGTACGAGCCGCCAGTGTCGCGTGAATGGTCGCGTGAGCACGCAAGCTCCTGCTGCGACCTGAATCCAACCCGAATTTAATAGTAAAATACCCAAGGATGTGTCGTCGATGACAAGCGGAACGAAAGCGCCACCTGCGACTTTCGGCTCTTGCACCAAAATGAGGCTATCTAGCCCGGGAAGAGAACATCGTACGTACGAGAGACATCGGTGTCTTGAACGAGCTTGCTTCCGCAAACGATAGCCAGGGCCGCGAGATCGACGAATACGCCGAGGATATCGCTAGTACGCTTAGAGGATCGCCAGATGCGACACGAGGCAATACTCGAGTGGAGTAAATGAGTTTAAATTATGAATTAATATCGTCATTGTGCATGCTTGAGGTAGAAAAGACGCCAGCATCAACGAAATAAGTGGACCCACCTCGAGCGTACGTGCAAGATAACGAAAGACGGTTGTAGGTCAGTTTTACGTCTGTCGGGGAGTGGGGGTGGCAGAGTCGAGGGTGTTTGATAGGCCACCGTACATCGATATCCTGAGCGAGGGGCGTCGATTGGCCGGCTATCCAACGCCCTGAGAATGTGTTCTGCAACGAGGTGTGCAAAGCGGTTCGTACACGTCTTAAAAGACCTCTTACCTGTATCTAAACCCATTTCGTCGCCATGGCTCGAATTCTCGCTAATTATCAGTGCCTGTGGAAATGTGATACCTGCAACACGAGGCAGCCTCATGTCATGTCCTATAATTTATTCCCAGATGAATCGTTTGGGCACAGGGCAGGCAGGGTGAAATGCAATGCCAGGCGATGTGGATAGGAGCGGCAGGCGAGGAGGAAATAGGAGCAGGCGGGCAAGGCGAGGAGGAATAGGAGATAGGGGGTCACGAGGGCGATGGCATCGCATGTCATGGAGCGAAATGAAACGAGGGCGGGAAGTGTTTGTGCCCAAATCACATGCCCTGGAAATAAAGTTCTGATGTGGGGTGGAGTGGGTGACGTAAGACAAGTGCTATATGATGCGAGAAAAGCCCGGAAGGGTGGGGAAAAGCTGACCGGGGGGAGGGCGGGACCGGGAGCAAAGCTATTGTAGAAGCGATTGAATCAGTGGGGAATCGGGAGAATAGGAATCAGTCGAGCAATAGGGAATCGGTCGAGCACTGGGGAGGAGCGTAGCAGAAGATGAGCGACAATGGGCAGGGGGCGACGGATGCGATGACGACGGTGGAGTGGCCAGACCGCTGAGTAGCAATGCTAGACGATTGACTCGCAGATTAGCAACGAGCAGCAAAGCAGAAATGACTCGCGAGCGGACTAGCTTCGAGTTTCAAGCCACAATGCTATTCCCGGAAGCAAAGCTCTGCCGGCGGATGCAAATGGTCGGGCATTTACATATGAGCCGAGCATGGGAATACCTTGCCTCTGATTTTCCCCCCCGCCGAGTGCATTCGTTGCCCGCTCAACGACGACGCCCCACGAGCTCCTGCAGCCCACGTCGAAATGGCACACGTTCTCGCCGACACACGCCCGCGCTTCAATTCGTACCCGACGGCCATCAACACGTCGTACCCGCCGTCGAGTTCCAAGTATCACTATGCGCCCGCCACCCCTGCGAGCACCCCGACCAAGTCGCACCCTTCGTCCTCGTATCCCTACCGCACCGCCAACACCTCCCAGACCCGCCTCGCCGCCGCCCCTGTGACCCAGCAGTCTTCGTCGTCGCGGCCAGTGCCCCGCACATCGTCGTCGCAGCCCAACTCCCGGTCCGGCTCTGTGCCCGCCCCTGCTTCCCGCTCCAACCCCCTCCCGTCTGCCCCCGAGGCATACTCGCACTCGCGCAAGAGCTCCGTGTCCCGTCCGTCGACCAGTCGCCCTTCAACCTCGGACGAGCGCTATGCGACCCGGTCCCAGACGTCGCCTGCGTACATGGACGCCGGTGCCGCCCGCCAAGCCCGGTTGATTGCCGAGCGAGATGCAACCCTCAAGCGGATGGAAGCTCGCCAGCGCAAGGCCCAGGAGCAGGCGTGGTTCGAGGAGGGCCAGCGTCTGGCCAATGAGGCCGCGCGCAAGCAGCAGGAAGAGGAGCGGCGGCGTGCCGAGGACAAGGTGCGGGCCGACGAGAAGTTGCGTCGGGCCGCGCAGTTGCAAGCCGAGGAGGAGCGCAAGCTGCATGCGCGCAAACACGAGCGAGGCCGCTCCCAGACCCACAACCCTGGCCAGCCTTCGGGCGACAAGAAATGGTACCAGGGCTGGTTCCGTGAAAAGAGCCGCGACGGCCGCCCCCGCAAGGACGAGCGTGGGTCCGACCGTGAGCAGCCTCGGGAGCGCGCCAAGAGCGAGGGCCGTGCGCGCGATGCCATGGATGCCCGCGAGCGTGTCGACAAGGACCGATCGCGCAGTGCCCAGTCCCCCTCTCAGATTGCCGCCGCCTGGAATACCTACGAGAAGACCTGTGCAGAGCTGATGGTGAGTCTGATAATCATCTGTTTGTTCCTCCCTAACTTTCGCAGCAGGAATCCAAGTCGAGTAAAAAGGTCACCGCCACCAACCTGACCTTTTACGATATCCCCTGGCCCGTTCTCGGCCAGGCCAACACCTTCCACGACTTGACCAACCAGAACATCGCTGCATTCTTGCTCTCGCCCCACCATTCCCAGGGCAAGAGCCCTCGTGCTCGCCTTCGGGCCGCAATCCTCATCTGGCACCCCGACGTGAGTCCATTGCCTATTGCAAATATGACTCAGCTAACTGTTCTATGTAGAAATTCGCGCAAAAGGTTCTTCCGCATGTTGCCGAGTCCCATCGCCCTGCTGTCGTGGCCGCTGTCAACGTCGTCGCCCGCATCGTGACCGAGTTGATCAGCGCCCACGGCAACTAGTCTGCCATTCCGAGTCCATTCCGCCTGCTGCTCCCGTCTGCTTCGAATCACTCGTCTTCGTTCTTGTTTTGTTCTATGCTGCCCCTTTGGTCGTCGCTGCCCGTCAATACCCCGACGACCCGTTCAAAAGTGGCTAGGACCGCTTTCCATGCCTCCCTACATGCATTCCTTTAATAGCTCTGTCTGATTGACCGCCCGGACTTGGCGGTTGTCGGCCCTGCGGACCACTCTTTTAGCCTGCGATACACACATACACGCTCCTACCTCCGAACTATTGTCGGAAAGTCGTCGTGCGCCCGGTGTTACCCCCTCCCTCCGATCAGCGACGATACTTGTTCGACCTCTGGCGTCGGCCGTCATCCCGGCGCCCCCCAAATCATATTCGGCGCCATCGCCCCATTTTCTCGCCGGCCCCATATATTTTCATCAGCCGGCCTTACGCTTACGACTTACGTTTTTACGACTGGACGTTTTGGATTCACGATCCCGCCGATGATTGAGGTGCTTGCGCATAGCACGCGAGGTGCTCTCTAAGCGGACGACCCTTACTCCCTTCCATTGACTCGTACCGATTCCGCCATGCCCTTTACACCGGAAGACACGCCGTGCATGTCCAATTCTGGCGCGCGAGCCGATGTCACCGGTTCTCTCCCTCTCGGACACTTCACCTCTCACCCCTCACCCCTCTACCATGGCGATCTGGATCGACCATCATACCCTCGGTCCGCCGAGTTATTCTTATGTGCTCTCCCGCTTTGTTCATCCCAGCTATGCGCTGCCCTTGTACCCCGGTACACGAAAAGCATATTATACTCGTCTAATAGTCCCTGCGTTGTTTCTGTTGTTACTGTCATTGTCTCGCTGTCTGGATTCGTTGTCACCCTTATCATTATAGTGGTGCTTGTGCGTTCATTTGTATATACTTTTTGCGCTCGTTTCTTTTTGGGGTGGGAATTTTATCACATTTTGATTTCATTCGCGTGATTGAAATTTTCGGGTGTGGGTCGTGCCCTCGGACATCTGGTACCTATCCCGCGCCCCCAGTGGCGAAAGTCTATTACTCGACGAACAGTCTCCCGCTCACGGTTAGCAACAACTGCAGAACGTTATCGCTCAAACGAGCCAACAGCGCTATTGCGCTCTGCGGCTCGACGACAACCATCCATGCAGTCCGATGCAGCACGATATATCTATGCGTAACCCACATATGTTCAACGCCTACATTTCACTGACAGCTTCTCCAACGTCTGATAAGCATCGGTGCAACTCGAGTTGCCTACCGTGTGCGCTGCCGTCGACGAGTGTGGCGGACAATAGGAAGTGTATTTGTGGTTATTGATATCTTACCAGCGAGTTATTCGTTCTCTATTTGGGTTTGTAGGTTACCCCTTTGCTCGAGCCTGAATAATAATCCATTGGAGCGCCGGCTAATACAGTCCGCATTATTCAAAAGTCAACTGACCCCGTCAACATCCGAGGCCCCTCGAGCGGGCTATGAACCCCTTCATTTGGTGCAGGCCAGACCGAGGTCGGCTCCATCCCGAATCAAGCTATCCTTATCGCAGAATACGATAGACTCGTGACTGGCACGTTGTCGAGCGATGCAGCACGCGGCAAATAGGGGCATCATTTAGTGGGTTGGAAAACGTGTGCGTGCGGCCGCACCGGTATGACGCTATGTCAATAATTTACTTTTGCATGACGCTGGGGCAATAGTCCCAGCCTGCTTGTATGACGGACGGTATTGATTTTATTTCAAGTTTTTAACGTTGGGATTACGTCATAGGTTACTCTTTGCTCCACTCTCTGGTTCGCGGCGGACTCCCCTAGTCCAGATGAAATCCTACACTGATGTCAATAGGCGTCGACGGTCTGGACTAGACGTACCTTGGCGCGGAGCATCATCTCTTTTGTGACCGTATGCCCCGTCTCGGGCTGGACCCATACCTCGAGCGATCGACATCCAGCTCGCGCCAGTCGTTGAGTAAACGCTTCCGACCCGCTCTCGGGAAACGGCACGAGGGGGTCTGTAGCTCCACTCAACACGAGCACGTCCTTGTCTTTGAAATCCTCGACTCGAGGTGCGGCCGATTCCATTTCGCGCTTGAGCGAGGCGGGGAGGTAGGGTGGTGCGAGCGGGAGACCGGTCTTTTCCGCTCGGTGTTGAAAGAGTGTGAGGTACGAGGGCGAGCCGATGACTGGGACGACGAGTGAGACGCGGGGGTCGTGCGATCCAATGTGCCATGCTGCGTGCCCCCCGAGCGAGATTCCCATTACCCTGCGCGCGTGAGATGGGTTCGGGACAAGGGAGGGGACGTACATGTACTTGTCGATTGTGCGTTCGTCGTGTGGAAATAGAAGCGGACCGAGATGGGTGATTAGGAACGAGAGGTCGTTGACGGTGCCGGTGTAGAGCGAGTACATGTCGTGTAGGTGGTTGGGATTGTCGAGCGACTGGGGGTCGGCTTTGCCGTCGGCGAGTCGGGTGACTTCGCCTGCGTCTTTCCAGCCCTTGTTTCGGTCGCTGCTGCGTGTTATTGACTGGTCGAGTGGGTGTATGCTACTCACGCCTCTACCGTTCGATCTCCATGGTTCCGCTGGTCCAGAATAACTACGATTAATTCACGCGCTCGCTCGTCTGGGTGGGACGACACTTCTCCGAGGACCAAGTTGGCGACCCGTTTGAGGTATGCCTCTCTCGAGTGCCCTACATCGCGTATTAAGCTCGGAGCATCAAACAGCGAGACGCTCATTACCCAGCCTCCCGTGCAGCAAGAACAAGACGCCCACGGGAATGGCCGACTCGGGTTGTTTGGTCCGGTGCGAGAGTTCGTCGAGTCCAATGATTTCAATGGGGTTCCGCCTATGCTCTTGTTCGTGACGCTGAATTCGGACATGTTGTATGGCGCTTGTATGCGATTTGGGCGTGGTCGACGTGTGGGCGAGATGGAGCTCAGATGAGTAATCGATGACTAACGGGTGTAGATACGAGTGGGTCGGAGTGAATCAGCTGGCTATCGAAGCCAAGGAAATCGGTGGAATACCATGATGATACTATGAGTCTATATGCTCGACCTTGACATCGTGTGTTTGAAGGCCACTGGGTTTCTGTTTTGAGCCATGCACTCGTGTAGTTGTCCAGCTATCCAGCCGACAATTAATTCGTTCAACCCGGAAACACTTGTGCAATAACGTGGATAGGTACGAACCACACCCGCACATCTACAATCTGTATTTGCCTGTGGTAAAGAGGTGCACTGGGAGTACGTGCCGTTTCCCGACGATCATTAGCGCCCACTGGGACGTTCGGCTGATCCGAGATGACGTGCCTTGTCCGTTTCACCTGCTCACAACGACAGAACTCTTACAGTAAGAATACCGTAAATCCTATGTATCATCTTATAATAGTTAAATGACTTTGAAGTGTCCGGGATTCGTGGTTTTAATAACTACCCTCGCTGGTCGGCATCGGGTGGCCGTTCCGCCAGCTAACGGGTTTGGCACATTCAAGCGCCCTACGCCATTGGAAACACTACACTGTTTTGTATAGTATATTCTAAAGCCTCGACTCATTTATTATATAGCTTCATCCACATTTGTTGTCAGCATATCGCCTCGGATGGGGGTGGCGTATAGCATCTTTCAAGAAGCGTTTCCGGGAAAACCTCAATGGTCTATTGACCAAGTACCTGACTTGTCAGGGCAGGTCGTGATTGTTACTGGGTGGGTACATGGATAACTAATTCTACGGTTTTGTTGATACAAGTTAACCAGAGGAAATGCCGGAATGAGCCTTGAACTCTGCAAGGTAATGTAGACTAGATCCTGCGATCATCCTCGTTGACGTTTCCATCGTCGTGGGATCACTGCTCAGATCTTACTGGAGAAAGACGCTAAAGTCTATATGGCTACGCGTAGCTGGGATAGAGCAGAGAAGGCCATTGAATGGTTAAAGGCAGAGACAGGTGGGAAGTTAGCTGCATTCCTCGAACTAGATCTAGCGGATCTGGCCAGTGTAAGAAGAGCCACGGAAGAATTCAAACAGTGCGTCTCCTCTGAGCCTCTTATGTTGGTACTTGATGGAGCATCTCGAATAGGAGGGAGCAGGAGCTTCATATTTTATACAACCA
Organism: Ceratobasidium sp. AG-K; assembly: GCA_037039685.1. NCBI lineage: Eukaryota > Fungi > Basidiomycota > Agaricomycetes > Cantharellales > Ceratobasidiaceae > Ceratobasidium > Ceratobasidium sp. AG-K. Next base: position 3,844,226 of record JAWNGF010000002.1, read on the forward strand.
TGCGTAAGTATTCTTGCCAAGGCCATCATCGGTCGAATAATACAACATTATACCAAAGAGGTGTTATACTTCCACCCACCGAGCTGAAGTCAGCGGATGGATATGATCTACAGTTTGGGACGAGCGTTCTTGGGCATTTCTTATTCACGACACTTCTATTGCCTATTCTAGTACACACTGCACGCACCTCCCTGCTTGCGAGTGAGTTGCTTTATATGGTGGCAGGACGATGTATTGAGCGAAGCTCACAGATGGGACGGTGAGGATCGTGAATACATCCAGTATCATCCATTGGATGGCACCACATGAAGGAATCAACTATACCACACTAGTCCCCAATAATCCTGAGGCTGAAGAAGCATGTCGCAAGATGGGCACAACAGCTCTGTATGCGCAGGCGAAATGGGTGAGCAGAACCAAATATAGCCTATACTGCATTTAGTTTGAATGGTAGGCTACAATCGTGTTCTCCAATGAACTTGCGCGTCGGTACAACACCCAAGGAATTATCTCCGTATCGCTACATCCAGGATTAATTTTCGATCGTCACAATGAGGTGCAGCCAGGAATTGACGGGTGGCTCTTGGTAAGCAGATTTGTGTTTTTGTATTTAATTTGCCTTTACAACTCTGTTTCGCAGAGGCTCATGTTGAATCCTACCTCCTGGGGAACTTATACTATGCTATATGGCGGTGTATCTGAAAAGGCAGGGGCGCTGTCCGGAAAGGTACGGCCATCGTTCCCGTTTTCATGCTTGTTCTCTTAAGAGCCATTCTTACTAGTATCTCATTCCTTGGGGAAGGGTTGGCGAGGCTCGCTCGGACACTTACGACGAGCGTCTGGGGCAGAAACTTTGGTCATGGCTAGAGGAGCAGGTTAAGCTTCATTGACCATATCGATGGAGACCCCATGTATCAATCTTTCATATTCTTTATCACACTCTTTGTGTAGCCACGCGTACTCATATATGCAGGCCTGTCAACACAGTTCACTTTAGAAGGTTTGATCTCATGGGTTATTATACCGTTGATATTTGACCCTTGAAGTGCATTTGGTGCTAGGAACAAGGTGAGAAAATGCATTGACATGGTTAACGGACTGTTTGAGTGGATTCGACGTTTGGTGTAGTGGTCATGTGATTCGACGGCATCCCGCTGTTGACCACCCCCGAACTAACCGCTAAAAAATAATGCAGCGCACATTACAAATTTCTGGACCCTCCAAAGGGCTGGTAGTACAGGTAGCTCATCCGCTATTATTTACTCACAATATACGATTATGTCCAGTGAGAGAAATTGTCATTCGAGTTCTACGTTGGTTGTCCCGTCTGGTATCGATTGATACACTTACTAGTCCTAGTCTGCGTTCCAAAAGTCTGTTGTCTTGATCTGGAATTAGTAGTTCTGTCCAAAGGACAACTCCTATTACGCCCGCGTTTGCTCGCCTTGTCGGCCTAGCGCCCACTCATAGTTGCTTAACCTTGTTCTAACGAGCTTTCCCCTGCGACTGGGGTTTGTTATCTAAGGGTCATAATTCCGAATTAAGGCTGAAGCTATTGACAGCGTATCGGAGGCCGCAACACATTTTGCCTCATACTCGAATTATCCCTTTGAGTCGCGTTCAAAGACTGGCCATGGTTTTCCGACACCACAGATTAGCACTTGATGTCGAGCTAAAGTATAGACCAAGAAACGTATGGTCCCCAGATATTGTGTGTCTAAAAGCAATCAGAACCGGCAAGCTTAGCTTGAAGGTGGGTAGTATGGTTATATTTCCCAGCCCTGTAGCGTTGGTTACGGGACTTGACGGTATATCTGCAAACTGGCACTCCCTGTCCCGCAAGCCAAATCAGAACTAGGTCGGCCTTCGGTACCGATCCCTTCCCTGCCCCCCGAGTATCGTGCGGGCTATTCGATTGGTTGAACCCTAAATAGGCCGATGCCACCACGCTGGAAGGCAGGCCAACACGCAAGCTCTCGGCTCGTTCGCACGGCATAAAGGCGCTCTTGGACGGCACTCTTTTGATTCCCATCGGTGTCACCCCGATCTTCACCACCTCACCAACTAAAATGGGAGTAGCATATAGCTTATTCTTGGAAGCGTTTCCGGGCAAGTCCCAATGGTCCGTTGAACAGATATCGGACTTGACCGGACAGGTTATCATTGTCACTGGGTCCGTGTGGTTTGCGTTAATTTCCTCATAGGATCATTGACATCAGGGTTGATAGTGGGAATTCCGGAATTGGCATTGAAATGTGCAAGGTGAGTCGGGGTGACTAGTAGCTTGTAACCGTTCCTAATTCCTTGTGTCTGTATGACAGGTACTCTTGAGTAAAGGCGCTAAAGTCTATATGACTGCGCGTAGTCGAGAAAAAGCAGAGAAGGCTATTGAATGGCTGAGAACTGAAACGAAAGGCAAATTGCCTGTGTTTCTCGAGCTAGACTTGGCAGATTTGAATAGCGTTAGGAAGGCTGTGGACGAGTTCAAAAGGCGAGTGACCACTGACTGTGGTTCGAGCTCATAAGGTAACTAAGAGCCTATGCAGGAATGAACAAGACCTCCACGTACTATATAACAATGCGTGCGTAACCATCATTAAGTCGACCGCATTATAGTGTTTTATTCATATTATCAACCCTTTTCATAGTGGCATCATGCTTCCGCCCGTTGAGCTAAAAACTGCCAATGGCTACGACCTACAATTCGGAACAAATGTCCTGGGGCACTATCTTTTTACAACTCTGCTTTTACCGATTCTCATCCGCACCGCGCAGACATCCCCGCTCGCGAGTGAGTAGTCCCATGCCGCCACAAAGACCAGTTCTAATTACCTTACAGACGGCACGGCTCGAGTTGTAAACACATCGAGTACTATGCAATGGATGGCACCACGAGGTGGAATCGATTATGCAACACTGGCGCCCGATAGTTCTGAAGCTAACGAGGCCTGTATAAAAATGGGGACGGCGGCTCTTCATGCGCAATCCAAATGGGTAAGGAGTCAAGAGCTATCAACAGCGCCCAAGTTTTGACAAGCATCAAAACGACAGGGCATAATAGCGTTTTCCAACGAACTTGCCCGCCAGTATGAGTCACAGGGAATCATATCTGTGTCACTCCATCCAGGGACTATCGCGAACCGATATAATAGTACAATGCCAGGAATCGGCGGGTGGTTTGTGGTGCGTTGAGCCAGTCCTACATCATTCTGTAACGCATATAGTCATTTCATGCAGGGACTGACGCTGAATCCAACACATTGGGGAGCACTCACTCCACTATATGGCGGTACTTCGCCAGAGGGGATGAATTTGTCCGGAAAGGTGTGTGACGAGTTCCATTTCCAAGGCGCTCTTCTCAAGCTACTTTGCAGTACCTTATTCCATGGGGGAGGGTGGGTCTTGCACGTTCAGACACATACGACGAAAAACGAGGTCAAGAGCTCTGGTCATGGCTGGAAGAACAGGTTAAACGTTTTTGAGTTGTCTTATGATAACCGCAGGGTTCCACACGCAGGTTGCCAGCGGCAGTCTATCTATTTCGACAAATTGTCCCAGTATAGCTACAGTTAAAAAAAAGCACATGATGATCATACAGCGGGGCGAGAGTTGATTTGTCACGGCTTGCAACATACATGCGCTCAAGGCTTTATCGCAATCTTCAAGCACTGGCGCGAGGCCATCTTGTCGAGCGCCTGCTGGAAGTCGGCAAGCTTGAAGACATCGGTGACCATGCCCTTGGTCTTTATCTTTCCGCTATCCAGGTATTGGACAGCACGTGGGAAACAATACGTTTGCGAGAAGGACCCAATGATCTAATACGGGAATCTAGATGAGAATCTGGCACGCGTTTTACGTACCCACTCGACTTACCGTGATCTCGTCTCCGAAAATCTTGGATGGTGGCCAATGAACAAGAGCCTTGTTCTCGTACACGCCGTAGATCATGAGGGTTCCACCGCGGCGGACATAGTTGATCGCATCGTTCGCGAGTTTTTCAACGCCTGTGGCTTCAACCTACACATGATGGTGAGCTTCTGTGTAGTTCTATCCAGGTTATGCTGATGCACATACCACAATATCAAAGCCATACTTGTAATCTTCCTTGAGCTTCGCCCACTGAGCCTCGGGGTTCTTGCGGTCCAGCTCAATATACTCATCGGCAGCGTCGAGCTGACGTGCGATATCCATCTTCATTCCCTTGTTGGCCGCAATAACCACCTTGGCAGCGCCATTCTGTTTCAAGAGCTGAGAAAGGATAAGGCCAGTGGGGCCGGCACCTGGGATATTTGTAAGGCTTACTGCGGATTACAATTGAAATGACAACATACCGAGGAGAAGCACCTCACAGCCAACCTTGGGGCGAAGCTTGTCCAGGCCATGGATAGCGCAGGCAGCGGGCTCAAGGAGGGTCGCCTCTTCGTCGGTCAAGTTGTGAATCTTGTAGCACTTTTCTTGTTTGCTGGATTATAGTAATAAGATACGGTAAAGGCTTTGATGAAGGGTACCTACTATGCAATATAATCCGCAAAGCCTCCGTCCATGGTAACACCTCGAGCGTTGAAGTTCTCGCAAAGAAGAGTCTCTCCCCTCCGGCAGTAGAAGCAGTTCCCGCACTGTTAAGAGACTGTTAGATGATATCGATGTTGGACACTACATCATACGTACAGTGATACCAACGTCAGCCACAACACGATCGCCCTCAGCAAAGCCGGTGACGTTCTTTCCCATCTTGACAACTGTGCCAATTGCCTCGTGGCCAGGGATAAGCTGTAGTAGTGTAAGTGTTTGAAGATAATATAGAAATACCGAAAGGAGCTTACAGGGAACTTGGCAATGAATTCACCCTCGTGGATATGCTGGTCAGTTCCACAAACACCTGGGCCGGGACTAAGTTTGAGGGTATAGCGAGCGCTAGTTAGAACACATACCACAACACGAAACTGCCAAAGGATCGTTAGCACAAGACTTGTGATGCTAAGAGTCGATCTCACCTTTGAGGAGAAGTTCGTCATCGCCAACCTGAGGGATCGGGACGTCCTTGATCGTGAATTTGGTGGGCTATCAAACGCGTAAACAGACGTCAACAGAGCACGGCGCGATATTTGGCACGCGACACACCTCTGTGTAATAGAGCGCCTTCATGGTTTCGGTCGACATAATGAAAAATTCAATTAGATGGTTGGAGCGGTGGAAGAAGAGAACGGTGGAGCATTTCGACCAGTGGGACCAGTATTTTATACCTCTCCCATACCACCCTCAATCGCTCGATATGATATAATGACGTCAGAGTATTGGATTGAAGGTCCCAGATTTCATTTACAAAAGTCTTACCCGTGGTTTACATTTGCTAACGTCGGTTGGCAAATTTGATAACATCAGTCTGAGAACTTCTATGACGTCGTACCCAAGCCGAAAACCTTCCCCGCATTCTGCCCGATCCAGTTCCCTACGCAAGATATCTCCTCGAAAAGGTCCAAACTACGCACGAGTGGTCATATGCGTAAGTCGATCACGAGCGAAAGTTGTACGCAATCAACGCAAGTGACAAAACCCGGTTTTGTATGCCAGTGTATCACAGTGTATCACAGTGTATCACAGTGTATCGAGCAACACCGAGTCTGATAAGCAATCTTTCGGCACGAACATGCATCAAAGACGTGTTCTTGGATTTCTGACACGACCATGAGTTGAGATGAGTACGTACTTCAAGCCGTGTTATTTGACAAACACCCCAGATTTTGAGCACCTTGCCATATCAGGAAGTGGCATGGGTTTTATGCACTGGTGTGTTTCGAATGGGCCGGCCAGCGGCGAGCAACGCCCGCTTGAACGCATATAATCAGACTCTTGTTCCTTATTGTCCTAAAAGCCACTTCAATCTACGCTTCGATTCGCATGATCTTGCTCACGAGATTGGCCATCGACGCCATCCCGAGATATCAGCTCGGTCTCTCCAACTCCGGGAATATAATAAAGAGTGGCCCACTCGCTCCCAGTTCCAGATACCACTTTACTCGCCGCCTCGTAGCTACTGGCACCATGTCTAAAGCCTATGATGTGATCGTCATCGGCGCAGGAGCAGTGGGCGAGAACGCTGCTGACTATGCTACTCGCGGCGGTCTAAAGGTTGCTCTCGTCGAAAACGAGCTCGTGGGCGGAGAATGCTCGTACTGGGCCTGTATGCCTTCCAAGGCGCTCCTGCGTCCAGGTGCCGCGCTACGCGCCGTCCGTTCCGTCGACGGTGCGAAGCAAACTATCATCCCTGAAGCCAAGCTCGATGCGGCGGCGGTCTTTGCTCGCCGTGATGGCGCTACGAGCCACTGGGACGACTCGGGACAAGTAAAATGGGTCAAATCTGCCGGTATCGATCTCATCCGTGGGAGAGCAAAAATTACAGCTGCACGAGAAATCACGGTTGACGGCACTGCATACATTGCCAAGCACGCGATAGTGGCCGCTACAGGTTCATCCGCCTCGGTTCCTGATATTCCCGGGCTGCGTGAAGCAAAGCCGTGGACGAGCCGCGAAGCAACGAGCTCAAAGTTCGTTCCAGAAAGTCTACTTATCCTCGGTGGTGGTGTCGTCGCTAGCGAAATGGCCACCGCCTACGCTGAACTCGGCGCCAAGGTTACTATGATTGTACGCGGGAGGTTGTTGGGGGACAGGAGGACTTTGCTGGGGACCTCGTCGCCCAAGGACTCGAGAAATTGGGTGTTACCATTATCCCAGGCTCATCTCTGTCCAAAGTCGAACGCAGCGAAGCCGGGGGTACGATAGCCGCGACGACTTCCGATGGACGAACCCTTCATGCATCTGAAATACTCGTGGCCGCAGGCCGAACACCCAATACAGCTGACTAGGAGTCGAATTATTCAAGCTTCCCACCCTCCCAGGAGGCTGGCTTGACGTCGATGACACACTCCTTGTTCGTTCGACCAATTGGCTCTATGCGGTTGGGGATGTCAATGGTCGGGCGTTGCTCACCCACCAGGGCAAGTACCAGGCCCGGGCGGCTGGGGCGGTTATTGCGGCTCGCGCTTTGGGCAAACCAGTCGAAACCGGGTCATGGGGCGTGCACGTCGCAACTGCCGATACCTGCGCCGTTCCTCAAGTAACCTTTACCGATCCGGAGGTTGCAAGCGTTGGACTTATGTCGCATGCCGCTTCTCAAAAAGGGCTCAAAGGTCAAGACGGTTGATTATAACCTTGCCTGGCTTGCTGGGTCGTCCGTCTACTCTGACGAGTACAAAGGTCAGGCCAGGCTAGTCATTGATACGGAGCGGGACGTGATTATAGGCGCGACATTTGTCGGACCTGATGTTGGAGAGCTCGTGCATGCGGCTACGATAGCTGTGGTTGGACAGCTCCCGATATCCCGACTATGGCATGCCGTTCCTTCGTATCCTACGGTTAGCGAGATCTGGTTGAGACTCTTGGATAAATATCTGAGTGAGAAGAGCACGTAGTGCTATGAATAAAATGTACCAATTTAACAGTTACAATAGGTATCAATTGAAGATTTACAACCGCATGTTTTTATACGGAACCTGTCTAGCTGCTAAAACAATAGCTGACCCCTGGGAATACACTTCGGGGTCCAATCAACCTTTGCTAGATCTGCTAGATCTTCCTCTTCCTTCCAGGGCGAGCCCCGATGCCCATTGGCCAAGTTGGAATAAAACACATTGTCTAGGGCGATTCAATCAGCTCACGAAGCTCTAATACATAATAGAGACTCACATCGAGGCTGCATTCCGGGCACACCGGTTCCACATTGGCCAATCCAACCACTGCATCAGACTGTCCACTTGTTTTCGCCAGTCCTCCAATAGATCCACTGGCTGTACCCCCGGCAGAGGATCATAGGCTTCGGACCAGAGCAACGATAATACCCGGCATAATTCCCGAAGAGTTCCCGAAACGCCCGCATATAGCGTCTGCTCTTCGCGCGTAAACTTGTCCCGAGGCAGATGAGAAACTAAATAGGACGAGCAGTGCTCCGCAATCGGCTTCACCCATTCGTGTCGTTGGTTTCATGTCTTCGAGCTTGAGAGTAGCGAGCAGCGGGACTGGAGGTTGTACGTGTGACGTTGGTGGGAACGGTGTCTGGGGTAAGGTCGGGAGTGAGCATGATCATCAGTTGAGCGCGGGCATCCTGAACAGCAGCTGTCGCGTTCTTGGCAGCATGGTCCGGTTGTAGGAGCATTCTCAGGTACTCTAGACGAGTACCGTACCGGTCCATGATGACTGTGGTCAAAGCCTGCCAGTCGACACCACTTGTGACAGGCGGATTGGATTGGACAAGATCCGTAATCCAGCCTCTCCATGTCGAAATGTCGTCCCGGGACAAACCCCTGCCACGATGTAAAACCTTCTCTAGACCTTTCCTTGCGGTTGCACCACTACGAAGTGCGGGGTCGTAAAGTGAAACCAACCTAGCAGCATCGACGCGCACGCGGACTTCACCAGGTGCCCGGTGATGCCATGCTCCAGCTTGGAAAGCCTCAAAGCCGCGTTGAGCCATTCCCGGTAATGCACCTTTCCAACTGGGTGGGCGGGACTCTTCTGGAACGTCGGGATGGAACCCCGGCTTCCAGGTGGAGGGGGCGGGGAATCGTTAGGGTCACGAGTAGGAGGACGAGGTCCCCCCGGAGGGGGCTTTCGACCAGGGCCACCGCCTGGTCCGGATCTATTGTTCTCAGTAGGAAGAAGGCTGAGGCTAGACACGACCTCAATGCCTTGCTGGAAGTCGCAGTACATAATTTCGCTGTCATAAAGCAGGTTAGGAATGCTCGGCTTAGTGCGTGGTCGCCACTCACAAACTCATTTCCATCCTGACGAATCCGTCAATAGCGTACGGTTTCCCCCATTCGCACAGATCAATTATGCGCAGGCGCTCCTCCATCATAGAACCGTTCCCAACCTTGCTCCAAGCAAGCAAATCTTGTGTATCTGCTGCTCCGCTACTAAGCTTGGCAGCACTAGAGCCATCGAAATAGAGCAACCTCAGGGGACGAGTAGTTACAAACGTAATTAGCCGGCCACTGGTGGGTCGAGCAAATATAGCCGAGTGCTCGGCATCAAAGGCCAGCCAGTCAGGTTTGGATGGGATCTCGGCGTTGCTTCGGCCATGGTATAAGGTAGTACCTATGGGTATAGTACCTGGGACAACAGATGATCCTAAAGCACAGTAATTTAACGAACATACTAGGCAAAGTTGGAGCTGAAAACTCACCGCTCGGATATCTTGTATTCGGCCAGTGCTGAAGAAGTGTAGCAAGCCGAAAGAATATGTGGTTGTCATAATTATCGTCTCTAGGTGGTGTGTCCCAGCTCTGATGAACTTGTGACTGTTTCAAAGTAGGTTCATGTGCCGCAAGAGGCCTCTGGATTCCATAGTCTGGAATAGCTGACCCAGCTACTGAAGCCAATGAGCCAAGTAAGAGAGGAACAAGTAATCGCCAAATGCTCATGCTAAAGCCAAGATGAAGAGCGGCAGTGAAGTCGGGTACAGACACAAAGGGCCCTTATCGTCTGAGAGCCATGTTGCGCAGCTGGCTGCGGAGCAGTGTGTAATCAGATAAGATTTCACCGGGCGCCGGCATGAGCTCCCAATCTTGAAGAAACAGCAATAGTTCGCCACCCTAAGATTCGCCGTTCATGTGTTGCCCCACATCCAGTAGTGATATTCTACTCTACAAGTCAGTTGTGTCATCCCACGCACAAGTTTAACTAATACAGTTGAATTCACTGGAAGTCCCTTCCCTTGGCGGAGAAAAAATCAGGTGCTTGTTGGTAATTGTTCAACGGCTTCTGGAATCCATCTGATCCGGGTAACCTCAAAATAGACTGTAGCACTGGGCCTGGGTATTACTAGTGCATCACCAGATGTGCACACAAACCACATAGCACTTACTTGCACTTGCACAAGGGTCGCGAGTGACCGTGCAGTTTTACGGCCTCAGTCCGATCGCTTACACGTGGGTCCCTACCATATTCCGAGGCAAACCCATACTAATGGGCGAGGAACTCCGAGATATCCGCCCTTGAAACCACGCAACCGCTCTTGGTTTGGAGCGTTGCCTCATGACACATATAATCACTCCATGAGCAGCACGAGCCAATAATGTAAAAACTATTTGGCGGATTGTTCGCCTAAAATGCAGCGGATGCCATCTTTAGTCGGAAATCAGCCAAGCCAAGCCCGACTCTTCGAACTCTCTATAAGCTACATTACCTTATGGTATAATAAAGCATCTAACTAGCGTTACAGTAGAGCTGTGCGCCAAATAATTGCCACGCAACTTCTCCGATCCTTCGGGCCTTTTTGAAATGTTGCCGATCCCGTACCTCGCATAGAGAACCAAACTCGCACGAGGGGAGTACATGCCGTTCAGAAATGTTGCTGTTTCAGTATCGGAAGGAAATGGTGTCCAAGAAATGTTATATAAGCTTCCGCTGTATACGAAATTCGTAGTCCTGAGACACACGCAACCATGGCACGACTCCCGACTAACATAGATTCTGCACATGTATGCACCCAGCGTAGGGATAAGTACGAGTCTGTTGACATATATTCGACTCTCGTAGGACGGTCACCCGCTGCGTGTCAAATGACAATATATGCAAAGAGCGGAGCATTGTCGGGGACAAACTTGCGGGCACGTGACTAAGTTGAACAAATCCTGTTCCTGACCCTTCCGGGCCATACGATAGCCCTATTAGTTAGCCTTCTCAAACTTGCGATTTATGATAGTGGATAATATAGATGCCGAATCTGCCAAGCGGTGCGTAGCGTGGCTACCACGTTGCTGACCCCGCCTTCCAATAACGATCAGAGTCAGTTCCATGCCGGCCCGGCCGCGCGCAAATGAGCGCAGTGAAGTTGAGGAAGGAACGGTCGTCATATCCAGGGGACATGTTTTGCAAACTCTATCACGACCAAAGGTTCGCGAAGGCTCTTTCATTTGCAGAGGGGGGTGTTTCATAGCCGACAGGGTCGTTTGCTTCACAACGGAAGGCAAGGTCGGGATGCCGCTCACACGCTATAAAGCCTCTCTCGGTCTGGCCACTACTCCCCACAAACTGCGTTTCTTTTCTCTTCCGTCTCGGTTCTCTCTCCTGCCTGCTTGCATTTGCGCCTGTGGTCGCTACATTCATTCCAACAAACACTCTTTCTAAACGCTTAGTCGTTCGTGCACACTTTCCAGTCTTTAACCAGAAGCTACTATCACTATCAACATGTTCAACAAGCTCACTCTTGCTGCTGCTGTCGCTGCCCTCGTCGGTGAGGCATGGGGACACGGTCTCGTTTCCAACCCGCCCATCCGCACGGTACGTGTTTTACCTAGACTTATATGCGGGTTTCCTAAATTAACATAATCTGTTTGTGCAGCCCGGTGATGCCTTCAAGAGCAACTGTGGTGATCAAATGTTCTACAACGTCCAGTCGGATCCCGCCGGCAACATCCAGCAGTTGAACCAGCTCAAGGCCTCCTCATTCAGCGCCTCTTCCTGCAACCTCAACCTTGCAAGGGTCTTCAGGTGCGCCTCGGTCACTATGATTTACCCTCATAAATCTAACAATTAATGTTTAGTTTGGCGACGTGCCCGCTGCCAACATCCAGTCGTACACTGGTGGCCAGGTTGTTCCTATCACTGCGGAGATCCGCGCCCCTCACACTGGCAGCGCCAACGTGTCAATCATTGACACCAGCGAGCAACTCGATCATCGGTTCTCCTTTGATTGTCTTCCCTGTGTATGCCAGCGTCACGGCCCCGATCCCAGCCAACCAGACTCAGTTCAGCGTCACCATCCCCACCAACCTTGGCAGCAAGTGCGCAACCGCTGGTGCTTGCGTTATCCAGTGGTGGTGGGACGCTCCATCGATCGACCAGACCTGTGAGTCGTGACATCTTCCTTCTTGACTACCATAGATTTCTCATTCACGATTTACAGACGAGTCTTGCATTGATTTCACCGTGAGCGGCTCTGGTTCGGCTCCGGCAGCGCTTCGACCACCGCTGCTGCCACTTCCGCTGCTGCCACTACTGCTGCCCCCGCCGAGACATCCGCCGCCGAGACCTCCGTCGAGGCTGAACCTACCTCGACTGAGCCCGCCGCTGAGCCGACTACCACCGCTGCTGCTTCGGCTACCGCCGCTGCTCCCACGACCACTGCTCAGGCCCCAGCCACCTCTGCTGCTCCCTGTGGCGGCAACACCTATGTCCGCCGTAACGCCAAGTATGCTCGCTGCGGTGGCAACGACTGGTTCTTCAGCACCACCTGCCCTGAGGGATTGACTTGCACCAAGTACAACGACGTGAGTGTGCCCATAATTTAATCCCAACCTAACTAACTCGCCTCCGCAGTGGTACTCTGCCTGCCTCTAAGCATTGAGTTGAGCCTCCGTGCGTAAAGCTTCTAGAACCTCAGCCATGCAATCGTCACGATCCGGTCATCAGTGTCAACTCTAGCTGTGGTTCACTTTCTTTGTACGTACCAAGCTAGTTCTTGGCGCGTTTGTGGACTATGTATGCACGTTCGATTATCATATTTTGTCGTACCCTCCACCTTTTTTACGTTCTTTGCGGATCATCCCCAAAGTCATCTGAGTGATTGCCCTTAAACTAGGGACCCCTGAAAAATGCGGGGATCTCGAGTGTGGGGTAGTGGCATGGCAGTGACTTCTCGGCTTGCCCATTTGTGTCTTCATTTGCGTCACAAGGTTGTTCACCTGCATGCTCGGCCTTGCAGGCAATAATTTTGGTCGGTCAGGTGCAATGTTCCGCCCGGTTAATCCAATACATCACAACAACGGAGGTCGTCACTGAGATCGAAAATTTGCCATTCTTGGACCATGTGGTAGACGGAATATGCGATGCGCTTGTGAGATCTCGGGGAGGGGGAATCACAAGGCTAAAGAAATGAAAGTAGCCGTGGAAAGACCCCGCATACAGACAGTTGCTCTTCAGTCAAACCCCCTCCTGTGAGCGCACTGTGAGCGATACCGACGTTGTCCCACAACCTCCACCTCGATTCGCCGAGCCGGAGAGCGTGCGTGGGCCGACTCCGGCGCCATTGGATGACGCAGCGCGCAGAATGTGTCAGATTCTGATTTGTAACCTAGTTCCACCGAATTGCAAATTTGCAAGACTTTTTGCCAATCTTCAATGACTGAGCACGCCATTCGTGCGTGCGATCACTAATGATTACTGTAAAGACCGGGTCCATGCTAGCTCCCAATTGAGAAATATGTATAAAAGACTGTGGCCAGCTCACCACTCTCCCCACATCCGCCCTCTCCTCACATCACATCTACACTCCATATACCTACCTTTGACATGTCTCATTCCCAAGCTGGATTCGGCACTCGGGCTATTCACGTCGGCGCCGAGGCTAATGCTGAAACTGGTGCTGTTATTGCGCCCATTTCTCTGAGCACGACCTACAAGCAGGACGGCATTGGAAAGCACAAGGTGAGCTTTACAACAGCGGGGTTCAACCGATAACTCACAGAGCCCGTAGGGATATGAATATTCTCGCTCTGGTAACCCCAACCGCGACCAGCTCGAGCGCTTGCTTGCGTCCATCGAGGCAGGCGGAGGTGACGCCGTCGCGTTCTCCTCTGGGTCAGCTACCACAGCGACCGTTCTTCAGTCTCTTGGGCCCAACGCACACATCGTCAGCGTCAACGATGTCTATGGTGGAACTTTTCGGTACGTGTGGCGCTCTCCGTGTCTGAAATTATGATTACTGAAATGTTACGTCTTATAGCTATATGACCCGTGTGGCAAAGGAGAACCAGGGATTGGAGACTACGTTTGTGGATCTCGAGAAGAGCTCCGATGAGGAAATAACCGCAAGTTTCCGCGAGAATACCAAGGTACGTCGATGCTTATATTCTTGGTGATCTCCTGACTAATACTTTTGTCCACAGCTGATCTGGATCGAGTCCCCCACGAACCCCACTTTGCGACTGATCGACGTTGGGCGTGTAGTTCGTCTCGCTCGCGCACATCCCTCGAACCCGCTCGTGTTGGTCGACAATACTTTCTTGTCCCCCTACTACTCTTCCCCGCTTCTCCTCGGTGCTGATGCCGTTGTGCACAGTCTGACCAAGTATATCAATGGTCACTCCGATGTCGTCATGGGAGCCCTCATCGTTCCCTCTGCATCGACCCATCCCCGCGCCGCCGCCTTTGCCGAGCGTACTCGCTTCCTGCAAAACGCCACTGGAGCCGTGCCGAGCCCTCATGACTGCTGGCTAGCACACCGTGGAGCCAAGACCCTACATCTCCGCATGCAAGCTCACGGACGCAATGCTCTCAAAATTGCCGCTTACTTGCAATCGATTGCCGGTCCCGAGTCGGCAGTCGAGAGTGTTACCTACCCTGGTTTGGCCTCTCATCCTCGTCACGAGCTCGCTCTTAGGCAGCTCTCCCCGCACGCAAAGAAGTTTATCGAGGGTCTTTCCCACAGGGAAACCGCCGCGGGCGTTCCATTCGGCGGCATGATCAGCTTCAGGATCGCGGGTGGACTCGACACCGCCGAGGCATTCTTGGTCAACAGCCAGTACTTTACTTTGGCTGAAAGCCTTGGTGGGGTTGAGAGTTTGGGTGAAGTGCCGGCGAGCATGACTCACGGAGTAAGTATATTTTTATGCTTGACTCGGATCCGATACTGAAGCACTTTTCGTAGTCTATCCCAGAAGCCGAGCGCGCTGCATTGGGAATCACTCCCAACCTAATCCGCCTTAGTGTGGGTGTCGAGGACGCAGATGACCTCATTGCCGACATTCAACAGGCTCTCAAGATTGCTGTTCCTCACGCGGTCATCCCTGAGATCCTTGCCATCGACACACCCGAGTCGAGCCGCAGTGTCAACGACACCCCTGAAGGCAGCGTTCCTGCCACTCCATCGGATGCACTCCCTGCTCCACCTCTGAGCGCGTCGCTCAAGCTTGAGCAGATCACTCAGATTAGTTGCTAGGTTATTCGTCACGCTTTGAACCTGCATAGATTTCTTGGTGCTATATGGTTGTTCATTTGTACTTCTTACTTATGCTTTTCGAGGACACTATAATACTACATTAATATGAATAAAGTCATTTCAAAGTTATCTATGAGTGAGACCGAGAACTTCAACATACGACAAATGGATGTCAATTCACTTAAAGTATGAATACACCCCGATGTTGTGCTGCCAACAACTCCCTCAGCAAACCAGCGGGCGCCTAAACGCATCCCACCACCTCCCACACCCCCACCCTCTTGCATCTTATTGACCGAAGCGTAGATTCTACGCCATCTCATTCGCACAATCAATAAAGAAGGCTAATAATAGGGACTCCATAAATAAACTCGCTGTTCACCATGGTCAAGAGATGTGACGGAACCATGCGCTCCCCTTCTCTTCTTCCCCTCTGCGGTTCTTTTGGCATCACGCGAACTTGGACTACCACCAAGACCGCCTTTGAAGTACCGAAAACCGCCGCATGAGATTGCAAAAATAGGCAAAAACATCGTGTCAAGCGTCACTCAATGTCGGGTGCCATGTGGTACCGTCTTGCCTGTCCGAAACATCGAGATTAGACGACCAGCTGTATCTGTGTGGTTTGGTTGAATCCTTCTTGTGGTGAGTAGACGGATCGTAGACTCGCGGATCCGATTTGGCCAATTAGCGTGCCGCAGTATAACTTTTTTCGTTGACCACAGGCTATATCAACTCCATATCCAGCATCAATATACCGGAGTTTACTATAAGGTCCTACGTCTACTGGCGGACAGTCTTGTGGTCGACTTTGCACATGTATTCTCGGCATTTGCATTTGCCAGTGCCGACTGCTCAAGCGACCTGTTCGTTACTGGAGCTATTTTTGAACACTCGCCATGCGTTTCTAGACAGAGCTCGTGTCCCGACCCCCTTCCCGTGGAATCGGCATTCATCATTCTGCTTCGATTTGCCAACGAACCATATGCTAGTCCGGTAGGGAGAGGAATGACGATTGTCGATGACCAAGGTAGAATCGAGTATAAAACCCGCTACTCAGCACCCTCTAACGACATCGACTCAGCTGCGTTCACTTTATAAGACCCCAGTCATGATCACTTCCATTGCTATTGCCACACTAGCTATTGCTAGCTCGGTCGTCGCCGCGCCGACAGAGACCAAATCAATCGCCATCCCCCTGCACAAGCGTGGCGCGCCCCTATCCAAGGACGGAGTCGTCATCGGTTCCGCACTGGCTCGTCAGGTTGCTCGTGTCCAGGGGTACGTTCCTAACCTTGTTCAGATCTTGCATTTCTAACCCATACCGGATCTAGCAAATATTCACGCGGCAACGCAGCTTACAAGGCCAAGACCGGTCTTGACCTTTTCTCGGGTGTCAAGTCGTTGAACAAGCGTCAGAAAGAGGCCCTTACGGACGAACAGGATGAACGTTAGTCCAGTCGCTCCCACTATTATACGTACCCCTGATTCACATAACTATATCCAGTTTGGGCTGGCACAATCAGCATTGGTACACCGGCCCAGTCGTTCCTGATCGATTTCGATACGTGAGTGCCTGCTGATGGGTGATTGTTCAGGTGAACTCAACTCAACTTTCCTGATAGCGGATCTGCGGATCTCTGGGTTCCGTCCTCGTCTTGCACGACCTCGGGGTGCTCTCCCCATAGCAAGTATAGCTCGACCAAGTCTTCAACGAGCAGCAAGAAGAGCGGCACCTTTAGCATCCAGTATGGTGATGGCTCTACCGCATCTGGGCCAATCTATGCCGACATTGTCACGGTCGCTGGGCTTAGTGCTACTGGGTAAGTGTTTTGAGCCAATCACATTACACATACTAACGCATTCATCTAGTCAATACTTCTCGCCTGTTACCTCTGAGTCGTCGTCGTTTTCGTCCGACCCCAGCGATGGAATCTTGGGCCTCGCATTCTCTTCCATATCCTCCATTGGTGCCCCGACCTTGATCGAAAATCTGTACTCGCAGGGCAAGATTTCTGCCCCCACGTTTGGCTTCCGTCTTGCATCCTCAGGCTCCGAGCTTTATCTTGGTGGCGCCGATACCGCCAAGTACACCGGTACCATTACTTGGGTGTCACTCACTTCCAAGACATACTGGCTCACCACCGGATCTTCAAGTGTTGGTTCCACGGTGGGCTACTCTGGTGCCATGATCATCGACTCGGGTACCACTCTTGTCGTTGGCCCAACTTCCTCTGTCAAGGCCTGGTGGAGCAAGGTTCCTGGTTACGGAACTTGCAGTACTTCGGTTTGCGGCGCCAGTGGCTACTATACCTACCCTTGTGCCAGCCCACCGAGCGTCAGCTTCACATTCAACGGACGCACTTTCCCGGTTTCCGCCACAGATTTCAGTCGTGAGTCATACCGTTGCTTCTATTCGTAGTGGGTAGCGAACTAACCGCGCATATACTCGCTCAGTGGGAACCACCGATGATACTGGCAAGACTTGCGTTGGCGCTATCGTCGGCACAAGCGGCGTTCCCGATAACGCCTGGATTGTTGGAGACACTTTCATGAAGAACGTCTATACCGTTTTTGACGAGTCCAACTCGCGGGTTGGCTTTGCTACCCCTGTCTAAAGGGTTAGGTCTTCTCCAATACCTGGAACATAGACTGTTGTTTTGTAGAGTGATCCAAAACAAATAATCAATAATTCTCATTCAAAAGATCTTGATATTCGTAAGCCAACATTTTTAGTTTCCGATTGTATGGGTTCCCTGTCGACACCTCGCTCTTGTCTTCCGTGGGTTAGTTCGCGGTCTTATTACACATCTTTCCAAAATCGAAAACTTCATCCGACACCTCGAGCAGCCAAACAAACATTTCACCACTCACACCATCCTCGTTTGAGCTGGCCCACTGTTACTGCCGTGATTACACCGATGAGCCACAAATGAGCCATATAAGGCTAGCCACCATCAGACACGCATTTGCCCCTACCCTGGTCCTCGTTTCAACCGTACGATATGAAATCCGTTCGTACTATATTGTCGCAGATAGGTACACAAGTGGCACATATGAGTGCAATGATTCGCCCGACTAGAACGACGCGAAGGCCGATCAATGCTTCCATCCCCCTTAGAGGGATCAGGGCTGGCCTTCACGGGCGTGATTGGGCGTGAACGAGCATTGTATTGATAACCAAATAAAAGATAGAGGAACGAGTGTACAAGAGCGACCAAATGTTGCCCAAAACATATTGGAAGCTATCAGAAATCAACTAGCTAATCATACATGTAGTTTTTTGTAAGATATTTGTAAATGGGATATAATAAAACAGTGAAGATGATGGGTGACGAAAGGATGGAGAAGCGATTGTTGCACTCAGAAGTGATGTAAGTCTTCTAAGCTGCCGAAGTTTCTGAGAAGTGTTCTCGAGTCTGAACACACTGGATGAGCATCGCTGGATGCGCTGGTGGGACCTCTACATGCTCAATCGCAAAGTCTCTCCATGTTTGCCGGTTAGGATGGAGTCGACGAGCCAAATCCACATCGAGCTTTGGTCGGACTCCATTGTATACATCTATCCACCACTTGAACCTGGTATCCCAAGGCTAATCAGTGTGTTGAACGCAATTTCCAGCTCATGTGACTCACGCGCTCCAGGCTTCAAGAAGGAAAGGTTGGTCCCGCAAGGCAAGGAAGTCTTCATACGTAACTTCCTGGATTTTGACCGGCGTACTATACATTGAACCTGTGTTATTTGGGCGTGCCAAGAGAGCAACGGCAATAAATTCCACTCACCCAGTAACCTCAGCAAAAATCTCAGCGTACTGCCGCGGCGAAACGGATTCGTTCGCGATACGCATATCTTGGCCAACCCATTCCGAAGGGGTTTTGAAACCAGCTAGTACCTTAGAGGAGCAAAAGGTCAGGCCCAGTGGTCACCTTGGGTGCTTCAGAGCTTACGTAGGCCCCAATGTCCTTGGGGGATACACTTGGGATGGGTATGTCCGTCGGAAACGGAAGGTAAAAGTGCCATCCTCCAGTTTTCAGGTCACGTTTGAGAGCGTCGAAAAGGAAGATGTTGCCATAGTACCATGAGGTATAGAACAGGGTGTATGGTACTCCGGACTTTCGCAAATACGCTGCAGCTTCGGCTCTTCAAAGAAATCAATATTAAAACATCCTCAAGGTATCAGCAAACGACTTACTTGTATTTGATCACAGGAACGTCTACCGCGTCACCAGTCCTGTAACCTATGTGAGCACTATGCTGTCCGACCTAACCCATAATACTTACGACATGACAACGTGCTTTATTCCTTCTGTCTTTGCTGCGTCAACAATGTTGAACCCTTGCTGAGCTTCCTTTTCAAAAGCTTCATAGTAGTCAGTCACTCCAAAGACACCATAGCAGCCTAAGTGTAGTCGATAACGTTTAGCAAACCCTATCTCTGTAATGGATCAGACATGCCTTTGAATGCTCTACACAGAGAAGCGAGGTCGTCGTAGTCGGCTTGAACCACTTCAACACCCAGACTAGCGATCTCTGTGGATAAACAATCAATGAAAGGTACTAAGGTGAGTAACTGAATTTAATGATTGCGTACCTTTGGCATGGGCAGAATGAGGTTTTCGTGTCAACCCACGTACTGCAAATCTCCCGTCGCGCAAGAGATGCTTCACGACACTTCCACCTTGGACCCCTGGACAACAATCAGGATCAACGATCAAATATACATCATAAATGTCAAGCTAAGGGCTTGAGCTGTGTCACCCACCTGTGGCTCCACACACAGCAATAATAGGTTTATCAGTAGACGAGGTCATGGCAAGGAAGAGGAGCGGGGTGAATGAAGGCGGAGAGACCTCCGGCCGCGCGACTTTATGGCACGATTTTAGGGCTGTTGGAGGATGCTTGCATTTTCAGTCGGCCATCGACAGACCCTTGACCGGCAAAATTCTATCAAGACGCAAACCTTGGCTTCCATGACCTATTCGTCTGTCCAAAAGAGGGCGCGGACCTAGCCTAAACCATCCAACCATCCGCTTGGGACGGAGAGGAAGAATTTGATATGGCGCGTCTCAATTCGTCCAAGTGGATGATCCAAACATAACACCCTGCCGATCCGATGTGCAGAGCCAGCCTCGTCGGCAGTTGAATACCGTATACTGGTATGTGCGCTTCATCATACCATGCTCGAAATGGTAGGTCAGGTAGCTATTTATGAGGCTATTTATGAAGCCGCGCGACACCATGGTCCGCACGAATGAGATGTCTCTTGTCCCACAAATTTGTGGCGCTATCCAGCCCCAGACTCTGACCGTCTATAGCACCGTCAGCAACAGAGTTTGAGATTGTTCGACCAAAGCCAGCCACATCTTGATCGTAGTACGGAGATACAGGTGATACCCGGTGACTTATGCACCTTTTGCCAGAATCATCACGAAGCTAGGCTGTGATGCAATGAATGATATGGAAAGGTTTAACACGTGTGTAGTCTAATTCACTAGTTAAATCAACCAGAGTTACGAATTGCTGTTTGTTCGTATATGTATGAGTATCGCGCTGTCCCGGTCTCGATATCAACGACCACACGTGAGTGGAAAAAGTAATCCGTTATCGTAACTACAAATATCAAATGCCTGCTTCACGCCATGACAGCGTCCAAGGGGAATAAAGTAGCCTTGTAACTGTCGGTTCTGACGGGTGTGGCTTGTTCAACCGGAAGAAGTGTGCCTCGAATCCCTGAATCCAACTAGCACTACGCACGGTGCTTACATTTGCCCCCCCAGTCATTCCTATGACTGAAGCCTGGAAACGATTCGGTATGTGAATTGCAAGTACGAGATGTGGTACCTGGGCAGCTGGGCTGGTAAATGCACCCATAATCTACCAGTCGTCGTGCGCACCTTGGCGCAGCGGTCGGCCTTGCCTCGCTCTGCACGGCATTAGACGCGGACGCGCGCGTTTCGCGTCGGCTTGAATCCTCGGAGTCGAACAACATATCGAGATATAAATTTATTGGGGTACGTGTGAAGGTCCGTGTAGGCTAAATGTAGTAGGCACTTTACTTACGTCCACAATTGACTTGGTGTGCCACATTACGCCCCCAAATTCCCTAATGCCTGCTCAAATCTGTGATAAACTATAGCTGAGACGTGCGCAATTACATGCTTGTAATCAATCAATCAATTAACCCCACATTCGATGGGTTTTTTATGATCGTCTTGGGCCCAGCCCGCGCGGTGCCGATGCGAATTCTCCGTCACGTCGTCCAAAACACCGGTATATTCATCCCTAAATACTGAATTATTATGCTCCGAAGGGCTTTTAATCACTCTCGGGCGTACCGGTGAGGGCATACGAGGTACTCCCCATGGGAGCAAGGTGCAAGGTTGGCCGCGCCTTTTCAGCCATATCTCGGCTAATATTCATTTCATCGAACGGTCGGGGCACTTTAATTAACAAGTGTTGACAACGTTAGGTCAGCATCCACGACTAAGGATACTTTCAGTATCGTTCACAAATATAGCTAATTTAATGGGTAACCCTCTATACATTTTACTAACGTGTTTCGTAAAACACGTGGGATTAGTGTGGCTGGGAGAAATGGAGTAGAACACGCATTTGCGGAGTGTTGTATGACCTTCTCAATTTCATTTACAGTAAAACAACCTCAACACCCCCGTGCTTGAGGTTGGACATGGCTTACTAGGCGCTCTAGTCCCAGCATGGAAGAGTTTAACTTATTGATCGATAAGGTAAGTCAAAGATTTATGCGACCACCAATTATGCCAACCAGACAGGTTGGAGTTCCACGGTATATGAATTTGGTCGTTTGTCCTGCTCGTAATGCCGTGTCTTACTATCTGACATGCCCCCCAAGTGCTCACCACCCAAGTGAATTCACTTACAATAGCTGGACAGGTATAAGCAACTTAGTGAGAGGGTAAGGCTCCTCGTGGAGCCTTCTTGCCGTTTTTGGTGCACATGGACAGCTGAACCGGGGCAACCCCCTATCTCTCTTTTATCTGGTGGTGGTTGCCGCCTGTAAGGAGTTCTGGACCTGTCCGCGATTGTCACGCACGCCTCCAGAACATTCACCCTACAAGCGAAAGGCGTGAAAACTTTGGTACACCAATTTTACAAACATCAGGTGTGAAAGCATGCTATAAAAATAAATAAATAAAAGTACGAGGAATATACCAGGGCGCGATCCATCGGTTGGTGAGGCTGGCCATACCACTTAGGGACGTAAATAGTGGGTAGTCAACCTTGTATCATGCTTATTGTAATAATACCGTATCCTACAACAGGTCCAAGTCGAGCATAGCAACGTTTTATAATGCTTGTTCCATCACCTAATTTTAGTGTAGCCTACCAGTGTATGAGGCCGATGACGAGGTTCGTGACCAAGGGAGTGGATGACTTACTTCGGGTATCTCCGAAGCGGGCGGTGTTACAAGCGGGACCACCGCGTCCGGGGTGAGCAATAAGCCTTCTTTACCGTTTAATTCGGCAGCCAAGAGACCGCACTGTAAGGTGCCGCATACCTCGAGTCGGCAATACAATTCCAATGGGATGAAATATCTCACTGCCGGATGGCTGTCAAACGATAGCGTGTAGTTCGGGCACTCCCGGAGTGTGTGAGGGGTACAGTAGCGTTAGCCGGAGGAAGCATTTATCCATGCATTTTGGGGTGAAGTGTAACCTGTAGCAGGATAGTAGCGAGGAGTGCAAGATGGTCGATGATCATGTGATCGTGAGACAGGATCGGCGCGTCGATGTCGATCATCCAGCCTGACTTGGAGCGTAGACCGGTACCTGTACTGACTACCCATGTGCCATCTATATGATGAGGAAGGCGAATATGTCACTCTATCGAATCATTTAGGCAGCACTTTCATCATATTTCTCTCTTAGTCTACGTAGCTATAGTCGTAGTTGAGTTTCATCGCACCACAGCAGTTTATCTAGCATATATGTTCTGGAACATCTCAACTTGTGCTGCGGCCTCGTTTAAAGGTGCGATTTTACAAACGCTGGACACCAAACTTGGTCCATAGTAATTTATTCTAGTAAATCTCGGTCAAGAGTCATAGACGCATATAATCATTAGCGCCTAGAGCGGTCTTCCCAATAATTGAATGTAGCCTAAACTATAGGCATACAACCCCTTTCAAGAACTAGCTAGCTTCCACTCGGTCTCCACAAGTTTTTTGTGGTCACAATACTCCGAAGTGCACTGCAAACGAGCACATACACCACCCTGTCGTTCAACGTCCCACTTGACTCTCTTCAGCGAGTTAGATTCCGTTTATCCACTTGTCTATCAAACCTTGTATCGAGACATTTAAAGTTCAAAACATTCTTGAGGCAGTTCCCAGCCCTCCCTGATCAGCGTGCAAACAGAACCGAGGCAGGTGGCCAAATATCGCGAACAGGCAAGTATCGGTGGATAACCCTGTATAGGCAAAAGGAAGCACGGCGTTTGTTCGAGCTGACCCGGATAGTGGCACGACCTTGACCGGGCGACCGGCAAACATGGAAAGGACTGTTCGACGTCAAGAGATGTGCGTACAAGACAAGGTGGTCACATGGAAACGATTAGCGCCATGTAACACCACGACGCGCCTCACCGTGTCTTTTTGACTCGCGACAGAGAACCGCTACGCTCCGGACTAAATCGAGCGGTGCAGATGCATGCGAGATCGTGGTGGGGTTCATCGAGCGTTTGCTGCCGCGGCTCGGGTATCGGGGCCGCACATACCGTTCTTCATGATCGGCGCCGACACGTGGTGGCGATGTGCGAATCGGACGCCTGCAGGTCGGTGGCAGCTCACTGAAGGCCCTCGAGGGTGTTGTATCGACGCTGCATTTCTTGTGAATCCTGGGACGAGCACTGTAGTAATAGTCGTTCAACAGATGAAATGGTACTTTGTGGGGTAAACACGTTGGTGCACGTCGCGTATTCGACCGGGTTTCAGGGGCTCGCAGCGCTGTTGAGTGAAAACTGAATATGAGTAGGTCTTTTGTTGGCAAGGTAAACATATACAACTGCATGTAAATGTACACGCTCGTTAATAGACAAAGGCTCCACAATTGGCGACCGCATATATTTTGGGAAGACCGGATGCAAGAGCATGGTGATGATGCGCGTGAAGGTCGTTGTGGGCCGAAAGCGGAGGAAGATGCGCACTGCATTGGCGATTGGGCAAGGGCACTCGTAAGCGACTCGAACTATAAATTCTCTGACTGCGGGTGTTTAATGAATACACTTCCTCATTGGACTAGCGCATACAGCCCTCGGCGTCGCTCGAGTGCCGGCCCAATTAGGATCAGGAACCGCCCACTGTATTACATAACGCTTGCGACAACCCCCGAATTGCGGCTTGGTCCCCTATTTCTTCCCTCGACCGTTTCTACATACCGTGCGACAATAGCGACAGCTGGTTTGAGGACAGAAAGGATCGGGTTTATAGCTCGAGTGGCTTCGATTTCGGAGACAATTGTGTGGACAGGTCCGCGGTGATCCGTTGCGGTGCCGGCTACAGCCCCAGATCCTCGCACACTCGACCATGGGCCCCAAGTCCATCATGGATATCCCGTCGAAAGCTCAGGTCGGTGAGGCAAAGCTGACGATTGCCCACTGCGAGAATGAGCTCAATTTGCTTGCGTCTCAAATATGTACGTGTACTATTCGAGCATGTTCATCATCACTTACGCCTCTTCAGCTGCCGAGGAAACCCGAGTGGTCAAACTCATCCGAGAGGCCACCGAACACCTCTCGTCGCTCCAGTGCAAAAAGGCTGCCCACCAAAAAAAGCTGGAAAATGCACGGGCGCTCTTGTCACCTATTCGCTCGATGCCGCCAGAGCTGCTGGGCAATGTGTTTGTCTATGCTTTCGAGGCGGATCCGTTGGTTGCGTGGCGGTGAGTTTCAACGTATACTTTTGCCGTAGTGGCTAACTCTTTGCAGACTTGCCTCGGTGTGCTCAGCATGGCGACGCCAAGCACTGTCCACATGTATCAGTACGTCGTTTGCTGCTTCTATCTTCTGCTAGCTCACTGTTCCCGCAGTATGGACTCGTCTGCATGTGAAATCGAGTTCCCGCACTTCACCAGAGTTCTTCCGACTCTGGCTTGAGCGGGCTGGGAACACACTGCCGCTGGACATTGACATCACTCTCTTCGACCCCACTCCCGCCAACCAATCGTCACGCACTCCCAGAAGGCGTCACACCGCTGGCGAAGGCATCTCGTTTGCACCTCCGAGCCCAGGCGTCCCAGACCTACCGCCTCCGCTGTTCAACACCTCGGTTATTCCCCCATTCCCCATTGGCGGCCCAGCACTTCCTCCCCTGAGTCCCCCTCTTCCAGAAAACGACACAACCCCCACCAACGAACCAGATGTTGTTGCGCCACCCCCATTGCCCCAGTTCAACCCGCCCTCGTTCCAGCTTACCCCTGGCCCTTCGTTCACAACAGGGGCGACGGTCACTACAGCCTTTAGCGTTGCTGGACCGGGTATCGGTTCGCTGTTGTCGGCACTCGCGAGCATGAATCCTGGAGGAAATATTGCCAATCTCATGTCCAACATGATGGCCAACGGCGGCCCGGGAATCGCGGGAATGCCGCCCCCACCACCTCCACCTGCGTTCACGAGCATGTTTGACGGCCCACCTTCCCCCATCACCGAACTACCCGTAGACTCTGGCAACGATTCAGACGACGATATGGACCACTCGCTACCCCTGCCTATGCCCATAACCATGCCCTTGTCGTCCATGCGGGCTTCAAGCGTTCTACCCAGACCAGTTCATCTTCGGGCGGCACAGAGCTGGGGGCACATTGTATTGCACTACCTACAGGGCGTCATGCATCGGTGGAAGAGGTTCGTGTTCCGATTTGAGAACATTACTGGGGCACTTCCTGGTTGGACGGCGTTGGAGGGGCTAAACATGAAGGCGCCTCTGTTGGAGGAGTTTGCGGTAGTCTGTTCAGACGCGCGTGGGGCAACTTCGCAGTGGATCAACGATTGGACTTGGCTCCCGACCAACCTCAAGCCCCACATGGCCCCGATGTTGCGTTCGCTCGAGTTGAGGAACATGCCGTTTGCTTGGAACGCGCCGGTTTTGACGAACCTCACCACCCTACGACTCGGCCAACCACTAGCTTTGGCATCGACTTCGGGCACGAGGAGATTCCAACAAATGCCCATGATCACACTAGGGCTCGACCGATTACTCAACTTGCTCCAACGGAACCCAAAGCTCGAAAACCTCGAGGTCCACGTTCAGCTCAATGACCCCCTGCTTCCCCTCGAACCAACCGAACTCCCGTGTCTGACCTCGCTGGCGATCTCCGGTGGGCGCAATGCCTCGAACTTGATCGAGCACATCAAGCTTCCTGCCCTGCAGGTTTTAGACGTACATATTACGGCCCGGGGCGACATGGACGAAGTGCTCAGTCGGCTGTACGTGCGTTCCGCGTCTCCTCCGGTCCGCGATTTCCGCTATGTCGCGGGTCAGCGCAACGGATGGGGAAGTAGCTTTACTGGGAGCGGACCGTTCCCTGTAACGTTCCTCGACCACATTAGCGACACTATCCGCCGACTTGTTGCCGTCAAGTGCACACTGCAGACCTTGTTGTCCGAATTGGCGGATGCCCGGGAAGGCGTAGTCCTATGCCCTGCCCTGCGACAATTGTGTCTGTTTGATTGCTACTCGCAGCACAATTTTGTTCAGCAGTTGATCCGGCTCGTCGAAGTTAGGAACCCGGCTGGAAGCGTTGGGTCGAGCAATGCCATTCCCTGGAGGTTGGACACGCTCAACCTGCGTGGAGGGCCAGATTTGGATTCAGACGTAGTCGATTGGCTCAAGACGCGTGTCGCCGACGTGCAATACGCCGATTCAAAAACACCTAGCCAGTAAGTCTCCCAACTAGGCCTCGAACAACATACTAACCCCTGTTTAGAACATGCACATTTCCGTACCCATATACCAAGCTAGACACTTTCCTATAAACAGGAGGTTCATTCGTTTTTTTTTTTTGGCGAGCATTTTATTATATTTTGCGTGTTGTACTCTATGCGTGGATTCTTGTTCGTTCTGGATTAGCCGCTTGTATATAGCTGTATGTCATTTTGTTGTCGTCCCTGGATCAAGTGACGTCAGGCCATGACGCTTGGCTCGTCAGGACCCGAGTCTGGACTGGCATAAATTCGAGCGCCTGGGTTGCTCTGCGTTTAAACTCGACCTCGACTTACACTCTATAACATGTCCGAGACTAGACACAGAGGTGTTGCAGAGATTGCGCGCTCGCAGGCGCAGACGGCTGTGCATGTTGGTCAGGAAGCAGTTTCCAGCGGGGCATATGTCTACCCTGTCAAGGTATGTCTTGGGCTCGCTTAACCAGTGCTAGACCCAACGTTTGTTTCAGGGAGTTTACTATCTACTATCACATCCACGTTTATACAAACCAATCATCAAGCCGCTCGGACTAGCCCTCCTCACAAACATCGGTATCTTGATATTTTTGTTTACCGTGACATATTTTCCACAAGGTAAGGCCACTACCTAAACGATTAACCCAAATACCAACGCCCACTAGCCGCATTTATGTGCATATTCAACGGTCCTCTGGGGTTCATCACCGCTATTCCGCTGATCCTTGGCGAAGCAGCGGCGATCACCAATTTGATTGCGAGGACGTTTTACCTAGGGCCTGCGCTCGAGGATTTATTCGACGAGGTGCGTGTGGTTATTCCAATCGCTAATCCACTGACTAAAATACGGGGTAGACTTTGTTATTGCAAGGGCAGACGACGTTGGTGTCCAAGGGACGTGAAGTGACCACCGCTTCGGGAAGCAAGGCGTTGGGCGGGCTGTTGATGAAGCCGCTTAGTCGGTGCGTTTCTGTCCTGTTTGGTTTCCCACGTGAACTCAATGTGTGGATTGAAGGTTCTCAAAAGAAGGGATGGTACGGTATATTCTGTCCATTCCGCTCAACTTTATTCCCGTTGTGGGAACGGTGTTTTTCTTGGGCTATAACGGTATGATCCCGACAGATTTTGATTGGAGTAAACGGCAGGCTAATCGGGTGGCTACAGGTGCTAAATCCGGCCCTGGATACCACGCTCGCTATTTTCAGCTGAAACAGTTTTCCGACGACCAGCGCAAGAGGTACATCAGTGAGCGCAGGGGCTCGTATACCAGGTATGTCCCAATATTCCCAGCTGTCGACGCCTGAAACTGATGGGCTGCTCCAGTTTTGGATTCGCGGCCCTTGCGTTGAACTTGATTCCGTTTGCGACATTGGCGTTTAGCTGCACTTCTGCGGTAAGTTGCGACTGTCTGGTGCTTCGTGAGCTACTTATGAATGCGTATTTTTAGGTCGGGGCTGCGTTGTGGGCTGCAGACGAAGAACGTGCGAGCGGCGCCAAGTCTGACATGACCGCTGTCCCTGAACAGGACAGGACGACAGATGGCGGAGTCAAGGGACTGAAGGAGCTGTAAATGGTGAACGCCAAAAACTGAATCTGATGGACTGAAATGTGCATGTCTCTGTATTCAAGCTGATAAGCATAATATATTATAGTAATGCCGTGGGAGTGCCTGTTCTCGGTCCTCACGCCGAGTTGTTTATGTTGTCGGTTATTTCTTCTCGTATCACTCCTTCAGAAATTACAATGCAAGACCCAGCCCCAGAGCAATCATATATGCACAATTTTTTCAAAGAAAAAACTTCTCATTGATCCAATATAATGAGCGTGCTTGAGTGTATATTCACAACATCGCGGTGACCTCCGTGTCCTATGCTCCAAGTCGAACGCTGGTTGGTGGTCTATGCTGGCGTGATAGTAACGCTGAGCTGCAGGCTCTGAAAAAAATGTTCCGTTAATAACGCCATCATTGGGAGCATAAGCATCGTCGGCCCAAGAGTGAAATTCAACTGGTGAACGATTATAGAACTTGATAATTAAATTCCACCCATTATTGCTAATCCAACTACAGACCAACAGGGCCTGCGTGTAGTCGGACATGGCCAAGGCGGTCGAGTACCAGAATACCCAACAGGTTGAGGGTAACTTGGGTTGCAAAGACTCATTATATGCGCGCCCAATTTCTACTGGGTCATGAGAGTCCCAGAGCAGTCGCTAGCATTGACGCTTGGGCTCGGACCGCATAAATAGGGAAGAAGCCGCAAAAAGATCAATTAGATGGCAAAGCTGGCGGTGTCGTACTCTGAGCCTGTGCTAATCAATAAACAAAATGTGCTTGTTCTTCGTTTTCCACTCCCAGCTGACGATTATTCTCCAAGCGCGGACCCGGGCATGTATGCCAGCGCAGCACGTACGGAAGAAGGATAACCGTCAGCGGCGGGCCGGAAAGACCGACAAAGCTCCTAGCCGCGCAGCCAGGAACCAGCACCCACATCGCCTCTTCAGTGTGAGCTAACGATTCTCTCTCCGATCGCAGGTGCCATTTCTCAACTGATACCATGAGCGAAGGGTATGGTGCAAAGTTGTGTGATGTACGACGACTTGCTCGTCACTTGACACACTTTCCCGGGTACAGCAGCGATTTGAGTTCAAAGGCCAGCCTGCGGGCAATCTGAGAAAGATGTGAGTGCATTAAGAGCATCATACATCCCATGGTGATGGCCTACCAGTGCGCCGGCAGGCTGCATTCATAATGGTCTGCGACATAGCTCGATTCTTGGGGGAAGTCGACCGTAACGTACTAGAATCACTGTTAGTCGCGTTGTAAGTTGTGTACGTACGTTCTTAATTAAAGAGCAGACAAACCTAACTATAGATCGACAAGAAACAAGATTTTACAATTGCTGGAGATTCTAGCGCACCATAACCTGCTCTTGGTTTGGGCGCCTGATTTTAGCACTAAAAAAACACGCCACTGGCAAGTGCTTATCAAACATAATTAACCCACCTTCTGTTCAGTAATGCTCATGGGCTTATCGAGTGATAGTTTGTAGTTGCCGGCGGCTTTTCCCAAACCTCCTCGACCCTCAAATAGCCACTTATGAGTATATTACTAATAACCTTGGATCAGATGATCTTGCCTTCCCGTAGGCTTACGGGCTCCCACCACGATCAACCAAGGTATGTCAGATAGCTAACCCGTTCACCCAATACTTACCCACGTAGAAGACATCATTAACGTTAACCGGTATCATGCCTGGAAAGCTTCAGTTGTTCTACAGCCCGCAGTCCCCGTATGTTCGGAAAGTGGTGATTGCCGCACGAGTTCTTGGGCTGCACAACTCGATAGAAAGAATTCCAACTAAAACGAGTGAAGTGAACATTCCAGCCGATTTGGTTGGGGCCAATCCTCTGGGCAAGGTTAGTCGGGGACTTCAACAATCATATTATCGATTGATTTGTTACCATAATATATGCTCTAACTGATCTGTCACCTAGATCCCAGCGTTGGTGGTGGCAGACACGAAACAAACTGTGTTCGACTCGAGCGTAATCTTGCAGTACCTTGACTCGATTGCGGATCCTCGCGATCGGCTTTATCCCCCGTCAAGCAACCCAGCTAGGATCGAGGCGTTGACCTATGAGGCACTGGCGGACGGTATACTCGACGCGACATATCTCTATCGTGCAGAGAGTATAAGGGTACGTCTACTGTTCTCAAGCCCATGCTCGACTAATAGTCGCTGTCTAGCCCGAGTCTGAGCGTTCGACCCAGTGGAGCGCTGGCCAGCTGAATAAGATTCGTCGGGGTGTCGAAGCACTCGGAGCATTGCCTCTGCCCGAGTTCCCGTCGGTCCGAGCCGTAGCATTAGCCGTTGCTTTATGGTATGTAGGCCGCCGGGCGCCAAATGTGCGGTGGCAGGAATTGGAGGGAGGTAAAAAGCTCGAGGAGTGGTATGCACGTGCGGTGCAACATCCGGCGTGGACAGAGGAAGGAGAAGTCCCACCTTCGTGAAGAGCAAATTCAATTTTAGTGCAAGCGGTCGATCTATGATTTACCCCCGTGTGAATATAGCTTCGAGAGACGTCGACGTACGCGCTGCGCCCAGGCGCAAACCGAACCGGGAATTGGTTTACTAAGCTCAAGAATAACAAGCGCGGTTGATTGTCGATCCGCTGACAAATGTTGATTGAGTCATCCTCCCCACCTCCACCAACTTCCGCGCGGTCGCGTTCAGACGATCCACTGGCCCACCATGACAGTTTTCATGCCTCGGGTGCCGACCAGGGGCAGTTGATTTTGCGCACTTTGAGCTGAATTCAAATCACCGCGTGTGTCCATGGCCGCTTTAAAACTTGGTTTGGGTATGTCGTTTGATGTTCTCGCTCAAACTTGACGCCACAACGTAGCGACTGTATTTAGTGTGGCCGGGGATATCGTTAGGGAGCATTGGGGTCTCAACTTAGCGCGCTTAAATAGAGTTTCCTTCGCCCTCGCTGGTCCTGCCCCCCTTGGTCCAGTTTCTTAGGATGACTCAAACCTACGTAGACCTCATGGCAGAAGACAGCCCCATCTATTATGTCGATGACATAACCGAATACGACGGCTCGGAAATCGACACCTCTTCTTCGATCGTAACAGATAGCACAATGAGCACGCTCGAGTCCACCGAGGCACGAAGTGAGTCGTCTGCGCAATTTGACGCCGAGCGTAAAGTTTACCTACTGCCCGTGAGGTTATTTCCGCGAAGTCCACGGTCGAATGTTCCCCGCGGATACGAATCTACCCGTATTACTGCCTACTGATAACGCAGAGATCGTGCGGCTAGAATATCAGCATCGGTCGATCAAGTTGATGCTCGAAGGGAATTATTGGGGACCGGTGAAGCAGGTTCTTGCGCCGGGGACACAGAAGAAGCGAGTGTTGGATATAGTCACACTCGAAGGCAGTTGGTATGTCTCTCCAACTGGCTGGTCAGGCTGCGGCTAAGGCAAGGCAACAGGGTGCAAGAAATGTCACGCGAGTTTCCAGACGTGGAATTTGTCAGTTTGGATCTGTCTCCCCTGGCCCCACACACACCATGCCCAAACGTGGTATTTGAAGTGTATGATTTGTACAATGGGTTGGCTGAACCGGACGGGTCGTTTGATGTGGTCCACTTGAGGCACGCGGCTGTTCCTGTAAGTCGAGTATATGCACTTCTGTCGTCCCATCGAAATCGAGACCGTTCCAGATGAAAGATTTCAAGTCTTTGATACGCGAGGTCCACCGGGTGCTCAGACCTGGAGGGCTGCTATTGTTCGGCGAATACGAGCTAGAAGTGTATACGATGCGGCGTTCCCGGGCATTCCAGCATGGTCGTCGCTGCCCGGTATATCCAATGCACTGCGATTGGCGAGAGGTGGGCTGGCCCATCAAGGCGTGAACGTATACGTATGGAGAGACTTGCCCCAATGGCTGGCATGCGACTCCTCATTTTGGAAGGAAAATGATGACAAAGACACCGACGAAGACGGTTATGATGGGGGCGCTATCCGCAGCCCGACGCCGACCGTGCGAGGCTTTGCGGGGGTGCGCACATTGGCAAATCTGATCCCGGCTGCTCCGTGGCACCCCGACCCGAGGCTCCGTGAGGTGGGCGCTCTGGTGCAACATGTTTGGTCGAATGTATGGCGCAATATGGGATCGTCCTTACAGCTTGCTGGCATGCCTGAAGCAGAGGCCAGCGAAATCATCCGTGCCGCGGTAGAAGATATCCAACGCCCGCCGGTACGGATTGCCGCCAACTTCCATACAATTTACGCTTTCAAAATCGACCCTTAGGGATCAGTCTGACGAATAGAGACTGAAATAAGACGGAGGCGAGTTGGATGGCGTGGAATTTCTATGTATTTTGTTTGATATTTTTATATCTAGCCGTGTACCGACGGACAGTAGCGACCCGACGGATAGTCATAACCCGATGGAGAACGCCAATCACAAGCCACGTACGCATCTCCGTAGGCTCTCGCTGAGCTGTGGACCGTCGAAGTTCGGTCCATGCCAGCATTCCATGGATGGCCTTTGTCTTCTATTGGCGTTGATGTCCGGGCCGAGAGGTCAACTGCCGCACGAAGTCAATTGCCGGGGTAAACTATCTTGATAGATTGGGGACTATTGGGGCCATTCGACTGCAATCGTCGAGTATATAAACCTACGTGTCTGGCTAGGTCTCCCTCACAGTGCTCTCTTCTTCACCATGCGCATCCTGTTCTTTGTTACGCTCACAACTCGCTCTCTCAGCGCGTCTTCACCGCATTGACCGATCCTAGCTATGGTCACCAAATCTCTGTCGAGTACGCTACGACTCCTGCGGCCATGATCGAGGCGGCCGACCTTGCCAAGCCAGACATCATTCTCTGCCCATTCTTGACGCGTAAAGTCCCTCAGGAAGTGTACGACAAGGTATGCAATTGGCTCTTCCGGCCTATCCAAGCTAACTTGGATCCTAGTACTTGACCTTGATCGTCCACCCTGGAGCTCCCGGCGACGCTGGCCCCAGCGCTCTCGACTGGGTACGTATAGCATACACCCTTTCTTTAATTGATGCTTATAGTTATTTTTAGGTTTTGATGGGTGACGATGGATCCCTCCCAGATGGCCCTGAAATTCTCAAAAAAGTGGGCTCGTCGCCCCTTCCCACGAAACCCCGTTCGCACTGGGCAGTCACTGTCCTGCAAGCTGAAGAAGAGTTCGACAAAGGCCCTGTGTGGGCTTGGGAGCAGTTTGAACTGCCGGCGACACCTGAAATCAACGGCTCGGCCTCTGCGACGATTACAAAGGCCGCTCTCTATCGTGGCCATGTCACTCGCGCTGCAGTGGTTGCCGTCCTCGCTGCTTTGGAACGGGTCACCGCTGCTAGCGGCCAGCCAGTGAAGCTTCCCTTCCCAGTCGACATCAAGCCTCCTGCGGATGCTGAGCTCTCTGTCACTCTCAAGGCTCCTTTCCTTGGCCTCGCCACCCACACTCGCCCATTGCTCCGCCCTGCAGATCGTGCAAGGCCTGTGATCCCCGCGTTCATAGCGCTGCAGCATGCGCGGCCACTATCCGTGCCGGCGACAGCCAGCCTGGTGTGCTCGTTCGTTGGCTCGACCCTCGCGATTCGGCAACTGTTCAAGGCCGTAACCTGTTCATCTATGGTGCATGGGTCGAAGAGAACCGTCTCCCAAGCTGGACCGAGCATCTCCCTGTTGGCAGGATTGTAGCTACGCGCGATGGCGCCGTCCTCATCAAGACCCCCGACCATGGGCGCCAGGGCGGGTATGGGCTCTGGCTCACTCACGTTCGTGTACCACTCGCCAAGGGTGTCTCCGGTGGGTTGAACCCCAAGCTACCCTCCGAGGATGGTCTTCGCACCGCTGGACTCGGAGCCGCGCTGCAAGGCGCGCGCGAGTGGGCAGTGGCCGGCAAGACCGTCGAAGGGGGCAAGGAGGTCGAACTTGGATGGCTGCGCCGCCCAGGAACCTGGCAACAGACCTGGGTGGAGTTTGAGGAGCTGCGCGACGGCGGCAAGGCGGCCTATGTTTACTCCGATTACTAGTAAGTACTTCATATATGTGCGATGAGCTGGTCACTGACAAGTCGATAGTAACGGAGCGTCCACAACCTTCCACTGCAAGCAGCATTTGGCT
Organism: Ceratobasidium sp. AG-K; assembly: GCA_037039685.1. NCBI lineage: Eukaryota > Fungi > Basidiomycota > Agaricomycetes > Cantharellales > Ceratobasidiaceae > Ceratobasidium > Ceratobasidium sp. AG-K. The sequence goes on from JAWNGF010000002.1 coordinate 3,878,822, forward strand.
GCCCTCCAGTGGGCCACGAGCCCAGAGCGGGGTGATTTGAGGTTTTTGATTTTGATGGTATGTTGACATATTCGGTCGCCAGTGCGTGCTAACTGGAAGCTCAGGGCGGTGGTTACTTCTCCAACGGCATCGCTCTCAACACCATTGAGGGCAGCGACGACCCCTCGCTCGAGAGCTGGAAGAACATCAACGCTATCAACGACGTCGTCGAGCTCGTCATCTCTGATTCGTCCCCCGTGGCCAAGCGCCTCGCCAAGAACCCCAACGTCAACGCCACCTTCAAGCCTCTTGCTGGCCTCAGTCTCGCCGAGCGTGGCATTCTCACTGTCGCTTCCGTTCGCTCCAACGTCGCTGCCGGCGGATTCGCCCTGGCCACCGCTGCTGACGTCGTCCTCGCATCTGAGTCGGCCGTCATCAACCCCCACTACCGTGGAGTCGGCTTATACGGCTCCGAGTTCCACACCTATTCGTTCTTTGAGCGTGGAGGCGATGCCGAGGCGCGCAAGGCTATTCGAGGCATGCTCCCGATGAGTGCTGCCGAGGCTCAGAAGCTCGGATTTGTGGACGAGGTGATGAAGGGCGGCGATGCCGACACCTACGTCGAGCGCACCAAGGACTACGTGAGGAAGCTGGCTGCCGAGCGTTTCAGCGCCATCGACCAGTACAAGTCTGCACCATGGACTCGATCCAAGACCCAGTACGACGCGAACCTCCCGCTCGCCGACGCACTTCTCGCCAACAAGCTCGCCACCCAAGCCGCATTCACTCGCCCCCTCGTATCCTACCGCCATGCTGAGCTCTCCCAGATGTTGCTCGACTTTTACCACCCCCAGCGCTCCAAGCGTTATTCGAGCCGCCGCAATGCATTTGTCCGCAAACTCGCGCCTGCTTCAACTCCTTTGCGATTTGCCACCCACAGGCGCAAGGAAGGCGAATTCGACGAGGAAGAAAAGGACGAATTCGACTTTGCCGAGGGATGGACTGCCGGCACTGGGGTCGAGTGGGGATGGATCGGATTGCCCGCTCCCCCAACTGAAGAGGCGTGGGCCAAGGATGCGCCGTCTTCCGATTCCAAGCCAGCCCGCCCTTCGGTCTTGCTCGTCCCTGCTTCGAAGAGCGAGTTGCAAACCCCAGCGTTGTCGACAGGATCGACTCCTTCGGTCGCCGATGCGCTTACCCCAGCCGATTCGCCCAAGGGTGCGCTACCGCCAGCTACTGGAAAGCCTGTAATCAAGGCTGAGGCCCAAGTTTCGGGAGCGGGTCGTGAGATTCTCTATCCCTGCTATTACAACAACACCCCCAACTAAGGTGTTGGTTCAAAATGTACTCGATATGTTTGCTTTCACATTTGCATTGTACACGTTTTGGTCTTGCTCTCATGCACATAGATGAACTCGCTGTCTGTTACATTTGTAGCGCCTCCCAGTTGTAGAATGAATTCCTGATTTACATCATCTCGTGCGAGAAAGAATGGTCTTTCCTCCGATCAATGGTACCGCCCTGTGCACCCAAAGACGAATAAAAGCGCACCTGGGTATTGATACGGGCACTCTGAAAGCTAGGTAAACGTGAAGCAATGTTCGATACGCGGTTCGGCCATGCTTGCACAGTTCATGTGATCGTTTGTTAAATAAACTTACAGGCTAATTATGTATGTATATAGAGATAAGACAACAAGGGCATGTAGCGCAGTTGGTAGCGCGCTCGCTTAGCACTGCTCACGTAAGCTGCGAGAGGTCTCCGGTTCAAATCCGGACTTGTCCAATCCTTTTTATGTTGTTTTTATCCCTTAGTTTCGACCGCAAACAGTCCTAAGCACTGCCGACTTTTTATTTTGTTTATTTTTAATATGCCCGCCAATATACTTGGGACTCGGCCCAAGCGGGTACCTTCCCGTTATTATGCATAGCAGATGATTCACCCTAGCCACGACGTAAGTAAGTGTTTGTTCCCGCGGGCTTGGTCCAAACTCGAGACCTGGCCAGCTAACCTAACCAGAGTCGCCGTATTTGGCTGTGCTTGCCGAAATCCAAAAGCACAGCTGTCAGAAAACTTGCACTCGGCCATTCAGCCATCTTCAGCCCCCCACCCGCGGTTTACGCTGCCCACCGAGATTCGACCCCTAGTACCACGGCGACGCCATAAAGCTGAGCAGTGATCAATTAACCCATTCAAGTGACCCGACAAACACAATACAATATGCAAGAAACAGTCATGTAAAGTAAATCAATATAAGCACCCGAGGATTCATTCTCCTCGAGATTGTTTTGGCGCATACACTCTAATACCTTCCTCCCGCGTCGCTCGACTCGCTCGCAATCGTTACCGCAAAGTCGTTTTCGCTTGCGGGGCGAGCCCACTTGTAGCGTTCGCGGAGAGCACGGAAGGGTGGATATGCAGATGGATGAGCAGGTGCAGGCGTGCGCAGACTTGGGTTACTACAGCGAGGTCAGTAGGCGCTTGGACTGAGTGCAAACCACTCACTTGGCGCTCAATGTAGGCCCCAAACTCAACCTCGCAAAGCTACTAGGGAAGATGGGATTCCCAGGACCGCGCTCGGCGACCGGATTCCACGCGTCGCTGGTGGCACCGCCTCGACTCAAGGGCGAGTTCCAACCTCCGCCACTGCTCGCGGGCGAATTCCAGCCGCCGCCACGTCCGCCCAGGCCGCTCAGGCCGCTCTTTCCGCCTGTGCTGATTGTGTTCGAGAGCGGAGAGACCCATGCGCCACGTCCGACTCGAGCTGGCATTGGTGGGCCCAAGAATTGGTGGATCGATGGAGAGGGCGAGGCAGGTGCGGGTGATGTCGTTCCGCTGTGGGTAGCACCCGGGATGGGCACACCTCCACTCGGAGTGGTATCGCCACCGCGACCAGTAGGAGACACGGCGCCACTTCCTGCACCGCCGGTAGCGACTGGATGGGGAGGGTGGAACCCAGGAGACATAGGCGTCGTCATGATACGGAGTCCAACGACTGGAGACTCGGGTTCGGGCGTCTTTTCGAAGGCATCAGTGCTGTCCTTGTCCTTGTCGCTACTGGCTTCTTCTTCTTCTTCTTCTTCCTCTTCACCGATCAGTTCCATTCGGCCGCCGTCACTTCGCCCGCTGACACTGCCAGCCCAGCTCTTCGAGTCGCCACGGCCTCCGCCGAGTCCCGTCACAGAACCTCCTGCGAAATAGTGTGTCGGCGAGTTGGTCACGGAGCCTCGAGCCGAGCCCGCTCCGTTGGCGCCACTGGGGAAAACAGGCTCGACCCAAGCCTCGGGCTCATGCTCCCCACCGTCCGAATCGGCATGCTCACTCCCTGCGTGTCCGTCGCCGTCGCGCAGGCTCCTGAATCCGGCCTCGGGGCTCATCTGGGCAAGTTCGCTAATGCCAACTCGGCGAACATCTTCGTCCTCTTCTTCGTCCTCGAGTTCCTCGTCGTCTTCATAGATATCTGACGGGACACCTAGAGCGCCCTTGACGCGCTCCCACAATGCCTCGCTTCGCGCACGGATGCACGCTCGAGCAAACAGCACCCACTCCTTGTCTGGAAGTTGCTCCCGGGTGGTTTGGGTGAGATGTGTGACGAGTTGGGCATAGGTCCATTTCGTGGGGTTCGACGGAAGACCGAGAGGATGTTCGGAAGGAGCAGCCTTGCTCGATGGAGGCGCAATAGGTGGAGGAGAGTCAGAGATCTCGCGCGTCAAAGAAGGTCGGTCCTCGCCTGGGAAAGGCGGCCACATGGGCTGGGCGGATTCGCTCTTGGGCGTCAGGCCATCGGTGGCATCCTTGGCTTTGTCTTCTGGTTTCGGACGAGGGAAAAGCGCGTTGAGCAATGCAAACAGCTTCTGGCTCTGGGTCCCAGGCGTATTGATCAAGGCCTCTACCTCGGCCGGGCGGTCCAAAAATGGCAAGATCTCTCCCTCAGGAAGCGCAGTGAAATGGGCGGGTTCGACTGCTGCGCTCACTCCTGGAACATTTGGAGAAGAAGCGGTGCGGGTATCGGCGGGATCGCGGCTGGCCATGGCGAGATCATAGAGCTGCTGGGCCGAGAGCTGCGGTGCACGGGCGCCAGAGCGGTCCTGCGTGGGATTATGGGAAGACAGGTCGACTCCGCCAGAACCAATGGAACGAGTGCGGGCCCGGCTCTGAGCTGGCCCAAATGTGCTGGCAAAGCCAGGACCAGCTCCTGGGCTCGCAGCACGCTGAGGAGGGCCTGTGCGAGCGGTCCCTGGGGTCGGCGAAATGGGTGTAAACGACGAGAACGCAAAGCTCATGCGAGAACGCTTGCGGCCGCCAGGTCCTGGTTCGCCTTCGCCGTCAGACGAAGTGCCCGAGGCGGCTCCCCACGAAGACCGGCGGTGGTGCGAGCGCTCGCGGAACGATCCTGACCCGCCATACGGGCCTGGAGACGGCGCATGGGGATGGTCCTCTTCGGAGACGGCGCTGGTGTTTGGAACACGGACGATGGTCAAGCGAGATGTGCTTGTGCGGGGTTTAGAGTCCTGTGGCTGACGTCAGCATGCGGGGTATGATTTTGAGCGTGGGACACACCTCCTCATAGTGCTTCCCCCATGGGTCGACGGCCGCCATGGACCCACGCCTCGACGACAGCCGCCGATGGGGAGGCAACCCTGACTGCTGCGGTTGGGGAGGCGGAGACGCTACGGAATATGTGAGCAACGCATGACGTCACAAGCAACGTACTCACTAATGGACGGTGACCCTGCTCGTGCTGCCATCATTGCGCTCATACTTCCGATCGGCATGTCGTTGGTACGTTCTGTCGATGACGAGCGCGAGTGTGTGTCGTCGGCAAACTGCACACGGTTCACCGGGCTCTCGACGCGACGTGCAAGTGGCGAGCCAGTGCGCGGACTGTGGCTGAACGGATGAGAGTGTGGGTGCGGATGCGGATGCGGGTGAGAGTACGGCGAGTGCGGGTGATGCGACGTATTTGGAATCTGCGGATGCGGATGCGCGTCGTGCGGGCGCGGGGCAGCAAGCGGAGCACCGGTCTCGGGCATGGTGTTATAACGACGAAAGTCGACAGAGGTCGGGGTCAAGATCGAGCAGGGGCCGGGCATCTGGCGCATATAACTCGCGTTCGTGGCTTCTCGCGCTTCCCCCAGGGAGGTTGGACTCCCACATCGATGGCCACCCCGGCTTTATATGGAACCCATCTCCTGTCCACACGTAATAGCTTTCCCTCACTGCCAACACGCTCTTTTCTTCCCGTCACTGTCGAGTTCGCCCGGTCTATCCGGAAGTATTCAGGGACTTGCCGTGTTACCCAGGATAAATTGAACTGCGATATATCCACAATGGCCCATACACGGAGTCCTACCCCCAATCGATCCCCGCCTGGTCCCCATTTTTCCTGGCCGGTTCCCCCAGATGCACATTTAGGCCCTCGGTGCAGTGCTTCATTTGGGCCCAACTGGCCGAAAATCTAGCGCACCGAGGAACCGAGCTTGCTCTCAAATTCGTACTCAATTCTCGGGCGCGAGGGCTCTCGTATCAGTCCCGTACCCGTAAATACAATGGACATAGATAAGCATGTAAGCTTGTCGAAAGATAAGACCATAAATTGAATAGAGCTCGGTCCAGCTGATTGGCTCGCCAATGGGACGCTACGATCATCGCCGTCTATCGATCCGAACGTGGCGCCTGCCCCAAATCATCTAGAACGGCGTCACAAGCATCATAGAATAACGCGCGCGGCTTTTCAAAATGGGCTGGGCTGCTGGGTAGAGCCCCGCAGGCCCCTATATAAGCACAACCCCGGCTGTCCATCACATTGCCTGATATCGTTACCTGTTGCGCTCAGACTAAACTGGGTGAACATTACAATGAAAAGTTACTTCTAAACAGTCGTCAGCAGACCCCGGCAGGAGCATATGCGGGGTCAGGAGACGAGCCAAAGTTCATAGGCGCAAGGCTGGACCCAAACTAGGAATATGCCTTACGGTAAACAACCGCGCCCAGCACGAGAGCTGCCCGTATACACGCCCCGACGAACGTTTGTTTCCCCACATTTCCGGGCCCAGAATCCCATAGAATCCGGTCTGGATTTTTCTCAATTAGACTCGACGGAGTTAGTCGCTCGCTTGCGCAAAATACGTCATTTTACGCAGGGATAGAGTAACAAACTCGCGAACGGCACGCCTTGCCCCCAAAATTGCGTAATAAATCGACATTTGAGCGCGACAAACGCGTGGTTATTTGACTGCGAAGCCCGACAATCCTATAGCCGGGAGGCGTGTGCGGTCCAGTGGCAGTCTAGGCTCGAAACAATAAGACATGTGTTAGCAAAACAGTAAGTGGGGCGGACGGTAGGTCACAGGACGTCGGGAGTCGGTCCGGGTATCTGTAGACTTACGTTGTGAACGAGGGTGCGAGTGTGACTTGGCTCGTCGTCAAGTACAACGGCACTATGTCACAGAAAAGTCATGGCAAGCTTTGACGTAACGCACTCGTTCCTTCCAGCGCGATCATATTATGATACTTACAACTCCGACGGGAATATAGTGGGTATCTACCAGTGACTTTGTTTACTGGATATCTGCCCAATCATAACCTTTGAGCGATCACTTGAATATTTTAATCGCGCACTCTTCTCCGGGATTTGAATAATCCAAGCGGAGTGCCTTGTATGCGATATTTTAGCGTACCCTAAGAACGTTCTACTGGCGACCAAGTAAACACATGACTCGTACGCGAGCTGCACTGAAAGTCTGAGCAATATTCGAGCCTCGAATTCGAAGCTGTTGATCTCGGCTGACCGAAAGCTATTGAACCTATAACTCGGTCCCGGCGTCGATCAAGGAGTACATCACCCCAAAATAGCTATATCCGCATCAAGCGAACCAACCGCCTTTGTTGTGCTCTGCCGATTAACTTACTTTATTTGCTCGAGATTAAACTCGTGTAGATCTGTTAAAGAAGTCGCGTAGGCGCGCTGGCGGGATTGATGTTAGTTCGGTAGTATATGGAGCCGGTCTACACGAATGTAATTAGTACCGATTGTGCCGACGTGCCCTGGACACTAAAAGAAATAGCCTTGTGGGGTAGGCGGAGGTGATTTCGCTACTGCCATTCGAACCCGGCGGGATCTGTGACTGACAGGTCGAGGCACTGCAGGAGAAAATCACCGAGCAGACGGACAAATTTACTGGCCAGGCCCCCGGTTAGTAAATGCCTCCCGATCACAATAACATAATTTGGCCGTAGCTGTTCGATAGAGACTAGGTCGATCGCTCGGAGACATGCGGTGAATAAGGCACGTTGCCGTGATACGTGTACGAGCGCAGCTAACGACGCGCAGTCTAGGTCGAGCCTGAGACTAGGCAAGGCGGGTCACCTCAGAATTCTTGCAGTTCTGGTGAGTGAGTACCAAAGTCGATCTCGGTACGCGACGATTGAACGCCGAGTCGGCCAGAACGCAACAGGAACTAATTCGCTGTCCTTGATACACATCCAGGAACAAGGTGGAGGGACAGAAGCGCGCCTAATATGGCCAAAACTATGGCGCGAGGGGTTAGTGCCAAGGATATTGATTGACGTTTGTTCGATTCTTAAAAAGGATAAGGATACACAAACAAAAGATTAACATACACCGCGACTTTTCCGGCTCGCTGCGGATGCTAGTGATCTAGAACGGATGCGTCTCGCGTTTACTGCGCCGGTAACGGCTCATTGATTGTACCCGGCAATATGCATAAATGACTATACTCCTATCAAACCCCGGTCGCTAATCGATTGAGATGCGACAAGCAGCTTGTCCAACTGAGACACGACGACAAAACCCACTACAAATACTCTGACTAGTATGTCAAGTTGGGAACTATACACAGACGTTGGAGGTTCCAACTTTATGGACTTTGAAATCGGGAACAGTCCCTATGTGGGCTATCGTCTTTTGTGAATGTTTCGGTGAAGCCAAGTGTGCTGAGAAATGAGCGCAAAGTAACGAGTTCGAGGCGCACCCCAGATCCAAGATTACGAACATGGTGACTTCGTACAGTGATTCCATTTGGACCGAATTGAAAGAAGGGTGTTGGTCATTGACCCACCAAGTCGAACACGGATTCGGGGCCGGGCGAATTTTCTGCGCATTTTCGCTGTGTACAACGAAGATCCTGAGTAGGGCTCGTGAAGGTGTTGATTTGATGTTAATTATAGTCCAACGACAAAGATGAGCCTTGCGCCACTCAGAATGCCAATACCCCACGTGCATGTATTTTGCCTCCGGAGTCTGGACACCGTCGGTCTCCCCTGTGCGATATTGGCAGTTGTGATGACGAGACCCTCCATGTTGACAAGCCCCCCTTGATATGTCAGTCGAACCTACTATCCGGCGGCAAAGGACACCCGTCTGGTTCTCGATTCACATGAAGGTAAGCGTCGATCAGGGCCTTGGACACGACATCAACTCCGAATCTATATCAGCGCTCGCCTGAATCCCACTTTCCCAAATCACCCACTTTCCCCTTCCGCCATCTCCATCATGGGCCCCAAGCGCATCATCGCCGTCTGCGGTGCTACCGGTAAGTTGCGTCTTGACGTGTGTGGGCGTATCTAACGCGAGCTTTTCTCACCCGTTGCTTCTCATGAATCACCTACCTCGACGTATGCAGGTACACAAGGAGGAAGTGTTATTAGCCACCTCCAACGTAATGGGACGTTTGCCATTCGAGCCTTAACACGCAAACCATCATCGCCACGTGCAAAAGGTACGGTCGATCCGACGCTTCTCATAATCGTACCAGACTAACATGCTTGCATCGAATCAGAACTAGCAGAGGCTGGCGTCGAAGTCGTCCGCGCCGATTATGATGATGTCGAAAGTCTCATATCTGCTTTCAAAGGTAAATCTCCGCTGGGATCAGCCTGACTCCACCCCTGACCCACCTTGTGTGTAGGATGCTATGGCGTATTCGGGGTCACCAACTGGTTCGAGGCGTTTGGGCGAGAACGAGAGCAGGGATGCAACCTTGTGCGGGCTGCGAAAGCCACCGACATACAACACTTTGTTCTTTCGTACGTCGTTCATTTATCAATAACGATCTACCTATCTAACTTTTTGATCACCGATACTTGTTTTTTAAATACCTAATTTGATTGAAAATCTACCCCAACCTTCTTCTTCACCTCCCTGGGCGTTTCTCGCTATTATGGCTCAACCCTCGACCCAACCAACCTTCCATGGTACAGGACAGGAGATCATACAGGCTCGCTGGAATGCGCGCAGTTGGAGACCAAGTAAGTACAAATCTTGTTCAAAGTTCAAGTCAAGGAGCCTTGGTTGTTATGCATGAGTTGGTCATTCGAGGCGCCGTTTAGATTATTGATGAATCGATCGACTGATTGTATTGCTCTCTTGACTAGGGCCGACGCCAACGATTTTCTCATCTCCTCGGGTCTTCCACGCACTAGCGTGTATTTGGCATTCTACTATTCCAATCTATTTCTCTTCGAGGCGCTCCAGAAAAGGACAGATGGCACACTTCAAATGAAGCTCGCTTTCCCTACCGACAGCCCCATCCCGAGTTTATCGGCGTCCGATGTTGGCGGATTTGTGAGTGCCCTATTATTTGTTATGCAAAGTGCAGCAAAGCGAATAGCGGGGTGACCATCGACTTGTAGGTTCTGGCCGCGTTTATGGATCCAGTAAAATGGATAGGGGAAGATATGCGCCTATGCACCGAATTCATTACCCCCGAGAATACGCAACTATATTTGAAGAAGTATCAGGGTGCGTCGGGTCTTGCTACCGGAAATATCAATCATCTGACTAGTTCTTTCGGAGCGTAGGAAGCCGGTACATGTTGACGAAGTGACCCTGGATGATTTCATGCAAATGAGTGAAGGCCCGTACCCATATCCTTCGGAGATGTGGTCGCTGTAAGTGTATATTCTACAGTTGCGCCTTATAGAGTCTTACCTGCCTCTTTTCTGGATAGATTCCGATACTACCTTGACACGGAAGCTACCGCGGCGTTCTCTCCCAAATTGGCGGCCGAGGTTTACCCCGCGCGACAAAATTGGCGGCAGTTTGCTATACAATACGTCAAACCGACTCCTTCGTCCCCTCCACTCGTTGTCAAACAGGAATATTTGGTCGAGGAAAGGGATCGTGCATGATGGCTATAACGGCATTTTGAGGAGCACGAGCCGACTAAAATACCACTAGTCGATCGTTGTAAAGAATGATATCCCACATGTAACAAAGGCTTTGGGAAAGGTGACTAGCTATGCATTTGTAGTATTTTTTGTATCATATCACATTTCCATTTCATTCGATTAGATGTTACAACACTCGGGTATAGGTACATACAGTCGAGAATCCTTGAGACAGTGCAAGAATGAGCACACGAGTATCACACACGGTTTATATTGGTACATGATTAGCGCCTCTCGGGCACCTTCTCATCGTCTTCATGGCGGCCGATATTAACCGTAGGGCCACCAAATCCTGTGCCACCCGAAGGTTCGTTGGCCTCTGGCGCATTATGCCTATGCCTCAAAGAGATGCTACTTCCACTTCCCGCACCGTCATACCTATTCTGGGCCACCCCGTGAGCTACAGCCTCCTCCTCCTCTCCTCTACGATGATCCCCGAACAGTACACGTTTGGCCTGGTTCCGAGGACCAGGGCCACGTTCACCAAGCCCGAAAGCCTAAATATGGCATGAAAGACCAGGGTGGCTGTTGCAATGTCCGCGTTCTCTGGATGCTGAACGGCTGACATGTTGCCGTGGCTAAAGGTGGTCCAACGAACAATCGAGAGCGGCAAGACAAGGATAGTGTATGCGATTGGATACCAAAGCATTTTGGTTGCGTCTTGCCTAATAGCTTCCTCATCGTACCCGTCTTCACTCTGGGTATCAACTTGGTTGGCGTATGCATTTTGTACTGTTGGGGGTGTCCAATACCACTTGTGTGATTTGAAACCATCTGAACCCAAGACGACGTTTCCTCGAAGGAGCAAGAAGAGGGGGATGTAGACGAGGAGGTTGCCAAAGCCGGCGACCCAAAGCCTAAATCATTGTTAGTGGGGCAAGCAAAAAGCAGGGTGCTACTTACCATATGTACTCGCCCGCTAGACGTTCGTTTCCATACTTGGAATTAATCCAACACCCTAGGTTCAAGGTCAAAACTTGAATACTCGGATAGGGAGTTACTCACAAAAAGGTGTGGGGGTGAAATAGCTTTCTACATTATCGTCCCCCTTCGGATGGTTTGCAAGGGCTCCAAAGTTGAACGCAAATACGAACACCCATACCGCGCCGACAATCGCCGCGCACATCCACGAGCGGAACCGAATCCGTTGGGCATAGACCACAGTCAACCATGTGTGGATTGTGACGGCAAGGGTCCATAGCGCAACAGACGTCTCGCCGAGGTACTGAAGCGACCCTTGTGCATCGCAAAACCCTCCGCAGTAAACTTGAGCTTCGTTGGCCCACTTGGCATCCAGCATCCCGCCGAGAGACATCAGTAGTTCACTGATGAATAGATTGAGCTGATGTATGTATGCATTAGAGCGTTCTCTTAGGGTGTCGGAATTGGACGCACCATGAATACATCTAGGTGAGAGCGGAATAGGGAACGTCGAGACGATGGGCTCCGCAAGCGGCTGCGACGGTATTTGACCTATCAATGAAGAGCGTTAGTGGGACGTTGGAGCGCGTTTTGATAAACCTTGCGTACCCAGATGATGATGAAAAGTATGATTACAGCAAAGAACGAAATACTACCGGTTTGTGCACTGAACTATAGCGCAAATGTCAACATATGCTATCGACAAAGGGGCGCTGGTGCACTCACAGCCAAACCAATAGCTTCACCAGTGGATAGGCATATATTGCACCGTGTCTGCGAGTCAATCTGTTTCGTGTCGTTTCGCGTGTTACAGTCGATGCGCCCCATTCTAGTGGGTGGTGGGTGATAGAGCTGGCCTCGCTCGCTGAGTGCAAGTATATACCAGTCATATGGGCGCCAGGCACTGAAGAAGGGTGTTAATTGATGGACCTGATCAAAGGGCGGCTGTGCTGTGTACTCTTGACAGGCTACGCAACACGAAAGCACACATGCTCATTTCACAACTCAGCCTCTTGTTGGCACTCGGTATTTATAACTGTCATGATTGGCGGGAAAATAGGCATTCGATGTACAAGTCCAAAGCTACAACATCATTATAATGATCCTAGGGTAACACGGGGTCAAGGGAATTGAGTAGGCTAGGAGTTTAGTACGCAGGTACCGGTCGGCGCTCCTCGTACTTGGAGATGATCCACCTAGGTTCGGAGTACAGGTTAGCCTCGGTCATCCACCATCATGAAACATATTCCACTTGCCAAGCGTGAATCACACCTGGGATCCATCCGAGCACCCAAAGGAGAATATTGATGAGCACGTCCGCAGAGCACCCTCGTTCTGTTGCACAGCAACAACCGGTCAGTTGATCTTCTCACCATATCGGAGCAAGCAATAAACGCACTCATAAACACAGGCAGGGGCGGTACGAGCCTGAATTTACGCCGCAACGATAAGGTCAATAACGTATACAATTGGACGAATCAAGATGGCATGCTTACAGGGCAATAAAGTACAAAAGTACATCGCTAGTAGACGAAGGGGGACGGTTGGCCATTGTGAAGTATGAGCAGGTGGCGAGTAGTGGTTCGGGATTTAAAGGTCTCGGGGGCTGTAACACGTAGCCGGGCTGCGGAGGGCGCTGTATTTAATGGCCTGGGTGACGTGAAAGTGCCGTGAGCTGGAAATAGACAAGAATGGGGAATTCGAAATTCACAACGTCACCGCACGGCCACATTGAGTTAGCTGGGTGGTTGAGGCCGGTGGCCGAAACTTGAGTTTACAGCATGCCAAGGGGACTACCCGATTGGCTAACCGCGGCGCATACAAAGTCTCAGTGCGGGTGAAGGATTATTTAGTTTGGAGAATTGGGTTATTTCAATTTCACCAACTACAGAACATGTAAATTACCAGCTCACGAATGATGTGCGTTACATTCGAACCGCGTCCAGCGACCACGACCACGCCCACTTTCTCCCCTGGCTGCATATCACGTACCAAGCTTGAGTCACGAGTTAAACTCGTGCTTTTCTGACCGGATTCAAAGCGCAAAACACATCGTGTGTTTGGAACTTCCTCCCATTCGCTATTCGTCGGACGGGCCGTTGCGAAACGAAGCTTGGGGGGCGGGACGGAGTGGCGTCTCCCGTCTCCGAGTCGACAGTAGCGTGCGGCCTCGAACCACGCGTATGGCGAGTCAATCGTGTTCAATGACGGCCTGGTCTGAGGGAGCGATACTTCATGTTGTACCACAAATACAATCTTCTGGAGTGGTCGGTGGCCGAGAATCGGAGAACGAAGGTACAAAAGCGAGCCATTGCTTCGAGAAAAGAATTGTTGTGCAAAGGCTGGCGCATGGACGGAAATAGTTTCCAGTCGGCGCTCGTATGTTCGGCAAAAGTACTGGGCATAATTGAGAATTATGTGGGCGATTTCGAGAGGTAGATGTTTAAATTTGACGAGCAGTACCATGATAAGCCTCGCACGGTCCGGCGCGGGTTTCCATTTGGACACCCTAGAATGTGTATGGCGAGTCAGAACAACAATATAGGACGCAGCGGACGAGTTGTAATTTGTTTGGATGCATACCCAGCTCTTTCAGTCTGTGGCTGTGGTCGTCGTGCCGCGCGACTTGGCTGCACTGTACCGACAGCATGATGACGAAGGAGGGTGAGCGGAGAATTTTCACGTTTGCCAAAGCCGCATGGACTCTCGACTGGTCTACGAGACATCCCGGGGTGGCTACGGGACGATGGCGCAGAGTTTGTGCGCCGAAAAATACCCCAGGAACGAGGGGAAAATTGTCAAAGGGGGCAAAATGTCACGCGTTCACCCGAATTTTGCTCTGTCTGCAATATGACGAGTTGTTTGTGCGTGTCGAAGCGCAAAGGTCGAGAGCCCGCTCCACAACCAGCCGTGGATACTGGTTCAGTGCATGACGTATACGGTGATCTATCGCAGCCGAGAAGGTTGACGTAGATCACAGAAAAATAAGCATTCAATAGATTAGTGTAGATATGCATAAGCCAGGTTACGAGATACAAACATTATTGGCGAAAGCTCTTTATTGAAAAATTAGCCGGTTCCAGACTCCAAATAGTGCTCTAGCGGGACTTAGTGTATGCGGCCAAATGACCACTCCAGCGAGGCCGCGTTCGAGCCACGCCTCTGCCATCATCATTGCAGGCAAGACGACCCATGCAAAAACCCACAATGTCATAAGGCGATGCTGGGATCCACTAGGGGTTTGATTCGCATCCGTTGCCGAGCCATTAGCGTTGTCGTTGACATGCTTTTCAGCAGCATCATTACGCGCCTCAGACTTGTCATCCAATTTGTCGAGTCCAAGCACGTTTTCGAGGATTAGTCCGACACCCTGGAGCAGGAAGTACCCCGTCACGCGTCGAAAGTCTACTCCTTGGCCCATACCCCACATGCCGAGGTCGTGTAATAGCCCAGACAGGAGGAACACACCCATCACGCCACCTACGCGCATACCTGCGGTCGAAGCACCAACTAATGCACCAACGTATCCACCTAGGACACACCCGGGTTTCCCTCCTGCAACCCAGAAGTTCCGCCTAAACACCGAGTGCCATCGACGTGACCAGAAATTGCGGAGAGATGTCGCAGTGAGGGGGTTGTCAAATAGCGGAGGCCATTCCCTTTTCAATTGAGTTGGTGAAAGAGAATACGAAGTGAGAGGCGCGAATAGCAAGGTGCATAAGTAGTGCATAGCAGACATCGAGTTCCATATAACCAGTCCGACTAAGAAAGTAATAGGGACCGCTGTAAGCACAGGATACGGGAGGTGAAGTTTCAGGGTGGGCGTAATAGTGAGGGACGATCGGAAAATAGTGTCTCCTTGGGGGGTTCCAAGCGCGCCGATGTTTTCTATGATCGCGTGGCAAGTGTCATAAACGAGTAGGTGTTTAACCAGTCGATACAATGTATCGGCGTAAAATTGCAAGCGCGAAGAGCTGCCTCGGGTGTCGTAAGGTGTAAAGCACGGACTGTCGTTGTTCCAGTGCTAAAAAATGGCGGTATCAGCCGAGAACACAACAAGCAAAGGGGATTGAACACACCAGACATCTAATATCAAATAAATACCCAACGGTATTGACCAGACAATTCACACATAAAATATCTTGTTTTCCACAGCCTGGTTTCCCGTCGTATGTTGGTGGCTTTTCCAGAAATGTTATTTCGACCAGTTTCATGAATATAGTGAAACCTATGGCACAAGTTCCAAAGTTGAAAGTATTGAGCCAAGGGTCCGAGAGCGCAAAGTCTGTACACAGGTGCCATGCCGAAGCGAGTGCGAACGGAATGAGCCATAGGCGAAAAGTAAACAGGCGTGGGTTTACAGTCGCATAGGCCGTAAGGGTTATAATTGCATTTAGTAATAGTAGCGGTGTTAGGTGTAGCTCTTGACGCGTCGCAGGCTGTGTTGTGTGTCACCGAGATTAGAAAGTTGAGATATAAAACATGCTGCACGGTCTTGAGACTTACATCGGGGCCCATTGGAATAGTTTGAATCTTATTGTGTGGCTAATAGGTGGTGTTCGTGTCGAAACCCGAGTTTGGAGGGAGTGGATAGTGTCAGACGTGGCTCGGTCTGTTCCGAACAAGTTGCTCGACTCGGAGTTAAACCGAGCCGATTACGTCACCTATAGGGTTCATACAGACGCATACATGCTCGTGTTCCATCCGGGTTTGTATGAACGGTCGAGAGGCCGCTGATGGACTTGATTCAGAAGATTCTACTCGACGTGAACGGGGATATGCCCGGACGGGCCCTTGGAAACATTTAGGCACATCGGTGTAGCGTACCCGGCACCAGATTTCCATTCCAGTAGTAACACAAATGAATGGTTCCCCAAACAAAAAAGTTACCACATATAATGGGGAAAATCAGAGGACAAAGATTATGGAATGTCTACAGGTCTGTAGATAAACAGCTGAATGTTTAGGTGGCTACTAATAGTGAATGGTAATAGGGTCTAAGTATGAATTGTGTAACTGTGCCATGTTTGCTGGTTAACCCCGGGTGAGTTTGCGATCAAAGGTAAGTTAGTAGCTGGAGGCAGGCGTTCAAACTGCCAAATAACCCTCGGCGAGCCCAGGCGTCTGCCATCAGGGTCGCAGGGACTACAATCCAGAAGGCTGTCCAGACTAATCCTAAGCCATTGTCGACCAGCGAGGTCTTCCGAGGGACTCGCGCGAGCTTGGGATATCCCGTAATTGACGCCTTCAGGTTGATCTTGTCGTGATCGCCCATGTCGACGGTTTCAATCCAGATATCCACGTCAAAGGTTTTTTCGAGCAACACGATGACTCCCTGGAGTACAAAGTAGCCAGTGACGCGCGAAAACTCCATCCCTTGACCCATACACCACATCGACAAGTCGTGCAGCAAGCCCGAGACTAGAAAGACGCCCATTACAGCACCTATGCTGCTGCCTAGTTTCCAACCCACTTTTCCGCCGGTGGAACAAAAACCGTGGCGGAGAACAGAATGCCATTGGTGAGACCAAAAATCGCTGACCGAGCATGCGAGCAGGGGGTTCCCGAAGAGAGGCGGCCAGGACTTGGCTGGATTTGAGTAGAATGGGGCGAGGAAAAAAGTTGTGGTCAGATGAATGGTCATGAGTGCGTGGTAAGCCATCAGGCCGACAAGGGTTGAGACGAAACAAGCAGTGAAGAATGGTGGGATTGGAATAGAATGAATGGGAAAGGGAATATGCGTCCAGACAAAGATTGTTCCGCCAGATACTGTGCCCACTGCGCCTACTGACGAGACTACGACATGTGTAAGGCCATAAAGGAAAGTGTGTTTCACTGTCAGAAGCAGCGTGTCGACTTCAAAGTCAAATAGGGTTGTGGCATCTCTGGTTTCTACAGGAAGAGGACAATCATGACCAAAATTCCATTGCTATGGCAGTCGTACAGTGTTAGTTATTATAAAGATAGGTACCAAGGACTCACCAGCCCACGAAGATCAAGCGAATAGTCAATCGCATCCAATAACTGTCTGAGTGATAACAGTGACCAGCGAGGACAGTCAGCCTCTGATTTTCGTCGGAGCGGCTGTTTCAGGGTTGCTATATCAGCCAACTTCATGGCTAAAGTGCACCCGCCCGCTCCGAAGAAAAAGTTCCAGACGTTGAACCGAGGGTCCCGGATGGCATAGCTTGTGCAGGTATCCCAGATAGCGAACAAGGCAATAGGCACAAATATGTTTCGGTATGGGAATAGCCTCTTGTTAATCGAGTAGTATACCACGAGGAAATATATGGACAACGGGGCAACAAGAGCGGATATTGTTAGTGGTCGCCTCGATTCAACCTAAAATGTTAGGAATGAAATATGAGACGGATGCGTTTTTAAATCATGAGCAAAGGTTGTACTCACGTCTGACATGGCCTTGTGGTAGAAACGGTAAAAAGAGCGGATTTCCCCCCAACGTGGTACACTTCAACTTCGGAGATAAGCAAATAAGCTAAGCGCTGGTCTGGACCTTTTCTTGGTCTCAACCATGGCGCAACACTCAAATTTCGACAGACGCCGAATAAACGGACCTGAATCAAGTTCTCACCCTATATTTGAGGACGACGAGACAGATGGGCCTTCCAAGGTTGCTCGTGTCTCTCGACAGAACGACGAGATTCGTCCGATTTGTGAGTATTTAGTGCATGAACCCGCTCCGGTACTTATTCCTCAGTCCTCCAACTGGGTCTTGTTAGCCAAGCGAATGGGTCGGCTTACATCGAAACGGATAAAACGAAGGTAGCTGTTGCAGTGTGAGTGTTCAATTGGAGATGAAGATACCGTTCTAACCCCAGATAGATACGGTCCGCGAGAAATTAAAGCAGGGTCGTCCTACAATGAAACCGGTCGGCTGAAAGTCGAGGTTAAATTCTCCCCATTCTCTTGTACACGAAGAAGGGCGCCCATTCGAGTATGTTTGTTGTGGATATGATTGACATGGTCCCTCACACTTTCACCTGCACCAGGACGCAGAATCTCCCACATTAGCCTCCCAGATCCACCAATCCATTGTGCCCGCCGTGCGACTGGAGCTCTTCCCTAAATCCCAGATAGACGTGTACGTGCATATCCTAGAGGTCGATGGCATAGAGTCATGTGTAGCCGCCGCGGCTACAGCTGCAAGTGCTGCACTGGCTGACGCAGGGGTCGACATGCTTGGGCTCGCGATCAGCTGCACGACTGCTATCAACAACTCGCTAGGATCACAACTAGAAGCACTTATAGATCCTGATGGGAAAGAGGTAGAAGCTGCCCGAGGATTCATCACAGTAACATGTTTACCTGCGCTGGGTACCGTTACAAATGTCGTTCAGTCTGGGCTGATTCAGGCAGGCGAAGTGATCAGCGTAAGTTCGCCATTTTGAGTACTGGTGACCTACTCTAACAACATCGTTTAGTGTATCGACATTTGTACAAAGCAGTGCGAGGATATCCACTTTGTAGTAGCCCAGTCCTTGCTAGAGTCCGCTCAGGCTCGAAACCCAAAATAATACACCAATACTCTGACCACTACTCCGAGTGAGGAATAAGCGAATGTGTGTATTATCGACACAAATCGATATTAGTAAGGCATGGTGTTTACGATTTAGCGCATCTAATCTGCTTCACACAGATATTGCAGACTTTTTAGGAATACACTCCTTCTCCCAGTCATCAGGTGTGAGTTTTCGAACATGTTCTTGAAATGCAGCCAAGGTGCAAAACTCGGGAGAACCGGGCAAATGGTCGCCTTCTGCTGCACAGGCCGGGAGGGCGAGATTACGGTTTTGATAACGCATGCGGACAACTGAACGAGTATCAGCTCTATGAAGAGGCCCCGAGAAATCCGACTCACATCGTTTGGCTACTGGCTTTTGAGCAAACACCCCAAGCGAAAACACCGATGGCGCGGGTTGTGGTATATTCTCGCCAAAGAGCTCGAATGTGATGGACGCTGTAAAATCCGGCCAACTAGCAGGGAGCAGTAAATAAACACTAATAATCTTGATAGTATTGATTCTAAGACCTACCGGTTATCGAATACGTCAAGTGTCGTACACAATCCAGCTAACGTAGTGTCATGACACGCAAGGACCCGTATTTTGGGTGTGATTGTATTGTTCACGACGGCACTCATGCTATCAGACATTTCTGACATCAGGCGGCCCATGGCGAGACGGCGGAATTCATGGTCTTTGTCTGGACAGGTGCTCTAGTCAGTAATAATGGCGTGGCATTAAAAGAGCAGCCTTACAGCCACGAAACCACTCGTCGCAAACAGCGCTTTCCTGGAGAACGAATTATTGGTTTAATTGCAAAGCAGGAGAAGAATGCGACTCACCATGACGCTAACGATATCTGGGTCGTGGAATTCGGGAGGCACACGGATGCCGTGGGCATCTGCTGCTCGAACTGTGTCTAGTATTCCGGAAAGACGTGGTTTTCCGTCCTAATATTGGACCATGAGGGGCTAATGATAGTTGGATCCATAACCGTGACCTACTATTCTAATCGGATTCCCACCAATGTACTTGGATAGTTTGGAGTCGAGCGGTTCGAGTTTGGGTATGTTATCCTTTGCAGCCGCTAATCGAGAGCAAGGATGAGAAATATCCAGTATATAATGCCAATAAACGTACCGATGTTGAATGCTATTGCGAGCTCTGCTAACCTAGCACACGCCCCAGTGTTTCCAACTAAGTTTTCATTTCCAGGATGTCTATAATATCTTCTCTTCAGTTACCAACGCGCCCGTAAGATGGAATATCGCACTATTACCTTGCTCGTACACGAGGGGTGAAACCTTTTTCGATCTTCGAAGTAGGATATAGCCCGTGTACAACTTGCTGAAGTGATTCAATTGTGCGAGGCATGTTGGTTGACCTAAGGCAAAATTTTAGTGTAGTTCTGTCACGAACTCAATCGAATAATTACCGGAAGTAGGCAGTATCGTGCGAATCAAGTTTCTCAGGTAGAAGCCCTAGTCTAATGAATGGATAAGCGGGCGGAAACTTAACAAAAGATAGATACATACCTGTCAACATACAACTTTCGTAGCTCCTTTCCCACTTGCAGCGTAGACTTGATTTATGCTTTAATATACTGTTGGGAATTTACGTGACAGGCCAAGTACCTTTCGTCCGAGGTCTGTTAGTTCTCCTGGCGCGCTAGACTGGACATGAGCACTACCAGCAACCGTTGCTGCATTTACGCACCACTCCCCCTCTTCCGAGTATCCGTCTCCACGTTCAGAGAGCCTCAACACCTCCAAGGTCTCGGACACATTGTTATCCCCCATAACGGCAGCCTTGAATTGCCGGGCGACCTTGCAGGCATTCCAGAACCCAGGGATGCTGGCTGGAGGATCAGTCATTCGAATTCCAACAGGTGTGCGTTCGCCTGATATTCACAATGGTGTCAATTCTTAACGCGTTACTGGGTCAAAGGCTAACCATGTCTGACATAGACGTGCACCTGTTCCAGTTTGAGGTTCGAGGGTGCGGCGTCGTACTCTCGTTCACTTATTAGTCCCATGGTTGTCGGGACGATATCGCTGTCCAAATGTATGTCAAAGGCCTGCTGTTCCTGTGCAAGGGTTTCGAGAAACGATGTCGGTAGGCTGGTAGCAAGAAGGAAAATGTAAAGCGTTCGAGGCCCAGAAAAGTACATCCAAATACGCTTGATAGCGAGAGAAAGTGTTTCCAGATTCGAACGTGAGTCAAAGGGGAAAAGCCAGAATAATAGTGCCTGATATCGGCGTTCACGGAAAAGAACTTAGATGGCAAACGCGTTGCCGAGTTCGAAATTGGCTTTCGGAAACAAATCAGGACACAGATATTATGCCGGTTGCACCCTCAGCGCTTATTTTTGGGACACCATTAGTCGATAGTATACTCCTGAGGTCAGGAGGGTCCTTGGACGCGTAGCCTGGTGTTTGGAATGGGTTTGTCTATTCCTTCATTCATGCGCATAGAGTGATTCTCTAGGTATAATGGTGCTAAACTCTGGGCGGACGTAACACAGGCGGGAGACTTCCCCATGACCCCATGTAAGATATTCACAAAGCGGCATTGGTCTCCACGCCTATTCCAAGGTTTCGTACCCAGGATCGCAGCCAGCCCGTACTGTCCCCTCGGGTGGCCTTGGGTGGAGGTGTGGAAGATGGTTGTTGAGGGCCTTGGAATGTGGTGAGTCTGAAGTTACATAAAGTCCGGCCTACTCACCAGGACCCACAAGCATTTCCCTCAGTGAGACAGACACCTTTTTCGACAGTGGGCCCAAGAATATGGACGCTGTCCCCCAGACCGCTCCTTGAAATAGGGGCGACATGACCTGCCAAACACGTTATCCTCGCTGTATTGTACTTGACCCGGCTAACATACCTGATCTCTAAGCGTTACCCAGAAAATCTTTCCCCATTCGATGTTCTCTGGTGTCCCGTATCTCGAAACTCTCGCGTCTCGGCTTACAACGTCGAGCCCAATAGGCTTAGCCAACGCAGTTCCTCCCACCTCCGGGTTCTCGACAGTTCCCCGTCCTGTTGGCTTTTCTCCAGCATTTGGTTCATCCGCTCGAACATGTACAAAGGGCTTTATGGATAAAAGATACGACTGCTCGAAGCGTAGATCCGGAAGAGCACGAATTGGAAGCGCACTGGAGTGTGAGGTTTCGTATACCGCCTCTCCACGGGTCCTTGGCTGGGGTTTCCGGCCGAACTCTGGCAAGTGAGAAGGATCAAGCGAAGTCATGGTCAAGATGAAGTCAGATCACATTGTGTCAGCGTATGCAATGTATCTAATCAGATAAAGGGCGGCCCTAGATAAGATTTGCGTTTCGCGCCCTTCGCTTATACACGTCTCTGTCATGCGACTTTTCGCTTTCTTCACTCGCCGACCACTAAACTACCCATGTTCTAAATCCTATAATCCAATCTCCTCTTAGATCTCATCCTTATACCCGGAACTGTAATTTCGACGCACATAGAATCACCGATAGACCTATAACAAGCAGTAAAATGGTGGATGACAAAGTTCTCGCAGCACTTAAAGACATTGCATATGGCAGCGTGAGCGGACAACGTTTCCATGCGTTCTCGAGCTAACAGCGTATGGGATGTAGGCCGCCGGGATGATTTCGAAAGTATTCGAGCACCCATTCGACCTATGCAAAGTCAGGCTGCAGGCACAGGTTCTCGATGCCACTCCTCGGTTCAATGGACCAATAGATTGTCTCTACAAAACTTGGAAATTTGAAGGCGTGAGGGGACTTTATCGAGTGAGTCATATGGATACCCCGCTGATTTGGAGAGCTAATTTATGCAGGGCTTGCCCATGCCAATAGTGGGGGCGATGGCTGAAAACGCGAGCTTGTTCCTCACCTATAATGCCGTCCAAGACGCCCTTCTTCGGCACTCGCACTTTCACCCGAATAATGGTCACAAGATTACCTTGGACGGGATTGCAATCGCTGGCGGAGGTGCCGGAGCAGCGGCGAGCTTTTTGCTGTAAGTGTGCCTATGTGTTTCGTTCGTACATTGACACTATTTTGGGTGGTAAAGCACACCTATAGAGCTCATTAAATGCAAGATGCAAGTTCAAATGATCGCTGCTGAAGCACACGTTACACCTGTACTCGCAGCAACGGGCGTCGAAGCCTCGGTAACAGCTGCTCTCACTCGCCCCGGCTTTAGTCAACTAGAGGGCCCCATTTCCCTCGTCACGTCAGTCATCAAGAGCTATGGGTTTCGCGGGCTCTGGCTCGGGCACACAGGCACGCTCATACGTGAAACGGCTGGCGGAGCTGCGTGGTTCACTACCAAGGAGGCAATCTGCCGTGCACTTGCTCCGGACCCGCGTGACTTGAAGCTGCACCAGTCTGCGTTTGCCGGAGCCTGTGCTGGCGCCGCGTTTAATATTTTAATATTCCCCGCCGACACCATCAAATCTACAGTGCAGACTGAGGAGGACCTCAGGCCAAAGTCTGCAGGTCAACCACGACCAACATTCTTGGGCACCGCTCGTGCAATCTGGCGCGCACAAGGAATTAAGGGTTTCTATGCCGGAATGGGTGTAACTGTGGCAAGGGCCATTCCCAGTAGTGCCATAATATTTGTGACTTACGATGGTCTGGTAAAATACTTTGGGTAGTGTGTTGTACTTGCCTATTTCGAGCGTTACGAGCATTTAACCATTGAAGCTGTGCTTAAAGTGATCGTATGATTCATGCTGTATTCATACCCAAGGCAGTGGCATAGCTGATATCAGCCATAGTGACTATAACAAATACGAGTTCAACACATCAGTGCGCCTTGACCTGCTGCTCTAGCCATGTCCAGAGGTTCTGTCCAGCCAACTCGTCATTGGTGTCAGCACGAGGTTCTACAGCCCTGCCCCAAGGGATCAGATACTGTGGAAGACTTTAGCTCAAACGTTCTCGATAAACATTATCAACCTACTTTTCCACCTAGCTCTAGCCCTTCAGGAGTGGCACCCGCATACAGTTGGGTCAACGCGCCAGCGGCAGGAGGCCAGAGCAATATATAGTCCTAACAACGTATAGGCATGTATTTGGACTACTTTCCATAGATACTCTTCGACCAGGCCATTACATACCAAGATGTATTCCGCCGTACGAGTTACAATGTTGACTGGAATATGTCTCTGTAGCTCAGTCTTGATCGGGCCTAAAGAGTCATGTGAACCAGGGAGATTAACCGATCCGCCGCCTTGACATACCTGGATGAACGGCAATGGAAATAATGCCCTGGTCCCGATACCTACGATTCAGCTCATTGGAAAACACGATGTTTCCCTGTAGTCCCGTCAGTCATTCAGGGTCAACCAGCTAAACTTGAACTCACCCATTTGCTCTGCCCATATAATTGATGAGTTCCTATTTTTCTCCTAGCTTCGTCGGCTGCAATGCTATTTGGTTCAATAGAAGCATAGTCTACCCCGCCCTTCGGTGCAAAGCGATGTCCGCCACTCGAGGTGTTTATGACCCGAACATGGCCACCTGTAGGGAGAGGCGTTGGAATAATTGACCTAATGGAAAACACGCACATACCAGCGACTTTACTTGTTTTGGCCGTGTGTATCAGTATTGGTAGAAGGAGCGAGGTGAAAAGGTAGTGGCCAATTACGTTGGTACCAAACTGAAGGTCGTAGCCATTTGACGTCTTCATATCGAGTGGCGGCATCATAACCCCACCACTGTTGAATAAGATATGGAGCTCTTGTTCTTTTCTAAAAGGAAGGTTTTCAAGTATTTCACAACCACATGTCATGAAACGCACTCCTTGAATTCAGCAGCAGCTTTCCTTACACTATCCAAGTTTG
This sequence comes from Ceratobasidium sp. AG-K, assembly GCA_037039685.1. Lineage (NCBI taxonomy): Eukaryota > Fungi > Basidiomycota > Agaricomycetes > Cantharellales > Ceratobasidiaceae > Ceratobasidium > Ceratobasidium sp. AG-K. The sequence continues at coordinate 3,903,274 of JAWNGF010000002.1, forward strand.
CGAGATCGAGCTGAAGAAAATTGGCCAGTTTACCGCCAGTCTCTCTTTTGAGCCATTCTATGGCTTCTTCAGCCTTCGATCGGTTGCGCGCCGCCAAGTAAACTCGAGCCCCATGGTTCAAGAGCGCCTACAAAGTCAGCAGTCAATACTGAACGCTAAAATCAATTGAAGCGATCGAACTTTGCAGGTCTCTTTGCCAATTCCTGTGTTTCCGCTAGAGAGCGGATGCGTTTAATGCCGGGAAATAACCAAACTGAATTACCTACCCGGTGACAATCGTAACCTGGCCCGACAAGTCAGGGATCTGGTCTGAGGACCAGTTGAGCTTCCCTGGAAATATTTCTGATATGACGTTGCCCATGGTCGGAACGGGTGGCCTTTCGCCAAAGGGAAGGCAAAGCTTAAGCCGAGAGTGTGGTGGTTGCGACCACATGTAGTGACGTATCCCAGCCCGACCCACGTGGACAACTTCATCTACTTGGACAGAATAAGAGTGTACTGCAGTACTCGCTGTGTGACCCTCTAAATCAGCTTGCCACACAGCAGTGATGCGAAATAGGGCCAATTATACGACCAGTATTACAAGTTTTTGTATCAGAGAGCGAAACTCAAAAGTAGCAAGAAGGGCGCAGTGGGGCGGCCTTGAAGAGGTTTTGGCTTCAGCAAAAGCCAAGCAATCGTAATTATAACCATAGTTATGGGGAAAAAAATCAGACATATCGGATCTGAACTAGAAAACTTGGTAGGCGACTAGCACTGGCGTTGACCGATGAGCTAGGCTAGTGAGTTGGATTTTGAGTCAAAATGGAGGTGACATAATGTCCTCAAAAAGAAAGTGGACAAGTCCGGATTTGAACCGGAGACCTCTCGCATGATACGTAAACAATGCTAAGCGAGCGCGCTACCAACTGCGCTACATGCCCTTATCTATTCTCATAAAAGTACAGTTAGATACCACATTTGCCGCATTGGCTCTTTCAATACCCTAATGCACTCATTCCTGTCTGCCTCATCATCCCCATACCCTAACATGATAATCTAACCGGAATCAATTATTGCGTGATACCATACAAATCAGAAATACAATTGAGAGCCAAAAGGCAATACAAATAGAACGAACGGGTGGAGTAATCTAGCCAATGAGAAGAGGGAGACCAAACGAGTGTAAAGCAAGTTGTAAATCGAATATCGGCGATCATGATTGAAGGCGGCCCTTCAATTAGGGGTGTTGTTATAATAGCATGGGTAGAGAACCTCCTGACCCTCTCCTGCTACTTGAACCTCGGCCTTTTTGGCGGGCTCACCGGTAGCAGTACCCGGGCGGACCATCGACTTGATCGTCGTGCCAAACCAGCGTGAGATGCGAGCAGCAGGAGGAGGTCGAGTGCGAGCCTTGGCCCGGGCTTCGTTGGCTTCGGCAGCGCGAGCGAGGTCCGTTGTCAAGTCGCGCGAGCCCCATTCGACAGACGACCGTGAACGACGGAGGGTCCGAGTAACGAGATGTGGAGAAGGGACTTGGAGCGCAGCGTTGGGAACTGGGGGAGCGTCTGCGTCTAATTCGGGAGCACGAACGGGCGCATCGCTCTTGCGACGAAGTGATTTGACAGTCGCCGCAAATGAGCGGCTTCGCCCACGACCTTGCTTGGTTGAGACGTTGTCCGGAGCCAACTTCCCTTCGTCGATGGGATCCACCCTACCTTTGGGTGTCTCAGGTGGGGCTATATGCGCATCGTCGCTCGACCGTGTGACGCTCGATCCAGCCGAGAGCGCAGGCATTTGCACTTCCTCGCCGTTAATCGAAGGCGCCAAGCGCAATGTCGAGGGGTGACCCTGCTCAGATGGAGGGGCAGGCTCGACGGCCGGGAGAGTCTCCTGCCACGCCTCGCTCTGTGGAGGAGCAGGTAGAGCAATCCATCCCCACTCGACACCAGTACCAGCCGTCCATCCCTCGGCGTGGTCAAACGCGTCCTTTTCTTCCTCGTCTAGCTCTCCCTCCTTGCGCCGATGCGTGGCAAAGCGCAACGGAGTCGAGGTGGGTGCCAGCTTGCGTACGAATGCACGACGGCGGCTCGCGTAACGTTTGGAACGCTCGGGATGATAAAAGTCGAGCAACATTTGAGAGAGTTCAGCGTGGCGATAGGATACGAGGGGGCGGGTAAACGCGGCGTGCGTAGCGAGCTTGTTGGCAAGCAATGCGTCGGTGAGGAGGCGAGTGGAATCAAATTCAGTCTTGGCCCGGGTCCATGGAGCAGTCTTGTACTCGTTGATCGCGCTAACACGTTCTGCGGCCAACCTCCTCACGTACGCTTTGGTCTGCTCAACGTATCCGTCCACATCGCCGCCCTGCATGACCTCGTCGACAAATCCCAGCTTGCACGCTTCGGCGGCGCTCATCGGAAGCATGCCTCGGATTGCCTTGTGCGCCTCGGTATCGCCCGCACGCTCAAAGAACGAATATGTGTGGAACTCGGAACCATACAAGCCAACTCCGCGGTAGTGGGGGTTGATGACGGCAGATTCCGAGGCAAGAACCACATCAGCTGCAGTAGCTAAGGCAAATCCTCCGGCAGCGACGTTGGATCGTACAGACGCAACGGTCAGAATCCCACGCTCAGCGAGACTAAGGCCAGCTAGGGGCTTGAAAGTGTTGTCGACTTGGGGGTTCTCAGCGAGGCGCTTGGCCACAGAGGACGAGTCAGAGATGAAGAGCTCGACGACGTCGTTGATGGCGTTTATGTTCTTCCAGCTCTCGAGCGAAGGGTCATCGCTGCCTTCAATAGTGTTGAGAGCGATACCGTTTGAAAAGTACGAGCCGCCCTATACAACTGGTTAGTTTGAACCAGTAACTATCCACTCCCAGCCCACCATCAAGACCAAAAACTTCAAGTTGCCCCGTTCTGGGCTCGTAGCCCATTGGATGGCAGCCAAGAGCTGCTGACACTGATACGTTGTGCACGCCCCATTGCTATCAACAGGTCAATGACTGAACCGCGGTGCATATATGCAACACTTACTAGTAATCAAAGTAAACATAGACCGCCTTACCACCATCGCGCAACTCCTCAAACTCCACCCAGGTCTGCTGCCAGGTTCCCGGGCGGCGCAGCCACCCGAGTTCGACCTCCTTGTCCTCTTCGTTGGTCTTGCCTGCCACCTTCCATTCGCGTCCGCCTTGCAGAGCAGCTCCGAGTCCAGCAGCCCGCAGCCCATCCTCGGCTGGTAACTTGGGATTCAGTCCACCAGACGTGCCTTTGGGCAATGGCACTCGCACGTGGGTGAGCCAGAGCCCATACCCGCCCTGGCGTCCGTGGTCGGGAGTCTTGATGAGGACTGCACCATCGCGGGTGGCTACAACCCTACCAACGGGAAGATGCTCGGTCCAGCTTGGGAGACGGTTCTCTTCGACCCATGCACCATAGATGAACAGGTTACGGCCTTGAACAGTTGCCGAATCGCGAGGGTCGAGCCAGCGAACAAGTATACCAGGCTGGCTGTCGCCGGCACGGATAGTGGCCGCGCATGCTGCAGCGCTATGAATGCGGGGATCACAGGCCTTGGCACGATCAGCGGGACGGAGTAACGGACGAGTGTGGGTAGTCAGGCCAAGGAAGGGAGCCTTGTGGGTGACCGAGAGCTTGGCGTCTGAAGGGGGCTCGAGGTCTACCGGGAAATCTTGTTTCAGCGGCTCCATCGATTCGCCCAGGGTGGTTGATGTAGGGGTTGATAGTAGCTCATCCCCGGTCTGCGCAAGTTTTCCAGTTGCACGCTGAAGGCTGGCAGTGTTGATCCTCTCCAAGGCAGCGAGCACGGCGACTACTGCAGCCCGAGTGACATGACCACGATAGAGAGCGGCCTTGGTAATCGATGCGCAAGCTGTCCCGTCAATTTCAGGCATCGCTGGTAGTTCAAATTGCTCCCACGCCCACACCGGGCCTTGGTCAAACTCTTCTTCGGCTTGCAGGACGGTGACAGCCCAGTGCGAACGGGGTTTCGTGGGAAGAGGCGCCGACGCCACATTGTTGAGCGTTTCAGGGCCGCTTGCCGAAGATCCAGTGTCACCCATCAGAACCTAAAATCACTCATCAGCATCATCTTTGCCCAAAACGAGTTGACGCAATGCGCACCCAGTCCAAAGCGCTAGGGCCGGCGTCACCAGGTGCTCCGGGATGGACGATCAAGGTCAGGTACTAGGGGCTCGGGTTAGCGTGTATCGTGGATGGATCGGAAAAGCCAATGACGCACCTTGCCATACAGTTCCTGAGGAACTTTACGCGTCAAAAATGGGCACAGAATAATGTCTGGGTAAGCGAGATTGGCTGCCTCGATCATGGCCTCGGGAGTCGTAGCGTATTCGACAATTATGTGGTGCCCATAGCTGGGGCCGGACAACAGAGTAGATACGCGTTGAGAGAGCGAATTGTGAGCAGTAACAAGGAAAAGAATGCGCATGTTGAAAGAGAGGGAGGACAAGTCAGGGGAGCCGAGTGAGAGAGGCGAGTGTATATAATTGACCATTTCAATTCAATAGGCCCTCAATCTATCAAGGCAGCTTCCCTCAACGGTTGACTCCGTCCGGCAGTTAGCTTCTCGGCCCTCGCTTGAACTGGTATCAACGTTAATCGAAGACTAGCTTGGAATTTTGGCGCGGACCAACTTCGAAGCCTAACTACTCCGTGGGAGTCAACGGAGACGTACGCATCCAGGGCCATTCGCTCATTCGGCTACGGAGATAGGTCGCCCCGACCGTCCAGGTGATTTACATTCACGGCATCCAGCTGCTTCCCCCAACAACGCCCTCGATCATCACAACCTGATCAGCATGCAACACGCAACAAACCTGCCGGGTCAAACCCGCAGCAGGTCGGCCACGAACTATGCCAGGTCTCAGGTCCCATTCAATGTAGGTGGCAAGCGTTCGAGTCTGCCTTCATGCTCAACAAAGGGGGACTGGAATCTATGGGTGGACGACTTCCAGCTTCGCCAAGCGCTAATCACGACCCAAGGCCTCAGAACAAGGCTAATAAATTTACATAATCGCCTGCTCTTAGAAAGTATAGAGTTCCATTTTGCTAAAGAACTTGCTTCAGCAGGGACCATTCAATTGACTAGCATCGTGAAGTCTTGGATTGTCTCTCGCGAAGTGCAAACTCATACAAGCAGCGATCTACTTTGGGTTATCATACAACCCTCAGCTGTCAAGTGCCTTCCCATTTGTCCGACGCGATCTGCCGGAAGTCATAGGCGTTTCCAAACGCTCTACCAAGATATTTGATTGGGGCGTCCACAAAATTAGCCGGTATTTCCAGGTCCGGGTGTTGCAATTTGCCCTCCATCCCTTTCGGAAACTCGAGCTTCACTAGAAGCCCATGTCAAAAATGAAGCAGGCGAGGCGGGATCGACTCACTTTGGTTCATATACCACGGAGCAAAATCTATCCAGTAGATATTTAGGGGCCAATATCATGGGCGGGATTACTTACGAATCTGTGCCAGCATTACTCTCGGATCATTGGTCTTATTTGGCATGCCTGCATGCCACAATCTTAAATCTCTCAGCAAAATGGCACCTAAACGGTTAACGATATTACTTCATCAATTAGTCTGCAGAGGGAAGCTACATGCCTTTAGGAACAACCGGCTGAAACGGGGGCGATACCTTCTGCCTCTTCTCCGTTAATTCGGGCTTGATGCGACCCGAAGCTCGTTCACCATGAAGACCGTCTTGTGCGTCGAGGTTGGCCATGTTATGGGTACCCAGCCAGAGTTCTATTGATTTGTAAGCGACGAGACGACCCGACTTACTAAATAAATATACCAGTCGATCCATTTTCTGGAGTCATCTCCACCTAAATCAAGAGGTCAATATTAATCGCCCCAGCGATTGACCCTAGCGCTCACAAGTCCACAATTCACTACTAATGCAAATGGGATCTATATCACCTTGATTTAGTGGTGAACCCATCCAGGTCGCGCCCCTACCTTGGGTTGAGCGAAATCCGCGTCCGTGTGCACGGGTTGGCGTTCTGTCGACTTCAATGCCGTGTTCTACGTTTGCAATGAGACATCGGCCTATAGAGGCCACAACCCAATACATACCCCACTACAAAACGTCATCTTGGGCCTTTTGCCCAATGCAGCATTGCTGACTTGGAGGGCAAAAGGATTGAGAAACACGTCTTCGAAGAAAAGGGCCGGTTCGGGTGGGGGGTCTTGTTGAACATTACCTACACATTCACCAGTTTGAATAATTTCAGGCTAAGCTTCTAGCAGTGCGCACCTCGATTATAGTTATACGGCCCATCTTTCATGTCCCTCAACGTGTACGCATCCGGGACCATTCGCTCATTCAGCTACCATAAAATCAGCAATTGCAGACCTTAAGCGACTCTGGACTCACAGCGTCTAAATTATTCTCGCTAACAACGTTCTCGATCATCACAATCCCATCATCATGCAAAGCCTCGAGCGCACGCAACAAACTCGCCGGCCCAAACTTGCGTGCAGCACGCTCAGACCCAGACAGTGTCAAGCTCTGAATCCTAGGCCCAGCATGGGTCGCAAACGAACGAACTCTCATCAAACGAGCAAACATGGTGGTCGTCAAATCCAAGTCGCAAATCGCCGGTCTCGACCACGCGGCAGTCCCATGACCAGCACTGGATATATGCGATCACGTGCTAGGTACGGGACGGCGCGATTTGTTTGGTCAGTCCCACAAGAGACCGCGATACATAAGGACCTCGTGCACTAGCCCCTTGGCCCCCTATGTTCCAAGTATATATAAGCGGCGCGGCGTGTTGGACGTTCCCACCACCTTGTACTCGATTACCGCCGTCGGCGTCTCTATTATTTACTATTTCGTCGTCCACATTCGCTTCATTTTACACTAGTTATGAACAAGAACATGCGTTCCGTCTCGTCGGTCGAACCCACCTACCGTACGTCATTCGTTTTATCCTCGAATGTAGCTAAAAATTACTAGGAGCGTGGATCAAACCTCCGTACATTGCTCCATTCTACTTTTCCCTCGGAAGCTACCAGGTGCGATCCCCCGCATTTTTAGACAAACGCCACGGCTCACATTTCGCAGGTGCACGGCGAAGTCAACCGCGATACGTTTGACGTTGCGTTTGAGCTCCGTCTGCGCATCGGCAACATGAAAAATTCGGGCAATGTTGCCGTTGGGAGCGGCAACTTGCGCGATGGACTCGAACCGTTGGTGTGGGATACCAAGATTGGCACTGGTTCGATGCGGTTGTACGTCCAGGCTGAGGACGAGCTCTGGATACAGATTGCGTCCGAGTCCAAGTCGCATGGGTTTATCGCTGCTGACGATGTTGGCGCTGCGAATGGGAGCTTTAGGATCGGAAATATTGAGCCAGAGTTTGAGTTTGACGATTGACCGTGCTGTTTACATGTTGCTCGAGTTGGTTTCACACAGTTGTTCGAGTTGCTCGCAAGTTGCTCGAGTCCAAAAGTCCTTGCATTCCAGTGCCCCTGTCTATGTTGTCCATCTGTCCTTTTATTGTACACAAGTTTTCGATATGTCGAGCTGTAATTAGATATGTTTGTACTCGTTGTTTTATCAAATTTCCCATTGTCGCTAAGTTCTTGAGGAATTAATGAGTAGTGGGCTTGGCTCGCGAAATAGGGGCGGGTCGATCCCGTTGTGTCGATGCACACGCGCATACATTTCGATATATAAAGGTAAACTTGTATAAATCTTGAATGATGTGAGCATCGCCATCGAGCCGAGTTGTAAATAATGATTCTAAGCGAGAAATTTGGATGCGATTGGGGCGTGTCCCAGCTTCCGCCAGTTGTTTAAACAGCGCCCAGTCGAGTGTTGATCCCACAGATTCGAAAACGAGAGTAGTGCACATCGCATTGAACACCCAACAGGGATACAACATCTATGCTGGAACAACATCCAGAAATGAACGTATAAATCAAGAAGCGAACGTCCAATGGTATTCTTGGTTTAGACGGGAAGCACAGTGTTGAATACAACATCCCATATTTTGCCTGTGAATCATAGGTTAGAACAACGTGAAATAAGGTTTGAAGCACTGGAGTAAGCGAGTGTGCGTAAGAGTAATGGGATTGGGTAGAGGAATCGTGCGATGCTGTAACCGATTTTCCTCGGTCGGCGAGGCTGCTCGGCGTGCCGAGTGTGGAATGCCGTAGCAAATGGATAGCAAAGCGGATACCAGAAACCTAAACTCACTGGTAACACCGAATCCGAGTTCAAAGTTCTTGTAGTGGTGCGCCAAGTGGTATTTTTTCATCTCGCGCATGTACTCCGGGAGTTTGGTGTGGTGTAGCGCATAGTGCATGCAGTCGTACAGGACGTCTGAAAATAATTAGTAAACGAGTAGCGAAATATGACAAGACACTCACAGAACCCGAATGCACCAGAGATGATTCCGTTGGCGACTGCTACTGGGAACAAGAGATATGCCAAGCGGGTAAAGGGGAACGAGAGTGCAGCAAAGAGAATGGGTGGCATCACAAGTCTTAGCCTATGCAACGCATTAGCTTCATCTCGGGGTTCAAGCAGCTACTCACCTATCCATGGGCAGATAGTGATGAATGCCATGCAACAAAAAGTGCAGCATCAAGAAGAACGGGCGGTCGGGCAAAAACTCGTCGATGTGGAACATGAACCGGTGCATTACATACTCGATGAGCGTCCAGAAGACGTTACCGATCATGAAGCAGATGGCGGTTTTAGCAAGGGCGGCGTTGGTGATGCCCAATCCAGCTCCGGCGCCGAGGCCGACTAGGCTGGGAGTGTAGGTCGAGTTGGATCCCGAGAGCAGCGTCGTGAGCGTCGTGGGAAGGCTGGGCACAGCCCCGGGGGCGCTGAACTGCATTGCGGAGCGGACAAAGAGCGCGCTGGCAATGGGGATCCAGATGGCTGGGACGACGTACCAGACCGTACGCGAGAATACCTCGAGATAATCGGGCCCAAATAGCCGCGCCGACTCTTTAACGTGCCTGGGCTGGTGAACCTGCTGAAGATAAAAGTTCTTGCTAAAGTTGGACTCCCAGACCTGGCGCAGCAGCGGCTTGCGGAGGTCAAGGAACTGGGCCTTTTCGAAATCGGCGGCGGTGTCCGTGTCGTCGGGATGAAAGTCGTCGGTTGCTACCCAGTCTACACGCAATAAAATGCCTGGTAAGCGTGTGCCGGGGTGTGGGAGTCGGCAACTCACCCTCGCTGACAATGGTCGCATCAGTCCCGAGCCGGCCAATCACATACTCGTTGAGCATATCATAGGCCGAGTCCGAATGCTCGTGCTCGCCCTTGTCGTTCATAATGTCGCCCATGTCCTTGCCAGCATAGCGCAGAATCAAATCGTCTCCGCCCGGATGGTCGGCCAAAAACGGCGTGACATCGTACACTTTGCCGTTGCGCGACACCCAACAGTCCGTGTCGCGTGCGTGGGTGGCTACGTCCAGAGACGTGTAGATTCTGACGCGCTTGGTCGCTGTGGAGGACATGGTGGATGAAAATACAGGGTCAGCCGGAGCCATTCTGGGATGTCAAGGGCAGGTCACGTGGTATTATTAAGGTTTGTCTCAACCAGCATGGAGGCCATCCGTCGGGCGACAACTGTGGCCATTGGCAAGGCGTTTGAAGAGCGCAGCCTCTCGATCCTTCAATCTCGACTGTCCATGTCGCTTACGCATGTTGGGGGCAGGGGAGATAACGGCGTTGATTTGCAAGGCTATTGGTGGATTCCGAAAGACAATACACAAAAAGAAGACAATTCACTACCGAGGGCCACAGAAGACAGACGCCGGATACGAATCCTAGCGCAATGCAAGTCATTAAAACATAAACTCGGACCTGTGCACGTCCGGGAGCTCGAGGGCGCTGCCTTACAACAAATGTACTCGGGCAACGCCCAACCCCCCGATCTCACATCCGAGACACCTCCAGATCTCGTCGCCATGCTTCTGTCCTCGTCGGGATTCTCGTCCATGACGATTCGTCGTGCAATGGCCTCATCAGTGCCCTTTCTCTTACTCAACCTTCCCGCCCCCGAATCCGAGAGCGAGAACGAAGACGAGCGGCTGGTCTCTTCCCAACCCACAACCACATCGCGCGTCACAGACCCGGTGGGATCCATCATTTGGAACCCCCGACTCGCAGGTGCATCCGGTATTTTAGGCGGAAACATGGAGGTCAGATGGGAACTAGGCCGGGGCGGGCGGCCGGTTCTGTATTGGCGCGGACAACGGCTGAAGCATTGGGTCCCAGAAATGGAGTCCGATTAAGCCACCCGTTTCAATTCGTTGATCCACATGTACCTACTCCATCCGACGTACAACCACCGGAACCACACCAACTGCGTCCAGTGCTCGCGCATAGCTGCTAGAGCCCTCACGTAGCACTCTATCCCCGACGCGTATACCACTCTATCCTCCTTTTCTCCGATCTTTGGGGGAAATATAACTCCCAAGTATCCTGTGTACTTTTCCATCACCCCGGTCGTATGTAGTGTCCATACTGGGAGCTTGGAGGGGACAAGTCGAGCACCGTGGAACAGTGAGATGTGGTTTGGATGGGATGAGATGCCGTGTTCGTCGAACGTAATTATCTAGTGGATGGTCAGAGTGGGTGGCACGAAGGGACGGAGACTTACAGAAGCAATGCGGTGTCGATGTATGTACTCTTCTACAATCCCAGCGATGAGAGATGTGTTCCATGTTTGTGTAATGTCGTCTTGCAATTCGCTTTGCGCAAAGTCAGTACTTGCTAGACACGTCAGAAAGCACTTACGGATGGTCCAGCACGTCCACATTCCCCGACTTTACGCCCAATACTCCGTAACTCTCGATGAGCTCTTTACGACGCGTAGGACCCAATCCATCGGCGTTTCCTGTTGTTATTCTGTTAGTTTAGTGGTCATTGGGACGACTTGCCGACTTACCGACACTCAGGCATAGTCCCCTGATATCTTTTCCTTGCTCCCTGAGCGCAAGGATTGTTGGCGAGAAAAACATACATTCATCGTCTGGGTGGGCGGTAAGTAGCAGAACCGGGCTAGGGATATCTGTACTTGGATGAGTGGTTGAAATACAGGTCAGATATTGGGGCGGACCTGCATCAGGCGTGTACACAGCCGGAGACTTTAGAATATACAGCAACACAAGAATAACCAGCGAGGGTAAAAAGAGCGCTTTCCATCTCGATGACCGGCGAGGCATGATGGTGGGCGACTGCAAGAGACTCATTTCAAACCCGCCAAATCAAGCCCACCCGAGGGTATTGATCAAAATGCTTGAATTCAAAAAAGCCATAATAAAAACCACAGCTCATCCCCTCCTGAACGCATTCTTACTCCCACTACGAACTCCAGTCCGTCTATGAGTCCGTCCGTTCCGTTCGCTCTCTTTAACGTTCTCGACGTGACCGCCACGTTCCATCCCAGCTCCGAATCGCTCGACTCTCTTTCCTCCCACGCCAGGTCGTTTGCCCCTGTTTCTAGGCTCGTCTGGGTCGGAGCGTCCGGACGGCACAAAGCTCATTTCGAACCCTCCGTCCTCGAGTGCGTTGAGGTGCGCATCTTTTCCTAGCCTTGGCTTGTCGTCTCGACGTTGAGGTGCAGGGCGGGTTCTGGATGTGGTGAGGCGTGGACCGGCGGTTGGTTTTCGTTGTGGCTGGGTAGGTTTGGGTCGGGATGTCGGGGTGGATTGAACCGGTTGGGATTTTGGCCCCGGACGAGCGCGGGGGTTGTATGATACTAGGTCTATGCGGGATTTAGAAGTAAACTTGCTAGGAAAAATGAACGACGTACCGCCTTCTCGGCTACTATCACTGTCCACATCCATCTCATCATCATCCTCCGAGTCCGAGCCCAACCCGTCGGACGAAGCGCGCTCGCTCTCGTCCTCTTCATCCTCGACGGCCGTGCGTCCTCTCGATCCAACATTCTACGCAACAAACCTATGAGGACAGAGAAACTCCAAATAAGGGAAGACTTACGGGCGCATTCGCAGGGTTGAGTAAACCATACTCTCGACTCTCCGTATCCACCTCGAACTCTGGGTTTGCAAACACCTCGGCGAATCGAGGATCATTGAGCAGCGACACTGCTCCTTCGCCCCCGCCCTCAACTTTCTTCCCTTCATCCTCAGCTGCAGCGGCAGCCTTCTTCTCTCGCTTCTTCTCCAACCGCCTAAGCCGCTCTGCCAGCGCCTTGTTGACCTTGACATCCTGACCAGACCCACGCGAACGAATACGACTCTCGGACAACTTTTCGAGCTTGTCGCGTACGAGGCGCTCGCGGTGTTCGTCGTATGCGAATGGGTTTGCGATGAGTCGTGCAGCGTCGTAGAGTTTGAGCGAAAGGAAGAACCCGTGCATGTAGGGTTTGAGAGCGGGTGTACCGATGAGATGAGTGAGGCCGAGACTGACATGCGATGTTAGTATCTTATAACCCTGGATACGAGAACATCTTACCGGTCTAGCTCGCTGCGTTCGACGAATTTGTAGTCTTCGTAGACGTTGCGTACGGTCTGTTCCTCCATCTCTTCGGTTATGTTGTCCAAGAAGCTGCACCATCGTGGCGCTGGACCCAGTTGAGGAATATAGTACGAGGTCATTTGGATCCCTTCGTTGGCGAGCATGAGCATCCCGCTTCCAGGAACATGATGGAGGTGATTTATATCCGTAGCTGGAGTCACAGACGCAAAATTTGTGCCCGGCTGTGTCTACTTAGCTTTCAAACATGCACGAGCCATGGGATACGCACCGAGTTCCGATCCCAAATCTTGACCACTTTCTTGTCCGCACTAACCACAAGCCCATCGCCCGCCATACGACTCCCACCCTCGATCCACGATAGGCAATGCACGGGAAGACCGTATCCTTGGTCTTTCGTCGCAAAGGGCCTCGACGCACGCAAATCGTACAACAGCGTCTTTCCAGCTGCGGTTCCCACTGCTAGTGATAGCCCATCCGCCCTCGACGCCAGTGAGGTGACGCCTTCGGCTTCCCCCACGTCCACAGGCGGCAATTCGAGCGTGCCCAACTTGGAGCGCGCTCGTGGGTCCCAGAAACTCACTAGACCCCGTCCGTCGACTCCAAATGCAAAGAGCTGGTGCGCAGGGTTAATGTCTATCGCATTGATCCCCTCACTCGCTAAATCCGGGTCGAGCGCAAGTGGAGCCATGAATCGACCCTGCGCGAGATTGAGGCGGTAGACCTCCGAACCAGAGCCAGCGACAAGAGCATCACATGTGGGGAAATGGTATGCAAGTGTGCGTCCAAAGCGCGGTATCCGGGTGCGATAGTGGAAGCCACCTTGGGTGTGGAGCTCGACTGTGCGGTCGTTTTGGAGATGTAGGGATTTGGTCCAGTCGTCTGATAATATCTGCCGAAGGGCTTAACAGCGGGGAGTTACCAGGATGGGGAGTTACTCACAATAAAGTCTACGTTCTCAGCATCCGTGTGACGCTCAAATTTGATACTCAACTGGTCCAGGTCGTATACGTGGATCTGAGGCTTGTACGTTCCTGTAGCCATCGCATGATGGCCATCCCGGGTCGTCCGAACGCGGTTGCTCGCCTCGGGAAACTCGAAGTGCTGAATAAGGTCTATGGTGCCCTCAATGTGTTCGCGGATCTCTCGCTTGCCTTTGCCTTTGGCAGCACGCTTGCGGATGAGCCAGTCTGGGAGAGAGGTGGAGGATCCAGATGGAGCGCCATTTACAGTATATACCTTAACGTTGTCCATAGATATGGCTTCAAATGTCTTTGGAATCAGTGCTCGAGTCCGGAGGAGAGGTGGACCAAGATTATGGGCCGAGAGACTGCAGAAATGTGTTGAATGCCCACTGCTAGGACCTGAGTCTCAGTGCAGCTAAAAGTGACGTAAAGCGGATATTATAGTTCGCTTTGGCCAGCCAAGGCCAGGACGTCAAAAAGGTGGTGGAGGATGAAGAGCGCAGGCCAAACAAAATTCATTGCCAATTACAATTGGTAAAGATTATATTATATTATATTTGTCTAAATACAAACGCCTCTGAACGACAAATAAGGTACACATAGCACTTCCAGTCATCGTAACATTTTATGAAGGGTCCTACAATAATGTCCGCCGTTTTCAAAGTAGATGCAAAACAAATCATCTATTGAGCGTGATGCAAGCATCTTTGTGGAACTCTGACTATCCTTCAGACTCGTGTAACAGCAATGCAAACCCAAAGCCTTTGCCACATGAATATTAGGCGCATCAAACTCGTGTATGCTCGAGGTTAGGGTACGGGAAAAATTGCGTGACAGGGCAGGATATTCAGGGGCCGGGACTGGAGTTTCGTCTCCCATGGAGTCCCAAAGCCCTGAGGCTCTCTTCCCTGTTTTGAAACTACCGATATGTATTCTTTTGTCAGGTACAAACGTAGCCCAGGGTTTAAGCAAACTTGATATACAGGATACAGCCTGCAGGCGGAGGGCGAATGGCGGTGACATGCAACCTCTGAGCGTTCCTTACTAAACGGGTACGATACACCCCGGGAGCATTTCCTAATTATCTACCTGAAGTACATGTGGATATGACCGAGAGCACTTGAGACGTGGTATCGCTGTGCGGAGCTCGCCCTTGGCTCATATAAGGTCCCAGGTTTGGACATATGGAGATGTCAGACCCGGGAAGCATATAGGAACCCCGAGGAGGCACACAGGATACGCCGCACAAGCTAGCTCTATGGAGATAGAATGGTATATGAGTAGGATATTGATGGGAGGGGATATCATACATCACTTGCTAGCACTGTAGCTGCTTTTATAGCCATCATGTTGGCAATTTTGGCAATGCCGTACCTAGGATAGAATGCATCTTTGTTGGGTTTGCTTCCATCATCGTGCGCAGGCCCATCATATTGCCAAGTCCTGTCGGGTCTGCAGTTCAACCGGATATCCACGGCCTGGGTTTTCACGATGCTGATGCACAGCTCCAGCACGCTAGTCATTTGTTTGGATTCACATACACCCGTGATAGTAAAGCGCGTTCTGAACTTCCTAGAAGTTTCATCAAGCTTCCCGGCTCGGTACGGATCTTTCTCAAGTGATGCGGAAAAGAAATAGTGAAAGTTTTACTTGGGAGCGCAGAATGGGACCACGCGTTTTCAATAACCGAACGGTTCAAAAAATTTGAGTCTGGCCATACGTGTAGACCCTGTGCTCCGTGGAAATTTTCGATTTGCTGGAAGTTGTTGTGAATATCTACGTACGAGACATCAGCTCCGAATGAAATGTCCCAAAGTCATTTTACATCACGCCTTGACATACTGCGCCGCATTCAGTCTCTCGCAAGTCTTCCTCGTTAATGGCTCAAGGAACTAGGGCCATGTCGGACATTCTCGGTTTCGAGGTTAAAACGTGGGTTATATGCGCATATATATACAGGCTAGTTCCGTTACACTACAGGTGTCCGAAGGCGGTCCGGAATCTTTATGTTTCTCGTTTTCCTAAATACTAGTTGTTCTACATCACATGTGCTCGCACCTATATTATTGTGAACGTAGCTAAATAATGAGGCGGTTACTCTGGGATACATTAAACAACGCAGTTATTCTCGCAAACATGGGCAGATAGGAATCCGAATTCAAGAGGCACGATTGCATGGATGATTCCAGGCTTCCTCATCTGATATCTCCCCGGACGTGGCATCTCTCCGCGTTGAATTAAGAGTGCTCATCTGAAAGCTACTGTCGAGTGTTCCCTGATACTTGCGAAACCGAGTACTCGTGCCCGAGATGTCGGTTAGACCAAGATGTGCAATTCGTTCAAGCCGCTCCCCTTCGGTAAAGGTGTAAAGAGAGAGAACGATCCGGGAGCAAGTGACGCTGAGCATGGTCACAAACAGCCTGAAAACTCTTGGTATTCAGACCGAAGAATTGATCAATAAGAACACATACCCTGAGGATATAATTGGCGCGCGGAGTTGGTTGGTAGTGGCTGCTGTGAGGGAGAATAAGGCAGCGACGATTACGACAGCGTAGTACAATGTTCCACTGATGAGGAGCAAATATGACAGGATATCAGAACTTCCATTATAAATTAACTTTGGACGTACTCGATTAACAGTCGTTGGACGAGTGGAGTACTGCCATAATCGCGGGAAATGGCATACGTCTTATACAACATCATGCTAAATACGGTAGTCTCAAACGCAAGTGCGGAGAGGTAAGGCATCCATGCCTTTGGAGTGTAGATGATGATACACCCGGGTAGGATCTCTGGTACTGGTTTTCCAGTGAGGTTAGCAGGCGAGTGGATGCTTGCGTGTGAAAGGACTTGCGCGTGTTTATGGGGTATTGGTTTGCCTTGGAGCCTCTAATTAGAGCCGTTTTCACGAAAAGACGCCATAGAGAACTTACGTCTGCTTGATGCTTCAGGGCTATGATACACGAGGATGCAGCAGTTGTCACGCCTAAAATTAGAAATCGCAAAACCCATGGTCTAGGGGCCGCATGTCAGTTTAGGTGGGCCCAGTTATTCGCTTGTTACTTACTTGCGATCATAAAGCGCCCAGCAACGAAAGATGGTAGTGACTGAAGAAGCGCCGCATTGGTGTTGCGACTAGGGCAGTTGCTGAGGCAACTCACCCGAAACAACGACTGAAACGATAACTGTGGTGAAAGAGTAAAAAACTACGATGCATTTACAGCTTCAATCGAACATTTACTGAGCTAGAGACAACCTGTGGAAGTAGAGATGGCTTACGTCTAAGTAAATATAAGGAACGTTACTCTGAACTTGTTCATATTAGACTTACTTCGGGTGATATGTTCGGAATGAACACGGCTATGCCATTGGTGTCAGGACAGTTTCATTATCAAGTCAATTCAAGCGAACGCTCACCAGACATCGCAGCTCTATATACGAGATATCAGTCGCCTGTTGCTCTATGTTTTACGAGATACTCACCCTAACGCTATCATTGGCCAAAATCGATTGAGGTGAAAAACAACCCGTGGTATGGACCATCGGCTCGACCAGATGAATTGAACTTCATAATCAATGGTTGTAGCAAAGTCATAGAAGAACAGGAAACAAGCTGCAACTGAACATAGATACACATTTCAGCGCAAGTCTCGCTGGAGATTTCTTTCAAACAAACCGCCAAGGTCAACTTCGGGATGAACTCACCCGCGATATACCTGGCGGCCTCCGCTTCTGTGTGGGCGTCGGTAATGGCCTTGGTAGCTTCCCACACATCGGTGGAAGGGGGCGGGAAGCCGGCCATTATTCACAATGAGGGCTGTCAATAGCGAAACTTGGGGAGGAAACCGGAGTTTCAATTTCATGGTCCTATACACTTTGCTCGGCTATTTAAGCGGGAAAGGCGTGAGTGGCGAGACTACTGAAAAGACCAACACGCGAATGAATTCGCCCCCTCTTGGTCGGATATATATGAAAAATTCTAACCAGCGGCGCAACTCTGTGGGTCCCGCCACAATTAAGTAATTAGAACCGATGTAGATCAACAGATATAGTTGGGCTGGATTAGGTATGGTTGTTCTTGGCATTGGGCGTAGGTTTGACCTCCGGTACAGTCTTATACTGTGTATGTCGTACCAGAGGGCCACTCTGGTATGGGAGAGGGCCCGCCTCCATCTACGGTAGATACATATAGAATGATATGGGGCTAAAATATCATGGTCTAGTCCTACTACGGGCGGTCCTGTCGAGGGGACCTTTCGACACGGTGGAGATGCTGACACCCAAGAACAGCGGTGCTTGACACCGCCGACCGTGAAAGCCTAATTCTAGCGAAGCGTTTGGTAATGGCGAGAGAGCCTATGCAAGGCGAGTTACGAGTTCGTGTTTTATGTTCGTGAGGCGATGGCTGTCGATTGGAGCGTCTGGACTTGTTCTCGGCGCTTACTGCTTTGGGCAGCCTGTCTTCAACGCCAACTATTCCTGACACATGGTACAGCATCGTTTCGAATAAAGTGAAAAACAGCGAGCGGATACTAATCTGGACACGAATAGGATAATACTCCACCCCCCGCGCCTCCAGCAGGTGAATATACGCCACCCCCGCCTCCTCCGGCCGTGAGTGGTTCGCCGACAGATTTTCTCAAAGGCGTTGTTGGAAAACGAGTGGTTGTTCGTTTGACTAGTGGAGTGGATTATCGCGGTACGTTCACAACCCTCCAATCGCCTTGTCTAGTCTAATAGCAAGTCGTGTTCGCAGGTGTCTTGTCCTGTCTAGACGGCTATATGAACATTGCGATGGAGCAGACAGAAGAGTATGTAAATGGCCGCGTAACCAACAAATATGGAGACGCTTTTATTCGCGGAAACAACGGTCGGTTGCATCCAAGACTTCTGTCGAAATTGAGTTCTGACAGCCCTCCAGTCCTTTACATTTCTGCCGCTGAGGCACTATAAATTCGCATCGTTCACTTCAGAAAACTTGATTATCGGAGGCGAAGTACTTGGTGCGCGAACGAGTTGTTGTCTGTGCGCGATTGAAATGAGGCTATGTCCAGGTCGCCATCTCTCCCCTCTGTACATATCTGTTGCATTACAGCCATACAAACTACACACATGTTACATCTTCTATTTCGACCTGACCCCAGCCCACCATCGGTCTAAAACTTGACACTAACACCAAGATCATTGGCAACCTCTTTTAATCTCTTTTCCCACTGTGAGACTTTGGATAGCCTTGTCTCCAGTTGCTCGATTTCCCTGCAAGTAATTTAGGTCCCACTCCTGTTCTTGGAGGCGAGGGCTTACCTATCCAGCTCCATACGTTCTTCTTCTGTTCCAACGCGAGCATAGGTCCAGGATCCCGTCGAGTCTCCCCAAAGTGTCAAAAGCCGCTTATGGTATTTGTTCAATGACGGGCTTGGTCATGATTGAGTCGGTTGCCAGGCTAGTAACCAGAATGAAATCTTACCGATGCGAAATGGTTATAAGAGTAATACCCAAGTCTTTGGCGTGCTGGTACATCAAGCCCTCGACATCAGTAGACACCGCACTCGTGCATTCTGCCATCATCGTTAGTTTATTATCCATCCGATGACGACAGACTTACCATCGAGAATAGCAAACTTGGGCTGGTGGTAGAACAATCTCGCCATACCCATCTGTCGTAGCACATGTTAGCACACCAATATTTCAGCAGAGGCGGGTTTACTAACTCGTTGCCGCTCTCCACCACTCAGCACATCCTTCCATTCTTTGCGCGTATTCCATCCACCCTCGCGCTCAGGCAGATACGCCAAGTGGACATGTGTAAGAATATCCATCAGCTCGGCGTCCGTGCCTCCCGCGGCTACGTGCTCAGCGTAGGTCATAGGGTAGACAATCCTAGTGACAAATGAAATCAGCCAGTGCCGATACTCATTGGTATGTGCGTACTGATCCCTAAGTGTGCCTACAACCATGTATGCCCGCTGGGGAATAACGAACAATCCCTTTCCTTCAACCAGACCGTTGGCTTCCCAAAGTCCTGCGAGGACGCGTGCAATAGCAGTTTTGCCAACACCATTCTAGGCGGTTGCGCGTCAGTACATTTACGGCTAAAATCAATGTACCAATAAACGTACTGGTCCAGTAATCATCAAATGGTCTCCTCGTTCAACTCTCAAGTCGAGGTTACGAACGAGAACATCCCCGACCTCTCCGGGTGCGACAATATCCACGCCTTCCAATACAATCACTACCGAGACCAGTCAGCAAACGCTACTTGGTACGATAATCGACTCACCATCTCCAGACCCAGCTTCCTCGGGTGCCCTAACACCGTGTAACGCTGCAACGAGGCCGTACATCCGCGATGTGAGTCCTGCCAACTGGAGCAGATCCTTGTAAGCATACATCAGTCGACCACCAGCATCCGCGAGTGACATGAGCAATCGACGAGAGGAAATATAGGCTGTAACAGGTTTTATTAGTCCGAGTCATAGTCGAGCACTATGTATGTTGATTTACTTTCCGTCCGATTTGCTACGGCGTCATCTACTGCTCGTGCAAGCTCTGTATCATCTTGAGGACCTACGCCCACGTCTCGAGTTTTCTGTCCGTTGCCAGTAAGCGTGCCAGTTACTTCGCTTCGAACAAATATCTCACTTCGGCCAATACTGGGAACCCAATGAGACAGTAACCCGCCGCACTCCACATGTACTTGACCACGTAATCTTCAGTCCATTCATAAGCGGTTCGAATCTTGCCAATCGCCGTCGCATGACCAGATAATCTTTCGTACGCGCGTTTGAGGATCTGGAGTTCACGCTCGCCTCCGCCATAGAACCTGTGAATCGCCACGTATATGTTAATATTCGTGGCAAACGCATGTACTTGGATATGAAATACTTACGCAACCTCTTCGGCCTCTCTTCCCACCCTGCCCACACCCATGCGATACTCTCCTTCTAACCTCGCTTCGACGGCTGCCAGTCGCCCAAATGCCGGTGTGACCGCACGTAATATTCGGGCGGTAAGGAAGTAGTTTGCGAACAGGATGATTGTACCAGTCCGACCGAGTGACCGAGCAAGCTGGGCTGTGAATATAAACATATCCAACGTGGGTTTGGTCAAATTGCCACTAGAAATCATTCTGTCAATAATATAGTGACCATCTTGACGATACAAACTCACTATAATGCGCTCGCGGCTTCACAGAACCCAGCGATGTCAGCGGTAATATACTGGTCGATCCCATCGAGGCTTCCAGGTCCAGGAAGTCCTAACCTGTAGTACCGCTTGTTCCCATCATTGCTCAAGTACAGGTCGTGCGTATATCGAGATAGTCGTGACCTCATCCCGAGCGCGATCTTATTCTGTAGATGGCGCAGCATTGCGTTTGTGTATGAACTCGGAAGCGCCAGAAGTAACCAGAGGCCCATACCACGCAAGAACCCTTTCAGGTCTGCGGAAACGAGATTCCGTGCAATAAGGCCATCGAGCCGGGCGACAAAGACTGAGAGAGCGGTGCGGAGCAGGAGGAAGAAGGTATGGAGGACAATTAGGGTATGTTGCCCTCGAAGTGCGATCTTGAGTAGAGCAGAAAGCTGTCGGAAGAAAGCCTTGTTCACTGAGGGTTTGTGGTTTGCTGGTAGTGGGGGGAACCGAGCCGCTGTTTTGGCGAATACATGGGCTGGGGTCGGGGTAATTGTTACCTGCGATAGTGTCAAAGCGAGGCTCTACGCAAGACTCCACAACTCACCTTGGAAACCCTTCCTCTAAATGGAACAAGTAGTTCTTTTGATCCATTCCCATCAGCCACGTCAGAATACAGCTGTTGCTCTGCTTCGGCGAGTTCCTCCTTGCTCAACTTGGGACCGCGTGTAAGAGTAGGGATTGATCCAGGCGTCAGTCTGGCGCGTAATAGTAGCGCAGAGGCTATGAGAACCAGCGCTGCAGAGTTGTACTTTGCAGGCAAACCAAGTAAAGGCGGCGACGCACTTGCCCGCGACTGGCTCGACATGGTAGACGATGACAGAAATCACGGGGTACCGCATTCATGTGATTATAGACCTTGAAGCGCCGGCCCCCGGCTCGGCTTGTGAGGTATCCGCCGCTCCGGGTCCAGGAATGGAACGACCAGTGGTCAGCAATTGGCGTATTCAAACACAACGGAGTGTATTAAATGAACCCAAAGAAATAGTTGATTATCTACATATTATGAGACAGCGTGAGCATGATACATAACGTTACAATAATCAAAGATGCATCCATAATACAGTCTATACTACATTGTCCGTTCCACGTTGGTCTGAGCGATTGCTTATTGGAGGCAACAAGTGCATATGAAAGTTTGCCGACGTTGGAGGCGTCGACTCCAAGCTCCCATCGTCAAACTAGTATCTCGGTGTGATACGCCCGAGAATATCCCACTGTGCGCGCTCCTTTCGCCAAACACTACAGACGACTGAATGCCGGCGTCTTGCAAGGTCGGTGGTACCTTCCACCCGCCTATCGCATTGGATGTCGCCGTTATTCTGAGGGTCTCTTGTTGAAGTCGCTCTTGCTCCACAAAATCAAATAGCCAGAGAATCATTCGGGTACACATCATGCTCAATATTGCAGCAAGTATCCTACAGCCATTTGATGGGTCAGCTATGAGGCTTATAAGCGGGCCGATTGGACATACCCTCCCGATATAACAGGTCCACGAAGACGGTCATGGGTAGCTGCCGCGATGCAAAACACCACGGCAGCAATGGTAACCACATAATACAGTGTCCCACTGCAGAAGGCAAGGATTGATGTTGGTAAGTATCCATACTGAAGTTCGAGAAGTAGAATTCCATTACTCAATGGTTATTTGGGTTATGAGTGGAATGTTGCCGTAGTCCCGGGTAATGACGTACGTCCTGTGTAGCATAACACTGAACACGACCGTTTCAAATATTAATGCAGTCACATAAGGCATCCAGGCGTTTGGTGTGTGAACAATTAAACAACCAGTGAGAATTCCCGGAACTAGAAAGCTTTGGCATGAGCTGGCTGTACTATGCATTCGTTTCAAGCATACTTACAGTGATTGACAGGGTATTTGTTTTGCTTCGAGGTCCGGCTTCAGTCAGGCATAGGCTATTAGATCGCAAGATATTACTCACATCTGCCTGATATTTGAGAATTATCATGGGGGTGACGACTGCGATTATTTTGCCAGTCAGTAAAAACCACAATACCCGCGGGCTTTGTTGACAAACACACGTCAGTGGGTGTTTCCACAGAGCGAACCAACGCACTCACTCTCGGTCATACAGAGCCCAACAGCGGAGAATCATCACGACTGGGTAATGCGAAGTCATATTAATCCTGATGCAAACCTATTCCGAGTTGACTTCACTCTCACCTGCAACGTTGAGCGACATCATGACCGAACCGTACCCATAAATAAGTACTGCATGCTTGCAACTACAACATGGAATAAGTAACATGAATATTTTGGCAAACATAAACTAACGTACGTCTGTAAGGATGCACGTGCGTTGTAGGTTAATAAAGAGCGTGTGGTTAATTGCCGTTGCACTAACCATGGGTGATACAGTTGGAGTGAACATGACTATATGCGCGACGTCAGATGTAGTCTGAGGGACCCGCAACCACGCGTTTGCTTACCATTCATGGCAGTTCTATGGGCAAGATCGGCGAAGGTTACTCTCTGATTGCGATACGTAATAGGAATGTACTAACCCGATAACTATAATGGGCCAAAACCGGTTCAAATGAAAAACGACTCTTGGAATGGACCAGCGACTTGACCAAACGTACTTGACTTCGCGGTCAATAGTCGTTATCCAGTCGTACAGAAATACGGTACAACACACCACTGGTAGGTGAGGAGGAGGAGTTAGTAAACGTGATGGTGTCACAGTTCGATCGATACGGATACAGTAAAGCATCCAGCGCAGGTGCAATCGTAACAGTACTCACAGAGGATATACCGAACGGCCATCCCTTCCCCGTGAGCATCTTGAATATAGCGGATAGCACGTTCGGTACCATTCGAAGCTTGTGCACCAGACATATAGACGAGGTCGAATGGTGGAACGATGGAGGTTCCCGCCGGCAAGGTTGGGTGGGGTCTGACGCACCGAGCTCGCTCTCTACCAGGTGTATATGAATGGACTTGGAGAGTGTCAGGGGTGGAACCCGAAACTTGACGTTCTGAAATTCAATCCGAGTGGCTTTTCCCGTGGATCGTCTCCTGCAAACGCGCTAGATTAAACGCATTAGCGCCTTGAAAGAAGGCCTGATGCTAGTCGCGATAACTTTCACTTGCTGAGAGTGAGTGTCAAGTGTGTTGTATACCAAACATGTCTCCTTTAACCCGAATACTCACTCGCAGCAAGCTCGACAAGCGCGTCCTTTGTAGATCTTTTTCATTGATGGAGGGTGAGGTTGATTAGATTCTCAGGGTGGAATTGCTTGCCAAGTTGACTTCGACAGCTTGATGATCAGCCAAGACGCCAAACTTGACCGAATTTGAGATAAGTTTCCGGAAGAAATTTGCGCCTTTAAAAATAGATGATGAGATTAGTTTGGAGTATTTGTATTGTCTACATAGGATTAGTTCGAGCTCGGAAGAGTCGGAACAACACAACCTTGCCTCGGACCGCGGTGCTATGAAATTGATATACAACCGATGTATTAGAAAGGCGTTAGAATACGGTCAACGTTATAAGACTCCTTCTTGTAGATCATCCTGTCATGAAGAAGCATTCTATCTGTTCAATCAGTGACTCAGTGTCAACTCACCTTTCGGTTGAGTGCTTGTGGGGAAATAATCGTTGAATTACAAGCCCCCTCTCAATTGTACCGACTCGTGGATAAGACAACAGACTCGCAATTCGACTCTCCGTAATAAGGATATGGAAGGAAAAAATTATGGACTCAACAGTGAATTCGATGACGTGCTTTTTGGATGAACCATTGTCCTTGCTTACGTGGTGACCCCAGGCTTGCAGTGAACTTCGAATGCGGTTGTTGTTAAAAGAACTTGGGGAAGTATTACGAATTCATAGGATGTGTCAACATGTATTTCCTTGGGAAAATGAGGCTTTAAAGTGAGTGACTGGTGAACTCCCGAGATAGGCCGTCAGCCGGTCATGTGACACATTAATGGTCGTGGGTGGCAAGTGGCTAACACGAATTCCTCCTGCATTTGCGTAGGGTGTCACACCATTGCACAGTCCAGTCAGTCTAGATATCAGCCCTAACAACATGATTTGCTCCCTGTAGCTATATCTATACCGATTAGCCCAGTCGAAACAACCACCGCCACGATCAACTCCATGGCTCCAACTCGTTAGGCTCTCGCAACGGATCCAGTAGCAACCAAACCCTACACAAGGATGCCATTCCAAGAACATAAAAATAATTCCCATGTTTGAAGACTGTGTGCCAAGTGCACATAGTCGAATTAAATATTTTGCGTCTCCCAGCAAACCCTTTCTGTAGTGTACCCGTGAGTGCCCAGAGAAGCAACCATTCACAGAGTTGAGTCGGAGGGTGCGTCATTGATCGGAGTAACCCCGTTACCTATGTTGCGTGATATTTAGCCAAGGGGCGACAATGTAGCGAGCACAACCGGTCGAGTCTAAAAAGGCACGCGTGATGCGAGCGGCTCAGAGAACGAAGTCAACTGATGTATAAATGTATCTACCTAAACAAGGCACGCGTGAAGCGAGCTACAATGGAGTCAGCTACATGATATACAAGAAGCAAACGAGTGTCCAGAAAAACACGTACCGGCTCAGAGAACGAAGTCAACTGAGCCGAACAGAAACGAACACGGGGCCTATATACGGGATTGAATAGGGGCATGGGGTCGAGGAGTCGCGCTCAAGGAGTGGCGCACGGATCGGGTGCATATACCCCTAAAAGGAGGAGTATCGGGACCGACGCGTCAGGGTTGCTAACAAACCCTATATGGAGTACGCAGTACTCCACGGCAGACAATACCCACAGGGCTTAGTTGTTACTATGGTACTAGCATGTCGAATATGACGAACGTGCTAAATGTGTTTATGTAAAGTCACCTAAATACATTGACGAACCCAGGTTGCAGGTTAAGACACCATTCCGCGGAGATTACTTCAAGCGAAGAGTTAGCGCGACGTACCGTAGGAGAAAACCTCGGCATAATCGAATCTATCTCTCCGCTTGAAACAGCCTCTACGTGGAGTGTTGCGTTTGTCTGCAACCCGGAGCGATGGATAAAGCATTACCGTCCGGAAGTGTGATACCGTTAGGTATGACGTGGGCACGATCAAGCACAGCCTATAAGGTGGGTACGATCTAGGCAGGGCCGCCCGATGGTTGACGGTTGCATAGTCGAATTCATGCGCGAGGATTAATCAGGTAAGATGAAAACTGGGGTGAGAAGACGAAGGGTGTGGGGACATGCAGATCCCAAACAACAAAGAAACCGCACGCACCACTTTCGCCACCAACGCTGCTCCAACTGGAACTCCGCTTGTTCAAGCCAAAGGCCTACCGCTCCGTCCTCGCCTATGCAATATTACTTTGCTCAATTCTGAAACTCAGCGATATAAACCCTAAACCCAAATTCAACGACGTTCGCCCGCTTGTACACGAGTTCGGGAACACCCGGCATACAGAACCCGGCCAATTGACGAAATTCCTTCTCGTCTAGCTATCGCTCGTAAACCCCTACGATTCTAGAACGAGAGTCTAATCCGTGTCTCCAGACACGACCGCTCATCTGCGTCTAAGTCTCCGCATGCATCATTTGAACGGAGAAACTCCAGGCTATTTCAGGTCCGATATCCGGCTAGTTTGAACCTCGACACCGCCTGCACCAATGAGAAACAAGCGCGAAGCCCGCAGGCCCAACACGAGGCGTTATATGGGGACCCTTTTTTGGCGGTTCACAGTGGTATCTTCAGAGTGCAGAGCGGATAGGGTGATGCAACGTTCGAGGGTGGGGAAGAGCCGATTGGCGACAATGAAAGACTAGATGAAAAGGGCATGTGATTCATCCATTGTCCGCCAGTCTATGACGACGACATCCAAAGCGTCGAACTAGCAGCGATATCGGGCCAACGGACTCTCTTGGGTCGGAGGTAGAGGGGAAGCGGGGTCTAGGGGTAATGAGCCGGTGCCGCACTAGCCGTGATTCCGATGCCCAATGTCGTAGATAAGAGAAAACAACTACCCGGTGAATGAGGAAGTTTAGTTTGGATCCCTCGGAAGAACGGAGTTGCGCCGAGCGTAATAGTAAAGGGACGTAACGGCGAAGTGAAAGGATACCTTCCAGAGGCCAAGGAGAGAAGTAGATCCTCGTCCTGTTAACAAAGCTTATGCAAATGGCACTCTAAAGCGCCCGAGAATTCGAGTAATTACGAACTCCAAAAAGCTGTCGAGGAACAAAGAAGCCTTAAGGTAATCGTTGTTCGTTGGATGAACGAGTCCACGAGGCATTTGAAGAGCACAAATCGTAAGGACAAGCTGAGCATCCTCTGTTCTACGCGGCGCCGCCGGGATCAATGCGCATAGTTCAATGTCGCTTGGCCTTCAAATCAAGTCCGGCCCGAAAGTCGTGGTTGGTAAAAAGACTTGTATGTGATATTACGTCCAAGCTGACAAATCAGGTGATCCAGCGCTTATCCATCGACTAAAAAGGACTTGTATGCACGGTGAAGTGGTGAGCGGCCACGGAGCTCAATGGCTTGCCGAAAAACAACAAGAAACAGCATAAAATAACGCCCAGCGCTCGTTTTTGCCACCAGCCAGGTAGCGGCGAGGATGTGTAAAGCGCAGTGATGAACACAACCGAGAAAATGATAAACGAGTGATAACCTGATGTCCGATAAGATATGTCAATGCCCGATAGAAGAATACGAGAGAAAAGTTTGATGCAAAGAGGGAATAGGAATAAACGAATAAGGTGTAGTGGTGCTGCGTAACGAGAGCAGGGAAAGAATGTGAGCCAAGCTCTCAACACGCAATTATGAATGTTTAACCACGCATATGCGGGGCACCCGCACGTTGTCCTCAATCAAACAGACTCACCGACCCTTGAGGTTCTACACGTAAAGAGATAACGACGGCTCTAGCGAGCGCAAAGCCACCAATAGGCACCATGCCCGCACATCGATCAAACTTCTTGATCGCGAGGCCATCGATACAAGACGTGGCCAGGATCCTAATCAAACGTGTTCGAGCGTGGTTTTGTGTGAGAGTGAATAAGTGTCGAGACGATGAGCAAGAGCCTCAGTTCGGTGCGAATGCCGGTTGGGCGCAAGGTGATGCTACGAGGCTAGATGCGGGGCTGACGATCAAGCATATGGGAGATCCAGAGCCAAGTTCGGATGAATTGGTTAACGCTAAGATGATGTTCGAGAGTTCCATGGCGGCTGTGAGTGGCGGCTAGAGTCTGTTGATCATGCATGTGATGAGGTCCCAAGCGACGTCACCCTGAAAAAGACGTGAAATGGAGGAATAGGCTATTGTTAACCTTAGGGCGTAACGTCCAGCACAAAAGTTGGAGCTCCGTCGAGAGGGGGAGTAGCCAGGAGCGATCCTTTCCAGTCGATCCTTTGGACATCTGTCGATTGGCGGAATATTTAGATCGAGAGAATGGGGCTGCAGTTACGCCATTCGTCTAGGCCACCGAGTACTGTGACACCTTGAGCACATCTGAAAAACCTGCCACCAAAAGCCCATTTTCAGACCACGTAGCCACCACCGTTGCCACCCATCCCACACACACTCTCACGTTCACTCACCTTCAAACCAGTCACCAGTACCTTCGTCGTTCTGGAGCCCCGCAGGTCGCACAACTCTAAACTCGAGACTCTCGACATGGACGGAACGTGGCAAGAAACGACCAGCTTTTCCGGAAGCAAATAATTCATCCTGATATGGCGACGGAATCAATTTGTGCCCGTCCCGGGATCAAAAAATCGCTCGGTGGGAGAAAATACGGGTAAATGCACGCCTCGAGGCGGGTGAGGCTAAATGCTTAGAGGACAGGTACGCATTCGAGTCGATGTGGCAGTTGTGGGAATGAGAGTGTTTGGTTTAGAGCTGTGCTTCGGATTGGGCGCGATTGGGCTCGAGTGGACTCTGAGCGGGATGTGATTGGTGGTTGGGCTGGGTTCGGGTGGTTAGGCGAGTAGACTCCAAACTTAACGCGATTGGATGGGCGCAAAGGTGCCAGTGTTGGTGATTGGGTTCGGTTCATAGGCGAATGAGCTCTGAACTGAATGTGATTGGTGGTGATTGGGCTCGGGATCCTAGGCGGAAGACGAGTGACTGGGTTTACTCCGGGCGAGCCCAAATGGCTCACGTCACAAAGGTCATCTTCGCGAACCGTCGACTCCAACCACACTTCATTTCTATTGAGCTATTCCCGTCGTTGGTGCGTCAATTACAGGCGCGAGTTGTGCGATTTGGTTCATTTGAGCTCTATATGCACGGAGCCCGCAGCGGGAGCCGATGGCTGAACTTGCGCAGCGCATGATTCAAGTGACCGGTCCGTCGTCTCGCTTGTGATTAGGGGTAAATTTAATCGCACGGCTCGTTCAAATTTAGTTCCCAAAGTCCATAGGTTGCCTCAAATTGGATATGCATATACTACAGCCCAAATCGAGGGGTTCGACTGGTTTCTTGCCCGAGATTACTGAGCAACGAGCGTAATGCGGACAGCCTGCTAACCCATCGACCTGTTTCACCTTGCATATGATTAGAACAAACGCCCACCGGAGCACGGCACACTTCCGCCCGGGCCCGATCTCCAAGCATTATAATTAAACGACCTCGATGACCGAACAACACTGGGGCGTTTTCCATCTAATGACAGCATGGGTTAGGCCGATCACCACTGGCTCCAGCGGAATCGAGATCCACAAGTGACGTCTGGAAAGTCCATCGCTCCCACAACGAACCGAACATCACTCGGGAGGCAAACAAACACCACTGCGATCCGGGGTGACGACAAGGGTGTTTAGAGCCCCATAACTATCCCGACTCGGGTCGTATGACGACAGGGGACTCTGAGCACATAATCTACCGATCCGAACTGCCAGCCGGAACGTCGACGAGCCCCGAGTAGTGCGGTCTGGTAATCGCTCACATGACGACCCGCCGCACGAACCACATGGAGCCGACGCGGATCGGCAGGTATAGGGGCTGAGAGGTGGAATGCGCATCAAGAGTCCGAATAGCCGACGCAGCTTGTCAGATTCCGGATGGTGATCTATGCTCTTTGTGAATGTATCGAATTGTATGGCTGGTTGTGAGTAGCAACCGCGTAGGTGATGACACGAATGTGTAATGTGTGTAACACGAGTGTATGCACACGTGCGCTCGGCTGGAATGAAAAACCCTAGTCGGGGGCTGTGACAGGCTAAATGAAATCTGCACAAAGAAAGACAAAGTACTCATATAATCGTCACTATGGACTACAAACCTAGGGCGTTTCAAGCTCGTAATGGCTTATATCAGTCATGGAGCTGTCGTGGAGCGGCAGAGTGCCCAAGGCGGCCAGAGCGAGAGCACAAGGCAGGGGGTGGGAAGATGTCTGGATTGTGGCTGATTTAATCAGCGGATTCCAGAACGATAAGCACGAAGCCGGGAGAAAGGGAAGGATCAGCCGTGGAAGCCGGCCGGGGACGGATTCGTGCGCATTCGAGGCGGTACGGCGGCGGCGGCCAGCAGGGAGCGCTAGGCGGTACACTAGGGACCTACAGAGGGCGACTAGACGAGAATAGAGCGAGCGGGAGTGACGACAACTCGGTGTATGCGCTCCACAAGAAGCGCGCAACCGCGGATCGGCCGCTGAAAAGGCTAGATCGAGGGTCCGGAGACACGCGGTGGGGATCCGAACATAAGGACCAGGCCTGCAAAGTGGAACCCCCCCAGACGACGACTATGCACACGAGCTCACTTCCCCCATGGAATCATCCTAACTCTGTCCGACCTCCCAGCGCAGCCTACTGGCGCCCTCCCACAGCGACTGGCCTGCACCGACCTGATCCTCCCTCAAATTACCGACCCCCACCGCCCAACCAGCGCCCGGCCCGAACGCACGTCGCGAGCTGGCGTCAGGCGCAGGAAGAGGCGCGGTATGTGATCAAGACGGAGCAGGACCGGCTCGACCGGCTCTATGCGAGCGAGTCGGAGAATCTGCGACGGTCGGAAGAGGCACTGGCGCAGCACAAGGCGCGGGTGGGGTACGATTCGCCCGAGCACGAGCGACGGCTGGTGGCCGATGAAGAGCGCCGAGTCGCACGTGAGCGCGAGCACGTCGCCAAGCTGCGAACGGTGAACAACGAGTGGTTGAGCCATTTGATCAAGCAAGAGACAGATCGGATCCATGCGGCGATGATCGAGGACGAGCTGGCGGGACTGTTGACGCCTGACGAGAGCGAGTGGCTGGAGAAGAACATCCAGCGACGCGAGGCAGAGGAGCAGCGCCAGAGCCAGAAGCGCGCCCAAGAGGAAGAGGCCGAGCGCGCCCGCAAACTCGAAGAGGAAGAGGCTGCGGCCAAGCTGCGTGCTGCCCAGGCCGAAGAGCTCGCCCAGGCTGCCCGTCTCGAGCGCTTCGCACTGCCACCCATTCCCAACGAATCCGATACCGCCCTCGCCCTCATCGACCCGTCTGCTGTCGACGACGCCGACCTCAAGGCGCTTACCAAGCTAGGCGCCGACCCTCTCCCGCGTGTGCCCGACGCATCGCCCAAGCCGCACTCCCGCCGGATGAGCTCGTCGACCGAGGGCACCCGTCGCATGTCCACCACCTCGACCGAAGACACTGGCTCGACCGCCACCGCCGACGCTGCCCGCCGCGCCTGGGCCAACAACTTGAAGTCCGAATGGGACCGTCGCGGCGCATACGAGGAGCACCATCCTCCCCCTCAGCGCACCCCCTCGTTCTCGTACCGCTACCGCCCTGCGTCCCAGGAGAACATTGCCGCCATCCGTCGCGCCGAGGAGATCCGCAGGTATCACGAGCACCAGGAGGAGATCAAGTACCGCGAGCGCCAGGCTGCCCGTGCCGCCCGGGAAGCACGCGAGGCTGCTGCAGCCCGCAAAGCCTTCGAAGAGGAACGCAAGCGCCTGGACGAGGAGCGCCGTCGCAAAGAGGAAGAGCGCCGAAAGAACGAGGAGCAGGTCGTCGTCGCCTCCTGGCAGCGATACGAGCGCGGATGGCAAGATCTGCTCAACGGCGTAATTGTCGATGGACGACAGGTGAGCATGTCGCTGGCTACTGGGGACTAGTGCTGACGCTGCCCAGCTCACGTTTTACGATATCCCCTGGCCGGTGTCAATGCCAGCGCGCTCGTTTGAGGAACTTCAATCCACTCAGATTGAAAAGTTCCTGCTCAGCCCGTATCACTCGTCCACCAAGACCCGCAAGATGCGTCTCCGCGCTGCCTTGATGCAATGGCATCCCGACGTGAGTCGCGTTTTGTTTGGTCCCTTTCTCACACCCTCTGTTCAAGTTCCATTATCCATGAGCTTCTATGCTCCCTATTGTGCTCCATATGAGCCCCCTTTTGCTCTACACCCAAGATAAATCCTTCCTCATCCTCTATCTCTCGTCGGCCGACACGTCACTGACTTACGTAAACAGAAATTTGCCCAACGCTTTGTCGACCGCATCGAGGAATCCCACCGAACCGCCATCCTCGCTGCCGTCAACTCGGTCGCGCGCACCATTACCGAGCTCATGAACGAATCTGACTAGCCCCGACCATCATTCACGCATACACTCAAGACTTTGCAAGACAGGATCCGATTACTCAACGATGTAAACATAGCTTTCTATCTGTTATGTATCCGCGCGTCGTTTTTACTTTCTTTTCTTTTACGTCCGACGCGCGATGGATGTTATGCCCCCCACTCGGTTTTTGGCGGTGAATCTTTTTTTTTTGTTCGTTACGCCGTGGATGGTGCCTCGTGTTGGCCTCGTGCCCTTGGCTTTGAGACTTTTGGATCATTTTATGTATTATCCCCTCGTGTAGGTGAACTGTAATAATCAAATCAAAGGTTATGAACTACACTGTCGAGCGAGTGGCTGCTGCTGCAAATCAACCACCGACTTGCGCTGTAAAACCAACGGTAGACTCGGACTCTAAAACCAATCCAACGCCAATCCTAGAGTAAAACCAATTTGAGCCTCAGCGCAAGATCTACGGTGGCTTCCTTTATTCTAGGCTCTTCTCGCAAAAGGTGTAGTTTGCACGTTGCGAGGTTGTATGCGTTGCGAGGGCAGGATCTTTGCACCTTGTTCAAAAGGCTCTTGGGGTTCAATACAACCGTCGAATCGATCAATCTGGTGCGCGTAGAATGGCGGAATGAGATCATAACACGACCAACATACGACGTTGGGGCTCGTCATACTGTAGCCCACAAATAAAATTAATTCATTTAGCCTCGAGCTCGGGATGGTCCGATCTACAGGCGGCCAGGCTCGAGATTAACCTAATTTCTCACGGCAATAAAGGCACAATTATCACAAAAAGCGAATCATTGCAAAAAGGAAGAAATTGCAAGGAATTACAACGCCGTACGATCACAGAAATTACACGGCGGCGAACGATGACCACGCCGTATCGCAGGGAACGTGCCCGCGGCGTGGTCAGGTTCGTCAACGGGCATGAGCGTTACATGTAATGGTGTGCCTTGGCGCGCTCGACGACCATGGTCCTCGTTCTTATTATCGGCGATTTGCATATCCCGCTTCGGTGAGTTTTGTTCAGTCGGTCGTGGCGCGCTCTAATTGTGGCTAGGGCGCATGATCTACCCGCCAAGTTTAAGAAACTACTGGTATGTTGTCAGTTGTATTGTGAGTGTAACTAAGTCCAGTAGGTCCCAGGCAAGATTCAACAAATCGTATGCACGGGCAATATCTGTGATGGCGAGACATACGAGTACCTTCGTACTGTAGCTGCAGACGTACACGTCGTCCGGGGGGACTTTGACGATGTGAGTCCAAGTCCACCGTATCGAACTGGTTTTAAACTCGCGCAGAATCCACAGTACCCCATGTCCCTCGTATTGCGGCACCCTCCGCTTACGCTTGGAGTCGTGCACGGCCACCAGGTGGGGCCTGTGGGAGATGTCGATGCGCTTCATGGGATTGCCCGGCAGTTGGATGTGGATATTCTTGTTAGTGGGCACACGCACAAGTGAGTTTCTTTTGTCAGGGAGTGGGGCGGCAGATAGCGATTGGGGTACTGTCAGATAGGGACTGGCTGGACCTGGGAGTCTATTGTGAACCTGGGTACACTGGCAGGGCCCGCGGTGGTCGGACCGGGCGTGGCAGACGTTGGATATACACCCTGCAACCTTCGACTGACTGTTTTGTGGGGCTAGGTTCAGCGCCGTCGAGCACCAAGGAGTCTTTTTCGTGAATCCGGGGTCGGCAACTGGAGCTTGGTCGGGAAGCTCAGAGTGGGTCTGAACCTTGCAGTGCTGTGCCCCACTCATCCCAGTGTAGCAGCGGCCTTTCACCTACACCGTCTTTCCTGCTGCTAGATATCCAAGGACCAGCGGTAGTGACGTACGTGTACCAGTTGGTCGACGGAGACGTCCGGGTGGAGAAGATTGAGTGGCGAAAGCCCGTCGAGCAGGAACTCGAGCGGCGTCGGATGAATGATGGGTGGGTATTTCCTTCTCCGATGTGCCACGCTCGGCCGAACAGACGAGCGTGCGAGACACCCAGCGTACATGCTACCAGGGGCAGTGATGTGCGAGCTAGACTAACGAACCATGCGGTTGCAGGCTGTGACCGGGCTGGACTCGATTCGCTCGAGTAGATCTAGTGAATTCATTTCGAGGGCAAACGGGGGAGCAGGAATGGTGAGTGCGAGCCTTGCTTAATTATCTCGCATCGGAGTCCTGGGACCGTCGTGCTCACTCGAACAGCAGGTCGAGGTCTACGGGGTAGCTGATAATCATGGTTTTGGACTCGATGTTTCGTTTGCTTTTTGAATCTCAGTGGTGATCGTACCCTCTACCCTCCTTGCCTGATTCTGAGTTGCAGACCATGTTTTCGTGGTCGAGTGGAGCGAGCGCTGCGAAAGGTATGACGCGGGACCTCGTTGAACACGATCTCTCGGGCGACTGGCTTCTGCCAGATCTCTGGGGGACCGAGCACGGCCTGATCGATACGGCGAGCTTCAGCTTCTGGCTCTCCTCGATGCATCAACATGGAACGCCGATAATCAACGGCTCAATGACCCTCGTTATGGCTTGTCATTTGGCAAGTTGGGCAATCGATGGACGAGCCACGCGCGGGTGTCAGAGTGGCACGGGTGGCGCATGGCCGGTTTATGCGCGTTTGTTTGCTCCAGCGCTCCAATCCCGCCGCACTTCGTGGCTCTTTTGAATTCGACGACATCCGGCACTTGTCGAACCTTTTACAACTGCTTGCTTACGCCACTGACTAATTTACCACATTTTTTGTTGGAATACGCCAATTCTGGAGCGACCCTATGTTTTTCAAGACGAGTGATTTGAGCAGCGCCACCCTCGTTCCCCGTTGCGCCTATATGTGCCCGAATACCCCTTAATATGTCTTTGTGCTATCATACGAGCCGCTTCATGCGCTCCTCCTAGTCCTCTCGGCCTCTAGTACCAACCCAGCTCACATCGCACTCGGATCCTGTCTCTGATGGATATTCCAGGCACCACATGACCCCGCTTGGGCACCTGCTCCTTATCTCTCCAAATACTGCAGAGCACTGGACATCTGGCGCTCTTGAGCTCATTCGCTCCGGAGGTCACTAGGCCGAACCGTTTCATGGTCCACGGTCATGGCGCTCGGCACAGCCGCGGTGTAACCTGGGCTCTGGGAGCTGCGGCAGCCTCTTGACCGGGTCGCCGACTAGATAATTATACATTCCACCCCGTAAACGGGTTTTCACACCCGACGTCAGCGCAGCCCTCGACGTAACGGTGAAGCGCGCGGTTGGCGCTATGTGCCTCACACTATGCCTCACTTTGGCCTTGCTTCAATTTATGGTACTCAGGGGGAACAAGAATGTTTGATGACAATGACGACGATCGCCTCGCGGTTGTCCATCGTCCAATCATCAACGAGGAGCATGCACGCGTTGTTTCCGAAGATCATGCCTTTATACTCTCCTGAGCGGTTGGTCCTGTAAGTGCACGTTATGGAATCGTCAAGGACCTCCGTTGGCGTCCCCATTGAATGCGCCGGCGGGCAAAAGAGGGTGTTCCTTTGCGCCGATTCGAGATCTCGGAGTCCCCCGGTTTGGTCGCTTACTATTGTAATTCGAGTCGAGCTCTACGCTTGATTATGATTATGGAGGACATATTCTACCTGGTCTCGATCGCACGGATGTGGCCGGGTATCGCTTTTGTGGTATGTCTGCCCCTGTATTCTGCTTTGTTTTATGCGGACGCTTGTCGCCAGGCTCCACAGCGGAATGCCTAGACCGCGCATCATGTGCGTGTCAGCTGAGATGTCCTGGTCGTCCCCGGCTGTGCTTCGAGTATGCCTTGAGGTCTACACAAGTCATAACATGTTGCGAACACTGGACAATGACATTGTGCTTGACGAAGAGCAGCTAGAGTCTGCGTGAAGTGCATTCATCCAGCCGTGAGCTAGGGTCTCATCTCTTGGACATGCTGCGCCCTCGTGGAGCCGCCCATTCGGCGGTTACTCTCAATCAACGATAAAAGCAGCTGCTGTGTGTCCGGTTAGCGAGAAGATCGGCTTTCAGAGCTTCCGGTGCGTTTCTCATCACCTCGGAGCCTCCGTACTAAAATTACCTAATTGCAGTTATGGTCTCCCGTAAACCGTGCTCATTCTGGGAAGGGAAGATCAAAAGATCACCATGCACACGTTGTTTTTGGCATCTGAACTCGAGGCTGAAGCTTTGAGATACCGCTGAACCCGAGCGATTATGGAATGGTTCATATGGTCCACTTCATTCAAAGTGCATGGAGTTCAAACCCGCGGTGCGAATCTTACCGGACTCTCTGGGTCACTCGCGAGCGTCTCGCAATTGCACGCATCGCACAGCTGTCATCGCCCTCGCTAGTCGACAGGCCTCCTGCTGCCGTACTACCCTGACATCAGTGCGCCCACCCTCCCTATAGTCCCGCTCCCAGCCAATCGCTCGCCAAACACTCGCTATGCATCAGCCTACCATCGAAACCGCCTTTCGTCGGGGAAGCTTTGGATGGAGACGGCGCTCAAGACACCTCTTCCGACGAGCGAAGCCGCACAACAATTCACCGAAATGTTGAATCGACCCGATCGACCGATTCCCTCGCGCCGATCCTCGATGCGCGCTGTACCCAATCCATTTATCCCCCCTCCGCCTCCCCCGCCCCCTGCGAGCGTGCCAGTCGTAGATCCTACCCGTTTATCAAACTCTATGCGATCCCCTTCTCCTGTCGATATGTCCAACGTTCGTAAAGCAAAGCGTTCTCCCGTTCGTCCTGCGCCTTTGCCGAGTTCACCTCCGCGAGGAAACTCGTCACAGGCGGAGCATTTCATGCGTTCGAATTCTGGTCTCTCTCCGCCTCCCTCGGCATCTAAGCGCGCATATTCGTTTGCGCGGGAACAGGCCCTTCGACCCACTGTCACTGGCATTTGCCCCCGGCCTCCCACCCGCACCAACTCATGCCCGCCCGACGCCGATCTATTTAAAACGCGCATGATGCGCTCAAATTCCGATGGCTACACCAGTGCCTCGACCTCGTTCGTGACCGAAGGCTCGAGCAGCCCGACGAGCTCCGATTCGAGCCAGCCGTCCGACAATGAGGACCCTAATATTAAAATGAACGATTATGCGTTTAACCTCGAAGTGGAATCCCGCCGCCTGGAACTCGTATGGCGTGAAACCGAAAAGCAGTGGAAGGAGAGATATGGAATTACACGTGAGTTATTTGTCAGAACACGTGTTCATTATAGAAGGCTAATACTCCTTTTTTACGGCTTGTTCCCTCCCTAGTCCCACGTTCGCAGGAAATGGCCTTTCGCCAACATGTAGAGGGAGGCGTCGGACACAAAGACGACGGTCCCAAGGAAAAAGAATGGCGCGATATGTGGAAGGGCACGAATGCTTCCTGGTCAGAGTTCGAGGGTATGAATTTCAAATCTCCCAATCGCGCTCTCTAACTCCTTTCTTCCTCAAGCTCGCTGGCGACAAGACGAGGCGCAGAAACGGCGAAATGACGACACACACTTTCACACCGCCCACTCTGACTCTCGAGGCATGGCTTTCGTGAGTTGACCCGTGCACTTGCCTTTTGCGGAAAATGAATCTCAATACGGTCCAGGCTGATGACGACAAGGTTATGAACACCATCTTTACTCATTTCGAAAAGGAGATGGAGAAGCGCCGACAACGCGCTGAGCGAAAGCGGCTCGAGGAGGTCCAGCAGGCCGAGCGGGACCGGAAAGAGCGCGAGCGCACTGCCTGGCAGGCGACCGTTGAGCGCGAGTCCGAGTCTCGTCGCTCCTCTGGCCAGGGCGTCCCCGACAAGCTACATGGGCCCGAAAACTGGATCCAGGAGAAGCTCCTTCGCCCCGACATGATGCGCACTCGTTCGTCCAGCGTTGTCGTCGAGTCCCGTCCTGTGTTTCAGCGCTCACGTTCCGGCAGCGTTGCAACCATCGTCGACCCACTCTCCACCGAGGCTGTTCCTCCCCCTCCCCCTCCTCCCTTTGTCGCCCCACAGGCCGACACCTCACACACGCGTCCCAAGCACAAGCGCTCTAGTCGTGGATCGAGGGAGAGCTTCGGCTCGGTGGGTACCGAGGAGGACACCCAACGTGCCGAGGAGCATCGCGCCGAGGAGGTCAAGCGACACCACATGGATGCCGCTCGTCGTCAATACTACAGCGCTGCCCCGACGGACAATGCCTGGGGCCCGTCCGCCAGACCCGACAAGTCTCGTCACGACCAACGGCCTCACACTGAGGGCAGCGAACTCCCTCGTGTACAAGAAGAGCGCTCGATCCCGACAACACCCCATCCCGACTTGCGACCCTCGCCATCGTTTGCGCAGGATGCTCCTCCTACGACACCTGGCATTAGCTCATCGCTCGAGGAACATTTGAAGATTCTTGAGCGCGAACAGGCCGAGCTCGCTCGTCGTATCCAGGAGCTGCGTGCTGCCGCCGAGGGCGCCAAATCTCCTGCCCCTCCGGCCGAATCCGAACGTGGTCGTGAAAAGGACAAACCCAAGGACAAGGAGCGCGAGAAGCCCAAAGGCGAGCCGCGAGCCAAGTCTCAGGGTGGGCGCAAGCACCAGGACGACGAGGGGGGTATGTTCAAGGCGATGCAGGAACGACTACGTGAGGCCGAGGGACGACGAGCCCCCGAAAAGGCACCCGATGTGCCTCGCAAGCCCAAGCGCGCAACGCTTGCTACCCTCGAGACGGAACCTGCTGCCCCTATTCGTGTGCCTGCTGGGGATGCTGACACTTTTGCAAGCCGTGTTCACTTTGCGTCGTCCAAACCGAGCGTGGAAGATCTTCCATCGCCTACCCCACCTCGTGTACGCACCCCAGGACCCGGCCCTCGAGTCATGACCCCTGCTCGTGTGCGAACGCCTAGCCCCCGATCCCAGTCACCGGTGGGCGCTCCGTCGATTACCTCGTCCAACGCAACTCGTGATACTGCTTCTACGAACGACATTGCGTCGACTGTACACGAGGCTGTGGCGCGCGAAGCACCGCTCAAGATTCAGACGGCCCCCGTCATTCAAACTGTCCCTCGTCCCGCGCTCAAATCACGCGATACCAACGCCGAACGTCCAAAGTCGGGAACGACGTCTACCCTCGCCGTGCCTCATGTTAATACATCATCCTCGTCACCTGTCGAGAGCGTTCACAATCAGGATGTCTCGCCGATGGGTGTCAAGACCCCGCGTGCGACGACCTTTGACCCTGACCGTACTCCTCGTGCCCAAAGCGGACCCGTTCCCGAGCATGCTGAAAAGGCCGAACCCGCTCCCAGAGTGTACATCTCTCCCAACCAGGCTCGTGCCCGTGCCGAGGGTACCACTGTGCGGGCAGAGGAAGAGACGTCCAAGCGGCGAGTCGATGTGGCAATGGGTGCGACCGTCGCTGCTGCCGCTGCCGAGGCATTTGATCGTGCAGGCGGCAAGAAACGCTCCAAAGAAGCCGAGTTGCGAGCTCAAGAGGAACGACGTGCAAGTGAGGAGCAGCTAGCGAGGGAGCAACGCCGTGCGGAGGAGGAGCGTAGGATTCGCGAGGAGCGACGCGCCGAAGAGGCTCGGCGACGTGAGGCCGCTGAGCGAAGGGAACGCGAGGAACAGGCTCGGTACGAGCGCGAGAAGCGGGAGCGTGAGAGGCAGGACCGCGAGAGGCAGGACCGAGAAAGACAGGAGCGCGAGCGGCAAGAGGAGCGTCGCCGTCGTTGGGCCGAGCCAGCGTACGAGCGTGCACGGCCTCCTATCCGCGAGAACGTTGCCGACGCGTGGAACTCTTACGAGCTTCGTTGGTCTGCCCTCTCTCTCGCCTCGTCTACCCAGCCCATCACCTTCCGAAGCATTCCTTGGCCCATGGTGGGCATCCCGGCCGGCCCCGAGTCGATTACTGCCCAGGCTGTCGGCGCCTTCCTCCTTTCCCCTCTCCACTCGCAAGACAAGTCGCGCAAGGAGCGTATCCGAACTGCGATGCTTCGCTGGCACTCGGACAAGTTCGAGGGCCGATGGATGGCCCGCATCGACGAGGCCGAACAACCCATGGTCAAGGAAGCCGTCGGCGCTGTCGCACGCGCCTTGACCGAACTCATGACCAAGCCTGATCAGTACTAATCTAGTGTGTAGTATATATTTGCCATGCTCGTCGACCCATGTATCATCTATGCGCACTCCTATCTTCTCATTACCTATCTGGATATTGAAACTGTTTATTCGTTCTCGCTGTCGGTCATGTGTTTGTTGCTTGTTATTGTATGCGTCGATAGGAATACCTATGTGTATGCTCTTGACGTTGTTTAGACTTGACCATGTTAGAGTCGCTAGTTTTACTGGTAATAATATTCACCGTTGATGCGGTCGTGCGGGGGGAACAAAGGCAGACTTTGAATTCAGCAAAGAAGGTATAGTGCAAAGATGCGTTTGAGTTACAGGGTGCTCGCGAATGCATGGTCATTGGTTACGACAGAAGAGAGAAGAAGATATTGCGATACGTGACGGAACGAGAAATAACGATATCATAGTGTGAAGAGTGAAGCCCGTTGAAAAACAGAATGGTCAGAGAAGCGTGATGCGGGAATGCGTCAACGGCCAATGTTGTCGTTAATGAGAAAGGACAACGGTCACTTTTTTGTTTCTCGGAGAACCTCCGTCGAGTGATTCAATACCAAGCCTACTCTTCCGAGTTGAGCTCTTCAGTCATCTGAGCGATTTCAGTTTGCACCCTGCGCTCTTTCTCTCTAAGCGCATCGCGTTCCGCCCGCAGCTCGTCAAGGAGTGACTGGAGCTCGATAGTCCGTGCCTTGAGAACCTCGGCCTTGGCCTGCTGCTGCTCACAGAACAAGAAACCTTTGCGTTCGGTTTCGGTCATCATATCGAGCAGCCCCTGTCGTGCCTGCGCTGCGTCGCGCTCGGCTTTCGCTCGAACTGTAATTTCGCGTGCTTCTTTCTCTCCTGGTTCGTCCAATATTGCGCCGCGACTCGGTCCCTAGAATGCCTGCTGGAGCCCATCGGAACTCGTTCACTGGTCAATCGACGGGGGAAGTGGGTCTGCGCAGGGATGGAAATCCGCATTAGCATACCACGTTGTTCCTGGTCGGTGAGGAACGTACGGTTCTGGGGGGTACTTTGCTCTATTACTAGCGCTTGTGAGAGCGCGGTGAATGAATATATGCGCGTCGACTATGATAGAAACCTACAGTGGCACAGTGCCACTGGTTCGTCGCCCGTTGCTCTAGAAACGGAGGCCATGATCTCGGCCTCTACTAATTCGATCAAGGGAAAGCTTACAATAACGTATGTGAGTCGCGTTTACTCAACGTAACGCTTGGATTTCTGAACGCTCGGGATAGGGATAGGGGAGGGGGATGAGACGCGTTGCTCCGACAAGTAGTATAGGGATACGATTCAATGGTCGGGTAGTGGCGGCGAGTACAAAGCTCTACGGGGCGGGAGTACACCTTTTATACTGCGTCGATCCACAGGGTGCGCCACACAATTCATCGTCGCACGCCGAAGCAAATAGCACCCGAAGCAAACACTCCGCTCCATGAAGTTATTGCATTCGCCTCGTAAAATGCTAGTGGCATCAGTATGCCTACTGGGTCTGCAACTCGGTAATGACTAAACTATTAATATATTCTATCTATACAAACTAATTATACATGTATGATCGAATCTCTATGAAAAAGTCCTTGTTCGTATCCCACCAAATTAGAGTTTTATAGATGTGTGCCTCGCGTTGAACGGAAAGACCTGGTCGAGAGGAGTTACGAGCGAGGATAATGTTGTGACCTCAGATGTATCCGACCAGCCGGAAGATACACTTGAACGCGACAGATGAGCGGCCATGGCCTCGGATTGGGTACCACATGGTCGTTTCGTACCCAGCCAGTCATACCCAATGCCCCCGACCAGTGCGTTCAGCAGGTCTATTGCTCCTTCGACGGTTGCAGCAGCGCCTTGGACGGTTGATTCCATGGCCTTGATCTTGTCCTCCTCGTTCATGTTGAGCCTAACTAGCATCACTCGAGGATATAGCGCCACATTCAGTGTTCCGTCGACTCCGTGAAGAGCCAACTCGAAGTTCGAACCAGGGCGTTGGCCGGTGGGACGAATGTACGACCCTGGCTGGTAGACGGCTACCACCCGTTCGAATGTGGCACGGAGGCGATCCTTGTTATGTGGAGCGGCTTCGTGTGTCTCTGTCCACGACTGGGCTGACTGGGGGCCACAGAAGAGTAGGCTATGCGGCCGAGCCATCCGTAGGACTTTGGTAGGGTGGTCACGACTGAAATCCTGGGATCCGTCCTGAATCTGCGGCACGGTCATCTGCGGGACACTCGTTCTAGCGGGCTGCGACTCCTCATTGTCAATCGCTGTCAGAGGTCCGAGAGAGGTATAGGAGTGGGTCAATTGATGCGTGTCGGCCCAACCAGTCTGAACGGGCGCATTGAAGTGGGTCGGGGTTGCTGGCTGAGAGCTCCCGCACTCGGCCTCGAGATCATCTGGCCTAGCCATGTCGAGCCAGTCATAACCAACGCCATTGATGAGTGCATCGAGCCTGATGATAGCACCTTCAATGGTTTCCGTGGCATCCTGAACCATCGATTCCACGGTCTTGAGCTTGTCTTCGTTGTCCATGTTTAGTCGGACCAGTATTGCCCTGGGGTATAGCGCCACGTTCAGCGTCCCGTCTGTCCCGTGAAGGGCCACTTTGGATGCTGAACCGGCAGGTTGACCAACTAGACGAACACATGATCCTGGGTAGTGTATGGCCTGCGTCCGCTCGAATGTGGCGCGGAGGCGATCTTTGTTGTGAGCGATAGCATCGTATGTTTCTTTCCACGATCGAGCAGCCTGAGTGTCCCGTAAAAGGGAGCCAGATGGAGCGAACACCTGGCTTATCCAAGGTGCTTCGGTGGCGGGATCGCAAGCTTGGGCCGAGGATCCAACTCGTGCATACAAATGACCCGTATGTGGACTAGAAATCCCGGTGATTGTAGTGCTGGTACTCGGATCCAGAGATGGGGATCCAATCCAGGAGATGCCCGGCGACAATGGTACCTCTGCCGGTATAGGCTGTCCTTCCTGACCGTACGACCTTGTCATTTCGGGTGCCATTAATGTCTTTGAGTGCTTGGCTACTCCTGGGGCCTCGAGCCACTCTTCGTCCAGGCCGTTGACTAGAGCAGTGAGCACGGTGATTGCGCCCCGTACGGCCAC
The DNA here is from genome assembly GCA_037039685.1 of Ceratobasidium sp. AG-K. Taxonomy (NCBI): domain Eukaryota; kingdom Fungi; phylum Basidiomycota; class Agaricomycetes; order Cantharellales; family Ceratobasidiaceae; genus Ceratobasidium; species Ceratobasidium sp. AG-K. Next base: position 3,946,662 of record JAWNGF010000002.1, read on the forward strand.
GTCTGGTTTGGAGTTTATGCAGTTCGTGAACTCTCCGGGAGACAGCTTGCTCGAAGATTCGCCACCCTTGTATTCGTGCTCGAGGTTGACTTGCATTGCGCTTGGCCATAGCGCCACATTTGTGGCCGCGTTCGGCCCGAACAGCTTGATGGGCTTTTGGGGCGAGCAAGTAGCGTTGGGTTCCCAGATATGCTTGGCCTGGGCATATGTTGCACGCAGACGGGCTTTTTTCCTCTCTGAGATGTGGTGGAGGGAGGGAGGAAGTCGGAAGTGGGGCGCGACGGATGTCATTACTGCCTCTTCGTCAGCCTGATATTGCGCATAAGTACACATATAACAGAGAAAATTATCCACCAACCTTGATGGAAAAGTACGGTGCAGATTGTGTGTTTAGTACAAGGCGACCTTGTTCAACCATCCTGAGCATTGCTCGACATAAGTTCAGGCGGAACTCGCGGTTGACCGCGACCGAACGCTGAAGACCAAGTTAGTGATCCAACCTAAACTAGCACCAGCGGTACTCACAAACACATCAGCTGCGAGGCAAACGAGGATTTCAGTGTTGAACATGGCTGCGGCTGTGTCTTGCAGTGGTGGATACCGAGCCTCCTGTCATCCCACTCCCATTCTTTATGCCCTTCGAGTATATGTTTGTTGTTGCTTCACCAGATTCACGTGCTTCATTAGTTTACCAGAACTGGTAGATAGTGGAGTATTGTTCTCGGCACACTAGTTACTAGATTGGGTAAACGAATGCGTCCGTCCGAATGGAGGCTTTGACGCTGGCCAAACAAGGGTTAGACCCCAAGCTTTCAGTGTGCGATGAATCTTCGTATAGCACTACGAAAACAACTTCTGTGAATATATGCGGTTTGAACGGTGGAACATAATACTCGTGGTTGAGGTGGGAAGGAGATCGACTTGGTTGGATCAAACAAGTTGGGTCAGAGTCACGTGCCCACCACTTGGTTGAACCCGCCGACAGAAAACATTAGATATTACGATGAAAGTTTACTACATTCCCATGTAGTAGGCATGTGGCACAGATAAATTGCCTGGACAACACACCTCGAAGGCTTAATGATGTGATGAGATCGCCTTCCAACTTGAGCCTATCCCTTGCTCATTCCCGAACTATCTAGCATTGATCCGGAGAGTATTTATCAAAACCCTCACATGTGATTGTTTTTCTCTCTTAGTATTCTTGCCGTTAACCGATGAAAAAAAGGTGTATGTATGAAACTAGCACACTAAACACTTTGTCCAATTAGCGGTAGACTAAGCAGGGAAACTACAATTCGACGATCCCGGGTACTGGGTTAAAGGGGGGACGGGGGGTTCTGTGCAGACACGTTCTTCTATTTCACAAGATACCACAGGCGTGTGTCATGGAATGTAACATTCAAGCCACCCGTATATTGTCCCGTGTATCCAATCTGGGTGTATTCGGCCTGTATGCAAAGGGTTTTTTCGTGTAGTCTCTGCCTCAAGCTTTGAGTAACGGTAGCAGGGATCTCACTGCTGCTGGGAAAGGCTACAGTAGCACTTGACCAGAAGTCAGGGCATTCATCGAGATGGAATGCTACATTTTGAAACCAATGATACTGTATCCTAGCAAAAAGTCTGCAAGGCGAGATAGCCAAGCGGTCTAAGGCGCTAGACTAAGGTTCTGCTTCCTAAGCAAACTGTCCATCTAGTTCTTCGGAGCGTGGGTTCGAATCCCACTCTCGTCATCCTTTTTTGCTGCCGTTCTACCGCACCAAAATCAACAAAACTGCACTCAAAAGAAAGCCAGACGTCGATAGTACATGGAGATAATTTTTATGGAATTTTAGAGGCCTGCACGAGGTTGTTTAGGGCATTCTTTTGGACATGATATGTGGTTTGCGTGTGGCTCGAGTGGTTCGACTTCGGGTTCGACTCCTTTGTCGGACCCAGCCTTTGCAGCATGAATCAAGTCGAGAATTATATTATTATTCGCTGCTCATCCCCTGCCAAGCATTCGATTACCCAGACTGGTGCAGCGTTGGCATACAAGACGATCGAGCATTGAGCCCATCAAGCATATCTGGCCGGTGAACGGGGCGCTATCTTCCACTCCTATTGCGGCTCCATGCACGGGTCTTGCAGCACTCGACCGTATTTGGTTGAAAAGCTAGCACATGTAACGATAGCACTTGGTCGAGAGCTTCCAACCCCGAAGCATTCGCTCATTGCAAAGCTCGTCATTTGCCAAGCTCCGTAGAACTTCCACTGATTGCCAGCATGAGGAGCATGTGCTGCGGATACTCTCATGATTCAGTTCATTGTGTGGTGCCTTGGAGCGATTCGTATAACACGCGGTCTCGCCAACTTTAAAGCTATTCAATGAATGCACATTGGAGCGCTAAGCACATGGCACAAACACATTAGGAATCAGGAACCAAGAAAATGTCGCTCGTAAATCGTTCAATAACGTCAAGGTATCAACTAAAATTAGAATGGGTCTGGGCTTAGAGCATCAAAGCAAGGCCGGCAACTCCCATGAGGAGACCAGCAGCGGTCGTACCAACAGTGGCGCCAAAGTTGGGAGTCACTGCGACACCAGCGTTGCTCGTGTTCGAGGGCTATATGCAAACTTCAGTAACCCATACAGGAACAGGGTTGTATTACTTACATTGGCCGCCGCGGAACTAGCAGAGGCAGCAACGCTTGAAGCGGAGCCAAGGATAGACTAGGTCGTTCAGGTATAAGAGTTATGATAGTCAAACGATGGGTACACGACTCACAGAAATGGCGCTGTTAGCGGGAGCTGTCGCCGAGTTGATCGCAGAGGACAAGGAAGCCGCAACAGAGCTGGTCGAGGCTTGGGCCTGCGAGCGAGTCGAGTTGGCACCAGCCTGGATAGAGGACAATGCACCGCTGGCCGAGGCAGAAATTTGCGACGCAGAAGCAGAGAGCGAGTTTACCGAGGCTGCAGAGCGGTCAGCACATAATTCAAGGTAGCGTGTAACTACTTACTGGTGGAAGCCTGCTCGGTGGTGCTCTGGCCGTAGACGGCGGCAGCGGACAAGACGATGAGGGCAGACGTAAACTTCATGGCTCGCTTGTGTGGAGTGTGTGCACGGGGTGTGAGACTGGTGTAGGGAATTGTGGGAGGAATCCCAGAATTTATATAGGCTTATGCGCGTATATCACGCATTATTGATGCTGCGAATGGCGCGATCACGTGCCGGGATTCGATGGTGAAGCATGACGTCTGTGCTCATCGACAATGACGTATAGCCGCTTCCGTGATAAAGTCATACGCACAATGGCCTATTTTCGGAGAGTTCAATATGCGGTTGGTCGAGACCGCATAGACTTCCCAATTAATGTTTTGATGGCTCATTTGGAAGGTAGCATATATGCCAGTATTTTGCCGACAAGAGTGGAGCTACAGGGCGGCCAGGGCTGAAAGCTTGATCTGCAGCACGGGTGCATTGGCTATCGCGACGCTGCCTTACGCCATCCCAAGCTCACAAGGTGGCAAGATAGCTCGTATCTGAAAACCCTTATATTTGTGCAAAAAAGGTCGTATTCCCCATGGGATGAACTCTCGGCAGGGGCCATTGCTCTTTGAAATCGTAGTTTGTGTGGGTATTACCAGAGGGCAATGCATTGCGTATCCATTAAGCAGACATAGTTGGTGTGATTAGCAACGTCCGAGATGTTATTAGCGTAATCTCCCTCGGATACCCTGCGGACGCATACGCGCATGTATGCTCGCTTGGGGTCGGGGCGGTCTGTTGTGACACTTGATTGATCGCTACCAGAGCGGGCTTTAAAAAAAACGTTATCCACCGGGGAATCATTGCAACAGCCTACAGAGGTCCAATATAAAATCAAGCTCATGAACACAATAGTCGCCAAGCGGCTGAATATCGAGATGCTCTTCCACCACTCATTTGCTATTCAATTGACATACAAAGCGGCATCGAGAATAAGTTCCAAGAGACTTATGAATGGTCTTGTTCATCCTGTGCGAGCAAGTTACACGGCCGCCTTGATAATATCGGAAGCCTAAGCCAACGTGTGAACGCAGGTCAAAACAGATAACCGGTGATGCTCACCTTCTCAGCAATAGCATATACAGTCGACCTACAAAAAGGGAATCAATGCCAATGCTCATCGAGTATAATGAAATCATTTACTGCATATGGCAGCTTAGTTGAATCGGAACAACGCTAGCGTCCACAACACGGAGATTTGCCGTGCCATAGACTTTCAATTGGGGGTCGACAACACCTCCATCTTCGCGTGGCAACATCGAACAGCTCCCAGTGGTATGATATAGTGGATCAAACTAGCATCAGAACTCAGGAGAGGTCCACACCGAGCCAGATCTGACCTCACCTTTTGTTTGACGTACTCCCTAGCGTCTCCGTTACCTACACTCGGACCTGCCACCTCGCCTACGATGTGAGAATTAATTGGGCTGGCCTTGGTCAGTCGGCCAATAAAGCGGACGGCAGCCGCCAGTATGTCAATGTCGGCGGTGGCAGACATGTACTTGGGATCAATGGCAGGCTTGACGAATGGATCACCAGAGGCTATATGTGAACTCCCCCGGGAGATAGGGTGCGGGAGTGCTGCGAATATAGTATGATAACGATGCCCCGGGGTTGGGACTGTAGCCGGGTTGGGGAAGAATCCCTGGACATTATTTAGAATCTGATCTTAGAGTAGAGTGACGGGAAACATACTGGGTAATGGAGGATTCTGTGTTTGGCACTTGGGTTAGCAGCCTTGCCTCAGATTATGTCGTAGCAACTTACTCAATTTGCGGCTGGGCGCTCGTCCCGGCAGACATCCATCCCTTCAAAAGTCCATAAAGTTTCTTTTCGCCTTTGCTCGGATACTGGGAAGCCGCTTCTTCGAGCGCGGCGCGAATCTGTTGCGCCTCATGCGCCTCTGCGAAACTGTCGAGAGGCAAAAAGCCATACGCGAATGGTGTTGAAGCGTACATCCCCTCTCCTTTCTTCTCGCTATGGATTACATGTGTCAGTAAACTGAGTAATAACAATAACAATGACCAACGCTTGGCCCGACCCATCTGGGTAGAAGAAAGAAAGCGCACTTTGTTGACGCTGTGAGATAGTGCAACTTACTATTTCTCCCACTCCCGAGCATGCACGTCGGGCTCTTGCAGAGCGTCGAGGGTCTCGTGGTCTGGAGTAATTTCGTATATCATGGGCACGTAGGCATGATCTTGCAAGTTCTCTCCTACGCCGTCAAGTTCGACCTGCACGGGGATTCCGAATGACTCGAGTATGCTGCGTTGGCCGATGCCTACACTCCAGTTGATGCAAATCGTTCTCGAAAATAAGGATAGACTTGCCTGAAAGCTCCAAGAGTTGCGAGCTGTGGAAAGTTCCAGCCGATAGGATTACTTCACGTAGTGCTTTTGCAATATGCTTGCTCTGATTTCCCTCGGAGCCATGAGTAAATTGGACACCAGTCGCGAGAGCTAAGCCGGCCTTCTCCTCGAGCAAGACTTTGGTAACATGTGCGCCCGTCACAAGAACGAGGTTCTCGCGACCTGCGTATGGTTCCCAGTACCCCTTGGCGCAAAATCAGTATTGCTACAGGTACGGATCGCTGAGCCGCGCTTACTGTGACAGAATATGAACGTGTCGACTTGCCAGGTGTAATTGCACTTGAAGTGGTAGCAAAGCCAATGGTGTTGCCGCCATTCTGACGACAGGAGTAGAACGAGGAATGAAGTGTGAGTGAATGTGCATCCTCACAACCTGGACTCAATAACCACCCACAGGATCAACGTTGGGCTCCACCCCTAGTGCTTTATATGTTGCGGATAACGAGTCATGGAGGTTGCTAAACCATCCAGGGTACGAACGTGCGATGGGTCCGTTGGTGCCAGCGGGCGCTATCACCTCGGCACCATACCTCTTGGCTGTTTCCTCTGGGAGAGCATATACGGTCTCGGATTTTATGAGATAGCGCTGGAACTCGCTGAAGTTCCAACCAGGATTCCCGAGGGCTTCAAAGGCTGGGAATGAAAAAAAGTAAATTTATCAGCCACAAGGCAGAAGGAAGCCGTACCATCATATTCCACCGCCGAGGTCCTAATGTTTTGGAGTAAGTAGCTGATTTCGCGCTGGGTGAAGCTTTGAACTCGCCTCACCAAGGTCATGAAATTGGTCTAGACCAAGCAAATATGGTAAGCATTCGGTATCGAGCTACGAAACGTTGACCGCGTACCGCTGATGATCCTCCCAACACTTTCCCCCTATAGACATATATTAGTCCTGTCCATCCACACCATAAAACCCCGACCACTCACCTCGAGTGATAAAACGACTTATCACTGGCATCCTTTTGAGGAACCGTCAAAAAACCCCAATCATACGCAGGGTTTCCTATTGTACGTCCGAAGTATCCGGGTACGTTGATATTGGGGTCGTCTGGGACATATTGTCCAGCCTCGAGCACACCAACGCGAACAGATGGGTCTTCAGACAGGCTAGGTTGTATGATATTGTATCAGCATGACTGAACGTCGCGCAGGTTGTAAAGAGTAAGGACATCCGGGTAGAGGATGTCAGGTTTGGTGTCGAAATGCGCCACACGTTACATTACATTCGACGCCCGAAGATGGCAGTGCATGTGAACTTCAAGAAAAGGGGCGGGGAGATCCACCAACGAGTAGGAGTAGATCTAGTGGGTACTCACCGTGCAGCCACGACTAGGCCTGGCCATTAACAATGTAGAGATATCATTATAAGTAGCCAACGATACATTGCCAATTGATGGCCTGTATTCTTGTACTTACCTGCAGTGCCTCCGCCTATAGATAAAACCGAGGAGGACAGGTGTCAGTGATATCCGTTCAAAGGGCGTGTGTAGGACACTAACCAACGACGAGGTAGTCAAACTCTCCAGAAGCGAATTCTTGAGGACCTACTATGGGCATAATTCAGGCGGTCTCTACGGTGTGCACAAGTTCAAAGTAGCAAGTGAGTTCAAGAGCCAGTGGGCGGGGCAGCGAGGGAAGCAGAGCTTTGAGAGAACAAGTGCGACGGTGAAATACTCAGATTTCATCAAGGGGGAGGCTGGGTGATAAGCCAGTCTATCAGGAACTATCATCGATGGGGAATGCCAAGATGGGGTGTTGAGGAGAAACGCGCCGGTTCACGAGCGCTATGCAGACTCTGGAGTAGTTGAGGCACACCGAGGAGCGCAATGAGCCGCCGCCATAACCCTCCGGAATATATTCCGTCTTGTTTTGCCCTCTGCATAAGTTCCAGTCTGACACTCACAGCACTTTGAGCTGAACTGCGAGGTATGTCTTCGGCTGGAAGATCTTATCGATGGGTTATTCGAATTTTGTACGGACACTTGTGATTGCCGACAGTCGTGGTACGGTAACACGTGTGGGCGGTCATATTCGTAACTGTGGGCAGTGATTGTCGCCGTTGGTCGTCGTAGGAGCATACAGGTTGGTTCCATTTCTGTTTGTTTGAGTGTATTTGTAACAAGTGATCAAGCGCATGTTTTGTGGTCCACCATAGTCCTGAATTGAACAACCAGCTCCAATTTGCCTACTGGTGGTGTAGCTCTTGAAGATTCAAAGCCATGGCAAACGACGAAACATTAATAATCCAAGGCGAATATGGAATATCGCCAGAATTTGCCTGGAAACCTGGTAGGGTATTTTTCTTTGTTGGCCGCTTTCAGAACTAATTTAAGTGTTGCGTCGTGAACAGAATACGAATCGCTGCTCGAGACAATTTCAGAGACGAACATGGTCGAGTGGGTTGTTTCGGGGATTTACATTAGGTTTGCGCGGCACGACTGAGCATTCCTTCGCTAGCTCAGAATGGGACATCCTTCGCGATATATTGAAGTACAAACTTATTCAGGTAAGTAGCTTGATCCAGCTTTCCTTATCTCCATAATAAAATTCACGGCAGAATACCCTCGAGTTTGTTCAAGAACAAGAGCAGGCTGCTGCCGTCCCACCACCTCCAAGTGTCCCTGAGGCCCCATTTGTTCCACTCTCCCATTCCCCTGACCTAGTGACGACTGACGGTCCACTGCCAGCCGACGCGCCGCCACCGCCATCTCCTTCTCCACCGTACCTTGTTTCTCCGCTTGTTTCGCTTGATCTACAACCTTCCACGCCTCTGGGGCTCGTACTAGCGCCCTTTCCACCTCGACCTAACCTTGAGTTACATGGCGCAGGAATGAATGGGAATGGTGCGGTGTGGGACACTAGCTCGGGACGTGCATTGCCAGCCAAGTTGAGCGTAGACGAAGCGAAGGATGAGCTTGGTCGGATCTTTGCGTATCTCCATGACTTTGATGAGTACGTTGCATTACGGCCGGAAAAAGCACAATTATTGATACCATATCTCGTTGCAGGGCACCACCTTTTACTGTGCAGAGACTGGCCGAGTTGAGTGTTAAGCCTCGGGGACATTACAAGTCTGTCGGAAAATATATCCGCGCCCTGGAACGTACTCTGTTAGTTACTAGCACGCACAAGGATTATACTCTTGATACGTATGTTCTCGACTCACAGAATGGGACTCAACCGGGGATTGGGTAAGCTTTTCCCCCACCGAAACCATCATCGACCAATTGATATCCTTGTATCTTAGTGGGGCAGCATCCGTATCATCCCGAGCCTCGACTCCAGGGCCATTAGATGTTGCCCGCTCCCCGCTGTTTAGTCCGATTCCGTTCTTGCATCGGGCAGCACCCAACAGCAACCACCGCAGCCTCTCACGTAGTCCACCTCCGACTTCTCCCCGAGTCCCGCTTCCTGGCGATGTTCCTGGTGGCGACGCAAATCTCACCGGGATCCCTACACTTGCGCCAGAAGACTCCATCCCTGCCCTAGGTTTGGTTGACGAACTAGACGACCCACGCCCAGGACATTTGTCTGACCACCCAACTCCCTTGACTTCCGTCACTCAAATTCCTGATGATCCTTCGGCCGCACTAGAGAGTCGGTTTGTCTCTGCTGGGCCTTCTGCACCTGCAAACTCTGATCCGACACCTGCAGAGGGCCTCGGCGTGCCTGAGCCCAGTGCGGGCCAGACTCAACCAACCGCTCAAGAAGCTGAGGGATATGTTCGCGCCAAAACTGTTGAACCTTCTCCTACTCGAGTTTTAGCTGAAGAGGCTCGCAAGCGTGATTTGGCCACCGCTGTGAAAGCTCAGGAGGCAGGAGGAACTGACGGAGATGAATCAAAACAAGGGGGCGCGCCGGCGGAGGGCACAACGGAGGGCGCTGGCGACGGGAAGAAGGAGACGGAAGACCGGATGTCAGTGGATGAACCAGACGAGGATAAAGAAAATGTTCCTTCTTGACACTCCTATACGTAACTTGTATTTACTAGCTTACCTGTTCTGGGTGAATTATTGTATAGGTTGCCTACTGACTGTAAATCGGGGATCTTAGCTGGTCTACAAAGTATAGCCGACGACAATGACTCTAGGGGCGACCCTTTCCCTACCCAACGTTTAATTCCCAGCGCAGAAGAAATGGATCAGGTACACACGAATCTACCCACGCGAGCTGTACTACTCTTAGGTACGAATGTAGCCAAGTAGTCCCGCAACAATAAGTTGTCAACTCAGGTGGCTTCAGCTCAGTCATCCTGGTAGATGCCACAACCACACGAAATTAATACCATTGGGTGCAGTTATAATCTTAACAGCGCTCAAAAACACGGTACAGATCGGGAAGGTTTGCGATCTGCGCAATGTCATTGTCCAGCAATCGTTTCGGCGCAACCAGGTATTTCTGCATGGCAGGGAAGATTATGTGTTTGGTTTGCCATAGTATGGCCTTCGTTGCCTCGGCTCGTCTCTCCTCTAGAGAATCCTCCGCGTTCCCATCAGTACTGCGTGCTTCCAAATCCAAAGGCGGAGTCGGGACGTAGAAGCGAGCAATCTCGCGGAAAGCCGTAGCGAAACAGTTCTTCTCAGACTTCCAGTCAACCTAAACAATCGTTAGTGCCGTGCGCCAACAAATGCATGGAGACTAACTCTAGGAGCAAAATTCATGAGAAACGTTGGGAGTAGGTCAATGTTCGGGGTGTATCCGGGAAGCAACATTGGTAAGGCCTCTACCAGCCCCGTTTCGCTAATCTGAATTCCAAAGTACTCGTCAAGCATTTCTCGCCGGCTCATTAGGATTTGAATAATTTTCTGAAGTTACTATTGTGAGAAGGAATGGGTGAACCTCGGCTTAAACTTACATTAGCTATCTTCTTAGGATTCAACCCAGGTTGACGTATGTCTGGGTTCTCTTCAACGGCCAGATTGACTAGCTCGTTTAGTGGCGGAGGCGGAGAAAGCTTCAACGAATGGAAATTACCAAACTGTCGCAATCCAAGCTGGTAAAATAGCTCCTCACTATCATATGCACTATCAACCACTGTAACGATGGATCAGCTGATAGACTTACGCGACGGCCGAATGATCGACAAGATATAACTTGAGTTCGTGTTGCAAGAGCGAACGAGTGGACGCAAAATCCACAATACCAACAAACTTGGAGTTGGAAAGGATATCCGCAAGCCCTATTGACCCCGTCAGTACTCAGCTAGTGGATGTATGCGCAACAGAACGTACGAGAATGCTTGTTTTCTTGCACCTTCTGCCGCAATTCCACTATACTAGTAAGAAAGCACTCGCTTTCTGGGATTTCTACCACAGACGGTGGAACCTCCTCCTGATCGTCTGGGTCGTTCATCATCAAGTTGGCTATCGAATCCCGGAGTACATCATCTTCGTCGAGATCTTCACCTAGTGGTTGTTCCCGAGGGGCCGTTCTATCGGGGCGCGGTGTGCTCCTCGACGCGGCATCTGTGGTACGCTTGGCTGGAGTATCAAGTGAAGTTGGTCCATCTGTCGTGTCGTTTGAGCTAGATTGACGGGCTATGGGGCGACTGCGAGTGTTCGGAGCAGGAGACGACCCCCCTGAGGACGTCGCAAACATACTATCCAGCGTACGATCACGAAGCGAGGTTCTAACGAGATGCTGCGGTAGTGCCTTCTGTGTTTGGCGTGGAGCTGGCGTAGCCGGGGCAGCGTCTAGAGTAACACTAATCTACTGAGGTGAGTAAGAGTCAAGCTAATGAACTTACTTGTCCTTGAGGTATCCTCACTCTCATCATCGGATAAGGCGACCTCCGATACACGAGACTTGCCTCTCAATTTCGCGCTCGCCGAGGATTTGGAGGAAGAATTGATCGGATTTTTCACGTCGGTAACGGGCGTTAAAGTCTGATAGACGAAAGTGCGTTGAGAGCTTTGAACAGCTAGTTTCTCTTGAATAGCATCAGAGATTGCCTCCACAATTACATCCTCGTTCATAAAATGAACCTGTGGAAAACTCAGTAAGCATTAATTGGAGTGGATAGAGCTCAATCATCCAACCTCTCGTTTCGTTGGATGAACATTAACATCAACGTGTTTCGGATCAACCTCAAGACTAAAAAAAAATAAGGGATGACTTCTGCTCGTCAACAATGGGCTCACCTAAGGTAAACGAACGGGTGAGCCCCTTTGGGCATTATGCTAGAGTACACAGCCTCGATCCCACGTTGTATTCGACGCGAGTCAACCAGGCGATCTTGAGTGCAAAAATATATAAGAATTTTCAGACTGGGAACCCTGTTCCAACTCACGATTGATAAATAATAATAACGCCAACTTTTTCCCCTGAAAAGACGTGCTCGTGAACACAGCATGAGCTTTCCACTTGGTCTTTTCGGTTCGTTTGCCCACTGGGACGGCTTCATCGTCACTCTCACTCCACGTCTCATCCATATCGCCCGGGTCAGCCCTGGGCCTTTTGCGCTTGCCAGTGGCAGTATCTGAAACACTCGAGGAAGAAATGTCGGCTTCCAGTAATGCGTCTGCTACTGCTGCCCCATACAAAAGGCGAATGAGAGCAGAGCGTGTAGCCCCCATTGGCGTAGATACGTCCGGGGACGCCCCACCCGCCTATATAATATCAATGCATATGGCTGAAGGAGGGGTTGACTGGGAACTAACCTTTCGGCACACAAAGGACACGCCCGCTTGGTGGATCGCATAACGAGTCACGACTTCTGACAAGCGAGTGTATTCATCTGCCGTGTTGCGTAGGGACGACTTTCGGACTGGGGTATTATAAAAAAGATCCTCGGCCTAGGAATAGAAGAAGACTGTTAATCCAAGACGCCCCACCTACGAAGAAGAAAGCCAAACCGTAATTACGGTCCCGTCATTCCCAGCACACGCAACAGGTTCCGCAGGCGCGCCTTCCTTTGGGGATAATAAAACACCATCCTCATACAGGGCCCTGGCCCATGGTTCAGGCCAGCTTTCCACCAATCCAAATACTTTCACTCACCTCCACGCACACGAATCAGCCCGCGTCTTGGTCACGACAGTCAAGTGGGAAACGAAAGAAATACTCGCGAGCGCCTCTCCTCTAAAACCATAGGTAGCTATTTCTTGTAGGTCGGAGAATTCTCGAAGCTTGGAAGTGGTAAACCTTTCACAAAGGATATGAAGATCTGATTTCTGTGCCCATCGAGTAAGTATCAGTCACAACCGCGGTGTTGCAACTTACTCTGATGCCGCATCCATTATCTTGAATTTGCAGAAGCTTCATACCACCTTCCTTGGCTGTTACTTTGATTGAGGTGGCACCGGCATCCAATGCATTTTCAATGAGCTCTTTCAAGGCAGACGCTGGTCTGTGGATAATCTGAAGAGCAAACACTGCGTGAGCAGGTTGCACAACAACGGCATAAATAAATCACAGTTCAAGTTATTGACAGGCTGTGGTCAACACGAACCTCTCCAGCTGCAATACGGTTCACAAGGGTCTCGTCTAGTCTTTGGATGACAGGGACGGCGTCTACGCGTGAAGATTGATCCACAAGCGACATGTCGCGTTTGAACAGCTCTTGACTGGTATCGGGTCCAATAGCCACGACCGAAAGGAGCGAGTGGGTTTGACTTCCAATGTACGTGAGTAACTTATAGTTTCGTTCGAAAAGTTGTGCAAGCACGAGATTTTGTCGCCGACTATTGATAGCCCGTAACCTATAATCGCCACCAGAGATCGTGGTGGGGCTCGCACGGATCCCTTTTCAACAAGCGCCGAGCCCTATGGAACTAGAGAGCAAACAAACCTAAATTTGTTGAACATACGCATTTGACTGAACAACTGCTGGGGATTTGTGATACGACTTCCCGTTCACATAGTGGAGCAGGAGGTAAATATGTATTCACCATGACTGTCCAGCGAACTGAAACATGCATTTTGAGCACGCATCCCGCCGCCGGTACCGGTTCACGAGGAAAGGCTCAGGCATGTTGAAAACATGTTGGCGCACACAACTTCCTAACCAACAATCCTCCTCACACCGAATCGCACCTCATCTACTATAATATGGTGCCTGAAAAACACATACATTGACCTGGACCCCGTCACACAGCCGACCAAGCGCCTGAATATAGTTTAACGATTGCAAGTGTCATGAGCAGGCTATGCTGTGGTGCCGGATGATGTCCAATCTGGTAGGTCTGTGCACTGATATGATGGGTTCCTGTACAATTACTGTATGGATATGCTTGTTTATCGATGTGCTTGGCCATGAGGCTCGCACATCTCCGCGGCCCACGGCAACTCGCCTCAGTGTAGTATATATGGCGCGAGCATGGCTAAACTGTTGATTATATGCGTCCAAACGTAGATTGTATAGCAGAAGCGAGCACTTACGAAGCCACTCAGTGAGTAAAAAGGCGTGTTCTGAGATTAATTATTGCTGTGTAGCCCCGTCTGAGACGTACTTAAGCCCGGAAAAGTGCTCCAAGTTCACAACACCAGAGTCTCCTGAGCAAATCTCATGATTTACTAATTTAAGGAGCCACTCCACAACTCTATAGTGCTCATTATTGTATACTCGTTCCGGCTACATTCACCATATGGGTGCCCGTTTGTCTGTCCTGGGACTGACTCATTCTCAGCCAGAGGCCGCAAAGCCGCCGCCACTTAGGTTTCTGCTTGTAGATATCAACTTGTCCGAGCTCGACATATCGATAGTCCTCGGCCCACGCTGCTCGGTGTGCTTCGACTATGATTCGACCCCTTTCAACGCTCCACCCACAGCGAGATGCAACCACGATGCTGATACCTGCGCCTCGTGCCTACGTTTATACGTATCTTCGCAGATTTCCACCTCCTTGGAGGTGCCGTGCCCATCGCTGGGATGCGCTAGCGATTTGAACGCCGACGAAGTGCGAGCCTGCTTGGGCGAGACTCGGAAACAAGAATTTGAGCAGCGAGTAGTCTTCTCGTTTCATCCAAGCGCTAAGTGAACTGAGCATACCAACACCTTAGATTTTGCGAGCGCAAGGTTCGTTACAGCCTACAAAACGACCACACATGGGTTTGGTGTCAGTCGCCTGGGTGTGGCTCGGGCCAGATACACTTGGGAGGTGGTAAGTGGACGAACTGCCCATTCCAAAGATGCCCCCAACATCAGAGCCAATAGATGACCTCCCAATTGTTACCTGCCAAGAGTGTTCAGCACGTACTTGCTTCACACACCACACACTTTGGCACGAAGGTAGGACCTGTGAAGAATTCGATATGGACCGTAGAAGGATCAACAAAAGTCAGGCCTCGGCCGCGGCTCGAAAAAGCGAAATTTGGATTAGAGAAAATGCCAAGGCTTGCCCGGGCCCTGGATGTAATCGACCTGTACGTATCACCTCGTGGTGGCGTCGAAACCGCCGTTAACCAAACCCTGGGCAGATTCTAAAGAATGATGGTTGCGACCACATGACCTGTCGGAGACCAGCAGGCTGTGGGCACGAATTGTAAGCGACCTACTCATATCTAGCTCACAAGCCTGCATTCTCATCTAGTTGGTAGCTGCTGGGTATGTCTTGCACCGTATGCGCCTATTCGAGCCCAGGGAAATCACATGCATAGCCCGAGTTGCAAATACTATGCATAGCAAGGACGCTACTTTACATGTTTTAAATCTCTATGCTCCCTATAGACTATCATGAATCGGACATTGAAATGTAACAATACCTCATGCGCTGCCAATCATAGAGATAACCGTTTCACAAACTTGGTACCCAGCCCACCCACAGCAGTAGCGACCATCATGCTTCCTACAAACAGCGTGACATCCTTGAAACCGTATCCACTATACGCACTCCTCGATGATGCTTGTTCGGGGTGGTACAACGCTGCAGCAATCAGCGGCCCAATAATGGCAGCCACGCCTTTGGTCATGCTGAAGAATCCGAAGACGTTCGAGACGGAGCTTTGTTCCGAGCCGGCGACTTCAACTGAGGCTGCTGGCCATATGGAAGAATATCCACCGCTCTGGTTGGGTTTCATGGATTAATAGTATGCCAGTGCGGTGAAGCAGAGTACGTACCAAGCTTCCAAATATGATAGCGAATGCAAAAATGAGGCCTAAGCTGTGTGCGAAACCCCATAGCAAATAGGCGGAGAGAGCGGCCCCTGCACCGGATATGACCATCACGTATGTATAAGGGGCGACATCGCAGAAGTGCCCGAAAATGATCTGGCCTGTGTCACAAGGTTAGTTGAGTTTCAGATCGAGTGACGATTGAGTGGTGCAGACCAATGACGCTAGATAGATTGAATACCGAAAGGACTAGCGTTCCATTCAGAGGCGGAAGGCCGAGTGAGGACGTATACACCGCCATGTAGAGCGAAACCGGAAAGTAGGCAAGCGCTTGGATAAAGATGGTGCTGGACTGAAACAGCGGTTGTTAAATACAGCGAGATATACAGTGAGTAGCCAAAATCACTTACTATACACAGGAATAGCGGGCTCTTGAGGAAACCCCAGTGTTGCCTGCGCAGACGTTCCCAGAGCGTTGGCTTATCCGCGTCGTGTGACTGCACGATGGGCAAGCGTGGGCGGGTAAATGCAAGCGCCAACGCTCCAAAGACAAACATAAATGCAGCCCAGATGCGAAGGGTCCATCTATGTGGGGCGAGATTAGATTCTGGTTCAAGGGTATACTGGATGATGACACGCGCCTGAATCCAAGGTTGGTGAGAAGGTAGTTGACAGCGATGGGGAACAACGCTCCGCCTGCTCCAGAACCCCCAAATATAATCGAACCGGCCAATCCACGGCGAGTGACAAACCATTCAGAAAGCTAACATTACGTCTTCAGATACCCGAGGCCTATCCAAGTCAAGGACTCACGTAGACAATGACAGGTGCATAGAGTCCACCCCCACCAATGCCAAATAGGACTCCTTGTAATAGAATAAGGTGCCAGACCTATCAAACTGGGTATAAGACGATGTGAATAAGCGAGGACTGCGCCGTACCTGGGTTGCAAAGCTGGCTAAGACTAAGCTCCCACAGCACAGCCCCAGGCAGGACCACATCATGATCCTCGTCTACACCTGGTCAGTATAATGGAAAAAATAAATTATAATACAGGCGTACCTTTTCAGGCCAATGTTGTGCAATCAAGACCACAGCCAGACCTCGAAATATTCAATAGCGAGCGCAATAGTTCCAATCGCACCAAGTGCCGCTTCAGACGCGTCCCCAAACGTCCGCTGATGCAAAAAGTACTCTTGGAAAACACCATATCTGAATTGAACCTAAGTGCCAGCCCTCACGACAAACAACCTGGATTCCACTCACGTAAACCCGAACCCCCAAACGATCGTCTCGAGCATAAACGCAGCAGCGACAAACGACCATGCTTTGACTCCATAATCCACCGGCGGCAGCTCGGCCCCCAACTCTTCCGAAGGCGCAGGGCCGGCTTGTTCCCTCTGCTCGACCTCGGCTCGGAGCTTCTGGTTGCTAGTAGTCAAGGACAGGTCGTTGAGGGTCGCGCTAGCCGAGTGGTCGACCTCTCGGTGCCGAATGGTTTGCAGTTGGATGCTGCCAGGTTCGTGTGCGTCCATGGTTAGGGGTGGTCGTGCCTACAAGACGGAAAGGCAATTTCATTATTCTTATAGTGCTGCGTGTCTGACCAAGTCATTCTCAGTCCAAGGATTCGATCGAATCGGATTTGATCGGTTGGCGGTCCGATGGATTAGCTTTTGGCATGGAATGTGAGCTCCACTCGATCCAGGATTTATAAGTCAACGTAACAGGCGGTGTTTGGCAGACCATACACGCTCGAACATGCTGTAGAAGCGAAACGAAAAAGTTACGGTGTTGCGTTCAATCTCTTGAACGGAGACTCACGTTCGTATATCTCGGCTCCATGGGAAGACGACCCTCTTCGAAGAGGGATGAGGTATTGCATTGTTGAAGAACGTGTTTGGTTTGTAATGGAGTGATAGGGGCTAGTATTCTACGCAATGGTTATGGCGGGCGTGTCGGGCAAGAGATCAGGAGGTTGTCGTTCGAACCGTTCGCCAAGCGAGGTGTCCAACCCGAAGGCCCTCAGGTGAGGAAAGGGATATGACCATATCAGAAAGGTGTCGACTGGTGTGAGATCGCGACGTCAAGTTTCTAGAATAACAATCGTGATGGCTTCCCGTAACTCGCAGGCAGAATTCGAAGAGAGGGAATGCCAAGGTGGTCGACGGACAAACAGTCGTTGATCTTATCTTATCTCATCACGTAATCACTCAACCTCGGAAGCAAACTATCCGTCCGACAGTGTATCGACGAAACCACCCTCAAGGCCGCCGAGTACGTCGCACCCCCTAATTGCTATCTAAACCCGCCGTGAGTAGAGAAACATGCTGCTGGAATAGCGTATATGTTTCAGCGAATGGATGAGAGCAAATATTTGGGTTGGATTGGTGGATTCGTGCTGGATGGATGGATGGACCGCTATTTTCGTGTCTCGTGAGTCTGAGAATAAATGCTAACGAACAGCTGCAGCAACCTCCTCCAACAAAATGGGCCGCTTCATCGAGTACCAAGTGATCGGGCGCAAGCTCCCCACCGCGGCCGAGGAGACTCCCAAACTCTACCGCATGCGTATCTTTGCGCCCAATGAGGTGTGTAGCTTGGCTATACCATCAGCTTGTGCTTATAGGCGTGCTAGGTCGTCGCCAAGTCCCGTTTCTGGTACTACCTCCGTCAATTGAAAAAGGTCAAGAAGGCGACCGGAGAGATTGTCTCTGTGAACCAGGTGCGTTGGACAGAGAAGCAGCGAGAACGAGGCTAATCCGTCGTGTAGATCTCGGAAAAGTCTCCTCTCAGGATCAAGAACTTTGGCATCTGGCTCCGCTACGACTCTCGCTCCGGCACCCACAACATGTAAGACGCTAAATTAATTCACGAGCATTTCTAATTATTTGACAGGTACAAAGAGTTCCGTGAGCTCTCGCGCGCCGACGCCGTGCACGCGCTCTACCAAGACATGGCAGCCCGCCACCGTGCCCGCTTCCGGTCGATCCAAATCCTCCGCGTACAGGAGATCGCCAAGGCTGCGGACATTCGCCGCCCCTACATCAAGCAGCTCACGACTCCCGGACTGCGCTTCCCTCTGCCCCACAGGGTGCACAAGGCCAGGTCCAAGTTTGTTGCCAACAGGCCTGCGACGTTCTAAGTGTGGTGTGGTGTTGTTGTACTGTGAATCTGTGGTCTATGCATTTTATGTCACTTATGCAAAACCAAAATTCGTTTCCGAGCAAATCAATTGCAAAATCCGCCGGAATTCGGTAGCGATAGTGAGACCGGGATCGAGAGACCGCGTCGGGGCGGGGCGGGCCTAGTTTGTATGTGCGATCGCCTGGAACGATCGGTGGGCTCCGGGTATGGAGTGTAAAGTCTGTGAAGGTCGATACAGGGTATAAAAGAATAGGGGGAGATCAACACTCCTGTCAACTCTACCCGGCACGTGAGCGGTGGTTCCTGGACTTGCCTTCCCGCTCTAGCTCTTCTCCTTTCCTCGACGGCTAGACCCTCTATATATTCTAGCAGAGGCGAGACACGACCACGACCACCATGACTTCGCTTGCCCCCCCTCAAACGACAGAGCCTGCTCCTCGCGTCTCTGCGGAGCTCCTCGACTCGCAAGCTCCTACATTAACCCCACCCACGGCCAACTCTTCCCCACGGTATGTGTTCTTATCTCATAATAAACAAACTCTTATCTCATTGTTTTAGCCACGAACACGCAACTCTTCCGCCTGAACCATCATCCGAAGACCCCCCACAAGCTGCGCCAGAGCCAACTCCAGTTCCCCCACCTGCGCCAGCGCCAAACCCAACCGATGTAGCCGTTACGTTTCTGCTGATCTCGGGAACCCGCAAGTCGATGCATTTCGCGCCTTCGATGACGTTTGGGCGTGTCAAAGAGGCTTTTTGGGGTGCTTGGACGTCGGGTAAGTCTCGAT
This sequence comes from Ceratobasidium sp. AG-K, assembly GCA_037039685.1. Classification (NCBI taxonomy): domain Eukaryota; kingdom Fungi; phylum Basidiomycota; class Agaricomycetes; order Cantharellales; family Ceratobasidiaceae; genus Ceratobasidium; species Ceratobasidium sp. AG-K. Next base: position 3,966,043 of record JAWNGF010000002.1, read on the forward strand.
TTGGATTGGTGTGTTGGGGGTTAAATATAGTTTGTTTAGATGGCACGGTGGACAAGCCTCCTGCGCCGTCATTCTTGCGGGTGTTGCACATGGGCAAGGTGCTGTCGGACGACCAGACACTGACAGGTGAGCCCATTCGTGCCCAGACAATGACGAAAAGCTAACGTACTGTTAGACGCCAAGTTCCCTGATGTCGCAACTTCGCCTGTGGGCACCATCGTGCACATTTCCGTTCGTCCATTTGGCCCTCCTGCAGACGAGGACATCGTCAAGGCCAAGCGACGCTCCCGCCGATTCCTCAGCACCGATTCCAGCGCTGGGCCCGCTACGACCCCAGACGACACTCACGGACGCAGCGGACGATGTGGTTGTATTATATGTTGATTTAGACCTTGTGTTTCTGGTGAGTATTGTCTGCCAGCTATTTGGTTCATCGAGCTCATGCTGCGGCAGGTTACATTCCATGCCATCGCTTCCATCTTCTCTTCTTCACGGACGTTGATACCTGGCCTTGTCTCCTCGAGTTTCGGTCTAGCTCTGGGTTTACATTATCTGCCTTTTTCTACTCTTTCTCATCGGTTCAGTCACAGATATGTATACACTATGTACTCGAATACCCCTCACCCCACACGAGGTCATTCCATCATAAAAACTGCCCGCACGAATCATGATCGAATCAACTGATCTGCATCCCTCGTGCACGTGAATTGCCGCGAGGACTTGTGGGGGTTGCGATGACCTAAACCTTCCCGATCCAGATAATTACTCGACGTACGTATGCATGATGTGATCCCGGGTCGGTTCGGCTGCCGGTAGTACGCTCTCCCACCACCACAATGTCGAGCCAGATTCCGAACACGACCAAGGCGTTTGTGCTTGGCGCAAAGCAGACGCGTACTCTTAATGGAAAGGATGTTCCGTATTATGATGCGTCAGTTGAGGAGCGGCCGCTCAAGTATGAAGACGGACAGGTTGTGGTCAAGATTTTGGCCTCTGGGTTCAACCATCGCGAGGTGGGTGTTGACTGAGACTACCAAGAGATTTCTTTGACAAGGGTGGTAGCTGTGGATTCGTAAAGGCCTCTATCCAAGAATAAAAGAAGGAGTCGTCATGGGCGCCGACGCATCTGGTAGGTTCATCCTCCCTTGCATACCTCCCCAACCAACACAACGCAGGAATCGTCCTCGCCGGCCCTCCCGAGCTACTCAACAAACGCGTATTCGTCGTTCCAATGGTAGGCTGGGAATCCAACCCCCGCGGGCCTGAAAAAGAGTGCGCCTCTCCGTTGCAAATGAATCGTACGAGATTAATCATCAGATGGACATAGGTTTGGTATACTGGGCGGAACGTCGCATCCTCCGCTCGGAACTCTGGCCGAACACATTGTGCTCCCGTCCGAGTTGGTGATTCCGGTTCCGGAGCATATGACTGATGAGGAGGCGGGCTCGTGGGGTGTGGGCGCTGTGACTGCGTGGCGGTGAGTGTTTACAATCTCGGTGCAATTGTTGGGCATATACGCTATCAGACACAAGTGGTCGGATACGCCATCGCATGTTCTTGACGAGCGCTCAACTGACAACTCGACAGCGCTGTAGTTACAAAAGGCCAAGTCGAAAAAGGAGACAACGTTCTCATCGTACGTCTACATCCATTCGCCTAATGACTCATTAACGTGTCGGAATAGACGGGTATCGGCGGAGGAGTCGCCCTCATCGCACTAGTGTTCTGCCTCGCACGTGGTGCAAACGTATTCGTTTCGTCCTCTAGCAAAGAGACGATTGACAAAGCTGTCAAGTTGGGTGCGAAAGGAGGTGTCAATTACCGCGACGGCAAGTCCGAGTGTCCCCGATTGGTTATTCTTGGGGCTTATAGGTTCCTCACAGATTCATGGCCTAAAGACCTTGCTGCGCTGCTAAAGGAGCACAATGCCAAAGGCCTAGATGCGATTATCGATTCGGCAGGAGGGGATATCCTCGGCAAGACCACGAGGATCTTGAACAACGGTGCCAAGGTCGTCTGTTATGGAATGCAAGTGTAATTCCACTCTTTTCTCGACTGGTCTAACCGTTTTGTAGGACCGCGTCGCCTTCGATCCCTCTGGCCATGTCGCATGTACTGAAAAATGTTGAGCTACTTGGGTCCACCATGGGCTCAACCGCCGAACTGCGCGCTGCAACCGAGTTTGCGACTGAGCATAAGCTCCGACCGATCGTGAGTGAGGTGATTGACGGGCTGGAGAATGCTGAGCGTGGGTTCGATGCTCTGTCAAACGGCAAGAATGTGAGTGGCTTGCCAAGTGTTTGAGAGCATGCTAATCATTTGACTGGGCGGCAGTTTGGAAAAATCGTGATAAGAGTAGACGGAAAGAGCGGGAGTGGGTCTAAACTCTGAAATCTGCCATATGTGAACAGATGAAATAATAACATGTGTTGACTACCAAGCTACGTGAACAATCCGCATCACAGGCAGGCTATATGCGCTTATTGAACTTGGCACTTGAGGTATGATCTGGTGGGGCTTCTCGTTATCGTCGCTTGTAGACTGTCGAGTGACCACCGGATGATACGGATGAATTATGGGCTGTAAGCGGGTCGGGTTAGGGTGTGGATGAGTCACGGCTTCGAAATTCCGTACTTACTGATACCGTATTATACAGCCAAATCAATGCGGAAAATGATGGCCGGTTATTGGTACTTGAGCGCAAGAATGGCCGGGTTTGGTGGGCAAAAGTACACTCTCCGTCACAATGTCGAGCCAGATTCCAAGTACGACCAAGGCCTTTGTGCTTGGTGCAAGGCAGACGCGCACATTGAACGGAAAGGATGTTCCGTATCATGATGCGTCGATCGAGGAGAGGCCGCTCAAGTATGAGGACGGACAGGTTGTGGTCAAGATTTTGGCCGCTGGATTCAACCATCGCGAGGTGAGTATTAGCCGCAACTACAAGCGCGTTTGTTTGAGCGAGGTGGCAGCTTTGGATGCGCAAAGGCCGCTATCCCGGAATGAAAGAAGGAACCGTCATGGGCGCCGACGCATCCGGTACGTCCATCCCTTCCACCGACCCACCCCAACCAACCCAAAGCAGGAATCGTCCTCGCCGGCCCTCCCGAGCTCCTCAACAAGCGTGTATTCGTCATCCCGGTCGTAGACTGGGATTCCAACCCCCGCGGGCCTGAAAAAGAGTACGCCTCTCGGTTGCGAATGAATCGTACGAGATTAATCATCAGATGGACATAGTTTTGGTGTACTGGGTGGGACGGATCATCCTCCTCTCGGAACTCTGGCAGAATACATTGTGCTCCCGTCCGAGTCGGTAATTCCTGTTCCGGAGCATATGACTGATGAGGAGGCGGGTTCGTGGGGTCTGGGTGCTGTGACTGCATGGCGGTGAGTGGTTAGCAGTTTGCTGGACGTATGCGCTATTAGACGCTAGCAGTCGGATATGTCACTATACTTTCTTGACGAGATGGGAACTGACAACCTCAAAAGTGCCGTAGTTACCAAAGGTCAAGTTAATAAAGGGCAAAACGTCTTCATCGTAAGTCTTCATCGTTCGTTCAACGACCGGCTAACCCGGTGGATTAGACGGGCATTGGCGGAGGGGTCGCCCTCATCGCACTAGTGTTCTGCCTTGCACGCGGCGCAACCGTATTCGTTTCGTCCTCTAGCAAAGAGACAATCGACAAAGCTGTCAAGTTGGGTGCGAAAGGAGGTGTCAATTACCGCGACGGCGAGTCCGAGTGTCCCTAATTGGCTATGCTTGGTGCTTATGAATTCTTTCCAGAGTCGTGGCCCGAAGACCTCGCCGCATTGTTCAAGGAGCACAGCGTCAAAGGCCTGGACGTGATCATCGATTCGGCGGGAGGGGATATCCTCGACAAGACCGTGAGGATCTTGAACCACGGTGCCAAGGTCGTTTGTTATGGAATGCAAGTGTAACTCAGCGCTTTTCTCGACTTGTCTAATCGTTTTGTAGGACTGTGTCTCCTTCAATCCCTTTCGCCATACCACACCTACTGAAAAATATTGACCTGCTTGGGTCTACCTTGGGCTCAACCGCCGAACTGCGCGCTGCAACCGAGTTTGCGACTGAGCATAAGCTCCGACCGATCGTGAGCGAGGTGATTGACGGGCTGGAGAATGCTGAGCGTGGGTTCGAGGCTCTGTCAAATGGCAAGAATGTGAGTGGCTTGCCAAGTGTTTGAGAGCATGTTAATCATTTGACTGGCGGCAGTTTGGAAAAATCGTGATAAGAGTAGACGGAAAGAGCGGGAGTGGGTCTAATCTCTGAAATCTGCCAAATGTGATTATGGTGATTATAGAAAGGGTTTGCCCCGTACCTATTTTTTTTTTTGATTTCAGAGCGATTTTGAGTGAAGTTTGCGAAATGTGTATCCGTCCTATAAGCGTTTTTCAGCGACGTGAGTATGCGCAAAGTGATCGGGCTAATTAGGCACGTCGAACGGTATCCTCTTCTGTGTGTGAGGTTGGGGTGAAAAATCGACTTTTCAACAAGCATATCGAGCATTACACTGTAGATATGTATTTTTCCGCTCTGACAACTACACGCATATAGTCTAATAGTAAGGGGGGTGATATTTGAAAAGGAACGAACAAAAGGTTGAATATTGAGGGAGAGTTGAAAAGTGCATTTGGACCGCTTCTACTCACAACGATCCAACTCAATTCATGGATCGGTGAGCACACAGAGTGAGGTTCCCCCATTTTTCAACCTCATTAGGAGTCTGAGAGTACCTCAGATAAGCTGTCTGGTTGTTTTACTTATCACCTTGTTCCAGAAACCGCATCAGATCCACGGCCAGCGTAACACTCAAAACGGCTGGTTCGCTTGACTGGACGCCATATCCCTACTGATATTTGACATAGGAAGCTTTAAAATGACTTCTGAAACTAGTTAATAAGAAACGGCCCGCTCCTCGAGTCGCTGTTTCAAACACTGGAGGCCCGAATGCCTCTCTCAAGATCTCCCTCAATATTCAACCTTTTGTTCGTTCCTTTTCAAATATCACCCCTTCTTACTATTAGACTATATGTGTGTAGTTGTCAGAGCGGAAAAATACATATCTACAGTGTAATGCTCGATATGCTTGTTGAAAAGTCGGATTTTTCACCCCAACCTCACACACAGAAGAGGATACCGTTCGACGTGCCTAATTAGCCCAATCACTTTGCGCATACTCGCGTCGCTTGAAAACGCTTATAGGGCGAGATACACATTTCGCAAACTTCACTCAAAATCGCTCTGAAATCGAAAAAATTAAATAGGCGCGGGGCAAACCCTTTCTATAACTGCCATAAGTCTCCACCTGTGTCAATCTATTCAGTCAACTAAAGTATTTCGCCTCTAGCCGTACAAGAGCCTGCCCGACATGTTTTGGAGGGTTGGCGACCCGCACGATGGAACTAAGGAGACGAGGTCCCGCAACTATAGGTCACATACTGCTTTTTAACCTTGCTGAACGAAGACTGTCGGTCACACTCGCTGACAGAACTGCTGCCCTGTGGACCCGCTATGTTCTCCTTTAATTAGGTACCACCTACCACCACTCTTGTGTCCAGTATACTAGCAAACGTTCGCCTAGGCACTGCTGCTTGGCTTGGGCTGCTCATCTGGCGCTGTGTATTTATGCTCATGGAAATGCTAGGAGGGTGGCTGAAGCTGAACCAACTACAGATAACGATTAGCCATGGCATTCCCGTTCTAACCTGCAAAGGTGGCCGCGCTACCCGGGCTATACTGGCTATTGTCCCCCCGTGCATATCATAGCACCAGTCCTGACCGGTTCCATTACTTGGATTCCACATAGTCAATCGGTGGAGCAGCCACCAAGTTCCACTATCCCAATACCCACCACGACTGGGTCCTCATCCCCCTGGACGCAATGGAACGTCGACCCCGAACCTGGGAAAGCATTTGCATACAGGCTATCGGACTCGCAAACAACGCCTGGGGGAACGATTTGAATGGTAGTTCCCTAAAAGACGTTATGAAGCGTATCATCCCATCAGCTGGGCACTTAAAAGTCAACAGCATTTTGTCAAAAGTTATGCTGCCGTTCTTCTCAATCACAGAGCCGGATTGGATCGAAGATGCAGAAAGCACCCTCGCAATTAGCCAAGATCGGGCGTACCAATTCATGGATGCTACATGCAAAAGGATCCCTTTGACCGATGTTCCCTTAAGCTGCCGTCTACTCAACATCCCAGGCGTGTTTACTCTTATCCCAGATATGAACGCAGCACCAAGATGAGACTTCAGTCGATCCTTGTCATTACCCTGGTCATTTCGGAGACTCGCGATATAATTTTGTATGAATACGCTCCTGGGCACCTTGGTAAATTTACGAAAGCCCCTTGCCGATCTTTGCCAGACCCGAGGCCATTCTCTAACAGCACTACTACCCACCAGTGCTGGAGTTTTTGCTCGGGTGACTTACGCAGCCGGCGCAAGTTTCTGTACCAACTATCGACTATCGCACATGCAACGATCCAAAACGATGCAGCTCTTTCAGTTGTAAGCGATCCTCTGACAACCGACGTGTTGAGTATGACGTCAACAGTTATCGGTATGATGGTCTTGCAAAACACGACGGAATTTTCTTCTGAAACAAATGCCAATGACTACGTCGTTAGACTCTTTCGTACAGGTACAGCGCCCCAGGTGGTGTTTGTGTCCGTCATTGCGTCATTGGTTATGCCATTCCCTTATTAGCCCCAATCATACAACCAAAGTCCCAAGTAACAGAAATTATCCCCGTTTGACACCATAAACCGTGTATACCTTTATCAACGCACATTTTTCCGGGTCCTTTAGCTCTTCAACCGTTCCCTCGATAAGTGACTTGGCTTCCTCTTTCTCCAGCCCCATGTCGCACAGTAGGCTCAGCTGATCGCGAACGGCCATGACATATTGGCAAGCATACAATGCTCCGAGCCGAGAGTCCAGCTTAGATGAGCAGGCATAATTTTCATGTGGGTAAGCGGCGACCGTCTTCAGAACTGTCTGAATACGCTCAAACCCTCTCGGCTGAGGACTGTCTTGCCACAGGTCTGAGTTGGGGGCTAACCACAGTGGTAACTTTTCACCCAAGTCTGGGTCAACACCCACCGCGCTGAGTGCACTTCGAATAAGGTCCAGTAGACGGCACCCCAAGGGATTAGTGCTTCGGGCAAATTTGGTAATGTCTTGGGGCTCCCAGAGACCAAGACGATGCTCGACCAGGTGGATTAGCCCACCTGGCCGGAGAACGCGATGTATTTCGCGAAGCATTGCTCGGTAATCTCGAATCTGCGATCAATGTTAGTTGATATAGTTGTGTATGAGGTAGTGGGCAATGCGAACAATTTCTATCGCTACGTTCACGAAGACAATATCCTGTGAGTTGTCTTCAAGGAACAACCCCTCGGTTAGGTCGTAAACCTCGAATGTGATGTTCGACCGCGGTGGGTGCGCAATAAGTGGCGCAATGTCCAAACTTCTAAACTGAACGTGGGGAAATTCGGTGGCCATCTCTTGAATCCTATATCGCACACATAAGTGAGGCTCCGTATGTCTAGACGAAGCGACTAGTTACTCACCAAGTCCCGGTTCTTGTCCCAATTTCTAAAACGTGATACGTCCTATCCGCCTTGGGATCTTCACGCAACATTTCTCGTACCGGGCCTAAATAATTATCCCCAAGCATGTGCTTGCGCAAAACATGCCGAAGAATGTATCGCCTCGTATCGTCCGTAGGAAACCACTTGATACCGTTCGCGCTCGCGGGCTGTTGACGACCATGGTGCTCGATGAAAAATTCTGCAAGTCATGAAGCGCCTAAGGTGGTGTTGTGGTACAAACCTTAACGTCACCTACCTGGCACGTCGTCTGAGAGAATCGTCATTCCAGAGAGTGATGAGTCGGTCTCTGACGGAAAATCTGATATTGATTCGGTATCGTAGGCCTGGCGGTCGGGTATAACGCGATATACAAGGCTCCCCGTTTCAGGGTCGTAGAACGGGTGTACGGACATGAGAGCACCAAATCGTAGGCGTAAAAAATCAGAGGAAATCAAGAGCAGGAGTATATAGAGACACTATTCGAACGACCAAGAGAGGGGATGTAAAGGTCAGGTGTTGGAGAGTAGAGTGGATAATCCATCTACCTTGACGGGATCAAACGAGATGATTCCGATCACGTGGCGGCCCCCAAGGTCTCGACGTCTTGGCGCACTACAGATCGGTATCTCCGTCTTTCTTTTCCTTCAATAGACTCATTTGTGGCTCACAATTTCCATTTTGTGTTTCCGCGACCCCACATACTGTATTTGTTCCGCCCCGATTGTTTCCCCTCATCACCGCCCGGTGCCTGAAAATTCAGCCTGCTGCTGGTGGCTCTTGTTTGCCTCCTATGCGCATGCAACGAAGCGCTGATACATTTGTGATATGAATATTCTGGCCACTCGAATGGTAAATACACAGCGTGTAACGAAGTTATCCATGTTTGACACCATAAACCGTATATACCTTCAACAGCACCCATTTTTCTGGATCTCTCAATTCTTCGACCACTCCTTCAATAAGTGATTTGGCATCCTCCGTCTCTAGGCCCAGATCGCACAAGAACTCAGATGGTCCCGAACATTCATGACAAACTGACAGACATACAAGGCTCCAAGGCGCGCGTCCAGTTTAGACGAGCAAGGGAAGTGGTTGTGTGGATAATCAGCGACAGTTTCCAAGACCGTTTGGGTGCGCTCGAATCCTCCCGGCTGAGTGCTGTCTTCCCATAAGTCCGACTCAGGGAATAGCCACACCGGCAGCTTCTCAGACAAATCCGGGTCAACGCCCACCGCACTGATTGCGTTCCTTACAAGACCGAGAAGGCGACACCCAGAGGATTGGTGGCTCGGGCGAATTTGGTCATGTCCTGAGGATCCCAAAGGCCCAGACGATGTTCAACCAAATGAACCAACCCACCGGTCTAAGCACACGGTGTATTTCACGCAGCATCGCCCGGTAATCCCTGATCTACTCATCCAAACCGGTCAGTGGGGGAAATTTCAGAGGGTAAGCACGGATGTAAGACTGACGATTTCAATTGCCAAGTTTACAACTACAATGTCTTGAGAGTTGTCCTCGACAAATAGTCCACCAGCTAGGTCGTAAACCTCGAATACAATGTTTGGCCGGGGTGTATGTGCAACAAGTGGTGCAATATCCAAGCTTCGGAACTGAACGTGAGAAAACTCTGTGGCCATTTCTTGGATCCTATATTGCAAACGACCACCAGATCAATTATGGATTGGCACACTCAAACTAAAATCGCTACTCACCAGGTCCCACTTCTCGTTCCAATTTCTAAAGCTCGGAAACTCCTTTTGGCTTCGGGGTCCGAGCGCAGCAGCTCCCGTACAGGGCCAAGGAAGTTATCACCAAGTAGATGCTTGCGCAAAACGCGCCGCATCATGCACCGTCTCGTATTATCCGTAGGAAACCGCTTTATTGCGTTATCGCTCGCAGGCTGTTGAGGACCATGATGTTCAATTACCAGATAAATTATCTGTGAGTATCGTCGTTCCGGGAGCCGAAGACTCTGTCTCCGATGTAAAGTCTGATATTGAATCAGTCCCGTAAGCCTGAGGGTCGGGCACCACGCGATAAACAAGGCTGCCAGTCTCGGGGTCGTAAAATGGACACACAGACATATCAAACACCTAGGAACAAGCCAGCGTAGAAAGTGAATCCGGGCACTGAGAAAATGTTGAGTTATCGGGGCAGCTGTCGGGGGGGGGGGGGGGGGGGGGGTTTGACGAACGCGGGGTGTACTCAACTTCAGAGGTAATGAGCCTGGGGTAGCTGGTCACGTATCCCTACGGGTTTCTCGTCTTTCCTTTCTAAGTTACCTCCGGATGGCCATGTACTTCCAACCTTTTTTCTGATTGTTGTGTCATGTATGGTACCGAGCGGTTTGATCATGTGTTCATGTAGCTTGCTAAATAAATTTAAGTATTCAAAGACCAGCTGGTCACGTGCATTGTTTATTTTATTTTATTTTAACAACGTCAGCGAAATTACAGCCTTAAGCTTGTGGCCTCTGCATCCGTGACCCTTGACTGTCAAAGAAGCGACCGGAAACATTAAGCCACAGATAATTGGGACCACGTTCCCGCTACTGCGGCCGTCTAGCTCGCACCCAGCTGTAATGGTGATTTGAGGAATGAATGAAATTATGGGTTTTGATTAGCGTCGTCGTGCTAAATTTGGGCTACGAGGCATCATTGCAATCTCCCAGCTGCCAGGGCGCACGTGTGCTCGGAGTATTGTCCTGGCGACTGAGTATCACCGGGCCGGCTCCGGTGGCCGAGTGGCCATGGAGCTCAGGCACGAGCTGTCGATAGTCTAATCCCCCAAATCAATGTTATGCCTATGTAAGGGAGTATGTTGTGCTCCATGCCATGTCAGCGGCCCATATTCGGCCGTGCAATACGGTACGGTTACGTACATACAGGTTAAATCTGCGTCAAGTTTACTTCCTCACCATTTACGTTCTGAACGTAACGAAGTCAATAGAATTTGGAATTTGGGTACCGTAGGCTACGCCTGAAAACACCAGTCAGCAGCTGTTCGAAAACTAGCACAAGACGTATGCGTAGGTTGCGATAACCAGTGACAGATCCAGCGAAGGGCCTTGTCCGTATCCATTTTGGTCATTCCCTCGTTCCCGGCAGTTTGTTGAGCTGCATTTGCATCGAAGTGAGGAGAAGGAAACACCACCACCCTTGAGCTGGGCATGCAAGAGGAATACAAGAACATCGTCCCCTTCATCATACCAATACATAGTCCGTTCCAGTACTGTTACAGGAAAGCCATACAAACTCTAGCACGTGAACATCTATCCAGAGGCTCAAGAACACAACGTACAACTCCGCCGGTCAGAAGTCAAGTCCTTTTCGTAGCATATAAAGTATACAACTTTAACAACGTGCACTTTTCTGGGTCCTTCAATTCCTCGATTGTTTCCTCGACGAGCGAAGTAGCCTCCTCCTCAGGTATTCCTCCGTCACGCAGAAGACCAAGCGAATCGCGTACGGCCATAGCATAATGGTAAGCAAACAACGACCCAAGTCGATGATCAAGATCCGCCGAGCAAGGGTGACCATCATGTGGATAGGCAGGACAAGTTTTGACAATCGAATGGATCTGCTCAAAGCCCTTCGAATGGCTATCGTCTTTCCACAAATCTGATTCGGGAGCCAGCCAAAGTGGTAGCTTCTCTGCCATGTCTGGGTCGACACCAAGTTTGCTTATTGCCCCCCTGACGAGATCGTGAAGGCGGCACCCTACGGGATTCGTGCCCCAAGCAAATCTTGTAACATCTTGAGGGTCCCAGAGACCAGGGACATACTCGATCAGATGAACTAGGCCGCCTGGTCGTAATACCCGATGAATTTCACGAAGGAGCGCCCGATAGTCCTTAACCTAGTTCTAGTTAGCATGAGCAGGCGGCTTGGATAATTTTGCGACCAACTAGCTCTATTGCCACATTAATGAATACGATATCTTGAGAACCATCTTCAAGCAATAGCCCTTCACCGATATCGTATACCTCAAATAAAATGTTTGATCTCGGGGCGTGCGCCATTATCGGTGCTATATCAATGCTACGAAACTGGACGTGTGGGAATTCGGCGGCCATTTCTTGGATCCTACAAAAAGCACAATTCAATGACCAGCCTCAACTTGATGCACTAAGGAGCCCGAAACTGTTTCCTTACCAGCTCCCATTTCTTGTCGGTATCTCCAGGACATGGTGGTGTTTCCCCGTGCCAGAATCTGAATATAGTATATCCTTCACTGGACCCAGGTAGTTATGTCCCAACATATACTTTCGCAATACATGCCGGACTATATACCGCCTCGTATCATCCGTAGGGTACCAACGAACAGCGTTTTCGCTTGCAGGTTGTTGTCGCCCGTGGTGCTCAATAAAGAATTCTGGCAGTATATAAGATATATCACTCTCAGCTTTAGAAGGTTAAGATAGCTTACCTGGTATATCATCTGAAAGGATTGTCATTCCAGACGCTGATGACTCCGTCTCGGACGCGAAGTCCGATAGCGACTCGGTGCCATAAGGTTGTACATCGGGTATAACATGGTAAACATGCCCCTCAGTCTCAGGATCGTAGACCGGGTATGCGGGCATAATATAGGATACCGATAATCGAGGGGAGATTGCGTGACGAAATGAACTTGAGGGATGGGAACTGGTGGACTGGAAGTGGGGGTGACCAGCAGGGAGCAGGAGAGTGGCAAGCACGAAAGGCATAGGTGAATATATATCGAGAAACCATCACAGGTTCCCATATTCCAGGCTTCGCTGCCATGCACGTGGAGGAAATAGAGTTCCCCCGGGCTACTGGATGGCATGGACATTGGCAAAACGTTAGTCAGCCTGGATTAGTCAGGAGGTTGCCGCTCAACTCTAAACTCGTTCTACGTCAATATAGCCGGTACTGGGTGCTCAGTTGTGTGATTAACGACCATTCGAAAAGAGCTGTTTTGATACCACATCAGTCCTCAGGGCTAGTAGTTCCAACAAAAAATTTAGGGTGTACTGCCCTATTTGACGACTATGTTTGCCATGTATGGGTCCGCCTGGTTTCCACAACTAGCACCTCATACATATGCACCCGTTTGACCTCACTGAATTATATATTCGAGTCGGATCGCTGCAGCGATGGCTCCAATAACACTGTTAGCGCTGTCCGCTCGTACCATCTAGCCTCAATCTCTCGAGTCAATCCGCATACAAGCACACACGGTTACACACACATCAGCCGCATCGAATCATATCAAGATCAAAGGGATGGGACGTAGGATACACCAAGTCTGAACCGGCTGAGAGTGTGCGCGGTTTGAAAGGCCTCGAAACTACTTAGCGAAAACCGCACGTGCTCGTATAGGCTTGTTTGCGTAAACGAGCCCTTAGGAGCCTCAACTAGCATGTGCGATCTTTGCTGAGTAGAGGTGACATCAAGCGTGCTATTCAATGAATACAGCCCAATCTATAATACAACGATAATACACAAGCCACGATCATGATCGATGTTCTGTCATTTTTACAGCGTAAACAGTACAAACTTTGAATAAAGTGCATTTCCCTGGGTCCTTTGCCTCCTCGATCACCGCTTCGATAAGCTGATTTGCTTCTTCCTCGCACAAGCCACCATCCCGCAATATACCAAATGACCCCCGTATGCAGATAACAAATAAATGTTGGATCAGTGGCAGATATCGAGGATCAAGCTTGGACGAGCAAGGCTGGTTGTAATGCGGGTAAATGGACCACACCTTGCTGAGCTTATTGATCCTTTCAAACCCCTTCAACTCGTTGGAGTCTTGCCACAAGTCTGAACCAGGAGCTAGCCACGCGGGTAGTTTCTCGCACATGTCTGGATCGGCTTCGAACCTAGTCATTATACTTCGAATAGTGTCGAATAAATGACACCCGATTGGATTCGTTCGCCGAGCGAACTGGGTTTCATCGTCCGAGTCCCAGAGACCCGGCGCGTATTCACGTATGTGGATCAGTCCTCCCGGTCGGAGTACACGATGTACTTCCCGGAGAAGGGCGCGATAATCTCGGATCTAAGCATCACTGTCGACTCAAAACACAGGACAGGGGACAAGACAACACTTACTAGCTCGATTGCTAGATTTACAAATACGATGTCCTGAGAGCCATCTTCTAGAATCAACCCTTCAGTTATATCATAAACTTCGAATATAATGTTCGGCCGCGGAGCGTGTGCCATAATAGGTGCAATATCCAGGCTTCGAAACTGGACGTGTGGGAACTCCGTTGCCATTTCTTGTGTCCTACATCAAGGATCATCAGGTTCATATCCCATCTGCCCAATGCTGATTGCACCTACCAAGTTCCATCTCTCGTCCCTATTTCCAAGACTTGATGATACTTGCCCGCTCCAGGGTCTGACGACAGCATTTCCCGCACAGGCCCACCATAATTTTGCTGTTGATACCTGTCCACCACATGGCGTAATATATACCGCCTCGTGTCGTCTGCTGGAAACCACCGAACAGCGTTTTCACTCGCAGGTTGTTGTCGTCCGTAATGCTCGATGAAAAATTCTAAAGATCGAATCAATTCGATTTCTTTCGCGCAGTGGCATTGTCACTTACCTGGCACATCATCCGAGTGGATGGTCATCCCAGACGCTGAAGATTCCGTCTCGGTGGCAATCTCAGATATAGACTCGGTGTGGTTATAGGAGTCAGGTACGATACGGTACACCAACGCCCCCGTCTCGGCGTCATAGGCTGGATATACCGGCATGGATGCAAGCCTAGGCGGAGTAATCAAAAGTGACCAACAAACTCATGGAGGGGCTCAAAGATAACAATCAAGCCGAGACACATGGTTAAGTATTCCTCAACACAACCGGTATCTAAACCTTGTACACGTAACACAATCACAGAGACCCGTCGAAGTCAAAAATACCACTGCCAATCAGATGTACGTTGATCAAGGATTTGCACTTGTAGCACGAGTCGGATATTCGGACAACTTCACTCTAAGCTCTTTTTGGTTTCTGGGTCTCATTTTGAGTGTTCCGGCGCTATTACGACAGTCCCCAAAGTACTAGCAGCGTCAAGCTCGGGCCAGTTAGACCCTTTTGAAAAATGCACCAACACAGATCAGGTTCGTAATGTAGGCTCAGGGTTGTGCACCTGAGCATATCGATGGATTCCTTCGTGAACATGAGTGGTAATGTAGTGGATATGAAAGGTTCGGAAGGAGCAATCTCCGAGCCAAACGATTCATGACAGAGGGAGGCAAGATTCGCCTGATCAAAGAAAGGTTAAAGAGTGATTCGTGGGTTTAATCTGATGGAGGCATCACGATAACTATAGCGCGACGGCTTGTCATATCGTGGGGTGTAGATCCCGAGGATACGGTGATAGCCCGGCAGAACGCCGCCAACTCGCTCGGTACCGTGATTTTTGTTCCATATTAGCCGTGTATACCCTATAACCAGTATCTACAATATAATAATACAGCACAAGTCCCAGCTACAATACTCACTCCTGTTTAGTCCCATATATACAGTAGGCTTTGAAAAGTACACATCGCTCGGGGTTTTTCCACTCTTCAATTGTCCCCTCTATGAGCGAGTTGGCCTCGTCGGCGCTTAGGCCTGCATCACGCAAGACCCCAAATGATTCCCGTACACAGGCGATGAAAAAGTGCGCTATCAATGGTGCGATTCGCGGATCGAGCTTTTCCGAGCAAGGGTAGTTTTCATGTGGATAAAAGGGGCAGGTTGCAGTAACTGTATGAATTGACTCGAAGCCTCTCGCTTTGGAGTCTGTCCATAGGTCCGAAGCGGGGGCCAGCCATCGAGGCAGCTTCTCGCACAGGTCCGGGTCAACACCAACCTGGGCTACCGTACCTCGGATCTTATCGTGTAGTCGACAGGCAATCGGATTTGTCGTTCGAGCGAGCTTGGTCTGATCCCGAGGATCCCAAACGCCTGGTATGAACTCATGTAAATGGATGAGCCCGCCTGGTCGAAGTACCCGGTTCACTTCGCGGAGAAGTGCCCGGTAGTCTTTCACCTAAAGATCACTGTCAGCATAGTTGTCGTACCAAGGAAGGTGACGTGTTTGCGGAACTGACCAGTTCTATTCCCATATTTACAAATACAATATCCTGGGAGCCGTCCTCAAGCAACAGGCCTTTGGTCAAATCATAAACCTCAAACACTATGTTCGGTCGCGGCGTATGGGACATAACGGGTGCTATATCCACACTTCGAAATTGAACATGTGGGAATTCGGTCGCCATCTCCTGAGTCCTATAATCAAATCAATGCCACAACTCGTCTCCCCACATGAGAACTTACCAGGTCCCATCCCTCGTTCCGATCTGTAACACATGATGGTGCTTTCCAACGACGGGGTTTGACCAAAGTATATCCTTTACAGGGCCCACGTAGTTGTGATCAAACAGGTACTTGCACACGATGTGCCGTAATATGTACCGTTTTGTGTTGTCCGCAGGGAACCACCGAACGGCGTTTTCACTCGCGTGCTGCTGTCTCCCATGATGTTCGACGAAAAACTCTAGTACAGATGGGGTTTGAAACCTACAACGTGTGTAGTGTCAATGTTGCTTACCTGGAAGGTCTTCGGAGAGAATGGTCATATCAGATATTGTCGATTCGGTCTCAGTGGTGATGTCTGATATTGACTCGGTGTAGGGTTGGTGATTAGGAATGACATGATACACGACACCATCTGTCTCTGGGTCGTAAAATTGATACGTCGACATGAAGCGGCAGTGGGCGGGGGCAAGAGAGCTCCAGGTTGCACAGAGTTATAGAGTTATAGAAAGTGGTAGGCGGATCCAGAAGAAGCTAGATATTATATGATCAAGACCAAACACATGGTTGAATATATATCCCACTCTCCAGGCGCCCAACTTGTCGAACCAGAGAAGACATTGTCAGTAATCAATCGATCGGCAATGCAAACTCAGGGGTGCCAGCCTGGCATGGTTGGATTTTGCCATCCAACATTTAGAAGGCAACGTTGCACTGCTGACTTCTATGGCTTTGTTTGCAGCTATCGTTGATATCATTATTCACTCAGCTAGTGTGCATAGATCAAATCAGTTAAAACAATGGTAGAATCTCGGGCGCCGTTGTAACAATAATGAGAGACCCAGGAACGCCATCACAAGCGCGATCTGGAAGCTGCAGGGAGGTTTTAAACAGATGCACTCAGCTGCGTCGGCGGCTACCAAAGCGGACCAAGCATAGAGACTTCCGGCAATTTTAAGGACCTGCAACAGTTTAATGTCTTAGGTAGACTGTGCCGAAGACTTCCCTCAGACATTCCTAGTTATCACCCCACACATACATCATGTCTTATTTAATTTCGTCACGGGGCATCTTGTAATTCCAACGCCTCCCTTCGTCTGTCAAGGGTCGACAACACTTCTCCTCCCCATATTTTGCCCCTGAATCAACCTCAACCAATTCCATAGATGCTTCAGGCCATTATTAAAGTCGCAGGCTGGTAAGGAGACAGGTAAGAGGTGGGCCATCAACGCTCGCCCAGAAAATCGAGGAAAGAACCGAGCCACCAGGCGGAGACGTCGGCAGAGGCAGTTATGATACGAGTCTGGGGAATGAGCTTGCGGAACCAAAGGGTGGCAAAAGGCCGCAGCGTTCAACTGGAGAACTCGCAATAGTTTGGGGTGCACAGGACATTTTGCTACTAAGGGTGCAGTCAGAATGCTCCACTCAGATACCTCAAGCACCTGGACTTTTTGTGACGTTCACCCCCAAACGTCTCAGCTCGCAAGTGTTCCCCGACCGGTTCAATGGTTGGGTGGGAGCCAAAATACCAATACACGCTACAGTGAGTCATGATACGCCGCGTTTTTGGTCTACAGTATACGCGCCAAGCTTCCGTTACTGCGGTTTGCAATATTGTTTGCCGGCGCCCAATTCGAACTGAAATTATAATTCCCAGCTCGTTCAGTGTCGACGTTATATCTCTGTAAATACATAATTATATCACGAATTCAGTTATGCGAACCTAGTGGAGAGTCCAAGACGAATCGATTGAGCTAGAGAAAAGAACGAAAATATGAAGTCTGAGAAACAGTGAACCTCCGTTATATCGTGGCCCACAGGTTATCTAGAAATGTGGTAGTCATATGGAAACATCCGCAACAGCAATTCAAATCGATCCACGGAGAGATATGTCTATTGTTCCGAACGATACAAGCTCAAAGGCCAGTAAACGCGATGAAACAGGTTGTGTGGCTGTGCTTTCGGATTTGAAAATATCATCCGCCTGTGCTTCAACCTGTTTTGTTCCTTTTGGCTTGGGATGACAAATTGATCTCTCCGTAGATCGATTTGAATTGCTGTTGCGGATGTTTCCATATGACTACCACATTTCTAGATAACCTGTGGGCCACGATATAACGGAGGTTCACTGTTTCTCAGACTTCATATTTTCGTTCTTTTCTCTAGCTCAATCGATTCGTCTTGGACTCTCCACTAGGTTCGCATAACTGAATTCGTGATATAATTATGTATTTACAGAGATATAACGTCGACACTGAACGAGCTGGGAATTATAATTTCAGTTCGAATTGGGCGCCGGCAAACAATATTGCAAACCGCAATAATGTAGTGCTGGTGCTCGCAGTGTAGATGGAAGATACCCAAGGAGCAAGAATCTCGATTTATCAAAAGTCCAATCCTTCTCCTATTTCTGAATTCGCAAGTTATATGTTGATGAACGCGCTTGATGCAGCCTCCTACAGTGACATACAGAACTAATGATTGCGATCTCAGGTATGGCCCTGCTAGCCTCAGTAAAACGTAGACCAGAGGCGGTGAGTAGGAATACGTGTTAGCGATTAGGGGCACCCTTAAGCGCTCTTTCATAGTATGTAATTTATGTCGTACCTCTTGAATATTGGTCAATTTGCTGGATTCTTTGGCTATTCTATTGTCAACTCACTTAGCCCTCCCGCCTCCTCATCACCCTCCTGCAAGAAACCAAAGAAGCCCTTCATACGGGAGGTCGTGAAGTGAGCGATTAGTGGCGCAGCATGAAATGTTAGCTTTGATGGGCAAGGTTATAGTAATTGTCGGACGGATAGAATCGGAACAACGTGATAGCTGTATGAATAGCACCGAGGCCTGTCGTTCCATCAGAGTCCGTTCATAGGTCCGGGTCAGGAGCTAGTATTGTAGGTGATTTCTCACATACATTTGGGGCAGTGCCGACTTTGACCAGAGCGCCCCTCAGATCGCGCAAGTAACGAGCCTGAGGAGTTGTTCTATTGTTTTCGACCTGTGCATTGTGATTAATTGTGTGAACTCTCGCCGGTAGACGGCGTGCGTGCTGAATTGTCTAGCGCTGTCCCCGCTTTTATAAGTAAAACGTCTCGTCAGTTATCCTGGATCAATACTCCTTCCGGCATATCCTATACTTCAAATGCTACGTTTGCTCGTGGCGGGTGAGCAATAATAGGTGCTACGTCCACGCTTTGGAAATCGGACACCTGGAAGCTCGGTTGCCATCTCTTGAATCCTGCCTGTACCACGCCGTTCATTAAACTGACACCTGTTCGACCAAATTCAGCGATAACTACTTGCCGGCTCGATGGTCCACTTCAGGCTCCTATTTCCGCAGTATCTAAGTTCGTGAGTGAGCAGATGAATTCAGCCTACGGCGTTTTCGAACGGAGACTACGGTCATCTTTGATCCATAGACTCAGGAGTTGAACAGCCCAGTTATAGATACCACAAGCTAAAGTGGTATATGCGCACTGCAGACTAGGAGCCAGAAAGTTGGATTGACTTTCCCCCGCCCGATTGAACTCCATAATACCACGGACAGGCTCAAGGGCGTGGCTTCATACCAATATAACCACAGTTGACAGGACCGACGTGGGCCTCAAACGGGGCAAGCACTCGATCAGACGTTAAAATGACGTGTATGACAGTAGTTTTGGTAATTGAGATGCATTCTATGTCAGAAACGCTCAAATATAGTGCATACATACATCTGTCGCCAGGGTGAAATCGGCCGTGACAGGCCCATGGTTGACCACCGGCTCCCAAGCGTGACGTTATTCGCCCGATTTTGAACCACAACAACGGCCGAGCGTGACGTGACGTGTGTTTAGTATTCTGACGCCAGTACACAATCTCTTTCACAATATGTTACAACATGTAGATCATGACAGAATTAACTATGTCCAACATGATGTCTGGCCATCGCATGTGCATGCACCAAACTCCGTAGGTCTCTGGAGCTTGACTCAAGATTTCAACAGCAAAATGATGCCTCGACATTGAACAAAGTAATAACGCTTAGACCTTTTGATGGCACAGATATCACATACTTTGTGAACTGGGCATTTTTCAGGATTTTTCAGCTCTTCAATAGTTGTCTCTATTAGCAAGTTTGCCTCTTCGTCACCCAATCTAGCATCGCGAAGTAAAGTAAAATGATCTCACATAAAACTAGGGGCAAACTGAACCATCAAGGATAAGACACGAAGGTCGAGCGTTGAGGAGCAAGGGCAATTAGGGTGTGGATAGTACGGAAACGGCGTAATAGCTGTCTGAAGGAGCTCGAACCCCTTGGTTCGACTGGCGTGCTCCCATAGCTCAGAGCCAGGAGGCATCCATGAGGTTATCTTTGCCATCACGTCTAGGTCGGCTCTAGTCTCGGCCGCGGCCACTTGGACGAGGTCATTCAAACGGCATGCGATCGGATTTGTCCTGTGAGCGGGTTTAGAAATGTCTTGTGGATCCCAAAAGCCGGGGGCAGAGTCATGAATATGGATGAATACACCTGGCCGGAACACACAGTAGGCTTCCCTGAGGAGTATACGATAATATTTGGCCCAATTATAATAGCTAGCTTGATGGGTTTTAGTGGATAAGGTGAACCAACCAGTGCTATCCCTACGTCAATGAATACAATATCTTGAGAGCCGGCCTCAAGTAATATCCCCTCTGTGATATCATACACCTCAAACTCGATATTCGCCCTTAGCGTGTGAGCAATATTTGGCACTGTGTGCACGCTTCGAAACTGAACACGCGGAAGCTCAGTTGCCATCTCCTGGGTCCTGTGCCGATATCGCTAGTAAATCCTGTATAACCCGGGTAGACGAGTTATAGATGTGGCTACTTACCAAGTTCCATCGCCAGTTCCAATCTGAAGAGCACAATGCCTTTTCCCTACTGTAGGATCGGAGTTTAACAGCTCCTTGACTGGGTTAAGGTAATTGTATCCAAATAACCATTTATGTAGCACGTGTCGGATCATCTAGCGTCTGGCACTGTCTAAGGGGTACCAACGGATCGCATTTTCGAACACCGGCTGTAGCTGGCCACACCGAACGAAATATTCTAATTGTAAGACAAAGTTGGTGTTGATAGTTGGTAAGAATATAGCTGTCCTCCCACTTGTACTTGGTCCGACACGATCGTTCTTGCCGACTCTAATGACTCTGTTTGGTCTTGGTGGTCGGATACGATGTGGTACACAGGCTCTCTGATCTCAATATCAAGTGGAAGTACGGGCATACTGGAAGTCGGGAAGTCATGAACTCGACAGCAGGAAAGCTCTCTTGATAGTTCAACCCAATTCCAACTTACCAATGCCTGGATGACAAAACCCCCGATGCCTGGGGCGGATCACCCGCTGACAATTTCAGATCACCACGTTATCGAGTTTGGTCTCGCCCTTCGGGCAGAGACAAGCCCGAATGGTGCAATTTGCCTACAAAGCACAGGGTAGCACGCGTACGCACTTGGGGGTGAGTGTTGCGTTTGACTGGTAGCTTGGTGGGGAGTTGTAATATCCAGGCATTAATAGAATCATTTCTTCCTCATATTAATTATGTGTTGGAAAAGCAGCATTGACCAGTACATATAAACGACCAGAGTGCTTCAGCAGGCGGATCAAGCATAGCAAAACTTTCATCTGTGTGCATTTCATATCGGGTAACCTTGGGTTATGGTTTGCTTTCATAGGGGGCGCATATATCTATATGGTAGAGCATTAAACGGGCGGGATAAGATCTTTCGGGTTGTCCGCCCTCGGTGTTGAGGGGCCGAGCACGCGAGCTGGGGTTTCGACGTGTATGGGTCCGGAAAAATGACATTGAAATCAACCAGGTTTATCATATACGACGTGACAGGGGCTGTAAGATCGCTACCAGTGGCTTTTCAGCCGTTAGAAAGGGGCCTAAGTAACTTGGAGTCACCGAAATAAATCAGGGGGCTTGATCAGGTAAGCCACTTGAAGGTCACGTGGTCGCGTTGCTTGTCTATGTCATGGCTCGATTTGGTATCGAACAGGCACTTGTTGATTACCACCCTGTCCAACAGTATCGGACACCCGCCTCCTCCCTTCATCCGCCACCGCTCCTCCTAGACGTTCATCCGTACATCACTCCGCGGGTTCTCTCGCCTAGACTCTATACTACCTAGCCATTCCTGTCTACAGCAATGGCTCTAGTTCAACACTCTTTCAACATGGACGTCACCGCTCCTCCCACCCCCGACCAGGAACACTCGTTTCAGACGCTGAAGCGTTCGGCCTCGACAGCGTCGCTGCTGTCTCCACCTGCAAGTGTCAAGCGACCTAGCACCAAGCGGCTACGCGCGCAGCTCAACCATGATTCGGACACCGAGTCGATCCTTGGGGACTATCTTGGTCGGGGAAAGAAGGCTTCGGCCACTAGGGCGAAAACGAGGAGCACAAAGCGCAAGACGGTCGCTCTGCGAGGTGCCGCGCAGGAACGAAAGGACCTCAACTTTATTCCCGTGTTGAACCAAAGCCTTGTTCAACCTGAGCCTGAAGTTGTTCAACCGGAAGAAGCGCCCAGGCCGTCGACCCCCCCTCCTCGATTCTGCATCCCGGTGGGGAGCATCGTGTGTCCCCAAACCCCTCCTCGTACGCGTCACAACGGCCGTCGTCAGACTCGAGTATGCCGAGACGCCCCGCTCCGTGACTCGCCCAACAATCCATTCCTAGTTGAATCTTGTTCGCCTCCCGCGCTTCTTCGGCCACGCCCCAAACGCAGTGGAACCGACTTTACTGAAGGCCCAACAGTCGGCTATGTCTTGTAAGCCCAACTTCACCGGGCCGTGTTCAGCGCTAATTCATTTGTGCTACGTAGCCGCGGCGTTCCAACCGTTTTCGCGAACCCTTACGCGAACCAGCACCCTCCTTCGCCTACCAAGGACCAGGACCACCCCTCGTTCTTGCCGCTCGAGCACCCAGATTTTTCACCGTGCGAACTGACACGTCCGCAGCTGCTCTTTCCTGAAGCACATGGCTATGCTCGTGATGGTTCTCCGCGCCCTGGTTTGCCTCCGTCGACACCCAAGCGCGGGCGGCCTCGTGCTCCTCGGACGCCCGTACGGAGGAGTCAGCGTAACCAGCCGGTGATGATGGAGCCTGAACACGCTTCGGGTCCCAAGACGCCTGAACCCAAGACACCTCAGACCCGCACTCGGATGAGGGGCGCTTCCGACGCGGCCATTGCTGGTGAAGTCCGCGCAATGAAGACGCGCTCGAAAACTGCCCAGGCTGGCAAGGTCTAAAGCAGACTTCCATTCCACATTTTCATTTAGTTCCTACTCGAGATGTTTATTTCTTGCTTCCTCTCTTTTCCCTTTTTTTCCCTTTACGACGACGACACGACCCACCCCACAGTTCTCTACATCTCGTCTATACACCCCCAGTAGCCTGGTCGATTTTAATCCGACCTTGGTGCAGTACATTGCCCCTTTTGTTCTTGTGAATGATTTTTCATGTCCATTTGCCTTGGTCCTGTACGTAGTTGCCCTCATCGTTTTGGTTTAAATGAGTTATTGCTTTTCCTTGACTTTTCGGGATTCAACCCTAGTGTTTGTTTGGACTTTGATTGAGGGTGGCTATGATGTTGAAGCCGAAATTGGGGTGTGTTCTGAACATTCAGACTGTCGCGGATGTTCTATAGAGGTTCGGCTTCGCAGCAATGGTAAAGTCTGAGTGCAACGCACTAAATTGGCGCTGGATGCTTCACATGTTTGCAGAAATGGCTGGGATGGCACAGACAGCCCGGCGAGTTCTGCCGTGTTTGCCCGCGACACACCGGCTTGCGGCCGAACAGCCAGTGGCTAATCGTCGCAACGGGGGCGGTTCCTTACCATTTCTCTCATTTTGGTCGTGGATTGGCTGCTGAAACGCCCCATCCTTCCCTTTGCTTACTCGACTCGGCGCTGAACATCGAGGCGGAACAACCAGTCTGAGTATCCAAGGGATGGGAGCTATACATAGCAAGTACCCCACGTCAGAGCTACACTCAATTATGGGTGGGGGACGACTGGATCAAGGCCCAAGAGCTACGTCCGAGTCCGATCCAATACAAACGACGTGTTAGCTAATAGAGTCTATCCAGGCTTTCAGGGTCGTGCACGAGACCCTCGACTTGAATCCATTGCGCCGTTGACAACGGCGTGTACTGCGCCTGATTATCACTCATAACCATTTCATCGAGTGCCAACGTAGACCACCACAATCCACCACGTCATGTCCGGCCAATCGACACCCGCCCGAGCTACACCTCCCAAGCGACTGACGCTCACCCCCGGCCCTCGCCCACTGCACCTGGGCAATGGCACATTTTCGCTGTCGTCGCCGTCCAAGATAGCCTCGCCGCTCGCCACTCCTCCAACAACGGCGCCTCTTCCCCGGCGCATGGGCAGTGTCTCGTACACACGCGACGACCTTCAGCTTCTTAACCGACCGGAAGGCGCTGGCTTGACGCGTGGAGGGAGCTTACGAGAGTTTAATGGTCGGCGAAGGGGACATGGGGCGAGTGCGAGCGTTGCCAATACTCGAACGGACGGAGAGGGGTCCCTGGAGCAGGCGCAGCGAGAGGCGTTGGAGAGGAAACGAAGAAGCGCGTCGGCATTGGACGATCAGCCGCCCCCGGCATTGACACTAGCAGAAAAGTAAGCCGAGTCTAGACCCCTTGACAGCTAGCTAAAACTCGATTATAGACACAAAGACTTGTTGCACTTTATTGCCCAGAAAGAGTCGAAGTGTGTTGAGCTTCGTGCCCAACTCGCAGCGCACGAGGCCGACCTGCTTCAGCTCAAGAAAAAGTGGGAAAAGATCGTTGCTAAAGGAAATGACCGTCAGGCTCGTCCTGCCAGTGGATCTGGCGCAGTCGACCTTGTACGAGGGATTTTTGGCCTAAGCGACCTTGCAACGCCGTCGTCGTCGGGACATACACCCCCTACGCCATCCTCATCCTCACCGACAGCCGGGTACACTTCATCACCCATCATGTCTTCATCCCCATACAAAAATGCTCGCCCCAATTTGACCACGACGGCATCCCGGGCTGCGTCCAAGGGTCACCTTATGCACACGCCCCATTCGTCCTCGTCCTCAAATTCAACTGGCATCAGCTCGGCTAATACCACGCGGCTTTCGCTATCTTCGGCATCATCGCTGGGCGGAGCTGAACTGCTCAAAGAAAAGGACACGGTCGAAGCCGACGACGATGACCCAGACGCGTGGGGTCCATTCGAGACGGCGCACACCGAGGAACCAGAATCTATTTCAGGCTCCGTTCTCGGGTTGAGCGGCATCGAGTCGACGGTGCAGGCTCCTCCGAATGCGGTTACCAAATCTCGGGGTACAGAAAAGTGTGTACTCTCCTTCCCTTGTTAGACTGTTGCTAATTATTTGATGATAGGTTTGCGGGGTCGACCAAACGAGCGTCGACGCTGATGTCGGACGTGTCCACTGCCTGGTCAACGACGCTCAATGCGCTCGCTCCTCCACCTGCGCCATCCTTGACCAAACCAACAGGGGCAACTGCCCTACCCCGATCGAGCCCGACTATTCGCCTCACTTCGTCCAAACCTGCCGCCCCGTCCCCTAAATCTACTAGATCTACACCTACCAGGTCATTCACGACGCCCAAGCCTTCCCCGGCTTCCAAGGCATCGAAACCCTCTCCCACTCCGATCTCTACATCCAATCGCTCAGTGTCGGTGTCCTTGTTGGACGACGACGACGGTGCAGCAGACGGTCTCGGTGCTGTCCTCCAACCCAGTCCAAGCGCAAGCGTAATAACCAAGATCTCAGACGCAGCGAGCACCAAGACGACGAGCGACGCCTTTGGCGAGGACTGGAACTGGTGAGGGTTAAGCGATGTGGCTGGAAGGAGACCTGTTCTTGATTATTACTATGCGCTATTTCTGTTACACTAGGAATCCCCCTCATGCCGTTGATGTTACGATACAGTTATGGTCATGGTCATGGATGATGTACTTTGTGATGTGTTTCTTGCATTTTACGAATCAATAGTTGTCTAGTCTGGTTTGAGTGAAACTCGAGCTTTCATTTTAGATGTGCATCTAATTTTCTAGTACGATTGGATCGACAGGGTCATGATGCTCAGCTCAGTGCTTGGTGCCCTCTTTCTCCGCGTCCGCGATGAACTTTCGAATACTACAAACTTGATTAGCGTACTCCTAATGCATGCAATGATTCTACTCACAAGGCTTCCTCGTCGCTATGCACCCGTGCAACTCAAGTCAGAAATTTATCTAACATTGTATCAATCGTTACTTACGACTCTCCAACCCCCAAAGTGCTCTTGGCCTTGTCAATCAAGGTCTCTGGCTCCTTCTTTTTGGATCCCCCACCGCGGGTTGCACCCCATGCGATTGCGCCGGTCGTGAAGAGTGTGCCGAGCGCGAGGTATTCGTTGGCGACGCGGCGGCCTGCGATGACGCTATAACATGTTATCAAACTTCCACAACACCCATATTTTATATCGATCTGAACGCACTAGTAACCTCCCATGGTGATTTTCGTAAAGTCGGGTGTGTGGGAGCGGGCGAGGACGGAAGGGCGTTGCAAATTATGCGCGGCACATCACGTGCAATCGTCTATTCATTTTACAGATTTACAGATTTATTCTGGTATCTCGACTTCTACTTGGGTAGGTGTACGTCCTATCCCCCGTTTCACGGCCTCTTGCATAATCTCCCTTGTGGCTGTTGCGCCGACGCGAGTGACGCCGAGTGCCCGGACCCGGAGTAGGTCGTCCAGGGTGCGGACTCCGCCAGCTGCCTTGACTTCAACGCGCTCTGCGGAACTGTACGCTTGTCAGTTTGGGGCTGACGGGGGTGATTGCGACTTACTGCTTGCGCATCAATTTCAGAACATGATCCGTCGCGCCCGAATAATTGTACATTCCATTTGACTGTTTAACAAACCCATATCCCGTCGAGGTCTTGACAAACCCTACACCGTACTCGGAACATATTTCACACAGTTTGACAATATGCTCGTCTTGTAGGTAATCTGTCTATGTCTCGAGTTAGATGGGCGGGATCGGTTAGGGTCGACTGACCTCGAAAATGACTTTGAGAATTGCGCCACCGCCGGTGACGGCTGCGTTTATTTGTTTAATTTCGTCTGTGACATAGTCCCATTCTCCGCTTAGGGCTTTGCCTATGTTGATTACCTGTGGCTTGGTTTAGTTTGGGTGGGAAGGCGCATATACGGGCTTACCATGTCGACTTCTGAGCGCCCTGTGCAATAGTTGAATACGACTAATCGAATAACTAATAGCAGACTTACATCCTTCACCACTTCAGCCGCCTCAAACACCTTGACTGCGATAGTACTGTTCCCCGCCGGAAATCCGATTACCGGACACACTTTGACGGTTGTTCCCTCGAGTGCTTCAAGTGCCATCGTGACAGCATAGGGTTTGACGCACGCCGCCGCTGCATCATAGCTATAACATTTCCGGCATAAGTATATCCACTATATTTAGCCGGGCGATCTTTGCGATTTACGTTCTCGCAGCTTGAAGTCCTGCCAAGATCTCCCCATCCGTCATCGTAGGATGCAACAACGACACGTCGATCATCTTGGACAGATCGCGAAGCGTGACATCGAGCTTGACAGTCGGCATGGTGGCGGGCAAACGTCGATGTCGGGGTTGAGTGTGGGGATGTGCTCGGCGCTTGTCGGGTTGTGATTGACCATCATGTCGTTTGGTCGACCGCCTACGTTTTCTCCGTTTACGCCGACCCGCCGGATCGTGGCTCGTTTCCGCTTGACCATGAAGGTGTGTAGCGAGTGTTGCTGCAGAAGACTTTAATTGACTGGGTTGGAAGGCGAATGTAAAGCGTTTATGACGACCTACTTGCAATGTCTGGCCAAGAACAAGAATGATAGTACGCCTTGTCGGCATTTAAATCGGGATTATTTGGAGTGTAGGATGAGTCGGTGAGAATCTATGTTGTAGTTCGGTTGTATCGTAGAAACTCACTTGACATCCTAGAGGTTTAATGGAAAGAGACAATTGGAAGAATCTCGGGTTGGGCAACGTATCGGACCCGACTTTACCCAAAACACCCGATAAACCATCTTGATATTCGACATCCCTTTATTCCTGTCTCGTCCATTGGTATATTGCCGTCGTCGTGTGACTTCCGGCTCCTTGGCATCTCCCCCAACTGTGTTTTATTTATAGATCATGTCCTTGCATTGTCAGCACAAAATAACACTTCTCAACTCTACAGATCATCGAAGTTACCCAATGAATGTAACTTAAGATTCAAAAAGGCAATTAAATAAATGAACACGCTCGATAAACTGATCGGTTTAGTCTGATCAAGGTTGCTGACGAATCAAAACATTTGCCCCAAGGCTGGCGCCTACGCCTTGCAACTCCCCTCGACGATCATCTCCACTCTCATGTGTCTTGCGGCCTAATTAGCATTCCCATTATCCAGCTATCAATCAAGTTATTATTTCTGTATCTCAGCACATCTTGTTCATTTGTACACACTATGCCTCACGAAACATCCATGTCCGCTGCCTCTCGAAAGGCCTGGAATCTCAAGGTTGTCCAACGTCACGATCCGGATATCCTATGTATTTGGGAGCAGGTGGGTGCACTTGTCGATGAAAGTCAAAGTTGTTTCGCTGCAGGCGCTGACGGGGTCCGTTGTGCCCTACTCCAGGTGTCTTATGTTATGTTGATGCAATATTCGTCAACTGGGTGGTCGAAGACCGCGGTGGAGGGAAGCCTGTTTTTGTTTGACCGGTACGTGGCGGTATGAGAGACTCGGAATGCCACTGATCGGCCTATGTAGCCGAGGTGATCCTCGATACGGATTCTTTATCTTGAACAGGTCCTCGTCACAAAACTACATGCACTTGTTGACCGCCGAGGATAACCTTGAAGTACTAGAAAGCTATGTTATTTTCCGCGCCAAAGGCAGTAAAGATGGTAAGCACGATACCGTGGGTAATGTGCCATCGATTGACTTTGTTGTGCAGCCCCTGTAATGGGATTATGGGCCAGCGATCCTGAGCATCGAGCTCACTTGGGTGAAACACTTCTCGGGTAAGTTTGCTCTGGTCACGTATTTATT
Source organism: Ceratobasidium sp. AG-K (assembly GCA_037039685.1). Lineage (NCBI taxonomy): Eukaryota > Fungi > Basidiomycota > Agaricomycetes > Cantharellales > Ceratobasidiaceae > Ceratobasidium > Ceratobasidium sp. AG-K. The sequence goes on from JAWNGF010000002.1 coordinate 3,995,091, forward strand.
CTTGGCTCATATTATATTAGCCTCCACGCACATATCAAGAGTGGATCCACCGAGCCGTATTATGACCCCGCAGAGGTCTACGGTGCAACTCAGGGGCAGCCTGCCTTGGCGTCTCCACCTGCCGCTACTACATCGACAGCAAACTATGCCCCTCAGACAAGCAGTACTCCTAGCCGTGGCCAATCGGCTAGCGACTCGGGGGGAATGCAATCTCTGAACGACTTGTTTGCTCGCCTTAGCTCGTCTGCGTCCACAAACTCTGTTACCCCCGTTCCCAGTACTTCACAGACCTCCATGTATTCGGCACAACCTCCCCAACTGCGTCGGCAGCTCCAAGTAATGGGTCGTTTAAGCCATCTCAGGTACCTACCCAAGCGCCCCCAGCGTCGTCCGGTCCTCTACGAGGCCAAGCACTACTCGATAGTTTATTCGCCATGGCATCTCCCACACGCGCTCCAGCTTCAGCCGCTCAACCCATTACAAACAATCTTCCAATATCCGGGTCTTTCACCATGCCCCAACCTCAACCAGCTGGGAGCTTTGGTCTTCCTCCCCCAGCGGTTCCAACGACTCAATCTCAAACCAACACCGTGTCTCCAACGCCGAGCAAAGGCGGCGATCTCCTGGCGCAGTTGTTTGCGAATATCAATAGCACTCAACCAACGACAAGCGCTAAGAATGGTCGATCCTCAACACCCCCTTCGGCACCTCCTACTTCTCTCCCAGCCGACCCTGCCATCATTCACAGCACCAAGGTCACGCCCGAACACAAGAAACGCATCAACACTAGTGTGCGCGACCGGCGCGGGTATGCAACCGACACCTCTCCTCGGCCGCATCATTACTCGCACCACCACCGGATGTCGGTCTTTACTGAAGACCCCACGGCTTCTGAAGATGGAGCCGGGGCTAGTGGGAGCATACGAACTAAACCTCGCGCTGGTCGACCCTTGGTTCCGTTCCAGAGCGATACGGGGCCAGTATACCACCCTGATCCTACCCGCCCACACGTGAGCAACCGGTTCCCGGCTGGGGAAAACGGGGAGGAAGAAAAGATCTACGCTGCAGGGCCTGGAGAGGAGGAAGCCGAAGATGAGATATTCTATGACGGTCGTGGGAACGGCAAGGGACCTAGCCCCAGGCGACAACGTCGACGCAAAAACGGCCGCGGCGCAAAGAATGGGGTCAACCTTGATCGGGGGATTGCCGCTGATGTCTTGATGCAGGGTATCGAGTGGGATGAAGGGGTGGTGGACAAGGGATTGTTTTTGCAGAGTATCTATGCCTTGTTGGTGAGTCTCCTACCTCAAGTGCAGGGGTCTTCGAGTATTTTAACCTGTCTCATCGGTAGAACGAGCAAGAATTTGTGGATCAATTGTATAACGACTACAAGGTTGCTCAGACGAGGCAAAGCCAGGGAAACTGAACATGGAGGAATCCACGCATTGGAACCGTCTGGGTAGCCGCCTCACTACTGGCGCTGTATGCGGCTCGAATGGAGAGTATTGTGACTTATATATAGTTGCGTTATATAAGCCTAAGCCCTTGTTGGGTTTCCTACGTAGGAGTGAGGGTGGGGTGAGCTTCAACTGTGCTATCTGCTTGACCTATTCGAACAGTTTGTCATCAGTATCCTGCATTTACACAAACACGCATAGCCGTTGAAAAGCACGTCTTGTAATTTTAGTTTTGTTCCATATCTTTCTTATCCAGAAAATGCTCACATGCCCGCTCATAAGATGTTCCGCGAGCAGCCCTGGGTGATCCAAGGGGTGGCTCGTGTTTGGGCGCTAGCGCTTGCTTCGACCGACAGAACCTAGTGGGCAATGAATTTAGGTGGTGGGAGCTTATTATAATGGCCAACAACATCCATTGTGTACGCGGAGCCCTAACCATCCCTCCGGCATCGTTGGATATGGACTAATAATGTTGTATGACACTGATATATAAAAGGGCAATTGAGTCGCCAAACCCCTGCAACGTGATATAGTGATCACGCGCATGAGCGCCCGTCGTCCAATCTTTGAACCACCTCCTCAGGCCTCCCTCTCACCCCAGGCCTCCCCGTCTCATTGATGTCGCTTTACAGACGACTTCGAAGACTTCGACGAATAATCAAAAAAGCGTTCGGTCGATTACTTCCAACTGGTAACGCTGCGCCGGTCGGTTCCCAGAGTAATGCACTGGTTGGTTGGCCAAACCTAAGGTCGTTTCTGTGTACATTCTACAAAAGCCCTTTGGTGGCTGGCCCGCTCAGATCGGTGGTTGATGAGATTGCAAGGTTTATCGAAAGATACGAGGTATGTCTGCCCCTGTTTTTCTGTTCTTCGGAATTACCTGGCAAGATAATTTACTCTATTTTCTAACCATTGCGCAGAGCGTAGCACGGGGCCATCGGGAACACGCTCAAGTACGGAATCAATTAGAATATGTGTTCAAGGATCTCGAGCAACACCTTACCCAAGATGGGCCTCACGCAATAACGACTAGCATGAAAGGCTTGTGTAGGTAAGTGCTACGCTCTAGGGCGACAAAAGATGGCACCGAAAAGACATGGAATGGCTGAACCATTGAACCCGGTAGCTCTATCATGAGAGAGCTGGATAACTTAAAGAAGAAAGAAGGTCGGGGAGCGCTAACGCGCTACTTGGAAGCGAACGAGGATCTGGATCAACTACTTGAGTGCTATGGTCGTATACAAGGCCTTCTCCAGCGCCTATCAGTGAGCTTTATTATTCTACTAATAAGTCACGTATGGCTAAATTAGTTCAAGCTGAACGCTAACTTATCCATGTGGAGGATACTGGAAGAACACGTTGTCGTAAGTGTTGTGGTAAACTCGGGGGTTATATGTAACGTACTTTGACTTTGTAAGGATGCTCGCCTGCGAACCCTGTGTCCACCTGCAGTTCTCGCGGCCCTCTACAATTCAGCGGAGGGTGAAAGACTTCAGCGCAGGTCATGTACAACAGGAACCTGCGTCACAGCCATTAGTCGTATGCACGAATGGATACACGATCCCGCGACGAATCCTATATTCTGGCTCCAAGGCATGGCAGGAACAGGCAAAACTACTGCTTTATATACGTTATGTGCCGAGCTCGAAGCCGCTTCTCAACTCAGCGCCAGCTACTTTTGCTCTCGGTTGCAACCGGGCTGCCAAAACGTGGATATGATAATACCATGCATTGCGTACCAACTTGCACAAGTCTCGCGCCCGTTCAAGTATGCGCTCTCAGAAGCGCTTAAAGAACATCCATTCACTCACGTGCTTTCAGTGGATCGCCAACTTGATGATCTTCTCGTCAAACCACTTACTGATGTCCGGAGCGCGTTGCCTAAACCTCTCATTGTGGCGATTGACGCACTCGATGAGTGTGACGCCCGGCAAAGCCCCGGGCGGATTGTTGGCGCATTATGCAAGATTCCACGTCAACTGCCGATCAAAATCATCTTGTCAGGTCGACCAGAGCCAGAAATACGCGATCATATGGATCTGCAGGGTGATAATCAATCACGCTCGCGGATCGTGCTGCACGAATTAGACAGGGACTCAGTGCAGCGGGACATCGAGTTGTATATCCGGGTAGAGCTGAAGCCCGTCAATCCCAGCGAGAAAGAGATCGCAACGCTTGTCCAGCGTGCAGGGGTATTTTATATCTACGCTGCGACGGCGATACGATACATAGGCTTTGATAACTTCCAACGCAACCCCCGAGCACGGCTTGAGATGATCCTCAATTCCTCGACTAGGAACGAAGATAATCCGTTCAACGACATGGACAATCTCTATGCTACAGTATTGAAAGCTGCCATGCCCACTAATGATTCAAAAATTAGGAAGATGGAGTGGGATGATACCAAACAGGTGCTGGACACCGTGATATGCGCTCCAGGTCCGCTTACAGTCAGCACCTTATCCGAGTTATTGGAACGCGATACGTGTCGAGTACATACGGCGCTACGGCCTTTGTGGTCCGTACTACATATCACCGAGAAAAGCGGGCTTATTACTACGCTCAATTCCTCATTTTCGGATTACATGTTTGACTTGAGGCGGTCAAAAGAATTTTATTGCGACCCTGTTGTACATCATCGATATCTCACGAGGCGGTGTTTCGACCACATCAAGCTGGTAGGGAGGCAATTTTCCAGCCCAGACGACAAGAATTCGGTCCCAGCTGGGCTGTCCTACGCCTACTGCAACTGGGCAGCCCATCTCGAGAACATCAAAGAGTCGCCCGAAATAGCTGAGCAATTAGAAGACTTCTTAACGAATCAACTCTCGCAATGGGTGGTGGTGATGGAAATGGAGGAACGAAGCGATAGCCATGAGATGCTTCAAAAGGCAGAATACTGGTGTATCGTGAGTGATCTTTGTAAACACTATTAGGGAGGTAAGAAATAATCCTAGGTGATACTACAGCATCAAGGATGTCCCGTTGAACTTGTGCAACAACTGCGTCAAGCGCAAGCATCTCTCGCCCTGCCCCAAGCAATATCGTATTGAAGTATGAGAAGCCTAGTGCTGCCGTAAGCGCTACCAGTGCAATTGCGCGCATGGGACGCTCGGAGGGAACGCACGAGGGGTAGACGGTTCGACAGGGACGGGAAGGATAACAAAGGAGGACCTGGAAGGAAGCTGGGAGAACAGTTTAACGGGGGTGGAGACCTAATGCTCAAGCATTGAGTGACGTCAACGTAATGTATCCCCACAGTCTCCGAGAAGGTTAACCTGGGTGGAGGTGAAGTCACATCGATGCGGCTGGGTGAGCACCCGGACGTTACAGGCTTACAAGTTACAACCCATAACACTCTACTATATATTGTTAATTTGCCTTGGGACATCGCTCAGCCAGCGAGGGACAAGGAGGGGCTCTGGTGACTAGAGGATATAGATCATGTACATACGAAGAAATCTCGTGCGACTCAAATGAGGGTGGTATATGCGTTTTGCGTTCCTGTGGCTCCTGTGGCTCCTAGCGCTCCGTAATAGATTTGGAGATGCTACGGAGTGCTCCGGGCCAATTGGAGCGTTGCTGATGTTAATCCAGGCGTGTCCGAATGAATGCATTGAGTTAAATTGACCTTAGGTTCAAACAGGTTCAAACTTCCAGATAGTCTAGACTAGAGATATGCACGTGGCCGTGCTGGACACCTTGCTCGGGCCTGGCTCTGGATCGGATCCGTACCAAACATGTATCGTATCTACAGCTTTCCCTACCTGTTTCCTTGGACGATGCCATTTTAATCGTCTTCTCTCTAAAAAGTTTTTCCATGGCTGACCCTCCAGTTTCTAAATGGTGTACCAGTTTGTATACTTAAAAGAGTCACTAAGAAGCCAGTTTCGGGTCTATGTTTCTCCCTTCCACTGCTTGTGTCGGTGCCCTCCCCGTACCCATATATGTAGGCCGGAAGCTTCGCCGTTCCACGATGCCAGTTTGTCATTTGTGCACCTGTGTTGTGCTAAGTGCGACCCCTTCGACAGGCTCCCCTTACTTCAGAACTGCCATGTGCTCGTGGTCGGTTACTGGTGGTATCATGATGGCTAGCTTGGCCTCCGTCCAATGCACGGTCTTTACGGGGCAAGGCCAGCACTATATGCGTCTCGTGACTGAAGGGCTCTGATTCGACAAGATTTTACGAGAGAACCTCTGGTTCAATATACACTGCCGCGAAAATCGACCGCACCACATGATCGAAAATTGCGAATCCGCTAAGACCGGCTGAACTACGAGAACCTGGAACATGAAAATAATACCGTAGATACATAGATAGCATACAACTATAACCGATAAAACTCCGGTCAAATTGATTGAGAAAGTACGGAGATACAGCCAAGCAAAGTTTGGAGCCTGGTGCAATCATTTTTCTTCTCGGGGGTAGCAAGGTAAAGCCAGGAAGTTACTAGGATGAGACTCGGGCCAAGGTTGTAAGAAAATAGCGCATATACTCGGTGTATTAGAGGATACAAACATGCAATTTGTGGGAGCAACTATGCAGTCTTAGAGGCCGTGTGAGTCCAAGAAGGCTGGGCCATTACCCTGTTGGTACTACACCAAATACCGGGAATGAGGGAATGGTACATTAGTAAATATTCTTTGTGGATATCAACAGAGTCTTCCTATGCAGCGAAGCTCTTGCTTGGCTGTCTGTTTCAGCAGAACCAAGGGAATTACGACTTTTTGGCAAGGCAGGCTGAGGTTAAATGCGCTTTTGCGCGCCAGCTAGGGAAGCGATTCCAACGAAGCTTGGTACATATATGCATCTCGGGCGTGCAAACCTGCGTGCCAAAAATCAGGCTACTCATCAATAGTATTTCACACAAGATTTGAATTCGTCAGATACAATGGCAGTAGAGTCGACTATATGCACATCGGAAATTGATCCATACCTCACTAAAAACATATTTTCCACTAGCAGTACCTGTATATTTGGCTCCGCTCCCTTCTCTACTATATTTGTGTCAAAACGACCCGGGTCCAGCAATTAAAACATCCCCACAAACTCACTGGCCATTTATTTCTGATCGGAAACGTTCTTGAACTCCATTCCGCTGATATATGTCACAGTCGAGGTCCGTACAACTCCAGGGGGTGCTTGTTGCTGGTAAGTTTTAAATTGCGCAAAAATGGATTAGTAACCACCCAGAACGCAAACATACTATGCCCGTCGCTCCAACGATGATTGGCCAAACTACAGAGATCTGGGATGTATAACGATATGGACAGTGAGTTGTTGTGATTGCATTGGCGCAAAAAAAAAGAATCATAAATTGCTCTAGTCAACGTAATATACAGCATACATTGAATTCGAGGTCAAGTACGAATACCTTTAAGATCACTTTAAATAAATAAAAGGATAAACTCAGTCACAAATCTCTTCACAGATAGCGCGAATCGATGGTACTACTCACTTTAGTATGCTCCTGGAAGGGGTAGCGGCGCTGTCGGTAAGCAACTCGGAAGTCTCAGTACTATTGTCTGGATTTGGGACGATAAGGTTGGACACGGTCGCTGAAGCATGGGCGCCAGGTGGTGGAGAATAACACTTGGGCCACTCTGTACCGAGCACGAGTGTACGAGAATGGTTGTACACCGATCCTTGAGGACCAATCACAAGGGTGTTGCGCGGGTATGGCACGTGCGTTCGAAAAGTGGGAGGTACCCAAAGAATCGGAGCGTCACCAATTGTGAGCCATCCATCATTTTTGAAACTCAAAGCTTTTGAACCCCTGAGAGGACTCATTGCAGGTGACTGAGTTTCCATGTCCCTCAATCCACATAATAGTGACATCGCTGGTATGTGCATGCCATACTCGAATAGTACTATCATCAGAGCCTGAAACAATACGAGTGCCGTCGGGTGAGAACGCAACGGAATTAACGGACTTGGTATGCCCTTCGAATGGACTGGTCAAAGGATTGCCAGTGCGCGCGTCCCAAGTTCGGATGGTGCAGTCATATGACGCTGAGACAATGTATGTGCCGTCGGGAGAGAATGCAACTGATTTTACCCAAACTGCATGTCCTTTAAATGGCTCGACTAGTAAATCACCGCTATGAGCATCCCACATGCGAATCGTACAATCGGATGAGCCAGAAACAACTTGTTGACCGTCGGGAGAGAATGCCACTGATATAACTGAACCCGTATGCCCTTCGAGCAGACCAAGTGCAGCGTTTCCGGTGTCCGCGTTCCACAGGCGAACGGATCGATCGTCAGATCCAGATGCAATACGATCACTCTTGGGGGAAAATACAACGGAATTGACCCAATCAGTGTGTCCTTCAAACGGGCCAGCAGCAATAACGCCAGTGCGACTATGCCAAACGCGTATGGTCGTATCACTAGAGCTAGAGACTACGCGAGTACCGTCAGAGGAGAACGCAACGGACGTCACCCAACCTGTGTGACCCTTGAAGGGAACAGCAGCAGGGTCACCACTAAGAGCGTGCCATACTCGGATCGTCTGGTCTCTCGATCCAGACGCAATAAGCAAGCCATCGGGTGAGAATGCAACCGAATTGACCCAACCGGTGTGCCCTCGTAACGGTGCAATTACCGGTTCGCCAGTACGCGTGTCCCACACTCGGACAGTGTAATCATTCGAGCTAGAGACGATTCGTGTTCCGTCTGGTGAGAATGCAACCGAATTGACAGCACTTGAATGCCCGTCGGATGACCCAACTTTGGATTCGCCGTTCCTGACCTCCCATACTTGAATTGAGTGATCGTCACAACCAGAAACAACTTTTGTCCCATCGGGTGAGTACGCAACCGAATTGACAGCCCTCGTGTGGCCCCTTAACGGCCCGACAACGAGGTTGCCTGTGTGACAATCCCATACCCGAACTGTCTTGTCCCAGGAGCCGGAGACGATACGAGTCCCATCGGGGGAGAAAGCGATGGACCGTACGGATCCTGCATGCTTTTGCAACGGTTCAGTAATGACCTTGCCTGTCTGTACGTCCCAGACATGCAACGTGTTGTCCGAAGATCCCGACGCCACCTGGCGATTATTGGGCGAGAATGCAACAGATAGAACCGAATCTGTATGCCCTTCAAATGGTCCAGCGATCGTATCCCCGGTAGAAATATCCCACAGTCGGACGGTCTTGTCGGAAGATCCAGAGACTAGATGTCTGCCATCAGAAGAGAATGCAACAGAGTTGACTGAGTAAGTATGTCCTCTGAATGGACCAGTAGTAGCTTTGCCAGTGTCTGCGTCCCATACTCGAATGGTGTGATCATAAGAGCCGGAGACGATGCGAGTGCCATCAGGTGAATACGCCACAGCACAAACCTGCCCTGTATGTCCTGTAAGTGGCCCGAGTATCGGGTTGCACCTTCGTGCATCCCACACCCGAATAGTGCTATCACTAGAGCCGGAGCATATGCGTATCGCGTTAGGGGAAAATGTAACCGAGTGAACTGGGCCAGTATGTCCCTCCAACGGTCCACCCACCGTAGACTTGGTCCTTGGGTCCCATATTTGTATAGTTCTGTCGGCAGAACCAGAGACGATAAGTTCACCGTCGGGAGACCATGCAAGAGACAGGATCTTGGAATCTGCTACCCAACTTGCTTGTGCAGAGCTCATGTGTCCCATCGCCGTCCCCTTCAAATCGAGCAATCCCTGCGTACGGCCCCAGTAGCACGCATATACCCAGCTAGATTTGGCACAAAATGGCAGGGCAGAAACATAGATATGGGGAGTACATTGGGTGCATGGGCTCGAGGAAAACCGAGATACGAAGTCTCGCGCGTCAGCTGCTAGCTTCTGGATCTCGACCGAGGCTTTTGCGGCCTATCATGAGCTTAGTACTGACATCACCTCAATTAAGAAGATTACTCACCAACAACCAAGTTTCGGCATGCTGCAATACTGCTTCCCCATCTCTAATACACGCTATCAGATTCAACACTTCCATCCAAAAAAGTAATCCCGAAGTGAAGAAATCGGCCAGTTTGGCATGAAGGTCATTTGAGACACCTGCCAATTGTAGGTGCTCACCCCAGTACCGACACGCATAGGACAGGGAGGGTGAAATACAAGACTTAATCCGGGATTCCAGGTCTAGAATATCTTTATCGAAGACCAGGGAAGATTCGAGGTTACAGATGTTGAATCGTAGTTGCTGTTCCATTACGTCCAAGCAAAGGTGTGCCAGATATTCATTGTAGCAAGTACGGTCACAATGAAAATAACCGGACCGAAGGGGATCAAACACGTAATCGAGGAAAGACGAATGCAGTACTGAAATTCTTCCCGTATCATCACATGCGAGTAGTATTGATTGTAGTGGCCGCAATAGTGCCAATACCTGTGTTTCAGCGACGGCCAGAAATGATACAAGGGTGGTAATAGCAAGAGGTTCCCTCGCGCAAATGATTGCCCCAAATATACGTTGCATTGCTATATGATCATTTCCTTCGAGTTCTTCGTTGAATATTGCGGCAAGGATGGTAGAATAAAGGTGATCAGGCTGCAGCTGGCTCCTACCAGACTCCCCTTCAGGTAACATGGAGCTTGAGTCCAGTAAGGTATGCAACCGTGCAACAGAGCTCGTATATCCTTCTCCAAATAAGATGTATCGTGCCGCAGTGGTAGCATAGATAAACAGACCACCCGCACACCTCGTGAGCCGATCTAGTTGCTCGTCGGACGGAAATGGTACCATAGCTTCAAGTGTGTGCGTCAGGTAAGTTTTGATATCCTCCTCCACGGCGGGCTTCGTTATATCCTGAAGGTGTAGCGCCACGCGGGGGCAGCTGTTTGACGACATCATCGCTTCTTGGACCACACTCTCTGGCTGGCTCGTCACAAAAAACTTTACTGGGAGCACTGGTGAAAGCCGCATGATTATCTCGAGTACCAGGCGCACGTTACGCGTATCTGAGCATTCATCCAATGCGTCGATTACCACCACCACTCCTTCCGGGAGCGCAGCCTTAGTTTCTCGCAAGGGATTCTTTATAAGTGTCTCGAATTGTTGTAATACGTTCATCCTGGCCTTGCCGAGGCTGGGATCAAGCTCCAGAGTTCCACACAACGTGGATCTGAATGCAGGTGAGTATTGTGCGAGTTGGTATGCGATCGAGGGGATGATTCGGGACACGTCGCGACATGACGACGAGTTACGAGAACAAAAAAAGCTCGCGCCAAGCTGTTTTTTCTTCTCCAGCTCTTCGCATAGGGAGTACGCGATTGTAGTTTTACCTGTCCCCGCCATGCCGTTCATCCAATATACCTGTGCGCCATTAGGATCTTGAGCCCAGTCTTGAAGTGTCGTTTGCAACATTTGACGCGTCCCCGCTACACATCCATTCCTTCCCAGATTCTTATGGTATTCAGAGTTGTATCGCGCCTCGTCTACTGAGGACATTGTCCCAAGCAGAGTAACCTAAACAATTAACGATAAATCTCGGCTCACATGAAGCTCTTCGCTTATATGGAAAACACTAACCTGCTGGTTTGCGTTTCGCAACACTGGAAACCCTACGTTTGCCTTTGCGGAACATCAAATATCGGGCCATGAAAAAATAAACGCGCATCGCACCTGAAGCTGCTTAAATGCTGTTTCCACTCTGCGATAGCACTGTATAATGTCCTCCTTATCTTGCGCTGGTCTAAGAGACCAGTGTATCTGTTCGCCTGCTTGCTTCTCCTTAATGAGCTGAACCTCCTTGTTGATGGATCTACATAATGCCCTCAGCAAAATGAAGGCACCACCAACCCCTAGCGCCTACGAAGTGATATTCGCAATACTGCCACTTGAATGTTCTGAGCCGAGCTCGTTCGCATGTAGCTTTACGTTGTTAGCCAAGGTCTCGAGCTCCGAAGGTAACCTTTCGTAATCATCGCGGGTCTCTGCAGCAGTCTATATACCGATTAAACTATGTTATCTGTCACTTGAAGAGGAATAATCGTAGCCCACCTGCACTGTGTCTAAACACTCGATAAGCGCGCCTACAGCTGATTGCATTGGTGGAAACATATCAGAAGTCTTCTCTAAAGTTCTAAGTGTCGCTCCCAGTCCCAGCCAGGCAATGTTTCCAGCCTTGTTGAGGTTGTCGATCGGAGAACTTGTTAAAGTTGCAGGATTAGCGTCTAGTGAGTGACGGGGATGATGGCATGCAACGTCGAAAGCCGTCTTGAACTGATCCCAGAAGTTTCGGATTGCCGCACGAGCGCGACGCCGAGGTATGTTAGTTATGGGCGGAGGGCTTGCCATGGTTTCTTGGGTGGCGATGGTGGGTGCCTCGGGGTCCGATTCGGACGACTGATGGGCTCGAGCGCCCATCGTCTATGAACACGTGATTTCGAACCACTCGTCAATATCAATGCATATGCATACGCCTCCACGACGGGTTATTCCACCTATACTGGCGCTGATCGCTACACCCCTAGTCTTTTGTGTTGGTATATTGACGGGCTGTGAGCTCCACCATGAACGACCTTACTACCGCAGTGGGCACGCTAGCATATCTTCAGAGTACACCTTATGCCGCTTCGGACGTTCAGCGACTTTCAGGCGGTCAATCAGCATTTACGTACCAAATTACACTCAAAGCTCCTATTCACACCAGCGAGAAAAAAATCGTGCTTAAGCATTATGAAGGATACTTCTCAAATCACGAAATGTAGCTCGGTGCCGAACAAGGCGTACGTCTATTATTCACTCGCGACGGAGTCAATGGCTCATTCAAGTTGTTGCATAGGAGTTTGAGTACAAGGCGCTCATGGCTGTCGAGGTGTCAAACCTGTTCAATTCGAACGGCACTGTCCAGACTCCTCGACCAATCCACTTTGACCCCGAGACGCACACGATATTCGTGACCGACCTCGCGCCTACCGTAGGACTTGCGCACGCACTGACAGACTCGCCTGGAATGATGACCGAGATCGGTGAAGCGCTCGGTGACTTTATGGGACGGTTCCATAACTGGGGCGCAGCACCCGAGCAGGCTGAATTGCGAGACGCGTGCTAGCAAAATGCAGCGACGAAAAGCGAAGATTTTCTCAAGCTACGGTTCACGACCATGGTGAAGTCAATTGAAAGGTTCGAATTGGGCGAGAAGTTGATTGGGGAGCTTGTTGTGAAACAGAGCGAAGGGGGGCCGTTAGGGGTGACGGAGAAGCACCGGCTATGGGGAGTTTTGGCTCGGTAGGTGTATGTATACGTCAACCATTACCTCTAAACGTTGCTGTAGATAACATCCTCGTATCTATGCTAAACAAATACCAAGGTTTAAGATTGTATATCATCGACTGGGAAATGGCCATTCCGACGTATCCCGAGTTTGACATGGGTGAATTTATTGGTACTGCCTACACCCAGGAAGGGGATTGGATCCACAAGACGATAAGCATCTTGTCTCGGCAATGCTTCGAGCTTATGAACCCATTGAACATTGGATCCTGTGCGAATGGCGATCAAGACGGGGGTCCTTGCGATGGGGTATGGTCCAAGCTACACTAAGCCTGATGATCCATTCGCGAAAGACACAGTGTTGACGGGATTGGAGCTCGCGTGACTCGGCTGGAAAGGAGACGAATAGAGGATTAGGAATAGTTTATTGAAGGAAATATTTTAACCTTTTACTCGAGTCAGGTGTCGGGGTTGCGATTCGAAGGCAAGCCAGAGCGGTCGTGCGACTGATCAACTTAAACGACCGTGACAGTTCTATGAATTATGGGCTACCAGCTTGATTGAGTACTTTGCTTTACTTATTGTTTACTAGTACAGACTTGGATTAAGTGATGGATCGCATCTGAGTATATCTGACGGTATCTCTGTGGAACAAAAACATGCGAGTTACTGTAAACCTTGTGTAGGCTGTTAGAACGTAATTAGCTTCAATTACATCTGGCCACTTAGTCAATTTACCCTTCTGGTCGATTTAGCTCTTGCGCCCATGCTGCAATCTATACCGTAAAATCCACCATGCACGACCCTACTACCATCAACGGTACCCTACGCCGCCTCAAACGCCAAGCTCCTTTCAGGCGGGCACTCTACATTCACGTACTGGATCATGCTCAAACCGTCTCTTCCTGCTGGCAACAACACACCGATCCTCAAACATTACGAATAACAATATTCAGATTTCGAAACGAATGCTAACGTCGATGCTGAGCGCGGCACGTCTATTCCTTCCATTTTGAACCTTCTGCTGATTTGGACGTTCCATATGCTTTTTGAATGCAAGGTACTACCCAGACTCGCCACTTCGGGTATGTTTAATGATACCAGTACTGTTCAAATCCCTCGATCAATTCACTACGACCCCGAGACGAAATGTAGAGAGTTTATTTCAAGATTGCCCATCCTCCCGACGTTGTGTGAAACGTAGTATCTTGGATCGTATGGATTACGGCCACAATAGGTCACTGGACCGCTTCTCATTGGGCGCGGAGTTAAATCAATGTTTTGTACGTGGGGTAGCGTCGGAGGGCGGGTACAAGTTGATCCCGCCGGCTTATGTATGGAGAGAACACTACAAATAGTAGCTCTCTCGATTACTTATTTGCTTTTCCTCTTTAACAGCTCTTTGAAGCGCGTGGTAGGTGTGGCATGAACGCAATCCCGGCTATATGCGCTTGAAACATACACGAAGTACTCGTATAACCTAGCCCATCACTTCGATTGCTATGAATCGCTATAAAAGCTTTCGTCCATCACCATCCGAAACCCTTACAGACTAGGCATATGATTTGGACGTTAAAGTCGCATATATCATTGTATTGAGATCACCGGAGCCTCGCGCCGACCCCCGGTCGGGCGTTCCAAACAAATCAAAATACTCCAGAGTATACCTTGTGTCGCCTCGGACTTTCAGCGACTTTCAGGCGGACACTCGACGTTTAGATACAGAATCACGCTTATAATAAAGAGCCCCTGCTGCCAAACTGGGTGGCGGTAACGAATCAGGTGTCAAGACTACATCTTCCGCTCGCCTTGCGTGAGAAATTTGCCGGAGGCTAGTACAGATTATAGTGCTCAGTCTGTCTCATCACATATAGCGGTTCTCAATGGTTATACGCTTAATTTTGGAGCTTGAGGGGGTGTTCGGGCTGCAATGCACCCGGCCCATGTAGGCCAATAATTGTTGACTGTAGAGATAACCCGCGCAAATGCAGACACTGTTGCGCCCCGTTGCCAGCTATGCCCTAGAGTACGCCCTCTGGTACCGCTTATTTTGGATTACACAATCCTGGCCTATAGTACATATGTAGCACCAAGACTCTCTGGATGCGGGCGAACACATCCAATCTAGAAGAGCCTAGTCAAATGCACCACTGTTCTAAGCCAGAAGTGGGTCGGAAGTCACGAGCCGCGAGAACGACCCATGATGAGTTGAATTACTACTACGCTCTGGGGTGGGAACGGCCAGTCCCCATACGTCACGCAGGGTCGGCCGTTACCATGCTGCTCAACGCTCCCACCTGGAGACCACCGTACCTCTGAGCGGTCCCGGAACATTGGGCATTTCTTCTGGCACTAAAGCATGATTGCGTCAAGGGATGTATATATGCGGAAGCCTCACGGGGTGAATAGGTAGGCATATCCAATTGGGATTACTATTGGTGCTGTGGGTTAATCATAAATAGGGATGTGGTAAGGTATACACAAGTTTCGACGGGCGAGGTGCCATGTCATCGAGGGTGGCGTTTAGCTAGTAACATATGTAGATCGAGAAAAGCAGAGAGCCGAAACGAGCAAAGGGAATCAGGATATAAACCGGAGACCACGCACGTGACACTGAGCGCCCACCGCGCAGGTTCATGTTTTCGGCGCCGGTACCGAAAGTTGTCCACGACGCCACACGAGCATTTCTCCGAACAATGACTCGAGCACACGTGTACGACGATCAACTGCGCGCTGACTTCTGGCCATGAAGTTAATGACTCTAGCCGCTCGCCGCTCGGTCATGAAGGCTAAATATCAATATATCATTCGAGCAGCTGATCGTCGCGACTCCACCCCAAATCACACAATATGGCCGATCTAACGACTCCCACGGGCCTGGTGGCGTTTCTTGCATCCACGCCGTACGCCGCTACGGAGGTTCAGATACTCAGCGGCGGGACAAGCGGGTTTACCTATCGCGTAACGCTCCAAAAGCCACTCGAGACGGGCCAGACAACGGTGGTGGTCAAGCATTGCTTGGGCTATCTGTCATCTGATGCGGGGTTCATGCTCGACGTGCAGCGAATGGTAAGCGTACCCCGCTTGATCAATCGAAGCTAACCCCGCATTAGGATTTCGAACACAAAGCGATGCGGATGATGAACGCTGTAAGCTTTTCGCAGTCGGTCCGGGTTCCTCGGGTGTGGTGGTACCACCCTGAGACCCACACGCTTGTGGTGGAGGACTGCGCGCCGGCGCGTACGTTGTCTGCAGAGCTGGTAGAATGTTTGAAGCGCGGAGACCACGCACGGATCGAAAAGCTGGGCGAGGTGCTGGGCGATTTTACGGGCAAGTTCCATGCGTGGGGCGCCGAACCTGCCCAGGCGCCGCTCCGAGCGCAATTTTTGGAAAATGCAACGTCGCGCGACGCTGTCGCAAAGATCCGCTGGCAACTGATGCAGGTGACGGCGAACAAGTACGGCATGGAGCGGGCGTGGATGGACGACATGATGGAAGAAAGTTTGCGAAACGCGCGGGCGGGTGGGCCAGTGATCGCAATGGCTGACTTGTGGTTCGGTGAGTGCGAACCTGGCTTGGCTGGCTTGGACTTAATTTGTGTAGATAACATATTGGTATCCGAGTCGGAAGAACTGGGAGTGTACATCATTGATTGGGAGATGGCAAGGTGCGCCCGGCCCGAGTGGGACGTGGCGCATTTCGCTTGTGCGGCCTATAGCTGCGTGCACGTCTATCCTGGACTGGGGCCTGAGCTCATGCGAGCATTTTTCAGGGCGTATGCGGCGCACGCGCAGCTGGATCTGGTCCAGATGGGAATAAACGCCGGTCGGGACGTCATGAGCTTTGGGGTGATGATGCCATGGGTTCGGCACACGGACGACTCGGTCAAGAAGCCGCTCGCCGAAATCGGCCTAGAGTTACTCGAGGCGGCACATAATAGCAACACAGAAGCACTGCGCCAAAACCCGGTCCTGTGCGATTTTGTATAAAATGAAATATGTCTATTCTTGTTTCACAAGCGCTGGGCCAAGACGTGCGCCATGTGATGCGATTTGGTTCTGTTCCAATGCACATGGTCGTCTTGCCGCTATACATAGCAGCCACCGCGATGCTTGGCCGGTTATCCCCCCATGTCTCTGTTGCGCCAAGCACTCAAGTCGCGCGCTTCCCGCAACGAGCTAAAAGACAACAAGTCGTATGCCAAGTCGATCAAGTCGGTTGCGTCGGTAAAGACGCTCGCGGCGTCATTGGCGTCGTTTTATACCGCTGTTCCGGGTGCTGCTCCAACCGCCAAACGACGCCGCCCGCCACGGTCCGAACTCGGCCGACCGGCGTTTGCGTCGAGGCACCCAGAGCTGCAGCTCGTCGAGGGCATCGAGCCGTGCGAGGGAGCGCGGGTGTCAGGTGTGAGCCTGGTCCGGAGTTTGGAAGAGCGGCTATCGCTCGTCGTACATCATTTCGGCGAACCGGGCGAGCGGGGTGTGATTTTCTACACCAACAGTGAGTCTCACACCAACTGTATTGCTGTCTGCTAATTGTGTAGCCTGCGTGAGCGGCGAAGTACGCTTGGCAGCATCTAAATCCGAATCTGTCGAGTCGATCGAAGTTTGGGTGAGTCTGCAACTCTATTGCCCGACCACCGAGTTTAGGAAATCAGGTAGCGCTCAAGTCGGGTTGTACGTTTTCCGAGTCGGAGCCGCATGCGTTCGAGATGCGTGCGACCGTGTGGTCTGCTGCGGAGCGCAAGACGGAGATTCAGGCCGGGACCTATGTGTTCGTAAGTCCGCGTGGGCGGGTGGAATGTGGGCTAACGTGGAGCAGCCATTTGCGTTTGAGGCGTTTCCGGAGAGTGTGGTCGTGAGGCAGGATGAAAAGAAGACTGTGACGGGGCGGGTGAGTTGGTTTGGTGGGTGGTGAGCTTTGCTGAGTGTATGCGTAGCCGTTGGCGCGGGTGCCTTTACCTCGTGAGTGGGCTGTGTTGGGGTTGGCGTGGGGTTAATGTTTGGTAGCTTCGTATAATGTCCGGGCGCCGCATTGGATGGGACGGATCGAGTACGAGATGGGTGTGGTTGTCAAGCGGAGGGGGTTAAAACCCAACGACTAGTACGTTCTCTCTTTCCTGGTTGGCTGGTGCTCATCTAGGCAGCATCGAGATTCCGCTCGTGTACCGTCCTCGACATCGAATAAAGTCCTTTGCGCCGGTACCGTTTCCGCTCATCCCGACTCGAGAAGACTGGCCGTTTGAGCGCGAGGTGATTGGAGGGTGGAGTTTGACGCCGTTTGGAGGAAGAGGGCGGTGGAATGGTGAAGTGGGGGTCGAGATTGAGGGTCTAGTGAGTCTCGATCCTATTAAAAAAATTGCCATTCTAATGCGAGTAGCTGGGTATTCCGCACCCGACCGTCGCCGAACCTGGATCCAAAATCCAAATAACACTGTTGTTGTGGGGGACAAACCCGACGGCGCTGGCTGCACTGGCCACGCCCGGATCGGTCCGAATACGACTGGTGCGGGCTCACGTCATGGGCCTGGACGCACTCAGCCCGTCGAGCCGTGCGCATTCGAGTCGGATTGTGTTTGAGCACGAGCGCTGGGGTGGGATGGTCTGGGCCGATGGGGAGCGGGAAGAAAGCGGGAGCGGGAGTGGGGATAGCGGTGTCGGTCTAGACAAGGTAGAATTCTCAATGGACGAACCCGAAGAAGAAGAGAAGAGTTCCCGGGCACGGGTGGAGCGGGTCAGGTCGTTAAAGTGCACGGGTCGGTAGTTGTACCACAAGAAGACGTCGTCCCAAGTTTTAGGTACAAGAACATGGCGGTAGAGGTAAGATCAATGACATCGGCGTGGCGTCATGCTGATCGATATGAAGTACTTGGTGCAGGTGATTGTCGGACACGGGCAGTACAACCATGTGTCCCCTTCTGGGCCTGGGATCGTGGGCGAGGCGCCTGTGTGGGTTGTATCTGGGGATGGGGTGCAGGCTCCTGCGAAGCAGAGGAGGATGGTGGGGCGGACGATTGTGCCGTTACCGCGGGACGCGAGGCGGATGCCTTTGGTTAGGGGGATGTGTGATGCCGGGCGGTGGGGCTTGTAGGGCCCGATCGAGCGGCTTGTAGATTGCTTTCGTGCATTTAATTGGACATTTTACGATAGTGAAATTTGCGGTGGAGACGTCTTTGGTTGCGCCAGAATTGCCTTGCTGTCGAACTCTGGGATTACCGGATCGGGGATATAGTGATCTTCAGGGCCGGCTGATTCATACGAATAAAAGACCTGGGGCGGTGGAGGTTGTCAATTAACACCTCTGACGACCATGGACCCAACGCGCGCTGCTTCGCCTTCGACAACGAGCACGTCGCCTACGAGCTCTGAACCGTTTTTATCGCCGTGCCAGTCGGCAGAGTCCATGTCGAGCGCCGAGTTGCCAAGGCGCAAATATCCTGCCCATCTGTCGAACGGTGTGCCTCGGTCGAATCAGAAATACGAGACGATGGAGGAGTTGTTGGCGGCGGCGGGGTACAGCGTCACCAGGGTGTTTACTCCCGAGACTGAGCGGCCCAAGGAGAGCGGGAAAGACAAGAAAGAGGAAGGCATTGGCGGGCGGGTTGCTGGGTGGTTCGCCAACATTCTCCCCGTGTCGAGTCCGAGTTCGCCCGTGGACAAGGAGCCCGAAGAGACGAGCGACAAGTCCCAGGCAGCGCGTAGTGTGAGCAGATTAATTCGTGTTATTGTTCGTGCTAATTGGGTTAGCTGAGGACACACCTGATGACACGGGCCTTGATGCGGACCGACCCGCCGATGCTGCGCCATGCCACCTCGGCTCCTGCCCTCTCTGTCCCGCGCTCATCTCGTCGCCGGGCGCTCCCGTCTGCGTGGCGTGAAGAGGCGCCTGCGTGGAGTGGGGTTGTTGTTGTCAAGCAACCAGACCAGCGCTCGTTTGGGCTATCCGACGATGCCAGTCGGGCGTCGACCATCCGCCAGTCGACAGTTAGGGCAAATCCACAGGCTACAATCAGGGCCAATCCGCATTCGACGGTCAGGGCCAATCCGCACTTGGGAGCTCGAAATCCGCTCTCGCTTCGACACCGTGCACGCTCGGCGCCTCGTCCGGTCCCTGCCCCCGCCCAACCTGTCCGTCCCAGCCTGGTCGTACAGCAAAACGTGGTTGTATGTCGCTCAGTGTCGAGTTTCGGCTCGAGCTCGAGCGTCCAGACTCGTTCCAGCGCACGCTCTGGGTCGTCGGACGAATCCTGCCCCGTCCTCACGCCCGAACCCGCCACCGACGGGCTCCCGCCTACTCCTTCCCGCCCGACGATCGTTCGACAGCGTTCGGGGATTCTCCGACGAGAGAGGTCAATCATGGTCGAGGTCGACGACGAACCTGATCTGGCGTCTATTATCCATGCCTACCGTCCCTCGAGTCCACGTTCGACGGGGCGCCATGCCTCTATACGCAGCCTACGCGCACTCCTCAAGGATCCCAAGTTCCCCGACGTGCCGGTCGTGTGTGTTGCGAGTCCGGGGACGGTCAGCGCCGGTGGACCGGGGAGGACTCTGTGGTTGGCAGATGACTAGGGATGATTAATATCATTATAATCGTTGTTGTGTTTCTTGGACGATGTAGCAGTAGGTAGATTATCTTCGTTATACTTAGTCACTTTGTAATTGACTCTTTAAATTGTGATTGAATTACCAGTGTGGTCTATTGATCGAGCCCCTATTTCTGGAGAGCCAAGGTTGGACTCGACTACGATACCACAGCAACATGCCGCCTCTGGAGATTCAACCCAGCCTAGTCTACGCCAAGGGTCCCCTGCCTACGCCTCCGCCATCGGCCACTACCGCAGCGTTTGAACTCGCGCCGGGTATCAGACTCGTACACACATGCTCAGCAAGTCCTCGTTTGGGTTCAAGTTATGCGGTTAATAATGGTTGGCAGGGCGACTCGGATGAAGTCGAAGAAAGGCGAACTCGTCGAGTTTTGTTCGTGCGTCAAGAAGCCGCGGCGGCAAGTGCGCTGGGCCGACTTGGGGTACACCCCTGACAAGAAACCCGCCCCAACCCACCAGGATCCCTCGTTCGTACACAAGCCAGCCCAGCGTAAAGAACTCCCGCTAGCCAAGGCGGACTCCCGGTCCCGTACGCGATCCGAACCCGCCTCGGTAACGTCTCCCGAACTGAGCAGCCCGGCTCGAGCGCTTCGAGATCGCCGGTTACGGGATTTGGTGATTGTGTACGAGACGGGGGCAAAGAGCCGGAAGCGCCCGAGGACGAGTCGGGAGGGGTTTCGTCCGCCGAGTGTGTATTCCCGTCCAGGGACTCCGCTGTGGGGAGTTCAGCGCGTGTCTGTGAAGGATCAGGTGAGTGGGTTGTTGGTGCGTGGGTTTTGGGTAACCGGGCTTGTAGGTGGAGACATCGATGGACAAGATCGAGGCGCCAGAGGAGACCCGTGTGGATTTTCCCTGTATGTCTACTCGCGCGGCGGTCCAGCATTCGGCATCTCGTCAACCGCTCAACGCAAGCGCTAGATCTCAACCACATCCTCTGCCGACCCCACCCCTATCCGGAGATTCACACCAACCCAATCCACTCGAATTGCCCTTGAACATCCAAGACCTGGCCTCACTACCGCGCGCTGGACAAGCCCCGGATCCCTATTTTGCTGCGAGGATCGACTTTTTGCGTTTGGTCGCCGAGAGGATTGGGCTGGTTCCTCAAGTCGTAGTCGCCCCTTGTATGTCTCGTCCGACTTCGGTTCCTCGTGCGTGCCGGGTGGAGTTGAGCTTGCGAGTTTGGATCAAGATTGGAACGCACTGAGGAGCAGGATCTGGACACTGGCCATACCAAGCGACGCCGCGTCGAAGCACCTATTTCCAGGGATCCATCGAGCGCACCGAGCCGGCAAGTTCCGACTGTGACTGTGAACCCGCGCGTTCCAAGGGGAATCAGTTGGATGCTCAATCCTGAAACTCTTGCTGAATCGTCTGGAGCTGGTGACAAGTCTGCATATGTCGGAGTAGTGAGGCCGAAGCTAGAGGTGGTGGATCTTACAGGGATGGAATAGGGGTGGCTTGTCGTTGGTACCCTGGTGCTGATTGGAGTTCGTGAAGGGTACCTGATTATCATTTAGATTACACTTTGTTTTGACATTTTACTGTTTGGTTGACTATTTAATTTAATTTACTATGTTACCATAATGATAGCAACGACGGGCAATCGGGTGCGAATGTATGCGTGGCAATGGCGAGAATTGGTTTGAGTATTGAGACTGATTCGTGATGCTAGATCTCTAGCTTGTAGAGAATGGTTACGCAATGTACGGTTCAGGTACGCGGATATGTTCTGTAAACTTTCATTCCTTGAGATACGGCAAATCCCTGGCATCCCCTGCTTCAGGAATACCAAATCATAGTAACCGAACAAAGTCGTGCACCTTGGACATCCTAAACAACTAACATTGGCCGGCATAGGCTATGTATGCGTTAAACTGTTTGTTACTTTAAGATAGAATCTAAAGCTTAGCTCTCACCTTCACGGACGGTCATCCGTATACTCACCAGTGATTCTCGAGGTACATCTGAATAATGAAAATTTGCGCCAGGCTGACGAGAGCCGTGAGTAGCATTTTGCCGTTCACTCCCCGAGTGGGTCAATAGCACTGCTCCCGGTTTCAGACTCGTGTTTGCGCAATCTTCACAGGCTCGGTATGCTCTCTGCTTTGCTGCTTGCCTTGGGTCGCGATGGCTGTAGACCCTAAACCTTCGTGAGGCGTGGAGCCTGATCTCAATCGTTGGGAAAATACGGAGGCAACCCCATATCCGGCGTCAAGGTCAAGTCGCTCTAGCGAGCGTTAACCAAAAGAGGACGTCTACCGTTGTGCTTTTTTAACGATATGGGAGAACGGCCGACAAAACCTGAAATTCTACGAGGGCCTGGGTATACAGCACATGGTCCAGGTAACTAGTGAAGTCTCAATGCACTGGGTTGGTCCCGGTGCTTTGCAATCAATCACATTGAACGTCCACGAGATCAATCTAGAGTGGTAATGCCATGTGTAGTCGAGCCATCCGCTGCCGGCTATCGAGTACTCGGGACGGCGGTTTCAGTTGAAACATCATGCATTCAAGACAGTCTGCCTTGCTTGATCTATCATTTCATCGCCGAAGTATTTCACTTGTGCACAACGGGGTTCCCTCAATGGCCATGTCTTGTGTGTTTCAGCGCGCATATACCCTCTGATGAGAATAACACCTACGTCAACGAACTGTATGTAGCGTACGTATGTGGTTAAATCCGTACAGACGCCAGCAACGGGATAATTTTGTCGTAGCTCGCAAAACGAGACACGTTTTTCATGACCCTCAAACTCGAACGACCATGAAAACGCATGGCAAATTGAAAGTACAGCGAAGAGGTCTCCCTTTGTCCTGCGCAACTCCCTTCCGTTGCTGAGCTACATCCGACTCTGTATGGTCAAGAGGGTCTCGGACATACTGCGAGAAATTTGCTGACACACATAGGACATCGGTCGCGTCGTAAATGCTGGTACGGCCCCCGGCTGACGCATCACAGCGCTAACGTCCTGGACACTACAAATGTAAGATTATATAACCATTTTCTGTGAGCCACTACGATCAACTCTTCAGCTCTGATACTGTCTGTTACCTGGTATTGTGAACGTGTCATAGCTTGGTGCATAGTCGCGCACACAGTCTAATAATTAACTTTACCACGGAATCTTGAGGCACGTTTCATAATCCGCTTGTGGATCTGTGGATTGTGCCTGTAATACATATACCTTGCGTGCTACCCTGGAGCCATCAATCTAGCGCATCTGCGCTATTTAATCACATCAACCTTTTGTGTCAATCCCCCCCCCCCCCACCTAATCAGTCCATTCCAACCCCGGATACATATCCAGTCAAACTCCGGAAAATATCCTCATTTACTATGTCTGGCCTAGTTCTCCGACGGTCTGTCAGTTTTATTGAGCTTGTTGATTCTTGCCAGTTCGTTCCAGAGCTGGTAGCTGCATGCAAGATCTTGGAGCAAATATGGAATGCGGTGGAACACCTTAAATTAAATCAGTGAGTCGCCCGCGCGTCGTTCCTTTCCTTTGATATCGTTACGGTCAGCCGAGCTTTAGACTTCCTACTAGTATCTGACATGGGGACATCACTTGAAGGTGGTAACGCGCCCAAGTATGTTTGGGTCAGCCCCATGGGTTGAGTGAGATATTAGTGCCTCTTTCCTTCTCCTGAGTTCTACTTTATGCTAGTCGCCCATACTTACAGTGAACGCGCAGGGAGCAATGCAAGATATTGCGTGCACGTTGCATATACATCTTCACTGCTATTCGGGACAATACTCAAGTACTAGAAAGAGTCGTGCGTAATCGGATGATCGAGGAGTTTATCAGGTGATTATTGGAGTTCTATCAACGAGGTAGATGCTAATGGTGCGGGAGCGCGCAGTAGTATCAAAGAAATCAATCGGCTGGTGAATGAGTGGGCGAATTGGGCATTGGCAAAGTGTCTCTTTCATAACAGCACCAGCATAGCGGAGATCCAGAGGACTATGAGCCAACTCGATTCTTATTGCCAGAACTTTCAGGTAAACCAATGAACTACCAGTTGAAACTTGGCTAATGCGTAACTACAGACGATCACCCAAGTTCAACTAGCGGATTTAAAGACTCAAATGGAAACTGCGTGTGAAGTAGACAAACTCGAACTCGAACTCATAGTGGATAGTCATCGCGAGGCGCGAGGCAAAGTCAGCGAGGGCTTGAACGCGATGATCATGAGTATGACTGGGCACTCCAGCGGACAATTCTCTACTGCCCCAATTATAAGCAAACAAACGGTGAGCGAAGGGCGTGCTACAAAGGGCACCTACTTACATTCTGGAAATGTCACAGACCATTCAAGAGCTGGTTGCTCATTTGGTTTCTCACGGGTGCCGAGACCTCACCAGCGACATTGATCTCGCAGCGTTTGGAGAGTACCCTGTCGCCGACGGTGGTTTCGGTAACATATATCGTGGACGCTTGCTGGACGACACCCAAGTCGCCGTCAAGACACTGAGAGTTTTTGAAGCCACCAATGAGCAGAATCTCAAAGTACTCAAGGTAAGCGCATTGTAGAGATACTCTTGTGTCTTGTCTCACTTGTGTGCCTAGTACGCAGCCAAAGAAATTCATACTTGGAGCAAGTGTAGACATAAGAACGTGCTTGGACTACTTGGACTGGCGATCTTTCGGGACCGCGTCGGGATGGTCGCTCAATGGATGAACAATGGAAACTTGATTCGGTACCTAGAAAGAGTTCCCACTGCGAATAAGTGTAAATTGGTACGTTACTTCAGGTCTTGGGCTTCTAGTAGCTCGAGTCAAACACTCTCTTCCCAAGAGCGCCGAGATCTGTGAAGGACTGGTGTATTTACATAACATTGGGATCGTAGGTTTAAACCATACACGTGCGCATTATTATACTCACCATCATTTTAGGTCCATGGTGACCTGAAGGGTGTAAGTGAACGGTTCCACAAACTTAGTTATGGATTAGTCACGTCAGCATAGACAAACGTGCTTATTTCGGACGATGGTGTCCCATTGCTCACTGATTTTGGCAACTCACTCTTGGAGGAGCGTACTCTTCAATTCACTCAATCGACCGATAGAGGTACTTTGACAATGCGGTGGTCGGTGAGAGGAACCTTGTCGTACGGCCCTGATGTTGCATTTACCGGATGCGTTTAGGCCCCGGAACTCATTATGGGATCAGCCACATATAGCAAATCATCGGACGTATACGCACTTGGGATGGTGGGGTTCTCTTCTCTGGGAGGTATTTACTCTTCGCTAACCAGCCGACACGGTCTAGACTATGCTTGTGAGTGATTGAGGAGTTACTGCAAAGTTTCCTTCGCACAGTGATCACCTCGTAACCACTCCACAGGAAACGATTACAGGGGCGCCTCCTTACAATGGAAAGCCCGAACGCTCAATTGTATACCTGGTAACATACAAACGGGAGTTTCCAGAGCGACCTGAAACGCATATACCGACCAACAGTGATGATGGAAACAAGCTGTGGGATTTACTTGTCTCTTGTTGGTCGTTTGAACCCGAAGGGCGTCCGAGCGCTGAAGCGGTTGCGCAAATCGTGAGTTTTTTTTTTTTACAGAGGCAAGCTACTATTACCCATTCCAATACATGTGTTTGATAGATGAAGACTATTACTCAGCGGGGACTGGTAGTATGAATGGGCATCGGTGGGGGCTTGATGTAAACGTATACGGAGTTCACGTTAACGAGGGGGTGGAACACAGTTGGGCCCGATCCGCACCAACCAAGGCTATGTATAAACCAGGCTTTGATTGGGCATTGAGTCTACGTTGGGCGCTTAGGACCCTGTTCCTCGCCACGACCGTCCGTACATTAATGAACGTGAGCTCGTTGCCCTATCGTTCGAGCCTTCAACTCCGCCTAGTACTGACAGAAGAATCTATTAGCCTCGTCGTTTGTTTAAGAGATGGGCTCCTCGGGCCGTGAAGCGGGAGAATACTGGGAATATTCACCCGCCATCAGCCACAAACGTGTGCATGCGAGAGTCTAAACAACATCTACTCTCAACTTCGCCTGTCTGGTCTGGGGATGCTGCATCTGACATCCTCGTAAATACGATTCACGCCAGAACAACGGTAAATCCGAAGATTATTGGCTCAGCGCGACAGGTCCAACTAAAAGCCTCTCGCAGTCTGCGTCCGAATTGTTGACCCGACTCGAGAGTTATGGTTGTAAGGACATATCAGAGGACATTGATCCGGATTCATTTACTGGGAAGTGCGGCTGTGGCGATAGCGGCAGCACCATTTCCTACGGGTCGATGCGAAACGGCACCAAAGTTCTCATCGAAGCGACTGCCAGCTTGGCGCCCCCTGCGCAGCCCGATCAGCGGTTTGGCGACCTAAAGGTGGGCATTCCCACGTATGATTGAGCGTAACTATCTCTGAAGTGACATGGATGTAGGAGATAGCCCAAGAGCTTCGGGCTTGGAGTGAATGCAATCACCCAAACGTACTGAGGCTACTTGGATTGACGATATCTCGGGAACGGTTGGGGCTAGTGTTACCATCGGTGGTTAATGGGAACTTGGTGGAGTACTTGATCCACAGATGTTGTGTAAATCGATATCATCTAGTATGTATTGTAGGCCCATTTTGTAGTTCCCAGCTCTTGATCTATGGTTTCAGTCCGTACAGATATGCGATGGTTTAGCTTATCTGCACAAGCACTCTATGTAAGATCTCCGAGCTGTGGGTTAATCTGTTTGTATGCGCTGACATTGCGACGTAGATACATGGTCATCTTGGCGGGGTATGTATTCTGATTATACTCACCATATCAACCTAATAAAGCGGTTGAACCTAGGCAAACGTGTATATATCTCATGATGGAATTCCAATGCTCAGTTTACGGCCAATTCACAACCACAGAGCTTACGGTTTGAGCAGAAAGTGGCTGGTTAGTGATCGCAGGTCGTGTGGTTAGGCAGATCTCTCAGGTACTTTCTCTGTAGGCACCCGAGCTAACTGGGCAGGCAGGAACTGGTGACAAAGCGGCGGACATTTATGCGCTTGGAATGGTACGTTTCGAAGTCCTATAGATTGACTGGATCCTCACGTTATTTAATGGTCTCACAAGACAATCCTTGTACGTTGCGAGCGGATTCTTTTTTGATTCAAGTCAAGACACTCAATTTGGACATCAGGAGACTCTTACGATCCGCCCACCCCGCGTGTGGCACAACGCCTCGTACAAGCCTTACTACATCGATGAGAAAAAGAGTATCCCTGATCGACCCGAGCGATGTATACCGGCCAGTAACGATGGAGATAGGTTGTGGGGCTTGCTTGTCACTTGTTGGTCTCGTCAGCCAGAGGAACGCCCTAGCGCAGTTGCAGTTATGGACGCGGTGAGTCAGACCGTATGGTCAGCGAGATGCCGATACCAAATTTGGAGAAAATAGGTTAGAGTTTTCATGGAATAAGCTATAACCTGGGTCACCCGCCGGCTTTCAGGTGGATCGTGGATAATACTGGCTCGTCTTGGGGTATGAATGTATGGTTAGCTTGTCGTATGATCATTTAACTAGGCCCAGAGTTACTACAAACCTGTGTACCATAATTTAATGACATGCATTATCTTGAAAGCTATGGGCGTTCATCGCGATTACAGTCGAATCCCTTGATAACGGTACACTTTTTGTCGACTGATAAGCAGATTTCTGCCCCTTAAATTACCGCCTGTCAATTATTTTCTCAGACCTAGTAGGCACAAGGTCCTTCGGACAACTGTGCTCTTACGATACAATGGCGGACCCAGGGTGGTTAAATGTCTGGCATCTCCTTTTATCGTAATAGAGGGGTTTGACTATATGGACAATTTCAGCCCGCGGCGTGCTGGACAAAAGGTCAATGGGGTTAAGCGCCGAATTACCATTTTCAGGGCCGGCGTCGAAAAGGTTCCGGTAACTTGGATTGTACTCTCACCATTCACCACTGCGTTGGCGACGTCCTCCGCAATAAAAGGCACGCTATGACCCACCATTTTCATTGAATACACCCTACAGATATCTAACTCAACTCTTGTGAACAGATCAAGTTGACGACAAACGTCATACTGAGCTTGCTAAGTTGTCGCAAGCAGTTGAAGGCTAGACATTGGGCTACTCCGGTTGTTTCTTGTACAATATCATATGTGAGTAACTGAAATGGTCCACCATCATGCTCACCAGGCTCTGTTGGTAGCAAAATCCACCAGCGTCTGTATTTCCGCCACATTTAGAGGGCTAGGAGCATGCAAATCGAGATACCTAGTAAGCTCGATGTTATTGCTCGTTCCCAGGTGTCAGGCTAATCAGGCCATTATTGTAATGATTGCCCTCAGCCTTCGACGATGATGATTATACGCCTGGGGTGACGGCTTTTGGTCGATCGCCTACCCCTAGTCAGCCGTTTGGTGACCATGGGCAATCCACGGCGTTCTCGTTTCCAACTCAAGGAGGGGGCTCGTTGCCTGCTGGTTCCTCGCTACTCGCCGCAGCCCCGATTACCGGCCCCGGGTCAAGCAGCAACGGAGGAGGGAATAGCGGGGGCGGCAGCAGCGGAGGTGGCATGTTTTCTGGACCCAACGGAAGTGGCATATTCACCCCTCCTAATGCTGGCCATGTTCGAGGCGAATCCGATGCGTCTCTTCAAGCGTTCCGTTTCGATCCGCCCCCACGAGCCAAACGAAAAGGATCCTTTGCATCCCTCAAGGCCGCTTTCAAGAGCGGAACGAGCGGAAAGTCGACCCCACCAGTCCCCAAACACGTTGGATCCAACTCGCAGTCGCAACCCCGCCGACCTTCCACAAGTGCTACCCCTAGCCGAATGGGTATGCGAAGTATGCACTCGGCGGCACCATCCTATGCGGCATCCGAGTTTAGCGATGGCGGCGGAAATACCTCCTTTGGCGGATTTGGAGGGTTCAATGGGTTCAATATCACCACTGGAGGGCCGGCGGACGAGGAGATTCCGCCAGTACCACAGCTGCCGCCACAAAACACGTCGCCTCGAGATCTCTCCAGCTCGGGAGGCTTCAAGTTTGGCGGGATCAGGCCAAGGAATATTAGTACTGCGAGTCGGCCGGGTGGGAGTACTGCAGACGTCAGCCAAAATGCCCCGATCCCCCGTCCCCCACGGAGGGCCACCACACCATACGAGAACGGGGATGTTGCCCCAGATCCCAAAACACCTGCCGAGTATGCGCTTCATGCCGTCTTTTTGAGGTTTGTAACAGAGGTTGAACAGAAGATGGGGGCGTTTTTAAAGGAGCCCTTGGTTCGTCCAAGTATTATATATCCTTATCGCCACGCCTAATTCGCGAACCTTTAGCACTCGGAGCCCCTCCTTTCGACCCTACTCGGCCCCGGAGCAGATCGACAATTCGACTCCACACTAGCCGCCTTGGCACATATCGCATTGAAACACACCCGCCTCGTAGTCGACGCTCTCGCTCGCTGGAGACGGACGCAGCGCCTCTCCCCAACTTCCGCACAGATTCGCGTACACACACAACGGCATCAACTTGGCCACGGCCCCAGCAATTCCGACTCTGCATCGGCGTCTAATGTTGGCGTCGCCTTGGGTGCGCTCAATCCCAACGGCGCAGCCGGGTCCGGGTACTCTTCCTCTGTGTATTCGCAGACGGAAGTAAGCAAGGTTTTGGCGGAGCGGATGGAGCTCATGACGGTGTATGTCTTATCCCGGGCCCTGCTTGCCGTTCTGGCCAGTGTCAGCGAATCAGGAAAAGATGTGCTTGGGGAAGGTATGGGTGGGAGCTTGGAAGAAAATTCGTTTGAACCAGTTAGGAATCCCGACTTGTGAGTTTGTTTTGTCGTTACTTGGCGCTCTCCTTACAACTAGCCCAGAAAACGGCTTGCATTGTCGGGAAATCATCGAGCAAACGCAGAGTTGTACGCATCGCTTCTTGGACAAATAGCGAATATTCGGTGAGTCGCATTAGCAGAGGTCGGCCAGTTGGCTGATTTTCTGTGTGCTCGTCTAGTTTCCAGAGTGTTACGGATCGGTATCTGCGTGAACTCGAGCCGGTCGCTGCCGGCCAGGTGCCAAAAGATCACGATGCGCGCTTCGAGCATATGGTCGAGGGATTGAAACACATCCGTATCAAGGTGGGATAAATCCACAACATATTTCAACCCAACTAACCTCGGCACGACCCCCTTTCAGGTTTGGCCTCCGGAGGCATTCGAAGAGGGCGCAGAGTTTATGGAAAGCCTGTCCAAGTCATTTGCGAATGCCCACGGGACGCGTCTCAAGATTGCATTTGCGAAATCGCTGGTCGAAATATTGCATCCAATCGGCAAGGTTAGACTGGTCCGGATTTTTGCGATCGTACCTAACCTTTTCATGACTCTATAGACAGCCCAAGCGGAAGTCAACCATCCTGGATGGGCGAAAGCCATCGATCTCATCTACCCGAAGGCTCGTGAAATGCTCGTTAAACCCCGCTATTTTGGCGTGGCATATCCTTTGGCAATATCTGCACTTTGCGTTGCGCCTCAAGACTTTTTCTCAAAGAATTGGATGGCGTGCATTGACCTTAGCGTCGCCAAGATGAAGGTAAGGCTTCTCGGTGCGACAAATACAACAATCTGACCATTTTTCGTATTGTAGCAAGAGAGGCAGGCTCGTGTTATGTGCCTCAATGGGATTTTGCGAATCATTTGGACCTACCTCTACCGTTGCCACGAGCCCAGCTCCACGGCCACATCCAAACTAGATATCGTGCTCAAACATCTGTTCCCTCCTAAAGGCCAAGCCATCTTCCCCCCCGATGAGTCACTGGAATGTCATGAGCATATCGTGCACTTTATCCTAGCCCGCCACTTTGATTATGGACTAGACCTAGTCATGGAGTTCCTCCAGGAGTCGGAAGCTCTAGGCAATGGGACATTAGATATGACGTTGCCCTTCCGACCGATCATCGCCCTTCGAGCAATGCTCTTGACGCTCACGACAATGGAGAAGGATACCAAACCTACCTGGCCATCCAATGCCGATTTCAATACCTTCGACACTCAGGACGACTATGTGTTCGATGCTGCCTTCCTAGCCGAGTCATTCTTCTCCAAGCCTGGAATGACCGAGTTTTTCGAGCGCTCCGGGCCAGTCGTGGGGAAACTTGCCATGACATGCGCGCAAGCGGTGGGCCATTTGACTCTTTCGGATGAGAGATTCCTCCGCACAAACCTTTCGTTCGAAGAAGGCGAGCAACTCGTATTCAAGCGTCGAGGAGAAATCTCCGTCGCCTACCCCCGTAACCTCGATCCTCAAGTATACTTCCTCATGGTCTGTTTCGAGTCGTGGCCGCGTTTTCTGCACCCGAGTGTCTCTCTTACCGAAACGATCGATCTCCTCATCAAGTCCATCAACCACGTCGATGCTGGTCTTGCGGAAGCCGCCTCGTCTGCCCTGCGCCGCATGGCGACCGACGAGAAACATGTCAAAGCTGCAGTCTGGCGGTGCACTCGGTATCTGTTCTCTCCTACTGCTCAGGGCGGACCGCGCGATACGTCTGCGCTACGAATCGTGTCTGAGCAGGAATATGTCGTACCACTCTGGGTCGAATTGGTCGAGGCTTGGGCAGAACAGCTCGAGAAACCCGTCAGTGACGAAACAAATGGTGCCGATTCTGTCAAGGTGGACTTGGCGGAGCTCGCGCAGGACATTGAAGGTGGCGCGCTCTATCTTTTAACTTCGGTTTCCCAATCGCTTCGCAGTCTCGCCGTTAAAATCCTGCTCCTCTGCATCACCCTTATCCCCAACGCACGAAAGCACAGCCCGGCCACCCCATCCTCGGTTGCCGACTCGGAGATGCGCGTGGCCCATATCCTTCTTGGGAAAGGACGCTCAATTCCTACCATCTTCGAGCAACGTGCGCACGCGCCTCCCGAAAAATACCGCAGAAAGTTCACCCACTGGCAACAGAGCAAGGACTCCAACAGTCTTCTGAGACTCGCGCAAAGCAAAGACGAGGACGATCTGCGCGTGTGGTCCTACGTCTTTCCCGCGATCACACAAGAGTGCATGCAGCGCTGTCCGCATGCATTGGAATACGCCCGCATGGCATGGAACTCCTGGATAGTAAGGTTCCATCCGGTCATGTCCACTATCGCCGGCATTTCGTCCAAGGTCGCAGCTGCTGCACCTCTCGCTCGGCCGGCTCGCCAAGGGTCCGGTGCGTCGGAAGACGTCGAAGACAGACGCGATGGTCACGCATTGTCCGTGGAGCAATGGAGATGTTGGATTATCGCCTGTGCTCGTGCGCTTCCCAGTCTGATACTCGCCCAGTACCCGCTCGCGAGCATACGCGGGTGCCTTCCGACCCAGTCTCCCAACGAGAGAGGCTGACTACTGCCCGCGGCCTTTTTCGGCTTATCATTCCGTTCCTCTCGTCCGACCAGACCCGTTTTCGCGATGCCGTTACAACAGCGCTTGGTCGGTTCACCTGAGCACGTTCCGGACTGTTTTGGAGGATCTGCAGTCTATTACCCGACATATTTACGACGAATTCAGGAGCACTGCGGTAAACCGCTCGTCCCAGACAGCTCGTCGAGCGCGGAGCCAGGATCGATTGTACGTAGCGGTCGCTCAAGTCCATCAATTGACCGCACATTTTATCCGGGATCCCAAGTCTTTGAGTGATCAAGGCGCCCTGCATTTTATGCTTCAATTTGTTCGCGAAACGAAAACCTTCCTTAGCCATAACGATATCAAACAAGATTGCGACTCTCATCGGCTTCGACGATTATTCTGTGGAGTGGTTGAAAACCTGTTCGACGCCTTGTCCAATCGCAAGGATATCGATCGCTTCATGTGGCCGCACGCTCGACTTGAACTTTCCACCTTTGCCAGGACTGGTGCATTTACGGGCCCGCATCAGGTCCAGTACGGCACGCCACGCAGCGATGCGGCAAATGCTGTTCGATATGGGACTTCCGCGTTATACGATTCGGAATGCGAGCAATTAGTCGACGCCGTTCCCGCGGCAATGGCATCCCTATGCGTGAGTAACCTAAATCCATGGCCGGCACATTCAAGTTAATTGATACGTCGGTTCCAGGCAGGAGCCTTCTTTTATGTCGACAAGACAGTCCGATCTCCAGGAAAGCATGTCGCCCCGGATGGTCCCCCACCACTTACCGTTCAAGGAGTACTCGACTGGATCAATGCATCGCTAGAGCACCCGTCTGAGTCTGTTAATGCATCCGGAAGGTAAGACTGCAAAGTCTCGCATTAGTCTCACTGATAATCTTTCGGCTTAGGAAAGCGCTAAAGTCGTTGTTGACCTATCCCGCAAGAAACGAGGAACTTTTGGACGATATCTGTCGTCGAGCTTTCGGGTCCTTGCACACTATGCCTGGAAGCACGCCTTCGTTTGGGGTGGTGGCCGATGTCATCTTGACCTGCACAGACTCCCCGTTTTCGTTTAGCCAAGTCGTTTGCCTTGCACTGGCGAGCCTCGGCGACACTGACCACCAAATTCGCCGCCACGGATTTGATGTCCTCGAAGCCACTCACCGACAAACCTCCAAAGTCCCATTTATTGCCGAGTCCGAGGCTGCAATTCGCAGCTACGCCCCTAGTGTATACCTTCCTGGGCAACGACGAATCTCCGAGTTCTTGGCCACAAACCATCCGGGAGAAGCGGTCCCACTACTCGCGCAGTGTGCCCTTCACCTTTCTCATCTTCGAGAAGGGGAGGCGCTCGTGTTACATGCACTCGAGCCTTGGATGGCGTACGTCGAGCTGATGGCCGAAGGCTCCAACGACTTGCTACAGACTGGCGACCTCTGCATGCATAATCTTCTCGCGTTGACCATTCGGTTTGGAGACAGTCATCCTAATGAGATCCAGGCGCTGTGGACCAAACTAGTCGCTGGAACATACCCCATGAACCACCACGCAATTGTAAAATGGCTCATCGAGCAGGCGACTTGGCTAGGGAATGCTGCCTTTGTTGCGTACTGCCGTCGGGTTATCGCTTATTTGTCCCGTACCCAGTTTGGCGAACTCGTCTTCCACGAGCTATGTACCCTCATATCCCCCGCCACCATGTCTATCCAAAAAGCCAACATACCCAAGCGCCCTCGCTCCCACTTGTACACTGCCAACCTGGAGACGTTACTTCCTTTGTCTGAATCGCGGAAGCAGCTTTCCATCGCCCAATTAGCCCTGCTGTTCCTCGGCGATGTGGCTCTCGACCCCTCCTGGGACATTTCATTTCAGCTCCCCATCTTCCTCCATGCCATCTTCCTTCAGGCAGACCACAAGTCACCGAGCGTCGAAGAAGAAATTCACCACCTTCTACTCCAAACACTTAGAACGTGCACCGCCGTATATGACGATAGTGGACTCGCCGGCCTGAGCAGGGAAGACGTCAAGTCAGCTATAGCTCGACTAGCCGATCAATCGAGCGACGCATTCTGGCTGCCCAACGAACCAGGCACCTTAGACATGGAGAAGTTGTGTTTGGAGGTGTTGAGGTTACTGGAGCCTTCTCGTCCTCGTCTTCGCCAAGAATGGGGACTCCTGGCTCTAGAGTGGGGTGCACATAGTTCTGATGCATCGACAGCGGCTTTATCACTTCACCTCCTTCGTATCTTGCAGCCGCGAGTTCAACAGGGCGCCCTCAACGAGTTACTCGGGCGGTTAACCAACACTGTAGCTTCGAACGATTCTGGTCCCCAGAAGGTCTCACAGGAGGTCCTCATGTCGCTTACAGCACTGGTCAAAGCCGACGCCTTGGATCATAGTTTATGGCTCCAGCTATTTTGGTGCGCGCGGGCATGCTTGTCAACCACGGTGGAAGCAGAATACGCCCAGGCGCTGATACTGCTCAAAACGTTGCTTCAAATCTTGGATATAACCAACGAAATAGTTGTCGAAGACCTCCTCGACTACCAGCCTGAATCCTGGGATACGGACGACATTAGCCTTCAGGCCGTCATACTCCCGGGGTTACGGTCATCAGTCACTTGGAAAGACTCGATGGAAGTGTTAAAATCGCTGTCTAGATGTGGCAACGCAGAATTCATTGATCCCAGCGCCGGTCGGCTGCGTAGCCTTTACACTATCTGCCTTCCTCCTTTCCTCGAAGCAATGGACAAGCCGCATTTGGACGAGGATCTTGCCGAGCTCGCGATGAATATAGCCCGAATGGCTGATAGCGAAAAACGGGTTGGCATTAGCCGGCTTATGACTTCCTTTGCCAAACAAAAGTTCCGTACCAAGGAGGACTTTTTGCGCCAAGCCGTCTCATGCTTGCGCGAAAACTATACCGCCAAACACTCCACAGAAATCCTCTCGCTGCTCCTCGGACTTGTGCTGAATTCGGAGCGTTGGCTTCGGGTCAGGTCAATGCAACTCCTGAAGCTCCTCTTCCAGCACGTCGAAACCAAGAATCAAAACGTTCTCAGCGAACTCCTGATGCCCCTACTTTCTCTGCTCCGCACCGATCTAGCGCTACAAGCCCTCGACGTCCTGGACGAACCCCTGTCTGTCTCCGGTGGACTTGCCGCGACGCACGTACTTCGCATGAGCATGCACATCAGAAGCTCGCGGGAGCTGGAAGAAAACCTTGTTGTCTTTGGGATGCCTGAGCAATCCGGATGGTGTGTTGCCAAACCGCTCGAGATGGCAGCGTTGTGCCGCAGAAACGTTCAAGCGCTATACGAGTCATTCAGCGCGACAGCTAGCGCACGGCCGGTCACAATGGCATTTTCGGTCGCACTAGACGGCGTGTCCGGCCAGAATGGTATGGGGGGGGCTGATGGTTTTGGTGAATTCGGTATGGGTTTTCAGGGAGGCGACGATGACGACCTCGGAAACTTGGTTAGCCAACTCAACGACCTAAACAGCTTCTTCACAGCCGACGGTCCTATCTATGAGCCCATTACCGTTTCTCCTACTCCGCCATCCGCACCAGTTACATTCCAAAATGAAGCCGAAAGGCGTGTCGCTGCTATCCTATCTCGGTCGCTCGCCCAGTCTGGCGCTCGTGGAGACTCGATCTCGTCCATGGACGGCGTCAACCAAAGCTTCGAACGCGAACGTGAAGACAAGGCGCCGGGCACGCCCTACATTGGCTTGTTTGAAATGTCCACGCCCCATCGGGGTGGAGCCGACCTTGCCCCTCAGAGCAACGGTGACGGAGCTGGCTTGCACGCGCATGGCTACCTCGAAGATTCAGACGGCGAGGAGGGTGGATACGAAGGAGGCGATTCATATCTTAGCCACTCCCAATCCCATAATCCCCCCGCGTCGCATGAGGAGCTGCTGGGGACGTCGTATCCAACCTCATCTTTTACTTCTACCTCCCGAGAAGACGTAACCCTCCCACATCTAAACGGATACTCTAGTCGCGAGCATGGGACCGGCACTTACTCTGATGAGGTTGAAAGCGACGATGACCGCAAGGATGCGTTTGGACTTGAGTCTCCGAGACAAAAGATCAGGACGCGTCGACAATCCAGTGGGGGACTCCGCTCGTTATTTGGTGGAGCAGCAAATGCCAACGCGCGTAACGGGGAAAGCAGAGCTATGGCCGCGTTCGGAGGTACCGTCAATATGAGCATGAGTACTGCTTCGTCTAGGTCGGCCTCGGCGCAGCGGTTTGATTTTAGGAGGAGGATATGAGACTGTCGTTTTCTGTGTTGTTCTCTTGCTATCTGTATGTTCAGTAGGCTCGCTAGTGTGCTGTCAGCGTTTAATTCGTCTCTATAAATAAGCGAATATTGAGTAATTGTACTATTTTTTATTATTGTACCATCGCTCGCGTGCATCCGCGCTATAAGGGCGAAAGATATGACAAGTATCGAATTGACAAGAGCTTAAGCATACTCATATTCCCCGCCTTTCTCTAAAGCCTATCAAGTACAGTTAGCA
The DNA here is from genome assembly GCA_037039685.1 of Ceratobasidium sp. AG-K. NCBI lineage: Eukaryota > Fungi > Basidiomycota > Agaricomycetes > Cantharellales > Ceratobasidiaceae > Ceratobasidium > Ceratobasidium sp. AG-K. The sequence continues at coordinate 4,032,259 of JAWNGF010000002.1, forward strand.
CTGTATTCACGAAGGCACAAACCTTGCGCTCACCCGCTTGTACGCCGGACTACATTGACCAAATCCCAATCAAAATACAGGCCAAAACTTGTAGCAAAATATACTAACCGGGCATGTACGGTCTCAACAAACTTGCGCGTATGCTCTCCCATACTGTCTCCGGCAACCGTCGCCCAAGCCTCGAGAGGGAATGCCATCTGGAAATCAGCAGCGGTGAGAGACTCGCCGCCCGCAAAGAAAGTGTTGGGACGTTTGGAGAGGTGGCCTTCAATCTGGTTTCAGAAAAGGCCGTAAGTACTAATCCAGCGATTCCTAGCCCGTCGAAGGCTCAAAATAGAACGAATCAGTTAGAACCGACCATTTTACCGTGGACCTTCAAACGTGACTCGACCAACTGAGAAATAAGCGTGTTGAACACCATACGTAGGATCGGACGGACGAGGAGTGGAGAACGGTCTGGAACGAGGGTAAAAATGATCCGCATTACGAGGTAAGGCATGAGGCTGCCTTCAGCGTAATGGGTATCTGTGCATCGATTCTCTCACCATAAGGATTGGAATAGGACAGGGAACAGGTACATACAATAGAGGTTATCCACCCATCCTTGCTCTCCCGCTGGAGGAGTAAATCTACCATTGCCATATTTGGAAATGAGGTATTCTGGGAGCGACGAGTTCGAGTACGACCGTGATGACCTGACATGTAGAGGGCACGCACCCACAATAGCACCTGACTCGGCGAGAACTAGCTCGCCATCTTGAATGACAGGTGAGTTACCCAGTGGGTGAATAGCTTTGAGCTCTCTGGGAGCTAATCCTTCCGCATCACGTTCCCATTTTTTAATTTCGTAGGGGATTTCGAGCTCTTCCTACACGGTAGTGACCTATTACATTCATTCCTTGACAACTAGTCGCATGGGCTTACGAGCAACCAGAGAACACGTTGAGAGCGTGAATTGTTTAAATGATGCACGATAATTTTCGAAGTATGGACAACTGGCTCAGACATGGTGATGGCGAGGTGAAGCAGCCTCGCTGACGCAACGGAGCCTTTAAGAAAGTCAGATGGTCGCCAGAGGAATTCCAGTTGTCGGCGCCCGGTAATACTGAATCTGATTGCCGGCGGGGCTCGCGTTTGTCAGCGTTCGAACAGGAAATACTGACTCGCGCGAACATAGCTGAAAATGATGATGTCAATGACGAAATGAATTGATAATACAAGTTTTATGGATTTTACAGATAACGTTATACATAATAGAACTACAAAGAGGTGTCGCCGAAGATAAGGAAAATGATGCGCCGCAGAGCTTTTTGTTTAACGAACGTGATTAAACCATACCCCTCAGACGTTTTTGCCACAAGTCAATGCGGATATACTGAACCTCTACCCAGCTCGCGCCTTCATTAACGTTGGTCATGAGCTCCAACTTAGAGCGAGGGATGCGTCGGACAAGAGGCGGGTCGTGGCTCTCGAAACCAGCGCACCGAATCTGACCTTGAGCCATATCGTAAATCCGCTCGTACTTGGTTGGGTAAATGCGGGCGTGGGTCGGTCGGTCTCCTTGGCCCAGCGCGCGCGGAACTGGTATGTGTTTAAGAATCTCGGTGATGATGGCCTGCTCGGCCGTGTCTCGATAGTGAAGCTGATAGTAGATAGTGGCGTGAGAGGGTGTTCTACTGGTGGCGGGACTTGTCAACTCACAATTTCCTTCACAACCCCCAGCTCGATATCATTGTGTCCCGACTCGGGGTCAGTATTAATAACCCACACGTAATCCCCCACCTACTAAAAAGTCAAATTACAGTCGGCAGAGCTGAAATCGCGGTAAACATACCAAAACTTGGGGTGGGTTGTCGATGTTGCATAGTTTGCGTGTGCGCCAAGCCCACTCGACGTGTATATGGATAACCTAAAGCCAATTCGATCGATGAATGATACCCCAAAGTACGAGCGACTTACAGCAGCCGGGAGCTGGCCATCAGGCAACCGATCGAGGCAGTAGACTTGCCGGTACTCGGTAATTTGCCAGGGCATCATACCCCGCTGTGCCGATTGCGGTACATCCTTAGGTAAGACCCGCATTTTTTTGACAGGAGAACGCTGAATCTGGTGAACTCGACTCATGGCAGGCAGCGGGAAATTCACGAGGCAAAACGCGTGGTGCGGAGAAACCAGCAGGGGCCCCGATTGCGAGAGGAGCAAGGGCGAGAGCTGCCTCTTTATAGTGTGAAAAAAGTACGCGAAAGCCCTTGGCAAACTAGAGCTCGTTCTGGGTGACCTCGAGGCAAGAGAAGAGGTCAAAGTCCCCCTTTCACAATAGATTATAACGTAATCGTGACCAATTGATTCAAGCGCCGGCAAACTCGGACCAAACCCCGCCCGACGATCACTTTGACCACCGCAGCTGATTGGTCCACTCCGCACAACAAAACGCGTGTAGATCTGTGTGGCTGGAACGTGCTAAACATGTGCGATGGTCTGCAAACTGTCAGACGCAACTTCATTACATCTCGGGGATGGATTGGATATTGTTGAAACACACCGGGTGAGGGCAACGGCCTACCAGCCTAACTTACTAAATGGGCGGGAATTTAAAACCGGGAGACAGATCATAGCTTGACGCGTCATATCATTTCTGCCGGCCCCACAGGAGGCGCTATTGGTTCTATACAGCTGCTCGATTAGTTGATAATTGTATTCGGCATGCATACCCTACCGGTTCGGCCTAATGGGCTTGCTCCACTCCATTCCCCCATGGTGGCTCTTCCAATTTCCTGCATCGCTCAACGTCACCTGCTACGTGAACCAACGCGACAATGCAAGGACATAAATACCACGCCACTTCCCCAGAAAACGATTTCTCGGCCCCGTAACTGATAATCTGCCCTCACACGCACTGTCTTTCTTGTTCATCATTAATATTGACACCAACATGCCTAGTCCGCAATGGCTCCGTCCTTCTGGCCCAGACGATGCTCCTGCCCCTTCACCCAAATACTACCGGTCGGATCTTACCAACTCTCCCTCAACGAAAACGAGGTCTCTCCGACCTGGTGATTCATTGAAACGCCGCCCGTCAGCAAATACCCGATATATGAACATGCTACTCGAAGTCGATGCTGTTCCAAGAATCCATAACATGCTAGCCTCGTAAGTTCCTAGGAGTGGACTTCCACCTGGCATCATCTCATCAAATTTAGTTTCTTTACTTGGATAGTTTTGGCTGGGTTTATTATTTTCCCAGGTACATTTACATCCATTCAGAGCCTGGACCTGGACGACCCGTCCCGTTCCGATGCTGAGAAATGGATCCTGGGAAGGGTGAAGAACATACCGTTACTCGTGATCGCTGGGTTATGTTGCGGGATTGGTGCGGTAGGAATGACCTGGCTCTGGTTCAGATGGCGCAGTAATTTTGTTTGGCTGGTTAACCGAATTTTCCTGTGCGTACTCCAACCTCTATTATTACTCCTATGCACTTAAACTGGCATTTGTAGCCCAGGTGCGCTTCACGGCCTCGCGGGTGAAATCTCCACTCTCGTCAACGTATTCGGCCAGCAAGATGGCAAGTTCTCAACCACTGCGCTCGTCACTGCCATCGTCACTGCTGCATGCACGGTCGTCTGTGGAGTACTTGTGCTATTTTACTCCAGTTGGAAGTTGGAGAGGGTTAAGCGTGCGCATGACCGAACCTTGGGGGCTGAGCTAGAGTGGGAAGGCGAAGGGACCTTGGAAAAAGCAAAGAAGAAAGGGAAGGAGTTGGAGCCCGAACCCGGGGCCAATGTCTAAGGCGGATCAATACATGAAGCTGAGTAGTTCTTTCGATACGAACACTACTGGGGCGTTACGAAGACCCATTAAAATACCCCAACGCTAAGATAATAAAATAAAAGGCTCAACCCACTCTAAGATTGATCTTTCTGATCCAGCCTTGAGCGCAGAGCCCGATTGGGTACAACTTTGTACTCGAAGATTTACCACCTAGAATATCACACTACCTAGAAGCCAGTCCATACACTACAGTATGTTCGTTTGGATATATACTGGTAGAGCACCGGTTCGCGTGGGGTTGATTATCGCTTCCGAAACAACTATTATGGCATGGGATGTGTACCGCCAACTAGAATACACAAGAATCGGTAAGGTCCCCAACTACTCTCTGCGTGATTGCCGTCCGCTTCCATAAAGTCGAATGTTTGGCCCCCCAGGGGCCAGAAATATGATTGGACGTTCGCGCGTGTTGCCCGAGCGCAGGGGGTTCTGATCGCTTGAAACTAGCCATATTAGGAAATTCAAGGTGCGCAGCTTGCCCGAGCCAGTTGGGCGGGCAAGGGCAAGGGCAAGTACATTGGACCACACTCTATCTCGCAATCTCGGCTGCTCCACTTGGGCGTGTGCGTAGATCATCATGCTGGTAGCTCGCTTCATTACTAATGCGTGTACTTGATCTAACCAGCTTTTGCGTTATTATCAATGCTACCTCCAGCCACACCAATTAGGAACGGGTCTAGGCCCGGTAAGCCTAAAGCCATTTAATGCTAGAAGGTGACTATAATGTGATTAAACGACATATTGGGATTAGATGCACAACAGCGTATCAATATCAAGCATCCATGGAGCACAAGGTCATGGATCAATTGCATGGTAACTTTGAGACAACGGTGGTTCCTTGCCCTGGTCTTCTACTCTACCATCAGTACATGATGCAGCCAAAATCGTTTCGTTGAATACACGTCCCCAAGCATCTGATTATCGCTTGTGTAAGCTTATGATTCAATCGTTGACTAAGTTTCGTGTGTGAGATTTCAATTCGGTGGTAGCATTACAACAAGGATCACGCATAAACATGTGGGCCTAATCTGCTGCACAAATTAAAGAGGATATCGCATCTCGAGTGTCGCCAACGTTAGGAAGAGAACATCGCGGGATAAGGGGTACAAGATATATTGGACTGCTTGCTGGCGCCTGTGGAGTTCATGCTTCTGAAGAGTTGCATCCACATATGGATACGTTTGCTGTTCACTGGTACTTAGAGTTAAGCGTACGTGCAATCTCAACATTCAGATCTGACCCATTCATTTGATCATAGTGAATAGCAAAGGCCTAGGGGTGATGTATGGAGCTATGAAGGGCTATACACACCGTTAACACATTCAGTCATCAATAGACCAAGGACTTGACCATCGCACTGTTAGGCTCTGTCGAACTGATGCCATCTTCGCAGAGTAGAGCCCCCAACGAGACTGAGTCTACCCGGCGCCAGATGCTCCCATTGCTCCATGCATAATTATCGAGGTCCAAACAAAGAGGACACCAAATTCTGGGAACATGTTGGGCGCAAGGTGGAGAAACTGCTCGCAGGAGGTGGCTTCTTGGAATGGCTCATTCGATCTATACGGTTCAAACATCCGCGGACGGGGGATTTACTTCATAGCTGCGCGACCCAGCATGCGATTCGGCGCTGATGGCACTAAAATGTCTAACAAAGCATTTCATTTATGGCGGATTCAAGGTTAAAGCGAAGTATCTTAGTACGCATCTCCGATTGACGCGTCGGCTCCGAAATATGATTCAATTACGAATACACGTGCTTTTTTACTCACCTTATCGAACTCCGTCCATCATTTGAAAGTATATATTGAGACATGTGCCTGCCGTTCTATCCACGACCCTCCTACTGGCGCTATCCGTGACGTTCCATCCTAGTTAGCGTCGTGCTCTGGGCCGGCTGCCTCACTTCTTGGTCACCCCAGAGGCTTGTTTCAACTTGGTACCCTGTGCTATGCCGGTATATCCATACTATGACGCTGAAACAAACGGATACGTATATCATGTCGAATCTAACCCCTCTGATCACAGTAGTGGGTCAATCTCGGATATAACCTCTGAGGTCGAATCCTCTGCCTCTGGAACAACCATTAGTTCAGACGACCTGTCAGGTACGTTCTATATATTTGTCGGGCTCGCAAGGTTGATTCACCTGATGGTTAGATTATTTTATTGATCACTATGGTCGGCAACAGCCAGCGAGTGAAGGCGCGCTTCGGTGGGTTCCTTCCGATAGTACGAGACGGCACATATTGCGACACGTGTTGCGCAAATATATATTCGGATGTAATTATGCTGGACCAGTGGTGGAGATGCTGTGGACAGATCCTGGGGAGGGCAAGAGCCACCACGTACTGGAAATAGGAACGAGAGATGGAACTTGGTGAGTACCCGGCTCCCATGGGATGCGACTTGAGTTAACTCGACATAGGACTCAAGAGATGGCGACAGAGTTTCCCCACGTCCAGTTTCGGAGTGTCGACATTGCGCCCATGATTGCACATCCACCACGACCCAATATTACCTTCGAAGTATACGACATAACGGGGCGACTGTTGGTTAAGGACAACTCTCAGGATATCGTTTTTGTGAATTTAGCGATCGAACTGGTAAGTTCCTTCAATAGAGACCTCACCGAATCTAAAATAATGCTGTGACCTTAGGTCAGAGACTATCGCGCACTTCTTCTCGAAGTACACCGCGTCCTCCGACTGGGTGGGCTAATCCACTTGCACGAGTACATACCAGGCCTATGGGATTCGCAGGACGATACCAAACCCGCAATAAGGACGAATCCATTGGGATGCCAGTACTTCGATCTTGTTCGAAGGTCGATTGCTCAACTCGGGGTTGACCCAGATACCTGTGAAAAACTACCTCAATGGTTAGCTCCTGGGTCAGACTTATGGGTGGGGGAACATACGAAAGGATTTGAGCGAATCCATTCCATTGCCAGGAAATATCCTGCCTATCCCCACGACGGTCGTCCCTGCTCGTCCAAACTCGATCCTCGGTTGGGACCCTTGTTAGGACATTTATCAGTGGTATCCACGCGAGATAGTTTCGGCCTATTGCGTGATGCGGGATTGAGCGCTGAAGATGCCGATTCACGTATAGAGGCAATGATAGAAGAGTTGAAGAATCCGGATAAATGTGCCCTATTGAAAGTGTATTATATCTACGCTACAAAGAAAGGGTAAACCAACGTCGGCTTCGCAAATGAGAGGTGATTATGTACTTAGGGCTTACGGATATAGTCTTAATGATATAGCAGTTTTCTTAACGGTTTATTCTTCATCACTTACTTGTATCACAGAGGAAGTATGGTGGAACGGGGTAATGCCTGGTACCCTAAGGAACGTCCGTAATTCCTTGCAGACTCTATACTTGTAGCAAAGTAGTGAGCTGGGGGGCGCAGGAAGCTAGGGGTGCACCGTGCTGCGTCCATTGCGGAACTGACATGCGCTATTGGCGAAGCTTGATGTTCCGGAGCCATTCCACATTTGGGCTAAATGAGTTACTCCACTTACCAATTCTAGCACTTTACAAAAAGGTGCCAGCTAGGAACGCGAAGAGGGGTGTGCGGAAGAGATATCCACCCACGCGTAGGTGGTCACGCAAATGGGATTGAGCGGTTGGAATATCCGCTGCCTAACCCCCATACCCGTAAGTTTTCCTATGCCACACAAGAGGTTAGAAAGCACATCCGACGTCAACTCAGTAGTTGCAATGGGCCCACAGAGAATAGATTACAGTGAGACGCAGCTCACGTTTGTCGTGTGCGCATCTTCAAGCCGCTGCACTCTGATCGTGAATCAAATCAACATGGCCGCCAATACAATGGCGCAGATCCTTACCACATCAACCCGTCTGTTACTTCAATCCAACCATGGCATCAAAACTCAGGATATATATCGCCTACTGGCGTGAGTCGGAACCACTGCCCATCCGGAGCGGTAGCACCCTATATATACTAGCTAAATCACTTCCGATTGCTGTGGCCTGCTCGTCTCTCGTGTTCCTTGTTCTGTCTCAACTTCATGCCTTTATTTCAATCATACGACCCCGAGGCAAACGGCCTCGTATACCACGTTTTGACCGACCCCCGAATTTGTCGGCCGGGGCCAGCATCCGACATTGAATCTGAAACAGAATCGTTTACCTCCGGCATGACAATACAACCGGAGAACGTATCTGGTAATTATTCTCAGTATTTAGAAGAGACGCACGACCTACGATATCATTCTAGATTATTTTATTCAGCACCATGGCCGGAAACAACCCGCGAGCGAACGGGCTGCCCGATGGTTCCCATTGGACGACACGAAACTATATATACTGCGACATATGTTACGCAAGCACATGTTTGGTGGCAACTATATCGGTCCCGTGAAGGATATATTGCTTTCCAACCCTGGGGCGGGCGAGAGACGAAATGTACTGGAAATAGGAACAAGAGGCGGAACCTGGTAAGCTCATTCCTTCTGAGTAAACGTCATCTAATATTCGGAGTTGGTCTCAAAGGATTCAGGAAATGGCGATGGAGTTCCCACACGTTCAGTTCCGGACGTGGGACATCGTCCCAGTTGTCGCACACGAGCCACGATCCAACATTGAGTTTGAAGTATACGATCTAACCGAGGGACTGCTGCTTGAAGATAACTCCCAAGATATTGTGTTCGTAAACGTGGGCATAGAAATAGTAAGCCCTGACTATGCATCGCCCACCTACGTCATGACAACGTGAGATCATAATCACCAGGTCAAGGACTACCGTGCCTTACTATGCGAAGCACATCGAGTTCTCCGACCAGGTGGACTTCTGCATTTACATGAATATATACCAAGGCTCTGGGACTCACAAGACAGCTCTAAATCCGCCCGGCGAACAAGCCCAATTGGATGCCGTCTGTTTGACCTGGTCCGGACCGCAGTCTCCCAGACCGGCGTCGATCCCGACAGTTGCCAGAAACTCCCCCAGTGGCTATCTCCAGACTCGGGCTTGTGCGGTAACATCTCTAGAGGTTTCGAGCAGATTCAAACAGTCGTGAAAATGTGCCCCTTCTACCCTCGCAACAATCACCCTACCTCATCTGGGCCTGCGCCCTTGATTGAACATCTGTTTGTCACCTCGATACGGGGTTCGTTCAGCCTTTTGCGCGACGCAGGGTTAAGTTGTGACGAAGCGAACGCACTGGTCGAGGCGGCGATAGGGGAGATGAGAGATCCGAAAAATTGCGCGCTCTTCAAAGTGTACTGCATATATGCTACGAAAAGGGACTGATTATTGTTCATTGGATTTTGGGATATGTATTACTACTTTTGTGTTGTAGGGAGGATGGACGTGTCTTTATGTACTATTCGAATTTGTCCTTGTATTTGTACGGCTCTGTCAAAATATGTCTTGTTCCCCAATCATTTCCCCGCTATCCTGGTTACTCCGTCCGTATGTTGAAAGGCTTTCTCGGCTTGAGAACCCCACGGATTTGCCCACGATCATCGATCCTGCTCCCCTAGAGATAGCTCACTCAGTAAAACTGCTCCTTGTTGGGCTGGGGGGTTTCAGGCTGGCCCCACGGGAACGCTGTAGTGGACTTTTGGTTGCCCAGGATAGGCTGTTTTGAGCCTCGGGCGATCTCGCTGGCGGTTGCAAATGCTCGTAAATTTAAATCTCGCCACATGTCTGTCACCTTTTGCGTATTAATGTAAGACGCAGGCAGTTAGCCGTCGATACCAAGGCCGACAACTTGGGCGGTTCGTGACGAGCCAAGATTAGCCTTAACGAGAGAGGCTCTGGCTCGGAAAGGACAAAACAATGGGCAGATATTGCCGGCGTCGACCCTAAAGTATGCGATACACACAAGCTACGTTAGGTAAATTGGGGGATATGTTGCGTGCCACCAGTCTAAGCAGCAACGGGTGCGCTAAATCAAGGCACCTACACAGCTAAAACGAAGTGAAAATAAGCTCACACTCGTTGCCAACTCGTAACGTCGTTCGACATTGAGGTCTGAAGGCTGAGCAAATATTGACTGCGACTCTTTGTCTAGATAATGTGGTACGCGCAAACATTTTAACGTGATGTAACAACTGTAAGCAAAACCAGTGATGCCGTGACGGGGTCAAGGTCATGACCTCGTGACCTTCGACCTGGGTCGTGACTGCAGTCATGACCAGGGTCACCCGACAGTCAAGGTGTCAAAGTGGGGCATCAGCGTTATATGTGTACCTTAAATGACATGTTTATGTAACACCAGATACAAACCACAAAGCTCCAACCAACTTTTCCCTACAACTGGAGGATTTGAGCTAATATCGGCTTGTGATGTGGGATAAATATCAGCGAGACGGGTCGGGAGCATCGTTAAGGTAGGCTCTTCCTTCACGAGTTAATCCTGTAGTCTGCTACGACCCGTTAACAACGGATCCTTATGCATAATTTAGCAAGTTATGATATGCTCAGCCCAACCTTGGGCTTATGGTTCCTAAGCGGTGAGCATTGAGGCCAAGACTGGAGGATGGTAGCAACTAGACGTCTCCACGAGTGCGTGCACAAGGATTACGTCATCGCTGGCTAGCAAGCGCTGACCATTGTGACCTTTTGACGGCGTCATGGGTCATTGAGGTCACACGGTCATGACACGGTCATGACCCGGGGTCACGACATCACTGAGCAAAACTACGAAGTTGGCCTCGTAAATGTTGCCGCGTAATCATTGTCCGTCCGAGTCAGCATGATCCGATCAGTCACCACGGGATCTGCACAACGGAGGATGTTCAATGGGGCTCGGCGTGCCCCACTCCGTGGATGCTCTCCAGAAACACTCTGTGGCACAGAGATGTGCGAGCGGCGAAAATCTCCAAGATGTGTTAATTTCAACCAACCAATTGTAATTCCTCGTGGCTCTCCACCATTAGAGGTACCAACTATTAGTTCACAACAAAAGCAAAGTCAACCAAACCGAACGGCGTGCGGGGTCAGCTCTCTATTCCACGGATTTTTTGTGCACATCACGGCATCAACTTTTGCGTGTCTCCCCCCCGAACGTTGGGTATCGCTACGATAATATCTCAAGGTTGCGAATCGGGCCATACATATTATGTCTCGCCTTGAGAAGGATATTCAGCCCTGCTGCCGCTGACCGCCTCTATACTTTACTCCACCACAGAACATCCGCCGCATCTCTACCTTCTTCACTAGAGTCACCTTGTATTCCCTCGGTTGATCCATGCCCGTGTACCCATCGTACGACTCCACAACGGGCGGCCTGGTCTACCATGTCGTGCCTGATCCCCCAACTAATGCGCAATCCATATCGGATATCGTGTCGGAGACGGAATCCGACATGTCTGGAATGACAATAGTCTCGGATGATGTACCAGGTGAGTACCGAGCCCTTGCGACCCCAAACTACAGCTTATAATTTATATATATATATTTCATCAATAATAGAATACTTTATCGAGTACTACGGCCGACAACAACCCGCAAGCGAGAACGCCATTCGATGGTTTCCTGCGGACAACACAAGACGGTATATACTACGACATGTAGTGGACAAGTATGTCCTCGGCTTTAACTACTTCGGGCCTGTAAAAGAGGTGTTGACGGGTCCAGGACGTAATGCGCTCGAGATTGGGACGAGAGACGGAACTTGGTGGGTTTATTTCAAACGGATCCGTGTGGTATCGACCATCCAGCTGATTGCCATTTCTACAGGACGCAGGAAATGGCCGCCGAGTTCCCTCATGTCCAGTTTCGAAGTGTGGATATAGCCCCGATCATCGCGCACGTGCCACAGCAGAACATTCTATTTGAGGTGTACGATATAGGCGAGGGGCTCATGGTAGAGGACAACTCGCAGGACTGTGTGTTCGTCAACATGTCCGTCGAATTGGTGATTTACGAGTATTATTTCTATCCTCGTGCTTGAGCTGATAGGGTCTTTGGTTAGGTTCGGGATTACCAAGCACTCCTTCGTGAAGTGTACCGTGTACTAAAGCCGGGTGGACTTCTTCACGTACGCGAATTTTCTCCTGGGATTTGGGACCCCCGAAACGAGTTCAAGATCCCTCGGGCAACGGCTCCTTTAGCGTGCCAACTATTCGATATCATTCGACAGTCGATGATCAATCTCGGTGCTGATCCAGATATGTGCGACAAACTACCCGCATGGTTGCGTCCCGGTTCGGAGTTATGGGAGGGTTGCGATCCAAAAGCAGGGTTCGAGAGAATTGGCTCGATTGTCAAGTCATGTGCCACATACCCCCACGATAACCATCCTTGCTCGGCCAAGATTGATCGCAGGTTCGGACCGTTGATTGGGCACTTGTACTGGGTATGTTTGCGCGATTCGTTGGGTATGTTGCGAGAGTCGGGGCTGAGCGATGAGGAGGCCAACAAACTGATTGCTGATGTGATTGAGGAGTCCAAGAATCCGGAGAAGTGTACGCTGTGGAAGATGTATGCGCTGTATGCTACAAAAATTGCTTGATCTTCGGGGAAACTAATCTTGTTCAAATATTGCACAATCCTCTGATACCAAAGCTGAGGCCCCGCAAACAGCAAGATGAACTTGTAATCTTCGAGTCATAGTGGTGGTAAATTAGGTTCGGTGCTAGAGGGCGGCACGTCGCAAGAGCTGTCAGGAGGCGTCATATCCGGTTACACATTTGGGGCCGGATAGGAACGCAGTGCCTGGTTTTGATGAGGAGCGCCATGCACACCACCGCATTTATGGCGCGCGGGAAGTGATGACTATTAATAAGGCCTTGGGAGGCTGGTCATCAAGCCCACCCGCCTCAGAGCCCACACAACATTGTAAGCACGGGTCAGCGTGTTGTATCATTAATTAATTCACCCACGCAGGCCCAATGGGATGCATTCCTAGCAAAAAGTCGCTATCTACGCCGCCTGAAATGTGCCCAGTAGCCATCGTCCGTCCTTCGCAACTGAATGCAGAGCGAATAAGCATCGAGAAACTCGATGAATTGCTGCTGCATACTCCAAGTACTCCTTTATCCCCGAGCTCGACAGTGAAGCCTTCAGTTTCACTTACAGATCAGGCACCTCTGCCCAGGCGGCCCGATTGTATTGCACCTCGTCCACCACAGCCTCAAACCATACCAGAACGGCGCAACAAGGCTGACCAAAATATTCAGGATCAAGGAGGGAACACCGCTACGGGCGCTGTTACTGCATTCGGAGCGGTCGCCCAAGGGGATGCGGCGGTAGCGGGTGCAGGGGGCGCAGGAGGAGACGGGGGTGGAGACGGAGGGGGGGAGTAATGTAAAGTTATAACAGTGGAAACACCCATCATTGATGCTGATGCGATGATATCGTCTGCAAGGTTCTCTTAACGATAGGGGGACAGTAGCGAGTGAGAACCTAAGGCGGAAGTTCAGGTAGTATTGGTTTATAGTAAGCCTCGTGGGGAGACTAAATGATTGCAGTGCGATCTAGGACGATGGGACATACCAGCCAAGATATTCTTGAGCACATTGTAAATGCATAGCATTTGAGCCCGATGGGCAAGAGCCATGTGTTTTCGTTTGTCCTTGCATATGCTGAATTAGGCTTTCAGAGCCTTGGAGGTCGGTGAAGCACGCAAAATTCCACCTGTACGTGCGCGCGTGAGGCTTGAGTATTGCGGTCCACCCGCGTCCGGCGCTCAAAACAGGGTTTGGACCCGCATCGACTCCAAGCCCGTCTGTCGTTAATTGGCTACCTTAATCGGCCCAAATTATCTATTAATTCATCAATGTCTTGGGAATTTCAGTTGGGCCAGACCACGCACGCGAGAGGCGACATCGGAAACTACCGTGAAAGCTGACACATGAGGCTTCGATAAGAGTGTCATGTCAAGAGTGATCATGAATATCCACAGCACGCAATCTCATCGGACAGTTATTTTCAGTTCAGAGTCGAGAGAAGCGTATATGCGCGTCTATCTAATGTTGAGATGAGCGCGCCTGGTTCCTGGGCAAGTGCCACTCTGTCAATCAAGGTGCTACCTCAGTCCAAGAGGGTTTTGCTCTTTGGAGGTTCAACAAACTCCGAGCTTCTCTGACAAGGTATTGACTAGGATGCTCAATCGTCGTTCTACTGTCTTCTTTTAGCTTGCACATGCTGGAGACGCGAGGCTATTATTTACCACTAGCTCTACTCTTCAGGAAAAATTGATATAAATCGTTAGTTGCGGTCGTCCTCGTGTGATCGAGGCTTGTTGTAGTGAATTTGAAATACCTGAATTCTTGCTGGATTTGACACCTCTTTCCTCTGTGCTCTTCGAAGCCTTTACGCGAGAATCGGTGCAGACCTCACAAACCTTTTCTAGTGTTCTGTCATGTCTGAAATACTAGAGAGCATGTCAACCGATGCTGGCCGAGTGGCCTCGCTCGGGCCTATATCCTCCCCTTCTGGGGTGCCTGCTTCGCCAACATCTATTCCAACGGTTCTCGATACGAAGATAGGTGCCAAGGTGGACACCGACGTCGACAGCAAGAATAAACTGGTCGTCGAATCAGCCCCCGATGCTGAAAAGCCCGTAACGCAGCGACTCCAATGGACTGTCGAAGAGCGTGCTTCGCCCCTAACATCAGCGAAGAGCATCGACAATGAGTGTGGAATCAAAGTATAGCCAGATGACCGAAAATTACTCTGAAATTCTTCCGCGCTACAATGCATTGGCAAGGTAAGTTGGTTTTGGGGTATGATTTTGCTGTGTCTCGCCCTGATCTACTTGGTTGGTTCACTTGGGTACTTCTCGCTGGGTTTATGCTTGGTCCAGGGGCTCAGCGGGCAACTCAGTAGGCAACGGGTCCGGGGTCGCAAATCCCGTGGGCCTTGTTAAAAAGGTTCCGCTCTTGATACTCTCGATTATATGCAGCGGTATCGGGGCCATTGGTATGATCGCACTCTGGATCAAACGGAGGGACAACTACATCTGGCTCATTCATAAGATATTTTCGTGCGTCAGACCGTACTCCAGTGAGACGTGGAGAGCTTACGTCAAAGTTTAGCCCTGGGTTTCTGAACGGTCTTGCCGGGACACTCGCTGCTTCAATAAATATTTGGGTGATTCAAGGCGGCCATTTTAGATTCAATGCGGAGACGATTGTTACCATCTCGATCACCGCAGGATCCACTGTGATCTGTCTTTTGCTGATGCTAATCTACCAACTTGTGCTACTACCGGTGAAGCGGGAACATCAACGGTTGAAACGGGCGGCGAGAATGCAGGATCTAGAGGGGCCTACCTACAAAGGCGGAGCTGAAGAACAAGACTTTAAATATGCCCAAGATCAGTAGCCAATGCTCTAAGTATGTTCTAAATACGCCTAGTATGATTCGACGTATGAGCATATGTTTATAAGGTACATAAGGTTTCGCTTGTATTTGTTGGTACAGAAGAAAGCATTGTATTGATAAATCTTTCTACGTTGAACTATGCATTGCTTTAACTACGGCTCCATGTCCAAAATATGATTGCTTGACGGTGGCTGTAAACTCCTCTAGTTGGTCCTAGGTCTGTGCCGAGGTTATTGATAACGCCTTCCTGGGGAAATGGCTTTTATAGTCGAGATAGGTGCATTATTGCTATTTGTTATTCAGGTAAGAGCTATTTGCGGTTCAAGAACATCGGGCGCTCCAAAGGCTAGCAAGGTCGGTTGGTGCGCATATAGGCCCCTGAGCGCTACTTCAAGTACTGAAATGAGTCTATTGCGACCCTTATTTGGCACTATTTATATACTGCACAACCAAGCCGGCATCACGTACCGCCATCAACCATCGCCCTCAAGGTTCGTTCAACAGCATCCATGGAACTGGACTCTCTAAACTATTAGGATTGATAGATGGGCTGCATACCAAGCAAACCCCCATCTGAACCGACTGCTCAACCTAAACCTGCTGCTACTGCTAAGTCTGATGTTGCGGCCGAGCCCCCCGCCGCTACAAGTCAACATGTGCCGGAAGTAACTCTCCACGAAGCGACACCTGTCCATAGTCGCAAGAGTACGGAACATAACAAGCCCGCGGTGGAACAGCCCAAATCCGAAGAGAAGAAAGACGGAGGCCCGACCAGTGCCGGTGGTGGACAGGGTGGGGGAAATCCGGGAGCCACCGCGGGAGCTGTCGTTGGAAACGCTGAAGGTAGTGGCGGTGCTGGGAGTGGTGGGGGAGGAGGAGGAGGAGGAGGAGGTGGTGGTGGTGATGGTGGGGGAGGAGGAGGCGAGTAAAAAATTGTGACCAACCATTCTTGGGCGTTCTTGAGGATAGCTCGTCTGGAACGGATGTTCAGGACTTTAAGCTATGTACCAATACTCCTGTTGTCTGTAATACCCCTTTTTTCGTTATTCACCAAAGGTCTTTTGCCGAATGTTTCATGTGGGAACGCGCACTCGACTAATTTTGTCACAGATGTTGCAACGGAGCATGGATTACAATGAACAAATGCCGGCATCTTCGGGGGCGTGAAATGGTATCGAAAAGAAATGCAAAAATACGGAGGAGAGGCAAATCGAAAAAGTCCCATCACCAGTCAGCCATCATAGACTCAGAATTCCATAGCCTGAGGCTGCCGCCTCATGTCTTCCAACTCTGCAATCGTTTCCTGTATTGTTGGCCGCTGTGCAGCATCCCGAGTCCAGCATCGCACAAATAAATCCCACAGCCTATCCGGGATCTCGATCCCCTCCCTTCCTCCTGTCGTCGACTGTATACTGGAGCTCATACTCGACGATCGAGTAGGGCCCAGTCCTGGCCGAGGTCGCTCAGGAATCCTCCCCATTGCTACCTCCATCACGACCGACCCCGGCATCTTGATTCGGCTGTACGGCACCTTGTCGCTATAAAGCTCAAGCGCGGTCATCGCCCACGAATAGATATCTGACTTGAGCGTCATTTGACCCCCGTCTTCGTGAAGTTCGGGTGCCATCCAACGGTAGCACCCATTGGCGCCTGTGGATTGCGTAAAAGGGACGGCGGTGAGGTCTTCTAGGGCCTTTGCGAGACCGAAATCTGCGAGAAGCTGCGAGAAGGGACGGTTAGTATACACTAGATGAAGGGAAATGATCTGAACTTACTGCTCCTCCGCCGTCACCTATCAGCACATTTGAACCTTGAAGGGATCCATGGGCAATGGGCGGGTTCTGGGAGTGTAGGTAACGAAGACCATAAGCGATTTCGAGGATCTGAGTGAACGTCAGTTGGACCGGAATAGACTGGCAAGTATCGCAGCCACTCACGAGTTTAAGCCGATCTGCGTTGGGGTTCTTCTTGAGATATTTGGGCGCATCCCCGTTCTCGCACCATGGGCTAACGAGATAACTGTCCTTGCACGTTAGTTGGTGAATATCAACGAAACTTGAGTATACTAACAATGAAGAGCCACCGGTAAACGATGCAACACCATAAAACCGTAGGATATATTTGCTCTTCATTCGATGCCAGATATTGACTTGTCGGTGGAATCTCTGTCAACACAGTTTGTTGAGTATTGGCCTTTACGCTTGCCCATGCACGTGAACTCACCCTAACGTTCCCTTCTGAAGCTTTGGAACTCCTCAACACCTTGACTGCAACCTTTTCTTCACCCAGCCACAATCCCTCATAGACGTCGTAAACGGTACTTCCCGCGATGGGCGCGGTGCTCACGAGTTTGCACTCGTGCCCTTCGAGAAAGGCAATTGGTGGGAGTTGACCCGATGCTTGTTGCATTCCAAGTAGTCCGCGGGAGATGTTGGCGTGAGTGGGAGAGTCGACGGGATGCGAGCGGAGTTCCTACACAATCAAACAAGTTAACCTTATGGGTCGGTTATCCTAGCCTTGGTGTGGACGTACGAGTTGGAAGGTTTTCATGACGTCGGTAAACTTTTCCATATTTACGAGCAATAGGCCCATATCCTCTCGCAGCTCTTCTTGGTTCTCGAGCATCGAGATCATCATGCGCTTGATCTCGAGCTTGTCCGCCTCGCGGGCAGCGTCCATTTGAACGTTCAAATTGAATAGCTGAAGCTGAGTAGCAATCTGAGTGTATATGTTAGTACGAAATAATCTAGAGCGAGTGTGTTTCGCCTGACCTGAAAGTTTTGGCAGCACGAGTCGAGCTGTCCCATGTTTCGCTCAATTTCTACCGTGATGTCGTCATTCTTAACAAAGCTCTTGAGTGCGCTCCAGTCGGCCCACTTGTTCATAGAAAGGTGGATCCCTTTGATAGTACTGTGCGATAATGGTCAGCGCGCCCGGCTATCACACAATGCTTTGACACGTACTTTATAAATTCTTCAATAGTCTGGTTGAGTACCGTTGCCTCAAGTCCCTGGGCGTTGTCTCGTATAGTAATGAATATGTAAACGCAGCGTGCACGCAACACTTTACATCGCTCTCTATAAATACACAATAAGCGTCAGTGGCTAGCCCATGTGGCACACGTCTCGAACCAAAGGAGTCAAAATGAGCACAGCTTTGGCCGCGGATAATGGAGGGCGGCGCAGATGCGTCCATCGCGCTAATTGTACAGCATGCGGAAAACACTGACTTGTTTACTTTTATCTGCTCAACCGTGTTCCATATCTGTTCTAGAACTATGCATGCAGCCGGAAGCGCGGGGAGGAACCCGCAAGAACCTGCAAGCTCGAGAAAGTTGATCGACCCGCGAAAGATCAGGTCAAGCATCGGGACTGGAGGAGCAGTCAGGAACCGAAACTAGGTTGTTGTTGGCCCACGACAGGGCGGAAGAGCGCAGACAAAGAACCGTCGACACGGGCGAGGGTGCTGGTGCTGTGCGCGAGGAGCACCTAGTCAGCTCGAGATATATGCAAGCTGCTCACGAGGCTGTGTTCGAAGGTCTTGTAGAAGGAGCGCTACGTGTGTAATTGAGTAGCGGTGGAAACCAACGGCCACGCACTGTAAGTGGAGGATTCGGGGATAATGAAGGGAGCGCAGCAAGTCTATCCAGTGCCCGCAGACCAGTTCTCAATTGGAAGAAAATGCGGTTCTGCATCATCGTTCGAAGGCGCCCAGTATGTAAGCAGGATGATGACTCAGTGTTCGATCGGACGCCCACCGACTGTGTCCACATGTGGAATTTCTTGGAATGAGAGTCGCTCCAAGTCCAGGATGCTAATGAACGACACTGACCGCGCACAACATGTTGGGTAGTGAGCGTATCGGTATGAATACCCGAATTCTCAGAGTTAGGTGGGCCTAACATCATCCAATGGTTCTTCTCGTCATTAACACGTGGGGTCGTGGGTGGCAGGTGCTTTGTACAAGCCGCCTCATCCTCGTTACTGGAGTGCAAGCGACTCGTTGATGGTGAATTCTCGTCGTCGGTCAGTCACGTGAATAATCTCCGTTTGGATGAGGCCCGGAAACTCGGTCCGGCGAAGATCGCTCAACCGTTTATGGTTTCACCCCCGGCGCGGGATACTCCGTTTCCCAGTATAAAAGACGCGATGATGCATTCGAGAGAGCGGCTTTCTTGCTATATTGATGCCTGGCCCAGCTGGATTTACGAAGAACGAGTTTCGTACCTGGGAGGATGTCCAACGCGCGGCCGTCGCAGGTGGGTTGTGCATGGTTTGAGAATTCAAGTAGATTTAAGTCGGTTATTTCTAGTCCTTGACGCGTTGGCTCCACACACCTCTCCCAGAGGAGCACGTATTGTTCTCGGATACACGGGTACCCACTTTGATGAAACCGCGGCTCAGCTTGAAGGCTTCTCTCGACCGCTTTGGGCGCTCGCTAGCTTGATTTCTGGAAGCAAAGATCGAGGTGCGTGTCATGTATTGAGTATGCGCGCTCATTTCTGAGCCGCGTTTTGGTAACACAGATGTATCCTATCTCAGTCCATCCCCATCTGAACTTGCCGCTCGCTGGTCAAAAGGGCTCGCCTCGGGAACTAATCCGGATGGACCTGAATTTTGGGGAACGACGCGCGGGAAGGACCAGCGTATGGTCGAGATGAGCGCCATGGGATTCACGTTGGCCGTTGCTCGGGAGCTAGTCTGGGATGTGAGTATTTCTACTCGAAATTAATCCATTTTATTCAGTCTATAACCCCGTAGCCACTCTCAGAGTCGGAGAAAAGCAACCTCGCAGACTGGTTGGGAGCAATCAATGACAAAGAAATGCCAGATAGTAAGTAGCCGTGTCACATGACATCTCCGACGCCATTTTATTTAATTCACTCGCCAACACTAATTCGCACCACAGCGAACTGGCTCTGGTTCCGTGTTTTCGCCAACCTTGGCTTGCGGAGCGTTGGCTCGAATCGCTTCTCCCAAGTTCAAATGACGAAAGACCTCGACCATTTGGATACCTTCCAGTTGGAAAATCTCGGAGAGGAACCTGAGGCGACTGCAACGGGCGGTAAATAGGCTTTACGTTACTCATGGTCCACTTAACTCATACCCTGCACAGAAACGCCTGGGCTAAATGCGGCTACCGCAGGCCTCACTGCTCCCCGTTCGCGCGGTTGGTCAAGGGACGGCCCTGAAGGTGTTAGGCAACTCGACTATTATTCGTCCTCCTTCGCAATCCAGTTTGCTCAACTCGTGTACTCGCGCTTGGCAAATGACTACGACCCCGTTCGGTGCGAAAAATATCGAGTACGTGCGCGAGAGTTTGCTAGGGAATTTGTAGCTTATTATGACGAAACGGGTAAGCCGCCTGGTCTATCCAGTACTTTTGAGGTCCAACTCACCGCATACATGTAGGTCGAGCCATTCCATTCGGTCGGTCTATGATCTATCGCGCTGCCTCTGCGTCGTTTTGGCCCGCAATGGCATTCGCCGATGTCGAACCACCCGCGCCTCTCACTTGGGGGCACATTAAGGGCCTTTACCTACGAAACCTCCGTTCCTGGGCCGCACTCGGCGACCAAATTTGGACCGATGGCGGCGCGCTCACAATCGGATACGCATATCCCAACATGTACATGAGCGAAAACTACAACTCGCCTGGAAGTCCATACTGGTTTTGCAAGATTTTTGCTGGGATTGGCGTTGGACCCGACCATCCAGTTTGGACTTCAGAGGAGCTTGATCATCCAGGCTTCGGTGAATCCCCTATCATTCCCAGCACGATTGCCCTCGACCATCCTGGCCATATCCTAACTCGCTCGGGGGACACACATTCTTACTTTCTTCGGGGCAAGCATGCCACTACCCACTCAAACACACGCGCGAGAAGTATGGCAAGTTCGCATATTCGTCCGCGTTTGGGTTTAGCATCCCGACTGGCGCTTACACTCTCGAGCAACATGCGCTAGATTCAACACTCGGATTGAGTGACGACGGCGGTGACAGTTGGCGGGTCAGGAGGCTCGCACCCGACGCTCATATCGAACGAGATGGCCGAGGTGGCGTGTGGCTCAACGCAACGTGGGAGGCATGGCCCGGGGTGACGGTTGAAACTTGGCTTATTCCCCCGAGTCAAGATGCGCCTCTCTGGTATCTCCGGGTGCATAGGATCAAGGGTGCACAGGGGCGTGGACTGAAGAGTGCCGACGGTGGTTGGGCGATTTATGACCGAGGACCAGACGGCCGAGCGATTTCTGGCGACCAAGCGCGCTTGGAGCGGGGAGCCGAAGCGAGGGCGATCAGCTCGGCAGGAGCCGTCGGCATCGTTGCCCTCGAGGTAGACTCGGCACGTAAAGGGCGTGTTGTGGATGCCGATTCAAATTCGAGCATCATGTTTGCTAGGAGCGTAATTCCGACCGTTTTAGGGGACGTGGTTGGGAATGATGTGTGGTATGTAACCGGCGTATTCGGGCTACCTGCTGCTGGAGGGTTCTCTAAGCCCGGTGAGGGGCAGGGTCCGAGATCAGGTTGGGAGGAGGAATGGAAAAAGAGACCATCTGTGCCAGAGGGTATTTCTGCGCTGTATTCCAAGTAATGGTTGAACAGCTCGACGATGAAGGTTCAACCTTTGTGAATTGTAGTAAACAATCTTACAGGCATTGCGTCTAGCTCATAAACGAGGCAAATAACTAACAGCCTCGATCAGCCTATATGGCCGATTCGGTTGGTCTGATTCTCTGAGGGTTTGAGCTAGTTTTGATCCGTATATGAAGTAGTTCAATCGAGGCCTCATCTGAGTACCTTCAAAAAAAGGAAGTATAGTCTTTACGAACGGAGCTTGCGTGCATACACCCTATCCCCAGAAGTTAAAATACAATGCACTCAGCCATCTACATTATCATTTCAAGGAGTAGATAAAATTAAGCGTGTTCAGTGACCTTGGATTTGATTCGCAACCATAGCTAGTAGTGTGAACTTGCACGCCCCCGACTTCTTACTCGCGAACCTTTTAAGCCACTAATCATGGGTCAGGGAAATGGACGCAAGGCTACCGAACGAAGCAATGCATATATCATTCGCGAACGAGAGCCGGTACGATATCTAATCACCATTACTTTTAAGTGAGTCAATGCAAGTATATGCGCCCGCAAGTCGCTCCGGCTCTGCCTCGAGTTACCTGTGGATCACATGCAAAGCAAATTCGCTCCAAATTCCCAGTCTCGCGTCATAATCGCCCAGAAACCATACTGATCCAGGTGAAATCCCTCAGGGTAGGTGGGGCTTTAGGACCGGTCGGGGACATACATGGAGTTTAAAGTAGGGTTATGCGTTAAAAATCTCCGACTCGTTCAGCATTCGATCATAAGCGGGTTTGGCTTGCGCAACGGACGTATATCAGCTAACAGACTGGGAAGACTGGGAGCATCTCCCTCCCGTGCACTGCTTGACTTCTCATTTTAATGGCTGAAGGGATCCACGATAGGGCTATTGGTGACGAGCAACACGCACGTGTGGCTACTCCTGCGAATGCGCGGCGTAGCCACAGCATTAAACCGTTCAGCGGTATGATCTCGGACGTCAAAGCTCGGGCTCCATTTTATATTTCTGATTGGACTGACGCTTGGAACTATCGAGTCGTGCCGGCAACTGCTGTGATTTTCTTTGCAAAGTGAGTGATAAATCCTCAGAGTCATTACAGCTCCCTGCTAATAATTTGCAGCGTTCTACCTGGAATTGCCTTTTCGTTAGACCTGATAGAGACGACGTCGCAATACGGCGTTAGCGAGTTCTTATTGGCTTCGTTCATGGCCGCATTCATCACCTCCATATTCTCTTGCCAACCCCTTTGTATCTCGGGTGTCACAGGTCCCATCACGGTCCTCAACAAGACGATTTACGATATTCTAGAAACCAGACAGGACGCTCCTGAGTACCTTCACTTTATTGCTTGGGTTTATTTGTGGGCGGCCATTATGCATTGGATAGCTGCCGCTCTCAACGCGGCCAACTTCCTACGTTACGTGACTCGCTTCTCCTGCGATACGTTCGTCAAACCTTCCCGTTTGCCATCAACTTATTGAACTTTTGGTGTAGATTTGGCTTCTATGTTGCATGGGTCTATCTCCAGTATGGCGTACAGGTTATCACCCGCCAGCTTTCCGTCGTCGATTCGTCCAGTGTATTTGTTAGCATCATTCTGGCACTAGCTATGCTTGTCACTGGCCACTTATTTGGCATGCTGGCTCGGTCTCATTTCGGACATCGACTCATACGAAGGTTCTTGGCCGACTACGGAATGCCAATATCGGGTACATATGCGTGGATAACCATGCTCGGATGGAAGTTGACATAAACCATATATGCAGTTATTGCATGCAGCGGACTAGCGTACTGGGAGCGGTTTAAGCTTGCCAACCCACTCACACTCCCCACTTCAGGCGCATTTAGTCCAGCTGGGAATCGACCCTGGTTGGTAAAGTTCTGGGAGCTGGAGGCTAAATGGGTCGGGTTTGTACCAGTATTCCTTCGGAGTTGAATTGACTGCTTACGAGTTTGCAACAGAATCTCTTTTCCATTCGGATTCGTTCTGTTCATTCTTTTCTATTTTGACCACAACGTTTCAAGTCTCATCGCTCAGGGATCTGAATTCCCTCTACGCAAGCCTCCAGGCTTCCACTGGGATTTCTTCTGGCTGGGCATCAGTACTTTCATTGCGTGAGCTATTTTTACGGCGTTTACAATTATAACTGCTCACCGACCGAAAGCGGCTTATTAGGAATCCCAGCACCAAATGGGCTCATCCCTCAAGCCCCTATGCACACCGAAGCCCTAATTGTGATGGGTGTTCGATGCAAGGATGATGCCGAAAAGCCACCGATTGAACTGCCCCGCACTTCTAGTGGTATGGAACGTGAAGGTGTTGAGAACTGTGAACTACATCGTGCGGGTGGTATGGCTGAAACAAGTACGCTGGTTGAAGAGCATGCCATCTCGGTAGTCGAACAACGAGTGTCGAACTTGGCGCAGGGTGCGTTATGCATTGTACTAATGACCGGGCCGTTTCAGCATGCGTTGGGGATAGTGCCAAGGGGCGTGTTAGCTGGGCTATTGTGAGTCTGAGGATTTTGGCTGAAGTAGTTCTACTGAATAGTATCGCGATCTTCCCGTAGTTGGTTTATGGGTAGCGATCACCTTCGGACGAGTGGTGTCACCGAAAAACTCGTTTACTTGCTCCGTGATCCATCGTTGGTTTCCCACTCCGAGCCCTTACGCATGGTTCGCCGCTCGCGCGTTGGCCTGTTCGTAGCCATTGAACTTTTTGGATTTGGTGCTACTATGGCGATCACACAGACCATTGGTACGCACTTGTGGTCGCTCGTGGGAATAGGCCTTCATTTCTAATGCACATATCGTTGGTGTGATAGCTGCCATTGGATTTCCGATTGTTATCATGCTACTCGTTCCAGCGAGGACATGGTTGATACCTAAGTTGCCGTTTACACTCGAAGAGCTGTCAACTTTGGACGGCCCCACCGCTTCACCCTTCGTAAGTTACCAATATATTATCAAGTTGGTGGGACTGATTATTGCACACAAAGACGATGGAATCAGTTGGTGGGTCAATCTGAAATCGCTGCATTTGCGGAATGGAGATCTGGCTGCACGCTTTGGGTAGACGACATGTGATAAAACGTTTATTTTAATGTTGATGCTAATTGGAGTGGTGGTTGTTCACCTATCAGCTGCGGCGTGCAGTGCAAATGCTCGCCCGAACAGTGCGACTGTAAAAGTAATTTGGCTTGATCCGGCGGCTGCCGAGACGGCGGAGGTTATTGGCGCCAGCACTGGCTCAAATTCTGCCCATGACGTCCTCCACCGCCAAAAGTATTTTCCGCCGACGTTCGTGGAATGACCGCTACTGTACTACATTTCAACTTGATTTCACCTATTGTAGATTTGAGGCGATGCAACGATTGTCTGCGGCATCATGTCAACCAATGCTTGGTCGCGTCGCTTGCTTAGGAATCTGCCGTACAACTCGGCAGCCTATTATTATTCGACGCAAAATCGATGATATGTAATGCGCTTGGGAAGGCGTTGGTTTCTTGGGGGTTCTCTCGCGCCTTTTCTTCAACGACTTTCTCGGCTCTGTACTCCATCTCCTGTTCTTTTCCACTCCTTCTCGCCTTTGCCTGTTTCTCTAAAACTTGCGGAAGCCCACTACAATGACGCGCTCTGGAGCACGTACTGCGCTTCTTGCGTCTACTCTCGTTGTACTTGGTGCACAGGCTTTGCCACGCTCTGATACGGCACATAATCCCAACAATCCCCATAAGCATTTGCTCGCGCGCGCAGTCACCGATGATCCTACTAAGCTCAGCGGAAAGACTTTTGATTTCGTCATCGTTGGGTACGTTTCGGATCTTAGAAGTGGTTACCAACGGTTATTGACGAGCTGACTGTTGCAGTGGTGGCACTGCGGGACTGGCTATCGCAGCTCGGCTATCAGGTGTGTTGCGACGAGTAAAGCTCACCGTTCTGGTACTCATAGCATTCCGGTCAAGAACACTCGAATACGACCGTAGCCGTGATCGAGGCAGGCGGTGATGGCTCTGCACACGCCGATAATATCAATGTTCCCGGATACTCCTATCTCCATGGTCTAACGGGGCCAGATTCAGGTGCAGATTGGGCTTACACCATCACCAACCAGCCCAGCGCCGGAAACCGTGCGACTAGTTGGCCGCGAGGCAAAGTTCTTGGGGGAAGCGGTGTAAGTTTGCATCCTACCTCGCCACCCGATCTCAAATAACGTTGCGCCCACTGGCAGAGTATCAACGGGATGTTCTGGGGTATTGGTGCCTCACGAGACTGGGATGCATGGTCGACTCTGTTCCCTACGTCCTCTGCATCTTACAACAGCTCGACACTCCCAAACGGCACACCAGCCTCGTTCAACTGGTCGTGGAAGACGATTCAGCCCTACCATAAGAAATCCGAGAACTTTACCGCCCCCCCTGCCGATCAACAAACCCAGTTCTCGATGACGATCGACAAGGACTCCCATGGGTATGGCGGGGCTATCCAGACCTCTATGAGCCAGTACATATATGACCCAATTTCCAACTGGGTCCCGACGTTGGTTGCTGCGGGCATGAAGACGGGCGACTTGCAAGCTGGAGACACGCATATTGTCGCCATTACGCCTAGCACTTTGAACGCGCACAACTTCACGAGGAGCAACAGTATGGCAGGTTACATCAACCCCGTAGGCCCAAGAAGCAATCTTGTCATTTTAACCGGAATGCAAGCGACGAGTTTGACGTGGGGTACCAAGGACACTGTGGGCGCGGTAGCTACAGGCGTGGTGAGTTGAAATACATCACATAAACGTTCCCTTCACATGCTACACGCCCTCCTTCCTATGAATTTCATATGTTCAGCCCAGGTACGGAATGCGCTGACTGTTTTACCCTAGAATTTCGCAGCAAGTGCGGGAGCACAGTCGTACTCAGTCAAAGCTAACAAAGAAGTCATCCTTTGGTAAGATCATACGGTTCACCGCTCGTCCCGGGGCCTGAATTTTGCTCTGTTTAGCGGTGGAACTGTGGGCTCAGCGCAACTGTATGTGCAATCCGCAATCATTTTATAGAACCTATTGGCTAACAGTGCGAATTCCAGACTTCAGCTTTCAGGGGTAGGGCCTAAGTCCCTCATGGATTCCCTTAAAATCGACTCGGTTGTAGACTTGCCAGGCGTAGGCCAAAACCTGCAGGACCATGGCGAGTATAAAATATTTTCTGGTATCGTGCCTAAAGCTGATGCAATTACTACAGGTGCAACCTCGGTTGCATGGGCGGTCGACGGAGCGACATGGTGGGATCTCATGACTAACGACACCCTTCAGGCGGAACAGCTCACTCAATGGAAAAACGACGCTACGGGTTTGTGGACATACATCAACGAAGCAGTCGGTATGTTCGCCATGCATACCTTGCATCACCCCACTAAACTCACTCTCGTCATAACAGCGTACCCGAGCATTCAAGACATCATGGGCACTTCTGCTGACTCTTGGATCTCCACTGTTTCGTCCCAGCTCTCCTCGGCCCTCGCATCGCTCTCTGTCGACAGCACCGTACTCAAGGGCATCACCTCGCAATTTGACGTACAACTCGACATGCTCAAAAATCAAGTCGGGCAGCTGGAGATCATCATGACCATGCTGGCTGGCGTAGGGAATGCCGGCATTCAGGTCGCGCAGCAGCATTCGTGGAGTCGCGGGTCAATTATGATCAATAGCTCTAGCGCTTTTGATTATCCTGTTATTAACCCGGTAAGTCCGATGTATTCTGATCTATCAGCGAGGTATTTATGAGGCTATGCCGATAGAATTATCTGACAAATAGCTGGGATGGTAAGTCCTCATAATAGAGACTTGGGCTGGTGCTGACTTACTCGCTAGTTGATATTTTGAGAGCTGGAATCAAGTATGTAAGGACGGTCGGTGCGACTGCTCCGATGAGTTCTTACTTCAAGACCGAGAGTTCCACTACGGTGCGTATGTCAATTGTATCCTCAATATTGCTTAACTGAAATTTCTTCGTGAATTCGTGGGTATTTCGCGGCTTTCGATGCACAGAGCGCAGCAACGACTGACGATGCGATTAATACCTATATTGCCAACTCGATCGCTACTGAATACCACCCTATTGGCACTTGTTCCATGCTTCCCCTCGACATGGGTGGCGTGGTCGATACTACTCTCCGAGTCTATGGCACGTCCAACGTTCGTGTAATTGACGCCAGTGTCATGCCTATTCACGTCACGGCTCACACCATGGCCCCCGCCTATGCAATTGGCGAGTATGGTGCCGATATCATCAAGATGGCGCATTGGCCAGTGCCAGCTGCTTCCTCGACGACTAGCGGCGCAGGAAGCGGAGCTACGGGTGCCACTGGTAGCGGTACTGGTAATGGAACCAGTAACAGCAGCGGTTCGAGCGACAGCAACGACGGGTTATCCAACAATCAAAAGACGATCGTGATTGCATCCGTGGTCTCCGTTGGAGGAGTAGCTGCTCTTGTGGTGAGTGTATATGCTTGATAAACAGCGCCCGAGTTGACCGATTCTCGGTAGGGCCTCTTACTCTGGGCACGTAGACGCAACCAGAAGCCAAAGGGTGCCGAAGATCCTTGGCAGCCGTCCTATACGGATCATCATTGTACGCCTTCGTTTTCGTTCCCAATGACGTAGCTTACGCTCGTTCTTAGTGCCCATGCAGACTCTTTCACAGTCCGACCTCAACGCGCCAATTAATGCCTTTGGAGCAACTAGCGGAAACAAGTATGATTATCGTATGTCTGCCTCGACGATGGACACCGCACAACTTCACGCTGCCACACCGCTGCAAGAACATCGGCCTCTGGGCTACGACGCGCCCGTTTCGCCTGGGTATGGCCATGACTACTCATCTGCTCCCGGGGCACCGCATGTAGCGCCTACTTCTGGATTGGCAGTGCATGACTATGCGCCGGTAAGCGGAAGGGCGTCGCCTGGACCGAGGATGTAGATACTGCGTCTTTTTTCTTTTTTCTTTTTCGCACAGCGGACTGCACTTGGACATATAGCCACTCTTTATACCTGTTGTTCACACTAGAAAATAACGCTATCTAAGGCTCATCGGACACCTTCCAATCTTTACTATTTACTTGTCGCCTGGTTGCTACCAATAGATGAAATCCGGCGGTTGCCTGATTCAATTTCATGCGAGTGAGTTTACGGACGTAACGAACTTGTTTGGTCGGTTCCCCAAGGCGTCCAAGTTGCCTGGAGCGCAGTGGTAAAAGCAGTCAGCCATCGCCGTCAAAAAGACCATATGAAGCGACGACTGTAGGACTCGAACCTACGCCCTCAGAGAGGAATTGATTTCTAATCAATCGCAGTAACCACTTTGCTAAGCCGTCCTTGAGGAAGTGGGCAGTAGGAACGTTATATTATTTGACTTCGTGGAAGTGCCGGTCTGGGAATTCTACAAACATTCCCTGTGGTTGTTGAATGAAATGGCTTTCAAGCACCATGCTTGAGTGGAATCGCGCTGGCACTGAGAGAGTCGGTATTAGTATTTCATACGATGGATTGAGTATTGAATCAGTTTATAAGTCTCCCCATCTTCAACACGCCTCCCATGTTTATGAATGTTGGTTGCTTTGAGCGGCGCACACGACCATCACACGACAAATTCCCTCACTTGAAACGACACGTTTCGCGAATAATACATTGATTTACATATATATCGTACACCCGACTACAAACACACAGATTGACTCGCTCGCCTCCCTCGGGCTCAAAGTATCTTACAATAACAATCACAACGCAGGGACAAGAAACACGGCCCGGGGCGGAACAAACGACGGCACATTCGAGTCGGGCCTGCCATCGATCATACAGTCAGATGAGGGAATCTGGAATCTGGGAAGAGACTTACGCAGAGCGTTGAACGAGAGGACTACTTGGCCTTCTTAGCCGCGGTATGCAATTTCTGAAGCTGCTTCTTCCAGCCGAAACATTGTTTGCACTCTGGGTTCGAGTGCTTCTTGCACTGCAGACTAGTATACCCGTGAGTCATCGACGAACAAGTAGGCATCGAGGGGGACATACACTCCGTCCTTGTTCGAGCTCAGAGGTGGCAACTCGAGTGGGGCGCGGGTCGGTGCCGGGTCGAACTGCGGTCAAGATCAGCAAAGGCACGTTCATGATCAGAGAATACATACACCGAACGTCAGGTCATTGTCTTCCCGAGAGTCCAACTCGCACTCTTTGCACTATCACGCTGTTAGTCCAAATGAACAGGCGAAGAGAGATCAGACGTACGACTTCCAATCGATGGTTGGAGCAAAAGAGGCAGTCGTTGAGTTCGACGGACCCGGCAGAGCCAAGAGACGACATGTCGAACTGGTGAGACTAAATAAAAGAGCAGAAAGCTAGGAGAAAGTAGGAGGAACCGAGCCAGAGACTGGGAAGGGGAGAATGAAGTCACCCCAGCCGTCTCCCCCGGGGTTTATATGGCGTGCGTGAGGGCCAGCTGACCTGGAAGAGCGCAAGAGTGAATACTGCTTTTGGCTAGAGACGCTACGCCGGCCCAGAATGGTTCGGTCTTGTGATCAGTTGCTGCGGCGTCCGAGCGAGTCCGTATCAAGTTGTCGAATACATAGTGGGTAACAATTGACAGTCAGAGGCAAGTCCGAAGTTCAGATACTCAAATGGTTGGGATTCAGAGACTCATACCTCGCATACACCCGCAAATGTCGTCATCGGGCGTAATAAACAATCACCCAAGAATGGAAACATGGTCTGCGCTTGATCGCAGGAATGGGGCGATTCTATAGCACGTGACGGCAGATCTCATCTTGGCTGCTCATGGCACATTTTTGATTGGATTACAAGGGGAGTGGGTGATAAATATGCCAATGATATACACAGCGGTAGGAAGTGCGAGTATAACTGACGAATGAGAGTGTGGGGCGACGAATGCAGCGCCGTAAAATCTTTTTCATGCTTGGAAATGACCTATATCCCGAGACTGAGATACCATCATTTCGAAACCGGGGCGGTTGAGTTCAACCTGACGCTGCGGCAGCTTTGGGCGACACCTGTTGCGACCGGGGTAGAAGCGGCGCAGCTGGACCACCGAGGAACTCACATGCCTCTTGCGCAGGTTTTCGGTACTCTGTGGGCAAAAGGAACGATACATGCGGTAAAAGTCGGGTGTGAAACAACCGATGCGCCGCTACACCACCCTACATACCGGACTCAATCCTGGCATTCGAGTACATGGATGAGCAACACTCACGAACTGGTGAAATACCCCACCAACGACAGCCTCCACCGTCGTTCCCCGAATCTTATGAAAGCCTGAGCTTGCGCCCTCTTGGTTCCGGCTCGGGTCATTGGTGTTGGGAACCCAGCGCATCACGCGCTCTAGTGCCCAGGCACCGCCGACATGGTCTCCCAACGCACGGGTGTGCAAAATTAATTGGGCAAGTTTGTCATAGTCTTGATCGAGAGTTGAATCGGGAGTGGGTAAGCTCGAGATTTTTAGGTCCTGGGTGAGTTCGGTGGGAGGCTTGGTGAGGGGAGGGGTAGGCGTTAGGGTAGTGTGGGCGTGGAGAAATGTCATTAGATATGCGTGAAGTACCCGACGGCCTAGGATAATCGAGTAGGGTAAGTCGCCCAGCGTAGTGTCGAATTTTCTGCTTACCAATAAAAGATTGTCGGGTATTATGTCCCTGTACTCCATCCCTCCAACTGCTGTGCGTGACCATTCGCAAGGCAACATCGGTCGGAAATTCGAGTGGGGGTAAGAGTCGACGAAAGTAGTCGATAACATCTGAGTCTGAGCATGGTATAACTGGGTCTCGCTGTTGTTCGGATCGTTGAATAGAGTATCGTGACCGTGTCTGGGAAGGGTGTCGTACAACGAGCCGGGCGGTGCTAAGAGTTCGACGAGGTGGATCTAATTCATGAAGTTCAAAATTAAACTATAAGCAGCCTTGAGAAAATGCGAGAGCACCTTTAATCGGGGCGCCTTTTACAGCATTTATTGTCTGAATTAGCGATCGGGAACAGACTGTGTAGTGTCGAGCGACCATAAGTGCGAACAAGATGGCGAAAGGCAATCTCACAAAATCATAGAGGCGTGCTTGGTCGTGTTAGCGGATGACTAATCTAGACGCCTTCATGGGTGCCAATTGAGGCTCGTAAGGGCTCGTTTGCGTAAACGAGCCCTTACTAGCACATGCGTTTTTTGCTGAGCATGACTAGGCCCACTTGGTCGAATCGTCTTACTCGCCGCTCACAGTTCCGGAGAAGGTTCTAGTACAAATTGAGTTCGCTGTAGAGGGTCGGCTCAAGTGGGTGCGGCGGTCCCAGCGGATCCCCCATGATATCCGTTTCTGTGAGAGGCCGTGTCAAGTAGTATACGTCGTAGCATAGAATATGCAACAGGCATATTAGCCCGCACGGCCAATAATGCAACTACAGTAAAATGGAAGACCAATTACTCCGTCTGGGTTTTGTAAAATCGGGCGTAGCAGTAACCGCTGAGCAGGTTGCTCTTGAGCACGGTAGAGCGCCATAAATGACTGTATTTAAAACAACCAATTCATGACGCGAATTCCCATTCGCAGTGGCATTTGCCATGCGAGGCCATGAATTGCATCCATACTTGACGTGTAAACCGATTTGTTTTCAAGAACGGTGGCTACAGTCATTACAACCTATCCCCTACGCAATCAGGTCCCGAAAACCAAGCGCTTCCGATGCGGCCACGCTGCATACACTCGACATATAAAACTGCAGGCTTAAATTGAAGAGTCGTGTGAGTTTCTACAGGTGACGGACAGTAGAAATGATACACTAGATGCCGGTAACAGAAAGGATCTAATTTGCTTTTGTACGAGCGATGGAACTGGATCAGACCACTTACAGAAACTGCAGATATAATAAGGATACGAGACAAGCAAGCGCAAGGAACAAAACTAAAACGCTGGACACGCACATACATAAAAAGAGGGTACAAATATTCAACAGCGTCTCAGCGTGTTTGCGGGAGTGGGCGCCTTCGACATCTAGACATGGGTACAAGAATGGGCAGCAACAGGGAGCAGTACATCAGCTCCTGCTCGGAGAGCATTGATTCAGAGGTACGGTGGAATTGTTTGAACCCCCTGATTCCATGGAAGAGCTTAGTGAGTGAGCTTCGGAGGTCCTAGGCTGCAATACCCACCATCAAGAGGGATCATTGCTAAGTGATGCCAGGTTCTTTCTCGCCCTGATAGTGGTAGGATGTTGATCACCAATAGTTCGAGCACGAGCCTCTACCACTTGAGCTAGTAGCATTTCAGCCTCGTCCCGTCGGCCTTGCGATGCGTAGGTGAGTGCAAGGTTATTCATGCTTATCAGCGTGTCTGGATGCTCTTCGCCTAGTGTTCGTCGACGTCCAGCCAAAACCTTCGGTTCTAGCTGTTCCGCTTCGCTCTGTCGATCTTGGGTTGAGTATATTGATGCGAGGCAGCCCATGCTGACTAGTGTGCTTGGATGCTCTTCGCCTAGTATTTGTTTGCGTTTGTCCAGGACCGTGGTGTGGAGCTCCTCTGCCTCGCTGTATCGACCTTGGCCCTCATATACTGAAGCGAGATGTTTCCAGGTCATCAGCGTGTCTGGATGCTCATCACCTAGTGTTCGTTTGCGTGCGTCCAGAGTCACGAGATACAGCTGCTCTGCCTCGTTCCACCGACCCTGGTGAGAATATACGGATGCAAGGTTGTTCGAGCTAATCAGTGTATCAGGATGCTCTTCACCTAGTTTTCGTCTGCGTGCGCCCAAAACCATCAAATCTAGCTTCTCTGCCTCGACCCATCGCCATTGCTGCGAGTATATAGCTGCGAGGTGGTGCATGGTCGCTAGTGTGGTTAGGTGCTCTTCTCCTACACTCCGACGTTGGGCGTCAAGCACCTCAAGTCCCAGCTGTTCTGCCTCGTTCCATCGACCTTGGTTTATGTACGTAGATACGAGATTGCTCATGCTCCTCAGTGTTTTTGGATGTTCTCCGCTTAGAGCTCGTATCTCTGCATCAATAACCTTGCGTTGCACTTGTTCCGCCTCGCTCCACCGACCTTGTTCCGAATAAGTCGCTGCCAGGTTGTTCATGTTCATCAGCGTGTCTGGGTGTTCTTCGCCAAGTGTTCGTTTGTGTGCCTCCAGAATCTTGAGTTGTAACTGCTCTGCCTCTTTCCATCGACCTTGGCGTAAGTATGTCAATGCCAGGTTATTGTTGGTCGTTAGCGTATCTGGGTGATCTTCGCCTAGCGCACGCCTGTATGCGTCCAGGGCCTTGAGTTGGAGCTGCTCTGCCTCGTCCCATCGACCCTGCCATGAGTACGTAGATGCGAGATTGACCATAATGGATAATGTATGAAGATGCTCTCCTCCAAGTGTCCGCCTACGGGCATCTAAGACTTTCACTTGTAGCTGCTCTGACATGCTCCATAGACCTTGGTGCCTATATATCATTGCGAGGTGAGCCATGCTTGATAGGGTGTCTGGGTGTGCTTCACTTAAGGTCCGCCTGCGTACGCCGAGGACCTTGACGTGGAGCTGCTCTGCCTCTTTCCATCGATCCTGGTGTTCATATGTCGACGCAAGATCGGCCATGATCGTCAACGTGTCTGGGTGCTCTTCGCCTAGTGTTCGCCTGCGGACGCCCAGAGCCTTGTCCTGTAGCTGTTCGGCTTCGTTCCATCGGCCTTGGAGCCGGTACGTCAATGCAAGGTTAGCCATGCCTAATACCGTGTCTAGATGCTCCTCCCCTAGCGTCTGCTTGCGTAAGTTTAACACCTTTAGAGATAGCTCCTCTGAGTCTCTCCATCGACCTTGGTTCCCGTAGGTCGCGGCAAGGTTGCCCATGCTCCTCAGCGTATACATATCCCCCTCCCCGTAAAGCCTCGCCCTGGCTTCTTTCACGCGCGTTTCCAGCTCTTCCTGTAGATCCCATAGTCCCCTTCCCCTGAGCACCTCCGTAAAGCGAAGTGCGTGGTTGTTGCTGATTTTATTATCGTGTTCGGATAACACCTTGACCATGTGCAGCCCAAGAGCAGCCCGGGACCGATGTGTCTGTATGGTATTGCCCCATTCGACTGCATGAGCGAGCAGAGTAGTTGTGCACTCTAGCGCGAGCTCTGGGGGCTGATCTATAACTGTGCGAGCCCATCCTTGTACCAGAACGTGAATGCTGTAGACTGCGTTGATCCGGTCATAGTCAATCAAGGAGTACGACGTGAGCTCGCTAATGGCATCACAGAATATGGATGTATCCCAGCCGCCGTCCTCGTCCAAGAACCTTGACAAAAAATCCCCTAAATAGTCACGTGCAGCTATTTCTACCTCGGTCATGGGGAACTCAGGCTTGTAGCCTTGGATATCAATGGCGGCACGCTCGAAAGTCGATTCGGAGATGCGGTCATGATGCATATACGCGATCAGCCACAGCAGTGGCCGTGACTCGCCATTCTCTTCCAGCAGGTCATAGCACAGCTTCCAGGTGGTGAAAACAGTCCACTGGTAGCTATCAACCTTGACCTTCAGCTTGCCGTATCGTTCCAGCATCGAGCGGCGACGAGCGAGAAACAGATCTCGATACTTGGATAGTAGCATCTGAGAGTGTCCAATGTATGCTCCAGCGTGTACGATTGCGAGGGCAAGGTGGCCGAAATCCTACATAATCGGATTTTTTAGCAGCCGAGATATGTGCCAGTTATCTGCGCACCTTGAGTAGCGTGTTTGCTGCCTTGGTTTCGCTCTCAGCAAGTGATTGCCCTTGAACGTGGGCCAGCTTTAACAGTAACATGAGTGCGTCCTCGTGGTTCATCTGTGAGATGCGACATTCGGAGCTTGGCCCTCTGGCGTGAACTCTCATATCAGACAGGCGAGTGGTGATCAGTATGCTACCTCTGTTGCCAGCGGGGAAGTACTCGTGGATATGCAGTGAAGGGTTGTCGGCGTTGTCATATACAAGAAGCCAACGTTCACAGCTGGTCTCCAGCCATCTCAGAGTATCCTCAGAAGTCTTTCCAATGTTCTTGGCTTTGGCGATATTCTGTAGTGTACTCCTGATTGCCTCTCGCGAGCTCGCATCCATATACAGGACGTGTATCCAATGATCCCGGTAACGCTCGATCGTCTTCAGCGCCAACTGCGTTTTACCTGCGCCGCCAAGTCCATGTACCACACACACTCGGCGCTCGTTGGTACCGCTAGTTATACAGGTGCCGACATTCTGAATCAGATCTTCTCTCCCGGTGAAAACTGATGAAGGAGCAGGACAGCGCTTCATCTCGGCCACTTTTTCTTCCAATGAGATGCAAATACTTCCATCTGCGTCAAAGAGTGTGGCATAATCAGGCCTCGCTCTAAATAATACCAAAAAAACGACTTACCAAGGAGCGTTACCGGTATTTTCGACTTTCTCTCCTTCAGGGCTCGCGCTGCTTGGTCTATTCCTCGACCGGGTTCCAGTTTGCTGATGTATGCTCGTGTATGCGCCATCACCTCGCCTAGCTTCTCCCAGCCTTGCATATCTATGTCTTGCATGCCTTGATCGACGTTGAACCGATAGTATACGTTGCTGGTATTCTGAAACCGGGTTGCCATCGCTGTCGCCTCTCGCTCGCTATCTGTCGGCATGTCCTTTATCACCGTTGATTCTGATGTGCTCATTATCCATTTGGAGAGGCCGGGTTCCGGAAGAGAGATTGTGCGAGCGTGTCCAGCGCCAATGCTTAGTATACACGATACGTGTCGATCTGGATACAACCGACTGACTTCGGTGAGTACATGTGAGATCGGATTGCTACACCCGACCTCGCCTCCAACGAACGACAGTGGAATGGGGCCATCGTCGATATCAATGCTCTTGAACAGGTCTGGGTGAGCCATTGTCGCATACATCGCCTCCCATATGGTGCAGTCTGGCGCTGGGTTTCTCGTAGACACGTAGGATCGAAACAGGACAGGGACACTAGCATTCAGGTTCTGTTTAGACATGGCAAACACAATACTAAACAAATGTCAGTTGGCCATAGATTCCCGCCGAGAGATTGCTTACGTCTTGGACAGGTCGCTTGTCGCCTCGTCTATCATGTGCTCGTTTTCGTCTCCAGCCGCATTTTTTACCAACAATCTCAGCGCCAGGCGTAGCTTGGACCCTTTGTAGGCACTCGTTGAGTTTGTTCCCAAGGCCTTCTTGTCGGAGAATACCTCGGACAGTAGCTTCGTGTAGGCCGTAATCGTCTGACTCAGAGACATATGTAATCGTCCGAGCATGCATGCGCTGACACTATCGAAATAATTAATACTTGAGGCATAAACCACCCACTTGCAGTGACTCCTGACTCACCCTCCCGTACCCGTTCCAGCTATCACGTCAAAGTACTCGACCGGGTCTGGACGTTCATATCTTCCATCGAGCTCGCCGAGCCTTCCCATGATCTCGCCGAGCAAGACGAGGGAGGACAAGCCACGGACACCGCCCCCATCTACTCGCATTGTCAACTGAGTGATTGGGGCAAAACGGCTTCGGTGTAGCTCAACTCACCAATACATAGGATGTTTATACCTCGTGGTTTTTCTTCTTCGGACATACTCGAGTTTATATCGTCGACTCGGCAGTTATTTGTGAGGTGTGATGGGTAGCTGCAAGTCCAAGGCTACGGCCCGTTGTCGCCGCCGGCTACACAGCCTAGACCGCTGAGGTAATCGCCGCTCTTCGGATGGCTAAGTTATAGCCACCTCAGCCACTCTTCATGCATTCGGACTATGCCCTGTCAAGTACGGGAGGCGATTGGATAAGCCAAGTCAAATAGAACTCTGGTCGGCTTTCGGCCAAGGCAGAGCGTTCTTATTTTTAATTTTTAATTTTTAAAGTTTTTATTTCATCCTTTTCATGCCAAATGGTGGGCCAGTGAAATAGCGCATAGTATTATCTCCAAGTAGTATCTGCAAAAGGGTGTGTTAACGGAAGATATCACCTCACCATCATAACCACCTTGCGCGTCGCTGCATGCAAGTGGAATTCATTTGGGTGTTACTCAAAGGACTCACGAAAGCTTCCCAAGAAACACCATTCACGGTACCTAACGGCTCCCATTCCCGGATACAGGTGCTGATATCGCGTCCCACAGCCAGAGCTTATTGGTTAGTGTACAATCACACCAGTGATGACGGGTATCAAGTTTACCGCTGCTTCGAAATGAACTGGTAGCAACCAATCGCTGACATTGCACACTGCTAGTGCTGAACCCTGCACGGCGAAGAATAAGCGTATTACCTGAGTGTTTAATTTCGAAACCGTACCACCCAATTACTTGAGTCATGCTTGTGCAGCGGCAACACATCCGAAGTCGACTCGCGGTAGAGTCAAATCCATGTGACATGGCTGTAACCTTGCAAGAAGTTTCGAGGTGTTTTGCAAAGCTTGAACATGGAGATGATGGCCGCCTCCCAGTCCCATCCGATACTGTAGTAATCGTCACCAGATTGTTTGGGTCGGTTATTCTGGTGCGTCCGAGGGTGGGTAGGCGTTTCTAGATTGATCTAGTCGAATTTACTTAGCGTTCCATAGGGTGCCTACCCAATTTGAGCGCTGGGGCAACCAGAATCAAATGTCGATAAATCTGTCCCTCAATCGCGAGGTTGAGCGTCCTCAATTTTGGCGATTGGTCAAGGGGATCCAACAAAACAGGCGTCGGGCAGTAAGAGGGTATGTGGGGGTGTACGTATGGCCTAGAATTTGGGTCTTTGCGAGAACTTTCCGTGTCGTTTTCAGCTCGGCCAGGTCGGTGGAGGTGTGGGCTTCCGCGATATCCACATAATGGATTATTTCGGCCATTTCAGGACTTCTCTGCTCAAATTTGACCCCTGGGGTGGGACTTGCGGCTGCCCAAGAGGGGCTTATTTTACCTCCTTGACAGGATTTCTATTACATCCCTGCGCGGAGTGAGGTTTACTCCCAACACTTCCCCTAGTGGCCTCCCGAGCCTTGGCTTTTTTTCTTTATATAGAAAATCGGCACAATATTACTTTGAACATGTTCTCACTCGTCTAAGCGACCATCTACCAACCCTTTACAGAGCACGAGGGAAGCCTCCTCGGTTGCGCTGGCAAACATGTCCCTCGCCGGCCGAATTTCCGACTTGATCGAATATATCTCATAGATCACTAACATGATAATATACAACTCTTAGTATTGGGTTATATACGAGGTCGCACCACACTCTGCTAGACGAACCTCCCAGCAAATGGCTTGTGCATAACAGGCTGATCTTGATGTCACGAATCCCGTGATAAATGACAAACAGTGACGATTTACACTTTCGAACTCAAGTACGATGCTGCCTCTGTTATCATCTTTCCATACACACCTAGGTTTGAGGAGCTTGGGCCCACGGAAGTATCAATCGACACTTAGTATATGCGTGTTGAATAATGCCCTATGGGTGACATGGTTTCTGATATGGGCAGTGCCCTTGTGTTTGGAACGTTTACGTCGACCTGTCATGATGGAAGTGTTGATCAACACTCCCAAGTACTTGAAAAAATGAATATTCTTGCCTGTCGGGTATAAATTTGGAGATTCCCAAAAGTTGTGTACAACAATATCCAAATATCAGACGCATACATTCGTGAGACAAACCGGTACAACTTGAATCAGGCTTAGTATCTTTCTTGGCCGTGCCCCCTAAATGCATGCCGGCTATGCACCGCCCATTCACCAGACTTCCAGAGAATTAGCGCAGCTATATTAATTACGGAAAGTAGTATGTCACGTCCCTGTCCACTGGGTCTTATTTGGACTTGCGTCCATTCAATATGACAAAATAGTTCCACGCCAGCGCATTGTTCATTCACGTATAAAATACATCAAAAGATATCCTAGATCTAAGCCTTGGTCTGAGGAAATGCAAACTCAATTTCTTCAACCGGGGTTTTCGGCGACTCGTCCTCCTCGCTTGAAACACCCGTCATTAAGCCAGTATCACTTCCAAGCTCCCACTGGGGCCGCTGACGTTCCAATCCATCACTGTATCCGCTATTGGGTGAGGTGAGTGCAATTATCTCGGAATGTGACATGACACGAAGTCGTTGCGATGGTGGAATCGCCTTCTCGGACTCGATTTCGAGGCCGCCCCGGAGAACTCCTACTCGCATCATGGCCAGTAGCTGAGTAGCGACATAAGAACCCTGAAGATTGTGCAACGAATGTGAGCGGACTTACGTTGTGAGCTGCATTGGAATGTTCGTAGACTCCACCCCAGAATGCGGTTGTTGCGTCCTTCCCAATGTTTTTGGCTAGAAGGTGTCGT
The DNA here is from genome assembly GCA_037039685.1 of Ceratobasidium sp. AG-K. Lineage (NCBI taxonomy): Eukaryota > Fungi > Basidiomycota > Agaricomycetes > Cantharellales > Ceratobasidiaceae > Ceratobasidium > Ceratobasidium sp. AG-K. Next base: position 4,072,315 of record JAWNGF010000002.1, read on the forward strand.
CCACCGGGGTGCTCTTCCATGAAAGAAGTGACGTCGTGGATGAATCCAGAGATGAGGACTAGGTTGCGTTCTTTGGCGAGGGATTGGACTGATACCAGAGATCAGTACGTGCAGCAACAAAATGAGAAAAACTTACACTCTTCCCAGCCAATAATCGGTAAATCGTTTGAACTCTTCGGCCACTGGATCTTGTCCGCCCTCCGCTTAATTCTCTTCAACTCCATTGTCATCACTCCTTTTTGAACCTCATTATCTGGGAACGCTTTCAAATGGCTTGCTAGACCCAACCAGCTCATAGTCGTAATGAACCACTTGGTAGGGTCATACTGGTACCACTTGATAGCATTCCGATAGTCCATGGGGAATTGGTGGTGGAAGTTATGGTATCCCTCACCAATGGTGACGAGCGCGGTAATCATGTGATCTTTGGGTGTATGCTTGTCGTCGAAGGGCGTTTCGCCGAGCCAATGCGCGAGCGAGTTGACGCAGAAAGTGGACTATCATGCGCAGTTAGAGAACTTCGCAAGGTAGGATGATGGGACGCACATGGTGAACGACGCAAAGTCTGGCAATTCCAGCATAGAAGCACCCTCCACGCCAGTCGCCCCAGAATATGCCCGGAATAACGGTTGGCACGACAATAGCCATGAATATAACAAGCCAGAGATACCATCGATGTTGCCATTGCACAATCTTGTTTCGTGCAAGGTCCGAAACATCGGCAACACCAGGCTTTCGACGGGGCTTGAAAATCATCCAGCCTGAGGCACGTCAGTTTCAATCCCTAAGACCGTAGTTGGAACAGGACTTACCAACATGGGACCAAAAGAACCCCCAGTGTGCGTTGTAAGGGTCGAGTTCAGTATCCGTGTACCGGTGGTGCGCACGGTGTCCTCGGGACCACCATTTAATAGAACCCTGGACAGCACCTGCTCCCGCCATGGCTAGCGCATATTCCAGCGGTTTTGACGCGTTGAACGACCGATGGGCCCAGAGTCGGTGGTAACCTGCTGTAATGCCCAGTCCGGTAACGAAGTACCAAAACAAGCTGAACGCCGCGGTTTTACTTTGGAGCGGAGTCGTGAGACCGCCATAAAGTGCGAGGAGGGGAGTGGTGCCGATGAAGGTACAATTGAGGTAATTGAGCTCTTTCCACCTAGACGAGATTAACATTTTAGCAAAGTGAGATGTGTCGCGTAAGTGAACGCGTACCAATTATGAATTGTGACCGGAGGGAGTGCTTTGGTCGTTGCTAGAGTGTGTTGGACATAGTTGTCAGGAATGTCCATATCGGACGGAACGGTTTCATCTCTAGCACGTGAAGGAACGGCTCGTCGGTGAGCTCCGGTCGTCGCCATGGTGGGAGAGTTTCTGGGCAGCCTGTTCAGGTGGAATGTGGGGCCAGAGGCTATATACGCAGCACATCCCCAACCATCCAGCCCGTCTCACGTCGCCACCCGCCCCAGCGCCGCGTATCCTGCTGGGGAAGCCAATAACGGAAGAGAGTGAACAAATGTTACCCAATATCCTGACGTTCGTGGATTGTTCGGTCTAACGCGTGACCGAGGCCGGTCCGTCCCGGAAAGGGCATCTAGACGTTGGGGAGACTTGCATTTGTAGGAAAGGCTCCAAATCTTACGAGACATGGATTATGCATGTTTGTAGTGGAGAAGCGCATATTATTCCGACGAATACCGAACCAGCTAGGTTTATGGACCTATCCCACCTTTGATGAGCATTGCCCCAGTTTGCTCGTCCTGGTCACCTTCTTTCTTCACTGCAGATATAAGTATATATTAGCGCTAATCATATCGTGTCTTGTGCCGGGAACGACAACCCACTTACCATTCTTCGCAACCACGTTTGTAGTGGAGTTAGCACCCCCAGGGCCACATCCACAGTCGTACGTCTCGTCTAGCTTAGTACAGTCAAACTCCGACTTTTTGAGACGTTTGTTCACTTGGTTGTGAACATGGCATAGCCTGAGGTTGCACCCCCGTTAGTTGCGGTCACTATGTCTATTAGTCCAAAGCGCGTACCATAACGCCGCAACCATCCGAGACGACGTCTATACGAGGACGATGAGCCGGGACAGGCAGTATTCACAATAGACGATACTCACCTGAGGGGGGTATTGTTTGAGTAAGGCTTGGAATTCAGTCGCACATTCTCCACAGGGGTATAGACGAGAGGTTAGATAGAAAAATGATTCGAGCGCCTTGCGTTCATCCTCTGTAGGTTTCTGTGTGTGGGTAAGCTCGAGGTTAATGACCATTTGAAGATTCGACATGGCTCACGTCAGGGAATCGCAAAGTCATGGTGTGCCTGTATAGAATGGCCCGATTGAGTGTGTGAATAGCAACAGCCCAGCGTTGGCACAGTTGATAAGAGTATGTACATACATGAGCTTCCAGGTCGCCCGGCCCAGTTCAGCTCTAGGGTTGACGTCCGCAAGAGTTAGACGATTGTACCTGGCAGTATTTGGGTGAGGAACACTTACTTGGCTGTTGCATTTCCGAGCTTTGGCATGATCACCCCACCCTTTACGCCAGATGCCTTGTGCGCAGCGAGGGCATCGGGGCTGGATGATTCAACCCCTCCTTCACCGAAAATCCTCCCCGTCAAGGGGTCCTCATAGCTTTGTAGGGGGTGGTGGGTGTTTATCGCGATAATGGACACTACCAACAAGAGGCCGACAAGGATGGCAATATACGTTCGGGTAAAGCGGGTGAACATCCCGAAGGCCCGCTAGAGTAGTCCAAGCAATCGGTTGGTCTAGGATATAGGGTGCGACTGGTTAGGTCTGTTGGGAGAAACAGACACAGATTCCGAGGTGAGGTGCGAGAAGTAAGAGCGGGGGAACCGCCCAGCGGCCGCAACTTTCGAAATCAAAAACGAGGTAGACGAAGTATACTACCAGGGGTATTCAGGCTCGATGGGATCTGGGGCCGTATCGGAGGGGTGGCACTGTGGTGGTTGAGTTTGCAATTGTGATGTAACCCAACACCCATGATCGGGCACCGCAAGCGCTGTAGCGCTTGCACTTTACCACCACCGATCGTTCGTATGATGTCTCCCCCGGATGCATACGGGTAGTTAAGCATGTTTTTACACAGATAAGTCGTAAACTCAATCTTGCGATGCCGACATCAGCACTAGGCGACTGGACCGTAGGAGTGTTCATTTTGCCCAGATGCCAGATCGTCATGCCGTTATTATTAGGAAGATACCATCCGAGAGGCGCTCGAAAAGAGCCTAAATGACAAAAGGCTTACACAATTCAACCAACATATCAAAGCCCTCCTAGAAACCGAGATTCACGCGGTTCGCCACTTTTGTTTATTAGGGATTTCTAGATTGTTAACCCACTACTCCCCCGAAGTAGGACGTTCTCAAATCCAGTCCGCTCGAACTGGTCCCAATTCTTCTGCTTGCAGACGAAGCTATCTCGAACAACCCCCATGATGTGCAACAAACCCTCGAGCTAATCGCACAATATGGAAGCGCAAAAGAGGTGCTACTTGTTGTTCAAGAATTCCTCGATGGACTGGTCCAACAAACCGGAGATTTGGAAGATACCGATGCCCCATCTCACGTTATCTGGAAGTTGAATCGTTTAATTGATATGTACAGGCTTGGTGCGTCAAGTTATAATTGATCCCGTCTATGGTTAATGACACCTACTAATATGGATTGCATCGTCCGATTACAGCGTTTCCACGTCTGGTCCTCCGCAAACGCTCGGCATTAGACATGGCTACGCCAATCATACAACAGCTACGCCAATCATTCAACCAGCTTGCGTCTTTGATTGACCGAAACAGCTCGGAAGCCAAAAACATAGTGATCGGGTGTGAGCGATTAGGGCATGCGTTATTAGGATGGTTCCATGCGGTTCACGAAAACAAGGCCGCGATTTCGGATTGCAAGGTAAGTTGCACGATCACGCCGCCCTCAATCCTGAACTGACATGCGCATGCGGTTAGTTATTACTAAAGGATTTACTATTTATTACGGTCGCCCAGTGTGTAAGCGTTCCCAGTCCGAAACATTTTCGGATATTAACGCTGCCGCTTAGCTCTCAGACGAAGATATTATGAAGGCACATGACGATTTCTTATTTCACTTGCGAGTGAGCGCTTCCCCAGCTTTTCTGGTACGCTTTAATAACGGTGGCCGTCAAGGAAACTGGTCTAGCTTTCGCGTCCGATTATGATCCTTCAGGCAGGGAGAAGCTGACCGCAATCACCAGGTCACATACCCAGGGCAGATTCGTCAACTTCTACTTATCTCAGAGGGGACCGGTGCGACCAAAAGGAACTAGAGCCGCCCTCAAAGCCCAACTTGATGGATTCACACTGTGTTTGCAACAGCCTTGGTGGAGACGGACTGCACTTGGGTTCATCAACGATTGCATTTTGGGCGGGTTGTATGACGACCAGCCACTGGAGGAGGACATTGCAATCGAAATAGTTCCAGTGAGTTCGAATCTGGAAACCACATCTTGAGATTTACCACGCATATAGACAGTGTCTTCCTGCGCCTCTACAGATCCCAACCCAAAGAACCGTGCTGAAGTCTTCCGTCTCCTCGTTCGGTTAGTTCTAAAAACCCAACCAATGGTGGCGTTCAGGCTTGTTCGCGACCTGGCGAGCGAGGAATGCCCATTCCAAAATATGCGTGCATCAGCTGTAGGGTTACTTCGGCAACTTGTGGTCCGAGCCTTTAGCTCGACGCCTGTACGTGAGCCTTCTAATATTATTCTAGTAAATAGAAGGCTGAATTTACGTGTAGCCTTTGACAGATGATCCATTCGTCACTAGGCTACTACTCCAAGAGTACACTTCGATTGTATTCCGGAGTTCCATATTGAAAGAGAGGAATGGCAAATTGCTAGCCCCAACCGACACCCAGGAATTGAACCGCATCATAGAAGCACTAGGATTCTACCATGTTCTTCTTGGACGAGATCTTAACAACTTAGTACGTGTGTCCAAGAACGTATGTCCCCTTTTCTAACCTACCTACAGACCGGAGTTCGTGACCCCGAGGTGATACGTGAGATGAGGAAATCGTTCCTCCTTCCATTACGAACTTTGATCAACGAACCAGAGTCGACGCGGGAGGACCCCAGCACTCTCCTTGCACTTCGGAGCGCCGGAATTGCTCTAGAACGCGTCGAGGAAAGCCTGGCGGGACTACAGGACTAGCTCAGGGGTAAACTCGCTCGTTGATATATCAGATACTACTATTATAGAACCATACAGGTGGAATACAATATATCTTAGTACGCGAAATTCTCGCGGTGTACAGACTTGGGATCAATCCCCGCCTCTTTCACTCCTTGAAGTACCAATTCCTCCATTGCGAGTGGCCCGCAAACATATACATTCCGTCCTGTGATATCCAGCTCGCTGCTAGCCAGGTCGCCCTGAGACAATCTTTTGCTCTTGATATGAACGCCAACTGGTGACCCATCTGGTAAGGTACCGAAATCGGGAGTGATCGCTTCGCTGAAACCCGTAGAGTAGATCGTAATCTGGAGTGCGAGTGATAATGGGATGGCGCCAGGGCTGGGCTTTGAACCGAGAATCTCGGCCACGAGGCGGCCCAAGACCTCAACGTCTCCACGCCGTGCGGCTATAGCCAGAACGATATCCCACTTTCCACCTTCTCGCAGTGCCCCTCTCAACATGCTTAGGAACGGAGTAATTCCAACACCCCCTGCGACCCATAAAAGCCGACCCGGAGATTCGCCATCTACCACTTTTGGCAGAACAAATTCTCCGTCCACGCCCATTAGCTGCACCACCAGTCCGACCGGCCGAGCATCTTCGAGCAGTCCAGGCATCACCTGCCCCATCTTGCGCACCATTGAGAAAAGTCGCGAGGTCACGAACCCACCAGGTTTCTCTCGCATCGTGATCATAAGTGTTCCGGCCTCGGTCTGACCGGATACGGTCCAGGTGCGGATGCCATCATCGTTGAGCGAGGATTCGTCGCCGTTCTGAGCCATGTGCTGATAACCTCGAGCACCGACAAAGCTGTTCATGTCGATGATAGCGGCTTGACCTGGACGAATCGTAACGGAGGAAGAAGGGGAAAAGTAAAATGTAGCGAGGTCGGGAGAATGGAGTTGTATGCGTTCTAGAGTAAGCTTAGTATCGACCGTCGAGGAGGTGACAGGCTTCTCCTCGGTGAGGTATCGTACAGGAGGGCTATATGGGCTGGGGTAGACCTTTGATCCAGGCAATTGGCGAACAGGCATGGCGTTTCGCACATAGCTGTAGCCCGTGGCCGTAATAAGAGTAACGACATTGGTGCGAGCCATGATGCTCTGTGCTTCGTCGCCAATGACATTCCTCGCTCGGCCAGTAACGTAAAGAACATCTCCAGTCTCAAAGTCGAGTATAGAGAGGGCGGCGAGTGGAGTCGCTTGAATGTTTCCGAGCGAGTTCATGAAGCGGTTTCCTACTTAGAGGTAAGAACTTATAACTAATCAGCGGAAGCCTGTTACCCACCTGAATAATCTGGCAAGACAAGCGTGAGTCCGTCATTACGAACGCGGACAAAACCTGATCGACCCCCTCGCTGATTTGTGCCAACGTGGGAGGGATACATTTCTTGTTGACTCGGCTCGGCGACATATGTTGACCCGATAAATATTGTATCCGCCTTGTGTATAAGTTCAATGACATCGTTTGGGAGTCGTTCGTCCTTTTCCAAGTTGGGCCGTTCGAACACTAGCTGAGGAGATGTTGCGGCCGATCCAACACTACGAACGTTGATATATTTCGGGCAGTTCCTAGGTTCGGCGTGCATCAATACTACGATCCTACGTCAAGCAGAGCGAGACCTACCCAAGAGTCTGCGTGATGTCCAACTCCAATTCGAGTCTTCCATTTTCCAAGGCAGCGTACTTGACTAGACCAGCAAACTTGTTTCTTCGTCGCGTCGCCCATTCGATACCGAGTCCCGCGATGAGTGCCTTGCCCTTGCTTTTGTCGCCAAACTGCAGGTTGCTCGCGATCGGATCCCCTTTCCAAATGTCCGCCTCGATGACCAGTTCGACTTCGCTCGGAGAGCTCACGAAGCCGACCGTGCCTTTGTTCGAGGCTACCAGCGACACCCAAGGACGGCCGTCGGAATCGAGTGTAGTAAGGGGCAAGAACGCGATATTCGAAGTGTGAAACGTTCGGTGCTGGTCGGGGAGATGATCGCGGACCGCAGAATACCCAAACTGAACGTGCGACTTGTGACCCAAGAGGTCTTGGATTGAGATCTCTCCAGGGTGCCAGCCGTGAAGAGCAGTGGTTGCTGATTCAAACATGGCCATGGTTCAACGAGGGGGGTGGTGTGGACGTCGATCCTGCCCAGGTTATAAAACTAGTCGCTGCGAGCGTTTAATGGCGTGTTCATAAAATTGGACGGAAAACTCTCGCCGTGTCAGCTACAGGTATGGCTCAGTAAGTGACATCGACGGCGGGCAGAAACCCGCTGTTCGTTACCCACGTGATGAGATTGATTGATGGCTCTCATCGAAACTCACATGAGGCGACACGGCAAACAAGTTGCCTGGAACTCCTAGATAATGGGGAGAATGGCATACTCCGAAATAATAATAATAATATCGACCCAGCGTACAGACTATAGCACAAGCAATGTTCAAAGCTCAAGATGAGCAAATCTTCATTTGGATTTAAAGCCAACTCTTACAGCGACCACAACTTGGGTTAATTGCTATCCTCTTGGCAGCACTGATGCAGCATGGCGATACGCAAAGAACTTCTCCGTGATCACCGTGCCTCACTCCGCAACCGCTCGTTTTAGACGAATGGGTAAATGACTGATTCCCAATCAAGTGTGTAAAACCTGTCGAATGGGTTGTATGCGCATCGATCCGAGTGCGAGGACAAAGCAGAGAACCATCCCAGTTGGATGACAGAAAAGGGGTGATGTGAGCCTAGATGAATCAGCGAGTCAGCAAGTTTCGCTTATAGGATGGGATGACGAACCTGGAACGGAATACAATTTCCCGCCTCTCCGTCAAACACACCAAGGCATTGCCTGGAATTGCGAGACTAGCCCAAGCGAGGAGTACGAATCGCAAACGTCGGTGATTTGTAATCCTAAATCCAGATGAGTCCATGCCAACGACAAAACATACCTGCCGAATCGAAGAGCCGGATAGATTATGCTGCTAATCGTTGAAAAGTGTCGACCCGCCTCGGCCGCTCGTATCCCAGGGACAGTCAACCCGACTTCTGTCCCGACGAGCGTAGGAGCATTGTACTAAAAGGGGTATAGTCGACGAACAAGCCCGACACATTCTCGGAGTATCTCTCGCACGACTCGACCCTAAGCAATAGCAGTTCAAAACCAGTCAAGTGCAAAGATTAAGTTCCCTGCGTCATGATTTAGTGTTCTCCCAATTCACAGAAACCCAGACTCACGTTCGACCAGAATCAACCGAGACCAAGCCACCTCCACCCAATCCAGCGACCCCATGCGTTTCCCGGAGCCCACATCCCAACCCGGCCGTTTCGAGACATGCTATGCGAGTCTCGCGATTGCGCCGCCGAATCTGCGCATCGGGCGCAACAGTGGAGACATGACGCCAATGATCAAGACCATACTTGCGCATGATCACGCTCCAAACAACCTGGACGCGCAGTGGCTTGCCGGCTCGGGTCGCACAAGTCCGGAAGAGCTGCGATAGAACCCCCGAAACAGCACACGGTGATCCAGATGATCCGAAAGATCACAACCACAGATTCAAGGCATCGGCCGCTCGAGTTTCACGTGACCTCGCACACTCACAGTAATTCAATGTATATATCACCTCTCCCCGATCCTGCCTCGCCCTCCCCGCCCACTACACTACACCAAAATATGGAACCCAGGATGCATGGAGAATAGATAAAAGCCTAATGAAACGTCGCCATCGGAGATGTCGGTGAAATGAAGAATGTGCAATGGTTATGTAGAAAAAGTGCAATGGAAAATACGAGTTTGGCGTGGTTAGATATCGAGAAGCGAAGGAAAGTAAAGTGGTTTTATTATGGTGCGATCTGGAAGAGGGTTAGCCGATGCGCGCAGAGTTGGAAACGGACTCACATAAGGTACTTGACTAGTTACCCTCGTCGGCATCGACGCCAACCAATCCCAGAGCGCTCTTCTCCTCGACGGCATCGGTGCTCGTGGCTGGGCTAGTTCCCTCTGCACCAGTCGCAGAGGAAGACGAGGCATCCTGCGCATCAGGGAGAACAAACGTGCTCCACATTCCACCGGCCATGCGGGCCTTTTCGCCATCGGCAGACACCTCGACGAGCGAGGATAGGTGCATCATTTCACGCACGAGGTGGACGTCTTGGGTTAGCGCGCGCAACCGATTAAACGCGGCGACGGTCGAGATGGGGATCCAACCTTGGGTATCCATCTGCTACGGGTTAGCCCAGAACAGAACTAGTAGATGCAACTGACCTGCTGCTTGAGATAGAGATCCTGGTACATGTTTTGCATGCTAAAGTAGTACTCGACCTGGCCGAGGACATAGTACCGCATGTGGTCGAGCATGTAGCCGACATTGGTGATGGGCACAGGCATCGGGGCCTGGCCGGGGTTGGGCATGGGTGGGGGAGTAGGCATGACGCCATAGGGATATGGTCCCCACATGGGCGGGACAGGGGCATAGCCCTGGTAATACGGGTTGTACCCATACGGATTGTACGGATCTATCGGCATGGGCGGGGGAAGGACGTATTCGGGGTCGACGGGGGAGCCTCGGTATCCGCCTCGGTATGCCCCGCGGTATCCCCTCATGCCTCGGCCGCGGCTGCCCCGTGCGCGGGGCGAGTGTATGATGGGCTGGGGCGACGGCAGACCTTGCTGACCGCGAAGGCCGACCCGGGGGTTGAATGTGCCGAGAATGCCAAAGCTCCAGCGGCCGTCGCCGGTCCAGTCGTCTTCAATGTCGTTGGCGGTGGTCGTCGGGCGTCGTGCGGCGGTGCGACGTGCATTCCGTTCGGCGAGTGGAACACCGACTGCGACGCCAAATCTGCCGTGTTGTTTAGGGTGTGGGTCGAGCGTGTGCCATGCGTGGTCGGCGTCGGCAGGGGGCTCGGTGGGGACATCGATGGTGCCAAAGCGGGAAGTCGCGAGGGGAAGGGGGCGGGTGGCACTGACGGGGGCGCTTAGGCGGGGCGGCTTGCGCTCGAGGGGAGCAGTGGGCGGTGGAGGGCCGGGCGAGGGGTTTGCGGTGCTGGGTTTCGACGTAAAGGGCGGCGTAGTGAATCCCTTGCGCCGCAGAGTGTCGTCCGGAAGCCGCCTGTTCCGTCGCAGCTCGCCAGGGCTGTTGCGGCGCGACGATGCGCGCGAGTGGGAATGCGACCGCGGGGGATGTGCCTGGTCCAGCGCCGCCTGCATCTCGGCCGCAGGAATCGGAACCCACTCTGCACCCATTAGCACCGATTAATACACATTTATTAAACTCACTCTTTTTGCCAGATCCACTCGGGATCGCCGGCTCGCTGTCGTCTCTGCCGTTGACCGACGACGACCGCGTGTTTCCGCCGCTCTTGCCCGCCGCCTCTTGCAGCGCCGGGAACTCGCTTGTGCGTCCATTGAGGCGCGGTGCATCGGGTGCTGCCCACGCCGACGGAGAGTTGCTTTTCGAATTGAGCGTGCTGCGCTCGTCATGGTCGAGGGCGTGCTCGGGGTCGACTCGCACGAGGATATGGCCGACGTGGCAGACAGAGAGAACATCTAACACTTAGCCCAGTTTACCCAAATCCAATCCACTCACAAGATGGACAGTGTCCGGGTTGCTTGCTTTCACGGCACAAATGACCGAAGATGCAGAGCGAATTCGCTCGACAGCACTGGGCTGGTTGTGGTAGCTAACAAGCACACGCCCTGATCATAATCCGCAAATAATATATTCATCCGCCACTCCGGCTTTCCGCGGTAAACCATCAAATTTTACATCCATATCATCGCCAGCTCTCGTCGATCACCAGCGTCCCGTTTGCCGGCGTGCTATACCTCAGATTCGGATCCGACTCCCACCAAATGCTCCCATCCTCGTTTTTCCGAATAAACTTGAATTCAAACGTCGACGAAATCGGCAACTCCACCGTCACGCTCCAGTTTGGACTCGTGCCCTGCAGCTGAATCGCCTTGGCCGGGTCCCACACCCCGAGCTCGGCCAGCTGCCCGACCACATACGCATTCGCAGATTCGGACACGAGATTAAACGTCACGGCCACCTTGGGAATCGGCTGGGCGACACATTTCCCCGCCGGTGCCTTCAGTCCCTTGGCGCCCCAGCTCTCGGGGAGCTTGAAGCTCCGCGCATCAAAGGCCGTGATGGCGCTCGCATACGACCACGTCAAGTCGACCGCCGACGTGGGCACACCCGTCGCACGATCAAATTGCTCGGCCAGTCCGCCCTTGGGTCCGACGAACTTCTTGTTGACGAGCACGAACCCGTCGGCGTATTTGCGCACCGCCAGAAGGATCGCTAGTCCGTCTTTGGACAAGACGCTATACGTCCCAACCTTGGCGCTCGGGTACAGTTGTTGGAAGAACGGAAGCGAGAGCGCCGTGACGGGAATCTTGCCCAACTTGAGCCACTGGTACGTCGCATAGTACAGTTGTTCGGCTGCGGCAAACGTCGCCAGGTACCATGGCTATACTCCAGTCAGCAACACGCCAATTCAACGGAATACGACTCACGTTTCCGCCGTAATACACGTCCTCGGCGTATCGTCCGATCGCGACCGCTTCGTTGGCAGAAATGTTGGCATTGACGACGTAGATGCTTCGGAACGAGTCGACGACGGATTTGTGATTCCGCAATGCGCGGTCCGAGCACGGCTGGAACGTATCCACGTCGCATCCCGCTTCGGGATCGAATTGGTGCACCGAGGTCAGTATCGAGTTGACGTCTAGGCCGGAGCGGTAGTCCCCGCCGTTGATGTTCGAGATGATTGCGTTCTTCTCCGGGGACCAGAACGACTGCGGGGGGTTAGTGAGGGTAGGGCTGGAGGGCAGGGACGTACCTGGAGGAAGCAGAGCACGTTGGTCGCCTGGGTCGTGTACGTCTTGGCGAGGCTGGTGTATCCGAGTTTTGTAGCGAGCGCCGCGCCTTGTCTCAGGGAGCGGTGCGAGGCGGCGAGTGTAAAGTAGGACGAGCCATAGACTTCCTCCCACAGATCATACCCAGACTGAAACAAATTAATTGCGTTCATATAAAGCACTTGGGACTCACAGCATTCCAAAACTGAGCAACGTAGTCCAGGTCGAGCTTGATGGCTGGCCAGATCGACTGCACATACGACTTTTTGTTCTTTTTGAGCTGGTCATTGGCAAACGTAATAAACGTCACCGCACGAAGCGCGGGTCCGTCTCGCTGAGGGCGTCCCCACGATCCTGCCACGCTGTCAGACAAGTCATGATATCATCACTCGACTCACCGGTAAACTCGGTCTCGTTGATGTTAAACTTGGGCTCGCCCAACCCACCCGCGGAGACGGTCCCAGACGGGTTCGTGACTTGCTGCAGCTTGGTCTGCGACGAGACCCAGTCGTAGATTCCCTGCAAGAGCGAGTTGTCCCGGCCCGAGACGTACAAGTCGACGAGGAGCTTGTACACCAAGGCGCTATCGCGAATCCACCTGCCTGCCAGTCAGACCCGATCCCAAGTCAACCAACGCGACTCACGTATAGACGTAATCCGGATCGACCTTGGACGGCGAGGCAATCACAACGCCCTTGTTCGCGCCTTGGTCTTTCGACCCCCCATCGCCAATATTCGCCAAAATCCCAGCCTTGGCGATCGGATACTCAGTGAGCTGGAACCCATCCGCACCCGTCGCGAGCCAAGTGGGCACACTCGCACCGAGGGCTGAGCTGGTCAACGAAACCAATGTCGCAAGTCGCACAAACCGCATCGTGATGGTTATTGCACTCGTCTCGGCGGGAGGTTATATAGCTCACCCCGGAGCGCGGAACTTTCCAATGAGGATCGCGAGCCCGGCCCCTGAGAGAATAAATGCACAGAAGGCGAGCGACCGTCGGCGCATGGTATTGGTTTTCGATGGAAGGAGAGGTGGGAGCGCGTGACGAAGGTGGGGTTAGGTAAGCTGGAGATTCGAGCACCCTGCATGAAGTTGCGGATGGATCAAATAGGCTGATTTGGGCATGAGAAGCTGGGGGGAGGATAGGATTTGGGACGTGGTGGTTGTGTGCGAGTGCAAGTGCGTCACGGTTTCAAATGTGTATCGACAGCGGAAAGCGCCAAGCTGAAATTCATATGAATGCAGAGTTATGCGCGATCGACGGGTTCGTATGGATATTAGCTAGGGCACGTGTGAAAACGGGCGTCGGTGGTTCATTTCGCAGGCTTCCAGAATCGAATGTTGGTCTAAATGGCCTGCTGCTGAATATTAGATTTTCTGATGCTGAAACAATCGACGCCTTGGTACTTCGATTCAAGAAACTGTGATTGTTCTGGGTAAGTATGAGCGCATACACGCAACATAGAATGTACCGGTAGCATTCTGGCCAGGAATTCGTAGATCTTAAGCAAAAATATTAGCCACGGGAGGAAACCCAAAAAAGACAACTGAGTGGACGAGGGACGGTTCGAACGTCCACTGATAGATTTGGTTAATGCCAGGCATTTAAATTGTGATCCGAAGATCAAGGTTTGGGTGTCCGGTACACTACTCGCCCAGTTTTCAAACTTCCATGGCAGCTACATAGCATTCACCTCCACCATAACAGCACCAAATAGTGCCACTTGTTCCGGGCTATGGATTGCCCGATGCTAATATTTTATCTTTCAGTCAAACATTCTACCTGCGGGCGTTGCGACTTCGGAGCCATAGTTAGGTTGAGCCCACGCATAGAGGGCTTGATGCCGTGCGGGGTCGGACGAGATATATGCTACCAATATACCAACTTGTATGCGAAGTGCTACAGCGTAGATTATAAGCGAGCTTCCGAGTGGGTTAGCAAAGGGGCTAGCATAGTCATTTTCAGGTTGCTGGGAGGGTTCAGATAATACTGGGCATGTCGGTCATAGGAAGATTGTGGTGCATGACGGAGCAGTGCGTAATAGTGGGCTGGTGCGCTTGTTGTTAGCCCCAGGCTTACATGGGCGTGTAGCTCCTCCGCAAACAAGCAAACTGATGCTATGAGAGCGCTTAAATGATACAAAGTGCGGGATGCACTCCTAACTAGATTGTGACGATATTGCACATCTACCTTGATAGTCGGCCAAGTCCGAGAGCCCTTCGGCGCTTAAGTGGACCCACCATCATTACGTAACAGACCTCGACGTCATCTGCCACTGGACCGCAGCGAAGGTTCCCAACTCGAACCACAACCACCAACCTCAACTTCACCACCCGAAACCAACCAAATTATCAACATGGTCAAGGGCTCTGACATCATCCTCATCCTCGTATGTATTTCCCGTGGTCTCGTAATGGATGCTAAGATCGAGTCGATTCAAAGGTGACGATCCTCTTCCCACCCGCTGCGGTGGCGATCATGTCGGGATGCAGTTGTGACTTGTTGATCAACCTTGCTTTGGTCCGTTTCATATGCACACTGCCTTAGCTCATTTCATAAATTAATGAGATTTTATTTATTTATAGACGATGTAAGTCAAGTGACAACTATTCAGTCCTCTCGGCCAAGAGCTAACCCGATATGCGACAGACTTGGATATATCCCCGGACACATCCACGCTTTCTACTTGATCTGGCGCCGCATGGAGGCCGAAGAGAGGTATGGCGCGGGAGGATTCCAATGTGAGTACTTCTTGGCTACGTTTTCCACTGCTCCTTTTGGACGCTTGGCCGTGTCTTCTCCCTTCGTCCCTGTATCATGCTGATCGCCGCTCTCCTCGACAGACGTCGGAAATGGGCACTATGAGCCATTGTACGTCGCGACCCACCAACAGCCTCAGCAGGGCAACTACGGGTCAACGAACTACCAGTAAATGAGGGATCCGCATGGCACGGCTGTGTGTGCCTTGAACAATTGATGGACTTGCCTATTTCTTGCGATAAGATTCCCGGAGTTGTACATAAATGATACGTTCCAATTAACCTGATTGAGCATTTCAATAGTTCTGAATGGCGAGAGAGTGCAACAGTAGACCAGCGAAATGTCGCGGGCAGCCCGATTTAGACCTATGGATGGTAACGAGATCAAAGTTCTAGTCGAGAAAATAGTATATTTAGCCCGAAACCAAGACATATTCATAATCATGGCCTAACAAAACTGGCCGAGCTGCCACCCCGAGACCTCGGTCCACTTTCAACAGCAGCATCGTGCACTCCTTTTAGCCAAGCAACGTCATCCAAGCGAGACACGCCTCTGTATCTCATTTGACCGAACACGTTGTTAGATAAGACCAGCGTTTGAGATAGAATTCTGGGGGACGGTCGTGGCTGTTGCGAGGCTCGTTGAGCAGCCCTGCAGTTGAAATGTTCCAGCCCAGACGAGCGTGATATTTGAGCTTCGAGCATGATTGCCGTGTGGTCCGGGTGAGCTCCAGGGGCCGGCTACCGGACCGTCATCCCTATGTCCGTTCACCATCAGTTGCCGGAATTGGTCATACGACACGGAACGGCACGGAGTCGAAAGCGAGGTATTCTGGGTGGGGACGTGCATGCGAGGCCTAAAGGCGACGGCTGAGAGAAGAGAAGCGTTTGACGAGACTTGGCGAGCATTACGAGTCTGGGCAATGAGTATTCTTGCCGTAGGATACGTCTAAGTTCAGCCGAAAATATGACAGGGAAGCAGCCTCGAACGTGGGATGGTGGAGATTGACGCACTTGGCGGCCAAAGCTTGACAAACATTTCGAGGTTGAGAAGCACCCTGGCAGCTGACGAACGTGCCTCCTCTGATCAATAAATATAGTCTTTGCCCCACCACCGCACCCCCAGACCCGCCTGGGATGCAACGATCTGCCTTTGGTGCCCGACGATTTCCTGCTCGCAAACAAGTTACTGTCGATCCATATGCAAACCCCTCGACACTCTTCTCGCATGTGCTTACGCTCCCCACAGTTGCACGTGCCCCTAAGCCCTCCCTCGAAGCCTGCCTAACTGCCCTCCCGGCCCCGCCTCCCGTCCCGCAATGGTCGGGCGCGACACCACACTCGGACTCTGTTCCCTCTCGCCTACCCATGGTGGATTTCCGACCGATGAGGTTCCGATGCTCGCCCCGGGCTCGAGCAGCACCATCCACAAAACCGTACTCAAACGGCCGGCGATTGCGACTCTGCACGTCGACGGGACTCGTGTAACCAACGGCGCAGACGTCGCACGCCAGTTTGCGGCCGAGCTCCGAGTCCTGCGCACCGTCTCTGCGGCGGGGGCTCATCCGAATATCGTCGGCTTTGTAGGAGCACTCGACGGATTGGGCATAGTCTTGGAGTGGATCGACGGTGCCACACTATTCGAGCGCATTACCCTCGGCCGAGCGGCCGAAGACCGACTTGCTCTCAGCGCAATGCTCGAAGGCGCAGCTCCAGGGGGTTCGGTGTCGACGTTTAGGACGGCCCGCGCGGTTGTGACCGAGCAGGAACGGCTCGTATGGTGCGACGAAGTCCTATCTGCCCTTTGTTTTGTCCATTCATTGGGCTTGACCCACGGCGACGTGAATACCCTCAACGTTCTCATTGTTCCGTCGCGCGCCCTCCATGGTCGCGCCTTTGGACGCGCCAAATTAATCGACTTTGGTCGCAGCACCGCCGTTGGCAAGCACGAGTATGCCGCTCCCTGTGCTCGTCCATTCTGCGCGCCCGAGATCACTAGGGCGTGGGATCGGGCGATGCGCGGCGCATCCATAGTTCACGAGCGTCGCAGCAGGAGCAAAAGCCGCAGTCGCGGCCTAGCCAGTGGCGAGACCACCCCTCGAGCGAGCGTCGCGTCGCGATTCCCACCCTCGAATAGCCACACCCCTTCATGCACCACACCCTGCACTCCAACGGCCTCGTCTGGAACCCTACCCTTGTGCCTTGATGCCGACCCACCGTCCCTGTCTTCGTCCTTATCGTCGGTATCGTCCCTATCAGACGAGCAGGGCCGGGGCCGGGATAGCTCTCCCGACTCGCCTACATCTCCAGACGAGCTAGCCTCGAACAATGCTCATTCAAAATCTATCCCATTCCCGTTCGCCGGCGTACCCGCCCCAAACTTCTTAAGCGGAAGACCCTTCCCCCTCCACCTCCCGAACAGATGATTCCGGATGGGCAACTCGCCGACGCGTACTCGTTTGGTATGCTGGTTCTATGCGTGGCCCTGGGTCGGGTAATCGAATTTGAACAGCCAGAGGGCTACTCGCATCCCACCGCGCGTCACCTGCCCTACTTCAATCCACCATTTGACACGACTGGCTCGCCTGCTCCGGCACACCTTCTACCTGCTGAGCTGTTTCTTCCTCAAAGCGACCCGTCTCATCCCGATTCTATCCGTGTCAAGACAGTCGCGAGTCGCGTCAAGAAGTGGATGGCGCGGTGGGATCTGAGACGCGCGTTGGACGAGTCTTGGGCGTTTGGTGGATCAGATGGAGCTCCATGGCGTGTCCCGGAGGACCTGGACGAGGGACATGACGAGTCGAGCGGGGACGAGGATGAGGATGCGGATATTACGATGCGTGACGGGCCTTGCGAAAAAGGCCTGGACTCGGCGGAAGACTGCGACGAGGATGTTGAGCTAGGGCTTGGCCTTGAAGGCATGGTCGCGCCCGAGGTGGGAGACGAAGGATATGATTCGGACGATGTCGAGATTCACATGGTATGGGGATGAAGTACCTCATGAACCTTTTATGCATACCCCCTTGTACTGATGCTGTCTATGCGCTGTTTCGTGTTTCACTTCTTGTTGTGGGTGTTAGTTGTGTTTGTGTTTATCTGGTAGCTACTATGAATGTATTATAACATGTTCCCACCAAAGAGTCGTTCGCACGGAGAGAAATTAGTAACTTGGACCGAGTGACGCCTCGAGGGATCGGTGACCAATGCCAATAATCTAAGCGCTGAGTGCAGACGCTATGGCCTCTTGACTCGCACGACCACATCACTCAACCCTTCGAGCTTAGCCTCCGACGTCAAGCTCGTCTCGTAATTACACAAACCTACGCGGCTGAACTAGCATATCATCCTCGTGTTGCCCCTCTTCCCCTTGCGCCGACGCTTGCGTGACGTCCGAATTGCCTATATACGATCTTGCGAGTCACCCCGGAACTTGCCTCTCTCCACGATATAACCAGCGCCCCACAAATGCTGCGGTGCCTTCGTTCATAGGCAACCAAGCCGAGGCACTGTGAGCACCACCTGACTCGGCAGTGATCCTTTCGCGAGCTGAGGCTCCTTTCTCCAGGCCACTGCCACGTATGTCCTGGACCTTCCCACGACGATTGTCCCCGCTCCACTTCATTCACGTCTTATCCGCGGTATTGCGGCCGACTCGACTTCCTCGCTCCTGCTGCTTGACATCGAGACGATGTTTGGAGTACTTTGCACATTCGGATTCTGGCGGGGGGCATTAAACCAGCAGTTGGAACCTCGTGGATAACAAAACCAAGGTATTCGTCGTTGCCACTAGTTCACCGCGGTCGTCCTTTCTGCCCCCGAGCACCATGTCTGCCGTGGCTATATCACGGTCTGACGCCAACCCGACCAGACTCCTTAGATTATACCTTGCTTGCTCTTGACCCCAACCAACATCGGGAGGACTCGACACTCGTCATTCGTTGCGGCAGACTCCCAGATACCTGCATCGTGGGTGAATTCTCCCAACTACAAAGCATTGGTCAACTCGATCATTGACCGAGACGTGTGGACGCTTGCCGTACTCAGCGGGGGTTTCGACCGTGCTCCGCCGATCACGATTTCTCGAGGTACGATGTGGGCACGGGGAGATCCTTGTGCCAAGGCCGAGCCATAGCGGTGACGTGACCATGGTGACCCCGGCCTTGATCCGATTGGCGGGTTATCTCGGCTGCAATCCAATGGGTCAGTTGGCACTGCCACAGTGAACGGATCAAATTTTTTTACTTTGGTCTAAACACAAACTGGGAAATGCCCCTTTGTGTTCAATATGAGAAGGATCTGAATTGGGCCTGGGTTTTCTCATGAATGTCACGAGATCTGGAGCATGTAACATAGTTTATGTGTAGTTGCTTGTATGGACCCCACCAATGCACCTGAAACTTGTGCCTCCAGCTTGCAAAACATGATCTGCAATTCCTGGTGGGGGCTTGAGGCCTTGGCAACTTGTGACAAATGGAGAAGCAACAATGTAATATGCCAAGAGATTAAAAATTGATTGATGGGTGTGAAATGGAGAAGGTGGATCCAGTGCAACCCTGGGCTGTGAAAGGAGCAAATAAGATTAGGTGGAGAACCTAACCAAGGCCTTGGCTGTAAATGGTGGGATCTAGTTCCAGTGAGTTGGTAAGTTTGAGTTTGATATGTTTCAGCCTGAAATCAAACCTTGACAAAGCATGCTATGCTTCCTGATGCCAAGGCAATAAGGAACTCTGGCCTAGGAATGGAGCAGAAGTCTAAGAAGCTGATGGTTACCATGTGGATTGGACACATGCTGAGCCCACATCTCAGTTGCAGCTTGGCACAGGGTTGAATTTGACTGATTATTGGTAAACCTGTGCCAATGGTTGAGTATATAAACCCCTGCCAGGGACCCACATTCCTCACCTCTACTCTACCACCAGAAAACACAGCAGGTGCCCCCAAGCCTGTTAACCCATTAAGGCAACCCAGGGAACTTCATGAATCTCAGACAAAAGGAACTTGTTGATGGTATATTCCAAACTGAGATTGCTGCAATAAACACTGATAAAAAAATACAGCAGCATTCATTGAAGCAGGGAGAATGGTTCCATTGGTGGAAGTGAGGAGGCATCTAGCTTGTGAGGTAGGTGTAGTCAGGATCATCAAGGTTCCTTCTTTGGGCTATTGTATATGGGGGTCTCATTTGGTCATCATTCTGCCTGGGATCATGTTAGGTCACAAGACTTTGAGGCTGATATGGATGGAATTGGGAATTGGGCTGCTACTCAAAAAACTTGACTCCAATGTTATGGAAGTTCTCAAGGCTTATGTGGTAGGGTGCAAATGAGGATTCCTGCACATAGATAGGCCAGAGAACCTTATCCATAGCCAGAATCCTCTTGCCAGGTCTCCAAGTTCATTGTACTTTCTCCACAATTGCTAACTTTGTGCACAGCTAGGGCTATCACTTGATCAAGTGACAAACAGATTAAAGTATCTGCGCCGCTGTGAAGCTGGTCATTCACGACACAGTCCAAGAGAGTGGATGAGGCATGACTGGCGATCAGCATCATATCAATGGCAAAAGACAAATAGCACCCAAGAGGATTCCTCAGTCTCTCAAAGGGAAGAATCACAATCATCTCAGATGAGGTTTGTCCAAGGTATGTTCAAGCACTGGGAGGAGCAAGCAGGATCAAGACTCAAGATCAAATGTTTGTAGGGACACAGATTGACCCCAATGATGGCATCATCCAAGAAATGGAGAGATCATTCATTAACTTTGAGCCATACAATTAATCAGGTTTCACAAGTTGAACTGGTTGTAGGTATTTATTCAGACTTTACACCATTTCCCAGACACTTTTCTTTTGTCAATGATTTGTCTTGCCTCTTCATATCTTGTCTCTATGTTTTGGTGCATGAATATAGATGATTCTGGAAGGATGAGTCCTATCAGGCCAGATCAGATTTTATCTCATGTGCAGAAATTCAAAGCAATGAGTTGTTGCCAGTGTAAGGAATATATAGATTTGACACTGCTGAATGTCATCATGTATGTGAGATTACCAGAAATGATTGCCATGACATAGCCACATTAGGAAGTTGTTATGGATATTGTAATAAGTTCTACAATGAATATTCTATCTTTTGGAGCACTTTCTATGCAGAAACTTGGAGAATAGGCATGTGAATAATGTAACTTGTGCTGTGAGTTGCTCAGAGCTTCCAAAAATGCATAAAAAGAGCCCTTGGGTTTGTCTCAACTCCCCAAGTTCCAATTCACTCTTGGTACACTCAGCTGTCTTGGTCCATAATGCCCAATGCCTCCTTCACTGAACCCATCACCCCTCAACAGGCTCAGGCTTTGTCACTCTATTACAGAGATGTGTTTGGGGCACTTAGGCCCTGCTACCAGTCTTGGCCCACCTATGCTGTCATTTCTCCTTCAATCCTCAAGTGGGATCCTAGAGATCCTGAATTCCATTATAGACACTCTGATCAGCGGTTTGCTCCTGGGACTATCCCCTCAGCAGATACTCCATACACTGAATACTTCAGGCTCAAGAGCAAATTTGTTTGCAGCCTTGTGGATGCTTGTAAGCAGGTCAGGAAACTTGTTGGCCCATATTGCAACACAAATCATTACCTTATTGAATATGGGCCATTCTCCTTGCTCTATACTCCCTTCTTTGAAGCAGCTAATTGTTATCCTAAGGAGCCTCACAACATCTTTGACATTGGTTATTTCCTTGGGCCTTACCCCTCACTTCAAGTGCTTGCTGACCATGTCCACTTAGCCCAACTCTGGGGCCTTGGAATGATTGTAGCTCTCCATTGCCTAGCCCTTCATGATGGTATTTCCTTTGATGAACTGCACATCCACTTGCCCAACTTTCCCATTCATCAAGTTGTACTTGGGTGCAAAGCTCTGAGGGAGAAGCAGAAAAAAGCGCATGAATTTGCTCTGGATTGTGGTCTGTCTGGGGAGCCACTTGCACCTTGCTATTCCCTAGACAGCACTGATGCAATTTTATTAGTGCCTTTACCCTCTCCAGTCTGCTCTTTATCTCCTTCACCAGAACCTCTTCAGTATCCACCTAGCTCTCCTCCTGATTCACCCAAGTATTGCCCTACTTCTCCTTCCTGGATTGCCAGCAGTCCCCCAGCTCCTTCTGTGTCATCTGAGGAGTTTGTCTATTGTCCTACTACACTGTTTAGGATGGTTGATTATGAATCTTCCCATGAAGAAGATGGCTTTGAGATCAGGGTAGAGGAGGATGAGGAAGCTGCCCAAAGGCTATTGCACTCTCCAGCCTTATTCTTTATTACAGCTTAAACAACAGTAAGTTTAGACTGGGGGAGCTATGTTATGGATACTGACTTCCATTGGTATCTACACTTAGTCTAAACTCACTGTACTCAAGGATCAGAAAATGTACAAAATATGTCTTGTTTTGTATCACCTGTAACAAATGTGTTTCAACTGGCATTGTGTATAGGAGTATCTGAATTGATACTTCTGATGTTTCTCTATCAGTTGTGACCTTCAGCAACTTGAATGATCTGGAATTCATCTAGTTGAAAATTGTTTAACTTTAATCAATTTTGTTGTGAGCTAGGCTCACCATGGACTTGTCTTGCACCCTCTCCTGCATTTAGTACAGTGTATGGATGATGGGTCACCCTTGGCTGTCGTGAGCCAGCTCACTCCATCGGACTTGCCCTGCGTCTCGCCCGCCTGTCTTCCCTTTTTGTGTTACGTTCCCGTTTCTGTTTGCCGCGTTGCCACCTTCTTGTGGTTATTCTGTTACTTTGTGTAACGCGGCTGTGCTTTGTACGAGTCATGTCTGTTCATACAGCATGACTCACATGGACACTCCTGACTGGTTGACTGTTGTGACTCTTGTGGCTGCGTCCTGTATGACTCGGCCTGGTCTTGAATATATATAGAGGACCAACAAGCCTGGTAACCCCAGCTTGTTTTGTCTCGTCAAAACATCCCTTTGAGTGACACTCAGAACCACCCCTACCCTCAAGAGCCTACAGACACTTAAGTGTGTTGCGGTTCAAGAGGTCACTTAGGTCTTAGTGCCGTCCACTCCCCGTCGCGGTTTGTCTCATAGCCACCAAGAAGAAGCTTACGACATTACAAAACAAGCTTAACAAACATACAAGCATGTCTATTCAAGAAGACGGAGGGTCACGTCCCTCGTCCACTAGATCAACACGAAGAGGACCCAGTCGGGCAGCAAGGCCTACTGGATCGCTAAATGAGCAAGACATCGCACAAGCTCAAGCGGGAGGTCCGGCCCGATCACGCTCTCAGAGCCAATCTTCAATGCCAGGAGCTTTCGGCATCTCTGACATGACAATAGTACAAGAGGAAGAACCCACCATCACGAGTAGAGAACCAGGAGATCTCACAAATGACCCCACTCCAGCTGTAATTCGCATTTCAACTGGAAGTCCAGGGCCATCACGTCCCTTATGGCCACTAGGGACTAGGAGGCAGTTCTTTTCTCCCCAGCCCGAGGCTCATGGGGGCGTGTCGCTTGTCCCCATTAGACCTCCTCCTACACCACACATTCCCAATGTACCTACAGTCCCTCAAATTGGAGGAACCATCACCAACGCAGGACCAATCCCAACGGCTTCCCAGCCAGTCACACCAGCGATTCCAGCACCGCCCTATGTCCCACAGGGTTACTCTGGGCAGTCGTCCCTGGTACCACAAGGCGCCGGTGATCCGGGAAGCTCAAGTTCAAGTTCCAGCGCCAGCGGCAGAACTGTAATCAGTAATTTAGACGACCTGGACGACCTCCTAGAAGGAAGACACAACGCCACCCTTAGGGTTATAGACGGAATGAGGGTCACCATGGATCAAAGGCTTAGTGGCTTAGAACAAGCCACACAAGTCCTAGCAAACAACCAACAAATCTTTAACGACTCCATCAACACCCTACAAGGCACCCTAACAGACATTCTGAACTCGGCAAGAAATGGCGAACACAATTCCTTTTTAGTCGGACAAGATGTGACACGCCTTTGGAATGAGGTTGCCAACACTCAAGGACTAGTGAACAATGTACGCGAAGAACTCAACACTACCAGACAAGGGCAACTTGAATGGAACGAAGCAGTAACTCAAGGACTGGAAAACTTACGACAAGAGGGAACCTCCTTCACTACCAAAATCACGGAAGTTCAAGAAGCTATCAACAATATGCGAGAAGAAATCGACAAAACTTCCCTGCACGGGATCCCATCTAGGCGATCAAATTCTCCACCACATCCAGACGCAGAATCTACCAGGATCGACGAATTAGAGTTAAGAATACAACGACTGTCCGAGAACCCAAACATCGGTAGCAGTCCATGACGTCCCAAAGTAACTCGCCCAGAAGCCTTTGACGGAAAGAAAGGGGAAGGTGCTGAAATGTTCATCACACAAATGGAAAGCTACTTCGTGCGACTAGGCGATCAATATGCTTCCAATGAAGAAAGGATTCGCGAAGCCCTAGCAAACTTCAAATCCGAGAACAAAGCTGCCACTCACTGGGCACAAGTTCTCTTACGATCGCTCAACCAAAGGGAAAATAACCAAAACCTTGTCTCATGGGAAAGTTTCAAGGCACACTTCATGGAACAGTTCAGCGACCCAAACAAAAAATCTAAAGCCGAAGCAGATATCCGAAAATGCAAGCAGAACAACTCTGTAGCAAACTATGCCTCGGAATTCCGATATCTTCTGGTGGACGTGAACTGGGGACAAGAAGCTCTGATCAACCAGTTCAAGGAGGGATTAAAGTCAGAAGTCAAGACTGAACTGGCTCGCTTCGAATTGACCCTGATCAATGAAGATGGGACAGAACGAGAACTTTCCCTTGACCGGTGGATCTCAATCGCAATCTCTATCGACCAGAAATTGCAACAAATCAAGACCTCGACAGGAAAGAAGACCACCCAACCGACCGCTAGTGGACAGTCCTCTACAAAACGGCTGCCTGACAAAATATACAAAGCAAGAATAGCAACCAACCGCTGCCTGAAGTGCGGACAGGAAGGACACCGTTCATTCAAATGCCCATCCAAGGAATGGATAACGACGGAACCTAGTGTTAAAGGAAGGGAAGCAACAATCATAGAAGACTCGGGAAAAGAAGGGGTCTCCCTCTAACTGTGTGTGGAGAGACCAAGAAACCGGCAACGGAAACAATGTACTTTAGAGCGACAAATGAATCTACCATTGTTTACGCGAACGTTACCGGAATCACAGAACCTATCCCAACCCTCATTGATTCTGGAGCATCGAAGAACTTCCTGGACATTTCATGGGCTCGATCCAACAACATTCCGCTCATAGAACTCTCCACTCCTAGAAGAGTAATTGGTATCCAAGGGAAAGAACTCTCTCACCAAATTCGTTTCAAAGCAAAGCTAGAACTGGAAGTGGAGGGAAGAGCCTTCAAACAAATCTTCTTCGCTATGCCCACTGGAGAAACTAAACTCATCCTAGGATTGGAATGGTTAGAAGAATCAAACCCTGTCATCGATTGGAAAACAAAGCACATATCATGGCGGGCAGAAGCCATTCAAGCAAGGACAGCCTCAATAGACGACCTACCCGAGGAATTCAAGGAATTTGCCGACGTCTTTAGCGAAGAAAAATTCAAGAGAATCCCAGATCACCGCCCATACGACTGTGCCATCGACTTCAAAGAAGGAGCTGAGCTCCCGAAACCAGCCAGACCTATCCCACTCTCTCCAGCAGAATCAATTGCACTGAGAGAATACTTGGATGAAGAAATAGCAGCGGGAAAAATTCGACCAAGCAAATCACCCATTGCATCACCTTGCTTCTTTGTCAAAAAGCCGATCGATCCCAAGAATCCAGGGGCAGTTCGGCAATTACGACTTGTTCAAGATCTTAGAGGAGTAAACGCCATTACGAAGGACGACAGATTCCCAATGCCCCTAATGGAAGACCTCTTGGATAAAATCAAGGACGCAAAAATCTTCTCCAAGATCGATTTACGCATGGGTTTCAACAATATCAGGATCAAGGAAGGAGACGAATGGAAGACAGCCTTCAGAACAAAAGAAGGACTGTTCGAATATGTTGTCATGCCTTTTGGACTAAAAAACGCGCCCGCCATATTCCAAAGATATATGAATCACATCTTCCATGATCTCATCGACGTATGTGTCATAGTATATATCGACGACATCTTAGTCTTCTCTAAAAACAGAAGTCAACATACCGTGGATGTCAGGAAAGTGCTAAAAATCTTACTGGAGGAAAACCTTTTCGCAAAGCTTCCAAAATGCGAATTCTTTGTCACCAAATTGACATATACTGGACTTGGAATCAGCGATTCGGGCATCTCAATGGAGGAAGAAAAGGTCAAGGCAATAAAGGAGTGGAAGGAACCAAGAACACTCAAGCAAGTCCAAGCATTCCTAGGATTCGCAAACTTCTACCGAAGATTTGTACCGAATTTTAGCCGATTAGCAAAACCCCTGACATCCTTAACAAGAAAAGAGAACAAATGGGAATGGGGAAGCGATCAACAGGAAGCTTTTGAAGCCCTAAAGACGGAAATCAGCAAGGAGCCCACACTACGCCATCCAAACCCGGACAAACCCTTCTTCTTGGAAACAGACGCAAGTGGAGTAGCAATGGGAGCAATCCTGTCGCAAAGGCAAGATGATGGCTACCTACACCCTATTGCTTTTCTTTCAAAATCTTTCAATGAGGCTCAGCTCAACTACGACGTCCACGATAAGGAACTTATGGCGATCATAGAATCTTTAACACATTGGAGGCTTTACCTCGAAGGAACAAAGGAACCTATTACCATCTACACCGATCATAGGAACTTACAGTTCTGGAAGGAAGCAAGAACTTTCAACCGCCGACACGCAAGATGGCACCAATTGCTTGCTTCCTATAACTTTGACATCATATATCGGCCTGGAATCCTGTCATCAAAACCGGACCTGTTGTCAAGACGATCAGACCATGAAGATATCCCGACACCTGAACAAGTTATGATATCTGCCAAAAGGTTCAAGGGATTTATGGGTCAAGTTGACACAAACATCATAGAAACTATCAAAGAGGCTCAGGAAACAGATGAAGGACTGGCACGAATCAAAGAAATCTGCAAGTCAAGAGAATCGTTACCAAAAACCCTACAACACAGCGCAAAAGACTATGATTTCAAGGAAGGACTTTTATGGTTTAAGGGAAGGATCTACGTGCCGGAGGATAAGGAATCCAGACTAGCCGTCATACGAGCTCATCACGATTCAAAAATTGCAGGACATCAAGGACAGGCTAGAACACTGGAACTAATATCAAGAAGATACTTCTGGCCAGGAATGAAGCAAAGCACAAACAGATATGTGGAATCATGCGAGACCTGCCAACGAACAAAGGGATCGAAGTCCATAGTCCCGGTCAAGCCTCTGGAGATTCCAAAAGGACCATGGGAAGACATAGCATTTGACTTTGTGGTGAAGTTGCCAAAATCCAGGGGGTCAGATAGCATCTTAGTAGTGGTGGACCAATTCTCAAGAATGGCGCACTTCATACCCTGCAGAGAATCTCACACGGCGAGCGACCTCGCAAATCTCTTCATCACAAATGTTTGGAAGTTGCACGGTTTTCCAAAAAGCACTATCTCAGACCGAGGAACTACTTTCAATTCTAAACTTATGAAAGCCATTTATGAGAAGATTGGAACTAGCCCAGGGTTCAGCACTGCCTACCACCCCCAAACAGATGGAATAACGGAAAGGATCAACCAATGGATGGAAGGCTGGCTGCGATCGTTCGTCAACTACCGGCAGGATGACTGGGCGGACTTATTACCAATTGCGGAGTTCAGCTATAATCTACAGAAGCACCGCGTAACAGGTAGTTCCCCTTTCGAAATTGTCTACGGGAGGGAACCACTGTGGAACATATCTGCAGAAGAATCAACAGTTCCTGAAGCAAACAACATCACAGGAAAATGGCGTAAAATCCACGACGAAGCAATTGCATCAATGGAAACCCAAAGGCTTCCAGAAGAGGAACCAAAGAATGAATACCAAGAAGGAGATCTAGTGTGGCTGCTGGGAAAGAACATTCAAACAAAAAGACCGTCAAAGAAACTGGACAACAAAAAGCACGGGCCGTTTGTTGTAAAACGACAGATAGGGACACACGCTTACGAACTTGATCTGCCAGCAACAAGGAGGGTGCATCCTGTTTTCCACATCGAGTTGCTCAGCCCTTACAAAGGAGACACTGAATTCAGCCGTAACCAACCCCAACCACCGCCGATCATAACAGAAGAAGGAGAGGAAGAATACGAAGTAGAGAAGATTTTGGACTGGAAAGAGACAAAGGACGGTCTTTTTTACAGGGTCAGATGGAAGGGCTATGGAAGTGAAGAAGACACAGAACAAAGGGCGGAAGATTTTGGTCACCTTTCAAAGATCATCAAGGATCTTCTACGCCGACACCCCGAGGCTCCCACGCCATCTAACTACACTCCAGGGAGGATAAAAGGGAGAGGGGGCGAAACCAGTAGTATCACTTGCAAAACTTGCTACTACTCCAAACTTCACTCCGCTCTCAACTCTCTAAATCTTTCCTGCTCTCAAAAATGCCTGCCGTCTCCCGCTCCACTATCGTCAACAACCTCACCCGCGTCCTGGATGGACCAGCGTTCGCTACGGCACGAATCCTTGACGCCGGAGCCGCGCTCTACGTCTTCAAAAGGTCCCAGCAAAGCTCAGGGAGAATGCACTTCAGGGCGTCGGACGACGTTCTCCACTCAGACTTGGGTGAATTCCAGTGGGTCGGCAAAAAATGGCCGACAAAAATGCAACTCGCAAGAAAAGACATCTTCGTCTGCCAAGGATGCGCGGCCTTCCAAGTGTCAGAGGTGGTCCTGCTATCCACCCACATGCTCGGAGTCGTCGAATGGGGACAAGAAGGGGCATACTCAAGCGAGTGGGTACCAGGGTACGACGGAAGGCAACCGACGTTGCGACCACGATGGAACGATGCCTGGGACGCCAACTACGAAAGGGACCTGAGCGACTGGAAGCTGGAGAGGGGAAGGTACCAGAAGGAGAAGTTCGAGTGGGCGCCAAACTGGTGGAAGTGGGAGGAAGTGGACGTGTCAGCATGGAAGGAGACGGAGCCGGACGTGCGACAATGGGACAAGGAGTTCGTGGAGGCTCGGGAAAGGGTTTTGGACTGGTCCAAGGCGGACTGGACGAAGGAGGAGACTTGGGAAGAATGGGAGAAGTTCTCGGACGAACCGGGAAATACTACCTTCAACCCGATCGACCTTACCTTGGATGACGAGGAGGGGTTGGAGGAATATATGCTGAAGAAGGAAAAGGACTGTGCAGTACAATAGGTCCGTTCAGGTCCCCCAAACGGACTCTAAGGGGGAGTAATGTCGTGAGCCAGCTCACTCCATCGGACTCGCCCTGCGTCTCGCCCGCCTGTCTTCCCTTTTTGTGTTACGTTCCCGTTTCTGTTTGCCGCATTGCCACCTTCTTGTGGTTATTCTGTTACTTTGTGTAACGCGGCTGTGCTTTGTACGAGTCATGTCTGTTCATACAGCATGACTCACATGGACACTCCTGACTGGTTGACTGTTGTGACTCTTGTGGCTGCGTCCTGTATGACTCGGCCTGGTCTTGAATATATATAGAGGACCAACAAGCCTGGTAACCCCAGCTTGTTTTGTCTCGTCAAAACATCCCTTTGAGTGACACTCAGAACCACCCCTACCCTCAAGAGCCTACAGACACTTAAGTGTGTTGCGGTTCAAGAGGTCACTTAGGTCTTAGTGCCGTCCACTCCCCGTCGCGGTTTGTCTCATAGCCACCAAGAAGAAGCTTACGACATTGGCCCATATGGCCTTGGCTGTTTCTTGGTTTCTTTGCTTCCCTTTGACCAGTGTTCCCTTTGTCTAGCCACAACCTTGTGGCTACCCTGTTACCATCATGTAACACTGGCTGCACTTTGAATAGAGTCATGTCTCTTGATAGAACATGACTCACAGATGTTCCTGATTGGATAGACTGTATGACTTGTTTCTTGTAGCAGCTGTTATATATCTGAGAGTTGCAGCTACTTGTATGTACAAGTGATATAACTACAGAATACACACAGTGGAACAATATAAAGTAATGTCTCAGTAGTCTGAGATGCTCTCAGTAAGTAAGCAATCTAGTTGCACACTTAATGGAATTGATACTACTGTAGAGTGTATGTACACTAGTAATAGAAAGAGCAGGAGTACTGAGCTCAGGTTCCCTTAGCTATTAAATGTCACTGTTTCACACTCCTAGTTGCAATGAACTAAGTATGTACTAATCTTAGGCTATTCCCTAAATGCCTTCCTTGTTCTTACTTGTAAAAGCACTATAAGACGTCTGCAACCTTTCCTCTATAATAGGTACTCAGGAGATCCTTTTCTTTAGGCTAACAAATACTGTTTGAGGCACACAACAATAATGGGGGAAATCACACAGCCAAGCCAAAGCACAACAGATGTAGAGTGAGGTGAGGATGGAGGGCTCTTAGAGGGCATGTATTTATACCCTAGAGGCCTCAGAACACTAGTCATCTGGTTGTGGCTATCATTGGGGGCATCTACCAATGATAGGAGGGGTGGATGAACACTGATGCCTTGATGACTAGCATTCATGGAGTCAGAGTGCTTTGGTTGGCTGGAACATATATTATGAGTCATCTAACTAATTGCTCCAGTCAAGTAACTATACTAAATCACTATCTACAAGCTATGCAGCTCTCAAGATCTGGTGGCTGCTGAAATGAGTCATTTCAGCACCTTGACAAGCCACGAGACATATCGCGGGAAATAGCCGGTCAATTCACATGAAACAAGTGCGAACGGCTGAATTGGAAGCTTGCGAGTCAGTCGCAAGTTCAAGCTAAGCAAACGGATCAGTATTGGTGGAGATACAAGTATAACAATGTATCTCTCCCTAAGCGCCAAAGACAATAAACTTAGACATTTCATATCTTTATGAAATCCCCGCATATAGAGACGCAAAAGACAATGAATTGAAGCTACTAGAGAGTACTACATTTCGACATAAAGAAGTAGCACAAAAGTAGCGTTCAAGAGGGAGTAAAGACAGTTACAAAACTGCATACATGCAAACAAGCAGAAAAGTCGCCACAAGCATAGGTTTGGATTTCAGTATGTTATTCCTATGACAGAATGTCAGTATCCATAACAGCAGCAGTGCTTAACACTGCCATGTTTGCCTATATATATGAGCCAAACCAAGCCTGGTAACCCCAGCTTGTTTGCCTTGTTGTTCACCCTCACAATGTCCCTCTACCTCTAAGTGTTAAGAGTGTGCTCAGTGCAGCACTTGTCACAACCTTTTGTTTTTCTCTCTTTGTTTGTCCTGTTTGTCTTGTGCTTGGTCTTGTTCTTCTCGCCTTGGCGCATTTAGTTGGCTTTATGTAAGCCATGACTACGGGACATGCCTGCCTGGCCTGTTCCCTTGTTCCCTTGGAGTCCATGGACTTAGCCTGCTTCCTTTGTGTGTTGTCCTCTTCTCTTGGACTGTTGTCTTTCCTTGTTTTGTGTTCCTTTGTTGCATGCTCTCTATTGTACACAGCCACAGTAGTCAGTATATATACCAGCAACACAAGTCTTGTCTCCACAAGACTTGTTCTCTTGTTGTTTTCCCCATTACTCATTGCGTGACTCACTTAGGCCTAAGCGCCACACATTTGACCTTCGTCATTGCCCCAACCCCCATCCTCACTGCCTGTGGAGTCTAGGCCTCCAAGGTTCAACTAGGGTTGTGACACTAGAACAAGTCTTGTTGCCTTTGCCGCGGATACAGCCTTTGTTGCTGTCGGAACCAGGTCTTTCATCACCAGGTCACCTCTGAGCAATTGCCGACCCTTCACCGTTGTCAGCTAATACCCCCATCTCCCCCCTGCATCATTTACACATTGAGGCACACTGCAGCTTGCACCCATTAGCCTGTCAACAACGTCCCCTATCCTCTGATATCACTGAACCGTGGCCACCTAATCAGGAAGCACCGTTCATATATTCTATTGGAACAAGGACCTCTGAGACCATTGCACTGAACCTACCATTGACTACATTCCCCCTATACATTCCATCTCTACCCAGGGGATATATTTTTCTATAACATACACTACTAGCCAATTTTGGTCAAAGCGCACCAGGAAGCGCATTTTTTAGATGTCCAACAGAAGCCGTGCAAATTCAGCAGATTCTTACCAAGCAACAATGTCTTCCATGATGCCCTCCTTCTCTAAGGGCAAAAGCCCCATTGCGATACCTCCACCAGAAACCCCCCTTCATCAAACTCACTTCTCAGAACCTCCCCCATCAAGGAAAGAAGGCAATGAGGAAGGATCAGTAGGGAATACAACCATTTGTTCCCAACCGGCCCCCTACAAAACCTTTGACGCAGAATCAAGACCACCATCCCCTGCCATTAGGGAATACAAGGGCAACTCCTGGTGGGAAACCTGTGAAGGCAATTTTCAAAAAGAAGTTCTCTTCATTCTCAGAGAATTATTGTTGCGCCATAGTCTCATGGCAGAGAGGTTTGAACATGTCGAACAATGGATCTTACATAATAGGGATGATGGAAATATCTGCATCAACCAACTGATGGAAATTGCAGATCAGAATTGCAAACTATACAACAAAATGACAGATCAACACAGAATAACAAGGGATGCAGTTTGAGCACAAGGAATTGTATCAAGTGGAAGACCAACGGGAGGAAGTGGAACAACTGCAGCTCAAACAAACACCCTAATAACCAGCCAACTAGGGTTGCTGCTAGGAGGAGGGATGGCAACCCAAGGACTAAGGGGCTCTATGATGCAATTTGCACCACCCTTGTCAGGAGCAACAACAGGCCTGGCATCTTTGATCTTTGGAAGTGGAAGAATGGAAAAATCAGCAGTGTCCAAACCAACTGAATTCCAGGGCGAGCAAGGAGCCAAGGCCAGGGATTTTACTTACTCCTGCGCAAATTACATTGCCAACTCCCACTATGCCACCACCTTGGATGAAAAGAAAATCCGTCTTATCATTTCATACCTACGTGGCCCTGCGATTGACTGGATTTGTCCTTTCCAAGGCCTACACAATGCAGGCATACCCCAAGCCATTTTCACAAATCTAGATATCTTTCAGCAGGAGTGGGAATTAGCCTTTGGCAAAATAGAGCAAGTAGAGGTCTACAGACAGAAGTATAAGGCACTTTCCCAGACCAAAACAGTGGTTGAATACCTCACCCAATTTAGGATTCTGTTGGCACCACTAGACTACAACAAGCAGACCCTGAAAGACAACTTCTATGCAGGGCTCAAGGACAACATCAAGGATATGCTAACCTCCCAGGCCTATAATTGTCACAATGCAACACCACAGGAACTGTTTACTAGGACCCAGGAAATTGATGCTGCACTCATTCCAAGAAACATGGAGAAGAAGGGAACCAACGTCCTGGAGAGGGCAACCTTGAGCGGCACCCAGAAGCGGGTAACCATGAGCGCAACAGCGCATAGATACCAGAAAGGAGAGGCAATCTACATGGTTACTCCCCAGGGCAGCAAGAAGGGCACAATCAAGTCAATTAGCAAGAACAAACATGGTTTCCTTACCCCCAAGGTCAAATGGACTGATGGAACAACATTGGAAATTCCCTTTAGCTTCATCAAACCAGATGTTTGCCAGGCTAGGGTGGAAGTAGCAGTGGTCACAAGCAAAACCACCTGTTATCACTGCCAGAAAAAGGGGCATATTGCTAAAGATTGTCGAACGCAAATAGCAGCCCTGGAAGAAGTTGTCACTAGCAATTCAGAGTCGGGAAAAGGCAGCAACTGAGGGGAGCATCAGGCGCCCTAAAGTTGGAATTAGATTGTGTAATCTCAGGAAATCAGAAGCAGTCTGTAAACAAAATATATCTTTGTTCCACCAAATATGCAGACCAGCTTTGCGTTCCCATCACAATTGAAAGCCTGAAAAACCTTATTACTGTAGCCATGATTGACTCAGGGGCATTGGGAAACTTCATTAACTCTGAATATGTAAAGAAACACAAAATCCCAACAAAAAAGAAGACAGCAATAAGGGTCCAGGTGATAGATGGCCAACCAATAGCGAATGGTTTAATTGACAAGGAATGCACCTTCCAAGTCATTATGAACAATCATGTGGAAGAAATTACTTGCAATATTGCACCATTAGGCCAACACACTGTGGTTCTGGGTATTCCGTGGCTGAAAAAACATAACCCAAAAATTGATTGGGCAGCAGGAACATTAGAATTTGAATCAGATTACTGCAAGGAAGAATGTCTATATGAGGACTGCAATGCCATAGAAGGGGGAGTAGTTGGCCAACTTCCCAACAAATACATGGAATTCAAGGATGTTTTTGTTTCCAAAGAAGTGGACAAGCTACTGCCACATTGACCATATGACCTCAAAATTGAATTGGAACCAGGCGCTAAACCCAAGATTGGTGTGGTATACTCCCTCACTAAGGAAGAAGACCAAATCTTGAGAAAATGGATTGACAAAAATCTGGATAAAGGATTCATTGTTCCCTCCACATCCCAATGGGCATCACCAGTAATGTTTGTCAAGCGGCACAATATAGAAGGCATTCCCCAACCCCCAAGATTGTGCATGGATTATTGATACCTCAACAGCCAAACCAAGAAAAACCGTTACCCACTGCCTAGAACCAACAATCTTATTGAACGGGTTAAAGGTGCCAAGATATTCACCAAACTTGATCTCAAATCTGGGTACAACCTGGTCAGGGTAGCAGATGAGGACATTCACAAAACAGCGTTCAGAACCAAATATGGACTGTTTGAAACAAAAGTCATGCCTTTTGGCCTCACTAATGCACCAGCCACCTTTCAAAACATGATGGACACTGAGTTCAGGGACATCAAAGGGGTGTATGTGGAAATCTACATTGATGATATCCTAATCTTCTCCAAAAATCCTGAAGAGCATCCCATGCACATGAAGGAGGTCCTGCGCCGTCTACAACGCCTGGGTCTCTATTGCTCCCTGAAGAAATGCTCCTTTCATGTCTCTAAGGTAGACTACCTAGGGCTAGTCATATCAGGAGAACTGGTTGAGATGCAAGAGGAAAAAATCTTGACAATCAAAAAATGGCTGACACCCAAGAATGTTACAGATGTGCAGACGTTCCTGGGATTTGCAAATTTCTACTGGCATTTTATCCAAAATTATACCCACATAGCACAACCCCTGTATGATTTGACAATGAAAACAAAACAATGGGAATGGGGAACAGAAGCAGAACGTGCCTTCCAGGGACTAATCAAGGAATTCATCAAGGCGCCCATCCTTCTACAACCTGACCAAGACAAAGGGTTCATCATTGAATGTGATGCATTGGACAAAGCTACAGGAGCAGTCCTTAACCAATATGGCCCTGACAACAAACTCCACCCTGTTGCATTTATGTCCAAAAGCCTATCCCCAGCAGAATGTAACTACAACATCTTTGACAAGGAACTCTTGGCAATCATCAAAGCATTCAAAGAATGGCGTCATCTTTTGGAAGGAACAGAGATTCCAGTATTGCTTGTTACAGATCACCAAAACCTGGAATATTTCATGACCTCTAAAGTGTTGACAAAAAGACAGAACAGATGGGCCGTCTTCCTCTCGGAGTTTAACTTCCAAATCAAGTACAGAGCTGGCAACCCTAATGGCAAAGCAGATGCACTCAGTTGACAAAGTGATCACAACCTAGAAGGGGGAGTAGTCCCTCAAAAAGCCCTACTTTTGCCGCATCTCTTCATCAATTTGGCAGAAGAGGGATCTCAGGGTATGGCATCAACCACGGATATTTGGCAAGCAGTCAAGGATCAGACACAAAAAGATGAATACGTTAGATCAATCTGGGATTTCCTTAGCAACCACCCAGAAAAAGCGCCTGCCTCAGTACAAAAGGAATTCAAAGACTGGAAGATTAGGAATGACATGCTGTACCGCAAAGGAAGGATCTACATCCCAAACAACAATGAGATCAAGCGCCAGGTCCTAGAACTCCACCACAACAACAAAGCAGTTGGACACATGGGTCAAGCAAAAACACTGGAAATGATCAAACGGCAGTATTGGTGGCCATCCATGAAGGCCTATGTCAACAAATACGTGTCATCATGCAACTTATGCCAGCGGTCAAAACCCATTAATCAACAACCTCTGGGGGAATTACAACCACTTGAATTCCCTCCAAACCCTGGCAACACATTTTGGTTGATATGATTGTCAAACTTCCCCTGTCCAAGGGTCTAGACTCAATATTGGTCATTGTTGACACCCTGACCAAGATGGCACACTTCATTCCATGCACTGAAAGAACCACGTCACCCAAGCTCATGGAACTGTTCATGGAACACTGCTGGAAGCTACATGGCACCCCAGAAACAGTTGTATCAGATTGTGGACCAACCTTTGCATCCAAATTCATGAAGGAGCTCTATCAGGCCCTGAACATCCGGCCTAGACTTTCTACAGCTTACCACCCTGAAACTGACAGACAAACGGAGCGCATCAATCAAACGGTCAAGGCTTTCATGCAGACATACTGTGCCTTCAAGCAACACAACTGGGCTTCACTTTTACCCTTTGCCAAATTTGCATACAACAACTTGTTCCATTCTAGCATTGGTATGACACCTTTCTTTGCCAACACGGCTTGCCACCCATCAATCAAAGGTACACCAGTGGAAGATGGTTCCATCCCGGAAGCTGCGGCACATGCGCAATGTATCCAAGACAACCTGGACAAAGCTAAGGCTAGTTTGGCCCTGAGCAAAGAACGGGACAAGGAATATGCAGACAAAAGAAGGCAAGGAAATCCCTTTATCCTGGGCAATAAGGTTTGGCTAAGCCATGATCACATCACAACCAATTGGCCATCCTTGAAATTATCACATAAACAACTTGGCCCCTTCACTATCCTGGAAGCAGTAGGGAGGAATGCGTACAAACTACAACTCCCGCCTTCTACGACCATGCATCCAGTAATCAATGTATCACACCTAGCCAAATACAAGGAAGATGAAATTGAGGGCCGCCATGTGGATCCACCCCCACCAATCAAGACACCAGAAGGCAAAGAAGAATATGAGGTAGAACACATCCAAAGTTCCAAGTTGGAGAAAGGAATCCTGAAATATTTTGTCAAATGGAAGGGCTACACTGTGGAACATGACTCTTGGGAACCCTTGGAGAACCTTGGCAACGCATCAGAACTCATTAATGAGTTCCACAAGGAACATCCAGACGCCATCAAAGAAGTCCCCAGAGTTACCAGGAAGTGTTGCCATGAGGAAACAAGGGATGACTTGGCAGCCGATAACAAGGAAGAACAGCCCATTAGGCGCTCTAAGCATATAAAAGAGGCTGCTGGGATCCAAGTCCCTCATCAAAAAACTTTTACCTGCTCCCGTCCTATGCTTAAACCCTCAACTCCCACCTTACTTGTTGCACCATGTCCTCCCAACGCCAATCCACCAACTCAGTCATGGTCTGGGTCTACCACAACCTCTACACCTGCTCGGCTGCCTTCAAGCGGTCCCTCAAAGTTGTACCCCCCCAGGAACAAGGCATGTACTGGCATCCCGGCATGCGCCAACGTTTCTACTTTATTGTATCCGCGCTCTACTGGTCAGGAGAGGCCCCCAGGTTGTTCATTGGCCGCCCCCTTGTCCACTGGTGCAACTGGATTGGTTATGCTGCCGACAACATCCACAACGCCCTTGAAATTATGGACAGGTCTTGCAAGGTCCAGCTTGGAGGCAATCCATTTGAGATAATCAACCTCACAGTTGACTTGGAGGTTAGGGAGGAGACTGTAATTGATTTGACGGATGACAAGGAGGATTATGGGGTGTGGAAGGGGACGGGGTCAGCTGAGGACCCTTTTGTAATTGATGATTCTGAGGAGTTTGTGCTGGTGGAGTAAGCCCCGGCCTAGAAGGGGGGGTAGTGTCACAACCTTTTGTTTCTCTCTCTTTGTTTGTCCTGTTTGTCTTGTGCTTGGTCTCGTTCTTCTCGCCTTGGCGCATTTAGTCGCCTTTATGTAAGCCATGACTGCGGGACATGCCTGCCTGGCCTGCTCCCTTGTTCCCTTGGAGTCCATGGACTTAGCCTGCTTCCTTTGTGTGTTGTCCTCTTCTCTTGGACTCTTGTCTTTCCTTGTTTTGTGTTCCTTTGTTGCATGCTCTCTATTGTACATAGCCACAGTAGTCAGTATATATACCAGCAACACAAGTCTTGTCTCCACAAGACTTGTTCTCTTGTTGTTTTCCCCATTACTCATTGCGTGACTCACTTAGGCCTAAGCACCACACATTCAACCTTTGTCGTCGCCCCAACCCCCATCCTCACTGCCTGTGGAGTCTAGGCCTCCCAGGTTCAACTAGGGTTGTGACAAGGCAAGTCCAATGGAGGGAGCTGGCTCATGACAATTCTGGATCACGCCCTTATGATTGTGCTATTGATTTCAAAGAAGGCACCAAAGTCCCAAAACCAGCAAGACCTATACCTTTATCCCCAGCCAAATCCATTGCAATGAGAGAATACCTTGATGAAGAACTTGCTGCAGGAAAGATCAGGCCTAGCAAATCCCCAATAGCATTGGCATGTTTTTTTGTCAAAAAACCAGGCCCACTAGGGGGACTATGATTGGTACAAGACCTGCAACCTGTTAATGCCATCACAAAGGACAACAGATTTCCTATGCCCCTTATGGAAGGTTTGCTTGACAAAATAAAAGATGCATAAATCTTCTCAAAAATTGACCTAAGGATGGGTTTCAATAACATCCGCATCAGGGAAGGAGACAAATGGAAGGCCGCATTCAGGACAAAGGAAGGACTATTTGAATACATTGTCATGCTGTTTGGACTAAAAAATGCACCAGCCACATTTCAATGGTATATGAATCACATCTTTCACAACAAAATTGATGTGTGTGTCATTATTTATATCAACAACATCCTTGTCTTTTCAACAACCTGCTCTCAACATGTAGTGGATCTATGAGAAGTACTTCAAATCCTGAAGGAGAACAACCTTTTTGCAAAACTACCAAAATGCAAGTTCTTTGTCTCAGAACGCATTTACATGGGACTGAAGATCAGCAACGAAGGTATATCCATGGACAAAGAAAAAATCAAGGCCATAAAGGAATGGAAGGAACCAAAGACAGTGAAGCAAGTGCAAGCATTTCTAGGCTTTGCAAATTTCTATAGGAGATTTGTACCTGGTTTCTTGACGATTGCTAAACCTCTCACTGGATTAACACAAAAGGATCTTCCATGGAAATGGGAAAACAAGGAACAAAATGCATTCAATGGTATCAAGGAATTGATTTGTAAAGATCCCATACTCCAACACCCCAATCCGGAGAAGCTGTTTTTCCTTGAAACCAATGCTAGTGGAGTAGCAATGGGGGAAATACTGTCCCAGAGACAAGAGGACGGAAGGCTACACCTGATTGCGTTCCTTTCAAAATCTTTCAACCTGGCACAGATGAACTACAACATACATGATAAGGAACTTATGGCTATCATTGAGGCACTTATGCATTGGAGACTCCACCTGGAGGGAACAAAGGAAGAAATCACAGTATACACTGATCACAGGAACTTACAATTCTGGAAAGATGCAAAAACATTCAACAGGAGCCATGCAAATTGGCACCAAATACTGGCATCATACAATTTTGTGATTGTGTACAGACCTGGGATCCTTTCCCAAAAGCCTGATCTATTGTCAAGAAGGGCCAACCAAGCAGAAACTCCATTGGCGGAACAGATCATGATTGCCAACAAAAAATTCAAGGGCTTTGCAGGAGAATGCAAAGTCATCTCATTAACAATATCATCAAAGCACAACATGAGGACCCAGGACTACAAGGAATGATGGAACTTTGCAAAAAAAAAGAACTCTTTACCCAAGAGTATTCTTGCCAGCATAAAGGACTACAAAGTACGCAAAGAACTACTATGGTACAAAGGAAACATTGTGGTACCACAGGACAAGGATTGCTGACTAGCAATCATGCAAATGCACCATGGCTCCACAATTGCAGGGCATCAAGGGCAAGCAAGAACCCTAGAACTAGTGTCAAGACATTACTACTGGCCAGGGATGGAACAAAGTGTCAACAAATATGTGGATTCCTGTGAACAGTGCCAAAGAGCAAAGGGTACCAAAACGCAAGCCCTGTTAAAGCCCTTACAACTTGCAAATGAACCATGGGAAGACATAGCCTATGATTTCATAGTCAAACTGCCTAAGTCAAAGGGGATGGATAGCATCCTGGTTGTAGTGGATAGGTTCTCCAGAATGGCTCATTTCATACCATGTAAGGAGGTGCACAAGGCAAGCAAGTTAGCAGAACTTTTCCTATGCAACATCTGGAAACTCCATGGATTTCCCAGAAGCACTGTCTCTGACTGGGGAGGCACCTTTAACAGCAAGTTCCTGAAAGCAATATATGAAAGGATTGGAGTCTCACCCTCCTTTAGCACCACCTACCACCCCCAAACCAATGAAATCACAGAACAAGTAAACCAGTGGCTAGAAGCATGGCTTTGCACTTTCATCAACCATCACCAAGATAATTGGGTGGAACTACTTCCTATTGCCAAATTCTGTTACAACATGCACAAACACAAAGTTACAGAAAAGAGCCCATTCAAACCCGTTTACAGAAAGGAACCTTTATGGAACATTTCCAGTATAGTAACAGAAGTCCTGGAAGCAAACAAGGTTACTGCAATGTCGTAAGCTTCTTCTTGGTGGCTATGAGACAAGCCGCGATGGAGAGTGGACGGCACTAAGACCTAAGTGACCTCTTGAACCGCAACACACTTAAGTGTCTGTAGGCTTCTTGAGGGTAGGGGTAGTTCAAAGTGTCACTCAAAGGGGATGTTTGACGAGACAAAACAAGCTGGGGTTACCAGGCTTGTTGGTCCTCTATATATATTCAGAAAGTGACTGAGTCATACAAGACGCAGCCACACAAGTCATACATACAAGCCAGTCAGGAGTGTCCATGTGAGTCATGCTGTATGAACAGACATGACTCGTACAAAGCACAGTCGCGTTACACAGTGTAACACATAACCACAAGAAGGTGGCAACGCAACAGGAAAAACAACAAGGAAGAAACACAAACACATACATAGGAAAAGGATGAGACTTAGGCAAGTCCGATGGCGGGAGCATGGCTCACGGCATGCAAGATGGGAGGAAACAAGAAAGGAAGCTATTGCCACCATGGAACTACACCAGGTTAGGGAAGAAGAGGTCAAGGAGGAATACAAAGAAGGAGACCTAGTGTGGCTATACAGACCAGACATCAAGTCAAACAGACCTTCAAAAAAACTTGACAACAGGAAGTTTGGACCCTTTCCCGTAAAAAGGAAAATCTCTTCTCACCCTTACAAGCTTGATCTGTCACCAACTATGAAGAAGTACCCCGTTTTTCATATTGACCTCCTAAGTCAGTACAAGGTTGACAAGGAATTCAATTGGAACCAACCACGTCCTCTGCCAATCATCACCAAAGAAGGGAACAAAGAATATGAAGTGGAAAAAATGGTCAACTGGGAGATGACAAAGGAAGGGGTCTTCTATGGGATCAGATGGAAAGGATATGGAGAAGAAGATGATACAGAACAACAAGTGGAGGATGTGGGCCACCTAACTGAGATAATACAGAAGTTTCTGAAGAAACACCCTGAAGCACCAACACCAGCAAATTTCAAAGGAAAGATAAAAGGCCAAGGGGTGAGAGAGTGGGAAACCATCTGCAAAACTTGCAACTACTCTGAAATCCACTCATTGCTCAACTCTCTCAACCTTTTTTGCGCTTCACCATGCCTGCTGTTTCCTGCTCCACCATTGCCAATAACCTCATCCGCATCCTCAACGGACCGGTGTTTGCTATGGCAAGAATCCTTGACGCTGGGGCTGCCCTCTATGTCTTCAAGAGGTCACGGCAAGGCCCGGGCAGAATGCAATTTCAGGTGTCAGACAACATACTCCACTCAGACCTGGGGGTGTTCCAATGGGTTGGCAAAAAATGGCTGACAAGAATGCAACTTCAAAGGAAGGGCATATCTGTCTGCCAAGGATGCGCTGCATTCCAGGTCTTGGAGGTTGTCCTCCTGTCCATGCATATGCTTGGAGTTTTGGAATGGGGAATGGAAAGAGCATACTTGAGTGAATGGGTACCAGGAGCCAAAGGAAGACTGCCAACACTCTGACCCAGGTGGAATGACACCTGGGACGCCAACTTTGAAAAGGACCTGAGTGACTGGAGAATGGAGAGGGGTAGATACCAGAGGGAGAATTTTGAGTGGTCACCGTATTGGTGGAGGAAAGAGGGGACAGACGTGCAACAATGGGATGAAGAGTTTGTGGAAACCCAGAAGAGGGTGTTAGACTGGTCCAAGGCTGACTGGACAAGGGAGGAAACCTGGGAAGAATGGGAGAAATTCTTGGACAAACCAGGTAACACTGTGTTCAATCCCATTGATCTGACCTTGGAGGAGGACAAGGGACTGGAGGATTATGTGCGGTGTAAGGAGAAGGACTGCACATTACAGTGAGTCCATTTGAGTCCCCCAAACAGACTCTTAGGGGGGAGTAATGTCATGAGCCAGCTCTCCACTAGAGTTGTCTTGTGTCTTGCCTTCTGCTCTTGCATGTGTTGTTCTGTTTGTGTGTTGTTTGTCCTTTCCTGTGCCACGTTGCCATGTTCTTGTGGTTGTTCTGTTACTTTGTGTAACACAGCTGTGCTTTGTATGAGTCATGGCTGTTCATACAGCATGACTCACATGGACAGTCCTGACTGGCTTGTATGTATGACTTGTGTGGCTGCGTCTTGTATGACTCAGCCACTTTCTGAATATATATTGAGGACCAACAAGCCT
Organism: Ceratobasidium sp. AG-K; assembly: GCA_037039685.1. Lineage (NCBI taxonomy): Eukaryota > Fungi > Basidiomycota > Agaricomycetes > Cantharellales > Ceratobasidiaceae > Ceratobasidium > Ceratobasidium sp. AG-K. Next base: position 4,115,204 of record JAWNGF010000002.1, read on the forward strand.
GGTAACCCCAGCTTGTTTTGTCTTGTCAAACATCCCCTTTGAGTGACACTTTGAACCACCCCTACCCTTGAGAGCCTACAGACACTTAAGTGTGTTGCAGTTCAAGAGGTCACTTAGGTCTTAGTGCCGTCCTCTCTCCATTGCGGCTTGTCTCATAGCCACTAAACAAGAAGCTTATGACATTACAAAACAAGCTTAACAATCATGTCCATTCAGGAGGACGCGGGATTGTGTCTTGCAACACCATTATCAACAAGGAGAGGACCAAGTAGGGCCTCAAGACCTACAAGTTCCCTCAACAAGCAAGATATTGCACAAGCACGAGCCAGAGGACCAGCAAGGCCTCACCCACAAAGCCAAGCCTCTATGCCTGGAACATTCAATGCTGAGAACATTTCAGTCATACAAGAAGAACCCACCATTGTTACTAGGGAACCAGGCAATATTACCAACAATCCCACACTGGTCACAATTCCAATCCCTATCACAAACACAACTCCAGGCCCACCACGTCCACTATGGCCTATGGGATCCAGAAGACAGTTTCTTTCCCCTCAACCTGAGGCTCACAGGGGCGTATCCCTTGTTCCTATCAGACCCCCCCCCACGCCACACATTTCCCACGCTCCTCAAGTACCCCAGATTGCGAGAACTATCACCAATGCCGGTCTGGTCCCAATAAACTCTCAGGCCGTGACACCTGTTAACCCAGCACCGCCATATGTACCACAAGGGTATTCCCAGCAACCAACAGGAACTGAAGGCCAAGAAATCCCTGGGATTCCCACCTCAAGTTCTAGTTCCAGCAGTAGGACAGTGATTAACAATCTTGACGACCTCAACAACCTCCACCTTGGAAGACACAATGCACTCTTAAGGATTATTGATGGAATGAGGATAACAATCAATAGGCAACTCAACAGGTTAGAACAATCTACTCAAGTGTTGGCCAACAACCAACAAATCTTCAACAATTCTCTCAACAACCTACAAGGAACCCTGACAGATATCCTCACCGCTGCACAAAACAGTGAACATAACAGCTTCCTGGTTGGGCAAGATGTAATCCGCCTAAGAAACAGAGTCACAAACACACAAGGACTAGTAAACAATGTACAGGAAGACCTTAACACCATGAGGCAGGCACAGTTAGCCTGGAATGAAGCAGTCACACAAGGACTAGAAGGACTAAGGGGAGACAGAAGGATTGCAATTGGACAAATTAACACCATGCAAGAGACAATCAACAACATGCGCAAACAGATGGATGAAGCATCCCTACATGCTGTATCACCTCCCCACCCCAAAGCAGAATCCACTAGGCTTGACAAATTGGAACAAAGGCTACGTCAGCTTTCTGAAAACCCTGACAACAGAAGGGAAAATAGGCGTCCAAAAGTAACTAGACCAGAAGCTTTTGACGGGAAGAAAGGAGAGGGAGCAGAAATGTTCATCACCCAAATGGAGAGCTACTTTGTCAGGTTGGGTGACCAATACAGCTTGGGACAAGAACAAATTAGAGAAGCACTTGCCAATTTCAAATCGGATAACAGATCTGCTACACATTGGGCACAGGTGCTACTCCAATCCATGAACAATGGAGTACCTGATCCAAACCTATCATCATGGGAAACATTCAAGTCGCACTTCATGGAACAATTTAGCGACCCTAACAAGAAGGCTAAGGCAGAAGCCAATATCCAAAAAAGCAAACAAGTCAACTCAGTAGCAAACTATGCAACAGAATTCCAATTTCAAATGGTAGATGTGAATTGGGGGGAAGAAGCCCTGATCAACCAATTCAAGGAAGGACTCAAGCCGGAGATCAAAACAGAATTGGCACAATTCAAACTTTCCCTTATCAACAAGGATGGAACTGAAAGGCACCTTAACCTTAACCAATGGATCACTCTTGCAATCTCCATGAACCAGAAATTGCAACAGATCAAGGCATTTACTGGGAAGAAAACACCCCAATTGACCACTACTGGGCAAACCTCTACAAAGGGGCTTCCAGACAAAGTATACAAGGCAAGAATAGCATCAAACCAATGCCTGAAGTGCGGCCAAGAAGGTCACCGTTTGCTCAAATGCTCATCAAAGGAGTGGATAACAACTGAGCCCAGCATAAAGGGAAGAGAAGCTACAATAATAGAAGATTTGGGAAAAGAAGGGGTCTCCCTCTAACTGTGTGTGGAGAGACCAAAGAACCGGCAATGGAAACAATGTACTTTAGAGCAACAAACAAATCAACCATTGTTCACACAAACATTGCCAGAATCACAGAACCAGTCCCTACTCTCATTGATTCAGGAGCTTCTAAAAACTTTATGGATATCTCTTGGGCCTGCTCCAACAACATTCCTCTCATTGAGCTTCCCTCTCCACAAAAAGTAATTGGCATCCAGGGAAAAGAACTCTCACACCAAATACGCTTCAAAGCCAAGCTTGTACTAGACGTAGAAGGAAAAACCTTCAAACAAATCTTTTTTGCTATGCCTACTGGAGAAACCAAGCTCATTTTAGGACTTGAATGGTTAGAAGAAGCAAACCCTGATATTAACTGGAGAACAAAGCACATATCATGGCAACCTGAACGCATACAGGCAAGAACAGCCTCAATAGACAACCTACCAGAAGAATTCAAGGAATTTGCCAATGTGTTTAGCAAGGAAAAGTTCAAAAGAATTCCGGATCATTGCCCATACGACTGTGCCATTGACTTCAAGGAAGGGGCTGAACTTCCAAACCCAGCGAGACCTATCCTGCTCTCACCGGCCGAATCTATTGCACTAAGGGAATACCTGGATGAGGAAATCGCCACCAGGAAAATTTGACCCAGCAAATCCCCCATTGTGTCACCTTGTTTCTTTGTCAAAAAACCTATTGATCCAAAGAATCCAGAAGCAGTGCAACAATTACGGCTTGTTCAAGACCTCAGAGGAGTGAACACCATTACAAAGGACAACAGGTTCCCAATGCCCTTAATGGAAGATCTTCTGGATAAAATCAAGGATGCAAAATTTTCTCCAAAATCAATCTGCGCATGGTGTTGCAACCTGCTAAGTAGTAGAGTTGATGACTCCTAATTGCCTTGTTGACTGTGAGCAATAAGTCTAAGTAGACTAAATTGCTAAGGGAAATCACTAGCTTCTAAGTAGAAGTCCTAGCTCCAAATCCCAAGTGGCTGCTGAAGTGGCTAAGTAGCCAAGTGCCTCTGATCACACACTGCAGGGAGAGTTGACAAGGCAAAGCAAGCTGGGGATGACCATGCTTGCAAGCCAGTATATATACTCAGAAAGCAAGTGAGTCATAGTATATACATGAGTCACATGCCTGAGTCAAAGTCCAAGTCATAAAGGGGCTGTGCAGGCCAGCCAATAGAAAACAGCATGAGTCATATGACTCATGGTGACACGTCATCCATACACCTCACTAAACAAGGGAGAGGGCACATCTATACAGAAAGGGCGCATAAGGCGCCAGTACAAGCCACAAGACCGCAGAGACAGAGAGAGGGCGGGACAGGTCACGACATTGCCCCCCCACATAGGACCAGGTAGTGGAGCACCTGGGCCTATCTGCGGGCAACCCATTCCTTTAGCTCCAGCCAGCCAACACGTTCTGCCAGGTTCCGCATGTCCGCCTTGAGGACCTTGTTCATGCGGTCCCACTTTTCTTGGTAGAGCCTGTCAAGCTCTTCCTGGTGCCGTTTTTGGAGCTGCTCGAGTTCTTCTTGCTCGCGGAGTGCCCACTGCTCCTGTCGGTGGTCAAGCCATTTGTTGAGCTGGTTGACCGTCCAGGATCCGCACTGGACAAGGCGGTAGGCCTCCAGGACGTTGGTGTTGCAGGGCATGCGATTGGCCGGCAGGTGGGGCTCGAGGTCGGCAATTGCCTGCCCAACATTGGCAATGAGGGCCTCGACATTTTCCCGGGCCCTGTCCCAGGTTGCGTTCCACTCCTGTTTGACTCGCTCGGCGTCGTCATTGGTGATGGGAGGAGGGGGAGGGACATCAACCGTCTCCTTCTTGAGTTTGCCTGGCTCCATTGGCTGGTCGCTTTCATTGGCGCCTTTTGACCAGTTGGTAGCAAAGAGCGGGGATTTGGGGTAAGTGTTGTCAGTGATTGGTGGTTAAGGCTTTTTCTGCCACTCACAAGGGGCAGGCCAACTGCTGGTGAAGTCGTAGGAGCAATCACTCCACCAGGTTCCCTTGTCGTCATTGTGTCCTCCATTGGCCAAGGCGGTGTGGGGGTTGGTTTCACGCTTGAGCCACTTGTCGCCTTCCCAGTTGTGGCTGGTGTCCCTGTTCCAGGTGTCGGAGCTCTTGGTGACCAAATTGCGGATGGTAAGTCCAACGCATCCCTGGCAGTGGTAGTATTTGCTCTGACCAATGTTGGTCGGGTCTGAGGGCCAGGCGTTGGGGTGGCTGCCCCAGAGGAGGGAGCCAAGTTGGGGGTGGATGAGGGACTTGTGTTCCTCATCCCACTTGAGGTTGCCTCGTTTGGCAAGGGGGATGTAGCCAAGGTGAACCCCAGGCTTGAGGTTGTTGGCCAGCTTCCTGGCCTCCTTGAGGGACCGGGGCGCTGTGGCCCTGCAGCTGATGGCAAATTTGCCAGGTCCTCTGGCCATGATGGCCTTGTCATAGGCGGCACTGCGCCTGTAGGAGGTGAGACAGGCAGCAGCGGCGGTGTTGTTGGAGCGGATAGGGGCCATTGCAAAGGGTAAAAGGAGTTTTTTGAAAAAATGGTGTGAGAGTGGGCTAAGAGCGGACTGGTGCAAGTAGGCTGAGTAGCTGGGATGAGGACTTCAGCTGCCTTTCCTCTCATCCTTTTGTATTCTTGTGGTTTGAAATTTGGAGGAAGAGGGCCAGTGGGAAAGTCCTTCTGGAACTTTCTCATCACTGGAGTCATATTGGCAAATTTTTCTGCCCATTCTTCCGTGTCTTCTAGAGGTCCATATCCTTTCCATCTGATGCAATATTTCAACCCATCAGGGTCTTGATGCCAATCAATGATCCTTTCTACCTCATATTCCTCCTCTCCTTCTTCCATAATGATTGGTGGAGGTTGGGGTTGGTTCCAATGGAAATCCTGATCTTCCTTGTAGTGAGTCAACATGTTTCCGTGGAATACGTCATGTATTTTCGTGGGCTTGGGGAGGTCAAGTTGGTACGCGTGTGAAGAAATTTGCTTCTTGACAACAAAGGGACCGGTCTTTTTGTCATCAAGTTTTTTGCTTGGGCGCCTGGTTTTGATGTTGGTGGTTAGGAGCCACACGTTGTCCCCTTCCTTGTATTGCTTCCTTGGAAGTTCTTCCTTTGTTTGATGGTATTCCATCATGGCTTTTGCTTCTTCTCACACAGCCTCCATATCATTTGTCCATTTGTTGCCTTCCGGCAAGTGAGTCATGTAGTCCTCAATAATCCATTTTGGAGTCATCCCAGAGACAATCTCAAAGGGTGATTTGTTTGTCATGCAATTTTTGTGATTGTTGTGACAGAATTCTGCAATAGGTAGCCATTTGGCCCAGTTGTCTGGTTGATGGTTGCAAAAAATTCTCAGCCATCCTTCTAACCATTGGTTTGTTTTTTCCGCAAAGCCATCAGTTTCTGGGTGGAAGGCGGTGCTGAAGGTTGGTTGGATATTGAGTCATTTGTACACCGCCTCCAGGAAGTGAGATTTGAAAGTTGTTCCTCTATCAGAGACAGTGGTTTTTGGGAAGCTGTGGAGGCGCCATACCTCCTTGATGAAGATGTTGGCAAGTTGTTCCAAGTTGGTAGCTTTGTTGCAAGCAATGAAATGTGCCATTCTTGAGAAGCAATCTACAACCACAAGGACACTGTTGAAGCCTTCCAATCTTGGTAGTTTCACAATAAAATTGTAAGCAATGTTTTCCCAGGGTTTTTCCGGGATGGGTAAGGGTTTGAGCGGCAAGTGTCCTTTGCTTCCCTTCCCCCTTTGGCAGATTTTGCAGCTTTCAACAAATGGATTCACTTGGCTTTTCATGCCTGGCCAATAGTATTGTCTTCAGAGAAGTTCCAAGGTCCTTGCTTGTCCTTGGTGACCAGCCATGGGTGTGTCATGATTTAGTTGTAGCAGCTTCAGCTTGATATCTTTTTCGTCAGGGACGACAATCCTTCCTTGATACCACAGGAGGTCTTCCTCCCATTCATAGTCTTTGAATTGTTTTCTCACGGAAGGCAGAAGGGACTCTTTGTCCTTTGTGCTGGTAATCAAAGTTTGCAAGGCTTTGTCCTCTTCCTGTGCTTCTTTGAGGTCACTCATGAGGTCTGATCCCATCATGGCAGCAAAGCCCTTGAATCTCTTGGCGGAGATCATAGTCTGTTCCGCAGATGCAATGTCCCCATGGTTGCTTCTTCTAGAGAGAATGTCTGGCTTTTCCGACATCTTCCCAGGCCAATAGTGGATTTTGAAATTGTAACTTGCTAGCATCAGAAGCCATCTGTGGTGTCTTTGGTTGAAATTGACAGAGTCCTTCCAGTACGTCAAGTTTTTGTGGTCTGTGTAGATAATCACTGGTTCCTTTGTTCCTTCAAGGTGAATGCGCCAGTGTCTCAGTGCTTTGATGATAGCAAAAAGTTCCTTGTTGTGTGTGTCATAGTTCAACTCCGTGTCTTTGAAGCTCTTGGAGAGGAAGCCAATTGGGTGCAAGTAACTGTTGTCTTGTTGTTGGCTAAGGATTGCTCCTAAAGCGACTCCTGAGGCATCAGTTTCTAGGAAGTATTGCTTTGATTCATCTGGATGTGCCAGTACTGGTTCTTCCGAGATCATATTCTTCAACTTTTTGAAGGCTTCTTGGTGTACTTCCTTCCATTCCCATTTCTGGTCCTTTTGTATAAGCTGGGTAAGCGGTTTGACAATGGAGGAGAAGGAAACCACAAATCTTCTGTAGAAGTTGCAGAAACCAACAAAAGCTTGTAGTTGCTTGACGGTTTTCGGAACCGGCCATTCCTGGATAGTCTTGATTTTGTCCTTGTTCATGGAGATACCATTTTTGTCCACAACAAATCCCACCCAATCGGCTTTTTTGCCGTAAAAAGTGCATTTCTTGAGGTTGCCATACAGATTGTTTTTTTGTAGTCTTTTGAGGACTTCTCTGATATCCAAAGTGTGTTGATTTCTTCCCCTAGAAATGATCAAGATGTCGTCAATGTAGACTACTATCTTTTTTCTGATTTTGTCTCTGAAGATGTTGTCCATCATTATTTGGAAGGTCAAACATGTGTTTTTCAGTCCAAAGGCCATCACAGTGTATTCAAAGAGACCTTCAGAGGTGCTGAATGCTGTTTTCCATTCATCCCCTTCTCTAATTCTCACGTTCCAGAAACTGTTTTTCAGGTCCAGGGAGGTGATGAAGAGTTCTTCATTCGATTTGTCACTAGTCTTTTTGAAGATTTCCAGAAGTTGATCCATCAAGGGTATGGGGTAGCGATCCAGGATGGTTTCTGTGTTTGCCCCTCTGTAGTCAACAACTGGTCTCAGGTCAGGAACAGTCTGTCCTGGTTTCAAAGCTTTTGTGACAAAGAATAGGCTAGCGGCAATGGGGGAGTCGCTGGGTCTAATTCTTCCTGACTTGAGTTCTGATTTCACATATTCCTTTGTGGCTTCCCTTTCTCTTGGTGAGAGGGGATAAGCTTTCCTTGGTTTAGGAAGCCTATTGTTGTTGTAGAAGTCGATTTTGCAGTCCCATTCCCTGTGTTCCGGCAGTTTGTTGTATTGTTCTTCATCAAAAACATCAGCAAAGTCCTTGAGTTCTTCTGGGAGTTCTTGTAACATCCCTGCTTTTGCTTGGATGTCGAGCTCCTTTCTCTATTTGATAGAGAATGGGGCCCAGGAAATTTTGGGGTTTGTTTCCTTCAACCAAGTCATACCAAGGATCATTGGCTGAGTTCCTGTTGGCATAACATAGAATCTTTGTTTGAAAGTTCTTCCTTTGATATCAAATTTCAATTTGCAACAGTGTCAGATAAGGTCTTTTTGGGTTTTCCTGTCAATCATCTCCACGTTCCTAGGGGTTTGTAAAGGGATCAAAGGAATGTTGTTTTTCTTTGCAAAGTTCAGGTCAATGAAGTTTCTACTGGAGCCAGAGTCAATGAGAGTAGAGATGTTTTCCATGATTCCCTCTGCTTGTGCACATACCATGGGTGATTCATTTGTGGCTTTGCAGTAGTATAAACTTTGCAGAGAGGGTATTGGGGCATCTTCACACACGGTGGAGAGATGCCCATCTAGCTTTCCAACTCCAAGTCGGTGGACTTGGCTTCCTCCGCTTCCCCTTTGTTCACTTTGCCGGCTTTCCCCTTCATCGGTGCCTTTCCCTTGTCTTTGTAGGTCCATTCCTTTTTGCAATCAGCAATTGTGTGTCCCGCTTCTCCACATTTGATGCAGAGGTTGTTTTCCTTGCGGTGTGTTTTTTCAGCCTTCGGAACAAGATCTCCTTTCACTTGTTTGGAAGGCCTGGATCCTTTGGCCTTTTCTTCCTTCTTTCCTTTGTTTTGCAGATTGGTGAGCTTCTGAATTTCTTTGGCTTGAAGGGCAATATTGATCCATCCTTCTAGATCCCTCTGTGCAGTGGTCCTTCTATCCCTGAGTTCTTTGCAGACAAGTTCTGCTTTGATGAGTCTGCTCAGCCCTTGCCTAAAACGCGCACTCAGGGCAGCGTCGTTCCAATCGAGTTCTTGTGCAAGAAGTTGGAATTCAGAGACGTATTTGCCTACGGACTTGTTTTGATAGAGGTGTTGGATCCCTTGTTCTGCTTGGATTTTCTTGCTAGGGTTGCTCCACTGCTTCTCATAGGCGTTTTGGAAAGCTTCCCATGATTCCAGCCAAGGATGGTTTTCCCTGTTGTTGTATCAATTGAGAGCGGGTTGTGCCCAATTTCCTGCCGTGCCTTCTGCCATGTTCATAAGGGTGGCAACGATCCGACGTTCTTCAGTGTCATATTGGTTTGGGTTCAAACGGAAAAATGCTTTCATTTGTGCAAGGAATGTTTCGGCGGCCGTTCCTCTTGTTCCTTTGAATGCTTTGGGCATCTTGATACGTGGGCCTGATCCATTCCTGTTTGCACCTTGTCCTGTTTGGATGATAAAGGTTCTCCCTTCATCCCTGATCTGGTATCCTGATTGTCCTTGCACCTCAAATGAGGGTGATATCCTTCCTTGGAGTGAAATGTTTCTCCTGTGTGGAGGAGGTTCCCTAGGGTTTGGGACTTCCATGGAAGTTTGTCTGGATTCCTTGCGTCTGTGATCCAATTCTACTTGGGCATTGGCTCCAATTTTTTCAAGAAGGTCAAATGTTTCTTGTCCCCCTGTCTGGATTTCCCTAAGTCGATTGGTTTGATCTTGTAATCCTTCTGCAACTTCTTCATCAATTTGTCCTAGGGCAAGGGTGATATTTCTCATTCCCTCAGCCATTCTTCCCATGGTTTCTTCCATTCTGTCAATACGTCCTACTTGATTTTGCAGGTTCTGAGTAATCAGCTGATTTTGAGCCACCAGTTGTTGGTTGATATACTCAAAGTTTTCTACAGATCGTTCAAATATTTGTTCAATCCTTTGTTGTGCGCAATCAACGTTTTGGAGATGCTCGTAAAAGGTGTTGACCCCGTCTTTGGTTCTGGATGCAATGCGCTCAATCTGCTGCATCATGTTGTTGCTTTCCTGCTGCTGAAGATCCCATCTTCTTTCCAGTCCCTTGATGCAGAGTGCCTGTACTGCTTTCTTGTTGATACTGGACTTGTAATGTATTGAAGATTCTTTCCAATGTTTGTACTGCGTGTCCATTGGTGTTTTCAATGATGATTTCCCTTCTCAATCTTTTGTCTTTGGAGATGGTTTCTATGCTCCTTTGTGATTTGAAGGTAGCGGGAACGCTTGCCACACTTTGGCTTCTGGATGCTACCATCATCACTGGAACTATACTGGGAGTAGGAGGTGCTGGAGTAGTCTGTGGGAAAAAATTGTCTAAGTTTGGCATCTCAAGGGGTTGCCTAGGCCCAAGGAGTGCAGGTAGTGGTATTGATGGCCCTGGTGTTGTGTTGTGAGCCAGCTCACTCCATCGGACTCGCCTGTTGTCTTGCCCGCCTGTTTCCTTCTTTTCTGTTGTGTTTCCGTTTCCGTTTGCCGCGTTGCCACCTTCTTGTGGTTTTTCTGTTACATTGTGTAACGCGGCTGTGCTTTGTACGAGTCATGTCTGTTCATACAGCATGACTCACATGGACACTCCTGACTGGTTGACTGCGTTGACTCATGTGGCTGCACCTTGTATGACTCGGCCTCTTTGTGAATATTTATAGAGGACCAACAAGCCTGGAAACCACAGCTTGTTTTGTCTTGTCAAACATCCCCTTTGAGTGACACTTTGAACCACCCCTACCCTCAAAAGCCTACAGACACTTAAGTGTGTTGCGGTTCAAGAGGTCACTTAGGTCTTAGTGCCGTCCACTCTCCATCACGGCTTGTCTCATAGCCACCAAGAAGAAGCCTACAACATTACAAAACAAGCTTAACAACATACAATATGTCTATTCAAGAAGATGGAGGGTCACACCCCTCATCCACTATATCAACAAGGAGAGGACCCAGTCGGGCAGCAAGGCCCACAGGATCACTAAACGAACAAGATATCGCACAAATTCAAGCGGGAGGTCCTGCCCGATCACGCTCCCAAAGCCAAACATCAATGCCGGGAGCTTTCGGCATCGCCGACATGACAATTGTACAAGAGGAAGAACCCACTATCATGAATAGGGAACCAGGAGATCTCACAAATGACCCCACTCCAGCAGCAATTCGCATTCCAACTGGAAGTCCAGGGCCATCACGTCCCTTGTGGCCACTAGGGACTAGGGGACAGTTCTTTTCTCCCCAACCTGAGGCTCATGGGGGCGTGTCACTCGTTCCCATTAGACCTCCTCCTACACCACACATCCCGAATGTCCCTACAGTCCCCCAAATTGGAGGAACCATCACCAACGCAGGACCAATTCCAGTGGCTTCCCAGCCAGTCACACCAGCGATTCCAGCACCACCATATGTCCCACAGGGTTACTCGGGACAATTAGCCCTGGTACAACAAAGCACCGGTGATCCAGGAAGCTCAAGTTCAAGTTCCAGCTCTAGCAGCAGGACTGTAATCAGTAATCTAGACGACCTGGATGACCTTCTAGAAGGAAGACACAACGCCACCCTTAGGGTTATAGACGGAATGAGAGTCACTATAGATCAAAGGCTTAGCAGTCTAGAACAGGTCACACAAGTCCTAGCAAACAACCAGCAAATCTTTAATGAATCCATCAACACCCTACAAGGCACCTTAACGGACATTCTGAACTTGGCAAGAAACGGCGAACATAATTCCTTCCTAGTCGGTCAAGACGTAACCTGCCTTCGAAATGAGGTTACCAACACTCAAGGACTAGTAAACAATGTACGCAAAGAACTCAACACTACCAGACAAGGGCAACTCGAATGGAACGAGGCAGTAACACAAGGATTAGAAACCTTATGACAGGAAGGAACCTCCTTCACTGCCAAAATCACGGAAGTTCAGGAAACTATCAACAACATGCAAGAAGAAATGGACGAAGCATCCCTGCACGGGATCCCCTCCAGGCGATCAAATTCTCCACCACATCCAGACGCAGAATCCACCAGGATTGACGAATTGGAATTGAGAATCCAACGACTGATTGAGAACCCAAACATTGCTAGCGGACCACGTCGTCCCAAGGTGACTCGTCCAGAAGCCTTTGACGGAAAAAAAGGAGAAGGTGCCGAAATCTTCATCACACAAATGGAGAGCTACTTTGTACGTCTAGGCGATCAATACACTTCCAACAAAGAAAGGATCCGCAAAGCTCTAGCAAACTTCAAATCCGAGAACAAAGCCGCCACTCACTGGGCACAAGTACTCTTACGATCACTTAACCAAGGAGAAAACAACCAAAATCTCACCTCATGGGAAAGTTTCAAGGCACACTTCATGGAACAGTTCAGCGACCCCAACAAAAAAGCTAAAGCCAAATCAGACATCCAAAAATGCAAACAGAACAACTCTGTAGCAAACTATGCTTCAGAATTCCGGTATCTTCTGGTAGACGTAAATTGGGGACAAGAAGCTCTGATCAACCAATTCAAGGAAGGGTTGAAGTCTGAAGTCAAGACCGAACTAGCTCGTTTCGAGCTAACCCTGATCAATGAAGATGGGACAGAACGAGAACTTTCCCTCGACCGGTGGATCTCAATCGCAATCTCTATCGACCAGAAGCTGCAACAAATCAAGGCCTCTACAGGGAAGAAGGCAGCCCAACCAACCGCTAGCGGACAATCCTCTACAAAGCGGCTGCCCGATGAAGTATACAAAGCAAGGATAGCAGCCAACTGCTGCCTGAAGTGTGGGCAGGAAGGACACCGCTCATTCAAATGCCTGTCCAAGGAATGGATAATGACGGAACCTAGCATTAAAGGAAGGGAAGCAACAATTGTGGAAGACTTGGGAAAAGCAGGGGTCTCCCTCTAACTGTGTGTGGAGAGACCAAAAAACCGGCAACGGAAACAATGTACTTTAGAGGAACAAATGAGTCAACCATTGTTTACGCAAACGTTGCCGGAATCACAGAACTTATCCCAACCCTCATCGATTCTGGAGCATCAAAGAACTTCTTGGACATCTCTTGGGCTCGATCCAACAATATTCCACTCATGGAGCTTCCCACTCTGAGGAAAGTAATCGGTATCCAGGGGAAGGAACTCTCTCACCAAATACGTTTCAAAGCTAAGCTGGAACTAAACGTGGAGGGAAGAACCTTCAAACAAGTCTTCTTTGCTATGCCTACTGGGGAAACTAAACTTATCCTAGGATTGGAATGGTTAGAAGAAGCAAACCCGGTCATCGATTGGAAAACGAAGCACATATCATGGCGGCCAGAACCCATCCAAGCAAGAACGGCCTCAATAGACGACCTACCGGAAGAATTCAAGGAATTTGCCAATGTCTTCAGCAAAGAGAAATTCAAAAGAATCCCGGATCATTGACCATACGACTGCGCCATCAACTTCAAGGAAGGAGCTGAACTTCCAAAACCAGCCAGACCTATCCCACTCTCTCCGGCAGAATCTATTGCACTAAGAGAATACCTGGATGAAGAAATCGCGGCGGGAAAGATTCGACCAAGCAAATCACCCATTGCATCACCTTGTTTCTTTGTCAAAAAACCAATCAATCCAAAAAATCCAGGGGCAGTTCGCCAACTACGACTTGTTCAAGACCTCAGAGGAGTAAACGCCATTACAAAGGACGACAGATTCCCAATGCCCCTAATGGAAGACCTCCTGGATAAAATCAAGGACGCGAAAATTTTCTCCAAGATCGATCTGCGCATGGGTTTCAACAATATCAGAATTAGAGAAGGCGACAAATTGAAGACAGCTTTCAGAACAAAAGAAGGACTCTTTGAATACGTCGTCATGCCTTTTGGACTAAAAAACGCACCCGCCATTTTCCAAAGATATATGAATCACATTTTCCATGATCTTATCGACGTATGTGTCATAGTATACATTGACGACATCTTAGTCTTCTCTAAGGACAGAAGCCAACATACCGTGGATGTCAGAAGAGTGCTAAGGATCTTACTGGAGGAAAATCTTTTCGCAAAGCTTCCAAAATGCGAATTCTTTGTCACCAAATTGACATATACGGGACTTGGAATCAGCGATTCTGGGATCTCAATGGAGGAAGAAAAAGTCAAGGCAATAAAGGAATGGAAGGAACCAAGAACAGTCAAGCAGGTCCAAGCATTCCTAGGATTCGCAAATTTCTACCAAAGATTCGTACCAAATTTCAGCCGATTAGCAAAACCCCTGACAACCTTAACAAAAAAGGACAACAAATGGGAATGGGGAAACGATCAGCAGGAAGCCTTTAAAGCCCTAAAAGCGGAAATCAGCAAGGAACCAACTCTATGCCATCCGAACCCTGACAAACCCTTCTTCTTGGAAACAGACGCAAGTGGAGTAGCAATGGGAGCAATCCTGTCACAAAGGCAGGATGACAGCTACCTACACCCTATTGCTTTTCTTTCGAAATCTTTCAACGAGGCTCAACTCAACTACGACGTCCACAATAAGGAACTTATGGCAATTATAGAATCTTTAACACATTGGAGACTATACCTCAAAGGAACAAAGGACCCTATCACCATCTACACCGATCATAGGAACCTACAGTTCTGGAAGGAAGCAAGGACTTTCAACCGTCAACACGCAAGATGGCACCAATTGCTTGCTTCCTATAACTTTGACATCATATACCGCCCTGGAATCCTGTCGTCTAAACCGGACCCATTGTCTAGACGATCAGACCATGAAGATACCCCCACACCTGAACAAGTCATGATAGCTGTCGAAAGGTTCAAGGGGTTTATGGGACAAGTAGACACAGATATCATAGAAACTCTCAAGGAAGCACAAGAAACAGACGAAGGATTGGCACAAATCAAAGAAATTTGCAAATCGAGGGAAACGCTACCAAAAACCCTACAACACAGTGCAAAAGATTATGATTTCAAGGAAGGACTATTATGGTTCAAGGGAAGGATTTACGTGCCAGAAGATAAGGAACCCAGGCTGGCCATCATGCAAGTTCACCACGACTCAAAAATCGCGGGTCATCAAGGACAAGCTAGAACTTTGGAACTAATATCGAGAAGATACTTCTGGCCGGGAATGAAGCAAAGCGTAAACAGATACGTGGAATCCTGTGAGACTTGCCAACGGACAAAGGGATCAAAATCAATAGTTCCGATCAAGCCTCTAGAGATTCCAAAAGGACCATGGGAAGACATAGCGTTTGATTTTGTAGTGAAATTACCAAAATCAAAAGGAGCAGATAGCATCTTAGTTGTGGTGGACCAATTCTCAAGAATGGCGCATTTCATACCCTGCAAAGAATCTCACACGGCGAGCGACCTTGCAAACCTTTTTGTCACAAATGTTTGGAAACTACACGGCTTTCCAAAAAGCACAATCTCAGACAGGGGGACTACTTTCAACTCTAAACTTATGAAAGCCATTTATGAGAAAATTGGAACTAGCCCAGGTTTCAGTACTGCCTACCACCCCCAAACGGATGGAATAACAGAGAGAATAAATCAATGGATGGAAGGATGGCTACAATCATTTGTCAACTACCGACAGGATGACTGGGCGGACTTGTTGCCTATTGCGGAATTCAGCTATAATCTACAGAAGCACCGCGTAACGGGTAGTTCCCCTTTCGAAATTGTCTACAGCAGGGAACCACTATGGAACGTCTCTGCAGAAGAATCAGCGGTTCCGGAAGCAAACAACATCACGGAAAATTGGCGAAAAATCCATGACAAAGCAATTGCATCAATGGAAAGCCAAAGGCTCCCAGAAGAGGAGCCAAGAAACGAGTACAAGGAAGGAGATCTAGTATGGCTTGTGGGAAAGAACATTCAAACAAAAAGACCCTCAAAAAAGCTGGATAACAAGAAACACGGGCCGTTTATTGTGAAACGAAAGATAGGGTCACACGCTTATGAACTCACTTTGCTGGCAACAATGAGGGTGCACCCTGTTTTCCACATCGATTTGCTCAGCCCTTACAAAGAAGATACAGAATTCAGCCGAAACCAACCCTGACCACCGCCGATCATAACAGAAGAAGGAGAAGAGGAATACGAAGTAGAAAAAATCGTGGATTGGAAGAAAACTAAGGATGGGCTCTTCTACAGGGTCAGATGGAAGGGTTATGGGGAAGAAGAAGACACGGAACAAAGGGCAGAAGACTTTGGCCACCTGTCCAAGATCATCAAGGACTTGCTATGGCGACACCCCAAGGCTCCAACACCTTCTAACTATGTTCCGAAAAAGATAAAAGGAAAGGGGAGCACAATTAGTAGCGACATCTGCAAGACTTGCAACTACTCCAAGCTTCATTCCTCGCTCAACTCTCTAAATCTTCTCTGCTCTCCACAATGCCTGCCGTCTCCCGCCCCACCATCGTCAACAACCTCACCCGCGTCCTGGACGGACCAGCGTTTGCTACGGCAAGAATCCTTGACGCTGGAGCCGCGCTCTACATCTTCAAGAGGTCCCAGCAAGGCTCAGGAAGAATGCACTTTAGGGCGTCAGACGACGTTCTCCACTCAGACTTGGGCAAATTCCAGTGGGTCGGCAAAAAATGGCCAACAAAAATGCAGCTCGCAAGAAAAGACATCTTTGTCTGTCGAGGATGCGCAGCCTTTCAAGTGTCGGAGGTGGTCCTACTGTCCACCCACATGCTCAGAGTCGTTGAATGGGGACAAGAAGGTGCATGCTTGAGCGAGTGGGTACCAGGGTACGACGGGAGGCAACCAATGCTGCGACCTCGGTGGAACGACGCCTGGGACGCCAACTACGAGAGGGACCTGAGCGACTGGAAGATGGAAAGGGGAAGGTACCAGAAGGAGAAGTTTGAATGGGCGCCAAACTGGTGGAAGTGGGAGGAAACAGACATGTCAGCATGGAAGGAGACGGAGCCAGACGTGCGACAATGGGACAAGGAGTTTGTGGAGGCTCAGGAAAGGGTTTTGGACTGGTCCAAGGCCGACTGGACAAAAGAGGAGACATGGGAAGAATGGGAGAAGTTCTCGGACAAACCGGGGAACACCGCGTTCAATCCCATCGACCTGACCTTGGAGGAAGATGAAGGGCTTGAGGAATATATGCTGAGGAAGGGAAAGGACTGCGCGGTGCAGTAAGTCCATTCAGGTCCCCCAAATGGACCCATAGGGGGGAGTAATGTCGTGAGCCAGCTCACTCCATCGGACTCGCCTGTTGTCTTGCCCGCCTGTTTCCTTCTTTTCTGTTGTGTTTCCGTTTCCGTTTGCCGCGTTGCCACCTTCTTGTGGTTTTTCTGTTACATTGTGTAACGCAGCTGTGCTTTGTACGAGTCATGTCTGTTCATACAGCATGACTCACATGGACACTCCTGACTGGTTGACTGCATTGACTCATGTGGCTGCGCCTTGTATGACTCGGCCTCTTTGTGAATATTTATAGAGGACCAACAAGCCTGGAAACCCCAGCTTGTTTTGTCTCATCAAACATCCCCTTTGAGTGACACTTTGAACCACCCCTACCCTCAAGAGCCTACAGACACTTAAGTGTGTTGCGGTTCAAGAGGTCACTTAGGTCTTAGTGCCGTCCACTCTCCATCACGGCTTGTCTCATAGCCACCAAGAAGAAGCCTATGACATGTTGTGTTCCTTTGCCCCAATTGCGCCGTTCCTGTTGGTTGAATGACCCTAATTGCCTGTGGGCTGGCTATTGTTTCTGGATCTCTTTGTAGAGTCACAGGTGGCGGCATGTTGTCTGTGATTTCAATCACCCTGATGGTAGGGGATGTTGATTGTTCATTGGAATTGGTGGGTTCTTCCTGCAAAGTTTTGACTATGTTGCCAATTCCTCCTGGGTGTCCCGACTTGGGTCAATTAGGTATATAAAGGTTAAGGGGTTTGACTTAGACAAGTCTTAGAACCCAAGGAGTAGTGATAGTAAGGGGATTTGATTGAGCAAGTCCTAGTGGAGAGGAGGTCAAGCCTTGTTGTTAACCAGCTTGACCTCTGGGTTTATATACATGAGGGATCAAGGCCATGTCATCATCTATCAGTGTGGGAAAGCCAAGTACAACCAATGACAAGCAAGATAAGAGATATGACTCAACATTCTGGAAGTTCTGGAAGCATCACTGATATCAAATGAAAAGACAAATACATCACCTGATACAAGTTAAGCGCCAGAGGACATTTGTACCAAAAAAGGAAAGTGTTCGGAAAAAAAGATATAAAATCAGAATAAAATGTCTGAGCTTAGTCAGCTCATGACATTACCCCCTCCTAAGGGCCTGGCGCGGTGGGGTGGAGTTTGTGAAATTTATCAACCAGTTCAGGAGCGTTCTTGAGATCTTCCTTTGATTGCCAAGAGTTGTCTGCATGAGAGTATCCTTTCCACTTGACGTAATAGTGAAGTTGGCGGCGGATTTTCTTGGAATTAAGGATCTCTTTGACTTCCCATTCTTCTTCTCCTTCTTGTGTGACAATAGGGGGTGGTTGAGCAGGTTTGCGGCCATGGGGATCAGAGTGGAATTTCTTGAGCAGCATGACGTGGAAGACAGGATGAATCTTCATTGATTTCAGTAATTCCAGTCTAAAGGCATGAGTCCCTACTTTTTCCATTACTTTGTAAGGGCCTAAAACTTTGTGGGAGAGTTTTACTGAGGGTCTGTCTGTGGAAATGTTCTGATGATTAAGCCAGACTTTATCTCCCGGGTTTATCTCTTCTGGTTCTTTGGCTCCTTTATCAAAGTAGTGTTTATAGGACTGATTTGCTAGAATGAGGGCTGCTTTAACTTTGTTGTATCCTTTCAACAGGAATTCTGCATGGGCGTCAGCTTCAGGAACAGTATAGTCTGATTCTTCCCCAATGTTCATTCTATGGTTGAAACCCTGGCAGATTTGGAAAGGGGTTTTGCCAGTGGATGCTTGGATTCCATTGTTGTAAGCAAATTCTGCCATAGGGAGCAGGGCCACCCAGTTGTTTTCCCTATGGTTGACAAAAGCCCTGATAAAGATTTCAACAACTTGGTTTGCCCGTTCTGACTGTCCGTCTGTCCTTGGATGGTAGGCTGTGCTGAAGGTAGGTTTTACGTCCAACCGTTTGTACAGATGCCTAATGAACTTTGAGTTGAAAGTGGATCCTCTATCTGAGACTGTTGCTTTTGGGGTGCCGTGAAGTTTCCAAATGTTTGCAACAAAGATATTGGCTATGTCTACTGCTGTGGCCATTGATTTGCAAGGGAGATAGTGTGCCATCTTGGAGAACCAATCTACCACTGTCAAGATTGCATCATATCCTTCTGATTCTGGGAGCCCTACAATCATGTCGTAGGAGATCTCTTCCCAAGGTCTCTCAGGAATATGTAAAGGACGCAGTAGTCCTGTGGGGAGTTGGTTCAATGGTTTAACTCTAATGCATGTTTTGCAGTGTGACACATAAGAGTTGACAAATTTCTTCATGGTTGGCCAGTAGTAAGTTCTTGAGACCAATGCCAATGTTCTTGCTTGTCCAGGATGCCCAGCTGTAATATTGTCATGGCGCAATTCCAATATCAGGTTTCTGACGGTTTCATCCTTGGGGACAAAGATCTTTCCTTTGAACATTAGGAGTCCTTCTCTGTATTCCCAATCTTTGACTTTTTCTCCGTTTCTCAGTTTATTGTGGGCTTCCTCTAATCTGGGATCTTTGAGGATTGCTTCTCTGATTAGATTGTTAATCTCCTGGTCAGGGGTAATAGCCAAAATAAAAATGTCTGGTTTGAGGAGAACTTGGTTCTCTACCCCCCCCCCCCCAAAGGTTCTAGGTCATATTGCCTCAAGAGAATGTCTGCTTTTTTGTTTTGGTTTCCTGGTCTGTACAAGATTTGGAAGTTGAAGTCCACCAAGAAATTCATCCAGCGGATTTGGCGTTGGTTCAATTGTTTGGATGAAGAGAAGTATTCCAAATTTTTGTGATCTGTTATCACTTGAATGGCTTTTTCTGTGCCTTGAAGTAAGTGCCGCCATTCTTTGAAGGCTCTAATAATTGCTAATAGTTCTTTGTCAAAAATGTCAGTTTTGTTCAGCTGGATTCAGTGATTTAGAAAGAAAAGCTACAGGGTGTAATTTCCCTTCTTCATCCTTCTGAGATAAAACTGCTCCTGTGGCAAATCCCGACGCATCTGTCTCAAGGAAAAATTCCTTATTTTGATCAGGCTGCATCATTACAGGTGCCACCTTAAGAGCTTCTTTTAGTGCATTCATGGCCTCTTGTTCTTTGCTTGTCCACTGCCACTTTTGATCCTTCTTAAGTAGGTTATATAGAGGTCTGGCTTTGCCAGCAAAGTCTTGAATGAATCTTTGATAGAAATTGACAAATCCTAGGAACTCTTGAACTTGCTTGACATTCTTGGGTGCTTTCCAATTCATAGCTGCCGTGACTTTTTCCTGATCCGTTTCGATTCCTTTATTGGAAATGACCAATCCTACCCAGTCCAGTTTGGTTTGGTGGAACTTGCATTTCCTCAATTTTGCAATCAACTTGTGTTCCCTTAGTCTTCTTAGCACCTCTTTCATGTGTCCTGGATGATCTTCGACTCGTTTGGAAAAAACAAAGATATCATCAATGTATACAAGTACAAAAACCCCCATAATGTCCCTGCATATAGAGTTCATTAGGGACTGGAAGCTTGATGGAGCGTTTTTGAGACCAAAGGGCATGACTTTCCATTCATACATGCCGTATTGAGTTTTGAATGCTGTTTTCCATTCATGGCCTGCTGCTATTCGGGTTTGATGGAATCCCTGTGCCCAGTCTAGAGTGGTGCCAATGACAAATCCTTCCAGGGCCCTTAACCATTGGTCCAGTAGAGGTATTCTACTTGCGTTGAATTTGCATAGCAAATTCACATATCTGTAGTCAATGCAGAAGCGTAACTCTGGGTTGTTCGGATCTTCTGGATGTGGTTTTTTGACAAATAGAACCGGGGAAGCCAAAGGAGACTTAGAAATTTGAATGTGTCCCCTTTGGATAAGGGTTTCTAGTACTTTCTTCATTTCTTTGTCTTCAGCTGGGGATGTTTTGTAAATAGGGCCGTGTTTCAGTTTAGCTTCCGGTAGGAGGTCGAGCGTAATGTCAGTTGGCCTGTGAGGTGGGAGTTCTTCTAATCTGGACTCGTCAAATACATCCGCGAACTCTTCGTATTCCTCTGGTAGTGTAGTTTTGGCTGCAATTTGGAGTGTAGATGGGATTTCTAGGCAGTTTTTTGAGCAGAATTCGCTTGTGTATGCAATTGTCCTATTTTTCCAATTAATTTGTGGGTTATGTTTCTTGAGCCATGACATCCTGAGTACAATGGGGTGTCTTCCAATGTTTGTGACATGACATTCTATTTCACTGGAATGTGTTCCCATGACAAGTTTAAATTTGGTATAGTGGGTGACTTTTCCAGACAAAACTTCTCATCCGTCTATAACTTGCAGAGTCTTTGGTTTTTTGTGTTGGAAAAGGGGAAGGTTTACCCCTTTTGCTAGGGAAGGGTTGATGAAACAGGAGGTTGCACTGCAATCAAGGAGTGCTTGTCCAGAGAATTTTTTTGATCTGTTAACTGACTTAGAATCAGGAGCCGTAGCTAGTGGATGAGTGGTGAAATCAAGGTATAATTGGTTTTCATTTGATATTGACATGATTTCTAGTTCATCCATATTACTAGCTAATATATCACCAAGTACTTGGCTCCTTAATAAGCCTCGGTGACGTCTTTTCCCAATTCAATGTCTGAAGAGATTTCTTCAATCTGGGCTTCAAACCCTGAGGCTGTGTTCTTGGAAGGACAGACTCTTGCTGAGTGTCCCTTGCCGCCGCAGGTGAAGCAAATCATTGGTCCTTTTCCTTTTCCATCAAGATCCATTGCATTAGGGTCTTTAGCAGGAGTGGACAATTTGGGTGTTTGAATGATAGGAGCGTTGAAGGTACTGGTTCGGGTATCTTTTTGAATTGCTCCAAAAGGGACATTTCCTTTTGTCCCATTGTCCCAGGAGATCTGTGGAACTGGACGGCCCTTGGCGTTTCTGGTAATGCTTGAGATTTTGCTGTATTGCACCCCCCCTGTAGGTTTTGACATAAAGACACAATCGTTTACGTTGAATCTTTGACCCAGTGAGGTGCTTGGAGTGCTTGTGGTTGTCTTGGAAGTAGTTTGTTTTGAAGTGCTGGTTTGTGGGCTTTGCAATTTCTTTGGTGCATTAATGGCATTCATTGTGGAGTCAATTTCCAGGGCTCTTTTGCGAACTTGGTTGAATGTCCTTGTTGCTTCATGGGGTTTAAAGTTCTGTGACACCATGGCCATCTTGATTTCATCCTTAAGACCATCATAGAAATCATCATGAAGTACTCAATCAGTGTACCCAAGTACTGATGAATAAGTAACAAAGTCTTGTAGATAATCTTGGACAGAGTTCTTCTGGATCAATTTCTTGTATAGTTGTCTATATCGGTCAATCTTGTGAACATTGCCAAACCTAGCTTGCATTTTGTTCCAGAATTCATCCATGTCATGTAGCCAATTTGTTGCTCCCCTTCTTGCCATGTCTACATCAATTCCAGGTTGCATCCATACATAGGCAGGCCCCTTGCAATAACCCATGATGTAAGTGATTTTTTGTTCTGTGGTTGCTTGTGGGGATGTGTGATTTATGTACCAAGTACATTGCGACTTAAACTCATCAAATTTATCTACATCTCCAGAAAATTCTTCTGGGGCATGCATTTTGAGTTTGTATCCTGGGGTGGTTGTTGACGCAGTGGTGGAGGGTGTTGCACCTAGGTTTGCAAGTGACTGAGACACTGCATTCATTAATTGGTGAAGGGGTATAATTTGTGCAGTTTGATTTTGAATTGCATGGATATCTGCAATGTTATCGTCAATTCCCTGTTCTAGGGTAGAGGTGATACCATTTAAGGCATTAATATGACTGTTAATTTTTTGCACTTTGTCTATTAAGGCATTGATTGCATGTGCAACTACATCGGGTCCGGATGTTGCTGAAATTTGGGTAAATCCCCCTTGACTAGGTGATGGGGCTCTTGACATATTGGAGCGGGGAAAAAAGTAGATTTATTGGGATCCAAGGCCGTACAAAATATCACGGATTCTTCTTTGAACCCTTCTGTTTTTAATGATGCGCAAACTCCTCAAAAATACCAGTTCAAGATTTTTGTCTTCCAAAAACAACGCGTTGATTACTCCTAGTTTGTCGTACTGTTTGTATATGTAGTTGCAATGAACGTCTTCAATAAAGAGTTTTAGGGACTCTAGTCTAAGCTGTTCCCTGTGTTGTTCCTGTGTGAGTTGAGGTCTTGGTCCCACTGAAAAGGGTTGGGTGCGATGGTATTAAGGTGATTTAGAAGGCGGTAATCCTGGTTAATAGGAATATGCACTTCTGCTGCGAGATGATAGTATTTGCCCTTGATTTTGTCTTTAAGGGTTTTGATAGTACGCCACTGACGTTTGTTGATGTTGATGAGGGTTTTGACCTTTTGAGTGTGTTTTTCTTGGATTTTAATAAGTTGGTTGCAATTTTCAATCAAGACACAGGTTTGTTCTTGCAAGCGCTTGACTTCAATATTGGTGTCAGCTAGATTTATGCTTTGGACATGATCTTGATCAGCTTGTTGCTTGTTTGTGTTGTCGAGGTTAATTTTGATGAACTCGAGCCTTGAATGAAGAGATTGATAATCGGCTTCAAGTTGATTGTGGTTTTTGTTGTTTCTGGTATGTTCAACCCTTAAATCCTCTGCTTGTTTGACTTGATCTTCTTCTAGTACTTCAATTCAACTCTTTAATTCGTTGACTTTGGTGTCTAGATCAAGTACAAAATCTTTTAGTCTAAAGACTGCTTCGCAGAGGCTAAAAAATGCGGGAAACACTTTTAAGGTTAATTAGTTAGTTACTAATTAGTCCCTTTTTAGTGCGTACTGATGGAAACGACAAGTTGATGTGGTTCTTGATGGATGAGAGTGTTAACTTGGGTGGTGCTCCGACCACTTTCCAGTTTTGCTTGAGAGGATCTGGCTTCCTTGAGATGTTGATTTGGATGTGAAGGGTGCTAGACACTAAGCTTTTGCTTTATATACTCCTTTTCTGATCTTATCAGTTATCAACAGCCTTGGGCGGGCGTGATAGCGACAGTGTATAACAGAGCAAGGGTGTATTTAGCTGACTAAAGCTGCTATGACCCAAAAGAGGATAACGATTGGGTTCACTGACAGTGTATAGCAACGTGGGACTACTGGTCTATATCAAGTATAGCTCTTTGTCCGTTGTACTATGCCCGTTTTCCCGTGTACGTTCTATCTACTTGGTGGAAAAGCAGGAGCTTTTTAAGGCTGATGCTTTTTAAAAGGCTTGACCTAATGTCCCAACTTGGGTCAATTAGGTATATAAAGGTTAAGGGGTTTGACTTAGACAAGTCTTAGAACCCAAGGAGTAGTGATAGTAAGGGGATTTGATTGAGCAAGTCCTAGTGGAGAGGAGGTCAAGCCTTGTTGTTATCCGGCTTGACCTCTGGGTTTATATACATGAGGGATCAAGGCCACGTCATCATCTATCAGTGTGGGAAAGCCGAGTACAACCGATGACAAGCAAGATAAGAGATATGACTCAACATTCTGGAAGTTCCGGAAGCATCACCAATATCAAAGGAAAAGACAAATACATCACCTGATACAAGTTAAGCGCCAGAGGACATTTGTACCAAAAAAGGAAAGTGTTCGGAAAAAAAGATATAAAATCAGAATAAAATGTCTGAGCTTAGTCAGCTCATGACACTGGGACGCTGGTAGATGGTGGCCTTGAGGCTCTGCTGTTGCTTCTAAGTGGTGCTGTCCAATCTCCAGCTCATTCCCTGGATGCTCTTGAAGGGTTGGCTTGAACCTCTACTATTTGTGGCTCAGGCTGAGTAGCCTGCCTATCTGATGCTGCGCTCGAGGGTCTTGAGTTCATTGTTGAGAAGTCACATGACCTTGTTTCTTGTGGCTCAGCGGAAGTGGAGCTTGCTTTGCAATGTTGCAACCCACTAAGTAGTAGAGTTGACGACTCCTAATCGCCTTGTTGACCGTGAGCAATAAGTCTAAGTAGACTAAATTGCTAAGGGAAATCACTAGCTTCTAAGTAGAAGTCCTAGCTCCAAATCCCAAGTGGCTGCTAAAGTGGCTAAGTAGCCAAGTGCCTCTGATCACACACTGCAGGGAGAGTTGACAAGGCAAAGCAAGCTGGGGATGACCATGCTTGCAAGCCAGTATATATACTCAGAAGGCAAGTGAGTCATACTAAATACATGAGTCACATGCCTGAGTCAAAGTCCAAGTCATAAAGGGGCTGCGCAGGCCAGCCAATAGAAAACAGCATGAGTCATATGACTCATGGTGACACGTCATCCATACACCTCACTAAATGAGGGAGAGGGCACATCTATACAGAAAGGGCGCATAAGGCGCCAGTACAAGCCATGAGACCGCAGAGACAGAGAGAGGCCAGGACAGGTCACAACACATGGGTTTCAACAATATCAGAATTAGGGAAGGGGACGAATGGAAGACAGCCTTCAGAACCAAGGAAGGCCTGTTTGAATACATTGTCATGCCATTTGGACTAAAAAATGCACCCGCCATATTCCAAAGATACATGAACCACATCTTCCACGACCTTATCAACGTATGTGTCATAGTATACATTGACGACATCCTAGTCTTCTCTAAAAACAGAAGTCAACATACTATAGACATCAGGAAGGTGCTGAAGATCTTACTGGATGAAAACCTATTTGCAAAACTCCCGAAATGCGAATTCTTTGTCACCAAACTTACATATACCGGAGTTGGGATCAGTGATTCTGGCATCTCTATGGAGGAAGAAAAGGTCAAGGCAATAAAGGAATGGAAGGAACCAAAAACAGTCAAGCAAGTTCAGGCATTCCTAGGATTTGCAAACTTCTACCAAAGATTTGTACCAAATTTTAGCCATTTAGCAAAACCCTTAACAACCCTTACAAGAAAGGATAACAAATGGAAATGGGAGAAGGATCAACAGGAGGCTTTTGATGCCCTGAAAGCAGAAATTAGCAAGGAACCCACACTATGCAATCCTGACCCTGAGAAACCCTTTTTTCTGGAGACAGATGCAAGCGGAGTAGCAATGGGGGCAATTCTGTCTCAAAGGCAAGATGATGGCTACCTACACCCTATAGTGTTTCTATTGAAATCCTTCAATGAGGCTCAGCTCAACTATGACGTCCATGACAAGGAACTTATGGCAATCATAGAATCACTAACACATTGGAGGTTATACCTTGAGGGAACAAAGGATCCAATCACTATCTACACCAATCACAGGAACCTACAGTTCTGGAAAGAAGCAAGAATGTTCAACCGTCAACACGCAAGATGGCATCAACTACTGGCTTCCTACAACTTTGATATCATATACTGTCCTGGAATCCTTTTGTCTAAGCCGGACCTATTGTCAAGACAATCTGACCATGAGGATATTCCCACACCAGAACAAATTATGATATCCGCTGAAAAATTTAAAGGGTTTATGGGGCAGATGAACACAGACATTATGGCAACTATCAAGGAGGCACAAGAAACTGATGAAGGACTGGCAAAAATAAAGGAAATCTGCAAATCAAGGGAAATGCTACCAAGAACCCTGCAACACAGCGCAAAAGATTACAACTTCAAGGAGGGACTAATATGGTACAAAGGGAAAATTTACGTCCCAGAAGATAAGGAAGCCAGACTGTCCATCATGCAACTACACCACAACTCAAGGATTGCAGGGCATCAGGGACAAGCCAGGACATTGGAACTAATAGCAAGAAGATACTTCTGGCCAGGGATGAAGCAGAGCATAAACAGATACATGGAATCCTGTGAGACCTGCCAACAAACAAGGGGATCAAAGTCAATAGTACCAATCAAACCTCTAGAAATTCCAAAAGGTCCCTGGGAAGACATAGCATTCGACTTTGTAGTGAAATTGCCAAAATCCAGAGGGTCAGACAGCATCATGGTAGTGGTAGACCGGTTCTCAAGAATGGCGCATTTCATACCCTGCAAAGAATCTCACATGGCAAGCAAGCTGGCAAATCTATTTATCACAAATGTTTGGAAACTACACGGCTTTCCAAAAAGCACAATCTCAGACCAAGGGACTACTTTCAATTCTAAACTTATGAAGGCCGTTTACAAGAGAATTGGAACTAGCCCAAGCTTCAGCACTGCCTACCACCCCCAGACAGATGGAGTAACAGAAAGAATCAACCAATGGATGGAAGGCTGGCTACGTTCCTTTGTCAACTACCAGCAAGATGATTGGGCGGACTTGTTACCTATTGCAGAATTCAGTTATAATCTGCAGAAGCACCATGTAACAGGGAGTTCCCCTTTTGCAATTGTCTACAGCAGGGAACCATTGTGGAACATCTCATCAGACGAAACAACAGTTCCTGAAGCAAACACCATCATGGAAAAATGGCGTTGCATCCACGACAAAGCTATTGCATCAATGGAAAACCAAAGGCTCCCAGAGGAAGAACCAAAAAATGAGTACCAGGAAGGAGATCTAGTATGGCTGTTGGGAAGAAACATCCAAACAAAAAGACCCTCAAAGAAACTGGATAACAAGAAGCATGGACCATTTGTTGTGCAGTGGAAGATAGGATCACATGCTTATGAGCTCACTCTGCCAGCAACAATGAGGGTGCACCCTGTTTTCCACATCGACTTGCTCAGCCCTTACATAGAAGACACAGAGTTCAAACAAAACCAACCCCAACCACCGCCAATAATTACTGAAGGAGAAGAAGAATATGAAGTAGAAAAGATTTTGGACTGGAAGGAGACAAAGGATGGTCTTTTTTACAGGGTCAGATGGAAGGGTTATGGAAGTGAAGAAGACACAGAACAAAGGGCGGAAGATTTTGGTCACCTTTCTAAGATCATCAAGGACCTTCTACACCGACACCCTGAGGCTCCCACGCCATCTAACTACGTTCCAGGAAAGATAAAAGGCAGAGGGGGCGCAACTGGTAGTGGTACTTGCAAAACTTGCTCAAGATCCAACTCGCTCTACACACTCCACACTCTAAATCTCTTTTGCTCCTCACAATGCCCGCCGTCACCCTCTCTACAATTACCAACAACCTCATCCGCATTCTTGAAGGGCTGGCCTTCCAAACAGCGTGCATCCTGGACTCAGGAGTGGCCCTCTACGTATTCAAACGGTCTCAACAAGGCCCCGGGCGCATGCAATACCATGCGTTGGACCACGTGCTCCACTCAGACCTGGGGGAATTCCAATGGGTGGGAAAAAAATGGCCAACACAGATGCAATTGCAGTGGAAGGACATATTTGTCTGCAGAGGATGCACCGCCTTTCAAGTCTCTGAGGTTGTGCTGTTGTCCACCCACATGCTCGGGGTGGTGGAATGGGGCCAAGAAGGCGCCTACAGCAGCGAATGGGTCCCAGGATATGAAGGGAGGCCACCGTCCCTGAGACCCCAATGGAACAACGCCTGGGATGCAAACTTTGAGAAGGACCTGGTGGACTGGAGGATGGAGAGGGGGTGCTACCAAAGGGAGAAGTTTGAGTGGAAACCATACTGGTGGCAGGAGAAGGATGCAGATGTGTTGCAATGGAAGGAGGTAGAGGGGGATGTGTGCACATGGGATAAGGACTTTGTGGAGCTGCAGGAGAGGGTCTTGGACTGGTCAAAGGCGGACTGGACAAAGGAGGAGACATGGGAAGAGTGGGAGAAGTTCTCAGACAAACCAGGTAATACTGTGTTCAACCCAATTGACTTGACCATTGAGGATGATGAGGGGCTTGAAGAGCACTTGCTAGCCAAGATCAAGGATTGCAAGATCCAATGAAGCCCATCCATGGCCCCTAGATGGACTCTTAAGGGGGAGTAATGTTGTGAGCTAGCCCACTCCATTGGACTTGTCTTGCGTCTCACCCTTCTGTTCTCTCTTTTGTTGTTCTGTTTGTATGTTGTTTGTTGTTTCCTGTGCTGCATTGCCATGTCCTTGTGGTTTTTCTGTTACATCATGTAATGCGGCTGTGCTTTGTATGAGTCATGACTGCCTGCACAGCATGACTCACTTGGACACTCCTGACTGGCTTGCTTGTGTGACTTGTGTGGCTGTGTCCTGTATGACTTGGCCTGTTTCTGAATATATATAGAGGACCAACAAGCCTGGTAACCCCAGCTTGTTTTGTCTTGTCAAACATCCCTTTTGAGTGACACTTCAAACCACCCCTACCCTCAAGAGCCTACAGACACTTAAGTGTGTTGCAGTCCAAGAGGTCATTTAGGTCTTAGTGCCATCCACTCTCCATTGCGGCTTGTCTCATAGCCACTAAAGAAGAAGCTTACAACATCCACCTGTAATGCAGAACATAACACCTACCTCATGGGAAGAGAAGTGGACACCGTCCGGAACAAAGGTGCAAACACTCAGGGACTTGTAACAAATGTACAACAAGACATTGACACTACACGCCAGGGACAGTTGCATTGGAACAAAGTGGTAACTCAAGGAATTGAGCAAGTCAGGGAGGGATTCTCAACATTGAACAATCGAGTGGCAACCATGGAACAATCCATCAGCAACCTAAGGGAAGAAGTCAATGAAGCCTTGCTACACACAGCCAGCAAACGATCCATGCCAGAAGCTGAATCTACAAGAATCAATGATCTAGAAGGAAGACTCCAGCGCCTGATCAGCTCCCAAGAAGGAAGCCCACCAAGACATCCCAAGGTCACTAGACCAGAAGCGTTTGATGGAAAGAAAGGAGAAGGAGCAGAAATGTTCATCACCCAGATGGAAAGCTACTTTGTTTGGCTAGGCAACCAATACAGTTCTGGACAAGAAAGGATCAGGGAAGCACTGGCAAATTTTAAATTGGATAACCACTCTGCCACACATTGGGTGCAAGTGCTTCTCCAATTGATGAACTCTGGAGTACCAGACCCAAACCTGAGGTCATGGGAAATGTTCAAAACACACTTCATGGAACAATTCAGCAACCCTAACAAGAAAGCCAAGGCAGAGGCCGATATTTGAAAATGCAGACAAGTTAACTCAGCAGCAAACTATGCAACTGAGTTCTGCTTCCATATGGTTGGTGTAAATTGGGAAGAAGAAGCCCTCATCAACCAACTCAAAGAAGGACTTAAGCTGGAAATCAAGACTGAGCTGGCACAATTTGAACTGTCCCTCATCAATGAAGATGGTACCAAAAGGCATCTTAACCTAAATCAATGGATAACTCTAGCAATCTCCATTGATCAAAAACTACAACAAATCAAGACCTCTACTGGAAAGAAAGCATCACAATCTACCACTACGGGGCAGCACTCTACAAAGTGGTTGCCAGACAAGGTATACAAAGCAAAGATGGCATCAAACCAATGTCTGAAATGCAGTAAAGAAGGACACTGTTCACTCAAATGCTCATCCAAGGAATGGATAACAACCAAACCCAGCATAAAGGGAAGAGAGGCAACAATTACAGAAGAATTGGGAAAAGAAGGGGTCTCCCTCTAACTGTGTGTGGAGAGACCAAAGAACCAGCAATGTACTTTAGAGCAAACAAAGAATCCACAATTGTTTACAGCTACATTGCCAGAATCACAGACCCGATCACCACTCTTATTGACTCTGGAGCCTCCTGAAATTTTGTGGATATTGCTTGGGCCAGGAAGAATAACATTGCCTTGAGTGAGCTCCCCATCCCTCTAAAGGTCATTGGAATCCAAGGAAAGGAGATAGCCCACACTATCCGTTTCAAAACACGTATGGAAATAATGGTGGAAGGACAAACGTTTAGAGAAGAATTCTTTGCCATGCCTACCGGGGACACAAACATCATCCTAGGACTTTCCTGGCTAGAAACTGCAAACCCTAGCATTGACTGGAAGCAAAAAAGCATCTCTTGGAGAAACAAAGAAGTACACAGAAGAGAAGGAACCGTAGACCTTATTCCAGAAGAAATAAAGGAGTTTGAGGATGTTTTTAGTGAAGAAAGGTTCAAACACATTCCAGATCACCATCCTTACAAGTGTGCTATCGATTTCAAGGAAGGTGCAGAACTCCCAAAGCCAGCAAGACCTAT
The DNA here is from genome assembly GCA_037039685.1 of Ceratobasidium sp. AG-K. NCBI lineage: Eukaryota > Fungi > Basidiomycota > Agaricomycetes > Cantharellales > Ceratobasidiaceae > Ceratobasidium > Ceratobasidium sp. AG-K. The sequence continues at coordinate 4,146,008 of JAWNGF010000002.1, forward strand.
ACCTTTATCCCCCGCCAAATCCATTGCAATGAGAGAGTACCTTGACAAAGAACTGGCCACAGGGAAAATCTGGCCTAGCGAATCCCCCATAGTGTCAGCATGTTTTTTTGTCAAAAAACCAGGTCCACTAGGGGGATTACAACTGGTACAAGACCTACAACCCATTAACGCCATCACAAAGGACAACAGATTCCCTATGCCCCTCATGGAAGACCTACTAGACAAAATAAAGGACACAAAAATCTTCTCAAAAATCGACCTAAGGATGGGGTTTAATAACATCCGCATCAGAGAAGGAGACAAATGGAGGACTGCATTCAGGACAAAGGAAGGACTATTTGAATACGTTGTCATGCCCTTTGGACTGAAAAACGCACCTGTCATGTTGCAACAATATATGAATCACATCTTCCACAACAAAATTGATGTGTGTGTCATTGTCTATATTGACAATATCCTTTTCTGTTCAAAAACCTGTTCTCAACATGTGGTGGATCTATGAGAAGTACTCCAAATCCTGAAGGAAAACAACCGTTTTGCAAAACTGCCAAAATGCAAGTTCTTTGTCACAGAACTCATTTACACAGGATTGGAGATCAGCAAGGAAGGTATATCCATGGATGAAGAAAAGATCAAGGCCATAAAGGAATGGAAGGAACCAAAGATGGTGAAGCAAGTGAAAGCATTCCTAGGTTTTGCAAACTTCTATAGAAGATTTGTACCCAGTTTCTCCACAATTGCTAAACCCCTCACGGGATTGACATGAAAGGATCTCTCATGGAAGTGGGGGAACAAAGAACAAAAAGCTTTTGAGGGTATCAAGGAGATGATTTGCAAGGATCCTGTACTCCAACACCCCAATCTGGAAAAGCTGTTTTTCCTTGAAACCAATGCAAGTGGAGTAGTGTTATGGATACTGACATTCTGTCATAGGAATAACATACTGAAATCCAAACCTATGCTTGTGGCGACTTTTCTGCTTGTTTGCATGTATGCAGTTTTGTAACTGTCTTTACTCCCTCTTGAACGCTACTTTTGTGCTACTTCTTTATGTCGAAATGTAGTACTCTCTAGTAGCTTCAATTCATTGTCTTTTGCGTCTCTATATGCGGGGATTTCATAAAGATATGAAATGTCTAAGTTTATTGTCTTTGGCGCTTAGGGAGAGATACATTGTTATACTTGTATCTCCACCAATACTGATCCGTTTGCTTAGCTTGAACTTGCGACTGACTCGCAAGCTTCCAATTCAGCCGTTCGCACTTGTTTCATGTGAATTGACCGGCTATTTCCCGCGATATGTCTCGTGGCTTGTCAAGGTGCTGAAATGACTCATTTCAGCAGCCACCAGATCTTGAGAGCTGCATAGCTTGTAGATAGTGATTTAGTATAGTTACTTGACTGGAGCAATTAGTTAGATGACTCATAATATATGTTCCAGCCAACCAAAGCACTCTGACTCCATGAATGCTAGTCATCAAGGCATCAGTGTTCATCCACCCCTCCTATCATTGGTAGATGCCCCCAATGATAGCCACAACCAGATGACTAGTGTTCTGAGGCCTCTAGGGTATAAATACATGCCCTCTAAGAGCCCTCCATCCTCACCTCACTCTACATCTGTTGTGCTTTGGCTTGGCTGTGTGATTTCCCCCATTATTGTTGTGTGCCTCAAACAGTATTTGTTAGCCTAAAGAAAAGGATCTCCTGAGTACCTATTATAGAGGAAAGGTTGCAGACGTCTTATAGTGCTTTTACAAGTAAGAACAAGGAAGGCATTTAGGGAATAGCCTAAGATTAGTACATACTTAGTTCATTGCAACTAGGAGTGTGAAACAGTGACATTTAATAGCTAAGGGAACCTGAGCTCAGTACTCCTGCTCTTTCTATTACTAGTGTACATACACTCTACAGTAGGAAAGCTTAGTATCAATTCCATTAAGTGTGCAACTAGATTGCTTACTTACTGAGAGCATCTCAGACTACTGAGACATTACTTTATATTGTTCCACTGTGTGTATTCTGTAGTTATATCACTTGTACATACAAGTAGCTGCAACTCTCAGATATATAACAAGTAGCAATGGGTGCAATCCTGTCCCAGAGACAAGAGGATGGAAGGCTACACCCAATTGTGTTCCTTTCCAAACCCTTCAACTCAGCACAAATGAACTATGACGTCCACAATAAGGAACTTATGGCAATCATTGAAGCACTTACACATTGGAGGCTTTACCCAGAAGGGACAAAAGAGGAAATCACAATATACACAGACCACAGAAACCTCCAGTTCTGGAAAGACGCAAAAACATTCAACCAGAGACATGCATGCTGGCACCAAATACTTGCTTCTTACAACTTTGTGATTGTATACCAGCCAGGAATCCTCTCGCAAAAACCTGACTTACTGTCTAGACGGGCCAACCATGCCAAAGTCCCATCAGCCAAGCAAGTCATGATTGCCAACAAAAAATTCCGGGGCTTTGCTGCAGGACTCAAGGAATACATCATTAGTGATATGATCAAAGCGCAACAAGAAGACCCTAGTCTACATGGAGTAATTGATCTCTGCAAAAGGAAGGAATTGCTACCTAGGAGTATTCTGTCCAGTATCAAGGATTACAAACTATGCAAAGGACTACTGTGGTACAAAGGAAAGATAGTAGTCCCAGAAGATAAGGATTGCTGTTTATCAGTATTAAGACTGCATCATGACTCACCTATTGCTGGTCACCAAGGACATGCAAGAACCCTGGAACTCATGTCAAGACACTACTACTGGCCAGGAATGAAGCAAAGCCTCAACAAATATGTAGATTCATGCAAACAGTGTCAAAGAGCAAAAGGTACAAGATTGCAGGCTCCCTTAAAACCATTACAAATCGCAAATGAGCCATGGGAGCATATAGTGTATGACTTTATTGTATAACTCCCTAAATCAAAGGGAATGGACAGCATTCTTGTTGTGGTGGACAGGTTCTCCAGAATGGCACACTTCATACCTTGCAGGGAGTTGCACAAGGCAAACAAACTAGCAGAGCTATTCCTGAGCAACGTCTGGAAACTTCACAGATTTCCCAAGAGCACTGTATCAGACCAAGGAAGTACTTTTAACAGCAAACTGCTGAAAGCAATCTACAAGAGAATTGGAGTGTCACCTGCTTTTAGTACTGCTTGCCACCCTCAAACCAACAGAATTACGGAACAAATCAACCAATGGCTAGAAGCATGGCTACGCACATTCATCAATCTCCATCAGGACAATTGGGTGGAATTACTGCCTACTGCCGACTTCTGTTACAACATGCACAAGCACAGAGTAACGGGAAAAAGCCCTTTTGAACTTGTCTATGGAAAAGAACCCTTATGGAATGTATCCAGCATAGCAACAGAAGTTCCTGAAGCAAACACAGTAACAACAAGATGGGAGGAGGCTAGGAAAGAGGCTAGTGCTGCTATGGAACTACATTGAATAAAGGAGGAAAGCATCAAGGAGGAGTACCAGGAAGGAGATCTTGTATGGCTGTTTGGACCGGACATCAAATCAAATAGACCATCAAAAAAGCTAGATAACAAGAAGTTTGGACCTTTCCCTGTGAAAAGAAAAATATCTTCACACGCCAACAAGCTGGATCTACCACCAACTATGAAGAAGAACCCTATTTTCCATATTGACCTTCTAAGTTGGTACAAGGTTGACAAGGAATTCAATCGGAACCAACCGTGTCCTCTGCCAATTATCATGGAAGAAGGAAATGAGGAATATGAAGTTGAGAAAATTGTTGATTGGAAAATAACAAAGGAAGGGATCTTCTATAGAATCTGATGGAAAGGATATGGAGAAGAAGATGATACAGAACAACGTGCAGAGGATGTAGGGCACCTAACCAAAATAGTGCAGAAGTTCCTGAAAAAACATCCTGAAGCACCAACACCAGCAAATTTCAAGGGAAGGATAAAAGGCCAAGGTGCAAGAGAGGAGGAACCCATCTGCAAAACCTGCAACTACTCCAAGTCAAACCCATCACTTCACGCTTTAAATCTTTTCTGCGCTTCACAATGCCTGCTGTCTCCTGCTCCACCATTGCCAACAACCTCATCCGCGTCCTTGATGGACCAGCATTTGCTACGGCAAGGATCCTTGACGCTGTGTTGTGAGCCAGCTCACTCCATTGGACTTGTCTTGTGCCTTGCCCGTCTGTTCTCATTTTGTTGTTTCTGTGTGTGTGCTGTTTGCCTTTCCTGTGCCGTGTTGCCACCTTCTTGTGGTTACCTTGTTACATTGTGTAACACGGCTGTGCTTTGTACGAGTCATGTCTGTTCATACAGCATGACTCACATGGACGCTCCTGACTGGTTGTTTTGTATGACTTGTGTGGCTGCGCCTTGTATGACTCGGCCACTTTCTGAATATATATAGAAGACCAACAAGCCTGGTAACCCCAGCTTATTTTGTCTTGTCAAAACATCCCCTTTGAGTGACACTTTGAACCACCCCTACCCTCAAGAGCCTACAGACACTTAAGTGTGTTGCAGTTCAAGAGGTCACTTAGGTCTTAGTGCTGTCCACTCTCCATTGCAACTTGTCTCATAGCGACTAAGAAGAAGCTTACAACATTACAAAACAAGCTTAACAATCATGTCCATACAAGAGGACGCAGGGTTGTGCCTTGCAACACCACTCTCTACAAGAAGAGGACCAAGTAAGGCTTCAAGACCTACAAGTTCCCTCAACGAGCAGGATATTGCACAAGCACGGGCAGGAGGACCAGCAAGGTCTTGCCCACAGAGCCAAGCCTCTATGCCTGGAACATTCAATGCTGAGAACGTTTCAATCATACAAGAAGAACCTACTGTTGTTACTAGAGAACCAGGAGATATCACCAACAACCCCACACCAATCACAATTTGAATCCCTACCTCAAACAAATCCCCAGGCCCATCACAACCACTATGGCCTATGGGATCCAGAAGAGAGTTTTTTTCCCCTCAACCCAAAGCTCACAGGGGCGTATCCCTTGTTCCTATCATGCCTCCACCCACACCGCACATTCCCCTTACTGCTCAAGTACCACAGATTGGGGGAACCATCACCAAGGCCGGCCCAATCCCAATAAGCTCTCAGGCCGTAACCCCAGTTAACCCGGCACCACCATATGTACCACAAGGGTTTTCCCAGCAAGCAACAGCAACTGAAGGACAAGAACCCCCTAGGATTCCCAGCTCAAGCTCTAGCTCCAGCGGAAGAACCGTGATTAGCAACCTTGACAATCTAGACAATCTTCACCTCAGAAGGCACAATGCATTACTAAGGATCATTGAGGGAATGAGAATAACAATCAACAGAAGACTCAACGGATTAGAACAATCCACCCAAGTGTTGGCTAACAACCAACAAATCTTCAACAATTCCTTCAACAACCTACAAGGAACCTTGACAGATATCCTTACCGCCGCTTGTAATAGTGAACACAACAGCTTCCTGGTTGGGCAAGACATAATCCGCCTAAGAAACAAAGTCACAAACACACAGGGACTGGTAAACAATGTACAGGAAGACCGTAACACCACAAGACAGGCACAGTTAGCCTGGAATGAAGGAATCACCCAAGGACTAGAAGGACTAAGGGGAGACGGAAGGATTGCAATTGGACAAATTAACACCATGCAAGAAACAGTCAACAACATGCGCAAACAGATGGATGAAGCATCCCTACATGCCATATCACCTCCCCATCCCAAAGCAGAGTCTACCAGGCTCAACAAATTGGAACAAAGGCTACGTCAGCTTTCTGAAAACCCTGACAATAGAAGAGAAAACAGGTGTCCAAAAGTAACTTGACCAGAGGCGTTTGATGGGAAGAAAGGAGAAGGAGCAGAAATGTTCATCACCCAAATGGAGAGTTACTTTGTCAGGTTGGGTGACCAATACAGCTCAGGACAAGAACAAATTAGAGAAGCTCTAGCAAATTTCAAGTCGGATAACAGGTCCGCTACACATTGGGCACAAGTACTACTCTGGTCCATGAACATTGGAGTACCTGATCCAAACCTAACGTCATGGGAAACATTCAAGTTGCACTTCATGGAACAATTTAGCAACCCTAACAAGAAGGCTAAAGCGGAAGCCAATATCTGGAAGAGCAAACAAGTCAACTCAGTAGCAAACTATGCGACAGAATTCCGCTTTCACATAGTGGATGTGAATTGGGGGGAAGAAGCCCTTATCAACCAATTCAAAGCAGGACTCAAGCCGGAAATCAAAACAGAATTGGCGCGGTTTGAACTTTCCCTTATCAACAAAGATGGAACTGAAAGGCGGCTTAACCTTAACCAATGGATCACTCTTGCAATCTCCATAGACCAGAAATTGCAACAGATCAAAGCATCCACCAGAAAGAAAACACCTCAGGCAACCACTACAGGGCAAACCTCTACAAAGCGGCTTCCAGACAAAGTGTACAAGGCAAGAATAGCATCAAACTGATGCCTGAAGTGCGGCCAGGAAGGTCACTGTTTGCTCAAATGCTCATCCAAGGACTGGATAACAACTGAGCCCAGCATAAAGGGAAGAGAAGCTACAATCATAGAAGACTCAGGAAAAGAAGGGGTCTCCCTCTAACTGTGTGTGGAGAGACCAAAGAACCAGCAATGGAAACAATGTACTTTAGAGCAACAAACAAATCAACCATTGTTTACACAAACATTGCTGGAATCACAGAACCAGTCCCTACTCTCATTGATTCTGGAGCTTCTAAGAACTTTATGGACATCTCTTGGGCCCGCTCCAACAACATTCCTCTCATTGAGCTTCCCTCTCCACAAGAAGTAATTGGCATCCAGAGAAAAGAACTCTCATACCAAATACGCTTCAAAGCCAAGCTCATACTGGACGTAGAAGGGAGAACCTTCAAACAAATCTTTTTTGCCATGCCTACTGGAGAAACCAAGCTCATTCTAGGACTTGAATGGTTAGAAGAGGCAAACCCCAATATCAACTGGAGAACAAAGCACATATCATGGCAACCTGTACCCATACAGGGAAGAACAGCCTCAAGAGACAACCTACCAGAAGAATTCAAGGAATTTGCTGATGTGTTTAGCAAGGAAAAGTTCAAAAGAATTCCGGATCATTGCCCATACAACTGTGCCATTGACTTCAAGGAAGGGGCCAAACTTCCAAAACCAGCCAGACCTATCCCGCTCTCACCAGCTGAATCTATTGCACTAAGGGAATACCTGGATGAGGAAATTGCCACTGGGAAAATTCAACCTAGCAAATCCCCCATTGCATCACCCTGCTTCTTTGTCAAGAAACCTATTGATCCAAAGAACCCAGAAGCAGTGCAACAATTATGGCTTGTTCAAGACCTCAGAGGAGTGAACGCCATTACAAAGGATGACAGGTTCCCAATGCCCTTAATGGAAGACCTTCTGGATAAAATCAAGGATGCAAAAATTTTCTCCAAAATTGATCTGCACATGGGTTTCAACAATATCAGAATCAGGGAAGGGGACAAATGGAAGACAGCCTTCACAACCAAGGAAGGCCTATTCAAATACATTGTCATGCCATTTGGTCTAAAAAATGCACCTGCCATATTCCAAAGATACATGAACCACATCTTCCACGACCTTATCAATGTATGCGTTATAGTATACATAGACAACATCCTAGTCTTCTCTAAAAACAGAAGTCAACATACTATAGACGTCAGGAAGGTGCTGAAGATCTTACTGGATGAAAACCTATTTGCAAAACTCCTGAAATGCGAATTCTTTGTTACCAAACTTACATATACTGGACTTGGAATCAGTGATTCTGGCATCTCTATGGAGGAAGAGAAGGTCAAGGCAATAAAGGAATGGAAGGAACCAAAAACAGTCAAGCAGGTTCAAGCATTCCTAGGATTCACAAACTTCTACCAAAGATTTGTACCAAATTTTAGCCATTTAGCAAAACCCTTGACTACCCTTACAAGAAAGGATAACAAATGGAAATGGGAGAAGGATCAGCAGGAGGCCTTTGAGGCCCTGAAGGCAGAAATTGGCAAGGAGCCCACACTACGCCATCCTGACCCTGAGAAACCCTTTTTTCTGGAGACAGATGCAAGCGGAGTAGCAATGGGAGCAATCCTTTCTCAAAGGCAAGACAATGGCTACCTACACCCTATAGCGTTCCTGTCAAAATCCTTCAATGAGGCGCAGCTCAACTACAACGTCCATGACAAGGAACTTATGGCAATCATAGAGTCACTGACACATTGGAGGCTATACCTTGAGGGAACAAAGGATCCAATCACTATCTACACTGATCACAGGAACCTACAGTTCTGGAAAGAAGCAAGAACGTTCAACCGTTGACACACAAGATGGCATCAACTACTGGCTTCCTACAACTTCAATATCATATACTGTCCTGGAATCCTTTCATCTAAACCGGACCTGTTGTCAAGACAATCTGACCATGAGGATATTCCCACACCGGAACAAATTATGATATCTGCTGAAAAATTTAAAGGGTTTATGGGACAGATGGACACAGACATTATGGCAACTATCAAGGAAGCACAAGAAACTGATGAAGGACTAGCAAAGATCAAGGAAATCTGCAAATCAAGGGAAATGTTACCAAGAACCCTGCAACATAGCGCAAAAGATTACAACTTCAAGGAACGACTAATATGGTACAAAGGGAAGATTTACATCCTGGAAGATAAGGAAGCCAGACTGTCCATCATGCGGCTACACCACAACTCAAGGATTGCAGGGCATCAGGGACAAGCCAGGACGTTGGAACTAATAGCAAGAAGATACTTCTGGCCAGGGATGAAGCAGAGCGTAAACAGATACATTGAATCCTGTGAAACCTGCCAACAAACAAAGGGATCAAAGTCCATTGTACCGATCAAACCTCTAGAAATTCCAAAGGGTCCCTGGGAAGACATAGCATTTGACTTTGTAGTAAAACTGCCAAGGTCCAGAGGGTCAGACAGCATCATGGTAGTGGTAGACCAGTTCTCAAGAATGGCGCATTTCATACCCTGCAAGGAATCTCACACGGCAAGCGAGTTGGCAAATCTTTTTGTCACAAACGTTTGGAAACTACACGGCTTTCCAAAAAGCACAATCTCAGACCAAGGGACAACTTTCAATTCTAAACTTATGAAGGCCGTTTACAAGAGAATTGGAACTAGCCCAGGTTTCAGCACTGCCTACCATCCCCAGACAGATGGAGTAACAGAAAGAATCAACCAATGGATGGAAGGCTGGCTGCAATCCTTTGTCAACTACTGGCAAGATGATTGGGCGGACCTGTTACCAATTGCAGAATTCAGTTATAATCTGCAGAAGCACCGTGTAACAGGTAGTTCCCCTTTTGCAATTGTCTATGGCAGGGAACCATTGTGGAACATCTCATCAGAAGAAACAACGGTTCCTGAAGCAAACACCATTACAGAAAAGTGGCGTGGCATCCACAACAAAGCTATTGCATCAATGGAAAACCAAAGGCTCCTGGAGGAAGAACCAAAAAACAAGTACCAGGAAGGAGATCTAGTATGGCTGTTGGGAAGAAACATCCAAACAAAAAGACCCTCAAAGAAACTGGATAACAAGAAGCATGGACCATTTGTTGTGAAACAGAAGATAGGATCACATGCTTGTGAACTCAGTCTACCAGCAACAATGAGGGTGCACCCTGTTTTCCACATCGACTTGCTCAGCCCTCACATAGAAGACACAGAGTTCAAACAAAACCAACCCTGACCACCGCCAATAATTACTGAAGAAGGAGAAGAAGAATATGAAGTAGAGAAGATTTTGGATTGGAAGGAGACAAAGGATGGTCTTTTTTACAGGGTCAGATGGAAGGGTTATGGAAGTGAAGAAGACACAGAACAAAGGGCGGAAGATTTTGGTCACCTTTCTAAAATCATCAAGGACCTTCTATGCCAACACCCCAAGGCTCCCACGCCATCTAACTACGTTCCAGGAAAGATAAAAGGCAGAGGGGGTGCAACTGGTAGTGGTACTTGCAAAACTTGCTACTACTCCAAGAACCACTCCCAACTATACGCTCCAAATCTCCTTTGCTCTCTACAATGCCTGCCATCACCTGCTCCACCATTGCCAACAACCTCACCTGTGTCCTTGATGGACCAGCGTTTGCTATGGCAAGAATCCTTGATGCTGGGGCCGCGCTCTATGTCTTCAGAAGGTCCCAGCAAAGCTCGGGAAGAATGCAGTTCCAAGCATTGGACAACATCCTCCACTCAGACCTGGGGGAGTTCCAATGGGTTGGAAAAAAATGGCCAACACAGATGCAACTCCAACAAAAGGACATCTTTGTCTGCTGAGGATGTGCTGCTTTCCAGGTCTTGGAAGTGGTCCTCAGGTCCATGCATATGCTTGGAGTTGTCAAATGGGGGCAAGAAGGTGCTTACTTGAGCAAGTGGGTGCCAGGATATGATGGGAGACCCCCAACGCTCTAACCCAGGTGGAACAACACTTGGGATGCCAACTACAAAAGGGACCTGAGCAACTGGAGGATGGAGAGGGGCAGGTACCAGAGGGAGAAGTTTGAGTGGTTGCCATACTGGTGAAGGAGGAGATCAATGTGTCAGCATGGAAGGAAGGGGAACCAGATGTGAGACAGTGGGATGAGGAGTTTGTGGAAACCCAGAAGAGGGTGTTGGATTGGTCCAAGGCGGACTGGACAAAGGAGGAGACTTGGGAGGAATGGGAGAAGTTCTTGGACAAACTGGGTAACACCGTGTTCAACCCCATCAACCTTACCTTGGAAGAGGACAAAGGACTTGAGGACTATATGCTGCACAAGGGGAAGGATTGCGCAGTACAGTGAGTCCATTTGAGTCCCCCAAACAGACTCTTAGGGGGGAGTAATGTTGTGAGCCAGCTCTCTCCATGAGGCTCATCTCACGTCCCGCTTGTCTGCTCTCATGTTTGTTGTTCTGTTTAGGTGTTGTTTGTCTTTTCCTGTGCCACGTTGCCATGTTCTTGTGGTTATTCTGTTACATTGTGTAACACGGCTGTGCTTTGTACAAGTCATGACTGCCTGTGCAGCATGACTCACTTGGACACTCCTGACTGCCTTGTATGTATGACTTGTGTGGCTGCACCTTGTATGACTTGGCCGTTTTTCTGAATATATATAGAGGACCAACAAGCCTGGTAACCCCAGCTTGTTTTGTCTTGTCAAACATCCCTTCTGAGTGACACTTTGAACCACCCCAACCCTTAAGAGTCTACAGCCACTTAAGTGTGGTGCAATTCAAGAGGTCCCTTAGGTCTTAGTGCTGTCCACTCTCCATTGCAGCTTGTTTCATAGCCACCAAGAATTAGCCTACAACAAACACTCCATGCACTGCTTGCTGACATTGTCTATGAGCAAATGATAGATTGGAATGAGATCACTGGCTTCCTCACCAGATAACCCATAATGCTCCCTCTGCTTGTGAGCAATGGCATGTGTGGCATATCAATAAAGTTTGGTGCACAAGGGGTGAAGAAACACTGTAATTCCAAGTAAGATTGTTGACCACCTTGCATAACGTGTAAGCCATAGCAAAGATTGCATTGCCAGTTGCCAATATTGATAGAAAAATGGTTGGGGTTGATGTGGAGTGAACAAATAACACCCTGTCAAAGTTTTGGGGTCAAAGTCACTGTTGCAGCACACATAGGCAAGTTTTTGGGGTCCAGCATGAACACTTGCATGTTGCCAATTTGCTCATACTCCCTACAAAAGCTGGACATGCCCCATGTCAAAATGCAGTGTGCCACGGCAGGGAATCCAGCTTTGCTGTATACCTTGGCCATCTGGTTCTCTATCATGTTGAGCAGGGACATGATCCAAGTAATGGTGTCCTTGCAGAGAACATGAATAATGATGAAGGCAACCAACTTGCCTGACCCAGTACCCGCCACACAGATAGCATCCCAACCTGCATCAACAGCCAAGCCAAAGTCCACTTGGAAATAGCATGGAACTATCCCCATACGCTGGTCAATCTCAAGTCCAACCCAATCCACAGGAGTGAGAGGACGGTTTTGTGTGACCCTGTCAATCTCCTTGGGTGTCAAGCCAAAAACAAACTCCATGGCGCAATTCAAGAACTGATATTTTTTCTGTATCCTTCCACCACCCCCAATCCCCTGCCCACTAACTTTCAGATGACTAGCTCAAGATTTCGAGGAATGACACGGTGACACAGGTGGGGAAAGAGACAGAGGTAATTATTTGAAATTACCATTGTCCTAGGCTCACGCTTGTCTCTCCCGCTCCAGATACAGGTCGAATTTCTCCATTCTTTTTGGGCAAGCCAGTGTAGATAGTAGATCCAGCTAGTTTTTATTATCACTTCTTATTCTAATTACAAGTGTGTCGGGCGGTTTCCAACCTCCCGTACTCACTGGGACAAGTACACCAAGCTCCATGGAAGCACCGAGCTGACGGATGCAGCTGGTCGTCCCAAAATGGACCTTGGTTCCAGGCAAACTTTCCTGATGCTCCGTGTGCTAATTTAGAGCAGCGTTTTTTACTGGCGCAGGACGCGGCTGATTTTCAAACTTCGATCCCGTAGTGACCATGAAGGTCCCTAGCCCTGACCCGAGAAAGACTGGAATCTTATCAGTGGCTGGCACCTTACAGCGACACCGAAAATAAGATAGGACGATGTATTACTTGATTCTAAGGAAACAACAAAAGAAGATACAACGAGAGTTTGCGTTGAGCACCAGGCTAACACTGATTGGGTATCACGAGTTATCAAACGAGTGAGATGATGTTCATCGAATGCTATTGACACATATGGTTCCATGTACACACAAGATAAAAAGGACCGAAAGGATAAGTAAGTCAGAAAGGTAAGCTCCCAATACACAGCCAAAAGTGAGATCATAAGGAAGGAAAGGTTTCAAGAAATTCAAACACGATTCGAGTAGGAGAAAGGCGCAGGCTCTTTGGGAGACTGTGGCGAGCTAGCACGGTCGCTCGAGAGGATGGAGGAAGTGTCGGACTGAGTGATGATCGACTGCTCGATGATAACGGGCTTCGAGCTGACGGGCAGGGCCTGGAGCTTGGGCGCGTTGGGGGCACGAGAGTAGTTCGAGTACTCCTCGGTGATCGAGATTGAGGCGGGGAAGCTAAGAGTATCGGGGTTGGTTCCCTTGGAGGTATAATCGCCCGACGACGTAAACGACTCGGTGTGCTTCTCGTCGAAAGACTTGACGGGGGCCGCCTTCTCGACGTCGCCGGGGAAAACCTTTTCGACGCGCTCTGGGGCAGCGGGGAGGTCCCAGCGGTAGTCGGTGATGGGAAGGGTGAAGACTCCCTGGCGGGTGGCGCGGTGGCGGAAGGAAACAATCATATGCCAGGTTGCGTGCAGCATGACTAAGAAGCGATTGGTTAATCTCGAGGCGTCAGAGTAGAGGCAAGGACTTACAGACACCAATGATGGCGGCAATCAGGCCGGTCATGCCGCGCCAGTTGGAGCAGACGGACAGGGCAGAGTTGGTATCGACAAACCCGCCACGAGGATCGGGGGTGGGCACCACGGGATAGCTCCGATCGCAGATGTCGAGAGGCCGAGATGAGGCCATGAGGCCGAGGCAGACAAGCTCGCCAACAACAAACAACAGCATCCAGGTGATCTCGTACCAGACGGGAGCGCTGCGTTGGAGGAGGGGCTCGACCAAGATGTGCAAGGCGATGTAGGCGGCCAACGTGATGTTGTAGTACAAGATCCCGCGCATGAAGCGTCGAACCCCTAATAAAAATGAGCACAGGAAAGAGCAATAGATAGGAACAACGCACTGTTATAGCCTGCCTCGACGGGGACCTCATCCGAGGTGTTGTAGACCGAGTCCGCAAAAGGCATCGTTTGGTGATAAGCGGGCATCGTAAACGAAGCGCACATCATCGCGAGACAAACTAAAATGAAATTAGCGACACGAAGGAGCAGATTAATTTGCCCACTCACTGAGGGTCGCATGGCGGAACTGCAAGTGGTACCGCTTCGTCTGGAAAGACGGGAAAAGTGCCTGGCGAGCGGCCCAAAGACGGCGTGCAAAGTTCGACTGTGCGCAGGTCATGGTGGGAGGGATGTCGGATGGCGAGGGCGAGAGGGATAATAAGGTGAAATCAAAGTGAGACACAATAGGCCCGACGGCAATTGTGATCGGCGGGAACTCCGGCTGCGAGAGGGGGGGACGAGGGGGCGTTGAGGTAATGAGCGAGCCCACCCAGGCGTATTTATCACCCTCTCGATGTGCATCGTCTGGCCGTCTGATGAGGTCTATTGTACACGACAATGCGGCTGATGAGTAGCGGACTGCTCCTTCAATGTTTGGCCAAGGGTCTAGCCGCCCGATCCAATCGAACAGGACAATAGCCCCCGGATGCAAATCCCAATTCGGCCATCGGATCTCTGACGATCAGCCGCGAGATGACTATTGAACACCGCATGGCCAGGGAACATAAAGTGACAATTGTTGTGTCGAGTTGGGTGTGTTTGTGAGCAAAAATGCTAATTATGCACCTCATATTATGATGGGTACTCTCGGCAGAGTGCCGGTCTCAGCATGGCCAAATCTTGTGCGAGCTTGGGCCACTTCTGTCCCTCCCCGCGCCAGAATTGAGTGCTAGACTTCCCGGCGTCCACCTGTCGTGCGCACCACATTCGGGAAGATCACTATAACCTCCTTTCTCTTCGATATCGCATCGTAATTTTAGTTCGCATTCGTCATGTACGTTATCGATAGTGGCAAGACACAACATGAATTGATACAAAAAGCAAGGCCAGGATACATTGACGTTTGCCAAAAAGCTCCGGGCGCAGAGTCGATATAGATGATAAACTGACCCTTATCCAATGATGTTCGGAAGACAAGCAGATCAACAGCGTGTCAAAAAGTAACCGTTTAAGCGACGACTGTAGGACTCGAACCTACGCCCTCAGAGAGGAATTGATTTCGAATCAATCGCAGTAACCACTTTGCTAAGCCGTCTTATTCTATCTGCTTTTGTCCAAGGACCCATCATTTACCGGCTACCTCCGCCGATCGACCGGTTTAGTCAGCCCTGCAATTTACGAATCCTGATCAGAGCCTCTCCACCACAATGACCGCCGTGTAAGTCCAGCAGCCACGATAACCGAACTCATAAAGCTGATTGACTCGACTCAGAGCACCACCAAAAGCCTCTTGGGCAGACGATGTCGACGATTTCGGTGGCGAGTTCCTCTAGAGCCCGTCATTTGCATCCCATCTAACTTGCTATACAGATGTGCCACAGAACTCGGACACAATCGACGAGAATGGAGTCAGAACCATCATTGAGTACAGCACCAACGATGAGGGTAAACGGATCAAGGCACGTACTTCTTGGCACTTTTTGTGCCCACCTTTGAATAACGTGACACGGTAGACTACAAGGAGAATAAAGCGCACCCTGAAGAAAGCGCTTGTAGATCATGCCACGGCCGAGCGGAAACAATGGATCAAGTTTGGCAACGAGAAGGGCAACAAGGCTGGGCCAGATCGTGCGACTACGACCGTCGGAGAGGCGATTGGGCTCAAGTTGGCGGCCGGCCACAAGGTACGTGCCCTTGTTCCAATACGCTGGTTTGATATATGGAAACGCGTCTAGAATGCAGAGCCAGAACCCGACCCAGATGCTGCGGCGAAAGCAGCTTTGGGTGGCAAGAAGATTCTGTGTCGTGTATGCCAGGGTGATCACTTCACGACCAAGTGCCCGTACAAGGAGACGCTCGGATTTGGTGGAGGTGGGTTCCGGTTGCGTTCGTCTTTAGTTCACCTAAATAATGCCAATTACAGAAAGCGACCTACCCCCGGCAGAGGATGGCCCAGCTGCTCGACCGGAGCAACCAACAGGTGAGTTGGTTTATAATATGTCGAGGCTGGCCCAGCTAATGTTCTGATAGGCAGTAAATATGTCCCACCTTCCATGCGTGCCGGAGCTGGACGCGGTGGGGAATCGATGTACCGCACGAACCGAGACGATATGCCAACGCTGCGTGTGACCAATGTCAGCGAGGACACACAAGAGGACGACCTGCGTGATCTGTTTTCCAAGTACGCGACTTCCATTCCCGTCGGCGTGAAAGTATACTAAGACCCATGTGCTAGGTTTGGCCGTGTTGCTCGTGTGTACATCGGCCGGGACAGGGAGACAGGCATTGGCAAAGGATATGCGTTTGTTAGCTTCGAGGACAAGGCAAATGCGGAGCGGGCAATTCAGAAAGTCAATGGAATGGGTGGGTTATTAAATTCTGCTTTTTATGGTCCCACTTAACCCTGATTGTGCCTTTCTCAGGTTATGATAATCTGATTTTGAGCGTGCAGTGGTCACGTAAGTTGATTCTTTCAAGTTGCCAAGCCGTATCTCATATGCTTTTGTTCTCAGAGCCACGCGAACCCCGCCCGGCTTGACGAACTTGATATTCTATCTGTACTTCTATCTTGAATATTACCGACCCTGGATGGAGCCAAAGCCATAGACTGGAACTGTTTCCGATGCTCACTGTTCCCTCGGTCACCACCGAGGAACGTCAACACTGTCTTTGTAGAAAAGCTGGTTAGCGAACCGAGAGGTTGATGGAAGCTCCACCATTCCCGCCTTATTGATCCGTTGAGTGAAATATGATTGACTCTGATTGGGTAGATGGAATACCATCCGAATAAACTTTGATGGACTCCTTTCGTGGAATATCTGGCGTTCGGACATGAATCCTGGCCCTTCAATATTGGTATGATCGTTTCATGATTCTAGAATGAAAATCACCCTGAAGATTCTCAAATACTAACAGTACAACTATCTCAAAATTCGTTTGCCCCTACAACCCCTCCGTTATTAGTTCTGGAAGAACGACCACCCTTTCTGGCGGTAGTATGCCTCGGTATCCCTGAGTGTCTCCTTGGCGCCAATAAAGTCCCGACCCAAGAGTTCCTTGCCAAATGACGTGTCCCACGCAGGAGTGCCAGTATCGGGGTTCCTACCCGCGCCAGGGTTTCCCTTGGGAACGCCTGAAAATGCCGGCTCCTCGTTGAGGGCATCGTCTACGCAACAGTCAGACTCGTGCCACCAACCTCACCACCTGAGCACTCACATATATCTTGCCAGCTGACTCCGGCGCCGACCGCAATTGCTCGACGACCAGCTACGTCCGGGTGGGTGAAGAGGGCGGAGTGCATGGCAGCATTGTCCTTGGCGTGGACGATGAAGTGAGCGAAGTTTTCAAATTCTGACTCGGGGCGGGGTGCGGTAGCGGACTGCATGACATAGTTTGTCGACGTTAGCTGGTCACGTGATGTTACTGGATTCATTGGTGCCTAAACAGTAGACGGTTAGTACATGATTTGTGGGAGACACAATGCGGGCCGCTTACTCCTAATACCTGAATAAACGTCGATTAGCTTACGCTACTCAACAGATTTTCTTAAAATATACTCACGAAGCCTGGGTTGATGGTCGCAAGGTCGAAATTGACCTTCCCCTTATTGTCCTCTACGAATTTCCAAACAGCTTTCTCGGCAAGCGTCTTGCTTGCAACATAGAACTCCTCCAGGCCAGCTTTGTCCCCCTTCGCTTTGAGTTCCTCAAAGACCTTCTCATTCCAGTGAGTCTAGACAGGGTTATGTTCTAGATGTGATCGAATATGCAAACCAGGTGGACCTACCTCGTTATGCTGAATATATGTGTACTGCAGCATAGTTGCGATCGAGGCAGTCACCACAACTCGCTTGACCGTCGGTCTGGATATTTTCCGTGAGCTGATACAATATATGCGCTATTTGCCTTGAGAAGCTGCTTACCCATGCTGCTTGATGCTTTCGAGTATGTTGACAGCACCATCCACGGCGGGCTTAACATAGTCTTGATAGTTGTCAATCTCGGTATCTGAATCACGCTCTGAATATCAGACGCACCATCCAATACTCCCCCCGGAACGTTAACTGGGGATGCGATATGGGCTACGCCGTCAAAATTCCCCTCTTTGATGACTTGATCAAAAGCGCCGGGCTGAAGGCGATACTTTGGTTGAGTCGCTTTCCTTCGCTTGTTTTCTATACTTACCTTTACGATGTCTGGAACGACTGCATAGCTGAACTTGTCGCCGTATTGAGAGAACAACTTGGCAAGCTCGTCGCCTTTTGCCGGTGAGCGAACAGTCCCAACCACTAAGAAAACGGTTAGGCATATAGTGTAGTATCCAATAAAGATATCCTACCGGTATAACCACGTTCTAGAAGATCCTTCACAGCATATACGGCTACATATCCGTTGGCCCCTGCGGTAATGGGGTTAGCACTATTGCTGGAGCAAGGCGAGTTTGACCATACCGGTAAGCAGGATTTTTGCTGGAGCTGGTACGACAGTCATGATGCCTGAGGCTTGAATATGGAGGTAAGTGCAAAAAGGTTTCTTGGAGTCCCTGGTATTGTTGCACGAATTACTTGTGACTTATATACCTGACGTGGACCTGAACAGTCAGTCCGAGCAGGACAGCCCTGGCAGCAATATCCGATGTCCGACCGCGACCGGTCGAAATCATTCAGCATAAACACACAGCCTAAGCGGGTCCAGTAAAACAGGCGCCGGGTATAGAGGGGGTGGGAGGCAGTGCTGCCGAAAGCCGGGATAGGACAACGGGATCCAACAAACAGGCGCCGGACACGAAGGGGTGCATAGAGTTACTCGCCGAGGTCACAATGTAGACTACGTATGGAATGTGAACACGGCATGTCACACTGGCGGAGCCCACCGGCGTGGTTCTGCTGGATGTTGAGCAAGCACGAGCTGGGGTTGAAGGGAGGAAGGAAACAAGTTGGTATGACACCCGTGCCCACTCACTCATCAAGTATTAGTATATGGTACAAGAAAAGTATACATAATTAATATTACAATACCGCGTAGGATCAACGCGTGGAATACTGTCATTACACGGGTTAAACACGTTACCCCTTGCTCGATGGAAACTCAGTGTTGGGGGAAGTCAGGGTATTCCTTTCCGGTTTCCGCTTACCGCTCTGCGGTGTTCGAACTAATGCAAGGTCTCGGCGAATACGTGATAATTGAAACTCGTCGTCCGAAGGCTCGGAGTTCTTGATGAACTCGTTCGATGCGTAGAGCGCTTGCGTCTGAAATACTGGTTGGCGCTCCGGAGCCCCGGAGCTCCGGAGGGCCTTGCACCCTCCCCCGGCCCGGGAGGAGGTGTGGCGGCTGATGGTATCGCCGAGGGAGCCTCAGGAGAAATGTGCGTCTCTGGGAGGAGTTGGGAGCCCCCGACCAGACTGGCAGTATGCACCTCGGCGCTCCCAACTAAGTGAGATTTCTCCCCGCGTATTGTGATAGCACTTGGGTCTGAATTGAACGCAATGCGCCATGAGAGTACGAACTGCTTGATTCAGACTACACAAAGAAAAAACATAACCAAAAAAAGTGTTGCGCGGGCCCCGTGGTACAGAACCGGCAATGTAAAAATCCAAGAGCAAGACCGGGGCGAATTCAATCATTGCCCTACTCTCGCACCGTGATTACTCTTCTGTCTCTATAAATGGAATTTAGTAGAAAAATTGCATGACAGGGCGAAGACTCGCCCACTACGACCTGGGTATCCCGGCGCACAAGTATCTGAACCCTGATAATGTTTTAGACAAAGTATCAGCAAGGGGTTCTAGACGAATAAAAGTCGGAATATCTTACTCGAGCGATTTTTTATATTGCCAGGACAGTAACAGTAGTCGTGGGTGGATTGATACCGGGGGGCATTGAGCAAGGGAATATAGCCGGGCAGTTGTCGGCGGGTGGTGGAGCGGTTACTGGGGACCGGGGGGGGGGGGGGCACCAGTAAGTATACCTCCTACCAACCTCCGGCGCATCCAGTTATTGCCGCAAGTCGTTGCAAGTCAGGACCCACAGAATGAAAATATCAAAAGATGGTTGCAAGAGTGAGTCCATATGGCATTGAGCAGAGCAGAGCCACAGATAGCAACCCGAGCACACGAAACCCCGGAGATTGGATGGGTTTGAACCGGGGGGGGGGGGGGGGGGGGGGGGGAAGGGTCGGCAGACATGATTAGGTAAAACCGGCGAGTGTCGTTGAAGTCGCCGGATACCAAGCCCAGTCGAAGTAACGAGCGGTGAGAGTAGCCAATTCAGTGCGTAATCCCAGATGTGACGTTTCAGCAACGGCCACCCGAGCCAACTTTGGGTTAGTCAACGGGTAGCAAGAAAACCGCATCGCGTTGGTAGCAGATCAGGATCAATAATAAAAATATAGTGTGGCGAGTTATTCCATAAAGAAAATTAATCAGTGGGTTTGTTACTTCCTCGAGGGTGAAAGAATGTGCCTGAGCGGGAGCTTTGCCTCGACGGAACTCTCGAGCCGACCTATCAGAGTGCCAGTGTTCAACGAGACTGAAAATGAAGTGGCAAGACACCGACAGGAGATCGCTGTGAAGATAAATAGGGAAATCTGGGTTGGGTTTGCCGAGCTGGGGAGCAAGGCAGCAGGCAGCGACCACGTCAGTAATCAGGAGAACTATCAATTGGCACCTACGTTCCGCGTTGAGCTGGTGGAAAGTAACATGCATACGGTGAAATGGGGAAACCAAGCTGGAAAAGGAGTAAAGAGTTCAATGCACACAAGGGGTTGGGGGCAGAGCTCGCGGACGTGGTGCGGCAAAAGGAGGATCAGTCTAACGTGTCCCGCTTAATAGCGCAAAATAATAAGGGAGCGGTGACCAATTAACCACGCACCTTCCACCGCCTGCCCTGGTCATAAATGGAGTTTGGCCAATTGGGGTGATTTGGTTGTATTTTCCCTGTAACTTCGCGTCCTACAGACTCGCAAACAGCCCTGTGGCACCCCAATTTCAGTCGCACGCATGCTCCTATTGTCTGCACATATATCCAGGTAATTGTGAGCCAAGGGATAGCATTTATGCATCACAAAACGATCTTGCATTGTCTTAGGGGCCTAATGTATGCGCAAGCTAAGCTAGTTTTCATCTACAAAATCAGCTTCAAATGCTCCGAATCCCGCTCAAAGCAAATTTGCTGTGACCTTTTACTTGATGGTCATATTTCAGTGAATCTGGGACCTCACAAAATGCGCATAATGTTAGTTGAGGTTCAAACCCCCCACCAGGCGTTTTTTTTGCATTTATTTGGAAACATGGGTTCTTGCAACAGCCTGGTAAGTTGGCCTATAGTATTTAATAAATGACCACATTATAACAATCTGTTATCGGGTACTATCCCTCCTTAGCCAGGAAACACTAACAAAGTCAGTACGGGCTCGGTTGCTTGTTACCAAAGTGTACAGGCATACCTCCGGAACCATTTTATTTTTAACGCAATCATTTCTTACGCGACTGACGTTCGTATGTGCTCGTTTTGTAGCTATGGGGTTCCTCTATCTTATAGTATTTACTATATGATTTATGTGTTCGGTTTTCTCGAGTCATAGGTCAATTGCTCTTACGGTGTAGCTTTGTTTGTCTAAATTTGTTGTATACTGTACTTGCGGACACTTGATCCAACTTATACTGTGCCCAGTTTGCTTAGTCTTGTAGCTACTTCATTGAATTGATATACAGCGTATTCCTGATAGTCTCTCGGGTATGTATATACAACTCGCATTCCAATATAATATGCATTGGCGGTGAACTACCACAAAGTCACTCATAGGTACTTTCAGCATGTATGCACCATAACCTCACAACGGGATACCTTACACACATGTACTATTTTACATCACACTCTCTGCCTTCCAAACTTCAGTTCTGCTCTACTCAATAGCAATCTGCCTCTTCTTTGGTGCGTGACATGCAAGAAACGAGCGTGGTCAGATCAGGTGTCTAAATATTGTTTGTCGCCCTTAATACAAATGAGTGAATCGCATGAGTGCTGGCAAGCCGGATCGTTAGCTACACGAGCGCTCACGGGCTAGTGTATTTCATCAACGAGCACTCGTGCCAGCTTGCGAGTCTCCGTGCCTTAGTTCAGACCTCGCAGGCTATTCACCATCGTGTCTCGATCCAGCATTAGTTGGCCTGGTACTACGGGCTCACCGGCACGCCTCGCGATTGAGGGGGTCTGTAGCTATTCCTATTGACCAGGCCGTATACATTACATATGTGTAAGAGAAACGCGACCAGAGGTCAACAGCGTGGCCAAGGTGAACCCCTAGTTACATGGGTGAGTGCGGCGGCTCTCAAGGGATTGGGCTCTGGTGCGTACGTTTTGGTTCGTGTATGAGTGGCACGGGCACGAATTCTATCCGCAGATTGTTGTGAGCCCCCTCTGTTCGAGGCGAACACTAGGGGTCAAGGGACTCATAACCCATCTTGAAAACGGGCCTATGGAGTCCGCCAGGCATTCGAGTCCAAAACAGATAGGTGTACGGAGATCTCCTGGCACACCTGCGTCGGCAAAAACGTAATATACTCCGGAGCGGGGGAGCGCTGCGTAGGCTCCTCGAGTGCCCCGGAGCACTCTGCTACATTTTCGGTCATTGCGGAGTGCGATGGTCTCGCAGCCGGCCAGGAGCCTAGTAGACCGGGCGTGGGCTTGAAGGATTGGTCTCAATTGGGCGGGGTGGGCAATTAAAACGGTGAGACCTTGTGTCGTTCTTCCACATGGGGCCATAAGTTCACAAAGACAGGAATACATGCTACCCGCCTGTCATTCCGGGAACGTACTTATCGCAGCTCGTGTAGCGATGGGCTGAATTTTATCGAGCGAATGTATCAGTGAGGTCGTGGACTGTTCATAGACTGTCATCACCAGGGGACTCGCCTTGCGGGCGGTCGGCAATCAGGCATGGGGAATCTGATTTGGTAGATGAGATACCATCCGAATAACCTTCGATCGCTCCCCTTCACGGAGTCTCCGGCGTTCGGACATGAGTCATGCTCCTTCAATAATGGTACGATCGTTCGATGACTCTGCAATGGCATTCGTCCCCCTCCACTGGTAAAAGTACAACTATCTCAATTCGCTTGCCCCTACAACCCCTCCGTTATTAGTTCTGGAAGAACGACCACCCTTTCTGGCGGTAGTATGCCTCGGTATCCCGGAGTGACTCCTTGGCGCCAATAAAGTCCCGACCCAAGAGTTCCTTGCCAAATGACGTGTCCCACGCAGGAGTACCAGTATCGGGGTTCCTACCCACGCCAGGGTTTCCCTTGGGAACGCCTGAAAATGCCGGCTCCTCGTTGAGGGCATCGTCTGCGCAACAGTCAGACTCGTGTCATCGGTCTGACTACCTGAGCACTCACATATATCTTGCCAGCTGACTCCGGCGCCGACCGCAATTGCTCGACGACCAGCTACGTCCGGGTGGGTGAAGAGGGCAGAGTGCATTCCAGCAACGTCCTTGACATGGACAACAAAGTGAGCGAAGTCTGCAAATTCTGACTCGGGGCGGGGTGCAGCAGCAGAATGCATAATCATGTTCGTTGACGTTAGCTGGTCACGCGATGTTACCGGATTCATTGGTGCCTAAACAATAGGTGGTTAGTTCATGATTTGTGGGAGACACAATGCGGCCCGCTCACTCCTATGATCTGAATAAACGTCGATCAGCTTACGCTAATCGACCATAACTCTTGAAAAAAAAAAAAAAAAAAAAAAAAAAAAAAAACTCACGAAGCTCGGGTTGATAGCTGCAAGGTCGAAATTGACCTTCCCCTTATTGTCCTCTACGAACTTCCAAACAGCTTTCTCGGCAAGCGTCTTGCTCGCAGCATAGAGTTCCAGCGAGCTAGCTTGGTCCCCTTTGGCTTTGAGTACCTCGAAGATCTTCTCATTCCAGTGAGTCTAGACAGGGTTACGTTTCAGGTGTGATCGAAGATGCGACCTAGGTGTACTTGCCTCGTTATGCTGAACCTGAGTGAACTGCAGCATAGTTGCGAATGAGGCAGTCACCACAACTCGCTTGACCGTCGGTCTGGATATTTTCCGTGAGCTGATACAATATATGCGCTATTTGCCTTGAGAAGCTGCTTACCCATGCTGCTTGATGCTTTCGAGTATGTTGACAGCACCATCCACGGCGGGCTTAACAAAGTCTTTATAGTTGTTGTCAATCTCGGTATCTGAATCACGCTCTGAATATCAGACGCACCATCCAATGTTCCCCCCGGAAGGTTGACCGGGGATGCGGCATGGGCTACGCCGTCAAAATTCCCCTCTTTGATGACTTGATCAAAAGCGCCGGGCTGAAGGCGATACTTTGGTTGAGTCGCTTTCCTTCGCTTGTTTTCTATACTTACCTTTACGATGTCTGGAACGACTGCATAGCTGAACTTGTCGCCGTATTGAGAGAACAACTTGGCAAGCTCGTCGCCTTTTGCCGGTGAGCGAACAGTCCCAACCACTAAGAAAACGGTTAGGCATATAGTGTAGTATCCAATAAAGATATCCTACCGGTATAACCACGTTCTAGAAGATCCTTCACAGCATATACGGCTACATATCCGTTGGCCCCTGCGGTAATGGGGTTAGCACTATTGCTGGAGCAAGGCGAGTTTGACCACACCGGTAAGCAGGATTTTTGCTGGAGCTGGTACGACAGTCATGATGCCTGAGGCTTGAATATGGAGGTAAGTGCAAAAAGGTTTCTTGGAGTCCCTGGTATTGTTGCACGAATTACTTGTGACTTATATACCTGATGTATAACTGATCAGTCAGTCCGGGCAGGCCAGCCCGGGCAACGATGTCCGATACCCGATCGCAAGCAGTCCAACGCATTCGGCGTCATTAGCAAGCAAGGAATGGATCGTACTGAATTATGTGCAATAGAGTGTACTCGTAGGCCGATCGCTAGTATGGTTCCTAGCAGGCATGCCGGGTTACGCAGACCATCGCCCACACTTCCGTGGAGCATGCGCACACGTATATAGTATTTTGGCAGAGCTATGTATGCACAGCTACCAATTCAATTGGTCACATATGTATAGGATGATAGAGTACATCCAGGTCAAGTGTGCTGGCGCTCCATCCTCCCAGGGGTTCCTCGAAGCAGTGCCCCATACGACGTTCGACGGCCATGTTTCCCTTGGGACATCTCCAATTTGGTGCCTGAGGCTGAAACGAATTCGGACTCGGGCTCGGGCTCGAGCTCAGCCTCAAGCTCAACCTCGGCCCGGGAACTGGGCTGGATCGGCTCTTTCGGAAGGTAAGGTGGGTACGACTTTCGGGAGATCTACACGCATCTTAAGACTTCCCGGCAGCTTGCTGGCGTACTTTCGGAATTACTGTCAGCGAAATGGTAACCGCTTAGAGTTAGCACATGATTGCAAAGGTTCCGTTTGATTTAGTGGAGTTTCGCAAGCTCTCTTCTATCATACATCAAGAGGTTGCTCTTTTTCACCGTGAGCCGTATTGCAGCACGAATCGCACTATGACTGGACATTGAACTATACCATCCTGTTCGAATTATTCTGCGTTTTTACTGACATCTGTGGATAAAATTTCCGAGCGGAACCTGAATTTATGGCACGCTCGTCACCAAAATCACCTGATGCTAACAAGTGCCGGTTTGCTCATACGTGCTCGCTTGGGTAAAGGAGTTCTCAGGAGCATCCGAGTGGCTGTGCAATTGGTACTCCTATACCTAAGCGAGCACGCACAAGCAAATCGGCGCTCACGAGCCCAAAAGAGAACCGACGGATGTGCTTGAGCTGCCGGCTGGGTAGGTCAGAAAATCTCAAGGTTGCCAGCCACATTCCGAGGCGGAAGTTCATGTGCAGCATCACGGCCCTATTGCAATATGCCTAATATAGACCTTTATGCTCTAACAAGGTAGGCTGTATCCATCAGGTGAGCAATGAATCAGCCTAATTGCTCACCATTCCTTGGAATTCTATGGCCATCCCGCTAACATATGATTTACGCTTCAACTCTGGCCAGCTTGTAAATTGAGTTTCTGGCTCGCCGTACAGTAATGTTGGGAAACGTACTGAGGGGAAACACGGGGGAGACCTATGCGAATCCTTTTCCTAGAAGAAAACAGTAACCCTTCGAACCCCGCATGAGCTTGTATGATTCTGACTACTAAAAAATGAGGGCCAAGCGCCGACCTACGGCACTAAAAAGTGTTTGTGTAGTTGATTCTTGGCAAAGTGCCTACAATCCCTAGGAGGTACTCTCGTCTCATGGTCATGCTAGTCCTAGTACATAAGATTAGATGCTCGCTATCGACGTTGAGGAGATGTGAGGCAAAAGGAAACCTTCTGACGGGGGCCGTCTACTGACTAACGATAATATTAGTATACTTTCACAGCTGAAATGTTTTATGAGTATCAGTACTTCCAGTTTCAGGTCTGACCTTGTGGAGTGGGCACGGCTGTTCTAAGACTCATTTTTTACTACATTCTAAAGCACATTATCTTGAAAGCAACAGCCTTCGCTCCAGGAGTTTTCAAAGAGCGACCACCCTTTTGGGCGATAGTACGCCTCAGTGTCCCGGAACTTCTCCTTGGCCCCAATAAAGTCTCGACCCAAGAGCTCCCTACCATAACTTGTGCCCAAAAACGCGCACCAGTATCCGGGTTCCTGTCTACGCTAGGGTTTCCCTTTGGCACACCTGAAAATTCTGGCTCATCGTTGAGGCCATCATCTAAACAAGTGATCAACTGTCGGTCATCACCAGTCCGCTTGCATCTCAGTGCTTACACACGTCCTGGAAGCTCACTCACCCCCGATAGTTATTACTCGATGACCAGTCGCGTCGGGACGGATGAAGAGAGTAGAGTGGATGGCGGCGACATCCTTGACTTTGACGAAGTAGTAAGCGAAATCTTTGAACTCTGCCTCGGGGCGGGGGGCGCTGATCTAAAAAAACATTATTCGTTGAGGTGAGCTAGTCGCGAGCCGTTACGGCGTTGATGGGCGCCTAGACATCAAGTGAGCACTCGTTTCACGGGTCGAGGCACAATAGGAAAAACCCTCTCCTCAGATCTAAACAAAGGCGCGTGAACAAATGGCACTCGGACAATTGTTCTGAAGCACCCGATAACTCACGTAGTACGGGTTAATGGCTGCAACATCGAAATGTATCCCGCCGTGATTGTCCTCAACGAATTTCCAAACTGCCTTCTCGGCGAGTGTTTTGCTTGCGGTGTAGAGTTCCATAGGTGTGGCTTGAGTTCCTTTGGCTTTGATCACCTCAAATATTTCCTTGTTCCAGTGTGTTTAGGTGTGTATTTTAGTTTGCAATGAATGTGTGAATTGCATAGACGTACCTCGTCGTGCCGAACCTTGGCATATTGAAGCACAGTGACGTACGATAAAGTTACCACAACACGCTTCACGGTTGATCTAGATGTTGTACATGCATAAGTGCTGTGTATGCGCTATTTCGCTTTCCACCCTGTTGCCCACTCGTGTCGTTTGATGCTTTCAAGGATTTTGACGGCTCCGCCAACCGCAGGCTTCACAAAATCTTAATTTCCAGCCCCGGTCTCATCATCCGTGAGGTAACCACCACTGCGGACATACCTGCTAGAGATCCTCCTGGGGCGTTGACTGGGGACGCGGTATGTGCAACGCGGGCAAAATTTTCCTTCCTTGATAACATTATCAAAGGCGTCGGACTGAAAAGGATGCTTGGCTTAAATACGTGCTCCGCCTACTCTGGGAATGCTCACCTTTACTATGTCAGGGACGACTGCGTAGTCAAACTTGTCGCCATGCTGAGAAAACAGTTCGAAGAGTTCGTCGCCTTTACTTGCTGAGTGGACAGTCCCAGTTACTTGGAGACATTGTCCGCGCAAATCGATGTAAGCCCTGGTTGGAATGAGTCACCTGTGTAGCCACGCTCAAGTAGAGCATTCACAGCATATACGGCCAAGTATCCATTGGCACCTGGAACTTACGTCCATAGTAAGCGCCCAGCCCCAAATGGCTCAAACATGATTATACCTGTGAGCAGAATCTTTGCTGGAGCCGGGACAATAGGCATGGCAAGCTAGGAATATAGAGTGCGAATGTAAATTTATGACTGTGTGGCTACAATTCAAATGACTTGCGATTCACATACTTGCTGTTTGTGTGTGTCAGTCAGCCCGGGCTGCAATGCCCGATACCTAGATGCGCTCAGTCAACGATACTTGGAAAGCAAGTGACAAACCGGTATTGCTCATCTTTTACATTTCTAGAATCAACTTCTCTTTCGTTGAATCACTTCGGGATCGTGACAGAGTTTGTGTGTTTATTCCTCCGTCTCCCCACCTCTCATAATCGCTCTCTCATGCATACAGTCACATTGGGCGAACGTCCACGGGCATTACTGTTGATCGATTTTTTGAATACCGAGTGGCGTCTTAATTTCTGAAGGGGATCGCAGCCTTAAAAAGCCCTGCGTGTTTTGTGTTAGGTCAGTGGAACCAGAGGCTGTATCCAACACTAGCATCGATATGCGGAAATATGCCGCGACGAGTGTTATGGCGCTCGACGTGTATGAGAATGACGAAGCCTGTCACCTACCCGTGTTGATATCAGAATCATGTTGGAATCTTAAGTGCTAGCTTGACCTAGTGCACGCCATCCGTTACTGTCCATTCGACATCGGCGGCGGTTGGAGAATCCAAGAGTGGAGCGTGTGCTTGGTCAGCCGGTGTTAGAAATCAGTCCTGACCGAAGCGCCGGCACAAACGCCGATATTCTTGTCACTCTTGAACCCCACCTGGGAGGATGCTTTTGCCGTCTGCGCGCGTACCTCAGGCTCAAACCGCGCGGAGCCTATGTCTATTTTATAGCGCTAGCCTCGCAGCCCGACTTCCGATCGAAATATGGGCACATATCCTGGTCTGCTTGCAGGTTCCGGATATCCTTTGTTGCAGACAAGTGGGCTTTATTTTGTTGCCGTTCAATATCCCTCTGCTGACTGTTACTTGCAACAGCTCTGCAGAAAGATCAGGAACGTTATCGACCATAACGCTCGGATCCAGTACCTCATTGAGCTCTTCGCCACGGGGCAGGTCGATGGCGGGCCTTGGAATCCTCTCCCGACCGCTGACCGACTAGCTCAGCTGCGGGAGATTGACAAAGGATGGCGCACACTAGAATGGAAATCACATCAGCATTATCCCTGGAACGGAGATTGTCCCAACTATGAGCTTGCTGGAGGCGTATTTGCTCGTGGCCGGTCAACATTACCAGACGCAGGTCAACTTGAGTTGGACGACTTTCACCACTTCACTGCTGCGATCGATGTTATCGTCTTCCCCTCACGCGACGGCACCCACTCGGTCCCGGCCTGGTCACACGAGCGAGTGGGGATTTTGGTTCATGATTTTACGATTGCACCAGAGGAAGATTTGGTTGTGCTAGTTGGACATAGGCACGAAGGGTGAGTTGGTTCGAGTCAAGGCTAACATTATTCTTATCTTGTCTACAGTGCGGTTGAAGAACCCATACCCATACACCTTCGGACACTGTCTAGCAACCGACCCCATCCCATGGCTACTCTTCCCGTTCTTTTTGCATACCCCCAGCCGCCCGACGTCTTCATCTCCGATTTCACGATCCAAATATACAACTCGCTCCTTGGGATACTATTCTGGGGATCGCACGCGTTTCATTTGATGATCTGGGATTGGTGTACTGGCGAGATTATAGTGGTGAGTAGACGACTCATGTGCGGCGTATTCAATGTTCACGCGGGTGTTCAGGATTATCCAGCTCCAGCAGGCATTCACTTTGACGACTTTTCCTTTCTCTCGAGCTCGACTTTCCTCATACCTTCGAGCAGTGCCAACGGAGCCGCCCTCCGAGTCTATTCCTTTGCTCATCTCCTCCCTCTCGACGATCCCGCCTACGAACCTACATACAAACGCGCCAGCACAGAGCTCCCATTCGCCGACTTTCCCATTGGTCGTGCCCCGCACCACCTCGAGTTTGACAACTCTGGTCGCCGAGTTGCTCCTGCATGTTGGACACCGACCCGCCCCGGCGTCACCGTTCGTTCCTTCCACATGGGAAATCACATCTTTTGTGTGAGCCATCTCGGCCAGCACAATAAACCTAAACGAGAGCACAGATCTGATTGGACCTCGACTCCGGGAGCGGGACCGAGCACGAGCGCGAGTTACGAGTCAGTGTCTTCGGCCTCGGCCGGTTTGTCCGGGTTATCCAGACGCCCGCTGTTGCGCTCTCTATTGCGGTTTCCAAAACCGCGTCGAGAGTGGAACGTGGGGATTATGACGTGTCGCGTGGACCCCCTACCAAGATACGAATTGAGGAAGCCGAGGCGAAGAGAGAGGAGTTTGGAGCGGGCGGAAGGCGAAGAGGACGGGGGCGGCAATGAGCAAGGCAAGGGCAAGGAGAAGGCTGTGGTGGTGGGAGAAGAAGGGCAAGGAGAGACGGAGGAGGTTGACGAGGAGGAAACACGATTTGCTCCAAAGCGGGCGTTCCACGCTGACCCCGACAAGTCGATTATTGCACTGTCAAGCGGGCTTGTGCCCGTACGTTCTGGCGTGTTCGCTGGGGTGGTCTACCTCGACGAGGGCTCTTTGGCGTGGGAAGAAGGGGACAAGAGCGAAGAGCACGGTGAATCGCCTGATTCCACTGGCGCCAGCAAGACTGCCGCTAGGTCCTCCGGTATCGACGGTGCTTCCCATTCGGGTATGTTTATCACTAAGAATTCCATTTCGATATTGATGGGCCTTAATCATAGCTGAACCTTCATCTACAGGCCCGCCTACGTCTAACTCGAGCGATCTGCCACCCTCCGGGACGCTCATTCCATGGATCGACCTCCACATGCCTCCCTCTTCCATCCCGATACCCTCCGAACCGCCTCTGATGAGTGTATTTGATCACTCGAGCGAAAGCAGCGGTCACGAGCCAATCCAAATACAAATTCACGACGCAACCATTGGCGAGGAAGGTGGTGGGATCCCAGCAGCGTCCGCCGCATACAACATTGGCGTAACCCAAGTCCACGCACAGGCAAACCCAATAGCAGCACTCGCCCCCGATGCCACACTCCAGTCAGTCTCGATTCCCGGTCTTCCTCCACCAATGCCGCCCGCTCCTCTGCTTGCCGAAGAAGAACCCCAGATGGATGACCTAGATCGGCTCTACTTTAACTTGTTCGTGCACTGTCGAGCACTGCGGCCGTATGCCGAGCCCGAAAAACAGAGCGGCGATGCTTCCTCAAGCACACGGACGCACCGTCCTCGAGTGCTGGAGTGGAATGCATGGGCACCCCCTATCACGCGACTATTGACTCGGATGCCGATGCCGGCGTGGGCGTGCATTTCCCACGGGCAGCGTTTTGCGACATTGGGATTAGTTGGGTCGGGTGCAGGCGATTCGGCCGCAGCGACCGAGGCGGGGGCAGAGGCAGAGGCAGGCGTTGGAGAAACCTCGGTCGAGGACACGGACCCGGGCCCAGCGACTCTCAACGGTGGAGAGAACCCACTTCCTGCTCAAGACCCCAACTGGATAGTCGACGGAGGACCGGGAGGTGCCAATGTCAAACGACCAGTGAGAGTTCTGGACTTTAACCCATATGGGGTGCGAAGGAATAAGGGAAAGGACAAGGAGGTTCCTGGAGGCAACAAGGTGACCATCGTTGATCGCCCATCTATTCTACCTGCCGGCAAGTATTGGGAGTCGGACGTTGTGAGCGCGTTGCCGTACCGGGAAGTGGTTACACGGGAAGAGTTACTATTGTCAGGGGTAATGATTGACGGGGAACGGGTTCTAGGCATGAGGGTGGGTTCTAGTTCTTGAAAACCAGAACGTTATTGATGCAGGTTTTCCAGAGTGACGAAAGAGGGAACGTTTCGGAGATGCATGTCATGCAGGTTTGAATTGGATTCGCACTTTTCGTTGTCAAGTTGCCACTTGGTCCTTTGGCGGTTATACATATAGATTCTATTATGGATTGTACAATTTGGTGTAATCAGCCAGCATAGGCGAATAATCAGTTGTCAAAAGTAAATCACCACAGATTTGGTTTCGAACTTTTACCGCAGCATTCCCGAAGATTGTCTGATTACGAAACACGGCGCAATCGCTGAATGAATTGCTCCCGCTGCACTTTGACTTGAAACTGCACCGATCTCCCACAACAGCGCCCGGCGGGACGTGAGTTATGGGGCGGAATCACGCAGGAATACTCGACTTGTTCAGATGCGCTCTAGGCAGGACAAATTTGGTGGGCTAGCTCCCAACGTAGTCGCAAACACCTAAGTTTCCATTTGTGGTGGTTTGGACAAAGCAGCCAAGGAATCAATAAATGTCTCGGTCTTGGCACACACACGTGAAGAAGTGGGTCCAGGATTCGGTTATGGTGAGCTTCGCTTCCTGGTGCCTACCCCGCACTTTCTCCTTTTGATTGACTGGCGTATGACGACGCGGAGACCCAGCTGGGAACTCACGAGTTGACTTGCTGGATTGGCACCTGACCCTTCGCCTTTCATACTAAACCACGGACTGGCGTGCTTTCGCACCCTGGTTGCGCCTTTTTGGTGATCCAACGTTTGTTCGGTTTGCGGATATTGCAACTCGCACCAAGTCATGCGGCGTCTCCCGGTTCAAATCACGGCATTCTTTCCTGCCGATCACCCCTAAGGCCTGCGGAAAATAACACAGTTCCTGTTGACATACAGGCCCCACGGTATATAAAGGTCATCTAAGCGTCCTTGCAGCGCCTTCCTGCTCTTTTAGTCACCCGTCTCATGCAGCGTGGCACTGCTGAGAACCGTCACGAAAAAGACTTCGAGCACACGTCATTCTCTCGTTATGTAGTCGGTGATAGCATCAAGTGGGTGGTACTGTATAGTCAATTTTGTTCGACGGGCTAATGTATTTTGTATCATAAAGGAACTTTACTCCCTCATGGTTTGCCGTCAACATGGGTCCGTTCTTCGCTTGACTTTACGATTTATCTTGCTCACACACCAAAAGGCACGGGAGCTGTTTCTGTGCTACTCCACAGCTTTCCCTATGGGTCTCGGCCTGCTGTACACGCCTTTGGAGCAGCATTTCTCATCCTGAACATCGTACTTTTCGCAACTTTCCTGGTAATCGCTATCATTCGCTATGTCAAACATCCAAAAGTGAGTTTGCATCTGGTTTAATATCGCACTGTGCTCACCCGTGAAAGGTTTTCCGACTCATGTACGAACATCCCGTTCAAAGTCTATACTTGGGTACATCAGTTGGCTCTTCTATTTCTTGGTGACACTGACCTGATTGGGAACCAGGGTGCTTCTCGATGGGATTTGCGACAATCATCAATGCCGCGCTGGACGTCCACAACGCGTATGGCCTGGGTGGCCGCACCTATCTCTACTGCTTGTGGGGGCTCTGGTGGTTCGATGTGGGTCTGTCTCTGTTTGTATATTTTCTAATACTTTACACCATGTGCGTATCTACTCTTGTCAACTAGACTGATCGTTAATATCAAGCACAGGATTACTCGTCACGACCATAGCATACAGGCACTTACTGCTGTCTGGTTATTACCGACAATCACTGCGATTGTCCCGTCTACTACCGGCGCTCTGCTCGCCACGGCAATCATTCCATATTCGACATATCAAGCCGTCGTCTCCCTATTCATGTCTGGGTTGCTCCTATCTCTTGGACTGGGGCTGACGTTTATGATCCTGCCTCTCTACATGCTGAGGCTGATTACCGAGGGACTTCCGCCTCATACAATCATCACCTCGAAATTCATACCGGTTGGACCTTGTGGACAGGTAAGTCGCATATTTTTCATTCATTGGTGGTACCTTCTCACTCTAAATGATAGGCTGGAACAGCGTTCATAGTCATGGGGAAAGCGTTCGCACAGCTGGCCCAGCGTGGTGTGAGCCACAATGTTCTCCTTAAAGACCCACAGCCCTTGCTTCTATTGGGGGTCTGCGCTGGATTGTTTCTGTGGATGTTTGGCGTCTGGTGGATATTGCTCTCTGTGGTGGCCATATACGAAACATTCAAATCTAACCGCCCAAAGTTTGCCGCTGGATTTTGGGGTATGGTCTTCCCATTGGTGAGCTTCAGGCTTCCATCCATGTTCCCGCCCTTGCACTCATGGTTTTGTGAATTGTGCAGGGCGTCTACAGTGTGCTTACGCTCCAGTTGGCCGACGTTCTCGACTCGTCGTTCTTTCGAATATCTTCCGCAATTTTGAGCATCGCCGTTTTCCTACTCTGGACCATTCTTGCCTTCATGACTATCTATGACCTGTATAAAAATCGAGAAAGGTTGCTCAACGCATCCTGTCTCTCGAGCTCGGACCCCTCAAGTGAGCCAACCGAGATGTATCAACAAGACCGACAGCTTTCGTCTGTAGAAACCGCATGTTAGTTACTATTCTTAATTTAAATTAACCCGTCTCTGTATTATGTATGCTCGGGTCATATAGCTTCACAGCACCAGGCGTCAAACCTGTCGATCGAAGTCAAGGCTGGCCGTGCACGTTCGCCACGCATATACTTGAATATTTAATTGGGAACGCGCTTGAAACCCAGAAAGCCTTACTTCTGATCGCTTCACGGAGCTGAGTAAGGAAAGGGCAGCGAGAGAGGAATATGACGAGTGAAGCTGAGTCTCTAAGGGCTGCGTATTAGATATCATGACAGCGAGCAGAGTGGCAAGGCGATTTAGCCAAGCGGTCTAAGGCGCTAGGTTCAGGCTTATCAAGCTTCCTAGTCTCGATTTTCGGGGCGTGGGTTCGAATCCCACAGTCGTCATACTTTTGCCGCTGCCCACATATTTCTTTTTGTGAGTAGTCGTATCACTACTCGCATCACTAGTCGCTCCTGTTACCAAAAAGGCACTAACTTATTTACCAGGCGGGCATCAATATAAGCATGCAATGCTGCAGCTTTCCACCCAGCCCATTCCAAGCCATCATGGGAATGTGAGCACGAGACTTGGATGAGTCGTTACAAAAGATCACTTTCAGTGGTCACTCTTTGAGTAAGGAACCATATGTTGCGATCTGCGGTAGCAAGTGAAGTAGTGACCCTGAGTCTGTGCTCGGCGCTTCGACGATGCGAGACCCTCGGACACTCATCGATCGCTTGCAGCGTGACAAGAACGACGATAAGCATTCCAAAATTGATGAAGTAGGATAGCACTAGTGCTGTTCTAAGGCAAGTTGTACTCGTATTACTCGCCTGCTACAACATCCCACGTTGTGATGCCCTTCCTTGAAATATATTTCGCTCTTCCTCCTGTTCTTTGAACCAGAGCCTCCTTCCGATCCAATTGGCCGAGTCGTTGAAATACGCATCCTAGACCTTGATGAGATTTCTCAAATCTACTCTTGTATGACGCCTTCAAACTGCACACCTAGTCTATCACGTTCCGCCTCTACTATCCTGCCTGGTTTTCGGGAGATCTTCTTGTAGTGACCAGTTGCATTATGCCACCCAAGCGTGGCACTGAGCATACGTTTGGGCTCGAATGCCACTTGTTGGGTTTGACTGCTTGCCCTCTGCCCAATATTGGCCAATGCTGTGCCCCGAGAGTCCCATACGCACCTATCTATCACCCCGGTCCAGCCGGCACTGCTATATTTACATCTTATGTTCTGTTGGAACCTTTCGTCCCACTGTCGGGCTCGGCGTGCCTAAAGCAGTTTAGTTGCCGCCCAAGCGGCGGCCCCTTGCTGTCCCACACCGACATTATCTACGCCTTGCCCAGCTCTTTTATTGCCCTCTACCCATCCTCTAGCATGCATCGAGATATAAATAATGACTCTCCTCCAGGAAATCCTTACTCGACTTCTAGCCTCCGACTCCTTTCGCTATGTCATTTACCGCCGTCCCAGGTCCCGACGGTCGCTTGCTCGCTAAATTTGGCTACGAAACAGAAGGTCTTCGCCCGTTTCGGCCTCTGACTGAACCGGAGCTTACCAACGAGTTTAATCGTCACGCCAACGCAAAGACCTCCGATGCATCTGGCCTGCGCGTCGATAGCGTCTGGTTTCAGCCAGCTCAGGGAGAGAAGAACAACTCTCAAGATCGTGTTTATGATGGATTCCTCGACGTCGCTGGCAAGCGATGGTCTCTCGCCGCAGTATTCGATGGTATGCAGGCTCGCTGTTACATCCATTATCGAAACTAACACAACCTAGGTCACGCTGGGGAAGAATGCGCTGAATACACCGTTCGCAATCTCCCGGGTCATCTTCAACAGGTACTTTCGTCCTCCACCAGCGGGGGCGTAACCGGTCAAGTAGCCAACGCGCTGGTCTCTTTCGACAACACTATTGTTGATCAAGTCCGATCCATCTTCCCCGACCCGGATGCTCTCGCAAATGCGCCTTCCGGTTGGCTTGAGGCTGTAATCAATGACCAGGCTACTGGCGGCGACAACTACAACAAGATTATTTTGGCTATGCGGGGTACGACTGCAACCTTATCCCTAGTTGACGACGAGCGAAAGAACCTCTGGGTGGCCGGGGTTGGTGATTCCCCTGCCAGTAAGTGTAGCTGGATTAAATCCATTTAATCTAATTCGCATGTATCACAGTTCTGGGAATCAAGCGACCCGATGGTAGTTGGGTGGCCCGTGATCTCGTGGGTCCCCACAATGGAAGCAACGACATCGAGTTGCAGAAAGTTAGGGACGCTCATCCGGGAGAACCCGATGTAACACTGAGAAATCGGGTATTGGGTGCAATCGCTGTAACCCGAGGTAAGCCGAACGCTTGCATATGTCTATGTTTTTAGTAACATCAATTATCGCAGCGATTGGAGACGCAGCCTTCAAGCTCCCCGCCGCATATACTGAGCATGTATTTCTCCGAGCCAAGCCGGGCTTCCGAGTTCACTCGTCCGTCGAGGCTTTCATGCAACGCAACTTTACTCCTCCATACATGAGTGCGATTCCAGACGTCGTTCGAATCAACATGGAAGGAGACTCGCAAGGCGTTCCTCGGTTCGTCATCCTGGCCTCTGACGGCGTTATTGACGAGACTGTGCTTCACAATCGTGGCGACACTGTGGAAAAGTGCTTCCAGCGCTGGGTTGAGATGGTGGGTGCTCGTATCGACGCGGGCGGTTCCAAGGCAACCGAGAATCTAGCTGTTCCTGTTTTGCGAGATGTGTTTGGTGGGGCGAACGAGCAGGAACTATCTGCTTATCTAACTTTGGAGTCCGATGACAAGTGGATTGACGATACAAGTATTCAGGTGGTCATTCTCTGATTTACTTTGATTATTTCTGTTAGTCTGGCTTTCGTTCGGTTGTGATTTTCTTTTGTGTCTGTTCCTTGACTATCGCGGCTTCTAGTCATTAGCTGAATTAACCAGGTTAATACACCACGGGCTCGATCTCGTTTGCTTTTCGCTATCCGACGGGATGAGTACGCATACATTTTATTTGGGTAACTGAGTATGCGATTGGAAAAAGTACACGGGCTTGGCACCCTGTTCAAATCTTTCCCTTGCTCATCGTAAATAAATAGCTGTCCTGTCGATGGAACTCGTGCCTAGGATTTAAGCCGTTTCAAGCTATGATCCATTGTTATTCCAAGACTGGATGCAGTTGTCATTATTCGCCGCATCTGCGCTTGCACTACGATCATGGTGGATTATTATTCGGAAGAACCCCACCTGAGCCTCATTCAAAGACCTTGGGGTGCAACATCGACAGCCTAGGGAACCATCCATTATTTCAGCCTTCATTATCTCTTCGGGGTTTGGGCGATCTGTATCTGGTTAATGCTTCACGTGCCGAGACTAGTAAAGTCACGTGCAGCTGAGATTGTTTATGATCTCCACCTCGGTCCATCCCCATCCTCTCGCAGCATGATTTTTGATACCCCAACCACAAAACGACATGGAGACCCATCCTCTCCGTTTGCGCCGCGTACATCATCGCCACTCGCAACCCCGGCGCGAAGACGGATTTTCTCGACTCCTCAGAGCCACAGTCCAAGCCTAGGAACCAACAGGATCATGAGGCGACCCAAGCACGGCGAAGAGACGCCTCAACGCCAGCTTGCCCGCGAGAGACTCAAAGCCCGATGCATGCAACGCGTCGAACAAGATCGATCCCGTGCCCTGGCCCGAGCGCGAGGAAAAGGCCCCAACTTTGGACTGAGCGAGGCGAGCAGTGAGGCCGGGGATATGGACATGGATGAAGAAGATGACGATGAACTCGATGAGGAGGTATGGCTTTTTCGTTTTATTTGTCCATCGCTTACGTGCTTCAAATAGACTCTCAGACGCATCATGATATCGAATAACCGGCGACAGCTACATCGTCATCGCGTCTCGTATGAAATTGAAGTTGGGTCAGATATAGGAGACGTAGACGAGATGGAGGCCGCGTTTGGGTTAACTCCCGAATACGACGAGGGTAAGTCTTCCCGACCAGAGGTGGCGTTCTGCTTGCTCATTTCTTTGACCAGTTCCCGACGACCTGGACATCGAGTACGATGACCCGGCGGCTGAATACGAGGCTTACCTAGCCACAACTCAAGGGCAAGCTCTAGAGGTACAAACGCCTTCAGACGCCGATTTGGCACAGATCCTTCCAGCCTTCATATTTTCCCTCTCCAACTCTGGGTGTCCCTGTCCATTTTGCGACTCTCATACACTTCAGAGTGGGCCAAACAACAGCTTTGGGTGTCCGACCTGCGGCGGGGAGGTACCAATAGTATCTGCCGCCGTTTCCTTTGCTATTCACATGCAAGGTGTTCAGTGAGTTGAACTAAGTCTCTAATGGACCCGAAGCTAATTATACTTTGGTAGCTCGCCTCACGATCACACCCCACTCATCGCCTCAGATCCCAACCTGGGTACTTTATTCCTTTGCACTGGTCCTGGATGCGACTGGTGTGAGGCCCTTGATTGACGACCACATGAAGCATGATCTCCTCGTGTGTCGTTTGTATATTTATAACTTATCTTGCGTTGCTCGCTTTTTCCTTACTGTCACACCTATTGTTCGTTCTGTGTAATTGCCAACTGCTAGATTCTTCCTCGTCGCGTGTTCAACGTGGGATAGTAATACGAGCTGTGCAAGCATCCAATCTGGGATTACATTCTTGGGAGTCTTGAATATCGATCGTTGGTTTCACCGTGCATGTTTGACACCCTGATCGCGATTCGGTGCACAAACATAACCCTTTCTAGATCCTCATGACAGTAAGTTACGGGTTTCTCCTTCGCCTATATGCTCGGCCATGGAACTGATGAAGACTCCCGAGTACCGCAGGTGTAAGCAAATTTACGTGGCCAAGCGATGTCCATATTGAAGTCCTCGGCGTTAAGCCAACGGTACTAGACCGAAAGCGACCACAATTCAAGTAGATTGAATGTGTATGAGCGCATCAACGGCATGGCTATTTTACTATAAAGATACCGTTCCTTGGGTTGGGTATTTTCCCCAGTAAGAATCCTCTATTTTGTGAAAAGGGAAACACTTCAGAGACCGATTCGACCTGGGAAAGACCGGGTATGTATGCGATCGCTTGACGAGCCGAAGCAAGGTTTGCTCCTGACTGTCACTAATACAAAGTTAAGGGTAGTATGATCTGGCTCCCGGTTACCGCTTAGGGAGACTTCATCGCACCACCTCGAAAATCCAAGGTAGCTGAGTTATACCCGACCTGGTTCTTGTATCAGACAACCGTAAACATTGGCGGATTTGAGCGCTTTACACTTCTCAGCGCTCAACCACAACTACAAATACAACACATTTTAATTCATAGCAGAGGAACAAAAGCCAGTCTGAAACTCGTCTACGAGTGACAAACGCAAGCAACAGCGGGTGAATACTACATGCCATACCCACTCAAAGTATGAGACGGGATACACGAGGGAAGTCCAACAGAATTTAACCAAACAAGGAGCGACAGCGGAGGTTAGGAAGGAATGGAAAAGCAGCAGAAAGAACAAGAAAAGTAGGTGTCCGCGATCACAAAATAAAAAGCACAAAGTGCGAGTTCCCGCCTTGCACAAGCGGCATACATGTAGCATTCGTCAGTCCTTGGAAACATTGGACTTGGAGTTTGCCCGACGCCGCGCCATGCACCACTTCTTCGACTTGGACGTGACCGACTTGAGTTGGGCCGTGAGTTTCTCTTGAGCAGCTGAATTTTCGGTCTCTGTCTTGGTGGGGTTGGACTCGGACGGCGCGGTGCCCATAACAGCCTCAAAAACAACCTCGGGAGAGCTCTTGCTGCTATCGTCTTTCCTGCTGCACCCCTTGTTCGAGCGGAGACTCTTGCGCTTCTTCTTGCCGCTCGCCCCGCCCCGAGGAGGATCAATCTTCACCGTTGACTTCTTAACTACTCCGGCATAACTCGTAACCTAAATACCAATGATAGCGGGAATCAGATCGGATAACCCAACTAGGCTGAAATCAGATCTGGTTCTCACCTTGATCACTGGGGGTTCTGGGGTCACCTGTAGCCCGCCTGATCCGTCAAGACGGTGTGTTGACGAAGCGTTGCCGCCCGCATGCAGGGTCCTCTCAGAAGGACGAATAGTACTAATGGGAAGCATCACATTCCCGACACGCAGCGACGGTGATAGCCCAAATGGCTGCCCCATGTGACTACTATACATTAAGTCAACGAGTCCGCGTACGGTGCTTATACTCACCAAGAGGCAACCTGTGGCATAGATACCGAGTTGGTCAAACCAGGTGGGGTAAGCGGCACTTGAAGTCGAGCAGAAGAAGTCAGCAACTTTCCAGTTGAGGGTGAAAGCTGCATAGTCGGCGAAATCCTCTGCGCTAAACTATCGTAAGTCTGGGACGCGAACAGGAGTGCATTTAGCCCAGAACCGATCACCGAGGCAACTGCGGAGCAGAAGCAGACGAAGCAAGAGTAGAGTTGGCTTGTGGAGTCATTTTCGTTGGTATTCTTGAATGTCGGGCAGCGTGCGATAAGACGGAAGGCCTGGTGCGGCTTTCGAGTCGGACTCGCTTCCGGAAACCTAAGCCACGCACGGTCAGCACCAGTCGCCCCTCGCACCGATAGACAATACGCACCTCTTCGGCCAGGTGGACCTGCAGCCCGCCAGCCAGGCCGCCAAACTGCATGCCTGTCAGCTTTTCGATCGATTGAATCGCGGCCAGGCGACTCGAGACCCTGGGATAAACACGACCATTGTCCATCAACTACATATCGCAATTCTATGGCCGTCTTACCTAACGGACCCACGAACCGCGCCAGACGTCGCCTTGCGATGCAGGCGGACATCATGGATCGGGTGTGGGGCAAATAAGGTATCTAACAACTGAGGCAAAATGTAGGCTTGTTCGTACTAAACCATAATAAGATGACTTACCCCAACACCAAAGTCCGTGGGAAGACCGTCAACAATGAGCAGAATGGACGGTTCATTGAGGACAGAGTTGAGTCGATCCACCGTCGAGCTTGGAGCAAGATACGACTGAATTGGAGGTGGCATGGGCTTAATGGTCAGAGCATGGGATCGTGCCGCGTTAGTCTGATTGATGTCTAGCAACGCAGATACCAAAGTCGGCTGGGTCTCGGTCGGCTGGTTGGCCTCGGATGCGAACGTGAAAATCGGCTGCACGGCATTCACCGTCGAAACTTCAGGTGCATGTGGGGCTTCATATAGTGAGGCTGCATAGAACGACTCGAGAACAGTCGCTTCCGGATAACCGGTCCCCATATTGGGGTTCGTATTGTAGCACCCTGGTACGTCAAGGTCTGAATCCGCGCCATGTAGGTCACCATAAGCTATTGCTTCGAGCAGGCCCACAAACGCAGGCTGATGCACCGCAGGAGCCGCTTGCTGTGGGCATCGAGGCATATCATCAAACCGCACGGCGCACAACAAAAGCTTAAACTTACCCTGGCAAATGATGGGTAAATGTTCTTGTAACGGCGACGAAGCGTGTTAACACAGTTCTCAGCAGAATGGACGTTATCAAATAGCACGAAGCCGTAAGTCCTTCAATGTACCAGTCAGTTGTGGATCCATCTCCTCCACGACTCTCTTCGACTTACGAATGCTGACCATCAGGTAGTCGACGATTGGGGGGCGCAGCCACGGGGCGACGAAGAACGCGAACGCTAACAATATGACCGAATTCTTCACAAAGCGCAGAGAGCTCCGTATCCCCATAATGTTCTGGTAGGTTCTGAATGTGAATGTTGCAGGAGCGCTGCGGGGGGAATGCTAAAATAGGGGCTCAATGTTAGCACCAAACCACCGACAGTATTGCTTTCACTTACCTCGAAATTTAGGCTTGACGGGCTCGCTCTGTAGCTCGAGACCTTCCTTGAACTTATCGGTCTTGAGGGCTGCCTCGGTGGAAACACTAGCAGGCTGTTCTGGCCTTGAAAGTCCACAACGTACGCCTCCGCCGATCCCTCCAGACGGGGAAACATCCAAGTCATCCCGATCCAAGCCCGGGGTCGGCAAAATAGGGGGTTTGGGCTCGGTTGCGAAGCTCACATCAGCCGACGATATTTCGCTGTCATCGTCAGTCATGCTCATCATCGACACATCCGAGCTATGGGGCTCCGACTCGAGCGCAGCACGAGCCAACTTGACCAGTTGAGTGAATGACGAGATCGAAGTAGGAGTAGGGGTCGACAGCGCATCCTCAAGCGCGCAAGATATGTCAATCCCTTCGGTCGAGGCAGACCGGGAAGACCGGATCCGTTAGGAGCATGGCATTCGTCTTCGAGGGTACGAATGAGTTTGGGAGACAAGTCGATGAGACCCTTGGTCTGTTTAGGAATAAACTCGGGAGCGGTAACGTTGAAATCGGCAGTCTTGATGGCTTGAATTGTCGCTGGCGGGGTCGCAGGTGCTGCAGCGTCGGACATGGTTGTAGAATAAAGTGTCGTCGGGTGGTGGTGAGCGCCAAACCATGACCGACTCCTATTTACTTTTAAAGCAAGAAAGG
This sequence comes from Ceratobasidium sp. AG-K, assembly GCA_037039685.1. Lineage (NCBI taxonomy): Eukaryota > Fungi > Basidiomycota > Agaricomycetes > Cantharellales > Ceratobasidiaceae > Ceratobasidium > Ceratobasidium sp. AG-K. Next base: position 4,188,935 of record JAWNGF010000002.1, read on the forward strand.
GGTAATCCCGAGCCCGTTATTATTTGACTTTTGCCATGGGGGCTGCCCGAGACTTGGACCAGATGGTCTGTCGAGGCCTCTTACCCACGGTCCGCAAATCCTAGTCAAAGGGTGCATGTTTGTGCCGCTATATCATTTCCATAACGAGTTTTGGTTTATTCGCGCCGTGGTCGATAAGGTGGTCAACCTCTCAATTATAAGATCTCATCCGTGGCGGTGCTTCTCTTTGACGAGCGCTGAGCGCTTGTTTTCGCCCCGGTTTACATTTCGCATTACCAGCAGACATTGTCCCGAGAATATTTCGTGTCGTACATGCATGCCTTCATCAGGGTTTATCCCTTTTAGCCTAGGCTTTCCCCTTGGTAAACACACTCTCGTAAACCAAATTTAAATCCCTCAACGACAACCTCACGTCGTGCGCGTTCCCGATTGACGTCACGCGTAATACCATCTAGTCCGCCCCACACTTGGAATGAATCTCGGATCCTAGCTCGGGTGACAGACCAAGAAAAGCTGATCAAAATCTGATCAGGCTACGGATGGTGCCTCCCCACGACCACGAGCATCAAAATACAATGCGCCAGGTTTTAATAAATTTGATCAAGGCGAAACTGGCCATAAAATGGCAATTCGTTCGAGCCTCTTCGTCGAAAAGTATAAGGCCAGTGGCGTCTTGAGTGGGTTTGTTTCAGAGGTGGATGAGATGAGCAGCTTGCCACTGGGAGCGGGCTGGGCCTGAAGTCGCGTGTCGGGACCCTAGCTGCGCACGTGTTTTGAAGAATACCAATTTACCGTTAGCTGGGCTTCTTACATCCAGGGACGGAATATAAGTGGTCTAAGTTGGTTGGTCGCTCACGATGATGCGGGACGCCACAAAACGTGCAATGAGACAAAATGCGTGTGTATGCGGTGATGTGGGACCAATAAGGTCTAATTAGCCTCTGGCCCAGCCGTAATAACGCCATGGGAGTCGTGCTTGGTATGAAAAAAGTGAAAAAACCTCACGGCATGGGCATGAAATCCGGCAACATGGTTGCCGCTCCTAGTATTTGCGCTGTCCATGAGGTCGTACGAGTTGGGTCATCCGCGGTAGTGCAAGCTGGAAGAAAATGAGGACCTAATTGTCATAAGATGTAAACTCGGAGGTAGTTTGACGATAGTTGAGTATCCAGTGATCTATAGCTAGAATGCAGTCGGAGCCGGTAATCAGGAGTCAAGGAGAGACGCTGCGGAATCATCTATTTTAGGTACATATAGGATACATGCAGATCCTCAAAACCGAGGGCCAATTGGACGATAACGCCATTGCTGAGTAAGTTTGCCCACGTACCCGAATACTTGTAGCTAAACGCCAATGGGCTCGCGACTGTGGCGCCTCTATGTCCTCGACTGAGGGGTAAAGAACTTCTGCTAATTCATACTGCTGCCGGCGGACCCATCGCGGACGCTCACTTTCCCTAAGAAGCGTGATTTCTCATGTAGTATAGTTGCGTGATCCCCTATCTCACGGTCCGCGCATTACACCATGCATGCGGTATACATATAGAATTCCATCTGTGCATTGCGTTACGAGCACTGAACCGCACGGATCCGACTCTGACAATGCCGGGCAAAATGTATTTCACTTGATATGGCAGATTATAATGAAATTACTTTCGGACGCTGCCCAAACCATTCGCTTGCATTGCGAAGCTAGTCCCGAATCACACGTGTAATGTCAATATGACAAGGATAGGTTGAAACATAAATCATCGTGCAAACCCGGTCACCTCGAGCTGTATAGGTCCCGAGAGGGTCGGTCCCGTTGTCCATATCCCCGTGCTTCACTGCAATCGCTAAAGCCGAATAAAATCCGGTCCGAGGCTAGGGACAACTATCACCCGACAGGTGTGACATGACGGATAGACCCAAATGAGACGAGTTTCCGAGGACAAAGTGACGCCACAGATGGAATCGCCTAGATATGTCTATGCAACCTCGAAAAGGCGCTGGTGGCTATGGGAATGTGGAAACGGTGGCTCAGTGCCTGGGATACGATGGGAATCTGTGGCTGACCGGGTCCACCTGTGAGAAAGTTCAACCTTGCGAGTCATAACCCAGTTATCCCACTATCGTTTTCAGTCCTCTTGCGTACTTGCGTGAGAGAAAGTTGAACATTTCATTTGATAAATATTGCCAATCTGCATCGGGTGATCGCCGATCTTTGTCAAGGGCCAGGTCTAGACGGGCAATTTCGTAAGATGAAAGCTGTGGCGCGTCAAGGGCAACGACCACAACGTCGATCCGCCTACAAGAAACGCCGAAAAGTCTCCAGCAAACTCTGTCGCTTATGGTTCAGCAGATATCAAGCCACCCCCTAACAGGCGGAGGGTTCCTCTCTGGAAACTACCCAGCACGTGCAGCGGAGTCGGGATAAAACTACGCCACGCAACGACGTGGCAGAGTCCTGGTGGCGCTGTAACAGGGGCGGCAGTTTGGCATGCGGCATGGATGAGGTCCGCCGCCCGCTATATTACACTCACTCACGCTCCGAATTCTTTACTACACTACCATGTCGATGTTATTCCCCCTCGACTTCAACACTCTACCCGACGCTGCGACTCGAGTCGCTATGGGCACCAAGATCAAGCACACTGAAGGCACCATCGACGCTGTCGACGCCAAGATCGACGCACTCGAAGTTATCCTTGCAAAACTTATTGCCGAAACCAAGTCCCAGGTCAACGCTCTTGTTGAGCAAAAGCGCGTCCTTGAGGCGGATGTCAAATCGGCCAAGGGCTACCTTGCACCGTAAGTCACTTTTAATTCGCCTTCGACTTGTTCTGACCCGCGTAGAGTACGAAAACTGCCGGCAGATATTCTCTCGGATATTTTCTTAATGCTCCTTGAAGCCGACCCACTCGCGCCGTGGACGTGAGTACAACGCTTTTCATTTGAACTCTACTGATTATGTTGCAGTCTCTCAGCCGTCAATAGGCAATGGCGCACTACTGCGTTGACCACTCCCCGCCTGTGGTCTTGCATCCGCATCCAACCTCCTGCCATGCCCTCGGGAAACGCCCTCCGTCTCTGGGTTGAGCGATCGGGCGAATCGTGCCCCCTCGACATCGAAATCACACTCGCGCCTCCAGCCAACTGGACGCCCTCGACCACAATATCTCGGGCCGACCGCGAAGCCCAGCGGGACGAAGTTCAATGGGGACACGTTGTTATGTTCCATCTCGGATCACAAGTTCACCGTTGGAAGCGCTTCGTCTACCGGGCCGAACGCCTCTTCATGTTCCTCGGTGCTCTCAATGTCGCGTTCGGCAACGGTGCCGCGCCAATGCTCGAAGAGTTTGTCGTCGACTGTGGAGACGTCGGCCATCACCACGTTTCAAACGACCCATGGTGCTATTTCCCCACTTCGACAACATGCAAAGTTCCAAACATGCGCTCGCTTGATTTGCGTAATGTACCGTTCACCTGGAACTCGCCTATGCTTCGCGGGCTGCGCCACCTTGCCCTTGCCGACCACTCGCACCCGGTCGCGTCATCGACTCGTCTCTCTGTCGACCGGTTGCTCACGGTACTTGCTGGGAATCCAGACCTTGAATCCCTCAACCTCGAGCTCAGATGCAGTTCATCCGTTCTTCCCCCGCGCAACCTAACCCTCCCAGGGCTCAAATCGTTGACCATTGCCGGAGGCGACGCACACACCCTTGAACTCCTGGATCACTTAACCCTTCCTGCCCTTACAACCCTCTCGGTCCGACTATCGGTCCCAGAACCCGTCGATGATGCACTCCAAGCCCTGCTCGTCAGGTCGGGTCATCCTCCGATCAAGTCGTTTGCATGCCATCCAGCCTATGCCGATGAATTCCCAAGCCGGACCGTAGCGGCCCTCCCAACGATTACCCACCTCGAGATGCTCGAAATGATGCCCCGCGATGTCCTCGTCCAACTCACCCCTCACCCACAAACCGACTCGCCCAGCACGATCGCAGGCGTCCCAACTCCCTCGGGCGTGCTTTGCCCCACACTCGAGAACGTGGTTATCCGAGGGTGCCCCAGTCTTGCCCAAGCGCTCCCCGAACTCGTGCAGTTCATCTTGCATCGAAATCCTCACGAGCTCGGTACGTCCGGCAAGTCGAGTTCGGGTCTGCCCGCGCTCAAGAGCGTGGTGATTACCGACTGTGGGCTGCCGCTCGAAGAGGATATCAGGGGATGGATAACCGCGAGGGTGCCGCATGTGGTCCTTGATGCTCCTCTGCCATGAGGTCCAGGCTCCGACCGAGGAATGCAGGTGCAGGCGCAGGGGAGGCTGGGAATATTTGGACGCTGGTGCGGGTGCCAAGATACCGTTTCGAGAGATCTAGAATCATTTATGGATGTGGTACCGGAAAACCCGGCATGGAGGATGCTCGCGAGCGGGCATGCTCGCTTGTCGTGTTTTACGCGAGGGTTTGACTATCTTATTTGTATGATTCCTTTCTATGTTGTAAATTATACCTCATCATCTATATGTATACTTAGTTTCTTTCGCTCAATGCATTTCAAGTATTCTTCTCATCTCGATTTTCGTGAGGGACCAGTACACGCATCTGTAGCGTGTACTACTTTTTCCCGGATTGTGCACCGTTGCAACTTTCACAGGCGGTACGCATGATTCAAACTCGCACGGGGATTCACAATTAGGTACAAAATAGATATAATCAGCTAAGTTACAACCCTCCGATCCGACTTGTCCGCGCACGTTTACTCCGTCGACGCTCCCCATCATCGTCCGACGAATCCCCATAGTCTACCCCACACCCCGCACGTCAGCCTCGACCCTCGGAATTAAACCAGAGCGACATACCAACCGCTTTTCGGTTCCTTGGCCGTATCCTGCTCAGGATCTCCATCGTCTCTCGGTCACCTGCCTTGGATTTACCACCGCCCGATGTTCGCTTCGTAAGACGATCGAATAGGACTGGGACTTGCTGCATGTATATCGAATCCTCCTTTGCGGTAAACCTATTCTGCCAGTGTTTCACACTTCGATACGGGCACTGCCCCCAGAACCAGTACCATCGACACCAGGATATATCGAGAATCCGACGGAGAACGGACAATGAAAGAACCTGTCAGTATCTATAGCTTAGCCCAACTTGGTAAAACTTACGTTGACGGCAATCTCCTTCATAATCTCCATCGACGAGGCATTCCGATCCTGTGCAAAAGCCCAATTCATATAATCAATAATGTATTGATCTTCCTCCTGTGTCCACTGCGGTCGTTTCGAGTTTAGTTGCTCGGGGGTTGGCGTCGGTGGGGCGGGGGGCGGGCGGTAAATCGGAAGCTTGCTAGTAGACGAGGATGGGTGGTCTATGGATTGAGATAGCGACGGCGGTACTGTCGACAACGTTGGACTTCGGATGATAAGTTTCTTTGGCAGTTTGACAGTCGAGCCTGGAGTAGGAGCGGATTCTGACGAGGGGCACTCTTGGCTCGAAGCAAGAGTTGATATGGAGAGTGTCCTGGTAGCGGGGGTAGTTTCCGGGGCTGCCTTGGGAGTTGCCTTGGGAGTTGCCGTGATGGTTGTGGGAGCTGCTGGGGTCACCGGAGCCTTCGGGGCAGCCAACTTAGCCACGGGAGTCGCCGAAACCGCCGCGGAACTTTGGGTTGGCTTTGGAGCCGGAAGGGGTGGGCTTGCAGCAGCAGGAGCAGCAGTCGACTTGTTAACACTGGCCGGATCCAACCGGATAAGGAGTTTGGTTGGGCTCGTCGGACGTGAGACAGACAGCGCTGGCCGTTTGGGGTCTTGACCTTCTGGCGCGGGAGCCGGTCGCATCTTGGGTCGTGGTTTCGGTTTGCTGGCGCTTGTTGGTGCAGCAAGCGTCTCGGGCGTTCCAGGACCCGAAGTTATAGATGCACCTAGGGCGAGTTGGCTCGCAGCAGTGATTGGCTCACGACGGTACTTGAGCCCTGTCGAAGAAGTAACTAGCGGAGCAGGAGTTTTCGGGAGAGTTGGTTTGGGAGTTGGTGATGCCACGGCCGGTTTCGGTGAAGCAGGCTTTTTGGGCTTGGTGGAAGCCGGAGCATCGTGGGGAGGAGCAGAGCGCTGGGCGGATGTGATAGATACATTGGGAGGGCTTGATGGACGTAACGCAGTAGAAGACGTATTTAATGCACTAGACGACGGTTTTGAGACGGCAGGCGACTCTTTGGGGTTGGTAGGCAGCTCTTCGGGAGCATCCAAAGGCGAGACGCGCGACGCTGGAGGGGGTATATTAGATATCTTAGCCGACGTCGGTGATCCGCTCGGTTGTGGAGCAGGATTACCAGATGCGGAGACCGCTTGTTCGCTAGCAATAGACTCTGGTTTTCCTGGTGCTGTGGCGCTCGGTTGTGTAGACTTTTCTATAAGAATTACCGGGTCGGGTGTCTCAGGTGCTGGTGGCGCTACAACGAGGTACTGTGGACCCGGAACAACAGGCTGAGGGACGGGTGTGACTATGGGTGCACTAGTAGCCGTCGGCACAGGCGCAGGTACTGGGGTTGGATCGGATGCCCGAGCAGAAGTGGTGGCTAGGGAAGTTTTGGCCACGCTAGAGTCGGTGCCCGCCGATTGTGGCGTGGATTTTTCCTTCGGAGCGACGTCCATTGGTGAGTGGCGCCGACTCGGTGGCGCCTCTTTTAAGAGGGTGGGAGGGAGGGAATCCGGTGAAGGTGGGATGGGGGCCATAGATCCATTGCTTGTGGGAATTTTGGGATCAACTGCGGACAGCACCGCCGAAACCTCCGCCTCCTCTGCATCAGGCATACCGACATTAGGCACATTCACCGCTGGGGATGCACGACTCGACAGATCGGATTGACTTTGCAAACGGAATGGGAGACGCGAACGGCGGCGTAGAAGAGTAACATCTTCGTCCGAGTCTGTGCCGGCCTGGAGCTCCTGGGAAGCCTCCATGACGGAGTTCATGTCAGATATGGGCGTGTCCTGGTCGCGTTGACGCGATGAATTGTTCGAATTTGTTGAATCAGTACGCGAGATAAGTTTTGAGAACGTTATCCCAGCTAGGAATGAACTCCAAGCAAAGACACCCGGGGGCATATCTGGATAGGCTGGTCGCTCCAGGGGCACATGAACATACGGCCAATAAGCACTGTTGACCCAAACGAGGCTTTGAGTAGTGAGACAGAGTGATATCCAGAACGCTAAAACCGTGGAAGGCCGTAGTTCTGGTCGCCTAGCTTTGAGGAAATCGCAAAAGACCCAGGGATGCGAGGGATGCACAACTAGGACGTCAGAACTCTCAGGTTTATGGACCACGACACCTCCCCATTGCTATTGCCGGGTTTTGGTAAATCGGTTTGATATGTAATACATTTGGACTCACCTCAACCTTGTGGCTCAATTGCCGAATAGTCACGTCGAGTAGGTGAGTGGTATCAAAGTGAATTCGCAACGGGCGACCAGCACGAACGAGGATATTATCCATATTAGAGCTCAGATGAGAGACATTAACTATATGAGTAGGATGGTAAATAATCAGAGCGAAACCCAAGAGAAATTGACACGAGTGGGCGTGGGTGTAGTCGTTGGCACGCTGGAGTTGCTGGGGCGTCAACAGGTGTAAATTCTATACCACTTCTAGCACGTGATTGGCGAGACCACAACAACCATCAAACGCTATACTGCATATATATGCGCACTGTGGTCAAAGCGCTTGCCTAACGCCACAATGGTGGCCGATTTTCGTTTCATGCGCGATCATTCATAGTCGAAACCCCCATCCCACACGACCGAACAAGGTCGTGTTGCTCAACCATTAGCCCCTACGGCTCTATCTTCACTCACTCAGCCCGTTCGTTCGCATGTTGGGTTCACCCAGACGTTATTCCTCCCGCCTCAAATCCTTTGTGCAACTCTACAGTCCAAGTATGTACACTCCCAGCACTACCCGACATCTACTACGATGGGGGGCTTCGCCTAGAACTGACTCAACCCTTCATCTGACATGTACTCCCCCAAACGTTCAATCCGGTAAATCCTCATGTCTCCCGCACCGTCCCAGACAAATGCCAAGGGAGAGCCTCTGCCAAAATCCTGCATAATACTACGCATCTGCCCGAGTACGGCAACAAGCTGAGCAATCCGACTGGACTGTTGGTCGTGCTGAGTTCGGAGCGTTTCTCGCGTGTGGGTTCGGACTTGGGTAATGGTCGTCTCGTTCTGAGGCAAGCGGCGCCGAGTGGCAATCAAGAGATTGGGTGTCTGCGAAAGAAAGAATTGGGGATAGGTATCATCCCTATACATAGTTAGAAACGACCAAAAGGCCTCTGCCGTAGGAGAGAGATCGGCATACCATTTGACCCTTCCATCAACTGCTGTCTTTATGTCCATAAGCTGCTCTTGTGGTACGCAATCTCCGAATCGAACATGTTGAAGGTTCGACCCATCCACTTGGACAATAGAAGGTGGGGGTGAGAGAGTTTCAGACGAAGAGCGATTATCAAGAGAAGTGTCTCGAAGTGCATTTGTCAGACTCTCGACATCTGGGTCCTCCGCCTTAACCATCGAGTCGACCCTGGCATGAACTAGAAACCTCATCCCGAGCAAGTCATAGCGAACGATTCGGTGGTACCCAACTCGTTGAAGTGTTTCCTGGTTTCCTGCCGTATCCACAGCACCAAATGAAGGATGCTGTTCCGTTGTGGCTCGTTCGAAAAGTTCGTCGAAGCTTAGAGGTTGCAATTCCGTGCGAGTGTTACGAACAGGCGGTTCAAATCTAGTCAGTATCATGGTACGGCCATTAGGTGCCAGTTGAACGTCGATACGGAATTTGTTAAAATGAGAGAAAGACGAAGATCTCCGAGTTGCATTTGCTGAAGTGGCAAAGTGAAGGAGCTTTCGGAGGTTGTTCCGGTTAGTGACAACGTCAACACGTTCCTCCGATAAGTCAAAGTTGTTCACTCCTAGGCTTTCTTGTGTGACTTGGATCGCGCGAATGTCAGGTTCGAGTGGATAACCGCACTTTCGTGCATGATCTTCGTTAAAAGACGACTGGATTGGATCCCGGCTCATATGGATGGGAAGCCTCGCGCCTTTCCACCTGGTAGGATACCCTTTAGAACCTCGATTAGCCACTGGAATATTGAGGTAATCGCTTATACTCTTACCTGGGATGGCGATGGTGGGAGTTTCGTTGTCTATCCAGTTGTAAGACCCCACGGTTTTGAGATTAGTTGCCTCGACAGGTTCATCACTCCTGGATTGCGATGGAGGTGAAATCGCGGCGATAATCTCGTCCACAAGTCCCTCAAGTAAGCTGGAGGCCATTTCTTCAGGTTGTTTTACACTGTACTTTAGGTAGTGTAAGGCTGGTTTCTTCGAGGTAACAGCCGATCAGGACAGTGGTCGTGGGTTACAGGATGAGAGTTGCCACTTACACAGTATAGCCACACGGTATTCCTAATCGGACACAGCCCCGAGAGGTACACTTACTACACATTTCACCCACGTCAAGACCCATTCTACTAGGACCCATACATCAACACCTACCTCCTTGTAAGCCCTAATCCAGGATCGCAACCAACTTTCGCTATAACATTTGTCCAGACCACCAAGATCCTCAGTGCGGGAGCGCCTTATTAGCTGTGGATAGTCTTTATGTAATCTGTTTGGCCTGCGCAAAATTTTCAAAACATATTATGGCTTGCATTGCCGGTTGATTGTCCCCCCACAACTACTGGTTGTTAGCAGGAAGCACGCGTAACATTGTTAACTAATGCCATTATTGAATCCTCATTAATTTTGTATTTAAGCATGTGTGATACAATCGCACAGGCCATGAAGGACGGAAGTTGCCACCTAACCAAACCCGGACCCCTCAGAGTCCAAGCTATTCCTAATTGTGACTATCTCGACAGCATGTAGCGGCGTGGTTTCAGGATCGATGTGCGTGAGGCTCCTATATTCAGCCGGCTATGATATCGCGGGGAAGTTGAATGCGCACGAAGGCTATCCAGGTCGACGCCTCATCCGAAAGGGGTCCAAGGTAATTTACGCCTGCCGAGGTGTGCCGCAAACTGGTCCAATTGGCATATAGAAAGAATAAGGTTGGCGGGGAGCCTTTGGATGTGTTACGAAAACAATGTTGTTTGTCACATGTAGGCCATTGTAGGAAGTTCTGTGGGTGGCAATCGAAGCCCCTGGGGAAAATGAACCATTATGGTGCCATTATGGCATTGGTCAATTTCTTCCTACACAATGAGAGAGCGAAAGCAATATTCTGTGGCGGGGTCGTCTTCCGTTGATATCGGTATGATCACTGACAGTGGATGGGACCTCGACTTCACTCCCCGGGACAAGCGCCAAAGATCGAGGGTTTCGAGTCTCGCGATTTGAGCCTGGGATGCAGAGATTGATGCGCGTACGGGATTAAGGCTGTTTCAGCTATCTAGCATATTTAAAGTCTCACTCGAGACAAACACGACGAGGACTTATTGTGAAGGGTGCAGGGGTATATGGATGTCCTAGGCGGTGACCGTAGAATAGCTGGGCAGTGTGGTTTTGTTTACATCTGTGGACAGTTTGAGCAAATTTAGTATTATTTACAACGGAAGACTTCGAAGCCAGATCTCTATTGATCGGACAAGATGATCGGCGGACACCTCTGGTCATGTGACGACAACAGGTGAGACCTGGATGGGCCCAAACAATAGACGGGCAAGGCAGATATCATCCCAGCGGGGAGAAGGACTGGGTTTATTCAATTCCCCCCTCCCCGCTCCCCTCCTCCGACGGCGCCATGAATTTCTACCCAGTCTATCCGATCGTATGCGGTTTGGCGATCATCGCAGTTCTGCTGCCCCTGCCATGGCATTTGAAAGCTAGAAATACCGGCACTCTTCTTTACATTGCCTGGACGCTCATCGGTAACATTATGTTCATGGTCAATACCACTGTTTGGCATCGTAATGTTATCAATCACGCGCCTGTCTGGTGCGATATCTGTACGTTCTGCGCTATCAACCTCTGCGCGAGCTAATTGGCCCGATCGACATTAGCTGTCAAGCTCAATATTGGACTGAGTGTCGGTCTCACCGCCTCCTCGCTATGCATCAATCGGAGGTTGTACAACATTGCAACGATCAAGTCTGTTTCGATTTCTGCCAAACACGTAGGTGGCTCAATTTCCTGAGTCTGCATACACTGACTGTTTCGCAGAAACGGAATCAAGCGATTATTGACTTGCTCCTCGGTGTTGGGCTACCATGCCTGGTCATGGTCTTGTGTAGGTGCTTCCTTGCTACTTATATTCCCCGGCTTATGCTAGTTGCAGCCTACATCGTTCAAGGCCAACGCTACAACCTCGTTGAGGACGTTGGATGCTGGCCAAGTGAGTAGATCCAACTCAGTCGAGTGGGTGATATCTAATAGCTTGCATTCCAGACGTCTATAACAGCCTTCTCTCGTATGCTTTGGTTTGGATGTGGCCAATCGTAATTAGCTGCGCTTCTTTCATCTATTGCGGTACGTTATACTCCTCAGCTCGATGACCATCTTACTTAACCTCCTTCAGCCCTATCCATCCGTGCGTTCCTAAAGACTCGCCAACAATTCAACCAGATTCTGAGTAACTCGCACTCGGGCGTCAACATGAGCCGATACTTCCGTCTCATGGCACTCGCGTCGACCGAAATGGTGTTCTCTCTGCCATTTGCCATATTTTTCTTCGTCAACAACCTGAGGAACGGAGTCCAGCCATGGGTCTCTTGGGACGACTTGAAGTACAGGTTCTCCGACATTCAGCTATGGCCGTCGATTCTCGTCGAGGCCTCTGGAAACGGTGTTATCGGATTCTACATTATGTTGTGGGCCGTCCCCGCCGGAGGATTCATTTTCTTCATTTACTTTGGGCTCGGAGGGGAGACATTTGCGGATTACAAGCGGATCTTCTGGGGCCTCGTTGCGCCTTTGGGACTCAAGCCTCGTCCGGCCAAGACTCAACCGTGAGTTTGATTTCTTTTGACTTTTGGTGTCTCTTACTGACAAACCGAATAGAACCTACCAGGGCCGAACAATCACTTCGAGCGTTGGAGCAACCGAGTCTCAGGCGCATACCCAAGTCCTATCTCTCCCCGACTTGGACGACACGTTGGAAAAATCAAGTGTGGACGACGACTTGGAGGCAGGAAAACCCAAGTCGCGTCAATGATATGTTTACCATGATTTTGTACACTCGATTTATGCGGTTTGTTTGGGCAGATCTGTTGGATTATCTTGTTGTAGCACATTCTTTGATTTTCGATTTTTATTTTCTTTTGTAAATTCAGTGTACGTATTGTCAATGTAGCTTGATGTCAACCCAAAGTTTGTCTAAGATTGCGGGAGTGTCGGGAACTGCTTGCCGACTCGCGACGTAAGCACGTGAACCGGGGTCTTACTCATCAACCGCCCAAGGCCACTTGAGGTTCACGACCATGGCCTCTACATATTACGAATTTTACCGTGGCTCCTCGTTAGTATATTCTTCCCTTCAGATGTTAATAAGCTAAGCCTATTAATGCCAGCATCGGGATTGCCCTGACCGACTCTCTCGATGAGCTTATTACGAGTGGGAGCATCACTCCACAACTGGCAATGAAGGTTTTGGCTCAGGTGAGTATCCAAGGTAGATTCTAATTGTGTGCTAAACCTACGCCTTTCACAATAGTTCGACAAGTCGCTTGCGGATACATTGGTGAAACATGTCAAGGTCAAGACGAATCTCAAGGTCAGCCTTCCTTGGTCCAACTGGCGCCACGGTTTTGCTGAACACTCTGTCACACTTTCTTTGCATGCTTCCTCTGCTCACCTACGCAACACCTTCACCCACCCTCTCCCCTTCGCCAAACAAACAGGGGCACCTGTCAACCTACCGCCTGTGCGACGAAGTCTGGACGTTTATAGTCAAAAACCCGACGTTCAAGATGGAGTCCAACGAAGTTGTTAGCGCCCAAAAGATCAAGATTGTCGCATGCAAGAATGGTGACGCCCAAGATCCTGGGAAGAAGTAGGCAGTGCGCTTGTTGTTGGGGAGACGGGGCTGGTTAGACTGGCTATGTGGTCAGTCTTGGGACTCATTCTTTGCCCTCTCCTTTGTCTGCCTCGGCTGATAATTCTTGGCTTATTGGATGATGATGTTGAGAAGTCATACTCGCCTCTTTGCCTCTATTTTCCACTTACTTCATTCATGGCTTACTTCTAGTCGTCATTGATAGTTCAAAACTGTATCGCTATGCACAACACGTATCAGTCACACCATGTTGAGTGATTAGATAACACTTGAGCAGAGGGGGTATGAGCTTTGGCAAGTGCAACGTCGGTCAGTGTTGAGCACGTTTATCGTGTGAAGATCGAGGTGGGGACTGTGGCAAGGACTCTCCATAGCATGTTCAGAGTTGCGCAGTCTGGTACTGGTAAGTCCAGTCGGGGCATGGCCGGGTGGAGCCCGAAAACTGCCATGTGATTCGTCCATGTTGGCGGGCGTCGCGCTCTGACGGCGGTTGGTACAAGACTTTTTTAGGAAACTATAACAGTGCATCCAGCGTACTCTCTCGGTTGCTATGTGATACGACGCCAAGATCAAGCAGTTGAGCGCCGTCGTCACTCGAAAACTATTTTTCGATCATCACTTGCTCAAACCCAGCGATCTCCTTTGAATCTTCGACTAGACTCTTTCCGTGATATATTTCTGCGAGGATCGAGACCATCGAGGGTTACTATTAGTCATCAACATGACACATCGTCGATCCCGTTTGTTACTCGAGTGGGTGTGTGGAAGTTTACGCGATAGTGTACAAGTTCCGTCCACGGCGAGATGTTCATCGGAGGTAACATTGTCTTTCGGCTCCAAGCCTTGTATCTACTGCAACACGGCCCGGCTGTGGGACAGACATAAGTAAAGTACAGATGGCAGCTAACGGGCAGGTCTCCCAACGCAACTGGAATCTACGGGTTCTGGGGGTCGACCTAATTCGACTCGTAATTGGCAGCGAGGGATCTTTCCTCGCGTTGGAACGACGCCCAAGCACCGATTAAGAAAACTTTCAATAGCACGAGCGGACTCGGAAATAGGTCTCGGGTCGACGCTTGTCCCTTGCTCTGAACAATCAGCTCGGCTCCGAGTCTCACAACGCTCCGCCCCCAAGGGCAAAATCCGAGCAATCCATCTCGCCTTACTTGACCGAGTTCGAGGTCTACATTCAGCGGACGAGGGAGTGGCTGACGGTAAAAAAAATTCTACGTTGCCCATCTTGGTTCCAGTCAAGTTCAGTCGCCCAAGAGGTATTACTATTTCCAGCAACGAGACACATCAACTTGGCTCGACGGAAACTCGGATCCGACTGAAAATCGGGCCAGTATGCTGTACCTAGTTGCTCATATGCCTGCGCCCGCGGACCGACAAAACAACCCGAACGAATAATGATATGGCCGTGATTTACGTTTTCCGTCCGTATCTGGCTTGCACATTTCGAAAACCATTATCTTGAGGCTGGATGACGACGAGCAAACAAATGGTCTCGTACCCTACCGCAACAATCCAACGCATATACCCCCAATCCTATCATCCAAATAACCTCGGAGACTTTTCGCCTAATGACCTCGGATCGAAAGCTCGAGGCGATGACAGCGTCGATCTGTACATCCCGAATTCGTCGCGCGAAGTGGAGAAGTTTGCTGCATTTGGACAAAAGATGCGCCGAGACATGTGAGCCCGAGTTTTCATTTGTCCATTATCAACCGAGGTAGATCCTACTTCATTGCCATGTGTTTCACTCGGTCGTTGGTTGGCGCAGCCGGGTCCGAGACTCCCCGTTCGGTAGTAGAATGCCCATCCTCAATAAGGATTGCCTACCTCGGAGCGACGCGCTTGTTCGCATAGTCACGTTTCGCCCACCGGGACGCTGCATTAGAACCCCCCAAGCCGAGGCCGCCTCGACTCGGGGGTCGATCCCCCACAAAACTCGGTTCCTCAATCGAACGCACACTCAATCATTCCGCTTGTCACTCAATAGAGTTACAACAAAGGATCACCGCTTCTTTCATTCATCAACCGATTCACCCAATTAGACTCGCAAATCGGGCACCCGCCCCTCCCTATCCAAAATCCACGCTCACACAAAGTTACGCACAGCATAATCCATAATTCGGTACAGAATCAATCCAGCACCAACGAAAAAAAAGAACGAACCACACAAGAAGTACCATACGACAGAACGAGTCGTCTGGTTGGGCAGTGTCATGATCATGTAAGTGTCGTGGGCATGAGCATGTCTTGTACGCATGATTCGCACTGTTGACCATAAAGAAGAAATAAACATCCAAAGCAGGAAAGCGCGAGAGCAAAAAGGTGTCCGTTAAAGTCCGAGCCGCCGGGACTAGTCGTCCAAGCCGGCGAGGCCAACCGTGAGCGCGACCTCGCCCACATGACCCAACTTCAAGTCGAGACCCGACTCCTGGGCGTGTTCGCCGCGCATATTCTTGCTCTCGTCGTCGTGGCGGGGCGTGGCAATCGTCGCCATCGTGGGAGTGCGTCCGGCACTGGTAAACGTGAGCGCCGGCGAGACAGGGCTCATGCTTCCGTCCGAGCCCGATCCAGACCGCGAGCGTGGAGAAAACGCCGCGTCGAGCTCGAGCGGGACCATGTGACGCTCCGACCCGATTGGGCTCGAACGCTCCGACCCAACGGCGCCGCGTCCCGTCGCGTAAATCGGCCCAGGCTCCCTGTGCATCTCGTCAATCACCGCCAATCCCCTGTAAGAAACAACATACCGATCTGAAACAGCTCGAGGGCGGGGCGCACCAACATCGCGGGGCGCATGGATGCTGGCAATCATTCCAGCGCTCGATCCAGTGGGAGTCGAAACGGCACGGCGCCCGGAAAATGCCTGAGCAGCGCTGCGAATCGACGGGACGCCCAGGCCAACCGGGTGCTGGCCAGCAGCAGGTGCGCGACCAGGCTGCACCTCGAACGCATTGTCGTCCTAGCCAAGTCAGACACAGACTAAACATAAGCATAGAACTCACATTATGATTGTCAATGACCGTAAGGTTGAGACTATACGACCAGCCGGGAAAGTGGAACCCATTCAGCTTGTTTTGGACCTCGCGAGCAGCACTCAGCGAGCCCAGCCTAAAAACGTTAGCAAGCATCAACCCCTAAACAGTGCACGTACCTCATCACCCCCGAAATGCTATTAGGAAGCCCACCAGCTCCATGAACCTGGCACACACGACTATCCAAAATCTTGTGGGGCGAAAACAGCGCCTCGAGCTCAACGTCTTGGAGATGCAGCGGGAGCCTAGACACATGTCAGCCAAGGACGCATACACACCGCCCGACTCACCCCTGAACAAAGACATCCGCCGGAGCCTGGAGCAACGCGTTAGGATCTTCGAGAACTGTCTCAAGTGACGAACGAGCGCCGCTAAATTTGGGGCGCGCAGGAGCTTGGAGGACAGGCGCCGAGGCTACACGGGCGCGCCACATGTCGTCGGCGTTGGAGGTGCGGGAAACGACCGACTGGGGCGTATTGGCAGCCAAAAAGCGGTTAGAGCTGTCGAATAGGCTCAGACGTTCCATGCGTTTCTCAAAAGCATCGCTCAGCTGCGAGTCGGTCGACGGCTGGGGAATCTTCTGGGTCTAGGACGAGTCAGCAAGGGTAGTCATGAATAGGGGTATCTCACCTTGGCAAACGACGGATGGAGATCGCTATACTGGCGAAGCGAAACAATGCACCGACGAGCCGAGTCGATATCCGCAAACAAGACAAAGCCATATGTCCTGCGCCACGTTAGCCAAGCTAATAGCAAGACGAAAGACTTACGAAGGCTCGGGGGTGTTGAGGCGGTCAAACGTGCGGACACTCGTGATAGGGCCAAACTCGGAGCAGAGATCGTACAGCTGCGACGTGGAAAAGAACGTAGGAAGACCGTTGATGTACACGTTCGACGTGTGCTGGGGGTTGAATAGGGGGTCCGTGCGTCCTCCCACGCGCTGGGCCAGAGCAGCGGCTACGCGAGTCAGCCAAGTCACAATCAGATCAGTCGACTCACCACTCGGAAGCGTCGCGTTGGCAGCGAGGTCGGCATATGTGCCAATCGTGCCATGGGCAGGTGCACCCACTGCACGCCACGTCGTCGGCGGAGACATCAGCAACGAGCGCGAGTTGCGGTGCAGTTGCTGGATGAGCTGCAGCTGGGGATACGAGGCAATCGGGGCGTCCATCGTGGGCAACTGCAGCTCTCTCAACGCGCCTGCTGCTTTTATGTCTGGCGGGTAGGAGCATCTCCCCATTCGGTCATGCATACATTCATTATATAATCTACACGGCGCCCCCTACCACCCCCGCCACACGCTTCTCGATCGCCCCTTTCTCGCTCTCCTGACCAGGCCGCGTCCCAAACACAATATCCTTGAGCATCTGCGCAATAAGTCCGTGCTGAGCCTCGCGCGCAATCTTGGTCCTGCTACAAGTCAGCTACGCCCACCAACGCCCACCGACTTACGTATCCTTGACGACCTTGCCCAACGCGCTCTCTTCGCGCTTGTCCTCTTCGCCCGTCTTGGTCTTGCCTTTGCGGCCCAGCACCTCGTCGGGGATCCCTATAGCCGAAAATACTTCCGTCAAGAATCCCGGTGTAGATCAGCGCACCCACCTGCAAGCGCCGCGCTGGCCGTCCCACGTTGGTTCAGCGACCCCTGGGCCTTGGCGAGTTTGGCCCCCAAGTCGGTCAACTGCGAGACCGCGTAGGCTCGGTTCTGAGTCGAGTCAGTCGAGGATCTGCGTGGCCCAGGATCTACGCACCGAGATCAACGGACTCTGGCTGAGCGTGTTGACCCAATACTTGTTCCACAGTCGTCCGAGCAGTTCATTGTCCAATCTACGTCATTAGACCAATTTCAGGACATTCACTCCACTCACTTGGTTTTGAACACCGAGACCTCGAGTGGATAATAGCTATTCGCATGCACCCCAAAGTCCTCAATCTTGCTCAGCGGAATCGACTGGTACTCGGTCGCCTCGGCCGCAGCAGGCTTGTAATCCGGCGGATACGTCCGAAACGCGCCAATATCCACCTTGCCCGCGCTCACCGTTCGGTTCGGGTCAATCTACTACACTCAGTTCCATATCGAGTAGTCGGGAGATGTACGTACCACGACGGCCACAAAAGGATCTTGGAACTGCTGGTTCGTGCTTTGTGTATCAACATCGATGCCCGAGAGCCAACATCCGTACCCGGGATGCGAATGGTACCACCCGATCAGATTCTCCAACCTCCCCGCCTGCGCACGTTAGATACGTCTCGCCACGAGTGGGCACATACCTTTTCGGACCCTTCTTTAAAGTTCACCATGTACTCGTTGGCTTCGTTTGCGGCGTTTACGCGCGTCTCCGTACCTATTCACATTAGATTAATTTAATGGATTGGGTGAGACTCACCTTGTACAGGCAACGCAAACGAATCCATAATAACCATACTCCGATCCGCCGCACGGACCTTTCCCTGCATCATACCCATAATCTCATATATCCCCCCAGACCGCGCGTGAATGACCATCTTGATAAGTGCAATCACCGAAATATGTACTTTACGAAAATAATGCGGACTACACGAATATTAATTTGGTTCACGATAGACCAGGGACTCACTCCTTTTTCCAGGGCGCTTCATTGTCAATCCGGATGGCCTCGGTCCTGTCGTAGACGAGCATCTCGTCGGCGGCGTCAAGCTCCCGCACATCATTCGCGAGGTTGAATGTTTTCAGCGCGTCGGCAGATTGCATGGTCGTGGCGGACGCGTTAGGGTTGGCGTTGATCGGCAAATGTGGGAGGATGTCACGTGATACTGGTGGCGGGTGGCGGGCGAGGTTGAATAGAACTTGCGGCTCACTCGACGTGGTTTTGGGAGCAAACTGCTTAAACCTAGATTACCAGTGGTACGTGTGGTTGCTGGTTCAAACCAAAGAATTCCGTACAACAAACATCCGAGCCAGTCGGATGCATGGAGTTTAAGTGGTTTACCACATTCCGAGTGCTCAACCCGAGGGATAGTACTCTGTCATGCGCTTGTTCCCAGATATATGGTGAGGCTATGTATGGTATTAGTAATTGAGTCAATGGCCTGATATGGCTTTCGGCTCCGGTTCGATGACGCCGTATTGCTATGGTTGGGCTTTTTGTTAAGGAAAATCATGTGGACTGAGCGACCAAAACCGGATATCCCGAGTCTGGCACCAGGAACATTTACATCCGCATTGGGTACGTAACTATGGGTCTATCGTTATCACTTGGTCATCATATCTGTTTGACAGATTGACCCTATGGAATCGGTGATGGTGAGTTAGAGTTGGAATTGATACCTCCAGTAGCCAGGTAACTCAGGCTGGCATGGTCAACCCGTTGGAAGAAACTAAGTATGTTCCATCATTTGATGTCCACATATATGCGCACTTTGTTTGGCACAATGCGGATCTCGCAGTTATATTTTTCTTTACATTACTGTCCAAGGGGTAGAATTATTGTCATGATCAATCGGACATGTGCATATTTCCAAGTTGGGTATATTGATTGGCCAGCCATCGTCAAAAATCATTCGACTACAGTTCTCACGCGGTTTGCCACACTGAGATGCACGGTTGTTATCCTTCCCTATGGGGATAAAACAGGTTGGGATACCCAACAGGGTAGCAACTAGTAAACCATTCTAGTGTCTGACAAGTCTTCAAGCCTATCACCCTTCTCTCGAGAGACTAATGACTAAATTCAAAACGTTACACGGGGACACAACTACCCAAAGAAAGCTTGAAACCGAAGCAATACCCAAGACTCTACAGACATCCCAAAGTAACCATCGATGGTTCCCATAACGTATAAACCCTCATATTACCGTCAAGTTTGTCAATCTGACCTTCCCCAGCATACGTCTGCACTGCAACTTCCAGCTGGTCTCCTGGTTGCATTTCGGGGACGTCTTTCCAGCTTACCGTCCTTTGGCGCTCGCAACCTTGGCTGGGGATAAAGCCTGATTGTGATTCCAAAGAAGATTCGAAACAGGGCCACTTGCGCTCCGACCCGTCTGGGCTCGTAAGGATAACCTCGCCATCAGGAGTTGGTCGGACAAGGCGAATAATGAAATCGCTCCAAAGAGTCGCAGTCTGAATATGGCATTTCCGTTCAAGCCCCACAAAGAATTGGGATAGCAGCCAAGTACTCACCACAGAGGCGCAATTTCCAACGTATCGAACCGTTACCTCTACCCTCTGCACCCCTACGCTCAACGGAGCACTTCGCATAAACGGCACCATTGCAAGGGGTAACTTGCACATTCTAAACATTCCATGATGCAACGGTACTGGGATTGGTCTCCGGCAGGTGTAGTTTGAAGATAGTTTCTTGGTTGGGTGAGGAGCGACGAGCTGCACAAACTGAAGTATACATAAGGCTAGCTCGGTTGGCAGACTGGGTCTACTGGCTGAACCTTGGATGAGCGCAAGGACCAGATGATAGTACTCGACAAGAAGCGTATCCGCGAGTTGAGGGCAATACCGAGCAGCGACTGTCTGCATAATTGGAGAGGGAGGTAACCAAAGCCTGAGAATAATTGTAGGAGTTAAGAGCTCAGAGCGCGCTGTCCTCCTGCGACGGGGAGCCGAATAAGCCGCTTGTCCGGTCCCGTTTGATCAGAGATAGACCTGCCGGACGTAAGGCATTGTGAACTAAACACAGCTGATAAGGGGGGTCCTCGTTGGCCCTGGGAATATCTGCGCTGGCATGATGTACAAACGACGAAAGTGAGCATAACCGAGTCGGCAACGCACGAAACCTCCGAGTATGGGATAACAATAGACGGAGAAACACCTCCCTAGATCAGCGCTGTCGGCTTCGTTGGTGGCGTTTACACACATCTCAGTGCCTAGTCACATTAGAATAATTGAGTGGGATTGGGTGGGACTTGTACTGGCAACGCAAACGAATTCGTAATCACCATACTCCAATCCGCCGCGCAGGCCTTCACCTACATCGTACCCATAATCTCATATAGCCACGGCGCGTGTATCACCATCTTGATAAGCGCGATCACAGGAATATGCACTTTACGGAAATAATGCAGGCTACACCCATATTAACTTAGTACGATAAGTAATGGAGGACTCACTCCTTTTTCCAGGGCGCTTCATTGTCAATCCGGATGTCCTCGGCCCTGTCGTAGACGAGCATCTCGCCGGCAACGTCGGGCTTCCGTACGTCAGTCGTGAGGTTGAATGTTCTGAGTACGTTGAGAGGATTGCATGGTAGCGGGAACATTTGGGTGGTAATCGGCGAGGGTGGGAGAGTGTCATGTGATGCTAGTGGCGCGGGTGGCTACGGACCGAAGATGTGTGGATCGCTCCGAGTCTCTGTAGACACGTATAAAATGTATGAGATTAATGGGTTCTACTCAAATTTTTCGAAGACGGAAGAAGCGTGGGAGCGGCTCGGACTTGAGCATGGCGCGGAACTCAATCTCTTGGGCTTTAAATACTATAAGACCGGGCGACGAGGCAGAGAATTGGTCCCGCAACATTTTTCAGGGTGTGTTTCAACTAGGGCTATTGACTTTTCATTCGAGGACTGAAGAATGTCCAGAAGTTCTGCCTTTTCGCCTCAGGCCTTGCAAATATCCCGCCCTCTTGTTTCTTAGGTATCCAAATTTCTCTGAAGATGGTTATACTAGCGGCTTAGCAAATATATTTGCTTTAGCTAGGGTGCTGAGGAGATTGCGAAGTGACATCTGGGTTGGTACCGAATCTCGTTTTCGACAAAGCCGCCTGATCTTGGTCCAGCAACGGTCTAGACACCTTCGATGAGCACGAGCCTGGAATGAACGAAATATATTGAATATCGCAAGAGAGGAAATTCGCCAACACTGAAAAATTGGGCAAATCTTGAAGGGTACCTATGTATGCGCACTACGCTCGAAATGATATAAACCTTCGTTAGCCTATTTTCCGGGGGAAGGCTTTTGAAAGGCAAATCTGTCAACCAATCAAACCGTGTTTCTAAATGGGTGCGCCATCCGTAGTCAAAAACGTGGCGACCGGGCCTTCGCGCGGTTTGCTCTATTGCTGCCCACGACTGTCGGCCCACCCGTCCCGAATAGAGTACGCCGCCGGAAAACGGCGCACGCCCTATGCTGACTACCTGAGAAGTATTCAACACTACCTTCGTGATTCTGCTAAACTGGTAGTCGATTCCAATATGTTACAAATAGTAATACAACATCCAAGAAATTCATGCACAAAATCTAATGGAATCCAGCAACCTACAGATATGTCATGGTATTCATCGACGGTTCCCATATCGTATACACCCTCAAGCTACCATCTAATTTGTCCACTTGACTCTCACCCACGTACGTCTGCACCACAAGCTCGAGTTGGTCCCCGGGCCGCATTTCAGGTATGTCCTCCCAGTATATGGTTCGTCGCCGCTCGCAGCCCAAACTCGGGATGGTAAAGCCTGGTTTGGCCTCGATGGAGGATTCGAAACAGGGCCATTTACGCTCCGATCCGTCAGTATTCTTAACAATAATATCGCCGTCAGATGTTGGTCGGACAAGTCGAATAATAAAATCACTCCAAAGACTCGTCGTCTGGATATGCCGTGTTCGGTCAAAAGTCGCCCAAACTCAGGGTAATAATCAAGTACGCACGGCATAGGTATAACCCCCCACATATCGAACTACTACCTCGACTCTCTGCACCTTGCTGCTCAAGGGGGCGCTTCGCATAAATGGCATCATGGCAAGGGGCAACCTGCACATCCCAAACATCCCACGATACAATGGTACTGGGATTGGTCTCCGGCAGGTGTAGTTTGAAGAGAGTTTCTTGACTGGGTGAGGTGAAACGAGATGCGTAAAGTGGAGTATATGCATGACTAGCTCCGTCGGAAGACTTGGACGGCTGGTTGAACCTTGAATGAGTGCGAGGACTAGGCGATAGTACTCAACGAGAAGCGTATTCGTGAGTCGAGTGCAATAATGGGCAATTGCTTCTGGCATGCTGGCGGAAGAGGTGACAATAACCCAGAGAACAATTGCAGGAGATAGAGGCTCAGAGCGCTCATCTTGTAGTGAGAGTGAGCCGAACTAGCCGTGACGATTGATCGGAGACAGATGTGCCGAACATAATGCGTCGTAAACTGAACCCAGGCGATAGGGGATATGATATCTAGTCAATGCTAGGACAGCCATCCCCGAGTTTGGGTACGAGCAAACCCCCCGAATATGGGATAACAGTGTCCGGAGAAACCCTCCACCCAATTAGCGCTTATCTGTCCATCTGGTCACATCGCACCGCTCTACAAAAATTCGAAAATCTCGTCGGGCTCGTGACGTCTCGTGAGCGCCCGAGAGATAAGCGCGCATTTTTCTCGTGAGTGTTCGTAACCGCTTGCGAGCGCTCACCAGCTGCCATGAGCTCGGCGAGGAAGTTCCCTTAATCCCGAGACCATACGAGATCCCAGGTTTTTGCTCACGCAATCGGTAGGGCCCTTTGGCACCGTCTAGAATTTGGAACCTTCATTGGGCAATAGGCGATACACGACGACATACTGAGGCCCGTTACAGCATCGGGTTCATTCGGTTACTGGGTATAGGGCGTCCATAATCATCCTAAATATTTTCAGATCCAACTTTGCATCTTCGGGTGTGGCCTTGACCGGTGCCGTATTCACGATCGCGTCGTACAAGCTTTCGTACTCGCACGTATATGCGTCTTGATATGTTGGCCGCACAACTCGTTCCTGATAATGGCCGTCTTGATTGGTCTCCAAGATAGTCAGACTGATAGGCAGGCCCTGAGGGAATAAAATCAACTCGGTTGAACTGAAAAACATGATTTTGAGAACAAACTTTAACATAAGGCGTGTCGTAGGTTACTTTGATCCGCTTTCCCTCCCCATGCACTTCTAAATGGGCGTCAAACTTTCCTACGTTGTCGATTCCGGTTTCGTACGTTGCTACAAACCCATCGTACTTTCCCAGCCAGTTATTCCACGATAAATAAGTGACTGAATATTTCTCACCTCGAACAAAGCTGTAATAAAAAGCCCATTCGAACTCTTCCCGGCCCCAAGACACCGCTTTGGCATTCCAATTAATTCTCGCATAGCCGAAAGATCGTGTGATCCTAATCCGGCCAACAAACGATATGCGAACACCGCGTTCGGGTCATTCGCACGTTGATTTCCGAGCGCGGTTTGAGCGATGACTCGAGCACGAACAACGAGGTCGTCACTTGACGCAAGAGGGAAATCATCGAATTTCTTTGGGAACGTCCCGGATTGGCTGACGAAGAAAGGGTTCTGTTTTTAAGCGCGAGTCAGAACGGAATACCTGGGGCAGGTAACAACGACTAACCGTTCCGATAATATCGCGCACGCGGACATAATCAATGGTCTTCATACTTTTCACAAGCTTCGCCGCTTCGATAAAGGCGGGTGCATATCGCCTCATATAACCTATGAAAACGATAACCTGAAGTGCGGATTAGTCACTACTCAGGCAGGATTATTAGTTGTCGCACATTGTTTCGCCGTCCTGCTGCAATGATTTCATCTGCCTCTTCATTAGTCAACGCCATTGGCTTCTCGATGAAGACTTCGCGTCGTGTTAGTTACTGTGGCGAGCACTGGGGTAACGCTGACCGTGTTTCCCGGCATTGGCGGCTTGAACAGCCAAAGGTGTCTAAAAGGTGCACGCTCAGTAAAATATTTTCGGTAGGTACGTGGAGATGTTCACGTGGTACTCATCGGGTGCCAAGATGACCACAAGATCCACGTCTGTTCGTTTTGTGAGGTCCGCGCTATACCATCATTCTAATTAAACAGGGGCGATTTCCAAGCACCCAACTCACGGGTTTTCGTGCAATCGATCGGGAGAAATTCCAAACTTTGCGCCGCAGTGCTCCAGAGAGAGCTTGGAGACGTCACTCAGCGCGACAACTTTGTACTTGTGCGAGATCAACGGGAGTGTAGGTAGCTGTACATAGAAAGTCAATCAAGTGAACGGGGAGAACGTCTTTTTGGCCCACATGAGTGGTTTGTGCTACTTCTCCTGCTCCAATAATCCCAACTTTAATAATAACCTCAGCAGGCATGACTCAAGTCTCGTTGGAGCTCTTGGTCAGTGGCCAAGGGGTTGTACGAAAATATAGTGGTAGGGCTGGGATCAGCGTTTTCGAGCCGGCATTGATACCATCTTCGATGATCAGGCTTGTTTCCGATGCAATATGCTGTATCAGGCTGTGATGACTCTACAAAAATCCCGAAATCTCGTTCGGCTCGTGAGGTGTCGGGATTTAGGGCAGGTGCTCGTTGGTCTCCCAAGCGCTCGTGAGGTCTCGTGAGGGCTCACGAGATAAGCGCGCATTTTGCCCATGATTGCTCGCGACTCCGCCGAGCGCTCAGGAGGCGCCACGAGCCCGACGAGCACCTCCCGTCGATCCCGAGATCACACGAGATTCTCGGGGTTTTCTGACGCCGGGTGGGGTGGATTAGCCGGTCTAGCCATCGGCGAATTTCTAGGCGCTTGGCTCAGGTACATTCGTGTGTCAGAAATTCACCGATGGTGCGGTGGACCTTGACGCTCTCCAACTCCGAGGAGGTTCGGAAACAATCGGCAGATATTAAGTAGGTATGTACATAGCTTGGTGAATGAGATACACTTTCATTCGACCAACCTGGTGATGAAACCTACACTATTCCACAATAATATTGCAACACGTGACTGATTCTGTTGCAGTCTGCCACTGCGTGCGAGGATCGGTAGCTATCAGTTTGATGCATCAATAGGAATTGTAGCCAATGTGGTCGAAAGTACATATCCGGGTTTTGAGCGAGATCCATCCGCCTCACGCCGAGGAATACCAAGATGTCTATTCACCATGTTGCGATATTATTGCAAATTAGGCTCACCAGGGAGCAACACCACGAAGACGGGTCGATCTCGATGGTTTTACAACCGAATTTGATCAGGTCAAAGACGCGAAACATCTCTAGAGTACCTAAAGGCGACATTTACAAGACAGGAAAGTGATCGACCTAGTCTATGGCTCGCTATGGGTGTATCATACTAGGGTGTCATCTCCTCTTTCCCCCTCATCTGCACAGTATTATAAGTGAACAAATCAGGTTGTAATATTGTATACAGGTGTTATTTAAGTTTCTAAGCATATATGTGAGGTCTTGGAGCCCCCAAAATTAACTGCTAATTGTCGAAGGTGTATTTTACCCAAAATCGGTATTTATGCGCCAACAGAAATGAACCACCAGTCAAGCTGGTGTTGGTATTTATGGCCCTATTAGCTCTTTAGAGATTTATTGGAGTCTTAAGAGTATACTGTCAAAGGTCCGAGACCTCGGAGTAAGTACAAAAGGAGATACATAGCACACACATGCCCATGCCTGTACTTTGAGTGTATTTTCCTAGTGTATAGTGCCGCTTTTGCCCTGTATGCTATGTATCTCCTGTTGTACTTACTCCGAGGTCTCGGACCTTTGACAGTATACTCTTAAGACTCCAATAAATCTCTAAAGAGCTAATAGGGCCATAAATACCAACACCAGCTTGACTGGTGGTTCATTTCTGTTGGCGCATAAATACCGATTTTGGGTAAAATACACCTTCGACAATTAGCAGTTAATTTTGGGGGCTCCAAGACCTCACATATATGCTTAGAAACTTAAATAACACCTGTATACAATATTACAACCTGATTTGTTCACTTATAATACTGTGCAGATGAGGGGGAAAGAGGAGATGACACCCTAGTATGATACACCCATAGCGAGCCATAGACTAGGTCGATCACTTTCCTGTCTTGTAAATGTCGCCTTTAGGTACTCTAGAGATGTTTCGCGTCTTTGACCTGATCAAATTCGGTTGTAAAACCATCGAGATCGACCCGTCTTCGTGGTGTTGCTCCCTGGTGAGCCTAATTTGCAATAATATCGCAACATGGTGAATAGACATCTTGGTATTCCTCGGCGTGAGGCGGATGGATCTCGCTCAAAACCCGGATATGTACTTTCGACCACATTGGCTACAATTCCTATTGATGCATCAAACTGATAGCTACCGATCCTCGCACGCAGTGGCAGACTGCAACAGAATCAGTCACGTGTTGCAATGTTAGTATTGTGGAATAGTGTAGAGATAACGTAGTTGTGATAATCGACCTGGTTCAAGTTGGCACTCTGACGGATCACTCCCTGCGGAGTTCCAGTGTCGATAGAAAATCATGACATTAGTCGGATAGCACACCCAAAATTAGTATTTCTGCCGTTCGTGCGTGAAATCTAGAACGACGCCGTAAAACGTGACACTGGCAACTCTGCAATCTGCTTGCTGAGGGTACTCAGGGCCAACCATGTAATCTGAATGACTAGTCCAACAATAAAGCGCGCATATATCCAGGGAGGGAGAAAGTTTAAGCAGAGTGCGGCGTTTATTACTAGTTTGAGACTAATAGGTTCCTTAAGTGTTCTGGATAAGCGCCGGTATGGAAAATTCTACCCACAAAAGGCATAATTCATTGACTCTGATATTCCACACGCAGTAAGTCTGAAAATTATCCGACATTTCATCCTGTTAACACGGTTCTAAACGGGCTCTCGGCGTGATGGATGGACTAATTAGTTGGTGCGAAGTGACACATAATGGTGTCTGAGAACTCTATTCTTCTAACCAATACGACACTACGGCAGAACTAAAGCCAAGCCCCTCCTTGGAATTCATGACGTCAATAATATTACCGTCTTCGTGTGCTTCGTCCTTTAACCTAAACAAGCGACTGACCAGCCCAGACATGAAATGTGCCGGTCCGTAGACGAGGGTATTTGACTAGTGCCACAATCGTGTGACCCAGCACCGGTGAATTGCCTACAATGTATCGTTTTGTGGGTGTTCGTCTAGCTCTCTTACGCAGAGTATCGTTGTCAACGTTGTGCCTGGGTCGGAATCGGCGCCCATATATACGGGTGTCCCCACGGGGCCCAGTTCCCCAGCTTCTCGCCTCTCTTCTTTCCTCATACCAAGATGGCTGGATCAGTCGCCCCGTATACGACGTGGAGAAACAATGCTCACTCCAATTGGTGGCAAGACAGTGGGCTTCGAAGGCTTCATTTCTGGATTGGTTGGTTACATGATTATACGCCACTCGCTACTTGCGCTCACATTCCATCCCAGGCATCGTGTACTTATCTATGTACGTTCTCGGTGGTATTCAAGTCGTGGTCCAGAAAACTGATTATAGCTACATTTTTGCAAAGAACTACTTTTGGGTTTGTAAGTATTCACTGAAGAGACCATATGAACCAGGAGCGCTAACCTCAGACGATAACTACAGGATGGGTCCCTTTTAAATGGGCTCCAAACACTCCCTCAGTGGAACTCATACTTCAACACGCCTTCGGGTAACAGGGTAAGCTGAAGTACGGACCTACCGACCCATTCGATTGACTGACTCCTTCCAGTTGGGCTTGATATCCGCCTCACAGTATCTACCTGGAATAGTTGTTCCACTGCTATCCGCCTGGACAAATGATCGATTCGGGCGCAAATTTATCCTCTGGTTCGGAGCAGCCCTCATCATCGTCGGCGCTATTGTACAAGCTACGTCAAAGGGTGATGGCCAGTTCATTGCTTCTCGGGTGATTGTGGGGTAATTTCAATCATTTATCTGTTGATTATCCAAGTATTGATATTCCCCTAACTACAGATCGGGAAGCAGCCTCCAAGCCTCGGCGGCGCCGATTATTGTCACAGAGCTTGCCCATCCTCGGACTCGTGGTAGGGTGACGAGCCTCTACATGACTACGTATTATATTGGGAGTATCCTTGCCGCATGGATATGCTACGGGAGTGAGTGTCCTGGTGTCCTTTTTCTCAAATTTCGCAGCTAACGCGACCACGATGTTAGTGCTGGATCATGGTTCCCAATGGATATGGCGGATTCCATGCGGGCTTCAAGGTGTATTCTCCATCTTACAGTTAATATGCTTGGCTTGGATGCCTGAATCCCCTCGTCAGCATCAGTTCAATCCTTTCCTCCCCCTCCTCTTCACTGACCGTCATCACAGGTTGGCTGGTATCTAGAGGCCGCGATGACGAGGCTCTTCAAATTCTGGCCAAGTATCATGCGAACGGAGATGTGAATGACGAATTGGTCCGAAATGAATTGGCCGAGATCCAGAATGCGTTGGCCACGGAGAGCCGGAGTCAGCGCAAATCCTCGTGGTTGGACATGGTTCGCACCCGTGGAAACCGCTGGCGAACATCGATAGTAGTAATTTCGGCGTTAGGCGCACAGTTGAACGGTGTCGGAATTATCACTTACTACCTGGCTCCTGGTATGTCTCCGTACTCCCCGAGGTCATCGCGTGAGCAGAGTCTAACTCACGAATCTCAGTTTTGACACTTGTGGGCATAACCAACGCGCATCAACAGGGCGCGCTCAATGGTGGCCTGGCGGTTTGGAACTGGATCATCTCTATTCTCGGCTCGCTTTCTGTGGACCGAATCGGACGTCGCCCCATATGGCTCTTTGCAACATTTGGAATGCTCGTATGCTATATTATAGTGACTGCGCTTAGCGCTACGTTTGACCGGACGGCGGATCGGGCGACTGGGTTGGCGGTCATTCCGATGCTTTTCTTGACCTTTGGATTGTGAGAGCAAGCTATAATATATAAAAAACTCACATGCTAACCAGTGCCGTCTACTTTAGTTATGACATTTGCTGGACGCCGCTCCCGACCGCATATAGCGCAGAGATCCTTTCCTACTCCGTCCGTTCGATGGGCATGTCCCTGTTGCAAATTGTCCAAGCCCTGGCTCTTGCCTTTGTGAGTACAGTAAATGCGTACCTCGTTCTCCAAAATTAATGCCCCGCTCCAGAACCAATGGGTTAATCCAGTAGCTCTAGAAGCCATCGGCTGGAAGTACTACATCGTTTACTGCGTAGTCCTTGTTGTCCTTCTCATCGTCATATGGTTCCTTTACCCCGGTGAGTCAGCCTGCTACTGAAACCCATAAAGAATGCTCACAATACCTCTACATAATCAGAAACCAAAGGGTATACTATCGAAGAACTCACAGAGATCTTCGACGGAAAGCACGCTCACTCGATGGAAGGATCCTCGCAGTCCTCGGACCTTGAAGTCGGAGCCGAGAAGAAGGTCAATGACGTTGAGCACTTTGAGAGTGCTAGTAAATAAGTTATGATCCCGATACATGACCGTGAAAAGGGCAGACGTTATGACTCGGGGATAAGCCGCGGCGAATTCTGAAGTGCCTTCTGTATTTTATTGTATCATAAATGAAATAACAAACACGATTTCAATAACAAACTGTCCGAGGGAGGATAACCTTCCAGGATGAAGATTGCCGCATGGTATCTTGCAATCAGAAGATAGATGCATTGCCCGTTTATTAGAAAGCTTCTTGGATCTAAAGTCCACAAGCATGAACCTACCACATATGGTAATCGAAGGTGAAAGTAAAGAAGGAAGAAGAAAACATTATTCACGCCCAGAGCCAGTCGACGGCATAGACTCAGGCTTGTTTTGCTCGAGATAGTACTGAAGAATAGAACCTTGTGCCAATCTCTCGGCCTGGACATAGCCATTATTAAGGTGTGTATAGCTTAACCGTACGAACTCGCCCCTTCAAAGAAAACAACGGCCATCTCAGTTGCAAGATGCTAGTGAAGGTTCAAGAGGTCAGTTTAAACTCAATTAATTTGACAGGTGGTTGAAGCTCACAGGATCGATATGCTGGAAGGATGAAATTAAGTGAGCGGTCGGCAAATGGACATGTGAGACAGTCACCTACACTGTGAGAAATGACAGGTCCTACGTCTTCGGCCCTGTAGCAAGCGTTTCGTCCACAGGGTGGTTCGATACTTTTCCGAACAGTGATGACGTCTGCTTCGCTTCGTCGAACCAACGAGACTCCGATGTGTGAGAGGTTCTGAATTAAAGTCACGGGAGAAACGCAATCCCTAGGGCGGGTTCCTCGGGACCTCAGTCCCGCAGCAAATCTGGTCTGGACTAGGCTCTAATCCCGAGCTTCTCTGAAGGTTACACGTCGAGATTGTATAGTAGTGCGAGGCTACATCGTAACAGTAGATGAGTTGCACGCTTCTACCCGGGAATGCAAAATCAGCCACGCTCAAGAGTGCGCTCGCACGATCAAATGAGAAGGCTCAACCGAGGCGAGAATATCCTGGAGATTCCTGAAGAGCGCCGAAACCGAGCCATTCCGAGGAAAGTACAGCTCGGAAGTACGTTAAGTGGCGGTAGAGACAGTTTGCCACTGAGAGGTCATCAATACCGAGAAATGACCTTGAAGTAGTTGACGGGTGGATCCTGTGTGTCGGCGTTCAAATTACACCCGGAATCGGTGAGCACGTAGTACCAAGAGTGGGAAATTAACAAAAATACTGCGAAGAGAAAACAGATCTACAGTGGTTTATCGTATTTAGCATCCCTTTCAGACAAGATGGCGGTCACGGTCAACAACGGATGGATTCGAAGCAATTGTCTCCAGTGCTCTGATTACGTCAGCAACTTCTGAGATCACGGGGACAAACACGACTATGGGCAGCGCGCCACCGGCCAAGCCAGGCAGCAGAGCAGTGGCCCACAGCATGCGACAACTTTGCCAAGGCGCGTCCCAGGTGTGTATATGGCCTCTCGGTATATCCAATATCACAACACACACCGTGCCCATCATCTAGGCTACCCCAGGTCCCACCGCTTCTCAACAGCCCACACCGGTGCCTAGGCCCTCAAGCTTCATCAACAGCGAACGTGACATCTAAGCAACTCGAGCGACCTCTGACTCAAGAGCTGATCATGAAGGGATCATGTACCACACTGTCCAATCACGACCGTACTCGAGCGGTATCATGCGCTTCAAGCCATGGTCCACGCATCCGATCACCGGCCAAATTCACTAGACTATCCATCACAATAGCAATTAGTTTCGTGGATTTATATATATTGGTGCTTAGACGAGCGCGGAGGACGAGCCAAGCAGACGTTTACCCTCGGCCTTCTACAAACGCTGAGTAGTAACTCCTGGTCCTGCAGTCTCCCGTAACGCGAATCGAGGTATTCCGTGCCTCCTGCTGATGCACTATAATATGTCATACAGTAATGAGACTTAAAACGCCTACGTTTGAGGCTTTGTCTTGGGATTTGAGTTGACCCACACATTTCTACTTCATAAGGTCTCACGATACTTACGTTGTATCACACTACAGTCGGCTACCATTGCGTTATTTTATGCTTATGCGACAGATTCTGTGGCCTTCATGATTGAGCTCGGACTGAGATTAATTATAACATATTGGATAGTTGGGTTACACTAGCAGCTCTGGAGCAGCGTAAGAGAACACCAGCTCCAAGTCGTACTTCGCCATGGTAATATACCACAAGCGCATACACTCATACCACAACACCGTTCTAAACAAAGACGTGATAGGTTACTAGGTTCGGCTTCGATTGGTGACGCCGACATACCTCTACCCTGTCCCGTCCGACTTCGTTGACAAGCCATTCTTCGTTCTTTTTATCGTTCAGAAGTTTAGCCACCGCAGGTAGATCTAACCCTAATTGTTCTGCAACAAATTGCCCGATTTCTGGTGCAGTCACAATAACTAATTCGTCCCAGCATAAATATCGCAGGGCAGCCCACATACCGGTATTATCCCGGTTCCCAGCCAGCAGCTGTGCGTTAGGCCCATATCCAATGAGGTTAACATCTAGTAATATTCGCGATGAGGGCAATTCAAACGACTGGTATCATGAGACTTACCAACGCCAGTGTGCTCGTTCTAGGTCAATGAGTTAGTCAGGCAAATAAACTCCATTGATACTACACGCACTGAATGCCAAAAGGCCATGGCACGCCTTGTCAATGCTTGCCCGAGGTGACGTGTATTGAATCCTGAGTTGGATTTGTGATCTTTAGCGATCGAGAATTCTGTGGAACTTCACGACCAACTGTCAATAGGACTTAGCCAGCGAATACGCAGGACTCACTTTGGATTGGGAATTCCGTACTCGCCCAATAGCTCCTCGAGGTACGAATCTGGGTTCGATCCATTATAGTCCGCCCAGGCCGTAGCAATGTATTGAGCGGAATGTTTTGCAGACGCAAGCGGGGCGGGGTTAAATCTACGCACATAGCAATCAGTATTTCTGTTGTAGGCCTACTGGAAAGACTCACTGATACCCTTTATCACTTACAATACCGCCCAAAGTCAGCCCTCCGCACTCGTGGTCGGCGGCACCAATCAAAACCGTTTCTGGATTCTCATCCACGAATTCCTTGAGATATTGGACCACACTGTTATACATTGTAATCTCGCTGAGATGGCCAACAAGGTCATTCGCGCGGCCAGCAAAATCGATTTTCTACGAGGTTTGAGCACGGTGCGTAGCACTCAGGTAACCTAACTTACCGAGGCCTCTATCATCTAGCGACCACATGAGTAAAATATTAACAAAATTCGCAATCACTCACAATAAAGAACCCCTTCTCAGTCTCCGCAGTCGCGCGTTTCAACGTCCCAAGAGCTGTTTGTGCCATCTCCAACAAGCTCGGCTCGACCTCGGGGACCCTGTCGATCTCATACGAGATGGCTCGTGGCGCAAAAACACCCATCAAGGGAAGCTTGGCTTGTGCGCCTTGACCGAGTGCTTCAAACTCTGGACGAGAGGTACGAACATCGACCCCAGCGTCTCTGGCTTCTTGAACAAGGTCTCGAGAATCTGGGCGCGCGGAACCGGCTGTGGTATTTGGCCTGTCACGATGTTAGACTCAAAATCAGCTCTGAGGCAAATTTACTCACAAAAAGTAAACCAAGCCTCCCCCAAACATCAGATCTACAACCCTCCCAAGAGGTTGGTTCCCATTCAACTGCAACGCAATCTTGTCCTCTCGATTCCGATCGTATATATGACTCGCATATGAAGCCGGAGTCGCATCCGTCAAATGACTCGTTACTACAATCCCGGTCTTGTACCCTGCGAGTTTCGCAGCTTCGAGGACCGTGCCACATGGGTTCCCATTTTCGTCGATCGCAACGGCACCATTAAACGTTTTTATGGCACAAGAATAGGCTGTTGCAGCAGCGGATGAGTCGGTAATATAAGTGGAAAATGAGCGAGTACGGACAGAGCCGATTTGGATCGTGTCAGATGCGAGCTAAAAATCCATTAGGCATTGGACCCCATCATCCTGACGGAAACCCGGACCAACCTGGTGGTTCCACCCATAATCAGAGTTGTTCCACTGAATAAAGTCCCGAGCAAACGTTTCCGACGTCGGCCTAAGCAAATATTGCAAGCTGCTTCTCTTCAGAGTCAAACTACTTACCCAAACCCGTCTGGAATAATCATGATTACATTCCTGATCTTTTCTGGACCTGCAGCTGGTTTGTACTTGGGCTGCCCATTTTCAGCTTTCCCTTGAGGAACCTGCAAAATGTCATTCGTGTGAGCACCGTGCAGAAAACTGTACGTACGTTGGGGGGACCAAATTCTCGACCAGCGTTCTTGGGCATAGGAAACCTTTCCCATGAGGTTTGAAGGGGGGGCTGGACACAGGTAGGAGTCGGACTGGATGAAACGGTTTCATCCAGGAGAGCTTGCCTACCCAAGGATGGTAGAGGGAGCAATGCCAGAGTCAAGAGGGTTGTCAAAAGAGTACATCTTGGAGAGAAAAGCAGCGCCATGAAAGCGAACTCTGGTGGTGGTCGCATGGTGGTCTGGTTCGTTTTGAAACGTGCGTGCTCGAAGCCTGTCATTCGAAGCATCATAGCGTTTCGGTTCCGAATACGGAATTGACAAGGGAAATTCCAGGTGTTCAGAGCTTGGCAGCCGAAGTTGCGATATGGCCACCACAGCTAATCATGGTATACGGTGGCGTTCAAGGACCTGAGGGCGCGGTGACGAAGATACGTTGGGTTGTTGGCCATGGAGATGTCGTGATGAAGTTCTGGGATTCAACTGTGACATTGACGTCATCCCCGCGTGACCATGTGCCTCCTGCCTTCCTTCGCCTTCCTTTCCTGTTTAAGTATTCGCGCCAGTGCACAAGCAACAGACTGAGAGCACTAGATAGATGTATTTGGGACCTTGAGGGCAAAGTTCACGATAGTGACGAGCACGTTAAATGATCACGTATGTCATCAACAAGCGTAATAATCGAATTCATGCACCACGCTTTGGCTGGGTCTAGGGGACACGAATTCCTCTTCCTGCGGTCTCTTACCCACAAAAGGTTGTCAAATCATGTATTCTGTATTTACTCCTGGGTCTAGCCTCTTGAGTCGTCTTTGTACATTGATGATCACATCCTCGTTCCGTTCTGGCGCCGAGTGAGGGGTGCAATGAGCTGGATCGGCGAGCGAAAGCATCAGGTAGACACCGCGTTATGCGCTTCCTAGTGATCCAGCTACCCAGCTAGTTGTTATGGCTTGGTGTTTAGCGCTAAGATCTTGGCACAATAACTCGGAGACCAACCTATGGTTTGTGCTCAGGGCTTCACCAATAAAATGCACATGGCCACCCGCAGCCGGGCGTGTGAGTGCCCAGTACAGTTGCTCAAATTGACTTGGGCCAAACGATCCAAATCTACCATTAGTGTCGTAAGTCCGAGTTTTGAGAATGCGCGGTGGACGCTTACCCATAGCATTGGGACTACTCGCCCAATCGAACGCATACATGTCCTCAAATTGGTCCGCGAGAAATTCTACCCTACGTTGTGAATATTGGCAAGGTCGGCTATTATCAGCTCCTTGAGATGTCTTCTTTTCTGAGATCCACGACTGCGTATGAATGGAGCTAGTAAAGTTGCGTCTTGATCTGTAAGTTGAGGTCGCTGAGTAACAGCCCACTCTCTGTCTTCCAGGACTCACCTACGGCGTAACTTACAATCAGCACTTGTGACACTCTATCACCGTGGGACGGATATACGACGTGTCGTATTATTCGATCCGTTACACCTTCGCCTCCTCTAATTCCCTCTTTGGCCCACCAAGCAGTCTTAAACTTGACACCAATTTTGGATGAGGGACCGAGTTGAACCTCACGAAGGGCTTTGTGCCGTTACGAGTCGATTTGGCAGGTCGAACTGTCGATCATTCGGACACAGGGCGGGGGAATGGCAAAAATAACGTGCGAGTAACTGGTTGAAAACGGCACAAGCCTATGAGAGATCGCTTCACGGGTGGCCCCTCCAACGGTGAGCTTCTTGTCCTGCGTTTTGCAGAACCCGGTCTTTGACTGATATCGCGCACTGCTCACTTGGTGCCGAGTGTGTAACCGTACCCCGGGATATTCTCCGTCGAGTTTTTCGACCATCCTATGCGGGAGCAAGCTACTACCGCCCCTGAAATAATAGTTAGTTGCGCGTCGATAATTTAGCTTCTAGTCCTTCAATTTCACGCACTCGATGCATTTACACGCCAGTTTCGGTCAAATATGAAGCAGAGTTCATAAAGCACAGTATCTCTGCTCCATCCTCATCAACACCAAGTACCTCTTTGATTCCAGAAAAACTCACGCTAGCCCACGATCGAATACCCCAGTGTCGGAACACATGATTTCCAAATAGCCTACCACAGCTGGTGGATATTTCTCCTGGAAATCAGATAGCTACGAGTGGAGTGGTTATCAAAGAGGAATAGATAATCCAGCCCCGCATCGTAATCTTCAATCAACTTGACGATAAAAGGACGTAGAGCTTCTCTCGGCAACGTCGACGGGTCTTTGCTTAGCCAATTATCGGGAATATTGCCCCCATGAACGTAACCAAGTTTGAACGGACCTTGGGATCATATTTCAATATTAACATCCTTTCGCCTGAATCTCTGACCGTTGAACGCCAGACAAGTGTTTCCATTGAAAGGGCGATAGTCGAGCAACGGGATATCTAGTCTTTTGAATAATTCAGAGGTCTTTTCCATGAGTTTCGTGTCTGGGAATCGCATGGCTCCTACGTCTTGTAGCACTCAGCTTCAGCAGGGGTTTGGTCGGTTCACGTTGCACTCACGAAATAATCATATTTTCCATCCATTCCACCGGAACCTTTGTCACTCCTCCCAAAAGAGTGAGTGTAAAGCCTTCCTCCGACCCGCTCGTCCGCCTCCTAGACATTGACGTCAAATAATTAACCCAGAATCATGGCTGAATATAAACCTGCGGCGCCAGCATCGACAATGGTGACTCGAGTGATAGGATCTGTTCTAAAATCGTTCAGATTCGGATGAAGAGGCTCCAGGCTGAGTATGGATTCGGCTCTTTTGGTACCGCTCCAGAATTCTTTTGCAAAAGTGTCGGTGGACATTGGTCCGTATGGCATTGAGGCCGGGAGCGTTGACGTTAACCATTGGGGATCGTCAACCCCGGAAAGGATCTCATAGCGGTGGGGGTAGGAGGAAGTCACACAGACAGCGGGATAGTAAGCACCGGAGCTTACAAGATGGGAGCTTGCCATTCACGATGGCGCACGCACACGAGGCATAATGTAATTTCGCGACCGAATTGGCGGTTCCGGCGTTCGACTTGTCATTTCAACTGGGATGCATTCGGTACCGACCAGCGTTTGCTTAGCGAACTTGCGTCGATCAATATTACCCTCACCCACCAATCCCCGGACTGACTTCATCAAAGCCTGCTATCGGAGTATTACAGCGCCCCAGTAGGTGAAGCTGAGCACAAGCAAACTTACAAGTTGAAATTTGAGTGTGCGGTGGTATTCTCACTAATTGTTCCCCATGTAGCACAAAGCTTGTGTAACCGGCATCCTCCCCTCTCTCTTCTCAGAATTTTACAGGTTCGCTCCGGGGGACCGGCAAATAAGTCGCGTCAGCGCGCGGGCTTGGTCTCCCCGTGCACACATGACCGTTCATTCATGAGACCTTGCTCCAGATTTCAAGTCTAAACCACCTGAAGAGTGCTGTCGCGGCACGATACGCGAGGAAACGGGATTACACATACCTCACCCCCCACTCAGACCACTCACAAAACGCCTGACCTCCCCACTTGTCGAGTTGAACTCGCCAGATAAGAGCGGCGACCTCCCGCTTTGACCGGGTGCGAAACCGCGACTGAGAAGCAGAAAATACGCTCATCCGTCGATCATTACAACAATTGATCGAACCGGCGGGTTGGCAGAGGAGGATTGGCGGTGGATGATCTAATGATCTGCAAGGGTGATATGTGGTCGCCACCTCCCGCCGCTTCTGATTCGAACGCAGTGGCGAGCATAATGAAGACGGCTTGGCCCGACGCGCCAAGCTCGGTCACTGGCTCAGTCAGGTTAACTCGCCGCCAAGAAGTAACCAGTCCCGAACAACACGAAAGATCCCACGTCACGTAAAATGTCCAACGTCCTCTAGATTAAAAACTACCAACGCAGCAAATGCAATACGATACCAAACGAAACCAGAGAAAGCGAGTGGGCTAGTCCATATGCAATGTCGTGAATGTAAACTCGGCGAGCGGAGATGAAGGTGTCCGTGTCACTATCACGTAGAGTCCATAAGCGAGGCGGGTAGGATCTGATGGGTGTCGTGGTTGTATATA
Source organism: Ceratobasidium sp. AG-K (assembly GCA_037039685.1). Taxonomy (NCBI): domain Eukaryota; kingdom Fungi; phylum Basidiomycota; class Agaricomycetes; order Cantharellales; family Ceratobasidiaceae; genus Ceratobasidium; species Ceratobasidium sp. AG-K. The sequence continues at coordinate 4,227,602 of JAWNGF010000002.1, forward strand.
GGTAAGATCGTAGGAATGAGATGAGCGGGAAAATAATTGCTTAGATCAACGTCGATAAGCACACGGAAAACACTCACCAGTTCCTCGCCAACCCCCTGAGCAACCCCAGACTCGAAATCATCACCACAATCAAGGTCATACCCAACGCCAAAAACGTCGGACTCGAAAGCGACGGCGTGCCATCACTGCATGACACACACTTCCACCCCGCTACGAAGCCATCAACACACATCCCACGGTCCACGAAAAAGACTCACACGCAATGGGCGTATACCCCGCCGGCTTGTACATTGCAAACTTGACATTCTGGTTCGGCGTCAGTTTGCCCGGCTCGGCCGCCACCGTCAACCCTCGCTCGTCGAAAATCCTCAACGTATACGTCGCCTGTACGAGCTGAATGCCATTGGGCTCAGATTGCTGTGCGTACGCGTCCCAGACAACCTAGCCAGATATTAGTCAGCGTCGATTTGCACAGGCTGGCAACGCACCTGGGTGGCCGTGCCTGGGATAACCCCGTCGACGGTGCCAAACGCGCCGGTCGGACCGACTTTGTAGGTGTTTGAGCCTTGGGTGCAGTAGGCCTGGACGGTGAGTGAGGCGGGGGTGGAGATCAGACTGGTAAAGTTCCAGCCAAAGGTGATGGGGTTGTTGGCCATGATTTTGTAGTAAGAGGGCGTTGCGGTCTGTTGGGGGGCCGTAAATGAGAGCGTGCCGGGTGGTGCGGTCACCGGGATCGTGTTGGTCGACGTCGTGCCCGCTACAGCACATCAGTCGGCGAAAAACACAATAGCAACAATTAAATACGTACCTGGGGCGGAAGAGGACTGGACCGCATTGCTCGTCTGCGGGTTGTTCTGCGTTTGGGACATGGCGGAGAAAGACGACAACGAGGGTAGTGAGGGACGAGCGCAAAGACCACTCTAGATTGCTGACTCAGCACACGTGATTTATCCATGCCCTGCGCGCTGCCACCATCAGTCCTTCGCGGATCTGCATTCGTGCCTCGGCCTTGCGTCCTTTCTAGATTCGCTTCGAGTTCTACGCGCGCTAGGAATCTTGCTGCGAGACATTGGGATCTTGTCCGTGCCCATTCGCCTCATCCCGCTGTTCAGCATGTTATAGACCACCAAGCAACCAAGGCTCGGATCGCAGACCAAACGGGACTCAAGGTCACGACTGATACCGTCCCTTCGTCCACCCCAAAAGAAGTATTCATCAGGGGGGTGCGAATACCTCTGCGCCCCAAGCCGCCGGAATCGGACGGCGAGTACCAGTTGATTATGTGATGGCCACTTTTGACGTCGTGTGATAGAGTGCTGCATGTCCGGCTGTGTAGTATGCGTCTATGATCTATACCTCTCCTCGCTCGACGACTACAAACGCGAAATTGCAACCACTGTTGCCCAACTCCGAGACCGGTCTGTGCCCCGGTACGAGTGGCCAGAAGAAGTGCGCCAGGTCGAAAAGATGGAGCGGATGAAAGAGGTCGAGGGTGACCCGTTGGACGAGCTATCTCTTGACCCAAGCATGAAGGCTTTCCTGATGCTCGAGAAGAAACTCGGTCAGAAGAAGTAGGCGATGGAGACGTACTCTTGTTGCTCTATGTATGGGATGACGTTTGGCTACTTAACTCTTGTATTATCTCACTTAATACGATTCTAATGTGAAACTATCTGCTCTTCTAGAGAGTGCGCTGGCGCGGTCTACAAGCCCAGAGGTTTGAACCAAACGAATATCGAATGACGCTTGTGCGCAAACATCCTTGTGTCGTCGCGGGCCCGGGAGTTTGGTTATATTTATTCACTTGGACGAAACGGTCAAGTGGCAATTAGGCGCCGAGCTCAAATTTACCTTTGGACACCATAGCCACCTCAACTCCAAGCTATCACAACATTATCACAGTCTAAAAGCTCTTGATTGTCCCAATTTTGGACCTGTGAGTCATAGCGGCAAGTAATCCCATACCGCTTTCTTCAGAATTCCCGGCTAAAGTTGTGTGGATACAGCCCGGGTCGTTGACTGACCGTCCAGAGTTTGCCAGCCTTGGTGCGCCTAGTTTCCGACCTACATTATCAACACTCAAGCAAGACTTCACAGGCCTACTAGAATGTCACACCCACTGTATTGGCCCTCTAAGCAATTCTTCTACCCGATTGGAAACACACCAGCCGTCTCTCTCACGAGGGATTTGTCGCCCGAGCAGTCGGCAGATATCCTGCTCCTAGGATGCGGTGATCCCCGAAACATTTTATTCACCCTGTATTCAGACGTTACAGTCGAATCTGGTACGTTATCGTCCTGAGCCCTACAACCCCGCCGCTGAGTTCAAGAAACTAGCTCCTCGCAAAATGCATATTACGTGTTGTGACCTTGAACCGGGAATCCTCGCCCGAAACATCCTCTTGTTCTCGCTACTTGAAACCAAAGAACCAATAGACCGCATCTGGGACATATTTTACCATTTCAAAATTGATAGCCAGGCGTTGAAACTACTGCTCACCCACAGTCGTATATTATTCAACCACGCACATTCAATGGAAGCATGGCAGAAATCGAGGTTTGGGCCCTTTTTGAAGATGGTAGATGCTCGCACCCTAGGAGAACTTCGTCGTTATTGGAAGAATTACGCTGAATTCCTGGATTTACCCTCCAAACGTCTGAAGAGCCTTTCGTTGGAACAGTCCGCCACCTCGAAATCTATTCTGGACAAGGTTCCGTTTAATATCAGTGCGAGCCACTCTGCAGGAATGCTCTGGCACCAAGCCATGGGCCCGGTTGCGCAGTTGACTCAATCGTATTGGAAGACTGGTACAACTTTTACACGCCCAAACGATATTAGCTCAGCTACCCAGCTCAATCCGACATTTATCTATTCCCTCTCGGGTGAGACGTTTAATCCTCACTACGGAACATTCCCCGGCGTCGGTTTCCACCTTTCCCCTGCCTTTGCGACAGTGAAACGAGACCCAGCCGAGCCGCTTGCCAACGCAGGCTCACCCACATTCAATGTGTCGAAACAACAATTTAGAGCCTGGTGTGAGTCCTTCCGGGTGGCCAGGGCCGCAAAAGCCATTACACTCCGTTTCTACGTTGGAGATGCATTAGCTTTCTGCCGCGCGCTAGAGCTGGTCACCATCAACCAACAGCCCACGACGCATATATTTGCCTCAGCTTGGCAGACGGCGCAAATCTCTCTTGACAAACCTGGAGCAGATTCCGTAGGACCAACCACATTTGACGTCATTGATACTTCGAACCTGGCTGACCACCTCGGATTGCTCAACTTGTTGATCACCACCTCTCCACTTCTCAAAAAGGATCCAGCGTCTCAGTCTATTCTTTACACTGAAACCCTCATTCCTGGTACTGGAGATGCCGCCCAGTCCTTGCTGCAACAACTCTGCGCGGACGTCCCGACTCTTGCTTGTCTTCTGGGCGTCGCACCTCGGTCCTACTTGTCTGGATTCATGACCGAGTCCAGTGTCCACGAGCTTCTTCTGGCTGCAGCCATGGGGGGCTAGCCTCACAAACGCATTGCATGGGTAGATCCCCGCGGCGGCGACCACCATGTATCCAACCCGAATACTAAAGTCTTGTTCGAAGCAGCTGATCTCGTCCAGGTTCTCCACGGAATTTACCAAAAAATGTTTTCCTCCGAAACTCTCGGCGTGCTGTCTCTCCTATTCTCTGGGCTATCTAGCGCTCAAGCAAAGCTCAAGGCAGCGGAGAGGATGCATTTCACTCGGGAGACATTTGCGCTACTGTTCCGTACGATTCAGCGCCGAGTGACACTACACGAGGGTGCCTGGTTAGAAGTAGCAGGCGATTTTCTGACCCTCATGAAACAAAACATCAGAAGCAAAGTTGCGCTGGAGAATTATCAAGATCTATGCCTTCAGTTCCACATTTATGGCATATACTCAGTTCCCTCGCTCGACCCCGAATTCCACGATGCGTTTTGTGCAGTTAATCGTACCCGTATATTTAGCAACCAATCGACCCTTCCCACCGCTATATGCGTCGCATTAGTCGTTCTGCGTCAAAGCCTGCGGGTTCTTTTGAACGATCCAGAACAAATAGGCAATCTGGTCCTGCAGTGCTCACTATTTGACAATGATTCTCGCAATTCTTATTCTGCGCTGCACGCTACCTGGGGAAAACTCGTTCAACGGTCCGACCTTGGTAGAACTTGTATCTGGAAGGACCCTGAAGGAATGAATGGCCAGTCCGATTTGGTTGTCTCCTTCTGGGCCCATTCGCGGTTCCTGGAACTTCCCGATGCTAAAATATCCCTCGGCATCAAGGTTTCACCCCGATCTGCCGTGTTATTCTCACAGAAACTCGGACCACAGCTTGACCTATTTACAACTACTATTAAAGAGGATAGCCGTATTAATATATCGACTTATTGACCTTCTCTTGCAACCGAGGCGCCGCAAACGCTTCACAGTACTGGTAACATGTTCCAACAGCCAACCCAAGTTGCAACCTCAGAGCCCACCTGTCGTGCTGTTGTCAACTGGCCCGGAGAACCTAACATCCACTCGCTTTCTATTTGACTTCAAGCGAGCTCCGCTCTTCAACAACAGTACCTGCATGACGAGTCCGTGTCGACCAGGCAAATTGGGCCGTGTACCATCAAGTTTGAGATTGGGGATCATGTGGATTGTGCAACATATGTCTACCCTGTTTGAGGGAGCGACCACAGACAAGATATCAACAAGGACCTTAGCTTTGTTGATGTAGGTTTCTTGCTTGCGTATCATATGTTTCTGCTCAACTGATAGGGGTTGAAGATCACTGCCCCGGTATCCAGCCCTTTGGATTACTCCGCAAATTTATCAAATCCTTTCCCAATCATTCAAAAGAACGCGTACACCCCTTGGAATATGCACCACCTTCATTTAGATCGCCTACCGGTTCTTGATACTCCGTCATCTAGGGATAAAAGCTGGCTGAGATTTCACAGCGGCTTACAGTTCTCTGACCGAGAACAAAAGGTCGTTTGTGAGAGGAGCAAACCCAAGGACACCACTGCAAACGTTTTCACAGACATCAAATACTCAATTGATCTTATTCTGAACAAGTATTCTGGCACGGATGGTCTTCACACTCGTTCATTTTTGCTTTGTGGGGCTTCTAAAGACGACATACATGCGATTTTATTAGTTGGTGGGGCCCACCTCGACCTTGCAGCTTTGACTATTGTCGCCGACACAGCTCTCATTCCTCTTTCTGAAGACAAGCGCTTATATCTCATACCTTGGGCCCAAAGGCTGCCTAAGTTCACTGTTTCTTGATTGAAATTGTCGGACCACAAGATAATTGCATGGAAGCAACTCTTCCCAGCTCTGGTTGAGAGGTGCCGGGTTTGGGAGCACAGAAAAAGCTGCGAATACGCCTCCAAGAATGTTATACCTGCCTCCCTCAAACGTAGCCAAAACCCCCTGTGCTCGTGCGGACAAGGGACTGGGTTTACATCCATCCAATGGAAGGTACCAGAGTGGAAGGACTTGCTCCCTTTGGCTACCCATGCGGCAATTTCACCAATCTTTTCTGTGCCTTACAACAAATGCACAACTTTGACCTCTGGTGGAGGTCTCTTGACCAGGACAGGGTGGCGGGGAGCTTCACCAGGGTCATTGCTGGAGTCCAATGCTTCAACCAATGCATGGCTTCAAGCTGGGAGGTACCCAAACCCAGCAGGTTGTGGAGGAAATAAGCAATATAGTTTATTATTACAAACCAGTGCCAGAGTTATAAGGCTGATTGGTGTATTGGTGTAGTCACAATTTGTCTCCATTCAGCAGCCCTAACTACCAGGCTGCCAGCGCAAAACGTGTCTGTACGGCACCTTCTCGGGGAATCTGTCTGAGATTCAGCCATCCTTAGGCTTTGTAGCTCCCTTTGTGGCCTTTCACTGGATCGATAGACTATGTTGATGACATACAGCTTTGCATTGTTATAAAATAGATTACCATTTCTCAAATAATCAAATGTGGGCAACCATTGTTTGAGTCACGTATGTATATATATATATGCGGGTGAATCTAGCATATCTATTAATGCTTCATTGAGAACCAGGTACATGGCAACCAAGAACCTCTACAATCAAAATGGGAATGTCATACTGAGGAGAGGGGCAATTATACTGTACCATCTCACGCACCAAGGCAAATAGATGTCACCTATCTTTCAAACAATGTGGCCCCAACCTGCTTGCATAGGCAATCCACAGCCTTGTGCAACGCTCTAGCTGCGTCACTATAGTCCATCTTCCCATCCTTCAAAAGATCTGCATACATGTCCCATGCAATCTTGGGCACGTTGTCATCCTGGATTGCCCACATTGTGGCAATCACACTTGGGTATCCAGCCATTAGCATCCCCCCCACCGGGTGAGCCGCCTCTTTTGGCACCAGCTTGGATCCTGTTGCGGGATGGCAAGCCAACAAGAAGGCTAAGCACTTGTCCTTGAACACTCGCTTTGAGAACTCGGAGAGTGTCAGTTGCCATCATGCAAGTGAAACATGCTCTTGCCTGCCAAGTTGTTGTGAACTAGGCTCACTATGGACTTGTCTTGCACCTTGCTGGTTGTGTTTGCGCCCTCTCCCATGTTTAGTGTGGTATATGGATGATGTGTTACCCTTGGCCCATATAGCCTCAGCTGTTTCTTGGTTTCTTTGTTTCCCTTTGCCAGTGTTCCTTTTGTCTAGCCACAATCTTGTGGCTATCTTGTTACCATCATGTAATGGTGGCTGTGCTTTGACTGGAGTCATGTCTCTTGATAGGGCATGACTCATGGACACTCCTGATTGGATAGACTGTTTTACTTGTGTCTTGTGGTGGCAGTGCTTAACACTGCCGCATTTGCCTATATATACAAGCCAAACCAAGCCTGGTATCCCCAGCTTGTTTGCCTTGTCATTCACCCTCACAATGTCCCTCTACCTCTAAGTGTTAAGAGTGTGCTCAGTGTAGCACTGCTTGGAGTCCCTCAGGCCTTAGTTGCTGTTCATAATCATAGTTCTTGCAGTCTCAAATGAGGTTGCAACATTGCAAACAAGCTGTCTCAAGCCACAAGACCCACTGTATATGGAATCCAACATCAAGATATCTGTCAACACTGCACTCCAACATTCCACCGTCTAGGTCTTACAACTGCTGAAGTTGGACCAGTCTTTTATCTCAAGAACGCTCTCATTGATCTTTCCCTTGCAGAATCCTTGCTAGTCCTGCAAACAGGATACACATATACCAAGCTAAATGCAATCAGGACTTTAGCAACAAAGTTTTCTTGTGGCAACAATACAGAATGAGTCACCCTTATAGCAGACCACAATTGGCAGCATCCAATGCTTCAAGCAGGATCAACCCAATCAGAGCAGAGCATCCTAACCAACCCAATTGGACAATGGGAGGAATCGCTCCAAGATCAGCAAGCACCACAGAATGCGCCCCCAGCAAAACACAAAGTGTCCCAGGGGAGCTAGGGGCTACTATCAAAGAAGAACCCCAGCAAGAAGGACCCCAAGTAGTAGAATATGTTCCCCAAGTTGCTGAGGCAGGCCCCAGCAACAAACATGTAGATCCAGACGTGGATATCACTGTCCAGTATGCAAACCGTACTCCCATCACCTCAGTAGATAGGGAGGTTCCAGCACAGCCTGCCCATGGGGAAATTGTCACAATACACGGTGGGGAAGGAAGACAAGCCCCCTTTCCACTAGGAAGTCCAATGGACATATATCAGTCTACAGTAGCAATCCACTCTCCATTGGCACAAAGAAGGGCACCTCCCCCAGAGCTCCAACTACTGGCTCAAGGCCCCGCACCAGCTCCACAAGCAATTGCTGGTCCAGCTTATCTGCAACAACTAATCTTTTTTATCCCTTCAAATTGTCATGAGCTGACTAAGCTCAGACATTTTATTCTGATTTTATATCTTTTTTTCCGAACACTTTCCTTTTTAGGTACAAATGTCCTCTGGCGCTTAACTTGTATCATGTGATGTATTTGTCTTTTCATTTGATATTGGTGATGCTTCCGGAACTTCCAGAATGTCGAGTCATATCTCTTATCTTGCTTATCGTTGGTTGTACTTGGCTTTCTCACACTGAGAGATGATGACGTGGCCTTGATCCCTCATGTATATAAACCCAGAGGTCAAGCCGGTTAACGACAAGGCTTGACCTCCTCTCCACTAGGACTTGCTCAATCAAATCCTCTCACTATCACTACTCCTTGGGTTCTAAGACTTGTCTAAGTTGAACCCCTTAACCTTTATACACCTAATTGACCCAAGTCGGGACATTAGGTCAAGCCTTTTAAAAGCATCAGCCTTAAAGCTCCTGCTTTTCCACCAAGTAGATAGAACGTACATGGGAAAACAGGCATAGTACAACGGACAAAGAGCTATACTTGATATAGACCAGTAGTCCCACGTCGCTATACGCTGTCAGTGAACCCAATTGTTATCCTCTTTTGGGTCATAGCGGCTTTAGTCAGCTAAATACACCCTTACTCTGTTATACACTGTCGCTATCACGCCCGCCCAAGGCTGTTGATAACTGATAAGATCAGATAAGGAGTATATAAAGCAAAAGCTTAGCGTCTAGCACCCTTCACATCCAAATCAACATCTCGAGGAAGCCAGATCCTCTCAAGCAAAACTGGAAAGTGGTCGGAGCACCACCCAAGTTAACACTCTCATCCATCAAGAACCACATCAACTTGTCGTTTCCATCAGTACGCACTAAAAAGGAACTAATTAGTAACTAACTAATTAACCTTAAAAGTGTTCCCCGCATTTTTTAGCCTCTGCAAAGCAGTCTTTAGACTAAAAGATTTCGTACTTGATCTAGACACCAAAGTTGACAAATTAAACAGTCAAATTGAAGTACTAGAAGAAGATCAAGTCGAACAAGCCGAGGATTTAAGGGTCGAACGTACCAGAAACAATGAAAACCACAATCAACTTGAAGCCGATTATCAATCTCTTCATTCAAGGCTCGAGTTCATTGAAATTAACCTTGACAACGCAAACAAGCAACAAGCCGATCAAGATCGTGTCCAAAGCATAAATCTAGTGGACACCAATATTGAAGTTGAGCGCTTGCAAGAACAAACCTGCGTCTTGATCGAAAATTGCGACCAACTTATTAAAATCCAAGAAAAACACACTCGAAAGGTCGAAAATCTCATCAACAACAACAAACGTCAGTGGCATACTATCGAAACCCTTAAAGACAAAATCAAGGGCAAATACTGTCATCTCGCAGCAGAAGTGCGTATTCCTATTAACCAGGATTACCGCCTTCTAAATCACCTTGATACCATTGCACCCAACCCTTTTCAGTGGGACCAAGACCTCAACTCACACAAGAACAACACAGGGAACAGCTTAGACTAGAGTCCCTAAAACTCTTTATTGAAGACGTTCATCACAACTACATATACGAACAGTACAACAAACTAGGAGTAATCAACGCGTTGTTCTTGGAAGACAAAAATCTTGAATTGGTATTTTTGAAAAGTTTGCGCATCATTAAAGACAGAAGGGTTCGAAGAAGAATCCATGATATTTTGTACGGCCTTGGATCCCAATAAATCTACCTTTTTCCCTGCTCCAATATGTCGAGAGCCCCATCACCTAGTCAAGGGGGATTTACCCAAATTTCAGCAACATCTGGACCCAATGTAGTTGCACATGCAATCAATGCCTTAATAGACGAAGTGCAAAAAATTAATGGTCATATTAATGCCTTAAATGGTATCACCTCTACCCTAGAACAGGGAATCGACAATAACGTTGCAGATATCCTTGCAGTTCAAAATCAAACTGCACAAATTGCACCCCTTCACCAATTATTGAATGCGGTGTCTCAGTCACTTGCAAACCTGGGTGCAACACCCTCCACCACTGCGTCAGCAACCACCCCAGGATACAAACTCAAAATGCATCCCCCAGAAGAATTTTCTGGAGATGTAGACAAATTTGATGAGTTTAAGTCGCAATGTACTTTGTACATAAATCATACATCCCCACAAGCAACCACAGAACAAAAAATCACTTATATCATGGGTTATTGCAAGGGGCCTGCCTATGTATGGATGCAACCTGGAATTGATGTAGACATGGCAAGAAGGGGAGCAACAAATTGGCTACACGACATGGATGAGTTCTGGAACGAAATGCAAGCTAGGTTCAGCGACGTTCACAAGATTGACCGATATAGACAACTATACAAGAAATTGATCCAGAAGAACTCTGTCCAAGATTATCTACAAGACTTTGTTACTTATTCATTGGTACTCGGGTACACTGATTGAGTACTTCATGATGATTTCTATGACAGTCTTAAGGATGAAATCAAGATGGCCATGGTATCACAGAACTTTAAACCCCATGAAGCAACAAGGACATTCGACCAAATTCGCAAAAGAGCCCTGGAAATTGACTCCACAATGAATGCCATTAATGCACCAAAGAAATTGCAAAGCCCACAAACCAGCACTTTGAAACAAACTACTTCCAAGACAACCACAAGCACTCCAAACACCTTGCTGGGTCAAAGATTCAATGTAAACAATCGTGTCTTTATGTCAAAACCTACAGGGGGGGTGCAATACGGCAAAATCTCAAGCATTACCAGAAACGCCAAGGGCCGTCCAGTTCCACAGATCTCCTGGGACGATGGGACAAAAGGAAATGTCCCTTTTGGAGCGATTCAAAAAGACACCCAAACCAGTACCTTCAACGCTCCTATCATTCAAACACCCAAATTGTCCACTCCTGCTAAAGACCCTAATGCAATGGATCTTGATGGAAAAGGAAAGGGACCAATGATTTGCTTCACCTGCGGTGGCAAGGGACACTCAGCAAGAGTCTGTCCTTCCAAGAACACAGCCTCAGGGTTTGCAGCACAGATTGAAGAAATCTCTTCAGACATCGAATCGGGAAAAGATGTCACCAAGGCTTATTAAGGAGCCAAGTACTCGGTGATATATTAGCTAGTAATATGGATGAACTAGAAATCATGTCAATATCAAATGAAAACCAATTATACCTTGATTTCACTGCTCATCCACTAGCTACGGCTCCTGATTCTGAGTCAGTTAACAGATCAAAAAAAATTCTCTGGACAAGCACTCCTTGATTGCGGCGCAACCTCCTGTTTCATCAACCCTTCCATAGTAAAAGGGGCAAACCTTCCCCTTTTCCAACACAAAAAACCAAAGACTCTGCGAGTTATAGACAGGCGAGAAGTTTTGTCTGGAAAAGTCACCCACTATACCAAATTTAAACTTGTCATGGGAACACATTCCAGTGAAATAGAATGTCATGTCACAAACATTGGAAGACACCCCATCGTACTCGGAATGTCATGGCTCAAGAAACATAACCCACAAATTAATTGGAAAAATAGGACAATTGCATACACAAGCGAATTCTGCTCAAAAAACTGCCTAGAAATCCCATCTACACTCCAAATTGCAGCCAAAACTACATTACCAGAGGAATACAAAGAGTTTGCAGATGTATTCGACGAGTCCAGATTAGAAGAACTCCCACCTCACAGGCCAACTGACATTACGCTCGACCTCCTACCAGAAGCTAAACTAAAGCACGGTCCTATTTACAAAACATCCCCAGCTGAAGACAAAGAAATGAAGAAAGTACTAGAAACCCTTATCCAAAGGGGACACATTCAGATTTCTCAGTCTCCTTTGGCTTCCCCGGTTCTATTTGTCAAAAAACCACATCCAGAAGATCCAAACAACCCAGAGTTACGCTTTTGCGTTGACTACAGATATGTGAATTCGCTATGCAAATTCAACACAAGTGGAATACCTCTACTGGACCAATGGTTAAGGGCCCTGGAAGGATTTGTCATTGGCACCACTCTAGATTTGGCACAGGGATTCCATCAAACCCAAATAGCAGCAGGCCATGAATGGAAAACAGCATTCAAAACTCAATACGGCATGTATGAATGGAAAGTCATGCCCTTCGGTCTCAAAAACGCTCCATCAAGCTTCCAGTCCCTAATGAACTCTATATTCAGGGACATTATGGGGGTTTTTGTACTCGTATACATTGATGATATCTTCATTTTTTCCAAACGAGTCAAAGATCATCCAGGACACATGAAAGAGGTGCTAAGAAGACTAAGGGAACACAAGTTGATTGCAAAATTGAGGAAATGCAAGTTCCACCAAACCAAACTGGACTGGGTAGGATTGGTCATTTCCAATAAAGGAATCAAAACGGATCAGGAAAAGGTCACGGCGGCTATGAATTGGAAAGCACCCAAGAATGTCAAACAAGTTCAAGAGTTCCTAGGATTCGTCAATTTCTATCGAAGATTCATTCAAGACTTTGCCGGCAAAGCCAGACCTCTATATAACCTACTTAAGAAGGATCAAAAGTGGCAGTGGACAAGCAAAGAACAAGAGGCCATGAATGCACTGAAAGAAGGTCTTAAGGTGGCACCTGTAATGATGCAGCCCGATCAAAATAAGGAATTTTTCCTTGAGACAGATGCGTCAGGATTTGCCACAGGAGCAGTTTTATCTCAGAAGGATGAAGAAGGGAAATTACACCCTGTAGCTTTTCTTTCTAAATCACTAAATCCGGCTGAACGAAACTATGACATTTTTGACAAAGAACTATTGGCAATCATTAGAGCCTTCAAAGAATGGCGGCACTTACTTCAAGGCACAGAAAAAGCCATTCAAGTGATAACAGATCACAAAAATTTGGAATACTTCTCATCATCCAAACAATTGAACCAACGCCAAATCCGCTGGATGAATTTCTTGGTGGACTTCAACTTCCAAATCTTGTACAGGCCAGGAAACCAAAACAAAAAAGCAGACATTCTCTTGAGGCGATATGACCTAGAACCTTTGGGGGGGGTAGAGAACCAAGTTCTCCTCAAACCAGACATTTTTATTTCGGCTATTACCCCTGACCAGGAGATTAACGATCTAATCAGAGAAGCAATCCTCGAAGATCCCAGATTAGAGGAAGCCCACAATAAGCTGAGAAACGGAGAAAAAGTCAAAGATTGGGAATACAGAGAAGGACTCCTAATGTTCAAAGGAAAGATCTTTGTCCCCAAGGATGAAACCATCAGAAACCTGATATTGGAATCGCGCCATGACAATATTACAGCTGGGCATCCTGGACAAGCAAGAACATTGGAATTGGTATCAAGAACTTACTACTGGCCAACCATGAAGAAATTTGTCAACTCTTATGTGTCACACTGCGAAACATGCATTCGAGTTAAACCATCGAACCAACTCCCCACAGGACTACTGCGTCCTTTACATATTCCTGAGAGACCTTGGGAAGAGATCTCCTATGACATGATTGTAGGGCTCCCAGAATCAGAAGGATATGACGCAATCTTGACAGTGGTAGATCGGTTCTCCAAGATGGCACACTATCTCCCTTGCAAATCAATGGCCACAGCAGTAGACATAGCCAATATCTTCCTTGCAAACATTTGGAAACTTCACGGCACCCCAAAAGCAACAGTCTCGGATAGAGGATCCACTTTCAACTCAAAGTTCATTAGACATCTGTACAAACAATTGGACATAAAACCTACCTTCAGCACAGCCTACCATCCAAGGACAGACGGACAGTCAGAACGGGCAAACCAAGTCGTTGAAATCTTTATCAGGGCTTTTGTCAACCATAGGCAAAACGACTGGGTGGCCCTGCTCCCTATGGCAGAATTTGCTTACAACAATGGAATCCAAGCATCCACTGGCAAAACCCCTTTCCAAATCTGCCAGGGTTTCAACCCTAGAATGAACATCGGGGAAGAATCAGACTATACTGTTCCTGAAGCTGATGCCCATGCGGAATTCCTGTTGAAAGGATACGACAAAGTCAAAGCCGCCCTCATTCTAGCAAATCAGTCCTATAAACACTACTTTGATAAAGGAGCCAAAGAACCAGAAGAGATAAACCCAGGAGATAAAGTCTGGCTTAATCATCAGAACATTTCCACAGACAGACCCTCAGTAAAACTCTCCCACAAAGTTTTAGGCCCTTACAATGTAATGGAAAAAGTAGGGACTCATGCCTTTAGACTGGAATTACCAAAATCAATGAAGATTCATCCTGTCTTCCACGTCATGCTGCTCAAGAAATTCCACTCTGATCCCCACGGCCGCGAACCCGCTCAACCACCCCCTATTGTCACACAAGAAGGAGAAGAAGAGTGGGAAGTTGAAGAGATCCTTAATTCTAAGAAAATCCGCCGTCAACTCCACTATTACGTCAAGTGGAAAGGATACTCTCATGCAGACAACTCTTGGCAATCAAAGGAAGATCTCAAGAATGCTCCTGAACTGGTTGATAAATTTCACAAACTCCACCCCACCGCGCCAGGCCCTTAGGAGGGGGTAATGTCATGAGCTGACTAAGCTCAGACATTTTATTCTGATTTTATATCTTTTTTTCCGAACACTTTCCTTTTTAGGTACAAATGTCCTCTGGCGCTTAACTTGTATCATGTGATGTATTTGTCTTTTCATTTGATATTGGTGATGCTTCCGGAACTTCCAGAATGTCGAGTCATATCTCTTATCTCGCTTATCGTCGGTTGTACTCAGCTTTCTCACACTGATAGATGATGACGTGGCCTTGATCCCTCATGTATATAAACCCAGAGGTCAAGCCGGTTAACGACAAGGCTTGACCTCCTCTCCACTAGGACTTGCTCAATCAAATCCTCTCACTATCACTACTCCTTGGGTTCTAAGACTTGTCTAAGTCGAACCCCTTAACCTTTATACACCTAATTGACCCAAGTCGGGACACAAATACAATGGTCTCTAGCAACTATGATGTGGCAGAAATTGGACAACACTTTATCCAACGAGCTCCATTCCTGGTTTCTCCAGCACTACCTTCCTCTCAGGCTTCAGTTATATCAATGCTGCCCCAGGCAGCACCCCCTTACCCAGTATGTTGTGACCCATGTACGACATCCTTGGACTCTGACTGTGTGTGGCTCAGACTCTGGCGCCTTAAGTGCCCAATGTACAATGTAGTGCCCCCTCCTGCGTTTAGTGCGGTGTATGGATGATGTGTCACCTTGGCCCATATGGCCTTGCTGTCTTCTGGGTGTTTCTCTTGGAAGCATTGTCCTTCTAGATGTTCTATCTAGAAGGACTTTGAGATTGCTGACTGATACTGGTGCCCGATTGGCCAGTTTATGTATTGTACCACTTTGAGGCTTTTTAGCCTCTGACTATATATACTGGCACGCAAGCATGGACTCACTCCAGCTTGCTTTGCCTTGTCATCTCTCCCCTCAGAGTGCACTCTAAGTCCCAAAGGCCTTACAGCCTTTGCCTCTCATCTAAGTGGGCCTTTGGTCATCATCAGTATCAATGCTAAGGTTGCACTAGCAACTTAGCAAACGGTCTAAGGAGCCTATAAGGCATATCAAGGCCAGTCTCTACGACTAAGGCAAGAACGGTCACTGTCGTTGGTCAACCAGCATAGAGGGTTGCAACACAGTACCAGCTCTAGGACAGGCTGATGCAGTAGGAAATGCAGCTATCCTCAATGACATCCAACTACACTTTGGGGAAATCAATGGCTGTCTAAACAAAACCTTTGCAACCCTAAACAGGGAACATGTTGCAATTTGCAATGAGGTCAGGGCCTTCCATAGACAGCTGGGTAATATCAATGAAGGCATGGAGGATCTTAGGATGGAAGTCATTGGGATGGGAGAAAACATTGGAATACATGGAAGAAACCTGGTGGAAATGGGTCAAGCCATTGCAGCAGTAACACAAGGACAAATGGCTAATCAGGATGTCAATTGACAAGTAGAACTCAAACTAGGACATGTTAACCAAGCACTCCTGAACTACGGAAGAAATGGTATGGGTCTAGGACAACAATTGGAGGCAGTCAAGACCAATATTACCAATGTTGTCAACTGGTTTAGGGAAGACTTCTTCCTAGTCCAGGAACAAGAGGAAGAAGAACAGTGCTCTGCCCACATGCCAGCAGGATCTCCACCCCACAAAGGACAAGCAGAGGTCATTAGGGAACTCCACCAAACAATCAGGGACCTACAAAACAGGGCACCAGAACCAGCGGCTCCCAGGGCAGAATGCATCAAAGTCCAGAAGCCAGATAGCTTCACAGGCAATACAGGTGCAGCAGCAGACCTCTTTGTTGACCAAATGGAGGCATATTTTAGGCAACTTCCCCAACAAATCCCCAACAACAAAGCTTAGATTACTGCATTCCAAACCAACATGGGTGGGACAAAATGTGCTGCATGGGCACAACGCTTCCTAAGGCTACAAAACAAAGGAGGGGTACACCAGTACCTGGAATCCTTGAGGAACTTCAAGGAAGGATTTAGGATGCAGTTTGGCAAACCAGACCAACAACACAAGGCAGAGCAGGACATGTGCGCCCTTAACAACTGGGGGACAAACATTTGAGTCAGGGACTTTGCTGCACAATTCCAACTCATTGTGGCAGAACTTGGCTGGGACAAACATGCACTTATCTCAACCTTCAAATCAAAGCTCTGCAATGAGATCCAAATCAAACTACTGTGAGTGCATCCAGACAATATCGACACCCTTGAAGGATGGATTACACTTGCAATCAAATGCAACAACATGGTCCAATGTCACAACCTGCTAATGCCTATGGTTGACAACCACTAATGGCCTTTGAGATGTGGGAACAATATGTGATAAGTCTTCTAAGACTCTATCACTAAGGTGGACAAACACTAGTCTTGTCAGTACAAGTCACTAGCTCCTAAGTCCAAGTGGCTGTGCTAAGGGCTAAGTAGCCAAGTGCCTCTGATCACACTGCAGGGAGAGTTGACAAGGCAAAGCAAGCTGGGGGTGACCCTGCTTGCAAGCCAGTATACATACTCAGAGGACAGGTGAGTCATAGTAAATACATGAGTCACACGTCTGAGTCAAAGTCCAAGTCATAAAGGGGGCTGCGCAGGCCAGCCAATAGAAAACAGCATGAGTCATATGACTCATGGTGACACATCATCCATACACCTTACTAAACAAGGGAGAAGGCTCAACCAGGAGAAAGGGTGCTTAGGGCACTGGTACAAGCCATGAGTCTGCAAACAGAGACAGAGGGAGGGACAGGTCATGACATCCAAGATATCAGGGTGCTTGACACTTGCTTCAAGAAGAAGGACGGAAAGACAGGCAAAGCTGTGAAAACCACTGCTCCCTCAAGGCACTCAAAAATCAAGGAGGAAGACAGGATTCCCACAGAAGTCTGGAATACAAGGAAGAAGGAAGGACAATGCCTCAAGTGCAGAGAAAAGGGACATACTATTGGTAAATGCCCCAACAATACAAGAAAGGAAGGTCTCAAGGAATCAGTCAAAGGAAAAGCAGCCAAGGTTGACAACTCCAGCTCCAAATTGGGAAAAGAACAGAGTGTCTAGTACCCATGTCTAGTCACACGAACAAACCTGTTATCTTGAGTAAGACAGTGTATTTTAGAACAACAAATGAATTACCACTTGTCTCAACTCAGATAACAGGAATCATGGACCCAATCAACACTCTTATCAACTCAGGCGCATCAAAAAATTTCTTTGACATCTCCTTTGCATGAAAGAACAAGCTCCCACTCATTAAACTCCTGAAGCCCAGAAAAGTCATTGGAATCCAAGGGGAAGAACTCAGCAAAACCATTTGGTTCAAAGTAACACTGGAATTTTCAGTACTGGGTCAAACTTTAAAGCAATGGTTCTATGCTATGCCTACTGGAGAAAACCCCCTGGTTGTAGGAATGACATGGCTGGAAATGGCCAATCTGGCAATCAACTGGGAAATGCAACAGGTAAAATGGAGGGAAGCAACAGGACAAAAAGTAACAATAGAGGAAATACCAGAGGACTTACCAAAAGAACTGCAGGACTTCTACAATGTCTTCTCAGAGAAGAACTTCAAGGAATTGCTGCCACACAGGGACTTTGACTGCAAAATCAACTTTGTTCCCAATGCACCACTGCCCAAACCAGCTAGACCATTTCCCCTATCCCCAGCCCAGAGCAAAGCGCTAGATGAGTACATTGAGGAAGAGCTCAGGCTAGGAAAGATACAACCCAGCAACTCACAGATTGCATTGGGAGGGTTTTTTGTGCCAAAAGCAGATGGCTCTTTGCGCTTTGTCATTGATCTCAGAGGAGTCAACGCAATCATGGTGGCAGACCAATTTCCAATGCCCCAACAGATTGACCTGCTGGAAAAACTAAATGGTGCAAAGATCTTCACAAAGTTAGACCTACGCATGGGTTTCAACAACATCAGAATCAGGGAAGGGGATGAGTGGAAGACAGCTTTCAGGATAAAGAACTGGCAATACAAATACGTTGTCATGCCGTTTGGCCTCAAGAATGCTCCAGCTATGTTCCAACAGGTGATGAACCATATCTTCAGCAACTGGATTGACGTCTGCGTAGTGATCTACATTGATGATATCCTCATTTACAGGATGGAACAAGAAAAACATATAGCCAACATGAAGGAAGTACTTGAACAACTATGACTATGGCACCTGTTCTGCAAACTCAGGAAGTTGTCACAACCCTGGCCGAGCCTTGGAGGCCTAGGCTCCAAAGGCAGTGAGGATGGGGGTTGGGATGATGCCAAAGGTCAAATGTACGGCGCTAAGGCCTAAGTGAGTCATGCAATATAGTGATGGGGAAAATGACAAGAGAACAAGTCTTGTGGGAGCAAGACTTCTGTTGCTGGTATATATACTTTCTACTGTGGCTATGTACAATAGAGAGCAGGCAACAAAGGGGATGCAACAAGAGAAAGCAAGAGTCCAAGAGAAGCAAAGATGAGACAAAGGAAACAGGGTAAGTCCATGGACTCCGAGGAGACAAGGGAACAGGCCAGGCAGGCATGTCCCGCAATCATGGCTTACACAAAGGCGACTATATGCGCCAAGACGAGGAGAACAAGACCAAACACAAGGCAAACAGGACAAGGAAAGGAAGAACAAGAAAAGCTTGTGACAGAAGTGCAACTTCTTTGTGAATAGAGTTCACTTCATTGGCATCACAGCATCCCCCAAAGGATTCTCAATGGAAAAAGAAAAAGTACAGGCAATCATTGACTGGAGAACTCCCAAAATGGTGAAACAAGTACAGACGTTCTTGGGATTTGCAAACTTCTACAGGCGGTTCATTCAGGACTTTAGCACTATTGTGAAACCTTTGATGCTGCTGACACAGAAGGAGACAAAATGGAAGTGGGAAGAAGGGGAAGAAGGGGCATTCCAAACAATCAAGATGGCAGTAACAAAGGAACCTGTTCTTGCCCACCAAGATCCAGCAAAACTGTACTTCTTGGAAACAGATGCATCTGGAGTAGCAATGGGGGCAATCCTAAGCCAGAGACAAGACAACGGGTACCTACACAAATTGCATTCATGTCAAAAAGCTTCAACCCTGCAGAACAAAACTACAACACACACAACAAGGAACTAGGGGCCATAATCCATGCGTTCAAGCACTGGCAATTGCATTTTAAAGGAACAACAAACCCAATCACAGTCTACACCAATCACAAATTGGAAAACAGCAAAAGCCTTCAACTGCTGACAGGCACAGTGGTACCAGGAAATTGCTAGTTTCAACTTTGTTATTGTCTATCATCCAGGAAAGCTCTCTACCAAACCAGACATTCTTTCAAGATGGTTTGAGCACAATGATATCCCAAACAAAGAAGAAACAATGATTGGAGCAGAGAAATTCTTGGGATTTGCAGCATAAACAATGGATGACATCCTGGAGGACATCAGGGAGGAACAGACTAACAATGCGTCCTTAGACAAATTACTGAAGTTGGTCAAAAGAAAGGAAGACCTGCCAGTCTTGGTGAAAAAACAGTTCAAGGACTACTCAGTTGAAGAAAACATATGGCATTATCAGGGGAAGATCTACATACCTGGAGACAAGGGCCTGCAGCTACACATCCAGAAGGACCATCACGACTCTCTGATTGCTGGGCATCAGGGGTGGGCAAGGACATTGGAACTCATCTTGAGAAGCTACTACTGGCCAGGAATGAGGGCAACAGTTGACCAATACGTGGACTCCTGTGAAACGTGCCAACAAGCAAAAGGGTCAAAAGAATATGTGCCAGCAAAACTGCTGCCTATAGCAACCAAACCCTGGGAGGATATTGTGTACAACTTTATTGTAAAACTACCCAAAGCAAAGGGATTGGACAGCATCCTTGTGGTGGTGGATTGACATTCTAAACAAGCACACTTCATTGCCTGCAAAGAGGCCACAAATGTGGAAGGAGTAGCCAATTTGTTCATTGCCAATGTATGGAAGCTACATGGGTTACCAAGGAATACAGTATCAGACAGAGGAACAACATTCAACAGCAACTTCCTATGTGTGTTATACAAGAAACTCTCCATCAGCCCTACATTCTCCATGGCATACCACCCCCAGACAGATGTGCAGTCGGAACACATCAATAAGTGGCTGGAAGCATGGTTGCAAACCTTCATCAATTACTGGCAGGACATTTGGCCAGAGTTGTTACCCCTGGCAGAACTTGGCTACAACAACCATGAGAACAGAGCAACAGGAAAATCACTGTTTGAAGCCGTGTATGGTAGAAATCCAAGATGGATGGCAATGGAAGTAGCAACAGGGGTGCCTGTGGCAGAGGACAAGGCAGCAGAAATGGTGCAAGGCAGGGACAAAGTAATAGTGTCTATGGAATTCCATTGCAAGGAGCAAGAGGAGCCAAGGGAGGAGTTCACAATAGGAGACCTGGCATGGCTCTTTGCCCCAAACATCAAAACAAAACAGCCCATGAAGAAATTAGACAACAAAAAAATGGGACCATTCCCTGTCAAAGCAAAAATCTCCTCACACATTTACAAACTAGAACTGCCAAAAACAATGTGTTGCCACCCTGTATTCAACATTGATCTGCTCAGCCATTATATGGAGGACAAGGAATTCCATTGCAACCAAATCAAACCCCCACTGATAATCACAGAGGAAGGGGAAGAGGAGTGGGAAGTAAAAAAATTGTGGGTTGGAAAGAGGACAAGCAAGGCCTATGTTACATGATCCCATGGAAAGGCTTCCCTCCAAGCAAAGACACAGAGGAATGGGTGGAGAAAATTGCCAGACTGCAGCTGATCATGACTAAGTTCCTCAAGGAATTTCCTTTTGCACCTGTTCCTCCAAATTTCAAACAGTCAAGCGATAAAAAGGCTAGGGGGAAAGCAGGAGATCTCCAACCAAACAAGGGCTTCTGCTACTGCTCTAACTCACTCCCCAACACTCTCAACACTTTAAATCTTTTTTGGTCAACATGTCTGCCACTCACTGCTCTGCCATTGGGACCCAGCTCTGCCTTGTCACAGGAGGCTCCGCCTACATGTGTGCCAAAGTGCTGAATGCCTGGGCCCAACTCCACATGTTCAGCAGGGCCCAAAAATCCATCACCCAGCTGGCCTTCTACCTGGGAACTGACATGCTGCACAGTGCTGACATTGGCAAACTTGAGTGGGTGGGCCACCTATGGCCCAAAAACCAGGAGCTACGCTCCAGCGACATCTATGTCTGCCAGGGGTCACAACCCTAGCCAAACCTTGGAGGTCAAGACTCCACAGGCAGTGAGGATGGGGGTTGGGACAACGACAAAGGTCAAATGTATGGCACTAAGGCCTAAGTGAGTCACGCAATGAGTTATGGGGAAAAAGACAAGAGAACAAGTCTTGTGGGGGCAAGACTTGTGTCGCTGGTATATATACTAACTACTGTGGCTGTGTACAATAGAGAGCAAGCGACAAGGGAAACCAAAAAGAGAGAAAGCAAGAGTCTGAGAGAAGGAGGACAGAACAAAGGAAACGTGATAAGTCCATGAACACAAGGGAAACAAGGGAACAGGCTGGGCAGGCATGTCCTGCGGTCAAGGCTTACATAAAGGCGACTAAATGCGCCAAGGCAAGAAGAACAAGACCAAACACGAGACAAACAGCACAACAAAGGGAGAAACAAGAAAAGGTCGTGGCACTGTCACCCGCTCCACCATCACCAACAACCTTGTCCGCGTCATCAACGGACCAGTGTTTGCTACGGCAAGGATCCTTGATGCCGGAGCTGCCCTCTACATCTTCAAGAGGTTGCAGCAAAGCCCAGGCAGAATGCAGTTCTGGGAGTTGGACAACATACTCCACTCAGACCTGGGGGAGTTCCAATGGGTCGGAAAAAAATGGCCAACATGAATGCAACTCCAACAAAAGGACATCTTTGTTTGTCAAGGATGCGCTGCGTTCCAGGTCTCGGAGGTTGTCCTCCTCTCCACCCACATGCTTGGAGTCGTCAAATGGAGGCAAGAAGGGGCATACTCAAGCAAGTGGGTACCAGGCTATGATGGAAGACAGCCAACGCTCTGACCCAAGTGGAACGACACCTGGGATGCCAACTTTGAAAGGGACCTGAGCGACTGGAAGTTGGAGAGGGGCAGATACCAGAGGGAGACATTTGCATGGTCACCGAACTGGTGGAAATGGGAGGAGGTGGACGTGTCAGCATGGAAGGAAGGAGAACTGGACGTGCAACAGTGGGATGAGGAGTTTCTGGAGGCCCAGAAGAGGGTTTTGGACTGGTCCAAGGCTGACTGGACAAGGGAGGAAACATGGGAAGAGTGGGAGAAGTTCTTGGACAAACCAGGTAACACCGTCTTCAACCCCATTGATTTGACCATCAAGGAAGACGAAGGGCTGGAAGAGCACTTGCTTGCCAAAAGCAAGGATTGCGAGATCCAGTGAAGCCCATCCGGGTCCCCTAGATGGACTCTTAAGGGGGAGTAATGTTGTGAGCCAGCTCCCTCCATTGGACTCGCCAGTTGTCTCACCCACCTGTACTTTGCCTTGTGTCATGTTTCTGTTTCCGTTTGCCGTGTTGCCACCTTCTTGTGGTTCCTTCTGTTACACTGTGTAATGCAGCTGTGCTTTTGTACAAGTCATGTCTGTTCATACAGCATGACTCACATGGACACTCCTGATTGGTAGACTGTTATGACTTGTGTGGCTGCGCTTTGTATGACTTGGCCACTTTGTGATATATATATAGAGGACCAACAAGCCTGGTAACCCCAGCTTGTTTTGTCTTGTCAAACATCTCCTTTGAGTGACACTTTGAACCACCCCTATCCTTAAGAGTCTACAGCCACTTAAGGGTGGTGCAATTCAAGAGGTCTCTTAGGTCTTAGTGCTGTCCACTCTCCATTGCGGCTTGTCTCACAGCCACCAAGAAGAAGCTTATGACATAGAAGCCATAAAAGGCTGTCCCAATAGCAATCAATTCCAAAATGCTGCACATGGATCCCAGCTATCATACCTCTCACATTGTCAAGTAACTAGCTTGCTTCAGCACACTTACCTATGCACACTTTGTTCTTGATATCCTCTATGTGTATGCTTTCCAGCCCCAGTGCCACCCCTGCGCTTTGTTTGACCATTGCTTATGTCACATTTGCACCCAGCCCCAGCTGCTCTTCAGTTTGCCAGCAGGCCTGTGCTGCATGGCAGACGCTTGTTATTGTGGTTGTCTGGTTGTTCATTGGTGGTACTTCAAGGGCGCTGGTCAAGGACCTTGAGCATGCCCAGCCAACCCCTGCTGGTGCTTTGATTAACCAAGTCCCTGAACCTATCATATTTCCCCCTCCTCCAATCCCATATATTATTATATCTTCCCCCACCTCCAAATGCATCCAAGTTGAGGGTGATGCCAAAGCAGCAATGGATGTCCCTGGTTCACCTCTCCACTCCAACCCCAATGTTTTCCTTTGTGGCCTACTCAAGCTTCAGGATGCGGATGACAACTCACTTCTTCCTTCACTTGATCTTCCCATCAAGCTTCTGGATGATGTTGCTTCAGAGGCACATATAGCTCCTGAGTTGGTTCAAGCCCTTGCCCTTGAAACCTATGCATCAAGCCTCACTTCCTTGTCTAGCCTTTCTTCAAGTGCCTCTATGCCCAAGTCTATCAAACTTCATATCTCTGCCCCTGTCTCAGCAGATAGCACTGTGAATGGGCCAACACAGATTCCCATGCCTGAACTCGCTCCAGTGGCCACGCATCTAGCTCATGAACCCATTCCTGCACTTTTCATCACGCCTCCCGCCATGCCAAGTTTTATTCCAGCACGCAAGGAGAAGGACCGCATTGCACTGCATCTTCTGCTTGCAAGGAAGATGGACAACTGCCTCTTGACTGTCCTGCTGTTCTGGCCACATTTGAAGCTCAAGGCTCCTACTGCTTGCAAGACTGCAACCCCCGCGCCAAAGCCCAGGTCTCGGTTGGCCTACCTCAAGCACTTCAAGTCCAAAGCTACACAGGGAGGTGGAGAATGTGTACTTCATGTGAGTATATTCGGTTATTATTTTGGTGCTCAGGGCTGATATTGATGTCTCCTCAGCTTCAACCCCTATTCCGAAATCTCGCTCTCACGAGTCCTCGCTAGTTTATAGTCATGAACACAGTAAGTCAACAAAGTCACAGTACTCCAATAGGTGACTCACCTTGCCCTTATGCATCCAGGTCTAAATGCTGCAGCCGTCAGCATGAGCTCTGTTGTGCTTCCTCTCGCACCCAATGAGGAAGATATCTCAACCCTCCGTTCAACTTTCTATTCCCATGCAGATTGCTCTCTACTCAATTATAGAATCAATACCTCAATTACCAGTCTCACCAAAGCCAAATGCAAACAACAGCTTACAGCCACTTTGACTCTCCCGACAAGCAACACTTCATCCACTCTCGCCAACTTGCGCAATCCTTTCAGATACGACTCGATCATCAACATGGGCGCATTCCTTTCTGCTGGTCTATGTAAGCACACGGCTTCTCTTTCTGGTGAACGATATTTAATTCCTTTTACAGTTTATACCGCAGAGCCAAAGCCGAAAATCTCTGCGTTTGTCTCTCCACCCATCGTTGCTAACTGCCATGACCCAATTCAGCTTGATGCTCGATTGGGAAAGAGGGAAAACAAGGAAATTTTGTGCATTCGACTAGAGTTTGATTGACAAGGCGAGTATATATCCTGTCAGTCAAAGCATCACTAATGCCGCCAAATAGTCACCCAAATTGCCGCGACCTCCACCAAAAGCAAATGCAGGATGGACAACTCCGAGCATTGCGAATGGTGGGTATCACCAAAGTCTGCGAGCAAGACAAAGGAATGCACTGGTGAAATCTTGAACTTCCCGACATCAGATACCTTGTCGACAGTGGCAGACATGTTGGATCCGTTTAGATATGATTCATATATTGATCCACCGGCTCTACAATGCATGAGTGAAGATCAAGGCAAGTGTTTTTTTTTGATAACACATTTGTAGCTTTGCTGATGCCCGTAACTAATCTCCCAGCAACTCCATCAGTGGACAATGAGTCAAACCGTGGAGCGTCTGCATATAATTCCGCATCAACAATTGCGTACCAAGGCATTCTGTTCCGATTCGACCTTAAGGAGTGCAAAGCTGTTTTGACTGGGCGGGGATGTGAGAAGAATCAAGGTAAGTGCAAGTCAAGGCATATTTATGAACCCTACTAATTTCACCCGATAGCGAACGATGGCCACTACGAGATCGAGCAAGCCCATCGACCTGCGGCGATTTTGCTCAGCAGTACTACTTCAATGGCAGTGGGAATCGTAGCGCTATCTCAATACAGTTGCGACAATGATATCAGCCTTATAACAAACACAAGAGTCGCGGACCAAAAGGAACATTATGGTACGATTCGCCGGCGTAGCAACTCAACGGTTATGGCTAACCCGTCGCTTGTAGAAGAACTTCCTAAGATTGCCAACAAAGAGTTCCGGCCCAACGACGGCCTCCAATTTGAGCCTGGACTCCCAATCGCCAGCTCATGGTCGACTATCACCTCAGATATGTTTCAATCTGATGTGAGCGACAGTTGCGAGAACAACAGCAATGTGTCGGCCATGGACACTTCCGACAAGGGAGACCAAGGTATGCGTCGCAAACTGTGATTATTAGTACTTAGCTGACTGTCGTGCAGACATCTTGTTGACCGACGCCTTATTTGCTGAGCTCAAGCTCTTCATTTCGGAAGCAACCGACTCGAAAGGTTTGATCCCGAGTTCCGACATAGAGCCCGTGGTTGTCCCATCGGAGGTCGGTCAGGTGATATTTGCATCCGTTTTGCCGCTGAACCTCTTCCACAGAACCCAAACCACTCGAACCCGATTCTGGCTCCACCTTTGGATAACCCGCCTTCGAATTTGCATCGTAACCTTACCCCGCGAGCGTTCCAACAACTTCATCGAGTGACAAAGATTGCTGTGGCCACTCATTGCCTCCGCTTCGCATTCCGGTTCTCAATGGATCACGGAAACCTAATCCCGGTCTCAAATCGCAGAATAACGCCGCTGAGCAAGGTTAGCTGCGTATGATACTAGGCACCCAGCTACTGACAACTCTCCTAGACCCCGCCGCTCCGGCGCAGAATCCCCTGGGCTTGCGGCCAGCGCCCGTAGCCATAACACAGTTGACAGGCCTTATGAAGGATTGTGTCAAGAAGGAAAATATTTCCCGTGGCTCCTCCACCTCGACTCCAATCAAACGTCCAGTCAGCAAACTTCCCGCTCGTGCTCCCTTGGCTCTGATCCTACCTAATAAGGAAAAGCGCCGTTCGACAGGCCCCACTGAATCAAGTCGTCTGAAAAGTCGCCAGCAGAATACGTACTTTGTCTTTTCGACTGAACCGTCCCCAATGCCAAGCCTGCCAGTGTCCCTGCGCTCGACCACTCGGGATTTGGCTAGGCGCAGATTTATCCCGCCCCAAGCGACTCTGCCGCTCACATCACCAGGCCCGCCTAAAATACTAAAGCAGGACCTTGGCTGGACTGTAGAACCGATTGACGCTCGGTTGGACGCGCCTGAGTGGAGCTCAAAACATGGCCCAACTGGGGCTGAGCGTTGAAGAGCTTTAATCTTTGATGCCAGTTTGTTCTCTTCAATATGCCCGACCGCAACTCTCGATTCGACTCTCATTGTTTCGGCGACTGCAAACACTCGAAGCCGACTTCTCACGGCCCTTTGTCTTGGACTACCACGTATCACAGAGCCTAATGGACGATCGCCGGACTTACCTTGTGGACGACTGGCTAGTGTACCGGGTCTTGACACAATATCTGAGCCTGCAATTCTGGATACTACCCCATTGACGACTCACCCGTTGGATACCTCGACCTCCCAGGGTAGCATTCATTCAATAGATCGCAAGGCAATGGGTCGAGTCCTGGGTCAATCCCCTGCTCTTCCACACACGAACCCTTCTGTGCCTCGCCACTCACCATCAAAGTGACAAGCAGCTGGTTTGGAATTATCCGGTGTTTCCCAGCTAGCACTTGCCAATCGGCAACCTATGGTTCCTAGCTCTCCTTCCAGTAACCTAGCTTCAATAAGGCCCCTTAGACCCGCCAAAAAGTCGGCACTAGAACTGAGCACGGACCCCTCCGCTAGGTCCAATGGATCCCCTGGATTACTCGTCATGAATAAGCAACAGTCGAGGAACCAACACTCTGCTAGTGTCTATCTGGGTTCTGCTCGAGCGGCGACCCAGGTGAGCTCAAAGGCGCGTCAAAGAACCTTGGCGCCATCGCGTAGTGGAACAAAGCCACTCAACATTCTAGTATGGGACCGAGCTTAAGGAAGACTCGGGAATTCGATAGATCATCAAGTCTCACACAAGTTTTAATGGACTAATTTCTCTATTTCGTCACTCATTTTCTTCAGCCTTATTTCATATACTGTACCATAGCCCTTCTCACCCTCACCTCGAACTCCCTTTTACCCTTACGCCCGCCACGACTTCTATCCTGAATGCCTTTTAATATAGATTAATCACATTGTCAATGACAGTTGTTCTATTAATTGTCGTTTGTGAGAATATTCCTACAATGGAGGAGGGAGATCGAAATCTCAGAGCTGGACTTAGATATATGCGTTGCTAAGCAAAGCAGTGACCTTGTTCGAAGTAACCAGAAATGATTCAAATATCATCTCACCATACCCGAGCTTCCAGGTCACTGTGTAGTCTGAAAAACGCTTATATTTGCATGGAGTGGAGATAGGCACAGCCACGCATAGCCAGAGATCAGTCAGCGCAAAGCAACGGATATTCGGCGTTGTCATCTTCAACCAGCCCTGTCAGCAAGGCACCAGGAGTGGATCTTCTTGTTCCGGGGAACAGGATTTCCTGCGAGCCTTGCGTTTATGGTATACCTTCCTTCACATGAGCCCTAGTTGGGTCATGGGTCCCTATGCACCAATCCGTCTCAAGGAATTGCGACCCCATATGCGTGGAGAGCCCAATGCTGCACAACGCTGACGGATATTCGGGTAGTGCTAAGCCAATCAAATGCGTCCATAAAGTAACCCGGAGTATCGGCATGGATGTGCCTAGGCACTCTCCGAGTCCGACTCTGGGACCATTTTAGTGCTAAAGGGCACGTTGTAAGCTCATGTTGCCGGCCGTCTTATAAGCGTGGGCTCTCCTGATATGTCGCAACTTTCCTCCCGCTCATTTCCGGACCTATGGCCATACCTCCATTATCTCTAAAGTTCTGGGGGGTCTTAGATCGTTCAAGTGCCTCTAGCTCCTTGATACCGGCGGTCGCAGTACTTGTTATTCTTTGGAAATGTGCCAAGTCAAGTGCTACTCGTTCATCGCTGCCTCCTTCTCCAGTCGGACACTGGATATGGGGAAATAAAGACTCCATCAACCAACCACATCGCTATGCTCTACTAGCCACGACTTACAGGAATTCACTCGGTGAGTGATTTGCTTGTGCAAACTTAGGTATGCCAAATTTGGATAACCTTGTTATATATAGGCGGCATCATCCGCCTCCAAACAGCAACCGAAACCAATATTATCGTCAATACAATCGATTTGGCAAACGAAGTCCTCGAAAAACATGCGGCTGTGACTGCCAACCGCCCTCATAACGTGATGGTACATGAAATGTAAGTTGTACCACAGACCACACATCTAAATAAGTATCAATAAGAACGTTTTAGCTTAGGCTGGTCTAATTCTGTCTCACTCTATCCAACCCACGACGAGCGACATAAAAAAATGCGTCGGGTTGCTACCTCTGCTTTACATCAGACTGTCGCTCGGTCATACGCAGTTCAGCACCTCGAATACACGCTTCATTTCCTTCGACAAGTCTACGATGACCCTGAGAAAATAGCCATTATCACGAAGGATATTGCCGGGGCGTTCATCATGCGTCTGACATACGGCCACAAGGTCGTGGAGGACGACCCTTTACTCAAGATAGCATATGAATCGAGCGTGTTATTAGGCAAAGCATTATCGTCGCACTACCTAGTAAACGACTTTCCCATTCGTAAGCTTATTGGTTCATTATGTCTTGGGAAATATGTGTTACTACCATCGTTTTAGTCAAGTACCTCCCACTCTGGTTCCCTGGAGCAAAATTCCAGAGGATAGGTAAAGAAGGTAGGGAATTGCGTGAAAGATATATTAGTGAACCATTCAGCGTCGTTTACGATCAAGTAGTAAGTGCCTGAAAACCCGGTTGAACTGTGTCTAAGCCCCCACACAAAGTGTCGAGGTCGGGTTGAACAACGATCGTACACATCTCAACTACTGGAAGAGAAAGGGGGTGAGAACGCATGCGAGGAAGATATAGATCTTATCCGGTGCACGGCCGGGACCATGTTTACTGGTAAGTACGAAGTTCAATAGACATGACACTTAGCCAAAGCAATTTGATTTATGCACGTTTGAAGCGGGGTCTGGAACGGTAAGAGCGACTAACAATGTGTTTGATTATGTTTTCCGACGAGTGTCCCTAGATTTCTGGGACAGTCTCATCGTCACTCTTAATGATGGCCCTCCATCCTGATCAAGCACAATCCGCGCGAGACGAGATTGATGCAGTGGTCGGCCGGTCCCGTGTCCCTGAACTGAAGGACCGAAACTCTTTGCCATATACCGAGGCATTTCTGCAGGAAGTCATGAGGGTGTGCCCAATTACCCCACTGGGTAAGGTCGTGGTGCAAATCAACCAAAAGGCTCTGTTGATTAGTAAAGTTTCCAGGCGTCGCACATGTTACTACTTCTACTATTGAAATCGATGGATTCAGGATTCCCAAAGGCGCTAGTATTAACCCTAACGTCTGGTACGTCTTATGTCCTCTGTGTATCCTCGTTCCAGACCAACATTTAACTCAAACACATAGGGGAATGCTCCGCGACCCTGTTCATTATCCCAATCCTTACACATTTGACCCCACTCGCTTCCTCAAGGCAACGCCAGATCCCGACCCTCGCAAGTACATATTTGGATTTGGTAGACGCGTATGCCCTGGCCTGCATGTTGCCAACAACAGTGTATGGATGATGATGGTCGGTTTACTTGCTATATTCGATATTCGAGCCAGTAGACGGCTCAAGGAAGCAGTCAACCAACTCGGGGGTCCCAACTCGGAACGCATATATGAACTGTTTGCACCGTTCGCCACTTAGTGAGTGCAGGTGAAATTGTACGTCACTGGCTAGCCATATTAATTTAATTGTAATAGCGTGCCCAAACCTTTCGAATGTCAAATCACCCCTCGGGATGCGACATCGATCATGTTACTAGAAAATGTGATTGTATAAATTTGGCATTTTAGTGGCCGAAACCATGATATCGTTTTCAAATGTGGAACGCGTGGCCCAAGCACGAACCTAGTTCTGCCCATAATATCATTACGATAATTCTTGTGCATGTAGTACAATTCCAAAGACCACAGAGCCATGAACAGCGCTGGCCACGTCAACTAGGACTGCCAGAAACCCGAAAGTCCAGTATTATGGCTGTAAGATTCAGAACATCTAGGTTCGACCCCCCGTAACATATGTTTGTGAGCGACTGTCTCCCCAAAATCGACCTTTGCTGCCAACTGCGAGATGGCTGCGCTCGCATTATCGGGGGGATGCTCCAGGTCTAAAATCCTAGCCCGGGTCTTGGCCATGTTATCCCGACCTTGGAGGAACGGGACGCTCTCCTTGGTTATACTATCGACGCGAATCCGCAAGCACCCTGGAGCATAATGAACAGCGATAGGTATATCCTCTGGTATCCTCGCGCCCACATCGAGGCGGATAACCACCTAGGTTCCTGTCGTATTACGACAGATGGTGGTTTGGGGAGAGATAAAATCCAATGCGGGTCCTATGAGGTGTTTCCTCGCTCTATCGGGGACGAGAATATGAGAAAACCGGTTAGAAGAGCCACTCGGATCGCTATAATAAAGTGGAATAATATTGTCGGCGAGAGTCTGGTCCGAGGAGCACTGTATAACGCTCGTCCGAAACCAGTGTCTTGTTATGAGGTCACCTCAACTACATTCAGCGTCGGCGTTATGTTAGACAAGGGAAAGCATATAGTTAATTACTCAGCCTGGGGGAGAATCGTTTTCGGACCTTTCCCAGATCTTTTCAGTCATCGAGATCCAGTGGGAGAAATTGACACTCCGGTGTGTGAATTTATCCCGACCGCCGTTCTCCCAAACTGAAGAGCCAAACAGAAACTCGAGAAATTCGATCACAGGAACGGGCTCACAGTCCGGCAGGGGAACCTCCCAGAGACCTTTACCAATATCTGGCATTACCAGAGGATGGGAATAGAATTTCTGAGCCAACAGGTCCTTTCCAAACTGCAAGAGTAATCAGCCAACTAGTCCCCCCACAGTGCCCGACATTGACCGTACCATCCTTGATCCCGTCATGAAGGCTAATTAGTGTATTTCGTTGATCTATGTTGCTTTGATGCAGAAGCGATGCAGCGGCGCATGCTACTAGGAGTTCAGAAGGGTATTTGGTTGTCCATGTCGGTCGCTTGGCGGAGGTGTATTCGTAACTATCTCGAATCACCCATAGGTTTGATAGGCCATATGGTACGCATACATTTGCGACTCATCTCAAGTCAACCAATACGCGTCTCACTCCAGCACAGGTTCAGACCGGACGTTTCTCGGTCCCACCAATACCACCATTCGGATTCAAAAAAAAAATCATACACCGGTGCCTACAACTTGGCCCTCCACTCCTCCCGCCCGATTCGCCCCTGACTACCAACAACCTCTCCCCGGTTATCTCCCACGTTAAACACATCCCACCCTCCGGTCCCACCCACACTCGCCGCCGGAGTCTCCCTCAGTACCTGCCCAGGCAGCCCCCACGAATCAACGACGTGCAGCGCTTGGGGGCCTAGGACGTCTCGAACGAGAGACTCGAGTTTAGACTTGGCGGCTGTGTGTTGTTCAGGCATGATGATCGAGAGGGCGAGGAGGGTTGGGCTCGAGGTGACGATCTGGAGGATGGATACGTGGAGAAGCGTGGCGAGGATTTGTCTATCGAGGGGTGAGCGGAGGGAAAACGCGAGGATGGTAGACCTACCGAGTTCCACCCGAGGTCGATTGGACAAGTCGGAACATCTCGTCGGCTGAAACACGCTCGCCAAACGCGACGGCCGTGGCTTGGATCGTGTCCGACAAGTGGAACATCCACGCCTGGTACAGAGATTTACCAGACTTCATGAGACTCGCGAGGTCTTTTTGGAGCTAAAGGTGATGTGAGTAACTGGAAGGGCTCGACGGACGCCTAGACATACCTTTTGAGCCAAAACGGTTTCTCGGAGTTGTAGAAGTTTAACTCCGGCTTCAACGTCCTCGGCAATGTTCCATGACTTCGCGTGGGCGGGATTGTGCGTGATCAGCTTGTAGGAACCGTTGTCGATTGCGGCCAGTAGCTCCTTGGCGACCTTTTGAGTAAGAACCGCATTATCACCTATTCACCTCAAGCTATTAGCCAAGTACCACATGAAGATGACGAGGATCTCACCCTCGGCGGTGATTCCCGCATGCGAAAACCCAACATTCTGCGCCATCCGATTCACGTTCAAGTATCCCTGTCCACCACACCTCTCCCGCGACACACTCGCACATCGCTCGCCATGCCAAGTAACCAACGGCTTGATTGCACAGCACAACCGTACGACCTCAGCATACTTGAGTTGAGGGGTCTCGGGACCAGCCTTGGACCACGCTCGCTTGGCCACGTGCAAGCCGCAGTTGAGGAAAGCGGTGCGTGCGAGAAGAGGGACGAGGGCGAGTTGTTGGAGTTGGTAAGTTAGGATGGGTGTGTCTGATTTGCCTGATTCGCCGACAGTTTCACGGGTTGCTGAGAAGCGGAGGGCAATCCCGAGGGAGGATTTGGCGCTACCGAGGATCATGGATGCGATACACAGGCGACCGGCGAGGAGTTGGTCGGCCACTTTGAGGAATCGACTGTACCAATTGAATCATCAGTAATGGTACTCGAACGATCAGGACTGAAACTCACGCGCGGCGGTTTGCAATGGTCGACGTAAACTTGCCCTGCTCGTCCACATCGCTCCACCGGTTGAGTAGCGCCTCGCGGGGACAGCGAACGTGTTCGAACGCGAGCTTTCCGTTGTCAACGCCGTTGCAGTCCATCTTCTTTCCCATGTCGTGGATAGACACGCCAGGGCAAGGTGCACCCGACTCATCACGGATACGAACAAGGAAGGCGTGGATGCCTTCGTTGGTGCCGTTGAAGATCAGTTGAGCAAACACGACAGCATAGTTGGCGTGTACGGCGGACTAGACTGATGTGAGAAGGGGTTTTAGCAATTGATTTCGACTACTCACGTTTGTGATCCAGTACTTTTCTGCAATCGACAATCTCAGCGACAAATAAATGGATTCAAAGAGGGACTTACGAGCAATGGCCGACGGAGTATTGATGATAAACTCCTTGGCCTTTGCGTCCCAGATAGCGGTTGTTTCCATTTCCACCGCGTTATTCCCATATCCCAGCTCGGTCAAGGCAAAGCAGCCGATGACCGACATTTCGTCCAACCCATGCAGGTACTTGCGATGACGATCCGTCCCAAGCTTGAGCACAGTGCCTCCAAACAGGTTGTACTGCACAGTCATCTTGGTCGTAAACGACGGGTCCAGCATCCCAGCCAACTCGTGTGCTAACGATGTCTCGGTCATTCAAGGCCGGCTATACAATGCAACTACTTACCAGCCATGACGTTCAACGGATTCTTCTCAAAGTCAAACACCGAGATCATCTTGGTCTCCGACACCCGCTTCAGTCGATCCAGCGCTAGTTCACGCTCATAGGCCAGCGAGACATTATGTCGAGGCACAAACAGTGGCTCGTCGGCGAGGGCTCGAAACGCATCGCGCTTGTCAAAGTTGTCGTGGTCGAATACTCGCTTGAGCTCGTTGACATCAAAGGTCGCAGGAGGAAGGGTGTATGGAGCCATTATAGTTGGTGGGAGGTAGACGCACTGCACACCGGCTCATATATGGGAGTGTTGCCTGTCGTGGTGGCATGTGATTTGGCTCCGGGCATGTGATTCATAGGGTGGGACTCTAGCACGTGGTGAGCTCGCCTCAAACTCGACCACTTTCCCGGATTCCGAATGAGGGAACTTGACACTGCGACCGAAACATTAAACCATGCTACTGTACTGGATCTTATTCCAGCACACCACATGTGAATGCTTTACTGATAACTCGGGGTGGTTGATACCGGAAAACCACCTCGACCTTTCCCTGGCAAAGGCATGCAAAATGATGCGAACCACTGCACGGACTTCATTCTTGGGTGAGTTGTATGAGAGCGAGCGTCCTCGATAGGTTCGTACCTCCAACCGACTCTCACAACCTAATTTAACTCATTCGCTTGGGAAGTCATGTGCTTGGGGTCCCTGCGACGCACTGTTTCGACTCTTATTCCATACCAATCGACTCGACTACTCTTTCTCCACACCTAATCATCCCAAAGCTTGTATGAGACTTCAGAGGCCCCTCGATGTCAATACACGCAAGCTTGGAATAGCTTTCCGGAATGGTCGTGTAAATACCGATGTGGAGCGTGTGTTATTGGCGGGTGGGATGGGATTGCCGTCAGGCACAACTTGAGCGGGTGAGTTTCCTAACTTTAGTGTGTAGCCGTACATTCAATTAACCCATGTAGTAGCCTCGGTCATCGTAAATGAACACAAATTATCCCAATCATTGTGGTTTCTACCTCTGCTCTCCACGCCCCGAATCTGACTATCACTGTCTTTTCGACGCTCCGGGCCATTACCGGGTAGCATGGATTGGTAAACTGAGCAAGGAAGAACGATGGTCAAGGCTGGATCATAGGGTTTTGGTCAACGCGGAGGGGCGGACTGGGCCACATGGACTCATCCAGATTCTCTTGTCGTCGGGCAAGCGTCACAGTACTATTGGGTTTCCAGCAGAAATGTCTGTACGGCTGCGATAGCTTGATTCACGATATACGCGAGCGGTACTCTAATATAAGGTAAATCACAGCGCTCCTGTAGATCTCGGGACCGACGACCGAGGGGATACTCAACGTCGATGGGTTTCCGCCCGGGCCGCAATGAGTTTCCCAGATCAGGCAACGCGTGATACACCAGAAAATCGCATGGATAGGCAGTGCCACCCTGTGTACCGCACCGCGTGTTTGGGTTCTAGAATTTCACTCGAGATCAGACGCGACGAGCGCTAAACTCGACAACGCACGGCCACCACCAGCTCATACAGCTCATACCGATGCCGTTTCCCGACCGATTGAAGCGCGTCAAAGATCGAGTTAAGGGCAAGATTGGATTAGAGAAAAGCCCTTCGGGGTCGACTATTACCTTGTCAACTTCCCAAACTAACCCTGTGCCCTTGGGCCGCTCCCATTCGCCCACTCCACAGACCAACAGCGCCTGGAAATCCTTTGACGACTTCCGGCGGGTCCTAGGTGGCATTGCAGATGGGTTCGGGCCACTCAAGTCAGTTATGGATGAGCTAGGAGCAGTTATTGACGTATACGAGGTAAGTCGAGTTGGCAATGGCCGGCCAGGATGGATTCTAGATTTGCGATCGTGTAGAACGCTGCAGAAGCCCGATCAGGTTATGCGGCGCTAAGAAGAGAGCTCGAGGAACTGTTCAGTGTGCTGAGCACACACTTCTCTGGTAACGTTCCGCCGACAATGACAGCAGGCATGCACAACCTCTGCAGGTGCGTATAAGTTTCGTCATGGCTGACGAGCAAGCTTATATTGATGGCTGGCAGCGTAATCAAGAGCGAGCTGGATCGAATATCGAGCAAGGAGGGCCAACGGAAGGCGAGGCGTTTAATGGAAGCGGGGAAGGACCTGGACGAAGTGATAGAATGCTACCGGCGAATCCAACGTCACCTAGAACGATTAAAAGTACGTCTACCCTACCAGGCGAGACCCGTATATAAACTCACCGTCACAAAGCTGAATGCAGACCTAAGCATATGGAAAATCGTCGACGAACAAGCGAGCGTAAGTCATGGATGGTTTTTTTTTGTTTCGTGTCTGTTTATCGTGTCACAATAGGACAACCGATTGAGATTGCTCTCACTATCGTTTTCTGCCCGATATAACTCTGCAGAGGCACTCCAGGTCGGTCGCCGCGAATGCACTCCCAAAACCCGCAAGCAGGTGCTGGCCACTCTGAGTCAATGGAGACACGACAAGCAGCAGGAGAACATGTACTGGCTGAATGGTATGGCAGGTACCGGCAAGACCACGATTGCAAACAGTCTGTGCGCAATGCTCGATCGATCACACGAGCTTGCAGCGAGCTTCTTCTGCACTCGGCTCCTTCCCGATTGTCGTAATGTCAATCTTGTCCTGCCGACGATCGCCTACCAGCTTGCCAGGTTCTCCCGTCCCTTTTACCATACGCTCTCTCTCACGCTACAAGCGGACCCTGACCTACATACAAAATCACTACCCAATCAACTCCATGGTTTGATCGTCGATCCGTTGCGCAAAGCAGCCTCCGCCCTACCAGAAGACCTTGTAGTTGTGATCGATGCTTTGGATGAATGCGAAGATAGCCAGGCTGTCGCCGCATTGCTGGAGATCTTAGCCAAGAGTGCGTCGGAACTACCGCTCAAGGTTTTCGTATCAAGTCGCCCCGAGCCCCACATTCGAAAAAGGATTGGGGACACACAGTCAAAGCTAATCCTACACGAGCTGGATAAATCAATTGTGAAAGATGACATCAAGCTGTACCTGGAGGCCGAACTCAGAGGTCTTTTGGCAACCCTCCCCGACAAGGACCTTGTCGCGTTGGTGGAGCAGTCAGGCGTCCTATTCATCTACGCCGCGACCGTTGTTCGGTACATCGAATCCGCGACCTCGGCCTCCCGCCGCCAGAAAAGATTGCGAGAGGTGCTTGATATAAATCGCCCAGGTTCCTCAGGAGCTGATAGCGATCTCGATGCCCTGTACACAGCAGTTCTCACCTCTGCATTCAATAGCCCTAAGCTTAACCAAAAGGATAAAACCGATATGAAGCTTGTTCTTGACACGGTCGTCTGCGCTCAAGAGCCACTGACGGTCGAGGCTTTAGCTGGACTCCTAGCATTAGAAGATGCGAGTTCGGTGCAAGACGCACTTGAGCCACTGTGGTCCGTGCTACACATCTCTGGCAGCAACAAGCTCGTTACGACACTTCATGCGTCGTTTCCTGACTATATGCTTGACTCAGTACGGTCCCAGCAGCACGGATGTCAGGTCGAGAACCATCACGGGCGGTTGACTGAGCTATGCTTCTACCGCATCGACCATAACGAGTGCCAGTTCAATGTATGCGGGATCGAGTCTTCCCACCTGTTTGACGAGCAGGTGTCTGACCTAGGCGAACGAGTAAAACATGCGATCCCACCAGATCTGTGGTACGCGTGCCGGTACTGGGCCGTACACTTGGGGCTTGGAGGGCCATCAGCCGAGCGCATGCATAGATTATACGGGTTTATATCGACTCGACTGCTGTTGTGGATGGAGATACTGAACCTGAAGAAACGGATGGACGTCGGTGCTTCAATGTTGGAATTAGTCGGGTCCTGGTGCAACGTAAGTTTATCATGCCGTGCGATGACCACTCTGTGTTGACCAAAGGAGATGGCCGTAGGAGGGAAGTGCCTCTCCGGAAGCCAAAAACCTGGTACACGATGCATGGCGATTTGTCACTATGTTTGCAACGAATGACGTCTCGCGCAGCACCAGCCATCTATACGCGTCCATGCTTGTCTGTTGGCCGCGATTAGAGCCACTTGCAAGCTGCTATATACGACAGACTACGGGGCTCATCAAAGTGGAAGGGAGTGGAATGACTCGGCGACAATTAGCACTGCTTGGCACATTCCTTACAGATAGTGGGATCCTTACAATCGCATTTTCACCCGATAGCAAGCGCATCGTCTCTGGCTTGGATGACAACACAATACGAGTGTGGGATGCACAAACCGGCAAGTCGCTGCTCGAGCCACTCGAGGGTCATACCAGCCGGGTCTACTCGGTCGCATACTCTCCCGACGGCACACGCATCGTCTCTGGCTCGTATGACAACACAATACGAGTGTGGGATGCACAAACAGGCAAGTCGCTGCTCGAGCCACTCGAGGGTCATACCAGCCGGGTCTACTCGGTCGCATACTCTCCCGACGGCACACGCATCGTCTCTGGCTCGTATGACAACACAATACGAGTGTGGGATGCACGAACAGGCAAGTCGCTGCTGGGGCCACTCGAGGGTCATACCAGTTCGGTCTACTCGGTCGCATACTCTCCCGACGGCACACGCATCGTCTCTGGCTCGGATGACATCACAATACGAGTGTGGGATGCACAAACAGGCAAGTCGCTGCTCGAGCCACTCGAGGGTCACACCAGCGGGGTCAACTCGGTCGCATATTCTCCCGACGGCACACGCATCGTGTCTGGCTCGTATGACAAGACAATACGAGTGTGGGATGCACAAACAGGCAAGTTGCTGCTTGAACCACTCGAGGGTCATACCAGCGCTGTCATGTCGGTCGCATACTCTCCCAACGGCATATGCATTGTCTCTGGCTCGCATGACAAAGTGGTTCGCTTGTGGAACTACAATAAAATGGTAGAACAGGTGGGTTAAGTTACCGATTTATCACCCATTCCCGTCTACCATTGCTGATGTTGTTCCAACTCTTCTCACCCCTATACAGTTTGCCCATACCACGCAATCACTCCCCAACCGCCCGCACTTTTGGACAGTTGATGAGCGTGGATGGGTGACGGACAGGAATGAACGATTGCTGTTTTGGCTTCCTCCCGACCTACGTGACCGTGTCCTGTTGCCGACTATGGAGCATATGATCTCCAGGAACGGCTATATCACACTCGATTTTGAGGGTGCCAAGCTTGGAGAGTCCTGGGATGAATGTTACACGCCAAGCCCACGCATGTAGGCTCCACCGCTGCTTCCCATCGCGTGCTATGTCCCGTATTTTGTTAAATCCTGTTCTCTGATATCTACTTATCCATTACCTGACGTTCTCCATTATATACATTGCTCTGCCTACTCCTTTTTTTGCGGCAGGCTTTCCCGTACAAAACTGTCTCCCGGTATTCGGAATTCATTACGGCCCAAATATCTTGCTTGGCTGGTCACTGCTTGACCCGTATCATTAAGGCGCCCACTGACCTCGTACCTTTTGCATTGCAACTAGTGTCAAGGACCTCGGGGGTGGCGTTCCGTTTCGTGATACCCACATGACGGCGTTTGCTTGGCTCACAAAAACAATGTTGCGTGCGTGAAAGAGACCTAAAAACAGAGGCGTGTTAATTTGAGCGTTGAGATCGTAAGCCTACTCCCTTTATCTTTTTTTAAAAATTTTAATCTGGTATAAAATAAAGATGGTTCGGGGCCTAGCCCTATGTACACCTTCTGTAGCATAGGTGAGCAAGAGAGAGAGGAAAGGAATATATCGTGAAACACGCTCAGCACGTAGAGAGATGAACGAAACTGAACATGGAAAAAGGGCGCTATGCTAGACTATCCAAGAGATTCAGCGAATCGACGTGTGGCTTTGATGAAGCCAAGGAGTGCCTGGATGCCCCCAGGTGAGGACAATAGGAAATCCAATGAAAGGAAGTCCTGCCCTCTGGAGCCCAAGTGCTCGTGTCGATCCTCCCCGTGCACTGGGTAACGAAAAAGAAAATGGGCAGCCATTTCCGGTTCTGCTTCGCAATATCTGCACAAGCCTGAGTTGGAACAGCCTATTCTGTAAAGGTGAGCTCTTAGCTCGACATGCCTACTCCCTTGATTCTATATTTAACGATATAACTGCGACTGGGGACTCATCGACGGAACCAAATGCTAAGAGGGCATCACGAAACCTTAAACATGACCGCCAGGCTTTCGGTCTTTCAAAGTCGCCAACTCATTTCTTGAACTTCGCCATCCCAGGGTCCGAGCAGGGACACCGACCCCGCGTTGCCCGTGAGCGTCACACTTGGCAGAAACCTGGACCGCTAGTCGCCTGGCAATGCTTCGCAGCATTGACGGTCATGAAGCATAGGACTTGGGGAGCAATTGCTCTCTCATCAGCTTAGATCATAAGAGCACCGCATACGCCGAGTTGGCATTGTAGAAATAGTATATAAATTGTATATAGATTGTGTATAGAAAACAGTAAAGACGGATGAGAGAAAACGAAAACGAAAACACTACCGTACAGAGGGCACGCAAGTGCTCCTTTTATACCCTAAGTACGACCGAGTCATTCGGTAGGCTTACATGCGCATATACTGCGGATTTGGATGGGTAAGCGGCTGAACTTGACTCGATTACATTCTAGCACATTCTACTAGATACAAGAACTTTCTACACTCCCCCTTAATCGAGCAAGTGTAGATACAGGGTGAATGGGAATTACATTCAGAGATTAGAATCTTTCATTCGCGTACATTCAATCAATCAATCAATCAATCAGTCAGATCAAAAACAGAACAATTCTTAAATTCAGTTGCACAGTTGAATTACTCGATTAGTACATACACTGCCACGAAATTTGATTGCACCACGTGACCGCAAATTGCTCATCCGCCCAGGCTGGCTGAACTACGAGGACTCGGAGCATGAAAATATTACTGTAGATACATACTTAGTATACAATTATGATGGATAAAACACAAACCAAATCGACTGGGAAAATACGGAGATATGGCTGAACAAAGTTTGGAGCTGGTGCAATCATTTTTCTTGTCGGGAGCAGCAAGACAAGAGCCAG
This sequence comes from Ceratobasidium sp. AG-K, assembly GCA_037039685.1. Taxonomy (NCBI): domain Eukaryota; kingdom Fungi; phylum Basidiomycota; class Agaricomycetes; order Cantharellales; family Ceratobasidiaceae; genus Ceratobasidium; species Ceratobasidium sp. AG-K. The sequence continues at coordinate 4,268,884 of JAWNGF010000002.1, forward strand.
AAGGTCACTGGGATAAAACCTGAAGCAAGATTATTATAAAATGTTGAATGTATGCTGTAGAGTAGAGGAGCAAAATCATACACTTTGTGCAAGCCATTATGCAGTCTCAGAGGCTATATGAGTCCAAGAAGGCTGAACCATTATCCAAGTGATAGTTCACTAAACACTAGGAATGAAGAAACACTTCATTAGGAGGAATTGTTTATAGAACCACACAGGTTCTCAAAACCAAGTACAGATCTTGTTTGAAGCTCTGCCTCAGCTGGGATAGGGGAACCACTGGTTTTCGATAAAACTTGTTGAAATTGTATGCATGTTTGCGCGCCAGTAAGCGCAGCGAATCCAACAAGATTTGGTGCAAAGGTACGCCGCATGTACAAGGATCTATACACCAGGTTTCAGGTTGATAGCTTCAAAACTAAGCAGGCAAAATATCAGACAGATTAAAAATCTGGCCCAAGAGATTAATTTGACTATCAATTTCATAGCAAGCTTGATATCATCCCATTTGACTCCCTATGAATTACTTTTGGTTTCAGAGCAATCAATCCAAAACTTGGCATATAGATCCTTGTACATGCAGCACACCTTTGCACCAAATCTTGTTGGATTTGCTGCACTTACTGGTGCGCAAACGTGCATACAATTTCAACAAGTTTTATCGAAAACCAGTGGTTCCCCTATCCCAGCTGAGGCAGAGCTTCAAACAAGATCTGTACTTGGTTTTGAGAACCTGTGTGGTTCTATAAACAATTCCTCCTAATGAAGTGTTTCTTCATTCCTAGTGTTTAGTGAACTATCACTTGGATAATGGTTCAGCCTTCTTGGACTCATATAGCCTCTGAGACTGCATAATGGCTTGCACAAAGTGTATGATTTTGCTCCTCTACTCTACAGCATACATTCAACATTTTATAATAATTTTGCTTTGAATAGAGTCATGTCTCTTGATAGAGCATGACTCATGGATGCTCCTGATTGGATAGACTGTATGACTCATTTCTTGTGGCAGCAGTGCTTAACACTGCCATGTTTGCCTATATATACAAGCCAAACCAAGCCTGGTATCCCCAGCTTGTTTGCCTCCTCATTCACCCTTGTTGCAACCTCCTTTGAGACTGGAAGAACTCTGACTGTCCTGACTTGGCTCAATTAGGTGTTTAAAAGGTTAAGGGGTTTGACTTGGAGAAGTCTTAGAACCCAAGGAATAGAGATAGTAAAGAGGATTTGATTGAACAAGTCCTAGTGGAGAGGAGGTCAAGCCTTGTCATTAACCAGCTTGACCTCTGGGTTTATATACATGAGGGATCAGCACCATGTCATCATCTATCAGTGTGGGAAAGCTGAGTACAACCAATGATAAGAGGTATGACTCAACATTCTGGAAGTTTGGGAAGCAACACCAATATCAAATGAAAAGACAAATACATCACATGATACAAGTTAAGCGCCAAATGACATTTGTGCCAAAAAAGGAAAGTGTTTGGAAAAAGGGATAAAAAATCAGAATAAAATGTCTGAGCTTAGCCATGTCGTAAGCTACTTCTTGGTGGCTGTGAAACTAGCTGCGAGGGAGAGTGGACAGCACTAAGACCTAAGAGACCTCTGGAACCGCAACACACTTAAGTGTCTGTAGGCTCTAAAGGGTAGGGGTGGTTCTAAGTGTCACTTGAAAGGGATGTTTGACAAGACAAAACAAGCTGGGGTTACCAGGCTTGTTGGTCCTCTATATATATACGCAAAGTGGCCGAGTCATACAAGGCGCAGCCACATGAGTCAAAGCAGACTACCTATCAGGAGTGTCCATGTGAGTCATGCTGTATGAACAGATATGACTCATACAATAGCACAGCCACATTACACAAAGTAACAGAATAACCACAAGAAAGTGGCAACATGGCAAACAGAAACGGAAACATGACACAAGACAAACAACAGGCGGGTGAGACAACAGATGAGACCAATGGAGGGAGCTGGCTCACAACATTACTCCCCCTCAAGAGTTCATCTAGGGGACCTGGATGGACTTCATTGGATTTTGCAATCCTTTATCTTGGCAAGCAGGTGTTCTTCCAGTCCTTCATCCTCCTCAATGGTTAAGTCAATTGGGTTGAATACGGTGTTGTGTCGCAACCATCTATGCCGGTTGACTGACAACAGTGACCGTTCTCGCCTTAGTTGTAGAGACTGGCCTTGATATGCCTTATAGGCTCCTTAGACCGTTTGCTAAGTTGCTAGTGCAACCTTAGCATTGATACTGATGATGGCCAAAGGCCCACTTAGATGAGAGACAAAGGCTGTAAGGCCTTTGGGACTTAGAGTGCACTCTGAGGGGAGAGATGACAAGGCAAAGCAAGCTGGAGTGAATCCATGCTTGTGAGCCAGTATATATAGCATGAGGCAAAAATGCCTCAAAGTGGTACAATACATAAACTGGCCAATCAGGCGCCAGTATCAGTCAGCAATCTCAAAGTACTTCTGGAAGAACGTTCCAGAAGCACGATCCTTCCAAGGGAAAGATCCAGAAGACAGCAAGGCCATATGGGCCAAGGTGACACGTCATCCATACACCGCACTAAATGCGGGAGAGGGCCAAACATTGTACATTGGGCGCTTAGGGTGCCAGAGTCTGAGCCACACAGCCAGAGTCCAAAGATGTTGTACATGGGTCACAACATTGCCCCCCCTTTAGGTTGGGCATAGGGGACCGCGCACGACTACTTTTGGGCGATCCATTCCTTGATCGCCACCCATCCTTCTCATTCCGCTAGGGCCTGCATGTCCTCCTCCAGATGTGCATTCATTGCGTCCCACTTGGCCTGCTCAAAGTCCTGCTCCTGCTGGAGCAGTTGGGAGAGGGCCTGGGAGCATTGACGTTCCTGCTCGAGCAGGGACTGGCGTTCCCTGTTGACCCAGGCCTCCTGGCGCGTGTTGCACCAACGCTCGAGTGCTGAGGGGGAGAGCTCCCCCTGCTTGACCATTCCGTAGGCCTCAAGGACCTCAGCGTTGCATGGCATCCTGTTGTAGGCGGGGGCCGGAGGGGTGTTGTCGAGTTCTTGCTTGACCTCGGCCATGAGGCGCTCAATTTGAGCCCAAGCCCATTCCATTGCTTTGTTGAATTGCTGCTTGAGCAGCAAGGGGTCGGCAGAGATTTCTGGAGGGGCAGGCAGGTCATCGGCTGCAGGGGATGGCGCAGGGACCGTGGGTGCAGGGGGTGTCCTGGAGGACTGCCGCATAGGAGGGTTGGTTGGAGGGCGCTCCCCAAAAGGGGGCTCAATAGTTGTGGGGACGGGACTAGGTCCCCAAGTTGTTTGACTACTTTCGGCCTGCTCAAGTGCAGGCCAGTCGTTGTTGGGAGCTGTGGACGTCCAAGGGTGTGAGCAATTGTCTGAGGTGAGCGGGTTTGGCATACCAGGCTCTGGTTTTGGGATGTTGAGTTCCCAGCCGGACTTGGTATCCAACTCGGCCCGCATCCAGGCCACTCCATCTTCCCATTGCTTGGCTTTTGTTATAGATACTGACTTCCATTGGTATCTATACTTAGTCTAAACTCACTATACCCAAGGATCGGAAAATGTACAAAATATGTCTCGTTTTGTATCGCCGGTAACGAATGTGTTTCGACTTGCATTGTATATACGAGAATGCGAATCGATACTTCTGATGTTTCTCTATCAGTCGTGACCTTCAGCAACTTGAACGACTCGGAATTCATTAAGTTACAAATTGTTTAAGTTTAATCAATTTGTACCTTCGTGAAATACAAGTATTTCTGGTATATCGTCCGACTTGCCGAACCGATCGATTTGATTTCTTTTGCGCTCACTAACGCACCGCCTCGCACATGTATCGGCGGAGTTTCATGTATTTCCGTACAGCGGCTTCGGAGATATTCTCTTATCAGTGTTCAAATATCGATAGCCACATGATCCACACTTTGAACACAGCATATCTCCACAACTACTGCATGGAATTCCACGATCAGACTTGCGTTGGAGTCGCACTGCCTTGCTCTATTTTTGTAGATAGTCTCTATTCTGTAGTTTCCGTGTTCTGGAAAGCTCTTGCAGAACGGCCACATGCATAGCCACACTATGTATGGAGTTTGTACCTTTAATATGCACTTTGAGCAGCACTGCATGATCTAACTATAGCTACAGAGCTATTCTTAGGCTACTCCACACTACCTAGTGGCCTGGAAATTCTAGTTAGAATATGTGCACTTGAGTATTCATACCTGTGCACTCTAAGGTATATAAACTGGCCTCTGAGAGCCTCCAAAGGACACCTCTCAATTTACTTTCAATACATCTTTACCAAGTTTATCACTTGTGTGACAGCTTTACAGCTTATTCTAAGACCTAAAGCAGTTCTCCCAATAACACTCCTTAATTGTTGAGTTTAAATCCAATTAAGTTGCAGTTGAGGTTGAGATAACTTTAAGAGTTCTACAGTAAGCACTAAGCACTGCACTACAGATACTTGTGTTAGAGAAGTATATTAAGTATTAACTTGATTCTAGCAATCAGGGGGGATATCTTAAATACAACTCATAGGGAACCTTGCCTTGTAGCATTGCTCAAACAGTTGTAGCTTAAGTGTACCTCTACAGTTAAGAAAGATATATTGTCTTTAGTAACAAATACTGTTAGTAACAGCATATTAGTGCCCTCTGAGGATCTAGTGAAGTTTACTTTACCCTCTGGCTCCATAAAGTTGTGATACAGACAAAGTATATTCTATACTTTAGGATATATTTACACTGAACCATAACAGAATCCTTCTAGCCACTTGTTTGTGTTATTTGGCTAGCCCATCAGTTTGCGGATGAAAGGCCATGCTAAAAGTGGGGTGTATCCCTAGTCGCTTATACACCACCTCCAGGAAGTGTGATTTGAAGGTTGTTCCCCTATTGGAGACAGTTGTTTTGGGGAGCCCATGGATACGCCATATGTTCCGCACGAAGATCTCGGCTAGCTGTTCTGAGTTGGTGCTTTCATTGCATGCAATGAAATGTGCCATTCTTGAGAAGCAATCCACTACCACAAGGATACTATCCTTTCCTTCCAATTTGGGTAGTTTGACAATGAAGTCATATGCGATATCTTCCCAAGGGTTCTCCAGTATTGGCAAGGGTTTGAGTGGGACTGGTTGTTTGTGTCCCTTCCCCCTTTGGCATACTTCACATGTGTCCACATATCTATTGATTTGTGCCTTCATGCCGGGCCAATAGTATTTCCTTGCTACAAGCTCAAGCGTCCTTGCTTGTCCTTGATGTCCCCTATTGGATTATCATGGTGTAGTTGTAGGATGTTTAAGCGCACATCCTTATCTTCAGGGATGACAATCTTCCCCTGGTACCAGAGGAGATCTTTGTTGTACTCATAGTCCTTGAATTGCTTTTTGACAGTGGGAGGCAGATCTTCCTTTCCTTTGACCGTTGTGATAAGGGTTCTGAGATTTTCATCTTCTTCCTGCCCTTCCTTAATGTCTGATATGATATCCACCCCTAGGTCTGCCAAAAAACCTTTGAAAGTTTTGGCGGCAATCATTACTTGTTCTGCATTGGGGATATCATCATGGTCACTTCTTCTAGACAGGATATTGGGTTTTGTTCCCATTTTTCCGGGTTGATAGTGTATCTCATAATTATATGAGCTAAGGAGCAGGTACCATCGTGCATGTCTTCTGTTGAAGTTTCTATTACTTCCCCAATATATGAGATTCCGGTGATCAGTGTATACAATTACCAGTAGACTAGTTCCTTCCAGGTGTATGCGCCAATGAGTAAGTGCTTCTATGATAGCTAGGAGCTCCTTATCATGTGTATTGTAGTTAAGCTCCACTGGTTTGAAGCTTTTTGATAAGAAGCCGATGGGATGCAAATACCCATCTGATTGTCGTTGAGACAATATTGCTCCCATTGCCACCCCTGAGGTGTTGGTTTCTAGGTAGTATTGCTTTGATTTGTCAGGGTGTGCAAGGACAGGTTCTTCTGAAATAAGTCACTTGAGTTCTTCAAATGCCTTTTGATGCTCTTCTCCCCATTTCCACTTCTTATCTTTATGAGTGAGCTGAGTCAAGGGTTTTACAACAGAGGAGAAGGATACAACAAATCTTTGGTAGAAGTTTGCAAATCCAATGAAGGATTGGAGTTGTTTTACTGTTTTTGGTGTAGCCCATTCCTGGATAGTTTTGACTTTGTCCTTGTGCATGGAGATACCATGTTTGTCCACAACAAATCCCACCCAGTTGGCTTTCTTCTGGTAGAAGTAGCATTTTTTGATATTCCCATAGAGATGATGTTCTTGCAAGAGTTCCAATACTTCTCAGAGATCTTGTGTGTGTTTCTTGCAACCTCTGGAAATGACTAGGATGTCGTCAATGTATACAACTACAGACACCCCTTTCTTGTATCTAAAAATGTGGTCCATGTATTGTTGGAAGGTAGACGGGCGTTCTTTAGTCCCATGCCCATTACTGTGTATTCAAAGAGACCTTCCACTGTTCTAAATGCTGTTTTCCATTCGTCTCCTTCCTTGATTCTGATGTTCCAGAATCCATACTTCAAATCTAGGGTAGAAATGAAGAGTTCTTTGTCATGTTCTTCCCCAGTTTTCTTGAAGATATCAAGTAATTCTTCCAGAAGTGGTACAGGGTATCGATCAGCTATTGTTATAGCATTTATTCTGGTGTAGTCTATCACTGTTTGGAGGTCGGGTATGGCTTGTCCTGGTTTTAGTGCCTTTTTGACAAAGAAGGCTCCGGCGGCAATAGGGGATTTACTTGGCCTTATTCTTCCGGAAGCCAGTTCTTCTTTCACATATTGCTTCTGTGCCTCTCTTTCTCTTGGGGAAAGAGGGTATGCTTTTCTGGGTTTGGGCAGGGCTGCTCCCTTGATGAGGTCTATTGTGCAATCCCATTCCCTATGTTCTGGCAGCTGGTCATATTTTTCTTCATCAAAGACGTCTTGGTAGTCCTGTAGTTCTTCTGGTAGGCCTTCCAATTTAGCTGCCTTAGCTTGGATAAGATTCTCACGCTAGTTGATTTCAAAGGGTGCCCATGTGATATCTGGGTTGACTTCTTTTAGCCACGTCATTCCCAGTATCATAGGTTGTGTTCCCGTTGGCATGCAGTAGAGCTTTTGCGTGAAGGTTCTTCCTTGGAGATCAAAGGTGACCTTAGTCCTGAAGTGTATAGTTTCTTTCTCTGTTTTTCCATTGATCATTTCAACACTTCTAGGAGTTTGAAGTTCGATGAGAGGGAGATTATTTCTCCTAGCATACTTGATATCCATGAAGTTTCTTGTAGATCCTGAGTCAATGAGTGTTGGTGTTTTATCTGTGATTCCCACTATTTTTGTATATACCATGGGTGATTCATTTGATGCTTTGCAGTAATATACATTTGATAGAGGTTTGTTTGAGGCATCACTAGACACGGTGCTAGGACACCTATCTAGTTTTCCGACTCTGAGGTGGTTGAGACTACCTCTTCAATGGTAGCTGAGACTTCTGCCACTTTTCCTTTGATTGGTTGTTTCCCTTTGTCAACGTAGGCCCATCCCATGCAGCAATCCTTCATCATATGGTTAGGTTTGCCACATTTGATGCACAGGTTCTCCTTCTTGCGCCATTCCTTTTCTTCATTGGGTACTTGGATGATAGTAGTATTTCCACCGGTGTTTGGGCCTTGAGGTTTCCTTTGATCCTTCTGTTTTCCTTTATCCGATTTCATTGGATTCAGTTGCTTGGCCTGGAGTGCGAGCTGCATCCAATTGTGCAAGGTCCTTGCATTATGGCAGTTGTAGTTGCACATTTCTTCCCTTATGAGTTCCTGTTTGATGGTATGTTGCAGGCCATGTCGGAAGCGTGCGATGAGGGCGTCTTTGTTCCATTCTACGTCTTGTTGTAGAAGGCGGAAGTCGGTGATGTATTCCGACACGCTCTTGTTTTGGTAGAGCTTCTGTAGTTTAGTTTCGGCATCTAGTCGTTTAGCTGGATCCGTCCATTGTTCAATGAAAGCTGTCTGTAGTTCATCCCAGCTCGTGAGCCAAAGATGGGGATGCCAATTGTTATAGGCGTTCAGGGCGGGCTGTGCCCAATTTGCTGGTTGTCCTTCTTTCAAATTGATCAAGAAGGCGGCAATTTTGCTAAGATCGGTGTTGTAGTAGTTTTCATTGATGCGGAAGTAGGCCTTCATTTGTGAGAGAAAAGTTTCAGCAGCTGTTCCTCTTGTTACATCAAAGGGTTTTGGCATTTTCTGTTTAGATGTTGGTCTGCCTCCATTTCCTCCCTGAGTCTGGATGATGATTGTTCGGTCCCTTTGCCATACTTGATGTCCTGATTGATTTTCCACATGAAAAAATGGAGGGGAAGGGGACGATGATGGACTGGGCACTCTCCTTGGTCCACCCTGTCCATGACCCAAGGGCAATGATGGAGGAAGTGGAGGGTTGGGAGGAGGTGGTGTTCTCCTACTTTCCTGTGAGTGTTGCTTGTCTCTATTGTCCATTTGCCGCTTGCCAATATTTTGGATGTCAAGCGCGATTTGGTCTACAGTTGTTTCTGTCCTTCCAATGTGTGTAGCCATGGCAAGTAGTGCTAGCCGTTGGGCTTCCGTAGTGGTTTGGTATTCCCTTTGCAGGGCTTGGATTGTTGCCTCCATTGTTTCTAGTTGGGTATTGTGTCCGTTGATAGATAGATTGATACCTGCTTGATGACAACCAGTTGTTTGGTCAATTTGTTCCATGGTGTTTGTTGCTATGTCCATTTGGTTCTGGACTTGCTGCATTAAATTTTCTACAGTTCCAATCCTTTCTAAGAAGGTATTGACTGTACCTTTGGTTTGTTGCCCAATATGTTCAAGTATCTGTAAGAAGTTAGTTGTGTCAGCAATTTGAGTGTCCCACCTTCTTTCCAGGGTCTCAATTCTTGCTGCCATGATTGTGTTGTTTTCCATGTATTCTCTCTGTATTCTATTGTAGATGGCCTGGAAGACTTCCACTTCTTTGCCTTCTGTATTGACAATTTGCTGGTTCCTTTGGATAGTTCTATCAATTGATGTTGTATCAATTGACCCACTTGCGCTGGTGCGCAATACCAATCTTGATGGTACTGAAGAAGCGTTGTCTACTTTTATATAGTCAAGTCTTGGCATAGGGTTTTCCGTATTGTCACTATCGGATTTGTGATGGATTATTGAGAAAGTTAGTGGTGACCTTTGTACAGTTATCCTGGGATATGAAGGACCTGGTGTGGCATTTCTTGGTTGGTCTCCGACAATCTGTATCTTTTGTTCAGCCCGTGGTGATTCAATGATTGGGACAGTTATAGTTATTGGCGCCGGTGGCTCAATTCCTGTTGTGTTGGGTATTGTTATCGTTCCCGGTGTAGTGTCTTCTACTTCGGCTGAGTTTTCCCCAATATTTCCCAAGCCTCCTGGGATAGTTCCCGCGCTAGGTGGTCTAGACCGTTGTTGTGGTCTCAATGATTCCGTAAATTCAGGTGGAGGTCTAGCCCTTTGTGTTGGGTTCATTCGTGCCTCCTGTATCCGTGTGTGTAGCTGTTCCATTTCTGCTCTTGAGGAGGGTCTTGTAGAGTCCATAGTAGTCACATGACTATATTGTGTTTTCTCGTGGCTTGCAGTTGTAGCTTGCTTTGCAATGTTGCAACCCTCTATGCTGGTTGACCAATGACAGTGACCGTTCTTGCCTTAGTCATAGAGACTGGCCTCGATATGCCTTATAGGCTCCTTAGACCGTTTGCTAAGTTGCTAGTGCAACCTTAGCGTCGATACTGATGATGGCCAAAGGCCCACTTAGATGAGAGACAAAGGCTGTAAGGCCTTTGGGACTTAGAGTGCACTCTGAGGGGAGAGATGACAAGGCAAAGCAAGCTGGAGTGAATCCATGCTTGCAAGCCAGTATATATAGCATGAGGCGAAAATGCCTCAAAGTGGTACGATACATAAACTGGCCAATCAGGCGCCAGTATCAGTCAGCAATCTCAAAGTACTTCTGGAAGAATGTTCCAGAAGCACGATCCTTCCAAGGGAAAGATCCAGAAGACAGCAAGGCCATATGGGCCAAGGTGACACGTCATCCATACACCGCACTAAATGCGGGAGAGGGCCAAACATTGTACATTGGGCACTTAGAGTGCCAGAGTCTGAGCCACACAGCCAGAGTCCAAGGATGTTGTACATTGGTCACAACATGTTGCCTGGTTCGTCCAAGAACTTTTCCCACTCTTCCCAGGTCTCTTCCCTTGTCCAGTCCACCTTTGACCAGTCCAAAACCCTCCTCTGCTCCTCAACAAAGTCCTTATCCAATGTGCGCACATCACCCTCCACCTCCTTCCACTGCAACACATCCGCATCCTTCTCCTGCCACCAGTACAGCCTCCATTCAAATTTTTCCCTTTGGTAGCGCCCCCTCTCCATCCTCCAGTCCACCAGGTCCTTCTCAAAGTTTGCATCCCAGGCGTCGTTCCATTTGGGCCTCAAAGATGGTGGCCTCCCTTCGTATCCCGGGACCCATTCACTGCTGTAGGCCCCTTCTTGGCCCAACTCCACCACCCCGAGCATGTGGGTGGACAACAGCACGACCTCGGAGACTTGAAAGGCAGCGCATCCTCTGCACACAAATATGTCTTTTTGCTGCAGCTGCATCTGCGTTGGCCATTTTTTTCCGACCCATTGGAATTCCCCCAGGTCTGAGTGGAGTACGTCATCCGATGCACGGAATTGCATGCGCCCAGGGCCTTGTTGGGAACGCTTGAAGAGGTAGAGGGCCGCCCCTGAGTCCAGGATGCGTGCGGTCTGGAACGCAGGTCCCTCGAGGACGCGGATGAGGTTGTTGCAGATGGTGGTCCTGGTGACGGCAGGCATTGTGGGATGCAGAAAAGATTTAGGGCAAAAATGTTGTAGTTGGCGGATGAGAACAAGCAAGTTTTGCAGACGTCACTACCCATTGTGCCCCTCCTTCCTTTTATCTTTCCTGGGGTGTAGTTAGATGGTGTCAGAGCCTTGGGGTGTCGGCGTAGGAAGTCCTTGACAATCCTTGTCAGGTGGCCAAAATCTTCTGCCCTTTGTTCTGTGTCTTCTTCATCTCCATAACCCTTCCACCTGACCCTGTAAAAGAGTCCATCACTTGTTTCCTTCCAGTCCAGGATCTTTTCTACTTCATATTCCTCTTCACCTTCTTCTGTTATGATCAGTGGTGGTCGGGCCTGGTTTCGTCTAAATTCTGTGTCTTCTTTGTAAGGGCTGAGCAAGTCGATGTGAAAAACAGGGTGTACCCTCATTGCTGCCAGCAAAATGAGCTCATAAGCATGTGACCCTATCTTTTGCCTCACAACAAATGGTCTGTGTTTTTTGTCATCCAGCGTCTTTGAAGGTCATTTTGTTTGGATGTTTTTTCCCAGTAACCATACTAGTTCTCCTTCTTGGTACTCGTTTTTTGGACTTTCTTCCAGCAGCCTTTGACCTTCCATAGAAGCAATCGCTTCATCATGGATGCTACGCCATTTTTGCATAATATTGTTTGCTTCGGGGACCATTGTTTCCTCCGACAAAATGTTCCACAGTGGCTCCCTACCGTGGACCATTGCAGAAGGGGAATTACCCGTTATATGGTGCTTCTGCAGGTTATAGCTAAACTCTGCAATTGGTAACAAGTCTGCCCAATCATCCTGCTGGTAGTTGACAAAGGATTGTAGCCAGCCTTCCATCCATTGGTTGATTCTCTCTGTTATTGCATCTGTTTGGGGGTGGTAGGCAGTGCTGAAACTCGGGCTAGTTCCAATTCTCTCATAGATGGCCTTCATTAGTCTTGAATTGAAGGTAGTCCCCCAGTCAGAGATAGTGCTTTTTGGGAAACTGTGTAACTTCCAAACATTTGTGACAAAGAGATTTGCAAGGTCGCTTGCTGTGTGAGATTCCTTGCAGGGTATGAGATGCGCCATTCTTGAGAATCGGTCCACTACTACCATGATGCTGTCCGACCCTTTGGACTTTGGTAATTTCACCATGAAGTCAAATGCAATATCTTTGCAAGGCCCTCTTGGAACATCTAGTGGCTTGATTGGAACTATTGATTTTGATCCCCTTGTTTGTTGGCTGGTCTTGCAGGATTCCACGTATCTGTTTACGCTTTGCTTCATCCCTGGCCAGAAGTATCTTCTTGATATCAGTTCCAACATCCTAGCTTGTCCTTGATGACCTGCAATTTTAGAGTTGTGGTGTAACCTCATGATGGACAGTCTGGCTTCCTTATTGTCCAGGACGTAAATCTTTCCTTTGAACCATAATAGTCCCTCCTTGAAGTCGTAGTCCTTTGCACTGTGTTGCAGGGTTTTTGGTAACATCTCCCTAGATTTGCTGATTTCCTTGATTTTTGCCAGTCCTGCATCAGTTTCCTGGGCTTCCTTGATGGTCGCTATAATGTCTGTGTCCATCTGCCCCATGAATCCTTTAAATTTTTCAGCGGAAATCATAACTTGTTCCGGTGTGGGGATATCCTCGTGGTCTGATCTTCTAGACAATAGGTCCAGTTGAGATGAAAGGATACCAGGGTGGTATATGATATCAAAGTTGTAGGAAGCCAGTAGTTGATGCCATCTTGCGTGCTGATGGTTGAACGTTCTTGCCTCCTTCCAGAACTGTAGGTTCCTATGATTGGTGTAGATAGTGATAGGATCCTTTGTTCCCTCAAGGTATAGCCTCCAATGTGTCAATGATTCTATGATTGGCATAAGTTCTTTGTCACGGACGTCATAGTTGAGTTGGGCCTCGTTGAATGATTTTGACAGGAATGCTATGGGGTGTAGGTAGCCATTGTCTTGCCTTTGAGACAGAATTGCCCCCATTGTCACTCCACTTGCATCCGTTTCCAGGAAGAAAGGTTTGTCAGGATTAGGGTGGCGTAGTGTGGGTTCCTTGCTAATTTCTGTTTTCAAGGCATCAAAAGCTTCCCATTGATTCTTCTCCCATTCCCATTTGTTGTCCTTTCTTGTCAGGGTTGTCAAGGGCTTCACTAATCTGCTGAAATTTGGTACAAATCTTTGGTAGAAGTTTGCAAATCCTAGGAATGCTTGAACCTGTTTGACTGTTTTTGGTTCTTTCCATTCCTTTATTGCCTTCATCTTTTCCTCGTCCATAGAGATGCCTAAATCACTGATTCCAAGTCTGGTGTATGTTAGCTTGGTGACAAAGAATTCGCATTTTGGGAGTTTTGCAAAAAGGTTTTCATCCAGTAAGATCTTCAACACCTTCCTGACATCCACAGCATGTTGACTTCTGTTCTTAGAGAAGACCAGGATGTTGTCAATGTATACTATGACACATACATTGATAAGGTTGTGGAAGATGTGGTTCATGTATCTTTGGAATATAGCCGGTGCGTTTTTCAGTCCAAATGGCATGACAACGTATTGTAATAGGCCCTCCTTTGTTCTGAAGGCTGTCTTCCATTTGTCCCCTTCCCTGATTCTGATATTGTTGAACCCCATCCATAGATTGATCTTGGAGAAAATCTTTGCGTCCTTGATTTTGTCCAAAAGATCTTCCATTAAGGACATTGGAAATCTGTCGTCCTTTGTAATGGCGTTTACTCCTCTGAGATCTTGGACAAGCCATAACTGGCGTATGGCTTCTGGGTTTTTAGGATCCATAGGCTTTTTGACAAAGAAACAAGGTGAAGCAATGGGTGATTTGCTGGGATGGATTTTCCCGGCTGCAATCTCTTTGTCAAGGTATTCCCTTAGTGCAATTGATTCAGCTGGCAAGAGTGGGATTGGTCTGGCTGGTTTTGGAAGTTCAGCTCCTTCTGTAAAGTCAATAGCACAGTCATATGGGCGATGGTCTGGAATTTTCTTGAATTTTTCCTCACTGAACACGTCCGCAAATTCCTTGAATTCCTCTGGTAGGTCCTCTATTGAGGCTGTTCTTGCCTGTATAGGATCTGGTCACCATGATATGTGCTTTGTTCTCCAGTCGATAATGGGATTTGCTTTTTCTAACCATTCTAGACCTAGGATGAGTTTGGTTTCCCCAGTAGGCATAGCAAAGAAGACTTGTTTGAAGGTTCTTCCTTCTATGTCCAGCTTTAGCTTGACTTTAAAATGTATTTGGTGCAAGAGCTCCTTTCCCTGGATGCCAATTACTTTCCACGGAGTAACAAGTTCAATGAGTGCGAATTTGTTGGAGCAAGCCCGGGAGATGTCTATGAAGTTTTTTGATGCTCCCAAATCGACAAGGGTAGGGATTGGTTCTGTGATTTCGGCAATGTTTGTGTAGACAATGGATGATTTGTTTGTTGCTCAAAAGTACATTGTTTCCACTGCCAGTTCTTTGGTCTCTCCACACACAGTTAGAGGGAGACCCCTTCTTTTCCCAACTCCTCTATGATCGTTGCCTCTCTTCCTTTTACGTTGGGTTTGGTTGTTATCCACTCCTTGGATGAGCATTTGAGTGAATGGTGGCCTTCTTGTCCGCACTTCAGGCATCAGTTTGATGATATCCTTGCTTTGTATACCTCATCTGGTAATCACTTTGTAGAGGTTTGTCCACTAGTGGTTGCTTGAGGTGTCTTCTTTCCAGTAGAGGCCTTGATCTGTTGCAATTTCTGATCAATGGAAATTGCAAGAGTGATCCATTGATTTAGGTTAAGCTGCCTTTTGGTTCCGTCCTTGTTGATAAGGGAGAGTTCAAACCAAGCCAACTCAGTTTTGATTTCCGGCTTGAGTCCTTCCTTGAATTGGTTGATAAGGGCTTCTTCTCCCCAATTCACATCAACCATGTGAAAGCGGAATTCTGTCACGTAATTTGCTACTGAGTTGACCTGCTTGCTTTTTTGAATATTGGCTTCCGCCTTGGCCTTCTTGTTAGGGTCACTAAATTGTTCCATGAAGTGTGTTTTGAATGTTTCCCATGATGTTAGGTTTTGGTCTGGAACTCCGTTGTTCATAGATTGGAGTAACACTTGTGCCCAGTGTGTAGTGGACCTGTTATCTGATTTGAAATTCGCTAGTGCTTCTCTAATTTGTTCTTGACCCAAGCTGTATTGGTCCCCCAACCTGACAAAGTAGCTTTCCATCTGGGTGATGAACATTTCTGCTCCTTCTCCTTTTTTTCCATCAAAAGCTTCTGGCCTAGTTACTTTTGGGTGCCTAGTTTCTCTTCTGTTGTTGGGATTTTCTGTGAGTTGATGCAACCTTTGTTCTAGTTTGTCAATTCTGGTAGATTCTGCTTCTGGGTGGGGAGGTGAAACAGCATGTAGGGACGCTCCATCCATTTGTTTGCACATGTTGTTGATGGCTTCTTGTATGGTGTTGATTTGTTTGATTGCAATCCTTTTGTTGCCCCTTAGTTCTTCTAGTCCTTGGGTGATTGCTTCATTGCAGGCTAACTGTCCCTGCCTCATGGTGTTAAGATCTTCCTGCACATTATTCACTAGTCCTTGTGTGTTTGTGACCTTGTTTCTTAGGCGGATTATGTCTTGTCCAACTAGGAAGCTGTTGTGTTCACTGTTTTGCACGGCGTTAAGGATGTCTGTGAGGGTTCCTTGTAGGTTGTTGATGGAATTGTTAAAGATTTGTTGGATGTTAGCCAATACTTGAGTGGATTGTTCTAAACCATTGAGTCTTCTATCAATAGTTATTCTCATTCCATCAATAATCCTTAAGAGTGCATTGTGCCTTCCAAGGTGAAGATCATTGAGGTCATCAAGATTGCTAATCACGGTTCTACTGCTGGAACTGGAACTTGAGCTGGGATTCCCCAATGCGCCTTGGCCTACAGTTGCTGTTGTTTGCTGGGAATACCCTTGTGGTACATATGGCGGTTCTGGATTAACTGGAGTCATGGCCTGAGAGCTTATTGGGACTGGGCCGGCATTGGTAATAGTTCCCCCAATCTGGGGTACTTGAGGAGCATGGGAACTGTGTGGCCTGGGTGGCGGTCTGATAGGAACAAGGGATATGCCCCCATGAGCTTCAGGTTGGGGGGAAAAAAACTGTCTTCTGGATCCCATAGGCCATAGTGGTTGCAAGGGACCTGGACTTGCATTAGAAATTGGGATTCGAATTGTGACTGGTGTGGGATTGTTGGTAATGTCCCCTGGTTCCCTAGTTACAATGGTAGGTTCTTCCTGAATAGTTGAAACGTTCTCAGTGTTGAATGTTCCAGGCATAGAAGCTTGGCTTTGTGGGTGGGACCTAGCTGGCCCTCCAGCCTGTGCTTGTGCAATATCTTGTTTGTTGAGGGAACTTGTAGGTCTTGCCGCCCTACTTGGTCCTCTCCTTGTTGATAATGGTGTTGAGGGGCGTGATCCGGCGTCCTCCTGAATGGACATGTTTGTTAAGCTTGTTTTGTAATGTTGTAAGCTACTTCTTGGTGGCTGTGAGACAAGCTGCAAGGGAGAGTGGACGGCACTAAGCCCTAAGTGACCTCTTGAACCGCAACACACTTAAGCGTCTCTAGGTTCTAAAGGGTAGGGGTGGTTCTAAGTGTCACTCAAAGGGGATGTATGACAAGACAAAACAAGCTGGGGTTACCAGGCTTGTTGGTCCTCTATATATATTCCAGAAGTGGCCAAGTCATACAAAGCACAGCCACATGAGTCATAACAGTCAACCAGTCAGGAGTGTCTGTGTGAGTCATGCTGTATGAACAGACATGACTTGTACAAAAGCACAGCCGCGTTACACAGTGTAACCAAAGAAACCACAAGAAAGTGGCAACGCGGCAAACAGAAAAGGAAACATGACACAAGACAAACAACAGGCGGGCGAGACAACGGGTGAGACCAATGGAGGGAGCTGGCTCACAACAGCAAGGAAGACAAAGGAGGCCTACACTATGTGATCCACTGGAAGGGATTCCCACCTAGCAAACACATGGAAGAGCAGGCAGAGAAGATTGCCAAACTATGGCCCATCATGACTAAGTTCCTCAAGGAATTCCCCTTGGCACCAGTGCCCCCAAATTTCAAACAATATAGCAATAAAATGCCCAGAGCAAGGGTCAGAGCTCTCCAACCAAACAAGTGCTATCACTACTGCTCTAACTTGCTCTCCCACTCTCTCACCACTCTAAATCTTTTTTCAGGAACATGTGTGCTGCTTGCTGCTCTGCCATCAAGACCCAGCTCTGTCTTGTTATAGGATGATCTGCATACATGTGTGCCAAAGTGCTCAACACTGGGGCCCAGCTCTACGTTTTCAGTAGGGCCCAACAATCCATTGGTCTGGCTGGCCTTCTACCAAGGGAGCAGGATACTCCACAGCACCAACGTTGGCAACCTCAAGTGGGTTGGGCAACTATGGCCCAAAAACCAGGAGCTCTGCTGCTCCAACATCTAAGTATGCCACAGGTGCATGGCCCTGTCAGCAAGCAAGGTAGTCTGCAACTCCCTCTACAAGATCAGGGGCCCAACATGGGGAGGAGGAGGAGCCACCAATAGCAAATGGGTCCCAAATGTACACAAGGGAAGGGGCAAGCCTGATGTGGTCCTGTGACTCAAGAACAAGTGGGATGACAACATGCAGGCGGACCTCAGGGACTGGATGATGGAGAGGGGGCACTATCAGAGGGAGGGCATACCATATGAGCCCCACTGGTGGCGTGACATTGGTCTGGACTTGTTGCAATGGAGGGAGGTGTTGCCAGATGCAAGGAGATGGGACCCAGAGCTGGTGGAGGAAAGGGAGGCAGCGGAAGAATGGGCATGGAGAAGGGAGGTATTTGATGTCAACACCTGGATTGAGGCAGAGGAGAGAAGGACAAACAAGCCAGGGGCAACACCCTTCAACCCAATCAACATGGACAAATGGGTGGAGGAAATGGAGTTGGAGGTCAAGGTGGTGGTTGGGGACCCCTTGGGGGAACAGTCGGAGGAGAACCAGATTTTGGACGAGTTGGTAATGTGGGGGCAATCCTGTAACCATTGATGAGGCCCAGTCAGGCCCCCTAACCAGGCCTTAGGGGGGGGAATGTTGTGAGCTAGGCTCACCATGGACTTGTCTTGCCCCCTCTTCCACATGTTGTGAGCCAGCTCCCTCCATTGGACTTGCCTGTTGTCTTGCCCACCTGTACTTTGCATTGTGTTGTGTTTCTGTTTCCGTTTGCTGCATTGCCACGTTCTTGTGGTTATTCTGTTACATTGTGTAAAGTGGCTGTGCTTTGTATGAGTCATGACTGCCTGCACAGCATGACTCACTTGGACACTCCTGACTGGCTTGTATGTATGACTCATGTGGCTGCGCCTTGTATGACTCAGCCACTTTCTGAATATGTATAGAGGACCAACAAGCCTGGTAAACCCAGCTTGTTTTGTCTCGTCAAACATCCCTTCTGAGTGACACTTTGAACCACCCCTACCCTTAAGAGTCTACAGCCACTTAAGTGTGGTGCGATTCAAGAGGTCCCTTAGGTCTTAGTGCCATCCACTCTCCATCATGGCTTGTTTCATAGCCACCAAGAAGTAGCTTACAACAACACGTTTAGTGTGGTATATGGATGATGTGTCACCCTTGGCCCATATGGTCTTGGCTGTTTCTTGGTTTCTTTGCTTCCCTGTACCAGCATTCCCTTTGTCTAGCCACAACCTTGTGGCTACCTTGTTAGCATCATGTAACACCAGCTGCACTTTGATTGGAGTCATGTCTCTTGATGGAGCATGACTCATGGACGCTCATGATTGGTTTGTTTGTTTGACTCATTTCTTGTGGCGGCAGTGCTTAACACTGCCGCGTTTGCCTATATATACAAGCCAACCAAGCCTGGTATCCCCAGCTTGGTTGCCTTGTCATTGACCCTCACAACGTCCCTCTACCTCTAAGTGTTAAGAGTGCACTCAGTGTAGCACCACTTGGAGTTCCTCAGGCCTTAGTTGCTGTTCATAGTCAGTGTCATGAGCTGACTTAGCTCAGACATTTTATTCTGATTTTTTATCCTTTTTTCCGAACACTTTCCTTTTTTGGTACAAATGTCCTTTGGCGCTTAACTTGTATCATGTGATGTATTTGTCTCTTCATTTGATATTGGTGTTGCTTCCCAAACTTCCAGAATGTCAAGTCATACCTCTGATCATTGGTTGTACTTGGCTTTCCCACACTGATAGATGATGACATGGCACTGATCCCTCATGTATATAAACCCAGAGGTCAAGCTGGTTAACAACAAGGCTTGACCTCCTCTCCACTAGGACTTGTTCAATCAAATTCTCCTTACTATCTCTATTCCTTGGGTTCTAAGACTTCTCCAAGTCAAACCCCTTAATGTTGTAAGCTTCTTCTTGGTGGCTAAGAGACAAGCCGCAATGGAGAGTGGACAGCACTAAGACCTAAGTGACCTCTTGAACCGCAACACACTTAAGCGTCTGTAGGCTCTTGAGGGTAGGGGTGGTTCAAAGTGTCACTCAAAGGGGATGTTTGATGAGACAAAACAAGCTGGGGTTACCAGGCTTGTTGGTCCTCTATATGTATTCAAGAAGTGGCCGAGTCATACAAAGCGCAGCCACACAAGTCAAGCAAGTCTACCAGTCAGGAGTGTCCAAGTGAGTCATGCTGTATGAACAGACATGACTCGTACAAAGCACAGCCGTGTTACACAGTGTAACAGAAATAACCACAAGAAGGTGGCAACGCGGCACAGGAAAAGACAAACAACGTACAAACAGGAAGACAGACACAAGGACAGACGGGCGAGGCACAAGACAAGTCCAATGGGGTGAGCTGGCTTGCGACATTACTCCCCATCAGGAATTCATCTAGGGGACCTGGATGGACTTCATTGGATCTTGCAATCCTTGGCTTTGGCAAGCATGTGCTCTTCCAGGCCCTTGTCTTCTTTGATGGTCAAGTCAATTGGGTTGAACACAGTGTTACCTGGTTCGTCTGAGAACTTTTCCCATTCCTCCCATGTCTCCTCCTTTGTCCAGTCAGCCTTGAACCAGTCCAAAACCCTCTTCTGAGCCTCCACAAAATCCTTGTCCCATTGTTGCACATCCAGCTCTGCTTCCTTCCATGCTGACACGTCTGCCTCCTCCCACTTCCACCAGTTTGGCGCCCATTCAAACCTTTCCTTCTGGTACCTTCCTCTCTCCATCTTCCAATCGCTGAGATCCCTCTCGTAGTTGGCGTCCCAGGCGTTGTTCCACCTGGGTCGGAGCATTGGTTGTCTCCTGTCGTACCCTGGTACCCACTCGCTCGAGTATGCCCCTTCTTGTCCCCATTCGATGACCCCAAGCATATGGGTGAAAAGGAGGACAACCTGGGAGACCTGGAATGTGGCGCATCCTTGACACACAAAGATGTCCTTTCGTAGGAGTTGCATGCGTGTCGGCCATTTCTTTCTGACCCACTGGAATTCTCCCAGGTCTGAGTGTAAGACGTTGTCCGACGCCCTGAAATACATTCTTCCTGAGGTCTGCTGTGAACTCTTGAAGAGGTAGAGGGCTGCACCGGAGTCAAGGATCCTTGCAGTAGCAAAGGCGGGTCCCTTGAGGACACAGACAAGGTTGTTGGAGATGGTAGCGCGGGTGACAGCAGGCATTGCAAAGAGCAAAAAAGGCTTAGAGTGTAGAGTTGGGAGTGTTTTTTGGAGTAGTAGCAGGTTTTGCAGATATCACTACTGGCTGCGCCCCCTCTGCCTTTTATCTTTCCTGGAATGTAGTGAGATGGCGTGGGAGCTTTGGGTTGTCGACGTAGAAAGTCCTTGATGATCTTGGATAGATGTCCAAAATCTTCTGCCTTCTGTTCTGTGTCTTCTTTGTCTCCATGTCCCTTCCATCTGACCCTGTAAAAAAGACCATCCTTTGTCTCCTTCCAGTCCAAAATCTTTTCTACTTCATATTCTTCTTCTCCTTTTTCCGTGATGATCAGCGGTGGTCGGGGTTGGTTTTGCTTGAACTCTGTGTCTTCTATGTAAGGGCTGAGTAAGTCGATATGAAAAATGGGGTGCACCCTCATTGTTGCTGGCAGAGTGAGCTCATAAGCTTGTGATCCTATCTTTTGCTTCACGACCAATGGTCCATGCTTCTTGTTATCCAGTTTCTTTGAGGGTCTTTTTGTTTGGATGTTTCTTCCTAACAGCCATACTAGATCTCCTTCCTGGTACTCGTTTCTTGGTTCTTCCTCCAGGAGTCTTTGGCTTTCCATTGATGCAATTGCTTTGTCGTGGAAGCTACACCATTTTTCTGTAATGGTGTTTGCTTCAGGAACCGTTGTTTCTTCTGCTGAGATGTTCCATAGTGGTTCCCTGCCATAGACTATTGCCAAAGGGGAACTACCCGTTATACGGTGCTTCTGCAGATTATAACTGAATTCTGCAATTGGTAACAAGTCCGCCCAATCATCTTGCCAGTAGTTGACAAAGGATCGTAGCCAGCCTTCCATCCATTGGTTGATTCTCTCTGTCACTCCATCTGTCTGGGGGTGGTAGGCAGTGCTGAAACTTGGGCTAGTTCCAATTCTCTCGTAAATGGCCTTCATAAGTTTAGAATTGAAAGTAGTCCCTTGGTCTGAGATTGTGCTCTTTGGAAAGCCGTGTAGTTTCCAAACATTTGTGACAAAAAGATTTGCCAGCTCGCTTGCCATGTGAGATTCCTGGCAGGTTATGAGATGCGCCATTCTTGAGAACCGGTCCACCACTACCATGATGCTGTCTGACCCTCTGGACGTTGGCAACTTTACTACAAAGTCAAATGCTATGTCTTCCCACAGACCCTTTGGAATTTCCACGGGTTTGATTGGTACTATTGACTTTGATCCCCTTGTTTGCTGGCAGGTCTTGCAGGATTCCATGTATCTGTTTATGCTCTGCTTCATCCCTGGCCAGAAGTATCTTCTTGCTATCAGTTCCAACGTCCTGGCTTGTCCCTCATGCCCTGCAATCCTTGAGTCGTGGTGTAGTTGCATGATGGACAGTCTGGCTTCCTTATCATGATTTGCAGATTTTCTTGATTTTTGCCAGTCCTTCATCGGTTTCTTGTGCTTCCTTGATAGTTGCCATAATGTCTGTTTCCATCTGCCCCATAAATCCTTTAAATTTTTCAGCAGATATCATAATTTGTTCTGGTGTGGGAATATCCTTGTGGTCGGATCGTCTTGACAACAGGTCTGGTTTAGAAGAAAGGATTCCAGGACGGTATATGATATCAAAGTTGTAGGAAGCCAGTAGTTGATGCCATCTTGTGTGTCGACGGTTGAATGTTCTTGCTTCCTTCCAGAACTGTAGGTTCCTGTGATCGGTGTAGATAGTGATTGGATCCTTTGTTCCCTCAAGGTATAACCTCCAATGTGTCAATGATTCTATGATCACCATAAGTTCCTTGTCATGGACGTGGTAGTTGAGCTGGGCCTCATTGAAGGATTTCAACAGGAACACTATAGCGTGTAGGTAGCCGTTGTCTTGCCGTTGAGACAGAATTGCCCCCATTGCTACTCCGCTTGCATCCGTTTCCAGAAAAAAAGGTTTCCCAGGGTCAGGATGGCGTAGTGTGGGCTCCTTGCTAATTTCTGCTTTCAGGGCATTGAAAGCCTCCTGTTGATCCCTTTCCCCTTTCCATTTGTTATCCTTTCTTGTCAGGGTTGTCAAGGGTTTTGCTAGTTGGCTAAAATTTGGGACAAATCTTTGGTAGAAGTTTCCGAATCCTAGGAACGCCTGAACCTGTTTGACTGTTTTTGGTTCCTTCCATTCCTTTATTGCCTTGATCTTCTCTTCCTCCATTGAGATGCCAGAATCACCAATTCCAAGTCCGGTATATGTAAGTTTGGTGACAAAGAATTCGCATTTCAGGAGTTTTGCAAATAGGTTTTCATCCAGTAAGATCTTCAGAACCTTCCTGACATCTATAGTATGTTGGCTTCTGTCTTTAGAGAAGACTAGGATGTCGTCAATGTATACTATGACACATACGTCGATAAGGTTGTGGAAGATGTGGTTCATGTATCTTTCGAATATGGCAGGTGCATTTTTTAGTCCAAATGGCATGACAATGTATTTGAACCGGCCTTCCTTGGTTCTGAAGGCTGTCTTCCATTTGTCCCCTTCCCTAATTCTGATATTGTTGAAACCCATGCGCAGATCGATTTTGGAGAAAATTTTTGCATGCTTGATTTTATCCAGAAGATCTTCCATTAAGGGCATTGGAAACCTGTTGTCCTTTGTGATGGTGTTCACTCCTCTGAGGTCTTGAACAAGCCGTAATTGTCGCACAGCTTCTGGATTCTTTGGATTGATAGGTTTTTTGACAAAGAAACAGGGTGATGCAATGGGGGATTTGCTGGGTCAATTTTTCCTGGCGGCAATTTCCTCATCCAGGTATTCCCTTAGTGCAATTGACTTGCCGGTGAGAGCGGGATAGGTCTGGCCAGTTTAGGGAGTTCAGCCCCTTCCTTGAAGTCAATGGCGCAGTCGTATGGGCAATGATCCGGAATTCTTTTGAACTTTTCCTCGCTAAACACGTCGGCAAATTCTTTGAATTCTTCTGGTAGGTTGTCTATTGAGGCTGTCCTTGCCTGTATAGGTTCAGGTCGCCATGATATGTGCTTTGTTTTCCAATTAATATTGGGGTTTGCTTCTTCTAGCCATTCACTCCTAAAATGAGCTTGGTTTCTCCAGTAGGCATAGCAAAAAAGGTTTGTTTGAAGGTTTTTTCTTCTACGTTCAGTACAAGTTTGGCCTTGAAGCGTATTTGGTGTGAGAGTTCTTTTCCCTGGATGCCAATTACTTTTTGTGGAGAGGGAAGCTCAATGAGAGGAATGTTGTTGGAGCGGGCCCAAGAAATGTCCATAAAGTTCTTAGAAGCTCCTGAATCGATGAGAGTAGGGACTGGTTCTGTGATTCCAGCGATGCTTGTGTAAACAATGGTTGATTCGTTTGTTGCTCTAAAGTACATTGTTTCCATTGCTGGTTCTTTGGTCTCTCCACACACAGTTAGAGGGAGACTGCTTCTCTTCCCAAATCTTCTATTATTGTGGCTTCCCTCCCTTTTATGCTGGGCTCAGTTGTTATCCACTCTTTGGACGAGCATTTGAGCGAACGGTGACCTTCTTGACCGCACTTCAGACATCGGTTTGATGCTATTCTTGCCTTGTATACTTCGTCTGGAAGTCGCTTTGTAGAGGTTTGCCCAGTAGTGGTCAATTGAGGTGTTTTCTTCCCAGTGGATGCCTTGATCTGTTGCAATTTCTGGTCGATGGAGATTGCAAGAGTCATCCATTGGTTAAGGTTAAGGTGCCTTTCAGTTCCATCCTCATTGATAATGGAAAGTTCGAATCGTGCCAATTCTGTTTTGATTTCCGGCTTGAGTCATTCCTTGAATTGGTTGATAAGGGCTTCTTCCCCCCAATTCACATCCACCATGTGAAATCGGAATTCTGTTGCATAGTTTGCTACTGAATTGATTTGCTTGCTCTTTCGGATATCGGCCTCCACCTTGGCCTTCTTGTTTGGGTTGCTAAATTGTTCCATGAAGTGTGATTTGAATGTTTCCCAAGACCTTAGGTTTGGGTCCAGAACTCCATTGTTCATAGACCGTAGTAGGACCTGCGCCCAATGTGTAGCGGATCTGTTGTCCGTTTTGAAATTGGCTAGTGCTTCTCTGATTTGTTCTTGTCCCAAGCTGTATTGGTCACCCAACCTGACAAAGTAACTTTCCATTTGGGTGTTGAACATTTCTGCTCCTTCCCCTTTCTTCCCGTGGAAAGCCTCTGGTCTAGTTACTTTTGGACGTCTGGCTTCCCTTCTGTTGTTGGGGTTTTCAGAGAGCTGACGTATCCTTTGCTCTAATTCATCAAGTCTAGTAGATTCTGCTTCAGGGTGGGGGGGTGATACTGCATGTAGCAATGCTTTGTCCATCTGTTTGCGCATGTTATTGATTGCATCGATAGCAATCCTTCCGTCTCCCCTTAGTCCTTCTAGTCCTTGGGTGACTGCTTTGTTCCAGGCTAACTGTGCCTGTCCCGTGGTGTTAAGATCTTCCTGTACATTGTTTACTAGTCCCTGTGTGTTTGTGACTTTGTTTCTCAAGCAGATAACGTCTTGTCCAACCAGGAAGCTGTTGTGTTCACTGTTTTGTGCAGCGGTAAGGATATCTGTCAGGGTTCCTTGTAGGTTGTTGATGGAATCGTTGAAGATTTGTTGGTTGTTAGCCAACACTTGAGTGGATTGTTCTAACCCGTTGAGTCTTCTGTCAATTGTTATCCTCATTCCATCAATAATCCTTAGCAGTGCATTGTGTCTTCCGAGGTGAAG
The DNA here is from genome assembly GCA_037039685.1 of Ceratobasidium sp. AG-K. Classification (NCBI taxonomy): domain Eukaryota; kingdom Fungi; phylum Basidiomycota; class Agaricomycetes; order Cantharellales; family Ceratobasidiaceae; genus Ceratobasidium; species Ceratobasidium sp. AG-K. The sequence continues at coordinate 4,294,144 of JAWNGF010000002.1, forward strand.
ATTGTTGAGGTTGTCAAGGTTGCTAATCACGGTTCTTCTGCTGGAGCTAGAACTTGAGCTGGGAATCCTAGGGGGGTCTTGTCCTTCAGTTGCTGTTGGTTGCTGGGAATACCCCTGTGGTATGTATGGCAGTGCTGGGTTAACTGGAGTCACGGCCTGAGAACTTATTGGGATTGGGCTGGCATTGGTGATGGTTCCCCCAATCTGTGGTACTTGAACAGTAAGGGGAATGTGCGGTGTGGGTGGCGGCCTGATTGGAACAAGGGATACGCCCCTGTGAGCTTCAGGTTGGGGGGAGAAAAACTGTCTTCTAGCCCCCATAGGTCTTAGTGGATATGATGGACCTGGGCTTGCGTTTGAGATTGGGATCTGAATTGTGACCGGTGTGGGGTCGTCGGTAATATCTCCTGGTTCCCTAGCAACTATGGTAGGTTCTTCCTGAACAACTAAAACGTTCTCCGTGTTGAATGTTCCAGGCATAGAAGCTTGGCTTTGTGGGCAAGACCTTGCTGGTCCTCCAGCCTGAGCTTGTGCGATATCATGTTTGTTGAGGGAACTTGTAGGTCTCGAGACCCTACTTGGTCCTCTCCTTGTTGATAATGGTGTTGTGAGGCGTGACCCCACATCCTCCTGAATGGACATGGTTGTTAAGCTTGTTTTGTAATGTCGTAAGCTTCTTCTTGGTGGCTAAGAGACAAGCCGCAATGGAGAGTGGACGGCACTAAGACCTAAGTGACCTCTTGAACCGCAACACACTTAAGCGTCTGTAGGCTCTTGAGGGTAGGGGTGGTTCAAAGTGTCACTCAAAGGGGATGTTTGATGAGACAAAACAAGCTGGGGTTACCAGGCTTGTTGGTCCTCTATATGTATTCAAGAAGTGGCCGAGTCATACAAAGCGCAGCCACACAAGTCAAGCAAGTCTACCAGTCAGGAGTGTCCAAGTGAGTCATGCTGTATGAACAGACATGACTCGTACAAAGCACAGCCGTGTTACACAGTGTAACAGAAATAACCACAAGAAGGTGGCAACGCGGCACAGGAAAAGACAAACAACGTACAAACAGGAAGACAGACACAAGGACAGATGGGCGAGGCACAAGACAAGTCTGATGGAGGGAGCTGGCTTGCGACACTTAACCTTTTAAACACCTAGTTGACCCAAGTTGGGACATTAGGTCAAGCCTTTTAAAGCATTGGCCAGAATCCCCTGCTCTTCCACCAAGTAGATAGAATGTACATGGGAAAATGGGCATAGTACAACAAATGACAAGCTATACTTGATATAGAACAGTAGTCCCACATTGCTATACGCTGTCAGTGAACCCCATTGTTATCCTCTTTTGGGTGATAGTGGGTTTAGTCAGCTAAATACACCCTTACCCTGTCATACACTGTTGTTATCACACCTGCCCAAGGCTGTTGATAACCAATAAGATCAGATAAGGAGTATATAAAGCAAAAGCTTAGTGCCTAGCACCCTTCATATCCAAATCAACATCTTGAGGAAGCCAGATCCTCTCAAGCCAACCTGGATAGTGGTTGGAGCACCAACCAAGTTAACACTCTCATCCATCAAGAACCACATCAACTTGTTGTTTCCATCAGTACGCACTAAAAAGGGGATTAATTAGTAACTGACTAATTAACCTTTAAGTGTGCCCTGCATTTTTTAGCCTCTGCAAAGCAGTCTTTATCCTAAAGGACTTTGTACTTAATCTAGACACTAAAATCGACAAATTAAGCAGTCAAATTGAAGTACTAGAAGAAGATCAAGTTGAGCAAGCAGAGGAACTAAGGGTCAAACATACCAGGAACAACAAAAACCACAACCAACTTGAAGCTGATTATCAAACACTCCATTCAAGGCTTGAGTTCATCAAAATATGCGTAGACAATACATGCAAGCAACAAGCTTATCAAGATTGTGTCCAAAGCATAAACCTAGCTGACACCAACATTGAAGTCAAGCGCCTGCAAGAACAAACCCGTGTCTTGATCAAAAACTGTGACCAACCTATTAAAATCCAATAAAAACATACTCAAAAGGTCAAAAACCTCATCAACAACAACAAACGGCAGTGGTGCACCATTGAAACCCTCAAAGACAAAATCAAAGGCAAATATTGTCATCTCACAACAGAAGTGCATAATCCTATTATCCAGGATTATTGCCTTCTAAATCATCTTAATACCATTGCACCCAACCCTTTTCAGTGGGATCAAGCATTTGACTCACACAGGAACAACACAGGGAACAGCTTAGACTAGAATCCCTATCACTCTTTATTGAAGACATTCATTGTAACTACATATACAAACAGTAAGACAAACTAGGAGTAATCAATGTGTTGTTTCTGGAAGAAAAAATCTTGAATTGGTATTTTTGAGAAGTCTGCACTCCATTAAAGATAGACAAGTTCGCAGCAGGATTTGCAATATTTTGACAGTCTGGGATCTCAATAAATCTACACTTTCCCCAACTCCAACATGTCAAGAGCCCTGTCACCAAGTCAAGGAGGATTTACCCAAATAACTGCAACATCTCCACCTGATCTGGTTGCAGATGCAATCAATGCTTCAATAGATGAGGTGCAAAAATTAACAGTCACATCAGTGCCTTAAATGGCATCACCTCTACCCTAGAACAGGGAATTGACAATAACGTTGCAGACATTATTGCAATTCAGAACCAAACTGCACAAATCACACCCCTTCACCAATTAATGAATGCAATGTCTCTGTCGCTCACAAACCTGGGAGCAACACTCTCCACCACTGCTTCAACAACTACTACGGGATACAAACTCAAAATGCACCCCCCAGAAGAATTCTCTGGAGATATGGACAAATTTGATGAGTTGAAATCGCAATGCACCTTATACATAAACCACACATCCCCACAAGCAACCACAGAACAGAAAATTACTTACCTCATGGGTTATTGCAAAGGACCGGCCTACATATGGATTCAACAAGCAATCGATGCAGATACAGCACCAAGAGGAGCAACCAACTGGCTACACGACATGGACAAATTCTGCAATGAAATGCAAGCTAGGTTTGGTGACGTTCACAAGATTGACCGCTTCAGGCAACTATTCAAGAAGCTGATCCAGAAGAATTTGGTCCTAGACTATCTATGAGACTCCATTACTTATTTATTGGTACCCGGGTACACTGACTGAGTACTCCGTGATGATTCCTACAATGGTCTGAAAGACAAGATCAAGATGGCCATAGTTTTGCAAAACTTTAAACCCCATGAAGCAACAAGGACCTTCAACCAAGTTTGCAAAAGGGCCTTGGAGATTGATTCCACAATGAATGCCATCATTGCACCCAAGAAAACCCAAAGACTGCAAAATAGCACTTCAAAACAAGCCACATCTAAGGCAGCCACAAGCACCCCAAACACCGCACTAGGACAAAGATTCAATGTAAATGACTGCATCTTTATGTCAAAACCTACAGGGGGGGGTGCAATATGGCAAAATCTCAAGCATCACCAGAAATGCCAAGGGTCGCCCAGTTCCACAGATTTCCTGGGACAATGGAACTGAAGGAAACTTCCTGTTTGGAGCAATTCAAAAAGACACCAGGACAACTACCTTCAATGCTCCTACACTCCAAACGCCTAAATCATCCACTCCTGCTAAAGACCCCAATGCAATGGATCTTAATGGCAAGGGAAAGGGACCATTGATTTGCTTCACCTGTGGCAGCAAGGGACACTCAGCAAAGGTCTGTCCTTCCAAGAACACAGCATCTGGTTTTGAAGCTCAGATTGGAGAAATCTCCTCAGATATTGAGTCAGGAAAAGACGTCACCAAGCCTTATTAAGGAGCCAAGTACTTGGTGATACATTAGCTAGTAATAGGGATGAACTTGAAATCATGTCAATATCAAATGCAAACCGATTATTCCTTGATTTCACCACTCATCTACTAACTACGGCTCCTGATTCTAAGTCAGTCAACAAATCAAAGAGATTCTCTGGACAAGCACTCCTGGGTTGCAGCACAACATCCTGCTTCATCAACCCTTCCCTAGCAAAAGAAGCAAACCTTCCCCTTTTTCAACATGAAATACCAAAGACCCTATGAGTTATAGACAGACAGGAAGTTTTGTCTGGAAAATCACCCACTATACTAAATATAAACTTAATATGGGTACACATTCCAGCAAAATAGAATGTCATGTCACAAACATTGGAAGAAACCCTATTGTACTCAGGATCTCATGGCTCAAAAAACATAATCCACAAATTAATTGGAGAAATAGGACAATTGCATACACAAGCAAGTTCTGTTCGAAGAACTGCCTTGAAGTTCCATCTATGCTCCAAATGGGAGCCAAAACTACATTACCAGAGGAATATAGGGAATTTGCAGATGTATTTGACAAGTCCTGATTGTAAGAACTCCCACCTCACAGACCAACCAACATTACACTTGACCTCCTACCTGAGGCCAAACTAAAGCATGGACCTATTTACAAAATGTCCCCAGCTGAAGACAAAGAAATGAAGAAAGTACTAGAAACCCTTATCCTAAGAGGACACATTCAGATTCCCTAGTCTCCTTTGGCATCGCCAGTTCTGTTTGTCAAAAAACCCCATCCAGAAGACCCAAACAACCCAGAGTTACACTCTTGCGTTGACTTGAGGTATGTGAATTCACTGTGCAAATTCAACACAAGTGGGATACCTCTACTGGATCAGTGGCTAAGGGCCCTGGAGGGGTTTGTCATCAGTACCACTCTGGACTTGGGACAAGGTTTCCATCAAACCCAAATAGTGGCAGGACACAACTGGAAAACAGCCTTCAAGACTCAATATGGCATGTACGAATGGAAAGTCATGCCCTTTGGTCTCAAAAACACCCCATCAAGCTTCCAGTCCCTAATGAACAGTATATTCAGGGACGTTATGGGGGTTTTTGTACTTGTATACATTGATGATATCTTCATTTTTTCCAAACAAGTCGAAGATCATCTGGGACATGTTAAAGAGGTGCTAAAATAACTGAGGGAACATAAATTAATTGCAAAACTCAGAAAGTGCAAGTTCCATCAAACTAAACTGGACTGGGTAGGGCTGGTCATTTCCAACAAAGGGATTGAAACGGATCAGGAGAAGGTCACTGCGGCTATGAATTGGAAAGCCCCTAAGAATGTTCAACAAGTTCAAGAGTTCTTAGGATTTGTCAATTTCTATCAAAGACTCATGCAGGACTCTGCTGGCAAAGCTAGACCTTTGTACAAGCTGCTCAAGAAGGACCAAAAGTGGCAATGGACAAGCAAAGAACAAAAATCCATGGATGCACTAAAAGAAGCTCTTAAGGTAGCACCTGTAATGTTGCAACCCAATCAGAATAAGTAGTTCTTTCTCAAAACAGATGCATCAGGATTTGCCACAGGAGCAGTTTTGTCACAAAAAGACAAAGAAGGGAAATTACACCCAGTAGCTTTCCTTTCTAAATCACTAAATCCAGGTGAGCCAAACTACAATATCTTTGACAAGGAACTATTGGCAATCATTAGGGCTTTCAAAGAGTGGCAGCACCTACTTCAAGGCACAGAAAAAGCTGTTCAAGTCATAACAGATCACAAGAACCTTGAATACTTTGCCTCATCCAAACAGCTGAACCAACGCCAAATCTGCTGGATGCACTTCCTGGTGGACTTCAACTTCCAAATCATATACAGGCCAGGCAGCCAGAACAGAAAGGCAGACATTCTCTCAAGACAATACAATCTAGAACCTTTGGGGGGGGTAGAGAACCAGGTTCTCCTTAAACCAGACATTTTTATTTCCTCAAAGACCCCAGATTAGACAAAGCTCACAAAAAGCTGAGAAACGGCAAAAAAGTCAAAGATTGGGAATACAAAGAAGGACTCCTAATGTTCAAAGGAAAGATCTTTGTCCCCAGAGATGAAACAATCAGAACTCTGATATTGGAATTGTGCCATGACAATATTACAACTGGGCATCCTGAACAAGCAAGAACGTTGGAATGAGTCTCAAGAACTTATTTTGGGCCATTCATGAAGAAGTTTGTCAACTCTTATGTGTCACACTGCAAAACATGTATTTGAGTCAAACCATTGAACCAACTCCCCACAGGACTACTGCATCCTTACATATGCCTGAGAGACCTTGGGAGGAGATCTCCTATGAAATGATTGTAGGGCTCCCAGAATCAGAAGGATATGACACAATCTTGACAGTGGTAGATTGGTTTTCCAAGATGGCACACTATCTCCCTTGCAAATCAATGGCCACAGCAGTAGACATAGCCAATATCTGTCACAACCCTAGCTGAGCCTTGGAGGCCAAGACTCCACAGGCAGTGAGGATGGGGGATGGGACGACAACAAAGGTCAAATGTACAGCACTAAGGCCTAAGTGAGTCACGCAATGAGTGATGTGGAAAACAACAAGAGAACAAGTCTTGTAGAGACAAGACTTGGGTCGCTGGTATATATACTATCTAGTGTGGCTATGTACAATAGATAGAAGGCAACAAGGAAGAGAACAAGGAAAAAGCAAGAGTCAGAGAGAAGTGCAGGTGAGACAAAGGAGACAAGATAAGTCCATGGAGAACAAGGCAAAGAGAAGACACGCCTGGCAGGCATGTCCCATTACCATGGCTTACAGAAAGGCGACTAAATGCGCCAAGGCGAGAAGAACGAGACCAAACACAAGGCAAACAGAGCAAAGAACAAGGAAAGAGCAAAGGTTGTGACACTACCCCCCCTTCTAGGCCAGGGCTCACTTCACCAGCACAAACTCCTCAGTATCATCAATTACAAATGGGTCCTCAGCTGACCCTGTCCCCTTCCACACCCCATAATCCTCCTCATCATCTGTCAAATTGATTATGGCCTCCTCCCTAATCTCCAGGTCGACAGTGAGGTTGACTATCTTGAATGGGTTGCCTCCAAGACAGACCTTGCAAGACCTGTCCATGATCTTGAGGGCATTGTCAATGTCATTGGCCACATAGGTAATCCAGTTGCACCAGCAGATGAGGGGGTGGCCGAGAAAAGATTGGGGGGCCTCTCCAGACCAATAGCAAGCGGATACAATGAAGTGAAAATGTTGGCACATGCCAGGGTGCCAGTACATGCCTTGCTCCTGGGGGGGCATGACTTTGAGGGACCGTTTGAAGGCCGCCAAGCAGGTGTATAGGTCATGGTAGACCCGGACCATGACCAAATTGGTGGATTGGCATTGGGAAGACATGGTGCAGCAAGTGAGGTGGGAGTTGAACGTGTTTTTAGCGCAGGAAGGGAGAAAGTAAAAACTTTTTGATGAGGGACTTGGATCCCAGCAGCCTCTTTAATACACTTAGAACGCCTAATGGGCCGTTCTTCCTTGCTGTTGGCTGCTGAGTTGTCCTTTGTTTCCTCATGGCAATGCTTCCTGGTAACCTTGGGGACTTCCTTGATGGCATCTGGATGTTCCTTGTGGAACTCATTAATGAGCTCTGATGTGTTGCCAAGGTTCTCGAGGGGCTCCCAAGAGTCATGTTCTGCAGTGTAGCCCTTCCATTTGATGAAATACTTCAGGATTCCTTTTTCCACCTTGAAGCTTTGGATGCGCTCCACCTCATATTCCTCTTTGCCTTCTGGTGTCTTGATTGGTGGAGGTGGATCAACATGGCGGCCCCCTCAATTTTGTCTTCCTTGTATTTGGCTGGGCATGACACATTGACCACTGGATGCATGGTCATTGAAGGCAGGAGTTGTAGTCTGTACGCGTTCTTCCCTACTGCTTCCAGGATAGTGAAGGGCCCAAGTCGTTTATGCAATAACTTCAAAGATGGCTGATTGGTTTTGATGTGATTATGGCTTAGCCAAACCTTATTGCCCAGGATAAAGGGATCTTCCTGCCGTTGTTTGTCTGCATAATCCATGTCCCATTCTTTGCTCAGGGTCAAGCTAGCCTTAGCTACTTCCAGATTGTCTTGGATACGTTGCGCATGCACCACAGCTTCCAGGACAGAACCATCTTCCACTGGTGTACCTTCAATTGATGGGTGGCAAGCCATGTTGGCAAAGAAAGGTGTCATACCAATGCTAGAGTGGAACAAGTTGTTATATGCAAATTTGGCAAAGGGTAAAAGTGAAGCCCAGTTGTGTTGCTTGAAAGCGCAGTATGTCCAAATGAAAGCCTCAACCATTTGGTTGACACGCTCTGTTTGTCTGTCAATTTCAGGGTGATAAGCTGTAGAGAGCCTAGCCTGGATGTTCAGGGCCTGATAGCGCTCCTTCATGAATTTGGATACAAAGGTCAGTCCACAATCTGATACAACTGTTTCCAGGGTCCTATGTAGTTTCCAGCAGTGTTCCATGAAGAGTTCCGCAAGCTTGGGTGACGTGGTCTTTTCAGTACATGGGATGAAGTGTGCCATCTTAGTCAGGGTGTCAACAATGACCAATATTGAGTCTAGACCCTTGGACAGAGGAAGTTTGACAATCATATCAACTGAAATGTCTTGCCAGGGTTTAGAAGGGAGTTCAAGTGGTTGTGATTCCCCAAAAGGTTGTTGATTGATGGGTTTTGACCACTGGCATAAATCGCACAATGCCACGTATTTGTTGATTTAAACCTTCATGGATGGCCACCAATACTGCCATTTGACCATTTCCAGTGTTTTTGCTTGGCCCATGTGTCCAACTGCTTTGTTGTCATGGTGGAGTTCTAGGATCTGGCGCTTGATCTCATTGTTGTTTGGGATGTAGATCTTTCCTTTGTGGTACAACATGTTGTTCCTGATCTTCCAGTCTTCAAATTCCTTTTGTACAGAAGCAGGTGCCTTCTCTGGGTGGTTGCTAAGGAAAGCCCAGATTGATGTAACATAGTCATCTCTTTGTATCTGAACCTTGACTGCCTGCCAAATATCTGTAGTTGATGCCATACCCTCAGGTTCCTCCTCTGCCAAATTGATGAAGAGATGTGGCAAAAGTAGGGGTTTTTGAGGGACTACTCCCCCTTCTACATTGTGGTTGCTTTGTCAACTGAGTGCATCTGCTTTGCCATTAAGGCCGCCAGCTTTGTACTTGATCTGGAAGTTAAACTCTGAGAGGAAGACAGCCCATCTGTTCTGTCTTTTCATCAACATTTGGAGGTCATGAAATACTCCAGGTTTTTGTGATCAGTAATGAGCAGTACCGGGATCTCAGTTCCTTCCAAAAGATGATGCCATTCCTTGAATGCTTTGATGATTGCCAAGAGTTCCTTGTCAAAGATGTTGTAGTTACACTCTGCCGGAGATAGGCTTTTGAACATAAACGCGACAGGGTGGAGTTAGTTGTTGGGACCATATTGGTTGAGGACTGCTCCTGTAGCTTTGTCCAATGCATCACATTTGATGATGAACCCTTTGTCCTGGTCAGGTTGCAGATGGATAGGCCCCTTGATGAATTCCTTGATTAATCCCTGGAAGGCAAGTTCCGCTTCCGTTCCCCATTCCCATTGCTTGGTTTTCATAGTCAAATCATACAGCAGTTGTACTATATGGGTATAATTTCGGATAAAATGCCAGCAGAAGTTTGCAAAACCTAGGAACGTCTGCACATCTGTAACATTCTTGGGTGTTGGCCACTTTTTGATTGTCAGGATTTTTTCTTCTTGCATCTCAACCAGCTCTCCTGATATGACTAGCCCTAGATAGTCGACTTTAGGGACATGAAAAGAGCACTTCTTGAGGGAACAATAGAGACCCAAGCGTTGTAGGCAGCGCAGGACCTCCTTCACGTGCATGGGATGCTCTTTGGGATTTTTGGAGAAGATTTGGATATCATTGATGTAGATTTCCACGTACACCCCTTTGATGTCCCTGAACTTGGTGTCCATCATGTTTTGAAAAGTGGCTGGCGCATTAGTGAGACCAAAAGGCATGACTTTTGTTTCAAACAGTCCATATTTGTGTCGTAAGCTTCTTCTTAGTGGCTATGAGACAAGCCGCAATGGAGAGTGGACGGCACTAAGACCTAAGTGACCTCTTGAACCGCAACACACTTAAGTGTCTGTAGGCTCTTGAGGGTAGGGGTGGTTTGAAGTGTCACTCAAAGGGGATGTTTGACGAGACAAAACAAGCTGGGGTTACCAGGCTTGTTGGTCCTCTATATATATTCAAGAAGTGGCCGAGTCATACAAGGCGCAGCCACACAAGTCACACATAACAGCCAATCAGGAGTGTCCATGTGAGTCATGCTGTATGAACAGACATGACTCGTACAAAGCACAGCTGCGTTACACAGTGTAACAGAAACAACCACAAGAAGGTGGCAACGCGGCAAACGGAAACAGAAACACAACGCAAAGAAGAACACAGGCGGGCAAGACAGCAGGCAAGTCCAATGGAGGGAGCTAGCTCACGACATTACTCCCCCCTAAGAGTCCATCCAGGGGACCTGGATGGGCTCTACTGGATCTTGCAATCCTTGCTTTTTGCAAGCATGTATTCTTCCAGCCCCTCATCCTCTTTGATGGTCAAGTCAATCAGGTTGAACACAGTGTTACCTGGTTTGTCCAAGAACTTTTTCCATTCCTCCCATGTCTCCTCCTTTGTCCAGTCGGCCTTGGACCAGTCCATGACCCTCTTCTGAGGCTCCACAAAATCCTTGTCCCATTGTTGCACGTCCGGCTCTGCTTCCTTCCATGCTGACACATCTGCGTCCACCCACTTCCACCAGTTCGGAGCCCACTCAAACTTTTCCTTCTGGTGTCTTCCCCTTTCCATCTTCCAGTTGCTCAAGTCCCTCTTGTAGTTGGCGTCCCATGTGTCATTCCACCTAGGTCGGAGCGTTGGTTGTCTCCCGTTGTACCCTGGTACCCATTTGCTTGAGTATGCCCCTTCTTGTCCCCATTTGACGACTCCAAGCATATGGGTGGAGAGGAGGACGACCTCCGATCCCTGGAACGCGGCGCATCCTCGACAAACAAAGATGTCCTTTTGCAGGAGTTGCATGTGTGTCGGCCATTTTTTTCCGACCCACTGGAATTCTCCCAGGTCTGAGTGTAGGACATCGTCCGATGCCCTGAAGTGCATTCTCCCCGAGCTCCGCTGCGACCTCTTGAAAACGTAGAGGGCGGCTCCAGCGTTGAGGATCCTTGCAGTGGCAAAGGCAGGTCCCTCAAGGACGCGGACAAGGTTGTTTGAGATGGTGGCACGGGTAACGGCAGGCATTGTGGAGCGCAAAAGAGATTTAGAGCGTTGAGTTGGAAGTGTTTTCTGGAGTAGTAGCAAGTTTTGCAGATACCACTACCAGTTGCGCCCCCTCTGCCTTTTATCTTTCCTGGAACATAGTTAGATGGCGTGGGAGCCTTGGGGTGGTGGCATAGAAGGTCCTTGATGATCTTCGAAAGGTGACCAAAATCTTCCGCCCTTTGTTCCGTGTCTTCTTCACTTCCATAACCCTGCCATCTGACCCTGTAAAAAAGACCATCCTTTGTCTCCTTCCAGTCCAAAATTTTTTCTACTTTGTATTCTTCTTCTCCTTCTTCAGTAATTATCGGCGGTGGTTGGGGTTGGTTTTGCTTGAACTCTGTGTCTTCTATGTAAGGGCTGAGCAAGTCGATGTGGAAAACAGGGTGCACCCTCATTGTTGCTGGCCGAGTGAGCTCATAAGCATGTGATCCTATCTTCCGCTTCACAACAAATGGTCCATGCTTCTTGTTATCCAGTTTCTTTGAGGGTCTTTTTGTTTGGATGTTTCTTCCCAACAGCCATACTAGATCTCCTTCCTGGTACTTGTTTTTTGGTTCTTCCTCCAGGAGCCTTTGGTTTTCCATTGATGCAATAGCTTTGTCATGGATGCTACGCCATTTTTCCATAATGGTGTTTGCTTTGGGAGCTGTTGTTTGTTCTGACGAGATGTTCCACAATGGTTCCCTGCCATAGACTATTGCAAAAGGGGAATTACCTGTTATATGGTGCTTCTGTAGATTATAACTGAATTCTGCAATTGGTAACAAGTCCGCCCAATCATCTTGCCGGTAGTTGACAAAGGAACGTAGCCAGCCTTCCATCCATTGGTTGATTCTCTCTGTTACTCCATCTGTCTGGGGGTGGTAGGCAGTGCTGAAGCTTGGGCTGGTTCCAATTCTCTCGTAAACGGCCTTCATAAGTTTAGAATTGAAAGTAGTCCCTTGGTCTGAGATTGTGCTTTTTGGGAAAGCGTGTAGTTTCCAAATGTTTGTGACAAATACATTTGCAAGGTTGCTTGCCATGTGAGATTCCTTGCAGGGCATGAAATGTGCCTTTCTTGAGAAACAGTGCACTACTACCATCGTGCTGTCCGACCCTTTGCACTTTGGTAACTTCACCACGAAGTCAAAATGCTATATCTTCCCAGGGCCCTTTTGGAACTTCTAATGGCTTGATCAGGACTATTGATTTTGATCCCCTTGTTGGCAAGTCTTGCAGGATTCCATGTATCTGTTTACGCTTTGCTTCATCCCTGGCCAGAAGTATCTTCTTGCTATTAGTTCCAACATCCTGGCTTGTCCCTGATGCCCTGCAATCCTTGAGTCGTGGTGTAGTTGCATGATGGACAGTCTGGCTTCCTTATCTTCCGGGACATAGATTTTCCCTTTGTACCATATTAGTCCCTCCTTGAAGTCGTAATCTTTTGCACTATGTTGCAGGGTTCTAGGTAACATTTCCCTTGATTCGCAGATTTCCTTGATTTTTGCCAGTCCTTCATCAGTTTCTTGTGCCTCCTTGATAGTTGCCATAATGTCTGTGTCCATTTGCCCCATAAATCCTTTAAATTTTTCAGCAGATATCATAATTTGTTCTGGTGTGGGAATATCCTCATGGTCAGATCGTCTTGACAACAGGTCCGGCTTAGACGAAAGGATTCCAGGACGGTATATGATATCAAAGTTGTAGGAAGCTAGTAGTTGATGCTATCTTGCGTGTCGACCGTTGAACATTCTTGCTTCCTTCCAGAACTGTAGGTTCCTGTGATCCGTGTAGATAGTGATTGGGTCCTTTGTTCCCTCAAGGTATAACCTCCATTGTGTCAATGATTCTATGATTGCCATAAGTTCCTTGTCATGGACGTGGTAGTTGAGCTGGGCCTCATTGAAGGATTTCAACAGGAACACTATAGCGTGTAGGTAGCCGTTGTCTTGCCGTTGAGACAGAATTGCCCCCATTGCTACTCCACTTGCATCCGTTTCCAGAAAAAAGGGTTTCTCAGGGTCAGGATGGCGTAGTGTGGGTTCCTTGCTAATTTCTGCTTTTAGGGCATCAAAAGCCTCCTGTTGATCCTTCTCCCATTTCCATTTGTTATCCTTTCTTGTAAGGGTTGTCAAGGGTTTTGCTAAACAGCTAAAATTTGGTACAAATCTTTGGTAGAAGTTTGCAAATCCTAGGAACGCCTGAACCTGCTTGACCGTCTTTGGTTCCCTCCATTCCTTTATTGCCTTGACCTTCTCTTCCTCCATTGAGATGCCAGAATCACCAATTTCAAGTCCGGTATATGTAAGTTTGGTGACAAAGAATTCGCATTTCAGGAGTTTTGCAAATAGGTTTTCATCCAGTAAGATCTTCAGAACCTTCCTGACATCTATAGTATGTTGGCTTCTGTCTTTAGAGAAGACTAGGATGTCGTCAATGTATACTATGACACATACGTCGATAAGGTTGTGGAAGATGTGGTTCATGTATCTTTCGAATATGGCAGGTGCATTTTTTAGTCCAAATGGCATGACAATGTATTTGAACCGGCCTTCCTTGGTTCTGAAGGCTGTCTTCCATTTGTCCCCTTCCCTAATTCTGATATTGTTGAAACCCATGCGCAGATCAATTTTGGAGAAAATTTTTGCATCCTTGATTTTAGCCAGAAGATCTTCCATCAAGGGCATTGGGAACCTGTTGTCCTTTGTGATGGCGTTCACTCCTCTGAGGTCTTGAACAAGCCGTAATTGTTGTACTGCTTCTGGATTCTTTGGATCAATAGGTTTTCTGACAAAGAAACAAGGTGACGCAATGGGGGATTTGCTGGGTTGAATTTTCCCGGTGGCAATTTCCTCATCCAGGTATTCCCTTAGTGCAATTGATTTGGCTGGTGAGAGCGGGATAGGTCTGGCTGGTTTCGGAAGTTCAGCCCCGTCCTTGAAGTCAATGGCGCAGTCGTATGGCCGATGTTCCAGAACTCTTTTGAACTTTTCCTCGGTAAACATGTTGGCCAATTCCTTGAATTCTTCTGGTAGGTCGTCTATTGAGGCCATTCTTGCCTGTATGGGTTCAGGTCGCCATGATATGTGCTTTGTTTTCCAGTTAATATTGGGGTTTGCTTATTCTAACCATTCAAGTCCTAAAATGAGCTTGGTTTCTCCAGTAGGCATAGCGAAAAAGATTTGTTTGAAGGTTTTTCCTTCTACGTCTAGTACAAGCTTGGCTTTGAAGCATATTTGGTGTGAGAGTTCTTTTCCCTGGATGCCAATTACTTTTTGTGGAGAGGGAAGCTCAATGAGAGGAATGTTGTTGGAGCAGGCCCAAGAGATGTCCATAAAGTTCTTAGAAGCTCCTGAGTTGATGAGAGTAGGGACTGGTTCTGTGATTCCGGCGATGTTTGTGTAAACAATGGTTGATTCGTTTGTTGCTCTAAAGTACATTGTTTCCATTGCTGGTTCTTTGGTCTCTCCACACACAGTTAGAGGGAGACCCCTTCTTTTCCCGAATCTTCTGTTATTGTAGCTTCTCTTCCTTTTATGCTGGGCTCAGTTGTTATCCACTCCTTGGATGAACATTTGAGCGAACGGTGACCTTCTTGGCCGCACTTCAGACATTGGTTTGATGCTATTCTTGCCTTGTATACTTCGTCTGGAAGCCGCTTTGTATAGGTTTGCCCAGTAGTGGTCGATTGGGGTGTTTTCTTTCCAGTGGATGCCTTGATCTGTTGCCATTTCTGGTCAATGGAGATCGCAAGAGTGATCCATTGGTTAAGGTTAAGGTGTCTTTTGGTTCCGTCCTTGTTGATAAGGGATAGCTTGAATCGTGCCAGTTCTGTTTTGATTTCCGGCTTGAGTCCCTCCTTGAATTGGTTGATAAGAGCTTCTTCTCCCCAGTTCACATCAATCATGTGGAAGCGGAATTTTGTTGCATAATTTGCTAGTGAGTTGACTTGTTTGCTTTTTTGGATATTGGCTTCCGCCTTAGCCTTCTTGTTAGGGTCGCTAAATTGTTCCATGAAGTGCGACTTGAATGTTTCCCATGACGTTAGGTTTGGATCAGGTACTCCATTGTTCATGGATCAGAGTAGCACCTGTGCCCAATGTGTAGTGGATCTGTTATCCGATTTGAAATTGGCTAGTGCTTCTTTAATGTGTTCTTGTCCTGAGCTGTATTGGTTGCCCAACCTGACAAAGTAGCTCTCCATTTGGGTGATGAACATTTCTGCTCCCTCTCCTTTCTTCCCATCAAAAGCTTCTGGTCTAGTTGCTTTTGGACGCCTGTTTTCCCTTCTGTTGTCAGGGTTTTCAGAAAGCTGACATAGCCTTTGTTCCAATTTGTCGAGCCTGGTAGACTCTGCTTCAGGGTGGGGAGGTGATACGGCATGTAGGGATGCTTCATCCATCTGTTTGTGCATGTTGTTGAGTGTCTCTTTCATGGTGTTAATTTGTCCAATAGCAATCCTTCCGTCTCCCCTTAGTCCTTCTAGTCCTTGGGTGACTGCTTCATTCCAGGCTAACTGTGCCTGCCTTGTGGTGTTAAGGTCTTCCTGTACGTTGTTTACCAGTCCTTGTGTGTTTGTGACTTTGTTTCTTAGTCGGATTACGTCTTGCCCGACCAGGAAGCTGTTATGTTCACTGTTTTGTGCAGCGGTAAGGATATCTGTCAGGGTTCCTTGTAGGTTGTTGAGGGAATCGTTGAAGATTTGTTGGTTGTTGGCCAACACTTGAGTAGATTGTTCTAACCCATTGAGTCATCTATCAATTGTTATCCTCATTCCATCAATAATCCTTAAGAGTGAATTGTGTCTTCCAAGGTGAAGATTGTCGAGGTCGTCAAGATTGCTAATCACAGTCCTACTGCTGGAACTAGAACTTGAGGAGGGAACCCCAGGGACTTCTTGGCCTTCAGTTGCTGTTGGTTGCTGGGAATACCCTTGTGGTACATATGGCAGTGCTGGGTTAACTGGTGTCACGGCCTGAGGGTTTATTGGGACCGGACCGGCACTGGTGATAGTTCCCGTAATCTGGGGTACTTGAGGAGCGTGGGAAATGTGCGGCATAGGGGGGGGTTGGATAGGAACAAGGGATATGCCCCCGTGAGCTTCAGGTTGAGGGGAAAAAAACTGTCTTCTGGATCCCATAGGCCATAGTGGACATGAGGGACCTGGGCTTTCATTAGAAATTGGGATACGAATTGTGACCAGTGTGGGATCGTTGGTAATATCGCCTGGTTCTCTAGTAACAATGGTGGGTTCTTCTTGTATGACTGAAACGTTCTCAGCGTTGAATGTTCCGGGCATAGAGGCTTGGCTTTGTGGGCGAGACCTTGCTGGTCCTCCGGCCTGTGCTTGTGCAATATCTTGCTCATTGAGGGAACTTGTAGGTCTTGAGGCCCTACTTGGTCCTCTCCTTATTGATAATGGTGTTGCAAGACGCGATCCGGCGTCCTCCTGAATGGACATGATTGTTAAGCTTGTTTTGTAATGTCGTAAGCTTCTTCTTAGTGGCTATGAGACAAGCCATGATGGAGAGTGGACGGCACTAAGACCTAAGTGAGCTCTTGAACCGCAACACACTTAAGTGTCTGTAGGCTCTTGAGGGTAGGGGTGGTTTGAAGTGTCACTCAAAGGGGATGTTTGACGAGACAAAACAAGCTGGGGTTACCAGGCTTGTTGGTCCTCTATATATATTCAAGAAGTGGCCGAGTCATACAAGCAATTGAATCCAACGAAATTGGACAAAGGAAAACAGAAGGATCAAAGGAAACCTCAAGGCCCAAATACTGGCGGAAATACTACTGCCAGCCAGGTACCCAATGATGAAAAAGAATGCCGTAAGAAGGAGAACCTGTGCATCAAATGTGGCAAACCTAACCATATGATGAATGATTGCCGCACAGGATGGACCTACATCGACAAAGGCAAACAACCAAACAAAGGAAAAGCAGCAGAAGTCTCCACTACCATTGAAGAGGTAGTCTCAACCGCCTTGGAGTTGGAAAAGTAGATAGGTGTCCTAGCACTGTGTCTAGTGATACCTCAAACAAACCTCTATCAAATGTATATTACTGCAAAGCATCAAATGAATCACCCATGGTATACACAAAGATAGAGGGAATCACGGATAAAACACCAACGCTCATTGACTCAGGATCTACGAGAAACTTCATGGACATCAAGTATGCTAAGAGAAATGATCTCCCTCTCATCAAACTTCAAACTCCCAGAAGTGTCAAAATGATCAATGGAAAAACAGAGAAAGAAACTATACGCTTCTGGACTAAGATCACCTTTGAGCTCCAAGGAAGAACCTTCATGCAAAAACTCTACTGCATGCCAACAGGAACACAACCTATGATACTGGGAATGACGTGGCTAAAAGAAGTCAACCCGGATATCACATGGGCACCCTTTGAAATCAACTGGCGTAACAATCTTATCCATGCTAAGGCAGCTAGATTGGAAGGTCTACCAGAAGAACTACAGGACTACCAAGATGTCTTCAACAAAGAAAAATATGACCAACTGCCAGAACATAGGGAATGGGATTGCACAATAGACCTCATTGAGGGAGCAGCTCTGCCCAAACCCAGAAAGGCGTACCCTCTTTCCCCAAGAGAAAGAGAGGCACAAAAGCAATATGTAAAGGAGGAATTGGCTTCAGGGAGAATAAGGCCAAGCAAATCCCCTATCGCCGCTGGAGCCTTCTTTGTCGAAATGGCGCTAAAACCAGGACAAGTTGTACCTGACCTCCGCAGTGATAGACTACACCAGAATAAATGCTATACCAATAGCTGATTGATACCCTGTGCCGCTCCTGGAAGAACTACTTGACATCTTCAAGAAAACTGGGGAAGAACATGACAAAGAACTTTTCATCTCCACCCTAGATTTGAAGTATGGATTCTGGAACATCAGAATCAAGGAAGGAGACGAATGGAAAACAGCATTCAGAACAGCGGAAGGTCTCTTTGAATACACGGTAATGGGCATGGGACAAAAGAATGCCCTGTCTACCTTCCAACAATACATGGACCACATTTTTAGATACAAGAAAGGGGTGTCTGTTGTCGTATACATTGACGACATCCTAGTCATTTCCAGAGGTCGCAAGAAACACACACAAGATCTCTGAGAAGTATTGGAACTCTTGCAAGAACATCATCTCTATGGGAATATCAAAAAATGCTACTTCTACCAGAAGAAAGCCAACTGGGTGGGATTTGTTGTGGACAAACATGGTATCTCCATGCAGAAGGACAAAGTCAAAACTATCCAGGAATGGGCTACACCAAAAACAGTAAAACAACTCCAATCCTTCATTGGATTTGCAAACTTCTACCAAAGATTTGTTGTATCCTTCTCCTCTATCATAAAACCCTTGACTCAGCTTACTCATAAAGATAAGAAGTGGGAATGGGGAGAAGAGCATCAAAGGGCTTTTGAAGAACTGAAGCAACTGATTTCAGAAGAACCCATCCTTGCACACCCTGATGAATCAAAACAATACTACCTAGAAACCGACGCCTCAGGGGTAGCAATGGGAGCTATATTGTCTCAACGACAATCAGATGGGTATTTGCATCCCATTGGCTTCTTATCAAAAAGCTTCAAACCAGCGGAGCTTAACTACAATACACATGATAAGGAGCTCCTAGCTATCATAGAAGCACTAACTCATTGGCGCATACTCTTGGAAGGAACTAGTCTACTGGTAATCATATACACCGATCACCGGAATCTCATTTATTGGGGAAGTAATAGAAACTTCAACAGAAGACATGCACGATGGTACCTACTCCTCAGCTCATATAATTATGAGATACACTATCAACCCAGAAAAATGGGAACAAAACCCGACATCCTGTCTAGGAGAAGTGACCATGATGATATTCCCAATGCGGAGCAAGTAATGATTGCTGCCAAAACTTTCAAAGGCTTTTTGGCAGACCTAGGGGTGGATATCATATTGGACATCAAGGAAGAGCAGGAAGAAGATGAAAATCTTAGAACCCTTATCACAACAGTCGAAGGGAAGGAGGATCTGCCTCCCGCGGTCAAAAAGCAATTCAAGGACTACAAATACAACAAAGATCTCCTTTGGTACCAAGGGAAAATAGTTGTCCCTGAAGATAAGGATGTGCGACTAAACATCCTACAACTACACCATGACAGTCCTATATTGGGTCACCAAGGACAGGCTAGAACACTGGAACTCATTGCAAGGAAATACTACTGGCCAGGCATGAAGGCACAAGTCAACAGATATGTGGACTCATGCGAAGTATGCCAAAGGGGGAAGGGACAAAAACAACCAGTCCCATTCAAACCCTTGCCAATACCAGAGAAACCTTGGGAAGATATCGCATATGACTTCATCATCAAACTACCCAATTGGAGGGAAAGGATAGTATCCTTGTGGTAGTGGATCGCTTCTCAAGGATGGCACATTTCATTGCATGCATTGAAAGTACCAACTCAGAACAGCTAGCTGAGATCTTTGTGCGGAACATATGGCATATCCATGGGCTCCCCAAAACAACAATCTCCGATAGGGGAACAACCTTCAAATCACACTTCCTGGAGGCAGTGTATAGGCAACTAGGGATACACCCCACTTTTAGCATGGCCTTTCATCCGCAAACTGATGGGCTAGCCAAAAACACAAACAAGTGGCTAGAAGGATTCCTAAGAATCTTTTGCAACTATAACCAAGACGACTGGGCTAAATGGCTACCTATTGCGGAATTTTGTCACAACAATCACATCAATAGGAGAATGGGCAAAACTCCTTTTGAAGTGGTCTTTGGAAAGAACCCCAAATGGTCCATAGAGGAATACGTCACTGAATCACTGGAAGGGAACTGGTGGACGGAAAACCTAAACGCCGTATGGGAAGAAACAAAAGCAATGATGGAATACCACAGAATCACCAAAGAAACGCCTAAACAACAATACAAGGAAGGTGATCACGTATGGCTCCTTACTAAGGACTTCAAGACTACATGTCCCACTAAGAAGTTGGATGATAAGAAAACCGGTCCTTTCAAGATAACAAAGGTCATGGGAACACATACATATCAGCTGGACCTCCCAAAGAGCGTGCGAAAACACAATGTCTTCAACAGCACCTTCCTTTCTCCCTACAAGGAAGACAAGGACTTCGGAAGGAACCAACCCCAACCACTGCCAATAACAACGGAAGAGGGGGAGGAGGAATACGAAGTCAAGAAGATTGTTGGATGGTATCAAGATCCTGACGGGCTAAAATACCACATCCAATGGAAGGGATATAGTGCCCCAGAAGACACAGAAGAACGAGCGGAAACATTTGCCAAGATGACAGAACTGCTAAAGAAATTCCAGAAGGACTTCCCATTGGCACCACTTCCGCCAAATATCAAGCCACATGTGAAACTAACAAAAGATAAAAGGACAAAAGGGAGAGCAGCAGAAATCATCACACCAGCTACTCAGCTCACTGCAACCAGCTCGCTCTACCAAGCCCAACCTCAACAAGCTCCTCTTACTCAAACATGCCTGCCATCCGTATCTCCAAGGTTGCCGTCCGCACCGCCTGCCCAGCCAATGCCTCCACCACCGCCTTCGGCAGGGCTCTCCGACTCGCCGGACAAGGCAAGTACGCCGTCGTCAACCAGGGGACCGCCCCCTGGACCTTCATTGAGGCCAAGGAATTGGCCAAAATCTTCGACCCGGGATGTGGACTGGGGTATATCCCCATCAAGAAGCGCAACTGGCTCAGCTGGACGCCCGACCTCAAGTCCCTCAAGCACAACAACTACAGCAACATGCTATGGGTGGGGCGACCTGACGCAAAGCCCCTCGACCGTGCCACCCTCAAGCGGCACAAGCTATACACCTGCCAAGGGTGCATTGGCCACACCATCCATGACGTGGTCCTCAAAAGTGCCGATGCCTGGAATGTTGATGTGGGATACCAGTGGAGGGAAGACGGGTGGTGGAAGCGGATCGACAATCCCCGCCTACCCTACAAGGCAACACGATGGGAGGCAGGAGAAGGATGGATGCGGGTGGAGGAGAACACTGAGTCGGGATGGGACGTCAACATCCCCAAGGCCGAACCTGGTATGCCAAACCTCCTCACCTCTAGCAACTACTCATACCCACCCACCACAACAGAAGCCGACAACAATTGGCCTGCGCTGGAGCAGGCCGAAAGTAGTTGAGCAACGTGGGGACCCAGCCCCGCTCCCACCACCGCCGAGCCCCCTTTTGGGGAGCGCCCCAAAGCCAACTCTGCTATGCGGCGGTCCTCCAGGACCCCCCCTGCACCCACGGTCCCTGCTCCCTCTCCTGCGGCCGATGAGCTGCCCGCCCCTCCTGAAATCCCCACCGATCCCTTGCTGCTCAAGCAGCAATTCAATGAAGCAATGGAGCAGGCCCGGGACAAAATTGAACGTCTCATGGCCAAGGTTGAGTGGGATCTCAATGACACACCCCCTGCCCCAGCATACGACCAAATGCCTTGTGACGCCGAGGTCCTTGAGGCCTATGGAATGGTCCAACGAGGGGAGCTCTTGGCCCCCGCCCTCGAACAATGGTGCAACGCACACCAACAGGCATGGGTCAACAGGGAACGCTGGTGCCTCCTTGAATGGGAATGTCAATGCTCCCAGGCCCTCTCCCAACTGCTCCAGCGGGAATGGGACTTTGAGCGGGCCAAGTGGGATGCAATGAATGCGCATCTGGAGGAGGACATGCCGGCCCTGGCAGAACAAGAGGGATGGGTGGCGATCAAGGAATGGATCACCCAAAAGTAGTCATGCGCGGTCCCCTATGCCCAACCTAAAAGGGGGGCAATGTCGTGACCCATGTATGACATCCTTGGACTCTGACTGTGTGGCTTGGACTCTGGCGCCTTAAGCGCCCAATGTACAATGTATGGCCCTCTCCCACGTTTAGTGCGGTGTATGGGTGACATGTCACCTTGGCCCATATGGCCTTGCTGTCTTCTGGATCTTTCCCTTGGCAGGATCCTGCTTCTGGAATGTTCTTCCAGAAGTACTTTGAGATTGCTGACTGATACTGGCGCCTGATTGGCCAGTTTATGTATTGTACCACTTTGAGGCATTTTTGCCTCATGCTATATATACCGACTTGCAAGCATGGACTCACTCCAGCTTGCTTTGCCTTGTCATCTCTCCCCTCAGAGTGCACTCTAAGTCCCAAAGGCCTTACAGCCTTTGTCTCTCATCTAAGTGGGCCTCTGGCCATCATCAGTATGGACGCTAAGGTTGCACTAGCAACTTAGCAAACGGTCTAAGGAGCCTATAAGGCATATCAAGGCCAGTCTCTATGACTAAGGCAAGAATAGTCACTGTCGTCATTCAACCAACATAGAGGGTTGCGACATGGGAATATCCTTGTGGTCAGATCGTCTTGACAACAGGTCCAGTTTAGACAAAAGGATTTCAGGGTGGTATATGATATCAAAGTTGTAGGAAGCCAGTAGTTGATGCCATCTTGCGTGTCAACAGTTGAACATTCTTGCTTCCTTCCAGAACTGTAGGTTCCTGTGATTGGCATAGATAGTGATAGCATTCCTTGTTCCCTCAAGGCATAGCCTCCATTGTGTCAATGATTCTATGATCACCATAAGTTCTTTGTCATGGACGTTGTAGTTCAGCTGGGCCTTGTTGAAGGCTTTTGACAGGAACACTATAGGGTGTAGGTAGCCATTGTTTTGCCTTTGAGACAGAATTGCCCCCATTGCTACTCCACTCGCATCCATTTCCAGGAAGAAGGGCTTGTCAGGATCAGGGTGGCGTAGTGTGGGTTCCTTGCTAATTTCTCCTTTCAGGGCATCAAAAGCTTCCTGTTGAACCTTTTCCCACTCCCATTTGCTATCCTTTCTTGTCAGGGTTGTCAAGGGTTTTGCTAATTGGCTAAAATTGGGTACAAATCTTTGGTAGAAGTTTGCAAATCCTAGGAATGCTTGAACCTGTGTGACCATTTTTGGTTCCTTCCATTCCTTTATTGCTTTGACCTTCTCTTCCTCCATTGAGATGCCCAAATTGCTGATTTGAAGTCCGGTATATGTTAACTTGGTGACAAAGAATTCGCATTTTGGGAGTTTCACAAATAGGTTTTCATCCAGTAAGATCCTCAACACCTTCCTGACATCCACAGTATGTTGACTTCTGTTCTTAGAGAAGACCAGGATGTTGTCAATGTATACAATGACACATACATCAATAAGGTTCTGGAAGATGTGGTTCATGTATCTTTGGAATATGGCAGGTGCGTTTTTTAGTCCAAATGGCATGACAACGTATTCAAACAGGCCTTCCTTGGTTCTGAAGGCCGTCTTCCATTTGTCCCCTTCCCTGATTCAGATATTGTTGAAACCCATGCACAGATCAATCTTGGAGAAAATTTTTGTGTCCTTGATTTTATCCAGAAGATCTTCCATTAACAGCATTGGGAATCAGTTGTCTTTTGTAATGGTGTTTACTCCTCTGAGGTCTTGAACAAGCCGTAATTGGCATACTGCTTCTGGATTCTTTGGATCAATTGGCTTTTTGACAAAGAAACAAGGTGACGCAATGGGAGATTTGCTAGGTCAAATTTTTCCGGCCGCAATTTCCTCATCCAGGTATTCCCTTAGTTCAATTGATTTGGCTGGAGAGAGCGGGATTGGTCTAGCCAGTTTTGGAAGTTCAACTCCTTCCTTGAAGTCAATGGCGCAGTTGTATGGACAATGATCCGGAATCCTCTTGAATTTTTCCTTGGTGAACACGTCAGCAAATTCTTTGAATTCTTCTGGTAGGTCCTCTATTGAGGCCATTCTTGCCTGTATGGGTTCTGGTTGCCATGATATGTGCTTTGTTTTCCAGTTGATAATAGGGTTTGCCTCTTCTAACCACTCAAGTCCTAAGATGAGCTTGGTTTCTCCGGTAGGCATAGCAAAGAAGGCTTGTTTGAAGGTTCTTCCCTCTATGTCCAGTATTAGCTTGGCTTTGAAACATATTTGGTGCAAGAGTTCCTTCCCCTGGATGCCAATTACTTTACATGGAGAGGAAAGTTCAATGAGTGGAATATTGTTGGAGCAGGCCAAAGAGATCTCTATGAAGTTTTTCAATGCTCCTGAATCAATGAGAGTAGGGATTGGTTCTGTGATTCCGTGAAGTAAGCCAGCTCCCTCCATCGTCTCGTCTGTTGTCTTGCCTGTCTGTGTTCCATTTCTGTTTCCATTTGCCACGCTGCCACCTTCTTGCGGTTAGTTCTGTTACACTATGTAACGCAGCTGTGCTTTGTACAAGTCACGTCTGTTCATACAGCATGACTCACATGGACACTCCTGACTGGCTGTTATGTATGACTCATGTGGCTGTGCCTTGTATGACTCGGCCTTTTTCTGAATATATATAGAGGACCAACAAGCCTGGTAACCCCAGCTTGTTTTGTCTCGTCAAACATCCCTTTTGAGTGACACTTTTGAACCACCCCTACCCTTAAGAGCCTACAGACACTTAAGTGTGTTGCAGTTCAAGAGGTTGCTTAGGTCTTAGTGCTGTCCACTCTCTATTGCGGCTTGTCTCATAGCCACCAAGAAGAAGCTGATGACATTATAAAACAAGCTTATCAATCATGTCCATCCAGGAGGACGCAGGATCACACCTCTCAACGCCACTGTCAACAATGAGAGGACCAAGTAGGGCTGCAAGACCCACGAGTTCTCTCAACAAACAAGATATCGCACAAGCACGGGCCAGAGGACCAGCAAGGTCTTGTCCACAGAGTCAAGCTTCTATGCCTGGAACATTCAATGCCAAAAACGCTTTGGTCATCCAAGAAGAATCTACAATTGTCAATAGGGAACCAGGGGATATCACCTATGATCCCCCACCAGCCACGATTCGAATCCCTATCTCTAACGCAAGTCCTGGGCCCTCACATCCACTATGGCCCACAGCACCCAGATGGCAGTTCGTTTCCCCACAGCCTGAAGCTCATGGGGGCATATCCCTTGTTCCTGTCAGACCCCCACCTACACCACACATCCCCCATGCTCCGCAAGTTCCCCAATTTGGAGGAACTATCACCAATGCTGGCCCAATCCCAATAAGCTCCCAAGCCGTGACACCCGTAAACCCTGCTCCACCATATGTACCACAAGGATATTCCCAGCTACCAACAACTGAGGGCCAAGACGTACCCGGGAATCCCAGTTCAAGTTCCAGCTCCAGCAGTAGAACCGTGATTAGCAATTTTGATGATCTCGACAATCTTCAGCTTGGAAGACACAACGCACTCTTAAGGGTCATTGACGGAATGAGCATAGTGATTGACAGAAGACTCAATGGGTTAGAACAGGCCACCCAGGTCTTAGCAAATAACCAGCAGATCTTCAACAACTCCATCAACACCCTTCAAGAAACCCTCACAGATATTCTCAATGCTGCAAGAAACAGCAATCATAACACCTTCCTAGTTGGACAAGATGTCACCCAACTTCAAAACAAAGTTACAAACACACAAGGACTTGTAAACAACGTACACAAAGAACTCAACACCACCAGGCAAGGACAACTCAAATGGAATGAAGCTGTAACACAAGGCTTGGAGAACCTGGGACAAGAAGGAACTGTCAATACTACGCGAATCACCACAATACAAGAAGCTATCAACAATCTTAGAGAAAAAATGGACAAAGCATCATTACATGCTGAAAATCCATCCAGATGATCAAATTCCCCATCGCATCCGGAAGCCAAATCAACCCAAATCAACCAATTAGAACAAAGGCTCCAACGCCACACTGAAAATCCTAACACCAGCAGGGGATCTCGACGTCCTAAAGTCACATGACCAGAATCCTTTGACGGAATAAAGGTGGAAGGAGCCGAAATGTTTGTCACACAAATGGAAAGCTATTTCGTTTGGCTAGGCGATCAATACAATTCCCATGAAGAACGGATCCGCAAAGCACTTGCCAACTTCAAATCCAAGAACAAGGCGGCTACTCATTGGGCACAAGTATTGCTACAATCACTGAACCAGGGAGAGAACAATGAAAACCTAGCCTCATGGGAAAGCTTCAAAGCCCATTTCATGGAACAATTCTGTCACAACCTTTCCTGTTTCTCTTTGTTTTGTCCTGTTTGTCTCGTGCTTGGTCTCGTTCTTCTCGCCTTGGCGCATTTAGTCGCCTTTATGTAAGCCATGACCGCGGGACATGCCTGCCTGGCCTGTTCTCTTGTTCCCTTGGAGTCCATGGACTTATCCTTTGGACTCTTGCTTTTCCTCTTTTTGTGTTCCTTTGTTGCTTGCTCTCTATTGTACATAGCCACAGTAGATAGTATATATACCAGCGACACAAGTCTTGTCTCCACAAGACTTGTTCTCTTGTTGTTTTCCCATCACCCCATCGTGTGACTCACTTAGGCCTTAGTTGCCGTCCATTCAACCTTTGCCGTCGTTCCAAACCACATCCTCACTGCCTGTGGAGTCTCGGCCTCCAAGGTTTGGTTAGGGTTGTGACACTAGAACAAGTCTTGTCGCCTTTGTTGCGGATACAGCCTTTGTTGCTGTCAGAACCAGGTTTATTATCACCGGGTTATCTCTGAGCACTACACACCCTTCACCATTGATAGCTAATACCCCTATCTCTCCCCTGCATCATTTACACGTCGAGGCATATTGCAGCTTGCATCCATTAGCACGTTGACGACATCCCCTATCCTCTGATATCACTGAGCCGTTGCCACCTAATTAGAAAGCGCCGCTCATATATTCTATTGGAACAAGGACCTCTGACACTTTTGCCTTGAACCTACCGTCGACTAGGTTCCCCCTTCTATCTATCTCTACCCAGGGGAATTTTCATTTTTGATAAACAACACTACTAGCCATATTTGGTTGCAGTGTGTCCCGACTTGGGTCAATTAGGTATATAAAGGTTAAGGGGTTTGACTTAGACAAGTCTTAGAACCCAAGGAGTAGTGATAGTAAGAGGATTTGATTGGGCAAGTCCTAGTGGAGAGGAGGTCAAGCCTTGTCGTTAACCGGCTTGACCTCTGGGTTTATATACATGAGGGATCAATGCCACGTCATCATCTATCAGTGTGGGAAAGCCGAGTACAACCGATGATAAGCGAGATAAGAGATATGACTCGACATTCTGGAAGTTCCGGAAGCATCACCCATATCAAATGGAAAGACAAATACATCACATGATACAAGTTAAGCGCCAGAGGACATTTGTACCAAAAAAGGAAAGTGTTCGGAAAAAAAGATATAAAATCAGAATAAAATGTCTGAGCTTAGTCAGCTCATGACACAGTGCACCAGGAAGCGCATTTATTATAGCTCATGTTGGTTTACCCACAGGGGGAATCGGTTTCAGGACCCATCAGTAGAACTTTCGGCCTAGGACGCTCAACATCCCAGATTCCAAGTGCAACCGGCATCATGTCAGGCAAGACAGGGACCTCTCAATCGGATCCTACAGTTCAGGGAACCAAGCCGTATCAAGTATCATTTGGTGTAGGGGCCCCAGCGGCTACATCTTTGCCACCCAACGCAAACCACAATAATGCCTCCATGCGCACTGGGGATCTCCAAGCCCCAGAACCAGAAGCAAGTGGACGAGTGGAAACCAGACCATCAGATCAATATATTGAGAGCCATCTAGAAAGTGGTCAATGGTACAACACTTGCGGGACCACCAATGAGGATATCGCTGCCTTCCTACTTAGAATCGCACAACAAGTCGAAATCACTAGTAGACGTGTCGATAACATCCACCAATGGATACTCTACAATTCAGGGGATGACGACCTGAACCTTCAAAACATTCAAGCCACTCAAGCCGACGTTCAAACCAATCAAGCGCTCCTCAATACTATGCAAAACGATATGGACATTCTGATTCGTCAGGGCAGGGGTTGCGCTTATCAGCCTGGTAACCAAGGAAGAGGGGGAAATCTCAATGCATCGCAACCTCAGGGCGGGGCCCCTCTTAATCCACAAGCACTAGGAAGGTCTATTGGGCGATTTACACTCGGTTCAGCCCCTGCAGCTCCACCCGCCACTAGCACTACTCCTGCTGCCCCCCAGACTTCCAAGAAAAGTTTGGCCAGCAAACCCCCTGAGTACAATGGCGAACGCGGTCAGAAGGCTAGGGACTTTACCTTTGCCTGCAACCTCTACATCAGTACCTTGGACCTGCGTTACGATACGGTGGATCAGCAGATCCTCTTCATCATTTCATACCTGAGGGGGGAAGCCAGGGAATGGATTTGTCCTTTCCTTGAGCAGGAAATGGCTGGTGTCCCTCAACCAATCCTTAATGACATGACCCTCTTTGAAGAAGCCTTCAAAGAGGGCTTTGGCGAGGTAGAGCAAGCGGAAGTTTACCGGCAGAAATATCGAAATCTGAAACAAACCAAGTCGGTGGTCGATTATATTTCAAATTTCCGAACTTATTCCAGTGCTCTGGGCTACAATGAGACTACCCTCAAAGACGATTTTTATTCTGGCCTCAAGGACAAAATCCAAGATGTCATGTCAATTCAAAACATTGATCGCCATGTTGTTACCCTCACACAGTTGATGAATCATGCATCTAGGATTGACGCAAACCTTATTGCACAAAATTTGGAGAAAAAGGCCAAGGGCCTGGAGAAGGCGACACCAAGCGGAACCTTCAAAAAGGTGACCACAAGCGCAACAGCGCAGAAGACGGAATTCAAGGAAGGGGACAAGATTTACACCATGGGACCAAAAGGCGCAACCAGGGGACAAATTACAAAGATTGGCAAGAACAAGAAAGGGTTCAAGATTCCTACTATCAAATGGGAAGACGGATCTGAAAGCGAACTTCCATTCCCCTACCTACGCTTAAACACTCGCACGATGGCAGGAGTCAAGGTGGCAGCGTCCAGCAGTTCAGAACTCACCTGTTACCACTGTCAAAAGAAGGGTCACATTGCCAAAAATTGCGTTGTCAAAATAGCCGCTTTGGAGGAAGTTCCTGATGAGGAATCGGGAAAAGGCAGTGTCTGAAGGGAGCATCAGGCGCCCTGAAGACAGAATTAGATTGTGTTGCTATGGAGAATCGAAATCAGTCTGTAAACGAAATATATTTATGTTCCACCAAATACGCAGACCAACTCCGTGTGCCAATAACGATTGAAAGCCTGAAAAACCTTATCACAGTCGCTATGATTGACTCTGGTGACTCCGGAAACTTCATTAATTCCGAATATATTGCTAAACATAAAATCCCTACAAAGAAGAAGAAAGTGGCGTGGCAGGTGCAGGTCATTGATGGACGGCCAATAGCAAATGGACTTATTGAGCGAGAGGCTACCTTCCAAATTATTATGAACAATCATGTGGAGGAAATCACTTGCGATGTAGCGCCTTTGGGACGACACACAGTAGTCTTAGGCATACCATGGTTGAAAAAGCATAACCCACAAATCGACTGGACAGGAGGAACACTAGAATTCAATTCACACTTCTGTGCATCCGAATGTCTTTACAAAGAGTGCAGCGCTTTAGAAGGGGGGGTAGTGGGAAAACTTCCCAACAAGTATCTGGAGTTTCAGGACGTTTTTGTCGCAAAAGAAGTTGATAAACTCCCACCACATCGACCCTATGACCTCAAAATTGAACTGGAACCTGGCGCTAAACCCAAGATTGGGGTGGTCTATTCGTTAACCAAAGAAGAAGACCGAATCCTGAAAGCATGGATTGACGAAAACTTGGAAAAGGGATTCATTGTTCCATCCACCTCTGAATGGGCGTCACCAGTCATGTTTGTCCATCGCCATGATATTGACGGTGTTCCCCAACCACCAAGACTGTGCATGGACTATAGGTACTTAAACAGGTGGACAAAGAAAAACTGTTACCCACTCCCAAGGACTGATGATCTCATCAAATTAGTTAAAGGAGCCAAGATCTTCACCAAATTGGATTTATAATCTAGTTACAACCTGGTCAGGGTCACTGAAGAAGACGTATACAAAACGGCATTTAGAACAAAATATGGCCTTTATGAAACCAAGGTCATGTCGTTTGGTCTGACCAATGCACCAGCAACCTTCCAGAACATGATGGACGCAGAATTCAGGGACATCAAAGGAGTCTATGTGGAAATTTACATTGATGACATCTTGATCTTCTCTAAAAACCCAGAAGAACACCCTGCTCATGTCAAAGAAGTACTGCGTAGACTACAACGGATGGGCCTCTATTGCTCCCTGAAGAAATGTTCGTTCCATGTGCCAAAAGTGGACTATTTAGGCTTGGTAATTTCGGGAGAAGCAGTTGAGATGCAGGAAGAAAAAGTATCGGCAATCAAAAAATGGCCAGTTCCAAGGAATGTTACCGATGTTCAAACCTTTCTGGGATTCGCAAACTTCTACAGGCGGTTCATCAAGGGTTACACGCACATTGCCAGACCGCTCTATGACCTCACTATGAAAGGGAAACCGTGGGAATGGAATGCAGAGACACAGGCTAGCTTCAAAAGAATGATCCAGGAATTTCTACAAGCACCCATCCTGTTACAACCGGATCAAGAAAAAGGGTTCATCATTGAATGTGACGCATCAGACAAAGCCACGGGAGCGGTCCTTAGTCAATATGGAACGGATAGCAAACTGCATCCTGTCGCTTTCATGTCCAAGAGCCTATCACCAGCAGAGCGAAACTACGATATTTTTGATAAGGAACTCCTGGCAATTATCAAAGCTTTCAAGGAATGGCGTCACCTATTGGAAGGAACAGAAATTCCGGTTCTATTCATCACCGATCATAAGAATCTAGAGTATTTCATGACCTCCAAAGTCCTCACCAAGTGTCAAAACAGATGGGCGGTCTTCCTGTCAGAATTCAATTTCCAGATCAAATATTGGGCTGGCGGACTCAATGGAAAAGCCGATGCACTCAGTCGGCGGAGCGACCACAATCTAGAAGGGGGGGTAGTCCCTCAAAAACTCCTACTTGCACCTCACATCTTCATCAATTTGGCTGAAGAAACATCTACTGGCATAGCATCAACGGCGGAGATTCACACTTCCATTCAAAATCAGCTGCCAAGTGACAAATACATCCAGTCCATTTGGGCGTTTCTCAGCAATCAACCCGAGAAAGCACCTGCCACGGTCCGGAAGGAATTTGAGGATTGGAAGATCCAAAATAACTTGCTATACAGGAAAGGTCGGGTCTATGTTCCTAGCAACAACGAGCTCAAGCGACAAATCTTGGAACTCCATCATGACAACAAGGCAGCCGGTCACATGGGGCAAGCAAAGACTTTGGAATTGATCAAGTGGGAATACTGGTGGCCATCAATGAAGGCGTTTATCAACAAATATGTGTCATCCTGCGACTTGTGCCAACAAAGTAAACCAATCAACCAGCACCCCCTAGGAGAATTGCAACCACTAGAGCTCCCCTCTAAACCCTGGCAACACATTTCGGTTGATATGATTGTCAAACTACCCCTATCAAGAGGCCTAGACTCTATTCTGGTTATTGTTGACACACTCACAAAAATGGCACACTTCATTCCCTGTACCGAGAAGATCACATCCCCCAAGCTAGCAGAATTGTTCATGGAACACTGTTGGAAGCTGCATGGTACCCTGGAAACAGTCGTGTCAGATCGAGGCCCCACCTTTGCATCAAAGTTCATGAGAGAACTCTATCAGGCTTTGAAGATTAGACCCAGACTCTCTACTGCTTATCACCCTGAGACGGATGGCCAGACGGAACGAATCAACCAAATGGTAGAGGCCTTTCTGCGGACCTACGTATCTTTTAGACAGCATGATTGGGCTTCTTTGCTTCCCTTTGCCGAATTCGCGTATAACAATTCCTTCCATTCTAGCATTGGCATGACCCCTTTCTTCGCCAACTTGGCTTGTCACCCCTCCATTGATGGCACACCATTAGAAGACGGTTCAGTTCCAGAAGCCTCAGCTCACGCCCAGCGCATCCACAACAACCTGGAAGAAGCCAAAGCAAGCCTGACCCTGAGTAAAGAACGGGACAAGGAATATGCGGACCAACGGCGTCTAGAGGATCCCTTCATCATTGGGGACAAAGTTTGGCTCAGTCATGATCACATCTCTTTGAATCGACCATCAATCAAACTTTCTCACAAGCGTCTGGGCCCTTTCACAATCTTGGAAGCAGTTGGAAAGAATGCGTACAAACTGGAACTTCCACCATCCATGACCATGCATCCAGTAGTCAACGTATCCCGCCTTGCCAAGTATGAAGAAGACGAGATTGAGGGACGCGTTATTGAACCACCACCACCCATTAAGACCCCTGAGGGTGAGGAAGAATATGAAGTTGAACAGATCCTGTCCTCCAAGGTGGAAAGAGGAATCCTCAAGTACTATGTCAAGTGGAAGGGCTACACGTCAGAACACGATTCCTGGGAACCGGTGGAGAACCTTGGCAACGCATCAGAACACATTAGCAAGTTCCACAGGGAACATCCAGAAGCCATCAAGGAAGTCCCCAAGGTTACAAGGAAGCATCGCCATGAGGAGACAAAGGACAATTCAGCCACCAAAGAAAAAGAAGAACGGCCCATTCGGCGTTCCAAACGTATTAAAGAAGCAGCGGGAGTTCAAGCTCCCCACCAAAAAGTTTTTACTTTCCTCTCCTGTGCACTTAACACACCCACCCCTCGTACTCCCACTCCTGCGCCATGCCTGCCCCCTGCCAATCCACCAACTCGTTCATGGTCCGCGTCTATGACGACCTCTATACCTGCTCTGCGTCCTTCAAAAGGACGCTCAAACCCACCTGCAACAAGGGCCGTTATTGGCACTCAGGCCTCCAGCAGGCCTTCTACTTCATTGTCTCTGGCCGCTCTTGGTCAGCTCGTGCCCCCCACTCCTTTGTGGGCAAGCCCCTTGTGCGCTGGCACAACTGGATCACCCTCAACGCCCAAGACATCCACGACGCCTGGGAAATCCAGGATGCCTCCAGACGAGCCCAGCTGGGCCTTCAAGACCCCTTCAAGGTCATCAACCTTACCAACGGCCCTGGGCGTCAAGAGCCCATCGTTGACTTGACGGAGGAGGAGGACGTCTGGAAGGGGAAGGGAACGGCTGAGGAGCCTTTTGAGCTGGAGGCGGAGGAGGAGGGCGTAGTTTATTGTGATGCTTCTGTAATGTCTTTTAGTTCCTTGTGTGTCCCGATTGAGGTTCAGGTGGAGGTGGAGGTTGTTGAGGCCTAGAAGGGGGGGTAGTGTCACGACCTTTCCTGTTTCTCTTTGTTTTGTCCTGTTTGTCTCGTGCTTGGTCTCGTTCTTCTCGCCTTGGCGCATTT
The DNA here is from genome assembly GCA_037039685.1 of Ceratobasidium sp. AG-K. Taxonomy (NCBI): domain Eukaryota; kingdom Fungi; phylum Basidiomycota; class Agaricomycetes; order Cantharellales; family Ceratobasidiaceae; genus Ceratobasidium; species Ceratobasidium sp. AG-K. The sequence goes on from JAWNGF010000002.1 coordinate 4,327,690, forward strand.
AGTCGCCTTTATGTAAGCCATGACCGCGGGACATGCCTGCCTGGCCTGTTCTCTTGTTCCCTTGGAGTCCATGGACTTATCCTTTGGACTCTTGCTTTTCCTCTTTTTGTGTTCCTTTGTCGCTTGCTCTCTATTGTACATAGCCACAGTAGATAGTATATATACCAGTGACACAAGTCTTGTCTCCACAAGACTTGTTCTCTTGTTGTTTTCCCATCACCCCATTGCGTGACTCACTTAGGCCTTAGTTGCCGTCCATTTGACCTTTGCCATTGTTCCAAACCCCATCCTCACTGCCTGTGGAGTCTTGGCCTCCAAGGTTCGGTTAGGGCTGTGACAAATTCAGCAATCCAAACAAGAAAGCAAAGGCCAAAGCCGATATCCGGAAATGCAAGCAAAACAATTTGGTAGCAAACTATGCTTCTGAATTCCGATATTTATTGGCCAACGTGAACTGGGGCCAGGAAGCTCTGATCAACCAATTCAAGGAAGGGCTGAAGCCTGAAGTCAAGACCGAGCTAGCCCAATTTGAGTTAACCCTAATTAACAAAGATGGAACGGAGCGGGAGCTATCTCTGGACCGGTGGATCTCAATCGCAATCTCCATTGATCAAAAGCTACAGGCAATCAGGAATACCCCGGGAAGGAAAACAATAGCTTCATCCTCCAGCTCCACAAAGAGGCTTCCCGACAACGTATACAAGGCAAGAATTTCCTCAAAATGTTGCCTAAAATGTGGATTGGATAAGCACCTGCTAGCAAAATGCCCCAAAAAGGAATGGAAGCAGGAGGAACCAAACCTAAAGGGACGCGAAGGAAAACTGGAGGGCAAACCAGAATCGGGAAAAGTCGAGGTCTCCCTCTAACTGTGTGTGGAGAGACCAAAGAACCGGCAAAGAAATCAGTGTACTTTAGAGCAACAAATGAATCAAACATTGTTTACTCGAACATTGCCGGAATCACAGACTCTATCCCAACCCTCATTGATTTGGGAGCATCAAAAAACTTCTTGGATATCTCCTGGGCTCGCTCCAACAAAATCCCACTCATTGAACTTTCCACCCCATGAAGAGTAATTGGCATCCAAGGAAAGGAGCTTTCTCACCAAATATGTTTCAAGGCCAAAATAGAACTAGAAGTAGAGGGAAGAGCCTTCAAACAGGTCTTCTTTGCTATGCCCACTGGGGAGACCAAGCTTATCCTAGGACTAGAATGGTTAGAAGAAACAAACCCCGTTATCAACTGGAAAACAAAGCACATATCATGGCGACTAGAACCCATCCAAGCAAGAACAGCTTCAATAGACGACTTACCTGAAGAATTCAAGGAATTTGCCAACGTATTTAGCGAAGCAAAATTCAAAAGGATCCCGGATCATCGCCCATACGACTGCGCCATTGACTTTAAGGAAGGAGCTGAACTTCTGAAACCAGCCAGACCAATCCTGCTCTCTCCAGCCAAGTCAATTGCACTAAGAGAATACCTGGACGAGGAAATTGCGGCCGGAAAAATCCGACCAAGCAAATCACCCATCGCATCACCCTGTTTCTTTGTAAAAAAGCTGATTGATCCAAAAAACCCAGAAGCCGTATGCCAATTACGGCTTGTTCAAGATCTCAGGGGGGTAAATGCGATCACAAAGGATGACAGGTTCCCTATGCCACTGATGGAAGACCTCTTGGACAAAATCAAGGACACAAAAATCTTCTCCAAAATCAATCTACACATGGGGTTCAACAATATCAGGATCAGGGAAGGGGACAAATGGAAGACAGCTTTCAGAACCAAGGAAGGACTGTTTGAATATGTTGTCATGCCATTTGGACTAAAGAACGCACCCGCCGTATTCCAAAGATAAATGAACCACATCTTCCATGACCTTATCGACGTATGCGTTATTATTTACATTGACGACATCCTGGTCTTCTTGAAAAACAGAAGTCAACATACTGTGGACGTCAGGAAGGTACTGAAGATCTTACTGGATGAAAACCTGTTTGCAAAACTCCCAAGATGCGAATTCTTTGTCACCAGGTTAACATATACCGGGCTTCAAATCAGCAACACAGGCATCTCAATGGAGGAAGAGAAAGTCAAGGCAATGAAGGAATGGAAGGAACCAAAGATGGTCAAGCAGGTTCAAGCATTCCTAGGATTTGCAAACTTCTATCAAAGATTTGTACCAAATTTTAGCCGACTAGCAAAACCCTTGACGTCCTTGACAGGAAAGGATAACAAATGGTAATGGGGAAATAATCAGCAGGAAGCATTCAAGGCCTTAAAAACAGAAATTAGCAAGGAACCCACACTACGCCACCCCAACCCTGACAAACCTTGTTTCTTGGAAACAGACGCAAGTGGAGTTGCAATGGGAGCAATCCTCTCTCAGAGACAGGACGATGGCTACCTACACCCTATTGCTTTCCTATCAAAATCCTTCAACGAGGCCCAACTCAACTACAATGTCCACAACAAAGAACTTATGGCAATCATAGAATCTTTGACACACTGGAGGCTTTACCTTGAAGGAACAAGGGATCCTATCACTATCTACACCAATCACAGGAACCTACAGTTCTGGAAGGAAGCAAGGTCATTCAACTGTCAACACACAAGATGGCATCAATTACTAGCCTCCTACAACTTTGATATCAGATACCGCCCTGGGGTCCTTTCATCAGAACTGGACCTACTGTCAAGATGATCAGACCATGAAGATATCCCCACACCTGAACAGGTTATGATATCTGTCAAAAGGTTTAAAGGATTTATGGGGCAGGTAGACACAGACATCATAGCAACTATCAAAGAAGCACAGGAAACAGATGAAGGGTTGGCATGAATCAAAGCAATCTGCAAATCAAAGGAAATGTTACCAAAAACCCTGCAACACAGCACAAGAGATTATGATTTCAAGGAGGGACTATTATGGTTCAAAGGAAGGATTTACGTACCAGAAGACAAAGAAGCCAGACTGGCCATCATGCGAATTCACCATGACTCAAAAATGGCGGGTCATCAAGGACAGGCTAGGACGTTGGAACTAATATCAAGAAGATACTTCTGGCCAGGGATGAAGCAAAGCATAAACAGATACGTGGAAACCTATGAAACTTGCCAATGCACCAAGGGATCAAAGTCAATAGTCCCAATCAAGCCACTGGAAATTCCAAAGGGACCCTGGGAAGACATAGCTTTCGACTTTGTGGTAAAATTGCCAAAATCCAAAGGGTCAGACAGCATCATGGTAGTGGTGGACCAATTCTCAAGAATGGCGCATTTCATACCCTGCAAAGAATCCCACACAGCAAGCGACCTTGCAAATCTCTTTGTCACAAATGTTTGGAAGTTACATGGTTTCCCTAAAAGCACTATCTCTGACTGAGGAACTACATTCAATTCAAAACTAATGAAGGTCATCTATGAGAGAATTGGAACTAGCCCAAGTTTCAGCACTGCCTACCACCCCCAAACAGATGGGGTAACGGAAAGAATCAACCAGTGGATGGAAGGCTGGCTACAATCCTTTGTCAACTACTGGCAGGACAATTGGGCGGACTTGTTACCAATTGCAGAGTTTAGTTATAATCTGCAGAAACACCGTGTAACAGGTAATTCCCCTTTCGCGACAGTCTACAGCAGGGAGCCACTGTGGAACATTTCATCAGAAGAGACAACGGTTCCCAAAGCAAACAGAATCATGGAAAAATGGCATAGCATCCACGATGAAGCAATTGCATCTATGGAAAGACAAAGGCTACCAGAAGAAAGTCCTAAGAACGGGTACCAAGAAGGAGAACTAGTATGGTTACTGGGAAGAAACATCCAAACAGAAAGACCTTCAAGGAAGCTGGATAACAAAAAGCATGGGCCATTTGTGGTGAAGCAAAAAATAGGGTCACATGCTTATGAGCTCATTTTGCCAGCAACAATGAGGGTACACCCTGTTTTTCACATTGACTTGCTCAGCCCTTACAAAGAAGACACAGAATTCAGATGAAACCAAGCCCGACCACCACCGATCATAACAGAAGAAGGGGAAGAAGAATATGAAGTAGAAAAGATCCTGGATTGGAAGGAAACAAAGGATGGACTCTTTTACAGGGTCAGATGGAAGGGTTACGGAGACGAAGAAGACACGGAGCAAAGGGCAGAAGATTTTGGCCACCTGTCGAGGATCATCAAGGACTTTTTACACCGACACCCCGAAGCCCCCACACCATCTAACTACGTTCCAGGGAAGATAAAAGGTGGGAGGGGCGCAATCGGTAGTGATATCTGCAAAACTTGCTACTACTCCAAAAAGCACTTCCAACTCTACACTCTAAATATTTTTTGCTCTCCACAATGCCTGCCGTTACCCGTGCCACCATCTCCAACAACCTTGTCCATGTCCTCAAAGGACCCGCCTTCACTACTGCAAGGATCCTCAACGCTGGAGCTGCTCTCTACATCTTCAAGAGGTCGCAGCAGAGCTCTGGGAGAATGCATTTCAGGGCGTCGGACGACATCCTACACTCAGACCTGGGAGAATTTCAGTGGGTCAGAAAGAAATGGCCAACACACATGCAACTCCTACAAAAGGACATCTTTGTTTGTCGAGGATGCGCCACGTTCCAGGTCTCGGAGGTTGTCCTCCTCTCCACCCATATGCTTGGGGTCGTTGAGTGGGGACAAGAAGGGGCATACTCGAGCGAGTGGGTACCAGGGTACGACGGGAGACAACCAACGCTCCGACCTAGGTGGAACAACGCCTGGGACGCCAACTACAAGAGGGACCTGAGCGACTGGAAGATGGAAAGGGGAAGATATCAGAAGGAAAAGTTTGAATGGGCGCCAAACTGGTGGAAGTGGGAGGAGGCAGACATGTCAGCATGGAAGGAGGCAGAACCAGATGTGCGACAATGGGATGAGGAGTTTGTGGAAGCCCAGAAGGAGGTTTTGGACTGGTCCAAGGCCGACTGGACAAGGGAGGAGACATGGGAAGAATGGGAAAAGTTCTTGGACAAACCAGGTAACACTGTGTTCAATCCCATTGATTTAACAATTGACGAGGACGAGGGGCTGGAAGAACACATGCTTGCAAAAAGCAAGGATTGCGAGATCCAGTAGAGCCCATCCAGGTCCCCTAGATGGACTCTTAGGGGGGAGTAATGTTGTAAGCCAGCTCCCTCCATCGTCTCGTCTGTTGTCTTGCCCGTCCGTGTTCCATTTCCGTTTCCGTATCCGTTTCCGTTTGCTGCGCTGCCACCTTCTTGTGGTTATTTCTGTTACACTATGTAATGCGGCTGTGCTTTGTACAAGTCACGTCTGTTCATACAGCATGACTCACATGGACACTCCTGACTGGCTGTTATGTATGACTTGCGTGGCTGCGCCTTGTATGACTTGGCCTTTTTCTGAATATATATAGAGGACCAACAAGCCTGGTAACCCCAGCTTGTTTTGTCTTGTCAAACATCCCTTTTGAGTGACACTTTTGAACCACCCCTACCCTTAAGAGCCTACAGACACTTAAGTGTGTTGCAGTTCAAGAGGTTGCTTAGGTCTTAGTGCTGTCCACTCTCCATTGCAGCTTGTCTCATAGCCACCAAGAAGAAGCTTACAACATTCCAGTGATGCTTGTGTAAACAATGGTTGATTTGTTTGTTGCTCTACAGTACATTATTTCAACTGCTGGTTCTTTGGTCTCTCCACACACAGTTAGAGGGAGACCACTTCTTTTCCCGATTCTTCTATGATCGTTGCTTCCCTTCCCTTCATGCTGGGTTTGGTTGTTATCCACTCCTTGGACAAGTATTTGAGTGAGCGGTGACCTTCCTGTCCGCACTTCAGACATTGGTTTGATGCTATCCTTGCCTTATATACTTTGTCTGGTAGCCGCTTTGTAGAGGTTTGCCTGCTAGTGGTCGATTGAGGTGTCTTCTTGCTGGTAGAGGCCTTGATCTGTTGCAATTTCTGGTCAATGGAGATTGCAAGAGTGATCCATTGATTAAGGTTAAGGTGCCTTTTGGTTCCATCCTTGTTGATAAGGGAAAGCTCAAATTGTGCCAGTTCTGTTTTGATTTCCAGCTTGAGTCCTTCCTTGAATTGGTTGATAAGAGCTTCTTCCCCCCAATTGACGTCAACCATGTGAAAGTGGAATTCCGTCGCATAATTTGCTACTGAGTTGACCTGTTTGCTTTTTTGGATATTGGCCTCTGCCTTGGCCTTCTTGTTAGGGTCGCTGAATTGCTGCATGAAGTGTGTCTTGAATGTTTCCCATGTTGTTAGGTTTGGGTCTGGCACTCCATTGTTCATAGATTGGAGTAACACCTGCGCCCAATGTGTAGCGGACCTGTAATCCAATTTGAAATTGGCTAATGCTTCTCTAATTTGTTCTTGTCCTGAACTGTATTGGTTGCCCAACCCAACAAAGTAACTTTCCATCCGGGTGATGAACATTTCTGCTCCTTCTCCTTTCTTCCCGTCAAAAGCCTCTGGTCTAGTTACTTTCAGACGCCTAGTTTCCCCTCTGTTGTTGGGATGTTCCGTGAGTGGATGCAACCTTTGTTCTAATTCATCAATTCTGGTAGATTCTGCTTTGGGGTGGGGAGGTGATACAGCATGTAGGGATGCTTCATCCATCTGTTTGCGCATGTTGTTGAAGGCCTCTTGTATGATGTTAATTCGTTCAATTGCAATCCTTCCGTCTCCCCTTAGCTCTTCTATCCCTTGGGTGATTGCCTCATTCCAGGCTAATATTCCTTGCCTCATGGTGTTAAAATCTTCCTGCACATTATTCACAAGTCCTTGTGTGTTTGTGACTTTGTTTCTTAGGCGGATCACCTCTTGTCCAACTAGGAAGCTGTTGTGTTCACCGTTTCTCGCGGCATTAAGGATGTCTGTAAGGGTTCCTTGTAGGTTGTTGATGGAATTGTTGAAGATTTGTTGGTTGTTAGCCAGCACTTGAGTGGATTGTTCTAACCCGTTGAGTCTTCTATCAATCATCACTCTCATTCCATTGATAACTCTTAGAAGTGTGTTGTGTCTTCCGAGCTGAAGATTGTTGAGGTTGTCAAGATTGCTAATCACAGTTCTACTGCTGGAACTAGAACTTGAGCTGGGAACCCCAGGGGCGCCTTGGCTTTCAGTTGCTGTTGGTTGCTGGGAATACCCTTGTGGTACATATGGTGGTGCTGGGTTAACTGGTGTCACGGCCTGAGAGGTTATTGGGACTGGGCCAGCATTGGTAATAGTTCCTCCAATCTGGGGCACTTGAGGAGCGTGGGGGATGTGCAGCATGGGTGGTGGTCTGATAGGAACAAGGGATACACCCCCATGAGCTTCAGGTTGGGGAGAAAAGAACTGTCTTCTGGATCCTATGGGCCATAGTGGGTGTGAGGGTCCTGGACTTGCACTGGAAATTGGGTTTCTGATTGTGACAGGTGTGGGGTTGTTGGTAATATCCCCTGGTTCCCCAGTGACAATTGTAGGTTCTCCCGGAATGACTGAGACATTTTTGGTGTTGAATGTTCTGGGCATGGAAGCTTGACTTTGTGGGTGAGACCTTGCTGGTGCTCCAGCCCGTGCTTGTGCAATATCTTGTTTGTTGAGGGAACTTGTAGGTCTTGCAGCCCTACTTGGTCCTCTCCTTGTTGACAATGGTGTTGAGAGGTGTGATCCTGTGTCCTCCTGAATTGTTATGGATACTGACATTCTGTCATAGGAATAACATACTGAAATCCAAACCTATGCTTGTGGCGACTTTTCTGCTTGTTTGCATGTATGCAGTTTTGTAACTGTCTTTACTCCCTCTTGAACGCTACTTTGTGCTACTTCTTTATGTCGATATGTAGTACTCTCTAGTAGCTTCAATTCACTGTCCTTTGCGTCTCTATATGCGGGGATTTCATAAAGATATGAAATGTCTAAGTTTATTGTCTTTGGCGCTTAGGGAGAGATACATTGTTATACTTGTATCTCCACCAATACTGATCCGTTCGCTTAGCTTGAACTTGCGACTGACTCGCAAGCTTCCAATTCAGCCGATCGCACTTGTTTCATGTGAATTGACCGGCTATTTCCCGCGATATGTCTCGTGGCTTGTCAAGGTGCTGAAATGACTCATTTCAGCAGCCACCAGATCTTGAGAGCTGCATAGCTTGTAGATAGTGATTTAGTATAGTTACTTGACTGGAGCAATTAGTTAGATGACTCATAATATATGTTCCAGCCAACCAAAGCACTCTGACTCCATGAATGCTAGTCATCAAGGCATCAGTGTTCATCCACCCCTCCTATCATTGGTTGATGCCCCCAATGATAGCCACAACCAGATGACTAGTGTTCTGAGGCCTCTAGGGTATAAATACATGCCCTCTAAGAGCCCTACATCCTCACCTCACTCTACATCTGTTGTGCTTTGGCTTGGCTGTGTGATTTCCCCCATTATTGTTGTGTGCCTCAAACAGTATTTGTTAGCCTAAAGAAACGGATCTCCTGAGTACCTATTATAGAGGAAAGGTTGCAGACGTCTTATAGTGCTTTTACAAGTAAGAACAAGGAAGGCATTTAGGGAATAGCCTAAGATTAGTACATACTTAGTTCATTGCAACTAGGAGTGTGAAACAGTGACATTTAATAGCTAAGGGAACCTGAGCTCAGTACTCCTGCTCTTTCTATTACTAGTGTACATACACTCTACAGTAGGAAAGCTTAGTATCAATTCCATTAAGTGTGCAACTAGATTGCTTACTTACTGAGAGCATCTCAGACTACTGAGACATTACTTTATATTGTTCCACTGTGTGTATTCTGTAGTTATATCACTTGTACATACAAGTAGCTGCAACTCTCAGATATATAACATGAATGGACATGATTTGTTAAGCTTGTTTTGTAATGTTGCAAGCTACTTCTTGGTGGCTATGACACAAGCTGTGGGGAGAGTGGACGGCACTAAGACCTAAGTGACCTCTTGAACCGCAACACACTTAAGTGTCTGTAGGCTCTGAAGGGTAGGGGTGGTTCTAAGCATCACTTGAAAGGGATGTTTTGACAAGACAAAACAAGCAGGGGTTACCAGGCTTGTTGGTCCTCTATATATATTCAAGAAGTGGCCAAGTCATACAATGCACAGCCACACAAGTCAAGCAAGTCAACCAATCAGGAGTGTCCATGTGAGTCATACTGTATGAACAGACATGACTTGTACAAAAGCACAGCTGCGTTACATAGTGTAACAGCAGGAACCACAAGAAGGTGGCAACACAGCAAACAAAACATGACGCAAAGAAAGGAACAGGCGGGCAAGACAACAGGCAAGTCCAATGGAGGGAGCTGGCTCATGACAGGAAGACAGCCCATCTGTTCTGTCTTTTTGTCAACACTTTGGAGGTCATGAAATACTCCAGGTTTTTGTGATCAGTAATGAGCAGTACCGGGATCTCAGTTCCTTCCAAAAGATGATGCCATTCCTTGAATGCTTTGATGATTGCCAAGAGTTCCTTGTCAAAGATGTTGTAGTTACACTCTGCCGGAGACTGGCTTTTGGACATAAACACGACAGGGTGGAGTTTGTTGTTGGGACCATATTGGTTGAGGACTGCTCCTGTAGCTATGTCCGATGCATCACATTTGATGATGAACCCTTTGTCCTGGTCAGGTTGTAGAAGGATAGGCGCCTTGATGGATTCCTTGATTAATCCCTGGAAGGCAAGTTCCGCTTCTGTGCTCCATTCCCATTGCTTTGTTTTCATAGTCAAATCATACAGGAGTTGTACTATATGGGTATAATTTCGGATAAAACACAGGTGGAAGCGCACAAATCCTAGGAACATCTGCACATCTGTAATGTTCTTGGGTGTCGGCCACTTTTTGATTGTCGCAATCTTCTCCTCTTGCATCTCAACCAGCTCTCCTAATATGAATAGCCCTAGGTAGTCGACTTTAGGGACATGAAAAGAGCACTTTTTGAGGGAACAATAGAGACCCAGGTGTTGTAGGCAGCGCAGGACCTCCTTCACATGCATGGGATGTTCTTTGGGATTTTTGGAGAAAATTAAGATATCATTGATGTAGATTTCCATGTACACCCCTCTGATGTCCCTGAACTTGGCGTCCATCATATTTTGGAAGGTTGCCGGTGCATTAGTAAGACCAAAAGGCATGACTTTTGTTTAAAATAGTCCATATTTGGTTCTGAATGCTGTTTTGTGAACGTCCTTGTCTGCTGCCCTGACCAGGTTGTACCCAGATTTCAGATCAAGTTTGGTGAAGATCTTGGCGCCTTTGACATGTTCAATAAGATCATTGGTTCTATGCAGTGGATAGCGGTTTTTCTTGGTTTGGCTGTTGAGGTATCAGTAATCCATGCACAACCTTGGGGGTTGGGGAATGCCTTCTATGTTGTGCCGTTTGACAAACATTACTGGTGATGCCTGTTGGGATGTGGAAGGAACAATAAATCCCTTATCCAAATTTTTGTCAATCCATTTTCTCAAGATTTGATCTTCTTCCTTTGTAAGGGAATATACCACACCAATCTTGGGTTTTGCACTGGGTTCCAACTCAATTTTGAGATCATATGGTTGATGTGGTGGTAGCTTGTCCACTTCTTTGGAAACAAAAACATCCTTGAACTCCATGTATTGGTTGGGAAGTTGACCAACTACCCCCCCTTCTATGGCGTTACAGTCCTCTTATAGGCATTCCGCCTTGCAGTAATCTGAATCAAATTCCAATGTCCCTGCTGCCCAGTCGATTTTTGGGTTATGCTTCTTCAGCCAGGGAATACCAAGAACCACAGTATGTTGGCCTAAAGGTGCAATATTGCAAGTAATCTCTTCTACATGATTGTTCATAATGACTTGGAAGTTGCATTCCCTGTCGATTAAACCATTCGCTATTGGTTGTCCATCTATCACCTGGACCCTTCTTGCTGTCTTTTTTATTTTTGTTGGGATTTTATGTTTCTTTACATATCCAGAGTTAATGAAGTTTCCTGATGCCCCTGAGTTGATCATGGCCACGGTAATAAGGTTTTTCAGGCTTTCAATCATGATGGGAATGCAAATCTGGTCTGCATATTCAGTGGAACAAAGATATATTTTGTTTACAGACTGCTTCCGATTTCCCAAGACTACATGATCTAATTCCGACTTTAGGGCGCCTGATGCTTCCCTCAGTTGCTGCCTTTTCCTGACTCTGAATCACTGGTGTCAACTTCTTCCAGGGCTGCTATCTGCATTTGGCAATCTTTAGCAATATGTCCCTTCTTCTAACAACAATAACAGGTGGTTTCGCTTGTGACAGCTGCTACTTCCACCTTAGCCTGGCGAACAGCTGGTTTGATGAAACTAAAGGGGATTTCCGATGTTGTTCTATCAGCCCATTTGACTTTGGGGGTAAGGAAACCGCATTTGTTCTTGTTAATTGATTTGATTGTGCCCTTCTTGCTACCCTGGGAAGTCACCATGTAAATCGCCTCTCCCTTCTGGTATCTGTGCACTGTTGTGCTTGTGGTTACCCACTTCTGGGTACCACTTGATGTTGCCCTATCCGGGACATTGTTTCCTTTTCTCCATGTTCCTTGCAATGAGGGCGGCATCAATTTCCTGGGTCCTGGTAAACAGCTCCTGCAGTGTTGCATTGTGGCAATTATAGGCTTGGGATGTTAGCATATCCTTGATGTTGTCCTTGAGCCCCGCATAAAAATCGTCTTTCAGGGTCTGCTTGTTGTAGTCTAGAGGTGCCAACAGAATCCTGAATTGGGTGATGTATTTGACCACTGTTTTGGTCTGGGAAAATGCCTTGTACTTCTGTCTGTAGACCTCCACTTGTTCTATTTTGCCAAAGGCTAATTCCCACTCCTGCTGAAAGATATCTAAACTTGTGAAAATGGCTTGGGGTACACCTGCATTGTGTAGGTCTTGGAAAGGGCAAATCCAGTCAATAGCAGGGCCGTGTAGGTACAAAATGATAAGACGGATTTTCTTTTCATCCAAGGCAAGTGGCATAGTGGGAGTCAGCAATGTAATTTGCACAGGAATAAGTAAAATCCCTAGCTTTGGCTCCTTGCTTGCCATGGAATTCTGTTGGTTTCGATGCTGCTGATTTCTCTGTTCTTCCACTCCCAAAGATCAAAGATGTTGGGGCTGCTGTTGCTCCCAACAAGGGTGGTGCAAATCTCATCATGGAGCCCCTTAGTCCTTGTGTTGCCGTTCCTCCTCCTAGTGACAACCCTAGTTGACTGGTTGTTAGGGTGTTAGTTTGAGCTGCAGTTGCTCCACTACCCCCTGTGGGTCTCCTGCTTGATACAATTCCTTGTGCCTGAACAGTGTCCCTTGTTATTCAATGTTGATCCGTCATTTTGTTGTATAGTTCGCAATTTTGGTCCACAATTTCTGCCAATTGGTTGATGCAGATATTTCCATCATCCTTATTATGTAGGATCCATTGTTTGACGTGTTCCAACCTTTCTGCCATGAGACTGTGGCGCAACAATAATTCTCTGAGAATGAAGAGGACTTCTTTTTGAAAATTGCCTTCACGGGTTTCCCACCAGGAGTCGCCCTTGTATTCCCTAATGGCAGGAGACGGTGGTCTTGATTCTGCATTAAAGGTTTTGTAGGGAGCCGGTTGGGAACAAATGGTCGTATCCCCCACTCATCCTTCCTTGCCGCCTTCTTTCCTTGATGGTGGGGGTTCTGAAAAGCAAGGTTGGTGGAGGGGGGTTTCTGGTGGGGGCAGCGCAATGGGGCTTTTGCCCTTAGCAAAGGAGGGCATCATAGAAGACATTGTGGCTTTGTAGGATCCTGCTGAGTTTGAGCAACTTCTGTTGGACATCACTATAATAAATGCGCTTCCTGGTGCGCTTTGACCAAATATGGCTAGTAGTGTTTGGATAGAAAATATATCCCCTGGGTAGAGATGGAATGTATAGGGGGAACCTAGTCGACAGTAGGTTCAGTGCAAAGGTCTCAGAGGTCCTTGTTCCAATAGAATATATGAACGGTGCTTCCTGATTAGGTGGCAATGGTTCAGTGATATCAGAGGATAGGGGACATTGTTAACAGGCTAATGGGTGCAAGCTGCAGTGTGCCTTAATGTGTAAATGATGCAGGGGAGAGATGGGGGTGTTAGCTGACAATGGTGAAGGGTGTGCAAATGCTCAGAGGTGACCCGGTGATGAAAGACCTGGTTCCAACAGCGACAAAGGCTGTATCCGCAACAAAGGCAATAAGACTTGTTCTAGTGTCACAACCCTGGCCAAGCCTTGGAGGCCTAGGCTCCAAAGGCAGTGAAGATGGGGGTTGGGACGACGCCAAAGGCAAATGTACGGCGCTAAGGCCTAAGTGAGTCATGCGATATTGTGGTGACCCATGTACAACATCCTTGGACTCTGACTGTGTGGCTCGGACCCTGGTGCCCTAAGCACCCAATGTACAATGAAGTGCCGTCTCCTGCATTTAGTGCGGTGTATGGATGACGTGTCACCATGGCCCATATGGCCTTGCTGTCTTCTGGATCTTTCCCTTGGAAGGATTGTGCTTCTGGACTATTCTTCCAGAAGTACTTTGAGATTGCTGACTGATACTGGTGCCTGATTGGCCAGTTCATGTATTGTACCACTTTGAGGCATTTTTGCCTCATACTATATATACCGGCTCGCAAGCATGGACTCACGACAGCTTGCTTTGCCTCTTCATCTCTCCCCTCAGAGTGCACTCTAAGTCCCAAAGGCCTTACAGCCTTTGTCTCTCATCTAAGTGGGCCTTTGGCCATCATCAGTATTGACATTGAGGTTGCACTAGCAACTTAGCAAACGGTCTAAGGAGCCTGTAAGGCATATCAAGGCCAGGCTCTACAACTAAGGCAAGAACGGTCACTGTCGTTGGTCAACCGGCATGGACGGTTACAACATTGCAAAGCAAGCTTCAACTGCAAGCCACGAGAAAATACAATATAGTCACGTGACTACTATGGACTCTACAAGACCCTCCTCAAGGTCAGAAATGGAACAGCTACACTCATGGATACAGGAGGTATGAATGAACCAAACACAAAGGGCTAGACCTCCACCTGAATTTACGGAATCATTGGGACCATGACAACAGTCTAGACCACCCAGTGCGGGAACTGTCCCAGGAGGCTTGGGAAACATTGGGGAAAACTTGGCCGAAGTAGAAGACACTACACCGGGAACAATAACAATACCCAACACAACCGGAACTGAGCCACTGGCGCCAAGAACAATAACCCTCCCAATCATTGAATCACCACGGGCTGAACAAAAGATACAGATTGTTGGTGACCAACCAAGAAATGCCACACCCGGTCCTTCACATCCTAGAATAACCGTACCAAGGTCACCACTAACTTTCTCAATAATCCATCATGAATCCAATGGGGACGATACGGAAAACCCTTTGCCAAGACTTGACTACATACAGGGAGACAATGCTTCTTTGGCACCATCTAGATTGGTATCACGTGCCAGTGCAAGCGGATCAATTGAAACAACATCAATTGATAGAACCATCTGGAGGAGCCAGCAACATGTCAACACAGAAGGCAGAGAAGTGGAAGTCTTCCAGGCCATCTATGATAGAATACAGAGAGAATACATGGAAAACAACGCGATCATGGCAGCAAGAATCGAGACTCTGGAACAAAGGTGGGACGCCCAGATTGCTGACACAACTAACTCCTTACAGATACTTGAACGTATTGGGCGACAAACCAAAGATACAGTCAATACCTTCTTAGAAGGGATTGGAACTGTGGAAAATGTCATGCAGCAAGTCCAGAACCAAATAGTCACAGCAACAAACACTGTGGAACAAATTGACCAAACAACTGGTCACCATCAAGCAGGTATCAATCTGTCTATCAACAGACAAAATGCCCGACTAGAAACAATGGAGGCAACAATCCAAGCCCTGCAAAGGGGATACCAAACTACTACAGAATCTCAACAACTAGCACTACTTGCCATGGCTACACACAATGAAAGGACAGAAACAACTGTAGACCAAATTGCGCTTGACATCCAAAACATTGGCGAGTGGCAGATGGACGATAGAGATGAGCGACGCTCACAAGAAAGTAGGAGAACACCACCTCCTCCCAATCCTCCATCTCCTCCAGCATTGCCCCCGAATCATGGACGGGGTGGACCAGGAAGAATGCCCGGTCCATCACCATCCCCACCCACTCCATCCTTCCATGTGGAAAATCAATCAGGACATCAAGTACAACAAAGAGACCAAACTATCATCATCCAGACTCAGGGAGGAAATGGAGGCGGACCATCATCTAAACAGAAAATGCCAAAACCCTTTGATGGAACAAGAGGAACGGCCGCTGAAACTTTTCTCTCACAAATGAAGGCTTACGTCCGCATCAATGAGAACTACTACAACACTGATCTTAGCAAAATTGCCACCTTCTTGATCAACATGAAAGAAGGGCAACCAGCAAATTGGGCACAACCCGCCCTGAATGCCTATAACAATCGACGCCCCCATCTTTGGCTCACCAGCTGGGAGGAACTACAGACAGCTTTTATTGAACAATGGACGGATCCAGCTAAACGACTAGATGCCGAAACCAAACTACAGAAGCTCTACCAAAACAAGAGCGTGTCGGAATACATCACAGACTTCTGCCTTCTACAGCAAGATGTAGAATGGAACAAAGACGCCCTCATTGCATGCTTCCAACATGGCCTGCAACACACCATCAAACAGGAACTCATAAGGGAAGAAATGCGCGACTACAACCACCACAATGCACAGACCTTGCACAATTGGATGCAGCTTGCACTCCAGGCTGAGCGACTGAATCCAATGAAATTGGCCAAAGGAAAACAGAAGGACCAAAGGAAACCTCAAAGCCCAAATACTGGCGGAAATACTACTACCATCCAGGTACCCAATGATGAAAAAGAACGCCGCAAGAAGGAGAACCTGTGCATCAAATGCGGCAAACCTAATCACATGATGAAGGATTGCCGCACAGGATGGGTCTACCTCGACAAAGGGAAACAACCAATCAAAGGAAAAGCAGCAGAAGTCACCACTACCATTGAAGAGGTAGCCTCAACCACCTCAGAGTCGGAAAACTAGATAGGTGTCCTAGCACCATGTCTAGTGATACCTTGAACAAACCTCTACAAAATGTATATTACTGCAAAGCATCAAATGAATCACCCATGGTATACACAAAGATAGAGGGAATCACGGATGAAACACCAACACTCATTGACTCAGGATCTACAAGAAACTTCATGGATATCAAGTATGCTAGGAGAAATAACCTCCCTCTCATTGAACTTCAAACTCCCAGAAGTGTCAAAATGATCAATGGAAAAACGGAGAAGGAAACTATACGCTTCTGGACTAAGATCACCTTTGAGCTCCAAGGAAGAACCTTCATGCAAAAACTCTACTGCATGCCAACAGGAACACAACCTATGATACTGGGAATGACATGGCTAAAAGAAGTCAACCCAGATATCACATGGGCACCCTTCAAAATCAACTGGCGTAACAACCTTATCCAAGCTAAAGCAGCTAAATTGGAAGGCCTACCAGAAGAGCTACAGGACTACCAAGATGTCTTTGACAAAGAAAAATATGACCAGCTGCCAGAACATAGGGAATGGGATTGCACTATAGACCACATCAAGGGAGCAGCTCTGCCCAAACCCAGAAAGGCATATCCTCTTTCCCCGAGAGAAAGAGAGGCACAAAAGCAATATGTAAAAGAGGAATTGGCTTCAGGGAGAATAAGGCCAAGCAAATCCCCTATCACCGCCGGAGCCTTCTTTGTCAAAAAGGCACTAAAACCAGGACAAGTCATACCCGACCTCCGGACAGTAATAGACTACACCGGAATAAATGCTATAACAATAGCTGATCAATACCCTGTACCACTTCTGGAAGAACTACTTGATATCTTCAAGAAAACTGGGGAAGAACATGACAAGGAACTTTTCATTTCCACCCTAGATTTGGAGAATGGATTCTGGAACATCAGAATCAAGGAAGGAGACAAATGGAAAACAGCATTTCGAACAGCAGAAGGTCTCTTAGAATACATGGTAATGGGCATGGGACTAAAGAATGCCCCTTCTACCTTCCAACAATATATGGACCACATTTTCAGATACAAAAAAGGTGTGTCTGTAGTTGTATACATTGACGACATCCTAGTCATTTCCAGAGGACGCAAGAAACACACGCAAGATCTCCAAGAAGTATTGGAACTCTTGCAAGAACATTATCTCTATGGGAATATCAAAAAATGCTACTTCTACCAGAAGAAAGCCAACTGGGTGGGATTTGTTGTGGACAAACATGGTATCTCCATGCACAAGGACAAAGTCAAAACTATCCAGGAATGGCCCACACCAAAAACAGTAAAACAACTCCAATCCTTCATTGGATTTGCAAACTTCTACTGAAGATTTGTTGTATCCTTCTCCTCTGTTGTAAAACCCTTGACTCAGCTTACTCATAAGGATAAAAAATGGGAATGGGGAGAAGAGCATCAAAAGGCATTTGAAGAACTCAAGTGACTAATTTCAGAAGAACCTGTCCTTGCACACCCTGACAAATCAAAGTAATACTATCTAGAAACCAACGCCTCAGGGGTAGCAATGGGAGCTATATTGTCTCAATGACAATCAGATGGGTATTTGCATCCCATTGGCTTCTTATCAAAAAGCTTCAAACCAGCAGAGCTTAACTACAACACACATGATAAGGAGCTCCTAGCTATCATAGAAGCACTAACTCATTGGCGCATACACCTGGAAGGAACTAGTCTACCGGGAATTGTGTACACCGATCACCGGAATCTCATATATTGGGGAAGTAATAAAAACCTCAACAGGAGACACGCAGGATGGTACCTGCTCCTCAGCTCATATAATTATGAGATACACTATTGACCGGGAAAAATGGGAACAAAACCCAATATCCTGTCTAGGAGAAGTGATCATGATGACATCCCCAATGCAGAACAGGTAATGATCTCCGCCAAAACCTTCAAAGGCTTCTCAGCTGACCTTGGTGTAGATATCATTTTGGATATCAAGGAAGGGCAGGAAGAGGACAAAAATCTCAACACCCTTATTGCAACTGTCAAAGGAAAAGAAGATCTCCCACCTACGGTGAGGAAACAATTCAGGGACTATGAGTACAATGAGAACCTACTTTGGTATCAAGGAAAAATTTTTGTCCCTGAAGATAAGGATGTGTGCTTAAACATCTTACAACTATACCGTGATAGTCCAATAGCGGGACACCAAGGACAAGCAGGAACACTTGAACTTGTAGCAAGGAAATACTATTGGCCCGGCATGAAAGCACAAGTCAACAGATATGTGGACTCATGCAAAGTATGCCAAAGGGGGAAGGGACACAAACAACCGGTCCCACTCAAACCCCTGCTGATACCAGAGAAACCTTGGGAAGATATTGCATATGACTTCATTGTCAAACTACCTAAATCAGAAGGAAAAGATAGCATCCTTGTGGTAGTAGATCGCTTCTCAAGAATGGCGCATTTCATTGCCTGCAACGAGGCTACTAACTCAGAACAGCTTGCCTAGATCTTTGTGCAGAACATATGGCGTATCCATGGGCTCCCCAAAACTACGGTCTCTGATAGGGGGACAACCTTCAAATCACACTTCCTGGAAGCAGTGTATAAACGACTAGGGATACACCCCACTTTTAGCACAGCCTTTCATCTGCAAACTGATGGGCTAGCCGAAAATACAAACAAGTGGCTAGAAGGATTCTTAAGAATCTTCTGCAACTATAACTAGGATGACTGGGCTAAATGGCTACCAATAGCGGAATTTTGTCACAACAATCATGTCAATAGGACAACTGGCAAAACTCCTTTTGAAGTTGTCTTTGGAAAGAACCCCAAATGGTCCATAGAGGAATACGTCACTGAATCACTGGAAGGGAACCAATGGACGGAAAACCTAAATGCCATATGGGAAGAAACAAAAGCAATGACTGAATACTACAGAATCACCAAAGGAACGCCTAAACAACACTACAAGGAAGGTGATCACGTATGGCTCCTTACTAAGGACTTCAAGACTACACGTCCCACTAAGAAGTTGGACAATGAGAAAACTGGTCCTTTCAATATAACAAAAGTCATGGGAACACACACATATCAACTGGACCTCCCAAAAAGTGTGCAAAAACACAATGTCTTCAACAGCACCTTCCTTTCCCCCTACAAAGAAGATCAGGACTTTGGAAGGAACCAACCCCAACCACTGCCAATAACAACGGAAGAAGGGGAGAAGGAATACAAAGTTGAGAAGATTGTTGGATGGTACCAAGATCCTGACGGGCTAAAATACTGCATCTGATGGAAGGGATATAGCGCCCAAGAAGACTGTCGTGACCTGTCCCGCCCTCTCTCTCTCTTTCTGCGGACTCGTGGCTTGTATCGGCGCCTTAAGCGCCTCTTCTGTATAGATGTGCCCTCTCCCTCGCTTAGTGAGGTGTATGGATGACGTGTCACCATGAGTCATATGACTCATGCTGTTTTCTATTGGCTGGCCTTATGCAACCCCCTTCATGACTTGGTCATGGCATGTACTGTGACTCATACTTGTAGATATGACTCACCTGTATTTTGCCTATATATACTGGCTTGCAAGCATGGTTACCCCCAGCTTGCTTCGCCTCGTTAACTCTCCCTGCAGTGTGTGATCAAGAGGCACTGGGCTACTTAGCCACTACAGCAGCCACTTGGGATTTGGAGCTAGGACTTCTACTTAGAAGCTAGCGATTTCCCTTAGCGATTTAGTCTACTTAGACTTATTGCTCACGGTCAACAAGGCGATTAGCAGTCGTCAACTCTACTACTTAGCAGGTTGTGACATTGCAAAGCAAGCTCTTTTTCCACTGAGCCACGAGAAAACAAGGTCAGGTGACTTCACAACAATGAACTCAAGACCCTTGAGCGCAGCGTCAAACAGGCAGGCTAATGAGCCCGCGCCACAAATAGTTGAATTACAATCAAATCCTTCAAGAGGAGCAAGGGATCAAGCTGGAGATTGGACGGCCCTGCTTAGAACCAATAGCCGGGTATCTAGACCCCCATCTACTAGCGTCCCTGGGGGAATCGGAAATATTATTGAAACTTCGGGAACACAAGGAGAAACGTCTATCTCAAACGGACAAGGATCCATTTCCCCAACTATCCAAGTAGTCAAACAACCGATCAATACTCCTCCCCCACCAGGTCCACAAACCAGTCAAAGGGACATAGTCAGCCCCAGAGCACACCGTATCATTAGAATACCGGCACCACTCAGGAACGCTACTCCAGGTCCATCAAACCCCATGCGAGCACCGCCTCCTCAACAGCACACAATGGCAACTGGAAGGCGGCAGCCACTAGAAATGCCAAACTTCGACAACATCTTTCCTCCTGCTGCAGGAACTCCAGCGGGACCTATGGCGGCCACACCGGCATCAATGCCAGGATTGATGGTGACCACTAGGTCACATAGCGCAGCCAGCGTACCATCCACGTTCGAATCCCAACGAAGCATTGAGACCATCTCTCAGGATGAACACTTGAGAAACAAATTACTAGTAGAAAACGTCAAAGGAAGAAGGGTCAAAACCCTAGAAAGGATTTTCAACACTCTACAGGTTCAATACCAACAAGAAAACGTGGTCCAAGCTCTGAGAATCGAAGGCCTTGAACGCCGATGGGATCTTCAACAGCAAGACAACAACAACATGATGCAGCGGATTGAGCGCATTGCTTCCAGAACAGAAGATGGAGTCAACACCTTCTACGAACGTCTCCAAAATGTCGATCGCGCACAACAAAGGATTGAGCAAATATTCGAACGATCAGTAGAAAACTTTGAATACATCAACCTACAATTGATGGCTCAAAACCAGTTGATCACTCAGAACCGACAAAACCAAGTAGGACGGATCGACAGGATAGAGGAAACTATGGGAAGAATGGCCAAAGGAATGAGGAACATCACAGTTACCCTGGGACGGATTGACAAAGAAGTCATGGAAGCTTTCCAAGAACAAACCAATCGACTCAGGGAAATCCAGACAGGAGGACAAGAAACATTTGACCTTCTTGAACAAATTGGGGCTGACGCCCAGGTAGAATCAGATCACCGACGCGAGGAGTCTAGACAAACTTCCATAGAAATCCCAAACCCTATGGAACCCCGCCCACATAGGAGAAACATCTCACCCCAAGGAAGGCGATCTCCCTCATTTGAAGTACAAGGACAATCAGGGAATCAAATCAGGGACAAAGGAAGAACCTTTATCTTTCAAACGGGACAAGGCGGAAATGGAAATGGGTCAGGCCCACGCATCAAAATGCCCAAAGCATTTGAAGGAACAAGGGGAACAGCTGCCAAAACATTCCTTGCACGAATGAAGGCATTCTTCCAGCTGAACCCAAACCAATATGATACTGAAGAACATCAAATCATTGCCACTCTCATGAACATGGCAGAAGGAGCAGCAGGGAATTGGGCACAACCCGTTCTCAATCAATACAACGACAACAAAAACCATCCTTGGCTAGAATCATGGGAGGCTTTCCAAAACGCCTATGAGAAGCAATGGAATGATCCCAGCAAGAAAATCCACGCAGAACAAGGAATTCAATGGCTCTACCAGAACAAGTCTGTAGGCAAATATGTCTCTGAATTCCGACTTCTTGCACAAGAACTAGATTGGAACAATGCTGCTCTGATCGCGTGTTTCAGGCAAGGGTTGAGCAGACTCATCAAAGCGGAACTTGTCCACAAAGAACTCAGGGATAGGAGAACCGCTGCACAAAGGAACTTAGAAGGATGGATCGACATCGCCCTCCAAGCCGAAGCAATCCAAAAACTCACCAATCCCCAGAACAAGGGAAAGAAGGAAGACAAGGCTGAAGGGTCCAAAACCACAAGACAAGTGAAAGGAGACCTCGTCCCGAAGGCTGAGAAAACACGCCACAAGGAAAACAACCTCTGCATCAAATGTGGAGAAGCGGGACATGCAATTGCCGCTTGCAAAAAAGAATGGACCTACAAAGACAAAGGAAAGGCACCAGTGAAAGGAAAAGCCAGTCAGGTGAAAGAAGAAATGGAGGAAACCAAGTCCACCAATTCAGAGTCGGAAAACTAGATGGGCGTCTCTCCACCGTGTGTAAAGATGCCCCGATATCCTCTCTGCGAAATGTATACTACTGCAAAGCCACAAATGAATCACCCATGGTATATGCACAAGCAGAGGGAATCACGGAAAAAATCTTGACTCTCATTGACTCTGGCTCCTCTAGAAACTTCATCGACCTGAACTTTGCAAAGAAAAACAATATTCCCTTGATCCCTTTACAAACACCTAGAAGCGTGGAGATGATTGACGGGAAAACTCAAAAAAACCACATCCAGCACCAATGCAAATTGAAATTTGACATAGAAGGAAGAGCCTTCGAACAAAGATTCTATGTCATGCCTACAGGAACCCAACCAATGATCCTTGGTATGACATGGTTGAAGGAAACAAACCCCGAAATTTCCTGGGCCCCATTCTCTATCAAATGGAGGAAGGAGCCTGACATCCAGGCAAAAGCAGGAATGTTACAAGAACTTCCAGAAGAACTCAAGGACTTTGCCGATGTCTTTGATGAGGAACAATACAACAAACTCCCGGAACATAGGGAATGGGATTGCAAAATTGACTTCTATGACAACAACAAGCTCCCAAAACCAAAAAAGGCTTATCCGCTCTCACCCAGAGAAAGGGAAGCCACAAAAGAGTATGTGAGGTCAGAATTGAAGTCAGGAAGAATCAGACCCAGCGACTCCCCTGTCGCTGCTAGCCTATTCTTTGTCACAAAGGCACTGAAACCAGGACAAACCGTGCCTGACCTGAGACCAGTTGTTGACTACAGAGGGGCAGATGGGGAAACTATCCCAGACCGTTACCCCATTCCGTTGATGGATCAACTCCTGGAGATCTTCAAAAAGACTAGTGACAAATCAAATGAAGAACTTTTTATCACCTCTCTAGACCTGAAGAACAGTTTCTGGAACGTGAGAATCAGGGAGGGGGACGAATGGAAAACAGCATTCAGCACTTCTGAAGGCCTCTTCGAATACACTGTGATGGCTTTTGGACTGAAGAATGCACCTTCTACCTTCCAAAGAATGATGGACAATATTTTCAGAGACCAGATCGGAAAAAAAATAGTAGTCTACATCGACAATATCTTGATCATCTCTAGGGGAAGAAACCAACACACTTTGGACATCAGAGAAGTCCTCGAAAGATTACGAAAAAACAATCTGTACGGGAACCTCAAAAAGTGCAGCTTTTACGGCAAGAAGGCCAATTGGGTAGGATTTGTCGTGGATGAAAACGGTATCTCCATGAACAAAGACAAGGTCAAGACTATCCAGGAATGGCCTATCCCAAAAACTGTCAAACAGCTACAAGCTTTTGTCGGTTTCTGCAACTTCTACAGGAGATTCGTGGTTTCTTTCTCCTCCATTGTCAAACCCCTGACTCAGCTCACACAAAAGGACCACATATGGGAATGGAAAGAAATACATCAAGAAGCCTTCAAAAACCTGAAGAAAATGATCTCGGAGGAGCCAGTACTGGCACATCCAGATGAATCAAAACAATACTTCCTGGAAACAGATGCCTCAGGAGTCGCTTTAGGAGCAATCCTTAGTCAACGACAGGACGACGGATACTTGCACCCTATTGGCTTTCTCTCCAAAAGCTTCAAGGACGCGGAATTGAATTACAATACACACAACAAGGAACTTTTTGCTATCATTGAAGCATTGAGACACTGGCGTATCCACCTTGAAGGAACAAGGGAACCAGTGATCATCTACACAGACCACAAAAACCTGACCTACTGGAAGGATTCAGTCAATTTCAACCAAAGGCACCATAGATGGCTTCTGATGTTAGCAAGTTACAATTTCGAGATCCATTATCGACCTGGGAAAATGTCGGAAAAACCAGACATCCTGTCAAGAAGAAGCAACCACGGGGACATAGCATCGGCAGAACAGACAATGATATCCGCCAAGCGGTTCAAAGGGTTTGCTGCCTTGATAGGATCCGACCTCATGACTGAGCTCAAAGAAGCTCAAGAAGAAGATGAAAGCCTTCAAACCTTGATTAGTAGCACAAGGAACAAGGATTCCCTCCCGCCATCGGTGAAAAAGCAATTCAAGGATTACGAATGGGAAGAGAACCTTCTATGGTACCAAGGAAGAATTGTTGTCCCAGACGAAAAGGATATCAAACTGAAACTACTACAACTGCACCATGATACACCCATGGCAGGACACCAAGGACAAGCTAGAACCTTAGAACTCCTGTCCAGAAGGTACTACTGGCCTGGGATGAAAGCTCAAGTCAACCGCTTTGTTGAAAGCTGTGAAATCTGCCAGAGGGGGAAGGGAAGCAAAGGACACTTGCCGCTCAAACCCTTACCCATCCCGGAAAAACCCTGGGAAAACATCGCTTACAATTTCATTGTGAAACTACCAAAATCTGGAGGTTTCAACAGTGTCCTTGTTGTGGTGGATTGCTTTTCCAGCATGGCACATTTCATCGCCTGCAATGAAGCGACCAACTCGGAACAACTTGCTGACATCTTCATCAAGGAAGTATGGCAACTCCATGGTTTCCCAAAAACCACTGTCTCTGATAGAGGAACTACTTTCAAATCTCACTTCCTGGAGGCAGTGTACAAAAGACTCAATATCCAACCTACCTTCAGCATGGCCTTCCATCCTGAAACTGATGGTCTTGCAGAAAAAACAAACCAGTGGCTAGAAGGCTGGTTGAGAATATTCTGCAGCCATTGCCAGGACAACTGGGCCAAATGGCTACCTATTGCGGAATTCTGCCACAACAATCACAAAAATCGCGTTACAAGCAAGTCACCCTTTGAGATCGTCTATGGAATGACTCCAAAATGGTCCATTGAGGAATATATGACTCAATCCCCAGAAGCCGACAAATGGACAAAGGATATGGAAGCTGTGTGGGAAGAAGCAAAAGCCATGATGGAATACCACCAAGCAAGGGAAGAACTTCCAAAAAAGCAATACAAAGAAGGGGACAACGTGTGGCTCCTGACTACCAATATCAAGACCAGGCACCCAAGCAAGAAGCTTGATGACAAAAAAACTGGCCCCTTTGTAGTCAAGACACAAATTTCTTCACAGGCCTACCAACTTGACCTCCCCAAGTCCATGAAAATACATGACGTCTTCCATGGAAACATGTTGACTCACTACAAGGAAGATGTGGATTTCCATTGGAACCAACCCCGACCTCCGCCGATTGTTATGGAAGAAGGGGAGGAGGAATACGAAGTAGAAAAAATCATTGATTGGCATCAAGACCCTGATGGGCTGATATATCGCATCAGATGGAAAGGATACGGACCTCTAGAAGACACAGAAGAACGGGCGGAGCAATTTGCCGATATGACTCCAGTGATGAGGAAATTCCAGAAAGACTTTCCCACCAGCCCTCTTCCTCCGAACTGCAAACCACAAGAATACAAAAGGGCGAGAGGAAAAGCAGTCGAAGTCCTCATCCCAGCTACTCAGCCAACTACTTCCAGTCCGCTCTTAGCCAACACCCAACACACTCAAACAAAAAACTCTTCTTCACTTTTGCAATGGCCGCCATCCGCTCCAACAATGCTGCTGCCGCTGCCCGCCTCGCCTCGTACAAACTCAGCGCTGCCTATGGGAAGGCCATTATGGCCGGAGGACCCGGCAAGTTTGCCATCAACTGCAGGGCCACAGCGCCCTGGTCCCTCAAGGAGGCCAGGAAATTGGCCAACAATCTTGAACCCGGGGTTCACCTTGGCTACATCCCCCTTGCCAAGCGAGGCGACCTCAAGTGGGACAAGGAAGGCAAGTCCCTTATCCACCCCCAACTTGGCTCCCTCCTCTGGGTTAGCCACCCCGACGCCCGGCCTTCCGACCCAACCGACATTGGCCGCAGCAAATATTACCACTACCACGGCTGTATCGGACTCACTGTCCGTGACGTGGTCACCAAGAGCGTCGACGCCTGGAACAAGGACACAGGCCACAAGTGGGAGGGAGACAAGTGGTTCAAACGCGAAACCGACCCCCGCATTGCCCTCACCAATGGGGGACACGTTGACAACAAGGGAATCTGCTGGAGCGATTGCTCCTACAACTTCACCAGCAGATGGCCTGCCCCTTGTGAGTGGCAGAAGAAACCTGAACCACCAGTCGCTGACAACACCTACCCCAAACCCCCTCTCAACATTGCCGACTGGACAGCTGAAGATGCCAAGCCCCAGCCCGCTGCCGACGACCACCTGGAGCCGGGCGAGATCAAGGAGGAAGCGGTCGACGTGCCTCCCCCTCCTCCCATCACCAATGAAGACGCTGAGCAAGTCAAGCAAGAGTGGAACGCAACCTGGGACAGGGCCCGGGAAAACGTCGAGGCCCTCATCGCCGATGTCGGGCAAGCAATTGCCAAGCTCGACCCCCACCCGCCCGCCGATTGCATGCCTTGCGACGCGAACGTCTTGGAGGCCTACCGCCTTGTTCAGTGCGGATCTTGGATGGTCGACCAGCTCAACAAATGGCTCAATCACTGACAGGAACAGTGGGCACTTTGGGAGCAGCAAGAGCTCGAGCGCCTGCAGCAACGACACAAGGAAGAGCTGGACTGGCTCTACCAGGAAAAGTGGGACCGCATGAATGAGGTCCTCAAATCGGACATGCGCAACCTTGCGGAGCGGGTTGCCTGGCTGGAGTTGAAGGAATGGGTCGCCCGCAGATAGGCCCAGGTGCTCCACTACCTGGCCCTATGTGGGGGGGCAATGTCGTGACCTGTCCCGCCCTCTCTCTCTCTTTCTGCGGACTCGTGGCTTGTATTGGCGCCTTAAGCGCCTCTTCTGTGTAGATGTGCCCTCTCCCTTGCTTAGTGAGGTGTATGGATGACGTGTCACCATGAGTCATATGACTCATGCTGTTTTCTATTGGCTGGCCTTACGCAGCCCCCTTCATGACTTGGTTGTGGCATGTACTGTGACTCATACTTGTAGATATGACTCACCTGTATTTTGCCTATATATACTGGCTTGCAAGCATGGTTACCCCCAGCTTGCTTCGCCTCGTCAACTCTCCCTGCAGTGTGTGATCAAGAGGCACTTGGCTACTTAGCCACTACAGCAGCCACTTGGGATTTGGAGCTAGGACTTCTACTTAGAAGCTAGCAATTTCCCTTAGCGATTTAGTCCACTTAGACTTATCGCTCACGGTCAACAAGGCAATTAGCAGTTGTCAACTCTACTACTTAGCAGGTTGCGACAAAGACACTGAAGAACAAGCGGAAAAGTTGGCCAAAATGACAGAACTGCTAAGGAAATTTCAGAAGGACTTCCCATCAGCACCACTTCCACCAAATATCAAACCACATGTGAAATTGTTGAAGGATAAAAGGACAAGAGCCAGAGCAGCAGAAATCATCACTCCAGCTACCAACAGCCGCAGTAACTCAGCTTTACTAGCTCAACCTCACTCAACTACAACCACCACAGCTACTACTACTTCTACTCAAACATGCCTGCCGTCCACATCTCCAAGGCCGCTATCTGCACTGCCCGCTGGGCCAACGCCTCCACCACTGCCTTTGGAAGGGCACTCCAACTCGCCGGACAGGGCGAGTACCCCGTTGTCAACTGGGGCACCGCCCCGTAGACCTATGTTGAGGCAAAAGAACTGGCTGAAGTCCTTGACCTGGGCTCTGGACTGGGGTATATCCCCATCAAGAAGCGCGATGGGCTCAGCTGGATGGCTGACCTCAAGTCTCTGCAGCACGACGACTACGGTAAAATGCTGTGGGTGGGACGACCTGATGCAAAGCCCCTTGACCATGCCGCCCGCAAGCGGCACAAGCTCTATACATGCTGAGGATGCATCAATCATATGGTGCATGACGTGGTCCTCAAAAGCAGGGACACCTGGAATGTTGACACTGGGTATGAGTGGTGAGAGGACGGGTGGTGGAAACAAATCGATGACCCCCGTCTCCATAGCAAGGCCAAGCAATGGGAAGCTGGAGAGGCCTGGGTGCAGGCCAAGTTGGACACCGAGTCCAGCTGGGATCTCCACATCCCAAAACCAGAGCCTGGTATGCCAAACCCACTCACCTCAGACAACTACTCATACCCCTGGACGTCCACAGCTCCCAACAACGACTGGCCTGCACTTGAGCAGGCCAAAAGTAGTCGAGCAACTCGGGGACCCAGTCCCGCCCCCACAACCATTGAGCCCCCTTTTGGGGAGCGCCCTCCAACCGAGCCTCCTATGCAGTAGTCCTCTGGGACGCCCCCTGCACCCACGGTCCCTGCGCCATCCCCTGTGGCCGATGAGCTGCCCGCCCCTCCAGAAATCCCTGCCAACCCTTTGCTGCTCGAGCAGCAATTCAACGAAGCAATGGAACGGGCTTGGGCTCAAATCGAGCGCCTCATGGCCAAGGTCAAGCAGGAACTTGACAACACACCCCCGGCTCCCGCCTACAACAGGATGTCATGTGACACTGAGGTCCTGGAGGCCTACGGAATGGTCCAGCGGGGGGAGCTCTCCCCCTCTGCACTTGAGCGTTGGTGCAACACACACCAGGAGGCCTGGGTCAACAGGGAACGGCAGTCCCTGCTCAAGTGGGAACAAAAATGCTCCCAGGCCCTCTCCCGCCTGCTCCAACGTGAGCAAGATTTTGAGCAGGCCAAGTGGGACGCAATGAATGCGTGCTTGGAGGAGGATATGCAAGCCTTGGCGGAGCGGGAAGGATGGGTGGCAATCAAGGAATCGATCGCCCGGAAGTAGTTGTGCAGGGTCCCCTATGCCCGACCTAAAAGGGGGGCAATGTTGTGACCCATGTACGACATCCTTGGACTCTGACTGTGTGGCTTGGACCCTGGCGCCCTAAGCGCCCAATGTACAATGAAGTGCCCTCTCCCACGTTTAGTGCAGTGTATGGATGACATGTCGCCATGGCCCATATGGCCTTGCTGTCTTCTGGATCTTTCCCTTGGAAGGATTGTGCATCTGGAATATTCTTCCAGAAGTACTTTGAGATTGCTGACTGATACTGGCGCCTGATTGGCCAGTTCATGTATCGTACCACTTTGAGGCATTTTTGCCTCATACTATATATACCAGCTTGCAAGCATGGACTCACTCCAGCTTGCTTTGCCTCTTCATCTCTCCCCTCAGAGTGCACTCTAAGTCCCAAAGGCCTTACAGCCTTTGTCTCTCATCTAAGTGGGCCTTTGGCCATCATCAGTATCGACGCTAAGGTTGCACTAGCAACTTAGCAAACGGTCTAAGGAGCCTATAAGGCATATCAAGGCCAGTCTCTATGACTAAGGCAAGAACGGTCACTGTCATTGGTCAACCGGCATAGAGGGTTGCGACAGATATGGTGATGGGGAAACAACAAGAGAAGAAGTCTTGTAGAGGCAAGACTTGGTTTGCTGGTATATATACTATCTAGTGTGGCTATGTACAATAGATAGAAGGCAACAAGGCAGAGAACAAGCAAGAGTCCAAGAGAAGTGCAGTCAAGACAAAGGAAACAAGATACATCCATGGAGAACAAGGCAGAGAGAAGACATGCCAGGCAGGCATGTCCCGTGACCATGGCTTACAGAAAGGCGACTAAATGCGCCAAGGCAAGAAGAACGAGACCAAACACAAGACAAACAGGAAAGGGAACAAGGAAAGAGAAAAGGTCATGGCAGGAAGGTGCATTCCTGGTCAATTAAACCATTTGCTATTGGTTGTCCATCTATCACCTGGACCCTTCTTGCTGTCTTCTTCTTTTTTGTTGGGATTTTGTGTTTCTTCACATCCTTGGAGTTAATGAAGTTTCCCAATGCCCCTGAGTCGGTCATGGCCATGGTAATAAGGTTTTTCAGGCTTTCAATTGTGATGGGAACGCAAATCTGGTCTGCATATTCAGTGGAACAAAGATATATTTTGTTTACAGACTGCTTCTGATTTCCCAAGACAACATGATCTAATTCCAACTTTAGGGCGCCTGATGCTCCCCTCAGTTGCTGCCTTTTCCTGACTCTGAATCACTGGTATCAACTTCTTCCAGGGCTGCTATCTGCATTCGGCAATCCATAGCAATATGTCCCTTTTTCTAACAACAATAACAGGTGGTTTCACTTGTGACCACTGCTACTTCCACCTTAGCTTGGCAAACATCTGGTTTGATGAAACTGAAGGGGATTTCCAATGTTGTTCTATCAGCCCATTTGACTTTGGGGGTAAGGAAACCGCATTTGTTCTTGTTAATTGATTTGATTGTGCCCTTCTTGCTACCCTGGGAAGTCACTGTGTAAATTGCCTCTCCCTTCTGGTATCTGTGCATTGTTGCGCTTGTGGTTACTTCTGGGTGCCACTCAGTGTCGCCCTCTCCGGGATGTTGGTACCCTATTTCTCCATGTTCCTTGCAATGAGGGCGGCATCAATCTCCTGGGCCCTGGTAAACAGCTCCTGCAGTGTGGCATTGTGACAATTATAGGCTTGGGATGTTAGCATATCCTTGATGTTGTTCTTGAGCCCCGCATTAAAATAGTCTTTCAGGGTCTGCTCATTGTAGTCTGGAGGTGCCAACAGAATCCTGAATTGGGTGATGTATTTGACCACTGTTTTGGTCTGGGGAAGTGCCTAGTACTTCTGTCTGTAGACCTCCACTTGTTCTATTTTGCCAAAGGCTAATTCCCATTTCTGCTGGAAGACATCTAGACTTGTGAAAATGGTTTGGGATACACCTGCATTGTGTAGGTCTTGGAAAGGGCAAACCCAGTCGATATCGGGGCTGCGTAGGTACAAAATGATAAGACAAATTGTCTTTTCATCCAATGCAGTGGCGTAGTGGGAGTCGGCAATGTAACTTGCACAGGAATAAGTAAAATTCCTAGCTTTGGCTCCTTGTTTGCCATGGAATTCTGTTGGTTTGGATGCTGCTGATTTCTCCGTTCTTCCACTCCCAAAGATCAAAGATGTCGGTGCTGCTGTTGCTCCCAACGAGGGTGGTGCAAATTGCATCATGGAGCCCCTTAGTCCTTGTGTAGCCGTTCCTCCCCCTAATGACAACCCTGATTGACTGGTTGTTAGGGTATTGACGTGAGCCGCAGTTGCTCCACTACCTCCCATCAATTGTCTGCTTGATACAATTCCTTGTGCCCAAACAGCGTCCCTTGTTATTTGATGTTTATCTGTCACTTCATTGTATAGTTTGCAATTTTGGTCCGCAATTTCCGCCAATCGGTCAATACAAATATTTCCATCATCTCTATTACGTAGGATCCATTGTTTGACGTGTTCCAACCTTTCTGCCATGAGACTATGGCGCAATGACAATTCTTTGAGAATGA
This sequence comes from Ceratobasidium sp. AG-K, assembly GCA_037039685.1. Taxonomy (NCBI): domain Eukaryota; kingdom Fungi; phylum Basidiomycota; class Agaricomycetes; order Cantharellales; family Ceratobasidiaceae; genus Ceratobasidium; species Ceratobasidium sp. AG-K. The sequence continues at coordinate 4,359,178 of JAWNGF010000002.1, forward strand.
AAAGGACTTCTTTTTGAAAGTTGCCTTCATTCACTTCCCACCAAAGTTGCCCTTGTATTCCCTAATGGCAGGAGAGGGTGGTCTTGATTCTGCATTGAAGGTTTTGTAGGGGGCTGGTTGAGATCAAATGGTTGTATCCCCCACTGATTCTTCCTTGTTGCCTTCTTTCCTTGATGGGGGAGGTTCTGAGAAGCGAGTTTGTTGGAGGGGGGTTTCTGGTGGGGGCGGCACAATGGGGCTTTTGCCCTTAGAGAAGGAGGGCATCATAGAAGTCATTGTGGCTTTGTAGGACGCTGCTGAGTTTGAGCGACTCCTGTGGAACATCAACTATAATAAATGTGCTTCCTGGTGTGCTTCAACCAAATATGGCTAGTAGTGTTTGGATAGAAAATATATCCCCTGGGTAGAGATGGAATGTATAGGGGGAACCTAGTCAACAGTAGGTTCAGTGCAAAGGTCTCAGAGGTCCTTATTCCAATAGAATATATGAACGGTGCTTCCTGATTAGGTGGCAACAGTTCAGTGATATCAGAGGATAGGGGACATTGTTAACAGGCTAATGGGTGCAAGCTGCAGTGTGCCTCAATGTGTAAAAGATGCAGGGGAGAGATGGGGGTGTTAGCTGACAATGGTGAAGGGTGTGCAAATGCTCAGAGATGACCCAGTGATGAAAGACCTGGTTCCGACAGCAACAAAGGCTGTATCCGCAACAAAGGCAAGAAGACTTGTTCTAGTGTCACAACCCTAGCCGAGCCTTGGAGGCCAAGTCTCCACAGGCAGTGAGGATGGGGGATGGGACAACAACAAAGGTCAAATGTACGGTGCTAAGGCCTAAGTGAGTCACACAATGAGTGATGGGGAAAATGACAAGAGAACAAGTCTTGTAGAGACCGGACTTGGGTTGCTGGTATATATACTATCCAGTGTGGCTATGTACAATAGATAGAAGGCGACAAGGAAGAGAACAAGGAAAAAGCAAGAGTCAGAGAGAAGCGCAGGTGAGACAAAGGAGACAAGATAAGTTCATGGAGGACAGGGCAAAGAGAAGACATGCCAGGCAGGCATGTCCCATGACCATGGCTTACAGAAAGGTGACTAAATGCTCCAAGGCAAGAAGAACGAGACCAAACACAAGGCAAACAGAGCAAAGAACAAGGAAAGAGAAAAGGTCGTGACAATATCTTTGTTGCAAACATTTGGAAACTTCATGGCACCCCAAAAGCAACAGTCTCGGATAGAGGACCCACCTTCAACTCAAAGTTCATCAGACATCTGTACAAACAGTTGGATGTAAAACCCACCTTCAGCACAGCTTACCATCCAAGGATAGATGGACAGTTGGAGCAGGCAAACCAAGTCATTGAAATCTTTATTAGGGCTTTTGTCGACCATAGGCAAAACAACTGAGTGGCCCTGCTCCCTATGGCAGAATTTGCTTACAACAATGGAGTGCAAGCATCCACTGGCAAAACCACCTTCCAGATCTGCCAAGGTTTCAACCCTAGAATGAACATCAGAGAAGAATCAGACTATACTGTTCCTGAAGCTGATGCTCATGCGGAATTCCTTTTGAAAGAATACGACAAAGTCAAAGCAGCTCTTATTCTAGCAAATCAGTCCTACAAACACTACTTTGATAAAGGAGCCAAAGAACCAGAAGACATAAACCCTGGAGATAAAGTCTGGCTTAATCATCAGAACATATCCACAGACAGACCTTTGGTAAAACTCTCCCACATAGTCTCGGGCCCTTACAAAGTATTGGAAAAGTAGGGACTCACACCTTTAAACTGGAATTACCAAAGTTGATGAAGATTCATCCCATCCTCCATGTCATGCTGCTTAGAAAATTCCACCCTGATCCCCATGGCCGTGAACCCACTCAACCACCTCCTATTATCTCACAAGAAGGAGAAGAAGAATGGGAAGTCAAAGAGATCCTTAACTCCAAGAAAATTTGCTGTCAACTCCACTATTATGTCAAGTGGAAGGGATACTCTCATGCAGACAATTCCTGGCAATCAAAGGAAGATCTCAAAAATGCTCCTGAACTAGTTGATAAATTCCACAGACTCCATCCCACCACAGCAGGCCCCTAGGAGGGGGTAATGTCATGAGCTGGCTTGTTGTGAGCCAGCTCCCTCCATCGGTCTTGTCTGTTGTCTTGCCTGCCTATTGTTTGTCTTGTGTGGTGTTTCCGTTTCCATTTGCCGCGTTGCCACTTTCTTGTGGTTATTCTGTTACTTTGTGTAATGCGGCTGTGCTATTGTATGAGTCATGTCTGTTCATACAGCATGACTCACATGGACACTCCTGATAGGTAGTCTGCTTTGACTCATGTGGCTGCGCCTTGTATGACTTGGCCACTTTGCATATATATATAGAGGAGCAACAAGCCTGGGATCCCCAGCTTCTTTTGTCTTGTCAAACATCCCTTTTGAGTGACACTTAGAACCACCCCTACCCATCAGAGCCTACAGACACTTAAGTGTGTTGCGGTTCAAGAGGTCACTTAGGTCTTAGTGCTGTCCACTCTCCCTTGCGGCTAGTTTCACAGCCACCAAGAAGTAGCTTACAACATTACAAAACAAGCTTAGCAATCATGTCCATTCATGTCGTAAGCTTCTTCTTGGTGGCTATGAGACAAGCCGTGATGGAGAGTGGACGGCACTAAGACCTAAGTGACCTCTTGAACCGCAACACACTTAAGCGTCTGTAGGCTCTTGAGGGTAGGGGTGGTTCTAAGTGTCACTCAGAGGGGATGTTTTGACGAGACAAAACAAGCTGGGGTTACCAGGCTTGTCGGTCCGCTATATATATTCAGAAAGCAGCCGAGTCATACAAGGCGCAGCCACACGAGTCATACATAACAGCCAGTCAGGAGTGTCCATGTGAGTCATGCTGTATGAACAGACATGACTCGTAGCAAGCACAGCCGCGTTACACAATGTAACAGACAAACCACAAGAAGGTGGCAACGCGGCAGACGGAAATGGGGAACGTAACAACAAGAGGGGAACAGGCGGGCGAGAACACGGGCGAGTCCGATGGAGTGAGCTAGCTCACGACATTACTCCCCCCTTAAGAGTCCGTTTGGGGGACCTGAACAGACCTACTGCACTGCACAGTCCTTTCCCTTCTTCAGCATATACTCCTCCAACCCTTCCTCGTCCTCCAAGGTCAGGTCGATAGGATTGAAGACGGTATTTCCCGGTTCGTCCGAGAACTTCTCCCATTCTTCCCAAGTCTCTTCCTTCGTCCAGTCTGCCTTGGACCAGTCCAAGACCCTTTCCTGAGCCTTCACGAACTCCTCATCCCATTGTCGCACATCGGGCTCTGCCTCTTTCCATGCCGACACGTCAGCCTCCTCTTTCCTCCACCAGTAGGGCTCCCATTCGATCTTCTCCTTCTGGTATCTGCCCCTCTCCATCCTCCAGTCGCTCAGGTTCTTTTCGTAGTTGGCGTCCCAGGCATCGTTCCATCTAGGTCGGAGTGTTGGCTGCCTTCCGTCGTATCCTGGTACCCACTCGCTCGAGTACGCTCCTTCTTGTCCCCATTCAACCACTCCGAGCATGTGGGTTGAGAGGAGAACAACCTCCAAGACCTGGAATGCGGCGCATCCCTGGCACACGAATATGTCCTTTCGTAGGAGCTGCATGCGTGTTGGCCATTTTTTTCCGACCCACTGGAATTCCCCCAGGTCTGAGTGGAGGACGTCGTCTGAGGCCCTGAAGTGCATTCTTCCCAAGCTTTGTTGCGACCTCTTGAAGACGTAGAGGGCGGCTCCTGAGTCAAGGATCCTTGCCGTGGCAAAGGCAGGTCCTTTGAGGACGCGAGTGAGGTTGTTGACAATGGTGGAGCGGGTGGCGGCAGGCATTGTAGGGGGCAAAAAAGATTTAAAGCGTAGAGTTGGGAGTGTTTCTTGGAGTAGTAGCAAGTTTTGCAGATATCTCTACCGGTCGTTCGCTCCCTCCCTTTTATCTTTCCTGGAGCGTAGTTAGATGGCGTGGGAGCTTCGGGGTGTCGCCGTAGAAGGTCCTTGATGATCTTTGATAGGTGACCAAAATCTTCCGCCCTTTGTTCCGTGTCTTCTTCACTCCCATAGCCCTTCCATCTGACCCTGTAGAAAAGACCATCCTTTGTCTCCTTCCAGTCCAGAATCTTTTCTACTTCATATTCTTCTTCCCCTTCTTCTGTTATGATCGGCGGTGGTCGGGGTTGGTTTCGGCTGAACTCTGTGTCTTCTTTGTAAGGGCTGAGCAAGTCGATGTGGAAAACAGGGTGCACCCTCATTGTTGCCGGCAAATCGAGCTCACAAGCGTGTGACCCTATTCTTCGTTTCACAACAAATGGCCCGTGCTTTTTGTTATCCAGTTTCTTCAATGGTCTTTTTGTTTGAATGTTTTTTCCCAGCAGCCATACTAGATCTCCTTCTTGATACTCGTTCTTTGACTCTTCTTCTGGGAGCCTTTGGGTTTCCATTGATGCAATTGCTTCGTCGTGGATTTTGCGCCATTTTCCTGTGATGTTGTTTGCTTCTGGAACCGCCGATTCTTCTGCTGAGATGTTCCACAGTGGTTCCCTCCCGTAGACAATTTCGAAAGGGGAACTACCTGTTACGCGATGCTTCTGTAGATTATAGCTGAACTCCGCAATCGGTAATAAGTCCGCCCAATCATCCTGCCGGTAGTTAACAAACGATCGTAGCCAGCCTTCCATCCATTGATTGATTCTCTCCGTTATTCCATCTGTCTGGGGGTGGTAGGCAGTACTGAAGCCTGGGCTTGTTCCAATTTTCTCGTAAATGGCCTTCATAAGTTTGGAATTGAAAGTAGTCCCTCGGTCTGAGATTGTGCTCTTTGGAAAACCATGCAGTTTCCAAACATTTGTGATAAAAAGATTTGCAAGGTCGCTTGCCGTGTGAGATTCTTTGCAGGGTATGAAGTGCGCCATTCTTGAGAATCGGTCTACCACTACTAAGATGCTATCTGATCCTCTGGATTTTGGTAACTTCACTACGAAGTCGAACGCTATGTCTTCCCATGGTCCTTTCGGAATTTCCAAAGGCTTGATCGGGACTATTGACTTCGATCCCTTTGTCCGTTGGCAGGTTTCGCAGGATTCCACATATCTGTTTATGCTTTGCTTCATTCCTGGCCAGAAGTATCTTCTTGATATGAGTTCCAATGTTCTAGCCTGTCCTTGATGTCCTGCGATTTTTGAGTCGTGATGAACACGCATGATGGCCAGTCTGGATTCCTTATCTTCTGGCACGTAGATCCTTCCCTTGAACCATAATAGTCCCTCGTTGAAATCATAATCTTTTGCGCTGTGTTGTAGGGCTTTTGGTAACGTTTCCCTTGATTTGCAGATTTCTCTGATTTGTGCCAATCCTTCATCTGTTTCCTGAGCCTCCTTGATAGTCTCTATGATGTTTGTGTCTACTTGGCCCATGAATCCTTTGAACCTTTCGACAGATATCATAACTTGTTCTGGCGTCGGGATATCCTCATGGTCTGACCGTCTTGACAACAGATCCGGTTTTGATGACAGGATTCCAGGGCGATATATGATGTCAAAGTTATAGGAAGCAAGTAATTGGTGCCATCTTGCGTGTCGGCGGTTGAACGTTCTTGCTTCCTTCCAGAATTGTAGGTTCCTATGATCGGTGTAGATAGTGATAGGGTTTCTTGTTCCTTCAAGATAAAGCCTCCAATGTGTTAAAGATTCTATGATAGCCATAAGTTCTTTATCATGGACGTCGTAATTGAGTTGAGCTTCATTGAAAGATTTTGAAAGATAAGCAATAGGGTGCAAGTAGCCATCTTCTTGCCTTTGCGACAGGATTGCTCCCATTGCTACTCCACTTGCGTCTGTTTCCAGGAAGAAAGGCTTGTCCGGGTTTGGATGGCGTAGAGTGGGTTCCTTGCTGATTTCCGCTTTTAGGGCTTCAAAAGCTTCCTGTTGATCGTTTCCCCATTCCCATTTGTTCTCCTTTCGTGTTAAGGTTGTCAGGGGTTTTGCCAATCGGCTGAAATTCGGTACAAATCTTCTGTAGAAATTTGCGAATCCTAGGAATGCCTGAACTTGCTTGACCGTTTTTGGTTCCTTCCATTCCTTTATTGCCTTGACCTTTTCTTCCTCCATAGAGATGCCCGAATCGCTGATTCCTAGTCCAGTATATGTCAATTTGGTGACAAAGAATTCGCATTTTGGAAGCTTTGCAAAAAGATTTTCCTCCAGTAAGATCTTTAGTACTTTTCTGACATCCACGGTATGTTGGCTTCTGTCCTTTGAGAAGACTAGGATGTCGTCAATGTATACTATGATGCATACGTCGATAAGATCATGGAAAATGTGATTCATATATCTTTGGAAAACGGCAGGCGCGTTTTTCAGTCCAAAAGGCATGACGACGTACTTGAATAGTCCTTCTTTTGTTCTGAAAGCTGTCTTCCATTCGTCGCCTTCTCTAATTCTGATATTGTTGAAACCCATGCGTAGATCGATTTTGGAGAAAATCTTTGCGTCCTTGATTTTATCCAGGAGGTCTTCCATTAGGGGCATTGGGAATCTGTCGTCCTTTGTAATGGCGTTAACTCCTCTGAGATCTTGAACGAGTCGTAGTTGGCGTACTGCCCCTGGGTTTTTGGGATCGATCGGTTTTTTGACAAAGAAGCAAGGTGAGGCAATGGGTGATTTGCTTGGTCGGATTTTTCCCGCTGCAATTTCTTCATCCAAGTATTCTCTTAGTGCAATTGACTCTGCTGGAGAGAGTGGGATAGGTCTGGCCGGTTTCGGAAGTTCAGCTCCTTCCTTGAAGTCGATGGCGCAGTCGTATGGACGATGATCCGGGATTCTCTTGAATTTTTCTTCGCTGAAGACGTCGGCAAATTCCTTGAATTCTTCGGGCAGGTCGTCTATTGAGGCCGTTCTTGCTTGAATGGGTTCTGTCCGCCATGATATGTGCCTCGTTTTCCAATCGATTACAGGGTTTGATTCTTCTAACCATTCCAATCCTAGGATGAGTTTAGTTTCTCCAGTAGGCATAGCGAAGAAGACTTGTTTGAAGGTTCTTCCCTCTACCTCTAGTTCCAGCTTAGCTTTGAAACGTATTTGGTGAGAGAGTTCCTTCCCCTGGATGCCAATTACTTTTCTAGGAGTGGACAGTTCAATGAGCGGAATGTTGTTGGATCGAGCCCACGAGATATCCAAGAAGTTTTTTGATGCTCCAGAGTCGATGAGGGTTGGGATAGGTTCTGTGATTCCGGCAACGTTTGCGTAAACAATGGTGGATTCATTTGTCGCTCTAAAGTACATTGTTTCCGTTGCCGGTTTTTTGGTCTCTCCACACACAGTTAGAGGGAGACCTCTCCTTTTCCCGAGTCTTCAATAATTGTTGCCTCTCTTCCTTTAACGCTGGGTTCCGTTGTTATCCATTCCTTGGACGGGCATTTAAATGAGCGGTGTCCTTCCTGTCCGCACTTCAAGCAGCGGTTGCTTGCTATCCTTGCTTTGTATACTTCGTCGGGTAGACGCTTTGTAGAGGATTGACCGCTAGCGGTGGGTTGGGCTGCTTTCTTTCCTGTAGAGGTCTTGATTTGTTGCAATTTCTGATCAATAGAGATTGCGATTGAAATCCACCTGTCAAGGGAAAGTTCTCGCTCTGTCCCATCTTCATTGATCAGGGTAAGTTTGAAACAAGCTAGTTCGGTCTTTACTTCAGGCTTCAGTCCTTCCTTGAATTGGTTGATTAGAGCTTCTTGTCCCCAGTTGACGTCAACCAATAAGTAACGGAATTCCGACGCATAGTTTGCTACTGAATTGTTCTGTTTGCATTTTCGGATGTCCGATTCGGCTTTAGCCTTTTTGTTAGGGTCGCTGAACTGTTCCATGAAGTGTGCCTTGAAATTTTCCCATGAGGCGAGGTTCTGGTTATTTTCCCCTTGGTTAAGTGATTGTAGGAGTACTTGTGCCCAGTGAGTGGCAGCTTTGTTGTCGGATTTGAAGTTTGCTAGAGCTTCGCGAATCCTTTCTTCGTTGGAAGAGTATTGATTGCCTAGGCGTACAAAGTAGCTCTCCATTTGTGTGATGAACATTTCGGCACCTTCCCCTTTCTTTCCGTCGAAGGCTTCTGGACGAGTCACCTTGGGACGACGTGGTCCACTACCAGTGTTTGGGTTTTCGGTCAGCCGTTGGATTCTTAATTCTAATTCGTCGATCCTGGTAGATTCCGCATCTGGATGTGGTGGAGAATTTGATCGCCTAGAGGGGATCCCATGCAGGGATGTTTCGTCCATTTCCTCTCACATGTTGTTGATAGCTTCCTGAACTTCCGTGATTTTGGTAGTGAAAGAGGCTCCTTCCTGTCGTAAGGTTTCTAGTCCTTGTGTTACTGCCTCATTCCATTCAAGTTGTGCTTGCCTGGTAGTGTTGAGTTCTTCGCGCACATTATTCACTAGTCCTTGGGTGTTGGTAACTTCATTTCGAAGACGGGTTACGTCTTGACCGACTAGAAAGGAGTTATGTTCGCCATTTCTTGCTGAGTTCAGAATGTCCGTCAGGGTTCCTTGGAGGGTATTGATGGAGTTGTTAAAGATTTGCTGGTTGTTTGCTAGAACCTGTGTAACCTGTTCTAGGCCACTAAGCCTTTGATCTATAGTGACTCTCATTCCGTCTATAACCCTAAGGGTAGCGTTGTGTCTTCCTTCTAGAAGGTTGTCTAGGGCATCTAAATTGCTGATTATAGTTCTGCCGCTAGAGCTGGAACTTGAACTTGAGCTTCCTGGGTCACCGGCGCTTTGTTGTACCGGGGCTGATTGCTTGGAGTAACCTTGCGGGATGTATGGTGGTGCTGGAATCGCTGGTGTAGCTGGCTGAGAAGTTGCAGGAATTGGTCCTGCATTGGTGATAGTTCCTCCAATTTGAGGGACCGTAGGGACATTGGGAACGTGTGGTGTAGGAGGGGGTCTAATGGGAACAAGCAATACGCCTCCATGAGCTTCGGGTTGGGGGGAAAAGAATTGTCTTCTAGTTCCTAATGACCACAAGGGACGTGATGGCCCTGGAGTTGCAGTTGGAATACGGATTACATCTGGAGTAGGGTCATTCGTGAGATCTCCTGGTTCTCTATTTGTGATAGTGGGTTCTTCCTCTTGTACCGTTGTCATGTCAGGAATGCCGAAAGCTCCCGGCATTGATGCTTGACTTTGGGGGCGTGATCGGGCAGGCCCTCCTGCTTGAGTTTGTGCGATATCTTGCTCGTTAAGAGATCCTGTGGGTCTTGCTGCCCGACTGAGTCCTCTTCTTGTTGATATCGCGGATGAGGGGCGTGACCCTCCATCTTCTTGAACAGACATGTTTGTGTGTTTGTTAAGCTTGTTTTGTAATGTCGTAAGCTTCTTCTTGGTGGCTATGAGACAAGCCGTGATGGAGAGTGGACGGCACTAAGACCTAAGTGACCTCTTGAACCGCAACACACTTAAGCGTCTGTAGGCTCTTGAGGGTAGGGGTGGTTCTAAGTGTCACTCAGAGGGGATGTTTTGACGAGACAAAACAAGCTGGGGTTACCAGGCTTGTCGGTCCTCTATATATATTCAGAAAGCAGCCGAGTCATACAAGGCGCAGCCACACGAGTCATACATAACAGCCAGTCAGGAGTGTCCATGTGAGTCATGCTGTATGAACAGACATGACTCGTAGCAAGCACAGCCGCGTTACACAATGTAACAGACAAACCACAAGAAGGTGGCAACGCGGCAGACGGAAACGGGGAACGTAACAACAAGAGGGGAACAGGCGGGCGAGAACACGGGCGAGTCCGATGGAGTGAGCTAGCTCACGACAATTCAGGAGAACACAGGATCACACCTCTCAACACCATTGTCAACAAGGAGAGGACCAAGTAGGACTGCAAGACCCACGAGTTCCCTCAATGAACCGGATATTGCACAAGCACGTGCCGGAGGACCAGCTAGGTCTTGCCCACAAAGCCAAGCTTCTATGCCTGGAACATTCAACCCCGAAAATGTTTCAGTCATTCAGGAAGAACCTACCATTGGTACAAGGGAACCAGGGGATATTACCAACAATCCTACACCAGTCACAATTCAAATCCCAATTTCTAATGCAAGTCCAGGCCCTTCATGACCACTATGGCCCATAGGATCCGGAAGACAGTTTTTTTCACCCCAACCTGAAGCTCACGGGGGTATATCTCTTGTTCCTATCAGACTGCCTCCCACACCACATGTTTCCCTTGCTCCTCAAGTGCCCCAGATTGGGGGAACTATTACCAATGCCAGCCCAGTCCCAATAAGCTCTCAGGCCGTGACACCAGTTAACCCAGCACTGCCATATGTACCACAAGGGTATTCCCAGCAAACAACAACAACTGAAGGACAAGGCGCCCCTGAGGTTCCCAGCTTGAGTTCTAGTTCCAGCAGTAGAGCTGTGATTAGCAATCTTGACAACCTCGACAATCTTCACCTTGGAACACACAAAGCACTCCTGAGGATTATTGATGGAATGAGAATAACATTCAATAGAAGACTCAACAGTTTAGAACAATCCACTCAAGTGCTGGCTAACAACCAACAAATCTTCAACAATTCCATCAACAACCTACAAGGAACCCTCACAGACATCCTTAATGCCGCACAAAACAGTGAACACAACAGCTTCCTAGTCGGACAAGACGTAATCTGACTAAGAAACAAAGTCACAAACACACAAGGACTAGTGAATAATGTGCAGGAGGATCTTAACACCACAAGGCAGGGACAGTTAGCATGGAATGAAGCAGTCACCCAAGGACTAGAAGAACTAAGAGGAGATGGAAGGATTGCAATCAAATGAATCAACTCCATACAAGAGGCCATCAACAACATGCGCAAACAGATGGATGAAGCATCCCTACATGCTGTATCACCTCCTCACCCAGAAGCAGAATCCACCAGAATTGACAAACTGGAACAAAGGTTTCGTCAACTCACAGAAAATCCTGATAACAGAAGGGAAACTAGGTGTCCAAAAGTAACTAGACCAGAAGCTTTCAACGGAAAGAAAGGAGAAGGAGCAGAAATGTTCATCACCCAGATGGAAAGCTACTTCATCAGGTTGGGCGACCAATACATCTTGGGACAAGAACAAATTAGAGAAGCATTAGTGAATTTCAAATCAGATAACAGATCCGCTACACAATGGGCACAAGTGTTACTCAGATCTATGAACAACGGAATTCCAGACCAAAACCTAACGTCATGGGAAGCATTCAAAACACACTTCATGGAACAATTTAGCGACCCTAACAATAAGGCCAAGGCAGAAGCCGATATCCAGAAAAGCAAACAGGTCAACTCAGTAGCAAATTACGCAACAGAATTCTGCTTTCACATGGTCGATGTGAATTGGGGGGAAAAAGCCCTTATCAACCAATTCAAGGAAGGACTCAAACCAGAAATCAAAACTGAGTTGGCTCGATTCAAACTCTCCCTTATCAATGAGGACGGAACCAAAAGGCGGCTTAACCTTAATCAATGGATCACTCTTGCAATTTCCATTGATCAGGAATTGCAACAGATCAAGGCCTCTACTGGAAAGAAGACACCTCAAGTAACCACTAGTGGACAAACCTCTACAAAGCAATTACCAGATGAAGTATACAAAGCAAGGATATTGTCAAACCGTTGCCTGAAGTGTGGACAAGAGGGCCACTGTTTGCTCAAATGCTTGTCCAAGGAGTGGATAACAACCAAACCCAACGTGAAAGGAAGAGAAGCAACGATCATAGAGGAATCGGGAAAAGAAGGGGTCTCCCTCTAACTGTGTGTGGAGAGACCAAAGAACCGGCAATGGAAACAATGTACTTTAGAGCAACAAACAAATCAACCATTGTCTACACAAGCATTGCTGGAATCACAGAACCAATCCCTACCCTCGTCGATTCGGGAGCATCAAAAAACTTCATAGACATCTCCTGGGCTTGCTCCAACAAATTCTCACTCATTGAACTTGTTACTCCGTGGAAAGTAATTGGCATCCAGGGAAAGGAGCTCTTGCACCAAATACATTTTAAGGTCAAACTAAAACTAGACATAGAAGGGAGAACCTTTGAACAAGTCTTCTTTGCTATGCCTACCAGGGAAACCAGGCTCATCCTAGGTCTAGAATGGTTAGAAAAAGCAAATCCCATTATTGACTGGAGAACAAGGCACATATCATGGCAACCAGAACCCATACAGGCAAGAACGGCCTCAATAGACGACCTACCAGAGGAATTCAAGGAATTTGCTGATGTGTTCAGCAAGAAAAAATTCAAGAGGATTCCAGACCATTGTCCATATGACTATGCTATTGACTTTAAGAAAGGGGCTGAACTTCCGAAACCGGCCAGACCAATCCCACTCTTGCCAGCCAAATCAATTGCACTAAGGGAATACCTAGACAAGGAAATTGCAGCCAGGAAAATCCGACCTAGCAAATCACCCATTGCGTCACCTTGCTTCTTTGTTAAAAAGCCAATTGATCCAAAAAACCCAGAAGCAGTACGCCAGTTACGGCTTGTCCAAGATCTCAGAAGAGTAAATGCCATTACAAAGGACAACAGATTTCCAATGCCCTTAATGGGAGATCTTTTGGACAAAATCAAGGACGCAAAGATTTTCTCCAAGATCAATCTACGGATGGTGTTCAACAATATCAGAATCAGGGAAGGGGACAAATGGAAGGCAGCTTTCAGAACAAAGGAGGGCATATTTGAATACGTTGTCATCCCATTTGGACTGAAAAATGCACCGGCTATATTCCAAAGATACATGAACCACATCTTCCACAACCTTATCGATGTATGTGTCATAGTATACATTGACAACATCCTGGTCTTCTCTAAGGACAGGAGTCAACATACTGTGGATGTCAGGAAAGTGTTGAAGATCTTACTGGATGAAAACCTTTGTGCAAAACTCCCAAAATGCGAGTTCTTTGTCACCAAGCTAACATACACCAGACTTGGAATCAGTGACTTAGGCATCTCAATGGATGAAGAGAAGGTCAGGGCGATAAAGGAATGGAAAGAACCAAAAACAGTCAAACAGGTTCAAGCATTCCTAGGATTTGCAAACTTCTACCAAAGATTTGTACCAAATTTCAGCAAATTAGCGAAGCGCTTGATGACCCTAACAAGAAAGGATAACAAATGGGAATGGGAGAAAGATCAACAGAAGGCCTTTGATGCCTTGAAAGCAGAAATTAGCAAGGAACCCACACTATGCCACCCTAATCCTGACAAGCCTCTTTTCCTTGAAACGGATGCAAGTGGAGTGGCAATGGGGGCAATTCTGTCTCAAAGGCAAAATGATGGCTACCTACACCCTATAGTGTTCCTGTCAAAATCCTTCAACAAGGCCCAACTCAACTACAATGTCCATGACAAAGAACTTATGGCAATCATAGAGCCATTAACACATTGGAGGTTATACCTTGAGGGAACAAGGGATCCTATCACTATCTACACCAATCATAGGAACCTACAGTTCTGGAAGGAGGCAAGAACATTCAACCGGCGACACACAAGATGGCATCAACTACTGCCTTCCTACAACTTTGATATCATATACTGTCCTGGTATCCTTTTGTTTAAACTGGACCTATTGTCTAGACAATCAGAGCACGAGGATATCCCCACACCTGACCAAGTTATGATCTCTGCCGAAAAATTTAAAGGATGTAAGGGGCAGATGGACACGGACATCATAGCGATCATCAAGGAAGCACAGGAAACCAATGAAGGACTAGCAAAAATCAGGGAAATCTGCGAATCTAGGGAGATGTTACCAAAAACCCTGCAACAAAGTGCAAAAGATTACGACTTCAAGGAGGGACTAATATGGTTCAAAGGAAAGATTTATGTCCCAGAAGATAAGGAAGCCAGACTATCCATCATGCAGTTGCACCACAACTCTAAAGTTGCAGGTCATCAAGGACAAGCTAGGACCTTGGAACTGATATCAAGAAGGTACTTCTGGCCAGGAATGAAGCAAAGCGTAAACAGATATGTGGAATCCTGTGAGACCTGCCAACAAATAAGGGGATCAAAATCAATAGTTCTGATCAAGCCGCTGGATGTTCCAAGAGGACCCTGGGAAGATATAGCATTTGACTTTGTGGTAAAATTACCAAAGTCCAAAGGGTTGGATAGCATCATGGTGGTACTTGATCGATTTTCAAGAATGGCACATATCATACCCTGCAAGGAATCTCACACAGCACGCAACCTCGCAAATCTCTTTGTCACAAATGTTTGGAAGTTACACAGTTTCCCAAAAAGCACTATCTCTGACCGGGGGACTACCTTCAATTCAAAACTAATGAAGGCCATCTACAAGAAAATTGGAACTAGCCCAAGTTTCAGCACTGCCTACCACCCCCAAACAGATGGGATAACAGAGAGAATCAACCAGTGGATGGAAGGTTGGCTACAATCCTTTGTCAACTACTGGCAGGACAATTGGGTGGACTTGTTACCAATCACAGAGTTTAGCTATAATCAGCAAAAGCACTGTGTAATGGGTAATTCCCCCTTCGAAATTGTCTACGGCAGGGAGCCACTGTGGAATATTTTGTCAGAAGAAACAATGGTTCCCAAAGCAAACAAAATTACGGAAAAATGGCATAGCATCCACGATGAAGCAATCGCATCTATGGAAAGACAAAGGCTGGCAGAGGAAAAGCCAAAGAACAAGTACCAAGAAGGAGAACTAGTGTGGTTACTGGGAAGAAACACTCAAACAAAAAGACCTTCAAAGAAGCTGGACAACAAAAAGCATGGACCATTTGTTGTGAAGCAAAAAATAGGGTCACACACTTATGAACTCATTCTGCTGGCAACAATGAGGGTACACCCTGTTTTTCACATTGACTTGCTCAGCCCTTACAAAGAAGACACGGAGTTCAGACAAAACCAAGCCCGACCACCACCGATCATAGCAGAAGAGGGTGAAGAGGAATATGAAGTGCAAAAGATCCGGGACTGGAAGGAAACAAAGGATGGACTCTTTTACAGGGTCAGATGGAAGGGTTATGGAGACAAAGAAGACATGGAACAAAGGACAGAAGATTTTGGTCACCTGTCAAGGATCATCAAGGACTTCCTCTGCTGACACCCCAAGGCTCCAACACCATCTAACTACACCCTGGAAAGATAAAAGGAAGGAGGGGCACAATGGGTGATGACATCCGCAAAACTTGCTTGTTCTCATCTGCCAACTACAACCTTTTTGCCCTAAATCTTTTCTGCATCCAACAATGCCCGCCATCACCAGGACCACCATCTGCAACAACCTCATCCGCGTCCTCAAGGGACCCGCATTCCAGACCGCACGCATCCTGGACTCAGGGGCGGCCCTCTACGTCTTCAAGCGTTCCCAACAAAGCCCCGGGCGCATGCAATTCTGCGCGTCGGATGACGTGCTCCACTCAGACCTGGGGGAATTCCAATGGGTCGGGAAAAAATGGCCAACACGGATGCAGCTGCAGCGAAAGGACATATTTGTATGCAGAGGATGCGCCGCCTTTCAAGTCTCCAACGTCGTACTGTTGTCCACCCACATGCTTGGGGTGGTGGAGTGGGGCCAAGAAGGGGCCTACAGCAGTGAATGGGTCCCAGGATACAAAAGGAGGCCACCATCCTTGAGGCCCAAATGGAACAACGCTTGGGATGCAAATTTTGAGAAAGACCTGGCAGACTGGAGGATGGAAAGTGGGCACTACCAAAGGGAGAATTTTGAATGGAAGCCGTACTGGTGGCAGGAGAAGGATGTGGACGTGTCGCAGTGGAAGGAGGTGGAGGGTGACGTGCGCAAGGGGGATAAGGAGTTTGTGGAGGAGCAGGAGAGGTTTTTGGATTGGTCAAAGGCAGACTGGACAAAGGAGGAGACCTGGGAAGAGTGGGAGAAGTTCTCAGACGAACCAGGGAACACTGTGTTCAACCTGATTGACTTGACCATCAAGGAGGACAAAGGGCTAGAAGAGCACATGATCGCCAAGATCAAGGACTGCGAGATCCAATGAAGTCCATCCAGGTCCCCTAGATGGACTCTTGAGGGGGAGTAATGTCGTGAGCCAGCTCCCTCCATTGGTCTCACCCATTGTCTTGCCCACCTGTTGTTTGTCTTGTGTCATGGTTCCTTTTCTGTTTGCCGTGTTGCCACTTTCTTGTGGTTTCTTCTGTTACACTGTGTAATGCGGCTGTGCTTTTGTACGAGTCATGTCTGTTCATACAGCATGACTCACACAGACACTCCTGACTGGTTGACTGTTATGACTCATGTGGCTGCACTTTGTATGACTTGGCCACTTCTGGAATATATATAGAGGACCAACAAGCCTGGTAACCCCAGCTTGTTTTGTCTTGTCATACATCCCCTTTGAGTGACACTTAGAACCACCCCTACCCCTTAGAACCTACAGACGCTTAAGTGTGTTGCGGTTCAAGAGGTCACTTAGGTCTTAGTGCCGTCCACTCTCCCTTGCAGCTTGTCTCACAGCCACCAAGAAGCAGCTTACAACACTTGCAATCCACGATCTTCTCCACTTCCCATTCCACCTCACCCTCCTCTGTGATTATTGGTGGAGGTCGGACCTGGTTTCAATGGAATTCCTTGGCTTCTGTGTATCAGCTAAGCAGGTCAATGTTGAATAAAGGGTGGCGACACATTCTTTTTGGGAGTTCCAGTTTGTAAGCGTGTCAGGAGATTTTGGCTTTGACAGGGAATGGTCCCATTGTCTTGTTGTCCAGTTTCTTGATGGGGAGTTTTGTTTTGATGTTTGGAGCAAAGAGCCATACAAGGTCTCCTACTGCAAAATCTTCCCTTGGTTCCTCCTGCCCCTTGCAGTGGAATTCCAGAGAGGCTAACACTTTGTCCCTGACTTGTGCCATTTCCGCTGCCTTGTCTTCTGCTGCAGGAACTCCCATTGCTACATCTGTTGTTGTCCATTTGGGGTTTATGCCATACATGGCTTCAAACAGGGATTTCCCAGTTGCCCTGTTCACATGGTTGTTGTAGCAGAACTCTGCCAGGGGTAACAGTTCTGGCCAATTGTCCTGCCAGTAATTGATGAAGGTTTTGCAACCAAGCTTCCAGCAGCTGATTGACGTGTTCCAATTGCCTGTCCGTCTGGGGGTGGTATGCCGTGGAGAATGTAGGGCTGATAGAAAGCTTCTTGTACAATGCTTGTAGGAAGTTGCTGTTGAATAATGATCCCCTGTCCAACACTGTTGTCTTTGGTAACCCATGTAGCTTCCATACATTGGCAATGAACAAGTTGGTTACTCCTTCTGTGTTTGTGGCCTCTTTGCAGGGGATGAAGTGTGCTTGTTTAGAATGCCAATCCACCACCACCAGGATGCTGTCCAATCCCTTTGCTTTGGGCAGTTTTACAATAAAGTCATAAGCAATATCTTCCCAGGGCTTGGTTGCTAAGGGTAGTGGTTTTGCCAGTACCTGTTCCTTTGACCCCTTTGCCCGCTGGCATGTCTTGCAGGAGTTCATGTATTGGTTTACCATTGCCTTCATTCCTGGCCAATAGTAGCTTCTTGAGATCACTTCCAATGTCCTTGCTTGACCCTGATGCCCCGCAATTGGAGAGTTGTGATGTTCCTTCAGGATGCTTAGTTGCAGGCCCTTGTCTCCAGGTATGTAGATCTTCCCTTGATAATGCAGTATATCTTTTTTGACCAAGTAGTCCTTGAACTGTTTCTTCACCAAAACTGGGAGATCTTCTTTTCTTCTGACCAACTTGAGCAACTTGCCCAGGGATGCATCCATGCCTTGCTCCCCCTTGATGTCCTCCAGGATGTCATCCATTGTTCTTGCCATGAATCCCAAGCATTTCTCTGCTCCAATCATTGTTTCTTCCTTGTTTGGGATACCTTTGTGCTCAAACTGTCCTGAAAGAATGTCTGGTTTGGTAGAGAGCTTCCCTGGATGATAGACAATAACAAAGTTGAAACTAGCGATTTCCTGGTACCACCATGCCTGTCAGCAGTTGAAGGATTTTGCCATTTTCCAATACTCCAGGTTTTTGTGATTGGTGTAGACTGTGATTGGGTTTGCTGTCCCTTCCAGATGCAATTGCCAGTGCTTGAACACATGGATTATGGTGCTTGGTTCCTTGTCATGTATGTTGTAGTTGTGCTCCGCAGGGTTAAAGCTTTTTGACATGAACTTGATTGGGTGTAGGTACCCATTGTCTTGCCTCTGGCTTAGGATTGCCTCCATTGCTACTCCAGATGTGTCCGTTTCTGAGAAGTACAGTTTTGCTGGATCTGGGTGGGCAAGAACAGGTTCCTTTGTTACTGCCATCTTGATCACTTGGAAAGCCCTTTCTTCCCCTTCTTCCCACTTCCATTTTGTTTCCTTCTGCATCAGGAGCATCAAAGGTTTCACGATAGTGCTAAAGTCCTGAATGAACCGCCTGTAGAAGTTTGCCAATCCCAAGAACGCTTGTACTTGTTTCACTGTTTTGGGAGTTCTCCAGTTGCTGATTGCCTGTACTTTCTCTTTTTCCATTGAGAATCCTTTGGGCAATGCTGTGATGCCAATGAAGCCAACTCTATCCACAAAGAACTGGCACTTTATGAGTTTGCAGAATAGGTGCAATGATTGTAGTCATTTGAGCACCTCCTTCACATCAGCTATATGTGTCATGAGCTGACTAAGCTCAGACATTTTATTCTGATTTTATATTCTTTTTTCTGAACACTTTCCTTTTTTGGTACAAATGTCCTTCGGCGCTTAACTTGTATCATGTGACTATTTGTCTTTTTCATTTGATATCGGTGTTGCTTCCTGAACTTCCAGAATGTCAAGTCATATCTCTTATCTTGCTTATCATTGGTTGTACTCAGCTTTCCCACACTGATAGATGATGATGTGGCACTGATCCCTCATGTATATAAACACAGAGGTCAAGCTGGTTAACAATAAGGCTTGACCTCCTCTCCACTAGGACTTGCTCAATCAATCCTCTTAGCTACTTCTATTCCTTGGGTTCTAAGACTTGTTTAAGTCAAACCCCTTAACCTTCTATATACCTAACTGACCCAAGTTGGGACATTAGGTCAAGCCTTTTAAGCATTGGCCTTAAGCCCCTGCTCTTCCACCAAGTAGATAGAAGATACACAGGAAATAGGCATAGTACAATGGACAACGAGCTATACTTGATATAGACCAGTAGTCCCACGTTGCTATACGCTGTCAGTAAGCCCTATTGTTATCCTCTTTGGGTGATAGCGGCCTTAGTCAGCTAAATACACCCTTACTCTGTCATACACTGTTGTTATCACACCCGCCCATGGCTCTTGATAACTGATAAGATCAGATAAGGAGTATATGAAACAAAAGCTTAGCGTCTAGCACCCCTCATATCCAAATCAACATCTTGAGGAAGCCGGATCCTCTGAAGCCAACCTGGAAAGTGGTCGGAGCACCACCCAAGTTAACACTCACATCCATCAAGAACCACATCAACTCATTGTTTCCATCAGTACGCACTATAAAAGGATTAATTAGTAACTGACTAATTAACCTTAAAAGTGTTCCCCGCATTTTTTAGCCTCTGCAAAGCAGTCTTTGAACTACAAGACTTTGTACTTGATCTAGACACTAGAATCAACAAATTAAACAGTCAAATTGAGGTACTAGAAGAAGATCAAGTTGAGCAATCAGAGGAACTGAGGGTTGAACATACCAGGAACAACAAAAGCTACAACCAATTTGAAGCAGATTACCAAACACTTCATTCAAGGCTCAAGTTCATTGAATTGAGCATCAATAACACATGCAAACAACAAGCCAATCAAGATTGAGTCCAAAGCATAAATTTAGCCAACACCAATATTGAAGTTGAGCGCCTGTAAAAACAAATCCGCATCCTGATTGAAAATGGCAATCAACTTATTAAAATCCAAGAAAAACATACTTGAAAGGTTGAAAATCTTATTAACAACAACAAACGTCAGTGGTGCACCATTGAAACCCTCAAAGACAAAATCAAGGGCCAATATTGTCATCTTGCAACAGAAGT
Organism: Ceratobasidium sp. AG-K; assembly: GCA_037039685.1. NCBI lineage: Eukaryota > Fungi > Basidiomycota > Agaricomycetes > Cantharellales > Ceratobasidiaceae > Ceratobasidium > Ceratobasidium sp. AG-K. The sequence goes on from JAWNGF010000002.1 coordinate 4,379,263, forward strand.
GTGTATTCCTATCATCCAGGATTACTGCCTTCTAAATCACCTTAATACCATTGCACCCAACCCTTTTCAGTGGGATCAAGCATTTGACTCACACAGGAACAACACAGGGACCAGCTCAGACTAGAATCCCTTTTACTCTTTACTGAAGATGTTCTTTGTAACTATATATATGAACAGTACAAAGAACTAGGAGTAATTAACATGTTGTTTTTTGGAAGATCCAAATCTTGAATTGGTGTTTTTGAGAAGTCTGTGCTCCATTAAAGATAGAGAAGTTTGCAGAAGGATTCGCAATATTTTGTACGGTCTTGGGTCTCAATAAATCTACATGTTTCCCCACTCCAATATGTTGAGAGCCCCATCACCAAGTCAAAGGGGGATTTACCCAAATATCTGCAACATCTCCACCCAATGTAGCTGCACACACAATCAATGCTCTAATTGATAAGGTGCAAAAAATTAACAGTCACATCAATGGCTTAAATGGCATCACTGCCACCCTAGAACAAAGAATTGACAACACTTTTGCAGACTATATTGCAATTCAAAACCAAACCTCACAGATTGCACCTCTTCACCAATTAATGAATGCGGTATCTCAATCACTCACAAACCTGGGAGTGACACCCTCCACCACCACGTCAACAACTACTCCGGGATACAAACTCAAAATGCATCCCCCAGAAGAATTTTCCAGGGATGCAGAGAAATTTGATGAGTTTAAGTTGCAATGTACCTTGTACATAAACCACACATCCCCACAAGCAACTACAGAACAAAAAGTCACTTGTATCATGGGCTATTGCAAAGGGCCCACCTATGTATGGATGCAACCTGGAATTGATGTAGATACAGCACAAAGGGGAGCAACTAACTGGCTACATGACATGGACAAATTCTGGAATGAAATGCAAGCTAGGTTTGGCAATGTTCACAAATTCAACCACTACAGGCAACTATACAAGAAATTGATCCAGAAGAACTCTGTCCAAGAATATCTACAAGACTTTGTCACTTATTCATTGGTACTTGGGTACACTGATCAAGTACTTCATGATGATTTCTATGATGGTCTCAAAGATGAAATCGAGATGGCTATGGTATTGCAGAACTTTAAACCCCATGAAGCAACAAGGACATTCAACCAAGTTTGCAAAAGGACCCTGGAGATCGATTCCATAATGAATATCATTATTGCACCCAAGAAAACCCAAAGCCTGCAAGCCAGCACTTCAAAACAAGCCACATCCAAGGCAACCACAAGCACTCCAAATACCTTACTTGTCATGAGCCAGCTCACTCCATTGGACTTGCCCTGTGTCTTGCCTGCCTGTTCTCTTGCTTGTTGTTTTGTTTTTGTTAAATTTGTTCTTTCCTGTGCTGCGTTGCCACTCCTAGTGGTCTTTCTGTTGCATTGTGTAACACAGCTGTGCTTTGTATGAGTCATGACTGCCTGTGGAGCATGACTGACATGGACACTCCCAATTGGCTTGTATGTATGACTTGTGTGGCTGTGCCTTGTATGACTTGGCCACTTCCTGAATATATATAGAGGACCAACAAGCCTGGTAACCCCAGCTTGTTTTGTCTCATCAAACATTCCCTCTGAGTGACGCTCTGAGCCACCCCTATCCTTAAGAGTCTACAGCCACTTAAGTGTGGTGCAATTCATGGGGCTTCTTAGGTCTTAGTTCTGTCCACTCTCCCTTGCGGCTTGTCTCATAGCCGCCAAGAAGAAGCTTACGACATTACAAAACAAGCTTCATACCATGTCCACAAATGACTCAACACCCATTGAACGGGGATTACAAGAAGACACAGTCTCAAGACCTGTGTCCACCACAAGCATATGAAGAGGTCCTAGTACAGCCGCTAGACCAGCATCATCACTCAGCAAAAGCGCACTTGCACATACACAAGCAGGGGGTCCAGCCCCATCAAGAGTACCTAGCCGAAGTACAGTTCCAGGAACATTCCAACCAGAAGTATCATTAGTCAAAGAACACCCCCAGGAAGAAAATCAAGAACCTGGCAACAAAACTTATATACTGGAACCAGAAGTAATCACCATTACATCTGATGGAAGAACGCCTCATTGAGGATTTGGGTTTGGCTATTTTTCACCCCAGCCCAAGCCCCACAGAGGGGTCTCCCTAATTCCGATTGTTCCTCCACCCACACCACAAGTCCCACACATTTTGGGAACAATCACCAACATGGGTCCTATTCCTTTGTCTTTACCCAAAAGACCACAACCACCAGTAACCCCAGCAGTAGGACCCTCCACAGGTCCACAACCTATTGGCAATAGTTCCTCTAGTACACAAAGAACTGCCATCCAGAGCTTAGATGAACTAGACGAACTCCTGATCAGATGTCACAACACTACTCTAAGAGTTATTGAGGGACTAAGAGTTGGTCTTACACAAAGAATCACTGGACTAGAACAAGAAGCAAGAGTACTAGCAAACAACCAAGAGGTTTTCATCAACACAATCAGGGGAATACAACAGTCCCTTATGGCTATTCTTAATTCTGCCCAAAATGCCAAATGTCGTAGGCTTCTTCTTGGTGGCTATGAGACAAGCCGCGATGGAGAGTGGACGGCACTAAGACCTAAGTGACCTCTTGAACCGCAACACACTTAAGCGTCTGTAGGCTCTTGAGGGTAGGGGTGGTTCTAAGTGTCACTCAGAGGGGATGTTTTGACGAGACAAAACAAGCTGGGGTTACCAGGCTTGTTGGTCCTCTATATATATTCAAGAGGCGGCCGAGTCATACAGAACGCAGCCACATGAGTCACAGCAGTCAACCAGTCAGGAGTGTCCAAGTGAGTCATGCTGTATGAACAGACATGACTCGTACAAAGCACAGCCGCGTTACACAATGTAACAGAATAACCACAAGAAGGTGGCAACGCGGCAAACGGAAACGGAAACACAACACAAAAGAAGGGAACAGGCGGGCGAGACGACAGGCGAGTCCGATGGAGTGAGCTGGCTCACAACATTACTCCCCCTTATGAGTCCATTTGGGGGACCTGAATGGACTTACTGCACCGCGCAGTCCTTCCCTTTCCTCAGCATAAACTCCTCAAGCCCTTCATCTTCCTCCAAAGTCAGGTCGATGGGATTGAACCTGGTGTTCCCTGGTTCGTCCGAGAACTTTTCCCATTCTTCCCACGTCTCCTCCTTTGTCCAGTCGGCCTTGGACCAGTCCAAAACGCTTTCTTGCGCCTCCACAAACTCCTTGTCCCATTGTCGCACGTCTGGCTCTGTCTCCTTCCATGCCGATACGTCCGCTTCCTCCCACTTCCACCAATTTGGCGCCCACTCGAACTTCTCCTTCTGGTACCTTCCCCTTTCTAGCTTCCAGTCGCTCAGGTCCCTTTCGTAGTTGGCGTCCCAGGCGTCATTCCACCGAGGTCGCAGCGTAGGTTGCCTTCCGTCGTATCCTGGTACCCACTCGCTCGAATATGCCCCTTCTTGTCCCCATTCCACGACCCCAAGCATGTGGGTGGATAGCAGGACCACTTCTGACACTTGGAAGGCCGCGCATCCTCGACAGACGAAAATGTCCTTTCTTGCGAGCTGCATTCTTGTAGGCCACTTTTTGCCGACCCACTGGAATTCGCCCAGGTCTGAGTGGAGAACGTCATCCGACGCCCTAAAGTGCATCCTTCCTGAGCCTTGCTGGGACCTTTGAAAGACGTAGAGAGCGGCTCCGGCATCGAGGATTCTTGCCGTAGCAAATGCTGGCCCGTCCAGGACGCGGGTGAGGTTGTTGACGATGGTGGAACGGGAGACAGCAGGCATTGTAAAGAGCAGAGAAGATTTAGCGAGTTGAGCGATGGGTAAAGCTTGGAGTAGATGCAAGTGTTGCAAGTGACACTACTGGTTTCGCCCCTTCTGCCTTTTATCTTCCCTGGGACATAGTTAGATGGCGTGGGAGCTTCGGGGTGTCGGCGTAGAAGGTCCTTGATGATCTTTGAAAGGTGACCAAAATCTTCCGCCCTTTGTTCCGTGTCTTCTTCACTTCCATAGCCCTTCCACCTGACCCTGTAAAAAAGACCGTCCTTTGTCTCTTTCCAGTCCAAAATCTTCTCTACTTCATATTCTTCTTCTCCTTCCTCTGTTATGATTGGCGGTGGACGCGGTTGGTTACGGCTAAATTCAGTGTCTTCCTTGTGAGGGCTGAGCAAATCGATGTGAAAAACAGGGTGCACCCTCATTGTTGCAGGCAAATCGAGCTCATAAGCGTGTGACCCTATCTGTCGTTTCACAACAAATGGCCCGTGCTTTTTGTTATCCAGTTTCTTTGATGGTCTTTTTGTTTGAATGTTCTTTCCCAGCAGCCATACTAGATCTCCTTCTTGGTACGCGTCCTTTGGCTCTTCTCCTGGGAGTCTTTGGGTTTCCATTGATGCAATTGCTTCGTCGTGGATTTTACGCCATTTTCCTGTGATGATGTTTGCTTCTGGAACAGTTGATTCTTCTGCTGAGATGTTCCACAGTGGTTCCCTCCCGTAGACAATTTCGAAAGGGGAACTACCTGTTACGCGGTGCTTCTGTAGATTATAGCTGAACTCCGCAATCGGTAATAAGTCCGCCCAGTCGTCCTGCCGGTGGTTGACAAATGATCGTAGCCATCCTTCCATCCATTGATTTATTCTCTCCGTTATTCCATCTGTTTGGGGGTGGTAGGCGGTACTGAAACCTGGGCTAGTTCCGATTTTCTCATAAATGGCTTTCATAAGTTTGGAATTGAAAGTAGTCCCTCGGTCTGAGATTGTGCTCTTTGGAAAACCGTGTAGTTTCCAAACATTTGTGATGAAAAGATTCGCAAGGTCGCTTGCCGTGTGAGATTCTTTGCAGGGTATGAAGTGTGCCATTCTTGAGAATCGGTCTACCACTACTAAGATGCTATCTGATCCTCTGGATTTTGGTAACTTCACCACAAAGTCGAACACTATGTCTTCCCACGGTCCCTTTGGAATCTCCAGAGGCTTGATTGGGACTATTGACTTCGATCCCTTTGTCCGTTGGCAGGTCTCGCAGGATTCCACGTATCTGTTTATGCTTTGCTTCATTCCTGGCCAGAAGTATCTTCTTGATATTAGTTCCAGTGTTCTAGCCTGTCCTTGATGCCCTGCGATTTTTGAGTCGTGATGAACTCGCATGATGGCCAGTCTGGATTCCTTATCTTCCGGCACGTAGATCCTTCCTTTGAACCATAATAGTCCCTCCTTGAAATCATAATCTTTTGCGCTGTGTTGTAAGGTTTTTGGTAACGTTTCCCTTGATTTGCAGATTTCTTTGATTTGTGTCAATCCTTCATCTGTTTCCTGAGCCTCCTTGATAGTTTCTATGATGTTTGTGTCTACTCGTCCTACAAATCCTTTGAATTTTTCGATGGATATCATAACTTGTTCAGGCGTCGGGATATCTTCGTGGTCTGACCGTCTTGACAAGAGGTCCGGTTTCGATGACAGGATTCCAGGACGGTATATGATGTCAAAGTTATAGGAAGCAAGCAATTGGTGCCATCTTGCGTGTCGACGGTTAAACGTTCTTGCTTCCTTCCAGAATTGTAGGTTCCTATGATCGGTGTAGATGGTGATAGGGTCCCTTGTTCCTTCAAGGTATAGCCTCCAATGTGTTAAAGATTCTATGATAGCCATGAGTTCTTTATCGTGGACGTCGTAGTTGAGTTGGGCCTCATTAAAAGACTTTGAAAGAAAAGCAATAGGGTGTAAGTAGCCATTGTCTTGCCTTTGCGACAGGATTGCTCCCATTGCTACTCCACTTGCGTCTGTTTCCAAGAAGAAGGGTTTGTCGGGGTTTGGATGGCGTAGAGTGGGTTCCTTGCTGATTTCCGCTTTTAGGGCTTCAAAAGCTTCCTGTTGATCGTTTCCCCATTCCCATTTGTTCTCCTTTCGTGTTAAGGTTGTCAGGGGTTTTGCCAATCGGCTGAAATTCGGTACAAATCTTCTGTAGAAATTTGCGAATCCTAGGAACGCCTGAACTTGTTTGACCGTTCTTGGTTCTTTCCATTCCTTTATTGCTTTGACTTTTTCTTCCTCCATAGAGATGCCTGCGTCGCTGATTCCAAGTCCGGTATATGTCAATTTGGTGACAAAGAATTCGCATTTTGGAAGCTTTGCGAACAGATTCTCTTCCAGTAAAATTTTTAGCACTTTCCTGACATCCACGGTATGTTGACTTCTGTCCTTAGAGAAGACTAGGATGTCGTCAATATATACTATGACACATACGTCGATAAGATCATGGAAGATGTGGTTCATATATCTTTGGAATATGGCGGGCGCATTTTTCAGTCCAAAAGGCATGACGACGTATTCGAACAGTCCTTCTTTTGTTCTGAAAGCTGTCTTCCATTCGTCTCCCTCCCTGATTCTGATATTGTTGAAACCCATGCGTAGATCGATTTTGGAGAAAATTTTTGCGTCCTTGATTTTATCCAAGAGGTCTTCCATTAGGGGCATTGGGAATCTGTCATCTTTTGTAATGGCGTTTACTCCCCTGAGGTCTTGAACAAGTTGTAGTTGGCGTACCGCCCCTGGATTTTTGGGATCGATTGGTTTTTTGACAAAGAAGCAAGGTGATGCAATGGGTGATTTGCTTGGTCGGATTTTCCCCGCTGCAATTTCTTCATCCAAGTATTCTCTTAGTGCAATTGACTCTGCTGGAGAGAGTGGGATAGGCCTGGCTGGTTTCGGAAGTTCAGCTCCTTCCTTGAAGTCGATGGCGCAGTCGTATGGACGATGATCCGGGATTCTTTTGAATTTTTCTTTGCTGAAGACGTCGGCAAATTCCTTGAATTCCTCGGGCAGTTCGTCTATCGAGGCTGTTCTTGCTTGAATCGGTTCTGTCCGCCATTGTATGTGCTTCGTTTTCCAATCGATGACAGGGTTTGATTCTTCTAACCATTCCAATCCTAGGATAAGTTTAGTTTCTCCAGTAGGCATAGCGAAGAAGATTTGTTTGAAGGTTCTTCCTTCCACCTCTAGTTCCAGCTTTGCTTTGAAACGGATTTGGTGAGCAAGTTCCTTCCCCTGGATACCAATTACTTTTCTAGGAGTGGAAAGTTCCATGAGTGGAATGTTGTTCGATCGAGCCCACGAGATGTCCAAGAAGTTTTTTGATGCTCCAGAATCGATGAGAGTTGGGATAGCTTCTGTGATTCCGGCAACGCTTGCGTAAACAATGGTAGATTCATTTGTCGCTCTAAAGTACATTGTTTCCATTGCCGGTTTTTTGGTCTCTCCACACACAGTTAGAGGGAGACCCCTTCTTTTCCCGAGTCTTCTACGATTGTTGCCTCCCTTCCTTTAACGCTCGGTTCCATTGTTATCCATTCCTTGGACGGGCATTTGAATGAACGGTGTCCTTCTTGTCCGCACTTCAGGCAGCGGTTGGTTGCTATCCTTGCTTTGTATACTTCATCAGGCAGTCGCTTTGTAGAGGATTGTCCGCTAGTGGTTGGCTGGGCTGCCTTCTTCCCTGTCGAGGTCTTGATTTGTTGCAACTTCTGGTCAATAGAGATTGCAATTGAGATCCACCGGTCAAGGGAAAGTTCCCGTTCTGTCCCATCTTCATTGATCAGGGTCAGTTCAAAGCGAGCTAGTTCGGTCTTGACTTCCGATTTCAACCCTTCCTTGAATTGGTTGATCAGAGCTTCTTGACCCCAATTTACGTCTACCAGGAGATATCGGAATTCCGAAGCGTAGTTTGCTACAGAGTTGTTCTGTTTGCATTTTCGGATATCTGATTTGGCTTTAGCTTTTTTGTTGGGGTCGCTGAATTGTTCCATGAAGTGTGCCTTGAAATTTTCCCATGAGGCGAGGTTTTGGTTATTTTCCCTTTGGTTAAGCGAACGTAGGAGTACTTGTGCCCACTGGGTGGCAGCTTTGTTCTCAGATTTGAAGTTTGCTAGAGCTTCGCGGATCCTTTCTTCGTTGGAAGTGTATTGATCGCCCAGGCGCATAAAGTAGCTTTCCATTTGTGTGATGAACATTTCGGCACCTTCCCCTTTCTTTCCGTCGAAGGCTTCTGGACGAGTCACCTTGGGACGACGTGGTCCACTACCCGTGTTTGGATTTTCGGCCAGCCTTTGGATTCTTAATTCTAATTTGTCGATCCTGGTAGATTCCGCGTCTGGATGTGGTGGAGAGTTTGATCGCCTAGAGGGGATCCCGTGCAGGGATGCCTCGTCCATTTCTTCTCGCATATTGTTGATGGTTTCCTGAACCTCCGTGATTTTGGTAGTGAAGGAGGCTCCTTCCTGTCGTAAGGTTTCTAGTCCTTGTGTTACTGCCTCATTCCATTCAAGTTGGGCTTGCCTGGTAGTGTTGAGTTCTTTGCGTACGTTATTCACTAGTCCTTGGGTGTTGGTAACTTCATTTCGAAGGCGGGTTACGTCTTGGCCGACTAGAAAGGAATTATGTTTGCCATTTCTTGCCGAGTTTAAAATGTCTGTCAAGGTTCCTTGTAGAGTGTTGATGGAGTCGTTAAAGATTTGCTGGTTGTTTGCTAGAACCTGTGTGGCTTGTTCTAGGCCACTAAGCCTTCGATCTATAGTGACTCTCATTCCGTCTATAAGCCTAAGGGTAGCGTTGTGTCTTCCTTCTAGAAGGTCGTCTAGGTCGTCTAAATTGCTGATTACAGTCCTGCCGCTAGAACTGGAACTTGAACTTGAGCTTCCTGGATCACCGGCGCTTTGTTGTACCGGGGCTGATTGCCCGGAGTAACCCTGTGGGATATATGGGGGTGCTGGAATCGCCGGTGTGACTGGTTGGGAAGCCACTGGAATTGGTCCTGCGTCGGTGATGGTTCCTTCAATTTGAGGAACTGTAGGGATATTTGGAACGAGTGGTGTAGGAGGAGGTCTAATAGGAACAAGCGATACGCCCCCATGAGCTTCGGGTTGGGGAGAAAAGAACTGTCTTCTAGTTCCTAACGGCCACAGGGGACGTGATGGCCCTGGAGTTGTGGTTGGAATACGAATTACAGCTGGAGTGGGATCATTCGTGAGATCTCCTGGTTCTCTATTTGTGATAGTGGGTTCTTCCTCCTGTACCGTTGTCATGTCAGAGATGCCGAAAGTTCCCGGCATTGATGCTTGACTTTGGGGGCGTGATCGGGCGGGACCTCCCGCTTGAGTTTGTGCGATATCTTGTTTGTTTAGTGATCCTGTGGGCCTTGCTGCCCGACTGGGTCCTCTTCTTGTTGATATAGTGGATGAAGGACGTGACCCTCCATCTTCTTGAATAGACATGTTAGTTAAGCTTGTTTTGTAATGTCGTAGGCTTCTTCTTGGTGGCTATGAGACAAGCCGCGATGGAGAGTGGACGGCACTAAGACCTAAGTGACCTCTTGAACCGCAACACACTTAAGCGTCTGTAGGCTCTTGAGGGTAGGGGTGGTTCTAAGTGTCACTCAGAGGGGATGTTTTGACGAGACAAAACAAGCTGGGGTTACCAGGCTTGTTGGTCCTCTATATATATTCAAGAGGCGGCCGAGTCATACAGAACGCAGCCACATGAGTCACAGCAGTCAACCAGTCAGGAGTGTCCAAGTGAGTCATGCTGTATGAACAGACATGACTCGTACAAAGCACAGCCGCGTTACACAATGTAACAGAATAACCACAAGAAGGTGGCAACGCGGCAAACGGAAACGGAAACACAACACAAAAGAAGGGAACAGGCGGGCGAGACGACAGGCGAGTCCGATGGAGTGAGCTGGCTCACAACACCAAACATAACAGTTACCTCACTGGAAGAGAGGTAGACACTGTCCATAACAAAGTCACAAACACCCAAGGACTTGTAACAAATGTACAACAAGACCTTGACACTACACACCAAGGACAGCTTCAGTGGAACAAAGCAGTTACTCAAGGAATCAAGCAAGTCAGGGAAGGATTCACAACATTAAATGTATGAGTAGCAACTATGGAACAATCCATTACCAACCTGAAGGATGAAGTCAACAAAGTCTCATTACACGCACCTAGCAAACGGTCTGCACCAGAAGCCAAATCTACAAGAATTGACAATCTAGGGCAAAGACTCCAGTGCTTGCTCAACTCCCAAGAAGGAAGCTCACCAAGATGACCTAAGGTCACTAGACCAGAAGCCTTTGATGGAAAGAAAGGAGAAGGAGCAGAAATGTTCATCACCCAGGTGGAGAATTACTTTGTTTGGCTCGGTGACCAGTATAGCTCTGGACAAGAAAGGATTAGGGAAGCCCTAGCAAATTTCAAGTCAGATAATCACTCTGCCACCCATTGGGCTCAGGTACTGCTTTGATCTATGAATACTGGAGTACCAGATCAAAACCTGAGATTGTGGGAAATGTTCAAGGCGCACTTTATGGAACAATTCAGCAATCCTAACAAGAAAGCTAAAGCAGAAGCCAATATTCAAAAGTGAAAACAAGTCAACTCAGCAGCTAACTACACAACCAAATTCCGCTTCCATATGGTCAATGTAAATTGGGGAGAGGAAGCCCCTATCAACCAATTCAAAGAAGGACTTAAACCGGAAATCAAAACAGAGTTAGCATGATTTGAACTTTCCCATATCAATGAGGACAGGACCAAAAGGGGTCTAAACCTAAATCAATGGATAACCCTAGCAAATTCCATTGATCAAAAGTTACAACAAATCAAGACCTCAACCAGAAAGAAAACACCTCAATCAACCACTACTGGCCAGACTTCTACAAAACGGTTGCCAGACAAGGTATACAAAGCAAGGATGGCATCAAACCATTGTCTGAAGTGTGGACAAGAAGGACACCATTCACTCAAATGCTCATCCAGGGAATGGATAACAACCAAACCTAATGTAAAAGGAAGAGAAGCAATGGTCATAGAAGAAGACTTGGGAAAAGAAGGGGTCTCCCACTAACTGTGTGTGGAGAGACCAAAGAACTGGCAATGTACTTTAGAGCAAACAAAGAATCCAAATTTGTTTACAGCTACATTGCTGGAATCACAGATCCAATTGCTACTCTTATCAACTCTGGAGCCTCACAGAATTTTGTTGATATCATTGGGGCCAGGAAGAATAACATTGCCTTGAGTGATCTCCCTGTCCCTTGAAAAGTTATTGGAATACAAGGGAAGGAGCTTTCACACACAATCTGCTTCAAAGCTCATATGGAAATCATGGTCAAAGGAAAAATGTTTAAAGAAGACTTCTTTGCCATGCCTACTGGTGACACAAACATCATCCTAGGGCTTACCTGGCTAGAAACTGCCAACCCTAACATTGATTGGAGACAAAAAAGCATCTCTTGGAGAGATGAGGAAATCCACAGAAGAGAAGGAACCTTGGAGTTCATCCCAGAAGAATTGAAGGACTTTGAAGACGTTTTTAGTGAAGAAAAATTCAAACACATTTCGGACCACTGCCCTTATAATTGTGCTATTGATTTCAAAGAAGTAGCTGAGCTCCCTCAGCCACCAAGACCTATACCTTTGTCCCCAGCCAAATCCATTGTGATGAGAGAATACCTTGATGAAGAACTTGCCACAGGGAAAATCAGGCCTAGCAAATCCCCAATAGCATCAGCATGTTTTTTGTCAAAAAACCAGGCCCACTTGGGGGACTACAATTGGTACAAGACCTACAACCCTTTCATGCCATCACAAAGGATGACAGGTTCCCTACACCCCTTGTGGAAGATCTGCTGGACAAAATATGGGATGCAAAAATTTTCTTGAAAATCGACCTAAGGATGGGATTCAATAACATCTGCATCAGGGAATGAGACAAATGGAAAACCACATTCAGGACTAAGGAGGGACTTTTCAAATACGTTGTCATGCCATTTGGACTAAAAAATGCACCTGCCACATTTCAACATTATATGAATCACATCTTCCACAACAAAATCAACATGTGCGTCATTGTTTATATCAACAACATCCTTGTCTTTTCAAAAACCCAGTCTCAACATGTGGTGAATCTATGAGAAGGTCTTCAAATCCTGAAGGAGAACAACCTTTTTGCAAAACTACCAAAATGCGAGTTCTTTGTCTTGGAACTCATTTACACAGGACTGAAGATCAGCAAGGAAGGTATATGCATGGACAAAGTGAGGATCAAAGCAATAAAGGAATGGAGGGAACCAAAAGCAGTGAAGCAAGTGCAAGCATTCCTAGGTTTTGCAAATTTCTATAGGAGATTTGTACCAAGTTTCTCCACAATTGCTAAACCTCTCACTGGATTGACACAAAAAGATCTTCTGTGGAAGTGGGAAGACAAGGAACAGAAGGCATTTGACAGTATCAAGGAGATGATTTGTAAAGATCCTGTACTTCAACACCCCAACCTGGAGAAGCCATTTTTCCTTGAGACTGATGCTAGTGGAGAAGCAATGGGGGCAATACTGTCCCAAAGGCAAGAGGACAGAAGACTACACCCAATTGTGTTTCTTTCCAAATCTTTCAACCCGGCACAGATGAACTACAACATACATGATAAGGAACTTATGGCTATCAGTGAGGCACTTACGCATTGGAGACTCCACCTGGAGGGAACAAGGGAAGAAATCACAATATACACAGATCACAGAAACCTACAGTTCTGGAAGGATGCTAAAATGTTCAACAGGAGACATGCGCATTGGCTCCAAATACTGGCATCATACAACTTTGTTATTGTGTACAGACCAGGAATCCTTTCTCAAAAACCGGATCTGTTGTCAAGAAGGGCCAACCATTTGGAAACTCTGTTGGTGGAACAGATCATGATTGCCAACAAGAAATTCAGAGGCTTCACAGGAGAACTTAAAGAAGATCTCATTAACAATATTATCAAAGCACAACACAAAGACCCAGGACTACAAGGAGTAATGGATCTTTGCAAAAAAAAGAACTTGTTACCTAAGAGTATTCTGACCAGTGTAAAGGACTACAAAGTATGCAAAGAACTACTGTGGTACAAGGGGAAGATTGTGGTACTGGAGGACAAGGATTCCCAACTAGCAATCATACAACTGCACCACAATTCACCAATTGCTGTGCATCAAGGGCGGCCAAGAACCCTAGAACTGGTGTCAAGACATTACTACTGGCCAGGAATGAAGCAATGTGTCAACAAATATGTGGATTCCTGCAAACAATGCCAAAGAGCAAAAGGAACCAAAACACAGACCCCGTTAAAACCCTTGCAATTAGCAAACAAACCATGGGAGGACATAGCCTATGACTTCATAGTCAAACTTCCCAAGTCAAAGGGCATGGACAGCATCCTGGTTGTTGTGGATAGATTCTCCAGAATGGCACATTTTGTACCATGTAAGGAGTCACACAAAGCAAGCAAGTTAGCAGAACTTTTCCTATGGAACATCTGGAAACTCCATGGATTTCCCAGAAGCACAGTCTCTGACCAAGGAAGTACCTTTAACAGCAAACTCCTGAAAGCAATCTACAAAAGGATTGGGGTTTCACCCTCTTTTTGCACTGCTTACCACCCTCAAACCAATGGAATTATGGAATGAGTAAACCAGTGGCTGGAAGCATGGCTACGCACTTTCATCAATCATCACCAAGACAATTGGGTGGAACTGCTACCTATTGCCAAATTCTGTTACAACATGCACAAGCTCTGAGTTACAGGAAAGAGCCCATTTGAACTTGTTTACGGAAAAGAACCTTTATGGAATGTATCCAGCGTAGTAACAGAAGTCCCAGAAGCAAACACAGTTACCATGAGATGGGAAGAATCAAGAAAGGAGGCTATGGCTGCCATGGAACTACATTGAGTTGGAGAAGGAGAAGTCAAGGAAGAATACAAGGAAGGGGACCTAGTATGGCTATATGGGCCAGACATCAAATCAAATAGACCTTCAAAAAAGCTAGACAACAAGAAATTTGGACCCTTCCCTGTGAAAAGGAAGATATCTTCTCATGCTTATGAGCTGGATCTACCACCCACTATGAAGAAGCACCCTGTTTTTCATATCAACCTCCTAAGTCAGTATAAGGTTGACAAAGAATTCAATTGGAACCAACCACGTCCTCTGTTGATTGTCACAGAAGAAGGAAGCAAAGATTACAGAGTAGAGAAGATGATTGATTGGAAAATGACAAAAGAAGGGGTTTTCTATAGAATCCAATGGAAAGCATATGGAGAAGAAGATGATATGGAACAACGTGCGGAGGATGTAGGGCACCTAACCAAAATAGTGCAGAAGTTTCTGAAGAAACACCCCAAAGCTCCAACACCTGCAAATTTCAAGGGAAGAATAGAAAGCAGAGGGGCAAGAGAGGGGGAAACCATCTGCAAAACTTGCAAACACTCACAAAATCACTCCTCACTCAACTCTCCTAACCTTATTTGTTTGTTGCAATGCCTGCCGTCTCCCACTCCACCATTGCCAACAACCTCATCCGCGTCCTTGATGGACCAGCGTTTCCTATGGCTAGAATCCTTGACACCGGAGTAGTACTCTACGTCTTCAAGAGATCCCAACAAGGCCTGGGCCAGATGCAGTTCTGAGCATCCAACGACACTCTCCACTGAGACCTGGGGGAGTTCCAATGGGTCGGAAAGAAATGGCCAACAAGAATGCAACTGGCGAGGAAGGACATCTTTGTGTGCCAAGGATGCGCAGTGTTCCAGGTCTTGGAGGTGGTCATCCTGTCCACCCATATGCTTGGAGTCATTGAGTAGGGGCAAGAAGGGGCTTACTTGAGCAAATGGGTACTGGGAGCTCATGGAAGGCCGCTGACACTTTGGCCCAAGTGGAACGACGCCCGGGACACCAACTTCAAAAAGGACCTGAGTGACTGGAGGATGGAAAGAGGAAGATACCAAAGGGAAAAGTTTGAATGGGCGCCATATTGGTGGAGGAAGGAGGAGACGGACGTATTGGCATGGAAGGAGGTCAAGCCAGACGCACAGCAATGGGACAAGGAATTTGTGGAGACCCAGAAGAGGATGATGGACTGGAGCAAGGCGGAATGGACAAAGGAGGAGACATGGGAGGAATGGGAGACGTTCTTGGACAAACTGGGTAACACCACGTTCAATCCCATTGACCTGATGCTGGAGGAGGATGAGGGGTTGGAGGAGTATGTACTTCAAAAGGGCAGGGAGTGCACAACGCAGTAAGCCTGTTTGAGTCCCCCAAACGGACTCCTAAGGGGGAGTAATGTAGTGAGCCAGCTCACTCCATCAGACTTGCCCTGCGTCTTGCCTGCCTGTTCTGTTGCCTGTTGTTTTGTTTATGTTACATTTGTTCTTTCCTGTGCTGCGTTGCCACCTCCTTGTGGTTGGTGTTACATTGTGTAACATGGCTGTGCTTTGTATGAGTCATGACTGCCTGCGCAGCATGACTCACACAGACACTCCTGATTGGCTTGTATGTATGACTTGTGTGGCTGTGCCTTGTATGACTTGGCCACTTCCTGAATATACAGTGCTGCAAAAAATCAATCACAAAAACCATACATGGGTGGAGTTGGCCAAATAGAAAGGCATATAAAAGCTTACATAAGCTCAGGGTATAGCTGTGGCTACCCTTGCTTCCTTGCTACATCTGTGTGGCATTTTGGTCTTGTTTGGTCTTGTGGCTGTGGAGATATGCAAACTTTGGCAAAACAGTTTTTGCAATCAATTGTTTGCAGGCTTGGCACTGATGTCATGTTACATCATTATGACCTCAGATGACATCATGGTGACCTCATTGATGATGTCAGTGGCACCCCCAGTTGTATATCTACCACCCTGCTCACCACCCAGGACTGCAGCACCCCTCCAGCTCTTGTCCTTCATGCCTAAGGCCATTTTGTCACAACCCTGGCCAAGCCTTGGAGGCCTAGGCTCCAAAGGGCAGTGAGGATGGGGGTTGGGGCAACACTGAAGGTCAAATGTACAGCACTAAGGCCTAAGTGAGTCATGCAATATGGTGATGGGGAAAACGACAAGAGAACAAGTCTTGTGGAGACAAGACTTGTGTTGCTGGTATATATACTAACTACTGTTGCTATGTACAATAGGAAGTAAGCAACAAAGGAAAACAGAACAAGAGAAGACAGGAGTCCAAGAGAAGCAGAGGCAAGACAAAGGAAATGTGATAAGTCCATGGACGCCAAGGAGACAAGGGAAACAGCCAGGCAGGCATGTCCCACAGTCATGGCTTACATGAAGGCAACTATATGCGCCAAGGCAAAAAGAACAAGACCAAGCACAAGACAACAGGACAACAAAGAGAGAAACAAGAAAAGGTCATGACACTACCCCCCCTTCTAGGCCGGGGCTCACTTCACCAGCACAAATTCCTCAGTATCAGCAATTACAAATGGGTCCTCAGCCA
Source organism: Ceratobasidium sp. AG-K (assembly GCA_037039685.1). Lineage (NCBI taxonomy): Eukaryota > Fungi > Basidiomycota > Agaricomycetes > Cantharellales > Ceratobasidiaceae > Ceratobasidium > Ceratobasidium sp. AG-K. The sequence goes on from JAWNGF010000002.1 coordinate 4,395,618, forward strand.
ACCCAGTCCCCTTCCAGACCCCATAATCCTCCTCATCATCCGTCAAATTGATTACGGCCTCCTCCCTCATCTCCAGGTTGACAGTGAGGTCAACTATCTCAAATGGGTTGCCTCCAAGACAGACCTTGCAAGACCTGTCCATGATCTTGAGGGCGTCGTGGATGTCATTGGCCACATAGGCAATCCAGTTGCACCAGCAGACAAGGGGGCAGCCAACAAATGCCTGCAGGGCCTCCCTGGACCAATAGCAAGCGGATACAATAAAGTAAAAGTGTTTGCACATGCTGGGATGCCAGCACATGCCTTCCTCCTGGGGGGGCACAACTTTGAGGGACCGTTTGCAGGCCGCCAAGCAGGTGTACAGGTTGTGGTAGACCCGGACAATGAATGAGTTGGTGGATTGGCGTTGGGAGAATATGGCGCAGTGAGTGAAGTGGGGGTAGGAAGTGGTTTTAGCGCAGGAGGGGAGATGGTAAAAACACTTTGATGAGGGACTTGGATCCCAGCAGCCTCTGTTATACGCTTAGAATGCCTAATGTGTTGTTCTTCCTTGCTGTCAGCTGTTGAGTCATCCCTTGTTTCCTCATGGCAATGCATCCTGGTAACCTTGGGGACTTCCTTGATGGCGTCTGGATGTTCCTTGTGGAACTCTTTAATGAGTTCTGATGTGTTGCCAAGGTTCTCCAGGGGTTCCCAAGAGTCATGTTCCGCAGTGTAGCCCTTCCATTTGACAAAATACTTCAGGATTCCTTTTTCCACCTTGGAACTTTGGATGTGTTCCACCTCATATTCCTCTTTGCCTTCTGGTGTCTTGATCAGTGGGGGTGGATCAACCTGGCGGGCCTCAATTTGATCTTCCTCATACTTGGCTAGGCGTGATACATTGTCTACTGGATGCATGGACATTGAAGGCAGGAGTTATAGTCTGTATGCGTTCTTCCCTACTGCTTCCAGGATAGTGAAGGGCCCAAGTCATTTATGCAATAATTTCAAAGATGGGCAATTGGTCATGATGTGCTGATGGCTTAGCCAAACCTTATTGCCCAAAATAAAGGGATCTTCCTGCCGTCACTTGTCCGCATACTCCTTGTCCTGTTCTTTGCTCAGGGTCAAGCTGGCCTTAGCTTCTTCCAGGTTGTCTTGGATACATTGCGCATGTGTCACAGCTTCCGGGATGGAACCATCTTCCACTGGTGTACCCTTGATTGATGGGTGGTGAGCTGTATTGGCAAAGAAAGGTGTCATACCAATGCTAGAGTGGAACAAGTTGTTATATGCAAATTTGGCAAAGGGTAAAAGTGAAACCCAGTCATGTTGCTTGAAGGTGCAGTATGTCCAAATGAAGGCCTTGACCGTTTGATTGATGGGCTCTGTTTGTCTGTCAGTTTCAGTGTGATATGCAGTAGAGAGCCTAGGCCAGATGTTCAGGGCCTGATAGAGCTCCTTCATGAATTTGGATGCAAAGGTTGGTCCATGATCTGATACAACTGTTTCTGGGGTGCTGTTGTGAGCCAGCTCCCTCCATTGGTCTTGTCTGTTGTCTTGCCCGCCTGTTTTTTGTCTTGTGTTGTGTTTCCGTCCCTGTTTGCCGCATTGCCACTTTCTTGTGGTTATTCTGTTACATTGTGTGATGCAGCTGTGCTATTGTACGAGTCATGTCTGTTCATACAGCATGACTCACATGGACACTCCTGGTTGGTAGACTGCTATGACTGGTGTGGCTGCGCCCTGTATGACTCGGCCTCTCTTTGAATATATATAGAAGACCAACAAGCCTGGTAACCCCAGCTTGTTTTGTCTTGTCAAAACATCCCTTTCAAGTGACACTTAGAACCACCCCTACCTTTCAGAGCCTACAGACACTTAAGTGTGTTGTGGTTCAAGAGGTCACTTAGGTCTTAGTGCCGTCCACTCTCCCTTGCGGCTTGTCTCACAGCCATCAAGAAGTAGCTTACGACATTACAAAACAAGCTTAACAATCATGTCCATTCAGGAAGACACAGGATCACGCCTCTCAACACCATTGTCCACAAGGAGAGGACCAAGTAGGACTGCAAGACCCATGAGTTCCCTCAACAAACAGGATATTGCACAAGCATGGGCCAGAGGACCAGCTAGGTCTCGCCCACAAAGCCAAGCTTCTATGCCTGGAACATTCAACACCAAAAATGTTTCAGTCATTCAGGAAGAGCCTCCCATTGGTACTAGGGAACCAGGGGATATTACCGATGACCCCACACCAGTCACAATTCAAATCCCAATTTCTAACGCAAGTCCAGGCCTGTCACGACCACTATGGCCTATAGGATCCAGAAGACAGTTTTTTTCCCCCCAACCTGAAGCTCACGGGGGTGTATCTCTTGTTCCTATCAGACCGCCTCCCACCCCACACATTTCCCTTGCTCCTCAAGTGCCCCAAATTGGGGGAACTATTACCAATGCCGGCCCAGTCCCAATAAGCTTTCAGGCCGTGACACCAGTTAACCCAGCACCGCCATATGTACCACAAGGGTATTCCCAGCAAACAACAGCAACTGAAGGACAAGGCACCCCTGGGGTTCCCAGCTCAAGTTCTAGTTCCAGCAGTAGAACTGTGATTAGCAATCTCAATGACCTCGACAATCTTCACCTTGGTAGACACAACGCACTCTTAAGGATCATTGATGGAATGAGAATAACAATCGATAGGAGACTCAACAGTCTAGAACAATCCACTCAAGTGTTGGCTAACAACCAACAAATCTTCAACAACTCCATCAACAACCTACAAAGAACCCTCACAGACATCCTTAGCGCTGCACAAAATGGTGAACACAACAGCTTCCTAGTTGGACAAGACATAATCCGCCTAAGAAACAAAGTCACAAACACACAAGGACTAGTGAACAATGTGCAGGAGGATCTTAACACCATGAGGCAGGGACAGTTAGCATGGAATGAAGCAGTCACCCAAGGACTAGAAGAACTATGGGGAGATGGAAGGATTGCAATCAAATGAATCAACACCATACAAGAGGCCATCAACAACAATGCGCAAACAAATGGATGAAGCATCCCAACATGCTGTATCACCTCCTCACCCAGAAGCAGAATCCACCAGAATTGACAAACTGGAACAAAGGTTGCGTCAACTCACCGAAAATCCCAATAACAGAAGGGAAACTAGGCGTCCAAAAGTAACTAGAGCAGAAGCTTTCGACGGGAAGAAAGGAGAAGGAGTAGAAATGTTCATCACCCAGATGGAAAGCTACTTGGTCAGGTTGGGCAACCAATACAGCTCGGGACAAGAACAAATTAGAGAAGCATTAGCGAATTTCAAATCAGATAACAGATCCGCTATACACTGGGCACAAGTATTACTCAGATCTATGAACAATGGAATTCCAGACCAAAACCTAACATCATGGGAAGGATTCAAAACACACTTCATGGAACAATTTAGCGACCCCAACAAGAAGGCCAAGGCGGAAGCCAATATCCGAAAGAGCAAACAAGTCAACTCAGTAGCAAATTACGTGACAGAATTCCGCTTCCACATGGTCAATGTGAATTGGGGGGAAGAAGCCCTTATCAACCAATTCAAGGAAGGACTCAAGCTGGAAATCAAAACTGAGTTGGCTTGGTTTGAACTCTCCCTTATCAACAAAGACAGAACTGAAAGGCGGCTTAACCTTAATCAATGGATCACTCTTGCAATTTCCATTGATCAGAAATTGCAACAGATCAAGGCCTCTACTGGAAAGAAGACACCTCAAGCAACCACTAGCGGACAAACCTCTGCAAAGCGATTACCAGATGAAGTATACAAAGCAGGGATATTGTCAAACTGATGCCTGAAGTGCGGACAAGAGGGCCACCGTTCGCTCAAATGCTTGTCCAAGGAATGGATAACAACTGAACCCAACGTAAAAGGAAGAGAAGCAACAATCATAGAGGAATCGGGAAAAGAAGGGGTCTCCCTCTAACTGTGTGTGGAGAGACAAAAGAACCAGGAATGGAAACAATGTACTTTAGAGCAACAAACGAATCAACCATTGTCTACACAAGCATTGCCAGAATCACAGAACCAATCCCTACCCTTGTCAATTTGGGAGCATCAAAAAACTTCATAGACATCTCCTGGGCTTGCTCTGACAAATTCTCACTCATTGAACTTTCCACTCCGCAAAGAGTAATTGGCATCCAGGGAAAGGAGCTCTTGCACCAAATACATTTTAAGGTCAAGCTAAAACTGGACGTAGAAGGAAGAACCTTTGACCAAGTCTTCTTTGCTATGCCTACCAGGGAAACCAGGCTCATCCTAGGTCTAGAATGGTTGGAAAAAGCAAACCCCATTATCGACTGGAGAACAAGGCACATATCATGGCGACCAGAACCCATACAGGCAAGAACGGCCTCAATAGACAACCTACCTGAGGAATTCAAGGAATTTGCTGACGTGTTCAGCAAGGAAAAATTCAAGAGGATTCCAGGCCATCGTCCATATGACTATGCTATTGACTTCAAGGAAGGGGCTGAACTTCCAAAACCAGCCAGACCAATCCCACTCTTGCCGGCCAAATCTATTGCGCTAAGGGAATACCTAGATGAGGCAATCGCAGCCAGGAAAATCCGACCTAGCAAATCACCCATTGCGTCACCTTGCTTCTTTGTTAAAAAGCCTATTGATCCAAAAAACCCAGAAGCAGTATGCCAGTTACGACTTGTCCAAGATCTCAGGGGAGTAAACGCCATTACAAAGGACAACAGGATCCCAATGCCCTTAATGGAAGATCTTTTGGACAAAATCAAGGACACAAAGATCTTCTCCAAGATTGACCTGCGGATGGGGTTCAACGACATCAGAATCAGGGAAGGGGACAAATGGAAGACAGCCTTTAGAACCAAGGAAGGCCTGTTTGTATATGTTGTCATGCCATTTGGACTAAAGAACGCACCCGCCATATTCCAAAGATACATGAACCACATCTTCCATGACCTTATTGATGTATGTGTCATAGTATACATTGACGACATCCTAGTCTTCTCTAAAGACAGAAGTCAACATACTGTGGATGTTAGGAAGGTGTTGAAGATCTTATTGGATGAAAACCTTTTTGCAAAACTCCCAAAATGCGAATTCTTTGTTACCAAGCTAACATACACCGGACTTGGAATCAGTAATTTAGGCATCTCAATGGACAAGGAAAAAGTCAAGGCAATAAAGGAATGGAAAGAACCTAAAATGGTCAAACAGGTTCAAGCATTCCTAGGATTTGCAAACTTCTACCAAAGATTTGTACCAAATTTCAGCCAATTGGCAAAGCCCTTGACAACCCTGACCAGGAAGGACAACAAATGGAAATGGGAGAAGGATCAACAGGAAGCTTTTGATGCCTTGAAAACCAAAATTAGCAAGGAACCCACACTACGCCACCCTAATCCTGACAAACCTTTCTTCCTGGAAACAGATGCAAGTGGAGTGGCAATGGGGGCAATTCTGTCTCAAAGGCAAGACAATGGCTACCTACACCCTATAGCCTTCCTGTCTAAATCCTTCAACAAGGCCCAACTCAACTATGACGTCCATGACAAGGAACTTATGGCAATCATAGAATCATTGACACATTGGAGGCTATACCTGGAGGGAACAAAGGATCCTATCACTATCTACAGCAATCATAGTAACCTACAGTTCTGGAAAGAGGCAAGAACATTCAATTGTCGGCATGCAAGATGGCATTAACTGCTGGCTTCCTACAACTTTGATATCATATACTGCCCTGGCATCCTTTCATCTAAACCGGACCTTTTGTCTAGACAATCAGACCACAAGGATATCCCCACACCTGAACAAATTATGATATCCGCTGAAAGATTTAAAGGATTTATGGGGCAGATGGACACAGATATCATAGCAACCATCAAGGAAGGGCAGGAAACTGATGAAGGACTGGCAAAAATCAAAGAAATCTGCAAATCAAGGGAAACACTACCAAAATCAGTGCAACATACTGCAAAGGATTACGACTTCAAGGAGGGACTAGTATGGTTCAAAGGAAAGATTCATGTCCTGGAAGATAAGGAAGCCAGACTGGCCATCATGCAAGTACACCACAATTCAAAAATTGCGGGTCATCAAGGCCAAGCAAGGACGTTGGAACTAATATCCAGAAGGTACTTCTGGCAAGGAATGAAGCAAAGCGTAAACAGATACATGGAATCCTGCAAAACCTGCCAACAAACAAAGGGATCAAAATCTATTGTTCCGATCAAGCCGCTGGATGTTCCAAGAGGACCCTGGGAAGATATAGCATTTGACTTTGTGGTAAAATTACCAAAGTCCAAAGGGTTGGATAGCATCATGGTGGTACTTGATGGGTTCTCAAGGATGGTACATTTCATACCCTGCAAGGAATCTCACACAGCAAGCAACCTTGCAAATCTCTTTGTCACAAATGTTTGGAAGTTACACAGTTTCCCAAAAAGTACTATCTCTGACCAGGGGACTACTTTCAATTCAAGACTAATGAAGGCCATCTACAAGAGAATTGGAACTAGCCCGAGTTTCATCACTGCCTACCACCCCCAAACAGATGGGATAACAGAGAGAATTAACCAATTGATGGAAGGCTGGCTACAATCCTTTGTCAACTACCAGCAGGATGATTGGGCGGACTTGCTACCAATTGCAGAGTTTAGCTATAATCTGCAGAAGCACCATGTAATGGGTAATTCACCTTTTGAAATTGTCTATGGCAGGGAGCCACTATGGAACATTTTGTCGGAAGAAACAACGGTTCCCAAAGCAAACAAAATTATGGAAAAATGTCGTAGCATCCACGATGAAGCAATTGCATCTATGGAAACACAAAGGCTGCCGGAGTAAAGTCCAAAAAACAAGTACCAAGAAGGAGAACTAGTATGGTTACTGGGAAAAAACATCCAAACAAAAAGACCTTCAAGGAAGCTGGATAACAAAAAGCATGGACCATTTGTTGTTAAACAAAAAATAGGGTCACATGCTTATGAGCTCATTTTGCCAGCAACAATGAGGGTACACCCTGTTTTTCACATTGACTTGCTCAGTCCTTACAAAGAAGACACGGAGTTCAGACAAAACCAAGCCCGACCACCACCAATCATAACAGAAGAAGGTGAAGAATAATATGAAGTAGAAAGGATCCTGGACTGGAAGGAGACAAAGGATGGACTCTTTTACAGGGTCAGATGGAAGGGTTACAGAGACCAAGAAGACACGGAACAAAGGGCAGAGGATTTTGGTCACCTGTCAAAGATCATCAAGGACTTTCTACACTGACACCCTGAGGCTCCAACACCATCTAACTACGCTCCAGGAAAGATAAAAGGAAGAAGGGGCACAATCCAAAGAGACATCTGCAAAACTTGCTCATTCTCATCCACCAACTACAGCCTTCTTGCTTTAAATCTTTTCTGCATCCCACCATGCCCACCATCACCAGGACCACCATCTCCAACAACCTCATCCGCGTCCTTGAGGGACCCGCGTTCCAGACCGCATGCATCCTGGACTCAGGGGCTGCGCTCTATGTCTTCAAGCACTCCCAACAAGGCCACAGGCGCATGCAATTCCATGCGTCGGACAACGTACTCCACTCAGACCTGGGAGAATTCCAATGGGTGGGAAAAAAATGGCCAACACGGATGCAGCTGCAGCGAAAAGACATATTCATATGCAGAGGATGCGCCGCCTTTCAAGTCTCCGAGGTCGTGCTGTTGTCCACCCACATGCTCGGGGTGGTGGAGTGGGGCCAAAAAGGGGCCTACAGCAGCAAATGGGTCCCGGGATACAAAGGGAGACCACCACCCTTGAGGCCCAAATGGAACAACGCCTGGGATGCAAACTTCGAGAAGGACCTGGTGGACTGGAGGATGGAGAGGGGGCACTACCAAAGGGAAAAATTTGAATGAAAGCCATACTGGTGGCAGGAGAAGGATGCAGATGTGTTGCAGTGGAAGGAGGTGGAGGGTGACGTACGCACGTGGGATAAGGACTTTGTTGAGGAGCAGAAGAGGGTTTTGGACTGGTCAAAAGTGGACTGGACAAAGGAGGAGACCTGGGAAGAGTGGGAAAAGTTCTTGGACAAACCAGGCAACACCATATTCAATCCAATTGACTTAACCATCAAGGAGGACAAAGGGCTGGAAGAGCACATGCTTGCCAAGATCAAGGATTGCAAGATCCAGTGATGTCCATCCAGGTCCCCTAGATGAACTCTTGAGGGGGAGTAATGTGGTGAGCCAGCTCCCTCCATTGGTCTCGTCTGTTGTCTCGCCCGCCTGTTGTTTGTCTTGTGTTGTCTTTCTGTCCCTGTTTGCCGCATTGCCATTTTCTTGTGGTTATTCTGTTACATTGTGTGATGCAGCTGTGCTATTGTACAAGTCATGTCTGTTCATACAGCATGACTCACATGGACACTCCTGGTTGGTAGACTGCTATGACTCGTGTGGCTGCGCCCTGTATGACTCAGCCTCTCTTTGAATATACATAGAAGACCAACAAGCCTGGTAACCCCAGCTTGTTTTGTCTCATCAAAACATCCCTTTTGAGTGACACTTAGAACCACCCCTACCCTTTAGAGCCTACAGACACTTAAGTGTGTTGTGGTTCAAGGGGTCACATAGGTCTTAGTGCTGTCCACTCTCCCTTGCGGCTTGTCTCACAGCCATCAAGAAGTAGCTTACAACAGGTTCCATGAAGTTTCCAGCAGTGTTCCATGAAGAGTTCCGCAAGCTTGGGTGATGTGGTCTTTTTGGTACATGGGATGAAGTGTGCCATCTTAGTCAGGGTGTCAACAATGACCAATATTGAGTCTAGACCCTTGGACAGAGGGAGTTTGACGATCATATCAACTGAAATATGTTGCCAAGGTTTGGAAGGGAGTTCAAGTGGTTGTAATTCCCCAAGAGGTTGTTGATTGATGGGTTTTGACCACTGGCATAAATCACACAATGACACATATTTGTTGATGTAAGCCTTCATGGATGGCCACCAATACTGCTGTTTCACCATTTCCAGTGTTTTCGCTTGGCCCATGTGTCCAACTGCTTTGTTGTCATGGTGGAGTTCTAGGATCTGGCGCTTGATCTCATTGTTGTTTGGGATGTAGATCTTTCCTTTGCAGTACAATGTCGTAAGCTACTTATTGGTGGCTGTGAGACAAGCCGCAAGGGAGAGTGGACAGCACTAAGACCTAAGTGACCTCTTGAACCGCAACACACTTAAGTGTCTGTAGGCTCTAAAGGGTAGGGGTGGTTCTAAGTGTCACTCGGAGGGGGTGTTTGACAAGACAAAACAAGCTGGGGTTACCAGGCTTGTTGGTCCTCTATATATATTCCAGGAGCGGCCGAGTCATACAAAGCACAGCCACAAGAGTCATAACAGTCAACCAGTCAGGAGTGTCAGTGTGAGTCATGCTGTATGAACAGACATGACTTGTACAAAAAGCACAGCCATGTTACACAGTGTAACAGAAGAAACCACAAGAAAGTGGCAACGCGGCAAACAGAAAGGAAACAAGACACAAGACAGACAACAGGCAGGCAAGACAACGGGTGAGACCAATGGAGGGAGCTGGCTCACGACATACAACATGTTGTTCCTGATCTTCCAGTCTTTGAATTCCTTTTGTACAGAAGCAGGTGCCTTTTCTGGGTGGTTGCTAAGGACGGCCCAGATTGATGTAACGTAGTCATCTCTTTGTGTCTGATCCCTGACTGCTTGCCAAATATCCATAGTTGATGCCATACCCTGAGGTTCCTCCTCTGCCAAATTGATGAAGAGCTGCAGCAAAACTAGGGGTTTTTGAGGGACCACTCCCCCTTCTAGATTGTGGTCGCTTTGTTGACTGAGTGCATCTGCTTTGCCATTAAGTCCACCGGCCCTGTACTTGATCTGGAAGTTAAACTCCAAGAGGAAGATAGCCCCTCTGTTCTGTCTTTTTGTCAACACTTTAGAGGTCATGAAATACTCCAGGTTTTTGTGATTGGTAATGAGCAGTACTGGGATCTCAGTTCCTCCCAAAAGATGATGCCATTCCTTTAATGCTTTGATGATTGCTAAGAGTTCCTTGTCAAAGATGTCATAGTTATGTTCTGCTGGGGATAGGCTTTTGGACATAAATGCGACAGGGTTAAGTTTGTTGTCAGGACCATATTGGTTGAGGACTGCTCCTGTGGCTTTGTCCAAGGCATCACATTCGATGATGAATCCTTTGTCCTGGTCAGGTTGTAGAAGGATAGGCACCTTGATGAATTCCTTGATTAATCCCTGGAAGGCAAGTTCTGCTTCCGTTCCCCATTCCCATTGCTTTGTTTTCATAGTCAAATCATACAGGGGTCGTACTATGTGGGTATAATTTCGGATAAAACGCCGGTAGAAGTTCGCAAATCCTAGGAACGTCTGCACATCTGTAACGTTCTTGGGTGTCGGCCATTTTTTGATTGTTGCAATTTTTTCCTCTTGCATCTCAACCAGCTCTCCGGATATGACTAGCCCTAGGTAGTCAAGCTTAGGGACATGAAAGGAGCACTTGTTGAGGGAACAATAGAGACCCAGGCGTTGTAGATGGCACAGGACCTCCTTCACATGCATGGGATGTTCTTTGGGATTTTTGGAGAAGATTAAGATATCATTGATGTAGATTTCCATGTACACCCCTTTGATGTCCCTGGACTCAGCATCCATCATATTTTGGAAGGTGGCCGGTGCATTAGTAAGACCCAAAGGCATGACTTTTGTTTTGAATAGTCCATATTTAGTTCTGAACGCTGTTTTGTGAATGTCCTTGTCTGCTACCCTGACCAGGTTGTACCCAGATTTCAGATCAAGTTTGGTGAAGATCTTGGCGCCTTTGACACATTCAATAAGATCATCAGTTCTAGGGAGTGGATAGTGGTTTTTCTTGGTTTGGCTGTTGAGGTATCAGTAATCCATGCACAACCTTGGGGGTTGGGGAACACCTTCTATGTTGTGCTGTTTGACAAACATTACTGGTGATGCCTGTTGGGATGTGGAAGGAACAATAAATCCTTTATCCAAATTTTTGTCAATCCATTTTCTCAAGATTTGATCTTCTTCCTGTGTAAGGAGTATACCACACCAATCTTGGGTTTTGCGCCGGGTTCCAACTCAATTTTGAGGTCGTATGGTCAATGTGGTGGTAGCTTGTCCACTTCTTTGGAAACAAAAACATCCTTGAACTCCATGTATTTGTTGGGAAGTTGAGCAACTACCCCCCCTTCTATGGCATTACAGTCCTCATATAGGCATTCCACCTTGCAGTAATCTAAATCAAATTCCAACGTCCCTGCTGCCCAATTGATTTTTGGGTTATGCTTCTTCAGCCAAGGAATACCAAGAACCACAGTATGTTGGCCTAAAGGTGCAATATCGCAAGTAATCTCTTCTACATGATCGTTCATCATGATTTGGAAGGTGCATTCTCTGTCGATTAAATCATTTGCTATTGGTTGTCCATCTATCACCTGGACCCTTCTTGCTGTCTTTTTCTTTTTTGTTGGGATTTTGTGTTTCTTTACATATTTGGAGTTAATGAAGTTTCCCGATGCCCCTGAGTCAATCATAGCCATGGTAATAAGGTTTTTCAGGCTTTCAATTGTGATGGGAATGCGAAGCTGGTCTGCATACTTGGTGGAACAAAGATATATTTTGTTTACAGACTGCTTCCAATTTCCTGAGACTACACAATCTAATTCTGACTTTAGGGCGCCTGATGCTCCCCTCAGTTGCTGCCTTTTCCCAACTCTGAATCACTGGTGTCAACTTCTTCCAGGGCTGCTATCTGCGTTCAGCAATCTTTAGCAATATGTCCCTTCTTCTGACAACAATAACAGGTGGTTTTGCTTGTGACAGCTGCTACTTCCACCTTAGCCTGGCAAACATCTGGTTTGATGAAAGTAAAGGGGATTTCCGACATTGTTCCAACAGCCCATTTGACTATGGGGGTAAGGAAACTGCATTTGTTTTTGCTAATTGACTCAATTGTGCCCTTCTTGCTGCCCTGGGGAGTCACTGTGTAGATTGCCTCTCCCCTCTGGTATCTATGTGCTGTTGCACTTGTGATTACCCGCTTCTGGGTACCGCTTGATGTTGCCCTATCCGGGACGTTGGTTCCCCTTTTTTCCATGTTCCTTGCAATGAGGGCGGCATCAATTTCCTGGGTCCTGGTAAACAGCTCCTGCAGTGTTGCATTGTGGCAATGATAGGCCTGGGAGGTTAGCTTATCCTTGATGTTGTCCTTGAGCCCTGCGTAGAAGTCGTCTTTCAGGGTCTGCTTGTTGTAGCCCAGCAGTGCCAACAGAATCCTGAATTGGGTGATGTATTAGACCACTGTTTTGGTCTGGGAAAGCGCCTGGTACTTCTGTCTGTAGACCTCCACTTGCTCTATTTTGCCAAAGGCTAATTCCCACTCCTGGTGAAAGATATCTAAACTCATGAAAATGGCTTGGGGTACGCCTGCATTGTGTAGGTCTTGGAAAGGGCAAATCCAGTCGATAGCAAGGCCATGTAGGTACAAAATGATAAGACAGATTTTCTTTTCATCCAAGGCAGTGGTGTAGTGGGAGACGGCAATGTAATTTGCACAGAAGTAAAATCTCTAGCTTTGGCTCCTTGCTTGCCATGGAATTCATTTGGCTTGGAGGGTGCTGATTTCTCTGTTCTTGCACTTCCAAAGATCAAAGATGTCGGGGCTGCTGTTGCTCCCAACAAGGGTGGTGCAAATTGCATCATGGAGCCCCTCAGTCCTTGTGTTGCCATTCCTCCTCCTAGTGACAACCCTAGTTGACTGGTTGTTAGGGTGTTGGTTTGAGCCGCAGTTGCTCCACTACCCCCCATTGGTCTCCCGCTTGATACAATTCCTTGTGCCCAAACAGCGTCCCTTGTTATTTGATGTTGATCCGTCATTTTGTTGTATAGCTCAAGATTCTGGTCTGCAATTTCCACCAATCGGTTGATGCAGATATTTCCATCATCCCTATTATGTAGGATCCATTGTTTGACGTGTTCCAACCTTTCTGCCATGAGACTATGGCGCAACAATAATTCTCTGAGAATGAAGAGGACTTCTTTTTGAAAATTGCCTTCACAGGTTTCCCACCAGGAGTTGCCCTTGTATTCCCTAATGGCAGGAGACAGTGGTCTTGATTCTGTGTCAAAGGTTTTGTAGGGAGCCGGTTGGGAACAAATGGTTGTATCCCCCACTGATCCTTCCTTGTTGCCTTCTTTCCTTGATGGTGGGGGTTCTGAGAAGCAAGTTTGGTGGAGGGGGGTTTCTGGTGGGGGCAGCGCAATGGGGCTTTTGCCCTTAGCAAAGGAGGGTATCATAGAAGACATTGTGGCTTTGTAGGATCCTGCTGAGTTTGAGCGACTTCTGTTGGACATCACTATAATAAATGTGCTTCCTGGTGCGCTTTGACCAAAAATGACTAGTAGTGTTTTTGATAGAAAATATATCCCCTGGGTAGAGATGGAATGTATAGGGGGAACCTAGTTGACGGTAGGTTCAGTGTGACAGTCTCAGAGGTCCTTGTTCCAATAGAATATATGAATGGTGCTTCCTGATTAGGTGGCCCTGGTTCAGTGATATCAGAGGATAGGGGACGTTGTTGACAGGCTAATGGGTGCAAGCTGCAGTGTGCCTTGATGTGTAAATGATGCAGGGGAGAGATGGGGGTGTTAGCTGACAATGGTGAGGGGTGTGCAAATGCTCAGAGGTGACCCACTGATAAAAAACCTGGTTCCAACAGTGACAAAGGCTGTATCCGCAACAAAGGCAACAAGACTTGTTCTAGTGTCACAACCCTGGCCAAGCCTTGGTGGCCTAGGCTCCAAAGGGAAGTGAGGATGGGGGTTGGGGCGACGCCAAAGGTCAAATGTATGGCGCTAAGGCCTAAGTGAGTCACGCAATATGGTGATGGGGAAAACAACAAGAGAACAACTCTTGTGGAGACAAGACTTGTGTTGCTGGTATATATACTAACTACTGAGGCTATGAACAATAGGAAGTAAGCAACAAAGGAAAACAGAACAAGAGAAGACAGGGGTCCAAGAGACGCGGAGGCAAGACAAAGGAAACATGATAAGTCCATGGACACCGAGGAGACAAGGGAAACAGCCAGGCAGGCATGTCCCACAGTCATGGCTTACATGAAGGCCACTATATGCGCCAAGGCAAAAAGAACAAGACCAAGTGCAAGACAACAGGACAACAAAGAGAGAAACAAGAAAAGGTCGTGACACATTTCCCCCTCCAAGCTTGTTTCTGTGCTTGCTAAGCTTGATGCTGGCCTCCATCATGCTGAAATCTCTAGGACTACTGGAGTTAGTGAGGGACACATCTCTAAACTGCACAATATACACTGTCCCAACCTTCCTTGCAAACCCCCAGGCTGTCCTCTCAAAGTCACCCCTGCTACAGCTTGCCACCTGGTTTGCTCTGTCACCAATGGCAACTCTGCTACTGCTTCCTCTGTGGCTAGGACATACAGGACAGCTGAGGGGCACACTCTTAGCCGTGAAACTGTCTGCCAGACACTCAAGGATGCTGGTTTAAAGGCCAAGAAGAAGGTTACAAAGCCCAAACTCCCTAAACATATCTGCAACACTTGACTATCCTTTGCTTGTGCCCACTGCCACTGGACTGTTGAGGACTGGAAAGGGGTCATATGGTCAGATGAGACCAAAATCAACCGCCTAGGGTCAGATGGCCAACAATGGGTGTGGATTAGGCCTGGCCAGGAGCTTAGTGATGCAGCTATCCAGCCCACAGCTCACTCAGGTGGAGGGTCTATTCAGATTTGGGGCTGTTTTTGTTGGGATGGGCCTGGCTATGCTACCAAGATTGAAGACACAGTTACCAAGGAGGTCTATGTGGAGATTTTGGAGGATGAGTTGATGCAGACTTTGGAGTATTATGGGAAGGAGGTGGAAGACATTATCTTCCAACAGGACAATGCTCCTGCTCACAAGTCCAAATTGGCAACAAATTGGCTAGCTGACAATGGTTTTGAGGTCATGGAATGGCCTTCCAACTCCCCAGATCTCAATCCAATTGAAAACTTATGGGGCATCATCAAAAGGAGGCTGGGGGAGCATGAACATCCTCCAAGGGGGGTTTTGGAGCTGTGGGAAAGGTTTCAGGTGGAGTGGGAGAAGGTGGAGCCAGAGCTGTGTCAGAATCTGATCAGCAGCATGCCTAATAGGATGAGGGAGGTGATCAAGGCTAAGGGGGGGTCCATTAACTACTGATTTTGTCTGACTTTGTTATCCATGTATGCCTTGCAAACAATTGATTGCAAAAACCTTTTTGCCTGATGTTGCATTTCTCCCCAACCACAGATCCAAACAAGGCCAAACATGACTCATTTGGTAGCCAAAAAGCACAGTAACCTTGCATATGGCAACTGGCTGACATAATCCAACACATCATTCCCCAGCTGGCCTGCACTACCTGCACATGGTTTTTGTGATTGATTTTTTGCAGCACTGTATATAGAGGACCAACAAGCCTGGTAACCCCAGCTTGTTTTGTCTTGTCAAACATTCCCTCTGAGTGACACTCTGAACCACCCCTATCCTTAAGAGTCTACAGCCACTTAAGTGTGGTGCGATTCAAGAGGCTTCTTAGGTCTTAGTGCCGTCCACTCGCCCTTGCGGCTTGTCTCATAGCCACCAAGAAGAAGCATACAAAATTGATGAGGCGTTGTTCCATCAATTGTGATGGTGATTACTTCTGGTTCCAGTACATAAGTTTTGTTGCTGGGTTCTTGATCTTCTTCCTGGGGACATTCTTCAACTAATGATACTTCTGGTTGGAATGTTCCTGGTACTGTACTTTGGCTAGGTATTCTTGATGGGACTGGACCCCCTGCTTGTGTGTGTGCAAGTGCGCTTTTGCTGAGTGATGAGGATGGTCTAGTGGCTCTACTAGGACCTCTTTGTATGCTTGTGGTGGACATGGGTCTTGAGACTGTGTCTTCTTGTAATCCTTGTTCAATGGGTGTTGAGGTGTGTGTGGACATGTTGTGAAGTTTGTTTTGTAATGTTGTGAGCTTCTTCTTGTGGCTAATGAGACAAGCCGCAAAGGAGAGTGAATGGCACTAAGACCTAAGTCACCTCTTGAACTGCAACACACTTAAGTGTCTGTAGGCTCTTGAGGATAGGGGTGGTTCAAAGGGTCACTCAGAGGTATGGATGACAAGACAAAACAAGCTGGGGTAACCAGGCTTGTTGGTCCTCTATATATATTCAGAAAGTGGCTGAGTCATACAAGGTGTAGCCACGCAAGTCATACATACAAGCCAGTCAGGAGTGTCCAAGTGAGTCATGCTGCATGGGCAGTCATGACTTGTACAAAGCACAGCTGCATTACACAATGTAACAGAACAACCACAAGGACATTGTCGTGAGCTAGCTCACTCCATCGGACTCGCCCGTTGTCTCGCCCTCCTGTCTCCTTCTTTACATTACGTTCTCGTCTCCATTTGCCGCGTTGCCACCTTCTTGTGGTTATTCTGTTACATTGTGTAACGCGGCTGTGCTTTGTACAAGTCATGTCTGTTCATACAGCATGACTCACATGGACACTCCTGACTGGTAGACTGTATGACTCATGTGGCTGCGCCTTGTATGACTCGGCCACTTCTTGAATATATATAGAGGACCAACAAGCCTGGTAACCCCAGCTTGTTTTGTCTCGTCAAAACATCCCCTTTGAGTGACACTTAGAACCACCCCTACCCTCAAGAGCCTACAGACACTTAAGTGTGTTGCGGTTCAAGAGGTCACTTAGGTCTTAGTGCCGTCCACTCCCCATCGCGGCTTGCCTTACAGCCACCAAGAAGAAGCCTACGACATTACAAAACAAGCTTAACAACACACAAACATGTCTATTCAAGAAGATGGAGGGTCACGTCCCTCATCCGCTATATCAACAAGAAGAGGACCCAGTCGGGCAGCAAGGCCTACAGGATCACTAAACGAGCAAGATATTGCACAAACTCAAGCGGGGGGTCCTGCCCAATCACGCCCCCAAAGTCAAACATCAATGCTGGGAGCTTTCGGTATTCCTGACATGACAACGGTACAAGAGGAAGAACCCACTATCACAAATAGAGAACCAGGAGATCTCACGAATGACCCCACTCCGGCTGTAATTCGTATTCCAACTGCAACTCCAGGGCCATCACGTCCCTTGTGGCCGTTAGGAACCAGAAGACAGTTCTTCTCTCCCCAACCCGAAGCCCATGGGGGCGTATTGCTTGTTCCCATTAGACCTCCCCCTACACCACACGTCCCCAATGTACCTACAGTTCCTCAAATCGGAGGAACCATCACCAACGCAGGACCAATTCCAGTAGCTTCCCAACCAGTCACACCGGCTATTCCAGCACCACCATATATACCACAAGGTTACTCTGAGCAATCAGCCCCGATACAAAGCACCGGTCATCCAGGAAGCTCAAGTTCAAGTTCCAGCTCTAGCGGCAGAACTGTAATCAGCAATTTAGATGACCTAGACGACCTTCTAGAAGGAAGACACAACGCTACCCTTAGGGTTATAAACGGAATGAGAGTCACTATAGATCGAAGGCTTAGTGGCCTAGAACAAGCAACACAGGTTCTAGCAAACAACCAGCAAATCTTTAACGACTCCATCAACACCCTTCAAGGAACCTTGACAGACATCCTGAACTCGGCAAGAAATGGTGAACATAATTCCTTTCTAGTTGGTCAAGACATAACCCACCTTCGAAATGAAGTTGCCAACACCCAAGGGCTAGTGAATAACGTACGCGAAGAACTCAACACTACCAGACAGGGACAACTCGAATGGAATGAGGCAGTAACACAAGGACTAGAAACCTTACGACAAGAGGGAGCCTCCTTCACTACCAAAATCACGGAAGTTCAAGAGACCATCAACAATATGCGAGAAGAAATGGACGAAGCATCCCTTCACGGGATCCCCTCTAGGCGATCAAATTCCCCACCTCATCCAGACGCAGAATCTACCAGGATCGACGAATTAGAATTGAGAATCCAGCGGTTGACCGAAAACCCAAACACGGGTAGTGGACCACGTTGTCCCAAAGTAACTCGTCCAGAAGCCTTCAACGGAAAGAAAGGGGAAGGTGCCAAAATGTTCATCACACAAATGGAAAGCTACTTTGTACGCCTAGGCGATCAATACACTTCCAACGAAGAAAGGATCCGCGAAGCCCTAGCAAACTTCAAATCCGAAAACAGAGCTGCCACTCACTGGGCACAAGTACTCTTACGGTCGCTCAACCAAAGGGAAAATAACCAAAACCTTGCCTCATGGGAAAGTTTCAAGGCACACTTCATGGAACAGTTCAGCGACCCCAACAAAAAGGCTAAAGCCGAATCAGATATCCGAAAATGCAAACAAAACAACTCTGTAGCAAATTATGCTTCAGAATTCCGATATCTTCTGGTAGACGTAAACTGGGGACAGGAAGCTCTGATCAACCAATTCAAGGAAGGGTTGAAGTCAGAAGTCAAGACCGAACTAGCTCGCTTCGAACTGACCCTGATCAATGAAGATGGGACAGAACGAGAACTTTCCCTTGACCGGTGGATCTCAATCGCAATCTCTATTGACCAGAAATTGCAACAAATCAAGACCTCGACAGGGAAGAAGGCGGCCCAACCAACCACTAGCGGACAATCCTCTACAAAGCGGCTGCCTGACGAAGTATACAAAGCAAGGATAGCAACCAACCGCTGTCTGAAGTGCGGACAGGAAGGACACCGCTCATTCAAGTGCCTGTCCAAGGAATGGATAACAGCGGAACCTAGCATTAAAGGAAGGGAGGCAACAATCATAGAAGACTCGGGAAAAGAAGGGGTCTCCCTCTAACTGTGTGTGGAGAGACCAAAAAACCGGCAACGGAAACAATGTACTTTAGAGCAACAAATGAGTCAACCATTGTTTACGCAAACGTTGCCGGAATCACAGAACCTATCCCAACCCTCATCGATTCTGGAGCATCAAAAAACTTCTTGGACATCTCTTGGGCACAATCCAACAACATCCCACTCATGGAACTTTCCACTCTGAGAAAAGTAATCGGTATCCAGGGAAAAGAACTCTCTCACCAAATACGCTTCAAAGCTAAGCTGGAACTAGACGTGGAAGGAAGAACCTTTAAACAAGTCTTCTTTGCTATGCCTACTGGAGAAACTAAACTTATCCTAGGACTAGAATGGTTAGAAGAAGCAAATCCGGTCATCGATTGGAAAACGAAGCACGTATCATGGTGGCCAGAACCCATCCAAGCAAGAACAGCCTCAATAGACGACCTACCCAAAGAATTCAAGGAATTTGCCGATGTTTTCAGTGAAGAGAAATTCAAAAGGATCCCAGATCATCGACCTTACGACTGCGCCATAGATTTTAAGGAAGGAGCTGAACTTCCAAAACCGGCCAGACCAATCCCACTCTCTCCAGCTGAATCAATTGCACTAAGAGAATACCTGGATGAGGAAATCGCAGCGGGAAAGATCCGACCAAGCAAATCACCCATTGCATCACCTTGTTTCTTTGTTAAAAAACCCATCGATCCAAAAAATCCAGGAGCAATTCGCCAGCTACGACTTGTTCAAGACCTCAGAGGAGTAAATGCTATTACAAAGGACGATAGATTCCCAATGCCCCTAATGGAAGACCTGCTGGATAAAATCAAGCACGCGAAAATTTTCTCCAAGATTGATCTACGCATGGGTTTCAACAATATAAGAATCAGGGAAGGCGACGAATGGAAGACAGCTTTCAGAACAAAAGAAGGACTCTTCGAATACGTCGTCATGCCTTTTGGACTAAAGAACGCGCCTGCCATCTTCCAAAGATATATGAATCACATTTTCCATGATCTTATCGACGTATGTGTCATTGTATACATTGACGACATCCTGGTCTTCTCCAAGGACAGAAGCCAACATACCGTGGATGTCAGAAAAGTACTAAAAATCTTACTGGAGGAAAATCCTTTCGCAAAGCTTCCAAAATGCGAATTCTTTGTCACCAAATTAACGTATACCGGACTTGGAATCAGCGATTCGGGCATCTCAATGGAGGAAGAAAAGGTCAAGGCAATAAAGGAGTGGAAGGAACCAAAAACAGTCAAGCAAGTCCAAGCCTTCCTAGGGTTCGCAAATTTCTACCGAAGATTTGTACCGAATTTCAGCCGATTAGCAAAGCCCCTGACTGCCTTAACAAGAAAGGAGAACAAATGGGAATGGGGAAACGATCAGAAGGAAGCATTTGAAGCCTTAAAAACGGAAATCAGCAAGGAACCGACTCTACGCCATCCGAACCCTGATAAACCCTTCTTCTTGGAAACAGACGCAAGTGGAGTAGCAATGGGAGCAATCCTGTCGCAAAGGCAGGATGATGGCTACCTACACCCTATTGCTTTTCTTTCTAAATCTTTCAACGAGGCTCAGCTCAACTACGACGTCCACGATAAGGAACTTATGGCAATCATAGAATCTTTAACTCATTGGAGACTTTACCTAGAGGGAACAAAGGACCCTATCACCATCTACACCGATCATAGGAATCTACAGTTCTGGAAGGAAGCAAGAACTTTCAACCGTCGACACGCAAGATGGCATCAGTTGCTTGCTTCCTATAACTTTGATATCATATATCGCCCTGGAATCCTATCATCTAAACCGGACCTATTGTCTAGGCGACCAGACCATGAAGATACCCCCACGCCTGAACAAGTAATGATATCTGTTGAAAGGTTCAAAGGATTTATGGGACAAGTAGACACGAACATCATAGAGACTATCAAGGAGGCTCAGGAAACAGATGAAGGACTAGCACGAATCAAAGAAATCTGCAAATCGAGGGAAACTTTACCAAAAACCCTACAACACAGCGCGAAAGATTATGATTTCAAGGAGGGACTATTATGGTTCAAGGGAAGGATCTACGTGCCAGAAGATAAGGAATCCAGACTGGCCATCATGCGTATTCATCACGACTCAAAGGTCGCAGGACATCAAGGACAGGCTAGAACACTGGAACTAATATCAAGAAGATACTTCTGGCCAGGAATGAAGCAAAGCATAAACAGATACGTGGAATCATGCGAGACCTGCCAACGGACAAAGGGATCGAAATCAATAGTCCCGATCAAGCCTCTGGAAATTCCAAAAGGACCATGGGAAGACATAGCATTTGACTTCGTAGTGAAGTTACCAAAATCCAGGGGATCAGATAGCATCTTAGTAGTGGTGGACCGATTCTCAAGAATGGCGCACTTCATACCCTGCAAAGAATCTCACACGGCAAGCGACCTTGCAAATCTTTTCATCACAAATGTTTGGAAACTGCACGGTTTTCCAAAGAGCACAATCTCAGACCGAGGGACTACTTTCAATTCCAAACTTATGAAAGCCATCTATGAGAAAATTGGAACTAGCCCAGGATTCAGTACTGCCTACCACCCCCAAACAGATGGAATAACGGAGAGAATCAATCAATGGATGGAAGGCTGGCTACGATCATTCGTCAACTACCGGCAGGATGATTGGGCGGACTTATTACCAATTGCGGAATTTAGCTATAATCTACAGAAGCACCGCGTAACAGGTAGTTCCCCCTTCGAGATTGTCTATGGAAGGGAACCACTGTGGAACATCTCAACAGAAGAATCAGCGGTTCCAGAAGCAAACAACATCACAGGAAAATGGCGTAAAATCTGGGACGAAGCAATTGCATCAATGGAAACCCAAAGGCTCCCAAAAGAAGATCCGAAGAACGAGTACCAAGAAGGAGATCTAGTTTGGCTGCTGGGAAAGAACATTCAGACAAAGAGACCATCAAAGAAGCTGGATAACAAAAAGCACGGGCCATTTGTTGTGAAGCGACAGATAGGGTCACACGCTTATGAGCTTGATTTGCCGGCAACAATGAGGGTGCACCCTGTTTTCCACATCGACCTGCTGAGCCCTTACAAAGGAGACACTGAATTCAGCCGTAACCAACCCCGACCACCGCCGATCATAACAGAAGAAGGAGAGGAAGAATACGAAGTAGATAGGATTTTGGACTGGAAAGAGACAAAGGACGGTCTTTTTTACAGGGTCAGATGGAAGGGTTATGGAAGTGAAGAAGACACAGAACAAAGGGCAGAAGATTTTGGCCACCTTTCAAAGATCATCAAGGACCTTCTACGCCGACACCCCGAGGCTCCCACGCCATCTAACTACGCTCCAGGGAGGATAAAAGGCAGAGGCAGCGAAACCAGTAGTGTCACTTGCAAAACTTGCTACTATTCCAAGAAACACCCTCAACTCTACGCTTTAAATCTTTTTTGCCCTCTACAATGCCTGCCGTCACCCGTTCCACCATCACCAACAACCTCACCCGTGTCCTCGAAGGACCTGCCTTTGCCACGGCAAGGATTCTCAACTCCGGAGCTGCCCTTTACGTCTTCAAGAGGTCGCAACAAAGCTCTGGAAGGATGCACTTCAGGGCCTCGGACGAGGTCCTCCACTCAGACTTGGGGGAATTCCAGTGGGTCGGAAAAAAATGGCCAACACGCATGCAGCTCCTGCGAAAGGACATATTCGTCTGCCGAGGGTGCGCCGCATTCCAGGTCTCAGAGGTTATCCTCCTCTCCACCCACATGCTCGGAGTGGTCAAATGGGGACAAGAAGGAGCGTACTCGAGCGAGTGGGTACCAGGCTACGACGGAAGGCAGCCAACGCTCTGACCTAGATGGAACGACGCCTGGGACGCCAACTACGAGAAGGACCTAAGCGATTGGGGGATGGAAAGGGGCAGGTACCAGAAGGAAAAAAGTGAATGGGAACCTTACTGGTGGAGGAAGGAGGAGACGGACGTGTCGGCATGGAAGGAGGTAGAGCCCGATGTGCAACAGTGGGATGAGGAGTTTGTGGAGGTCCTGGAGAGGGTTTTGGACTGGTCCAAAGCGGACTGGACGAAGGAAGAAACTTGGGAGGAATGGGAGAAGTTCTCGGACGAACCGGGAAATACCGTTTTTAATCCCATCGACCTGACCTTGGAGGAGGAGGAGGGGCTGGAAGACTTTATGCTGAAGAAGGAAAGGGACTGTACAGTGCAGTAGGTCCGTTCAGGTCCCCCAAACGGACTCTTAAGGGGGAGTAATGTCGTGAGCTAGCTCACTCCATCGGACTCGCCCGTTGTCTCGCCCTCCTGTCTCCTTCTTTACATTACGTTCTCGTCTCCATTTGCCGCGTTGCCACCTTCTTGTGGTTATTCTGTTACATTGTGTAACGCGGCTGTGCTTTGTACGAGTCATGTCTGTTCATACAGCATGACTCACATGGACACTCCTGACTGGTAGACTGTATGACTCATGTGGCTGCGCCTTGTATGACTCGGCCACTTCTTGAATATATATAGAGGACCAACAAGCCTGGTAACCCCAGCTTGTTTTGTCTCGTCGAAACATCCCCTTTGAGTGACACTTAGAACCACCCCTACCCTCAAGAGCCTACAGACACTTAAGTGTGTTGCGGTTCAAGAGGTCACTTAGGTCTTAGTGCCGTCCACTCCCCATCGCGGCTTGCCTTACAGCCACCAAGAAGAAGCCTACGACAGACATGGCAACGCGGCACAGGAAAAGACAAACAACACACAAACAGAACAGCAGATGGAAGGGCAAGATGCAAGGCAAGTCTAATGGAGTGAGCTGGCTCACAACACAAGGCCATTTCCTTCAGGATGTAAAGGATTTGTTTTTGATGATTTTGCTCATGGGGTTCCCACCATGTTTTGCCTGTATAACTTTTGATGGCTGGGGAAGAGGGTCTTGATTCAGCATCAAAAGTAGGGTATGGGTTTGGTTGAGACCAAATAGTGGTGTTGCCCTCATTTTCCTCTTTGTCTCCTGTGTCTGCTGGAGGTGGATCAGAGAAGTGTGCTTGGTGGAGTGGTGTTTCTGGAGCTGATGGTGCGATAGGGCCTTTTTCTTTCTGAGATGTGGATGGAACAGCCATAGGTGCCATGGTTTGTCTATAGGCTTCTGCCAAGTTAGAACAACTCCTGGTGGTCATGTGCTATAATAAGTGTGCTTCTTGGTGCACTTTGGCCAACAGTGGCTAGTAATAATAGAGATATATCCCCTGGGTAGAGATGGAATGTTAGGGGGAACCTAGTCAATGGTAGGTTCAGTTCAAGGGTATCAGAGGTCCTTGTTCCAACACAATGTATGAGCGGCGCTTCCTGATTAGGTGGCAACAGCTCAGTGATATCAGTGGGTAGGGGACGTTGTCAACAAGCTAATGGATGCAAGCTGCAATGTGCCTTGACATGTAAATGGTGCAGGGGGAGAGTTGGGGAGATTAGCTAATCAATGATGAAGGGTGTGCAGTGCTCAGAGATAACCCAGTGATGAAAGACCTGGTTCTGACAGCAACAAAGGCTGTATCCGCAACAAGGGCAACAAAACTTGTTCTAGTGTCACAACCCTAGCCACACCTTGGAGGCCAAGGCTCCACAGGCGGTGAGGAGGGGGGTTGGGACAACAAAGGTTAGATGAACAGTGCCAAGGCCTGAGTGATTAAGGGAAAACAACAAGAGAACAAGTCTTGTGGAGACGAGACTTGTGTTGCTGGTATATATACTAACTACTGTGGCTATGTACAATAGAGAGCAAACAACAAAGGGGACCAAAACAAGAAAAGACAAGTCTGAGAGAAGCAAGGACAAGACAAAGGAAATGTGATAAGTCCATGGACACCATGGAGACAAGGAAACAGGCCAGGCAGGCATGCCCTGCAAACACGGCTTACATAAGGGCAACTATATGTGCCAATACAAGAGGAACAAGACCAAACACAAGACAACCAGGCACAAAACAGGAAAACAAGAAAAGGTTGTGACAGTTGTTGCCTATTGCAGTCTTGCATTTCCTCCCTTATGAGCTCCTGTTTGATGTCTTGTTGGAGCCCATGTCTGAAGCATGCAATGAGTGCATCTTCATTCCATTCTATGTCTTGCTGGAGAAGTTGGAAGTCTGTGATGTATTCTGATACACTCTTGTTCTGGTAGAGTTTCTGTAGTTTGGTCTCGGCTTCTAGTTGTTTAGCTGGATCTGTCCATTGTTCAATGAAGGCTGTTTGGAGTTCTTCCCAATTGGTCAGCCATAGGTGTGCATGCCTATCATTTTATGAATTCAGGGCTGGTTGTGCCCAATTTGCCAGTTGTCCTTCCTTCATATTGATTAGGAAGGCAGCAATTTTCTTGAGGTTGGTACCATAGTAGGTTTCATTGATGCAGAAGTATGCCTTCATTTGTGAAAGGAAGGTTTCTGCTGCTGTTCCTTGGGTTCTGTCAAAGGGCTTAGGCATTTTTTGTTTGGAAGTTAATCCTCCTCCATTGCCTCCCTGAGTTTGGATGATTATAATTCAGTCTTGTTGTTGTACTTGATGTCCTGACTGATTTCCCACGCGGAAGGATGGAGTGGAGGGAGAGGAAGGTGGGCTTGGTGTGCACTGAGGACCTCTTCTGTTTCCTGATGTTTGGGGAAATGGTGGGTTTCCTGGAGGCAGGGTTCTTCTGCTTTTTTCCAATCTCCTTTCATCTGTATCTTCCATTTGTTGTTTGCCCATTGCTTCCACATCAGCCCCAATTTGGTTGGTAGTTGTATCTATGTTGGCAATCTGTTCTCTTATGTTGAGTAGGAGTTGTCCATGAGCCTCAGCCCTTTCTTGTTCCTCTTGCTGGAGATGTAGTACAGTTGCTTCCATTGTTGTTAGTCTTGTATTCTGGGCTGTTATGGAAGCATTGATTCCAGCCTGATGCCTGCTGGAAGTCCTATTGATTTGTTCCATTGTGTTCAGGGTGGTGATCCCCTGATTCTAGATTCCTTGAATTACATTTTTGACCAGCACTATTCTTTCTAGGAAAGTGTCGATTGTGTCTTCTGTTCTTCTGCCAATATGCTTGATGATCTGTAAAGAGTTAGTACTATCTTCCATTTTCTGTCCCACCTTTGTTTGAGGGACTCAATCCTTACTGCCATGATGGCATTGTTTTCCATGTACTCTCTTTGTATCCTATTGTAGATGGCTTGTAGGACTTCTACTTCCCTTTCCTGTGTGTTGATGATTGCACTTTGTTGCCTTATGCTTTTGTCTATAGAGGCTGTGTCAATTGAGCCAATGGTGCTTGTTGCAGAAAGTGGTCTTGATGGTGGTACTGAGGCTGGATCTCCTTTTGCTTTTTCAAGAGTGGGGATTTGGCTTTCCTCACTATGGAAGGGATAGGGAGCTGAGGTAGATCTTTGTACTGTTATCCTGGGATGAGAAGGACCTGGTGTAGGGTTCCTTTGTTCTGTTCCAATTTGTATTGTCTGTTGAGCCACTGTTGAGCCACTGGTGATGCAACTGTTGGTACTCCTACTCTAAGAGGTGCTGATGGGATTGTGATTGCTCCTATGTTGGGAGTGCCTTCTGTGTTTGGTATTACCACTATTGTCAGAGATGCATTATCTGATCTTTCTATTTCAGCTGAGTTTTTGCCAATATCTCCCAATCCTCCTGGGACAGTCCCAGTGCTGGGAGGCCTTGATTGTTGCTGTGGTCTAAGTGACTCTGTGAAGTCTGGTGAGGGTCTTGCCCTTTGTGGCAGGTTTGCCAGTACTTCCTGTATCCTTGTGTGGAGTTCTTCCACTTCCATTCTTGATGAGGGTCTTGAGGATTCCATGTTTATCTGTAAGCAAGATGTGTTTTTCTTGTGGCTAGCAGTGTGTGTAGCCTGCTTTGCAATCTTGCAACCCTTCTATGCCAGTTGACCTATGTCCATGTCTGTTTGCACTGTATAGGCCTCAAGCTGCCTTAGAGGCTCCGTACTGTATGCCAAGTTGCTAGTGCAACCTTAGCGACCTTATGACAATGGCCTGGGGACCACTTAGTGTTTGAGATGATGGCCTAAAGGCCTGGTGACTTAGTTGCACTTGAGGGGAGGCATGATGAGGCAAAGCAAACTGGAGTAAGTCCATGCTTGCAAGCTGGTATATATACCCAGAGGCATCAATGCCTCAAAGTGGTATGACACATATGTGGCCAATCAGGCGCCACACTCAGTCAGCAAGTCACAAAGACCTTCTAGAGAGAAGTTCTAGAAGGTCAATCTTTCCAAGAGCAAGATCTAGAAGACAGTGCAGCGATATGGGCTGCTGGGACAAGTCATCCATACACCTCACAAAGCAAGGGAGAGGGTCATATCTATGTACATTAGGTGCTTAAGGCCGCCACAAGACAAATCAGCAGTCATAGTCCATGGGTTTTGTGGATGGGTCATGACACCCCAGCTGTGGACTGGGGTACATCCCCATCAAGGCCCAAGGACCCCTCAAGTGGGTTGAAAACAACAAGTCAATGCACACCCCAACTACAGAGTGCTGCTATGGGTTGGCAACCCAGAAACCAAGCCCTCAACCAAGCCCTCAACCAAGCCACAATCATGCAGCACAAAATATACACATGCCAGGGCTGTGTTGCCCATACAGTCCACAATGTGGTCCTCAAAAGTGCCACTGCCTGGAACAACAACACAGGGCATGAGTGGCATGCTGACACGTGGTGGAAGGGAGTCAACGACCCCCACCTTCACAGCAAGGCCGAGCAATGGGAACACAGAGTTGCCTGGATGCGGGCAGAGCTGGACACAGAGTCTGGATGGGATGTCAACATCCCTAAACCCAAGCCAGGTATGCCAAAGCCCCTTATGTCAGACAACTACTCATGGCCCCCACCTACAACTAAAGCCAACAATGACTGGCCTGCTGTCAAGCAGGCCAAAAGTAGTTGAACAACTTGGGGACCCTGCCCCACTGCACACCTGCCCGGCCCCCTTTTGAGGAACTCCCACAAGCCAACCCTCCTATGCAACTGTCCTCCAGTGTTGCAACCCTTCTATGCCGGTTGACCACAGTCTGTGTCTGTTTGTGCCTTATAGGCCTCAAGCTGCCTTAGAGGCTTTGTACTGTGTGCTAAGTTGCTAGGGCAACCTTAGCAACCTTCTGACAATGGCCTGGGGCCCACTTAGTGTTGAGATGATGGCCTAAAGGCCTAGTGACTGAGTTGCACTTGAGGGGAGAGATGATGAGGCAAAGCAAGCTGGAGTAAGCCCATGCTTGCAAGCTGGTATATATACCCAGAGGCAAAAATGCCTCAAAGTGGTACCATACATATGTGGCCAATCAGGTGCCATGCTCAGTCAGCAAATCACAAAGATCTTCTAGAGAGAAGTTCCAGAAGCTTAATCTTTCTAAGAGAAAGATCTAGAAGACAGTGCAGCGATATGGGCTGCAGGGACAAGTCATCCATACACCTTACAAAACAAGGGTGTCACAACCCTAGTTGAACCTTGGAGGCTGAGACTCCACAGGCAGTGAGGATGGGGGTTGGGGCGACAACAAGGGTCAAATGTATGGCACTTAGGCCTAAGTGAGTCATGCAATGAGTGATGGGGAAAACAACAAGAGAACAAGTCTTGTGGAGGCAAGACTTGTGTCGCTGGTATATATACGTGCTACTGTGGCTATGTACAATAGAGAGCAAATGACAAGGGAAACCAAAAGGAGGGAAAGTAAGAGTCCAAGAGAAGAGAGGAAAGAACAAAGGAAATGTGATAAGTCCATGGAGGCCAAGGAGATAAGGGAACAGGCCAGGCAGGCATGTCCCGCGGTCAAGGCTTACATAAAGGCAACTAAATGCGCCAAGGCAAGAAGAACAAGACCAAACACAAGGCAACAAAACAACAAGAAGAGGACAAGAAAAGGTTGTGACAAAGGGGGAGGGTCATATCTATATACATTGGGTGCCTAAGGCCGCCACAAGTCCAGTCAAGCAGGCCAAGTCTATGGTTGTCATGGATGGGTCACAACATCCAGGACTCCCCCTGCAACCACAACCCCTGGCCCCTCCCCTGAGGGCAATGACCTGCCTCCTCCCCCCAAAATACCCATGGATCCCTTGCTGCTCAAGCAGCAATTCAATGAAGGGGTGGCACAAGCCCAAGGACAAATCAAGCAACTACTCGCTGAAGCCAAGTGTCATGACCTGTCCCTCCCTCTGTCTCTGTTTGTGGACTCATGGCTTGTACTGGCACCTTAAGCGCCCTTTCTATTTGTTGAGCCCTCTCCCTTGTTTAGTGAGGTGTATGGATGATGTGTCACCATGAGTCATATGACTCATGCTGTTTTCTATTGGCTGGCCTACACAGCCCCCTTTATGACTTGGACTTTGACTCAGATGTGTGACTCATGTATTTACTATGACTCACCTGTCCTCTGAGTATATATACTGGCTTGCAAGCATGGTCATCCCCAGCTTGCTTTGCCTCATCAACTCTCCCTGCAGTGTGAACAGAGACACTTGGCTACTTAGCCTTTAGCACAGCCACTTGGACTTAGGAGCTAGTGACTTGTACTGACAAGACTAGCGTTTGTCCACCTTAGTGATAGAGTCTTAGAAGACTTATCACATATTGTTCTCATATCTCAAAGGCCATTAGCGGTTGTCAACCATAGGCATTAGCAGGTTGTGATATGTGCAAGAACAAAGAAACTGGACACAAAGGAAGCATGCACAAAGGAAAGCAAAACAAAGGAGACGCAGGACAAGCAAACAGGAAACCAAGTCCATTGGAGGGGCCTTGGGTCACAACACACTGCCCACGGCTATGGACTGCTAGATATAGAGGATGAAGGTTTAACTGCAATACTGCTATATACCGCTATATACCACTATGTAGCCCAAGACACTTTTACAGATGAACATTGCTTGACTCACTATCCCCATGCAAATCTCTTTGTCAGTACTTGGACACCAATCTCAACGCCTTGTCACCAACAGCAGCTCCAATCTTGTTGCCTATTGCATTCCCAACAGAACTTGCTCATGTTGGATTGGACAAGCCCTTAGGCCAATAATATGGTGCTTGTGCTGCTGGTATTGCATGCATGGTGAGTATGAGATTTGTCACCCATCTAAACCACCTGTGCTGATGTGAACAAGCTGGGGTTACCATTGGTCAGGTTCCTTTCATTGTGTGGCATATGTGTGCTGGCTCTTTCCTGCACCCTTAATGTATTTTTTTGTGCTGCATTTCATTTGTTAGTAGGCTTGTTGCTTGTTCTGTCCTTGATTCTTCCCATCATCCTTTTACTGTACTGATGTTCCTCTGCAAGTTGTTTAGTTTGTACTCTCATTGTTGTAATCAACATGCCCATAGGTTCTGTCTCATGTGAGACTGCTGCCAGGTGGCAGGATAATGTGTTTGTTGTCCAGGAACATTAGCATGCTTTGGCAGTACTCCTGTACATCTCAATTGGACTGATCACTCACCCACCCTTGCTGAGATCTCCTGATGCTCCTCATCAGACACCACACCTTGCCATCAACACACCACACCTTGCCATCAAAACACCACACCTTGCCATCAAAACACCACACCTCCCAAGCACTCACATAGCCTACAACACCCTCCAGAGTGCTTGCTGGCTCTGGGGGACAAATCTATTTTGCTGATGTACACATCTCACTCCAGCACAGGTTCAGACTGGATGTTTCTCAGTCCCACCAATACCACCATTTG
Organism: Ceratobasidium sp. AG-K; assembly: GCA_037039685.1. Lineage (NCBI taxonomy): Eukaryota > Fungi > Basidiomycota > Agaricomycetes > Cantharellales > Ceratobasidiaceae > Ceratobasidium > Ceratobasidium sp. AG-K. Next base: position 4,426,292 of record JAWNGF010000002.1, read on the forward strand.
GATTCAAAAAAAATCATAAAGTGGTTGACACTCACTCTTGTCTAGCTTATTGGCACGTGACTGTTGCCCTTAGGAGATTGACTGGGGAGGATGTGTGCTCTCCACTGCAAACAAGTGTATCACATAACCCTGTTTAAATAATGTAGTTTAGATACCTTTGCACCCTGTGCCCAAGTTTTGAGCCATAATACACTGTATTCAAGGAGGTGAAGTACTTGTAAGGTTCAGCATTTGAGCAATCATCTGTGGTTTTGTAACATTTGAAACGTGCTCAATCAGCTCAGTTAGTGGCTTATGAATCTCAAGAGTGATAGAGGTCTCGGGCCTGACAAACCATCTTTGCTTGCAACAACCATGCCTGCCTGGAGCAAAAAACAAGAGGCTCGATGGGCTTGCAGAACATTTAAACGCCATCGGACTACACTCGAACAGATCCTTTTGGACCAGATTTGAGCTTAGTTATATGTATATACTGTATCAGGTACTTGTATTAAGCAAGACCCCTAGCACTCTAACGCTTGATAAGTCGCTGACGAAGTGCGTTTCAAGTGTATGCAACCACGAAGGGTTGTTCATGCGCCGAACCTGTCGAGTGCTTCACCTCCTCGAATACAGTGTATCATGGCTCAAAACTTGAGCACAGGGTGCGAAGGTATCTAAACTACATTATTTAAGGAGGGTTATGTGATACGCTCGTTTGCGGTGGAGAGCGCGCGTCCTCCCCAGTCAATCTCCTATGGGCAACAGTCACGTGCCGATAAGCTAGACGAGAGTGAATGTCGACCACTTTACACCGGGGCCTACAACTTGGCCCTCCACTCCTCCCGCCCGATTCGCCCCTGACTACCCACAACCTCTCCCCGGTTATCCCCCATGTTAAACACATCCCACCCTCCGGTCCCACCCACACTCGCCGCCGGAGTCTCCCTCAGTACCTGTCCAGGCAGCCCCCACGAATCAACGACGTGCAGCGCTTGGGGGCCTAGGACGTCTCGAACGAGAGACTCGAGTTTAGACTTGGCGGCTGTGCGTTGTTCGGGCGTGATGATCGAGAGGGCGAGGAGGGTTGGGCTCGAGGTGACGATCTGGAGGATGGATACGTGGAGAAGCGTGGCGAGGATTTGTCTATCGAGGGGTGAGCGGAGGGAAAACGCGAGGGTGGCAGACCTACCGAGTCCACCCGAGGTCGATTAGACGAGTCGGAACATCTCGTCGGCGGAAACACGCTCGCCAAACGCGACGGCCGTGACTTGGATCGTGTCCGACAAGTGGAACATCCACGCCTGGTACAGAGATTTACCAGACTTCATGAGACTCGCGAGGTCTTTTTGGAGCTAAAGGTGATGTGAGTAACTGGAAGGGCTCGACGGACGCCTAGACATACCTTTTGAGCCAAAACGGTTTCTCGGAGTTGTAGAAGTTTAACTCCGGCTTCAACGTCCTCGGCAATGTTCCATGACTTCGCGTGGGCGGGATTGTGCGTGGTCAGCTTGTATGAACCATTGTCGATTGCGGCCAGTAGCTCCTTGGCGACCTTTTGAGTAAGAACCGCATTATCACCTATTGACGTCAAGATATTAGCCAAGTACCACTTGAAGATGATGAGGATCTCACCCTCGGCGGTGATTCCCGCATGCGAGAACCCAACGTTCTGCGCCATCCGATTCACGTTCAGGTATCCCTGTCCACCACACCTCTCCCGCGCCACACTCGCGCATCGCTCGCCATGCCAAGTAACCAACGGCTTGATCGCACAGCACAACCGTACGACTTCGGCATACTTGAGTTGAGGGGTCTCGGGACCAGCCTTGGACCACGCTCGCTTGGCCACGTGCAAGCCGCAGTTGAGGAAAGCGGTGCGTGCGAGAAGAGGGACGAGGGCGAGTTGTTGGAGTTGGTAAGTTAGGATGGGTGTGTCTGATTTGCCTGATTCGCCGACGGTTTCACGGGTTGCCGAGAAGCGGAGGGCGATTCCGAGGGATGATTTGGCGCTGCCGAGGATCATGGATGCGATGCACAGGCGACCGGCGAGGAGTTGGTCGGCCACTTTGAGGAATCGACTGTACCAATTGAATCATCAGTAATAGTACTCGAACGATCAGGGCTGAGACTCACGCGCGGCGGTTCGCAATAGTCGACGTAAACTTGCCCTGCTCGTCCACATCGCTCCACCGGTTGAGTAGCGCCTCGCGGGGGCAGCGAACGTGTTCGAACGCGAGCTTTCCGTTGTCAACGCCGTTACAGTCCATCTTCTTTCCCATGTCGTGGATAGACACACCAGGGCAAGGTGCACCCGACTCATCACGGATACGAACAAGGAAAGCGTGGATGCCTTCGTTGGTGCCGTTGAAGATCAGTTGAGCAAACACGACAGCATAGTTGGCGTGTACGGCGGACTAGACTAATGTGAGAAGGGGTTTTAGCAATTGACTTCGACTACTCACGTTTGTGATCCAGTACTTTTCTGCAATCAACGATCTCAGCTACATATAAATGGATTCAAAGAGGGACTTACGAGCAATGACAGACGGAGTATTGATGATAAACTCCTTGGTCTTTGCGTCCCAGATGGCGGTTGTTTCCATTTCCACCGCGTTATTCCCATATCCCAGCTCGGTCAAGGCGAAACATCCGATGACCGACATCTCGTCCAACCCATGCAGGTACTTGCGATGGCGATCCGTCCCGAGCTTGAGTACAGTGCCTCCAAACAGGTTGTACTGCACAGTCATCTTGGTCGTAAACGACGGGTCCAGCATCCCAGCCAACTCGTGTGCTAAAGATGTCTCGGTCATCCAAGGCCGGCTATACAATGCAACTACTTACCAGCCATGACATTCAACGGATTCTTCTCAAAGTCAAACACCGAGATCATCTTGGTCTCCGACACCCGCTTCAGTCGATCCAGCGCTAGTTCACGCTCATATGCCAGCGAGACATTGTGTCGAGGCACAAACAGTGGCTCGTCGGCGAGGGCTCGAAACGCATCGCGCTTGTCAAAGTTGTCGTGGTCGAATACTCGCTTGAGCTCGTTGACATCAAAGGTCGCAGGAGGAGGGGTGTATGGAGCCATTATAGTTGGTGGGAGGTAGACACACTGCACACCGGCTCATATATGGGAGTGTTGCCTGTCGTGGTGGCATGTGATTTGGCTCCGGGCATGTGATTCATAGGGTGGGACTCTAGCACGTGGTGAGCTCGCCTCAAACTCGACCACTTTCCCGGATTCCGAATGAGGGAACTTGACACTGCGACCGAAACATTAAACCATGCTACTGTACTGGATCTTATTCCAGCACACCACATGTGAATGCTTTACTGATAACTCGGGGTGGTTGATACCGGAAAACCACCTCGACCTTTCCCTGGCAAAGGCATGCAAAATGATGCGAACCACTGCACGGACTTCATTCTTTGGTGAGTTGTATGAGAGCGAGCGTCCTCGATAGGTTCGTACCTCCAACCGACTCTCACAACCTAATTTAACTCATTCGCTTAGGAAATCATGTGCTTGGGGTCCCTGCGACGCACTGTTTCGACTCTCATTCCATACCAACCGACCAACTACCCTTGCTCCATACCTAATCATCTTGAATCTTGTACGAGACTTCAGAGGCCTCTCCATGTCAATACACGCAAGCTTGGAATAGCTTTCCCGAATGGTCGTGTAAATACCGATGCGGAGCGTGCGTTATTGGCGGGTGGGATGGGATTGCCGTCAGGCACATGTTGAGCGGGTGAGTTTCCTAACCTAGTGTGTAGCCCTACATTCTATTAACCCATGTAGTAGCCTCGGTCGTCGCAAATAAACATAAATTATCCCAATCATTGCCGTTTCTACCTTTGCTCTCCACGCCCTGAATCTGACTATCACTGTCTTCTCGACGCTCCGGGCCATTACCAGGTAGCGTGGATTAGTAAAATGAGCAAAGAAGAACGACGGCCAAGACTGGATCATAGGGTTTCGGTCAACGCGGAGGGGGCGGACTGGACCACATGGACTCATCCAGATTCTCTTGTCGTCGGGCAAGCGTCACAGTACTATTAGGTTTCCAGCAGAAATGTCTGTACGGTGTGCGATAGCTTGATTCAGGATGTACGCGAGCGCTACTCTTATATAAAGTAAATGATCGTGCTCCTGTAGATCTCGGGACCGACGACCAAGGGGATACTCAACATCGACGGGTTTCCGCCCGGGCCGCAATGAGCTTCCCAAATCAGGCAACACGTGATATACCATAAGCTCGCATGGATAAGCAGTGCCACCTGTGCCGCGCCGCGTGTTCAGGTTCTAGATTTTCGCTCGAGATCAGACGCGACGAGCGCTAAACTCGACAGCGCACGACCACCACCAGCTCATACAGCTCATACCGATGCCGTTTCACGACCGATTAAAGCGCGTTAAAGATCGAGTCAAGGGCAAGATTGGTTTAGAGAAAAGCCCTTCGGGGTCGACTAGTACCTTGTCAACTTCCCAAACTAACCCGGTGCCCTTGGGCCGCTCCCATTCGCCCACTCCACAGACCAACAGCGCCTGGAAATCCTTTGACGACTTCCGGCGAGTCCTAGGTGGCATTACAGATGGGTTCGGGCCACTCAAGTCAGTTATGGATGAGCTAGGAGCAGTCATTGACGTATACGAGGTAAGTCGAGTTGGCAATGGCCGGCCAGGATGAATTCTAGATTTGCGATCGTGTAGAACGCTGCAGAAGCCCGATCAGGTTATGCGGCACTAAGAAGAGAGCTTGAGGAACTGTTCAGTGTGCTGAGCACACACTTCTCTGGTAACGTTCCGCCGACAATGACAGCAGGCATGAACAACCTCTGCAGGTGCGTATAAGTTTCGTCATGGCCGACTAGCAAACTTACATTAATGCCTGGCAGCGCAATCGAGAGCGAGCTGGATCGAATATCGAGCAAGGAGGACCGACGGACGGCGAGGCGTTTAATGGAAGCGGAGAGGGACCTGGACGAAGTGATAGAATGCTACCGGCGAATTCAACGTCACCTAGAACGATTGAAAGTACGTCTACCCCACCAGGAGAGCCCCGTATATAAACTCACCGCCACAAAGCTGAATGCAGACCTAAGCATGTGGAAGATCGTCGACGAACACGCAAGCGTAAGTCATGGATGGGTTATTTTTTTTTCGTCACTGTTTATCGTATCACGATAGGACAACCGATTGAGATTGCTCTCACCATCGTTGTCTGCCCGATTCAATTCTGCAGAGGCACTCCAGGTCGGTCGCCGCGAATGCACTCCCAAAACCCGCAAGCAGGTGCTGGCCACCCTGAGTCAATGGAGGCACGACAAGCAGCAGGAGAACATGTACTGGCTGAATGGTATGGCAGGTACCGGCAAGACCACGATTGCAAATAGTCTATGCGCAATGCTCGATCGATCACATGAGCTTGCAGCGAGCTTCTTCTGCACTCGGCTCCTTCCCGATTGTCGTAATGTCAATCTTATCCTGCCGACGATCGCCTACCAGCTTGCCAGGTTCTCCCGTCCCTTTTACCATACACTCTCTCTCGCGCTACAAGCGGACCCTGATCTTCATAAAAAATCACTACCCAATCAACTCCATGGTTTGATCGTCGATCCGTTGCGCAAAGCAGCCTCCGCCTTACCAGAAGACCTTGTAGTTGTGATCGACGCTTTGGATGAATGCGAGGATAGCCAGGCTGTCGCCGCATTGCTGGAGATCTTAGCCAAGAGTGCGTCGGGACTACCGCTCAAGGTTTTCGTATCAAGTCGCCCCGAGCCCCACATTCGAAAAAGGATTGGGGACACACAGTCAAAGCTAATCCTACACGAGCTGGATAAATCAATTGTGAAAGATGACATCAAGCTGTACCTGGAGGCCGAACTCAGAGGTCTTTTGGCAACCCTCCCCGACAAGGACCTTGTCGCGTTGGTGGAGCAGTCAGGCGTCCTGTTCATCTATGCCGCGACTGTTGTTCGGTACATCGAATCTGCGACCTCGGCCTCCCGCCGCCAGAAAAGATTGCGAGAGGTGCTTGATATAAATAGCCCGGGATCCTCGGGAGCTGATAGTGATATCGATGCCCTGTACACTGCAGTTCTCACCTCTGCATTCAACAGCCCCAAGCTTAACCAAAAGGATAAAACCGATATGAAGGTTGTTCTTGACACGGTCATCTGCGCTCAAGAGCCACTGACAGTCGAGGCTTTGGCTGGACTCCTAGCATTAGAAGATGCCAGTTCGGTGCAAGACGCACTTGAGCCACTGTGGTCCGTGCTACACATCTCTGGCAGCAACAAGCTCGTTACGACACTTCACGCGTCGTTTTCTGACTATATGCTTGACTCGGTACGGTCCCAGCAGCACGGATGTCAGGTCGAGAACCATCACGGGCGGTTGGCTGAGCTATGCTTCGACCGCATCGACCATAACGAGTGCCAGTTCAATGTATGCGGGATTGAGTCTTCCCACCTGTTTGACGAGCAGGTACCAGACCTGGGCGAACGAGTAAAACATGCGATCCCACCAGACCTGTGGTACGCGTGCCGGTACTGGGCCGTACACCTAAGGCTTGGAGGACCATCAGCCGAGCGCATGCATAGACTATACGGGTTTATATCGACTCGACTGCTGTTGTGGATGGAGATACTGAACCTGAAGAAACGGATGGACGTCGGTGCCCCGATGTTGGAACTAGTCGGGTCCTGGTGCAACGTAAGTTTATCACGCCGTGCGATGACCACTCTGTGTTGACCAAAGGAGATGGCCGTAGGAAGGAACTGCCTCTCAGGAAGCCAAAAGCCTGGTACACGATGCATGGCGATTTGTCACTATGTTTGCAACGAATGACGTCTCGCGCAGCACCACCCATCTGTACGTGTCCATGCTAGTCTGTTGGCCGCGGTTAGAGCCACTTGCAAGCCGCTATATACGCCAGACTAGGGGGGTGGTCAAAGTGGAAGGGAGTGGAATGAGTAGGCGACAACTAGCACTGCTTGGCACATTCTTTACAGATAGTGGGATCCGATCAATCGCATTTTCATCCGATAGCAAGCGCATCGTCTCTGGCTCGTATGATAACACAATACGAGTGTGGGATGCACAAACCGGCCAGTCGCTGCTCGAGCCACTCGAGGGTCATACCCAATTGGTCAACTCGGTCGCATACTCTCCCGACGGCACACGCATCGTCTCTGGCTCGTATGACAAGACAATACGAGTGTGGGATGCACAAACCGGCCAGTCGCTGCTCGAGCCACTCGAGGGTCATACCAGCGTGGTCATGTCGGTCGCATACTCTCCCGACGGCACACGCATCGTCTCTGGCTCGTATGACAACACAATACGAGTGTGGGATGCACAAACCGGCCAGTCGCTGTTCGAGCCACTCGAGGGTCATACCAGCTTGGTCAGCTCGGTCGCATACTCTCCCGACGGCACACGCATCGTCTCTGGCTCGTTTGACAAGACAATACGAGTGTGGGATGCACAAACCGGCCAGTCGCTGCTCGAGCCACTCGAGGGTCATATCAGCGTGGTCATGTCGGTCGCATACTCTCCCGACGGCACACGCATCGTCTCTGGCTCGGATGACAAGACAATACGAGTGTGGGATGCACAAACCGGCCAGTCGCTGCTCGAGCCACTCGAGGGTCATACCAGCTTGGTCAACTCGGTCGCATACTCTCCCGACGGCACACGCATCGTCTCTGGCTCGGATGACAAGACAATACGAGTGTGGGATGCACAAACCGGCCAGTCGCTGCTCGAGCCACTCGAGGGTCATACCAGCGGGGTCAACTCGGTCGCATACTCTCCCGACGGCACACGCATCGTCTCTGGCTCGTATGACAAGACAATACGAGTGTGGGATGCACAAACCGGCCAGTCGCTGCTCGAGCCACTCGAGGGTCATACCAGCGTGGTCAACTCGGTCGCATACTCTCCCGACGGCACTCGCATCGTCTCTGGCTCGGATGACAAGACAATACGAGTGTGGGATGCACAAACCGGCCAGTCGCTGCTCGAGCCACTCGAGGGTCATACCAGCGGGGTCAGCTCGGTCGCATACTCTCCCGACGGCACACGCATCGTCTCTGGCTCGTATGACAACACAATACGAGTGTGGGATGCACAAACCGGCCAGTCGCTGTTCGAGCCACTCGAGGGTCATACCAGCGGGGTCAGCTCGGTCGCATACTCTCCCGACGGCACACGCATCGTCTCTGGCTCGGATGACAACACAATACGAGTGTGGGATGCACAAACCGGCCAGTCGCTGCTCGAGCCACTCGAGGGTCATACCAGCGGGGTCAGCTTGGTCGCATACTCTCCCGACGGCACACGCATCGTCTCTGGCTCGTATGACAACACAATACGAGTGTGGGATGCACAAACCGGCCAGTCGCTGCTCGAGCCACTCGAGGGTCATACCAGCTTGGTCAACTCGGTCGCATACTCTCCCGACGGCACACGCATCGTCTCTGGCTCGTTTGACAAGACAATACGAGTGTGGGATGCACAAACCGGCCAGTCGCTGCTCGAGCCACTCGAGGGTCATACCAGCTGGGTCTACTCGGTCGCATACTCTCCCGACGGCACACGCATCGTCTCTGGGTCGTATGACAAGACAATACGAGTGTGGGATGCACAAACCGGCCAGTCGCTGCTCGAGCCACTCGAGGGTCATACCAGCGTGGTCAACTCGGTCGCATACTCTCCCGACGGCACACGCATCGTCTCTGGCTCGTTTGACAAGACAATACGAGTGTGGGATGCACGAACCGGCAAGTCGCTGCTCGAGCCACTCGAGGGTCATACCCAATTAGTCAACTCGGTCGCATACTCTCCCGACGGCACACGCATCACCTCTGGCTCGGATGACCAAGTGGCTCGCTTGTGGAACTACAATAAAATCGTAGAACAGGTGGGCCAAGTTACCAATTTATCACCCATTCCTGTCTACCATTGCTGATATTGTTCCAACTCTTCTCAACCCCATACAGTTTGCCCATACCACGCAATCACTCCCCAACCGCCCGCACTTTTGGACAGTTGATGAGCGCGGATGGGTGACGGACAGGAATGAACGACTGCTGTTTTGGCTTCCTCCCGACCTACGTGACCGTGTCCTGTTGCCAACTATGGAGCATATGATTTCCAGGAATGGCTATATCACACTCGATTTTGAGGGTGCCAAGCTTGGAGAGTCCTGGGATCAATGTTACACGCCAAGCCCACGCATATAGGCTGCACCGCTGCTCCCCATTGCGTGCTATGTTCTGTATTTTGCTAAATCCTGTTCTCTGATATCCACTTGTCCATTACCTGACGCTCTCCATTATATACATTGCTCCGCCTACTCCTTTTTTGCGGCAAGCTTTCCCGCTCAAAACAGTCTGCCGGTATTTGGAATTCATTACGGCCCAAATATCTTGCTCGGCTGGTCTCTGATTGACCGTATCATTAAGGCGTCCACTGACCTCCTACCCTTGGCATTTCAACTAGTGTCAAGGACCTCGGGGGTGGCGTTCCGTTTCGCGATATCTATATGACGGCGTTTGCTTGGCTCACAACAACAATGTTGCGTGCGTGAAAGAGACCTAAAAGCAGAAGCATGTTAATTTGAGCACTGAGATTGTAGATCTACTCCTTTGATTCTATATTTAACGATATAACTGCGTCTGGGGACTCATCGACGGAACCAAACGCTAAGAGCGCCATCACGAAACCCTAAACATGACCGCCAGGCCTTCGGTCTTTCAAAGTTGCCAACTCATTTTTTGAACTTCGCCATCCCAGGGTCCGAGCAGGGACACCGACCTCGCGTTGCCCGTGAGTGCCAATCTTGGCGGAAACCTAGACCGCTGGTCGCCTGGCTATGCTTCGCAGCATTGACGGTCATGAAGCCTAGGCATTGGGGAGCAATTGCTCTCTCATCGGCTTATATCATAAAAGCACTGCATGCGCCGAGTTTGCATCGCCCAGAGGCCTAATTGTGTTCCACCTTAGGCTTGCGTCGCGCTCTGGAATTCCTGGTTGACCAACACTCTATCAGAGTGAGTCGAACACGACCCTGATAGAAGCACAGCCACCGTTCCAAGGAACACGAAGTGCGGGTCAGCCTAAATCTGGCACAGCCCTCGTGGACATGTTAGGGAGAAAATAAAAGAGGCCAACCCATGCCAACTCCACTTTCATTCTCATTTCCATACCCTCATGCCATCCATCGATGTCGCCAGAAACAATCGTAACCTAATCAAACGCGCCAAACTTGTCCCCAGAAAAGGCGGTGGAGGTGGAGGAAGGGGTGGAGGCTTCAAGGGCGGCTCAAAAAGTGGTGGATCGCGGGGAGGAAAATCGATATCTGGCTCTGGCCTCAGTGGCAAATCGAGCTCGTCTGGCTCTCGCGGAGGTGGCGCTGTCGTAACTCTTCCCTCTGGCTCGCGCTTCAGTGGTCGGCAAGCAGGTGGTGGAACTCGAGTAAGCACTTGCATCTCGTAAACTGCTGTCGATTGCTGATTCAAACCCAGGACAACGTCTACGGCGGGTCCTATTACGGCAGTGGATACCCCTATGGCTCGTACGGCAGCGCCTGGGTTGGTGGCCGCCCATTCCCATACTACTACTGGCCTGTCTACGTTGGCCCCAACCAGTACTACGGCTCCTCCGAGTACGGACCGGCCAACTCGACTGAGCGACCAGGTGGAGCGATGTACACTATCTCCGTCTACACTACGGACGCACAGTACAACACCTCGGACGTGTACCGAATCCTCGGCGACCAAGACTCGGTCAACACCGTCCTGTCCGCTCTCCAGTCCAGTTGCGCTGTCGTCGGCGGAACAACATGGAGCTACGACCCAACGTCGGACGACCTGGCACACTCTCTGCCTCGGATCGAGAGTGTGATTCAGTGGTACCGGGCCAGCTCGTTTGCGCTCTCGCTCGATGGGTACAACAACTCTGCCTCGGCGTTCACCCCTGCCGCGCTCTCCAACGACACCCAGCAATTGGTTACCGCACTCGCTCCGCCCACGCCCCTGCCAAGTAATTTGAACCGGGCATTCCTGGACTGTGTCAATCAAACGACGGCGTCGTCGCTGCCCTTGATTGATGCAGGGCTGAGCAGACATTTACCGCCGGTCAACGGACTGGGTGTGTTGTGCTTGGTTTGGGTCGGTTGGACGATGCTCCGGCAGGTGTTTTTCTTCTAATCCGGTTATATTCGCGAATTCTTCAATACCCCTGTTGTTTCAACATACCAAGTCTACAAGTCGTCTCGTTCGTTGTTGTATCATTAGTACTTTGGCTATTATAGCCGTCCAATGCCATCTTTCGTAACACATCTCTTGGTATGACGTTAAGTGGTATTACTCGACTCAGCAATTATTACAAAATATAATGGAATGCTTAAAAATGTATATCAGATAGCGTAAAACATCGTGTCCTCATCCTTGAACGACCTCCATACAAGACATTCAAACCCCCAACTCGTCGTTGATGCAAAGTACATGTCTCGATACAGTTCGAGATAGTGGCGGTCCATACCGACCAGCCGAACATGCTGTCGATATTTGAACATGTCGCCTTCGAATTCGGGTGGGGGAGGTAGATCCGGGTATTCTTCCGACGGCAAGTCCGGATTGGTGGTGTATGTATGCGTCCATTGGGGTTGCCTTTGGTCCCATACTTGAACGCTTCCGGGTCTGTAACGTATTAGTTGCTTCGAGGCGTACTGAGGAATATGAGAATCTCGTGCCTGTGTCGATAAGAATAGAGCTCACAAGTAAAGCGTCTTCCACGCGGATCGCGTTGGGGTATATACATATCTGGACTGGATTTAGTAATTTTGTTGCTCTCCTGGAACCGGCCCACCTCTCTAGATTCGACATGGCCAGTAGGTCCTCGTGTAACTACGCTGCTCTGCGTAGAGTTGGTATCCGTACGATAACTAGCGCACACTACTCGCTTCACGGACATGGGAAATCTTTCAAGCGAAATAGAGTCAATCAAGCGCTTCTGATAACCGCCGATCACTCACCGTGTCAACAATCCGTCACCCATCGTAACAATATCCTCTCCCGAATCTCCTACTAAGGCAACATCAGCCCAACGCTCCGTGATGCGCGGCATCTGACCAACATCGTAGCACAACACCACTACCGACCGCGTTTAGTTAGCTCGGCGACATTTGCCCCGCACGGAGCGTCATTCACCTTAATGGAATCACCACCTTGCCCTTGCGTCCCCAATCCGCGTTTCGCAGGATTTGAGCTCGGGAAGGTTGCTTCTCCGCCGTCTGGAACGACGCTGAATACGTAAACGACGGGCGCCGCAAAAGGTACGAACCAAACTCGAGACGAGGAGGTCGAGCGCAGAGGCGACGGCCGAGTGTTCACGCCATAGTTCGGCCACTAGACTGGGGTGCGGGTGAGCTACAGCCGTGCGCCGAGATTGGGATACGTACACGACTTGATCTCCGCGTTTATAGTGCGATTTAATGAATTTACAGGATTCCTTGACCGCTGCGAGCACCTCGGGACTCCCTTGTGAGTGTTTATCTGACCATGTGATTACTTGTGGGTGCGTGTAAGGATGAATGGTATTAGCTTCGAACGAGAGGACTCACCGAATGGTAGACCAATCCGACGCCTCCGACGTTCGGTCAATGGGTTCTTGGGTGGTTGAATCATCTGTTGGTGTATTAATTGTGTCCGTGTTCTGGAATCTTCTTGTTCAGCAGCATTAGTCACGACTGTTCGCGAACTATTAATCACGGATGATCGCGTTATAGGGGTGATGGACGCTCACTAGCGCATTCCTGGCCCCATGCTAAATAGCTTAGCTAGGGGTTCGATCAACGCGGGAAGTACATACCTTCATAAAGACATACGATGAGGTTCCTCGACTCGCTCGGCACGCTCCCCATGGCCCGTGAACCGAGGGACGATTGGCGGTAGGTTGGGGGATAACATGAAAGCTACCCTTTTAAATAAATGTATCACGTGGTCTTATAACACAGCCTCCCTGAAACCCCTCAACTTGCAGAGCCCCCACTCGCGAGCGAACGAAACACTGTCATGCCTGTTCGACTGATTACTATGAAACAGTGCTGAAGCAACGCTTAAGCCATCCGTTTCCGCCGTGTCCGACGCTTGGTGGGACTCTTCATATACCTCATTTGGATGGGCAGGCTCCTTTGCTGTGCGCCGCATGTTTCCAAGTCCAAGTTATTTCTTTCCGCAGGTGGCGGATGTCAATAATGGGCAATTTTCCCGCCTACCTAAGAACACGGACTCTATCGCCCATAGCGACTGATGCGCTCTTATGATTTGACATGCTGGTAGTCCATTACAGAATACGACAAGTTTTAGGGGGCATGTAGTATACATTGTTGGTTCTGTTCGGGTGATGATAATGCTTCGGGTTGGGGAATTCTTCCAGGGAGTGGATTTAATGTATCCTTCGGTTAAAATCTCTGGCTGTTACCTCCTCATAGTTGGAATATCTAGAAGCGGATCCTTGACTATTCGATCGTCCTAATTGGATACGAGTTCACAGTAAATCTTCGGACCGCCTCCAAAAGGCATTACTCACCTTTTCCATAATGCTCGAGCTCGAAGACAACAAAGTTGCCGACCGACCCATTTCTCCTAATTCAACGTGCGTATATGCAGGGTCCAATCCTGTCTGGGGTGGATGCATCTCCTGACATGGAGCTGATGCCGGTCCGAGGTCGAGTACGAAATCGAGTAGAAACTGGGTCATGTTGATGCTATTCTCGGGGTTTACGCCACCTGTTTCGATATTCGAAGAAGTATGGGAGTTGTGGTAGTAATGATCGTGTAAACGTTGGCGGAAACTGCGGGTCGCGAATTTGCCAACCAACCCGAAAGGAGCAATGAGCTTGGTACCTGTTGAAAGAGGATCGTATGTTCTGTTGGCCATTGAAATCTCTGCTTCGGTTGATACTTACCAAACATGCCCCAGAATAATGGCCTTCCGAAAAGGAACATATGCAGTCCCTGAAGGAGGGCGAGCAGCCCACCGACTGACGCCAGGATATCGAAGCCACTACTGGTACGGTACTCTTCAGTCACTTCTACCAGCAGATTGGATCCTTTAACATCAGATCGGAGATCAGTTTGCGACATTTGTGCGGAAGAGACTAGGTATTCTGGCCAGCGAATAAAGCCACTAGAATATAGCGTCGGGTTCGCAGGGTCGTCAGTGACTGTGATCGGACGACTGTATACTTGGGCTAAAAGGAGAGACGAAAAGTATCAGCTTCTGTGCGATACGGCAAAACCTGATCCGTTTACGAAGGCCGCAGTAGGGAACTACTTACACGCCGGGTACAAGGACACTGTGTCAAATCCCTAGTCATAAAGCACAGATCAACATTAGTTCCTTGGGGCGAGGAAAGACAGCTGGTGCTAACCGGCTTTGAGCCACTGATGGCATCCCAAACTGGCGATGACGAAACAAACCGTCGGACAGCATAATGGGTGTGATGAATTGTATGAACATTGGGGATCGGTCGGATCGGAGGAACGAGATACGGTGTTCGCATATCTGGCAGGTCTATGCCAGCAACAAGCCAAATCGACGGTGTCGGGTAATTTTGAGAGTCCTGACCACCGACTCGGGTAGTCATCGTGTATTGAAAGCCCAGGCGCCCATCCCAAGTACGATTCCACCACCCGTCCACTTCTGTGTAAGGAGAGGTATATATTCGTTAGCCGGAGATTGGAAAAAAGATAGTTAGGCTTACTGAAGCAATTATACAGCCAAAACTGGTCCGCTCTGTTGACTTTGTTGGCATCGGGTTGCGTTCTTATATTCAGAAGACTGCATTGATCTACCAAGTAGCCTTATTAGCCTGCTATACTTAACCAGAGCTACGGCCTGACGCAAGCCAGTCTCCCTTTGACTGAGATGTAGCGGTCTGAAAAGCCAATTCGGCGTCCGCACTCACTCGAAGCGTTCCAAAAACTAGTGGTGCCATTGGTTTGAAATGCAATCGAGATGTTAAAAGGCGAAGCAGAGTTCCCTGTGATGAGACGTTGAACATCCGTTGAGGGTTGCTCGTAACGCTTGGTACTCCAAATCAGCACCGCAATAACCACCAAACGCCAACCATGGGAGGGGGAGGGGGAAATAACCTACGATCAAAACTGATATCCACGATCCATCAGAATGACTGGTCATCGATGCGGGTTCAACCAGGGACCGGGACGGAAGCCCCTCGTTTCCGAGTTGAGTGAGATTGGTGATGACTCGTGTGAGTAGCAGGACAATGGACGCTATTGCGAACACATGTTGAAGAGACGCATATAACTTGGTTTCCACTGGGCTAGTTGGTAATTGTTAGCGGGCGCACAATATATGCCTTGTATGACTTACTGGACTCTTCGAAATAGCGAGTTTTTGAGAAATCTACCCATACCCTGGGCTATAGCTCCACGACGAGGGAGACGATCCTCGAAACGTCGTACCCCTCCCCAAGTCAAACGTTTGCCTAACGGAGGTGGATGCGTCCCCACAGCGAGGTCTTCGACGTTTATCGCCCAATCCCCGAGTATCAAGTCCCCAGAAAACCGTGCCTTCAGGTAGAGGCCCCATAGACTGAGCGATATCAAGCCTTGGATGAAAGCGCCAGCGTATGAGGAGTATTGTCCGATTCCGTAATATTGATAGAACGACAATGGCGAGACCAGTAGTCCTGTGTAAATTTGGTTAGGATCCTTGCACCAAAATGAGATATTGTGATTCAACTTGCCAACGAACAAAGAAATGAGGAGGAGGGAAACAACTTGTTGAAAGAGGAAAGAACCGAAAATGGTTTTGGTATACAAGAACCCATAGGTGGTTCTTGGAAAGCGTCAAATTGGTCTAGCTGAACCATTTCCAATAAATCAAACTCACAAAAATATTGTGTTGAGCGAACACAAGAGCCAGAATAAAGATTGTAAAACTGGACGTGGGTGGGATCAACAAACCGCCAGCTATGTTCAGCAATTGAAGTTACCGGAACCAGCCGCCTTTGGGCTATCATAGCTGGTTTTTAATAATATTACTGTAAAAATCATACTCAGAATGAAGTTAGAGAAACTGAATGCGCCTTGGAACAGCAAAGCGGAGTAAAACCAGTACTGGCGGAACTTCCCCATGGTGAAGCAAGCAAAAGGAGGTAACAAGTACTCATCGCTTGGTTGTACTGCTATATAGGCGAAGCCCTGGGCCGTGCAAGGGCCATCAGAAGCAGGCACGGGGCTCAAAGATTCCACTCACGCTTGGAATTACTAAAACGTCTTCTCAACGACAGCGCCCTCGCAAAATACCATTTCTTCGTAAGTCGCCGCTAAGTATCCGCGTTGCATCACATCGGGATGGAATGGTCGGATAAGACAACCGAACTCGACAAGTCTCTGGCTGGACAAACTCCCAAGCATACTGACACACTACCTCTGCTCCGATTGATCACGGAGTAGCGAATGCAATCCCTACGAGGCACTTGAACGCAAATATCAAGCAGCGTAGCAACGTTTGAATTACATATGTCACTTGGGCGCCTTTTTGGGGCAAATACCACGAGCGGAGTTGAGGACTATGTGTGCGCTAATATGCCAAATATGTCATCATTGCGGGGGCGGGATCAAGTTCCGGTCCCGATTTGCGCGTGCCCAGTGTGATTTAGAGACTGGATATGTAAGGCGCAAAGTCAGTTTATCATGATAGAACAGGGACGTGGCTACGCGTGTCCTGACATAAGGCAATGTATTTCGCTTGCTATTGCTGTTTGCCTCGAAAAATGGCCGTGGGTTAATCACCGTATCGATCCAAGCAATGCTATTAGCACTCCCCGATGTCTGGCGCGCCTGCCTCTGAGGCTACTACGTGCGCATATATGTATCACCGACTCAAATGCTGACATTTCCCCATGTTATTATCCCATTTTCTGGTGACTTCTACAGGTTCGGCGTATTCTGCAACCGCATGTTGCCAACGGACATTATAGTGAGCAGGTGTCTTTCCGCCCGACTTGCAGGCTAAAAGCACCCATTAGGTTACTCTGCATTGCATTGCATTCTGGAATAATCAACTCGCTTGCCTGCTGTGAAAGGTCCATAATGTTAAGAGTTGGTTGTTAAAGTGAGGGACGTCCAGATCCGACTATAGGATCAGCACATGACGATTTTCCTATAAGCCCAGCGACAATACTCACTCTATCGCGGCAAGACTGATTCTGTACAGTGTCTCTCGACATACATATTGTAGAGCAGCATCGCTTGAATGCACAGCTCCAAAGGGGATTTGGTGCTACACGCCTTCTCATTATGCAGGGGCACCTTGGATCCCGTGCCCCTACAGTCTTATTCATCAATGGCTCAAGCTGAGAACAATGACCAGAGTATTTTTCGCCCAACTCGGTGATTGTCGCGCGCTCGAATCCTGTGCCCGCCAGCAATTGAAATCTTTGTTACTTTCGGAATAATTATTGGGTGTCAAGTACAGTGGTCTATTCAAGTGGAGAAGGGGGGGGGGGGGGATTACATCTTGTCGATCGGCGTCCAGTACCTTGTGGATGGTAGAGGAGAGATATCTTCCTATTATCCATTTTAGGTGTCAGTTTCATCACAACGCGTAACTTGAGCAAACCGGCCGACCTCTTCTTGGGCATCCGACTCCCGGGATAACGACTCCCTCGACCAACCCAGATTGTCCATCTCTACCCGTACGCACTCTGCGTTCGATTCTGTTCTTTCTGGGCGTATCTCTCTGCCTGTAGCTGCGGCTGGGCCCAGATCAAGCACAAAGTCGAGCAGGAACCGAGTCATATCCACGTTATAACTGGGATCTGGAGCGTTTCGCTCAATTTCGGGGGTGATTCGAGACTTGGCGGGGTATTAGTGCTCGTATAGACGTTGACAAAACCCACAGGTAGCGAACCGACCAACAAATCCGAACGGAGTGATCGTTTTGGTGCCTGGCTCCAAATGTTCATACGTGCTCATTAGGTGTACAGCCACATGTACTCACCAAGCATGCCCCAGAACAGCGGTCTGCCAAATAGGAAGACATGAATCCCTTGGAGAAGAGTAAACAGACCACCAACGGACGCCAAAATATCAAAGCTACTGCCGACGCAATACTCTTCAGTCACCTCCACCAATCGGCTCGGGCCCACTGTGCCCAGTGCAAAATCGCTCTGGGATGTTTGTGGGGATGAATGTAGATATCTCGGCCAGCGAATAAATCCACTCGAGTATAGCACAATGTTTGCCGGATCATCGGCGCGTATCATCGGACGACTATACACCTGAGCGGAAGCGGGGGGTTGGAAGCGGCAGTGTGGCAACAAAAAGTGGCGAGTTTGACCGTTTGCCCTGACGGCAATTACGTTGAACATTCAACTCACTGGCAGGATACAATTTTACTGTGTTATATTTCTATTCGCGATGCAGAAAGGCGTATTAGTTGCTATATCGGGAAAATCACGAGAGCGAACTTACAGGTTTTGAGCCACTTATGGCGTCCCAAAGCAGCGGGGACAAAACAGAACGGAGTGCATAGTGGGTATGCTAAAGGGGATGCATCCCGGGGGAGGTTGAATGGCAGTGGCAAAGTACAGCGCTCGCAGGTCTGGGTTGCTGATTTCAGCAACTATCCAAATATCTGGCACATCCTGATTTTTCGAATCTTAAGAGCTCGTTCGGCTAGTCATAGTATACTGAGCCCAAGGAGCTGGTATTCGTCCGTAAATCATATGCTTCCGGTTGGTTTAATCACAGACTGGTTGCGACGCTAAGGAACTTTGCTGTAGGAGAGCGCTTACCATCATGCCGGACAGGGGCTCAATTCAGCAGTTATTACTACCCCGAGTAAAAAAATCTTGTGATTCGGGAAATTTAAAACTCAGACTCCGAGCTATGGTGACTATCCAGAAACGCAGGAAGCTTTGTGGAAACTGCACGTTAGATAAACCGAGGCGCATATATGCAATCTTTGTAACGATCTGCGCATAATATGCATTGTCGTTCAGTCTAGTCTTGCAATACACGTACTAGTAGTGTGCGTTGACTAATCAGAAACATAGTTTCGTAGGGTCAGAGCGGGTTTGTTGCTACACGCCATATCATTATACTTTCAAGGCATGTTAAATTTCGCACGCCTGTATTCCTTGTATGTACCAATCGCTAATGGCGAGAACAATAACCAGAGTCACTTTCACCAAACCACGACTATCGTGCACTTGAATCCTACACCAACCAGCAATTCAAATCTTCACTAGTCGAATAACGATTGGGTGTCAAGTACAGTTAATATATACAAGTGTAAATAAGGGGGTTAGAGCTAGTCGATCGGCGTCTAGTACCTTGTGGATGGAAGAAAAGAGCGATCCTCCTATTGTCCGTTTGAGGTATTGGTTTCGTCGCAGCGCATATCTTGGGTAGACTGACTGACCTTTTCTGGAGCATCCGACTCCTGGGATAATGACTCCTTCGACCGACCCAAATCGCCCATCTCTACCCGTACGCACTCTGCGTTCGATTCTGTTTGTTGTAGGCGTAACCCTTGACCTGGAGCCGAGGCCGGTCCCAAGTCGAGTACAAAGTCAAGCAGGAACCGAGATAGGTCCAAGTTGTTGCTGGGGTGTGGAGCCCCTCTTTCAATGTCAGGGGTGATTCGGGGCTCCGCGGGGTAGTAGTGCTTGTATAAACGTTGACGGAAACCGCGGGTAGCAAATCGACCAACAAATCCAAACGGAGAGATAATCTTCGTGCCTGATTCTAGATGTTCATACGGCTTATTGGATATACCATCGCTTGTACTCACCAAACATGCCCCAGAACAGCGGCCTGCCAAATAGGAAGACATGAATACCTTGGAGAAGGGCAAACAGACCACCAATGGACGCCAAAATATCAAAGCTACTGCCGACGCGATACTCCTCAGTTACCTCCACCAATCGGCTCGGGCCCACAGTGCCCAGTGCAAAATCGCTCTGGGATGTTTGTGGGGATGAATGTAGATATCTCGGCCAGTGAATAAATCCACTCGAGTACAGCATGACGTTTGCCGGATCGTCGGCGCGTATCATCGGACGACTATACACCTGAACTAAAGGGGGGGTCGGAAGCGTCAGTGTCGCAACAAAAAGTGGCGAGTTTGACCGTTTGCCCTGACGGCAATTACGTCGAA
Organism: Ceratobasidium sp. AG-K; assembly: GCA_037039685.1. Taxonomy (NCBI): domain Eukaryota; kingdom Fungi; phylum Basidiomycota; class Agaricomycetes; order Cantharellales; family Ceratobasidiaceae; genus Ceratobasidium; species Ceratobasidium sp. AG-K. Next base: position 4,446,489 of record JAWNGF010000002.1, read on the forward strand.
CATTCAACTCACTGGCAGGATACAATTTTACTGTGTTATATTTCTATTCGCGATGCAGAAAGGGAAATTAGTCACTATTTTGGAAGATTTATGAGGGCAAACTGACCGGTTTGGAACCGCTTATGGCGTCCCAAAGTGGTGAGGATGAAACGGATCGACGGGAAGCATAGTAGGTACGATAGACGGAGTGCATCTCGGGGATGGGCTGAATCGGAGCGGCAAAGTATGGCGCTCGCAGGTCTGGGCCACTGGTTCCGCCGGCAGCTATCCAGATATCTGGCACTTCCTGATTTTGCGAATCTTGAGGGCTCATTCGGGTGGTCATAGTATACTGGAACCCAAGGAAACTATCTTCGGGGGACACGTGGCGCCATTGTTCCAAGTCTAAGATCGTAGATGCAGAGCCTCAGTTCAATCTATGTTCCCCGACTCTAAGAAGACTCACGATTGCAAGTATGATGCCAAAACCAGTCGGTAATGCCAGCGGAGTTGGGTTTTGTTTGTATGAACTCGGCTTTGCATAAGTCTACACACCGTATACTTAGTTGGGAAATGAGAAAGAGGAAACTTGGCCGAGCCTGGCGGAAGTAATCCACCCATAATGAGTCTGGGACTAAGTTGACACTCACTAGTGGAGTTACTGAAACTCGATGTGCTGTTGGTCTGGAGCGCGATGGACACATTGAACGTTGAAGTGCCGATGGGGTTCTGGTTACGGCTCCCGAGCCAGTTGCGATGGTTTGGGTAACGCTGCGTTGTATTTTTGGTATTGCAAATCATATTCACACCGATAGCAAAACTCACGACTAATACGGATGTGCTTTGCGACGATGTATAGCTAACTACCTCGGACTGCTCAACCCGGGATCGAGATGGAAGCCCCTCGTTCCCGAGCTGAGCCAGAAGCACAATAGTGCGTGTGAGCAGCAGGACGATGGCTATCAGTGAAAAGAAGTGCTGAAAGAAGGCGTATAGCTTTGTTTCCACCGGACTAAACGATACGATAAGCTTGATTTGTGATGCATCCTGTTGCACTTACTGGACCCTCCGAATGATTGAATTGCGAAGAAACCTTCCCATAGCTCGAGTTATTCGTCCACGGCGTGGAAGTCGGTCCTCGTGTCGTCGTACACCTCGCCATGAGAGGGTCTGTCCTATTGGAGCAGGTGTTACGCCGCTCGCGAGATCCTCAACGTCGACGGACCAGTGACCCAGTGCAGAGTCTCCCGACCACCTTGCGTACATAAAACGGCCAGAGAGGACCAGCGAGATCAGCCCTGGAAAGGCAGCGCTCCCGATGGGCAGGTAATCGCTGATGGAAAGGTGGGGTGGTCCCCCAGACGACACCATTAGTCCTGTGAGTTGATTTGATTAGCACCATCATGAAAACTGTGTTGTATTGACCTGCCTATGCACCAAGCAGCAATCAAAAGCGAGATCGCCTGTTGAACAACGAACGACCCAAGGATCGTCTTGGTGTACAGAGATCCGTACGTTGCGCTATGGGCGTCTTCAGCGTCACAAGGTTATATATATTCAACAGACTCACAGGTAGGTAGTGTTGGATTGACAAACAAACAAGAGTAGTACTTGCAGAACTGTATGGTGTCAAGCCTCAGAATTCGAATCAACAGAATCAACCCCACCGGCTTTAACTCTCCCCGCGGGTAAGCTGGATTCAACACGCAGGACGACATTCGCAACACCAAAGACAAGGCTGCAAACACCCAGAGCGATTTGAAATAGTAAGGATGAGTAAAACCAGTTCTTGCGGAGCTTCCCTACAGCCATCGCGTCGCTGGAGGGGGTTGCCAAGAGATTTGTTGATGGGCCATCGTTTATATACATTGCCGTAATCGAGGACGTAGGGTGAACCCGAGGAAGCAGGCTAATGTATCCAGTCGTTGCCTTGCGCAAGCCCTCGTTGTCATTGTCGATGGGATGCTTGATGCGAGATGCCCGATGTGTGTGAGCAATTGAAATTACAGCCAAGGCCGGCGGCAATCTGAGTCCTCGAATAGCATTACATAATATATAATGTTGCCATCGGTTGAGTTGCCGGAGCCTCGCTCTAATTCACGCTCCGTCCATGGTAAGTCCCTAGGGTTACTATTGAGAATCGAATGGAATCGAATCGAATGTACACGTACTACTTACTGAATATGTACGATTGACTGGCTGTATGCTGACTGAGAGTACACGTATTCGTGTTACTAATTGTTCTTTCACTCTCGTTCTATGTTCTACGTCCACATGTATATAAAGTCGACTGCGTATTCGCTATATACATCACCCTTGTAGTCCTACTTCCACTGCGCGGCTTAGCTAAGAAGCTCATTGAGTGCGAGACGTTCTCGGTAATACCTCAATAGGTTATGAGCCCTGATTGGCTCTCTTAGGCATTCACATCGTTTTATTACTTGCCCACCGTGTCTTCTGCGTCCTCAAACGGACAGCTCTCTACCCCAGAGCATTCGCCTCAACAACGACCAGTCGAGGTCTCTCCCGACGTTACCACATCTGAAGACGAGGTCTCACTTGACCTCCAACCCGAATTCGCCGATCCCGAACCAACAGGATTTGTCAATCCCGATTATTACGAGCAACTTGATATCGCTCTTCCCGGATCTCCAGTCACTGATCCAACCTACCAGCCACCTTATATCAAACAATTACACACTCAGCTCGTCAATTCTGATTACGGAAGTGCGCAATATCATCGACTACTTTCCTTTTTAGCCGATTATCAAAATCTACTCGATTTTTACGAACCTGACGAGGCTGCACAAATCACTCGTGAAGAAGCCGAGGCACTCGAACCTTTCCTATTCGAACTCGAGCACGTCGGATACCCATCTCCGCCACCCACTCCTATCGTCACATACGTCGTTTTTCAACCAATCACATACCAATTTCCCAACATACAAGCTGTCGGCAATATTTCCGACAATAATTACAAGTTTCCGCCACTTTCTGGACGCGATAATTACCCAATTTGGAGCATTCAAGTACAAGATATGCTCATCGAAACCGAACTATGGGAATATGTTGGTGGAAATAATACCAACCGTCTCGTAGTTATAGCTGCAATCCAACAGCAAATGACTGGTAATCAAGGTACTCATGTGGCTGTACCTGGCGTCGCAGGAGTTACTCAGCAAAACGTCGATGATTGGGAAAAGAACAATCGCAAAGCACTCGGAATAATACGAAGGCGTATAGATGCCGCCCCTATGATTCATGTGGCAAGACTCGACACAGCATCGGCAGTATGGGCCCGATTGCGACAAGTCTATCAGACCATTGGCACAGCTGCCATGACATTACTCCGAAACCAATTTACCGGACTCCGCATGTCCGAATCAGACGATATGGAGGAACACATTAAGAAATTGCGTTCGATTTTCGATAAACTCAATACGGCACTTCTAGCCGAGGGTTCCAACCCAATAATTGAACTTGAATTCATCCGACAATTACTTGCATCTTTGCCCGGATCTTGGCAATATTTGGTCTCGGTAATTGACCAAACACCTGTTCAAGGCGATAACAAAGGTATCCAGTTAGCTGCCAACATCACATCGCGTTTATTGGCAGAATATCATCGCCGTAAAGCTCAAGCAGGCGAAAAAGCGTTTTTCGCATCAAATCGACCTAATAACCACCCTCGACAACAAGGAAACGCGTCAGATCGACTTAACAAACGATGCAATAATTGCAACATCCTCGGGCACATCAAACGCGAATGTCACAAGCCCGGAGGAGGCGCATACAAAGGCGGAAATCGATCAAACAACAACGGAAACAACTCGAATCGCAACAACAATGGCGGAAATCGAAATTCCAACAATAATCGAGGCCAAAACAACAACCCAGGTGGACAAAACAATCGAAATCGTAATAATGGTAACCAGAATCGGGGCAGTAACTCTGGAAACCAAGGGGGAAATCGAAATCAACAACAAACAGGCACCCCACAGCCGCAAACAGCGCATATAGCCAACATTTCTGATGGCGAAATCGCTTTTTCCTTCCACGGAAACTTCGATAATCGTGATCTTTTTGACACACAGCCTTATCCTCCTAATGGCCCCGATTTTTCGAACCTTCCAGACCAAGTCCAAGCATACATTTTCGATCGTCCAGACCCATCAAAACTCACCATCAATGGCCAATCAGAACAACAATTAGGTTTCTCATTTGATGACGCCTGGATTGTTGACACAGCAGCATCCTGCCATGTGACAAATCGCCAAGAACACTTGATCAACTTTGTTCCATTTGAATCGACAGTAACTGGCATTGGTGGCAGCGCAAAGATTACTGGGATGGGCGACATTATTCTACACACATCAACAACTAGTCCAAAGTGTCCCGACTTGGGTCAATTAGGTGTGTAAGAGTAGAGGGGTTCGACTGTAAAAGTCCTAGAACCCAAGGAATAGTGATAGTTAAGAGGATTTGATTTAAGCAAGTCCTAATGGAGAAGAGGTCAAGCCTTGTCGTTAACCGGCTTGACCTCTGGGTTTATATACATGAGGGATCTATGCCACGTCATCATCTATCAGTGTGGGAAAGCCGAGTACAACCGATGATAAGCGAGATAAGAGACATGACTCGACATTCTGGAAGTTCCGGAAGCATCACCAATATCAAATGGAAAGACAAATACGTCACATGATACAAGTTAAGCGCCAGAGGACATTTGTACCAAAAAAGGAAAGTGTTCGGAAAAAAAGATATAAAATCGGAATAAAATGTCTGAGCTTAGTCAGCTCATGACATTACCCCTGCCTAAGGGCCTGGCGCGGTGGGGTGGAGTTTGTGAAATTTATCAACCAGTTCAGGAGCGTTCTTGAGGTCTTCCTTTGATTGCCAAGAATTGTCTGCATGAGAGTATCCTTTCCACTTGACGTAATAGTGGAGTTGACGGCGAATTTTCTTGGAATTAAGGATCTCTTCGACTTCCCACTCTTCTTCTCCTTCTTGTGTGACAATAGGGGGTGGTTGAGTGGGTTTGCGGCCGTGGGGATCAGAGTGGAATTTCTTGAGCAGCATGACGTGGAAGACAGGATGAATCTTCATTGATTTTGGTAATTCCAGTTTAAAGGCATGAGTCCCTACTTTTTCTATTACTTTGTAAGGGCCTAAAATTTTGTGGGAGAGTTTTACTGAGGGTCTGTCTGTGGAAATGTTCTGATGATTAAGCCAGACTTTATCTCCCAGGTTTATCTCTTCTGGTTCTTTGGCTCCTTTATCAAAGTAGTGTTTATAGGACTGATTTGCTAGAATGAGGGCGGCTTTAACTTCATCGTATCCTTTCAACAGGAATTCCGCATGGGCATCAGCTTCAGGAACAGTATAGTCTGATTCTTCCCCGATGTTCATTCTAGGGTTGAAACCCTGGCAGATTTGGAAAGGGGTTTTGCCAGTGGATGCTTGGATTCCATTGTTGTAAGCAAATTCTGCCATAGGAAGCAGGGCCACCCAGTCATTTTGCCTATGGTTGACAAAAGCCCTGATAAAGATTTCAACAACTTGGTTTGCCCTTTCTGACTGTCCGTCTGTCCTTGGATGGTAGGCTGTGCTGAAGGTAGGTTTTACGTCCAACCGTTTGTACAGATGTCTAATGAACTTTGAGTTGAAAGTGGATCCTCTATCTGAGACTGTTGCTTTTGGGGTGCCGTGAAGTTTCCAAATGTTTGCAACAAAGATATTGGCTATGTCTATTGCCGTGGCCGTTGATTTGCAAGGGAGATAGTGTGCCATCTTGGAGAACCAATCTACCACTGTCAAGATTGCGTCATATCCTTCTGATTCTGGGAGCCCTACAATCATGTCATAGGAGATCTCTTCCCAAGGTCTCTCAGGAATATGTAAAGGACGCAGTAGTCCTGTGGGGAGTTGGTTCGATGGTTTAACTCGAATGCATGTTTCGCAATGTGACACGTAAGAGTTGACAAATTTCTTCATGGTTGGCCAGTAGTAAGTTCTTGAGACCAATTCCAATGTTCTTGCTTGTCCAGGATGCCCAGCTGTAATATTGTCATGGCGCGATTCCAATATCAGGTTTCTGACAGTTTCATCCTTGGGGACAAAGATCTTTCCTTTGAACATTAGGAGTCCTTCTCTGTATTCCCAATCTTTGACTTTTTCTCCGTTTCTCAGCTTATTGTGGGCTTCCTCTAATCTGGGATCTTCAAGGATTGCTTCTCTGATTAGATCGTTAATCTCCTGGTCAGGGGTAATAGCCGAAATAAAAATGTCTGGTTTGAGGAGAACTTGGTTCTCTACCCCCCCCAAAGGTTCTAGGTCATATCGCCTCGAGAGAATGTCTGCTTTTTTGTTTTGGTTCCCTGGCCTGTACAAGATTTGGAAGTTGAAGTCCACCAAGAAATTCATCCAGCGGATTTGGCGTTGGTTCAATTGCTTGGATGATGAGAAGTATTCCAAATTTTTGTGATCTGTTATCACTTGGATGGCTTTTTCTGTGCCTTGAAGTAAGTGCCGCCATTCTTTGAAGGCTCTAATGATTGCCAATAATTCTTTGTCGAAAATGTCGTAGTTTCGTTCAGCCGGATTTAGTGATTTAGAAAGAAAGGCTACAGGGTGTAATTTCCCTTCTTCATCTTTCTGAGATAAAACTGCTCCTGTGGCAAATCCCGACGCATCTGTTTCGAGGAAAAATTCCTTATTTTGATCGGGCTGCATCATTACAGGTGCCACTTTCAGAGCTTCTTTTAGCGCATTCATGGCCTCTTGTTCTTTGCTTGTCCACTGCCATTTTTGATCCTTCTTAAGTAGGTTATATAGAGGTCTGGCCTTGCCGGCAAAGTCTTGAATGAATCTTTGATAGAAATTGACGAATTCTAGGAACTCTTGAACTTGTTTGACATTCTTGGGTGCTTTCCAATTCATAGCCGCCGTGACCTTTTCCTGATCCGTTTCGATTCCTTTATTGGAAATGACCAATCCTACCCAGTCCAGTTTGGTTTGGTGGAACTTGCATTTCCTCAATTTTGCAATCAACTTGTGCTCCCTTAGTCTTCTTAGCACCTCTTTCACGTGTCCTGGGTGGTCTTCGACTCGTTTAGAAAAAACGAAGATATCATCAATGTATACGAGTACGAAAACCCCCATAATGTCCCTGAATATAGAGTTCATTAGGGACTGGAAGCTTGATGGAGCGTTTTTGAGACCGAAGGGCATGACTTTCCACTCATACATGCCGTATTGAGTTTTGAATGCTGTTTTCCATTCATGGCCTGCTGCTATTCGAGTTTGATGGAATCCCTGTGCTAAGTCCAGAGTGGTGCCAATGACAAATCCTTCCAGGGCCCTTAACCATTGGTCCAGTAGAGGTATTCCACTTGCGTTGAATTTGCATAGCGAATTCACATATCTGTAGTCAACGCAAAAGCGTAACTCTGGGTTGTTTGGATCTTCTGGATGTGGTTTTTTGACAAATAGAACCGGGGAAGCCAAAGGAGACTTGGAAATCTGAATGTGTCCCCTTCGGATAAGGGTTTCTAGTACTTTCTTCATTTCTTTGTCTTCAACTGGGGATGTTTTGTAAATAGGGCCGTGCTTTAGTTTAGCTTCTGGCAGGAGATTGAGCGTGATGTCAGTTGGCCTGTGAGGTGGGAGTTCTTCTAATCTGGACTCGTCGAATACATCTGCAAACTCTTTGTATTCCTCTGGTAAAGTAGTTTCGGCTGCAATTTGGAGTGTAGATGGGATTTCTAGGCAGTTTTTTGAGCAGAATTCGCTTGTGTATGCAATTGTCCTATTTTTCCAATTAATTTGTGGGTTATGTTTCTTGAGCCATGACATCCCGAGTACAATGGGGTGTCTTCCAATGTTTGTGACATGACATTCTATTTCGCTGGAATGTGTTCCCATGGCAAGTTTAAATTTGGTAAAGTGGGTGACTTTTCCAGACGAAACTTCTCGCCCGTCTATAACTCGCAGGGTCTTTGGTTTATTGTGTTGGAAAAGGGGGAGGTTTGCCTCTTTTGCTAGGGAAGGGTTGATGAAACAGGAGGTTGCTCTGCAATCAAGGAGTGCTTGTCCAGAGAATTTTTTTGATCTGTTAACTGACTTAGAACCAGGAGCCGTAGCTAGTGGATGAGCGGTGAAATCAAGGTATAATTGGTTTTCATTTGATATTGACATGATTTCTAGTTCATCCATATTACTAGCTAATATATCACCAAGTACTTGGCTCCTTAATAAGCCTCGGTGACGTCTTTTCCCGATTCAATGTCTGAAGAGATTTCTTCAATCTGAGCTTCAAACCCTGAGGCTGTGTTCTTGGAAGGACAGACTCTTGCTGAGTGTCCCTTGCCGCCGCAGGTGAAGCATATCATTGGTCCCTTTCCTTTTCCATCAAGATCCATTGCATTAGGGTCTTTAGCAGGAGTGGATGATTTGGGTGTTTGAATGACAGGAGCGTTGAAGGTACTGGTTCGGGTGTCTTTTTGGATCGCTCCAAAAGGGACGTTTCCTTTTGTCCCATCGTCCCAGGAGATCTGTGGAACTGAACGGCCCTTGGTGTTTCTGGTAATGCTTGAGATTTTGCCGTATTGCACCCCCCCTGTAGGTTTTGACATAAAGACACAATCGTTTACATTGAATCTTTGACCCAGTGAAGCGTTTGGAGTGCTTGTGGTTGTCTTGGAAGTAGTTTGTTTCGAAGTGCTGGTTTGTGGGCTTTGCAATTTCTTTGGTGCATTAATGGCATTCATTGTCGAGTCGATTTCCAGGGCTCTTTCGCGAACTTGGTTGAAAGTCCTTGTTGCTTCATGGGGTTTAAAGTTCTGTGACACCATGGCCATCTTGATTTCATCTTTAAGACCGTCGTAGAAATCATCACGAAGTACTCGATCAGTGTATCCGAGTACCGATGAATAAGTAACAAAGTCTCGTAGATAATCTTGAACAGAGTTCTTCTGGATCAATTTCTTGTATAGTTGTCTATATTGGTCGATCTTGTGAATGTCGCCAAACCTAGCTTGCATTTCGTTCCAGAACTCATCCATGTCATGTAGCCAATTTGTTGCTCCCCTTCTTGCCGTGTCTACATCAATTCCAGGTTGCATCCATACATAAGCAGGCCCCTTGCAATAACCCATGATATAGGTGATTTTTTGTTCCGTGGTTGCTTGTGGGGATGTATGATTTATGTACAAAGTACATTGCGACTTAAACTCATCAAATTTGTCTACATCCCCAGAAAATTCTTCTGGGGGATGCATTTTGAGTTTGTATCCTGGGGTGGTTGTTGACGCGGTGGTGGAGGGTGTTGCACCCAGGTTTGTAAGCGACTGAGACACCGCATTCATTAATTGGTGAAGGGGTGCAATTTGTGCAGTTTGATTTTGAATTGCAAGGATATCAGCAACGTTGTTGTCAATTCCCTGTTCTAGGGTAGAGGTGATACCATTTAAAGCATTAATATGACCGTTAATTTTTCGCACTTCGTCTATTAAGGCATTGATTGCATGTGCAACTACATTGGGTCCGGATGTTGCTGAAATTTGGGTAAATCCCTCTTGACTAGGTGATGGGGCTCTCGACATATTGGAGCGGGGAGAAAGGTAGATTTATTGGGATCCAAGGCCGTACAAAATATCACGGATTCTTCTTCGAACCCTTCTGTCTTTAATGATGCGCAAACTTCTCAAAAATACCAATTCAAGATTTTCGTCTTCCAAGAACAACGCGTTAATTACTCCTAGTTCGTCGTACTGTTCGTATATGTAGTTGCGATGAACGTCTTCAATAAAGAGTTTTAGGGACTCTAGTCTGAGTTGTTCCCTGTGTTGTTCCTGTGTGAGTTGAGGTCTTGGTCCCACTGAAAAGGGTTGGGTGCAATGGTATTAAGGTGATTTAGAAGGCGGTAATCCTGGTCAATAGGAATACGCACTTCTGCTGCGAGATGGCAGTATTTGCCCTTGATTTTGTCTTTAAGGGTTTCGATAGTACGCCACTGACGTTTGTTGTTGCTGATGAGGTTTTCGACCTTTCGAGTGTGTTTTTCTTGGATTTTAATAAGTTGGTCGCAATTTTTGATCAGGACGCGGGTTTGTTCTTGCAAGCGCTCGACTTCGATATTGGTGTCAGCTAGATTTATGCTTTGGACACGATCTTGATCGGCTTGTTGCTTGTTTGTGTTGTCGAGGTTTATTTTGATAAACTCGAGCCTTGAATGGAGAGCTTGATAATCGGCTTTGAGTTGATTGTGGTTTTTGTCGTTTCTGGTACGTTCGACCCTTAGATCCTCTGCTTGTTCGACTTGATCTTCTTCTAGTACTTCAATTCGACTGTTTAATTCGTCGACTTTGGTGTCTAGATTAAGTACGAAGTCTTTTAGTCTAAAGACTGCTTCGCAGAGGCTAAAAAATGCGGGGAACACTTTTAAGGTTAATTAGTTAGTTACTAATTAGTTCCTTTTTAGTGCGTACTGATGGAAACGACGAGTAGATGTGGTTCTTGATGGATGAGAGTGTTAACTTGGGTGGTGCTCCGACCACTTTCCAGTTTTGCTTGAGAGGATCTGGCTTCCCCGAGATGTTGATTTGGATGTGAAGGGTGCTAGACGCTAAGCTTTTGCTTTATATACTCCTTATCTGATCTTATCAGTTATCAACAGCCTTGGGCGGGCGTGATAGCGACAGTGTATAACAGAATAAGGGTGTATTTAGCTGACTAAAGCCGCTATGACCCGAAAGAGGATAACGATTGGGTTCACTGACAGCGTATAGCGACGTGGGACTACTGGTCTATATCAAGTATAGCTCTTCGTCTGTTGTACTATGCCCGTTTTCCCGTGTACGTTCTATCTACTTGGTGGAAAAGCAGGAGCTTCTAGGGCTGATGCTTTTTGGAAGGCTTGACCTAATGTCCTGACTTGGGTCAATTAGGTGTGTAAGAGTAGAGGGGTTCGACTGTAAAAGCCCTAGAACCCAAGGAATAGTGATAGTTAAGAGGATTTGATTTAAACAAGTCCTAATGGAGAAGAGGTCAAGCCTTGTTGTTAACTGGCTTGACCTCTGGGTTTATATACATGAGGGATCTATGCCACGTCATCATCTATCAGTGTGGGAAAGCCGAGTACAACCGATGATAAGCGAGATAAGAGACATGACTCAACATTCTGGAAGTTCCGGAAGCATCACCAATATCAAATGGAAAGACAAATACGTCACATGATACAAGTTAAGCGCCAGAGGACATTTGTACCAAAAAAGGAAAGTGTTCGGAAAAAAAGATATAAAATCGGAATAAAATGTCTGAGCTTAGTCAGCTCATGACACAAAGGTCCTAGGAAACATCACCAAATGGACAGGTCGCCCTAACAACACAATTACTTTCAAAAACGTTGCTCTAGTCAAAGATAGTCCAGTAAACCTTATCTCCCTATCAACATGGACTGATCAATATCCAAAACATATCTTCACAATTCAAGGGGATTACATTTACACAAAATCAACCCCCTCCAATGAAAGTTTATTTGCTGTCGCCAAGAAGATTGGATACCAGAAATCTGGAAACTCCTGGTACCTTATTGCCACTACCAATATCAAACAAACTGCTATGATCACCTGTTCTCTTGATGACTGGCACATCATTCTAGGTCACACTTCCTATGAGAACATCATGCACTTACAACGCATTAAGGGAGTAAAGGGCATCAACATCATCAAGGCACCAAAAACTTGGCACACCAATTGCATCGGATGTTTACTTGGAAAACAAACAGTGTGCCCATTTGGATGAGCAAAGATGAAAGAAGTCCAAAACATTGGTGATCTTATCTATTCCAATGTTTGGGGTCCAGCCTGCACTGAATCCCTCCAAGGCAATCAATATTACATCATTTTTGTCAACGCTGCAAGCCAATATAGCTTTATTGCTTTTATGAACACCAAGGACCAAGCTGTTGACAAATACATTGTCTTTAGCAAGTGGCTGTTCACTCAGAAGAACCTTGAAATCAAACACATCCATTTTGATAATGGAAAAGAACTGATCAACAAGAAGTTGCGAGATTTCTGTGAAAACAAAGGAACTGAGATCACAACAACTGCCCCTTATTCATCACAACAGAATGGACCAGCAGAACGTTGCCACAGGACCCTGACTGAACAAGCCCGATCAATGATGCATGCACACAGCAATACCAGGACAAAGCTGTACCTTTGGGAAGAAGCAATTTCATATGCCAACAAAATCTCAAACAACATGCCAACCTCCATAAATGGAAATTGGAATATCCCCCACAAAATAATGTTTGGAAAAACTGTTGATATGTCTTATTTTCGACTATTTGGTGCAACTTGCCATGTTCTGATCCAACTTAAGGGTCATGACAAATTAGCCGCCAAAACACATACAGCCATCTTCACTGGCATATCAAACAATACTGGTGGTTCTTGGCGGTACCTGGCACTCCCTGATTGATCAATTCAAGAATCTCAAAACGTCTTCTTTCCCTGGCATTTGCCTTCCCCTGCAGCTTTAGGAGATGCACCCCCCCTAGGACTCTCTGAGGAGACAGAACCTTCTGATGAATGGATTGAAGTCAAAGCACCGACTGAGGGGGAGATTGGACCTGAGAAGAAATCCAACACAGAAACAAAGCCGATTTCTCAGCAAAACAACAAGTCCACTTGGCCATTGACTTCCACCCTGACCACTACAAAAGACAATGCTTCCAGTCAGAGGGAGCACATTCCAATTCCTGCATCTTCCACAGCTCCACATGTTCCTATGCCACCAGCCTACTCCAAACCCTTGCGCACCCACACCACCAAATGTTACACTCGCAGCAATGTGGCGTCAGGTGCAGTATCCAGGGAACATCAAGAATTAATTTCTGATCATGGAATAGCTTGTTCCCAAGAAGTTAATTGGATCAATGCAATGGAAGAGATCCATGAACGTGTTTTGGCAACAACTCAAGACCCTAACAACGTTGCTTCTTTTGTTTCAACTGACTGTGGTCTGTCATTTGAAACTGGTACCTTACCCAAACATGTTCTTCTTGCACTTAACTCTATCTACCAATCCTGTAACAACATTGCACCTAATGCCAAAGAATGGTTTCAATGTAACCATGGAGCTCTGGCGACTCAGACTATTGGTAACCCTGGCAACATCATCTTTGATGACCTTTCTCCTAGATGGGTTAATGCTATCAATGACCCTATCCATGGTGATGCCTGGATTGAAGCCAGCCACTCTGAGTTTAACATGCTTAAACAAGCCAATACATACAACAAAATTGATTGAAATGACATTCCTCCTGGCAAACAAATTCTTACTTCTGGAATGGTAACCAAACTCAAACTTGATCAAGATGGGAACATTGCAAAGTACAAGGCATGCTGTGTAGTCCATGGCAACTGTCAAATTCCCAGAAAATTGTACAATGACACCACATCCAACACCCCTTATCTTGATGCCATCAGGATGGTTCTCAATATGGTCGCCCATGCAGATCTTGATTGTCATATCATAGACATAACCGGCACTTACATCCATGCCCCAATTGATCGTCCCCTCTATGTCAAATTCCCTGAAGGTTTTGGGAAACATGGACCCACTGTGATGAAACTCAAGAAAGCCCTTTATGGTGCTCACCAATTTGGTTACCAATGGGAACAATTCCAGAACAAGAAGATTGCAACCCTTGGTTACAAAGAGAATCCCATTGATATTTCCATTTTCATCCATAACCAACACGGCATCATTTCCATTCTAGTATGCTATGTTGATGACTTCATGATTGCTTGCACCCCTGGTCACATGCAACAAATCAAAGATGAGATCAAATCGCTTTTCAATTGCCAAGATCTTGGCGAAGCCAAATTGTTCCTAGGGATGCAGATCACTTGCAATTGTCCAAACAAGACCCTTACTATTTCCATGGAACAATACATCAAGCAGATTGTTTTGCTTGCAGATCTTAGCAATGCAAAAAAGGCTCATTCCCCAATGTCACACACTACCCCAACCCTTGAACCTGCTTGTGAAGTTTGGGACAACTATCCATATGCAACAATGATTGGTTGCATCCTTTGGGTAGCTTGTTGCTGTCGCCCCAACATTACCTTTGTTGTCAACCTTCTAGCCCGATTCACTGCCAAATACAATCAAACTCATGTTGGTGTCCTAAAGCACTGTTTCTGTTACCTCAACAGCATGGCATCAAAAGGAATCACTTACCATGGACAAGGACCCATTGAAGAAGTCGCCTACACCAACACTTCTTTTGCTTCTGAATATGAGTCATTCTCTGTCTCTGGATGCATTGCTATGCTAGGTGGTGGCCTGATCATGTGGTCTTCCAAGAAACAGAAGACAATCTCGATTTTGACTATGGAAGCCAAATTCCATGCACTTGCCCATGCCACTCAAGAAGTTCTTTGGCTCTGGCACTTCCTAAACAGCCTTGGAATTGACATTTCCTGTCCAACAACAATTTTAATCAATAATCAGGCCACAATCGATTATGTTAACAGCCCCACTCATTGCTCTCATGCCAAACACATTTCTACACGCTATAACTTTGTTTGAGACTATTATCGACAAGGTTTCATTACCCTTGGCTATATTCCATTGAAAGACAACCTCGCCGATGCATTTACAAAGCCGCTTCCGTATCCACAGCACTGGTACCTTGCTAACTCATATATGGGACTTAATCACATATCCTCGAAGATGGCTTTAGGCGATCACTTCCCCTGTGAACAAGAGAATCAAGATCTCCACACCTGCTTCAAGCAAATGTGCATCGAATAAATGCTCTGGCTTGTTGAGGGGGAGTATTGAGAATCAAATGGAATCAAATTGAATGTACACATACTACTTACTGAATATGTATGATTGACTGGCTGTATGCTGACTGAGAGTACACGTATTTGTGTTACTAATTGTTCTTTCACTCTTGTTCTATGTTCTATGTCCACATGTTTATAAAGTTGACTGCGTATTTGCTATATACATCACCCTTGTAGTCCTACTTCCACTGCATGGCTTAGCTAAGAAGCTCATTGAGTGCAAGACGTTCTTGGTAATATCTCAATAGTTACATTTAACTTCCTACATTGAACATGGCAATCAAACGCTTATCAGATTTTATTTGTCCCTTGTTTGTCTGTATGAGGTGTTGTTCAGGGTGTTCTTTTGGATTAGTGTATTGTACAAGGTAGCAAGCACTGGCAGTATAGGTATGTGAATATATCTTGAAGATGGAATATTAGTACCTGTTTGCAAGTTGTAGAAATGAAACCTTTTCCTAGTTTCCATTTTAGGCGTGAGTACAACCTGCACCATAGGCTCCAAGTAACCAACTCAGTCTATCTATGGCATCTGAATCCTGCAATAACAACCCCTTCAACACACCCATTTTGCCCATTTCTACCTGCACACATGCTAAGTCCAAGTCCACTTGCTCTGGGCACCTGTTCAGGCCTAAGGCCAATGCCAGGCCCAAGTTGATTTCATAGTCAAGCAAAAACTGGGTTATATGCATGTTGTTATTGCTACAAACACCGCCTCCATCAGTGCTGGAGATGGCTTGAGGTCCAGGTGGGTGGTAGTGTTTGCGCAAACAGGCACAGAAACTGTGGGTAGCAAACTGGCTGATGAATCCAAAGGGAGTAATCAGCTTAATACCTAGCCAGTGCTGTTGATGTATTGTTAGGTCTGCCCTGCATATTACAACAGCATACTCACCAAACATGCCCCAGAAAAGTGACCTGCCAAACAGGAATAGATGCAACCCTTCAAGAAGAGCAAAAAGACCACCAATCAAGGCTAGAATATCGAAACTGCTTCCAGTGTAGTACCCTTCAGTCACTTCTAATAGGCACTGGCACCAAGGGAAACTCCCCAAAGTCAACCCTGGGATATCTGAGAAGAAGCAACAAGGAACTTTGGCCAGGCAATGAATCCACTCAAGCATAGCATGAGGTTGTTTGTGGAATTAGAGTCAGTCATTGGACCATTGTATACCTGCACTGAGTTGTATTCGTAGTGTCAGAACCCCAACAATCCCAGTACACCAGTTTATAGTCTTGGCCACGAGTGGCTTGCATGCTAACTGAACTACATGCAGGACACAAGGCCAGGATATCAAATATCTGTTTCAATGCAAGGTGAAGGATTAGTCCTACTTATGGTGTGATTGACACTATACACCCACAGGTATTGAGCTAGTTACAGCATCCCAGAGTGGTGAAGATGTCATAGATTGACAAATAGCATAGTGTTGTCGTGACCCAAGGCCCCTCCTATGGACTTCATCTTCTGGCTGCTTGTCTTGTGTCTCCTTTGTTCCACCCTCCTATGCACACATTTCCTTTGTGTCTGTTTCCTTTGTGCTTGCACAGCCTTAAGCTGCTTCTTTTCTCTTTTGTCTTGCAACTTCCTTCCTCAGCAAGTCATGTTCCTTTATAGGACATGACTCATAGAGCTTTCTGATTGGATAGTTTGTATGACTTGTTTCTTGGCATGAGTATGACTCATGCCTTTTCCTGAATATATAATGAGGCAACAACAAGCATGGTATCCCCATCTTGTTTTGCCTTGTCATTTCCCCAACAAACAGTCTTCCACTGGGTTTCCCTCAGGGTTACCTTGGATCCTCAGGTCTTAGTGCTGTTCACAGTCTATAGTTCACAGTTCTTCAGGTGCCAAGTCTCTCTAAGTCTTGACTTGCGCACATACAGTTACAGTTGGCAACCATCATAGTGTTGGGTTGTGACATTGCAAAACAAGATTATTCCACAAGGAAAATAGTCGCAAGTCATCATAGCACCCTCAAAGGTCTCATGGCAACTTGGGCAACCACTAGTCTTTGCGTTCCCACACACTCAGACAGCACATCAAATTTTTGAACCTTATTTTTTCGGCAATTGATATCTACTTGATGTCAGGCTCATCCAAAGAATAGTATTACAAAGGCGAATCCATGGCTTTGCAAGAATCAAGAAGGAATCCACCCCAAATGGCTCAGCCCACAGAAGGATGGACCAATCCCTTAAGACCAAGAGAAAGAACTACAAGACCAGATCCAATGGCAACTCCAGCCATGGGATCAATAAATCTTCCTGAACTCACAATGGCGGATTTAGAAGGATCTGGACCAGGACAGCAAGGAGACAAGACACTAGAACAGATCATAGGAATACCAGTGGCCCAGGAAACCATCACAACACCAGCACAAATGCAAGAAGCCTTCAACCATACAATGGGTTGCTTAGTACATGTACTTGATGCATCTTTTCTTCAAATTTGACAAGATATGAGGGAAACAGGGGAAGACGTTTGAACCTTACAAACAGGTGTCTATCACCTTCAAGAAACAGGAGCCACAAAAGGCGACATTCATGCACAAAACAAAGAAATAGAGCAAATTCTAAACGTTGTAAATAGTATTGCAAAAATGCTGGAACCAAAGGAGGAAGAAGACACTGAACAAGGCACACATGGTGAAGAATCTACAACACCTAGAACCTCCAGGATTACAGCACCTGCCCCAGAAACTCCAAAAAAGACAACAACTTTTCCCCTTGAAGAATACCAGTACCTAGAATCAGATCAAGAAAGTGTCAGGACAGGAGAAGCAGGGTCTGGAGGATCAACCAGGACAATCAGGTGAAAAATGCAAACCCCTGCAAAGGAAGAAAAGAAGCCCAACACAACTTGCAGCAGACATTTCAGTATCTATGCAGATATAGCAAATGATGTCACCAAAAGCAAGGATCAATTGACAATTGTCAAAAAAACAGAAGCATACAATGGAAAAAGAGGAACAGAAGCCAATTGATTCATTACTTTGATGGAAGCATACTTCAACATCCATGGTCAGATCTTTAATAACAATCAAAAGAAGATTACTACCTTCCTCAGCAGCATGGAACATGAGGCAGCAAAAGCATGGGCTTTCAATCATCTCAAAAGGATTAACAAAAACCCTTCCTATACCAGCGATACCAATGCAATCTACTCCTGGTCAAACATGAGGGAGGATTTTCTCCTTAACTTCAGCAATCCAATGGCAAAGGAACAGGGTTCCAGGAAACTCATGACAATCCAAATGAAGGGCCCTATTGACAATGCTCTCACTTCCTACATCACAGAGTTCAGAAGCCATAAAGCCCTTACCAATATTGGAGATGCTGCATACAAGGAGGCCTTCAAACGAGGGCTGGCCCCAGAATTACTGGCAGAACTAGACACCCTATCCCTGATGAGTGACAATGTTGGAAACCTAAATTTTGAAGGACTTGTGACAGCAACCATCAAAGTGGACCAAATGCTCAAAGCAAAATGAGGGTATAGATCTACATATATCAGAGCATATGGAGGAAGCAATCAAATCAGGCAAAACAATAAAGGGCAAACAAGTTGAAATGGAAAAACTCAAGGCAAGAAACCAAAATTAGTCCCTGAAGAAACCAAGAAGCATTGTCACCAGGAGGGAGCCTGCATCAAATGCGGATCAAAGGAGCACTTTGTGCAACAGTGCAAAAATGGATGGAAGGACCTAGACATCCCATCTATCAAACGGAATGAGAAGGCCAAGGCAGGAGACCTGGAAGAAACTAGTGACAGTGAAAAGGAGTTGGGAAAAGTTTAGGCTGCTCTGCTTCCATGTCAGATGCTACCCAGATACCCTTGATCTTGAGGAAACAAATGTACTATAGAGCAACAAATGAATCTCCACTTGTCTCAACTCAGATCAAGGGAATCATGGATCCCACTCCCACACTTATTGATTCCGGATCAACAAAGAACTTTATCAACATCACCTTCTGCCAAAAAAACTCCATTCCCCTTATCAAATTACCTAAAGCAAGAGAAGTGATAGGAATCAATGGAAAAAAGCTACCATCAGTAGTTTGGTACAAGGTGCACCTCACCTTCAAGATCTTGGGAAAAAGTTTCACACAATAATGCTATGTTATGCCAACTGGAGATTCCCCCCTAATTCTAGGAATGACATGGCTATCAGAAGCCAACCCTGAAATAAACTGGGAAACAAAGGAAATTACTTGGTGAAGGGAACCCATCAAAGCAAAAGCAGCACATTTACCTGAAATACCAGAAGAGTTCCAAGACTTCAAAAAGGTTTTCAGTGAGGAACTTTTTAAGGAATTACCACCACACAGGGAATGGGATTGCAAAATCAATTTTAGGCCAGATACAGAACTACCTAAACCAGCACAAACTTATCCACTTTCTCCAATGGAAACATGGGTCCTTAGGAAACATATAGAGGAGGAACTAGCAGTGGGCAAGATTGTACCAAGCAAATCACCCATTGTGTCACCAGCTTTCTTTGTTAAGAAGCATCAAGACAAAAACGCTGAACCTATGACACCAGAAGAACTTTTGCAACTAGTAGTTGACCTCAGAGGAGTCAATAAGATCACTATACCTGATCAATTCCCTCTACCACTACAGGAAGACCTTCTGGAAAAATTAAAGGAAGCTAAAATCTTCTCAAAATTGGACTTACAGCGAGGTTTCAATAACATTTGAATCAAGGAAAGCAATCAATGGAAAACAGCATTCAGAACCAAGGAAGGACACTATGAATACAGGGTCATGCCATTTGGACTCATGAATGCTCCAGCAATCTTCCAAAGAATGATGGACAAAATCCTCCATGACATAAAGGACATCTCAGTAGTGATCTACATTGATGACATGCTCATCTTTTCAAAGGACTGGGAACAACACGTAAAAGATGTCAGGGAGGTACTGAAGCAATTGGAAGAAAACAACCTCTTCCTGAAGATCACAACATGCAAATTCTCTATCACCACAGTCACCTTTGTTGGAATAGTCATCACACCCAAAGGAATTTCTATGGAAAAGGACAAAATCAAGGCAATTTTGGAATGGCACATCCCAAAGACAGTCAAACAGGTACAGGCCTTCTTAGGCTTTGCAAATCTTTACCAACAATTCATGTGAAACTTCAGCAGTATTGTCAAGCCATTAACCAAACTCACAAGAAAGGAACAGAAGTGGGAATGGGGTGTGGAACAGCAACAGGCCTTTGATGAACTCAAATCAGCAGTAACTAAGGACCCAGTATTGGCACATCCCAACCCCGCCAAACCCTACTTTCTTGAAACAGATGCATTAGGGGTGGCAATGGGGATGATTCTCTCACAACAACAGGACAATGGATACCTACACCCAATTGGTTTCTTATCACAGAGTTTCACAGCACCACAAATGAACTATGACATGCATGACAAGGAACTTTTGGCCATCATTACAGCCCTGAAGCACTGGAGATTACATCTGGAAGGAACTAGGGAACCAATTATGGTTTATTTGGATCATAGGAACCTGACTTACTGGCAAACAGCAAAAACCTTTAACCAACGACATAACAGATGGTACCAAGAACTGGTGTCTTTTAACTTTGAGATACACTACTGACCAGGAAAACTTTCCAGCAAACCAGACCTCTTGTCTAGATGTTCTGAACATCATGATATACCAAATGAAGAACAGATCATGATACATCAGGAAAGATTCCAAGGTTTTGCAGTGGAATTAGGAAGGGACATTATTGCGGAAATCACAGAAGCACAAGAAGAAGACAAAGCGCTTACCACACTTGTCCTAGCGGTCCAAGACAGGGAAAACCTTCCCCCTAGTGTCAGGAAGCAGTTCAAGGATTACAAAATAATGCAAGGACTCCTGTGGTACAAGGGTACAATCTATGTTCCAGAAGATAAGGATCTGTGCCTGGAATTACTATGACAACATCATGATTCACCAACTGCTGGTCACCAGGGGCAAGCAAGAACCCTAGAACTGCTCTCAAGGTGATACTACTGGCCAGGAATGAAAGCAACAGTCAACAGATATGTAGACTCCTGCAAAACATGCCAAAGAAGCAAGGGACACATACATTTGGTACCAGTGAAACCATTACCTATAGCAACACATCCTTGCAAAGACATCAGCTATGACTCCATTGTCAAGCTACCCAAATCAGCTGGATGGGACAGTATCCTGGTAGTGGTAGATTGACACAGCAAAATGGCGCATTTCGTCCCTTGCAAGGAAGCAACAACGGCAGAAGGAGTTGCAGATCTCTTTCTGTCAAATGTTTGGAAGCTTCATGGTTTACCCAAGCAAACAATCTTGGACAGAGGAACCACCTTCAACAGTCACTTCCTATGTTCCCTTTATGAAAAACTCAGAATCAACCCTGCCTTCAGTACAGCATTCCACCCTCAAACTGATGGGCAGTCAGAATGAGTTAATCAGTGGCTTGAAGGTTTTCTTAGGGCATTCATCAACTACAGACAGGATAACTGGGCACAATGGCTACCTATTGCGGAATTCTGCTACAACAATCATGTCAACAGAACCGCAGGCAAGACACACTTTGAAATTAACTATGGATTCCACCCTAGATGGAATATAGTGGATGTCAATGTTCAGAACCCTTTGGCTAGAAACCTACAAGAGTAAATGGAAGAAGCAAGGAAAGAAGCAACAGCGGCAATGCAATTCCATGAAGATCAGGCAAAGGAACCCAGGGAAAAATATGAGCCAGGCAACCTTGTTTGGGTACTAAGCACAAATTTCAAGACAAAGTGACCAATGAAGAAACTTGACAACAAGAAATTAGGTCCCTTCAAGGTCGCAAAGGCAATCTCTTCCCATGCATATGAAATTGAACTTCCCAAATCCATCAAGAAACATAATGTCTTCCATATTGATCAGTTATGGAAATACAAGGAAGACAAGGAGTTCAACAGGAACCAAATGCAACCACCTCCCATAGAAACAGAAGAAGACAAAGAAGTTTATGAAGTTGAGAAGATTGTAGACTGGAAGGAAACAAAGGAAGGACTCAAATATGTAATCCGATGGAAGGGATATCTGCCAAGCAAAGATACTGAAGAAAGAGCGGAAAAGATTGCAGAACTACTACCCATCATGAGAAGATTCCTCAAAGAAAACCCTTCAGCACCTGTACCCCGGAATTTCAAACAACAGCCAGTTAAAAGGCCAGGGGAAGAGCGGCAAAACTCAACTCAAACAGCTCTCACCAGCCTTACATTGCTCTAAAGCCACTCTTACACCAATCCACCTACCTCAAAAAACGTTGCAAGCATGCCTGCCGCTCGCCGCTCAGTCACCATCAGCAACCTTCCATGGGCCAAAGGCACAGCCCACAAAATTGCCAAGCACCTTGACTTGGGCATAGTCTTGTACCATGTCCCTCAGCGCATGCAGCATGCCAGACAATGTCAATACTATCCAGGGAGCAACATGCTCCCCCTGGCAGTGGCAGGGGAATTTGAGTGGGTTGGACACAAGCCACCCACAAAGCAACAACTCAGGGAGCGACCAAGCATCCTGATAGCCAGGGGATGTGCAGTGTTTTTGGCCCAGGAAGCAATACTGGGCAGTGTCAAGAACAGGACAAGCAAAGAGTGGGGGGACCATTACATTGACAACCCCCATGTTTGGCAATCCAAGTGGATCTGGGAGGAGAAGGAAGGAAGGGTGCACCTACACAACAAGTGGGAATGGGATGCAGTCTGGGACAGGACTTGAAGGACTGGCTGGAGGACAGGGGCCGATGGGCCAAGGAGATTGAGTACCGGCCGTGGTGGTGGGACAACAGTCCCAACCTGGACCAATGGGCAGAAAGGGAAGGGTCACCAACAGAATGGCTGGCGGAGGAAGAGAGGGTTTGGGTCAAGGACCAACCCACATGGGAAGAGGGGTGCAAGGAGGCCCCCATGGAGTTGAAGGAGGAAGTGGGGGACTTGGTGGAGAACCTGATAGTTCTGGAAGAGGAGGAGGAAGCAATGTGGTCCCAGGGGGACAAGGAGGCTTTTGAAAAAATGGTGGGCGACTGTAAATTTCAGTAGTTGCCATTCAGGTCCCCTAAATGGGCTCTTAAGGGGGGGTAATGTCATGACCCAAGGCCCCTCCTATGGACTTCATCTTCTGGCTGCTTGTCTTGTGTCTCCTTTGTTCCACCCTCCTATGCACACATTTCCTTTGTGTCTGTTTCCTTTGTGCTTGCACAGCCTTAAGCTGCTTCTTTTCTCTTTTGTCTTGCAACTTCCTTCCTCAGCAAGTCATGTTCCTTTATAGGACATGACTCATAGAGCTTTCTGATTGGATAGTTTGTATGACTTGTTTCTTGGCATGAGTATGACTCATGCCTTTTCCTGAATATATAATGAGGCAACAACAAGCATGGTATCCCCATCTTGTTTTGCCTTGTCATTTCCCCAACAAACAGTCTTCCACTGGGTTTCCCTCAGGGTTACCTTGGATCCTCAGGTCTTAGTGCTGTTCACAGTCTATAGTTCACAGTTCTTCAGGTGCCAAGTCTCTCTAAGTCTTGACTTGCGCACATACAGTTACAGTCAGCAACCATCATAGTGTTGGGTTGCGACAAGTGTGTATCATAGCCAGTGTGTGCCTGGTGGACTGGTTGAGCAAGAGTGACAAGGTAGGGTGTTTGTAAGTCTGGATTGCTTGAGCCAGCAAATAGCCAAATGTCTGGTGTACAATAAAGTTGAGATTCTTCAAGACTCCTTATTGTGGTCATGGCATACTTAAATCCAAACCCGTCCAAGCTGCCTGGCAGCTGTGTGCCTGATACATTGCAGAAGTGTGGCTATATATACAAGGATGAAACTTTGTCAATGTTGTCCTGAGCTATCAAGGAAAGGCATGGAGTCTGATTCCTTGAGCACCTCACTTCTCAATTGGCAAGAGTATCAATATACACATTAAATACATTAAAAAGTCCTGGAGTACTACCCAGAAGGGCATTGCATGTGATGAGGCATTTTGCATCATTATCCTGTTGTAAAAGTCCCTTCAGGCTGACTGAGGCACTATATAGGCTAAGTGCACTGAATCCTAGCCATATCCACATTGAAACTGGTGGCCCAATTCACTGGGCATGCCTGCTTTCAGTGACTGATGAACTGAAGATTACCTTTGGGAGTGGCTGGGAGCAAATCAGCTGCACAGCCTATTGAAATTTACCCTTTATGGACCAAGAATGCAAAGCAGGCGAGATGGCTGAATAACAATTTTGGTTCAGTGCATTTACTGATATTATTCAGTAACCTGAGACCTACAGTGAGATTGACAAGCACAGATTTAATAGAACATACAACACTTCTTTGCCAGCCTAGCATTGGGGACATGGTCATCAAGCAATTTCAATTTGAGTTCACTCACTTGTAGAGTTACTAAGACTAAAGGTGGGGGTACCACTATGGTCCTGAAATGTGGCCAACAAATGGAATGGCGTGGAGTCGATTGTATAGCGACTGACAGTCTTGAACACTGTGCTACGCTGTAGACTCAAGAATCAATGTAGGAGAACCAGCATAACTAAAAAAAGAAGCTCACAACCAGGACGGAGATGGCAAACCTTGGTGGCTTGTTAGGAGACCTCAAACCAGACAAATTAATCTCTGATCAAACATTAACCAATATTTTCAGGAGCAAGTTCACCCAGGAAACCCACTCAACTATTGGGGTTCCATGCTTTGGCAGCATGAGGTAGAGAGACAACTGGTCAAGAATTTGAAAGTAGCTTCTGAGTAAGTTTTGTGCCTAGAAAACTGGCGTCCTCCTTACGGCGGAGTGTTTGAAGGGAGAAAGACATTTGTGCTGTTGCTTCTTGCAGGATGGGAACAACACGCGGAATAGTAGGAGTACATACACATCACCAATAATATACACTGGATACAAATTATAGACATCTAGTACTTTTTCATGGAAGGAAGGAATGAAACGTTTTCCTGAATCATAGTTCAAACATTAGTGCTACATCGCACCACACACTCTCAATAACCAACTCACTCTCTCGGAGTCTGTGGTATTG
Organism: Ceratobasidium sp. AG-K; assembly: GCA_037039685.1. Taxonomy (NCBI): domain Eukaryota; kingdom Fungi; phylum Basidiomycota; class Agaricomycetes; order Cantharellales; family Ceratobasidiaceae; genus Ceratobasidium; species Ceratobasidium sp. AG-K. The sequence continues at coordinate 4,471,411 of JAWNGF010000002.1, forward strand.
GATTCCTGAGATAGGGATTCATTTGAGCTATTCACCTCACCCAGTTCGACACGTATACATGCCCAGTCAGAGTCCACCTGTTGCGAGCATGTGCCCTCATCCATGGCCAATGCTGGCCCCAGGTCGAATACGTAGTCGAGCAGAAACTGGGTTATATGGATGTTGTTGTAATTGTGTGAGCCGCCTCCACCATCACTGGAGGTAACTTGAGATCCAGATGGGTAGTAGTGCTCGCGCAAACACTCACGGAAAGCGCGGGTAGCAAACCGACCAACGAACCCAAATGGTGCAATCAGCTTGACACCTAATCGACGTTGCTCATGCCTTGTTAGGTTTGTCATGCATACTACCACATTATACTTACCAAACATGCCCCAGAATAATGGCCGGCCAAAAAGGAATAGATGCAACCCTTGTAGGAGAGCAAATAGACCACCAATTGAGGCTAAAATGTCGAAACTACTGCCTGTGCGATACTCTTTGGTCACCTCCACTAGCATTGTGGGTCCGGCAACTCCCCCTTGAAATCTGCTCTGGAATATTTGAGAAGAAGCGACTAGGAACTTTGGCCAGGAGATGAATCCGCTCGAGTAGAGCATAAGGTCGTCCGTGAAATTGGAACCGGTTATTGGGCTGCTGGATACCTGCACTGGATTTTGACAGCAGAGTGTCAGAATTCCATTACGACGACACAATGGAATTATGTTCGGCGACGAGTGACTAGCCCATTGATCACTCACATACAGGATACAAAGTTGTGCTATTGAATCTCTGTTGCGATATGAGGCGCCGAGGTTAGTCCTACTTGTCGTTCAATAAAGGATTTATACCTACCGGCTTCTTCCCGGTTATAGCATCCAAGTGTGGCGAGGACGTAATAGCCCGACGGACGGCATAATGTGTATCATATATAGTATAAGCCTGGTGGATCGGTCGAATCGGGGTTACGAGGTAGGGCGTCCGTAGGTCTGGAGAATGGCCGGTGTTACCGGCAACTAGCCAAATATCTGGCAGATCATAAAGTTGCGATTTTTGAGGACTTGTCCTTGTAGTTATGGTATAATGAAATCCAAAGCGGCCCCGTTTGCCGAAGCTGGTTAGGTGCTGATTGACTGATAGATCCCAGAGGTGTAGAATTGATCAGCCCGATAGGCAGGAGTTATACTCGAAGAGAAGCTTACAACAAACGTAGTGGGAGAAAGCTGAAGTGCGATTGTATCTGTCAGGTTGTGTATGTACCTGAAAAGCTTCGCACGTGCCTATACATTAAGCACTCAGTAATTGTGTGAATAGGTACCAAAAATTAGCCATTGGGATGAGTCCCAACTGTTACTTACTCGCAGAGTTACGACTACTAGGGGCAGAGGCACTACGCTCCTGAAATGTGATAGACAAATTGAAGGGCGTGGAGTCGATCGTAGCCGGATAACGCTGTGGACTCAAAGATCGGCATAATAAAACAAACAATAATAAGAACAGTAGCTCACAACTAGGACTGATATCTGATCTTGGTTCTCGTTTGGTACTTGTCTCCCAAAGGGTTCGACCAGAACTCGAGATGGAAGCTCTTCGTTCCCTAGCTGAGTCAGCAGAACGATGGTACGCGTGATGAGCAAGGCAATGGCTGCCAGAGCAAAGGCGTGTTGGGAAAAGGCATATAGCTTGGTTTCTACCGGGCTGACAGGCGGAGGTAAGACACGTTCACGGTTACACCCAAGATCGCACTCACTGGACCCTTCTTAGTATCGAATTGCCGAGGAACCTGTAGAAAGATAGAAACATTCGCCCGCGACGTGGAATTCGGCCCTCGTGTCGCGGTATCCCTCGCCATGAGAGGGGTTTCTCTGTGGTGGGGGGTGGCGCTCCAGTTGCAAGATCCTCGACATTGATTGACCAGTGCCCGAGTACCGCGTCTCCTGATATCCGTGCGCGTATAAAAAGGGCATAGAGAACAAGCGATAGCAATCCCTGCACACCAAAACTGACAAATACTAAATAAACTGCTCTCGGGTTGAATGGGAAAGGGATCGCAGACGTGTCGCCCATCAATCCTGGACATTCATGATCATGGAGGTTAGTAGCATATGCGCATCGCGAGGTTTGTATCAAAGTAGCTTGCCTATAAACAATACTACGATCAATAGAGAGATTGTTTGCTGCACAGCGAATGATCCAAGGATCGTCTCCGTGAACAGAAATCCGTGGGCGACCCTTTGGAAGATTTGAATATTACAGGATTCTGAGTGTTCCGGGAGACTTACAGATAGGTTGAGTTGACCAGAGAGATGAAACAGGGAACATATAGTGCGGCTACAGATAAATTAGCCGACGAATGGAAAGTTTGGGAGTGTTTCCCACCGCATCGAGGTGTCGAGACTGTCTCATTCGGACCGCGGTAAGAATTATGGATGTCGATAAATCTCAGGAGGTCGCTGTAAATGAACACGCCCAGCGGGACGCCGAGTCCAATCTGTGAAACCAAGGCGCAGTAGAACCAGTACTAGCGGAGCTTTTCTACAAACATGAATTCCGTCGAGGATACTGTTAGTGGGTCCATCAACGGCCTGGGTCTATATACACGACGCTAACCCTTGTTGGGGCCATACTGTGCCAAAAGAGGACGCACACACTGATTTATCGAACGCGTTGCCTCGCAAAGGCAAACACCTATCACGGAGCTGCTGCAACGAGAGTACCAAAGTTCCTATGAGATAAAGGACCTCAAAACCCAGGGCGTCTATTGTGTGATAAGCCATTGTGTGTTGCTGAGCTGCCGCGAGGATCGCCCCGTGATGGCCGAGCGCGGGGTTTCGAGTCATCGAGCACACAAAACTTCTTTACCACGTGCGTATTGGAAGGAGTGATCGTCGATCAATGACAGTTTGAAGTTAAGCGCCCAAAGTGGTGCTCCAAACGTTTCACGTTCTGGGAATCATCATCGCAATTATTGTAACACCTCCCATCGAGTAACACTGGTCTGCAAATATAGGCTCTGTACATTTACAACAACTCTAAAGTTCAATCTGCAGGCACAGACGTGAACCGAGAAATGTAAGAATCGTTGATACTGGTTCGACAACGGATGTCTCGCCGCGTCCTTGATCTCTCCGCCCCCCGCCTCGACACCCTCGCCCATTGCAACTTTTCCGTCCCCGGACAGTACCTCTCGACCGGCCTTGACCTCGCCCAAGGATCCGCTGATTTCGAATCCCCCTGTCTCAATGACTTTACCGATTGTGGACCCGTTGAGTTTCTTGGGCATCCTATTGTCTCCTCTTGGCCTTGCCGTTATCCTCAATGGTAGAGGCGAGAACCTACAGTATGTAATGCTGGCGGCGGTCGTTGGGTGTATCCATCGCTGACATCAGTCAAATCCCACGCGACGATAAGGCATCTAGCGCTCAATCCTGTATACCACCTGCATCAGAGCCTAATATTCTATCGGTCAAACGGTCAAGCTTGTCGGTTTGATACCGGATGTCGCCCGGCCTGTGTTTGATGCGCGATGAAAGTGGATGAGAATGAACTGGGGTCCATGAAAGCAAATGTCTCGTGTGATTGTGTATGCCTAGCAAAATAATACAACAAAAGGTAAAGGAAAACATGTCCGCCGAAAAGCTAAAGGATGGCATTAAGGAATTAGCCTCGTGGGCGGGAATGACAGGCGGTAAACACCATACGCGCTCATACATCTGGGATATCGCTACTCGTGCGATGAGAACAGTGAGTTAGATGACCTGTTATACACAGACTTAATACGTGCCATTCTTGAGACACCAAGTCTAGTACTTCGTCACGGATGGCAGAAATGATTCGTTATCCTGATTCCCGGGCTGAGGCGTTAGTCAGACCTCGCGCCACCCATAACTAGCTCACCCTATCGATGACATCTAGTTCCTGAGACATCGAGTCCTTCGACCCGTTCATCTCTCCCAGCTCGACCTGGACACAGGTCGAGTCCGAGTCCGCCTGCTGTGGGCGTGTGTCTGAGCCAATTGCCGACGCTGGTCCCAAGTCGAGTACGTAGTCGAGCAGAAACCGGGTTATATGCATGTTATTAGTGTGTGCATCATCCCTATCAGTTTGGGACATGTTTCGAGATTCAGATGGGTAGTAGTGCTCGTGCAAACGTTGACGGAACCCCTGGGTGGCGAACCGGCCGACGAATCCAAAGGGAGCAATCAGCTTAGCACCTGGCGTGGGATGTCCGTATTTCCGTTGTCAGGTTCATAGCGCATATACTCTCGCCCTGTGCTCACCAAATATACCCCAGAACAACGGCCTGCCAAAAAGGAACAGGTGCACCCCCTGGAGGAGAGCAAACAGACCACCGATGGACGCCAGGATATCAAAACTATTGCCGATGCGGTACTCCTCAATCACTTCCACCAGTTCATTCGATCCGGCGAATCCTGCCTTGACTTCCCTCTGAGCTGTCTGAGAGGAAGACAGATATTCTGGCCAGTAAATAAATCCACTCGCATAGGGTGTCGTATTCGCTGAATCGTTGGTACGTATCATTGGACGTGTATAAAATCGAGCTGAAGCGAGGTTCGGAAAGTTAGAGCCATAATGCGAGATGACGGGCGGGAAGTTTCGCCACGGAAAAGAGTATTTGGCCAGTCAACCTGAGTAGACTCACATTCGGGGTATAGTTCAAGTGTGTCGAACCTCTGTCACGACGTTGAGTGCAAGCACAATCACAGCATCGCAAAATAACACAAGGGCATGCACTCACGGGTTTCGAGCCAGTTATCGCATCCCAAAGCGGTGAGGAAGAGATGGACCGACGGATAGCGTAATGGGTCATGTGGACGGTGTGCATGTCACGGGCCGGTCGAATTGGTGCCACAAAGTATGGTATTTGTAGGTCTGGGTTTCCAACGCCACTGACCAACCACATATCTGGCAACTTGGACATTTCTGCGTCCCTGGGGTGTATTCGAGTCGTCATAGTATATTGGAACCCAAGAAACTCTCGTTCGGGAAGCGCAAGGGAGTCCAGCAGCTTTGAACCTAGGCCATAGAAGTGCCATCTTAATCCAACTAATGGGCCAGAGCTATAAAGAAAACGTACGGTCGCACGTATGAAGCCAAAACCAGTCAGTTCTGTTAGATCTACTAGGGTCGGGTATTGTATGTATCTTCTTGACGTCACAGAGGTCTGTATATTGCATATTCAGTTAAAAGCAGAGGTATGCGATCGAACCTCGGAGGCAGGAACCGCCCGACCGAACAAGGCCCAGGAACCTTCATTGGGAGGCTAGACTTGCACTCACCGGTGGAATCAAGAATGCTCGAGGTGCTGTTGGTTTGGAGTGCAGCAGAAATATTGAAAACTGTATTGCCCTTGGTTGCTTCGTTGTTACCGTTCGGGTACAGGCCGGTGTATTCTGGGTATCGCTGTGTTCCTGGTCAGCGAGGTGAAGGATGCCGGCCGAGAAAGTGAAACAGTTTCTCACAACCAACAATGATATACCCCCTAACAGTCTGTGATTTGCCATGTCCCTGAAATTCACGCTTAGCATTCGAGACCGGGACGGAAGTTCTTCATTTCCGAGCTGCGTCAGGAGAACGATAGTCCGGGTCACGAGTAGAACGATTGAGGCCAGGGCAAATGCGTGCTGGACGAGTACATATAGTTTCGTTTCCACTGGGCTGATTCGCAACGGTAAGCCAAACCCATAGCATGCTTGAGCATTTGTGACTGTGAAAAACTTACTGAACCCGTCGTAAGACCGAGTTATGAATAAACTTCACAATAGATTGAGCCACTCTGCCTTGACGGGGTACTCGCCCCTCGTGCCGTCGTACCCCTCCCCAGGAGCGAGTGTTTCCTGTGGAAGGTTGAACTCCCGTTGCAAGATCCTCGACGTTGACCCACAGGTTCCCGAGTCCCGAGTCTCCTCGTCGTCGTGCGCTAAGAAGGAGAACGCAGAGAACGAGCGACGTGAATATCTGGACACTGACGACAGCGAGTGTCAGTACATTTGCGCTATCGACAAAAATCATGGACCCTACGCGTTTACGTGAGAGTGAGTATGATTCCAAGATCCATATCAATTCGACTCGCCTGTAAGGAAAGCAACGATAATGAGTGTGACTGCCTGCTGGACGGCGAATGATCCAAGAAAGGTCTCAGTGTACAGAAATCCGTATGTAAGCCTTGGGTGGGTTTCAACAATCTGATATTTCGCACATCCTGATGTACGTACATGTAGAGCGTGTTGAGCAGAGCCAAACACAAACCCAAGTCCTGCATAACTTGGAAAAATCAGGCCAGGAAAGAGGTATAAGCAATCTTCACTACCCAGCGAGAACTCCGACTGGTGCGAAATGTCGTATGCCATGTCAAGTATACTCATCGTCACACTCATCGTAAGAATGGCAAAGGTATACAAGGCTTGAACAAGTAAGAGCGAGCAAAACCAATATTTCCGGAATTTTCCCGCGGCCATGATGGTGTCGGAGGAAAACACGCTGACAAGCGTCCCACGGCATGTGTTATATATGGGCGGTGAGAATATTGATTTGGCGATGCAAGACGGTTGTCAAGAAGGGAACCGGTTTACCCTGATTCCAGCTGCCTTCAGGCCGTTCCACGTGGACTGAGACAAGCAGACTGCCAATGGTTTATGTTATACACCCTGAGAACACCAACTTGCGTGAAAATTTGTGCACCATAATTGGTCAGATTCCAATAATACTCGATTATCGGTGGTTATGCCGTTGGTGGGGATACGGACACGTGGTTGGTGGCATCTGTAATGGCATCAGATAATACGAAACATAAAATCCATATATTCACAGAAGACTCTAACTGTGCAATGTACGTGTGTGGGCATGAAAAAGAACATAGACAAATCATCGATACCGCTTCAACAGCGCATGTCCACTCGCTGCGCTCTCACTTCCCTCGCCTTCTGCTTCAACACCCTCGCTCGTTACCGTTTCCCCATCCATTGAGAGGACGCCTCGACCACTCTTGACTTCTCCTGCCGAAGGGCCACCAATCTCCTCTGGACTGGACGTCGGGACCCATACGCTCTCTGCTACCGTCGCTCGATCCGATCGTGCAAAGCCAGAGTGGGCACGGTCGCCCAGTGGGGGAGGTGCGAGGCCTTGAGCACCATACGATTCTTCCTCCACTTCCTCTCCGGCGCTCGGCATCGCAGGGAAGTATTCCGATACAGCAGGCTGAGCACGCACGCTCGCTCGAGTTCCTGGATCCGTCGAGACCGAACTGCTCACGCGGGGAACGCGAGACGCATCCCCGTCGGGCACTTCAGGCTCAGAAGCATTCGCTGTGGTCGGTTCCCTCGACGCCAGGTTACTCGACCCTGCTACGGCCTTTTTCCATTCCTGCCGCGTCGGCGTGGGCGTTCTCGATAAAGTGTTGGTAGGAGAGACAACTCGTCGAGGGACAGCGCTCATGCTTCCCGCAGGCGCAGGCACACGGAGGACGTACGTCCCAGGGTTATTCGGATCAGGCGTCCCAGACCGGAGATAATCCGTCGCAGTCGAGCGATCGGGCGTTCGTCGGCCAGCTTCGGGAGTGCGTCGACCGTGCGCGTCGGGCGTCCGTCGTCCGTCGGGAGTATGTCGTCCGAGCGTCACGCTGCTTGCGCCTTGTTTGAAATGAACACCCGCCGACGGACCGCGGTGCAAATCGGGCGTCTTGGTCGGACTCGACTGGAGTTCGCCCATTTCGAGCATCCGAAGTACCGCCGGCTCGTCTCGTAAATCTCCCATCACATGTGCCGGACCCGAGCCCAAGCTTGGGCCATATGGAGTCGGCGAGGTCGATCCTTCGCCTCGTCTCCGAGCAGCCTCGATCCGTGCAGCAGAATTCGGGGGAAGCGGGGGCGCGGCTTCCTTGAACCGCTTCGTCCCAATCCCCGCGTGCCCCGCATCCTCGCTCGGTCCTCGACTCGTCCGTATTGAGCCTTGAGAGGTGACCGTATTCCGCCTCGCCCGGCTCCGCGCACGCACAATCGTCCCAAACGCTCCAAACCCGCCTCCGCGCACTGCATCCAACCCCGGCTCCTCCGTATCGGCAATGGAGCAAATGTCCCAGCCGTCTTCGACCTCGTTTTGTTTCTCGGGGTCAAACTCGCCGCTGGTCCCATTGGTGCGGTGTCGGACTCGAGACGTGCGTGGACTGCGCGAGTGCGAGTGGTCCACTTCTTGTCTGGCTGCAGCGAGGAGAAGAGTCGTGCGTCGGTCGAGGTTTTGGAGTTTGCGTGGGTCGACTTTGGACATTTGGAGAATGGTGATGCCGGTGCAGATCATGAGGAAGCCGAGGACAAGGGTGAGGATTTGTGCGACGCTAGCGTGCAGGCCTTGATACAAGATCTGGGCAATGATTAGAAGACGTAGGCGGGGAAAGTGAGGTACGAACTATAGAAGTTACTAGGGTGCAAAAGGTAAAGATGACGTAGTATGTTGGGGTAACTGCATGTCAAACGTCAGGACGATCCTATTGAATTGGTAGATCGGACTTGCCCATTGCGGTATTAAAAAGCGCGAGTGCGACATTGAGGTAGTAGATTTCGGTGACGAGAGTAACTGCGACGAATACAAGCAGAAAATATATAAACCAGTTTTTGAACTGGGGGAGGGTGAGTCGGCATCGGGGATCGCGGGCCGAGGTGACGTACCTGGTTGTCTCCTCTAATACTGGTGACGATACTCGCTCCAAGGCCTTGGGTGCAGCTCACCGAGAGGCCGCCGATAAGCGAGCAGACGAGAATGTACCACAACATCGACTTTTTGCCATATTTGGGGGCAACCCAAAAGATGACGACGAGGGATGCAACAATCACGACGCTGCCAAAGGAGAGGAAGCCGGGAGCGAGGAATAGTTTTTTAAACTCGGCGATGGTCGTTACGGATTGTTCGTGTGGCGCGTTGAGGGCAATGACGAGTGAGCCGAGCTGGACCGGGTGAGCGAGCGATTAACAATCGAGGCGGGACTTACAATGCATTGTATACAGCCCAACCATCCGAAAAAGGATAGCTTTTCATTGAGGAATATGGAGGATAGAATGGCGCAGACGACGACCGACAGGGCTCCGAGCGGGGTCTGCAAAGTGTGAGCCGAGCACAGGGCCGAGATACCCTACGTACCACAACAATGGCCTCGACAAAGGCATACGCTCCAAAGTTGCACAATTCGCCCACAATCATCATGATCATCCCTGTCCACCATAGCGGGCTCTTGAGATATGCAAGGCCCTCGCCTGCGGGGCCTCCCTCTGTTGTCATCTCAGTCAATCATCCTGCACCCCCGGTTCCACAACCCACTTTGTGAATTTATTAGGCCCTAGTACACGTTAGCCCAGGCACACAACCGTCACTACCCACACACCTTCTTCTTGAACACAAACGACGACCCAATCAGCACCCCCGAGCTCACGGCCAATATGATTCCAACACTGTGCGGCGTCAGCAACGCAACCAAACACAACCAAACCACCTACACGCGATACTGCGAAGGAGCGCCCGACGACGAGCCGGCAGCGGCGGATGCGCTCGGAGTTGCGCTCTCTGACATGGTCGTCCAACTGGGAATTCCCCAGTGGAGCTGCCAAGCGGTAGCCAAGTGGGATCATGTGTTTGCCGGTCACGTGAAGCCTATAATTTGATCTGTTCCTAACATGATGTACGACCACATGGCGGGGCTCTGGACATCGTAACCGACGAGGTTGCGTGCGTCACCGGGGCCACTTGAATTTTTTAGTCATTTTCGAGTGGATGTGTCGCTCGTGTTCAGCCTCTCTGTCTCTTCGGCGACCGGGCCAAGCGACTTTTCTGACAGTCCGATCTGTGCCACTCGACACGAGGCGTTATCGATATCCTCGCCTCTACAATAATATACGGACTGCGGCCCTGGAGCATTTCGGGGATGGAAGCTCTTCTCTAATGGTTCGGCTCACTTTGGGGCACGTATCCTCGGCCAGGTCTCGTTGGAGCGCCAGTTTGACCTCGGCGGGTGTGTAGCAATACCTATCCACCGCTCGACAAGCCGGACTTGTGAGCCTAGGGAACAGTTAGACCGGCGTAATTACCAGATGGAAGGTTAGTCATTCTGACGAGATCTATACGTTATTTACCACGAGAGGCTGAAACGCATGTGTAGGCAGACACTGCCCGCCCTCGTTCGCATGAAATACATCCTACTGTATAATTAGCCGACGGTAAGTGATGATGATATCCTGAATACCACTCAAAGCATTAATACAGTAGCTATTTCGTTTAGCGGACAATAACTAGCGCCTTGTTTCCGGTTCTAGGTGGCCTATCCAGCTTCACCAGCACCAACTGGCCACCACATGGTACGGCCTAATAGCTGGGAAAGTCCTAACGCGATAGCGCAGACAGAGGGTGATTGAATCTACATCGGGACGTGTTGTGTATCATCCCTTACTCTAATTCATCACTGTGGTTTAAATTCTCGCGTTCGAGTCTTAAGTGCCTGGTATTTGGGTTCGAAGTCGGAAACCCCTGGTGTCCCAGAGCGAGTTGAGCAATAGCTCGTCCGTAACGTGTGTTCGTTTCACATACTTTTCTCGAGTGCCTAGCTCCCGTTATCTCACCCGGCCAGGTCGTTCCGGATCCTTGATCTCACCTTCAGAGCGGTAGCTGCATCCCAAGGTGTCACGTGCTCCAAAGTCGGGCAAGTAAGAGGATCAAGTGCAACTTTATTGGGTGTATGAATGTATGCCAGACCCAATCAATGGACGCATGTTGCACGAAAATGCAAAAGGTAACTATGCAAGTGACCGCTCGGGCAGATTCGTAACCCGTGGTCTGTGATTACCCCTAAGTTATAGGAGCTTAAGTGCCAATAGGAGGAGCCAGCTCTCCTCACTCAACCACCACACTCCCCAAAACCTACACTCGTTATGATTCAATCGCCAACCCACCTTCAATGGATGCCTGTCGACCGTCTTCCCCCGGTTGAAGAGGCTGCGGTGACGATTGATCACCTGCGTACCGCTTTGGAGTACAGAGTCTGGGTAATGGCAGGAGTGAAGAATGGTAAGTGCGGGCGGTGCAACCTGATATCAAAAGATTACAACAACACCTCGCAGGAATGCAAGGTGCAGACGCAACGCACAGGGAGGTCGACGGATATATTATCGAACTCAACCTGGGTAGCTTAAATTATGACCACCCGTTGCTTCCTATTGCTGACACATCGTTTGGGCCCAGCACTCAATCGACTGCAACCACCTCAGGACCAGCCGCCACCAATGGCAGAATTGCAAGAACTCGTCCAAGAGCTTCGGGAGCTTCGCAACGACATGCAACAGCAGAACGCAGCTTTGCACAACGAGATGCAGCTTCAGAACGCAGCTTTGCGCAACGAGATACAGGTTCAGAACGCAACTTTGCGCAACGAGATTCAGCTGCAGAACGCAGCGTTCCACAACGATATGCAACAGCAAAATATGGTGATGCGGCGCGACCTCCAAGAATTTAGGCGCGAGGTTCAACAACACTTTCAACGAAACGAACTGTTGCAATTCAAGGTTTGCCTTGGAGCCATTCGCGTTATCGGCTGATGGCCAACCCTGTTGTAGTTATACAACGCAGCTAGCTCAAACGAACACTGGATCGTGGTACCAAATGCAAACGGGGAGAATCCCCCTGAACCGGTGGGTGGATGCTGGCATGTAGCAAACGCCCCGATTACTAATTGTGCTTGTCCCAGCTTCCATCGCTGACCGGCCTAGCTGCTCTCCAACAGCTCAGCATCCAGGAGATTGACGATTATAGTCGTTTCTACGCACTACCTGAGGTCCCAATCGACCGGCGGCGGAGACAGCTTGAAATGTTCTTGACCCACCCATTTCAACGGTGAGGTATGTTTCGTGAACACCGCCTGTTGGGTCTGTTTGAAGTTTTAAACTCCCCTATGCTTGGCTAAATTATCATCTTCTGTACGAACTGATTGTAATTAAATGTAAAACTGAGTCACCCATACCACGCGCACATGCATGTGCATATGTGGATGAATGTCAATGGTTTTGCCCTGAAAGTTCCTTGTTTGGTTGCGAGCTATCGAACTCGGTGGTCGTAACTGGAGCTACCTCTAAGGGTCATATCTGTTACGAAACGCCAGCACTATGCTTATTATTGTAAAGGTCTCATATTGTCAAGAAGTAAGGTAGACCTTCGAATTACCAGTCTCATACGTTTGCCTAGAAACGTGCTGATGCCAAAACTCAAGAGCGGGCAGTTGTTTTAACTTATTTGAGTGAATTCCAATTTACGGACGCTCGATCACAAACTTGACTAAATTCGCATTGAAGTCGACCATTAGTGTGCTGCAATCCGCACGTCCATCAATGTAAACACCGTTTTCGAAATTGTCATTTCGACGCTTCGATGTTCCTTACTCTCGCCTCGCTACTCGCTACCTTCACATTTCTCAAAAAGAAAGTTGATAATGGAAACGAAATAACTCCATACGTCGAGGGCGTGCCTAATGCACTCGTACTGTAAGTCGAATCTCACAACATTCATCGAATAATGTGTGGCTGATGGAGTTGGGCGGCTTGCTAGGCAGCTAAAACACGTTTGAATTTGAGTTTCGTCCACGGTCTGAAGAACACCAGCAACCAACCCTCGGCCAAGTTAGTGGTTGAGGTGGCCCGAGGGTCCTCGTCGTCATAACTAAACCGCAGTGCAAAAGTTATCGTAAACTTTACAGAGCACCTGACGACGCGCCTTTGTCCTGTATCTGTTCTACTTAAATCTACTCCTAGCCAATCGTTTATGCTAGTCGACTTTTTTGAATAGAGTACTTATGTTTTTGAACAACCAGTAAGGATTACTTAGATAGCACTGTTTCATGACTATGTCAACAATAAATTAATTTGGTTGAGCAATGCATGCACTTCAGATATCCAGCAAGCATAGTCTCGGCACTGATAAAGGTACACGCCGCGGCTTCGACAGCAACGAGATGTACAGGCGGGGGGATTATCTACGCAACGGCAGTAATTCAAAGTCAATAATCGGAGGGAATGCTAGCGGGTAGCTGTTAATTGAAAGCTGAGCAGTGTTGCCATGGAATGGACACGCATACAGTCAGATGGATTTGACCGGCAGGACATCGTGACGTGCATCGACTAGCTCAACTAGGATACTTCGGCACGTATGGTGCTCACGGATCGTGCAACAACGTGAGTATTCAGTGCTTTCAAGAAATTGGTAGTATCGGAATAAAAGGTTAGAAGTATGATCAATTGCAAGCAAACGTATGTTCAGGATGAAAGCTACCTTTTTAGATCACCGTAATGCGGAAAATATCATCTACATGGCGTTTCAGGTCAAAAAATTGCATTGTTACGCTACTTCGCGAAATTCAAAGATTCACGACCAGCCGTTGATGTTCCTCGGATCGGGGTTGGAACTCGAACTCAAAGGGTTTCAGGTGTCTAAAATGATGCTTAGTACCAAAGGTAATACTTGATTGCATTAGTGCGCATAGGCCAAACTTACAGCATAATAGCGTTGGTCATACCTTCGATGTGGGGAACAATTTCATTTCCGCAATCGTCTTTCTTCCTCGAGAATGTGAAAGTGGCGAGCAACGAAGATATAGCGAGGAATAATGAGGCGTTAGCAAAATGCCTTCCCGGGCACTTTCTACAATTAGAGTTTGATAGATTGAACTGGACACTTTGCGATGTATCTAGGTCTCACTCACCGTCTCCCCCATCCAAATCCAGGCAACGGTGGAACACTGGGATCTAGGAACCTATCCGGATCAAAGGTATCTGGGTTCTGGTAGACACGCTCGTCGTGACTCATCGCCCTGACTGTTGCCAAAAGAATAATGTACAACAACGGTAGAGCGTACACTTGCTCCATCGGTCCGGTGCTAAACGCTTAATACGGTAGTGGCCATGATGCTCCCGAAATTATCTTAGCGAGAACCTTGAGGAATATATACTAAGGTAACGTCGCCTCGACCACGTGAAAGAAGGCTTGTTTTGGACCCGCTTCCGTCTCTTCGAACACACTACGATAAGAACGATAGACGAAGCTCTGCGACCCCCGCACTGTACTAGGACATGTCTGCGGCGGCTGTGTGGGTAGGACCCGAACAATTTGGAGATGAAACCGAGGTTCAACCCCAGTTTACAGAGTACGGCATAGCTTGGGGCCTGCGTTCTATTTGTCCACACATGGCTCCCGATACAGAGACAGAATGTAGATAAAAAGCATACCATTGGGATCGCACGCTTGGTCTACACAAGATGTTATAAACAATTTCGCGGAATTCCGAGATACAGAAAAACCGTTCTCCGGTTCAAGGTCGATGTTCCAGCGACGTTTGAGGGGGTTAGGGGCACGAAAGTTGTGCAGGAAGGTTATGAGAGTACCTTACATATCTCTTTTGAGAGAACAGCGTGCATACGAGCTACTTTCGTGGAATCCGATCTCCTTCAAAACGGCCGTCGTGTACCGCCTAACATCTTTGCCGCGGGGACACAAGTAATATATTTTATGTTTCCCGGCATTATCCCGGCTCTCATGGAGTAGATTTATGGCTCCTCCGATCTCCGGTCCCTCTGAGCGAGGCGGGCCTGCAGGCTTGCGGTAAGAGTAGGAGTTGTAATAGGTTCGCGTTTCTTGCCTTGCGTCATATCGTAAGATGGGCATTAAAACGCAGAATACAATGGGTAACTTCTCGTGGGATACAGCTCCAGTTACGACAAGATATGGTTGTAAGATCTGTGGCTTCTGTCTACGCGATATGAGCATGTAAACATCACCACGACCCCTAGTCACATGCTACCATTGCCACGCAATCACCTACCGGGTTCGTCGTAGTAAGGGATACGATATCAATGACTACATACTTCGATTCTTCCCTGCTACGATTTTGAAGACACACACTTGGGCTAAGAAAAGAAATCAGGAAATTTGGAGGGATGATCATCGGATATAAAGGCCCGATTGATATTCGTCCCTGGCTTGGCGATTCTCGATCCGGAGTGTGATGATAGACGAAAGGGTTTGCAGCAGAATAGAGCAGTTCAGCGAGGTAAAGGAATTGATACTAACGATAGACATATATTGCCAAATTTATATCCACAGTCACTCAGAATCACGCCCACTGTGGACCCCAGACTTCCGGATCGTCCGGGGGTCGGGTCCGGATGGCCCAAAAATCCGGAGGTAAGTCCCGCCAATGTCTTTTGGCGGACTTCCGGATTCCAGATCCGGACCTCCGGATTGCCGAACTTACTTCCGGATGTGATCGTTACCCTTGGACGGGTGACTGGTGGTCGGTCAGCCACTCCCGGATTGTCCGGGGGTTTTGAGGGGTGGGGTAGTACGGGGTGTAGATCATTGGTATACGCATTCCTAGTTGTAATTACATAGCTCCTAATACTAGAAAGTGTTTTATTAGTAAACCAGCAATCGCATAGCTCAGTCAAATGCAGTAAGACAAAGGTTTATGCACCTTGGATTCATTCAGCACCGGGGCTTGATCGATAATCCACCATTTAGTTCCATCCCGAACTCGCCTGATTGCACACATGATGTTGCACGTGTTGATCACTTCTCCACTTGAAAGTGGACCTTTGTACGAAGCCACTGTGTAGTCGTACAAGGTGCTGACTTCAGTTTGAGCCTCCAAACCAAGGCGAGCAAAAGGGTCTGAGGGTCATTGTTGGGATTGATGGTGGTGTTGGACGGGATAGGGAGTGCAAAGAGGTGCTGCACTTGTCCATAAAAAGATTGTGTGAAAAAGTCGGGGGGTGTATTTGGTAAATGTGCGAGTCAACCGACCTTGAGCTTGTCCTATAATTATATTAGCATAGTTTGACCATTAGAATCCAACTAACCTAACCAATTTCCTTAGAGGTGACGGTTTCACGTCTTGGCTGTCACCAGCTTGTTAACATCGCAGTGGACTCTTTGTCTTTCCATTGGTGTAGCAGGGGGTGCATTCAAGGAACAGGTGCGGAAAATTTTCCTCCTGTGGCACGTCGCCACTTAAGCGCCGGTGTGTCTATATATACAGACCAACTCCCTGCACACATTCCCCTTGCTCCCGACCACCCCCTTCCCCAGTCGACCTCCAAACAACCTCCTCGGATCGTTTGGGCACCTTAAATAACTCAGGGTAAGATCCTCTTCTTGTTCTGAATATCTATTTTTTTCGCTGACACTGAACCACTGTCCACCTGCATAGCATCTATCTAGCTCTTGCGCGCCACAACACCATTTTCAATTACATTATCTCTCTCTCAGTGAGTATAAAGCTGTAGTATGGGGTATCTAGTGGATTGACATGCTCTGACATGCTCATTTGCACTTTTTCCTTAATTATAGCGCATTCATTATGCTGTCGGTCAATCACCCTAACCCTAGTGCCAGATCAAAGTCTGGCGCCAACAATCAGCGGGGAACACTGGTAAGTGCGATCAAATTTCATTTCCCGACCTTGTGGCTGATCATGATCGGGTCTAGCAATGGTCGAATTCATCAAACATAACACTGGTATACTCATTTCAAACGCCAACGGCACCACCAAAAGGCACTGCAAGCCATCGCCGACAAGGCCACCAAAGTTTCTGCCCTGCTCAACAACCCGCTGACCTTCGACACCCCACCAAAGAAACAACACAAGAACGCCAAGGCCAACGCGACCACCCTACTGACAACTCGCACAGGCAAAGAGGAGATCATTGAGTTGGTTGTCAAACAGACCCGGTAAGTGCCCAGTGCTTGTTCTTATAAGTCATCATGACGACTTTAATTTAGCACGAGAGAGCAAGTTGTCCACTAATCGCTCAACCGGTCCAGCTCTCAGCCCCCCAAGCGCTTCGTCTGAAAGTTTGTTTCGTTTACTCTTTGCTATTCGGTGAGTTTTGATTTCCCGAGTTTTATCATGTGCACGCTGAATTCTCTTCAATTCTAGCTTTTTTCATTTCAGTGTAGGTTTATTTGTATGTATTTGCCACCCCCAGACGACCCGCGACAACCTCCCGGACCAACCGCACTTTACCCCTGGATTCCCATGGATGCTCCCGATTTTATTTATTTATTTCGTGTAGCTTTGACCAGCCTCTCCTGGCATTTCTTTCAGACTTTCCCGGACTTCCCTTCGGATTCTCCGTATGTTACCCCCGGACTTGGCCTTCGCTGCACTTCTCCTACGGACCCTTCGGACTTTTATTTCGAACCATCCGCATGTATCAATCGGATTCCACTAGTGTGTAATTAAATCAATAATTATATTAAAATATTTGTACATTAATCCGCGAGTGACTTGAGGACAATCCGGGAGGTCTGCAAATGCATACGAGGAACAAAAGCCCGGACAGTCCGGACCTCCGGACCGTCCGAGGGTCCGGATTTTGCCGCCAATCCGGACCTAAAGTCC
Organism: Ceratobasidium sp. AG-K; assembly: GCA_037039685.1. Taxonomy (NCBI): domain Eukaryota; kingdom Fungi; phylum Basidiomycota; class Agaricomycetes; order Cantharellales; family Ceratobasidiaceae; genus Ceratobasidium; species Ceratobasidium sp. AG-K. The sequence continues at coordinate 4,488,830 of JAWNGF010000002.1, forward strand.
CTATGCCCGTCCTAGTGCACCAGACCGGACCTTACCCCCGGACGCTCCGGAAGTCGTACACGGATTTCCTGCTTCCGGATCGTTCGGAAGTGGGGGGTCCACAGTGGCCACTAGAACCATGTCCAGGACAAGCGATAACCACTATATTCCAGACTACTGCTATCGCTGTTTTTCCAGCAAGTAATTCTCGAGTTGCGGTTTAGGTAAAATGGCAGATCCCATCGATGGATCAATCTTTAAATCTGGCCTGTTCGAAGGTGCGTCGCTCCCCCCCTCTCCTCCCCAAAGACGCACCATTGGATTGGACCATGGATCAGAGGTCGGTCCTTTGTGTGACGCTGGGACTCCTATGCGCCCCCCTTCTCTATGATCAAGTAAAGCGGAGATGGTCTAAAGTCCGCCACCCCCCGTCACCAAGGCCACTTCCCATCGTTGGGAACCTATTCTCATTGCCATCCGGCATGGAACATATCGCATACATGAAACTCGGACAACAACTCAACAGTGAGAGCGCCAAAATCGTTTACACGTAATTCATGCTCAGGGGTATCAAGGCGATATCATATACCTCAGGATGCTGAACCAAAATATCATTGTACTCAACTCAGCGGAGGTAGCTTCGAACCTATTGGACAAGCGTTCGGCAATCTATTCAGATCGAACCTGTCCACCGATGCTTAAGGAACCCACGCTGTGAGTTCAGTAGGCTCACAGGACATTGTTGCTAATGGCTCGAACCTCAGCCTCGATTTCGGAGGCGCTCCTTCTATGATCGGATACAACGACAAGTGGCGGCATCATCGACGAATGATGAACAACTGGCTCAATGCACGGGCAGTCACACAGTTTCACAAGCTGCAGGAACAAGAAACAGTGCTGCTTCTTAAGCGTCTCCTCAAGGATTCTGGGTGTCCCGACCTCTTTGAACACGTGAAGAGTAACCTGATCTAGTAAGTAATACACACTGGCTACGTGCATATACATTGCTAGGTAACGTTGATATTTTTAGTTCTATGGCGTCCTCAATGTTTCAGTTGGCGTACGGCTATCGCCTTGGAGGATCCCAGGACCAATTTCTTATCAACCATGTCCAAGCTACAGACCATATCATGAATGGCGGGATGTTCTCGAGTAAACTCAGACTTTCAGCGCATTACCCTTAGCGTGCTAATCCCTGCAAATAACAGACTTCGTTGTCAACCTGTTCCCAGCGTTGATACATGTTCCAGATTGGTTTCCCGGTACGGGATGGAAGCATACAGCCAGAAAGTGGCGAGAGGAAAAAGAGCAAGCAATTGACGGTCCGTACGAATGGACGAAGGCCCGCGTCGTAAGCACTTATAAAATTAAGTTGCTGATTTGAATGCCAACGCGCGATCTTAGAGCGCCAGCGATTACGAGCCATCCATGTTGAGTGCATTACTTCGGGACCACGAGCTAATGTCAGGATTGAGTTCTGAGGAGAAAGACGAGCGTCTAAAAAATCTTGCAATGCTGTTGTACATTGGTGAGCTAGAGGAGACCTGTGCCGTGCTTACCGTGGTTCGTGTTGCTAATATGTTTCGTAGGAGGAACAGATACCGTAAGTTGGGGCCATTTGGGAAATTAACTCGGAATCGCCGATGTCGCATGCGTAGTCAGCGAATGTGCTGGTCAACTTTATCGCAGCTATGGTTCTACGCCCCGACGTTCAGCTCAAAGCACAGCGCGAGCTTGATGCCGTGGTGGGAGCAGTGAAATTACCCACTATGGCGGATCGAGAGCGCCTTCCATATATTAACAACATTATTTCAGAGGTTCTGAGATGGGGACCTGTGGCGCCAACAGGTGAGTATAGCTCCGAGGCTCAAGGGTTTTATCTATAATGTAGACTTCAGCTATTCCGCATGTGTGCTCCTGCGACGATACGTACGGGGAGTACGATATTGAGAAAGGCACAATTATGTGAGTTGTTCTTTCGCGTACTGGCTATATACCAAGTTCGTAGCTAACGAGCAATCCTTTGCACCAAAGCATTGGCAACCTCTGGTACTAATCCTGCCTTGTCAACCCCCCGATTGCTGTTTGTCCGCAAAACTCAGGGCAATGAGTCGCGATGAGCGGGTTTACAAGGACCCAGACACCTTTGAACCTGAGGTTTTTGGACCCGACCGTTCCTCAGCTCCCCGGTTTTGGATGGGGTAGGTGGTACGCCATGTTCGGCTGTGTCGCGCAGCATTCCGTTCAATTCACAAACCGTATCCGCAGAAAGTGTCCGGGCATCCATTTCGCTGATGCATCGCTGTTCCTGGGTACCACATCGCTGCTTGCGACATTTACATTCTCAAGAAAAAAAGACCAATCCGGGACCGAGATAGTTCCCCAGCCCGAAGGAGTATCTAATGCCATTGTATTGTAAGTGATCCACAAGTGTTTCCGTTCAGTAGCGCCCGGTCCATGATGCTGAACGGCTCTCAGGCAGCTGAAACCATTTGAGTTTGAGTTTCAGCCCAGGTCTGAGGAGCATCGACGACTCGTTTTCGATCAAAACAGCGTCTAAAAGTTCCTCTGACACACGTCCTCAAGCACATGGCCTACCCTTGTATAGTAAACATTTGACTTGATTGCCTTGAATTCTTTTGTCTCGCGAATCGAATTATAAGCTTGAAAATAGTCAAAAAGGCGCTGCTATTCGAAGCAAAGCGTGATATCCATAACAAAATGCCGACAAATCTGTACAGTCTCATATCGACTCGTCGTTTGTTCTTGTGTTGATTGAGGCTTCCTCACATTCTGGATTAATACTTCTTCTCGGGGCATAATCACCTAACAACTGTTAGCTGAGCCTCACCTGGTCGGTGCGCAAAACGTTGCCTGTGATTGACGAATCACATCGACCTGATCTGTATGCAGATCCTGTGGAAAGAGACTAGACTCAGCTGTATGGCAGCTTGGACGGCGGCACGGCACATTCCGCTCCACGTGGCTACGGGATTTTGGCTGTTCCTCTATGTTGCCTCGTGACGTTGATTGACCCATCCAGCCAGAATCATGCCACACCGGCCTTCAGTTAAACTCTCAGAAGGTTCTCATCAATGGGATTTTACGTCTTGTGCAATGCAGCGTGTGGACGAGCAGAGCAGCCTCTTGATGCGATCGTGGTGCCGCCCCTGGATGTATTCAATATGATTGGCGCCCACGGGTTTGCGGTCAAGCCCTCCACCCTCGGCAGGTTTGGCAACTCCGGAGAGCAATTCAAACGTCTACCACGCAAAAGTTTACCTCGACCACGAGACCACGCAAGGTAAGATTTACATGGCGTGCTTTTAGTGCTAGCTTGACAAGTCTGTAGTGGCAAACCAAAGATACTCGATTCTGGGACAAAGACTGGACACAGGAAGAGGTTGATCAATTCGAAAATGGAATCAAGCAGCATGGTCCCGAGATGCGTGCCATCAAAGAGGGGATTAAAACTCGGTCAATATACGAGGTCGTTCGGTTCTATGGGCATTGGAAGAAGTAAGCGCCCAAACATTTCAGATCTGCTTCCTAACGTTTGACAGTGAACGACTGGGAGAAGAAAATCGTCTGTCGAGATCTAGCAGCTCAACTGGCCGCAACATATCGCTGAAAAGGAGCCGATCGCCTAGTAGCGAGGACGAGGGTTCTGTCTATGGTTTTGGAGGGGACGTTCCACGCCAAGTCTGTGGCGCATGTCGCTCAAAGGACTCTGCTGTATGGTGGAAAGCGCCTCGCGGGCTTCCGACAGAAGTGATGTGCGATCAATGTGGTATCTCCTGGAGAAAGTACGGCGATATTCGGTCCGGTCGTGTAGAGGAGTCTAAAAAGGGCAACGGCACCGATAAACGAGAAAACACTCCGCAGCCCCCAGTTAAACGGACCAAAGTAGGCCCCTGAACGTAACCGCTTTGTTGCACCGCTAATCGTAAATCAGGTATCGGCTTCTCGCGGCCCTTCGCCGCCTCCTGCACCTCGCCAACATTTATGTTGTTGCTGCAAGAAAAGTGGACCTGTTGGTCGCGTTGTTCAGTGCGCCCAATGTGCAGTCCAGGTGCACGCAGGTAAGTTTCCCACACGGTGCTGCTGGTACGCGAGCTCATCTGGTATTTATATATATAGCTGTTTATGGGGTTACTGAGGAGGAGGCGGCAGCTGAGACCTGGTTATGTGAGCTATGCCAGAACGAAAAGTCGCAGGAGTCGTCACTGGTAACCCGTCTGGCTATCCTAGCATCATACGGATATTGTTAATTTTATTTGTTGCTGCAGAATCCAGATTGTTTACTTTGTCCGAGAACCCCCAATGACAAACTGCAGAGCAAGCAGAACGCTTTAGCGAATACCGTGTTGAGACTGTGCAAGCCTACAGAAGGTCGCGGATGGGTGCATACGTTATGCTCCGTCTTTATCCCCGAAACTTCATTCACGGATGCCAGCCGACTTCGCCTAGTTGAAGGCATTAGCTCGGTCTCTGATTCACGGTGGGCATCAGTGTGTTGATGGTCTACTTGATTATGTCGTTCCCTACTCACATAGGATATTTAGCCTTGTTCAATCTGCCAGCAAGAGGGTGGTGCGGTCGTGAGCTGCGCCTCGGGATGCGGCGTACAATTCCACGTGTCCTGTGCTTGGCTTGCTGGAAATATATTCGGGTTTGAGATAAGGCCGGTGAGTACGTGTTGCGGCTAATTGATCATTCGCTGAACACATACTGTTCAGTCGAAAAATGTTCGTCGTGATCCAGCCACGATTGTAGATTTCCGAGGCGAGGTAGGCGTCATGAAAGCGTTGATTCGCTGCAAGGCCCATCCCGCTTCCCCACGTCCATCTTTTGATATATGCTCGTTAAATACGAGTGGCGAGGTAAGTGGTGTGCGTAGTGGGTAGCAATATTGCTCATGCTACCGGATTTTACAGACCGCACTGCAGCTCTATTGTCGGACATACAAGCAAGTGTCCGTTTCTCATTCATATGGCCTCCTGCGGAAAGCCAAGCGGCTCGATACCCTACTGCGAGCGCAAGGTTTCTTACCGCCGTTGCCTGTCCTCTCGGCTCCGCAAACCTTTTCCTTTGCTGTGCCTTCGACCAGCCGTGCCAGATGCGTAGATTGCGACACCCAGGACTCGCCATGTTTCTGGAGTCTGGATGCTTGCAACATGGTTGATTCAGACTTGGTCGCCGCTGCCTTGTGCAACCAGTGCCGAGTTGCTCACGAGAGGGATCGGAATGGTATAGCAAAGCTCGGAGAGACGGCCCCGGTCAATGAAGATGGCTGTTTATCCACTCCAATGGGCACGGATGTCGCGGTTGTGAGAGCACGGTAGTAGTATGGCGATAGTTGGAGTATGCGTGGGTTATGATAGGTTTCTATGAGCACCCGTGTTGAGGATAACTATGACTGGAATGATAGAACACTTGATTTCCATTTCACATTCTCGAGGATTATTGTGGGCCCTGTGTGCGCCAACAGGGTATGAGCATGAGCTTCTATGAGCGGCCATCTCTGGACGTCACGAAAATAGGCAGAAAGGACACCTCCGCCTGCCGCCCGTTGTAACCCGTACCACCACTTGCCTAATAGCCACTACAAAATAGTACAAATCCCGCTGCACTTTTCTTGTTCTGCCCTGTTGTTTCGATTGTCCTTGCTCACTTGTCGGATTTCTACTACTATTTACTATTTACTATCTACTGTAATCTACTTGTTGTCACACCCATTACTATTCATATTTCACTTTGCCTTGAATTGAACACACGGCTTTCGCAGCTTTGCGCGTGAGGCGCCCCACTGCTTGACCACAAGAGTATGATATGGTTCTTCCAATGGCCCAGGCCATCAGGAAAACTGCTCTCGGATTTGAGAGTGATTTGAGAGTGATTTGGCTGATTTGGGCTGATTTGGGTGATTTGAAACAAAGACTTTGCTTCAAATCCACTCCTAAGCGCCCAAATCTGCAACCGGTTTTCCTGATGCAGGCTCCAGAGCCAAAGAGTGCCCTGGAGCAGGACCCTGGATAACCAGTCTGATGTATGGTCGTGAAAAGTCGAAATTCCACCAGTTGTGGCCCAGCGCCAATTGGCCTGGCCCGGACATAGCTCCTGGCATGTGGCTGAATTTGGCCTGGCCCTTGTCCCATACCTTTTTTTTGAGTAATTTCCCCACAATTTTTGTTTGAGTGTATCAATTCAATGGAAAGTGCATATATGTGCTTAGTATTTGTATCTACATCAATGCATCAAGTTATACCACAAACTGGCTTGGACTGGTACTCAATTATCATCATTGTTATTCTCTGCCCCCTTCCTCAATTGTTTTAGAAGTGCTGCAACAACACTTTGGATCTGAGGCAGTTTGCTGTTAAGCATATTCCAGATTCCCATCAAGGCACCATTGAGCCAGTTGAGTGTAGCTGTGTGAACCTCAGGCCTCTCCCTGGACAATGGTGGGGCAACATAAAGAATCCACTGGGGTGGAATATGAACATACTTTTTGGCATAGTGTTGAGTTGTCTCCATGGGGATTGAATGAAAGTCATGTTCAAGCCAGTGCTCCCACAGTTGCAGTGCCAGGTATGAAACCAATGCTATGTTCAACTGCTTATTAACCCAGTTATGTTTTCCCCCCTTGCCAGCACCTTTTGAGTAAAGTGTGAGAACTATGATTGGGCAATCAAATTGGTTAGGGTTGGGAGTATGTGCATATGGTTTCATCTGTAAACCTGGCTGGGGCTCCATAGCGCTATATAACACTATGAAGCAGAGTCCCAATTTGGTGATTCAAAAAGAAAAGTCTGAGACAGGTGACTGTGCACTTACCATATATGGTAAGTAATTAGTCCAAATTTGGATAAATGAATTCCCATACATCGTAATCTTCGATTTTGAGACACTTTTAAAATTTCCTTTTTTGGCAATATTTGAAATTCCAGATTGGGATGTAATTTACCCATTTTAGGCACTCAGCTGAGTTGAAACTTTAAGTCCCACCCTGCCCCTTAAAGTGACTTTTTCCCCCTATTCCACATGTCTGAGTGCACCCACTGCACCTCCCTTGGGGGTATTTTGTAGCATATAGTCCCATTGGTACCAAGGGGATGGAAATCTGCTGGCTGGTTCAAAAGTTTGTCCCAGAATGGGTAAATGAGTAAGCAATATCAAATTACCTATCTGGAAATATCATTCCCATATATGGTAAGTGCACAGTCACCTGTCTCAGACTTTTCTTTTTGAATCACCAAATTGGGACTCTGCTTCATAGTGCTACATAGCACTATGTAGCAATGGGCACTGCTATGGACTGCTAGGTTTAGAGGATGTAGCTTATTTGCTATAGGGCTTCATAGTGCTATATAGCACTATGGAGACCCAGCCAGGTTTACAGATGCTTGAGACTCACCCTTGGCAAACCATATCTTATTATTCTCAAGCACAAATGCATACAAGCTAGTCTGGTCTGGTGCAAGTGCTGTGACACCACCACTCCCTATGTTACAGTTGCTATCTTTCTCACTCTTCCAAGCTTAAGAGGTTTGGATGAGGTGGAAGGTATTCAGGTAGCTAAGTAACAAGTGGTGGAGTTTGTAGTAATCTATTGTATACTATATGCTAAGCAATGAGAAGTAGGTGTAACCAAGAATACAGAAGGATACTATGTAACTACAAGTATTCCCTGTGTTCCAGTGCACAGTGCAACTAAACCAGATGCACACACTTAGATAGCTAACAAGTTAGATACAGTGTGCTGCAAGCAGTGTTGACTTAAGGCCAAAGGTGTGGTGGACCTTGTTTGCACACTGCTATGAGAGTGGGCTACCTGGTAGAGAATTGGGACTTACCCAACTAACTAGTAAGCAGCATTAAAGGTCAGACCTCCTTAGGTGTAACAATCACTTGTTAGCACAAGTATAAGAGTGAGGCAAAAGGAATAGATTGAGCTATGAGCTAGAGACAGCAGAGAGTACTTGACTACACTAGTTGGTAAAAGGTATGGAGTAAAAGAGGAGTCAGATGAATCCAGTTGGATTGGCAAACTCTCAGCTAGGTAGTTGGCAAACAAAGCAAGCTCTTGGTTGGTGTAGCTATGGAGTGGTGCAGGTGTGACCAAGTAGCTGGGAGTTGGTTTTGCCATTCTTGGATAGACTGAATGTGGTTGGTTAGAGCTATTTCAGCCAGTGAGGAAGCAAGAGGCTGAGCCTGGACAAAGAAGGAGGGTGTGGAGGACTGTGCAGCTATGGAAAGAAGTGTAGAGCACTCAGTAGATGTGGGGAAATGAACCAAGTGATCAGACATACTTGGTATCTCAGAGGTATCTCCAAAGCCTTGATGGAAAGTCTATTGTCCCTCAACTTCCATAGTGACTGACTCAGAAGCAATAGAAGGTGCTATTGAAGGAAGTGATGGTAAAGGCATAGAGCCCGTAGGACCAATAACTGGGCTTTGTGAGAATTGGATTGATTCATCTGAGATATCCATGTCACAGCTCAAGCGTTGGCTAGATTGGGAAGGGGAAGTGTTGGCTGAGTCAAGAACAATGACCTGTTCATAAGGTTCACTTGAGCAAAGGATCTGATTGGTTAGTTCCATTAATTTGTCCACAGTCTTCCTTATGGCAGTAGTGATTCCTGAAGCAGTGATTGGAGCATTGTTGCTGGAGATCAACTGCAATGGGAGCTCTGGATGATCAAAAGTGCTTGAATAGGTAGGAGGCAAAGAAGCTGCTGATGTGGCATTGGTAGATTCCATAGGAGCTAAGTGATCAAATGTTGGAAATGAAGGCTCAGTGGTGGAACTAGCCAATGCTATTGCTTCTAATGACAAAGGGAGTTAATTAGGAGCTGGAATATCAACACCAGGTGGACAAATAGGATCACTAAACAAATTGGGAGTGGGGTAGCAAGCAGGTGATAGGTCTAGAGGGGCAGAGAATATACAACCAGAAGGGCTCTCTTGGATAACTGGAGGATTGATAAGAGCTGCTGCTGATAGTGCATTAATGAAAATGCCAAACTCAGGGGTTCTAGATGCTGCTTGGATGTGGGTGGAAAGGTAGAGGGGCTGACAAGAATAATTGCAAAATCAATTGTTGTCAGGTGTAGCATGACAAAGTTCATACAGATCCCCAATGTTCAGGATTGCAGTCATCCACCATTGATAACTTTGGACAAGTGTGCAAGCTTCTGTGAGCAACTGAACAGGGTATTGCCAGATATCTGGAGTAGGATAGACACATTTGGATGGGGGATAGGGTATGCCTTCAAGGTCCCAATGCTCAAAGAGTCTAGATGCTGGTGTTTCTTCTGGAAGAGCTGGGTACCAATCATAAGGGAGTGTAGTGTTACCTATCTTGATCCAAGTGGAAATAAGGGTGTCTTACATGGCAGTTTCAGAAGTATCTGTAAGCCAATACCATGTGATAAATCCTTGAGTGGTGGTGTAGATATCACAAGGGCAAGTGAAAGTGTGTTCTAGAATGCTGGTGCAATGTGGGTTGGAAGATTGCCATCCAGAGGAGGTACTATTCAGGTTGTGAAGGAAGTACAGGAGCCAAATACCTTCAAGAACCTCATCCTGTGTGAGAGGAACCTGGGAGAGGCCCTGGGGTCCTTCAACTATGGAAAAGATCAAGTTGGCAGCAGCAGAACAAGCTTCAGAAGCCATTAGAACAGATGTAGCAAGTGTATGCACAGTGGTGTGGTGATCAGAGAGTGAGTGGAGAGCTTGTGTGTTGGTGGGAGCTTCCTTCAGACTCGCAATGAATGTACTGTGCATTATGAAGGAGAACTGCACAAAACTGTGCAAAGACTGCACAAACTGTGCTGGGAGATGCCAAGGAAATTGTCTGTCATGCCTGTGTTACTACCATGTGAAAGGGATGTGTCACAACCTTTTCTGTTTCCCTCTGTTTGCCCTGTGTTTAGCCTCATTGTGCCCATCTTGTCCATGTATGCACCCTTTATGTAAGCCACAACTGTGGGACATACCTGCCTGGCCTGTTCATTTGTTTCCCTGGTCTCCTTGGACTTATCACATCTCCTTTGTTTGGCCCTTACTTCTTTGGGACTCTTGCTTTCTCTCCTTTCATTGTGACTTTCTATTGTACATAGCCACAGTAGTTAGTATATATACCAGCCACACAAATCTTGTCTCTACAAGACTTGTTCTCTTGTTGTTTTCCCCATCCACTCAAGTGTCTGCTTAGCTTAGGCCTAAGAGCCACTCATTGACCTTTGTTGTTGTCCCAACCTCTGTCCTCATCCCCTGTTTGACCCTCAGTGTCATCAGGTGTCACTAGGGCTGTGACACTAGAACAAGTCTTGTTGCCTTTGCTGTGGAAACAGCCCTTGTTGCTGTTGGAACCAGGTTCATCACCAGGGTCCCTCTGAGTATTACATACCCTTCAGCATTGAATAGTTAACACCCCTATCTCTCCACTGCACCATTTACGCGTTGAGGCAACCTGCAGCTCGCATCCATTAGCCTGTTGACAATGTCCCCTATCCTCTGATATCACTGAGCTATTGCCACCTAATCAGGAAGTGCTGCATGAATATTCTATTGGAACAAGGACCTCTGATACCTTTGCATTGAACCTACCATCAACTAGGTTCCCCCAAGCTTCCAATCTCTAGCTGGGGATCAACTTTCTTCATCAAAAATACTAGCCAAATAAGGTCAAAGCACACCTGGAAGTGCAGTTATTCTAGAAAATGACTTTCAACCCAGCATCAGGGAGAGCAAGGGTGGGATCCACCAGTTTGGAAAGGTCCTTCCACCAAACATTCTCCCTAAACCCTCCACCTGCCTCACCAGAATTACCCTTGTGTAATACATGTTTTTCCACTCCTCCTGCCCCAACAAACCCTGAAGAAGGGGACACCACCTTGCAACCCCCAGAACCTCCATATACAACATTGGATGCCAGCTCATGACCACCCTCCACAGTGGTGGAAGGGTACCATGGGGAACTATAGTGGGAAACAACAATCAAAGGTAAATCTAAAGAAGACATAATGATTTGTCTCCTCAAAGAAACAGGGCACCAGATAGAATTAATTGGAAACAGGGTAGAAAGGATCAAACAATGGATCCTCCATAGCAGGGGTGATGGCAACATCAGCATTGCCAAACTCAATGAAGTTATAGATCACAACAATGGGTTATGTGGTGAACTCAAGGAACAAGGCAGAACCATCAAAGACTGTGTGCAAGTCAATGGTGTCATCACCAATCCTCAAAATATCCCAGCCTCCACTACTTCCACAACAACCTGTGTTCCTAACTTAGGAACAAGTCACCTAGGATTACCTCTGGGACTAGGACAGAATCAACAATGACTCAGGGGCTCAATGATGTGGTTGGCACCATCAGGATCAGCAACAACCACTCAAAGACCAAGTCGCATTTTGTCGTGACCCATCCCTCCCTCTGTTTCTGTTTGTGGACTCGTGGCTCATACTTGCGCCTTAAGTGCCCCTTCTCTTTGTTTGTGCCCTCTCCCTTGTTTAGTGAGGTGTATGGATGATGTGTTACCATGAGTCATATGACTCATGCTGTCTTCTATTGGCTGGCCTACGCAGCCGCCTTTATGACTTGGACTTTGACTCAGACCTGTGACTCATGTATATACTATGACTCACTTGTTTTCTGAGTATATATACTGGCTTGCAAGCATGGTCATCCCCAGCTTGCTTTGCCTCATCAACTCTCCCTGCAGTGTGATCAGAGGCACTTGGCTACTTAGCCTTCAGCGCAGCCACTTGAACTTAGGAGCTAGTGACTTGTACTGACAAGACTAGCGTTTGTCCAGCTTAGTGATAGAGTCTTAGAAGACTTATCACATATTGTTCCCACATCTCAAAGGCCATTAGCGGTTGTCAACCATAGGCATTAGCAGGTTGCAACATTGCAAAGCAAGCTCTTAGTATGCTGAGCCACAAGAAAACAAAGTCACGTGACAACATGGACAATTGACCCTCAAGTGCAGCATCTCGAAGGAGTGAGGCTCCAACAGCAACAATAGTCGAAATCCAATCAAACCCCTCAAGAGGAGCAAGGGAACGGGCAGGAGACTGGACGGCGTCACTTAGAAGTGCCAGCTGCACATCAAGACCCCCTTCCACCAGCATCCCAGGAGGAATTGGCAACATTATTGAAAGATCAGGAACTCAAGAAGAACCCAGGAGTTCAAACAAGCAAAGATCCACCTCACCAACAATTCGAGTAGTTGAAAATCCAATCAACACGCCACCACCAGCAGCACCAGTTGTCACTTTCCATGGGGAAAGTGTGATTAGCCCTAGGGCTGTGCGTGTGATTAGGATACCAGGACCACTTAGAAACGCAACGCCAGGACCATCAAACACTGGGACAACAGGGCCAAGACGTCCTTTAGCATTTCCTGACTTTGGAATGCAATTTCCACCACTGGTATCTACCCCTGCATCCATGCCACCACTAGTAGAAGTCCCTAGGACTCACAGTGCCCTGAGCATGCCATCAACCTTCCAATCACAAAGAAGCATTGAGTCTATTTCACAGGATGAAGGACTGAGACAAGAACAACCAATGGAAAATATGGAGGGAAGTCTAATCCAAGCCCTGGAAAGGATCTTCAACACCCTTCAGATCCAATATCAACAGGAGAATGCAGTCCAAGCCCTTAGAATTGAAGGAATGGAACAACGATGGGATCTACAAACCCAAGATATGACAAACATGATGCAGCAAATTGAGCGCATGGCTTCTAGAATGGAAGATGGAGTCAACACTTTCTATGAAAGGCTTAGGAATGTAGATCATGTTCAACAGCAAATCCTTGAAGTCTTTGAACGATTGGTTGAAAATTCCGAACAAATCAACAATAGGTTGAACAATTTTGATCTCCTGATGAACCAAACCCTGCAAGGACAAACCCAGTGTATTACATGCATTGAAGAAACCCTAGGAAGGATGGCGGAAGGAATGAGAAACATGACCATCACCCTTGGAAGGATTGATGAGGAAGTTACCAATGGATTCCAGGATCAAACCACTAGGATACAAGAAGTCCACCTATGAACCAGGGAAACATTTGATCTTCTCAAGCAAATAGGTGCTGACGCCCAAGCAGAATCCAAACACCAAAAGGAGGAATCATGACAAACCTCTGTTGATATCCCACAACAAAAACAGCCACCTCCTCATCTGCCACAGGGACGACGATCACCCTCATTTGAGGTACAAGGACAATCCAGATATCAAATCAGGGATGAAGGAAGAACCTTTATCATCCAAACAAATCAAGGAGGGAATGGAGGAAACTCAGGACCATGCATCAAAATGCCAAAAGCCTTTGAAGGAACCAGGGGAACTGCAGCCAAAACCTTCCTTGCAAGAATGAAGGCCTATTTTTGTCTGAACCCTACCCAGTATGACATGGATGAACAGTGCATTGTCGCAGTTTTGATGAATATGGCAGAAGGACCCGCTGGAAATTGGGCACAGCCAGTTCTGAACAGATACAACAACAATCTAGACCATCCATGGCTAGACTCATGGGAGGCTTTCCAAGAAGATTACAACAGACAATGGAGTGACCCAAGCAAGAAAGTTCAAGCTGAACAAGGGATCCAACGACTTTACCAAAACAAGAGTGTATCTGAATACATCTCTGACTTCTGACTTCTTTCCCAAGAACTTGACTGGAACGACGTGGCCCTAGCGGCACGATTCAGACAAGGCCTGAATTGCCTCATCAAAACAGAACAGCAAGATCTTGAAGGATGGATCAATATTGCCCTGCAAGCGGAAGAAATCAACAAACTGACCAATCCAGTTAGCACAAGGAAAAGGAACGAACAACCAGCTCAGGCAGAAGGTTCCAGGACCCAGAAAATCAAAGGGGACCTGGTCCCAAAGGAAGAGAAGAAACACCGAAGGGAAAACAACCTCTGCATCAAATGTGGGGAAGCAGGGCACAATCTGGCTGACTGCAAAAAGAAGTGGACCTACAAAGACAAGGGAAAGAAGCCTGTGAAAGGAAAAGCCACTGAACTCAAAGTTGAGAAAGTGAATGAGAACGGATCCACCAATTCCAAGTCGGAAAACTAGATGGGCATCTCTCCACCATGTGTGAAGATGCCCCAATATCCTCTCTGCGAAATGTATACTATTGCAAGGCTACAAATGAAACACCCATGGTATACACAACTGCAGAGGGAATCACGGAAAAAATCTCAACTCTCATTGACTCTGGCTTGTCTAGAAACTTCATTGACCTGAACTTTGCCAAGGAAAACAATATCCCTTTGACCAAATTACAAAGCCCCAGAAGCATTGAAACCATTGACGGAAAAACACAAAAAGATCAGATCTGGTTCATGTGCAAGCTGAAATTCAATCTAGAAGGAAGGACTTTCTACCAAAAGTTCTATGTCATGAACACTGGCACACAACCTATGATTTTAGGAATGCCATGGCTGAAGGAGACCAACCCTGAGATATCCTGGTCCCCCTTTGCTATCAAATGGAAAACAGAAGATCCCCATATCGCCAAAGCAGGACTACTTCAGGAGCTACCAAGAGAACTTGAAGAATTCAAGGACGTCTTTGACAAAGGAAAATACGACAAACTGCCTGAACACAGAGAATGGGATTGTAGAATCAACTTCTATGACAACAATCAGCTTCCAAAACCAAAAAAGGCCTACCCTCTATCACCAAGGGAAAGAGAAGCAACAAAGGAATACATTGAGAACGAGCTCTGGTCAGGACATATCAGACCCAGCAAATCTCCCCTAGCTGCAAGCCTTTTCTTTGTCAAAAAAGCCCTGAAGGAGGGACAAACCATCCCTGACCTACGTCCTGTTGTTGACTACAGAGGAGCAAACAAAGAAACCATCCTGGACCACTACCCTATTCCGCTTCTTGAACAACTTCTGGAGATTTTCAAAAGAACTGGAGAAAGCTCACAGGAAGAACTTTTCATCACTTCACTTGATCTGAAGAATGGCTTTTGGAATGTCAGGATCAGAGAAGGAGACAAATGGAAAACAGCTTTCATTACTTCAGAAGGTCTCTTTGAATACACCGTTATGGCCTTTGGCCTCAAGAATGCACCTTCTACCTTTCAAAGAATGATGGACCACATCTTCAGGGATATGATTGGAGTGAAGATCGTGATCTACATTGATGACATCCTTATTATTTCTCGAGGAAGAGATCAACATACCATTGATATCAAGGAAGTCTTGCAACGATTGAGGAAGAACAACGTCTTTGGAAACATGAAGAAATGTACCTTCTATGGAAAAAGAGCCGACTGGGTTGGATTTGTTGTCGACAAGGACAGCATTTCCATGAACAAGGACAAAATCAAAACTATCCAAGAATGGCCTACTCCCAAAACCGTGAAACAACTACAGGTGTTCATTGGTTTCTGCAACTTCTATAGGAGATTTGTGGTAGCCTTCTCCTCAATTGTCAAGCCCTGACTCAATTGACAAGAAAGGACAAGAAATGGGAATGGAACTCAGAACACCAGGAAGCCTTCAACTCCCTGAAAGACATCATATCAAGAGAACCAGTACTTGCACATCCTGACGAATCAAAGCAGTACTTCCTTGAAACAGACACCTCAGGAGTTGCAATGAGGGCTATTCTCAGCCAACAACAAAAGGACGGATACTTACACCCAGTAGGGTTTCTCTCAAAAAGCTTCAAGGATGCAGAGCTGAATTACAACACACATGACAAGGAGATTCTTGCCATCATAGAAGCATTGCGACACTGGCGCATTCACCTTGAGGGAACAAGGGAACCAATAGTGATCTACACAGATCACAAAAACTTTACTTACTGGCAGAAGGCCAGCACCTTCAACCGGCAACACAACAGATGGCTCCTCATGCTAGCAAGCTACAATTTCGAGATCCACTACAGACCTGGCAAAATGTCAGAAAAACCGGACATCCTTTCCAGAAGAAGTGATCACAACAATATTGCCTCCGCGGAACAAGTGATGATCTCCGCTGAAAACTTCAAAGGATTCTCAGCCCAGATGAGCGACAGTATCATTGCGGAAATCAAAGAAGCCCTGGAGGAGGATGAAAGCCTGGAAACCCTGATCAAAAGTACCAAAGGAAAGGAAGACCTACCACCCTCCGTGAAAAAACAGTTCAAGGACTACAAAATGAACAAAGATCTCCTGTGGTACCAAGGGAGGATTGTTGTCCCTGACAAAAAAGACATCAAGCTGAAGCTTCTCAAACTCTACCATGATTTGCCCATTGCAGGTCACAAGGACAAGCCAGAACTCTAGAACTCATTTCTAGAAACTACTACTGGCCAGGCATGAAGGCTCAAGTCAACAAGTATGTTGACAGTTGCAAAGCATGCCAGAGGGGGAAGGGAAGCAAAGGACACCTACCACTCAAACCCTTGCCCATTCCGGGGAAACCTTGGGAAAATATTGCATATGATTTCATAGTGAAATTACCAAGATCACAAGGGTTCAACAGTGTCCTTGTTGTGATGGACCGCTTTTCCAGAATGGCACACTTCATCCCCTGCAAAGAATCCACAAACTCAGAAGAGCTAGCTGATATTTTTGTGAAGGAAGTATGGCGCCTTCATGGGTTCCCCAAGACTACTGTTTCGGATAGAGGGACCACCTTCAAATCACACTTTTTGGAAGCAGTCTACAAGCGGCTAGGAATCCAAGGGACATTCTCCACCGCCTTCCACCCTGAAACAGATGGCCTGGTAGAAAGAACAAACCAGTGGCTGGAAAGATGGATATGCATCTTTGGAAACCACAAGCAGGATGACTGGGCAAAATGGTTACCCATTGTGGAATTTTGTCACAACAATCACAAACACTGAGTCACAAACAAATCCCCCTTTGAAGTCATCTATGGCATGACTCCCAAATGGTCTATTGAGGACTATGTGACTCCCTCCCCAGAAGGGGACAAATGGACAAAGGATATGGAGGCTGTGTGGGAAGAAACAAGGGCCCTGATGGAATATCATCAATCAAGGGAAGAAACCCCAAAAATACAATACAAGGGAGGGGACAACGTCTGGCTCCTGACTACCAACATCAACACTAGACGCCCAAGCAAGAAACTTGATGACAAGAAGACTGGCCCCTTTGTTGTGAAAAAACAGATCTCTTCACACGCCTACCAACTCAATCTCCCCAAATCCATGCGTATCCACAACGTCTTCCATGAGAACATGTTGACTCCCTACACCAAAGACCTAGACTTCCAACAAAATCAGCCCCGACCTCCACCTATCTTGACTGAAGAAGGCAAAGAGGAATATGAAGTAGAGAAGATTGTAGATTGGCATCAAGACCCTGATGGGTTGAAATACCGCATCCGATGGAAAGGCTATAGCCCTCTGGAAGACACAGAAGAACTGGCGGAGAACTTTGCCAAGCTGACTCATATCATGAGAAAGTTCCAGAAGGACTTTCCCACCACCCCACTTCCTCTGAATTTCACTTCCTCAGAGTACAAAAAGGCAAAGGGGAAAGCAGCAGAAATCATCACTTCAGCTTTTCAGCCAACTACTACTAGTACACTGCAAAACACCTCCCCTACCACACAAAACACTTTCTTACTCAACCAACAATGCCTGCTGCTCGCACCGCCACCTCCTCCCCCTTCTCCTGGGTCCCCGATTACAAGAAAGCCAGAGCCTACGGAAAGGCCCTCAAGCTCGCCGGACCAGGCAAATTTGCCATCAACAACTGGGACACTACTCCCTGGTCCCTCAATGGGGCCAAGGCTCTCGCCAAGGCCCTTGAGCCTGGCGTCCAGTTGGGGTATATTCCCCTATGGGAGCGGGCAACCATCAAATGGGACAAACAGCGCAGGTCCCTCATCACCCCTTGCCTTGGCTCCCTTCTCTGGGTCAGCCACCCCAACTCCCGGCCTTCCGATCCCACCAACATTGGTTGCAACAAATACTACCACTGCCGTGGTTGTATCGGACTCACTGTCCACAATGTTGTCCTCAAAAGCGCAGACGCCTGGAACCGCGACACCAGTTTCAAATGGGAAGGAGACAAGTGGTTCAAGCAAGAGAACGACCCTTGCCTTGCCCTCAACAACGGCGGACATTGCAATGAGGAGGGAATATGGTGGTGCCCATGTGCTAAGGACTTCAAGTCAGGATGGTCAACGGAGTGTGAGTTTGAACAAATACCTGGCCCCACAAAAACTTACCCAAGAGACAATCCTTCCTTCTGTACTATCGACTGGTCAAAAGGCACCGACGGAAGTGGACACGTCAACTTGGTGGGACAGCCAATGGAAGACGTCAAGGAAGAAGTCGTCAAAGGCCCCCCTGCACCCCCAAGCTCTGAAAGTGGGAACGACCTCCCTGCCTCTCCCCACATCACCAACAAGGAGGCCGAACAAGTCGAACAAGAATGGGAGGCCACTTGGGACAAAGCCCGAGCAAATGTTGAGGCTCTCATCACTGACGTTGGCAAAGCCATTGCCAACATGGAACCACACCCCCTGGCTGATCAAATGCCTTGTGATGCCAACGTTCTCAAGGCCTACCGCCTTGTCCAATGTGGCTCCTGGAGCGTTGAGCAACTCAACAAATGGTTTGACCACAGGCAAGAACAGTGGTCCCAACGGGAGGCAGCAGAACTTGAGCGCCTTCAAGAACAACACCAAGAGGAGCTCGACCACCTCTACCAGGAGAAATGGGACCAAATGAACAAGGTCCTTGAAGCAGACATGTGCACCCTGGCAGAACGGGTTGGTTGGTTGGAACTGAAGGAATGGGTTGCCCACAAATAGGCAAGTGCGCTCCACTACACTTGCCTTTGTGGGGGGGCAATGTCGTTACCCATCCCTCCCTCTGTCACTGTTTGCAGACTCACGGCTTGTACTTGCGCCTTAAGCACCCCTTCTCTTTGTTTGTGCCCTCTCCCTTGTTTAGTGAGGTGTATGGATGTTGTGTTACCATGAGTCATATGACTCATGCTGTCTTCTATTGGCTGGCCTACGCAGCCGCCTTTATGACTTGGACTTTGACTCAGACCTGTGACTCATGTATATGCTATGACTCACTTGTTTTCTGAGTATATATACTGGCTTGCAAGCATGGTCATCTCCAGCTTGCTTCGCCTCATCAACTCTCCCTGCAGTGTGATCAGAGGCACTTGGCTACTTAGCCTTCAGTGCAGCCACTTGAACTTAGGAGCTAGTGACTTGTACTGACAAGACTAGCGTTTGTCCAGCTTAGTGATAGAGTCTTAGAAGACTTATCACATATTGTTCCCACATCTCAAAGGCCATTAGCGGTCATCAACCATAGGCATTAGCAGGTTGCAACACATTTCCATTGGCAGAACCTGTGAAAAATCAGCAGCAGCTAAACCAATGGAATTTGAAGGCAAACAGGGCACTAAAGCCAGGGACTTTGTGTACACCTGCACAAACTACATTGCTGATTCCCAATATGCAACAGCCAGGGATGAATGTAAAATTAGATTCAGCATTTCCTATCTATGAAAAGGGGCAATTGAATGCAATAGACCCTTCCAGGACCTACACATGGCTGGGATACTGTAAGGGTCACGTGCCCTTGGGGCTGGGCCGACTGGCTAGACCCCAAGGTCCCGCTGCCTTACCCTAGCCCACACCACATGTACACTTAGACCACAGCGCATATATGCAGCAAACCGCAGTGCTGTAGGCACTGCACAATGAATAAAGAATTGATAGCATGAATGACTTGTAAACTACATGGGCGCAGGGCGCCATAGAGAATGAAAGAGCAAACAAACGGGGTGCAGGGCACCCCTATAGATACAGTATATAAGAACGAACATGTAGACTCAGAAAATATGTACTTAGTCTTACCTTTACTTGAATACAATAGTTTCGATAGCCAGCGGTGTCTCACTCATTTTGACGCTTAAGGTTTCGGCACTTACTTATTTGAGTACATGAGGTTTCAATTTGATTACTAACTACGTGTATTACATTATAGAAACCTAACATTTTTTGGCTTACAGACATCTACTTGTTTCAAGTACCTTCGATCTGCTCAACAGAGGGAACAGATTCCAGTGAGTAAACATGTGCATATAACTACTGAATAAATTTTGTAGCTACAAGAACATGGCAAGTCAAACAGGAGCGACAGCTGCACCTAAATCAAGGTCGTCATCAACTGCCCCTCCGCATCAACTGGCGTCCTCCTCGTGACCAGCATGTGGGATGTCAGAAAGACCCCAAGATACCGACCTACCAAAGATCATCCACGTTGGCAGCACCAGCAACCTCCAGTCACCCCTTTTGGTGCATACAGCTGGGGATCCAGACCCAAACAGTCGACCCCAATTGAGGATATCGATCTCTGGTACCTCAATTCTACTGCCAAGCCTATCAGGATCAAAGGGAGCTGGAGGACCAGCAATGGGAGTGGGAACGGGTAGGCGCGAAGCGCCGTCAGAGGATGATGGGGAAGGAGTTAGAACATACCAAGAGGCAGACACGGGTACCACCACAATAGACGTTGGGGGTGATGTAACTAAAGACACCCAAGACGAAGACGTGCCTGACAGCCTGATCGGTGATAGAAGGAACCCAGAGATAAGGGACAGACGTCGGGAAGGAACCTGGGGAATCAGCCAAGGAGATGGCACCAACCCAGAACCAACGGGAAGCCCAAGGCAAGCCGCAGTAGCCAACAACAAGGAATCGGATGGCAATTACAGCGAGACGAGAGGGGATGGCACTAGAAAGAAAATAAGTGCCGAAGAACAATTGGAGATAGACTTCAAGATGCTCAAGGCAGTGATGGACGACAAAAAGCGACGTGAAGCGCTTATAAGATACCAGAGTCGCATGGAAGCCGCAGGAAAGGGGATCAGATTCAAGGAATATGCCCACGGTCCCACCAAGAAGGCTCTGGAGGGCAAAGCGTTGACAGTAGCCAATAAGGCAAAGAGAAAAGAGAGGGTTGATGGAAAGCAACATGCATCGCTAGGGGTTAGCGTAAAGGACCTGGAGGGCAAGAAAAAGAAGCATACAAGCGCCCAAACTCCAGCGAAACCAAGCTGGACCGGAGGTATGCCGTCAGGCGGGTACCTACACAAGAGACTAGTCGACAAGAAGGGAGGCGTCGAGGGCGCCGATCTGGATGACGAGGGATCCGGTAGCAGTAGCAGCTCTAGTAGCGACTTGAGCGACGAAGACATAGACAACATGTCGCCTAGAGAAATCGCTAAACGCCTAAAGAAGCTGAAACACGACAGGAAGGAGCATAAGCATAAAGAAAAGCTACGCAGACTTCAACTCAGCGGATTTAAGGCGAAGTTACCCACACCGTACAAAGGAAAACCCAATTATGATTTGTATGAACAATTTGTGTACAAAATAACTACATGGATTGAAGATACAGGGTGTAACAATCGAGAAGCGGTTAAGCATGTGAAGGGATTCCTTAAGGGAAAAGCCAGTGAATTCTATATGAGCCATGTTGCCCCTGAAATCCAAGAGTACACGATGACAATGGTATTCTGCGAGCTATTCGAATACTGTTTCCCGCTGGACGTAAAAGCCCGACTCAGGAAGCAGTTCCAGAGGACCGTTCAGGGCAATCGGGGGTTCAAGGATTTCGCACGCAAGCTAAAGAAGCTCCAGTGGCGAATCATCGACATCTCCGACGAACAAGTCGCACAGCAACTCTGGGACGGGGCTCACGGGTTCATAAGGATTGACTGGGCAAGGGCTGGCTATTCAGCCAAAGAGAACACAGTCACTGAACTCGAAGAGTCGGCTGTAAGGTTTGAAGCGGCTGAAAAGATTCGCCGGAGAGAACAAAACCAAACAAATGAATACAAAGACCGACACAATAAATACAAGTTGTACAACGATAAACCCAAGAACACAAATGAAACAAACACAACACCAAAAAACCCCAACAACTCATACAAACCAAAGGAAGAAGGAGATCGAGGAAATGGGAAGGCGAGATTATCACTGGAGAAGGCTGCTGAATACAGGGCGGCAGGCAAATGCTTCAACTGCTCCAAGGTCGGACATGCAGTAAAGGACTGTCCGAAGCGGAACTCGGTCAAACCTAAGGGAATTGCAAGTTCCTCAATCAGTTTTGCATGCATACATGAACTGGAATGAGCATAGGACGGCGTACTCAAAGTGAACGCCATAACAATCGAGGAAGTCACCGACTTGGACGCATACTTGTACCAAGAAGGCCCTAAACAGAACCCTAAGGCGTTACTCGAGGAGATCTCGGACTTGGAGGTGTATGCGGTCAAGAAGGAGGTGAAACCGCTGATGGAATGGAATAGCGCTAAACCAAAGGATATGGAAAGAAAGGTCCCAAGGCCCATTGTACTAGAGGTTTTAATTAATGGCAACCCTGCTCGAGCACTCTTAGACAGCGGCTCATTGGGTGACTTCGTGTCCACTATGTTGGCCGATCAGCTCAAGCTTAAGCGCTCGAGATTAGCTAAGCCAATACCTCTGCAAATGGCCGTGTTGGGCTCAAAGAGTTCGATTAACTGGAGGGCGCATACACAGTTTCAGTACCAAGGAATCGACGAGGAACAATCGTTCAATGTAATGAACATCAAAAGTTATGACCTAATCCTCGGAACTCCATTCTTATTCCAATATAAAGTCACATTTGGTATAAACCTGCCTAAAGTACATGTGGGAAGCGTAAAAGCAATGGAAATGAAGGGCGGAACTGTGAGGACGATTGCGTCAATGGCAACTGAGATGTTGGAGGACGAGTTGGAGAAGGTTAGAGATATGCTAAGGAATGAATGTACAGACCTTTGTAAAACGGCTGCTGAAACACCACTACCCCCCTACCGAGTAATTAACCACCGGATACCTCTAATCAAGGAGAACACCGTCTATCCATGGGGAACATCGAGGTGTCCTGAGGCACTCAAGGACCAGTGGGAGAAGAAAAAGGACACACACATCCAGTCTGGACAATGGTCTTATGCCATGGGCAGGAATGCAACCCCCATGCTGTTTCTAACAAAGAAAGGTGCCGAGGGAACCCAGTTACGGACTGTACTAGACAAGCGAGCGCAGAACAATAACACCCACAAGATCGCATTGCCACTGCCCAACATACAAGATATATTATGGAGGGTACAAAAATATAAATACAGGACATTGATTGATGGAAAAGACGCGTACAAACAAATTAGAGTCGAAAAGGAGGACGTACCTAAGACACTCTTTGTAACCCCTGATGGAATGATGGTTAGCAAGGTAATGCAACGAGGCAACACCAATGCCAGTGCAACTTACCAATCGCTGATGAATGTACTGTTGGAGAAGGGGCGCGGCAAATATTGGGACATGTTCCTAGATGACATAATCGTTTACACGGACACAGTGGAAGAACACGTACAGTGTGTAAAGGAGTTATTCGAGATCCTAAGGCAGGAGAAGTTATACCTAAGTCCAAAGAAAATGCAGTTTCTTGTACCTGAGCTGCATATACTCGGACATTACATAGATGCCGAAGGTATTCGGATGGACCCCAATAAAGTCGACAACGTGCTGAAATGGAAAGTGCCAACAACAAAGGAACAGGTAATTGCGTTTATGGGCACCGTGGGGTATCTTGCACCTAACTGCAAAGGAATTAGGGTGCCAATGGGGGTTCTTGCGCAGCGATTGGCAAGCACTAAAGTTTGGAACTGGGATCACACGGCACAGCGCGCATTCGAGGAAGTCAAATCAATTGTACATAAATGGTGAAACAACCACCATGTCGCGCTAGATTACCACGATAATGCACCCCCTATCAATTTAGTTACTGACGCCAGCTGCACAGGAGCAAGCGGCGTAGTCTCACAGGGGGAAGATCTTGCAACCGCAAAGATCTGCATCTTTTGGTCAGGCAAGTTCACGCCAACACAGCAGAACTACCCAGTGCACGAGCTCGAACTCCTGGCAATTAAGGAGTTGCTTGTAAGGTTTCGACACTTATTAGTGGGCAAAATGTTCCGCATATACAAGGACCATTGATTGCTTGAACACCTAAAGACCCAGAAGAACTTAAGCGCCCGACAAGTGCGCTGGATGGAGGTGTTCAACGAGTTCGATTACAGTATAGAATACATCCCAGGCAAGACTAATATACTAGCGGATGCATTGTCTTGCATATACAAGAACGAACAGCTGGGGACAATTTGAGCGGACAGTGAATACGTGCAGGACAATGAAAGCGGCGGGATCAGTACAAACAATGTGCAATTGGAAAGGGTCCAACTTACCAAGCCGTTGCTTGTTGCCAAAGAAGCATCGGGGGCGCAAATGATGGAAGCCCACACGAAAGAAGCCTGCAGCACGGACACTGAAGCCAAGGAAGTGCCGAGACGCTCCACACATGAACAGAAGCCAGTCCAACGGCTCGAGGTATCACATGCGCCAACTCATCAAAAGGCAAAAACCAGCCGGAAAAAGAAGTTGAACAAGAAGAAAGAGGAAACTAAGCAGATCGCAAAAGCTGCTGAGATTGAAAGCAAAAATAAACGTGAGAAAACCAAGAAAAAAGCGGGAAAAGCGATGGTCAGAGAAAAGGAGGACATAGCCGATGCATATACCCCGGAAGATCATCAGGATGGCGAGAAGGACGCACAGACAACCAAACTACCCGATGCTCATGCATTCACCAATACAGAAGGTAGCGTCGTCAAGGCAGTTAGGGGCAAATACGAGGGGGATGGATTCTTCAAGTCAATCACTGAGAACCCATCGCACTTCAAGAACTTTGTTGTCGAAAATGGTGTAATCTACATTAAAACGGCGATGGGGAAGGCACTATGCATGCCGGAGATAGAGATGAACAGAAGGGATGTAAGAGAGATGGTAATACAGGACACCCACCGTATGCTTGCTCATGCTGGATACCGTAAAACAAAGTACGCGATGCGGGGGAGGGTCTGGTGGAGGAGCATGATCCGGGACATCAAGGATTATTGTTCCGCATGTTGTGTATGCGCCACTTCGAAGCAGTCCACCCAGTCCAAAGCAGGACTTTTGGTACCACTGGAAGTGGTCAGGGAGCCCTGGAGGAGGATACAGGTCGACTTTGTCAGACCGCTACCCGAGTCGGAAAATTTACAAGGAAAATGGGACATGTCATGTGTATTCTTAGACCAAGCAACGTCGATGGTACAATTAGCAGCAACTTAACAAACTTATCGGGCAACAGATGTCGCAGAAGTTTTATTTGCCACTATATACAAACTGCATGGCATGTCCGAGGTGATTGTATCCGACCGAGACACGTTATTTACCTCGAAATTCTGGAAAGAGCTGCACAGACTCACTGGCGTGCAGCTCCGAATGAGCTCGGCCTACCACCCGGAAACCGACAGACCGACTGAACAAGCAAACAAATCGGTCGTCCAGATGATTAGGCAGAGCATAGAGGGACGGCAGAAGGATTGGGCGAGGTGCTTACCTAGTGTGGAGCATGCAATGAACCTCGGTCGATCCGAGTCAACCGGATTCAGCCCGTTCTTCTTGAACTTTGGGCGATACCCGACCGGCGCTGTATGGGAAACAGATAGCATATACCCGGGAGTTAGAACGTTCCTAACACGGCAAATGGAGGCCTTACAAATGTCGCACGACCAGCTGATAAACTCGCGCACAAGAATGACTGCACAGGCAAATAAGCATTGACGCCCGGCCGACTTTAAAGTAGGAAACTTAGCGTACCTTAGCACCAAGAATATGCAACTACCAAAGAAAGTAGCCCGCAAATTGGTACCTAAATACATCGGGCCACATAGGATCGTTAAGGAGGTAGTGCCAGGAACAACGTACGAAATCGACTTACCAATGGACCTGAAGAACAGGGGCATACACCCCGTGTTCCACGCGTCGCTGCTGCGCATACATGTGGCGAACGACGATAGGAGGTTCCCCGGACGCTCAGCAGAGCAAGTGGTGCCCCTAACTGACGCCCCAAAGGAATGGGCGGTCGATAGCATACTGCAGCACGCCGGAAAAGGACAAGAAATAAGCTTTGAGGTCAAATGGAAAAGCGGCGATGTAAGTTGGGAACCTTACAGTGTAGTAAAGAACCTTGAAGCGTTCACCAAGTACCTAGAGTTACAAGGGGTTAATAGCGTGATGGGTTTGAAATGGACTGCGGAGTACGGTGACAAGGAACAAGAGTTTGAAGGGGAGGAAACAGAGGCTGAAAACGACGAAGTCGAAAAGGCAGAGGGTGAAGAAAAGAGTACAAAAGACGAGGAGGAAGGCCTCCAAGTCTTCAGCATTCGCTACTCACCAATGGTACTCCAACTCAAGCCCTTCTTCCCTATGCCCCCCCTTATTCCCCAACCCCCTCGCCAGTCCCAGTACTCATTCACTGCGAACGAGCTTGTCGAGTGTGGTGTGTACCCATTGACCGTCCTTCAAGCTCGCCTAGGCCGCATACAGTACCCCGGATTGGAACCCGAGTGCTACCAGGCGTTCCGTTCGATGCTAAGACTGCTAGGCGAGGCGGAGGGAGGCGTGCGACGCGCCGTTGACCAGCTACGCGATGAAGAGACAATGTCGCACCTTAGAGAGACGCTCCGGGATCTCAATGCGCTGAAACAACAGCTCCAAACCACTGCAGGTCCGACTTGCAGCGTCAGAGAACCTGTCCAACGCGCATATAGCCCACCCATCAACGCACCTATGGGTCCTAGAGCTGGTCGGACACCTTTGGCCGCTCATATCAGACAGGCTCTACATCCCGGTAATGCCGTAAATTTGGACAACGGTACATACATGACTAAACTACCAAACGGACAGGTTATACACAAAAGCCGTATGCCACGCCCAACCACCAAGCAGGGACAAAAGCCAGGGAATGGAAGGAAGGGAGGCGCACAGGCGCCGAAGAAAAGGGGCCGGGGCTCCTTCAAGGCACCGCCCCTGAGACAACAAGCGACCCAGGCAACAAAGCGCAAGGGCCGCCCGGTGTTAGCCGAATCAGCGATCGAGACGGTCAAGGCGACGTTGGAAAGGGGGGAGATTCTGAAATGGCTGGAGGGTCTGCCACCATCCTTTCCAGGTCCCCCACTCCATTGCCAACCTTGGAAACCTTTGGGCTGATTGTTTTTGAGCCTAGACAAGAAGGCAAAGAGGTCATCGACAACAATGATTGGACGCCGTTCACCGAAGCCAACTGACTATGCCAGATGGGGAGGGCAAATGTAAGGGTCACATGCCCTTGGGGCCGGGCCAACCGGCTAGACCCTGAGGTCCTGCTGCCTGACCCAAGCCCGCACCACATGTAAACTTAGACCGCAGCGCATATACGCAGCAAACCGCAGTGCCGTAGGCACTGCGCAATGAATAAAGAATCAATAGCATGAATGACTCGTAAACTACACGGGCGCAGGGCGCCATAGAGAATGGAAGAGCAAACGAACGGGGTGCAGGGCACCCCTATAGATACAGTATATAAGAACGAACATGTAGACTCAGAAAAGATGTACTTAGTCTTACCTTTACTTGAGTACGATAGTTTCGATAGCCAGCGGTGTCTCACTCATTTTGACGCTTAAGGTTTTGGCACTTACTTATTTGAGCATGTGAGGTTTTGAGTTGATTACTAACTACATGTATTACATTATAGAAACCTAACAGATACCACAAGCAATCTTCTCAGACATGAACATCTTCCAACAAGAATGCGCACTGGCTTTTGGAGAAATTGAACAAGTGGAAGTCTATTGGCAAAAATACAAGGCCTTATCACAAACAAAAACTGTTGTCCAATACATCACAGAATTCAGAACGCTATCTGCTCCATTGGGATACAACAAACAAAAACCCTAAAAGAAGATTTCTATGCAGGGCTCAAGGACAGTATCAAAGAGATGTTGACATCCCAGACCTTCAACTGGCACAATGCCAGTCTATTTGTCTCGATTTTTGCCTTTTTGATTTTGTTATTGAGCTCTTGTTTGCTCTTTTCATGTTGCTGGTGTAGGTACTGGATGTCCCACTCTATTTGCATGTTATCTTCCTCCCTAGCTTCTTGGATACCCTTAACAATATACATTTGTTCAGTAAGGGTTCAATCTATCTCATCAACCTTTTTCTTTGATTTGGTCAACACATTGGTCAACTAAGCCAATGGTTTCACCAACGATAGTGATAAGGCAAGAGAGCATGGGAAGATCAAACACTGCAAGGAGTTAGATCTAGTTGTGATAAAGTCACACCAGATGTACTACTTGTAGCAACCACTTTTCTTGATAAAAAATTTGATGATCACAATTGAATTGATAATCACTTGGTTCTAATACCTAGTGTTAGACAATCCCTACTGATAATCAACAGCCTTGGATGTGTGTGATGTATAGCAGGTTTTTTGCAAATGGGTAATTTGGCGTTCAAGGGATGCTAAACGTGTTTGCCTTAATGGCTGATTGGAAGATTCCTCAGTGATGCTTTTTCACCCTAGGGGTCTACACCAGGATCAGTGGCTACACTAACAGTTTAACTAGTGTCTAAGCTAGTACTGTGCTATTGCCCATGGTAGTAGCTCTGTTGATATCAAATGATTGGCAACAAATTGCACAATGCCAGTCTGAACCAGGAAGTGGTAGACAAATATTGAACGCAATGGCCTAAATGAGGCAATCGCAGAACAGCTTGACCTAATGTCCTGACTTGACAATTAGTTGGCTAAAGTTCATAGTTAAGAAGCTCAATTGCAAATGTGCAAGTGCTTAAGGAAGTGCGATGATGTAGATATAAAATTGGAATAAATGTTATGAGATCATAACACTTATCCTCAGTATCAAGTAGTCAACAATGGATTACTGTACTTTGTCAATCATCAAGATACACTTTGACTTTGTGTCTGGGAATCTTTACAACTAGACATCCTTAAGGAAACCCATGATTTGCTCACACAAGATGCCCACTCTGGACACAATTGCACTTGCAATTGCATTGCCTCCAATTACTATTGGCCTAAACTAGCTAAGAGTGTGGATGCCTATGTGTTCACTTGTAACATCTGCCAAAAGACAAAACCAAGGCATCAAGGGCCCAAAGGATATCTCTCCCCCTTCCAGATTCCAGAGCAACCCTTTGAGGTAGTCACTCTTGACTTTATTATGGACTTGCCACCAAGCAATGGTTTCAATGCAATCCTAGTAATAGTGGATAAGCTCACCAAATACACCCACTTTCTCCCATTTACCACTTATATCAATGAGGTAGAAACAGCCAAATTATTCCATGACTCTATATGGTGTAACTATGGCTTACCTTGTCAAATAATCTCAGACAGACATGCATGCTAGACAGGAACATTCTGGGAGCATTTGACACACCTCTTAGGAATACAACACTCCCTCACCACTTCTCATCATCCCCAAGCTGATGGACAGACTGAAATCATGAACCAAATCTTGGAGATTGCCCTTAGAGCTTTCATTAGTCCTAACATGGACAACTGGGTTGATCTCCTTCCAGGATTTGCTCACACCTACAACACCTTTGTCCATTCCTCCACCAGACAAGCTCCTGCATATCTCTTGTGTGGATTTGAGCCACTAAATACTGCACAGCTACTCACCCAGACTAATTCTCATGTTAAGTGACTTAAAAATGAGAGTGAAGTTTCTGAAGAGTTTGCTGAAACTATGCAGGCAGTGAACCAACATGCTAAGGACTCTCTGGTGCTTGCGCAAGCCACTCAACAAAAGGCCTACAACCAGGGAAGAGAGTTTGAACTCTTTGAAGTAGGGGATCAAGTTCTTATCAACCCTTGCTCCCTAGAGATGCTCAAAGATATCAAAGGACTTGTTTGCAAACCTCAGATGCACTATGATGGACCTTTTGAAGTCATGGAACAAGGTGTTGCAACCCAACACTATGATGGTTGCCAACTGTAACTGTACACCAAGCCAAAAAAGAAATGCACACATGACCAGTTTCACGGTGCAATTCCAGCGACGCTCACCAGGTCAGTCGGGTAGCTTAGTGTTCCTAATGGAAAATGTGCAAATATGCCTGTATAATATGTACACAAAAATTTATAATGATTTGTGCTGATATGAGTGAGATAGAGGGAAATGAGTCAATCAGTGGCTGTGCATTTCTTTTTTGTGTTTACTCACGGATTTTGCCCCGCACACTTTCAGCACCTGCCACAACATAATTGAGCAAATCCTTGTTGTTCTATCTGTTGCCACCCCTGCTTCTCTTGATGGGCTACTCATCTGCAGTCACTAAAGCTTGTGTTGTTGATCAATGGAACACTGGGGAAGAGTTTTTGACTATTGCACTTGACCTTGGGATTCATCCCAGTACCGCACGCCGTATTTACCAATGGTACAACAAAACCAAAGATTTCAAGCATGTAGCTCCAAAGTTGGGACGTCCTTGCAAAATATCAGAACGGGATGTCATCACAGCCAAGCTTGCACTCACATGAGACCCTTCAATGTCTGTAGCTGAGGTTCAACGGGAGATGTTCCCGGAAATCACCCCCCAAACCCTTTGAAATCACATCCACGACACAGGTCTTCATGCTCGCATTCCCCGCCCGGCTCCTTACCTCAGCGATCAGGCCACAAAGTTGCGCTTAGCTTGGGCCCGAGTGCACTGCACATGGTCTGAAAATCAATGGCGGCATGTCGCATTTTCAGACGAGTTGATCTTCAAAATTTTCAACTTGAAAGGCCGCCAATATGTCTGGAGGTTTGACGGGCAGGTGCTAGATTCCCGTTATACCAAAAAGACGGTCAAACACGGCGGAGGGAGCGTGGCCGTGTGGGGTGTAATTACGGCAGATGGTGTCGGACTGCTCACATGTATCTCAGGTGTGCTGACCAAGGAGAAATACATCAAAATCCTTAGTGATGCACTCCCCGACTACCTCCCTACCCTTTCGATTCCCCAATCTGAGCTGATCTATCAGTGCAAAAATGATCCAAAGCATACTTCCAAGATGGCCACGGAGTGGATGGCCTCAAATTCTATCCCGGTACTTCCCTGGCCCTTGTATAGCCCTAATATGAACTTGATTGAACATGTTTGGGCCCTATTAGAGTGCCGAGTCTGTCGCCGTACTATTTTGCCCTGTAACAGCACCCAGCTATGGGAAGCATTGAAGGAGGAGTGGGAGGGGATTGAAGCAGCAACTATTAGCAATCTATATGCTTCTATGGTTAACAGAGTGGATGAGCTGGTAAAGCATAAAGGTGGGAATACTCACTACTAGTATTTGTATGTTTTCTGTATGTAATTTAATGTGTTACAAGGATTTCTTCCTGGGTGGGCCAAAAATCAAACAAACCCAAAAAAGAAATGCACAGCCGCTGATCGACTCATTTCCCTCTATCTCGCTCATATCGGCACAAATCATTATAAATTTTTGTGTACATATTATACAGGCATATTTGCACATTTTCTATTAGGAACGCTAAGCTACCCAACTGACCCGGCAAGTGTCACTGGAATTGCACCGTGAAACTGGTCACGTGTGCATTTCTTTTTTGGCTCGGTGTATGTGCACAAGTCAAGACTTAGAGAGACTTGGCACCCAAAGGACTGTAAACTGTAGACTGTGAATGGCACTAAGACCTGAGGATCCAAGGTAACCCTGAGGGAAACCCAGTGAAGGACTATTTGTTGGGGAAATGACAAGGCAAAACACGATGGGGATACCATGCTTGTTGTTGCCTCATTATATATTCAGAAAAAGAGGCATGAGTCATACTCAGGCCAAGAAAAAAGTCATACAAACTATCCAATCAGAAAGCTCTATGAGTCATGTCCTATAAAGGAACATGACTTGCCAAGAAAGGAAGCCTCAAGACAAAAGAAAAAGGCAGCAGCTTAAGGCTGTGCAAGAACAAAGAAAACAGAACACAAAGGAAGAATGCACAAAGGAGAACACAAGAAAGACAACACAAGGCACACAAATCAGGGTCCAGGTCTACTGGAGGGGCCTTGGGTCATGACACAAGGGTCACCATTGGCATACAGGCTTTACCTACCCTGTGACTATAAGATCCATACAGTCATTAACATTGCACATCTGGAATAATATGAACCATCTCCTGAACACTTTGAAGAGCGTCTCACCAAACACATAAACAGGAATGACTTCACATATGTTCCCAAATATGAAATCAACAAAATTGTGGCAGAAAAGAAAGTCAAGCATGGCCTGCATCAAATCAAAGGATATAAAGTATGCTGGAAAGGTTACTCTCCTGACCATGACTCATGGCTGACTGTACTAGGCCATTCCAAAAGTTTGGAAACACGTGACCACTTTGGGCGATATTTTGTGCATGTCCTGGGACTCACAGGCCATAGGCTATATGTACCAGACAGAAGGGGGTGTATATAGAATAAAGAGCTTCTTTTCCTATATGTGCCACATCCTTGTAATAAAATTGCCACTCCTTGGCAAGTTTTGTGGCATACAGTTGGGAGGGTTGCCACCATGGTCTTATGGGTGTACAGGAGCAACGGCATAAGCTGGGAGCATACTTGCTAGCTGAGCAGATATACTACATCCAAATGCAAATCATCTGTGCTTTTTACATGGCTTTTATTTGTGCAGGACTAAGGTAAGTCCCCCACTAGTTTGGTCCATGATTCTGCATTGAGAGAATTTGGGAATCATAAGCACCAGAACAAAATAGATGAGTATTTAAAGCTATAATTGTTGTTACACAGGCCCAAAAAGCCTTCAAATTTCACTTTGGCGCCTTTTGAGACCTCATTTTCTTAATTGAGTGTAGCAGTTAGTTGTGTGGGAGGTGCTTCTATCAATGACATTGCATGTATCTTGGTCATACATTGGCGGAACTCCTGAAAACACGCCAGAAAGGTGAATTTGGATGTATTATATCTGCTTAGCTAGCAAGTATGATCCCAGCTTATGCTGTGGCTCCTGTACACCCATAAGACCATGGTGGCAACCCTCCCAACTGTATGCCACAAAACTCACCAAGGAGTGGCAATTTTATTACAAGGATGTGGCACATATAGGAAAAGAAGCTCTTTATTCTATATACACCCCTTCTGTCTGGTACATATAGCCTCTGGCCTGTGAGTCCCAGGACATGCACAAAATATCGCCCAAAGTGGTCACGTGTTTCCAAACCTTTGGAACAGCCTAGTACAAGGTCTGAAAAACGCTCCAGATGTGCTCACTGAATGGAGAATGCCCCCCATTGACCATGGTACTACTTAGACAGTCAAAGAAATGTCCTGTCACAACGCTTGTGAAACCTGATGATGCTGAGGGTCAAACAGGGGATGAGGACCAAGGTTGGGACAACAACAAAGGTCAATGAGTGGCTCTTAGGTCTAAGCTAAGCAGACACTTGAGTGGATGGGGAAAACAACAAGAGAACAAGTCTTGTAGAGACAACACTTGTGTTGCTGGTATATATACTAACTACTGTGGCTATGTACAATAGAAAGTTGCAACAAAAGGAGAGAAAGCAAGAGTCCCAACAAAGCAATGGCAGAACAAAGGCAAGGTGATGAGTCTAAGGAGACTGGGGCATCAAAGGAACAGGCCAGGCAGGTATGTCCCATGGTTGTGGCTTACATAATGGGTGCATACATGGAAAAGGCAAGCACAACAAGACTAAACACAGGGCAAACAGAGGGAAACAGAGAAGGTCATGACACTACCCCCCCTTCTAGGCCTTCTCAACCAACACAAACTCCTGCTCATCATTCAAAACAAAGGGATCCACCTCTGACCCTCTACCTTTCCATACCCCATAGTGTTGTGAGCTTCTTCTTGGTGGCTAATGAGCCAGGATGCGAAGGAGAGTGAACAGCACTAAGACCTAAGTCACCTCTTGAACTGCAACACACTTAAGTGTCTGTAGGCTCCTTGAGGGTAGGGGTGGTTCAAAAGGTCACTCAGAGGTATGGATGACGAGACAAAACAAGCTGGGGTAACCAGGCTTGTTGGTCTTCTATATATATGTGAGAAGTGACCAAGTCATACAAGGCGTAGCCACACAAGTCATACATCCAAGCCAATCAGGAGTGTCCAAGTGAGTCATGCTGCACAGGCAGTCATAACTCTTACAAAGCACAGCCATGTTACACAATGTAACATAACCACCACAAGAACGTGGCAACACGGCACAGGAAAAGACAAATAATACACAAACAGAACAACAAATGTGAGAGCAGGAGGGCAAGGTGCAAGACGAGTCTAATGGAGTGAGCTGGCTCACAACACATAGTCCTCCTCATCATCCATTAGGTCAATGACTGCTGGCTGTTGGTCAGGGTCCTCCATTAGGTCCATGTACTCAGTTACTGCCCAAGCCCTAGCCTTGCAGTATGTGTTGACAATTTCAAGGTGATTGTGGATATTGGCCATGTCATGCACAATCCAGTTGCACCATCAGACAAGAGGTGTGCTGCAAAAGGAGTCAGGAGGGCAGGAGTGGTGGAAGTGCTGGGAGATGATGAAGTAGAAGGATTGGGACAAGCCCTTGTGGTAGTAGAGTCCTTCCTCAAGATTGACACATAGCAGAGACCTCTTGAAAGAGGTAGAACAGGTGAAGGCATTGTTGTAGACAAGGACAGTGGTGTTGCAAAGGTAGACATGGTGCAGTACAAGTAGGTGTGGTAAGCTTGGTTATAGTGTTAGGAGTAGTGGTTTTCTGATAGCAGACTCTGCTTCCAGCAGCCTCCTTTATATGCTTTGAATGCCAGATGGGCTGTTCTTCCTTCTCCTCAGCAGCCAAGTCCTCCCTTGGCTTGTCATGGTGACGCTTCCTGGTCACCTTGGGGACTTCCTTGATGGCATCTGGATGTTCTTTGTGGAAGTCAGCAATCAATTCTGTGGCCTTGTCAAGATTTTCTATGAGTTCCCAGGAATCATGTTCCAACATATACCCTTTCCATTTGACAGAGTGTTTCAGGGTTCCTTTTTTGACCTTGGAGCTCTGGATCTGTTCTACTTCATACTCTTCTTCACCTTCTGGGTTTCTGATGGGGCAAGGTGGTTGCATCTGCCAACCTTTTATTTCATCTTCCTGGGACTTGGCCAGATCAGAGACATTGATTACTGGGTGTAGAGTCATGGAGGAGGGTAGTTCAAGTCTGTATGCATTTCTTCCTATTGATTCCAGTACAGTGCAGGGGCCCAGATGTTTGTGCAAGAGTTGCAAGGATGGTCAATTTGTTGCAATATGATTGTGCCTGAGTGTTGTAAGCTTCTTCTTAGTGGCTATGAGACAAGCTGCGATGGAGAGTGGACGGCACTAAGACCTAAGAGACCTCTTGAATTGCACCACACTTAAGTGGCTGTAGACTCTTAAGGGTAGGGGTGGTTCAAAGTGTCACTCAAAGGGGATGTTTAGACAAGACAAAACAAGCTGGGCATACCAGGCTTGTTGGTCCTCTATATATATTCAGGAAGTGGCCAAGTCATACAAGGCACAGCCACACAAGTCATACATATCAAGCCAGTCAGGAGTGTCCAAGTGAGTCATGCTGCGTGGGCAGTCATGACTTGTATACAGCACAGCTGTGTTACACAATGTAACAGAATAACCACAAGAAAGTGGCAATGCGGCACAGGAAAGGACAAATAACATGTTAACAAAACAACAAACACAAAGTGCAGACAAGGGGGACGCAGAGCAAGCCTTATGGAGTGAGCTGGCTCACAACATTACTCCCCCCTAAGAGTCCATTTGGGGGACTTGAATGGACTTACTGCACTGTGCAGTCCTTCCCCTTTTGCAGCATGTACTCCTCCAGTCCCTTGACCTCCTCCAGGGTCAGGTCGATGGGATTGAACACAGTGTTACCCAGCTCATCTGAGAACTTTTCCCATTCTTCCCAGGTCGCCTCCTTTGTCCAGTCCGCCTTGGACCAGTCCAAAACCCTTTTCTGGGCCTCCACAAACTCTTCATCCCATTGTTGCACGTCCGGCTCTCCTTCCTTCCATGCTGACATGTCAGTCTCCTCCTTCTTCCACCAATATGGTGACCACTCAAACTTCTCCCTCTGGTATCTTCCCCTCTCCATCCTCCAGTCGCTCAGGTCCTGCTTGAAGTTGGCGTCCCAAGCGTTGTTCCACCTTGGTCGGAGGGTTGGAGGTCTTCCCTCATATCCTGGTACCCATTCGCTCGAGTATGCCCCTTCCAGCCCCCACTTGACGACACCAAGCATATGGGTGGACAGGAGGACCACCTCCAAGACTTGGAATGCGGCACATCCTTGGCAAACAAAGATGTCCTTCCATTGGAGTTGCATTCATGTCAGCCATTTTTTCCCGACCCATTGGAACTCCCCCAGGTCAGAGTGGAGTATGTTGTCTGACGCTCAGAATTGCATTCTTCCTGGGCCTTGCTGGGACCTCTTGAAGACATAGAGGGCGGCTCTGGCATGAGGATCCTGGCTGTGGCGAACGCCAGTCTGTCAAAGATGCGGATGAGGTTGTTGGCAATAGTGGAGCGGGATATGGCAGGCATCGCAAAGAGCAAAAAAGATTTAGGGCGTGGAGTGAAAAGCTTGATTTGGAGTATTTGCAAGCTTTGCAGATGGGTTCCTCCTCTCTTGCCCCTTGTCCCTTTATCTTTCCTTTGAGGTTTGCAGGTGTGGGTGCTTCAGGGTGTTTCTTCAGAAACTTCCACACTATTTCAGTTAGGTGACCCACGTCCTCGGCCCATTGTTCTGTGTCATCTTCCTCCCCATATCCTTTCCATTGTATTCTGTAGAATAATCCCTCCTTTGTCATTTTTCAATCAACAATCCTTTCTACTTCATATTCTTTGTTTCCTTCTTCTGATACAATCGGCAGAGGATGTGGTTGGTTCTGGTTGAATTCCTTGTCTGTCTTGTACTGACTTAGAAGGTCAATATGAAATACGGGATACTTTTTCATAGTTGGCAGAAGTTTGAGTTTGTATGCATGAGTAGAAATTTGCTTTTTCACAGGGAAGGGTCCAAACTTCTTGTTATCCAGTTTTTTGGACGGTGTGTTAGATTTGATGTCTGGTCCGAACAACCATACAATGTCTCCTTCTTGGTATTCCTCTTTGACGTCCTCCTCCTTTATTCAATGTAGTTCCATAGCGGCAATGGCTTCTTTCCTAGTTTCTTCCCATCTTGTTGTTACGTTGTTTGCTTCAGGAACCTCTGTCGCTATACTGGATATGTTCCATAAAGGTTCTTTTCCATAGATGAGTCCGAAAGGGCTGTTTCCTGGTACCCTGTGCTTGTGCATGTTGTAACAGAATTTGGCAATTGGCAGCAATTCCACCCAATTGTCCTGATGGTGATTGATGAAGGTGTGCAGCCATGCTTCTAGCCATTGGTTAACTCATTCTGTCATTCCGTCAGTTTGAGGGTGATACACAGTACTAAACGCCAGTGAGACCCCAATTTTCTGGTAGATCGCTTTCAGCAGTTTGCTGTTAAATGTGCTTCCTCGGTCCAATACATTGCTCTTGGGAAATCCATGAAGTTTCCAGACATTACACAGGAATAGCTCTGCTAATTCATTTGCCTTCAGTGATTCCTTGCATGGTATGAAATGTGCCATCCTGGAGAATCTGTCCACTACAACAAGAATGCTGTCCATTCCTTTTGATTTAGGGAGTTTTACAATGAAATCATACACTATGTCCTCCCATGGCTCGTTCGCTATTTGTAACAGTTTCAAAGGGGTGTGTGTTTTTGTACCCTTTGCTTTTTGACATTGTTCACATGAGTCTATGTATTTGTTGATGCTTTGCTTCATTCCGGGCCTGAAGTAGCGTCTTGAGATGAGTTCCAGGGTTCTTGCATGTCCTTGATGACCGGCAATGGGTGAGTCATGATGCAGTCTTAATACCATTAAACAGCAATCCTTGTCTTCCGGAATGACAATCTTTCCTTTGTACCAAAGTAGTCCCTCGCATAGTTCATAATCCTTTATGCTGGACAGAATACTTCTAGGGAGCAATTCTTTCTTCTTGCAGAGTTTGATTACCCTATGTAAACCTAGATCTTCTTGTTGCGCTTTGATAATATTGTTAATGATGTCTTCCTTGAATCCTCCTGCAAAGCCTCAGAATTTTTCATTGGAGATCATGACTTGTTCTGCTGATGGAATCTCAGCGTGGTCAGCCCTTCTAGACAGTAGGTCGGAATTTTGTGAAAGGATTCCTGGTCAGTATACAATCACAAAATTGTATGGCGCCAGGATTTGGTGCCAATGCATGTGTCTCCTGTTGAACGTTTTTGCATCCTTCCAGAACTGTAGGTTTTGGTGATCAGTGTACACCATAATTTCTTCCTTTGTCCCTTCCAGGTGGAGTCTCCAATGCATAAGTGCTTCAATGATAGCCATGAGTTCCTTATCATGTACATCGTGGTTCATCTGTGCCGAGTTGAAAGATTTGGAGAGAAATGCAATCGGGTGTAGTCTTCCATCCTCTTATCTTTGGGACAGAATTGCTCCCATTGCTACTCCACTAGTGTCCGTTTCAAGGAAGAATGGTTTCTCCAGATTGGGGTGTCATAGTACAGGATCCTTGCCAATTATTTCCTTGATACCGTCGAATGCTTCCTGTTCTTCATCTTCCCACTTCCACAGAAGATCCTTTTGTGTCAACCTGGTAAGAGGTTTGGTGATCGTGGAGAAACTGGGTACAAATCTCCTATAGAAGTTTGCGAAACCTAGGAATGCTTGTACTTGTTTTACTGTTTTAGGTTCCTTCCATTCCTTTATTGCCTTGATCTTCTCTTCATCCATGGATATTCCTTCCTTGCTGATCTTCAGTCCTGTGTAAATGAGTTCTGTGACAAAGAATTCGCATTTTGGTAGTTTTGCGAAAAGGTTGTTCTCCTTCAAGATCTGTAGGACTTCTCATAGATCCACTACATGTTGAGACTGGGTTTTTGAGAAGACAAGGATGTCATCAATATAAACAATGACGCATACGTCGATCCTGTTGTGGAAGATGTGATTCATATATTGTTGAAAAGTGGCTGGTGCATTTTTCAGTCCAAACGCCATGACGGCGTATTCAAATAGCCCTTCCTTTGTCCTAAAAGCGGTTTTCCATTTGTCTCCTTCCCTGATGCGGATGTTATTGAATCCCATCCTTAGGTCGATTTTTGAGAAAATTTTTGTGTCCTTTATTTTGTCAAGGAGGTCTTCCATAAGGGGCATGGGGAATCTGTTGTCCTTTGTGATGGCGTTAACAGGTTGTAGGTCCTGTACCAATCATAATCCTCCAAGTGGGCCTGGTTTTTTGACGAAAAAACATGCCAACGCTATTGTGGATTTGCTAGGTCTGATTTTTCCCGCAGCAAGTTCTTCATCAAGGTATTCTCTCATTGCAATGGATTCAGCTGGCGACAATGGTATAGGTCTTGCTGGCTTTGGGAGTTCAGCGCCTTCCTTGAAGTCGAGAGCACAATCATAAGGTCAGTGGTCCGGAATACGCTTGAATTTTTCTTCGCTAAAAACGTCTTCGAATTCCTTCAATTCTTCCAGAATGAGATCCAAGGTTCCTTCTCTTCCATGTATTTCCTCCTTTCTCCAAGAGATGCTCTTTTGTTTCAAATCAATGCTAGGGTTCCCGGTTTCCAGCCAGGAAAGTCCTAGGATGATGTTTGTGTCACCAGTAGGCATGGCAAAGAATTCTTCTTTAAATGTTTTTCCCTCAACCGTGATCTCCATCTGTGCTTTGAAGCGGATCGTGTGAGACAGCTCCTTTCCTTGTATTTCAATAACTTTTTGAGGCACGGGGAGGTCTCTTAAGGCAATGTTATTCTTCCTGGCCCAAGCGATATCAACAAAATTCTGGGAAGCTCCAGAGTCAATTAGAGTAGTGATCGGGTCTGCGATTCCAGCAACGTAGCTGTAAACAATTGTGGATTCTTTGTTTGCTCTAAAGTACATTGCCGGTTCTTTGGTCTCTCCACACACAGTTAGAGGGAGACCCCTTCATTTCCCAATTCTTCTGTGATTGTTGCTTCTCTTCCTTTTATGCTGGGTTTGGTTGTTATCCATTCCTTGGATGAGCATTTGAGTGAACAGTGTCCTTCTTGACTGCATTTCAGACATTGGTTTGATGCCATCCTTGCCTTGTATACCTTGTCTGGCAACCACTTTGTAGAGGTCTGGCCTGTAGTGGTAGATTGAGATGCTTTCTTTCCAGTGGAGGTCTTGATTTGTTGCAGTTTTTGATCAATGGAGATTGCTAGAGTTATCCATTGATTTAGGTTAAGACTCCTTTCAGTACCATCTTCATTGATGAGGGAAATTTCAAATTGTGCTAGCTCAGTCTTGATTTCCAGTTTAAGTCCTTCCTTGAATTGGTTGATAAGGGCTTCTTCTCCCCAATTTACATCGACCATGTGGAAGCGGAACTCAGTTGCGTAATTAGCCACCAAGTTGATTTGTTTGCATTTCCGAATTTTGGCTTCTGCTTTTGCTTTTTTGTTAGGGTTGCTGAATTGTTCCATGAAGTGTATTTTGAACGTTTCCCATGACCTCAGGTTTGGGTCTGGTACTCCAGTGTTCATTGATCGGAGAAGCACTTGCGCCCAATGGGTGGCGGAGTGGTTATCCGATTTAAAATTCGCCAGGGCTTCCCTAATCCTTTCTTGTCCAGAACTGTATTGGTTGCCAAGCCGCACAAAGTAGCTCTCCATCTGGGTGATGAACATTTCTGCTCCTTCTCCTTTCTTTCCATCAAAGGCTTCTGGTCTAGTGACTTTTGGTCTTCTTGGTGGGCTTCTGACTTGGGAGTTGAGCAGGTTCTGGAGTCTCTGTTCCAGGTTGTTGATTCTTGTAGACTTGGCCTCTGGTGCGGATCAATCACTGGGTACATGTATTGAAGCCTTGTCTACTTCATCCCTCAGGTTGGTAATGGATTGTTCCATGGTTGCTACTTGTTTGATTCCTGGTGTTATTGCTTCATTCCATTGAAGCTGTCCTTGACGTGTAGTGTTGAGGTCTTGTTGTACATTTGTTACAAGTCCTTGGGTATTTGTGACTTTGTTTTGGACGGTTTCTACTTCTCTTCCTGTGAGGTAGGTGTTATGCTCAGCATTACAGGCAGAATTAAGAATATCTGTAAGGGACTGTTGTATTCCCCTGATTGTATTGTTGAAGATTTCTTGGTTGTTTGCAAGTACTCTTGCTTCTTGTTCTAGCCTGGTGATCCTTTGTGTGAGGCCAACTCTTAGTCCTTCAATGACTCTTAGAGTTGCGTTGTGACGTCTGATTAAGAGATTGTCTAGTTCATCTAGGCTCTGGATAGCAGTTCTCTGTGTGCTAGAAGAACTATTGCTAGTAGGCCATGGGTGAGCAGAGGGTCCAGCTGCTGGGGTTATGGGTGGTTGTGGTCTTTCAGGTGAGGACAAAGGAATGGGTCCCATGTTGGTGATTGTTCCTAAGATGTGTGGAACTTGTGGAGTGGGTGGAGGATGGATTGGAATTAGGGAGACTCCACCGTGTGGCTTGGGCTGGGGAGAAAAATAGCCAAACTCAAACCCTTGACAAGGCGTTCTTCTGTCAGACAAAATGGTGATTACTTCAGGTTCCGGTACATAAGTTTTGTCGCCAGGTTCTAGGTTTTCCTCCTGGGGGTGTTCTTTGACTAATGATACTTCTGGTTGGAATGTTCCTGGTACAGTACTTTGGCTAGGAACTCTTGATGGGGCTGGACCCCCTGCTTGTGTGTGTGCCAGTGCGCTTTTGCTGAGTGATGAGGCTGGTCTAGCAGCTCTACTAGGACCTCCTTGTATACTTGTGGTGGACACGGGTCTTGAGACCGTGTCTTCTTGTAATCCTCATTCTATTGGTGTTGAGACGTTTGTGGACATGGTGTGAAGCTTGTTTTGTAATGTTGTAAGCTTCTTCTTAGTGGCTATGAGACAAGCCGCAATGGAGAGTGGACGGCACTAAGACCTAAGAGACCTCTTGAATCACACCACACTTAAGTGGCTGTAGACTCTTAAGGGTAGGGGTGGTTCAAAGTGTCACTCAAAGGTGATGTTTAGATGAGACAAAACAAGCTGGGGATACCAGGCTTGGTGGTCCTCTATATATATTCAGGAAGTGGCCAAGTCATACAAGGCCCAGCCACACAAGTCATACATATCAAGCCAGTCAGGAGTGTCCAAGTGAGTCATGCTGTGCGGGCAGTCATGACTTGTACAAAGCACGGCTGCATTACACAATGTAACAGAATAACCACAAGAAAGTGGCAATGTGGCAGAGGAAAGGACAAATAACATGTAAACAAAACAACAAACACAAAGCGCAGATGAGGGGGACACAGAGCGAGCCTTATGGAGTGAGCTGGCTCATGACACTGGGCCAAACCTTGTTACCAATTTGGATAGGATGTTCCTGCCTTTTCTGATCTGCATATTCCTTGTCTCATTCCTTACTCAGGATCAGACTGGCCTTGGCTTCTTCTAGGTGCTACTGAATCTGTTGTGCATGGGCAGCAGCTTCAGGATCAGATCCATCTTCTAGAGGTGTCCCTTCAATTGACAGGTGGCATGCAATATTAGCAAAGAAAGGAGTCATGCCAATACTTGAGTGGAAGGAAGTATTGTATGCAAAATCTGCAAAGGGAAGGAGTGATGCCCAATAATGCTGTTTGAAAGAGCAATAGGTGCAGAACCAGGATTCCACCATTTGGTTGATGTGTTTGGTCTGACCATCTGTTTCAGGGTGGTAGCCTGTGGAGAGTCTTGGTCTTTATTTTCAGGGCCTGGTAGAGTTCCTTCATGAATTTGGATGCAAAGGTGGGGCCTTGATCTGAGATGACTGTTTCTGGGGTGCCATGCAGCTTCCAACAGTGTTCCATAAACAGTTCTGCCAGCTTTGGTGATTTGGTTTTTTCCAAGCAGGGAATGAAGTGCACCATTTTGGTGAGGGTGTCAACAATGACCAATTTGGTGTCCAATCCTTTTGATGTGGGTAGTTGAACAATCATATCAATGGAAATGTGTTGCCATGGTTTTGATGGAAGTTCCAGTGGCTGTATTTCTCCTAATGGTTGTTGTTTGATGGGTTTACTTTGTTGGCAATACAGTTATAGACTGGTATATGTGCACAGGTACACCATTTTCCTGGGATCTTCTTCAGTGCTTTAGCCTTAGGAGGACGTTGTGGGGAAGTGGGAAGTGTCCTGTGGACTGAGAAGAGATTTCCTGCATCATCCAGGCAAGGGTTTGTTGTGGTTGATCTGCCCAGATGAAACATTCTGAGTCTCCTAAAATGATTTTGTTACCTTGGTCAA
Source organism: Ceratobasidium sp. AG-K (assembly GCA_037039685.1). NCBI lineage: Eukaryota > Fungi > Basidiomycota > Agaricomycetes > Cantharellales > Ceratobasidiaceae > Ceratobasidium > Ceratobasidium sp. AG-K. The sequence goes on from JAWNGF010000002.1 coordinate 4,532,133, forward strand.
CTCGTAGTTGTGGCAAGCAGTATTGGTCTGCAAAATCATTTCCAAGGATAAATGGTGCATTCATCTTAGGGACTATGTACACTGCAACCATCATTTCTACTGGACCTTGCTCAGTATCCATTGTAATCAGGACATTCACATAGTCAGTTATGGTAGAAGTTTTGGTTACCTGGACAAGAGAGATGTTTTGTCCTTTCCAACATCTTGGTGGAGATTCTAGGGATTTATAAGTATCTTCACTCATTAGACTAATAGATGACCCCAAATCTAGAATTATTCTGCTTGCTTTAGACTGCTTGTGGAGGCAAGCTTTGAAAACTGTAGCCTGTGATCCAAGAAAAGCAGTTCCAGGTGGGGGCATCCTTATTGGTTTAAGTATAACTTCATCATCAGTATTTGTGTGAAGTTTAAGTGAAGATTTAATCTTCCACCTGGATCTTCTAGCAAGGTATCACCATGAGGGAAGTTTAGGTCAAGTGTGGAAGGTGGAGGGTTGGAGTGTTGCTAATGTGTGTACTTGAAAAGTTGATGTACTGCCCTCCAAGTGGTCAGGGGGTTCTGGCTCAACCCATAGTGTGTTGCTAGAGTCCTCTGTGTTACTTGGAAGGCTTAGAGAAAATCTTGGTTAGAATCAGACAATTCTGATCTTGTGGGAGTGTCTTCAGAGTCGGTATCCTCATCAAGCCCTATTAAGTCTTCTTCAGAATCTTCAGCTGAGTTGCACAAACTGTCATACTCTTCTTGAGCTGCAAGATCTTTAGGATCTATTGAAACCATATGGGAACAAACAAACTTTGATTTTTCTTCCTGTACTTGCAATCTGAATCCCAATGTTTTCCACTTCCACAATGTATGCATGGGCAAGCTCCCTTTTGTTTGGGGTCTTTCCTTTGGATACTGTGGAATCATCCTTGGGGAATTCAGGAGTGGCAAGATCAGAATCAGTTCCTGCAAGTTTGGAAGAGGATTTGCATTTGGAGAACTTCTTGTTGGAGGGTTTGACATTGTGAGATGAAACCTTTCTCATGGCAAGGTGTTCAAGCATTGATTCAATCTTATCAAGTTGCTTGGATGAGCCTTCAGTGTCAGGGAGGACCAAATCATTAGCTTTTTCCAATATTTTGGCAAGGAATGCACTCCAAGTGGTGATAAGAGATGTATCAATGAAGTTACTCCAACAAGAAGGTGCTCCTTGCATAACTGTAAATATAAGTTCTGATTTGCTGTTGTACTGTTGTACTGTACAGTTGGGCAATACACGAAAGTGATTGCTTATTGACCACATACCCCAATGGTGTTTCATGAGGATGTTTATGATCATGGAATTGGTGTTTCTGTGCTTTGTCAAATTGAGCAACAACCCATGGTTGATTCATGAATATTGTGAGGATTGCTCCACATAAAACATCCCAGTTGACAGAGTTATTGTGCTTCCATGCATAATCATAGCTATGCCACCATTGTTTAGCAACTCCTGTAAGTTTGAAAGTTGCTTGAGTACCAAGTGGTTGAGCTACTTTAGGTCCCATTTCAGCCAGTTCATTGAGTTCAATGATCCAGTCCACCAAAGTCTCACCATCCCATTTAGGAATGTTATCCTTAGGTTTCAACTTAGTGTCAAAGTGAGGACCTTGGGTATTGCAATTGGTTTGTACTTGGCAAACATTATCTACTGATTGATTGGGTGGATGGAACCTAAAGGTCAATGTAGCTGGTTTGAAGGTGGTTTTCCTGCTCTGTTGCCATTAGGACCTCCTTCATCTGAAGAGTTGCTACTACTGTCTCCAGGGTCATTTGTTGGTGCTGGAGGAGCAGGATTAGCATCTGTGTAATCAGGATGTCCTTCCCATTGATTCCCTGCAGAAGTAAAGCTTTTACAGAACTGATTCTGTTCCTTCTTCTGCTGTAGATGTTGAGGAAGCTGGGATTGGTGTTGGAGTGGTTCTTCAGTAGAAGTTACTGCTGTTGGAGGTGGAGGTGAAAATTCCGTTGGTTGAATGTGCAAGGTATCAATTGGAGTAACCCTGGTTGAGGGTTGCTTTGTTAGAGGTACTTCAATCCTAGGTGGAGGAGAAGTCAGTGAGGTGCACTCCAAAACTGGTGATAATCAAGTATAGGATACTTTGACCAATTATAAGGTTCCTTAGGTGGTTGCTCAGGTTTCCTTCTGCTAGCAAAACCAGTTTAAGGATAATTAATGACCTCTGGTTTTGGTTTGACTTGCATATGGCTAGGTAACTCTTGTCCTTTACCCTTATCAGTGAAGGTGGAAAGCTGTGTGGAGGTGACAGGATAGACAGTATTTGGTATTACTGGTGTCAACAATTTGAACAGTAAGGAGTTGGAAGGTGTTTGATTAGTAGGTGCAACAGGGGAATGCCTTCCTTTCCAATCAGCCCAACTAGCTTGCTTAGTGACAAAATCTGTAGGCTTGATGGGTGCACTCTGAGTTACTTGTCTTGCAAAATTACCTGCTTGTTGGATTGTTTCTTCATCAAGTAACCCAGAGGCATCACTAAGGTTTGCTAGTGAGTGCTTCTGTGAAATCAAAGGCATTTCCTGCCACCCTGGTGCTGGGGAATTTGGGGAACAAAGTTCATTAGGAATCAGACTAAGACTAGGGAAGGCATCAACAGGGGTCCATCTAAGTGCAGGTTCCACAACAATCATTTTGTTTCCTTCCATTCAATAAATGCCCTGATTTTGGCCATGGGTAGGCTCATGATACATGATCCATTGGTCATCTTCTCCTTTAACCCGTAACTCTTGGGAGTCAGAGGTTGATGATGTTGGAGCTGGGTTATGTATGCTATGAATTGTTGGTTCTTGGTCCTCTTCTGAGTCACTGACTATCACTTGTAATAATATTTGAGATAGCCTAGCTGGTGATAATTCAGTGATATCCCTGCAAATGGTGCACATATAAGCAGGCTCAGTAAGAGTATTTCCAGTAGTTAAGGGAGCAGGTTTATTAAGGGTTTTAGTAGGTGGTTCTGGTGAATGAGCTGCCAACCATGTGGGCTTGGAACTGCTAGGTTTTGGAGCTAACAGTGGTTGATGTTTGGTGCTAGCAGGGAAGCTGAATGGGTTAGGACCAACCAGAGCTGGCTGGGGAATGCAAATAGCTTCTGGTTTGGAAGTAATGACTGTTGCATCTGAATCAGTAGTCCCAACTGGTACCAGGTTTGCTAGATCATGAGTGTCCAGTCCTGTGGTTTGAACAGCTGGGTATGGATTGTGGAACATATCCAAATTGTAAAGGTACCTAGTGACTTTGTAACAATAGTAGATAGCTGCTGCAGCAAACTGTTTGGTATCATAGGCACAATTTTCATGGGGCCATCAAGGTAGTACCTTGAGCTTAATAGCTAAGTTGGTATCTTGGACAGCCTTTTGCACATTTAATAGTTCATTGATTAAACCCAAGTATGATTGGTAAGTAGCATAACAAACTACTGCCAAAACAGTGTGACTTGTAACATAATCCTGTGTTCTGATGCAAAATTGAGGCTTGATTGTAGAGGCTAAACCAAGTAGCTCAAATGCATGAAAGTATATACTAGGAGGAGCTTCATCAAAGGTCCTATGAGCTGCCCCAATATTACTAAAAAAATTGTTCAAGATTAATTGAGCAGAATGTAAAGAATGCTGGCATTGGTTCTCTAATTCTCTGTCTTGGATGATGGTCCTAATGTGAGCAGCTAGGGGAATGGCGGTTGAATGGTACTCTTGGTCTTCTGGAGACAGTTTAAAGAGTGGGGTGTGCTGTGGATAGGGGATGTATTACTGAACCTCTTCTGTGGGTGTAGATGAGGTATAGCTTTGTTGCCTGGAGGAATCTGCTGATAGGGAGTCTGAAGAATCCACCTGGTATTGTGCACCTAACTGGTACACTAGTTGGTAAAAGGTATGGAGTAAAAGAGGAGTAGTGAATGATGGCCTCAGAGGCTGGGCTCATATACATGAGAATGAGGCTATGCATGACACCGCAGACTGGGGGCACAGTTGCTGTGCATTCCTCTGCTACATAACTGGAGGTGGACTGTGCACTCCTATGCAAGTGTGGGCACAGTCAACTATACATTACTGTGCAAAGGTCTAGGCTTGACTGTGGGCACAGTCAAGGCTATGCAATGGCATGTCAAGTGACTAAGCACAATGTTAGGAGGGGCAGGTAGAGGTGCTATTGATATATGAGGTGCATATATGGTGCATATATAAACAATGAGCCTAAGGTGCACTAAGTCCATAGTCAGCACTTAGTTCTATTGGTGCATATAGTTAGTGATCTGTCACACCCAACCATGGCAAAGCACTTCAGTTTTGCTTCACTGAAGACACTTTCCTGTGACACAGGGGCATGAAGGACTGTTAGAGATGTCATAATGTGTGAAAGGCAGAGCAAACCTTGGTGCTCCATGTGTTGGATGCAGCAGCAGTGTTTGTGGAGTTCCCAGCTTGAGCCAGTTCAAACTTGCCCTCATGCCAAGTCCATCTGTTTGCACCAGCCATTGAACCTGCTTGATTGTTGACCACCTGCAAAGTCAAAGAGATCTTCTTCATTAGGGTCAAACAAGCTGACTTGGTGGAAAGCATAGATGGGGTCTCAACACCTTTGGTGTCTGCTCCACTGGTGTTCAATGTTTCAGGATACAATGGTAGATACGCTCACAGCCAAGCTGTTGCAACCCAACACTATGTTGGTTGCTGCCTATAACTTTATGTGCACAAGTCAAGACTTTAGAGAGCCTTGGCACCTGAGGAGCTGTGAACTGTAGGCTGTGAACAGCACTGAGGCCTGAGGATCCAAGGTGACCCTCAAGGAAACCCAGTGAGGGATTGTTTGTTGGGGAAATGACAAGGCAAAACAGGATGGAGATACCATGCTTTTTGTTTCCTTAATATATATTCCAAAAGACATGAGTCATACTCATGCCAAGAGAAACAAGTCATATAGGACAACTGTTATGGTTCAGTGTGAATATATCCTACAGTATAGAATATACTTTGTCTGTATCACAACTTTATGCAGCCAGAGGATAAAGTAAACTTTACTAGATCCTCAGAGGGCACTAACATGCTGTTACTAACAGTATTTGTTACTAAAGACAATATATCTTTCTTAACTGTAGAGGTACACTTAAGCTACAACTGTTTGAGCAATGCTACAAGGCAAGGTTCCCTATGAGTTGTATCTAAGATATCCCCCCTGATTGCTAGAATCAAGTTAATACTTAATATACTTCTCTAACACAAGTATCTGTAGTGCAGTGCTTAGTGCTTACTGTAGAACTCTTAAAGTTATCTCAACCTCAACTGCAACTTAATTGGAGTTAAACTCAACAATTAAGGAGTGTTATTGGGAGAACTGCTTTAGGTCTTAGAATAAGCTGTAAAGCTGTCACACCAGTGATAAACTTGGTAAAGATGTATTGAAAGTAAAGTGAGAGGTGATCTCTGGAGGCTCTCAGAGGCCAGTTTATATACCTTAGAGTGCACAGGTATGAATACTCAAGTGTGCATATTCTAACTAGAATTTCCAGGCCACTGGATAGTGTGGAGTAGCCTAAGAATAGCTCTGTAGCTATAGTTAGATTATGCAGTGCTGCTCAAAGTATTTATTAAAGGTACAAACTCCATACATAGTGTGGCTATGCATGTGACTGTTCTGAAAGAGCTTTCCACAACACGCAGACTACTAAATGAAAATTATCTGCAAAAGTAATGCGAGGCAGTGCAACTCCAATGCAAGTCGGATCGTGGAATTCCATGTAGTGGTTGTGGAGATATGCTGTGTTCAAAGTATGGATCATGTGGCTGTCAATATTTGAACACTGATAAGAGAATATCTCCGAAGCCGCTGTACGGAAATACATGAAACTCCGCCGATACATGTGCGGGGTTGTGCGTTAGTGAGCGCAAAAGAAATCAAGTCGATCGGTTCGGCAAGTCAGACGATATACTAGAAATACTTGTATTTCACAAAGGTAGAAATAGATTAAAGTTAAACAATTTGTAACTTAATGAATTTTAAATCGTTCAAGTTTCTGATGGTGATGACTGATACAGAGACATCAGAAGTATCAATCTGGATTCTCATATATACAATGCGAGTCAAAACACATTGGCTACAGGCAATACAAAACAAGCCATATTTCATACATTTTCTGATCCTTGGGTATAGTGAGTTTAGACTAAGTATAGATACCAATGGAAGTCAGTATCCATAACAACAGCCAATCAGAGTGCTCAATGAGTCATATCTTATGAAGGAATGTAACTTGCTGAGAAAGGAAGTTGCAAGACAAAAGAGAAAAGAAGCAGCATAAGGCTGTGTCACAACCCTATTCAGGCCTGATGATGCCAAGGGTCAGTGAGGGGATGAGGACAGTGTTTGGACAACAACAAAGGTCAATGAGTGGCTCTTAGGCCTAAGCTCAGCAGACACTCAAGTGGATGGGGAAAACAAGAAGAGAACAATACTTGTGTCACTGGTATATATGCTATCTACTGTGGCTATGTACAATAGAGAATTGCAACAAAAGGAGATAAAGCAAGAGCCATGGAGAAGCAAGGACAGAACAAGGGGAGCAAGGCAAGTCCATGGAGACCTAGGAGACAAGGAAACAGGCCAGGCAGGCATGTCCTGTGGTCATGGCTTACATAATGGGTGCAGGCATGGAGAGAACAAGCACAACAAGACCAAGCACAAGGCAAAACTATGAGAGATAGGTGAGGTTGTGGCAGGCTGTGAAAGGACAAAAAGAAACAGGACAAAGGGAACCACAACAAAGGAAGAGGTGGACAAAGGAAACAAGCAGACAGCAGACACAAGACAAGCTGAGTGAACATCATCTTGTAACAAACTAGCAACCCAGTTGGCAATGGTTCATTGGAATGAGAGCAAGCACCCCAATGCTCAAGCAATAGACAGTTTGTAAATGCAAAGTTAGCTATGACCATTTTCCTAGCCAAAGACCCTGTATGCACAACCTGGAGCCTAAGATACTCAAGTATCATGTTAGCAGCCAGATCATTGAGCATTCCATTCTAAAGAACTGTATAAAAATTGGCAATAATGAGTCCTGGGAGCTGTCCAATGCAAGGGTCTGAGTAGTGAAAGGCACAAGTTCTGGTCGCCAGCCCAAAGCAGAAAACCCAGGACAGGTTCATTCCATTTGACTTGGTGAGTACAGGACATGATACAATTGGTAACCTTGTGTAAAATTAGTTCCACATCAACATCTTGGTGCTGAAACAGTAATTGTTAGTGGTGGGATGCTGAATCAGTACTTAGTTTGAAGCCTGCCAGAGAAAGCACGTGGTACCTTGCTTGTGAGTATATGTTATTCAGTGGCACTGCACTTGGTGCAAAGAATGTCAATTTTCAGAAGTTGTTTCCAAAGGCAAGGGCCCAGAGAGGAAGTGGAAGCTTGTCATAGTATGAGTCAATTATTGACCAATTCTGCTCAAACCATGCCTTGTCAAACTGGGCATCAAGCAAGGAGAGAACAGCAGAAGGGGGAACATTAAGCAACTCTGGAGTGCTCTCACAATTGCAGGTGGGTTTGGGTTGCACACTTCATGGCCAAAATAGATGTGATGGGGTAGGATGGATTGCAGAGGTGTTGGGAAATAGGATTCAAAGCTTAAAAACTCCTAGACTAACAGGCTGGGGGAAGGGAGTAGCTTGCAGGCAGTGGGGGGAACCATAAGCAGGCAATCTTCTTCCTCAAGCTGGCCAGAAGCTGGCTGACTCTGACTTGCAGCAAGCATGTTGAGGCTGATGCAATAGGGCTCAGTCATCGCAAAGAGCCACACAAAAGTCACAAATGCAGTGCAATAAGAATCTCCTTTCTATGTCTGAACAGCCAGTACTTAAAGCTTACAGGCAGACTGAATACATTTGCTCTTGCAGACCTTTGAGCATTCACCATTCCCCACTCTGTGCTGCCTTGAACACAGGCTCCACTTTTATATAGCCCTCACACATAAATTTATGCAAGTATCAAGTGCTTGCAGCCACAAATGTGTTTCAACATGTCAGTGATTGGCCCAAAATTGGGAATTGTGTTACTTACCCCTCAAAAACCTATGCAAACCAAGCCCAGATTTAAGTGCAATCTGTTTGGATAAAATGTTCTCTTGTAAAGACAATATTCCCTGGGTACTTATGGAGTACATTTGTCCTACACTTGAAAGAAATATATGGATTCATTGTCATTAATCTCATGGCTATGGAAGAATACAATTAAATTTGCAGAGGAAAAACATGTATCATCCAATACACATGTTGATAGCAATCCATGCTGAAAGTTCTACAAGCAACTTATCTCCAGACAAATTTCATAGAAAGAAGCAAATGATGTGTGCCTTTGTCACAACCTGGACAAGAAAGGGGTGTTGAGACTTTAATGAGCAGCACTTAGGCCTTAGGATCACTGAGAGGCTCCAAAAGATGTTGGATAACCTCCTCAGGGCAAAGTAGAGTGTGTAAACAACAAGGTAAATTGTTCTTGTGGTTCCAAGACAATTTTCCTTGCATCTTTTATAGCAAGAAAAGCCAGAACCACTATGTACCTGGGGAAAGTGTAACAAGCACTAAAGGAGCAAGGTGACAACATCAGATGAAGAAGTATGTGTGGCCCATGGGGGTCTAAGTGCAACAGCATGGGACAGTCAGGGGACAGGCTGTACATGCCAGTCAGCCACCTGTGCAAGCAACTAGGTGGGGGAAGTCATAAGAAAGGAGCAGCAATCAAAACAAAGTATGTGGCAGAGGATAAGCACAACAAAGAGGGAGAAAAGCACACAAAGCACTGAAGCCCAACACATAGTCCATTGTCAGGAGCATGGCTTGTGACATTGCCCCACCATAAAATGGGCTTTTGGTGGAGTCACTGGAGCATTGGCACTGCCCCCAGCCCACTTGGAAATTGCTACCCCCATCAGCAGCAACTAAAGGCTCTGGAAACCATCCATCTTGCAACCTGCTAATGCCTACAGTTGACAACTGCTAATGGCTTTGAGATGTGGGAACAATATGTGATAAGTCTTCTAAGACTCTATCACTAAGGTGGAAAATGCTAGTCTTGTTAGTACAAGTCACTAGCTCCTAAGTCCAAGTGGCTGCACTACAGGCTAAGTAGCCAAGTGCCTCCAATCACACTGCAGGGAGAGTTGACAAGGCAAAGCAAGCTGGGGATGACCATGCTTGCAAGCCAGTATATATACTCAGAAAATGGGTGAGTCATAGTAAGTACATGAGTCACTCGTCTGAGTCAAAGTCCGAGTCATAAAGGCGGCTGCACAGGCCAGCCAATAGAAAACAGCATGAGTCATATGACTCATGGTGACACATCATCCATACACCTTACTAAACAAGGGAGAGGGCCACAACAAAGAGAAAGGGTGCTTAAGGCGCCAGTACAAGCCAAGCATCCGCAAACAGAGACAGAGGGAGGGACGGGTCACAACATTGCCCCCCCACAAAGGTGAGTGTAGTGGAGCACACTTGCCTATTTGCAGGCAACCCATTCCTTCTGTTCCAACCACCCAACCCATTCTGCCAGGGTGCGCATGTCCACTTCAAGGACCTTGTTCATTTGGTCCCACTTCTCCTGGTAGAGGTGGTCGAGCCCTTCTTGGTGCTGCTCTCCTAGGTGCTTGAGCTCTGCTGTTTCCCATCTTGACCATTGTTCCTGCCTTTGGTTGAGCCATTTGTTGAGCTGCTCAACACTCCTCGACCCGCATTGGACAAGGCGGTAGTCCTCAAGGAAGTTGGCATCACATGGCATTTGATTGGCCAGGGGGTGCGGCTCCATGCTTGCAATGGCATTGCCAATGTCTGCAATGAGGCCTTCGACATTTGCTCAGGTGCTGTCCCAGGTGGCTTCCCATTCCTGTTTGACGTTGTCCCCAGTATTGGAACTTGGGGGTGCGGGGACTTCAACAGCTTCCTTGTTGTTGACTCCCATGGGCTGTCCTGCCATGTTGATGTGGCCGCTTCTGTCAGCACCTTTTGACCAGTTGATGGTGTTGAAGCAGGGATCATCTCTAGGGTAAGTGTTTGAGGGAGGGGGTAGCTGTTTGAACTCACAGTCCGTTGGCCATCCTGACTCAAAGTCCGTGGCGCATGGGTGCCACCAGATTCCTTCCTTGTCACAATGTCCATTGGTGAGGGCAAGGCCAGGGTTTTCTTCCCGCTTGAACCACTGGTCCCCTTCCCACTTGTACCCGGTGTCCCGGTTCCAGGCGTCTGCACTCTGGACAATGACATCATGGACTGTAAGTCCAATGCAGCCGCAGCAGTGATAGTATTTGTTGTGGCCAATATCAGTGGGGTTGGAGGGCTGGGCATCTGGATGGCTAACCCAAAGTAGGGAGCCAAGGCAGGGAACAACAAGGGACTTGCATTGCCCGTCCCACTTGATAGTAGATTGTTCTTGCAAGGGAATGTACCCAAGTTGGACACCAGGTTCAAGGTGCTCGGCAAGGGCCTTGGCCTTGTTGAGGGACCAGGGGCAGTGTTCTTGTTGTTGACGGCATACTCACCTGGTCTGGCAAGCATGAGGGCCTTCTTGTAGGCCCTAGCCCTTTTGTACTTGGAGGCCCGGGTGACGAAGGCAGAGGGGGTGGTGCGAGAGGCAGGCATTTTTGTTCGAGAGGTAAAGAGTTCTTTGAAAGGGGGGGAGTGTTGGGCAGTGAACTAGTGGTAGTTGGCTGAAAAGCTGGAGTGATGATTTCTGCTGCTTTCCCCTTTGCTGTTTTGTACTCTGAGGAAGTGAAATTTGGAGGAAGTGGGCTGGTGGGAAAGTCCCTTTGGAACTTTCTCATGACATGAGTCACCTTGGTGAAGTTTTCCACTGGTGCTTCTGTGTCTTCCAGAGGGGTATAGCCTTTCCATCTGATGCAGTATTTCAGCCCATCAGGGTCTTGATACCAATCTACAATCTTCTCAACTCCATACTCTTCTTCACCTTCCTCAGTCATGATCAGCAGGGTCGGGGCTGATTTTGTTGGAAGTCTAGATCTTCAGTATAAGGGGTCCACATGTTTGCATGGAAGATGTTGTGGATACACATGGACTTGGGGAGATCAAGTTGGTAGGCGTGTGAAGAGATTTGTTTTTTCACAACAAAGGGGCCTGTTTTCTTGTCGTCAAGCTTCTTGCTTGGGCGTCTTGTGGGGATGTTGGTAGTCAAGAGCCAGACATTGTCCCCTTCCTTGTATTGTGTTTTTGGGGTCTCCTCCTTTGATTGATGATATTCCATCAGAGCCTTTGTTTCCTCCCAAACAGTCTCCATGTCCTTTGTCCACTTGTCTCCTTCTGGGGAGCGAGTCACATAGTCCTCAATAGACCATTTGGGAGTCATGCCATAGATAACTTTGAACGGTGATTTGTTTGTGACTTGGTTTTTGTGGTTGTTGTGGCAGAATTCTGCAATGGGTAACCACTTTGCCCAGTCATCCTGCTTGTGATTTCCAAAGATGCGGATCCATCCTTCAAGCCACTGGTTTGTTCTTTCCACCAGGCTGTCTGTTTCAGGGTGGAAGGCAGTGGAGAATGTTCATTGGATTCCCAGCTGCTTGTAGACTGCTTCCAAGAAGTGTGATTTGAAGGTGGTTCTTCTATCCCAAACGGTGGTTTTGGGGAAACCATGGAGACACCATACTTCTTTCACAAAGATATTGGCTAGCTCTTCTGAGTTTGTGGACTCCTTGTGGGGGATGAAGTGTGCCTTTCTGGAAAAGCGGTCCATCACAACAAGGACACTGTCAAACCCTTGTGATTTTGGTAGTTTCACTATGAAATCATATGCAATATTTTCCCAAGGTTTCTCCGGAATGGGCAAGGGTTTGAGTGGTAGGTGTCCTTTGCTTCCCTTCCCTCTTTGGCATGCTTCGCAGCTGTCAATGTACTTGTTGACTTGGGCTTTCATGCCTGGGCAATAGTACCTTCTTGCAATGAGTTCTAGAGTTCTGGCTTGTCCTTGGTGGCCAGCAATGGGTGAGTCATGATAGAGTTGGAGAAGTTTCAATTTGATGTTCTTTTTGTCTGGTATGACAATTCTTCCTTGGTACCAGAGGAGACTTTCACTCATATCATAGTCCTTGAACTGCTTCTTCACAGAAGGCAGTAGGTCTTCTTTTCCCTTGGTACTTTTGATCAGGGACTTCAGGCTTTTGTCTTCTTTCAGGGCCTCCTTGATTTTTGCAATGATATTGTCACTTATCAGGGCCAAGAATCCCTTGTAGTTTTCAGTGGAGATCATCACTTGTTCTGCAGAGGCAATGTCACTGTGATCACTTCTTCTGGAAAGGATGTCCAGTTTCTCTGACATTTTGCCAGGTCTGTAGTGGATCTCAAAATTGTAACTTGCCAGCATGAGAAGCCATCTGTTGTGTCATCTGTTGAAGGTGCTAGCTTTCTGCCAGTAAGTGTGGTTTTTGTGGTCCATGTAGATCACTATTGGTTCTTTTGTTCCTTCTAAGTGAACCTGCCAGTGGCATAAAGCTTCTATGATGGCAAGAAGCTCCTTGTCATGTGGGTCATAATTGAGCTCTGCTTCCTTGAAGCTTTTTGAAAGGAACCCTATCGGATGTAAGTATCCATCTTTTGTCGTTGACTAAGAATAGCCCCCATAGCAACCCCTGAGGCATCAGTCTCTAGGAAGTACTGCTTTGATTTGTCTGGATGTGCAAGTACGGGTTCCCTTGATATAAGGTCCTTTGGGGAGTCAAAGGCTTCTTGGTGCTCCGTGTTCCATTCCCATTTCTTGTCCTTTCTTGTCAACTTGGTCAGAGGTTTGACCACTGATGAGAAGAACACCACAAATCTCCTATAGAAGTTGCAGAAGCCAATAAACACCTGTAGTTGTTTCACGGTTTTGGGAATGGGCCATTCCTGGATAGTTTTGATCTTGTCCTTGTTCATGGAAATGCTGTCCTCATTGATGACAAATCCAACCCAATCGGCCCTTTTTTCATAGAAGGTACACTTCTTCAGGTTTCCATAGAGGTTGTTTTCCCTCTGTCATTTCAGGACTTCCTTGATGTCTATAGTGTGTTGATTCCTTCCTTGAGAAATAATAAGGACGTTGTCAATGTAGATCACAATCTTCACTCCAATCATGTCTCTGAAGATGTGGTCCATCATGCTTTGGAAAGTGGAGGGTGCATTCTTGAGACCGAAGGCCATAACAGTGTATTCAAAGAGTCCTTCTGAGGTGATGAAAGCTGTTTTCCATTTGTCTCCTTCTCTGAGCCTGACATTCCAAAAGCCATTCTTCAGATCAAGAGAAGTGATGAAAAGTTCTTCTTCTGAATTTTCCCTGGTTTTCTTGAAAATTTCCAGAAGTTGTTTGAGAAGTGGGATAGGGTAGCAATCTGGGATAGTTTCCTCATTTGCTCCTCTGTAGTCAACCACTGGTTGTAGGTCGGGGATGGTTTGTCCTTTTTTCCGGGCTTTCTTGACAAAGAAAGACTTGCGGCTAGAGGAGATTTGCTGGGTCTGATACGTCCTGAGCGTAGTTCGGTTTTGATATACTCTCTTGTAGCTTCTCTTTCCGTTGTTGAGAGAGGATAGCCTTCTTTGGTTTTGGAAGCAGGTTGTCATCATAGAAGTCGATTTTACAATCCCATTCCCTATGTTCAGGGAGTTTGTTGTATTTTTCATCAAAGATGTCCTTGAATTCTTCAAGCTCCTTTGGTAGTTCCTGAAGTATTCCTGCTTTGGCAACAAGGGGATCTTCTGTTTTCCATTTGATTGTGCAAGGAGACCAAGATATCTGAGGGTTGGTTTCCCTCAACCACGGCATGCCCAATATCATGGGTTGTGTGCTGGTATTCATGACATAGAATTTTTGGTCAAAAGTTCTTCCTTCTAGGTCAAATTTCAGTTTGCATCTGTACTGGATTTGGTCTTTTTGTGTTTTTCCATCAATGGTTTCAATGCTTCTGGGGCTTTGTAACTTGGTCAAAGGGATGTTGTTTTCCTTGGCAAAGTTCAGGTCGATGAAGTTTCTGGAAGAGCCGGAGTTGATGAGAGTTGAGATTCTTTCCGTGATTCCCTCTGCAGTTGTGTTTACCATGGGGGTTTGACATAGTGGGATGAAACCTTTTTCTTGGTGAGATGTTCAAGCATTGATTCAATCTTATCAAGTCACTTGGATGACCCTTCAGAGTCAGAGCAGACCAAATCATTAGTCTTTTCCAATACTTTGGCAAGGAATGTGCTCCAAGTGGTGATAAGGGATGTATCAATGAAGTTACTCCAGCAAGATGGTGCTCCTTGCATTACTGCAAATATAAGTTCAGATTTGCTGTTGTACTGTTGAGCAATACACAAAAGTGATCACTTATTGACTACATACTCCAATGGTGTCTCATGAGGATGTTTATGGTCACGGAATCGGTGTTTCTGTGCTTTGTCTAATTGAGCAACAATCCATGGTTGATTCATGAATGTTGTGAGAATTGCTTCTTGTAAAGGATCCCAATTGAGAGAGTTATTGTGCTTCCATGTATAGTCATGACTCTTCCACCATTGTTTAGCAACTCCTGTAAGTCTAAGAGTTGCTTGAGTGCCAAGTTGCCAAGCAACTTCAGGTCCCATTTCAGCCAGTTCATTTAGTTCAATGATCCAATCTGCCAAAGTATTGCCACCGCCATCCCATTCAGGAATGTTATCCTTAGGTTTCAACTTAGTATCAAAGTGAGGACCTTGGGTATCACAATTGGTTTGTACTTGGTGCACATTAGCTACTGATTGATTTGGTGGACTGGAACCTAAAGGTCAATGTGGTCGATTTGGAGGTGGTTCTCGCCCTTAGTTGCCATTAGGACCCCCTTCATCCAAAGAGCTGCTATCACTGTCTCCAGTGTCATTTGGTGCTGGTGGAGCAGGATTAGCATCTGTGTAATCAGGATGTCCTTCCCAGTGATTACATGCAGAAGTAAAGTTATTAAAGAACTGGTTCTGTTTCTTCCTCTGCTGCAGGTGTTGAGGAAGCTGGGATTGGCATTGAAGTGGTTCTGAAGCAGTAGGTACTGTAGTTGGAGGTGCTGGTAAAAATTCCAGTGGTTGAATGTGCAAGGTATCAATAGGAGTAACCCTGGCTGTTACTCTAGTTGAGGGTTGCTTTGATGGGGGTACTTCACTTCTAGGTGGAGGTGAAGCTGGTGGGGTGCATTCCGAAATTGGTGATAATTGGGTATAGGACATTTTGTATGGAGTAGACCAATTATAAGGATCCTTGGGCAGTTGCTTGGGTTTCCTTCTTGTGGCAAAACCAGTTTGAGGATAATTGACAACCTCTGGGTTTGGTTTTGTCTGCATGTGACTAGGTAGTTCTCATCCTTTACCCTTATCGGTGGTGGTAGAAAACTGTGTGGAGGTGACAGGATGGACATTATTTGGTAGTATTGGTGTCGACAATTTGAACAGTAAAGAGTTGGAAGGTGTTTGACTGGTAGGAGCAGCAGGGGAATGCCTTCCTCTTCAATCAGCCCAGTTAGCCCACTTAGTGACAAAATCCTTGGGTTTGATGGGTGTACTCTGAGTCACTTCTGCTGCAAAATTACTCCCTGGTTGGATTGTTTCTTCATCAAGTAACCTAGAGACATCACTAAGGTTGGCTGGTGAACGCTTCTGTGAAATAGACAGCATCTCTTGCCACCCTGGTGCTGGGGAATTTGGCAAACAAAGTTGATTAGGAACTGGACTAAGACTAGGGGAGGGATCAACAGAGATTCTCCTAAGTGCTGGTTCCACAATGATCATTTCCTTTCCTTCCATTTGATAAATGTTGTAAATTTGGCCATGGGTAGGTTCATGATACCTAATCCAGTGATCATTTTCTCCTTTAACCAATAATTCTTGGGAGTCAGAAGTTGATGATGTTGGATCTGGGTTATGTATGGTATGAATTGTAGGTTCATGGTCTTCTTCTGAGTTGCTGGCTATCACTTGTGATGATATCTGGGATAACCTAGCTGGTGACAATCCAGCGATATTCCTGTGAATTGTGCACATGTAAGCAGGCTCAGTAAGAGTATTGTCCATTGTTGATGGAGGTGGTTTAGTGGGGGTTGTTGTGAGTGGTTCTGGCAAATAGGCTGACACCCATGCAGGCTTGGAACTGCTAGGTTTTGGAGCCAACATTGGTTGTTGATTGGTGCTAGTAGGGATCCTAAATGGGTTGGGACTGACCAGAGCTGCTTGAGGAATGCAAATAGCTTCTGGTTTGGAAGTAATGGCTGTAGCGTCTGGATCAGTGGTTCCAACTGGTACCAGATTTGCTAGATCATGAGCAGTTAGTCCTGTGGTTTGAACAGCTGGAGATAGGTTGTGGAACATGTCCAAATTGTACAGGTAGCTGGTTACCTTGTCATGATAGAAGATAGCTGCTGCTGCAAACTGTTTGGTATCATAGGCATGATTTTCATGGGGCCAACGTGGTACTACCTTGAGCTTGATAGCTGGGTTGGTATCATGGACAGCCTTTTGCACATTTAACAGCTCATTGATTAGATCCAAGTATGGTTGGTAAGTAGCATAACAAACTACTGCCAAAACAGTACGACTTGTATCATAATCCTGTGTTCTGATGCGAAATTGAGGCTTGAATGTACAGACTACATCAAGCAGTTCAAATGCACAAAAGTAAATACCAGGAGGAGCTTTATCAAAGGTCCTATGAGCTGTCACAATATTACTGAAGAAAGCGTTCAAGATTAGTTGAGCAGAATGTAAAGAACACTGGCATTGGTTCTCTAATTCTCTATCTTGGATGATGGTCCAGATGCGAGCAGCTAAAGGAATGGTGATTGAATGGTACTCTTGGTCTTCTGGAGACAGTTTAAAATGTTGGGTGTGTTGTGGATAGGGGATGTATTGCTGGACCTCTGGTCTGCTAAGGAATGCATGCCTTTTGCAAAATCCAAGGTAATCATCTTTGTTTGTAACAACAGACTTATTCATATTGGGTGTAAATATGGTGTAGCTTTGTTTTCTGGAAGGATCTGGTGATAGGGAGTCTGGAGAATCCACCTGGTATTGTGTGCCTAACTGATAAGAGAAGTTACTGCACATACTGCACATGCTGTGCACTGGTGAAACTGCAGTGACTGTTGTTCCAAGTGGTGCAACTAGATATCTCCTGAGTGAAGTATTGCTAACAGGACACACAGTGGGTGGGGAAGAGGTGGTAATATTGACAGGGACTGGTTGAGAGGTGGAATGCACAATAGAGTGGGCTGAATTAACAGAACCCTGTTGTGAGTGCCTGGAAGTTGGAACAGTTGGTAGTTCAACAGGTTCAACAGGGAATGAGCCTGGAGGTCTGAGAACAGGAGTACCAGAAGACATGTTGACGAATGCCTAGTGATGGGAGAGAGCTAGGGAATGAGTAGTCAAGAGAGAACCTGAAGGAGGTCACCAATGTTATGGTTGCTATCTTTCTGACTCTTCCAAGCTTAAGAGGTTTGGATGAGGTGGAAGGAATCAAGGTTGCTGAGTAACAAGTGGTGGAGTTTGTAGTAATCTATTGTATACCATGTACTAGGAATGGAAAGTAGGTGTAAACAAGAATATAGAAGGACACGATATAACTACAAGTATTCCCTGTGTTCCAGCGCACAGCACAATTAAGCCAGATGCACACACTTAGATAGCTAACAACCGGGATACAGCGTGCTGCAAGCAGCGTTGACTTAAGACCAAAGGTTTGGTGGACCGTGTTCGCATGCTGCTATGAGAGTGGGCTACCTGGTAGAGAATTGGGACTTACCCAACTAACTAGTGAGCGGTGTTAAAGGTCAGACCTCCTTAGGTGCAACAATCACCTGCCAGCACAAGTTTAAGAGTGAGGCAACTCAAATAGATTGAGCTATGACCTAGAGACAGCAGAGACAGCAGACAGTACTTGAGTACAGTAGTAAAGGCAGGTAAAGAGAGAGCGGACCATTCAGTGGCCTCAGAGGCTGGCCTTATATACATGAGAACAAGGCTACACTTGATACTGCAGACTGGGGGCACAGTCACTGTGCTTACTGTGGATTGTGGGCACAGTCATTGTACATTCCTATGCTAGGAAACTGGAGATGAACTGTGCATTGCTGCATGACTGTGGGCACAGTCAACTTTGCATTACTGTTCAAAGGTCTAGGCCTGACTGTGGGCACAGTAAAGGCTATGCAATGGCATGTCTAGTAGCTAACTACAATGTTAGGAGGGGCAGGAAGAGATGATGTGAATGGGTGAGGCGCATATATGGTGCATATATACACAATAAGCCTAAGGTGCACTAAGTCCATAGTCAGTGCTTAGTTCTATTGGTGCACATAGTATGTGATCCGTCACAACAACCCACAGACTGATGGTCAAACTGAACAACTTAACCAATGGCTAGAGGCTTATTTGCAAGTGTTCATCAATCACAGGCAGACTGACTGCGTAGATTTGCTGGCTCTTGCAGAGTTCTGTCACAACAACTCCAAGAGTGAAGCTACAGGATTATCGCCCTTTGAGCTTGTTTGTGGGTGTGCTCCTGCAAATTCTCCAAGTCCAGACCCCACTGGAACACCAGTTGCTGATGACAGGGCTGCAGAACTCAAGGTTGTGATTGAGGAGGTCGAGGGCACGTTGAAATAGCCTCAGGAACACAACAAAGCGGTGAATCACAGCGTTTCTTTGCTGGAATTTGCAGTTGGTGATAAAGTTTGGTTGCTAGGCATGCACATCATATCCCAGCGCCCCAGAAGAAGCCAGATCGCAAGCAATATGGCCCCTTCCATGTGCTGGAACGCATTGGCTCTTATGCTTATCGCTTGGAGCTGCCTGACACTATGAAGATCCTTGAGGTTTTCTATGTTGCTCTGCTGTCTGAAGTGAAGGAGAACACTGATTTCAAGCAAACCTTCCAACAACCGCCCCCTGTGATCACAGACAATGGAGAGGATGTCTATGAGGTAGGCCTTGCATTCCAGCATAAATGATTTTGCTCCAGGGCCCTTCTTGCCATCATACTTCTCAGGGCTGGGGATCTTGGATTTGGGAATAGAAGCACCAGGGGTCTGGCTTAATCCTGGGATCAAAGTGCTCAAAGGAGCAGTTAAAGAGCAACCCAGAGCCTCTCCCATCATCTCCATGGCCTCATGCTTCTCCTGGGCTTCTGGAGAGCGTCTGATGGTTGGGAAACGTGGCTGATGTGGGACTGGAGTAGGATTGGGATCTGGGGTCTCCCCATAGGAGCCAATAGAGTGGTTAGATTGATTGTCATCCTCCAAAGCCTTGTTCTTTCCTTTTCCCTGTCCAATATGAATGGAAGAGGTTTCAGGGTTGCTTTGGGTGTTCACAAAGCGGATGGTGGAGGAAGAGGGGAATGCAGACGCTTGCAAAGGCGCAGGGGATTCACTTTTGATGGTAGGGCGAAGAGGGATGCTTCCTGAGGGATCTTCTGACCCAAAATGCGTGGGGACTTGGTAATCGCGCAGAGTGGAGCTCCCAGTTGCCTGACAGGGCCTGGGGGTGTCCTCCACTGAGATGGAGGAGATCCCTCCTGACCTGGGGGGTGTTGCTGGCTTGGGAGCTTCTGTATTGAATGCCTGGTTGACTGCCCTGTCGACCTCCTGTTCTATGTGGGCCTTCAGGGTGTTTTCCAGCTCCTGGATGCGTTTCAGGAGTGTTTGTGTGTGATTTTGAGATTTTGATGGGCTCTTTGATTGATTGGTCGTAAATTGCGCTGTAGACGCGCTATAGTTTTCTTCGACCTTTGTGGATAAACAGGTGCATTCCTCCTGAGGTACTTTTGTTCTTTGGGCATTGAACCCGCTTTATGCCTGGTGCTGGAGAGTTTTCCCTTGTTCCTGAGGTGGAAACCGATCGTCCTGTGGCTGATTTGCGCTCCATAGAGGCACCTGAAGAAGATGACGCGCTTGGCAAAGATGGGATTGAGAATGGGACTAGTTCTGCCGCTGAGGATGGGCCTAGGAATGTGCCTGTTGATGGCTTGGACAATATGTAGTTGGTGAGAGCGATAGAAAGCCAGTTTGGGGCGATGTGGATGGCTACAGGCAAGTAAGAACGATTTACAATACCACAACCTGCTCAGGGAAAGGTTGTCTGAGACTGATGAGTGGCTCTTAGGGCCTGAGAATCACTGAGAGGCTCCAAAAGATGTTGGATAACCTCCTCAGGGCGAAGTAGAGTGGGTAAACAACAAGGTAAATTGTTCTTGGGATTCCAAGACAATTTCCCTTGCATCTTTTATAGCGAACCGAAGAAAGGAAGCGCAGTCTACATGGGGAAAGCACAACAGTCCAAAAGGATCATAAAAGGAACATCAGAACAAGAAAAGCGCGTAGCACATGGGCACAATGTGCAGCGCTCTGGAAAAATCATAGACCGGAGAGTACATGCCCTTAATCCACGTGTACAAAGGGCTAAGCGAGAGAAGCAACAACAAAGTAGTAAACAACAACAAGATTTCGTGGCAGCCAACAAGCACGGAATAGGAGGAAACCCACAAACAGAACAACACAGGCAGCCAGCAAGCGCTGAAGGCGCAGGGCACACACCATTGTCAGGAGCACGACCCATGACATGAAGCCCTCTGGCATGTAGTGGAGACAGCTGTCCAGACTGCCCAGCTGTTGTAGGGGGTGTTGTTGTGTGGACGATGAATGGGCATAATGGACAGCAGTGTAGGGCCTTTTAGAGTGCTTGGATAGCTTGAGGCAGGCAAGGGATGCCAGAAATCCAGGTTTTGGAGATATTGGACCTGCATTTGCTGCTGTCTTTTGATTCTTTGGCAGGAGGTGTGGAACTGGGTCTTCTGGCTATGGGGGATCGGGGAAATTGGCGTAGAAGTCCCATAATTTGCCCTCCAAGTGCACAAGATCAGAAGCAGGCTCAAAAGTGTTGTCAAGCAACCCATAGCCTTGCCAACAGACCCTGCACTTCCATATCTCATCTTCCAGCTTCCAATCAATGAGTTTGTCAACCTCATACACCTCTTCCGCATCTACTGTGATCATGGGGTGGCGGTTGGAAGGTGCACTTGAAATCAGTGCCTTGCTTCACCTCAGACAGCAGAGCCACATGGAAAACAGGATGGATCTTCATTGTCCCAGGCACCTTCAAGCAATGAGCATGAGAGCCTATGCATTTCAAAACAGGGAAGGGACCATATGTCCGGTGATCCAGTTTCTTGTTAGGGGCATTGGGACTAGATGTGTATGCCTAGTAACCAAACATTATCACCAACTTCCCATTTCAGCGGAGAAACTTCATGATCTGTTGCCTGGTAGCATTCCGGAGTCCATTTCAGTGTTGCCTGGACCTCCTCTATCACTGCCCTGAGTTCCGCAGCCCTGTCATCAGCAACAGGTGTTCCTGCGGGTTACAGGCTTGGTGAGATGGCAGGAGAGTGACCATACACAAGCTCAGAGGGAGATATTCCAGTGGCCTCACTCTTGGAGTTATTGTGACAGCTCTCAGCAAGAGGTAGCAACCCCCCCCCCCAGTCTGTCTGCCTGTGATTGGTGAAAGCGTGCAGATATGCCTCAAGCCATTGGCTCAGTCACTTGGTTTGGCAAATTGTTTGTGGATGGTAAGCAGTGGAAAATGCAGGGTCAATTTGCAGCGCCTTGTACAGTGCCTTGAGGAATTTTTTGCTCGTGAATGTTGAGCCTCTATCTCAAGCTGTTTGCTTAGGAGTGCCATGGAGACCCCAAACATTCTTGAGGAAGAGATCTGCCACGCCTTCTGCTGTTGAAGAGTCCTTGCAGGGGATGAAATGTGCCATTTTGGACAAGCAGTCAACAGCAACAAGGATGGTATCAAATCCTTTGCACTTGAGAAGTTTGACAATCACATCATGGGAAATATCCTCCCAAAGGTCATCTGGAATTGACATTGGCTGCAGGCGAGCATGCTTCTTAGTGCCTTTACCCCTTTCCCAGATTTCACAAGAGTCCACATAACAATTGACTTTAAACTTCATAGCAAGCCAGTAGTAGTGACTAGATATCCGCTCTAGAGTTCTTGCATGTCATTGGTGACCATGGGCTGGAGTATCATGGAAACGAGATAGCAACTCCTGTTTGAGCTCAAGTTGCTCTGGAACAACAATTCTGCCTTGGTAGAACCAAACACCTTCACAAAGAGTGTAATCCTTGGACTTGTGAGCAATGGAATGCAGCAAATTTAAAGCTTCGGAGGCAGCAGAGATCACTGTGTCAAGGCTAAGGTCATCAAGAATGGCCTCTTTGAGTTTCTCCAGGAAGGAGGCACAGATCATTGCAGAGAAGCTTGAATATCGTTCTGCCTGGAGCATCAGTTGAGGGAGAGGTTCTTCCACTGTGTGATCTGCGTGCCCAGCCGACGCATCTGGTTTGTGGGATTGTTTCCCTGGTTGCTAAGCAATGACAAAGTTGTAGGCCACAAGAAGCAGGTGCCAGCGTGCATGGTGCCTATTGAATGTCCTAGCCATGTTCCAGTACTCTAAGTTCTTATGATTAGTGAACACAGCAATTGGTTGCTCAGTTCCTCCCAGGACAATGCACCATTGCTCCAAAGACCAAATCATTGCTAGTAGCTCCTTATCATGGGTGTCATAGTTCAGCTCAGCAGGAGAGTAACTAGCAGACATGAAGGCATCATGATGGAAGCATCCATCTTCCTCTCGTTGTGACAAGACAGCACCTAGGTCGGTTCCAGAAGCAGCTGTTTCTAAGAAGTAAGGCAGCTTCTGATTGGGACATGCAAGTTCCAGGTTCCATGCAATTGCGTCCCTTCTGGCATCAAATGAGTGCCGCTCAGCCTCAGTCCATTGCCAGGCAACATCCTTGGAGAGATTGTTGAGGGGGCGTTCCAAGTGGCTGCAGTCCAGAACAAAACAGCAACAGAAGTTTGCAAAGCCCAGGAATGCTTGAACTGGTTTAACAGTGAGGGGAATTGCCGACTCTTTGACCACTTGAACCTTGTCCTTCTCCATGGAAATGCCCTAACGATGATCACTAGGCCAATATGGTCAACTGGTGTGATGAATAAGCAGCATTTGGAATGATTGCAGAAGAGCTCATTGTCCCTGAGCCGCTTAAGCACTTCTTTGACATGTTCCTCATGCTCTGCAACTGAATTTGAGAAGATCAGGATGTTGCCTAGGTAAACAATCACAGTGACGTCCAGCAGGTCATGGAACATGTTGTTGATGAAGCATTGTAGGGCAGCAGGAGCATTGCCAAGACCAAAGGGCATAACCAAGTACTCTAACAAGCCATATTTTGTTGTGAAAGCAGGATTCCACTCATCTCCTTCTTTGATTCGCACATTGTTGTATCCAGAGCGCAAATCCAGCTCAGTAAACGACTTAGCATGCTTGAGTTTTGCCACAAGGTTCTCTTGGCAGGGCAGGGGGAAGTGATCTTTAATAGTCTTTTTGCAAAGGCAACAATGATCAGTCACCAGTCTCAGGTGATAAAGTCACTTGGGAACAAACATCACAGGAGCACCTCCAGGTGAGATGCTTGGCCTAATCTTCCCAGCAGCCAGCTCAGCATCAACGTACTGCTTGAGAACAGTCGACTCCTTGTGAGTTATGGGGTTGATATGTCTCCAAGGAATGTGTTTTCCAGGCTCTAGGGTGATTTAACAGTCATAGGGACGATGAGGTGGCAGTTGGACAAAGAACCCATCCGCAAGTACCCTCAGGAAGTCTCGAAACATTGGGGGAACAATCTTGTGAAGGGAGGACACTTCTGCCAGCCTAGCTTCCAGAGATTTGCATGGAAGAATCTGAAGAGTAGACCAATTGGTGTCAGGGTTAGCTTCTTGTAACCAGGTTATGCCTAGAATTATTTCTCTGTCTCCAAGCAGCAAGCAGTGGAAGGTTTGATTGAAAGAATGTGAAATGGCAGTCAATTTGCAGGGGCATTTGAATCTGAAGGAGTCCCTGACTTCTTTGCCATTGATTCCAACATGATGGTTTGCTGCTGGCAGTTCATTGAGAGTCAGGGAGTCACAACAAGCAAATTAGGGATAATGAAGTTGTGTCATTACCTGCTCAGAGAAGGGTTGTTTGAGGGTAAATGAGCGGCTCTGTCACGAGCCTTGCCCCTGACAAGGGTCTGTGTCCTGCGCCTTCAGCGCTTGCTGGCTGCCTTTGTTGTTCTGTTTGTTGTTTTCCCCCTGTTCTGTGCTTGTTGGCTGCCACGCAGTTTGTTTTGTTGTTTACTACTTTGTTGTTGCTTCTCTCAGCTTAGCCCATTGTACACGTGCATTATGGGCATGTATTCTTCGGTCTGTGATTTTTGCGGAGCGCCACACATTGATCCCCATGTGCTATGCACTCTTCTTCTTCTGATGTTCCTTTCATGCTCTTTTTGGACTGTTGTGCTTTCCCCATGTAGATAGCGCTTCCTTTCTTCTGTTTGCTATCAAAGATGCAAGGGGAATTGTCTTGGAATCCCAAGAAAGATTTACCTTGTCGTTTACCCACTCTAATTTGCCCTGAGGAGGTTATCCAACATCTTTTGGAGCCTCTTAGTGATTCTCAGGCCCTAAGAGCCACTCATCAGTCTCAAACAACCCTTCTCTGAGCAGGTTGTGACAGGCTCTTAGGCCTGGAAATCACTGAGAGGCTCCAAAAGACGTTGGATAACCTCCTCAGGGTGTAGTAGAGTGGGTCAACAACAAGGTACATCGTTCTTGGGGTTCCAAGACAATGTCCCTTGCATCTTTTATAGCAAGCAGATGAAAGGAAGAGCTACCTACATGGGGAAAGCACAACAGTCCAAAAGGAGCATGAAAGGAACATCAGAACAAGAAGAGTGCGGAGCACATGGGGATCAATGCGCCATACTCCAGAGCAATCACAGAGCGGAAATTTCATCCCACTGAGCCATGTGTACAAAGGGCTAAGCGAGAAAAGCAACAATGTTGTGAGCTTCTTCTTGGCGGCAAATGAGCTGGGATGTGAAGGGGAGTGAACAGCACTAAGACCTTAGTCACCTCTTGAACCACAACACACTTAAGTGTCTGTAGGCTCCTTGAGGGTAGGGGTGGTTCAAAGGGTCACTCAGAGGTAAGGATCACAAGTCAAAACAAGCTGGGGTAACCAGGCTTGTTGGTCTTCTATATATATTCAAGAAGTGGGCAAGTCATACAAAGTGTAGCCACATGAGTCATACATCCAAGCCAATCAGGAGTGTCCAAGTGAGTCATGCTGTGCAGGCAGTCATGACTCGTACAAAGCACAGCCATGTTACACAAGGTAACATAACAACCACAAGAACGTGGCAACACATCACAGGTAAAGGCAAACAACACAAACAGAACGACAAACATGAGAGCTGGAGGGCGAGGCACAAGACGAGTCTAATGGAGTAAGCTGGCTCACGACATTACTCCCCCCTAAGAGTCCGTTTGGGGGACTCGAATGGACTCACTGTACTGCACAGTCCTTCCCCTTACGCAGCACATAATCCTCCAGTCCTTCATCCTCCTCCAAGGTCAGATCAATGGGATTGAACACGGTGTTACCCGGCTCATCTGAGAATTTTTCCCATTCTTCCCAGGTCTCCTCCTTTGTCCAGTCCGCCTTGGATCAGTCCAAAACCCTCTTCTGGGCCTCCACAAATTCCTTGTCCCATTGTTGCACATCCGGCTCTACTTCCTTCCATGCCAACACTTCAGGCTCCTTCTTCCTCCACCAATACAGCGACCACCCAAACTTTTGCCTCTGGTATCTACCCCTTTCCATCCTCCAGTTGCTAAGGTCCTTTTCAAAGTTGGTGTCCCAAGTGTTGTTCCACCTGGGTCAGAGCATTGGCAGTCTCCTCCCAACTCCTGGTGCCCATTCGCTTGAGTACACTCCTTCCATTCCCCATTTAACAACTCTGAGCATGTGCGTTGACAGGAGGATGACCTCTGAGACTTGAAATGCAGTGCATCCTTGACAAACAAAGATGTCCCTCCTTGCCAGTTGCATTCTTGTCGGCCATTTCTTCCCGACCCATTGGAACTCTCCCAGCTCTGAGTGGAGTATGTCATCTGACACCTGGAACTGCATTCTGCCCAGGCCTTGCAGCGACCTTTTAAAGACGTAGAGGGCGGCTCCAGCATTGAGGACTCTTGCTGTAGCAAACGCCGGTCCGTTGAGGACGCAGATGAGGTTGTTTGTGATGGCAGAGCGCGAGAGGGCAGGCATTGCAAAGAACAAAAAAGGTTAAGTGAGTTGAGAGAGGAGTGATTTTGAGAGTAGTTGCAAGTTTTGCAGATGGGTTCCCACTCTCTCACCCCCCAGCCTTTATCCTTCCTTTGAAATTTGCAGGTGTTGGTGCTTCAGGGTGTTTTTTCAAAAACTTCCGCATTATTTCTGTTAGGTGGCCCACATCCTCTGCTTGTTGTTCCATATCATCTTCTTCTCCATATGCTTTCCATCAGATCCTATAGAAAACCCCTTCTTTTGTCATCTTCCAATCAACAATTTTCTCCACTTCATATTCTTTGTTTCCCTCTTCCGTGACAATCAGCGGAGGACGTGGTTGGTTCTGATAGAATTCCTTGTCAACCTTGTACTGACTTAGGAGATCAATATGAAAAACAGGGTACTTCTTCATAGTGGGCAGCAGATCGAGCTCATAAGCGTGAGAAGGTATTTTCCTTTTCACTGGAAAGGGCCCAAACTTTTTGTTGTCAAGCTTTTTTGAAGGTTTATTTGATTTGATGTCTGGGCCATATAGCAATACTAGGTCCCCTTCCTTGTATTCTTCCTTGACTTCTCCTTCCCTAACTTCTCCTTCCCCAACTCAATGTAGTTTTATGGCCGCAATAGCCTCCTTACTTGTTTCCTCCGATCTTGCAGTAACCGTGTTTGCTTCTGGAACCTCTGTTACAATACTGGACATGTTCCATAATGGTTCCTTTCTGTAAACAAGTTCAAATGGGCTTTTTTCTGTAACTCAGTGTTTGTGCATGTTGTAACAGAATTCAGTGATAGGCAGTAGCTCCACCCAATTGTCTTGGTGATGATTGATGAAAGTGCATAGCCATGCTTCTAGCCACTGGTTTACTTGTTCCATGATTCCATCAGTTTGAGGGTGGTAAGCAGTGCTAAAGCAGGGTGAGACCCTAATCCTTTTGTAGATTGCTTTCAGGAGCTTGATGTTAAAGGTGCTTCCTCGGTCAGAGACAGTGCTTCTGGGAAATCTGTGGAGTTTCCAGATGTTGCATAGGAATAGTTCTGCTAACTCGCTTGCCTTGTGTGACTCCTTACATGGCACAAAATGCGCCATTCTGGAGAATCTATCCACTACAACCAGGTTGCTATCCATCCCCTTTGACTTAGGAAGTTTGACTGAGAAATCATATGCTATGTCTTCCCATGGTTTGTTTGCCAATTGCAAGGGTTTTAACGGGGCCTGCGTTTTGGTTCCTTTTGCTCTTTGGCATTGTTCACAGGAATCCATGTATTTGTTGACACCTTGCTTCATCCCAGGCCAGTAGTAATGTTGTGACGCAAGTTCTAGGGTCCTTGCATGTCCTTGATGCCCAGCAATTGGTGAATCATGGTGTAGTTGCATGATTGCTAATCGGCAATCCTTGTCCTCCGGTACCACAATCTTCCCCTTGTACCACAATAGTTCTTTCTGTATCTCGTAGTCCTTCATGCTGGCAAGAATGTTCTTAGGTAAAAAGTTCCTCTTTTTGCAAACTTCCATTCCTCCTTGTAGTCCTGGATCATTGTGTTGTGCTTTGATGATATTGTTAATGCAATCATCTTTTAGATCTCCTGCAAAGCCTTTGAATTTCTTGTTGGCAATCGTGATCTGTTCCGCCAATGGAGTTTCCGCATGGTCGGCCCTTCTTGACAATAGATCAGGTTTTTGAGAAAGGATTCCAGGTCTGTACACAATCACAAAGTTGTATGATGCCAGTATTTGGTGCCAACGCACGTGTCTCCTGATGAACATTTTGCATCCTTCCAGAACTGTAGGTTTTTGTGATCCATGTATACGGTGATTTCTTCCCTTGTTCCTTCCAGGTGGAGTTTCCAATGCGTAAGTGCCTCAATAATAGCCATAAGTTCCTTATCATGTACATTGTAGTTCATCTGTGCCGGGTTGAAAGATTTGGAAAGGAACGCGATTGGGTGTAGCCTCCCATCCTCTTGTCTTTGGGACAGCATTGCCCCCATTGTTACTCCACTAGTGTCGGTCTTGAGGAAAAAAGGTTTCTCCAGATTGGGATGCCAAAGTACAGGATCTTTACAAATCATTTCCTTGATACTGTCGAATGCTCTCTGCTCTTGGTCTTCCCATTTCCACGGAAGATCCTTTTGTGTGAGTCCAGTGAGAGGTTTAGCAATCGTGGAGAAACCCAGTACAAATCTCCTGTAGAAACTTGCTAAACCTAAGAATGCTTGAACCTGCTTCACCGTTTTTGGTTCCTTCCATTCCTTTATTGCCTTGATTTTTTCTTTGTCCATGGATATACCTTCCTTGCTGATCTTCAGTCCCGTGTAAATGAGTTTTGTGACAAAGAACTCGCATTTCAGTAGTTTCACAAAAAGGTTGTTCTCCTTCAGGATTTGAAGTACTTTTCACACATCCTCCACATGTTGAGACCAGTTTTTTGAAAAGACAAGGATGTCGTCAATATACACAATGATGCATATGTCAATGAGGTTGTGGAAGATGTGATTCATATACTGTTGAAATGTGGCCAGTGCATTTTTTAGTCCAAACAGCATGACGATGTATTCAAAAAGTCCTTCTTTTGTCCTGAATGCGGTCTTCCATTTGTCTCCTTCTCTGATGCAGATGTTATTGAATCCCATCCTTAGGTCGATTTTTGAGAAAATTTTCGCATCCTTTATTTTGTCAAGCAGATCTCCCATAAGGGGCACAGGGAATCTGTCGTCCTTAGTAATGGCATTAACGGGTCGTAAGTCTTGTAGCAATCATAGTCCCCCAAGTGGGCCTGGTTTTTTGACAAAAAAATATGCTGATGCAATCAGGGACTTGCTAGGCCTGATCTTTCCTGCGGAGAGTTCTGCATCAAGGTACTCTCTCATTGCAATGGATTTGGCAGGGGAAAATGGTATTGGTCTTGCTGGTTTTGGGAGCTCAGTGCCTTGCTTGAAATCAATAGCACAATCATATGGGCAGTGGTCCAGAATGCGTTTGAACTTTTCTTCACTAAAAACATCTTCAAACTCTTTGAATTCTTCCAGGATGAGATCCAAGGTTCCTTCTCTTCCATGTATTTCCTCATCCCTCCAAGAGATGCTTTTTTGTTTCCAATCAATGTTAGGGTTTGCGGTTTCTAGCCAGGTAAGTCCTAGGATGATGTTTGTTTTGCCTGTTGGCATGGCAAAGAATTCTTCTTTAAATGTTTTTCCTTCAACCATGATTTCTATACATGCTTTGAAGCGGATTGTGTGTGACAGCTCCTTCCCTTGTATTCCAATAACTTTTCAAGGGACGGGAGCTCACTCAGGGCAATGTTGTTCTTCCTGGCCCAAGCCATATCAATGAAATTCTGAGAGGCTCCAGAGTCAATTAGAGTAGCAATCGGGTCTGTGATTCCAGCAATGTAGCTGTAAACAATCATGGATTCTTTGTTTGCTCTAAAGTACATGGCCAGTTCTTTGGTCTCTCCACACACAGTTAGTGGGAGGCCCCTTCTTTTCCCAATTCTTCTTCTATGATTGTTGCTTCTCTTCCCTTTATGTTGGGTTGGGTTGTTATCCATTCCCTGGACAAGCATTTGAGTGAACGGTGTCCTTCTTGACCGCACTTCAGACACCGGTTTAATGCCATCCTTGCCTTGTACACTTTGTCTGGCAATTGTTTTGTAGAAGTCTGGCTGGTACTGGTTGATTGAGCTGCTTTCTTTCCAGTAGAGGACTTGATTTGTTGCACTTTTTGATCAATGGAAATTGCTAGGGTGATCCACTGATTTAGGTTTAGATGCCTTTCAGTCCCATCCTCATTGATAAGGGAGAGTTCAAATTGTGCTAACTCTGTTTTGATCTCTGGTTTAAGTCCTTCTTTGAATTGGTTGATGAGGGCTTCCTCCCCCCAGTTCACATTGACCATATGAAAGCGGAATTCAGTTGCATAATTGGCTGCTGAGTTGACCTGTTTGCATTTCCAAATATCGGCTTCTGCTTTAGCTTCCTTGTTAGGGTCGCTGAATTGTTCCATAAAGTGCACTTTGAACGTTTCCCATGACATCAGGTTTGGGTCGCAGACTCCAGAGTTCATAGATTGGACCAGTACTTGTGCCCAATGGGTGGCGGAGCGGTTATCCAATTTGAAATTTGCCAGGGCTTCCCTAATCCTTTCTTGTCCAGAACTATGTTGGTTGCCAAGTTGAACTAGCTAACTCTCCATCTGGGTGATGAACATTTCTGCTCCTTCTGCTTTCTTTCCATCAAAGGCTTCTGGTCTAGTGACCTTAGGTTGTCTTGGTGGGCTTTCAACTTGGGAGTTGAGCAGGCACTGGAGTCTTTGCTCTAGACTGTCAATTCTTGCAGATTCTGCCTCTGGTGCAGATCGTTCGCTAGGTGTGTGAAATGAGGCTTCATTGACTTCTTCCCTCAGGTTGGTAATGGATTGTTCCATAGTCGCCACTCATTTGTTAAATGTTGTGAATCCTTCTCTAACTTGCTCAATTCCTTGAGTCACTGCTTCATTCCACTGAAGCTGTCCTTGGCATGTAGTGTCAAGGTCTTGTTGTATGCTTGTTACAAGTCCTTGGGTGTTTGTGACTTCGTTTCTGACGGTGTCTACTTCTCTTCCCATGGGGTAACTGTTATGTTTGGCATTCCAGGCAGAATTGAGAATAGCCATAAGGGATTGTTGTATTCCCCTGATCGTAATGTTGAAAACCTCTTGGTTGTTTGCTAGTACTCTTGCTTCCTGCTCTAGCCCAGTGTTTCTTTGAGTAAGACCAACTCTTAGTCCTTCAATAACTCTTAGAGTTGCATTGTGATGTCTTAGCAGGAGGTCATCTAGTTCGTCTACACTTTGGATGGCAGTTCTTTGTGTACTAGAAGAACTATTGCTACTAGGTTGTGGACCAGCAGAAGGTCCTGCTGCTGGGGTTACCAGTGGTCGCAGTCTTTCTGGTACAGACAAAGGAATAGGATCCATGTTGGTGATTGTTCCCATGATGCATGGAACTTGTGGTGTGAGTGGAGGACATATCGGAGTTAGGGAGACACCTCTGTGAGGCTTGGGCTGGGGGGACAAATAGCCAAACCCAAATCCTCAACAAGGAGTTGTTCCATCAGCTGTGATGGTGATTACTTCTGGTTCAAGAACATAAGTTTTGTTGCCAGGTTCTTGATCTTCTCCCTGGGGATATTCTTCAACTAATGATACTTCTGGTTGGAAAGTTCCTGGTACTGTACTTTGGCTAGGTACTCTCGATGGGACTGGACCCCCTGCTTGTGCGTGTGCAAGTGCGCTTTCGCTGAGTGATGAGGATGGTCTAGCTGCTCTACTAGGACCTCTTTGTGTACTTGTGGTGGACGTGGGTCTTGAGACTGTGTCTTCCTGTAATCCCTG
The DNA here is from genome assembly GCA_037039685.1 of Ceratobasidium sp. AG-K. Taxonomy (NCBI): domain Eukaryota; kingdom Fungi; phylum Basidiomycota; class Agaricomycetes; order Cantharellales; family Ceratobasidiaceae; genus Ceratobasidium; species Ceratobasidium sp. AG-K. The sequence continues at coordinate 4,563,717 of JAWNGF010000002.1, forward strand.
TTCAACTGGTGTTGAGATGTTTGTGGACATGATATGAAGCTTGTTCTGTAATGTTGTGAGCTTCTTCTTGGTGGCTAATGAGCCGGGATGCAAAGGAGAGTGAACAGCACTAAGACCTAAGTCACCTCTTGAACCGCAACACACTTAAGTGTCTGTAGGCTCCTTGAGGGTAGGGGTGGTTCAAAGGGTCACTCAGAGGTATGGATGACAAGACAAAACACACAGGGGTAACCAGGCTTGTTGGTCTTCTATATATATTCAAGAAGTGGCCAAGTCATACAAAGTGTAGCCACACGAGTCATACATCCAAGCCAATCAGGAGTGTCCAAGTGAGTCATGCTGCACAGGCAGTCATGACTTGTACAAAGCACATCCGTGTTACACAATGTAACATAACAACCACAAGAACATGGCAACACAGCACAGGAAAAGGCAAACAACACAAACAGAACAACAAATGTGAGAGCAGGAGGGCGAGGCACAAGACGAGTCTAATGGAGTGAGCTGGCTCATGACAAACAACAAAGGAGTAAACAACAAAACAAACTACATGGCAGCCAAAAAGCACACAACAGGGGGAAAACAACAAACACCACAACAAAGGCAGCACACAAGCAATGGAGATGCAACACACACCATGGTCAGGAGCAAGGCTTGTGACATCCTCAAACCGGTGATTTCCCCCACATTTGATGAATTGCCCAGCAGTGTGACACCTGTCCTGGATTTCCTGGGTAACAAAGCCTGCGGCATTGTGCTAAGCAGGTCTAGTAATAGTGAGGGTGGTTCCTGAACCACGGCAGGCTTTGAACAACATTTTGTCAATCAAACAAGCTGTGGAGATGAGTTGATCCTGGGCTGTGATCTTTTGATTGATGGTGAACTCAATCAGCTTCTGGCAGACTTCTGGTCTCAGTCCTTGATGGAATGCTGCCCTTAGTGCCTTGTCCTGTCACACCATGTTGCTTATGATTATGCAGCAGTAGGTAGAATAGTTGCTAGTGGAGTGGGTTTGTGTCAAAGAGTGGAATTTGCACCCCACACCTTGCTTTGCTGCAGCATGAGACCCCTGAGAGATGAATCCCAACTGAAAAGCGGTCCAGTTGGCCAAGCCAGGGTGGGCATTGCCCTGACAAGTTTGCTGAGGTAGATTTGCCCCCATGGACAAGGCTGACCATCTTTCAGGATCATGAGAACATGGGTGCCCTTGGAATGATTAGAAGACAAGGGAGACTGGTTGGCAAGGAAATAGGCCTTGCATTCCAGAATAAACTATTTTGCTCCAGGGCCCTTCTTGGCAACATACTTCTCAGGGCTGGGGATCTTGGATTTGGGGATAGAAGCACCAGGGTCTGGCTTAATCCTTGGATCAATGTGCTCAATGGAGCAGGTAAAGAGCGCCCCAGAGCCTCTCCCATCATCTCCATGGCCTTATGCTTCTCCTGGGCTTCTGCAGAGCATCTCATTGCTGGGAAATGTGGCTGATGTGGGTCTGGAGTGGGACTGGGATCTGGGGTCTCCCCATAGGAGCCAAGAAAGAAGATTGATTGATTGTTGTGCTCCAGAGCCATATTCTTTCCTTTTCCCCATCCAATATGAATGGCAGAGGGTTCAGGGTTGCTTTGGGTGTTCACAAAGTGAATGCTGGAGGAAATGGGGAATCAAGATGCTTGGAAAGGTGTAGGGGATTCACTATTAATGGTAGGATGACAAGGGATGCTTCCTGAGCAATCTTCTGACCCAAAATGCATTGGGACTTGGTAATTGGGCATACCAGGCTCCTAATTGCCTGAGAGGGTGCATGGTGCCCTCCACTGAGATATAGGAAATCTGTCCTGTCCTGGGGGGCATTGTGGGTTTGGGGGCTTGCAGACTTCTGTATTGATGGGCTGGTTCAGGGGCCAATTGACCTCCTGTTCTATGTGTGCCTCTAGGATCTCTCTTAGCTCCTGGATTCATTTCAAGAGTGTTTGTGTGCAATTCTCCATCATTTGGTAGATTTTGATGGGTTCTCTGATTGATTGGTTGTACATTGCACTGTAGACATGCTCTAGTTTTCTTCAATCTTAGTCCATGAACAGGTAGGTGCATGCCTCCTGAGGTACTTTTGCTTTGTGGGCATTGAGACCGCTTCAGGGCTGGTGCTGGACAGTTTTCCCTCATTCCAGAGGTGGAAACGGGTTGTCCTGTGGCCGATTTGCACTCCATAGAGGCGCCTGAAGAAGATGACGCACTTGGAGAAGATGATGCACTTGGAGAAGATGGGGTTGAGAATGGGACTGGCTAGGTCGCTGAGGATGGGCCTAGGAATGTGCCTGTTGATGGTTTGACAATGTTTAGCTGATGAGATCAAAGAAAGCCAGTTGCAGGCAATGTGGATGGCTACAGCCAAGTAAGAACAATTTACAATGTTGCAATGTGCTCAGAGCAGGGTGGTTTGAGACTAATGAGCAGCTCTCCGGCCTGGAAATCACTGAGATGCTCAAAAAGATGTTGGATAACCTGCTGAGGGTGAAGTTGAGTGGGTTAACAACAAGGTAAATTGTTCTTGGGTTCCAAGACAATTTCCCTTGAAACTTCTATAGCAAGCAAACCAAGGAAGCACTATCTACATGGGGAAAACACTGCAAGCCCAAATGGAGCAGGATCAGAACATCAGAGGAAGAAGTGAGTGTAGCACATGGAGATCTAAGCACACTAGCATGAGAAAATTAAAAAACAGAGTGTACATGTCAGTCAGCCACATGTGCAAATAACTAAGCAAGGGAAGTCACAACAATGGAGCAATACTCAAAACAAAGTATGTGGCAGAGGATAACCATAACAGAGAGGCAGAACAGCACACAAAGCACTGAAGCACAACCCATACTCCATTGTCAGGAGCATGGCTCATGACACATTCGGGTAATGAACATTTCTGGTCCTTCCCCATCTTTCCCACCAAAGGCTTCATATCCGGTTATGTTAAGATGTTGAGATGGTTATCAAATTCTTTGGTTTTTCAGTAGGCATTCAAGCCTTTGAATCCATTTGCGAGCTTCTTGTCATGTTGATTCCGCTTTAGGTGGTCCCAGCAAAGGTGTCCTAGCTGATGGGCCATGATGGGAGGCTGCATCCAGTGCTTCCCTTAGCTTCCCTGCCAAAGTTTGGATTTCCATGATTCCTCATGGAATGTTATTAGCCTTTTCTCTGGTTTGGTCCAGATCTGTGTTGAACATTTTGTTCCATGCATTTTGTCAGTTACTTGAAAGTTCTACTTCTTGCTAGATATTCTGGACAATTCCCTGAGTGTTGAGGCTTCATTATTGATTTGAAGTGCATCCTGACCAATAAGAAAAGTGTTGTTTTCAGAGTTTCAGGCCGCATTAAGAATTGGGGTTGGGGTTGCCTGCATGTTTGTCATTGTTTGATTGAAGATCTGGTAATTGTTGCCTAGTAATCTTGTTTCTTGTTCTAACCTTGTAAGTCTCTGATTGCATGCAGTCCTTAGTCCTTTGAATATCCTGAGCACCATGTTGTATGTTCTGATAAGGAGGTCATCCATTTTGTCTAGTTCTCCTCTGCCAGTTCATTGTGAGTTTGAACAGGAGCCTGAGCTTGGAGGTTCTTTGGGTCTCCCTTGCAATACTGCTTACCCATAGCATGGTGCTGGAATAGCAGGGGTTGAAGTTTGTGTGCATCTCCCTATGCTTCTGGCTGGCACTGGACCTACTGGGGTGATGGTTCGGCCAATTTGTGTGATGTCTGGAGTTGGGGGTGGCCAAATTGGTTCTATCAACTCTCCCCCATGTGGTTCTGGTTGAGGGGGGAAATGGTTTGCTCCAAGTATACTCCTTGGTCTTGATGTGCTAGGTCTGACTGGTGATCCTATCCTGATTACAGCAGATAGTGGAGTATACAGTGCTGCAAAAAATCAATCACAAAAACCATGTGCAGGTAGTGCAGGCCAGCTGGGGAATGATGTGTTGGATTATGTCAGCCAGTTGCCATATGCAAGGTCCCTGTGCTTTTTGGCTACCAAATGAGTCATGTTTGGCCTCGTTTGGATCTGTGGTTGGGGAGAAATGCAACATCTGGCAAAAAGGTTTTTGCAATCAATTGTTTGCAAGGCATACATGGATCACAAAGTCAGACAAAATCAGTAGTTAATGGACCCCTGCTTAGCCTTGATCACCTCCCTCATCTTATTAGGCATGCTGCTGATCAGATTCTGACACAGCTCTGGCTCCACCTTCTCCCACTCCACCTGAAACCTTTCCCACAGCTCCAAAACCCCCCTTGGAGGATGTTCATGCTCCCCCAGCCTCCTTTTGATGATGCCCCATAAGTTTTCAATTGGATTGAGATCTGGGGAGTTGGAAAGCCATTCCATGACCTCAAAACCATTGTCAGCTAGCCAATTTGTTGCCAATTTGGACTTGTGAGCAGGAGCATTGTCCTGTTGGAAGATAATGTCTTCCACCTCCTTCCCATAATACTCCAAAGTCTGCATCAACTCATCCTCCAAAATCTCCACATAGACCTCCTTGGTAACTGTGTTTTCAATCTTGGTAGCATAGCCAGGCCCATCCCAACAAAAACAGCCCCAAATCTGAATAGACCCTCCACCTGAGTGAGCTGTGGGCTGGATAGCTGCATCACTAAGCTCCTGGCCAGGCCTAATCCACACCCATTGTTGGCCATCTGACCCTAGGCGGTTGATTTTGGTCTCATCTGACCACATGACCCCTTTCCAGCCCTCAACAGTCCAGTGGCGGTGGGCACAAGCAAAGGATAGTCGAACGTCGCGGATATGTTTAGGGAGTTTGGGCTTTGTAACCTTCTTCTTGGCCTTTAAACCAGCATCCTTGAGTGTCTGGTGGACAGTTTTGCAGCTAAGAGTGTGCCCCTCAGCTGTCCTGTATGTCCTAGCCACAGAGGAAACAGTAGCAGAGTTGCCATTGGTGACAGAGCAAACCAGGTGGCAAGCTGTAGCAGGGGTGACTCTGAGAGGACAGCCTGGGGGTTTGCAAGGAAGGTAGAGGCGGTGTATATTGCACAGTTTAGAGATGTGTCCCTCACTAACTCCAGTAGTCCTAGAGATTTCAGCATGACAGAGGCCAGCATCAAGCTTAGCAAGCACAGAAACAAGCTTGGAGGGGGAAATGGCCTTAGGCATGAAGGACAAGAGCTGGAGGGGTGCTGCAGTCCTGGGTGGTGAGCAGGGTGGTAGATATACAACTGGGGGTGCCACTGACATCATCAATGAGGTCACCATGATGCCATCTGAGGTCATAATGATGTAACATGACATCAGTGCCAAGACTGCAAACAATTGATTGCAAAAACTGTTTTGCCAAAGTTTGCATATCTCCACAGCCACAAGACCAAACAAGACCAAACTGCCACACAGATGTAGCAAGGAAGCAAGGGTAGCCACAGCTATACCCTGAGCTTATGCAAGCTTATATGTGCCTTTCTATTTGGCCAACTCCACCCATGTATGGTTTTTGTGATTGATTTTTTGCAGCACTGTATGTTTCATCTTCTGGTTCTCTATTGATGATTGTGTTTTCATTTGATTCTTTGATAGTTGCAACTTCTGATTCAAATGTACCTGGGATCAATGCCCTGCTTGTTGATGTATGCTCATAGCCTTGTTGAGGGATGATGTTTGCCTAGTCAATCCACTTGGGCCTCTTTGTATGCTGGATGTAATGGATTTTGGCCTTGAGCCTGTGTCCTCTTGAATGGACATGATAATGAAGCTTGGTTTGTAATGTATTAAGCTTCTTCTCAATAGCAATGAGACAAGCTACCAAGGAGAGTGGATGGCACTAAGACCTAAGATACATTGTGTATTGCACCACACTTAAGTAGCTGTAGACTCTGAGGGTAGGGGTGGTTCAGAGTGTCACTCAGAGTGGATGTTTGATGAGACAAAACAAGCTGGGGTTACCAGGCTTGTTGGTCCAGTATATATATTCAAAATGTGCACAAGTCATACTATGCACAGCAAACAAGTCATACAGTCCAAGCCAGTCAGGAGGGTCCATGTGAGTCATACTGTATGAGAACACACAACTCATACAAAGCACAGCCACATTACACAATGTAACAGATAACCACAAGGATGTGGCAGTGCAGCTCAAACACAAGACAAACAAAACAACAAGGACAAGGTGAGGCAGGCAAGAGAAGAGACAAGTCCAATGGCAGTGAGCTCTCTCACAACAGTTTCCCCTTCCAGCTTTCCTTCCTGAGCCTTTCCATCATTTTGTTCAGCCAATGGCTCCATTTTTCCGTAATTATAGCATAAGTACATGAAGCTTGACAAGAGGTTAAACACAAACTTAGATGATTGGCTATGAAGCATAGATCAGTAAGACACAGAAGCTTACAGAGATTGGTATGACACACCTAAGCCTTGTGCAAAAGGATGCAGGTGGGAGGACAAAGTGTTGCAATCCAACAATATGATGTGCATTTGTAAGTCCAAAAGGGCATGACCCTGTATTTGTAATGTCTCTCCTTGGTTCTGAATGCTGTTTCCATTGATTGCGTACTTTGATGCCAATGTTATTGAACCCTCACTGAACATCCAATTTTGTGAAGATTTTGGCTTCCTTCAGTTTTTCCAAAAGGTCCTCCTGTAGGGGAAGGGGAAATTGATCAGGTATAGTGACTTTGTTGACACCTCTGCAATCAACCACCAATCACAAAAGTTCTTCCAGTGTCATTGGTACTGTGTTTTAATCTGGATGCTTCATAACAAAGAATGCTGGTGAAGTGATTGATGTTTTGCTTAGTAAATTATGCCTGCTGCAAATTCCTCCTCTATGTGTTTTTGCAATACATGAGTTTCCATTGGCAAAAGAGGGCATGTTTGTGCCGGTTTAGGCAGTTCTGCATCTGGCTTGCAGTTGATTTTGCAGTCCCATTCCCAGTGTGGTGCTAATTCCTTGAATAGTTCTTCACTGAAAACGGTCTTGAGATCCTAGGATTCTTCTAGTATTTCTGCTAGATGCACTGCTTTGGCTGTGATGGGTTCCTTTCACCAGGTAATTGCCTTTGTTTCCCAATTAATTCAGGGTTGGCTTCCAATAACCATGTCATTCCTATGGGTAAGGAGGATTCTCCAGTTGGCACGGCATAGCATTGTTGTGTGAAGTTTCTTCCCAGGACTTCAGGGGTAAGATGGATCTTGTATTGTATGGTAGTGTGCAATTTTTTTCCATTGACTCCTATGACCTCCCTGGCCTTGGGAAATTTGATAAGAGGGGTAAAATGTTTTTTCAGCAGAGGTGAAGTTGATAAGTTTTTGGTTGAGCCAGGCATAGTCAATAAGCATGGGAGTTGGGTCCACAATTCCTTTGATCAGAGTTGAGACAAGTGGTAATTCATTTGTTGCTCTATTTTACATTTGTTTCTTTGAGATCAAGGGTATCTGGGTAGCCTCTGACATGGAGGCAGAGCACCCTAGGCTTTTCCCACTTCTTTTTGCTGTTGCTTGTGTCTTCTGGATCTCCTGCCTTGGCCTTCTCCTTTCCTACATTTGAAGGTGTATGTTGTTCCTGCCACCCATTCTTGCATTGCACCACAAGCCTTGCTCCTGACAATGGTTTGTGTCCTGCACCTTCAGCACTTGTTGGCTGCCAAGTAGTTTGTTTTGTTGTTTACTCCTTTGTTGTTGCTTCTCTCGCTTAGCCCTTTGTACACGTGGCTCATTAGCATGTGTTCTCCAGTCTGAGATTTTTCTGGAGCGTTGCGCATTGATCCCCATGTGCTACATGCCCTTCTTGTTCTGATGTTCCTTTCATGCTCCTTGTGGACTGTTGTCCTTTCCCCATGTAGATCACACTTCCTTTCTTCTGTTTGCTATAAAAGATGCAAAGGAAATTGTCTTGGAATCCCAAGAACAATTTACCTTGTTGTTTACCCACTCTACTTTGCCCTGAGGAGGGTATCCAACATCTTTTGGAGCCTCTCAGCAATTCTCAGGCCCTAAGAGCCACTCATCAGTCTCAAACAACCCTTCTCAGAGCAGGTTGTGACACATTGTCATAGAAAGTGGTCCTTTGATCTGCATTTGATGCATGCTCCTTATTGATGCGAGTGCTTCTTTGTTTCTTCAGGAACTAACTTGGTTCATGGGCTTCATGGCTTCTGAATTCCATGATGTAGGATGTAAGGACAGTGTCAATGTGTCCCTTCAACTAGTTTGTTGTGAATTTCCCAGATGCTTGTTCCTTGGCCATTGGGTTCCTAAATTGAGAAGGAAATCTTCCTTTGTGTTTGACCTGGAATAGATTTCATCTGTGTTGCTGGTGTAAACAGGATTTTGGTTGATCCTCTCAAGGTGATTGAATACCCATGCCCTTGCTAAGGAATGTGGTATTCTTCTTTGGTTGGTATTGAAGACTTTTCCATGGATTTTGAAGTGAGTTTCCATCAGAGTGATGAAATAATTGGCTTCCATTCCTCTTTTCCCATTGTATGAATCTGGCTTCTTGTCAATTGTGGAACAATCCTTGCTTTCTGTGATGTCGTCTCCAATATCTGCGTAGAAGCCAAAGTTCTTGCTGCAATTTGTGCTAGGATCCTTCTTCTCTTTGTTTTTTGCAGCATCTTCCTTTTTTTGTCTGATGGTTTTGCTGATTCTCCTTACCCGTCTTCTGCTGTCCTGCTGCTTTCTTCCTTGGCCTCTGGGTACTTGTTACCTTCAAGGGGAAGGTTGTTGTCTTTTTGCAGGTTTCTGGAGGGGGCATTGGTATTCTTGGTGGTTTAGGGGCTGTTGAATCTCTGCTGATTGTGCTTTGTCGTCCAACCTATTCCTCGTCTTTTGGCTCTAGCAGTTCTGCTGCACCATTGATGACAATTAGGACATGATCTATTTTCCCTGCTTGTACTCAATGATCAATTTTTATTGCTCCCATTTCTTGAAGGTGATGCACTCCTGTTTGTAATGTTTGCACATCTTTGCCTCTCTCCCTCATGTCATGTTGAATTTGGAGGAAGGATGCATTGAGGACATGTACTAAGCAAGCCATTGTATTGTTGAAGACTTCTTGCATATCCTCCAATGTTGTGACAGTCTGTTGGGCCACTGGGATGCCCACAACTTGTTCCAGAGTTTTTTCCACTATTTGTCCTGCTCTGGATCTTTCCAAATTGCCACAAGCCATGCTCCTGACAATGGTCCAGTGTTGGGTGTCTCTGTGCTATGTGCCTCTCTCTCCCTCTTGTGCTCATCCTGTGCCACATAGTTTGTTTTGATTGTTGCTCCTTTGTCATGGCTTCCATCGCTTAGTGCTTGATACACGTGGTTGAACAGCATGTAGACTCTCTCCTTCCTTTTTGCCTGTTTGCTGCACTCAGATCTCCATGTGCTACACACGCTTCTTCTTTTGTTGTTCTTATCCTGCTCCTTTTGGGCTTACTGTGCTTTCGCCATGTAGTAGTGCTTCTTTTGTTTACTTACTATAAGGGATGCAGGGGAAATTGTCTTGGAGCCCCAAGAATAATTAACCTTGTTGTTTACCCACTCTACTTTGCCCAGAGGAGGTTTGTCATGACCCAAGGCCCCTCCAATGGACTTTGCCTTCTGGCTGCTTATCGTGTGTCTCCTTTGTTCCACTTTCCTTTGTACATGTTTCCTTTGTGTCTGTTTCCCTTGTGCTTGCATAGCCTTAAGCTGCTTCCTTTCTCCTTTGTCTTGTGACTTCCTTTCTTGGCAAGTCATGTTCCTTTATAGGACATGACTCATAGAGCTTTCTGATTGGATAGTTTGTATGACTCATGCCTTTTTCTGAATATATAATGAGGCAACAACAAGCATGGTATCCCCATCTTGTTTTGCCTTGTCATTCCCCCAACAAACAGTCCCTCACTAGGTTTCCCTCAGGGTTACCTTGGATCCTTAGGCCTCAGCACCATTCACAGTCTACAGTTCACAGCTCTTTGGGTACCAAGTCTCTCTAAGTCTTGACTTGGGCACACATAGTTACAGCCAGCAACCATTATAGTGCTGGGTTGCAACACAAAGGACATATAGATTTGGTACCAGCAAGACCACTACCCATAGCAATCCATCCCTGGGAAGACATCAGCTATGACTTCATTGTCAAGCTACCCAAATCAGCTGGATGGGACTGAATCTTAGTAGTGGTGGACTGACACAGCAAAATGGCACATCTCATCCCTTGCAAAGAAGCAACAATGGCAGAAGGAGTTGCAGATCTCTTCATATCAGATGTTTAGAAACTTCATGGTTTACCCAAGCAAACAATCTCCAACAGAGGAAACACCTTCAACAGCCACTTCCTATGTTCCCTCTATGAAAAACTTGGAATCAACCCTTGCTTCAGTACGGCAATCCACCCTCAAACCAATGGTGAATCAGAACAAGTTAACCAGTGGCTTGAGGGATCCCTGAGGGCTTTCATCCACTGCAGGCATGATAATTGGACACAATAGCTACCTATCACAGAATTTTGCTACAACAATCACATCAACAGAACTACCAGCAAGACCCCCTTTGAAATAAACTATGGATTCCACCCTATATGGAATGTAGTGGACACTGATGTTCAGAACCCTTCAGCTAGAAACCTACAAGATCAGATGGAAGAAGCAAGAAGAGAGGCAGTAGCAGCAATGTAATTCCACAAAGAACAGGCAAAGGAACCAAGGGAAAGATATGAGCCAGGCAACCTTGTTTGGGTTCTGGGAACAAACTTCACAACAAAGCAACCAATGAAGAAACTTGATGACAAGAAACTAGGTTCTTTCAAAGTCACAAAAGTGATTTCTGCTCATGCATACAAAGTTGAAGTTCCCAAGTCCATCAAGAAACATAACATTTTCCATATTGGTCAACTATGGAAATACAAGGAGGACATGGAATTCAAAAGGAACCAGATATGACCACCTCCCATAGAAACAGAAGAAGATGAGGAAGTCTATGAAGTGGAGAAGATTATGGACTGGAAGGAAATGAAAGAAGGGCTCAAATATGTATTCCAATGGAAAGGATATCCACCCAGCAAAGATACTGAAGAAAGGGTGGAGAAGATCACAGAACTGCTACCCATTGTGAGAAAGTTCCTCAAGGAAAACCCTTTGGCACCTGTACCCCCAAATTTCAATCAGCAACCAGTTAAAAGGACCAGGGGGAGAGCAGCAAATCTCAACCAAAACAGCTCTTACCAGCCCACATTGCTCTAAAAACACTCTCAAACCAGTCTACCACTCTAAAAAACCACTCCAAACCTGCCCGCTGCTTGCTGTTCAGTCACCATCATCAACCTCCCTTGGGCCACAGGCATGGCCTGCAAAATTGCCAAGTGCCTCAACTCGGGCATGGTCTTATACCATGTCCCTCAATGTTATGACCTGATAACATTTATCCCGATTTTATAACTTTTTTTCCGAAACACTTTCCTTTTTTGGTACAATTGTCTTGTCCAGATCATGTGATGTATTTGTCTTTCCTTTGGCAATCTGTGGTGCTTCTGATAAGCCAAGTCATATTGCATTGGACCATGTATTTGATTTAGATAAGGATTTCCCACATTGCCTCTGTTGATACAGGGCAGTACACTCTCATGTATATAAGCTTGGAGGGCAAGCCTGTTAATGACATGGCTTGACCTCCTTTCCATAGGACTTGCTGATCAATACTTATCTATCTAAACCATTGCACTTCCTTAAGCTGTTGCAGATTTGCAATTGAGCTTCTTAACAATAACTGTTAGCTACCTAATTGTTGAGTCAGGACATTAGGTCAAGCTGTTTCAGCTATTGCCATATTTAGGTCATTGCTTTCCATATTTTGTCTACCACTTCCTGGTTGAGACCTGTGTTGTGCAATTTGTTGCTGATCCTTTGAGATCAACAGAGCTACTACCATGGGCAATAGCGCAGTACTAGCTTAGACACTTGTTAAACTGTTAGTGTAGTCAATGATCCTGATGTACGTCCTTAGGGTGAAAAAGAATCACTGAGGAATCTTCCTATTGGCCATTAAGGCAAACACATTTAGCGTCCCTAGACTGCTGAATTACCCACTTGCAAAAAAACTGCTATACATCACACCCATCCAAGGCTGTTGATTATCAGTAAGGATTGACCAACACTAGGTATTAGAAGCAAGGGATTAGTGATTCAATTGTGATCATCAAGAATTTTATCAAGAAAGTCATTGCTACAAGTAGTACGTCTGGTGTGATCACATCACAACTAGATCTAACGCCTTGCAGTGTTTGATCTTCCCATGCTCTCTTGCCTAATCACCATTGTTGGTGAAACTATTGTTTAGTTGACCAATGTGTTGACCAAATTAAAGGAAAGGTTGATGAGATAGATTGGACCCTTACTGAACAAATTGATATGGTGATGGGTTTCCAAGAAGCTAGGGAGGAAGATAACATGCAAATAGAGTTGGACATCCAGTACCTACATCAGTGTTGTGAAAAAAGCAAACAAGAGCTCCACCATGAAATTGAAAAAACAAAAATCGATACAAATAGTCTCAAAAACACTGTCAATTCCCTAATCAAACATAACAATAGTTTGCTAAAAATAATTAACCATCAAACAGCCAATATTGAGCATCAAACAGGGGAAATCAAGAAGCTCAAACAACAGGAGAATATTCATTGCAGCAAAAATTGAAGAACTCCTGTCTTGGAAAAATAACCAATCCAACAACGCATCAGTGGGTCTTCAAGTTCAATCTGCAAAAGTCGCAATTAACCAGCCATTTTTACAGTGGGAGCTTTATTACCCCACCACATCAAGCAGCTTGCCAAACAAGCTCAACAAGAAAGAAGATGAGCGCACAAACAATCTTTGATTGCCTTCAAAGAGGACGTCTACAATAATTACACATATTCATCTTTTGATGTCATAGGCAACAAGAATGGATCCTTTGGAGACAAGGGGGATTTAACTATGAATTTTTTGCAATTTATACGTTTCATCAAGGACAGAAAAAGATGCCAAGAAATTAGAAACACTGTTCTATACGGAATTGGTTCTCAATAAAATACCTTTCCTCACATTTCCATCATGGCCACAGTGCCAGTAAACATATACCCACCACTGCAAAGCACTTTTACAGGAATTCCAGTAAAAGCAATGTTGCAGGAGGATTAAACTATGCTTGTCAACAAATTGAAGGACTAAATAGAACTGCTACTGATGCAGACAGTAAAGCTTTGTTAGCCCTTGTCAATTGTCAACACTTTAACTTGGAAATAACACAATTAGAGGCAATGATACACCATTTGCAATCACAAATCACAAGATTATCAGCACCAACAGTAGCAGCATCAAAACCCCTTGAGGCCAAGAAGCCAGATGCACTCAATGGTGAGAATTGGGATAAGACCCCCATATTCAACAACCAAATTATGGGCTACATAGCAGTCCAAAAACCAACAGCAACAGACACAGAAAAAGTGAACTTTACTATTTCTTACATGATGGGAAAAGCACACAAATGGTTACAACCTTTTTTAACAACTCACCACAATCCCACAAAGCCTTCAGTCAATTGGCTAGCAGATTGGGCTGGATTTTGGAAGGAATTCAAATGTCAATTCCAGGAGCCAGACAGGGAGCAGAAATACAGGCAGAAATATCGAGCACTAGGACAGACAAAAACAGTGCAAGAATACCTCAAAGATTTCCAAACTTATTCCTCTATTTTGGGATACAGTGATGTGGACTTAAGGGACCATTTCTATGAAGGTCTAAAAGTCGACATCAAGAGGACCCTGTTACAGCAAAATTGGGATTATGAAGCAAAGACACAGGAAGAATCATTCTCCAAGGCCCTTGAAGTCAATGCTAAGCAGATGGCTTTTGAGGACAAACAGAAATCACAACAATCTCAAGGGGGGGGGGGTAAAACCCAAGGTTCTTCCACTACAACCACCCAAACTTCCCACAATCAAGGAAATAGGCACACACTCTTGTACCCAGGAGACAAAGTCTACACAAATGAGCATGGTAGAAACTGTGGGGGAACCATATTGCATGTTGAAATGATTAATAACATGAAGACACCCTTTGTGTATTGGGATGGAACCCAAACAGCAACCAAGGACTTGTTCAGAGTTATCTGCAAAGACAATAATACAACCCTAGCACTGTTCACATACACCACAACTACCACAAAAACAACACAACCAGACCCTCAAGGGCCTGGACCCATGGAACTAGATGGGAAAGGAAAGACAATCCTCAAGTGCTTCAATTGTGGTGGAAGAGGTCATATGGCAAACAAATGCTAATCAGCTCCTATGAGTGGTCATGAAGGAGAAATACTGTAAGAATCTGAAGACAAGTAAGGAAAAGGAGAAGCCCAGGAGTAAACAGGAGAACTGTTCTGGGCAAAATACTGGTGGATATACAGAGCACAAACAAAATTTGTGAAATATTATCAATATCAAATAAACAACAGTTCAATATAAATTTCATTGCAACTCCAATAGCCAGTTCTCCTGATGAAAAATTTGGTTTTAATCCCTGCGCTTTTGAAGGATCTGCAATGATAGATAGTGGAGCAACATCCTGCTTTATGTCTAACACACTTGCTTCCACCATGCGCTTACCCAAGAAAGCGAACATCACCCCTAAAAAACTAAAAGTCATTGACGGAAGAGAAGTTTCTTCAGGACTGGCTGGTCACTCATTATATATCTTTTGAGTTCACAATCAAAGGACATAAAGAAACCTTGGACTGTCATATAGTAGACATTGGCAGACACAGCAACATATTAGGCATGTCTTGGTTGAAAAGACATAACCCCTCCATAAATTGGAAAGAAATGACAATCCAGTTTGATTCAAAGCATTGCACTGAAAATTGATTTCACTCAAGCTGAATCATCCAGGCATCAGGGTTAGAAGGTCTACCTGAAGATTATCCCCAATTTGCCAAAGTTTTCTCTGAAGAAGAAGCAGCAAACCTCCCCCCTCACAGAGAATACAATATGAAAATAGACTGGCTTCCAGATGCAAAACCAAAGCATGGCCCAGTGTATAGTCACAACACAGAACAAGACAAAGTCCTGAAAGAAACAATCACAAAAATGCTGCAAAAAGGATTAATCCAATGATCTGTCTCCCCACAAGCATCACCTGTTCATTTTGTTCCAAAGAAAAAGGATGATGGGACCTTCAAGGAATGGAGATTGGTTATGGACTATAGGGATGCAAATAGCAAAACCAAGAAGAACACATGCCCATTACCTTTACCTAATGACCTCATCAAAAAGCTTCAGGGAGCAAAAACTTTCAGTAAACTGAACCTCAAGTCAGGCTTCAACCTTATTGGCATTAGAAAAGGAGACAAATGGAAAACAGCCTTCAAGACAAAATATGTGCTATTTGAATACAAAGTCATGCCTTTTGGACTTTGCAATGCACAAGCAACTTTCCAGGATATGATTAACAGTATATTCAGGGACCTACAAGATATATGTGTCATCATCTACATTGACAACATCTTGATTTTTTCAAAGGACAAAAAAGAGTACCCAGAACATGTAAAAGAAGTTCTCAAAAGGCTCCAAAAGCAAGGATTGTACTGTTATCTTCCTAAATACACATTCAGTGTCCACAATGTAGGATACCTAGGTCTCATCTCCGCTGATAAGGCACCAAAGATGACCAATCCAAAGTTACAGCAGCAATAGCATGGTCTGAGCCAAGGAATGTGAAAAATGTGCAAGAATTCCTAGGCTTTGTCAACTTCTACAGGCAATTTATCCCAGCTTTTGCAAACATTGCCAGACCTCTGTATGACCTCTTAAAGAACAAACAATCATGGGAATGGACAGAGAAACACAAGGGGGCATGTAAAAACCTCAAAAATGCCTTAACATCAGCACCACTCTTGTTACACCCAGACCAATCAAAGCCTTTTTTCCTAGACTGCAATGGTTCAGACTATGCCACAGGTGCTATCCTATCTCAAAAGGATAATGAGAATCAATTACACCCAGTAGTTTTCCTGTCAAAAAGTCTGTCACCAGCAGAGCAGAATTACAACATATTCAATAAAGAACTGTTAGCAATCATCAGGGCCTTGAAGCAATGGCACCACCTTTTGGAAGGTACAAAACTGCCAGTACAAGTCATAACAGATCACAAAAACTTGGAAATGTTCTCAAAGTCAAAACAGTTAAACAGAAGGCAAATAAGGTGGTTTAACTTTTTGGTGGACTAGCACTTCCAAATTATTTATTGCCCAGGCTCAGAAAGCAAGAAGGCAGATATTTTGTCAAGACGGTACAACCTACAACCTGAAGGGGGGGTAGAGAAACAAGTACTCCTGATAGTGAAATCAATGACCTCATTGGAGAAGCAATGTATGAGGACATACACCTAAAAGAGATTCTCTTGAAACTTCAGAAGGGTGAAAAAGTCGCACAATGGTATCTGAAGGAAGGGTTACTCTATTACCAGAACCAAATCTTTGTACCAAAGGACAATCACATCCAAAAGCTTATTTTGGAGTCAAGACACAACTCATTAATGGCAGGACACCCTGGACAATACAAAACCCTGGAACTTGTTTCTCAAATGTACATTTTGCCTTCTATGAAGAAATTTGCCAATTCATATGTTACCCACTGCAACAGCTGCATCAGATCAAAGCCCACAAATCAAGTACCTATAGGATTACTCAAACCTGCACAAATACCTGAAAGACCATGGGAAAATATCACTTTTGACCTAATTACAGGTCTCCCAGAGTCAGAAGGATTTGATGCAATCCTAACAGTAGTGGATCACCACTCAAAAATGGTACATTACATCACAACCCATTCAGATGCCACAGCTGTTGACATTGCAAACTTATTCATGACTTATATATGGAAACTGCATGGACTACCCAATCTACCATTCCAGACAGAGGGACAAACTTTGTGGCAAAATTCATGCAACACTTATGCAAACATTTGGATATGAGACCCACCTTCTCAACAGCCTACAGACCCCAAACAGACAGACAATCTGAATGTCTAAATCAAGTTGTGGAAATCTTCCTAAGGCACTATACAAGTCACCTACAAGATGATTGGGTTTCACTACTACCTATGGTGGAATTTGCATATCACAATAGTTGTCACTCTGCCACTGGAAAAACACCATTTGAAGTTTGTTATGGCTATAACCCAAGAATGTCCTTCACCAAAACAAGCTCAAACTGGGTCCCAGCAGCAGACAAACATGCAAAATTCCTAGAACAAGGATATGAAGAAGTTAAAGCAGCTCTTGCATTAGCCAACAAAAGAATGAAATACTTCTATGCCCAGAATCATCAGGCACCAGAAAACATCAAGGTTGGCAATAAAGCATGGCTCAGTTCAGAAAACATCAAAACAGACAGACCATCAGGAAAACTAAGTCATAAGCAACTAGGCCCATTTGAAGTAGTCCAGGCCATGGGTTCACATGCCTTTGCACTCAAACTGCCACATACTATGAAAATACATCCTGTTTTTCATGTCTCCCTCTTAAAGAAGTTCCATGATGACCCCCATAACAGAGCTCCTATTCAACCTCCACCAATTATCATAAAGGAAGGAGAAGAAGAATGGGAAGTTGAAGAAATCCTAAATGTTTGCCAATGGAACAAAAATGGGAATACTTTGTCAAATGGAAGGACTATGGTATTGAGCATAACTCCTGGGAACCAATATCCTTTGTCAAGAATGCAGCAGAAGCTGTAGCCAATTTCCACAAGAAGTTCCCCAAGAAACATTGACCTTGAGAGGGGGTAATGTTATGACCTCATAACATTTATTCCGATTTTATATCTTTTTTCTGAGACACTTACTGTTTTTGGTACAATTGTCTTGTCCAGGTCAAGTGATGTATTTGTCTTTCCTTTGGCAATCCATAGTCCTTCTGATAAGCCAAGTCATATTGCATTGGATCATGTATTTGATATAGATAAGGATTTCCCATTTTGCCTCTGTTGATACAGGGCAGTGCACTCTCATGTATATAAGCTTGGACGGCAAGCCTGTTGAGGACATGCCTTGACTTCCTTTCCATAGGACTTGCCAATCAATACTTATTTATCAAAAAACATCGCACTTCCTTTGGCTCTTGCACTTTGCAATTGAGCTTCTTAACTGTATCCTTTAGCTACCTAATTGTCAAGTCAGGACACTCAACAAATGTGGCATGCTGGACAGTGCCAATATTATGAAGGGAGCAACATGCTCCATCTGGCAGTAGCAGGGGAGTTCAAATGGGTTGGACACAAGCTGCCCACAAAATATCAACTCAGGGAACACCCAAGCGTCCTGATAGCAAGGGGATGCACAGCCTTCACAGCCCCAGGAGGCAATCTTGGCTGGCATCAAGAACAAAACAAGCGAGGAGTGGGGGGACCACCGCATTGACAATCCCCATGTATGGCAGTTCGAGTGGATTTGGGAGGAGAAGGAGGGAAGGGCACAACTGTGCAACAAGTGGGAATGGGATGTGGCGTGGGACCAAAACCTGAAGGATTGGATGGAGGACAGGGGTTGATGGGCCAAGGAGATTGAGTACAATCCGCAGTGGTGGGACAACAGTCTTAATCTGGACCAATGAGCAGAAGGGGAAGGGTCACCAACAGAATGGCTGGTAGAAGAAGAGTGGGTTTGGGTCAAGGAACAACCTGCTTGGGAAGAAGGGTGCAAGGAGGTGCCCCTGGAATTGAAGGAGGAAGCGGGGGACTCAATGGAGAACCCCATAATCTTGGAGGAGGAGGAGGCAATTTGGTCCCAGGGGACAAGAAGGCATTTGAAAAAATGGTGGGCAACTGTAAACTGCAGTAGTCACCATTCAGGTCCCCTAAATGAGCTCCTAAGGGGGGGTAATGTCATGACTCAGGGCCCCTCCAATGGACTCAGCCCCCTGTTTGCTTGCATCATGTCTCCTTTGTTATGTTTTCCTTTGTATGCGCATTCCTTTGTCTCTTGCTTTCTGTGTTCATGCACAGCCTTAGGCCGCTTTGATTTTCTTTTGTCTTACAACTCCCTTTGTGGCAAGTCATGTTCCTTTATAGGAGATGACTCATAGAGCTCTCTGATTGGCTATCTTGTATGACTTGTTTCTTGGCATGAGTATGACTCATGCTTTTCTCTGAATATATATACTGAGGCAACCACAAGGATTGTATCCCCATCTTGTTTTGCCTTGTTTTTTCCCCAATGATCAGTCCCTCACTGGGTTTCCCTCAGGGTTACCTTTGATCCTGAGGCCTCAGCGCCATTCACAGCCTACAGTTCACAGCTCTTTGGGTGCCAAGTCCCACTGAGTCTTGACTTGTGCACAACACAGCTACAGTCAGCAACCATCATAGTGTTGGGTTGCAACACTTCTGCTGAAAACATTCTATCCAGTTATCAAATTACCCCAGGCCAGGGACATCATTGGAATCAATGGAAAGAAGTTACATTCTGCTGCACACTACAAGGTTCATCTGACCTTCAAAACCCTGGGAAGAAGCTTCACACAATGATGCTATGCCATGCCAACCAGAGAATCAGCCCTGATTCTAGGAATGATATGGTTATCAGAAGCCAACCCTGAAATAAACTGGGAAACAAGGGCAATCACCTAGCAGGAGGAACCCACTATAGCTAAGTTTGTTCCTCTGTCTGAAATGGTTGATTTGGGTAGTCCATGCAATTTCCAGATATATGTCATGAATAAGTTTGCAATGTCAATAGCTGGGGTGTCTGAATGGGTTGGGATGTAATTGACCATTTTTGAGTGGCAATCAACTACTGTTAAGATTGCATCAAATCCTTCTGACTCTGGGAGAGCTGTAATTAGTTCAAAAGTGAGGTTTTCCCATGGTCTTTCAGGTATTTGTGTAGGTTTAAGTAATCCAATAGGTATTTGATTGGTAGCCTTGATCTCATGCAGCTTTCACAGTGGGTAACATATGAGTTGACAAATTTCTTCATGGAATGCCAAGTGTAAGTTCTGGAAACAAGTTCCAGGGTTTTGTATTGTCCAGGATGTCCTGCCATTAATGAGTCATGTCTTGATTCCAGAATAAGCTTTCGGATTTGATTGTCTTTGGGTACAAATATTTGGTTCTGGAAGTAGAGTAACACTTCTTTGAGATGTCATTGTGCGACTTTTTTGCCTTTCTGAAGTTTCAGGAGGATCCCTCTTAGCTGTGTGTCCTCATATATTGCTTCTCCAATGAGGTCATTGATTTTGCTGTCAGGAGTTATTGAGGCAACAAAAAGTTCTGGTTTCAGGAGTAATTGTTTCTCTACCCCCCCTTCAGGCAGAAGATCATATTGTCATGACAAAATGTCCACCTTCTTGTTTTCAGAGCCTGGCTGATAGATTATTTGGAAATTGTAGTCCACCAAGAAGTTTGACCACCTTATTTGCCTTCTGTTTGACTCTTTTGACTTTGAAAATGTTTCCAAGTTCTTGTGATCTGTTATGACTTGTACTGGCAGTTTTGTTCCTTCCAAAAGGTGATGCCATTCCTTGAAGACCCTGATGATTGCTAGCAGTTCTTTATCAAATATGACATAATGCTGCTCCACTGGTGACAGGCTCTTTGACAGAAATGCTACTGGGTGTAATTGGTTCTCATTATCCTTTTGAGATAAGATAGCACCTGTGGCATAGTCTGAAGCATTGCACTCCAGGAAGAAAGGTTTTGACTGGTCTGGGTGTGACAACAGTGGCGCTGATGTTAATGCATTCTTAAGGTCTTTAAATGCAGCCTTGTGCTTCTCTGTCTTATCCCATGGTTGTTCCTTTCAGAAGAGATCATACAGAGGTCTTACAACATTTGGAAAGGCAGGAATGAATTGTTGGTATAAATTGACAAAACCCAAGAATTCTTGGACATTTTTTACATTGCTTTGCTCAGACCATGCTAGTGCTGCTGTGACTTTGCACTAATCAACTTCTGTGCCTTTATCAGACACAATGAGGCCTAGGTATCCTACTTTGCACACACTGAATGCACATTTGGGAAGGTTGCAATACAATCCATCCTTTTGGAGCCACCTAAGCACTTCTTCTACTTGTTCTGGGCGCTCCTTTTTGTCTTTTGAGAAGATCAGGTTGTTGTCAATATAGGTGATGACACATATGTCTTGGAGGTCCCTGAATATGCTGTTCATCATATCTTGGAAGGTTGCTGGTGCATTGCAAAGTCCAAAAGGCATAACATTGGATTTGAATAGCCCATATTGGCCTTAAATACTGTTTTCTGTTCATCTCCTTTTCTAATGCATATGAGGTTGAAGCCTGACTTAAAGCCCAGTTTAGTGAAAATAATTGCTCCTTGAAGTTTCTCAATGAGATCATTAGTTAAAGGTTGTCACAACCCTAACCAAACCTTGGAGGCCGAGACTCCACAGGCAGTGAGAAATGGGGGTTGGGACGACAGCAAAGGTCGAATGGACGGCAACTAAGGCCTAAGTGAGTCACATGATGAGTGATGGGAAAACAACAAGAGAACAAGTCTTGTGGTAGCAAGACTTGTGTTGCTGGTATATGTACTATCTACTGTGGCTATGTACAATAGAGAGTATGCAACAAAGGGGAGAAAGCAGGAGTCCAAGAGAAGCGAGGACAGAACAAAGGAGGCGTGACAAGTCCATGGAAAGCAAGGACAGAGTGAAGCTAGCCAGGCGAGCATGTCCCGCGGTCATGGCTTACATAATAGCGACTAAATGCGCCAAGGTGAGCAGAACGAGACCAAACAGAGCAACAAACGAGGCAAACAAAAGGTCGTGACACTACCCCCCTTTCTAGGTCGGGGCCTACTCGGAAAAAGACAAAACAGTCATATCAGAAGGCCCGCGGGCCACAAGCACAAACTCCACCCTGTCATCCAACACAAATGGGTCCTCAGCCGTCCCATTTCCCTTCCACAAACCGCAATCCTCCTCGTCCGTCAAGTCGATGATGGGGTTGGCACATTTGTCATCCTGGGTGAGGTCAATGACCTCGAATGGGTGGCCAAGACGGGCCTTGCACAAGGCGTCCATGATGCGGACTGCATTGTGGATGTCTTGGGCGTCAAGGGTGATCCAGTTGCGCCAGCGCACAAGGGGCTTGCCCACGAAGGAGCGGGGGGCACAAGCTGACCAATAGCGGCCAGAGACAATGAAGTAGAAGGCCTGCTGGAGGCCTGAGTGCCAATAACGGCCCTTGTCGCAGGTGGATTTGAGCGTCTGCTTGAAGGACGCGGAGCAGGTATAGAGGTCGTCATAGACACGGACCATGAACGAGTTGGTGGATTGGCAGGGGGCAGGCATGGCGTAGAAGTGGGAGTACGAGGGGTGGATGTGTTAAGCGCACAGGAGAGCAAAGTAAAAACCTTTTGGGGGGGACCTTGGACTCCTGCCGCTTCTTTAATACGTTTGGAACGCCGAATGGGCCGTTCTTCCTTTTCTTTGGCGGCTGAATCATCCTTTGTCTCCTCATGGCGATGCTTCCTTGTAACCTTGGGGACTTCCTTGATGGCTTCTGGATGTTCCCTGTGGAACTCGCTAATGAGTTCTGGTGCATTGCCAAGGTTCTCCACCGGTTCCCAGGAATCGTGTTCTGACATGTAGCCCTTCCACTTGACGTAGTACTTGAGGATTCCTCTTTCCACCTTGGAGGACAGGATCTGTTCAACTTCATATTCTTCCTCACCCTCAGGGGTCTCAATGGGTGGTGGTGGTTCAATAACGCGTCCCTCAATCTCATCTTCTTCATACTTGGCAAGGCGGGATACGTTGACTACCGGATGCATGGTCATGGATGGTGGAAGTTCCAGTTTGTACGCATTCCTTCCAACTGCTTCCAAGATTGTGAAAGGGCCCAGACGCTTGTGAGAAAGTTTGATTGATGGTCGATTCAAAGAGATGTGATCATGACTGAGCCAAACTTTGTCCCCAATGATGAAGGGATCCTCTAGACGCCGTTGGTCCGCATATTCCTTGTCCCGTTCTTTACTCAGGGTCAGGCTTGCTTTGGCTTCTTCCAGGTTGTTGTGGATGCGCTGGGCGTGAGCCAAGGCTTCTGGAACTGAACTGTCTTCTAATGGTGTGCCATCAATGGAGGGGTGACGAGCCGAGTTGGCAAAGAAAGGGGTCATGCCAATGCTAGAGTGGAAGGAATTGTTATACGCAAATTCGGCAAAGGGAAGCAAAGAAGCCCAATCATGCTGTCTAAAGGATACGTAGGTCCGCAGAAAGGCCTCTACCATTTGGTTGATTTGTTCTGTCTGGCCATCCGTCTCAGGGTGATAAGCGGTAGAGAGTCTGGGTCTAATCTTCAAAGCCTGATAGAGTTCTCTCATGAACCTTGATGCAAAGGTGGGGCCTCAATCTGACACGACTGTTTCTGGGGTACCATGCAGCTTCCAACAGTGTTCCATGAACAATTCTGCTAACTTGGGGGATGTGATCTTCTCGGTACAGGGAATGAAGTGTGCCATTTTTGTGAGTGTGTCAACAATAACCAGAATAGAGTCTAGGCCTCTTGATAGGGGTAGTTTGACAATCATATCAACCAAAATGTGTTGCCAGGGTTTAGAGGGGAGCTCTAGTGGTTGCAATTCTCCTAGGGGGCGCTGGTTGATTGGTTTGCTTTGTTGGCACAAGTCGCAGGATGACACATATTTGTTGATAAACGCCTTCATTGATGGCCACCAGTATTCCCGCTTGATCAATTCCAAAGTCTTTGCTTGCCCCATGTGACCGGCTGCCTTGTTGTCATGATGGAGTTCCAAGATTTGTCGCTTGAGCTCGTTGTTGCTAGGAACATAGACCCAACCTTTCCTGTATAGCAAGTTATTTTGGATCTTCCAATCCTCAAATTCCTTCTGGACCGTGGCAGGTGCTTTCTCGGGTTGATTGCTGAGGAACGCCCAAATGGACTGGATGTATTTGTCACTTGGCAGCTGATTTTGAATGGAAGTGTGAATCTCCGCCGTTGATGCTATGCCAGTAGATGTTTCTTCGGCCAAATTGATGAAGATGTGAGGTGCAAGTAGGGGTTTTTGAGGGACTACCCCCCCTTCTAGATTGTGGTTGCTCTGCCGACTGAGTGCATCGGCTTTTCCATTGAGTCCGCCAGCCCGATTATTGATCTGGAAATTGAATTCTGACAGGAAGACCGCCCATCTGTTTTGACACTTGGTGAGGACTTTGGAGGTCATGAAATACTCTAGATTCTTATGATCAGTGATGAGTAGAACCGGAATTTCTGTTCCTTCCAATAGATGACGCCATTCCTTGAAAGCTTTGATAATTGCCAGGAGTTCCTTATCAAAAATATCGTAGTTTCACTCCGCTGGTGATAGGCTCTTGGACATGAAAGTGACAGGATGCAGTTTGCTATCCGTTCCATATTGACTAAGGACCGCTCCCGTGGCTTTGTCTGATGTGTCACATTCAATGATGAACCCTTTTTCTTGATCCAGTTGTAACAGGATGGGTGCTTGTAGAAATTCCTGGATCATTCTTTCAAAGCTAGCCTGTGTCTCTGCATTCCATTCCCACGGTTTCCCTTTCATAGTGAGGTCATAGAGAGGTCTGGCAATGTGCGTATAACCCTTGATGAACCGCCTGTAGAAGTTTGCGAATCCCAGAAAGGTTTGAACATTGGTAACATTCCTTGGAACTGGCCATTTTTTGATTGCCGACACTTTTTCTTCCTGCATCTCAACTGCTTCTCCCGAAATTACCCAGCCTAAATAGTCCACTTTTGGCACATGGAACGAACATTTCTTGAGGGAGCAATAGAGGCCCATCCGTTGTAGTCTACACAGTACTTCTTTGACATGAGCGGGGTGTTCTTCTGGGTTTTTGGAGAAGATCAAGATGTCGTCAATGTAAATTTCCACATAGACTCCTTTGATGTCCCTGAATTCTGCGTCCATCATGTTCTGGAAGGTTGCTGGTGCATTGGTCAGACCGAACGGCATGACCTTGGTTTCATAAAGGCCGTATTTTGTTCTAAACGCCGTTTTGTATACGTCTTCTTCAGCGACCCTGACCAGGTTGTAACCAGATTTTAAATCCAATTTGGTGAAGATCTTGGCTCCTTTAACTTGTTTGATGAGATCATCAGTCCTTGGGAGTGGGTAACGGTTTTTCTTTGTCCACCTGTTTAAGTACCTGTAGTCCATGCACAGTCTTGGTGGTTGGGGAACGCCGTCAATATCATGGCGACGGACAAACATGACTGGTGACGCCCATTCAGAGGTGGATGGAACAATGAATCCCTTTTCCAAGTTTTTGTCAATCCATGCTTTCAGGATTCGGTCTTCTTCTTTGGTTAACGAATAGACCACCCCAATCTTGGGTTTAGCGCCAGGTTCCAGTTCAATTTTGAGGTCATAGGGTCGATGTGGTGGGAGTTTATCAACTTCTTTTGCGACAAAAACGTCCTGAAACTCCAGATACTTGTTGGGAAGTTTTCCCACTACCCCCCCTTCTAAAGTGCTGCACTCTCCGTAAAGACATTCAGACGCACAGAAGTGTGAATTGAATTCTAGTGTTCCTCCTGTGCAATCGATTTGTGGATTATGCTTTTTCAACCATGGTATACCTAAGACTACTGTGTGTTGTCCCAAAGGTGCTACATCGCAAGTGATTTCCTCCACATGATTGTTCATAATAATTTGGAAGGTGGCCTCCCACTCAATAAGTCCATTTGCTATTGGCCGTCCATCAATGACCTGCACCCGCCACGCCACTTTCTTCTTTTTTGTAGGGATTTTATGTTTAGCAATATATTCGGAATTAATGAAGTTTCCGGAGGCACCGGAGTCAATCATAGCAACTGTGATAAGGTTTTTCAGGCTTTCGATTGTTATTGGCACATGGAGTTGGTCTGCGTATTTGGTGGAACATAAATATATTTCGTTTACAGACTGATTTCAATTCTCCATGGCAACATGATCTAATTCTGTCTTCAGGGCGCCTGATGCTCCCTTCAGACACTGCCTTTTCCCAATTCCTCATCAGAAACTTCCTCCAAAGCGGCTATTTTGACGACGCAATTTTTGGCAATATGACCCTTCTTTTGACAGCGGTAACAGGTGAGTTCCGAACTGCTGGACGCTGCCACCTCCACTCCTGCCATTGTGCAAGTGTTTAAGCGTAGGTAGGGGAATGGAAGTTTGCTTTCAGATCCGTCTTCCCATTTGATAGTAGGAATCTTGAACCCTTTCTTGTTCTTGCCAATCTTTGTAATTTGTCCCCTGGTTGCGCCTTTTGGTCCCATGGTGTAAATCTTGTCCCCTTCCTTGAATTCCGTCTTCTGTGCTGTTGCGCTCGTGGTCACCTTTTTGAAGGTTCCGCTCGGTGTTGCCTTCTCCAGGCCCTTGGCCTTTTTCTCCAAATTTTGTGCAATAAGGTTTGCATCAATCCTAGACGCATGATTCATCAACTGTGTGAGGGTAACAATGTGGCAATCAATGTTTTGAATTGACATGACATCTTGGATTTTGTCCTTGAGGCCAGAATAAAAATCGTCTTTGAGGGTAGTCTCATTGTAGCCCAGAGCACTGGAATAAGTTCGGAAATTTGAAATATAATCGACCACCAACTTGGTTTGTTTCAGATTTCGATATTTCTGCCGGTAAACTTCTGCTTGCTCTACCTCGCCAAAGGCCTCTTCAAAGGCTTCTTCAAAGAGGGTCATGTTGTTAAGGATTGGTTGAGGGACACCAGCCATTTCCTGCTTGAGGAAAGGACAAATCCATTCCCTGGCTTCCCCCCTCAGGTATGAAATGATGAAGAGGATCTGCTGATCCACCATATTGTAACGCAGGTCTGAAGTACTGATGTAGAGGTTGCAGGCAAAGGTAAAGTCCCTAGCCTTCTGACCGCGTTTGCCGTTGTACTCAGGGGGTTTGCTGGCCAAACTTTTCTTGGAAGTCCGGGGGGCAGCAGGAGTAGTGCTAGTGGCAGGTGGAGCGGCGGGGGCTGGACCAAGTGTAAATTGCCCAATAGACCTTCCTAGTGCTTGTTGATTAAGAGGGGCCCCGCCCTGAGGTTGCGATGCGTCGAGATTCCCCCCTCTTCCTTGGTTACCAGGCTGATAAGTGCCCCCCAGCCTGGCGAATCAGAATGTCCATATCATTTTGCATAGTATTGAGGAGCGCTTGATTGGTTTGAACGTCGGCTTGAGTGGCTTGAATGTTTTGAAGATTTAGGTTGCCATCCCCTGAATTGTAGAGTATCCATTGGTGGATATTATCGACACGTCTACTAGTGATTTCGACTCGTTGTGCGATTCTAAGTAGGAAGGCAGCGATATCCTCATTGGTGGTCCTGCAAGTGTTGTACCATTGACCACTTTCTAGATGGCTCTCAATATATTGGTCTGATGGTCTGGTTTCCACTTGTCCACTTGCTTCTGGTTCTTGGGCTTGGAGATCCCCAGTGCGCATGGAGGCATTATTGCGGTTTGCATTGGGTGGCAACGATGTAGCCGCTGGGGCCCCTACACCAAATGATACTTGATACAGCTTGGTTCCCTGAACTGTAGGATCCGATCGAGAGGTCCCTGTCTCGCCTGACATGATGCTGGTTGCACTTGGAATCTGGGATGTTGAGCGTCCTAGGCCGAAAGTTCTACTGATGCGTCCTGAAACCGATTCCCCCTGTGGGTAAACCAACATGAGCTATAATAAGTGCGTTTCCTGGTGCGCTGCGACCAAATATGGCTAGTAGTGTTGATTATCACAAAATGAAAAGTCCCCTGGGTAGAGATAGATAGAAGGGGGAACCTAGTCGACAGTAGGTTCAAGGCAAAAGTGTCAGAGGTCCTTGTTCCAATAGAATATATGAGTGGCGCTTCCTGATTAGGTGGCAATGGCTCAGTGATATCAGAGGATAGGGGACGTCGTCAACGTGCTAATGGATGCGAGCTGCAATATGCCTCGACGTGTAAATGATGCAGGGGAGAGATAGGCGTATTAGCTATCAATGGTGAAGGGTGTGCAGTGCTCAGAGATAACCTGGTGATGATAAACCTGGTTCCGACAGCGACAAAGGCTGTGTCCGCGACAAAGGCGAGAAGACTTGTTCTAGTGTCACAACCCTAACCGAACCTTGGAGGCCGAGACTCCACAGGCAGTGAGAAATGGGGGTTGGGACGACAGCAAAGGTTGAATGGATGGCAACTAAGGCCTAAGTGAGTCACGCGATGAGTGATGGGAAAACAACAAGAGAACAAGTCTTGTGGTAGCAAGACTTGTGTTGCTGGTATATGTACTATCTACTGTGGCTATGTACAATAGAGAGTATGTGACAAAGGGGAGAAAGCAGGAGTCCGAGAGAAGCAATGACAGAACAAAGGAGGCGTGACAAGTCCATGGAAAGCGAGGACAGAGTGAAGCTAGCCAGGCGAGCATGTCCCGCGGTCATGGCTTACATAATAGCGACTAAATGCGCCAAGGTGAGCAGAACGAGACCAAACAGAGCAACAAACGAGGCAAACAAAAGGTCGTGACAAAGGTAATGGATAGGCATTCTTCCTGGCCTTGCTATTGGCATCCCTATAGTCCACCACCAATCTCCATTCTTTAAATGTCCTGTCATCCTTTTTCTTCAGAACAAAATGGGCAGGTGATGCTTGTGGAGAGATGGATTGGTGGATTAATCTGTTTTGCAGCATCTTTGTGATTGTGTCTTTCAGGACCTTGCCTTGTTCCATGCTGTGACTATATACTGGACCATGCTTTGGTTTTGCATCTGGAAGTCAGTCTATCTTCATGTCATAATCTCTGTGAGGAGGGAGTTTCGCCACCTCTTCTTTGGAGAAAACTTTTGCAAATATGGAATGTCCTTCAGGTAATTCTTCTAATCCTGACACCTGGATGATTGGGCTTGAATCAAATCAGTTTTTGGCGCAGTGCTTTGAGTCAAATTGAATTGTCATTTCTTTCCAATTTATGGAGGGATTATGTCTTTTTAACCAAGACATGCCTAGCACAATGCTATGTCTGCCAATGTCCACAATGTGGCATTCCAATATTTCCTTATGCCCTTGGACTGTGAATTTGAAAGATGTATAATGGGTGACTAGTCCTGAGGAAACTTCTCTTCTGTCAATCACCTTTAGTTATTTAGGAGTAATGTGCGCTTTTTTGGGTAAGCACATGGTGGAAACAAGTGTGTTAGAGATAAAACAGGATGTTGCACCACTGTCTATCATTGCAGATCCTTCAAAAGAACATGGATTAAAACTAGATTTTTTATTAGGAGTGCTGGCTAACAGATTAGCAATGAAATTTATATTGAATTGTGGTTTATTTGATATCGATAATATTCCACAAATTTTGTTTGCATTCTCTATATCAGCCAGTATTTTGGCCAGAACAGTTCTCCTGTTTACTCCTGGGCTTCCCCTTTCCTGACTCATCATCAGATTCCAACAGTATCTCTTCTTCATGGCCACTCATAAGGGCTGATGGGCATTTATTTGCCATATGGCCTCTTCCACTGCAACGGAAGCATTTGAGGATTGTTTTCCCTTTCCCATCCAATTCCATGGGTCCAGGGCCTCAAGAGTCTGGTTGCATTGTTTTTGTGGTAGTTGTGGTGTATGTGAATGGTGCTGGAGTTGTATTATTATCCTTACAGATAACTCTGAAAGAGTCCTTGGTTGCTGTTTTAGCTCTATCCAATACACATAAGGTGTTTTCATGTTATTAATTGTTTCAATGTGAGATATGCTTCTTTTGAAGTTTCTACCATGTTTGTTTTTGTAGACTTTATCTCCTGGGTACAAAAGTGTGCATCTATTTCCTTGGTTTTGAGTATTTTGAGTGGTTGTAGTTGAGGAACCTTGGGTTTTACCCCCCCTTGAGATCATTGTGACTTCTGTTCATCCTCAAAAGCCATTTGCTTAGCATCAATTTCCAAGGCCTGTGAGAACAACTGTCCTTCAGTTTTAGTTGCATAATCCCAATTTGGCTATAGCAGAGTTCCCTTGATATCGACTTTGAGACCTTTGTAGACATGGTCCCTTAGATCCACATCACTGTATCCCAAAATAGAGGAATAAGTTTGGAAATCTTTGAGGTATTCTTGCACTGTTTTTGTCTGTTCCAGTGCACAATATTTCTGTCTGTATTTTTGCACCCTGTCTGTCTCCTGGAACTGACATTCAACTTCTGTCCAAAACCCAGCCCAATCTGCTAGCCAAGTGACTGATGGCTTTGCAGGGTTGTGGTGACTTGTTAAAAAAGGTTGTAACCATTTGTGTGCTTTTCTTGTCATATAGGAAATGGCAAAATTTAGCTTTTCTGTATCTGTTGCTGATGGCTTTTGGACCGCTATGTAACCCATAATTTGGTTTTTGAATATTGGAGTCTTATCCCAATTTTCACCTTAGAATGCATCTGGTTTCTTTGCTTTGAGGGGCTTTGATGCTGCTACTGTTGGTGCTGACAACTTTGTGATTTGTGACTGTAAGTAGTTTATTATAGATTCCACTCATGTGGTTTCTGAGCTATAAAGTTGACTGTCGACAAGGGCTAATGAAGCTTTACTATCTGCTTCAGTAACAGTTTTTTTTTAATCCTTCAATTTGTTGACAGGCATAGTTTAGTCCTCCTGCAACATTGCTTTTACTGGAATTCTCTGTAAAAGCACTGTGAGGTGGTGGATAAGTGCTTACGGGTGTTGTGGCCATGATAAGACTGTGACAAGTGGAATTTTATTGAGAACCAATTGCATACAGAACAGTATTTCTAATTTCTTGATGCCTTTTTCTGTCCTTTATGAAATGTATACATCTCAAATATTTAAGGTTAAGTCCTCCTTGTCTAAGAAGAATGTGTTCTTGTTGCCTATGAAATCAAAAGAAGAATATGTGTAATTGTTGTAGATGTCTTCTTTGAAGGCAATTAGCAATTGTATGTGCACTTGTCTTCTTTCTTGTTGATATTGTCCAACAAGCTACTTGATGTGGTGGGGTAATGTGGCTCCCACTGCAAGAAAGGTTGGTTAATTGCGATTTTTGTAGATTGGACTCCAATGCCTACTGATGTGTTGTTGGATTGGCTATTTTTCCAAGTAAGGAGCTCCTCAATTTTCTTCCAATGCTGCTTCTCTCATTGTTTGAGCTTCTCCATCTCCTTTGTTTGGTGCTCAATATTGGCTGTTTGCTGGTTAATTATCTCTAACAAGCTGCGGTTATGTTTGTTCAGGGGATTGGCAGTGTTTTTGAGACTATTTGTATCGATTTTTGTTTCTTTGATTTTGCTATTGAGCTCTTGTTTGCTCTTTTCACAACACTGATGTAGGTACTGGATGTCCCACTCTATTTGCATGTTATCTTCCTCCCTTGCTTCTTGGATACCCTTAACAATGTAAATTTGTTCAGTAAGGGTCCAATCTATGTTCTCAACCTTTTCTTTGACTTGGTCAACATATTGGTCAACTAAACCAATGGTTTCACCAATGATAGTGATAAGGCAAGAGGGCATGGGAAGATCAAACACTGCAAGGAGTTAGATCTAGTTGTGATGTGGTCACACCAGACCTATTACTTGTAGTGATGACTTTCTTGATAAAAAATTTGATGATCACAATTGAATCACTAATACCTTGCTTCTAATACCTACCATTGGACTATCCCTACTGATAATCAACAGCCTTGGATGGGCATGATGTACAGCGGGTTTTTTGCAAGTGGGTAATTCAGCAGTCTAGGGACGCTAAACATGTTTGCCTTAATGGATGATTGGAACATTCCTAAGCAATGCTTTTACACCCTGGTGTTCTAAACCAAGATCATTGGCTATGCTAACAGTTTAACTAGTGTCTAAGCCAGTACTGCGCTATTGCCCATGGTAGTAGCTCTGTTGATCTCAAAGGATTGGCAACAAAGTGCACAACACCAGTCTCAAACAGGAAGTGGTAGACAAAATATGGAAAGCAATGACCTAAATATGGCAATAGCTGAAACAGCTTTACCTAATGTCCTGACTCAACAATTAGGTAGCTAAAAGTTATTGTTAAGAAGCTCAATCGCAAATGTGCAACAGCTTAAGGAAGTGCAATGGTTTAGATAGATAAGTAGTAATTGGCAAATTGTATGGAAAGGAGGTCAAGCTGTGTTGTTTACCAGCTTGCCCTCCAAGTTTATATACATGAATGTGCACTGCCCTGTATCAACAGGGGCAATGTGGGAAATCCTTATCTATATCAAACACATGATCCAATTCAATATGACTTGGCTTATCAGAAGCACTACAGATTGCCAAAGGAAAGACAAGTACATCACATGACCTGGACAAGACAATTGTACCAAAAAAGGAGAGTGTTTCGGAAAAAAGATATAGAATTGGAATAAATGTTATGAGGTCAAAACAAGTTTTCATCCTATGTGAAATGTAGCAGCCACTGATACTCAAAATCCATCAGCCAGGAACCTACAGGAAGAGATGGAAGCAGCCAGAAGGGAGGCAGTATGTCACAACCCCCTATGCCAGTTGACCAACGTCCATGTCTGTTTGTGCCATATAGGCCCCAAGCTGCCTTAGAGGCTCTGTTACCATATGCTAAGTTGCTAGTGCAACCTTAGCAACTTTATGACAATGGCCTGGGGCCCTCTTTGTGTTTATATCATGGCCTAAAGGCCTGGTGACTTAGTTGCACTTGAGGGGAGAGATGACATGGCAAAGTGAGCTGGAGTAAGTCCATGCTTGCAAGCCAGTATATATAGGCAGAGGCATAAATGCCTCAAAGTTGTATGATACATTATGTTGCCAATCAGGTGCCATGCTCAGTCAGCAAGTCACAAAGACCTTCTAGATGGAAGTTCTAGAAGGTTGACCTTTCCAAAGGAAAGATCCAGAAGGCAGCTCAGCCACATGGGCTGCAGGGACAAGTCATCCATACACCTCATGAAACAAGGGAGAGCGCCGCATCTATGTACATTGGGTGCTTAAGGCTCAGAGAGTCCCAGTCAACAGTCAGAGTTGTTGTTGTTGTAGATGGGTCACAACATTGCCCTCCCTTTAGCTTGGGCATAGGGGACTGCACACAACTACTTTTGTGCAATCCATTCCTTAATTGCAATCCAGCCTTCCCATTCTGCTAGCACCCTCATGCCTCCTTCAAGCTGCTTGTTACAAGGGTCCCACTTGGCCTGTTTGAAGCCTTGCTCTTGTTGGCACAAGTGTTGTAGCACCTGGGTGCATTGGCACTCTTGTTCAATGAGGTGGGCTTGCTCTTGGTTGACCCATTCCTGTTGGCACACATTGCACCAGTGCTTGAGTCCCAGGGGGGACATGATTCCCCTTTGGACAGCCTTGTATGCTCACACACCTGCTCATCACATGGCATTTGGTCCCAGGCAGGGGCCAGGGAGTCTCTTCAAGGTCTTGCTTAGCTTCAGCAAGTAGCTGCTTGATCCGTCCTTGCACTTGTGCCACTGCCTCATTGAATTGTTCTTCCAGAAGGCAGCAGTTGGTGGGGATCTCAAGGAGAGGAGGCAATTCATTGCCCCCAGGGGAGGGGACAGGGACCATGGGCACAAGGGGGGTCCCTAAGGACTGCTGCATAGGAGGGTTGGCTGGTGGGAGCTCCCCAAAAGGGGGCTGGGCAGGTGTTGGGATGGTGCAGGGTCCCCAAGTCATTTGACTACTTATGGCCTGCTCAACAGCAGGCCACTTGTTGTTGGCTTTAGTGGTAGTCAGGGGCCATGAGTAGTTGTCAGTTAGGAAGGGGTTAGGCATACCTGGTTTGGGTTTAGGGATTTGATATCCCATCCTGACTTGGTGTCCAGTTCTGTCCACATCCATGCAACTCTGTCCTCCCATTGCTTGGCTATGTTGTGAAGGTGGGGATCCTGGACCCCCTTCCACCATCCATCACTGCGCCACTTATGCCATGTGTCAATGTTCCAGCTGTTGGTGCTTTTGAGGCCCTCATTGTGGACAGTGTGGACAATGCAGCCCTAGCAGGTATACAATTTGTGCCACATGATTGTGGCTTGGTCAAGGGGCTTGGTTTCTGGGTTGCCAACCCAAAGGAGCACCCCATAGTTAGGGAGCTGCATTGATTCTTTGTCTTTGAACCACCTAAGGGGTCCTTGTGCCTTGATGGGGATGTACCCCAGTCTACAGCCAGGGTTGAGGAGCTCAGCAAGCTCCTTTGCCTCCTGGAAGGTCCAGGGGGCCGTGTTGTGGTTGTGGAAGGCATACTCACCAGGCCCAGCAAGACAGAGGCCACAGCTGAAGGCCATGGTGGAGGCATTGGCCCTGCAGGCAGTGCAGATGGTGGCCTTGGAGGCTTGGACAGCAAGCATGTTTGAGGAGAAAAAGATTGTTGGGTGTGGTTGGGCGAGCTGGTTAGGGTGAGCTGAGTAGGTGGAGCAATGATTTCTGCTGCTCTGCCCTTGGTATTTTTATCTTTGGTCAATTTTGTATTTGGAGGTAGTGGTGCCAATGGGAAGTCCTTCTGGAATTTTCTCAGAAGTTCAGTCATTTCAGCAAACTTTTCTGCCTGTTCTTCTGTGTCTTCTTGGGTGCTATAGCCCTTCCACCTAATGCAGTACTTTAGCCCACCAGGGTCTTGATACCATCCTACAATCTTCTCGACTTTGTATTCTTCCTCCCCTTCTTCTGTTAATATTGGCAGCAGTTGGGGTTGGTTCCTCCCAAAGTATGCATCTTCCTTGTATCCTGAAAGCATGCTTGTGTGAAAAACATTGTGTTTCTGCAGTGATTTTGGGATTCTGATTTCATAAGTGTGTGATCCCATGACCTTTGTTATTTTGTATGGTCCCGTTTTCTTGTCATCAAGTCTCTTGATGGGTTGCTTTGTTTTGAAGTTCATTGTAAGGAGCCACACATGGTCCCCTTCCTTGTATTGTTGTTTAGGTTTTCTTTGGTGATTCTGTGTTATTCCATCATTGCTTTTGTTTCCTCCCATATGGAGCTGAGATCTTCTGTCCACCAGTTTGCTTCTGGTGCTTTGGTGATATATTCTTCCATGGTCCATTTGGGTTTCTTTCCAAAGACCACTTCAAAGGGGGTTTTGCTGGTTGTTTGATTAATGTGGCTGTTATGGCAAAATTCCCCTATTGGTAGCCATTTGGCCCAGTTGTCTTGGCTGTAGTTGCAAATTCTTAGGAAGCCTTCTAGCCATTTGTTTGTCTTTTCTGCTAGCCCATCTGTTTCCAGGTGATAGCCTGTGCTGAAAGTAGGGTGTATTCCTAGTTGCTTGTACACTGCTTCTAGGAAGTGTGACTTGAAGGTTCTTCCCCTGTGTGACACTGTATTTTTGGGGAATCTGTGGATTCTCCATATGTGTTGGACAAAGATCTCTGCTAGTTGCTCTGAGTTTTTTGGCTCATTACAGGTGATGAAATGTGCCATCCTTGAGAAGCAATCAATTACTACTAGGATGCTATCCTTTCCTTCTGATTTGGGTAGTTTGACAATGAAGTTGTATGCGATGTCTTCCCAAGGTTTCTCAGGCATGGGCAATGGCTTCAAAGGGACTGATTGTTTGTGTCCCTTCCCTCTTTGGCATGTTTTGCATGAGTCAACATATCAGTTGACTTGTGCTTTCATGCCTGGTCAGCTGTATTTCCTTGATATTAATTCAAGCGTTCTGGCTTGTCCTTGGTGTCTGGCTATTGGACTATCATGATATAGCCTTGTCGTGAGCCATGCTCCCACCATCGGACTCGTCTACGTCTCGTCCTTCCTCTTGTGTTTGTTCTTTGTCTTTCTTTCATGCCGCGTTGCCCCCTTCTTGTGGTTATGTGTTACACTGTGTAACGCGGCTGTGCTTTGTAGGAGTCATGTCTGTTCATACAGCATGACTCACATGGACACTCCTGATTGGTAGACTGTTATGACTCTTGTGGCTGCGCTCTGTATGACTCGGCCATGTCTTGATTATATATAGAGGACCAACAAGCCTGGAAACCCCAGCTTGTTTTGTCTCGTCAAACATCCCCTTTGAGTGCCACTCTGAACCACCCCTACCCTCGAGAGCCTACAGACGCTTAAGTGTGTTGCGGTTCAAGAGGTCACTTAGGTCTTAGTGCCGTCCACTCTCCATCGCGGCTTGTTTCATAGCCACCAAGAAGAAGCTTACGACATTACAAAACAAGCTTAACAACATACAACCATGTCTATTCAAGAAGATGGAGGGTCACGCCCCTCATCCTCCATATCAACAAGAAGAGGACCCAGTCGGGCAGCAAGGCCCACAGGATCACTAAACGAACAAGATATTGCACAAACTCAAGCGGGAGGTCCCGCCCGATCACGCCCTCAAAGTCAAGCATCAATGCCGGGATCTTTCGGCATTGCTGACATGACAACCGTACAAGAGGAAGAACCCACTATCACAAATAGAGAACCAGGAGATCTTACAAATGACCCCACTCCAGCTGTAATTCGCATTTCAACTGGAAGTCCAGGACCATCACGTCCCTTGTGGCCATCAGGGATTAGAAGACAGTTCTTTTCTCCCCAACCCGAAGCTCATGGGGGTGTGTCGCTTGTTCCCATTAGACCCCCACCTACACCACACATTCCCAATGTCCCCACAGTCCCTCAAATTGGAGGAACCATCACCAACGCAGGACCAATCCCAATGGCTTCCCAGCCAGTCACACCAGTAATTCCAGCACCACCATATGTCCCACAGGGTTACTCCCAGCGACCAGCTCCGGTACAGCAAAGCACCGGTGATCCAGGAAGTTCAAGTTCAAGTTTCAGCTCCAGCGCCAGAACTGTAATCAGTAACCTAGACGACCTGGACGACCTTCTAGAAGGAAGACACAACGCCACCCTTAGGGTTATAGACAGAATGAGGGTCACCATAGATCGAAGGCTTAGCGGTCTAGAACAAGCTACACAAGTCCTAGCAAACAACCAGCAAATCTTCAATGACTCCATCAACACCCTACAGGGCACCCTGACAGACATTCTGAACCCGGCAAGAAACGGCGAACATAATTCCTTCCTAGTTGGTCAAGACGTAACCCGCCTTTGAAATGAGGTCACCAACACTCAAGGACTAGTAAACAACGTACGCGAAGAACTCAACACTACCAGACAAGGGCAACTCGAATGGAACGAGGCAGTAACACAAGGACTAGAAACTCTACGACAGGAAGGAACCTCCTTCACTGCCAAAATCACGGAAGTTCAGGAAGCTATCAACAATATGCGAGAAGAAATGGACGAAGCATCTCTGCACGGGATCCCCTCTAGACGATCAAATTCTCCACCACACCCAGACGCGGAATCTACCAGGATCGACGAATTAGAATTAAGAATCCAACGACTGACCGAGAACCCAAACATTGGTAGCGGTTCACGCCGTCCCAAGGTGACTCGTCCAGAAGCCTTTGACGGAAAGAAAGGAGAAGGTGCCGAAATGTTCATCACACAAATGGAGAGCTACTTTTTACGCCTAGGCGATCAATACACTTCCAACGAAGAAAGGATCCGCGAAGCTTTAGCAAACTTCAAATCCGAAAACAAGGCCGCCACTCACTGGGCACAAGTACTCTTAAGATCGCTTAACCAAAGGGAAAACAACCAAAACCTCGCCTCATGGGAAAGTTTCAAGGCACACTTCATGGAACAGTTCAGTGACCCCAACAAAAAAGCTAAAGCCGAATCGGACATCCGAAAATGCAAACAGAACAATTCAGTAGCAAACTATGCGTCGGAGTTCCGATACCTTCTGGTAGACGTAAATTGGGGACAGGAAGCTCTAATCAACCAATTCAAGGAAGGATTGAAATCTGAAGTCAAAACCGAACTAGCTCGTTTCGAACTAACCCTGATCAACGAAGATGGGACAGAACGAGAATTATCCCTTGACCGATGGATATCAATCGCAATCTCCATTGATCAGAAACTACAAGCAATCAAAAACACGACAGGGAAGAAGACAGCAACAGCATCCTCTAGCTCTACAAAGAGACTCCCAGACGAGGTTTACAAGGCCAGGATTGCCTCGAAACACTGCTTGAAGTGCGGATCAGACAAACACATGCTTGCCAAGTGCCCAGAGAAGGAATGGAAAAAGGAGGAACCTAACCTCAAAGGAAGGGAAGGAAAAATGGAGGAAGAATCCGAATCGGGAAAAGGTGAGGTCTCCCTCTAACCATGTGTGGAGAGACCAACGAACCAGTAATGGAAACAATGTACCTTAGAGCTACTAGCGAATCGACAATTGTTTACACAAAAATTACTGGAATCACGGAACCCATTGCTACTCTCATTGACTCAGGAGCATCAAGGAACTTCGTCGACATCACTTGGGCACGAAGAAATAAAGTGGCCCTAATTGAACTGCCAACACCCAGGAAAATCATTGGAATCCAAGGGAAGGAACTGTCACATCAAATCCGATTCAAAGCAAATCTGGAATTTGAGTTACATGGAAAAAACTTCAAGCAAAACTTCTTCGCCATGCCTACTGGAGATACACACCTGATTCTAGGGTTAGAATGGCTAGAGGAAGCCAATCCAATAATCGATTGGCTATCGAAAGAAATTTCCTGGCGACCAGACAACATCCTTGGAAAAGCCGCAGAAATCGAAGACATACCTAAAGAATTCAAAGATTATGCAGAAGTCTTTAGTGAAGAAAAGTTTAAACGGATACCAGACCATCACCCATACGACTGTTGCATTGATCTGGTGGAAGGATCAGAACTTCCTAAACCGCCTAGGCCAATACCACTCTCACCCGCGGAATCCATAGCTCTCAGAAAGTACCTAGATGAGGAACTAGCAGCAGGCAAAACCCGACCGAGCAAGTCACCTGTAGCCGCAGCAACCTTCTTTGTCAAAAAGGGACAAGACCCAAAGGACCCGGAAAAACCTCCAGAACTCAGGTTGGTTCAACATTTTGGTCCGATCAACGAAATAACAAAAGACGACCGCTTCCCTATGCCACTGATGGAAGATCTTCTTGACAAGATCAAGGACGCAAAAATCTTTTCTAAAATAGACTTGCGTATGGGATTCAACAACATCCGAGTTAAGGAAGGAGATGAATGGAAAACAGCATTCCGAACCAAGGAAGGCCTATTCGAATATATTGTCATGCCCTTCGGACTAAAAAACGCCCCAGCAACTTTCCAACGATATATGAATCATATTTTCCATGACCTAATTGACATCTGTGTCATTGTCTACATCGATGACATATTAATTTTCTCCAAGGACCGAAGCCAGCACGTGGAGGATGTTCAAAAGGTACTCAAAATTCTGTTGGACAACAACCTCTTTGCGAAACTCCCGAAATGTGAATTCTTTGTCAAGAAACTTGTCTACACAGGAATAAATATCAGCGAGGAAGGGATATCAATGCAAGAGGAAAAGGTCAAAGCAATCAAAGAGTGGAAGGAGCCAAGGACAGTCAAACAGGTCCAAGCCTTCCTAGGATTTGCAAACTTTTACAGGCGATTCGTACCAAACTTCAGCGGCCTAGCGAAACCCTTAACCATTCTAACAAGAAAGGACCAGAAATGGAAATGGGAAGTAGAACAACAAGAGGCCTTCGATAACCTGAAAGGGGAAATATGCAAGGAACCATTACTGCGACACCCAGATCCAACAAAACCTTACGTATTGGAAACCGACGCAAGCGGCGTTGCTATGGGATCAATACTCTCTCAAAGACAAGACGACGGTTACTTACATCCCATTGCTTTCCTTTCAAAATCCTTCAACGCTGCACAAATGAACTACAATGTTCACGATAAGGAACTAATGGCAATTGTGGAATCACTAAAACACTGGCGATTACATCTGGAAGGAACTAGAGAACCGATAACTATCTACACTGACCACCGTAACCTGCAATACTGGAAGAAGGCAACTACGTTTAACCGACGTCACGCTCGATGGCATCAAATCCAGGCTTCCTACAACTTTGAGATAGTTTACCGTCCGGGGAACATGTCAACAAAGCCAGACCTACTATCCAGAAGAGCGGATCATAGCGAGATACCAACAGCAGAGCAAATCATGATCAAAGAGGAACAGTTCAAAGGATTTGCCGGAGAAGTCAAGACAGACATCATTGCTGACATTAGGGAAGCACAAACCGAAGACAAGAGCATCAGGAAGATCATAGAATTGTGCAAAGACAAGGAGACCCTACCCAAATCCGTGCAACAAGGAATTAGGAACTACAACTTCGAGGAAGACCTTCTCTGGATAGATGGGAGAATCTACGTGCCAGAAGACAAGGACACTCGGCTGAAGATACTCAGATTTCACCATGATTCACCAATAGCAGGACACCAGGGTCAAGCCCGAACGCTAGAGCTTATCTCAAGAAAATACTACTGGCCTGGACTTAAGGCAACAGTAAACAAATACGTTGATTCTTGTGAACAGTGCCAAAGGGCGAAAGGAACAAAAACCCAAGTACCACTAAAAGCGCTCGAAATCCCGAACAGTCCGTGGGAGGACATCACATACGATTTCATCATAAAACTTCCAAAATCACAGGGCAATGACAGCATTCTAGTAGTAGTGGATCGGTTCTCCCGCATGGCACACTTCATAGCCTGCAAAGAATCAACAACTGCAGATCAACTTGCCGATCTTTTCCTGAAGAACATTTGGAGATTACACGGCTTCCCACGGAGTACGGTTTCGGACAGAGGAACAACTTTCAACAGCAAGTTCCTGAAGGCCCTCTACCAAAAAATCGGAACGACACCCACGTTCAGCACGGCATATCATCCACAAACAGATGGAATAACGGAACGGATAAACCAGTGGATAGAAGCATGGCTTTGTACATTTGTTAACTACAGGCAAGATAACTGGGCCGAACTGCTTCCCATTGCAGAATTCTGCTACAACAACCAACAACATGGGATCACGGGAAAAACCCCATTCGAGATTGTGAACGGCAGGGAACCACTATGGAATGTTCTAAGAGAAGCTACTACGATTCCTGAAGCAGATAACAAAGCAAATAACTGGCAGGAAGTATGGGATGAAGCAAAAGCAGCTATGGAATGGCACAGAAGAAAGGACACAGTGGAACACCAACCAAAATACAAAGAGAACGACCTTGTCTGGCTTTTCGGACAAAACATAAAGACAAACCGCCCCAACAAGAAACTTGACAACAAGAAACACGGTCCCTTCAAAATCAAGAAAATCATATCAAGCCACGCCTACGAATTGGAGCTTCCAAAAACCATGAGAATACACCCTGTGTTCCACAGCGATCTTCTTAGTCCGTACAAAAAAGACGAGAACTTCCACAGAAACCAACCCCGACCACCGCCAATCACAACAGAAGAAGGAGAAGAAGAATACGAAGTGGAGAAAATCGTGGACTGGAAGGAAACAAAGGACGGGTTGTTCTACAGGGTCAGATGGAAGGGTTATGATGAAAAAGAAGATACGGAACAACGGGCAGAAGATTTCGGTCACCTCGGAGTAGTAATGAAGAAGTTCTTGAGGGATTTCCCAAACGCCCCAACACCATCAAACTACAAGACAAGAAGTATTAAAGGGAGGGCGGAGCGGGACGACAACGCAACTTGCAGAACTTGCCCACTTTCCAACTCACTCTACACACTCTACGCACTTAACCTTTTTTGCACAACATGCCCGCCATCACCCGTGCCACGATCGCCAACAACCTTGTCCGCGTTCTCAACGGACCAGCCTTCCAGACGGCTCGCATCCTTGACTCGGGAGCAGCCCTCTACGTCTTCAAAAGGTCCCAGCAGAGTCCAGGGCGCCTCCAATTCCGTGCTTCCGACGACGTCCTACACTCCGACCTTGGAGAATTCGAATGGGTCGGCAAGAAATGGCCAACACGCATGCAACTCCAACGAAAGGACATCTACGTATGCCGAGGATGTGCGGCCTTCCAGGTGTCCGAAGTCATCCTGCTATCCATGCACAAGCTCGGGGTGGTCGAATGGGGACAAGAAGGAGCTTACAGCAGCGAATGGGTGCCAGGATATGAAGGTTGCCCGCCTACTCTAAGGCCTCGATGGAACAATGCATGGGACAAGAACTTCGAGGCGGACTTAGCGGATTGGAGGATGGAGCGGGGACGATACCAGAGAGAGAAGTTCGAGTGGAAGCCATTCTGGTGGCAGGAGAAGGATGCGGACTTATCGGAATGGAAAGAGGCCGAGCCAGACATACGACAATGGGACAAGAACCATGTGGAGGAGCAGGAGAGGGTCATGGACTGGTCCAAGGCGGACTGGACGGACGACAAAACCTGGGAGAGGTGGGAGGAGCACTGTGACAAACCAGGTAACACGGCGTTCAACCCCATCGATCTTACGGAGGAAGAAGAGGACGAGGTTGACTCCCTGGTCGAGAAGGTCGAGAAGGACTGCTGGGTGCAGTAAATCGGTCCTTTCGGGTTCCCCTCAAGGACCTTAAGGGGGGAGTAATGTCGTGAGCCATGCTCCCACCATCGGACTCGTCTACGTCTCGTCCTTCCTCTTGTGTTTGTTCTTTGTCTTTCTTTCATGCCGCGTTGCCCCCTTCTTGTGGTTATGTGTTACACTGTGTAACGCGGCTGTGCTTTGTAGGAGTCATGTCTGTTCATACAGCATGACTCACATGGACACTCCTGATTGGTAGACTGTTATGACTCTTGTGGCTGCGCTCTGTATGACTCGGCCATGTCTTGATTATATATAGAGGACCAACAAGCCTGGAAACCCCAGCTTGTTTTGTCTCGTCAAACATCCCCTTTGAGTGCCACTCTGAACCACCCCTACCCTCGAGAGCCTACAGACGCTTAAGTGTGTTGCGGTTCAAGAGGTCACTTAGGTCTTAGTGCCGTCCACTCTCCATCGCGGCTTGTTTCATAGCCACCAAGAAGAAGCTTACGACAAGCCTTAGGATATTCAGTCATTAGTCTTTATCTTCAGGGACAACAATTTTCCCTTGGTACCAGGGAAGGTTTTTGTTGTACTCATACTCCCTGAATTGTTTCTTTGCAGTTGGGGGTAGGTTGTCCCTCCCCTTGACTGTGGCTATCAGGGTACTAAGGTTTCTGTCCTTGTCTTGTCCTTGTTTGATTGCTGTTACAATGTCGACTCCCAGGGCAGCTGAGAATCCTTTGAAGGTTTCAGCAGATACCATGACCTGCTCTGCATTAGGTATATTGTTGTAGTTGCTTCTTCCTGATAGTATGTCTGGCTTTGTGGACATTTTTTCTAGCAGATAGTGTATCTTGTAGTTGTATGAAGATATTAGTTGGTACCATCTGCTGTGTCTTCTATTGAAGATCCTTGTATTTCCCAGTAAATGATGTTTCAGTGATCTGTGTAGACAATTACTTGAAGCTTTGTTCCTTCAAGATCTATATGCCAGTCGGTCAGGGCTTTGATGATGGCTAGAAGCTCCCTGTTGTGTGTGTTGTAGTTGAGTTCAGCCAGTTTAAATCTCTGGGATAGGAAGCCAGTTGGGTGTAGATGTTATGGATACTGACTTCCATTGGTATCTATACTTAGTCTAAACTCACTATACCCAAGGATCGGAAAATGTACAAAATATGTCTTGTTTCGTATTGCTTGTAACAAATGTGTTACGAATTGCATTGTATATACAAGAGTGCAAATCGATACTTCTAATGTTTCTATATCAGTCATGACTTTCAGCAACTTGGACGATTTAGAATTCATTTAGTTACAAATTGTTTAAGTTTAATCAATTTGTTCCTTTGTGAAATACAAGTATTTCTGGTATATCGTCCAACTTGCTGAACCAATTGACTTGATTTCTTTCTGCGCTCACTAACGCACAGCCTCGCACATGTATCGGCGGAGTTTCATGTATTTCTATACAGCAGCTTCGGAGATATTATCTTATCAGTGTTCAAATATTGATAGCCACATGATACATACTTTGAACACAGCATATCTCCACAACCACTGCATGGAATTCCACGATCAGACTTGCGTTGGAGTCGCACTGCCTTGCGCTATTTTTGTAAATAGTCTTTATCTAGTAGTTTCCGTGTTCTGGGAAGCTCTTGCAGAACGGTTACATGCATAGCCACACTATGTATGGAGTTTGTACCTTTAATATGTACTTTGAGCAGCACTGCATGATCTAGCTATAGCTACAGAGCTATTCTTAGGCTGCTCCACACTATCTAGTGGCCTGGAAATTACAGTTAGAATATGTACACTTGAGTATTCATACCTGTGCGCTCTAAGGTATATAAACTGGCCTCTGAGAGCCTCCAGAGATCACCTCTCAATTTACTTTCAATACATCTTTACCAAGTTTATCACTTGTGTGACAGCTTTACAGCTTATTCTAAGACCTAAAGCAGTTCTCCCAATAACACTCCTTAACTGTTGAGTTTAACTCCAATTAGGTTGCAGTTGAGGTTGAGATAACTTTAAGAGTTCTACAGTAAGCACTAAGCACTGCACAACAGATACTTGTGTTAGAGAAGTATATTAAGTATTAACTTGATTCTAGCAATCAGGGGGGATATCTTAAATACAACTTATAGGGAACCTTGCCTTGTAGCATTGCTCAAACAGTTGTAACTTAAGTGTACCTCTACAGTTAAGAAAGATATATTGTCTTTAGTAACAAATACTGTTAGTAACAGCATATTAGTGCCCTCTGAGGATCTAGTAAAGTTTACTTTACCCTCTGGCTCCATAAAGTTG
This sequence comes from Ceratobasidium sp. AG-K, assembly GCA_037039685.1. Taxonomy (NCBI): domain Eukaryota; kingdom Fungi; phylum Basidiomycota; class Agaricomycetes; order Cantharellales; family Ceratobasidiaceae; genus Ceratobasidium; species Ceratobasidium sp. AG-K. The sequence continues at coordinate 4,608,399 of JAWNGF010000002.1, forward strand.
TGATACAGACAAAGTATATTCTATACTTTAGGATATATTTACACTGAACCATAACAGTAGATAGCACTCCAACTGCCTCTGGGACAGTTTTGCTCCCATTGCTACTCCTGAAGCGTCTGTCTCCAGATAGTATTGCTTTGATTCATTGGGATGTGCAAGCACTGGTTCTTCTGATATGAGTTGTTTTAGTTCATCAAAGGCTTTTTGATGCTCCTCATTCCATTCCCATTTCTTGTCCTTGTGTGTCAATTGTGTTAGGGGCTTGACAACCAACAAGAAGGATGCTACAAATTTTCTGTAGAAGTTGGCAAATCCTATGAAGGACTGTAGTTGTTTCACCATATTGGGTATTGGTCATTCCTGGATTGTTTTGACTTTGTCCCTGTGCATGGAGATTCCATGTTCAAGTATGACAAATCCTACCCAGTCAGCCTGCCTTTTGTAGAAGTGGCATTTCTTGATGTGCCTGTAGAGGTGGTTTTGTTGTAGCCTTTCTACAACTTCCCTCACATACTTTGTGCAATGTGATCTTCCTCTGGATATGACAAGGATATCATTGATGTCAACTATGTCTGATATTCCTTTCATATCCATGAAGATATTATCCATGTATCTTTGGAAGGTGGACAGTCTGTTCTTGAGTCCAAAGGGCATTACCTGATACTCAAATAGGCCTTCTGAGGTTCTGAAAGCAGTCTTCCATTTGTCCTTTTCCTTTATTCTGATGTTCCAGAAGCCTTTCTTCAAGTCCAGGGTGGAAATGAAGCATTCTTCCTTTGTTTCTTCTCCTGTTTTCTTGAAGATGTTGAGTAACTCCTCCAGGAGTGGTACAGGGTGCCAATCAGCTTTTGTTATGGCATTCACCCTGGGATAGTCTACTTCACTCCTTAGGTCTGGTTGGTTTGTCCAGGTTTTTGGGCTTTTTCTACAAAGAAGGTTCTGGCAGCAATTGGGGATTTGCTTGGCCTGATCCTTTCTGTAGTCAATTTGTCTTCAATTGTTTGTTTCAAGGCTTCCTGATCCCTTGGAGAGAGTGGATATGCCTTTTTAGGTTTTGGTAGATCTGCTCCTTCCAGGAGATCAATTGTGCAATCCCATTCTTTGTGCTCAGGTAGTTTAGCATATTGCTCTTCATCAAAGATGTCTGCATAGTCCATGAGTTCTTCTGGTACTTCATCTAGTTCTACTACTTTCCCTTGTATGGCAGTTTCTTGCCAGTTGATCTGGAAGGGAGACCATGTGATGTCTGGGTTGACTTCTTTAAGCCAAGTCGTTCCCAGGATCATTGGTTGAGTGCCTGTTGGCATGCAGTAGAGTTTCTGTGTGACAGTTCTTCCCTCTAGTTTGAAAGTGACTTTTTTATGGAAGCAGATAGTTTCTTTTTCTGTTTTTCCATTGATCATTTCTATGCATCTTGGTGTTTGTAGTTCAATGAGTGGGAGATTGTTTCTCCTAGTGTATTTGATATCCATGAAGTTTCTAGTAGATCCTGAGTCAATGAGTGTTGGTGTTTTGTCTGTGATTCCCACTATCTTTGTGTATACCATAGGTGATTCCTTTGACGCTTTGCACTAATATACATTTGATAGTGGTACTTTATGGGTATTGCTAGACACCGTACTAGGACACCTATCTAGTTTTCCCACTCAGAGGAGGTTGAGGTGACTTCCTCAATTGTGGTGGTAACCTCCACTGCTTTTCCCTTGATTGGGTGTTTCCCTTTGTCTGTGTTGGTCCACCCTGATTGGCAATATTTGAGCATGTGCCTGGGTTTCCCACACTTGACCTGTAGGTTTTCCTTCTTTCTGTGTTCTGTTTCTTTGTTTGGGACTGGGATTAAGTCTTCCAATTTTGATGTTCCTTGATGTTTGTGTTGGTTCCTTCCTTTCCCCTTGTCTTGGGATTTTGATGGGTTCAGCCTTTTGCCTTTGAGTGCTAGTTGCATCCATTTGTGCAGGGATCTTGCGTGTTGCCTATTGTAGTTGCACATTTCCTCCCATATGAATTCCTGTTTGATAGTCTGTTGGAGTCCATGCCTGAAGCAGGCAATGAGCACATCTTTGTGTCACTCTATGTCTTGCTGGAGTAGCTGGAAGTCCATGATGTATTCCAGTACTGTCTTGTTCTGGTAGAGTTTCTGTATTTTACTCTTAGCTTCTAGTCATTTAGCCAGGTCCATCCATTGTTTGATCAAAGCAGTTTGGAGTTCTTCCCAATTGTTTAGCCATAGGTGTGGGCGCTGTCATGACCTTTTTCTTGTTCCCTGTCTTTTGCTCTGTTTGCCTTGTGTTTGGTCTCTTTCTGCTCGCCCTGGCCCATTTAGTCGCCTTTCTGTAAGCCATGATTGCGGGACATGTCTGCCTGGCCTGTTCCCTTGTCTCCTTGGTGTCCATGGACTTATCTTGTTTCCTTTGTCTCATCCTTGCTTCTCTTGAACTCTTGCCTTTCCTCATTTTGGTTCCCTTTGTTGCGTGCTCTCTATTGTACATAGCCACAGTAGTTAGTATATATACCAGCAACCCAAGTCTTGTCTCCACCAGACTTGTTCTCTTGTCATTTTCCCAATCACTTGTTGCATGACTCACTCAGGCCTTAGTGCCATACATTTGACCTTCATAGTTGTCCCAAGCCCATCCTCACCACCTGTGGAGTCTTGGCTTCTAGGGTTTGGTTAGGGATGTGACACTAGAACAGGTCTTCTTGCCCTCATTGCAAATACAGCCTTTGTTGCTGTTGGAACCAGGTCTTTTATCACCGGGGTATCTCTGAGCACTGCACGCCCTTCTTCATTGATTAGCTGATCTCCCCAACTCTCCCCCTGCATCATTTACATGTCGAGGCACATTGCAGCTTGCATCCATTAGCTTGTTGACAATGTCCCCTATCCTCTGATATCACTGAGCCGTTGCCACCTATTCAGGAAGCACCGCTCATATATTCTATTGGAACAAGGAGCTTAGATACTTTTGCACTGAACATACCGTCAACTAGGTTCCCCCTAAACATTCCATCTCCACCCAGGGGATATTTCTTGATTGCCACTAGCCACTGCTGGTCAAAGCACACCAAGAAGCGCACTTATAACAAATGACCACCAAGAGTTGTTCCAGCTCAGTGGAATCCTTTAGACAAACCATGGCATCTTTGACTGCTCCATCTACATATCAGAAAGGAAAAGGCCCTATAGCCCCATCAGCCCCAGAAACTCCACTCCACCAAACACGCTTCTCTGAACCACTCCCATCACACACAGGAGACAAAGAAAATGAGGGCAATCCCACTATTTGATTGCAACCAAACCCATACCCTACTTTTGATGCTGAATCAAGACCCTCTTCCCCAGCCATGGAAAGTTATACCGGCAAAACATGGTGGGAACCCCATGAAAGCAATCATCAAAAACAAATCCTTTTCATCCTGAAGGAAATGGTGTTGCAGCAAAGCCTTATGGCTCAGCGTTTGGAGCATGTGGAAAGTTGGATCCTACACAACAGGGATGACAGAAATATTTGCATTGGGCAATTGTCAGAAATCCTAGACCAAAACCATCTGCTGTACAACATGGTGGTAGATCAACATGCAACCACCAAAGACACAGTTTGGGCACATGGTTTCCTTGCAAACCCTACAGGAGGAAGTGGAAGCAGTGCTACTAGGACTAGTGCACTGACAACAAGCCAATTAGGACTGTCAGTTGGAGGAGGAGCAAACACTGGAGCACAAAGTTTAAGGGGATCAATGATGCATTTTGCACCACCCTCATCAGGGAGGACGGCACCCCCCACCTCATCAATATTCTCTTCAGGAAGGACCAAGAAATCAGCTGCCTCCAAACCAACCAAATTAAACGGTGGACATGGAGCTAAGGCCAGGGATTTTACTTATTCCTGTGCAAATTGTATTGCCGACTCCCATTATGCCACTGCTTCTGATGAAAAGAAGATCCGGCTCATTATCTCCTATCTACATGGACTGGCAATAGATTGGATCTGGCCTTTCCAAGACCTACACAACGCAGGGGTGCCACAAGTCATTTTCACAGATCTAGATGTCTTTCAGCATGAATGGGAATTAGCGTTTGGCAAAATCAAACAGGTCAAAGTTTATTGACAGAAGTACAAGGCGTTGACTCAAATCAAGACAGTGGTTGAATATATTACTCAATTCAGAATCCTGTTGGCACCACTAGGCTACAATGAACAAACTTTGAAGGACAATTTCTATGCAGGTCTCAAAGACAACATCAAGGACATGCTCACTTCCCAAGCCTATAATTGCCATAATGCCATGTTGCAGGAATTATTCACCAGGACCCAAGAAATCGATGCAGCCCTCATTGCTAGGAATATGGAGAAATGAAGTACTGGTACTTTGGAGAGGGCAACACCAAGCGGCACCCAGAAGCGGGTAACCATGAACACAGCAGTGCACAAATTCCAGAAAGGAGAAGCAATTTACATGGTGACTGCTCAGGGTAGCAAGAAGGGGACAATAGAATTGATTGGCAAAAATAAATGAGGATTCTTGACACCCAAGGTCAAATGGGCTGATGGAACAACAACCAAAATCCCCTTTAGTTTCATTAAACCAGACACTTGTCAAGCCAAAGTAGAGGTAGCAGCTGTCACCAGTGAAACCACCTGCTATTGTTGCCAGAAGAAGGGTCACATGGCCAAGGATTGTCATGCACAAAATGCAGCCCTGGAGGATGCTGATACCAGCAATTCAGAATCAGGAAAAGGCAGGGACTGAGGGGAGCATCAGGCACCCTAAAGTCAGAATTAGACCATGTAATGTTGGAGAATTGGAGACAGTCTGTAAACAAAATATACCTTTGTTCCACCAAATATGCAGACCAACTTCGAGTTCCTATCACAATTGAATGTCTGAAACACCTTATTACTGTTGCCATGATCGATTCAGGAACATCAGGAAATTTCATTAATTCTGAATGCATCAAGAAACACAAAATTCCTACAAAAAAGAAAAAAACAGCAAGACAAGTCCAAGTAATAGACAGACAGCCAAATAGCAAACGGACTAATTGACAAAGAATGCACTGTCCAAATCATCATGAATGACCACATAGAAGAAATTACATGCAACATAGCACCATTAGGACGACACACAGTTGTACTAGGAATTCCTTGGTTAAAGAAACACAACCCAAAGATCGACTGGATCATAGGTTCCCTTGGAGTTTAACTCAGATTATTGCGCAGCAGAATGCTTATGCAAAGAATGCAATGCTGCAGAAGGGGGGGTAGTGGGTCAATTACCAGAAGAATATTCGGAATTCAAAGATGTTTTTGTTGCCAAAGAGGTGGATAAACTGCCCCGCACTGGCCATATGACCTGAAAATTGAATTGGAACCTGGTGCGAAGCCCAAGATCAGTGTGGTATACTCCCTCACCAAGGAAGAAGACCAAATTCTGAAGGCATGGATTGACAAAAACCTGGAGAAAGGATTCATTGTTCCATCCACATCTGAATGGGCGTCACCAGTAATGTTTGTCAAGCGCCATGATATTGATGGGGTCCCCCAACCACCAAGATTGTGCATGGACTATCAATACTTGAATTGCCACACCAAGAAGAATCGCTATCCACTGCCTAGAACCAACGACCTCATTGAACAGGTTAAAGGTGCCAAAATCTTCACCAAACTCAACCTCAAGTCTGGTTACAATCTGGTCAGGCTAGCAGATGAGCATGTCCACAAAATGGTGTTCAGAACCAAATACGGGCTTTTCAAAACCAGGGTTGTGCCATTTGGTCCCACCAACGCCCCGGCAACATTCCAGAACTTGATGGACGCTGAGTTCAGGGACATCAAAGGAATCTATGTCGAAATCTACATTGATGACATTCTGATTTTCTCCAAAAACACCAAGGACCACCCAGACCATGTGAAAGAAGTACTGCGTCGCCTACAATGCATTGGCCTGTATTGCTCCCTCAAGAAGTGCTCTGTCCATGTACCAATGGTTGATTATTTAGGACTTGTTATATTGGGAGAGGTGGTGGAAATGCAGGAAGAAAAAATTAGCACAATCAAAAAGTGGCCCACCCCAAAAAATGTCACAGAGGTCCAGACTTTCCTTGGCTTTGCAAACCTCTACCGATGGTTTATCCGGAATTACACCCACATTGTGCGACCATTATATGACCTGACCATGAAGACCAAACAATGGGAATGGGGACTGGAGGCAGATCTTCCATTCCAGGGATTAATCAAAGAATTCATCAAGGCTCCCATTCTGTTGCAACCAGACCAAGACAAAGGATTTATCATTGAATGCGACGCATCAGACAAAGCAACTGGGGCAGTTTGCAGTCAATCTGGGTCTGATAACAAGCTTCACCCTGTGGTGTTCATGTCCAAAAGCCTATCCCCAGCAGAGCGAAACTACAACATTTTTGATAAGGAACTTCTGGCAATCATCAAGGCTTTCAAGGAATGGTGCCATCTCCTAGAAGGAATGGAGATTCCTGTGTTGCTCATCACCAATCACAAGAATCTGGAATATTTCATGACTTCCAAAGTGTTAACAAAATGACAGAACAGATGGGTGGTTTTCCTTCCTGAATTCAATTTCCAAATCAAGTATAGGGCCAGCGGACTCAATGGCAAGGCAGATGCACTCAGCCGACAGAGCAACCACAACCTGGAAGGGGGGGTAGTCCCTCAAAAACCCCTACTTTCTCCACACATCTTCATCAATTCAGTTGAAACAGAACCACAGGGCATGGCATCAACTATGGATATTTGACAGGCAATCAGAGATCAGATGCAGAAGGACGATTATGTTACATCAATCTGGGCCTTCCTTAGCAACCAACCAGAGAAAGCTCCCACCTCAGTCCAGAAGGAATTCAAAGACTGGAAGATAAGGGACAACTTACTCTACTGCAAAGGAAGGATTTATGTCCCAAGCAGCAACAAAATCAAGCGTCAGATTTTAGAACTCCATCATGACAACAAAGCAGTAGGACACATGGGGCAAGCAAAGACACTGGAATTGGTCAAAAGGCAATATTGGTGGCCATCCATGAAGGCATACATCAACAAATATGTGTCATTGTGCAACTTGTGCCAATGTTCTAAGCCAATTAACCAGCAAACCCTTGGAGAATTACAACCACTTGAACTTCCTTCCAAGCCCTGGCAACACATTTTGGTCAATATGATTGTCACACTACCACTTTCCAAAGGTCTAGACTCCATACTGGTGATTGTTGATACCTTGACCAAGATGGCGCACTTCATTCCCTGCTCTGAGAAGACCACATCCCCTAAACTCACAGCATTATTCATGGAACACTGTTGGAAATTACATGGCACCCCAGAAACAGTAGTGTCGGATTGCAGGCCCACCTTTGTGTCTAGATTCATGAAAGAACTCTATCAAGCCTTGAACATTTGGCCCAGACTCTCCACTGCATATCACCCTGAAACTGACAGACTAATGGAGCGCATCAATCAAATGGTCAAAGCCTTCATTTGGACATATTGCTCATTCAGACAGCATGATTGGGCATTGCTACTACTGTTTGCTGAATTTGCATACACAACTCTTTTCACTCCAGCATTGGCATGACCCCTTTCTTCACAAACACCGCTTGCCACCTGTCAATTGAAGGAACTCCAGTGGAAGATGGATCAGTGCTGGAAGCCGCAGCCCATGCACAACAGATCTGAGACAACCTGGAGGAAGCCAAGGATAGCCTCATCCTGAGCAAGGAACAGGACAGGGAATATGTGGATTGGAAGTGTTGGGAAGATTCCTTCATCATAGGCAATAAAGTTTGGCTCAGCCACAATCATATCACAACCAATCCACTGTCCTTGAAACTCTTGCATAAATGCCTTGGACCATTCACAATTCTGGAAGCAGTAGGAAGGAATGCATATCGACTGGAACTCCAACCTTCCATGAGCATGCACCTGGTGGTCAACATCTTGCGACTGGCCAAGTATGAGGAGGACAAGATTGAGGGTTGCCATGTGGAACTGCCCCCTCCTATAGAAATACCTGAAGGGGAGGAGGAATGTGAGGTCAAAAAAATACAGAGCTCCAGGATCAAGAAGGGAGTTTTGGAATACTTTGTCAAGTGGAAAGGTTACACTTTGGAACATGATTCTTGGGAACCTTTGGAAAACCTGGCAACGCATCAGAACCCATTAAGGAGTTCCATCTGGAACATCCCAAAGCCATCATGGAAGTCCCCAAGATTACCAGGAAGCGGAGCCATGAGGAAACAAAGGATGACTTGGCGGCCAAATGGCCCATTAGGCATTCTAAGCATATAAAAGAGGCGGCCAGGATCCAAGTCCCTCATCATAAAGTTTTCACTTTTCTCCCTACCACACTAAAACCACCTCCTACCCTTCCTTCATTCACTATGCAATTTCCACTTCTACCCTCTCCCCCAACACCTGCATGGTCCGCATCTACCAGGACCTCTATACATGCTTGGCCTCCTTCAAGCGGACGCTTGAAGCCATCCCCCCCCTCAAAAACAGCCAGTATAGGCACCCTGGGATGCAGCAGGCGTTCTACTTCATCATTGGAGCTCACTCACGTCACTGCCACCCCCCTTGTTTGTTTGTTGGCCACCCCCTCGCCCAGTGGAACAACTGGATTGCCCACAAGGCCCAGGACATCCACAATGCCTGGGAAATCATGGACACCTCCAGGCGTTCCAGGCTGGGTCTCCAAGACCCCTTCCAGGTCATTGACCTCACCAAGGGTCCTGGGTGCAAGGAGAACGTCTGGCAAGGTACTGGAACAGCAGAGGACCCTTTTGTGTTGAACAATGAGGAGGAGTTTGTTTTGGTTAGTTGCAGGTGGTCTGTTTTGTCCTGCGCAGAATAAGCCCCATCCTGAAAGGGGGGGGTAGTGTCATGACCTTTTTCTTATTCCCCGTCTTTTGCTCTGTTTGCCTTGTGTTTGGTCTTGTTCTGCTTGCCTTGGCCCATTTAGTCGCCTTTCTGTAAGCCATGATTGCGGGACATGCCTGCCTGTCCTGTTCCCTTGTCTCCTTGGTGTCCATGGACTTATCTTGTTTACTTTGTCTTGTCCTTGCTTCTCTTGGACTCTTGCCTTTCCTCATTTTGGTTCCCTTTGTCACGTGCTCTCTATTGTACATAGCCACAGTAGTTAGTATATATACCAGCAACCCAAGTCTTGTCTCCACAAGACTTGTTCTCTTGTTGTTTTCCCAATCACTTGTTGCATGACTCACTCAGGCCTTAGTGCCATACATTTGACCTTTGTCATTGTCCCAACCCCATCCTCACCACCTGTGGAGTCTTGGCCTCTAGGGTTTGGTTAGGGTTGTGACAGGCGCCTATCATTATATGCATTCAGGGCTGGTTGTTCCCTGTTTGCTCATTGTCCTTCCTTCATATTGATCAAAAAAGCAGAGATTTTTTTTGGTCTGTGTCGTAGTAGGTTTCATTGATGTGGAAATATGCCTTAATTTGTGAGAGGAAGGTTTCTGCAGCTGTTCCTCTGATGCTGTCAAAGGGTTTAGGCATTTTCTGTTTGGAGGTTGATCCTCCTCCATTTCCTCCTTGGGTTTGGATGATGATTGTTCAATATTGTTGTTGTACACAGTGTCCTGACTGATTTTCCACATGGAAGGATGGAGTGGATGGAGAGGATGGTGGGCTTAGTGCCCTCTGGGATCCTCTTCCATGCCCTGCAGGTTGGGGCGGTGGTGTTGGCAGATTTCTTGGAGGTGGAGTTTGTCTGCTTTTCTCCAACCTCCTCTCATCTCTATCTTCCATTTGTTGCTTCTACATCAGCTATTTGCTGAGTGACAGCAAGTAGTAGCTGTCTGTGGTCATCAGCCCAGACTTGTTCTTCTCATTGTAGTTGTTGTATAGTTGCTTCCATAGTTGCCAGTCTTGTATTTTGCCCACTTATGGAAGCTGTGGTCCAAGCTTGATGTCTGTTGGAAGTCCTGTCAGTTTGTTCCATTGTATTCAGCATGGTGATTCCCTGATTCTGGATCCTTGGGAGGACAGTTTTGACTGTTGTTATCCTTTCAAGGAAACTATTGACTGTGTCTTCTGTCCTTCTGCCAATTTGTTCAAGGATCTGCAAATAGTTAGCATTTTCTTCCATTTATGTGACCCACCTTCATTCAAGAGATTCAATCCTTACTGCCATGATGGCATTGTTTTCCATGTATTCTTGTTGTATCCTGTCAAAGATGGCCTGGAGGACTTCTACCTCTCTTCCCTGTGTATTGACAATTGTACTTTGGTGCTTTATGTTTTTGTCTATAGAGGCTGTGTCAATTGAGACACTGGCACTTGTTGCAGAAAGTGCTCTTGACAGTGTACTCTGGCTGGATCTCCTTCCATATTTGCAAGAGCAGGGATACAACTCTCTTTTTTATAGAAGGGATAGGGGGCAGGGACGGAGCTTGTACCATCAGAAGAGTGGGACATTATTGAGAAGGTAAGAGGGGATCTTTGTGCCATGATTCTGGGTTGAGAAGGTCCTGGGGTAGGATTCCTCTGTTCCCTTCTGATTTGTATTGTTCATTGAGCCACCAGTGATGCAACTTTTATGGTTCAGTGTAAATACATGTATATCCTAAAGTATGGAGTATACTTTGTCTGTATCACAACTTTATGGAGCCAGAGGGTAAAGTAAACTTTACTAGATCCTCAGAGGGCACTAATATGCTGTTACTAACAGTATTTGTTACTAAAGACAATATATCTTTCTTAACTGTAGAGGTACACTTAAGTTACAATTGTTTGAGCAATGCTACAAGGCAAGGTTCCCTATAAGTTGTATTTAAGATATCCCCCCTGATTGCTAGAATCAAGTTAATACTTAATATACTTCTCTAACACAAGTATCTGTTGTGCAGTGCTTAGTGCTTACTGTAGAACTCTTAAAGTTATCTCAACCTCAACTGCAACCTAATTGGAGTTAAACTCAACAGTTAAGGAGTGTTATTGGGAGAACTGCTTTAGGTCTTAGAATAAGCTGTAAAGCTGTCACACAAGTGATAAACTTGGTAAAGATGTATTGAAAGTAAATTGAGAGGTGATCTCTGGAGGCTCTCAGAGGCCAGTTTATATACCTTAGAGCGCACAGGTATGAATACTCAAGTGTACATATTCTAACTGTAATTTCCAGGCCACTAGATAGTGTGGAGCAGCCTAAGAATAGCTCTGTAGCTATAGCTAGATCATGCAGTGCTGCTCAAAGTACATATTAAAGGTACAAACTCCATACATAGTGTGGCTATGCATGTAACCGTTCTGCAAGAGCTTCCCAGAACACGGAAACTACTAGATAAAGACTATTTACAAAAATAGCGCAAGGCAGTGCGACTCCAACGCAAGTCTGATCGTGGAATTCCATGCAGTGGTTGTGGAGATATGCTGTGTTCAAAGTATGTATCATGTGGCTATCAATATTTGAACACTGATAAGATAATATCTCCGAAGCTGCTGTATAGAAATACATGAAACTCCGCCGATACATGTGCGAGGCTGTGCGTTAGTGAGCGCAGAAAGAAATCAAGTCAATTGGTTCAGCAAGTTGGACGATATACCAGAAATACTTGTATTTCACAAAGGAACAAATTGATTAAACTTAAACAATTTGTAACTAAATGAATTCTAAATCGTCCAAGTTGCTGAAAGTCATGACTGATATAGAAACATTAGAAGTATCGATTTGCACTCTTGTATATACAATGCAAGTTGAAACACATTTGTTACAGGCAATACAAAACAAGACATATTTTATACATTTTCCAATCCTTGGGTATAGTGAGTTTAGACTAAGTATAGATACCAATGGAAGTCAGTATCCATAACAGCAACCATTGGTACCCCTACTCTAAGAGGGGCTGAGGGGATTGTGATTGCCCCTGCGTTGGTGGTGCTTTCTGTGGTTGGTATTACCACTATTGTTGGAGATGCATTCTCCAACCTTTCTGCTTCAGCTGAGTTTTTGCCAATATCTCCCAGCCCTCCTGGGATGGTTCCAGTGCTGGGATGCCTTGATTGTTGCTGTGGTCTTAGTGACTCTGTGAAGTCTTGTGAGGGCCTTGCCCTTTGTGGTGGGTTTGCCCATACTTCCTGTATCCTTGCATGGAGCTCATCCACTTCTGCTTGTGATGAGGGCCTTGAGGGCATAGTTTTCTGTGTCCATGTGAGTTTTTCTTGTGGCTAGCAGTGTATGTACCTTGCTTTGCAATGTCACAACCCTCTATGCTGGTTGACCAATGTCTGTGTCCATTTGCACCTTATTGGCCTTGAGCTGCTGTAGAGGCTCTGTTACCATATGAGAGGATGCTAGTGAAACCTTAGCAACCCCATGAAAATGACCTGGGGCCCTCTTAGTGTTCAGATGATGACCTAAAGGTCTAGTGACTTAGTTGCACTCAAAGGGAGAGATGACAAGGCAAAGCAAGCTGGAGTAAGTCCATGTTTGCAAGCCAGTATATATAGGCAGAGGCATAAATGCCTCAAAGTTGTATGATACATTATGTGGTCAATCAGGCACCATGCTCAGTCAGCAAGTCACAAAGACCTTCTAGATGGAAGTTCTAGAAGGTTGATCTTTCCTTTGGAAAGATCCAGAAGACAGCTCAGCCATATGGGCTGTGGGGACAAGTCATCTATACACCTCACAAAACAAGGGAGAGGGCCACATCTATGTACATTGGGTGCTTAAGGTGCCAAGAGTCCAAGTCAGCAGACAGAGTCATTGGTGACATAGACAGGTCATGACACAGTAGCAGCAATGCAATTCCATGAGGAACAAGCAAAGGAACCCAGAGAGAAATATTAATCAGGGGTTCTTGTCTGGAGCTTGGCGACCAACTTCAAAACAAAACAACCCATGAGGAAGCTTGATGACAAGAAATTAGGAACCTTCAAACTCCTAAAAGCAATTTCTTCTCATGCATACAAAGTTGAACTCCCCAAGTCAATCAAGAAGCACAATGGGTTCCATATTAATCAACTATGGCAATACAAGGAAGATAAATAATTCAACAGAAACCAAGTGTGACCACCTCCCATAGAAACAGAAGAGGATCAGGATGTTTACAAAGTTGAAAAGATTGTTAACTGGAAGGATACCATGGAGGGACGTAAATATGTTATCCAGTGGAAGGGATATCCACCCAGTGAAAATATGGAAGAAAGGGCAGAGAAGATTGCAGGACTGCTACCCATCATGAAGAAATTCCTCAAAGAAATTCCTTTGGCACCTATACCTCCAAATTTCAAACAGCAAGAGGATGAAAAGACCAGGCAAAGAGTGGCAAAGCTCAACTCAAACAGCTTTCTCCAACCTTTTACCACTCTGAAGCCACTTCCAAAGTAACCAACCACTTTAAAAAACTCTTTCAAAAATGTCTGCTGCTTGTTGTTCTGTCACCACCAGCAAACCCCCTTGGGTCACAGGCACAGCCCAAGAAATTGCCAAGTGATTCAACTCAGGTGTCATATTGTACCATGTCCCACAATGCATGCAGCATCCAGGTCAATGCTAATACTATCATGGGGGCAATGTGCTCCACTTGGCAGCAGCAGGAGAGTTCAAATGGGTGGGACACAAACTGCCCATGAAGCACCAACTCAGGGAGTGTCCCAGCATCTTGTTCCCAAGGGGGGTGTGGGCTTCTCTGCCCAGGAGGCAAACCTGGGATCAGTCAAGAAAGCAACAAGCAAGGAGTGGGGGATCACTGCATCAACAACCCCCATGTATGGCAGTCCAAGTGGATATGGGAGGAGAAGGAGGGAAGGGTGTGCCTATGCAACAAATGGAAGTGGGATGTGGCTTGGGACCAGGACTTGAAGGACTGGATGGAGGATCAAGGTTGATGGGCCAAGGAGATCAAGTAGCAGCCATAGTGGTGGGACAACAGTCCCAATCCAGACCAATGGGCGGAAAGGGAGGGTTCACCAACAGAGTGGATGCCAGAGGAAGAGAGGGTCTGGGTCAAGGACCAGCCCACCTGGGAGGAAGGGTGCAATGACATGCCCATTGAGTTGAAGGAAGAGGTGGGGGACTCAAGGGAGAACCCCATATGTGTGGAGGGAGATGAGGAGGCAATTTGGTCCTAGGGGGACAAAGCAGCCTTTGAAAAAATGGTGAACAATTGTAAATTACAGTAATCACCATTTAGGTCCCCTAAATGGGCTCTTAAGGGGGGTAATGTTGTGACCCAAGGCTCTTCCATGGACTCTGTCTCCTTTGTCTTGGTTCCCCTTTGTTGTGCTTCTCTTGTGTGCTGTCTTCCTTGTCCTTGCACAGCCTTATGCTGCTTCTCTTTTTTTTGTCTTGCAAATTCCTTTCTTAGCAAGTCATATTCCTTTAGAGGATATGACTCATAGTGCTCTCTGATTGGTTAGCCTGTTTGACTCATTTGCTTGGTGTGAGTAGAGTATGACTCATGCCTTTTCTGAATATGTATTGAGGCAATAACAAGCATGGTATCCCCATCTTGTTTTGCCTCATCAGCTCCCCAACAAACAGTCCCTCACTGGGTTTCCCTCAGGGTTACCTTGGATCCTCAGGTCTTAGCACCGTTCACAGTCTACAGTCAACAGTCTTTTGGGTGCCAAGTCTTTCTAAGACTTGACTTGTGCACATCTAGTTTTAGTTGGCCACCATCATAGTGTTGGGTTGCTACTACTTGGGACTTAGTCTCTCACAGTCAATTAATCACAGGCCCCATAGTGCCTCCCATAGTCTATAGCCATCTCTCTCCTCACTAAACACAGTGGGCTGCAACACTGTGCACCTACCATATATGGTAGCATTCAACCCAGATAGGAAGTTCTTATGGGTTTGTCCTCCCTCTTTTTTGAGACAAACCTCTGAACTAGCCAGCAGTTTTCCATCCCCTTTGCACCAATGTGACTAAATGCTATAAACTACACCTGAATGTAACATGGGGGATGCTGTGGGGGTGTGGCATGGAGGGGGAAATGGAGGTTCAAGAGGCCAAGTGGCACTTGGAATTTGAAGTCAGCTGAGTTCCAAAACAGGTGTGATTGGCATCCCATACAGGAATTTCCAATGGTTCCCAATATAGCAAATTTCAAAATCAATCATGGGAAATTATCCCAAATATGGTAATGATTTCTGCCTATTTTGGACAAATGGATTGCCTTATATGGTAAGTGCACAGCCACAATGTCCAAAGACAGTTGACTAACCAGAAATTTGGGATCTGCTACATCTCAGCTACATGCTGCTAAATACCACTACATTTCACTATATTTTACTGCATCTTGATACATTCTGGGGGAATCTGCTACATGTCATGAGCTAGCTCACTCCATCAGTCTCGTCTTGCATCTTGCCCCTCTGTTCTCTTTCTTGTTGTTCTGTTTGTATGTTGTTTGTATGTTGTTTATCTTTTCCTGTGCCGTGTTGCCACGTCCTTGTGGTTATCTGTTACATTGTGTAATGCAGTTGTGCTTTGTATGAGTCATGACTGCCCGCACAGCATGACTCACTTGGACACTCCTGACGGGCTCTTTTGTGTGACTTGTGTGGCTGCGCCTTGTATGACTCAGCCACTTCCTGAATATAGATAGAGGACCAACAAGCCTGGTAACCCCAGCTTGTTTTGTCTTGTCAAACATTCCCTTTGAGTGACACTTTGAACCACCCCTACCCTTAAGAGTCTACAGCCACTTAAGTGTGGTGTGATTCAAGAAGTCTCTTAGGTCTTAGTGCTGTCCACTCTCCCTTGCAGCTTCCCCCATAGCCACTAAGAAGAAGCTTATGACATTACAAAACAAGCTTAACAATCATGTCCATTCAGGAGGACGCGGGGTCACACCTTGCAACACCATTATCAACAAGGAGAGGACCAAGTAGGGCTTTGAGACCTACAAGTTCCCTCAATGAACAAGATATCACACAAGCACGGGCCGGAGCACCAGCAAGGTCTCGCCCACAAAGCCAAGCTTCTATGCCCAGAACATTCAACACTGAGAACGTTTCAGTCATTCAGGAAGAACCTACCATTGTTACTAGGGAACCAGGGGATATTACCAACGACCCCACACCAGTCACAATTTGAATCCCAATTTCAAATGCAAGTCCAGGTCCATCACGTCCTCTATGGCCTATGGGATCCAGAAGACAGTTTTTCTCCCCCCAACCTGAAGCTCACGGGGGCGTACCCCTTGTTCCTATCAGACCGCCTCCCACACTGCACATTTCCCATACTGCTCAAGTGCCCCAGATTGAGGGAACCATCACCAATGCCAGTCCAATCCAATTAAACTCTCAGGCCGCGACTCCAGTTAACCCAGCACTGCCTTATGTACCACAAGGGTATTCCCAGCAACCAACAACATCTGAAGGCCAAGATGCCCCCGGGATTCCCAGCTCAAGTTCTAGCTCCAGTAGTAGAACCATGATTAGCAATCTTGACAACCTTGATGATCTTCACCTTGGAAGACACAATGCACTCTTAAGGATTATTGATGGAATGAGGATAACAATCGACAGAAGACTTAATGGGTTAGAACAATCCACTCAAGTGTTGGCCAACAACCAACAGATCTTCAATGATTCCCTCAACAACCTACAGGGAACCCTCACAGACATCCTTAATGCTGCACAAAACAGCAAACATAACAGCTTCCTGGTTGGACAAGACGTTATCCACCTAAGAAACAAAGTTACAAACACACAAGGACTAGTTAACAATGTTCAAGAAGATCTTAACACCACGAGGCAGGGACAGTTAGCCTGGAATGAAGCAGTCACCCAAGGACTAGAAGGACTAAGGGGAGATGGAAGGATCGCAATCGAACAAATTAACACCATGCAAGAGGCAATCAACAACATGCGCAAACAGATGGATGAAGCATCCCTACATGCTGTATCACCTCCCCACCCCAAAGCAGAATCTACCAGACTTGATGAACTGGAACAAAGGTTACATCAGCTTACAGAAAACCCCGACAACAGAAGGGAAACTAAGCATCCAAAAGTAACTAGACCAGAGGCTTTTGATGGGAAGAAAGGAGAAGGAGCAGAAATGTTCATCACCAAATGGAAAGTTACTTTGTCAGGTTGGGCGACCAATACAGCTCAGGACAAGAACAGATTAGAGAGGCATTAGCCAATTTCAAATCGGATAACAGATCCGCTACACATTGGGCACAGGTGTTGCTATGATCTATGAACAATGGAGTTCCAGACCCAAAACCTAAGGTCGTGGGAAACGTTCAAAACACACTTCATGGAGCAATTCAGCGACCCTAACAAGAAGGCCAAGGCAGAGGCTGATATCCAAAAAAGCAAACAGGTCAACTCAGTAGCAAATTATGCAACGGAATTCCGCTTTCACATGATCAATGTCAATTGGGGAGAAGAAGCTCTTATCAACCAATTCAAGGAGGGACTCAAGCCGGAAATCAAAACAGAACTGGCACGATTCAAGCTGTCCCTTATCAACGAGGATGGAACCAAAAGGCACCTTAACCTTAATCATTGGATCATTCTTGCAATCTCCATTGACCAGAAATTACAACAGATCAAGGCCTCTACCAGGAAGAAGACACCCCAATTGACCACTAGCGGGCAAACCTCTACAAAACAACTACCAGATGAGGTATACAAGGCAAGGATAGCATCAAACCGATGTCTGAAGTGCGGACAAGAGGGTCACCGTTCACCCAAATGCTTGTCCAAGGAGTGGATAACAACCAAACCCAGCATAAAGGGAAGAGAAGCAACTATCATAGAAGAATCAGGAAAAGAAGGGGTCTCCCTCTAACTGTGTGTGGAGAGACCAAAGAACTTGCAGTGGAAACAATGTACTTTAGAGCAACAAACGAATCAACCATTGTCTACACAAGCATTGCCAGAATCACAGAACCAATCCCTACTCTTGTTGATTCAGGAGTGTCAAAAAACTTTATGGACATCTCCTGGGCCCGCTCCAACAAATTTCCACTCATTGAACTTCCTACTCCGCATAGAGTTATTGGCATCCAGGGAAAAGAACTCTCACACCAAATACATTTTAAAGCCAAGCTAAAACTAGATGTAGAAGGAAGAACCTTTGAACAAGTCTTCTTTGCTATGCCTACTGGGGAAACCAAGCTGATACTAGGCCTAGAATGGTTAGAAAGGGCAAATCCCATTATCGACTGGAAAACAAAGCACATATCATGGCGACCAGAACCCATACAGGCAAGAACAGCCTCAATAGACAACCTACCGGAAGAATTCAAGGAATTTGCCGATGTGTTCAGCGAGGAAAAATTCAAGAGAATTCCAGATCACTGTCCATATGACTGTGCCATTGACTTCAAAGAAGGGGCGGAACTTCCAAAACCGGCCAGACCAATCCCACTCTTGCCAGCCAAATCAATTGCACTAAGGGAATACCTGGATGAGGAAATCGTGGCTGGAAAGATCCAACCTAGCAAATTGCCTATTGCCTCACCCTGTTTTTTTGTAAAAAAGCCTATTGACCCAAAGAACCCAGAAGCAGTATGCCAGTTACAACTAGTCCAAGATCTCAGAGGAGTAAACACCATTACAAAGGACGACAGATTCCCAATGCCATTAATGGAAGATCTTTTGGACAAAATCAAGGACACAAAGATTTTCTCCAAAATCAATCTGCGGATGGGGTTCAACAATATCAGAATCAGGGAAGGGGACGAATGGAAAACAGCTTTCAGAACCAAGGAAGGCCTGTTCAAATATGTTGTCATGCCATTTGGACTAAAAAACACACTGGCCATATTCCAAAGGTACATGAACCACATCTTCCACGACCTTATCAATGTATGTGTCATAGTATACATTGATGACATCCTGGTCTTCTCCAAGAACAGAAGTCAACATACTTTGGATGTCAGGAAGTTGTTGAAGATCTTACTGGATGAAAACCTCTTTGCAAAACTCCCAAAATGCGAATTTTTTGTCACCAAGTTAACATACACTGGACTTGGAATCAGCAATTCAGGCATCTCAATGGACAAAGAGAAGGTCAAGGCAATAAAGGAATGGAAAGAACCAAGAATGGTCAAACAAGTTCAAGCATTCCTAGGATTTGCAAACTTCTACCAAAGATTTGTGCCAAATTTCAGCCAACTAGCAAAACCCTTGACAACCCTGACAAGAAAGAACAGCAAATGGGATTGGGGGAAGGATCAACAGGAGGCTTTTGATGCCTTGAAAGCAGAAATTAGCAAGGAACCCACACTATGCCACCCTAATCCTGACAAACCCTTTTTCCTGGAAACAGATGCAAGTGGAGTGGCAATGGGGGCAATTCTGTCTCAAAAGCAAGATGACAGATACCTACACCCTATAGAGTTCCTATCAAAATCCTTCAACAAGGCCCAGCTCAATTACAACATCCACGACAAAGAACTTATGGCAATCATAGAATCATTAACACATTGGAGGTTATACCTTGAGGGAACAAAGGATCCTATCACTATCTACACCAATCATAGGAACCTATAGTTCTGGAAGGAGGCAAGAACGTTCAACCGGCGGCACGCAAGATGGCATCAACTACTAGCTTCCTACAACTTTGATATCATATACCGCCCTGGTATCCTTTTGTCTAAACCAGACCTATTATCTAGAAGATTGGACCACAAGGATATTCCCACTCCAGAACAAGTTATGATATCTGCCGAAACATTTAAAGGATTTATGGGCCAGATGGACATGGACATTATAGTGACCATCAAGGAAGCACAGGAAACAGATGAAGGACTGGCAAAAATCAAGGAAATCTGCGAATCAAGGGAAATATTACCTAGAACTCTGCAACACAGCACAAAAGATTATGACTTCAAGGAAGGTGTACTATGGTTCAAAGGAGGGATTTACATCCCAGAGGATAAGGAGGCCAGACTATCCATCATGCGACTACACCACGACTCAAAAATTGCGGGTCATCAAGGACAAGCTAGGACGTTGGAACTAATATCAAGAAGATACTTCTGGCCAGGGATGAAGCAGAGCATAAACAGATACGTGGAATCCTGCGAGACTTGCCAACAAACAAGAGGATCAAAATCCATAGTTCCTATCAAACTGCTAGAAATTCCAAGAGGTCCCTGGGAGGATATAGCATTTGACTTTGTGGTAAAATTACCAAAGTCCAGAGGATTGGATAGCATCATGGTGGTAGTAGACCAATTCTCAAGAATGGCTCATTTTATACCCTGCAAAGAATCCCACACAGCTAGTGGCCTCGCAAATCTTTTTGTCACTAATGTTTGGAAGTTACACGGTTTCCCTAAAAGCACTATCTCTGACTGGGGGACTACTTTCAATTCAAGACTAATGAAGGCCATCTACAAAAGAATTGGAACCAGCCCGAATTTCAGCACTGCCTACCACCCCCAAACAGATGGGATAACGGAGAGAATCAACCAGTGGATGGAAGGCTGGCTGCAATCCTTTGTAAACTACCGACAGGACAATTGGGCAGACTTGCTACCAATTGCAGAGTTTAGTTATAACCTGCAGAAGCACCGTGTAACGGGTAATTCCCCCTTCGCAATAGTCTACGGCAGGGAACCACTGTGGAACATTTCATCAGAAGAGACAACGGTTCCTGAAGCTAACAAAATTACAGAAAAATGGTGTAACATCCACAATGAAGCAATCGCATCTATGGAAAGACAAAGGCTGCCGGAAGAAAGTCCAAAGAATGAGTACCAAGAAGGAGAGCTAGTATGGTTACTGGGAAGAAATATCCAAACAAAAAGACCCTCAAGGAAGCTGGATAACAAAAAGCACAGGCCGTTTGTTGTGAGACAAAAGATAGGGTCACACGCTTATGAGCTCATTTTGCCAGCAACAATGAGGGTACACCTTGTTTTCCACATTGACTTGCTCACCCCTTACAAAGAAGACCCGGAATTCAGGCGGAACCAAGCCCGACCACCACCAATCATAACAGAAGAAGGGGAAGAAGAATAAGAAGTAGAAAAGATCCTGGACTGGAAGGAAACAAAGGATGGACTCTTTTACAGGGTCAGATGGAAAGGTTACGGAGATGAAGAAGACACGGAACACAGGGCAGAAGATTTTGGTCACCTGTCAGGGATCATCAAGGACTTTCTACGCCAACACCCCGAAGCTCCGACACCATCTAACTACGCTCCAGGGAAGATAAAAGGGAGAGGGAGCACAATCAGTAGCGACATCTGCAAAACTTGCTCATTGTCATCCTCCAACTACAACCTTTGCACTCTTAACCTTCACTGCAACTCACAATGCCCACTGTCACCCACTCCACTATCACCAACAACCTCATCCGCGTCCTTGAGGGACCAGCCTTCCAGATGGTACGTATCCTGGACTCAGGAGCCGCCCTCTACATATTCAAACGCTCCCAACAAGGTCCGGGACGCATGCAATTCCACACATTGGACGACGTGCTCCACTCAGACCTGGGCGAATTCCAGTGGGTGGGAAGGAAATGGCCAACCTGGATGCAGCTGCAGTGGAAGGACATATTTGTGTGCAGAGGATGTGCCACCTTTCAAGTCTCAGAGGTCGTGCTGTTGTCCACCCACATGCTCAGGGTGGTGGAATGGGGCCAAGAAGGGGCCTACAGCAGCGAATGGGTCCCTGGATACAAAGGGAGGCCACTGTCTCTGAGACCCCAATGGAACAACGCATGGGATGCGAACTTCGAGAAGGACCTGGTGGACTGGAGGATGGAGAGGGGGCGCTACCAAAGGGAGAAGTTCAAGTGGAAGCCATACTGGTGGCAGGAGAAGCATGCAGATGTGTCACAATGGAAGGAGGGAGAGGGGGACGTATGACAGTGGGATAAGGAGTTTGTGGAGGAGCAGGGGAGGATTTTGGACTGGTCTAAGGTGGACTGGACAAAGGAGGAGACATGGGAAGAGTGGGAGAAGTTCTTGGATGAACCAGGCAATACTGTGTTCAACCCGATTGACTTGACCATCAAGGAGGATGAGGGGCTGGAAGAGCACATGCTTGCCAAAATCAAGGATTGCGAGTTCCAATGAAGCCCATCCAGGTCCCCTAGATGGACTCCTGAGGGGGAGTAATGTCATGAGCTAGCTCACTCCATTGGTCTTGTCTTGTGTCTCGCCCCTCTGTTCTCTTTCTTGTTGTTCTGTTTGTATGTTGTTTGTATGTTGTTTGTCTTTTCCTGTGCTGCGTTGCCACGTCCTTGTGGTCATCTGTTACATTGTGTAATGTGGTTGTGCTTTGTATGAGTCATGACTGCCCGCACAGCATGACTCACTTGGACACTCCTGACTGGCTCTTTTGTGTGACTCGTGTGGCTGCGCCTTGTATGACTCAGCCACTTCCTGAATATATATAGAGAACCAACAAGCCTGGTAACCCCAGCTTGTTTTGTCTTGTCAAACATTCCCTTTGAGTGACACTTTGAACCACCCCTACCCTTAAGAGTCTACAGCCACTTAAGTGTGGTGTGACTCAAGAAGTCTCTTAGGTCTTAGTGCCGTCCACTCTCCCTTGTGGCTTCCCCCATAGCCACTAAGAAGAAGCTTACGACACTACACTTCAGATACATAGCATTATATATTGAGATGATAATTTGAGTAAATTTAACATACTACATGAGCTACAGTTCATACATAGTATACATACCACCCTGCAGCATATGACTAGTTTCCAGATGTGAATGTTGCAGTCTGCATCAGCAAAAAGGACAAAGTTATATAGAATTTCAAAATTGAAAAGATCTACTTCCCAGCTTCCCTTTCTATGAGTGGCTTTAAAGGAGCTTCAGTATCATACAGAGCTATATAGCACCATATAGCCCACCATAGATTGAACACCTGGAAGTGCTTAAAAGGGCAATAAGCATGGGTGGATGGTTTAGTTCACTCATGTGATGCCCTGTGCACTGGAAACAAAGCCAGCCAAGGCAAAAACAAGCACACAAAAGCAGTTTACAAGGTGGAAAGTGGTACCAGGGACAAATGTGCCAAGTCAACCTCTCTCCTGGGCACCTCCCTAACTTTTGCAGCTGTGACCTTCAAATTTGGGGATTGGGTACTCCTATAACACAGATCACCACTTCAATTTTATGTACAATTTTTGAACCATCCTATGTATCTCTGTGATGTAATCTATGTTTGTACAATTTTTGGTGGGCTCAAATGATGACATATCACTCTGAGGGTATTTTTACAGGTGTGGAATTGCAAAGGCTATGGCTATGTATTTTTCACTTGTTTTTAACTGCAGTCGGTAGTTGCAGAGATATTGAGCAATCTCTAAAACAGGTTTGAAGTGTTATCACCTAGCATGGGAGGTTATTGTCAAGGCCTAATGGTCTAGGGGTTGGCTCTCCCTATAATCCCTGCTTAGATAAGCAGAGTATCAGGGTCACTGCTGGTCCCAGGTTCAATCCATGCCTTGGGTATACTTCTTGGACTTTTCAGAAATTTGCCTGTTTGACCAATTTGGCACAATTTGATATTTTGTCTTAAATAATCTTACATAATATTTCCTCATAAGGAAATGTGTAGCCCCCAATAAGGCAATTCTCTTATTCTGAGACTGTCTATGGTCATCTATATGGATCTGTATAGACCCCCATAGCACCTTTAGTTAACCTATGAGTATACTATGGAGGGCTATTGAGTGCTACCCACAATTGCACTTCTAATATGTCAGGGAAGCTGCTGTTTTGTCTATGGGTCTATGGAGCACTGTACAGTGCCATGCAGCTGCTACCATGGTTGCTGAAGTGGAACTCAAGCATGACTCAAGGACCAGGTGATGCCCTAAACACAAGACAGGAAAAGGACAAAATACCAGCAAGAGAAGTGATAGCAAGTGGAACAAGGAATGATGAAGGAGTGTCCCGACTTGGGTCAATTAGGTGTATAGAAGGTTAAGGGGTTCAACTTGGACAAGTCTTAGAACCCAAGGAGTAGTGATAATAAAGAGTAGTTGATTTAGCAAGTCCTAGTGGAGAGGAGGTCAAGCCTTGTCATTAACCGGCTTGACCTCTGGGTTTATATACATGAGGGATCAGTGCCACGTCATCAACTATCAGTGTGAGAAAGCCAAGTACAACCGATGATAAGTGAGATAAGAGGTATGACTCAACTTTCTGGAAGTTCCGGAAGCAGCACCAATATCAAATGAAAAGACAAATACATCACATGATACAAGTTTAAGCGCCAGAGGACATTTGTACTAAAAAAGGAAAGTGTTCGGAAAAAAAGATATAAAATCACAATAAAATGTCTGAGCTTAGTCAGCTCATGACATTACCCCCTCCTAAGGGCCTGGTGTGGTGGGGTGGAGTCTGTGAAATTTATCAACTAGTTCAGGAGCATTCTTGAGGTCTTCCTTTGATTGCCAAGAATTGTCTGCATGAGAGTATCCTTTCCATTTGACGTAATATTGGAGTTGACGGCAAATTTTCTTGGAATTAAGGATCTCCTTGACTTCCCACTCCTCTTCTCCTTCTTGTGTGAGAATAGGAGGTGGTTGAGCGGGTTCGCAACCGTGGGGATCAGAGTGAAATTTCTTGAGCAGCATGACATGGAAGACAGGATGAATCTTCATTGATTTTGGTAACTCCAGTCTAAAGGCGTGAGTCCCTACTTTTTCCAGCACTTTGTAAGGGCCTAAAACTTTGTGGGAGAGTTTTACTGAAGGTCTATCTGTGGATATGTTTTGATGACTAAGCCAGACTTTATCTCCAGGGTTTATCTCTTCTGGTTCTTTGGCTCCTTTATCAAAGTAGTGTTTGTAGGATTGGTTTGCTAGAATGAGAGCGGCTTTGACTTCATCATATCCTTTCAACAGGAATTCCGCGTGGACATCAGCTTCAGGAACAGTATAGTCTGATTCTTCCCTGATGTTCATTCTGGGGTTGAAACCTTGGCAGATCTGGAAAGGGGTTTTGCCAGTGGATGCTTGGATTCCATTGTTGTAGGCAAATTCTGCCATAGGGAGTAGGGCTACCCAGTTGTTTTGCCTATGGTTGACAAAAGCCCTGATAAAAATTTCAACAACCTGGTTTGCCTGTTCTGACTGTCTGTCTGTCCTTGGATGGTAGGCTGTGCTGAAGGTGGGTTTTACATCCAACTGTTTGTACAGATGCTTAATGAACTTTGAGTTGAAAGTGGATCCTCTATCCGAGACTGTTGCTTTTGGGGTACCATGAAGTTTCCAAATGTTTGCGACAAAGATATTGGCTATATCTACTGCTGTGGCCATTGATTTGCAAGGGAGTTAATGTGCCATCTTGGAGAACCAATCTACAACTGTCAAGATTGCATCATATCCTTCTGACTCTGGGAGCCCTACAATCATGTCGTAGGAGATCTCTTCCCAAGGTCTCTCAGGAATATGTAAAGGACGCAGTAGTCCTGTGGGAAGTTGGTTCAATGGTTTAACTCAAATGCATGTTTTGCAGTGTGACACATAAGAGTTGACAAATTTCTTCATGGTTGGCCAGTAGTAAGTTCTTGAGACCAATTCCAATGTTCTTGCTTGTCCCAGATGCCCAGCTGTAATATTGTCATGGCACAATTCCAATATCAGGTTTCTGACTGTTTCATCCTTGGGGACAAAGATCTTCCCTTTGAACATTAGGAGTCCTTCTTTGTATTCCCAATCTTTGACTTTTTCTCTGTTTCTCAGCTTATTGTGAGCTTCCTCTAATCTGGGATCTTCAAGGATTGCTTCTCTGATTAGGTCGTTAATCTCCTGGTCAGGGGTAATAGCCAAAATGAAAATGTCTGGTTTGAGGAGAACTTGGTTCTCTACCCCCCCCCCCAAAGGTTCTAGGTCGTATCGCCTCAAGAGAATGTCTGCTTTTTTATTCTGGTTTCCTGGCCTGTACATGATTTGGAAGTTGAAGTCCACCAAGAAGTTCATCCAGTGGATTTGGCGTTGGTTCAGTTGTTTGGATGATGAGAAGTATTCCAAATTTTTGTGATCTGTTATAACTTGAATGGCTTTTTCTGTGCCTTGAAGTAAGTGCCGCCATTCCTTGAAGGCTCTAATAATTGCCAATAGTTCTTTGTCGAAAATGTCATAGTTTTGTTCAGCTGGATTTAGCAATTTGGAAAGGAAAGCTACTGGGTGTAATTTCCCTTCTTCATCTTTTTGAGATAAAACTGCTCCCGTGGCAAACCCTGACGCATCTGTCTCAAGGAAAAACTCCTTATTTTGATTGGGCTGCATCATTACAGGTGCGACCTTAAGAGCTTCCTTTAGTGCATTCATGGCGTCTTGTTCTTTACTTGTCCACTGCCACTTTTGATCCTTCTTGAGTAGGTTGTATAGAGGTCTGGCTTTGCCAGCAAAGTCTTGAATGAATCTTTGATAGAAATTGATGAATCCTAGGAACTCTTGAACTTGTTTAATGTTCTTGGGTGCTTTCCAATTCATAGCCGCCGTGACCTTTTCCTGATCCATTTCAATTCCCTTATTGGAAATGACCAGTCCCACCCAGTCCAGTTTGGTTTGGTGGAACTTGCATTTCCTCAGTTTCGCAATCAACTTGTGTTCCCTTAGTCTTTTCAGCACCTCCTTGACATGTCCTGGATGATCTTCGACTTGTTTGGAAAAAATGAAGATATCATCAATGTATACGAGTACAAAAACCCCCATAATGTCCCTGAATATAGAGTTCATTAGGGACTGGAAGTTTGATGGGGCGTTTTTGAGACCAAAGGGCATGACTTTCCATTCATACATGCCGTACCAAGTTTTGAAGGCTGTTTTCCATTCATGTCCTGCCGCTATTCAGGTTTGATGGAATCCTTGTGCCAAGTCCAGAGTGTTGCCAATGACAAATCCTTCCAGGGCCTTTAACCATTGATCCAGTAGAGGGATTCCGCTCGCATTGAATTTGCACAGCAAATTCACATATCTATAGTCAACGCAAAAGCATAGCTCTGGGTTGTTTGGATCTTCTGGATGGGGTTTTTTGACGAATAGAACCGGTGATGCTAAAGGAGACTTGGAAATTTGAATGTGTCCCCTTTGGATGAGGGTTTCCAGTACTTTCTTCATTTCTTTGTCTTCAGCTGGGGACGTTTTGTAAATAGGGCCATGCTTTAATTTGGCTTCTGGTAGGAGGTCCAGTGTAATGTTGGTTGGTCTGTGAGGTGGGAGTTCTTCCAATCTAGATTCATCAAATACATCTGCAAACTCCTTGTATTCTTTGGGTAATGTGGTTTCAGCTGCAATCTGGAGTGTAGATGGGACTTCTAGGCAGTTTTTTGAGCAGAATTTGCTTGTGCATGCAATTGTCCTATTTTTCCAATTAATTTGTGGGTTATGTTTCTTGAGCCATGACATCCTGAGTATGATGGGGTGTCTTCCAATGTTTGTGACATGACATTCTATTTCGCTGGAATGTGTTCCCATGACAAGTTTAAATTTGGTATAGTGGGTGACCTTTCCAGACGAAACTTCTTGCCCATCTATAACTCGCAGAGTCTTTGGTTTTTCGTGTTGAAAAAGGGGAAGGTTTGCTTCTTTTGCTAGGGAAGGGTTGATGAAGCAGGAGGTTGCGCCGCAATCAAGGAGTGCTTGTCCAGAGAATTTTTTTGCTTTGTTAACTGACTTAGAATCAGGAGCCATAGCTAGTGGATGAGCGGTGAAATCAAGGTATAATTGGTTTTCATTTGATATTGACATGATTTCTAGTTCATCCATATTACTAGCTAATATATCACCAAGTACTTGGCTCCTTAATAAGCCTCGGTGACGTCTTTTCCCGACTCAATGTCTGAAGAGATTTCTTCAATCTGGGCTTCAAACCCTGAGGCTGTGTTCTTGGAAGGACAAACTCTTGCTGAATGTCCCTTGCTGCCACAGGTGAAGCAGATCATGGGTGTCTTTCCCTTGCCATCAAGATCCATTGCATTGGGGTCTTTAGCAGGAGTAGATGTCTTGGGCGTTTGGGTTGTGGGAGTAATGAAGGCAGTGGTTCTGGTGTCCTTTTGAATTGCTCCAAACAGAACATTTCCATCAGTTCCATCATCCCAGGAAATTTGTGGAACTGGGCAACCCTTGGCGTTTCTGGTAATGCTTGAGATTTTGCCGTATTGCACCCCTCCTGTAGGTTTTGACATAAAGACGCGGTCATTTACATTGAATCTTTGCCCTAGCACTGTGCTCGGGGTGCTTGTAGCTGCCTTAGACGTGGCTTGTTTTGAAGTGCTACTTTGCAGATTTTGGGTCTTCTTGGGTGCATTGATGGCGTTCATTGTGGAATTGATTTCCAAGGCTCTTTCGCGGACTTGGTTGA
The DNA here is from genome assembly GCA_037039685.1 of Ceratobasidium sp. AG-K. Taxonomy (NCBI): domain Eukaryota; kingdom Fungi; phylum Basidiomycota; class Agaricomycetes; order Cantharellales; family Ceratobasidiaceae; genus Ceratobasidium; species Ceratobasidium sp. AG-K. Next base: position 4,636,705 of record JAWNGF010000002.1, read on the forward strand.
AGGTTCTTGTTGCTTCATGGGGTTTAAAGTTTTGTGATACCATGGCCATCTTGATTTCGTCTTTTAGACCATCATAGAAATCATCACGGAGTACTTGGTCGATGTATCTGAGTACTGATGAATAAGTGATAAAGTCTCAAAGATAGTCTTGGACTGAATTCTTTTGGATCAGCTTCTTGTATAGTTGCCTGAAGCAATCGATCTTGTGAATGTCACCAAACCTGGCTTGCATTTCATTCCAGAATTCGTCTATATCATGTAGCCAATTTGTTGCTCCCCTTTGTGCTGTGTCCACATCGATTCCCAGTTGCATCCATACGTAGGCGGGTCCTTTGCAATAACCCACGATGTAGGTGATTTTCTGTTCTGTGGTTGCTTGTGGGGATGTGTGGTTTATGTACAAGGTACATTGTGATTTAAATTCATTGAATTTGTCCATATCTCCAGAGAATTCTTCTGGGGGGTGCATTTTGAGTTTGTACCCTGGGGTGGTTGTTGACGTGGTGGTGGAAGGTGTTGCACCCAGGTTTGTAAGTGACTGAGACACCACATTCATTAATTGGTGAAGGGGTGCGATTTGTGCAGTTTGATTCTGAATTGCAATGATATCTGCAATGTTGTTGTCAATTCCCTGTTCTAGGGTAGAGGTGATACCATTTAAGGCATTAATGTGGCCGTTAATTTTTCAGACTTTGTCTATTAAAGCATTAATTGCGTGTGCAACTACATCGGGTCCAGATGTTGCCAAAATCTGGGTAAATCCCCCTTGACTGGGTGATGGGGCTCTTGACATATAGGGCAGGGAAAAAAGATTTATTGGGATCCGAGGCCGTACAAAATATTGCGGATTCTTCTCTGAACCTTTCTATCTTTAATGAAGTGCAAACTTTTCAAAAATACCAATTCAAGATTTTTGTCTTCCAAGAACAACATGTTGATTACTCCTAGTTTGTTGTACTGTTTGTATATGTAGTTACGATGAATGTCTTCAATAAAGAGTTTTAGGGATTCTAGTCTAAGCTGTTCCCTGTGTTGTTCTTGTGTGAGTCAAGGTCTTGGTCCCACTGAAAAGGGTTGGGTGCAATGGTATTAAGGTGATTTAGAAGGTGGTAATCCTGGTTAATAGGAATACACACTTCTGCTGCGAGATGACAGTATTTGCCCTTGATTTTGTCCTTAAGGGTTTTGATCATGCGCCACTGACGTTTATCGTTGTTGATGAGGTTTTCGACCTTCTGAGTATGTTTTTCTTGGATTTTAATAAGTTGGTCGCAATTTTCAATCAGGACACGGGTTTGTTCTTGTAGGCGCTTGACTTCGATATTGGTGTCAGCTAGGTTTATGCTTTGGACACAATCTTGATTGGCTTGTTGCTTGTTTGTGTTGTCGATGTTTATTTTGATGAACTCAAGCCTTGAATGAAGTGCTTGATAATTGGCTTCAAGTTGATTGTGGTTTTTGTTGTTCCTGGTACGTTTGACCCTTAGTTCCTCTACTTGTTCGACTTGATCTTCTTCTAGTACCTCAATTTGACTGTTTAATTTGTCGACTTTAGTGTCTAGATCAAGTACAAAGTCCTTTAGTCTAAAGACTGCTTTGCAGAGGCTAAAAAATGCGGGGAACACTCTTAAGGTTAATTAGTTAGTTACTAATTAATCCTTTTTTAGTGCGTACTGATGGAAACAACGAGTTGATTTGGTTCTTGATGGGTGTGAGTGTTAACTTGAGTGGTGCTCTGACCACTTTCCAGGTTGACTTGAGAGGATCTGGCTTCCTCAAGATGTTGATTTGGATGTGAAGGGTGCTAGACACTAAGCTTTTGCTTTATATACTCCTTATCTGATCTTATCAATTATCAACAGCCTTGGGCAGGCGTGATAGTGACAGTGTATGACAGAGTAAGGGTGTATTTAGCTGACTAAAGCCGCTATGACCCGAAAGAGGATAACAATTGGGTTCACTGACAGCGTATAGCAACATGGGACTACTGGTCTATATCAAGTATAGCTCGTCGTCCGTTGTACTATGCCTGTTTTCCCATGTACGTTCTATCTACTTGGTGGAAGAGCAGGGGCTTAAGGCTGATGCTAGAAAGGCTTGACCTAATGTCCCAACTTGGGTCAATTAGGTGTATAGAAGGTTAAGGGGTTCAACTTGGACAAGTCTTAGAACCCAAGGAGTAGTGATAATAAAGAGTAGTTGATTTAGCAAGTCCTAGTGGAGAGGAGGTCAAGCCTTGTCATTAACCGGCTTGACCTCTGGGTTTATATACATGAGGGATCAGTGCCATGTCATCAACTATCAGTGTGAGAAAGCCGAGTACAACCAATGATAAGCGAGATAAGAGGTATGACTCGACTTTCTGGAAGTTCTGGAAGCAGCACTGATATCAAATGAAAAGACAAATACATCACATGATACAAGTTTAAGTGCCAGAGGACATTTGTACTAAAAAAGGAAAGTGTTCGGAAAAAAAGATATAAAATCAGAATAAAATGTCTGAGCTTAGTCAGCTCATGACAAGGAGGGGGTTCAGGTACAACCACATACTTTCAGAGCCAAGGCCAAAACTACATTAACAGGGGGGTTCACATCACACACTCACAATATGTTCAGCTATGCAAAGCTTTGATCAATGCAAGTCAAAACAAAAGTTATCCCAGCAAGGTATACATGCACAGGGAGTGATGGGTGGATAAAAGTGTGCTATTCTGGGAGTCATTTCAGGTTAATTGCATCTCCTGCAAGCAATTGGCTCATGACATGCTGCATTGGTTGCACATTGGCTGCTACCCCCTGGGCCAGCTGTTCAAAAGGTCTTGAAGCCATGGTTCTGACAAATGACCAGTTGCTGTGCTGCTGTCCGGGCTTGGAACAAGGTGCCCAGTTACCCAGTGATGCCCCAATCATTTTGCAGCCACATTTTCCTGATAAGCCAGGGAGAGCTGTGTCAATAGGTTAACCCACAATATGGCTGTGAGTATACCATCCTACCACATTGAAGACTCATATTTCAGGACAATTGGCAGGTAAACTGGATGCTCCCAGCAGTTACAAACACCCAGGGAGAAGTTGGTGCTAGGCTCAAACAGACCTGCAACAAATCCCTAGTGCCTGTCTCCTTCAGTTACCTGGAGATCTGGGAATCTCAGGGTGAGGCTATGGACAGCCTCAAGAACCACTTGGACCTACAAGACACACCCTGAGGATGTAAGGATGCAGGCAGCTGGCCTTTCTTGGCACTGTATATATGTATGCTCATCCTCTGCTTTTCTTTATCTTTGGTCAACTAATTGCTCAGTCAAGATCTCATTCAGCATCTTTCTTGCAGTGTCACTGCTGCTCAAGCACATATATATATTTCTCAATGTCTACAGGCTTTTCACCAAGATTTGATGGAGGCACCGCTTTCAGGGAGGGCTGACTAAGCAAGGTTTGTGCCGCGACAACGGCGCTCCTCGAGTAGTTGAAATACAACAAAATGGAGTGCACCATCCACTGGCATGCTCTGCTATTCCAGAAGTAACAGTAGCCCAGTTGACGGTCTTCGAACTTCTTGAAGCAGTGTGGCCTGCGTGCTTGACCCATTATAAGAGGTGGTCGCTTGTCCGAACCGTCCATATTCACACAAAATACGTAGGTAATCCGCTTCTGGTCAAGCATAACCATGGGCATCTTTGGCACAGCAAGACCACTGGTGGGTACAAGGCAATACAGCAAAGCTGTTTTGTTGATGTTGTAGATATCCCACGGATTGTAGAGCCCGATGTACGACGGCGCTGTCACAAGGTCAGCGTGCACTTCTCCTTTACCTCGATCCTACACGAGATCATGCCTTTTTGCTGATGCACCAACAAGGTCTCCACGCTGCAACCCACAAACGAAAAACATCCTATCGTAACATCGTCGGTGCTTGTATTATGTGCGTACATAGCCGAGAAAGCAGAAATTAGCAGTCAATCATACTGGCGGAGTGTATGATTTCGTGGGAATGTTGTCTGATAAATGGTCGTAAAGTTCTTGTGCGAGCTTGGCACTTCCCACCTGCAAATGTTCGCGGTTAATAATCACGGAAGGAAACGATTCGCACTAACTTTTATAGCGTGCAATCTTCGTTCGTTGTGCGTGATCTCCGCCACTTTCACAAATTTGGGGTCGGGTCCTAACTCGCAAATCAGACCAGGGTAGAGTGCCATGTTCAAGAGCAATCGTAGCACGCCCTCCGCTCGCATGACTGTCAAAATGATGCAATTAACTTTTCAATGATTTATTGAACGAACGCATGCGTACCAATCCTTGCCCCCTCTCCGTCACGACGGCGGACATTAACTTTGAGTAATCCGGTGCCGCGTTCCTTGTACGCAAAGTTTTCATCCGGGTGTACAACTTTGCCCTAGTTTGGAATACGGTAAGGTCGTCTTCTTCTCCCGTATTATCTAGCCGGAATTCCTGTGAGATCGAGCCAATCCACTTATTTTGCGCCAGAACTCACAGTGTACTTGGTGGATATCAGGCTTCGAGGCGGCTTCATCCAAACTCGATGTCTCCTCGCCCTTGGCTTTGAGCATATCCTCGAAATCTGGTTGGCCGCTAGCCTCGGCCTGGGCCCCATCATTCACCTGGGCAGACGACTCTCCTTGAGCGAACTTGCGCACACTGGGCGTGCCGAAACGAGAAATCCCCGCACTGTACTGGCCAAACGCTTGATGCTTCCCAACTGGCGACTTTGACCGTCGAACGGGTCCTGCAAGTGACGATCGCTGGGGAGACGTGGGGTTTACGCTTGCTGCAGGTTGCGTCGGGACTACTGCGTTCTGGAATGGGGACGATCCCGCAAATGCAGCAAACCCTCCGAATGTCTTTTTGGGCGTTGGAGGCGGTTGAACCTTAGACGAGGTGTCCGGCACCTCAGAATCAGCAACAGCAGTATTCTTCGGTGCTTCCGATGGAGCAGGTGCCGTGTGGCTCTCAGGTTTCGGTGAGGAGGTTCCCGTACTAGGTGTGCTCTTTGAATCCCAAGTTATTAACCACCGAGGGCAATTGCAAACAGGCTGTACGCACGTTTTGAGTCGACGCAAACGGTGATTTAGCTGAAGCAAAGGCCCCAAATCCAAACTGGGAAACCGTGTAGGCTTTAGAATACCCTCGTGGAAACACAGGATCCAACTCACCACCTGCGTCGGCTTGGGTGGACTCTTGGGAATCAACACCGCGGCTGCTGTATCCTCCTCGGCGTCCTCCTCGCGCTCGGGAACGTCGCTCTCTTTGGGTCGCTTCATATGTTGTCTGGCTGCTGCCTCAGTGGCAACGCTGCTTCTACTAGACAGCTTGCGTTTGCGACTGTTCTCTTTGTCTGAGGAATCGCCATCCGAGCCCGAATGCGAAGGGTGTGTGGCGAGCTAGCAATACGCAGTTTGATTATTACTCAACTGAAATTCATACAAAAACCATACCTCTGGAGGCATAATATCCGTATCAGGTTGGGCAACGTCGGCCGGCAGTGAGATAGACTGGCCGCGAATCTTGTCGGTTACTTTTTCGAGGGTAGCACTGTGTTCTGACGATTCGCCATGTTTTGTTTCTGTCTCGGAGATTGTCTGATATAGTACTCGATCAGCCACGACGCGCGCAAGGGTACAATGGCAGACTTTACTAACAGGTGGGTCACCAAGTGGCTCTATGGGTTGCTTTCCGAATGAGTCTGGGTCAATTGGTTCAACTTCTAAAGTAGATCCGTTACATGCCTGAAATACTTGGCCGCTTCTCGATTCCACCACACTCACCATGAGGAATGGCCGAATTATGAGCGTAGTCAGTTGCTCCTTTGATTACTTCATTAGTAATTGCGCTTTCACAGTTCGACTGTTTGGACGCGTCGGCTTCGCTCTGCATGACCCTTATCTGCACTTAGCGCGGTGTCGATCAGAGCAGGTGAGCTCGAACGGATGATGAAGAGTCTGAAGCGACGAGTTTGGGCCGAGCACGTGCTACTCCTGCCACGTGACCCGCCTTTTACGAATGCTTAAATGGGGCCGGCAGCCCAATAGGAAACGTAAACAAATGATGGCGTTGGATTTTGCGCAGCCTTTCATGCAGTATCAAAGGGTTTTGATGTGTTTTCCGTGCTGCACATGTGCAAGCTTGGTGCGAGTTATCTATCCCTCGTGTATGCCATTATAACAAGCTAAGTACAGGCGAAGCACTGTACCACTCAGAATTTTTGTTCATCTCTTATCAGCAGGTCCGTACGCTAACTGGCTAACAGAGCTCCATAAAAAAATTCTAAGCGGTATACTGATGCGCAATTGATCCTAATCACTTATGCTACTCTTTTTATCTATTATTGTACGAGTCGGCCCGCACATCTGCAGGAGTGCATCGTGTTTTCTGTCAGAACTTCACTTACATAAGCAGACGGCCACACGAGTCTCCCACACAACCGTCCCTTCTCTCCAGCGATTAGCACCTAAGAAATGAATAAATATACCCATGGAACTCTTAGGAGAGTCTACTTATTTATCGGGAACGATTATCAAAGTATGAACATCATCCGGTTGTTTGTCAAGCTATCAAGCGCATACAAGTTGTTGGAGAATGAGCACAGCGATCTCTTAGGTATTACCATACTATAACTCGTAAAGATCTTATGAGGGGTATCATGCCGTTCAATAGTAAGGTAGGCTTTCATTAAGCTTTTTTGATAGGCTCATCCGTTACAAGAGCATTTGGTAGAGGGGGAAGGGAGCCAAACGGCCAGAAAGTGCTTGTGTGAATAACAAACGGGAAGCGAGCCATAGGAATTAGCTCACAAGTGATTCAAAGTTGTGACCACTTAGTAAGTGCGAGAGCAATTAATGTCAATGAGAATATTAACGAGCGACGAGAAGTGTTCGGCTGCGGCTGTATGCGCCCCGAGAGTTGACTACATCAGGAAAAAGCACTTTGCAAATTTGTGCCACACTGCCCAAATTAGCGCGAAACACGAGTCAACCTTCCCTTATTGGTGCGGAAGTCCTCTTTTTGTGCTTGATTAGTGCCTGTTCTGTGGCAAGGTCCCTAGGTATGTCGAATTTTGGCACGGAGGGCATTATTAGTACCGCCCGTGCCTTTTTCTCGCCGATTTTTGCCATTAGTTCTGTTTTACCCGTTTCAGTGCCGCCAGCCACTTGCATCACATCACAAGCATTCCCTTCGCACTTCACTGCCTTTTCTTTTCTTTTGTTTCTCTGAGTTGCTCGTAAGACAACATGAACTAACAGCGCCTTCAATCCCCTTCGCATTCACCCCCGGGCCCATGCATTACATACGTTCGCAAGTTGAATGCTTCCACTAACTGCCGGTCTTTGTGTAGGTGGGCTGAGAGTCACTGTAGTTACTTGACTGCCTTGTGTGTACGTTTAGTTGTCTTGAACCCACCTATCTCAACCTCAATGACACCTTCGACACTGTTTCCATCCATCCTCAGCCCTCGGCGCTTACGACTTAGCGATTTTTCAGCTCGAATCCAAAGCGGCTGTTTGGCTCAGTCGCGTGTATTTTGGAACTCATTTCGTTGCTGAACCTACCCATCACAGCACCCCGTGGATTCATTCATTAGTCCCACTCGTCAGTTGCTCTTTTGAGTTCTTGGTGTGTGTGTAACCCCACCTACTCATTCCCTCATTGTTTTTGTAGATCCGGTGCCTAATGTGGTAAACGGCCCAACTTCAGTCAGTACTCCCCTCCAGCATGACCAACACATTAGATGTTCCCGATCCTCTAGCTCCAATTGTGGTACGGAACTTATTAACGAGCCATGCAACAACGTAAGTGCCACTAACTAAAATCTCACGGTTAGTAACCCATTATCTATGCTTGCATGTTTTAGACAAGCACGCTGACCCTCAGTTAGACTTTGACTGCAGATAATGCGGCAACAAACAGGTCTTACGGTGGTAAAAGCTTACGTTTGTCCACTGCCTGCAAAGCCTGAGTAAGAGCAAAAACACTGTAAACAGAGGGACACTGACCCCGTTGTACAGGTTTCAAATCAGGTGATACCCTTGAAGTTGCAGCACCCGACAAAACCGGCAACAAGGAAAGTGACGATGTGGACAGCGGGAGCTCTTATTTATAACAATAATTGACATGTGTAATAATATATGTATATACAACGATCAGTGTCAATGCCCGGAATTGAACTATTAGTGCTAATCGCACTAATTGAGACAAAATGGCGGTAATGGCATAAACACAGGTGGCATGGTAGAAATTAGGTGTCTGAGTAGAAACGTCAATAATTTGGGCTTTATGGTTTCTTGTGGAACTAATGAGGGAATGGCAGCAAAAATTAGGCTGAAACACGCCTTGACCTTCCATCCTGGCACAAATGGCAATTTTTGGCAGAAATAGGCGCTGCCTCTTTTCCTGATGTAACAGCGGGAAAGTGAGGTTAGAGCCAATGTAGAACACATGAAAAGGGCCCTATGTATTTATGAGCTGTTGAGGAGGGGCATTCAAAGTCACCATAGCGTAGACACACAACTTTGCTCATCCATAGGGGTGGTGGGGATTAACTGAGTTGGTGATGTTGAGACGTTTTCTGATGATTGATGAATTCTCACTGAGCAAATATCGAAATTTAGTTCGCTTTGTAACATGTAGCGCATAATGCCTTATATCATGTGCACATATCATGAATATACCCCAAGTATACGAGTCGGCACGCGGCATCGAAAGTATTGGCTAGTACTGTACCGAATTGTTGCTAACATCGGTCCCATGTCCCAGTGGTCTGCAACGACGTGGGACAGGTTATTTCCATATATAGCAACACTATAAAATCGATAGGCAAACATATAATCGGCAGTATATGCAGATACAACATATTAGCGACACTGCAAATCAGGCCCGCTGTGGTGTAGAGAGTGCTCCACACCCGTATCATTTACGTGAAGGGCTCGGCCGAGCATCCCATAACATAACCGCCGACGTTCCCGGTAAATTTGTCCCACATCTTTCAGCGGACGACGCAGAGGGACATATGGGACAAGCATACACCTAAAGTCTCTAGCGCCGAGCGCCTTTATGTCAGCAACGCTAGCAACGGTTCGCTATAAATTAGTAGATTGCGGCTTAGTCATGGCACGTGGTCTGGACACGCCAGACATGAGGGTTACCGACCCCCATTGGATTGATAATTAGTATGTTGTCGATTGTCGTCCAGCAGCTTACATAGTTATATGATCCCGCAGAAGTCGGAAATCAGCCTTGCACAGATTTCCATGAGGGAAAACTACCCGTCACTGCAATACCATAAACACTGAAGCCTCTAAGTGATGGATGAGGTTTGGGAATAAACTCAATGCAAGGAAAACAAACAGTGGTGCGCATTTACGTCTCTTACTTGACACAGCTTCACTTTCGGGTCGTTATGCGTTTTCGCCGATGCCGGCCTACTAGAATCTAAATCTGCCAATTGTCCGCCCCTGAATTCTATTGCAAGCAGTGCTCATTGCTCAGTCCATATCACCGTTCCCAGATGGATGGACTACAGTCGGCCAGGAACTAAGCTACGCTCGGCGAAGAACTTCGATACAGCAACCAACCTCAAACAGAAAGCCCCAAGTCGCCTCATGCAATCAGCCGCAACTCCCTAAAACGATTGCGCTTAATTTCGATCATAATCGTACTAGTTGTACTCACCGTGTCCTGTCCCTCGCATAAAGATCCTTGTATGTATTCCAGATCCTTGGCGCCACTGTTAACCTTCGGTTCGCATACAGACATTAACCCCAAAGCCTACCTCATTAGTTCCTCGATGTAGAGCTTTTGCGTTGCTTCGACCTGGCTCTTTGAGGGATCTGCTATTTTCGTTACATGAATTGGTTTCCCAATCACAGATACTATTGGCCTTCGGTATGGCATAAGGCCAAAATTATCTGTTGTATTCTCATGACAGCTGTGATCCAATACGAAACTCGACTACTTACAATTGAGCAAGCCTCGTCCATGAAAGAGTGGGAGTGTGAAGCCAAAAACGGCTTGGAACTTCTTTTGTAACTCATATACCGTTGTCCCTTTCTCGTTTGAGAGTTGCTCGTATATCTACCCCAAAGAAGATTAGCAGTGACAGTATCATTGGAGTATATATCTCACATCATTTTCGCCAAATGAGAATACTGGTACTAGATCCGCTCTATATACTCGGTCAGTCGATTACGGCAAGCTGTGTTGTTTGCATTACCCGTGCTGCATCGCAATCTTGACGAACCTGGTGGAAATACCAATTCCTGGTCATAAACCAGCGCGGTCTATCAACACGCCACTCACCCAAGGCGTCGCTTTAGCGTCAGGTCTGCAGTACCAGGGTGCGCACTCAGACTTTCAGCGGCTCCTCCAATCACAATGCCTAGACAATGCGTCATTCTAAACACCTTGGACAGCTGATAACTACTCACAAATGGCGGACCCCGGTCCCTGTTTTAGAATATTTGCGCATGACCGTTTGCTTACAGAGCAGATACCCAGATGAAGCAAAATGTCACGATAAAACGGAACATGAAAATTCGAGGTGAGTGTCAATAGATGAGGATTGATGCCCGGAAAATGTTGCGTAAAGTTGGTAGCTATTTTATATGATATCAGCACGTGATAAACCGTTTTTATAATAATCGTGCGAGAATCAAGCTTACCCTCAGTCGCGAATGTGGCAAATGCTCCCCTGGAAGGACAATGAGTGAGGTTCTTGTACAAAAGTTACGAGTTTCACTTGCATCCCAATAATTCCATGTGGGTGATATCCAAAAAGATATGGTCGATCCGGAGGCAGGTCGGCTTCCTGCGGCGGAGTCATACATGCACACCTGAGAACGCTAGCTGGGAAGACATACCTTGACGATACTGCCAGGGCGATATCAGTAAAATGATTTAGGTACGTGTTCCTTGAACCAGCGATCATTACTCACCGGGCTGGGTAATACTCTGCAAAATACTTCCAAATCCTCCACCGGCGGAACCATTGACTTGGCCTTCCACCTCTTGCTGGACCTTCGTCGAACCCAAGAGCCCAAATCAGGTAGGCAATGATGAATGGCCATAGAATTGGTATCGAGCTGCATCCATTTGTTTCATTTCAATCGTGAACTCGCCGGAACCTCAAATGTCACGTACCAGGACAGGAAGAAGGAGGCCATACAGAGAGGAATCATCAAGGCCCAGATACAAACTGCCGCCGTCTGTAGCCGTCGAGTACGAGGAATATGACGTGGAGCCCAACTAGACACCACTAGATTTAGTTTTGTCGTTCAAGCACCAGCCTCGCAAGCGCACCGTATCCTCGCCAAGTGGCTCGACGACGACGTAGATGTAGTAGACATGAGTGTTGCAATCTGATAATGCACCACCTATCAACGTGGAAGTAGGCAAAGCGATCAGGTCTTCAGAATAACCGTCGACAACTGTGACACACACGGTCAAGTGAAAGCCGGTGAATATCACGTGGCACTGATGTGATACAGCAATCGTATACATTTGATATTTAAGCACTATAGAAATGACATTTTGTGACGCGCAGAACTATGCATACAAGTCATCGTCTCCACCATCGTCTGCAGCAAACGCGGCACCTCCCGAGGCCGGCTGAGTGCTAGAAGCACCCGCTCCGCCCTCTGGGAACTTGAACGTTGATCCGAAAGAGCGTGATTGTTGCAAGTTCTAACATGAGATCGTGGTGAGTGAGATACTTCCAGGAGAGTGATGCACACGACTTACCTGAGCAAACATCTCGTATCGGCGAATATCCTGGTCGGACACGGAGCGACGAGCAAACTTCATTGCTTCCTCGAAATGCTCGATAGTGATCTCCGGTACCGGATCCTCCTCCTCCATCTCTGCATCACCCCCGTCATCTTGGTCTCGCCGCTCGCGCGCACGGCGGATATCAGCATCAATGCTCTCTCTAATAGCTAACTTGGCCGCACGTTGACAAATCTCGGTGAGATCGGCACCCGAAAACCCATGTGTGCTCTTGGCCAAAAACTCCATGTTGACTTTGGGCGAGACGGGAGACTTGCGGAGAGCAGCCTTGAGGATAGAAATACGCGAAGGCTCGTCGGGGAGAGGGATGTAAATCAATTGGTCGAGGCGGCCGGGACGCAACAAAGCAGAGTCGATCTGGTCTGGTCGATTCGTCGCGCCAATAATGAAGACGTTCTTCTTGGCATTCATACCGTCCATCTCGGTCAAAATTTGATTGAGAACGCGATCTCCAGCACCGCCTGCGTCGGATCCGCCTCCTCCACGAGCTTTCGCGATCGAGTCCAATTCGTCAAAGAACATGACGCAAGGCGCAGCTGCTCGTGCCTTGTCAAACACATCGCGGACGTTGGCTTCAGACTCTCCGAACCACATTGTCAATAGCTCGGGACCCTAAAACAGCACCTTCGTCAGAAGTGGTAAAAGACTAAAGCATCAAGAGCATACCTTGATGCTAATAAAGTTTGCTTGGCACTCGTTCGCAATTGCCTTTGCCAAGAGGGTTTTACCAGTTCCTGGCGGCCCATAGAACAGCACACCCTTCGAGGGAGACATGCCATACTTGAGGAATTTCTCGGGATGTTCGACAGGATACTGGACGGTTTCCTGAAGTTCCTGCTTGACCTTTTCGAGTCCACCGATATCCGACCACTTGACGGTAGGAACCTCGACAACAGTCTCGCGGAGTGCCGACGGGTTGGATACCCCCAAGGCAAACCTAAAGTTCTCCATCGTTACACCAAGCGCATCAAGGACTTCTGCGTCAATAGTATCGGCATCCAAGTCGATGAGGTCCATTTTTTCACGAATCTGTTGCATGGCGGCCTCGGAGCAAAGGGAAGCGAGATCAGAGCCGACGTAACCGTGTGTATCTGCAGCTACCTATGGGATAGTTAGTTGTGCGTAAAGTGTAACGAATTTCAAACGTACTCGCTCCAAGTCGACATCCTCGGCGAGCTTCATGTTTTTGGTGTGAATGCGGAGAATCTCTAGTCGACCTGTCGGGTCGGGAATACCAATGTCAACTTCGCGATCGAAGCGGCCAAAACGGCGAAGCGCAGGATCGATGGAGTTTGGGCGATTCGTTGCCGCCATTACTACGACGTTCGAGCGCGCTTTCATGCCATCCATCAGAGTCAAGAGCTGAGACACAACTCGACGCTCGACTTCTCCGTTGGTCTATTAAACAACCGATTAGCTGAATTCGAATTCATAGAAGACTGGACACATGCCTTCTCTCGCTTTGGTGCAATACTATCAATCTCGTCAATGAAGATGATGGCAGGCGAGTTCTTCTCGGCCTCTTCAAACGCCTTTCGCAAGTTGCTTTCGGACTCGCCAGCCATCTTACTCATGATTTCAGGACCATTGATGAGGAAAAAGAATGCACCGGTTTCGTTCGCCACAGCACGAGCCATCAGTGTTTTACCCGTCCCCGGAGGGCCGAACATAAGGATGCCGCGTGGGGGCTTGATTCCAATGGACTTGAACAACTGAGGATGCCTCAACGGAAGCTCTACCAGTTCACGGATTTGAGCCATCTGTTTGCGGCAGCCACCAATATCGTCGTAGCCTACGTCCGCGAGATTGCCTTCCTCGTCTTCCCGCTTCACTGGTTCTCCCTCTGTAACGCGGTTAGAACGCCGTATTCTGCACTAGCACATTTTTGAGCCCGTACCGGTATGAATGACTGTGTCTTGCGCGACGATGCAAAACTCGGCAGGGTCGGTCTCGACGACTTTAAACTCGACGGTGCGCATGCCACCTCGAACCAAGAAAGTGTCGCCCTTTCGTAGCGGACGGTATGCCTCGAGGAAGTAAGGTTTGAGGTATACTTCAAACAGGTTGCCGGCGAGCCCCTCGACAGAGTCGTCGAACGGTAGGATGTGAATGCGTTTGCCGTATTTAATATCATGGCAAGGCTGGACGGTGCACAAATCGCCAAGCTTCACGCGCAGATTGTTTCGGGCAACTGTATGCGACATCATCAGCACACGCCACGCCATTGGGGATCTGGAACATACCTTTATTCATTTGAATCTTGCCCTCGTCGACATCATCAGAGCTCAGACAAATGAGCACTGTATCTTTACGCTTCTTGCCACTGGAAACAATGTGTCACAATTCCAACGCAATGCAAAAGCTATCAAGTGGCTCACCGGACAATGATGGTGTCGCCGCGGAATAACTGAAGCGCCTCCATTGTTTGGGGGTTAAGGGTTGCAATCGAGTTGTCGTCAGAAGTCGCCTCATCGACGATCAAGCGGTTGGGACTGTTAGAAGCTTTTGAGCAGAAGCTTGCGCGTGATAACGACCTACTTACGATTTCTTGGTACGTAGAATGGCGGTAGCGACATCATTCTCGCCAGGCTGGGCAGGGGCACCGGATGGATCGAGTGACATGGTTCGGACGGCGAGAGGTGGCGTGTATGGCTATTTACCGCGAGGTTTTATAGGTGCTGGCACGTGTAGAATGAGGTCGCGGATACAAGACGCCCCTGGAACGTTCGCAGGACGCGCAAGCTTTGAAGGTCTCGTAAGCGGTCAGGGTCCCATTGACTGACGTGAGCATGGCGCTTTGCGTCAGGTAGATCATTGCAAAACGCTTATCCACACCGGGTATATATGTGACAAGTAGTCCCAATATTAGCATGCATTCAGGCCTTGCAGCACTTTGCATCGCTTGGTGAGATCTGTGCGCAACTCGTTCAAATCCATCCAAAACACGCCTGCCTGCGTGTCCCCACCGGTGGAGTTCTCCTGCGCCCGGGGCTCTCCAGAGCAGGACAGGCCAGGTATTTTAAGTCCCCCAGTTTAAGAGGAAAGTGCATTTCTCACGGCAGGTTCCAGAGTGCTCCGGAGATCCCCCTTGGTCTGGAAGAATGGCGCTTGAGTCGCTATATGCAGTAAATTCAGTTTCATGGTCAAATGAGTCTCATGTAGATTAATTAAGCCCATGGGATTCGAGGCATAGGAAAAAAAGCTAATTGGCGTCGGTCAGAGGTCATTCCACGACGAACCAACAGTGACCGCGAAATCACCTATTATGCGAACCTTGCGGGGAAACATATCCGCTCGTAAAAATTGTGTCACCAAATCTCGCTGGCTCTGAGCGTGTGCTTTGTAACGCTGGAAGAAAACTCTATAGGCACATCCAGGCATGGGAATCAATTTCCATCACTCACCTCCGATCAAGTATATTAGGAGATGGATAATAAACCAAGCCAGCCCACACTGCAAAGGCGCACCCGTGCTGGATTTGGCCCCATGCAATTGAAAAGGTGAAGCACACTGGGGGATTGGTCTACTATGACAAGATAACGGGGTTTCACGAGTAGGTAGAACGCAGCCAAACGAGAGTTCTCACCGTTGTATCGGCAACAACTGGCCCGTCCTGGGGGCAGGACTATGCTCGACCTCCGACGAACCATAGCCACCTCTTTAATAATAGCTAGCGTGTGCGTGTTCGTAGCCACGACATAGGATCGGGCAAAAAGTTGTGGATTATATAAAGAAAACAAGACAACACTATGCATACACGGAGCACGATCTCCTAGAAAATAATATTGAAGATTTTCTCGCCGAGGTTCTTTGGTGGAACCTCTGGTGACTCCGTTTCCTCGATGGTGGGAATACCAGTGGTGAAGTCCATGTCCTTGGCTTTCCAGAACTTGGTCCGCTTGTAGAGCTTCCAGCCGATAAACAGGGCGAAAAAGATCGGAATGTTGATGTCTGTACATTAAATGAGTAATTATTAGGGATAAACGAGATGCAGGCAACTTACAGCAAGTGATAAAGTCAGAGGCCGTGAAGTCGAAAAAGACCGCAAATCCGTTGATGAGGATGAAAAGACCCGTCCAGAAAACACCCCAGATCGACAGATATGGTTGCAAGCCAGAGTAGTAAATGAAGTTCTTGCGATCGATTCCTACCATGAAGGTTGCTCTTTAGCCCAGCGCCCAGATTGCAAATATAGTAAACTCACCCTGAGTTTTGAGGCCTTTGTAGAAACGAAGGTAGGTGATATTAATGGAGCACCAGGTGAAGAAACCACCAATGGTAGTCAAGTTCACCAGCCAGTTGAAGACAGTAGAGCCATCGGTGCTGACATTCATGAAAGCGAGGAGCGCGAAGCACGACTGTATAAAAGTTAGCATAGCTTTGCTAGAATCAAATTTTCACCTACACAAAAGCCAACGGATACGATCGGGAGACCGTTCTTGGTGCATCGAGCAAAGATGCGAGGTGCCTGTCCGCGAACGGCGAGACCGTACAGGATACGAGAGGCCGTGAACAAGAACGAGTTACCTGCGGAGAACGCAGAGGTAAAGACACAGGCGTTGATGATGTGAGGAAGAGTCTTGATGCCTGCGAGGTTCATAGCAATAACGTACTACGCCACAAATTTAGGATGAATAGGTAAAGGTCAGAAAAAGGATACATACCGGGGACTGCGCGCCGGTTCCGGTGTCCTGAAGCAGGTCCTCATTATTGTATGGGATAATCATGCCAGTTACCAATATACCGAGGATATAGAACACCACGATGCGGTAGAAGACACGACGCACGGCCTTGGCGATGTTACGACGCGGGTTCTCGGTCTCCGAGGCAGCAATCGCTACAAGCTCCATACCCTGGAAAGAAAAGGCAGCTTGAACGAGTACACCTAGTAGGGCGAGGAAACGGCCAGTAGACTTTGGTTCATCAACCAAGTCTAGCGGTCCTAGTTAGGGATGAACACCATGGTGAATGGGTTTGCTCACAAGTGTTGAAAGCACCGGGGTTCTTCCAGTAGCGGAAGCCACGACGGTCGCCATCAGGTCCTCCACCCAAATCGATGACGAGGCCGACCAAAATTAGGCCGGTAATCAGCGACACTAACGGAGAGCTGTCAGTTTTACGCCTTGATCGAGTGCGTTGCGCTACCCACGTTTAATGATGGCAAAGAAGAACTCTGACTCTCCAAAGTATTTCACGCCAAACAGATTGATCGAGCACATCAACACCATGATGATTGCCGTGTAAACAATTCCGCGAGTGTGCTAACAGTCTAAACGTCAATCACGGCTGAAAATGATCGGGTCATGATACGCACGCTTGAGTCCCAGAAAGTTAGAATGATCTGAGCAGCTGTAACCTCGACCGGGACCGTAATGCATTGGGTCTGAGCATTGCTGATTAGCCGAATACCATCGCATCAGACGGAGTACTTACGTAGAAGTAATTCCAGCCAACCGCAAAACCAAAGGCAGGATCGACCCATCGCGCCGCGAAATGAGGGAAGGAACCAGAGACGGGGGCGAAGCAGGTCATCTCTCCGACAGCGCAAAGGGACGAATAGGCGACAGTTCCGACATGAATATAGGCCAGTAGCGCACCCGCCGGACCAGCACGGGCAAGCGCCTTCCCGGAACCAAGGAAGAGACCTGTACCAATAGTACCTGCAATCTGTTTACAGTTTACTATCAGTTTGTCGTAACATGATACCGGTGACGTACAGCAATCCTAGATTGAGGTCAGCCTTAGCGTAAACGACGAGTGCAACACACTCACATTTGTACATGACGTTGCTTTAGCCGACGCTGGACCTGGTCTGTAGAGCAACTTAGCGGGAGTCTGTGTCCCAGAGCGCAACCAACATACCGAGATCATGTGGGTCAAAGTGGTACCTTGGATCATCCTCAGCAATGGGCTGCTGGGTGGTATAGGCACCGCCCTTCTCCAACGACCCAGTCTTGTCTTCCGTATAGTAATCCTTCTCGTCGTGAGACATGGTGAAATGAGCAGCAGTTGACGGCTGCGTGTGCCTCTGGAGGGGAGAGGGGATGGCTCTCTCGGAAGTGAGAAGGCGGCATATAAGAATGTGGAAAGGGTGGATAATAGCGGCTCCATCTTGGCGTCTTCAGGAACTGGTCTTCCTGGTAAGGTCATCGCAGTGACTAGCACACGATAGTCAAGGGCTGGGCTTCCAATCGCAGCGCAGCCCACACGCGATAGGTTGGCGAGCACATGATAACGCTTCGGGGGTTGGTGCCTGGACTGAACCATCTCTTCCACCGCATGATGCGAAGCGAGCCGGAGTTAGCAACGCCCACGTATCCCAGGGGCTATCGACCAGCGAGAAGAGAGACAATAACCCGAAAACATCCCTGGCGACCCGGTGGTAATTAGCCTAATCCCGCGCACGTAAGGTGGATTCCTCGCCACAGACGGCCATTCCGGCAGCGATGCTCCAACCAGCCAAGAAGTTCTTATCGCCCAGCCAGACAAGCACAAGACCAAAATGCCTCAACCAATCAGATGAAGAGTGTCACACTTGCATCACCATATGCTGCTGTCAGTCGGACCCTGCCGTGCCAGCCCGACCCGGGTACATCAGATCGACACAGGAGGGATCCCAATCGCGACATGCTGAAGGGGTGTGGTGGTTGAATGAACACTGCCACCGATCTCCTCGACACCACGTGCTGTGGGCGCTTGGCAAATTTTTTGGCATTGCTCTACGTCCTTGACACATGGCTAAACGCGCGAGGGTTGCATCTGAAGCTGGACCGGCGTCTCGTACATCTCCAGAATCTGAGCCCGAGTTTTCTAGAAAACGTATAAATGCCTCTGAGCCTACTTCTAACCCATCTACGTTTAAAATCATAGTCGGGACCTATGAAAAGCTGCTCTACGGGCTAGAAGGTCGTTATGAGCCAACCGCAAGCCAGCCATCTGTTTCTCTCACACCCATATTCATCTTCCCTGCGCATGTTGCATGTGTGCGAGCCGTGGCGGCATCACCGCAAGGAGGCAAGTGGCTTGCCACAGGTAGCACCGACGAAATTATCAAGGTTTGGGACCTTAGGCGCCGAAAGGAGGTGGGTGGACTGGTCCAGCATCAAGGTGAGTATCCTGTACACGTAAACGCACACGATTTACATTCTCCCAGGTTCCATAACACGTCTATATTTCCCCTCCCGTTCTCATTTGCTCTCTGCTTCTGAGGATGGCACACTCGCTTGTTCAGCTCTCGCGACTGGGCACTTCTTCGAACCCTCAAGGGCCATAAAGGCCGAGTAAACGACGTCGCTATACACCCCTCTGGCAAACTTGCGCTTAGCGTTGGCAAAGACCGGACCCTCCGCATGTGGGATATGATGCGAGGCAAAGGCTCCGCTAGCACGAAACTTGGCAAAGGTAAGCCCATCCTGGATCCGACCATTGACTTACTCAATTCGGTTAGAGGGAGAGCTAGTGAGGTGGTCGGCTAACGGGAAATTGTTTGTCGTTCAAGCGGGATCACAGTTGATGTTTTCCGAACAGTACGTTTTCCCAAACTTTCAGTCTCGGCCTGTTTAACGCAACCTTGGCAGGATTGTCACTCCTCGATTCTATAAACCACCTAGCGAGGATCCATGACATCAAGTTCTGGGCGTCGGCCGACCAGCCAGAGCGGCAGCTCTTGTTCGTCGCAGCAGAAGATAAATTGGTTACGGTTTACGAAATAAATGACAGTGAAGGCAGTAGCAGGGTAATTGCGAAGTTTGAAGGACACACCAACCGGTATGAAATATCCGAATTTCAGTTCTCGAGGTCTCCTGACCGCTATGCGCAGCATAAAAGCGTTGGACATCTTGAACATGAGCCAAACTGGATCTCAAAATAACCAAATAACTCTGATGGCGACTGCATCCTCAGATGGGAACATCTTTGTCTATGATCTCTCCAAAATACCCATTGATTCCGACAATGAGGTTATCCCGCAGTTCAGGCCTATAGGGTCGTATGATACCAAGGGCAGCCGACTGGTTTGCTTAACCATGGCCGAGGGCGATCTGCCCAAAACGCCCGTGACATCACTTGGGAAACGTAGCACAGTATAGCTGTTTCTATAATGTTATTTCATTTCATATTTCACATGTCTTGGCATCACACTACATCACCTGATTAGATTAAGCGAATCTGATCAAGAGTTTTCATTCGCGTACCTTGTCTGTCTCATCGGTCACCACCGCTGGAACCTTCCATGTCGGAGCCCTCAAACTCCACGCCCAATCCCCGACAAGGTGGGGGACGTGATCGACGGAACGAATCGGTCGAAGTCCGCAACTCCAAAACCCTGTCATACATCCTCCGCCACGGTGCGGCCAAAGAGCATCTCGCTATTCGGTCAGACGGATATGTGCGGGTGGCTGAACTTGTAAGTCGCTTGCTCCAATGCATAAGGTTTTACTTTTACCGTTGGCATGTCCGGCAGTTGGCGCGTCCGAAACTCAAGGAGCTTGACCTGCCTGGACTCCTGAAGATCGTAGCGGCAGATCAAAAACAGCGCTATCAACTTGGAATTCCATCATCCGAAGACCCAAAGGCTCCAATTTCACCGATTGCGAGCGTGCAGGCTCCAGAGGACGCCCAGACGCTGTGGATTAGGGCAAACCAGGGGCATACACTCAAAGTAAGCTCCGGGACCCGGGTCGTCGAATTGCCGACAGTTGACTGTCGCGTGTAGGTTGATGACCTTGAAGTAAAACCTATCACCGACCCGTCTGAGGTTGCCTGTGCTGTCCATGGAACAAGTCTCCGGGCATGGGAGAGCATCAGTATGAGCTCCTAATATTAATGTACCTCCCGTACTGACCTACTTCAAGGGAAGCAGGGGCTGAGCCGAATGCGTCGAAACCATATTCACCTTGCGAGTGGACGACCGGGGGCATCCGGGGTTATTAGCGGTGAGCGAATAAGGTCCTGAGCTTGGCCGGTATTTACTTGGCTGTAGGAATGCGCAATAGTTCCCAAGTACTTATATTTGTTGACCTTGCAGCCGCAATGGCCGCTGGTATTAGGTTCAATTTGTCTGCCAATGGTGTCATACTGACTGCAGGGGACACTCGAGGTTACATACCTTCCGCGTACTTTAGCTCAGTTGAGCAAAAAGCAGGTGACGGATGGGAATCAATATCACTCACTCCAGGAGCGTCCCCCGGACAAACGACAGCCCTGGCACTGGGTTCCGTCGCATCACAATGAAAATACCGTATTTATACTACACGAGTAGTGAAATAGAACGAACATATTGCATACCGTACAGTCCGGGAAGGCTGAAGAAAGTATTGACAGTTCACACGAATTACCATACCTAACTTCTGAATAGGGTATACCACGCAGGAAGTACATTCGGGATTCTAGTCCACAACCAATACGTCAGGGTCAGTTTCGAGAAATCTAGTGGTGACCAGGGGTGATTTGTCTCTATCCCAAAGATACCGTTAGGGCTTGGCTCGGCAGGATCTAGGCTGTGCGACTCACTTATCGGGCACACTGCTTGAATTAGACGATTCAGCCATATCTTTACGCCATTGAAGCTGCTTGGCACTTGCATCGTCCATATGGTCGTCCTTACCAGAGCCAAAGAAGCCGCCCCGATCGGGAAACATGGCCAGTCCATACTCTCGGCTCTCGCGAAGTGTGACGAGTGCCTCCTCGTGGGCACAATCCATGTCTTGTTCGATGAGGAGCGTTGCGGCCTCCGGGACCAGAACAGATAGAAAAAATTGCCTCGGGGTCAGGGGCTTGGATTCCTCTGAGGTCAAGTTGGGAAAAAGCTCGTTGAGGGCATCGAAGAATACTAGTAGGCCCTGTTCTCCATAACTACGTCATAGCCATCAGTGGGTGTTGACAAGAACGCAACTCGACTCACTATCCAGGGTAGGACAATTGGAATGTATCAAGCTGTCCTCGAATACTTGCAGCTTTGAGCACGCCATCCCGCTTGATTATCTTATGCAATGTAACGAAAAATTCGCTTGATTCGGGGTTACGGATGATATCTTGGAGAGCATCGGCTATCCTGGGGCCTTTGAGTCTTTCTCGGACGTCGTCCCAGTCAACCACAGATGGCCAATGATTTTGTCGACCTTGTTCAACGTGCGTGCTCTCGGCACGATGCATCTGGCAGAGATTGATGAAAGTCATCAGTGGTGCTGTCAACCCGAGTGGATTCCTCAGGCGTGGTTCTGGCGTCGAAGTGGCCCGAAGCTCGGTCAGAAGTTGGAGTAAATCCGGCGAAGGGTTATCCGGTAAGCGTTCGTCACAGAATGGACATAGTTCCCTTGGATCCACATGAGCTATTCAGGAGTCAACACCAAGCATTGCAATACAGCGGAATAAAACTCACGCAGAGTCTCGTCATCAATGCCCATGAGTTCCTCCTCTTCAGCCCGTTGTAGCAGACGTTCCACGTCGTCCGGTTTGAAACGTTTACGAGGAGACCCAGGAGTGGTATTCTCGACAGCTTGCTTCGCTGCAACTTCTTTGGCGTACGCCGCCATCGGGAATGCGGCGAGCTTCTTCTTCGGATCCGCTGGGGGATCCTTCGCAGGCACCGAGGCAACAACCTTCGCAAGCTCAACCTAGTTCTTGGGCACACATGGATGGACTTTACTTACCGACAGCTTCTTATCGTTCCTTCGGGGAATCCTGATCTTTTTTAGCATGTCCGAATCGATTGGTTGGCTCCCGCTATCCGGCTGAGAAGCATCATTCGGCTCGACAGAATTCACTCGTTTGCCCGATACGTCCTTTGTGGATGCGACCTTGGCGGTACTTGTAGACTTGAATGGGGGTGGCGCGACTACTCGCGGAGCCGAGGGTGCTGGGGCAGCATGAGCATAAGAACGAGCGGCGTGTGAGGTGACGAACCAGGAGGTTCAACCGCTCTGGCTAGAATTATGCCTGGACCAAAAGGAGGTGGTTCTGGTGCACGGACTAGCAGACATCAGGTCAGTACAGGGTGAATGAAAGTAATATTCACCTGGGTGCTTTTTCGCAAGCGACTCGCGATCCTCCGGCGAGGACGGCTGCGAAGACGGCGGTTGAGGTGGCGAAGAGTCATTTTTCCCTAGCCCGCCGCGAGTCGCGTGAAACGATGAGACTGATTCAGAGTCCGAGCTTTCAATTGCTCGGGCGGTACCCTGTTTTGATTTGATAGGTGGGGCGGATGCTGGCTTAGACTGCAGGGGCTTGGCAACCTGTGATTTGCCGAAAGGTGGCGGCTGCACGACGCGCTTAGAGTTGTTGTCAGAGGGCACAGGACGAAGTTTGGGACGAGGTTTGGGTTGAGAGCTCGTGGCTTGTGAGGTCTGCGGCGGTAAGAAATCAATAGGATCGGCGCTCTCGTTCAGCACAGCGACGTCATTGTCAGAGGAAGAGCTGGACAAGACTAAGGTAAAGTTACTTATAAATGGATGATATGTACTAAGTACAGGCTCACACACCTCCTGCCTTTCTCCCCCGTTTGTTATCTTCCTCTGCTTTCTTAACCGCTCGTGGGTTTCTGGCAATCGACGGACGCACCGACCTGGGCTTATAAGAGGTAGAGCCTAAATCTTCGCCGAATCCAGAATTTCCAGTAGCTTTACGATTATTTCCGCCTCCAAGTGGCACGAGCGCATTGTCGAGAGTAGCTTTCTGTCTTCGGGTTTCCATCCAAGTCAATTATTAAGTACGAAAGGAGAGAATCCAGCTTCACGTGATCGTGTCGTGGATCACGTGGTCGAAGGAACGTGATCAAATTCCGGAGCGAACTACGCATGCCGAGCGAAGACGGTCTTAATAAAGCTCCACCCAAGCTAATCATTGCTTCGAAAGTACAAATTTACCTTCCAAAAGATAAGAACGTGCGCACGAGATATTGTGGATCGTCTTCCAGGTAGCTCTGGCTGAGCAGCTTCGTGCGTTTCGACGTCCGAAGCCATGTGGACATACCACCTCCATTTCCTTAAATGCGCCATCCTCTGACCAACATTTTCTCTAATCCCGTAAATCTACTGTTATGCTCATCCTCGCTGCCTCATTCTTTCTACCGGTCGGTCTCGCTTGTGGAGACAGCCAAAACCATAGCCACGAGAAGCGCATGCAGCCAGATGCCACTCGTAGCTCATCATTGCCTTCCGCGCCGCTAGAGTGGGGAGATATCAATTTTTTGCACACTACTGACAGTCACGGTAAGAACTGTTTTTTGTGCCTCACACCTGTCTCACCCAGATGAAGGTTGGTTACTCGGACACACCAAGGCCTCGTATCCAGAGCCAAACTACTCGGGGGACTTTGGTGACTTTGCTTCCTTTGTGTACAATATGAAGCAGATGGCAGACAAAAAAGGCGTCGACCTTTTACTCGTTGATTCTGGCGACTTGCACGATGGTACAGGTATCTCTGACGGGTTTCCTGTGGGCCAGGTTGATGGTCAAGAGGTGACAGATTGATTTTAAACTACCCTATCTATATTAACATTATGTTGCAGAGTAACAAATTCTTTTTCGATGTTCCGTACGATGTCTTGGCGATTGGAAAGTAAGCACCCAGGCTCGAGCCACTCGACGATTCTGACAATGACCACGACAGCCATGAACTTTACCAATACCCAATAGCACTCGATATGCATCAAAACTTTGCGCCCAAATGGAACGGCCGGTATTTATCTTCCAACGTCAACATTACCTATTTAGATAAGCAGGGTCGTACAATTAACACTCCGGTTGGAGATCGCTTCGTCAAGTTTCGCACGAAACAGTAAGTCATTTTACTACTTGGCTGGTAGCACTGGAAACTAAAACCCAACCTCTACGATAGCAAGCGTCAGGTTACTGCGTTTGGTATTCTATTCGACTTCACTGGCAACGCTGTCAACACGACCGTCCAAAAAGTTGGAGATATGGTCAACGAAACATGGGTATGTCAACTAGCTTCTGGTGGTAAGCATGCATAAACACCGAATGCTAGTTTAAGGAAGCTATCAAAGAAGAGCCAGACCTTTTCCTGCTTGTCGGCCACATGCCAGTCCAAAAGTGAAATCTCTCTCGTTTAGGCTGCGTTATAGTTAACAATATCCGTCCCTTCAGGGATAACTGGCCCCTTGTCTTCAATGCTATCCGCGCCGTGCACCCCAACACCCCGATCTTCATTTTCGGTGGACACACTCACATCCGAGACTGCGTTCAGCTCGACGCGCGCAGCATGTCCCTTGAGTCGGGCCGGTACCTCGAGACCATCGGCTGGATGAGCGCCAAGCTTCCCAAAAGCGCCAACTCGTCCGCACCATTAACCTTGTCCAGGCGGTACCTTGACCCAAATCTGAACACGTATACATATCACACACAGACCAAACGGTTTGACACCGCAAAGGGGGAAAAGATAACGGCTGGGATCAGCGCGCTCGCCAAAGCGTGGAATTTGACACAAGAGTACGGGGTTGCACCTCAAGATTATTATCTCAGTCGGTACGTTTCACGAGCGTCTCTTTGCGAACAGGGGCTCACTTGTCCGGTAGGACACCTCATCCTTCCAACTCCTCGGTCCTCACACTTCTTGTCAACCAAGTTATCCCCAAAGCGTTAGCCATTGGCAACCCCTCTCGCGCCTCGATCCCCAGCACAGTTATCGTCAACTCGGGCTCGCAACGCTTTGACTTATATGCGGGTCCATTTACTCGTAATGACCAGTTTATTGTTTCTCCTTTCAACGACGCATTCTTGTTCTTCCAAGTCCCGGCGAGCATCGCTGAGCAGGTACTTGACAAGCTAAACGAAAAAGGCGCCAACAAGGGCGGGGGATGGAGGACCCATATGCGTATGCGCGCGGGGAGGTTGACCACAGGTTCAATGCGTGGAGGCGCGACCAGTTTGAACGCGAGTACCACGGACGAGCAATAGCAAATTTGACGCTAGGATACGTGACTACCGATGTAAGTGCCTGGCGTGCGGACTTTACGCTGCATTCAAGCTGATCATATGCGAATCTAATCGTTCTTAGAGCTGCCCGGGAGTAGGTGACGACACCCTTCACACTCCTATACCATATTACGACGCCCCTGGCTATATCGCATCTCCACTTCCTTCGGGCCTCTCCCCTGATACGCTCGTAGACCTCGTATTTCTTGACTTTTTTGAGGCTGATGTGCTTCAGATAGTCAATGCTCTGGCTATCGGAACTGGAAAAACTTATGCAGCATCGGACGTCCAGCGTTATGGCTCTGGTGACCTGTTGACCAACACCATTTATGGGATCTTTGCCGCATCGGAGTGGAACTGAGACTGTATAGCCCTTTGAAATTCATGGAATACCTGTGTTTTCTTCTCTTGTCGTTTCACAGTGCCCGGTGCACCACCCCAGATCGTGACGACCTAGTTCTGGAACGCATGTCGTCTAGCAAACTTCTATTTACTGTAAGGTGCATAAATGAGTTTGACGAGCCTCGGGTGAAAAGCTCAGATAGATCCAATGATGAACGATACACATGTGTGAAAGCTATAAACGCGAAAAATATGATCTAAGGTGTAGAAACGGGGCAGTCGGCAAAATCTAGGAAAATTAGCCACGTTCAGGTGGCAAGTTCTTCCCCATCTAGGATCGCGCGCAGTCCTGGTATACCACATCAGTTCTAGCCCTCAACGTGCAATGCACGCGACTTACTGTCAATGATGTCGAGATATGCTTGCGTCGCAGGGCTATCGGGGTACTCGTCGAGGAAGCTCACGCCGTAGTCGGCGCTCTTGCCTATTCGAGGGTCAAGGGGCACTCGACCGAGCAGCTCTATGCCTTCCTCCTCAGCAAGCTTGGCAGCTCCCCCAGTTGTAGGTCTAAATATCTGAGATTCGGTCTTGCAACTTGGACAGACAAAGCCAGACATGTTTTCGACCAGGCCGAGGATTTTGATTCCGACCTTGCGACAAAAGCTGATTTCACGCCTGACATCCTGAATGGCGACCTCCTGAGGTGTGGTAAGTAGTACGGCTCCATCTATACCACTCTCCTTGAGATATTGAACGATGCTGAGATGCTCATCCGAAGTACCCGGTGGAGTATCCACCAGGAGGTAGTCGAGCTGGCCCCAGTCGACGTCTTTGAGGAACTGTCCGATAAGTCCGTTCTTTTTTGGGCCGCGCCACATTATGGCACTCGACTCGGAGGGGAGCATGAATCCAACGGACATGGTGCACAGGTTGTCCTGTACATACACGGGGGACCACCCAGATGCCGAATCGTGAATCTGCTCATTTACCAGGCCGAATAATGTCGGAATAGATGGGCCGCAGATATCCACATCCATGACGCCGGTCTGTACCCTAGGTCAGTCGGACAAAATTGAGCGCCGGGCGGGGCAGACGCACCTGGGTGTGCTCATCGGCGGCAAGTGCCCACCCAAGCTGGGCAGTAAATGTGCTTTTGCCAACACCACCCTTACCACTTAGGATAAGGACTTTGCGCTTAATGTCTGTCATACGAGCGCGGATGTAGGGGAGCGCTGGGTCCGGACCTGTCGTGACGCCTGCCGCACATACGTCCTGGTTGGCACATCCGTTGCATGCGTCCGCTTTGCCTGCCTGCTCCGACTCGGTACCCTCCAAGAGGCATGAATTTAGGCTCTTGATATAATAAAGCACTCACTGGACAGTGCTCCGGCGCATTGGCTGGGATCGATGGTGGCTCTGGGAGGGCAACAGGATGCTGGACGGCGATCATGGTGCTGGTGGCGAGATGAGCGATGGTCGCTGAATAAGCAGACCCTGCGTGTGGCTGGGGTCCTTGTTTGGTTGACGACGATTGCTCTTAGCTCTGGTGATAGGCTCGGTTCGGCTTACCCTCCCACCATGGCCACTCACCTGTACGAAACATTGAACCTGTCGAGGAGTGCGACCTCAGATGAAGGTAAGCTCGCTGCCACATGACTCATCGACGATGCCAACCCGAGTCTAGTCCGCAAGGCATACAAGAAATTGGCGCTCAGGACACATCCCGATCGGGCCCCACCTGAACGCAAGCTAGAGGCAGAGGAGGAGTTTAGGAGAGTGAATGTTGCGTACGAGGTGCTCATCGACGACGAGAAGCGTGAGATATACGACAGGCATGGTGCGTACGCAATCCCGCAGCCCTGTTGCCGTCCGCTGACGTACATGTCTGATTATCACAAACTAGGCGTCTATCCCCCGCCCGAGCCCCCAGTCGAGCACGTTTACACAATCCCCATGCGCGCCAGCCTCCGCACAGCATGCCCTTTCCGACTCCTCCTTCCCATTTCGAGCGTCAGTCACGCAGAAACCATCGCCCTCCGCCACGCTCCACGGACCCTTTCCACCAGACATTCAACGAGCCATTGTTTCCCTCGGCGGCACCTCCCGGCTCTGGCCCATTTGGAAATGCATTCCAGTTTACGGACCCCTTCAAGCTGTTCCAGGGCGTATTTCCCGGTCTGCCGCCCCATCATATACTCCCCCACTCGATGCGATTTAGTCCCATGTTTCCAATCGTCGGTGGGCCCGAGTTTATCGTCCACCCAGACCACGCACCTCCGTTCAGACCCTCGAATGCAAACGTGGTATGGACCGAGGAGAGGCGTACCACCAAGATCGTCAACGGCCGGGAGGAAACCATATGGACTCGCATTGACCAAGATGTGCGTCTCGCGGCATCCACGTGCGCACAGGAAACTGAATATATGATTAATTTAGGGCAACGTGCGCCGCACATTCGACGTGAACGGGAGACACTGGGAGACATTCAACGACGAGATTGTGCAACCTTACGACACAGTTTATGACACTCATCGCGAGCGAATTGATTATCCCCCACCTCCACCATCTTCACAGGCGCGGTCCCGTAAATCTTCCGCAAGCAAGAAGAGCCGGTATCCCTCACCCGGATATTCATATACGTCGGCGACACAGCACCCCCCACCGCCGCCGCCCTCTCATCACACCCGAACCACCTCGCAACACGTTCCCAACCGGCGCCCCCCATATCTCCGTATGCATACGTACTCGGAAGAAGACCTTGGCGCACCGCTCAGCGACACCGAGAACATACGGCCGTACTCGTACGAGTTTGCTCCCCGAGATGGGCCACGGTATGAAGAATATCATTACCCGTATCCTCGCGTGAGCAACACACGAAGCGACGCTACGAGCGCGCCGTTCCGCCAACTCCCCGCGAGCATGATCCGGATGTGACCCACAGGCGAGCGACCCGACCAGACGGACCGTATACCACGGTGCACAGTGAATACCCCGAGCGTGAGCCTGCATTTATCCCACCTAACCTTGGTAAGTCCCGATCCGCGTATTCTTGATAAACACGAGTCTCACGCGCTGTGCCCATCTAGAACACGAGGTCAAGGACAAGCGATGGTGGCAGAAGCTCAAGGTTTAGTCAACATCAAACTAGTCTCAACTCGTAATAGCTATCCTGCATTGATTCGACGTCCGACTACGGCATTTGTATTTTTCACGCTCAAGGGTTCGCCCGAAGTTGAGTCTTCCCACTCTCCCAGTTGAATTTATCCCCGTCATGTAAATCGGAATTCTGTTCGTATATTACTTACCCCACGTTATGCTATCTGGTCATATCGACCACCGACTCGGTTGTTTGTACTACGTTCTGGACTCTTTGTCTGTACCTGTCATAACAAACCCAACGAATAATTATTACGTCTCGATACGCTGTCACTTTGGTCAAATCCGAAATCAGTCGGGAAGTCTGTCGGGCGGAGAGGTGCAGGTGATTATATTCGACAGCGGATAGCAACAACACGGTTGATGAGATCAAAGGACGTGTTTAAATTGGGCTGGGCACAATGCGCCGAAGTAGCTGTAGAATTGGGGGATGCGGAGAAGGCAGATCGAGGGCGCGATCCAGAGACAAAGGTGGCCTAGGGCTCGCCGGGCTGATGTCGCAGCCTCACGTACTCTGCTCTAAGTTTTTCCATGTTCTCAGGACATGTGCTACATATTATGTGAGAAGGATACGGGTAGCTTGAGAAATACCTACTATTGATAGATGCATGCCTGTAGCCCCTTGTGCTGGCTCCTACATGCCCATGCTACACTCACTGTCCGACCAGTCGCACATGCTGCAAAGGCTGATAAAATATGATGAAATGTCCTGGAACACACAACAAACTCACCCTTGACTTGTTCGTCACAATCTTTGAGGGCCTGGGCCTTGGTGGCCTTGACGAGTGTGTCCTCTTCACGACGAGAAAGTGTGTCCATTGTGGCTGTGCAGAGGATTCGCGCTGAGTCAGCGGCCTCCATTGTCCTCGGCCAAACATGCGCAACCTGGGGAAAACGGTAATACACAAATATATGTTTTATGCGCTCCCTTGTACTTGGCGAGGCCATAAAGTCATGCAGCGTGTGTGGCACATTGTCTCATCCCTCATCCTCTTCCTTCCCGACCTGTTCCGTTTCTTCACGAGCTCACGCCGGCCGTACTGTTCTTTCCTTGCCCTGCTTCAGCCGGCTGAACACTTGAACGACTTGCATTCCACACGCTCCAGCAGCTCTTTGCACCACACGCCCAACGAACAAACCCTTTGTCATGTCCCAACAACCCACCCAATTCGAGATCATCTCGGCAACTCGCCTTCAATCTTGGGAACACGGCGCCCAGGTTACAGCGGCCGACCCGCTCAGCCCTTCCACGAGCTCGACCATCTCCCGACGCCACTCCTCTCCACAAGCCCTTCCCCTCGCTCCGAGGCATTCGACGTGCGCATGATGCCTGCCCCACCGGTCCCTCAAGTGCAAATTCACCTTGCTGAGCCTCGACCCGTGTTGCACCACAAGACGTCTCACAGTGCCTCCCTGCACTCGTGGGACAACTCGAACCAGGATGTCGAGTCTCAGTTTAGACTCCGTGACGATCAGAGCACGCTTGGAGGAGGCTTGAGCTGGGGAGAGCGTGCCAGGCGTGCGTCACGTGCGCTCTTTGGTCCGGGCGCGTCTCTTCCACCCTGGAAGGCCCTGAACGTGGAGAAACACCAGCCCACGCCGCCTCTGCCCACGTCGCGGCAAGAGCTCGATGTCGATGTTCACGTTCGATCCGATAGCGAGATGGGCCACTCCAAGTGCCGATGCAAGTGCAGCAAGCGCAACGACCCGAAACGCAAGCGCACTCGCATGTGTCTGTGCTTGCTTCTCATCCTGCTCATCCTGCTCGCTGTTGCAGACGTAATCTTCCTCAACGTGCGCGTCTTTAACCCAGACTTTATTGTCACTCGACCTGTCACACCTACGCCTACCAACTTGTCCCGCGACGGAACATCCACCTTTGAGGCTCCCACTGCAACAGCCACCCGGACAAACACCGTCACTCCGACCTTGCCATCCACAGTGATCTCCGCTACTCCGAGCGCCTCGGCCGCCCCATCAGTCCTACAGAACTGCTTGACTCAGTTCCAGTTGAACGCCCCATCGTCGCCCGAGTCGTATCCTTGCGATACCTGTTTCTCGGCGCTCAGCACCGCGCCCTCGGACGCTGGCGCCGGTCCTGCCACTCAGTGAGTTCGTCGACTTCTCTTTACTGCAATAGCTAACAACCCTTAGGTTTTGCGCGATGAGGGCCATCGTTGACTCTGCGGGCGCTTCAGGTTCGGCCAACAGGGACGCACTTACCGGTGCTGGGTGGATGAGGGATGCCAAACCCTGTGGATGGAGTGGTGTAAGCTGTGACAGCAATGGGAACATTAATAACCTGTGGGTATTATCCTTTCATTGTGATACCTGTAATCCAACTAAGTGTATTTCAGCATCCTAGTATTTCCCCGGCGTTCCTGCTGTGATTCCCTCTGAGATTGCTTCCATCTCTACGCTCACCAGCCTCAAAATCACCGGCGATGGCAATCTTCCCGCTGGATCGCTCCCTGCCATTCGCAGCTTGAACATCCTTGACCTCGAAAACACCGCTTTGACCACCCTCGCTGATGACACCTTCACAACTGTCAAGTCTCTAAACTCGCTGACATTGGTCCGTAACTCCAAGATGGGCTCGACTCTGCCCAGTAGTCTTGGTTCGCTCTCGCTTCGTTCTTTGTGAGTATGTTTTCAGTCCTTGCATACTTGTGAGTGCTGAACAGACATTCATAGGATTGTCAACGGTCAGGGAGTCGGCTCTCTCGATGTCGTATTCAGCTCTTCGAGCCTTGCCGAATCGCTCCAGACCCTCGATCTTTCCTCGAACGGCATCACGTCCCCGCTCCCAGCCGATATCTCCGGTATGAAGGCTCTCGCGGAACTCAACCTGTCAGGCAACGACGTGGCCGCATCCTTCCCCACGGCTATGCCCTCGACGCTTCAAGTTCTCAACCTTCAAGGCAATAGCAAACTTAGCGGCGCACTTCCGAGCTCAATGTGCTCCTCCTCCGCTCTGATTCAGTGCGAGCTCAAGGGAACAAGACTTGGTGGAGCCGGAGTAACTTGCGGAGTGTGCACCTTCGCCTAATTCCAATGACCTGCCAGCGCTTCCACTTTCCTCATGACCATCCTATCCTCACTCATGACGTTTTCGTTGGGACTATTATTTCTTGGACATATCGTACATTCGTTTTCTGATCACCTAGTGTAAACTCGCGTTTTGGCGCTCTTTAATTTGTCAACTTGGGGATCCCCTCCCCTACCACTGGATTACTCCTATTTCACCCATCTACAAACACATGTATCGCTACAGATAGCCTATCTGGCAAATATATTACTTTTGAATTAAATTTACTTGGCCAAACGAGCGGGTGTAACGTAACCAAGTGATCAATGCTCCACGTGATGCTATTGGGACACGTCAAGCGCTGGCTCTCCTCACGTCTCGACTCGCTGGCATCCTACTCATCTTCCTGACATCTACAACGAGAGCCTTTTCTTCGCCCGTAAAACATTTGGATCAACCCGATACTGGGTGCAACTCTCTTTCTGCCCTATAATTCTCAACCCACTCACCCTTTGAAAGTACTCTTAAAGTGCGTGGCTACTCTATCTTATTTTGGCCTGGACTGACGTATTGTTGCTCTTCCAGTGGCAGATCACGGCCATTCACACGATGGCGGAGACCATGGTCATTCACACGACGGACCTGGTGGCCATGCGCACTCCCACTCTCCTCAGCCTGGCCAAGGCCCTCCACAGCAGCTACTCAACCCCGACCCCATCGACCCTGCACTCCTTGCCGATATGGATGCCAACTTCAAGCCCCGACCAGTCAAACTAGTAGGCCCGGAAGGACACACGACGTGCCAGGTCGTCTGTATCGAGCACAGTACGGACAAGTGCGACGAGTGTGGGGTGGACTATACCGACTTGAACTTGTTGTCTCGTATGCTCGTTCAGGCACCGAATTTGATTGTTCCTCCCCCACCTCAGGTGACGGACAAGAACAGGTCTGCCCATGTTTCAAAGTTCAAAGAGGAGGGAAATGTAAGTACGGTACCTTGACATTCATGGAATTTGGAAACTAACACGTGGAGGATCTAGGTCGCCTACAAGGCCGGTAAATGGCCAGCTGCGATTCAAAGTTATACAATGTCGGCGAATATTGCTGCTTCCAGGCCAAATTGGGAGCCTCACACTCTTGCACGCGAGGAGATTTCAACTGTGCTTTCCAACCGCTCAGCAGCCCACTTGTCAGCCGGAGACTACGTGCCTGCACTTGTAGACGCAGATGTTGTCATTTCTTTGCGGAAGCCTTGGACAAAGGGTCACTTTAGAAAAGCCAAGGCCTTGGTCGCATTACAGTGCTTCGAAGAGGCGAAGGATGCAATTGCAGTGGGTTTACAGTTTGAGCCCGATAACAAAGTAAGTCGTCACATTCGTATCGGCGCTCCCAGCTAACTTGTGACGCAGGAACTGCTGGACTTTATGCGAGAAGTTGAGAGCAAAATCGAGGCCACCAACCCGCCAATAAAAGCCGCCACCTAATTTGACTCCACTATCCATGTAGATTCAGTGTATTCTATCCATTGTTGCATGATTATTCAATTATTCATCTTCTACGCACTGGATCAAATGCTACAGCATAAGAATTCAAGCCGGCATTCGATACACAAGCATACAAACATGTGGAGCTAAGGTAACGAACACAGGTCAAATTAAGTTCCATTATACTTGTCGATTACTCGCATGGCATCGTCTTCGCACTCGGATGGCTCCCTAAATACCCTCAGTACAATCTCTGGGGGAACACAGGCTCTCGCGGCCTCCACCCGTAGTCTGAGCGCTTCCTTTTTGGCCAGAATACCAGCACGGGTTGTGTCCACCGTTGCCTCTGCGTTATGGCCTGTGCCAGCAGTAGCAGCTGCAGAAACCAACGCCCCTGCTGGATCGATTCCGGCATCCCTATTCATTTGTGCAAATTGATCTATTGACGGAGTTACTTGAGCTCTGGACCTCGGCGTCGTTGGGATTTCAAAGTAAGAGCCTGACGAGCCTCTCGTACGAGGGGTGTATACTTGGTATGATGTCGTAGGGCTGGTAGCTGACGGCTGTGTACGGACAGGATCAGTCGCAGATCGTGTGCCAGGGCGCCCGGGCGTGCTTGGCCGGGATCCAGTCCTAGTTGAATCTTGCGACGTGCGAGGGATCTGAATCCTTGGCGGGTCCTCCTTTGTCTGTTTCCAACCCCCAGCCAAATTCTTGATACTTCTCAGCGAGCTCGCGGAGCCCTTCTTTTTGACTGTGTGATCTGCGATAGGCGCCAATGTAGGCGATGAGGGCGCAGTTGCCGGGGGAGTTGCCGGAGTTACATCGCGCAGAAATAGAGCGATGATCTGATGCGGTCGCTCTTGAGCAAGCACACTATACAGCTCGAGATCTTGTTCGCCGGTGTCTCCCACAAGAATAAACTTGGACTCGGGAAAGTTGTCCAGAATATCGATGACGTTCCCGCGCTTTCGGTCTGCGGCTGATTCGCCCCATAGGCCTTGCGAACGTATTGGTGTCAGTTAATTGATCAATTGAAGAGCACAAATATCCAAACCTTGAAAAAGGTTTCGCCCACCATACGATTTAAGCTTGACAGAACCTATCGCAGCAGGTTGGTTACTGCTGGCAAGCGTACAAGTACCAACCCACCTCTAGGTAAACCAGCGACTCCAAAAAAGTCCAAGAGTACAGGTAATAATTCAAATGGACCATTGGACTACAGGAGAAATTCGATTAGTTGGTGTATCGCGATCCTTGTGATGTATTACGAACGACATAGTGGAATTTGACTCCACGGGCAGCGATCGATGAATATAATTCAGGCATCCCAGGTACCACAAGTTCGTCAAGATGTCGAACAAATACCTGTAAGTCTATTGGTTAGTGGACGAGGATCTCACCGAAAGCCAAACCTACATTATGAAAAATGGCCTTGACCCCCATCAACACCTCGCTGATTTTGACCGTATCATCAATGTCTGAAATCAGTCGAACGTGGGCGAACGTAATAGGTACTTCAGTCTGTACTTGAATGGCTCCGTGTGGGGTATTGTTATCAACGCTAATATCCCTGGTCACCTCAGCTCCAGCTCCGTCAGAATCCGGTGCGTACAGTGAGGGAAGCAACTCGGCGCGGACGACGAAGGTGTGCTCGTCGTTATGATCGCCGAAAGCAATGTGTAGCGTTGAGTCATGTGTGCATAGATCTTCGAATGAAGCGAGAATTTATGTGCGAAGTAGCCTTGAGCGTTCGTTCTCACAGTAGTCAAAGCCAACACGCCTGACGTGGATAGTCCTTCTTCGGCAGACGAACCAGGTGGCTGCGCATACAGCGAAATCCGGACCTCTCTATTCTCCAACTTACTCGCCCAAAACGGTTGAAGACGAGCTTCCAGGTTTGCATGTAGCTGACGCAATATTCCGACGTCCATTTCAGGATGAACTGATCCAACGTCGGTGTTTGACCGTGACGAGTCAACGGAGAGCATGGAAGAAACTGATTCCAAAGTATTGCTCCGAACGCTTTTGGCTGGGGATGTGACGGGGGATGGCGCTTGGGTCGTGATGGTTGGTGAACGCGAAGGCAGAGGTGGTGGCTGGCGCCCAAATCTAGGCTTGGGGGAGGTTGGGTTTGGGTTTGGGGCATTTGACAGTGACTCTACGGTCCCATAATCCACGACACGTGAGTCCCGAGTTTTCTCAACTTTGGGCTTTGCATGAGACCGAAGCACTTGAGCCTCGGCCTCTTCCGTGATCTCGTATGGACGAGGCGGAAGGACAACTCCCATTCGGGCGAGTTCCTCAGTGAGGTCATCAGTGGATGGATTAGGCGATTGGGTGAGCGGAGTAGCGGATCCTGAGCCTCCCAGGATACTCTCGGGTGCTGGTGGGAGTCTCGGTAACGCAGAAAAGCCTATCTAATCCCTTAGTCTGGCCGGATAGTAAATCAACCAATAACTTACCTCGAGCTATCCTCATGAACGCTCGCTGTGATCGAGTCGCTTGCTCCAGAGTGCGAAGACTTGAAGCAAAACCAGAGACAAATACGTCGGTTCTAAACTGTCGAACATCGCCTGGAGTTACATTAGTACAAAAGGAGCTTGATTCGCGACTAAACATACCCTTTTTCATAAACTGACTGTCATCCGGATATCTCCTGGCAGCCCAGCCGGGAAATAATGCTAGCTTCTCAGTGCCTCTCTGTTCTTCTTTTCGTCTGCGAACGCTCAAACATCAGCCACTCCGGGAATACCTTGACAAAACGCTTACCGCTGACGTCTCTCTCTGGCCCATTCTTCCCACGTTTGACGTTTCTCCCCAGTCACAGGATCAAAGCCTGTTCGATAAGCGACAACTCGATTCGATACCGCCGTGTAGGCCGATTTAGACACCTCGCTCGACGCAACATAATCCTTGACCCCTTTCAGCTTGGCTAGCGCCGCACTGCGCCAGCCGCCACCCATGGCTCCTGATGAGGACGGGGCACGAGAGTTTTCTGGGCGAGAAAAGTAGTTCATTGCATGAGGAACATGCGTGTGCTCCCCGAGATGTATAAACGAGGCCGAAAGCGAGATGACGGCATGGCGCCTCTTGACACCCTAAATTAGCCAAGCCAGGTGGTCACGTGTATCGGCTTGTCTTTTCGTCATGTTTACCGTCTCTGCCTTTCCTCCACGGCATATCGCCTCAGGAGATGACTACTATGACAAAGTACGACAGCACCCGGACGTAATGGACCTGGAGTTTGAGGCGGATGACGAGCTTAACTCGACGGCCTCGCGGCTAACGTCGCCCGGAGAACTAATCACCTCCAGTCATGCATTTATGCGGTAGGTGAGGTGAGAAATGATTGAACCAGAAATAACAAGGGTTTTAGTGGGCATGGTACGTTTATAGAAGGAGATCATGTTGTAGCCTCGGTCGCCGGGACCGTGGAGAGAGTTAACAAGCTGGTGTCGGTGAAGGCAGTCAAGTCCAGGTAAGACATTTGAATAATTTTGTATCCCTATCAACGTGCCCAGATACACTCCAGAAGTTGGTGATCTGGTAGTCGGGCGGATTACTGAGGTGATCTTCCGACCTTCTGGTTCCAAGTGTCCAAATTGACATTCAGTAGGTCCAGAATAAGCGATGG
The DNA here is from genome assembly GCA_037039685.1 of Ceratobasidium sp. AG-K. Lineage (NCBI taxonomy): Eukaryota > Fungi > Basidiomycota > Agaricomycetes > Cantharellales > Ceratobasidiaceae > Ceratobasidium > Ceratobasidium sp. AG-K. The sequence continues at coordinate 4,674,079 of JAWNGF010000002.1, forward strand.
AAAGTCGACGTCAACTCTCGCCAAGATGGTATTCTCATGCTCTCATCGGTAAACCTCCCGGGTGGCGTTCAAGTAAGCAATTCGTGGCGATGCCATAGTATTTTCTTTACCCTGCAATCTGTAGCGTCGTAAACTGGAGTCCGATGAGCTTCAAATGCGCATATTCTTTGAAGAGTCCGACCTTTTGGTCGCCGAAGTCCAGTCACTGTTCAGCGACGGCAGCATTTCCCTACACACACGATCTCTTCGGTACGGCAAATTGCGCAACGGTCAACTTGTCACCGTCCCGAATGGCCTGGTCCGGCGGCTCAAGTCGCATTTCTTCAGCCTCCCATGCGGGGTCGACTTGATACTCGGCCTGAACGGGTACATCTGGGTCAGCAAACACGTCAAAGAAATCAACCAAGTGGGAGAAGAGGGATTCGATGCTGAGGCGGTATATTCAAATAAAAATGATGTGCGTGTCCAACTCTTTTTTTGGCATTGATCCAAGTTGACTCTTGTCTAAAATTGCAGCCGATAGATCCAACCACTTCTCGAGCGATTGTCCGGGTCTCGAATATCATCCAGGCGCTCGCTCGGTACCACATTCCTTTGACGGATCACCTGATCGAGCAGGCGTATGAATGGGTGATTGACCAGAACATCGAGATTGTGGATATTTTGAGCGATGAGGTGGGGGAATCCATGGTGGCCAGCGTACCCGCTTTTGTGCTTCGGGCCTAGGTTGCAAAAATAGGGGTGAGCAATTTCTCGTCGATTTGGTGGGCTCTTTTCCTAACTCCGATTCAGAGCGGAGTGTCTTCTCGCACAGTGCTCGCAATGTATGCGTATTCGCCAATAACGTTATTGATACCGAGTCGAACATTGTCTCTCGCGTGAATATTTATTTTCGTTGCCGCCAAGCCTATCCCTTCCTCGGACAACAGATGGGACCTCGCAGTGGTGAGCGAATCGTGCGCTATCACTCATTCCCTTTAGGCACAGGCTGCCCCGATCGTATCACACACTAGTCCACCAGTGTCCCCATCAGGTCCAAAATTCAACATCATGAACCCATTTGATCGCCGCCCGGACAATCACACCGCCAATCACTTGTGGGACAACCGAGGCCGTCCCGCCTGGGCTGTCACGCTCCTGATTCGTCATTTGAAGAATTCTGCGCCTCGGATACGCGGTGATTGAGTGTGAAATGTCTACACTCTGCCTTCTCCCCGTTTCCGGGATGCGTACACAAGCTGAATCGGGGACCCTTTGTTTGCCATCAACGCATTGGCTCTATTTGCCTCGTGCCTTTGCTTCGGGGCGCCTTATCCACATCGAGCAGAGTCTTACCCAAACACAGTTTACAAACCGTGTCAGTCGGCGGTACTAACCCCCCCATTCTATCCTTTGCCGGAATACCTCGAACGTGCATATTATACATATGGATAAATTGAGGAGCAAGGCGAGTCTATTCGCGGCCGCGTATATCAATTCTAACCATCAGAATTCGCCAGCCAGTCGACACGAACCCTGGGATCCTCGCGTCCCAGCGGCTTCGGGCTTGGTCTTCTTCTCAACCCACAGATGTTGCCGACGGCGTAGACCAGTACATAAGGCTGATTATTCGTACTACGATCCCCCTGGTGCTCTTTGATCCTGGTTACTGCCCTGCCTACCAACCCTGCATCGGAAACGCCGAGGGGCGACTGTATCCCTCGTACGTGCGCGTATTTAACCGCTGCTGAAGTTGGTTGGTGCAACCACGATGATTGTTGAGGCACTCCTTTGGGCTGCTGTTGTGTCCATGGTGGACGCCTTGCCATCGACCGAGGTGGTTGATAAGCGGGCGGAGACTATATGCGAGGTACGTTGACAATGGTCGGATTTGTACGCTGGCTAAACTTTGCCCGTGCTCGTAGACTGAAGGCGGTGATTGGTCTTGCTTATCCTCTCGGTTGGGAAATACTACCCCGTATGTGTCGAAATGTCTGTCGGTCATTATTTGCATTGAAATGATTGTCTTTGATCAGAACTGAACGCGTCGCCCCTGGCTTCATTATGTTCGCCCGATCCCTCATCGCACGCCAGGACGATACGGAGAGTTCGCCTCATGGACCTGCACTTGGGACGATTCTAGGCGCAGTGTTTGGAGCAGTTGGCGGTCTAGCCATTGCCGGGGCGATATTCTATGCGTGAGTCTCACATGTTTCCCCCGTAAACATAACCGCTTAATTCGACTACAGATGGTGGTCGATTCGACGTGTCCGTCAACAACATGCAAGCCGCAATCCCGGAGGGTCGTCCTCGTTTGGCCCAGGGGTGCAGTCGAGCAGACACCAACACTCGTCTGGGGACTCGAGTTCAGCGGGTCGGAGCAGGAAGAGCAAAACATACAAAGGAGGGTCCAAGTGGCAGGATCCATGGCTGGCGCCGGCACCCAAGCCATCGCGAACGGTGCCGGTGAAGCTGGATGTGGTGGTTGGACCGGCGAGAGACGGAGCTTCGAAACAGGACGTGCAGGATGACCGTGGCTCAGATACGAGTGCTGTGCCTCTCAAGGTGATATATACCAACGACGAAAGCAGTGTGCGCACGACATAGACTTTGTACAAATGTATTTTTATGATGCATGGTTGGAAATGGGATGAGTCAGCACAGGAACACAGCCGTTGATAACTGGTTTGCACCACACCTCGACTCCCGTAATCCTCGATGGCTGCACTGACTGGTGGTCGTTTACGAGCTGGATCCTCCGCGAGACACCCCGGGTGGGTGATGGACAACAAGACTGAGTTTCTTCCGTCGCCTGCCAACATGTCTCAACGCCATTCGCTGTTTTCGTCGGCGGCAACCAGCCTGGGCCAACTCAAGCCCAATACGTCGCTGACAGCCCCGTCCATGTCGACGCTGCGGTTTGTAGGGCTGTGCTCGTTGTGGTACCTGACGTCGGCGCTGTCGTCCAACACCGGAAAGTCGATCATGATGCAGTTCCGGTACCCCGTCACCCTCACCTTCGTCCAGTTTGCATTCGTGTCTGGCTACTGCTTCATCTTCATGCACCCCCGCTTCGGCATGAGCACCCTGCGCTCTCCAACCCGCGCCATCATCCGTAGCACACTGCCCATGGCGGCCTTCCAGGTCGGCGGCCATATCTTTTCCAGCATGGCCATTAGCCGTGTTCCTGTCAGCACAGTACACACCATCAAGGTACGTCCTTGTCACTTTTCTGAACATCAGCTGACAGGTCGATCAGGCACTCTCCCCTCTCTTTACCGTGGCTGCATACCGCCTGCTCTTTGGCGTCAGCTACTCGTTCCGCACATATGTGTCGCTCCTTCCCCTGACCATCGGCGTCATGCTGGCCTGCACGTTCGACGTTGCGGGCTCCAATCTGTTTGGCCTGCTCTGTGCATTCGGCTCGGCCCTCGTCTTTGTGTCGTCCAACATCTTTTTCAAGAAGATTATGCCCTCCAACGGCGCTTCCACCGCACACAAGCTCGACAAGCTCAATCTGCTCTTTTATTCGTCCGGCCTCGCCTTTCTTCTCATGGTTCCCATCTGGATGTACTATGACGCCGGGTACCTCTGGTCCCACTGGCACGACGACTCGCTCGTCAAGCCCGCGGATCCAACCAAGGCCCCCGCCCACGGTGTTCTGTACTACTTTTTCCTCAACGGAAGCGTCCACTGGGCCCAAAACATTATCGCCTTCGCCATCCTTGCCTCGACCTCGCCCGTCACCTACTCGATCGCCTCGCTCATCAAGCGCGTCGCCGTCATTTGCATTGCGATCGTCTGGTTTGCACAAAGCGTTCACCCCGTACAGGGACTCGGAATCATGCTTACGTTCGTTGGGTTGTGGATGTACAACCAGGCCAAGTCGGATGTCGAGCGTGGAGAGAGCAAGGCACGCAGGGTCGAGGCGGGCCGCCAAATGCAGCTGCCGACGACCAAGGCGGAGCTCATCACGCCCCACGGGAGCCCGCGACCGGACCACACCCAACTGTACACCAACAATGTCGAGCTACATCAGTACCAGGCTCCCCCAGCTCGCTCCCATCCGCCAATGCGTCAGACGAACGGCATGTCGATCAACATCCCCGGAATGAATGGCCACGCGGTCGGCAAGACGACCATCTCGCCCACAGGGTCGTACCCTTCCCTCCTGCTTCGCTTGACTCGCCACCTCATTCGGCTGGCCCTCGTCTAAAAAATCGCCGCGGCACCCACGACGAACACGCCCACGGACCGACCTTGGGAGAGCCGTCAAAGCACCCCTAGCCTCAATTTTAGAAAAAAAAAGGACACTGAACCATTTGTTTTTGTGCGATAGACTGTGACTCGGAGTATGCTGAGCATGTATCTCTCTGCCTGTCACGCTTGCATGTAGACTTAGCACCTTTGTCTTGTTTGATACCGATACGCATACTGTTGACTATATTACAGGTTGTTTATATATTTGTTTGTTCGCGATTTATTTGCTTCCGCGCCAAGGTATAAATTGATCCCGCCCCGCCCCGACGCGACACTGCTCTTGACCACGTCAACTCGAGCTTGTTCACCCGGGATTTCATGGTCGAGCACCTGGAAGATCGCATCATGAACGCCCTCAACCTCGTCATCCCTGCAGTTGTCTCGAGTCCCGCCCGTCCTCCTCCAGCACCCGTACGTCGCACATATGGTAGGAAGCGGATTCTTGACCCAGATTTGCTCGACATACGCGATATCAATATGCCACTGAAGAAAACCAGTAAGTCCGAGCGTGTTTGGTGCGCATACATTCGTGTTTAGAGCTGAGACATCGAATAGGGACACACGCAACCCCCGACCTCGACGCGAAACCTCAACCTATCCACACCACCCTCGTTGCTCTACCCACCAATAATCCCAAAAGCACTGGCTTATCACCTCCTGGACTTATCCTTGCCCCCACCTCATCGCCTATCAAGCACACGCCACGCTGGACACGAAACGATCAAGACCAGAACGCGCTGGACTCTCCCTTTTTGGAACCTCGCAGACCATTAGCACGCCCTGGCCTCACGCGACACGCATCATCAAGAAACCTAAATCGACCATCTACTCGCGTCACCTCTCGCACTCGATCTCCAAGAAACGTGGCGACCCAACCAAGGACGAGCTACGCCGCAAGACATCTGAAGCAACGACCACCGTGTCCGTCTTGGGAGATCATTCGTGGCTGGCTCCTGCCCCGCCTCGCACACTTGGTGCCGGTCGATATGTATCCACTGGAGAGGCCGAGTTTTCGTTTAACCCTCCTGCAGAGTCGACGATGGCTGTGGTGCGTACGCCACGGAGTCAGATTGGACACGGAATCAACCCTGGGACGTGACGCCCCGCGCTAATCCTGTGGACATGCAGCCTCGTCGCAAGCGGCACGATAGCATCTTGTCGACAGACTCTGAAGACGAAGGGCCTACGTTGAGCGTAACCACGATCATGCCTCTCATTCCGGGCCCCCTCTCAAGCCCAAACGCAAATCGCGCTCATTCCATCAGTTGGACCTCGACGACCCGGACGCGACGCCCCGAGCGCCTTCACTGCTCGAGCAGCTTCGTCAGCCTCGCCCGAGGTCGAGTTCCGTGACCATACGCCGTCTCAGTGTCGAACGGGCTGACGAGGGGGTAGATGGAGATGACGAGATGGATGAGAAACAGGCGCCCCGGCACGACTCGGCAGTCCGGGAATTGACGGATGCATGTGCTTCAATGGGCAAGTCCGTATTCCCCATTGGGGGCTACAATTAACATATTTGGTTATAGGCCTGGCCGAACCTTCGAGTCCTTCAGACCGTCACTCAAAACCTCATACCAAACGCACCGGCTCGAAACCCGCCAAGCCGATGTCGCCGATGGTCACTCGCCGAGTAAAGCGCCCAACTAAACCCTACCAGCTATCGCCTCGCACAGTGTATCGCCTGTCCCAGCGACCCCGGGTGGACATGCGCATTGAAGCCCATCCACTCAGCCCAAACGAGGACAGCGACATGTTTGCAACCTATGATTTCGACAAGGGCGTGCGGGGCTTCAAAGATGACCCTAATGACGTTTAATCTGGGGCTTAATCAATAGGGTTCATTGTACGGGTGGAGTGTACGAGTAGCGTATCGGAATGTATTCCTAGCCAACTTAAAGTGCCACCGTGCTTGTACTTGTGCTGTTTTGTTATGCCCCGCAAATTGGAAGTGCCGACGGGATATGGACCCTGAGCGACCTTTTGAACTTGACCGCCACCCCTCCCCCTCACCTTGCACCTTGTCATGACGACCGCGGCACCTGCACTTCCGCCCAAGAATCTAACCGAAATAAATCCACCAGAGCTGGACGACACGTACCAAGACATAGACAGCGAGGAGTTTAGTGACCTTTCAGACTTGGACGACGGAGGGGATGATGAACAGGATACACCGAGTCCGGCGCTTGTTCGGTTGAATGAGCAAGGTGGGCGAGCTGTCATCCTCTATACTATGAGCGATATTTTGACCTGTTTTTTGTAGTTCGCACTATGTTTTCAGACGAGGATGTCGACGACATGTATTCGTACTTGAGGGAAGCTGGTGTGTGCCATTTTTGGATTTGGAGATGTAGCTCTGAATTGTGAATTTTAGGCATGTTTGCGTGGATCGATCGCTATGTTACAGAGCGCGAGACGCCTATTCTATCCCTCCTTGGAGTTTTAGATTCACCAATCGTAAGTTGTACAGCTCTGGGTACCTCAAGTTTAAACTGATCCGCCTCCATAGCCGCTGAATGCGCAAGGCGAACCATCTTCGGATCCTTCCTTGCTTCACAGATTGCTCAAAGTTACCCTGACACGAATGTGGGTGGCGGTCACTTTGGCCCAAACAGGACTGACTCGACCTAATATAGTCTCCGTCGTCGTTCCAAACTCGAAAATGTCAACACTCCGGATGATGTGGTTGCGTTGATCAAACGTAGCAAGAATATTGTCGTCTTGACTGGAGCCGGGATTTCAGTCTCTTGTGGTATACGTGAGTGATCTCTTCTTCTGAAGCTGTTCCGTATGGCTACACGTAGACACGCTAGCCGACTTCCGTTCGTCGTCTGGTATCTATGCTCAGATAAACGAGAGCAATAACTATGAGCTGGAAGATCCTCAGCAAATGTGAGAGTATTGCAGTTTCACGCATATGCATATACTCATCTTATTCGATAGGTTCGATATCGGCTACTTTCGCGAAAAACCATCCGTTTTCTAGTATGTTCGCTCGATTTTCCGACGAGAAATCCACTGACAGCTAGTTTGGAAGTTCCTTTGCCAGGTAAATGCGTTGCTTCTTGATACCCGGATGAGCGCTCATCAATCAATTAGTCAGATATACCCATCCAACTTTATACCGTCCCCATGCCATCGATTTATCAAGCTTCTCGAAACTAAAAATAAGGCATGCGTACACCATAACCGTTTTTTATGGTCTAACTTTGCATGTAATAGCTATTACGAAACTATACTCAGGTAAGCACATCTAGAGTATTCCCGCCGATCCCTTCCTAAATGTTTATCTCGTACACAGAACATAGACACGCTCGAGACTGAAGTTGGGGTGACCCGAGTCCTACAGTGTCATGGATCCTTCGCCACTGCAACCTGCATTGAATGCAAGGCTAAAGTCAAAGGAGCGGAACTAAAAGAAGATATTTTCGCCCAGAAGATACCTCTTTGCAAGGTTTGCAATAAACCGACCCCTCCCAAAGTTACTGCCAAGTCAAAGAAGAAGAAGGATGTTTGGAATCCTCGACAGAAGGATGCGGACGACGATCTGGACATTCCCACCCCCCCTCTGCCAAAGGGAATCATGAAGGTAAACACCCTGAGAATGTTGTCCGCTCTCATTAAATCCAGTTTCTAGCCGGATATCGTGTTCTTTGGCGAGCCACTTAATGATGAATTCGACCACTGCCTGTTGAAGGACCGGGGGACAATTGATTTACTGCTCGTGATTGGGACGTCTCTGAAGGTAAACACGCGCCATGTTAATCTGTCGACACATCTCACTCGCTGGCCTACTATAGGTTGCACCGGTATCCGAAATTCTCAGTAAGCTCCCCAATCCTTGCGTCATATCTATTCACTCACTATTTCTAGCGCATATACCGCACTCTGTGCCTCAGGTGCGACCCCTATTCTTCTAAAACCATCAATCTAACTTCCTAACAAGGTGCTCATCAATAAAACTCCGGTTACGCATGTGAATCCGGATGTCAGTATATCAGTTGCAAGTGTGTTTCCTTCCCTGACTAGTCCTTCTACGATAGGTTGTGCTCCTTGGAGACGCTGATCGGGTGATCGAATATTTGTGTGACAAGCTCTCGTGGACGCTCCCTGGTGTTGGTGGTCAGTCGAGCAAAACTAAAACACCCTCAAGACCTCCCGGGGACCCAGTGACACCTGTCAAAGCCTGTAATCACGAGTGGGTGCAGAGTTCCTACCACACTGCAAGTATATGCTTACACTTTGTAGCCACGTCTGGATGTTTCCTGGCGGGGAAGGCGGAAATTGGGCTTTGCTGGAACCTCTTCCTGCGTTCAAACCGCCTTCTGGTGTCGACCTTTCACGAGCGAACAGCTCGACATCATCCATACGGAAGCGTTTGTCCAACGAGAGCCTGCGCCCCGCTCTGGAGAGGAAAGACAGCGATAGAAACAATAAGAAATCTAGACTTGTCTAGGTACCATTTATGAATGTTGATTTGTATTTTTATTATCTCCTATACCTCAACCTTAATGCATTTTTACATAGTTTACTCTGGTCGTCCAAGTAGTCATCATAAAATCCCACAACGAATTCCTCGGCTTTGAAACCAAATCGGTTGTACAGGAGCTGATCACTGGTCAGGATGAGTTCCCTATTTCTTGCAAATGCGTGCTTACCATGGCCGAGTTCGTTGCCGAAACATGGAGCGTTATATCGTGGTTTGGGTTGGCTTTGATCAAGTGATAGAGCATGAACCTGTTCAGCCATGTCCATGGGTTCGGGATCTCACGAGCGACCTCTCCCTGACTCACGTTGCTATTCCGGAATGGTCCCATCCTGCTCGCACAGCAATATACGTTACATAGGGATCCATGGTTTCGCTAAGGAACGCACATCCAACAACAAGCTTCTTGTATGATGCTATGACGCTGCACTGCTCTGACTCCCATTTTACAGAATCGGATACTAGGTCCGAGTCGGTCAAGTTCATCGTTTAAAGCACTGGAATACATACCATCAATATCTGGCCAAAATGTTCGTGCAAGCAGGTCGTGAACTTGGGGGAGATGCTGCGCATATATAGGTGTATATGTGATCGGCGCCCAGTTGTACGGCTCGTCGGTGCAATCTTTGGGGCTGTAAACGAGTTAAGTCAAGCCGACACTGTATTGAATAAGGAGATGCTGACTGGAAAATGCGATGATGGTCCATGATATCGGCCATTAACTCCATCCAGGGAGACATGGTCTCCCAGTCCTGAAAGATGACCGTAGCGGGCGGGGCATATTGTCCGTAAAGGCGAGAGGCAAAAGAACTCTCAAACGGCGTAGTTTTAATCGAGTATAATGCATTGAGGACTTCCTCGGGGGCGGGTTGGGGCTCGGCCGTCGTTTCTAGCGGAATCACAGCGGGGCTTTGGTCTGCTGAGGGCCCAGGTTTATGCTTCAAACCGCCCTATTAAAGAAAATTTCTTTAGATAGGTTGTTACCAGTGGACCATCAAACGTACGCGCTGTTCCAACCGGCGGAGTAAAATATTCTCGGGAGTGGTCGAGCTCTTGGACTGGTGTTTGTAAATCAGGTCCTCCAGCAGTTGGTCTCCTTCAATTTGGGACAATGGTCGAATTAGGTGCCCCTACTCGTGAATAAGTTTAAATGTCTGACAAAAAATTGACAAACTTACATGCTCATTCCTGACAACCAGCCCGGCCTCGACCCGACGTCGACCTTCTGACAGTTCGCCCATCAATGGAGAAGCGACAGATTCGAAACCAGTATATTCGGTGTCGTTCGATTGTCCCTCTAGGACGGAAGACTTTGTGCACTTTGTAAAAATGAAGATGCTTGCCTCAACGGAAGGTCTTCGGCATTGGTCTCTTCGGACACCACTGGGCTTGGAGAATACGTATATTCCCGTTTTACTCGTTTGGATTTGCGGCGAGTAGTCTTCTAAAATCCGACAATGTTTAGTGTAGTGCAAAATCGAACCAGTCTGTGGAAAATAGTCACTGTTGTTTCCTGCCACTCGTCGCCGTCTTGCTCCATTTTACGTTCAGTCAAATCCTGTATTGAAAAGCCTATTTCAATGTGCTATAGCTTCACATTTATGGGCAAGCAGAAAGAACCTCAACGAAAGGAGAAAGAGAGCACAAGCAAGAGTCACGGAGATATGGTTGTTGTAATCGCAAGACCAATCTCTAACAGATCACCACAAATACTCATTCATCTCACACATAGCTAGCATCCAGTCAATTAGAACCGCACCCTACAACAACTTACTCGATACAAGAACATGCAACAGTTCACAGTCAAGAAGGGAAAAAGAGAGTCAAAATGCAAAATGCATGTATACCAAAGCCAGGATCCAAAAGCACCATACGGAAAGGCATACAGTACGGATAGATAGAACAAAATAAATGGCATAATATGGGCCGCTTCACTGCACATAATCGGTAACTCGGCTCTACCAGTTGGGGCGTGGTCCCCAAGTTCCATCGGGGCTCCTGTACATGCCGCCAAACAACATCGACGGGCTCTGTTCGGCACCCGGTCCAGCAATGGCCAGTCTACTCGCTGGGGTCATCATAAGCTCTTCGGCGCATCCCGAGTTGAGGTCATTGATATCGCGCGCTCCGCCGTATCCAAGAGGGGTACGGAGTGGCGACTCGGTAGGCAATCCAAGCATGACGTTGTTAAACGACGGAACGCGTCTGGTCTCACGAATCATGAGCGGTGTGCTAAATTCGAAGTTTCCAGGGTCGCGCTGAGGCGGGTGCACCGATGTCTTGAAATGGGAAAGGTCCGAGGGGCGAGAAGGAGACATGTGCAACGCTGCGTGCGACAAGGGAGTGCGCTCGGCTGAAGTGGCCACGGTAAGCTGTGCTAGCGTCCGTGGTGGCGTAGTAGGGATGATGTCGGATGGTTTCAATGCAACAAATTGACCCGGTCGCTCCGAACCGGAGCCAGATGGCAAGCTGGGTCGGTCGAGCGTTCGGGGAGGGGTGACAGGCTGAGTACCTCGCGACGACGCTTCCAAATCACCTGGTCGCGCAACAGGTGGGGTTCTGTATTCGCTAGTGCGCGAAGATGCCTCGCTTCGTGTCCGGAGCGTAGCGCGTGGATTAATGTGCTGTGTGGGTGACCTGGGACGGCTCAACATTGAGGCAGGGTATATCGTCTTGATGTCCCCCTGAAGAAATGTTAATGACTGTGCAAACGACCGTCAGGTACAACACACCTCAGTGCTGCTTGCTTTGCGTTTCATAACTGGGGAGCCATTGCCCAGTGCGCCAAGCCTGCTAGGACCTCCACCAGAGACTTTTCGCTTCTTTGCCGAATTGTTGATGACCATATCCATAAGCCCCGACTTGGTGAGATATTCCGCACCAGGCTCTCGTCCGGCCGACCCACTTTCGGGAGGTCGTGAAGCCGAAGGCGGGGGACTTGACGAAATGGGGGATGAACCAGGCACGTCTGGACTGGAGCTCATACTGGGCGTAAGCTCGGGTGGTTTGACCTCATAGTCGCGTCCTTGCACTGCTTTCTCAGTTTCAGCCCTCGCAGGAGAAGATGACGGAGGGTGGTCCAAGATCGGGGAGCGGTAATATTTCTTATTGGCAGCTGCGGACTGGGCAACCCGAGGCCGTTTGGAAGCCGGCTGGCCGGTGGATCCCGAGGCAGCGCTGGCGGCCTTGGCGGTCGCAGCGCGTGAGCTTACAGCTGGAGGCATAGGATAGCTCGGGGGTTCATAAACGTAGCCAGCGGGGGCAGCATTGGCCCTGGTCCTAACTGGGGGAGCTGCCGGGGCGGGACGCGGCTCAGGTTCTTCCCTTGTCGGCGTCGCCTCTTTTTTGCGTTTCTTGGCGGCAGAGTTGCGACGGACAAACCCGCCATTAGCAAACATATCTTCATCGCCTTCCCGGATACTGGACGTCCGGTCAGATTTGAACCTGGCGATTCAACAATATCCTCACCTCCAAAAGCTTCCCTTTCCCTTTTCGCGTCCATCACGTTTAATCTTGACGAAGCAGTCATTGAGACTGAGGTTGTGACGGATGGAATTCATCCAACCTAAAATTGCAATCAGAATGTGAGAAATCGGATGAGATAATACAAGTCTAGTCGAGCTCAACGCACCAGCTTCACCAGGTTTGTAAAACGGCCACGCTGCTGAAATCCACGCATAGATTTGAGCAAGCGTGAGCTTCTTCTTGCCGTTGGGATCAGGGATCGCGCTCGTAATTGCCTGACCAATAAGTGCTGCGTACGAGGCCGAAGGCTTGTCGCGCGTGCGAGGACCAGGTGGCAAAGTATACGGCGGATCTGCTACGGTGCCATAGTCGCCGGTTGCATAGGAGCCGCTCGGACCAGCTTGAGCAGGAGACTCTGATGGGCTCCTGATGGGCGACGAGTGGATGGCAGTCCGTTTGGAATCGCCAGAACGAGGACTGAGCATGGGAGGCGGCGAAGAAGGCGGAAGCGGAGGCAAAACAGGCCGGCCGCGGGTGGTGCGGCGACGCGAGGGGGTGGTGTCAAATGAAGTGCTGGTGGATGGCCCAGTTGGGTAAGTTGAAGAAGCTCGCGACAGGTCAGTCGTCGCTGTGGTGCAGGCCGACGATGTGTATGAAACAACCGATGCCTGTCTCATTGCGCTCTGAAAGGCAATACGGCGTTAGCGTTTTGAACATGGGCCGGTTGAAACACTGACCGAGGCCGATGATTGGGTCAAGAGCTGATCAGTATCTGTTGCCTCGGCCTTGACGTCTGTGCTGGCGAGCTCTGCAGCAGATGGAAATCCGCGTCGACCACCTGCGACAAGAAATGTTTTCATGCGCAGAGCGTGCTGGGCGAGGTCTGCTCGGGTAAGCCCCAGAGTAAGCAGGGCCTTGGCTGTCGGGGACGCGGGGTTGTCGCCGGCGGCTTGAGAGCTCGTTGCAGAAGCGCTGGTGCTCGCTGCAGATGCTGACTGGGTCGAGCTTGGTGGCCGCAGGGTTATGTCCGGGTTATCGGAAGGCGATGGCGATGGCCGGAGCGAGACAGGGGGCGAGCAAATTTCTGCCTTGACACGCACCGTGTCGGGGGTAGATGGGCCTGCAGGTGCTATTGTGTTTGAGGTTGGTAATGCGACAGGCGAGTCAGTGCCAGTGGTGGTTGCAACTGATGGATGGCCTGAATCGGTGGGAGAAGCACGATGTTGGATCTGATGAGGAATTTTATTTCGCTGCCGGGAATGCAAACTCTGGGAATCCTCTGGCGAGATAGGGGGCGATAGTGGCAGTTGGGGGGTATCTTGCGACAAGCAGGTGGTGGGAGGCGGCAGAAAAGAAGGCGCCGGCGTGGGGGTGTTGGCTGGCATGATGTTTGAGACAGCAGAAGGCAGCCTAATGCAACCTAATTTAGCTGGGCTCAACCCAGACTGTTCAATATGCAGGGGATCAAAGGTATAAAGTAAAGAGCCGCTTTACAAGAATATACAAGTCGAGGTTCAGTGTTGGTGGAGTGGATGATGGATTAGAACATTGTTTGGACACCTCCATATTTGGACATATGCCGCTGCATGGGCCGCCAACCACCTTGTTCAGAGCATATAATATTAATAAATATCGTGTAAATACCGCTATTAAACCATAAAACGAGAAAATTGAGTTTGAACATGGCTCGCATTTTTCAATTTTTTGGTCGCGTCATGTTGATTGTCGCTCACAAGACTCCCAGCTGCACCCTGACACGTGCTGGGAAGTCGGGAGTGAGGTCCGGCTGCTGATGCCATCCGCCCTCAGTGTCAATACACCAGACACCCACCGTGTCCATCATGTCCATTTCATGTTAGTTCTCAACTTGCCACGCTCAGCAACTCTACTTATGCTGTGCACGTTTGTTGTTCGACTAGACGCGTTTTTTGACTTACGCGATCACGTGACATTTATCCTCCGATCCAAATTTTGATTAGCAATTCAATCGTAACCTGCATTGACCCACATCTACTGGCCACTCGCTACATCTGGCCCCGCCCATCCATCGTAATGACCGGCAACAACAACCCTACGCCGCCTCTTCTCGAGATTCAGGAGCCCAAAACTCGCACAAGTCGGGTGTGTGAGTCCTTCTGCGCGCTGCGACCCCGAGCCCGAAATGAAACTGACTCAGTTCTCAGGTCGAAGACCTGCTATCGTCGAGTTCTGAAGGGCCGACGAATACCATCACACTTCCGCCTCGAAGTCTGGAGGAGATACGCAATACACCTTTGCCCATAAACGAAGATCGTAAGCACCTTTCATGCACCACGCCGAAATGCACTCACAACGTCACATCAGTCATGCAGCGCCTCAGATCCTTTCTCCCAGCCATGCAACAGTCAACGCAAGAGCTCCAGCAACAAGCCGAGGTTAATCCATCAAGTCTCGATATAGAACACCTCGAACCTTCTACACAAGAGTATATCGAAATGGCAAGTCCTCCTGGTCTCGGATGCGCCCCTTACTTATGTCCATATCAGAACCTCGGCCTAGGCGTCTACGAGTCTCGACCAAACCCAGTCTCCCAAAACACGACGTCAGACTCGGACGAATCTGATGACACGGACAGCTCGTCAGACTCTGATTCAGACTCTGATTCCGATTCAGACCCGGGTCCAGACGTCCTCTCGATCCTCATGAGCGCAGTTCCACCCGTCCCGCGTGTGTCCGTTCCCCCAAGCCGTCCCAATATCGTCATGCTCCAATCCTCCCCTTCTCCGAGTCCTGCTGAACCTCCGACCGGCACAAACCCCACTTGAATTCATAAAACACGCTGCTTCTTTGCCTTCCTATGGGCGTCATTAAGAATATCGTTCACATCGGGGGTGGTACCTTCTGACGTCGCTGGTCGCCTGACAACCTCATTTAGTGGTTGAACCGAATAAAAATGCGATAGATTATTTTTTCATAATTTGCACGTCGGGCCTGCCACCAACCCGGAAGGAAGTTTAGTAGCCTCGAAAATTAGCCGAGCAACACGTTTATCGATGACGTTTTTTTTTTCGATTTTGTCAGTCTTCCCGCTATGGCCGCATCCGTCCTAGTTGTTCTTAAATCCGAGCGAACCACCAGGATCTGCACCGAGCCAGCTTCGCGGATAACCCATAGCCCAGGCTCACATGCATGGTCACTCGGATCTCTGTCACATCGGGCAGGCCAAGTTGCGCAGCGTCGCAGTGACGAGAATATCACGCAAGTGCACAGCCATTGGGCCACCTCAACATCGACGGTCTAGGAACGCACACTCAAAGGATGATAACTTTGTACGATTCATAGATAAGACCATACAGCTACACACCGTTTGTAGAATGAAAACACAATGAACACAATGAAATCTATGAAGCACCTCAAACTCGTAACCCCCATACTGTAGCTTATACATACGAACGCAGGTCTGTAAATGCACATGAACTTGTAAAACAATGAAAGGAAGGAAGAAATCACGGAAATATGAACAGTAGAAGGGGTCGCTCGTAAAAGAATAATGAACTAAAGCAACATCAAGTGGAAGAACAGCATAGGAGTAGTGAACATAGTCTGATGTCCAGCGCGTAATCAGCATCGCCGCAAAACAGACGCAGGGTCATCACATACCTGAAGGAGAGCGATGAGTCGTAGCTTCATGCTTGCTCTGCTGGGATCGGGCCGCGCCCGCTCCAAATCGCACCAATCAAGCCTTTGGCAGAATGTACCATATCTACAGCCCGCCCGACTAGCGTACCGTCCTCTTGAACCTGTTGCTCTGCAGGTTTCGTTTGTCCTAGACTGGTACTAGCCGCAAGGTGAGGAGGACTTGGCGGCAGCGGGGTGGACACATGAGGTAGTTTGCTGGCCATGTCACCCTCCGATGGCAACGGTCGGGCACGATGGGTAATGGGAGAATTGGCAGGGGTCTTGTTGGCAGCCGCGTTCGCCCCTTTGTTATAGCTGTACTGCGAGCCATCTCCGTCAATCTCATCTTGTGCGTGCGCCTGGTCGTCGGCCGCTTTACGCGGTTTCTCCTTGGGCACAAGCGCGGACCTAGAATGAGCGGGCGGTGGAGGAACGAAATCGGTCGAGTCAGCCCAAAAGTCATCTCTCCTGCGTTCGAGCTCGGCACCGCTAATGCCCTCTTCCACGCTACCACTCGTTGCTTCCTCTTTGGACACGGGCGAGTGATTGATGACAAGACTGGGCATCGCCGTTCCCTGGGCAAACTTTGGTTTCCGGCTGTTGGAACAGGCCCCGGACGAGCTCACGATCGCGTTGGCTACTACTCCTATCGGGACTGTCCGCCCAGCATCCTCTCCCGAGACCGCACCGCCACGCTCTGCGCGCCTTCTGCCCAGAGCTGACCCAGGTCTCGATGAATTGGGCGAAACTGAGCCGATAGGACTGCTAGTTCCGCGGCTTGAGCTCCGTTCGCGCTCTTCGATCGCTGGTGGAGTTCGCATGTTGGACCGACCACGCTCCTCTCCGCCAGGTGATAAGGACCTTCCACGCAAATCAGAAGGAGACAGATAGGAAGAGTCCGGGGGCGAGTCATACGTTGCACGATAGGCGATGGGTACACCAACAACATCCGAGTTTTTGAGGATACCCCGTCCAGGCCGCGGAGGAGATCGCGCCGGAGGAGACTGAGAAGGAGCCGCTGGGAACGACGCCCTGGATCGACCGTTAGGTAATATGGGAGACCGAGAGGGCTGAACGGTAGAATCGGACTGATTTGACGAGTTGGAGGAAGTAGCATGTTCGTCGCTGGCGTCTTGACGTGCAGCTAGAGCGGCGGAGGCACTATTCGCAAGATGCGAATGTTGGGTAGGCGTGGTTGAAACCTCGTTGGCAGCCGACCTTGGGGCTCCGCGTGCAAAGTAAGAGCCGCCTCGGGACGCGTCGTTGTCGAGCTCCCGCCCAATACCAAGATCGGGGCCATTGAAATAATCGAACCCTACGCCATAATCTTCGTCCTCCTCCCACTGAGAAGACGAAGACGAGGCAGATGATGGAGAGGCATAGTCAATTACGTTAACTGGGGGAGGGGCAGAGTTATCGCCCTTTTGCTCGGTTGCGTGGTATTCGAGTACGTGGTGTTCGGCTTCGTACTGCGAACCAGTCGGAGGCACAAAAACCACTGCGGGACTAGGAGCAGGATGGGGGTCCGATGATTTGAGAATGGTCGGAGCGATGGGTGCGATACTAATCAAATCTTTATCGTTGGAATCGCGACGCGAAAATGACGGGCGGTGAGAAGTAATCGAGGTAGCGCTCGAGCCGCTGATGGAGCGAATCTCCAACACGTCGTCGTCGGCTTCGTCCTCGTCCGAGTCGTCGTTGACATCGGCTTTTCGGGGCTTGTCGATCGATATACATTGCTCAACAAAGGTATTGAAGTGGATATGTCTACGGTCCTTGCTACCACCGTTACTCTCGAGGTCAGAAGAGCCACCACGCGGAGAATTCGATGACGAGCTACCACGGGAGCGAGTTTTGTGAAGCGATTGAACCTCGAGAGTGGGTGGTGAATCTGGTTGAGTAGATATACCGCCCATTCCAACAACGACACGCGGGGGTGATATCCTTCGAGCACTTGGCCGTCTGATGATGTTGGTGTCGGATTTGGTGTGGAGAAGTGGGGGTCTGAGGTTTCCTTCTTCATCGTACACTAGGCCTTCCTCATCCGTCAGGTCACTAGCCTCGAGAATGGGTGACGAAGGGCGAGGCAACGAAAGAAGTTCGGAGAGAGTCCGGTGCTTAAGGATAGGCTTCTTGCCGACAGCCTTGATCAGATCCAGCTTGTCGGTCAGGGTGGGCTCCTTGTGTTGTGGGACAGGTTCTGCGGTGTGTAGCGGGCCGTACAGCCAGGTGACATCACTGTCCTTGAGCCTGCGACAAAACAATGACGCGTCAGCGAGTGCGTGAGGAAACTTGATCCACCGAATGGAAAGTGAAGATAAGGTAACCCAAATGTGGTAACGAAATAGAATTACAAAGCAGGCACCACCGAGGCTGAGAATCGGGCGATGTGCGAGCAGGATGAGCAAGGAAGTAATACCAACCAGTTGAGAGTCTCGGGGACTGATTGTGCGTAACTTGTTGCGCTGTTTCCACCAAGTGCGCCAACTCGCGTTTTCCAGACGAACCCCGTTGGCGATTTCGTGCTTGTGCCTCGTCATGTTGCGCCAGCTCTTCCAGACGTCCTCCTCTTGCCAGTTGTGGCTAAGGTAATCGACGCATATCTGGGGGAGATTGCTGATGACATGGGCGTCATCGGCCACAGGTTGGTGGGCGAGCGCGGAGAGGGAGGCGGACATGGTAACTGAACTTCCCGGGATGTACTGGGCCATAGAGTGGAGGGGGAAAGTGGGCGGCTATATTCGTACCGTTAAGCTGCATGGAGGCAAGGATGAGAAATGGAATGGAATGCGGGGCAACAGTAGGTGACAATCAGGTGGGGAAGACACACCTACGGCCACACAACGTGCAAGTCCTGTATGCACGCGGCACAAATGCAGCACCAGACACGCAGCTGCTGTCCTGTTTCTGGGCTTGTACCGGGTGACTCCGGTGTGTCTGCGAACACGCGCGGCGACCGAGGGTGTTCAGAGGAAGGGGCGGGTAAACTACAGCTCAGCTGAGAGGGATGGGAGGGGGAACGTATATAGGGGACTCTCGCCCGTCGGGTTGGTGGAGCGGCGGTGTGATGGCTGGGAGTTGTTTGAGCAGGCACCTTGAACAGATTGAGCTCAATGCCAAACAAGACCAAGCCGCCACGTGCCGTTACCCATTCCACCCGAGCACCTCCGACTGCCCGGCCGGCCGGACCTATTACACCTCCCCAAATGCATCTAATTGATACGCCAAGAAGGCTATTAAATGCTATGCATTTCTTATGACTTGAGCGGCCCGGTTTCTGCACCTAAGGAGTCTTAAACAGACTCAGGCTTCACATGATTGGTTGTCGGCGCGACCCCCCGGCGAACGATCTTCCCTGCAATAACCTCCAGAACCCTCGGATAGCAATTGTTCGCGTCAGAACATCACTTCCATAATCATGATTTAAGCCCTTCTCTCGCCAAAATTGTCCGTTGAACCGCTCGGATTGGTTCGCCGGAGTTGCCCGAGTGGTGCTCACAAGCGCTCAGTGGAGCGAGCTGGCACGATTTCAGTTTAACAACGGTGCGTTTTGCACCACGTCGACACATGACCTCCCGTTCCCAGTCACCTGAGTGATATGTTGTATGCGGCTTTGCGCTGTAACACTGCACTTTAGAGCTCCGGCGCGCCTATGTTCAACAATGCCCATCAAACGCCTGATGTCCCATGACCTCTGCTCACTGAACTACGATCACTGAACATCCGCACCCTGGATGTCAGAGCGGTGGCTGGCAACCATAGCATGTGAAAATTAGTTGTAAATTCACTTTTTAAGCCCGGTCGGTCACAACGCTGTCCTTGTTCTCGAACCCACGTCATCGGGGCGCCACAACCTCGGCGAGCGCCCACTCTGCTGCGGCTACTACCCCTGCACATGACTCGCATCCCGTCACAGGCGAGTAGGTAGACACATGACTGAAACTTGCAAGCGAAAATGCGAACAACCCTTGTTTAATCTCGTCTCTAGGCACGGGCTCATGTGTTCAATATTTATGGCTGTATATGCAAGTCATGAGACAACAGACCTTGCGACTTGAATAATCCTTTGAACAAACTTCTCCGAGAGCAATCCTCCCAGCGGAATCGGGTTACCGAATCGGTCCTAGACCCTTCTGGTGCCGAGTAAGCGGACACATAGGAGTTAACTTGGTCGGTTGACGAGATCCTAGCCAGATAACATTTTCAGTTGGCGAGACGGTGCAATGCACATGGCACTTGCCTAGGCGAGCCAATTGAACACATGCCCACCCACTCGAATAGTTCTACCCACGAGTCGTCCTCGACTTCCTCTCGAGGCAACACAGTTGGGATCAAGACATCTTCCAATACAACTCTTTCGGGTTCAACGTTTTTCAAGGCGCTTGCCGCTTGTACCAGCTCGGACTCTGAGACATAAATTCCAGCGTCGATCCTCGCACGCAATTTTGACCCACCATTCGCCACCCATGTCGACCAAACCTCCCAAGCCTTGTCCCAACCTTTAAGTGCTTCCTTGGCTCGGCTATACATTCTGGTCGTTGCGTCCTTTAGATCAACTTGAACAACTACATAAGTCATTATTAATATAATGCCCCTAGCGCAGCCGCTGTGCTTACTATATGCGTCGCCACTTTCCTTTCCAGCAATCCCCAGCGCTTGGTACCGTTCCTTCAGGACCTTCAAAACTAGGATACCTATACATTCAACTCAGTGACCCTTGCTGATGAGACCGACGGCTCAACCTGAATTTCCTGATCGACACGAGGGACCTCGGCCCCAGCCAACCAAACCCCTTCCCGATATAAGGCGCGACACGAGCTCATCTCACCTCGCTGTCCATCGATGTACCACGCTTCGTCCTCACGCACGCTGGTGATACTCGAGCTGGGTACAGTATAGGTCGCATCAAACTTAGTATTCTTTGATGCGACATCCCCGAAATCGATGGCCTCATGTCCGAACGCACCTTGTCCTAAACCTTCGGGAGAGGAGAGTACATCGTACAGCCGAACGCCCGAACGGATAGTATACTTGGGAACTTGGCCGACCAGGTGCGCTTCACTGCCGCTTCCGGTCGGCACGATAACGTCGAGCTGTCAGTAGGTCACGGCCGATTGTCAGTTGCGGTCGGTAGGTTATCCGGTGATCGCGAGGATTGGCGAATGTTGATTTGAGGTGGGAATAAGTTAGGCACCGTATATTCAAGAAATAGCAGACACGCATGGAAACAAGCTCACCCGGCGAATGAATGTAGTCGACAAAGATATCTGGTCTGGGTCCGAACCCGTATGCAGTCTGATTATACGCTTCGGCAAAGACGGTACGCTCATTGGCTCGGTAAGTACAAGGTATAAGATCGATCAGAGCTTGCGCAGGAACCCAATTTTTCGAACGGAAGAGCAGATTTATATAAGATGTGGTAATCTGTAATCGCCCAGAGCCGGCAGGTTAGAAATAAACTCCGATAACGGGCGTGCCCCTAAATTACTTTAAGTGGTAACGCGCGACCGGCAACGAACCGATCTGGGGCTTACGTCCGGTTCGCCGAGGTGATGGGTGGTTACAGAGGCGGGTGCTCCTACCCAGGACCAAACGATGCCCAGAACACATACGATCACTCACATCACACAAAAAGGCAATCATTAAACCCAAAAGAAATTGGATAGCTTAAGTCACCTTTACATACAGAGTGGATCTAATCATAGGTCATTTAACAATAATCACTCCCGACATAAATCCCTTCGTATGGCCCAAGGTGGTCATCGACGCTGCCATTCAAGACTGTGGAAACAGTACCTGTAGAACAAACTAAATTTTCGTTGTCTTGCGCTTTAATACCGAATGTAAAGATTCAGTATCACTAAAGCAGCGATCGTGCGACGATTTACGGCCACGCGAGCGGTTCTGAGACTTACCGGCGCAGGCGTACCACGAGCCGGCGGCAACAATGTGTTTTTCACCGCTTGGATGTACGAATCCGAGGAAACGGCCTAGACCAGGGGAGGCGGTAAGCTCGCAGGAATCGAGACAGGACGTGCTCGGCTGGAATCTCACCTGGCAGGATCGGGACGAGATCCTTCTTATTGGTTACATGAGAAAAATCCAGGATCTAAACAAGCATTCGTTGAAGGACGGGTCTCGATTAATAGCGAGTGAATTGCTTCACCTGAGAATCGATCAAGTTGGCAAAGGCTTGGTTTCCGACCTAAGCCCAACTATTAATCCAATTCCAAAGCGGATTCAAGGAGGTCATACCCGAGGAAGGCCAAATGTAACTGCTTTGATGGCAATAGTTGATGGTAAGTTGAGCTTGAAATATAGAGCATCCAAGGTAGCAATTGCACCGCCTAGGATGAACACGTTCAACAAACTGGAAATAGCCCATCGAGTGGGCATATATGCGTACCAAGCGAATGACCTACAGCCAGGACATTAGTTGCGGAATGATCACTAATGACTTTTTTTTACGGCAGCTAGGATTGTAGTTGCCGATGCAGCATGTGCTTTCATGAAACCGTCGTGGGCCTGGTATATGATTAGTTCAATGTTCACGCCATATTGTGCCAAGAACTTACTTTCACCGAGCTCGACACTCCTGGGAACAAGGTTGATGACAGAGTGCCCGTCAAAATCTCAGCGTCAGTCAGAAGTGACTCACTATTGTGGTTACACATGAATATAGTACCCACGACCGGGTCGAGATGAGATGAACTTACAGTTGGCTTGGGTTAGTCCCTTGGTGCCCTACGACCACCGTAGCCTGTGTTGGCCACCAACCCACATACCCTATTGGTCCACATCGTTAGGGATGAGCCTGCTGCATTGGTTGTATGAAGAGCGCTCACATTTTGGCACGGCATCGCCGTCTCCTCCGGTAGCGTATGGAACAAACCCAGGCAGATTCTTGCATTGGGCTACAGCGCAGAATCTTAGTCAGGAAGGTAAAAGATATCCCAGACATACCGCAAGTCCAGGTACTAGCAGTACTGCAGTAAGCTGCTGAGGCAAAACGAGTATATGGTGCATAGGTCCCAATAACTGAGGCTGCTACAGCTGCAACAGCAGTATCCCGATCAACTATGGTGCCAGTTGGTGCTGCAATCGCAACCCCTACGAGCAGTAGAATTCCCAAAGCAAAAATCATGAGGCAGTATCAGCGATGGTAGGTAAAAGGGACTGGTCTGTCGAGCCGTGAGTTCAAGCATTGCTCGCCTCCTCCCGGCTCCTTTATCCTAACCGAGCTACCATCATATGCCCTGTTTGGAAAGGAAGTCTAACCAATATACCCATATCGCTGTATATGCGCAATTCCATATCTTCCGTTCCTTGCCGTCCCCGGTAGTCGGTATCGCTAAAAGGATCATATGGCCAGTTGAATAGAGGTTCTGGCATCGAGCATATGAGCATTCGTGTGCGACGCTGCTAAAATAAGCAGACATGTGCGGCTTCTTCGATAAATATACGCCCACCTCGACAGCTGCCAAGAAAAAAATATTGATATTCGCTCACACGGGGGGTGTTGCATATGCACGTACTGGTAAAGATAGTCTGGATGTTGAAGCAGCAGCTAGGCGAAACTGTACATGTTGAAACTATGTTCGGCGTCGTACGACGTATAGGGATAAATTTATAATCTTGATCGACCTCGTGACAAGCACTCGACGCGAGAAGCTTCTTGCGATCGTTAGCATGGGGAGCATATGCGTATTTTTGGAAACAAATGGCCACAAACAGGGAATAAACTTGGTAAGAGGACATGTTATCAAGCCTTCTTGGCGATAAAACCGCATGTGGTAGCACGATTGTCGTTGACATCTCTAGAAACTTTTTGATCCCAACGCATTACCCAACATTCGAAGCGCAAAGGTTTCAGAGTACTAGTAACTTCAAGTAGATTGTAGTTATCTCCAGTAGGATCCCGCCCGTGTATTTCATTCTTTTGGATAAATATGCCGATCCTGTAAGGCAATATAGTGTCAATCCGGGCGCCAAAATTTAGGATAAAATATTAGTTTATAAGTTTGAATCTCTCGGGTTGATCAATATTTCAATGATGGGCAATTTTGGGACTCTGGGAATAACATTTCTGGTAGTCCGGATAAAGGTCTATCTGTACTCTTTGGCGGTTCGACAGTCTCTCGAAACATCAAAGAATTGTATTCCTGGATTTTGCCGAATTCTAAGGACAATATATAATATAAGCCGTTCCTCTCGAGCGCCGCGGGAGCCACAAAATAGGGGATCCCTCGGTGACACTGGTATAAACTCATTAGGGCTTTCCCGTGATTTGTACTCCATATGGTAACCCCGTTATTATTGGTCTCTTCCCAAGCTCTCTGATTTTGATGTTTGACCCACTCTTCAACGGTAGTGAGCTTTAGGTAACTGGCGGCTTCTCGCAGATTTGCGTCATACCCATTGGGATCTTGCCTTCGGAGCTCATCGGCCTGAGGGAACTCCTTCATCATGCAAGACACCGTGATACCAGTATGTGAGAATGTCCAGTGGAAACTACACAGCTTACACTTCCCCAGTACTAGGATTCAGCCAAGTTATCAAAGCAACGAGTAATCGTGGCACACTGGACATGTTATGTCCAGTAGCCCCAATAAAAGCTTGGTTTAGCTCTTGAGGGGTCAAGCTATCCCCCGCGATATCCATAATCTTATGTCTAGCTTTCGAGGGGACCTAAGAGAGATCCACGACCAACCATTATAGCACGTTGATGACGATACCTGGTATAGCCTTTGCGTCACTCACATCAATAATGACCTGGCTCAGACGACCTATGTCATGCACTGTCTAAGGACCATAAGAATTCAGTGCGAAAAACATGCTTCGTCGAGGAACGTACCACAAATTGAAGCTTGCATTCTGCCGGTACAGAGAGAAGTATGGCCCCACCTGTCAGCCTTCCTATGAGTCCTGGGCTGAAGTTTTCCATGAAAATGCCTGGGCGAATGATCTTACATCCTAAGTCGGAATCTGAGTGCTCACTACCCGTGATATCGGAATAAACGTACGTCCATGACATATCCAAGGCTGCCACGTATTTTTCAAGTCTGACCTTCGTATAGCGATCCAACCGAGGGGGGGGGGGCGGTTTGTCCTCCAAATAGAACGGGATCACTGAAGAGAATATGAACGAATGGACGCTGAACTCGTTAGAAACGTTAGCGATGTTCCCAATTGAATAGTATCAATAGACGTCACCCAAGTATATGCGCAAAAATAAAACCTACCCTCCCCTGGACTTCCTCCTGAGACACATTCGCGCCGAGTTCGGGGAATGCAAGTGCTACAAACACTCCCCATATTTCGCCAATCTTGGCGTCGCTCTTTGCTTCACTAGATAACGATCTGAGTTGGTTGATGTCGTTTAGGTCGCCAGACATCAATTGCACGTTTCTTACCAGTGTCAGATCCTGAGCCTTGGGTGACGATGCATCCCGAGTCAGTGCCAAGCACAAATAGTCATTGGACTGAGACAAGGCCTGGATTACGCTACGGGCTTTCTGTCCTGTTGCACTGACGATTGAGGTGGTTTTCATGCCGCCTGGGGGTGGGCGGGTCGAACAGGCCCATCTGAGGGTTTAAATACGCAGCTCTCCTTCAAGCGCTACTAGGCCGGAGTTACTAATGACGCCATCGTCATCTTAGCCCGTAGAGCGGACCGGGCGTTTTCACGAGACGCGCGCAAAGACGCTAGCTGAATCAAACGCATATACTCACTTCAAACTCGTAATTTTAACGGTCCAATAAGCGCAATCCGGGTAGCCTAACAAGTAATGGCTGGAGGCATTACGAAAATGAAAACTCGACAGGCTCCAACTTGACAGTATTATCCCTATGCACAACAGTTGCGGCCTTACGAGGCTTTCGAGGTGGATACACATTCCGTATGAGTGTAGGGTTGGTTGTTTGTGGGTCGGGCGGGACGAGATGCATTACTGTGGCAACTTGCAGTCTCAAATGTTGAGCCTGCCTTTCCCTTGCCTGTTCTTGCTGAAGGAGCGGGGTCCAGTCTCTTGTGCGTTCTCCGACTGCCCGCCCTTTGCCCTTGTCTAGCCCTAGACGCGGAGGATTGGGCTCGATGGAGACTAATACACCTAAATTAGAGCGTAAACAGCACAAAACCAAACAACGCACCACTCTCCCTTCCTCGGCTGTCAAGTTTCCACCGACCGCTCTTGAGTGCTTCTAATCCAACCATCTGAACAATCCGATCCTTCTCAATGGCCCCAATCAACCGCTGCCCCAGTATAGATCGCGTACTTGGTCTCAAGGCAGGGGGTAATACTGCCGCCGGACGAGGGGCCGCAACAGTAGGTCCAAGGCGATGCTCAAATGGTGTTGGTCCTGGAGAAGGAAACTCGGGCAGAGGCGGGTTGTATACGGGTTCCTCAAGAGATAGGTCGCGAATATCAAGTGTCGGTGGGTCCTGGATATTGAGTACAGGTTGTTCCTGTGTATCAAGCGGTAGTTGATCTTGATTGTTTGGCGTCGGGAGCTCACGCATCTCAGGTGGGCGAGTCGAGTTACGAGACTTGTCGAGCGGATCCACTATTTGAACTTCGTCGTCACTGCTCACAAGGTCAACCACGTCCTTGTCATATGGGGGTTTGCTTGATGAAACTGTTGCTTTAGGAGGTGGCGCGTAAGAATTCCGATAAGCAGAAGCAGCAGATTTCATGGGAACGCGTCTTCTCAGAGAAGGAGCTAGGGCTGAATTAGCCGTTGGAGGAACTTTGGCGGAGGCGGGTCTATTCTCGGCCTGTTTAGTTGGTAGGAGAGCCGCTTTGGGAGGTGGAGGATGTAAAGTCGGAGAGATAGGTGCGGATTTCATAGGAACACGCTTGGTTCGAGTAGGAGCAGGGGCCGGTTGAGGAGCGATTGTTGAGAGAGCTCTCGCGTCAGGTGCGGGTTTAGGTCCAGTCGCGCCATCCTCATCGTCATCTGAATCCGCCGTAAGGTCGTGAACTATTGCAAAAAGTCGGTCGCCATGATCAAGTCGATACTCAGCAGTTTAGCATGTACTCACCAGCAGGTTGCTTGACGGGGCGAAACTCTTTTCCCTCTTCTCCTTGTTTTTTGCACCGCCTACATGTCCAATCTAGCCAACTGCCATCGATGGTACCATAGCTATACAGACGTGTTCTTTCTTGTATCTCTGCATTGCGAATTTTCTCGTATAAACATCCTTTACAACGTTAAGTACGCGCATTCACTGTTCGCAGAGAAATACTACATACCGTCGTGCCAACAACGGTTGCATTCAGAGCACTTGACATAGAATTCTTCCTGCGTTCGTATGCAGGCTATATGGCATGAGGTGCACGGAGGGGGAGGCATGACCTGGCGGCGAATTGACGAAAGTAGTGGCCTCGGTGCACAAGCTTGTATCTGGACAAGATAGCAAGGAATTCCAAGTTAACCGTAGCTCGCTCAAGTGTCGCACAAAGGGGAGGTAGTGGAAGCAAGTGGCTTTCGGCCAATCACGTGCGTAAATTACTCTATAGATTCAAACATGGCATCACAACATCAAGGACATTAAACGAAACTACTAAGCAGCTAATAAACAAGGGCCCAAATAGAATAATCATGCAGCAGGAACGCGAGCATAGGCGCGACGGTACTTGCTGTCAATGTGCTCCAAGTAATAGCTTCCCGGCCACAAGTTGTCGAGCGACCCCTCGGGTGTGTAGTTCACCGCGTTGTGGTTCTTTTCACGGAGCTGTGGGAGAAATCAGCGACAGCTAAAAAAAATGGACCATTGTGGCTACGTACCTCCATCGCCGAGACATACTCCTGGACGGGAACAACGCTCATCGCCTTTAGCCTGGCGAGCAAGTCCATCTTGTCCGCAATCTCCTTGGGCGAGCCCTTGATGCGGATAGAGTAGAACGACGCGGCACAGCCAGAGCCATAGGCAAACATCGACACGCGCTTGCCGACGAGCTTGTCGGCCTCGATCGAGCTGAGCAAGCTAGCAAGACCACCATAGAGCGAGCCGGTGTACATGTTACCGCATCGCTTGGCACAGGCCATGGTGGGCGAGACCGAGGTAGCATAGATCGACTTGGCGAGGCCGACAAAGGTCTTTTCTACCGCCTTATCGGTAAGCGACTTTTCATAGGGGATCGCACGGGTCGCGTCGGCGTCGGGGACGTTGGAGAACACGGGCTTGGAAGGGTTGGACAAGAAGTCGTTGAACAACTAACGAACCATTTAGGTTATATACTTGGAAACGAATGCCTAGGCTCACCAAACGTGCGTGTCCCTTTTGGACGAGCTTGCCGTACGGCGAGTGGAAGACCGAATAGTCAAAGTCTTCCATGGAGATGGCAGACTTGGGATCCTCGGTGACCGGCTTGGTAGCCCGGGCAGTCTTTTCGCGGTAGCGCGAGTAACTGTTGTCGAGCGCGGTCAAGTAGGTGGTGATAGACTTGGGGCCATCAACCTCTGGGTACTCGGACGAGAGGTTAGGCTTGTAGAAGTCATACGTGTTGGCCATGTGCGTGCCGTGAATGGCTAGAAAGAGTTAGACAAACGCCAAAAGTGAGACAAATAACTCACGTTCAAAGACAATGGGGGCATTCGGGCCAATGAGCATAGCGCACGCACCGGCACCACCGACCGGACGAGCACCACCCTCGGCATAGATGGCAATATCACCCGCAAAGACAATCGCGTTGCGGCCGTCCCAGGAGCGCGACTCGATCCAGTTGATGGCGTTGAAGAGCGCAGCGGTAGAACCGTAGCACGCGTTTTTCGAATCGATGCCCTCGATGTCAAAGTTGCCCGACTCGGCAAAGAGGTCCATTAGGACCGTCTTGACCGACTTGGACTTGTCGATGATGGTTTCAGTACCAACATCAATGCGTCCAATGGACTTAGGGTCGATATTGTACTTTTCGAGTAGGGACGAGACGGCTGTAGGCTAGTTAGAAAGTGTGGTCCAGAAAATGCGACACCACGCACCAGACAGCGCAAACGAGTTGATGTCTTCTCTGTCGTCGGTGCAAGCCATATACTCCTGGCCGAGACCAATGGTGTACTTGCCCTGGGCAACCCCGTCAAAGACCTCAAGGTCGACCTCGGAGATGCACTACGCGAAATGAGCAAACGAAGTAACTCGAATCAATGCACATACACGCTTGGGGAAGTACATTTCCATGGCAAGAATGCCAACATCGGTAGGGCGCGGGGTCTCAGAGGCAAAGTTGATGGCCATGGTGCAAGAGGAGTGGTGGAGAGTGGAATGCACACGTTGGAGTAATGGCCCGCCTTTTATATGCGTAAAAAACGCGAAATGGGACAACACGCGCTCGTACGATCGGTAAGCGGACCCCTGCCACCGCTCTTCATTGAAATTGCCCCAATATTTTCCGCCCCCAATCCCGACGGCTTGCGTCTATATGCGCATTGCACTGGAAGAACTGTCGGAAGCTTTGGGACCAATGCGCAGCGAATAGTCGAGTATATTCAACTCAACAATAGATTGCCTGATCAAAGCTCCCGGAAGAGATAGGCGCATCGTCCCGTAGGCCGATTGGTGATTATTGTTCAAGTTTTGATCGTCCACAGGCTCTCTCCTATTTCATGGCGCATAAATGATTGACTTGCCCTGTTAAAGATAGTACAATGGCAATCTTATCTCAGTAACATTTCGATCGAACCATGTATATCGTGCCACCGTCCAGTCATACATCGTACAATAGTCAGACGTGGCCTCGGTGTACGGATGCAGAAAAAACATGACCCGACGGCGTGGTGAATCAAACGCGCATCCTGAAGTGTATCCGGGGGAGCACACTATCGAAGCTAAAGATCTCATAGATATCTAATCTAATCAGATTATCTGGAGCCAGCCGAGAGTCGAGCGCATGTAACAACACAAAATTTACATCGAAGAAAACCCAGGATGGCAGTGAAGAGTGAGGAAGATGACGTGCGCGAGAGCATGCGGTATACAGTTGGAATTACGCGGTGCAGTGTGAAGAAACGAACGGAGGGGAACGGGAGCTAGTCGAGACCGGGCCCAGCCTTGATCAGGCGTTGGAGTCGCGCAAGTTCGTCTGCGACGTGACTGTGCGATAGTTAGAGCGTGGACCAGATATAGCAGGAATACTGCTTACTTGGCAGTCTTTCCAGCTGCTTCGCACTCGCGAGCCGACTTTTCAACCGTCTCGAGGGCAGAAGCCAGTTCCGACCTAAACTGTTTGGCAAATTCATCCTGTACCGCTTGATACTCGGCCTGCAGCTTGTCCATCTTTTCTCGCTCAGCCCTAGAAATCACATGTCAGCGACAGGTGGGTGACCCATGAGATCATCTTACTTCTGTTCCTCGAAAAGTCTAAGCAACAGCTGCTGCTTGGACACGGCCTCTTGGGCTTCACTCTTAGACCCCCTCATTTGTTCTCGCAAACCTTCGACCTCTTGACGCCACCCTTCGCGCATAGACGTCAACGTGTCTCGTAGTTGAACGTATTCGCGCTCGCTCCTCTGCGCAACCGCCTTGGCTTCGGCCAATGTGGTCTCCATATCCTTCAGTGACTTTTTGGACGTCGTTGTTTCGTTCTTGAGCTGCGTCTTGAGCAATTGGGCTTCACCCTCGGCTTTTCGGGCCCGCTCCAGAAGCTGGAAGCACGTAAGTCTCGAGATGGCACCAAAGCGCCGGACGCACCTCTTGCAATAACCGTTCCTTGCGCGTCACCACATTGTTCAAGCTCTCGTTTTCGAGCCTAAGTCGTTCGCGTCCGTCTTTCAAGTCTTCAGTTTGACGCGTCAACTGCAGGAAAAGTGGGCCAATCAAAACCGGAATGATCCCGGATCAAACTGCAAAACGCACCTGAGCGATCGTTCTTTGTGAACTCCGCAACTGAGACTTGGTGTTTTCAAGTACGGACTTGACCTGAAGCGTATGAGCCTGCAAATCAGCCAGGACTTTGGTCGTTCCGCCCCCAACGAGCGAGCGCCTGTACCCCGGCGAGGGAGATGTGGGGATTGACGTATTGGCTGAGCTCGGCAAAGGAGACAACAAGGTTGAAGATGAAATAGACGACCTGAATGATACGTCCAGCAGGCTACTGTCTCCGATTGGCGTAGTGGGCGATGATGGCTGTTGTCGTTGTCCCTCGTCTGCCAGTGTTCTCGCATGACCAACAGATGAAACCGGGATGCCTATTATGTCAAGAGGATATTAGCACCCTGGAGAGACGTGCCTAGGAACCGCGCACTAACGGGATAGAGTGCGCGTAGGTGAAAGCGAGCGCGACGCACCAAGCGATGGACTCCCTCCAAACTCAAGTGGAACTCCCTCGGGAATGCTGTCACCACCGTTGAGCCCATTAGAATGGCCATTAAGGCCTGGAGAGCTTGCGCGGCGGGGAGTTGTCACTCGCACTGGCAGTGGAATGAGCGACTCAACACCGCCTGCTGCGGACATGGCAGTGAGCTTATCAAACGACGATGAGCGTCGGGCTGTGACTCTGCTGGGAGTTGTTGGTTCAATGGGAGAGGGAATGGGGATTGGAAGCGACGACGGTGACATGGGGGTGCGTTGTTGGGGAGTGCCTGTTCGCTGAGGCGTGCCGCTCGTTGTTCGCGGAATCAAAGAGGCCCGCTTCGAGGATGTGGTTCGGCCATCTGCAATTGCAATCCAAGTCAGCTCAGGATAAGCAAGTGTGACCGACGAGCAAAACCCACTGGATTCCACACTGCCCGCAGGGCTAGGTGCACGGTACGACGACCGTGACGATGGCCGAGATCCAGATTTTACCACAGCAGACGGCATAGCTTCACAGATGAAAAAAGTGTAAAATGATCAAGGAGTGGACGGATTATAACCTGTACGTGGAATCAGTATATGTCTTGCATAAACTATCGGTCTGGGTGGTTTTGTTAAGAGAGTCGGCTCGAACAACTTGGCGCCCGCTAGCCGCCCAATTGCCAATCAGGGATGACCCCATATATGAGGCAATTCATTAAACCCGTGTTGGCGTCATCGAAGCAAGTTAAATATTCGTTGTACATCAACAGAGAAAGACAGCAGGGGAAACAATGAAAAATACACGAGGCCGCTCAGATAACCCATCTCATGCCCTCGGTCAAGATATCAATATCATGTTGTGAGTCCATATAGAATGACCAAGTCTCCCTCCCTTCACCAAGTTGCACCTGGAACGCGTACGAGATATGCTCAAGCTCCTCTACTCCGTGGTCAATCGACTGTGCGCCTTTAATGGTGATAACATCCAGCGGCTTGACACGATCCGGCGCGTCCGACGACTTGTACAGGCGGAGGCTCCCGTCGGCAGTCAGCTCGTAGAACCGCCTCCGCCAAGTCTGGCAAGTTCGTTAGGACCTACGCAATCACCTTTTCAACGGACTCACCATAGAATTTTGCATCTGGATGTTCACCTGCCCCGTCAAGAACACTTCATCCGTCCCCTTGGCCTCTGCGAACCGCTCCCGCGCCTTGACTCGCTCCTCTGCCCTTTGCTTCCCAAGTTCCTCCTCCATCGCCCGCCTCTTTAAATCCATCTCCTTTCGTTTTGCTTCCTGTTCAACGCGCTCCTTGGCCTCTCGTGCCTCTTTCTCCTTGTCCAATTTCAACTGCTGCTCGATTTCAGCCTGCCGCTGCTGTTCAGCCAGCTTCCGCTTCTCGTCCTCTTCGCGCCTCCTCTCCGCCTCGCGTCGCATCTTTTCAACTCCGTCCCTCCGTACTCTTCCAGCCTCGTCTACGTTCAAGGACCGGGGTGGACTCGTAGGCGGAGTCAACGGCGGACTCCGGAGCGGAGGAGTGGGCGCCGACTGTGTTAGAACAAGGCCTTGTTCCTCGGCCGCCCACTTGGCGCGAGATCGGGCAGCTTGAAGCTGAGCTTCCGTCATCCCCTGTGTTTGACCCGTGAATGAACGCAACGACGCGCTCGTTGATGTGGATGCTGTCGTATTGGCCGTGCTGGAGCGTTCGAGCATCGTACTTGGGCTAAAGTGTTCGAGCTGCGAACGCGAGACGGAGCCGGATGAGATATGAGATCCGTTTCCTTGCGGATTATTCGACACAGAAGGACGTCGTCCAAACGCGCACAGCGTTCCACTCGGGACATGAGTCTGGCCAGCACCCGTAGACAGACTCGTATTCCGCGAATGATTACTAAAAGACGAAGCGCCGGGAGAAAGCGAGTGGGAAACTGTCGACGAGATGGCTGAAACAGATGCCGGAAGTTGAGGTAGCGCGCGTTGCGAAAACGATCCAGTCGAGTCGCGCAGGGAGCTAGGTTTTGGTAGGGGCATAGGTTCAGTAGAAGTGTTCGTTGAATTTTCGGAAGGTCGTGGACCATTAAAAGAATTCACTGTAGACGGCGCAGCTCCTGGTTGCGAGGCAGGTGGGCACGTGACGGACTGAGGCAACAGAGACAACGCCACTGCGGAGGGCTGATGATTAGGCGGGTGCGGAAGTGTCGTATGGGGCACACCGTCGACAATCGGGGCCTGGATGGGTCGGTTCTCAGGCAAGGGTTCTCCAAGGGATACAGCGGGGAGTTGCTGAGATAATGTCGACCCAGGCGCCGGAAGCCCAGCAATGCTCGAAACTGCCTTGGGAGCAGCTCCAGTCGGATTGGGCAGCCCTTCGATCCGGGGCTTGTCGTGCTGTGAGATGTTTGGAAGGATGGGGTCGGTAGGCTTCAACGGATGGTGGTTGGGGTGTGGGTGATCCTTGGGCGGCCCAGTGAAGCGTATATGAGCAGGCAAGCTCGGCGCGCTAGCGGAAGATCCTAATTCAGGCTTAGAGGGTATAGGCGAAGGGTGTCGAAGAATCGATGGGCCAGGTGGAGGTGTCGGCCCTCTAGAGGAAGGACGAGAGTCTTCGCAGCACAACCGTCAGTTCATATATAGGCTCGTGATCTACAACTTACTAAGTCGTACGACGAGGCTATCATTGCCCTGATCGTCGTCTTCTTCAGCATCATCTTGGTCCTCATCCTCATCGTCTTCGTTCTGATCGTCGTCCTCATCATCTTCCGCATCGAATTCATATGAACCCACGCCAGGCCCTCCAGGGCGTAATCCATGCTCCTTTCGAGGGGGAACTGCAACGCTTAAACGCGGCTTGCCGTTTCTAGGCCCCACCGGTTGCCTCTCAGGGGCTATCCCAGCACTAGTAGGACCTGGCGCGCTTCCACTGGTTGATTGCTTGGCCAGTTCTTGTTGCCGGCTGGAATCAAGCGGCTCGGCGAGGTTGAGGGGAAGCCCACGCTCCTGGGTGTGGGAGCTACTCGAAGAAGGTGCGCGTGGCAAAGGATGGTTATTAGGTCGGCCTTCTTCTGAACTTCGGGGTGGAGACATGGGTCGCTGAAGCGCGGTTGGCAAGCGGGGCTCCGGGACTAGGTTTCGAGGGTAGGTAGGTTTGGGATGCAAAACATGCTCCAGTGACTCTGGCGTGAGTTCTGTCTCGCTCGATATACTAAGCACAGCTCGGCGAGTCTTTTCCGTTGGTTTCAGTTGGGCATTGAAAACATAGCCAGGTCTGAAAACACGTACCGGGAAAGTATCTTCGAGGGCTCGACAGTGGACAATGGCGCGTGCTGTTTGCAAGTTGCATCACGTTAGAGTGTAATTATTGGACCACAATACAATGTTTCACTTGCCTCGTTTCACGCCCCCCACCGCAGGCGGTACGAAGGATATTAGTACCAGCGAACCCGATTCGTTCACTCGTAGTAACGAAAAGTTCACGTCGTCAGAATGTTCCTTGATGCAACTACGTAACGCGTGAAGTCCGCCGAGTCCGCTGTCCAAGAGGCGTAGGGCATCGCGTGCCTTGTAATAATATTCATTACACCCCCAAAATAACGTCATCAAAGTCAGAACATGCTTACTTTGGAATATCCAAGAAGAAGCCAGTCCTTTGATTCGCCTGCGCTAACCAGGTGGTAGTTCTTTGTTATTTCTGGGTCGGAGAGGTTTATGATCATCGTCGTGGATAAGTGTATGCAATCAACGCGCTCTCGATTGCTAATTGCTAAGAGCCTGGCGCTTCTCCTGGGCCTATTGCCAATTGGGATCGTTCGATGAACTCTCGATCAGATTGCCATGGCTCAACTATGACGCATGCCTTGGCGACCCGTTGCATAAAAAAGCCGATTGGCAACCCGGTACTCTCTCATTCTCCCTGTTTACCATGCCTGTTGACGTTCTTGACGAGTATTACCTCGCAATAACGATCCTGGTCACCACCGGCTACCAACTGCTTGGTTTTGCCATTGCATGGACATTTCAATTCGATAAGATTACCGATTTCACCGGGGGTGAGTACTTCGCTGCATGATGCCAACCTGGTTATACTTACCCTGGTTGCCTTCCGCACTTGGACAGGATCGAATTTCTTCTTGCTGGCGATTTTAACGTTGTGCCTAAACGGGATCTACCACGCTCGCAACGTTGTTGCATCTGTTTTCGTTTTGGTATGGGCGACACGGCTGGCAGGTGAACATCAACCCCCATATGTTAGTTGCATACTCATGATTCCATAGGTTTCCTACTATTTCGCGTCCTCAAGACTGGATCCGACACTCGTTTTGACGATATTCGCTCCCATTTTTTCAAGTTTCTCGGGTTCTGGGTTGGCCAGATTGTCTGGGTTTGGACTGTTTCTCTGCCAGTGACGATACTCAACTCGCCGGGGGTTGCATCTGCTCGTACCCAGCCTGATTTTGGAACTGGAACTGACGTTGCGGGAGTTGTTCTCTGGGCAATTGGGTGGGTTATTGAAAGTTTGGCCGATATTCAAAAGGTGAGGGGGTGAACTGATCTGGTTGATCGTCCTAATGCAACATATATTCAGTTTAAACACAAGCAATCTCATCCTCCTAAAGATCAGCCTACGACCGTCGGATTGTGGAAATACACTAGACATCCCCCGTACTTTGGAGAGTTAGTCATGGTCGTGTTTCATGTGATCGTGGCTAACGTACCTTGAAGGATTCTTTGCTGGTGGGGTATTTGGCTTATATCTCTCTCAGCCACTTCCGGAACTAGCGGCGGCCCGCGCTCAGCCCAACTGGGGGCATTGGCAAGCCCACTATTTACTATGGTGTTATTGATGTTCGGAAGCGGGATGTAAGGATTCCCGAATCCTCCATTTGATTGTGTACTGTACTAATCGTTTGGCCACAGCCCGACTGCACAGAAGCCCAC
The DNA here is from genome assembly GCA_037039685.1 of Ceratobasidium sp. AG-K. NCBI lineage: Eukaryota > Fungi > Basidiomycota > Agaricomycetes > Cantharellales > Ceratobasidiaceae > Ceratobasidium > Ceratobasidium sp. AG-K. Next base: position 4,710,128 of record JAWNGF010000002.1, read on the forward strand.
CGCTCAGAAGTTCTATCTGCTGTCTCACGGACCCGAGGCTACACATGCCAATGCATGGCCTAATTATCAGCGATATCTCAAACGTACTAGCGTTCTCATTCCCGTGCCCCCTTCGCTATATGAAAGGTAACACATTCTCCCGATTACATCCTTGATTATTACTGATTGTGCTACCCTCAGACTCCCGCAATTCGTCAAGACTTTGTTTCTCCTTGACCTTCCTATCTACCAGTTTCATGAAGAGACTGACGGGAAACGAGCTTATGAGGAAGCGAAACAGAATGCGCAGGATAATGCTTGATGGATTTTTAGATTTGAGTCGCAACAATCTAATATGCGTATCAATCCTTCGCCATACTACCCTTCAATTATGTATATCAATAATGTAGTACTTAACATGGTGCAGATACTATTCAATAATGCCCCCCAATGAAATGCTGGAGTATTCCAGAACGTACACTGAGGCAAACTTATACAAATATCATAGAGCTGTATAAGACGCCACCTGGTTGGACTTATCAACTCAATCAAGCGAACAATGTCCTCTCCGAAACATTCCCCGCCGCTAGCTCTACCAGCGCCAGATACAGCTTCGTCAAATGATCCGAATGTCACAACTTTAGAAGTTGGGGGGAAGAGTATTACTTTTGACAAGCTGGGTCCAATGGTGAGTCGCGTTCGCATCCGCATATATTCGGCATACGAACACCTGATACCCCTAGATTGTCAACTCTGATGGCGTGAGCCCTCGTTGCACCACTCCAAACTATAGATAGACTAATGCCCGATAAACAAGACCTTATCCAGGATCGCTAATTGGCAAGAAATGACCCCCGCAGAGCAGAAAAATACGATCCGTGTGCTTTCGAAACGAAACCAGTTAGTTCAAAAGCCTATCCTCCAGAGACGCAAGTACTAACACATACCCAAAGATTGCGAGTAGCAACCATCTCTCAGACCCAGGCTGCTACGACACAAGAGGATTCGGGTGACCGCCCTAATCTGGAGTAATTTTCCCACCATGGCATTTCTGGGTGAATTTATATTTACACTGTACTAATTGCATTCCCAGTTCATTCGTTTCAGTCCTGTGGCGATTGAATAGAGGTAGTTACTATTTACAGTCTAGCAAGACTACATCAAATCGTAAAGTTCATGACAAGAAAACAAGTCCAAACTACAAGACAAAGTCTACAGGCTAGAGAAGCGAGCAACTCCGAGTCCAAGAAACCCACTCAGTGAAAGTCTATATTTCACGCCCAAAAAACACAATGCAAATGTTCAGAACAAACGTCCAGTATCATCCAAGTTGTAAAAGGTCTAGCTAGTGTTCAAATATCGGTCTATGAGTCCAAGATGGGGTTAACGGAAGAAACAAGGTGAGACAACGCCCGCCTGATACGCCGCCTTCTCAGTCAGATAGTTGGATTCTACCATTTCTGGTTAATCCTTCTGCCGGTCTATAGCTCCCGACAGAGTCCACGGGAGCCGCTGCCCCAGGTGGTAGACTAGACTGTCTTGATCGGGTCGGATCGCTTGTATTCGATGCTGGAACTGGAGGTTGGTACGGTACTTGCCTGGCCAGCTGCAGATGTACTAGCTTCGTTGCCCCAATATGAATCACGGGGGGCTGAGATGGGCGACAAGGACCTTTCAGCAGTCATCGCATCATGGAGTCCACGTCCACGCGCCGCCCGCACGTCATCGAAAAGTTCCATGAACTGCGATCCAGTACTCGCTCTGATTTGTGTCGCGCGGCCGATTTCTGGCGTATGCACCCGTATTTCTTCGGGGCTCGTAGGCCGAGCAGGGTCCGGTCCTGATTCTGATACTCGGGAGGTAGATGCGCGTGGCGGAGAGGACCTAGATTGAGGTCGTGTGTCGGAGCGAGGAGAAGGTCTCGACAGTTGAAGTTCGATTGGTTGGGACTCGATCGTCGGAAGACTGCGAGCAACAGATGCGCGTTGCTTGCGGCGTGCTCGGTACACCAGATAGATTCCAGTGCCTAGGATCGCGGCACCGGCCGCACTTCCAACGGTGCCACCGATGACAATCGCTCGCCAATGAGGATCAGATGCTCGTGCGTTGCGTCGAACGACACGGACAGGGGTCGAGCCAACGAGGTCATCCGGATCGGATGTTTGACCGTTTGTAGGACTACGAAATACCAATTAGACAGCCAAAAATGGTTTAATGGAACTAAACTTACGAGATCGCCTTACGCGAAGAGCATATATTGGCCGGCGTTGACATCAATTGAATGCAGCCGCTTAAATTGTGGACATGCGTCCCTGTGGAAGCACTGTGTGCGAGATTGGGGATCAAGGTTTGAGTTTGCATACAAGCCAGCGTCATTGAATTCAAACCTGGAGACCAGCCCAATCGTCGATGAGAGGGCGAGAAATAGTGAGTGATTAGTTGGCGAATCAGGAACATCCTGGCTGGAGACGCTCCAGGACGCAGTGCCTGATGAGCATGTTAGAAAAAAGCAGACAACGTGTTTTAGTACGGACAATTAAGTTGGCCGAAAATCTGTGGCTGGGTTGTGACGAGAATGCAATGCAGGGTTGAAGCTGAAATGGGCTCAAATCTTGCGGTTGCGTCATACAAACAAGGAACGAAATTCAAACGTTGACAGACAACCGAGCGAGAGTGTGGAGGGGATTTTTTGCATGAAAGGACGTTTCGTCTATCGACCACCCTTGAACGCGAGATGTTGGCATGACTGAAAGTAATAAAGTCAGTTTAGGTATAGTATTGACTTGGAACCCCTTACAAAGCACCAGGCGCGCGCAATCGTGGCTGCGGTTGACACACCGTTCAATGAGCAAGGTCCTCAAACAAAGGTAATGCTGAGCGGGGCTTCTAGTAGATGATCGATTTTCAAAGTGTCTACAAGAGTACCAGGATCACGGTTGAGTAAAAAGTGGCATGCCAATTGGCTCACCTGAAACCCAAGGCAACTTGTACATATAATATTTTGATATAAAGGAGCATGCAGGAGAGCACAGACCAAAATGAAAGACTAGAAGCTGATATAGTGCAAGGCGACGGGATACAGGAGCCAGTTAGAGAAGAGGTACATGTCGGGGATGCGGTGGTTAGACTAGCCCAGTTAATGACACAGGCTTCCCACGCAGCGCCAGGCATTTTGTCGGGATTTGTTCAATAGTCCCGATCAGGCCTGGTCGCGTGTTCCTCGATATTCGTCAAGTCGTAAAGGAGATGCTGGCCGCAAGATTTTCGAGCTCTAGTCCTGCAAATCGTATTGCATCACTGTGATTGCCAGGTCAGGTCGGACCCGAGATCCCAAATGGCAGTGTCGAGTTCTATTTCCCATGACCGACTAGGGAAACGACGAGGCGCCCATCTGCCGCGGCACAGCGCGAACCACCCGCCACGGGTCCTCCTCACGGATCGATCAAGCTTCCGGGTGCCTTGGTCAACGGCGTTACGGTCGTCCGAACCAAAGCACCAAGTTATTGTGGGATAGGCGCGCCGATACTTTGCGGGCACACGCCTCATTTCCCAAATTTTAAATGCACCACGACTCATGAGTTACTTTTGCCCACGCCGTTGATTGGTCTCAAGCGATGAAAATAAAGATATGTCGCCCTGCATAGTAAGGGTAGCTAACAGATCAAAGCGAGTTTCGGCGGGATCTATGTACATACACCGTGCCCAAAGATAATTAGGATAGATTTGGCAATTGATGAAATGCAAGCGGGCCCACTCCATTGGGGGCGTGGCGCGTTGGAAGGAAATTACCGACTATGGTTTGGATCAATTTTCGTCATCGTGTCCATTGTTCTGGAGCGCCATGTCCGGATTTCGGAATTGTGGCACTTGTCTGGTATCTGACGGCCATTGTCTCGCCTGATTTTCCTCTCTTGTTGACCACCACCAGGCCCGTGCAGGCGCCGTAGGCCTTGACGCTCGTATTATTATCCAGTTAATGCTCAACGCAGGCGTTGTCGTTTGCATCATACCAACGTCGTCTGGATAGAGCTTCAGCCATCTCGGATCAACCGCTACCTCCGCCATGCGTGACGATATCCCACATCGCGGTCGAGCACCACTCTGGCCGACCTCCCTTGCGGCGTACCACGAACCTCCAAACGCCAGCATGCAGAGCGCCTCACCACGAGGGGACAGCTTCGAGGGTGAGTAAAACCCACACGTTTACGCATTTCACGAACAGATTTGTGGCGCGTTTTAAACCTGGTATTCATTTGAGACCTTGGCCTTCTCACAGCACAACCATCACTTCACATGGCGGGGACCTCTGCCCCCGATGTAGCCCGGGATATGCTCTACCCATCACATCTCTTGGGCTCATTTCCACCGACGCTGCAGCAGCCTGTCGTAAGAAGGCGGGTGATGTACGACCCGTGAGTTCACTTTCTGCGCTCTCCACGATCGCAGTACTCATCACCTGCTTTAGCGTGCGAGATTCGGTTGCATCTTCTTCCCCAGCAGCTTCCTCGATCCACACGGCGCCCGTCCGCTCATCCAAGACTGAGGATCACAAGCCCCTCCCGCCCACCGACCCTCCCGCCCCCAAGGTCACTACCCACCATCTCGCCGTCACCGCCGACCCCAAATCACCATCCCACGACGAGCACAGCACGGTGAGCAGCGGGGTTTTCGCAGCGGTTGACATTGCAAATTGGTCTGATTGTGTCCCTTTCTGTGCCGAACCGGCTTGTGCCACATCCTTTCCCAAATCAAAGCATATCCGCACTGGAAATGTCCGACAATTATCCCAGCACCCAGAGAGCCTGGCGACTGAAGGTGTGTTTTGTGGTCATCCGCATGCTTGTTCGTTTCTGAGCTGTCGCTAGAAAATCAGCCTCAGTCGCCTCGATTGTCGAATGACAACAGCCACATTCCGGTAAATGACCGCATTGAGCTGTCGGCGGTGTCTGGTTCGAACGCCGATGATGAACTTGGCACGGCAGAGGTACGAGCTATGGTGCCGGACAGAACAAGGACAGACAGGCTAACTGATCTTGGTAGCGGTCCGAGGTCGCAATCCCGTTTGGTTACAAGAGTGATGGTCGGGACATTGAAGATTACGACGTTGAACGCTATCGCAACTACGCACCGGGGCTACCAAGTGCCGACAAAGGCAAGGGAAAGGCAATGATCGAACAAGCACCCGCGTTTCGATTAGGCAACTTGCTGTCGGACTCCAGCTCGAATGAACCGCACCCGAAGACCACTGCGGAAGACTACGACCGGTACCCCTCTGAATCTTATACTGAACGCGCACCCAGCGAGTCGTATACGTTTACTGGCAGGCTCCCTCCCCCGCCGCATATTGGGTCTTCAACTCCTGTCGCGACTCCTGCCACGACTCCCGCTTCGACTGCCCCTGCTGACGCGCATACAGCAGTCCCTTACCTTGGTATCACAGTATCTCCGCAAGTTATCTTCCTCGCAGGCTTCGGCTATGATTCTAACCCTCTGTTCACAGCGACATTGATATCAGTCGCTTTTTATCCGCAGATGATTTTGAAAAGTCCGTCCGCGCCAACCCGGGACCGTTCACTGAATTCTCCCTTAGCGCATTGGCAGGCGAAATGCCCTCCAACGCGAAGCGCGCTCGCAAGCACGGTTCGACTTCTCAACGTCGTAAAGCCCGTGGTCTGTTTCCTCAGGACAATGTCCCACTCGCGTACGTATCAATTGGCAACACAAGCCATTTGCTCATTCAGCTGTTTCCAGAATCTCGACGACCACGTCCAAACAGTCGCGCTACCGACCTTCTGGTGATCGACAGCCAGTGGCCTGTGGGTACAAGGACCCTATTACTCAGATTCAGTGCGACGAGCCGTTCAACCGATCTGTGGAGCTGCGACGACACGTCCGTGCGGTGCACGTTCCAGCAGAGGCGCTGGCAGTAACGATGGGCCAGCTCACTCGCGAACAAGCGACTCTGCTTCCGGCCGATTGGAAACCTGGTGATGGCGACGTATTACGACCCAAGTGCTTATGTGGAAAGGAGTTTTCACGTCTCGATGCGCTACGTAGGCACTGGACTGGCGTGCAAGCCGAGGTCATAGACGGAAAGTGCATTTCCTGCCCGTCCAGTCTCGCGAAAAAGAAGTAGGCTCCTTCAAACACGAAGCGCAACGAGTCAACTGACTTTGATATCAGGGACCACACCGCATTCGAACAAGGCACCGAAAGTACATATGGGGCGCCCTTGTACTCGTAATCCGGCTACTATTTTTGGACAGCTTTCTTGACTCTTTTTGTTTGTGATTTGAACTTTGTAACCTCGTGTTAGCTTTTACCCGTCTGGTTAATTCCTTGCGGCCTCGTGTGTCTCATACGACTCGTATACCCTTGTGACGACTGCAGGTTCTTTCCTGAATCCATGACATTTTTTCACAAATAGTGACAGCCAAGCGATTGTGCCAGATTTGCGAGGCAGCTTGGATCGACCCAATTGCCAGCGCATAGCGGTGTAGTCCGCGTCATTGTGCGCCTCATCGGGAACTGCTCGACTATTGCGAGTTTCTCACGCATCCAACGCCAAGCCGCGCATATATTGCGCCCACAGGTGATGGCTCATTCCGGGCTAAGTTGGGTATGGGAATGCCCAGCCAATCTGTAGCTCAGCGGCGTACGTATTACTCCGGACTAGATATGGCGATGACAGGGTACCCCACGAAACTCTATCAGTCTCCGGAGCGCATTCGGAAAGAGACTTTGCAGCACCAAAACAGGATGTGGTCCGTGCGTATGTGGGGCGGAGCCAAACACGCGCACACTCCAATTTTTGATTTGGTATACACGGGCTTGGGATTGGAGCATTCTTCACCACGACGTCCTTTGGACACCGAACCACTTTTTTCTCATAGAACTATATAATCGTACTACTTCACGTATGACTATCAACCAAAATGGCACAATGAACGGCTCTATGGAGAGCCAGTTTGGTAGGTCGCCACGTCTGGTGAATGCTACAGGTGGCTAATCTCGTTTTTTTCAGCCTCGATGGCACTGGACCGTACAGCCTATGTTCCGCCTCATCTGCGCGGTCGAGCCAATCCTGCTCCTCAGTGAGTGTTTTTTCATTGTTATCCGACGCGATCTTACTGTGGATTAGGAGCAACGGCTGGTCCGAATCTAATAATGCGCCTGCCCGTCCCCCCCAAGAAGGGTTTGGAGCTCGCGCTAGCAGCGGCAGCTCTTGGGCACCCGTGCTGGTGGTGGCGCAAGCCGCAACTCTAGCAGCTCCTGGGCCGCTGCTCCGTCCTACAATTCCGGCGGCGGACGCAGGAACAACGACGGCTACGGCCACTGGAAAGACGGAGTCCACGTGACTGCGCCTCGCAACCCAGGCACGGAGCGCGAGCTTTACGGCGAGGCAGACGACCCGCTGAAGCAGCACACGGGCATCAACTTTGACAAGTACGAAGACATTCCAGTCGAAGCCACCGGTGCGGGAGTTCCCGAGCCGGTGAACCAATTCACCAATCCTCCTCTCGACCCGGTACTGTTGGAGAACATCCAGTACGCTCGTTACACAACGCCAACTCCGGTCCAAAAGTATTCTATTCCTATTGTCGCTGCTGGCCGCGACCTCATGGCCTGTGCCCAAACCGGCTCTGGCAAGACCGGTGGATTCCTGTTCCCCATCTTGTCCGCATCTTTTGCTGCCGGCCCTCGCGCACCCCCGGCTGACCCCAATCCCGGGTATGGCCGCCGCCGTGCCTATCCCACTGCCTTGATCCTCGCTCCCACTCGTGAGCTTGTCAGCCAGATCCATGACGAGGCTCGCAAGTTTGCCTATCGCTCCTGGGTCCGCCCTGCCGTCGTCTATGGCGGTGCCGACATCAACCAGCAATTGCGCCAGATTGAACGTGGATGCGATCTCCTTAGCGCCACTCCCGGCCGCTTGGTCGATTTGATTGAGCGTGGCCGGATCAGTCTTGCCAACGTTCAGTACCTCGTCCTCGACGAGGCCGATCGCATGCTTGACATGGGTTTCGAACCTCAGATCCGCCGCATCGTTCAAGGCGAAGACATGCCTGGTGTCATGGAGAGACAGACTCTCATGTTCAGCGCTACGTTCCCACGCGATATCCAGCTGCTCGCCAAGGACTTCCTCAAGGAGTACATTTTCCTGTCGGTCGGTCGCGTCGGCTCCACTTCTGAAAACATTACTCAGAAGATCGAGTATGTTGAGGATCAAGACAAGCGTTCCGTCCTCTTGGACATTCTCCACTCGGAGCCGCAAGGTGGCTTGACCCTGGTGTTTGTTGAAACCAAGCGCATGGCTGATATGTTGTCCGAGTACCTGATGAACAAGTGAGTGGAAACCCGCGCGTATGATGGCGGTACGCTAACATCCATTCAGCCGGTTCCCCGCCACATCGATCCATGGTGATCGTACTCAACGCGAGCGCGAACTTGCCTTGGCGACTTTCCGTTCTGGGCGTACCCCGATCATGGTTGCGACTGCCGTTGCCGCTCGCGGCCTCGATATCCCTAACGTGACTCACGTCGTCAACTATGATCTGCCTTCCGATATCGATGACTACGTCCATCGCATTGGTCGTACCGGACGTGCGGGCAACACTGGAACATCCACCGCGTTTTTCAACCGAGGCAACAAGAACATTGTCCGCGAGCTGCTTGGCCTCTTGCGTGAAGCCAACCAGGAAGTGCCCGCTTGGCTCGACACTGTTGCTTCCGAGTCATCCTTCGGTGGCGGAGGCCGAGGTGGCCGAGGTGGACCACGTGGTGGCCGTGGCGGCGGGAACCGAGACTATCGCTCGTCTGGCGGAGGCTTTGGCTCTATGCGGTCTTCTGGCGGCGGACGCGGCGGATCCTCGAGCGGTCCTAGCTACTCGGGAGGTGGCGGCTATGGCGGAGGAGGAGGAGGAGGAGGAGGAGGAGGAGGAGGCTGGTCGAACGGCGGCGGCTCCGGTGGTGGAGGCGGTGGATGGTGGTAATCCGCCATCTGTCGACTTCCAAACCACTATGCCAACCCCTTTCTATGTTTCTCTCTTTCTCGACAATACACATTCCCCCGATCCGATGTGCTTTGGACCAACGACTACGACATGACACGACACGACGCTCGCATTTACGCGCCCTAATCTTCTGGCGCGTTGTAATTGAAATCTCTTCTGGTGATACTGTGTGGGTTTTTGTGCGCCATTATCTATCATTATTCGTCTTTGCCTATCGATTTATCGCTTCCTAGACGAAAGGGCGCATCCTTTCTACGTTTCTGTTTTATCTCAATCCTGCATCGTAGAAATTATTCATCATCTCCACACACGTCACTGTTCTGCCACACATTGCATAGTATTCCGTTTCTGTTCGTCGCTGTACGTTGCATCTGGTGTGGTTTTTTTCTGGACATCCAGCGAGTTTTGTGTCTACTTGTTTCTTAATCTTCCCTCCCAAAGCATCAAGATTGTGTAGGATGTTAGATTTCCTGTACTCGAATCGAATACTTGTGCTAATCCTCTCATGTGGGTACAAAGCAGTTGATGTGCGGTCTAGACAATACAGGCAGTAGTATACATGACGGTCGCAAGTGTGGTCGTAAATAATCATGAGATGTACATCTTCTTTGCCTCGGCCAAAAGAAAAACATCTCCGGTCTTGGGGCACTTGACTTTGCCGCCGCTCTTGGCTGCTTGCTCGTTGAGTGCCTACAGGGTGGGCGGGTTAATACGATAAGGACCATAACAGGCAAACCCAGGCTCCGTGCCATAGGATGACAGTACGAAGGATTAAACCGGACCGGTGCTTACTTTCTGGGAGTACACCTGACCATTTGGCAAACACAACGGCGGATTGTCCTCATCCATGATCTTCCCAGTAATGCGGCAAACGATTACCGAGTTAACATGATGACTCCACGGAACCTCCTTGGCCAGTGCACCCAACCCATCCGTGTCGCACACTGGACAATCGACATTACGCTGGTTAGGGTCATAGCACGCCGGAAGCTTGAGCGACGCCAATCCAGCTGACAAGCCCAATGCGAGTAGTGACGTCGTCGGAATATTGTACAACGCATAAACAGCATGGCGAAAGGTACGAATAAGAAATGTCCATCTTTGAGGGCAGTAGAGCTCCTATCAAAGTCAATCAATCTAGCGAGCTTGTTTAAAAGAGGGGCTAGGGGCGTACTCTATAAGTGGACATGCCCATGGAAGGAGGGCAGACGAGAAGTGCAGCCGCTTGCTTGCATTGTTGTGGGTGGCTTTCGTACCAAGCAATGAGGTATTTCTTCAGGTAGGCCATGGCTTCTGCGGTCTTGCCTTGTTGAACGATTTCAATGTATTCTTGGAGGCGAAGTTCAAACTCGAGTGAGTTCTGGGGGGGTCATGAGTTGGAATTAGGCATGGACCATGTGGACGTACCTTCATTTTTTTGAGGGCCGCCTTGTTCTCGCTGCACCAAGCCAGGGCTACCGCACACTTTTGCTCGCGGAGGGCATCCTCTACTTTACGGATTTCGGCGAACAGTTCCGTGTCCACCAACGTCTACAATCAACTGCTCAGTCGTAACCCCTCTTTTCTTGATCGCCGCCTACCTCTAGTCCCTTTTCTCGCGCAAGTGTCAACGCCGTCTCCTCTCTCGAATTTCTCAGTGCCCAATCCACGAGCCATCGGTCCGTGCGGGTATCCGTCCAGCGAATATAATCCAACTGATCCGTCGTGGCGGCGCTCTCCAAAGTCGACAAGTGATCTAGTCGTTGTTTGAGAGAGGACTGTGTAGGAGCTACATGGTTCGTTTGAATATCTAGCAACTATTATCGAATAATCAGGCATTGAGCCGTGCGTACCACACGTGTCCACATACCCTCTTTTTAAGGCCCTCCACCCGAGCTATCATTCCGTCGAGAACCTTGTTTGTTTCGCCTGGGTCCCGATCATCGAGTCTAGGCTTTGCAAGCTCGGCCGACGCAGACTGAATGGCACCAAATTCACGTTCGATATGCTTTTGCGAGTTTCGAAAATGCTTGCGGAGAGTCTCGTGCGGAACCTAAGTTAAATCACTGATAAATTAATGAGAGGCGTGATAGAGCGAGTGCTTACCCTGAGGAAGGGCTGTTCAAACAGGATAGTTCCTTCGACATTTACTTTACTATTCAACGCCATGACCGTCAAGAGTCGAATTGACGGCCTTGAGAACCCGATTAGACTCGTTCACGTGAGACGCTGAAGTAACCGCCGGCATGACAGCCGCCCTTGCTAGCGCATATTAGCACACAGTTTCAGCCTGCAACGGTGCCTTTGTGGGGACAACAGGGCCAGCCATGGATAAGAAAATTTGAAAAATGTACAACAACATCCGAGGGAGCATCCCGCAATGTCCAGATGGAGCAGCAGAGGCCATGCTCCTTTCAGTCGCCCAGGTTTAGCTAGATGTGATACCACAGAAAGTTGAAAAAAAAAGTCCGAATGATGAGTCTACGCCTCTATGGAGGGTAACCTAGCCCTGGAGCCACGGATGGACCAGCTGTAGGCGGTAAGGTATCATCACTGCCCTGTTCTGTAATCCTGTCTTCTTCGCTTTCCTCCGTCACCCCACGGGCCTTTCCTTTCGAGCGAGCTCGCCGAGGGGACTCTCCGGGAGAGAGATTATCCTCTTCTCTGGCACGCTTTTTCATCTGATTCAAGCGTAGGGTTAGTATGCCTCACGTTTCAACGTTAATCCGACTTACCAACTTGGCATACACCAACCCACAAGCGTTACATAGCGTTCGCGGACCTGAGAAAAAAATTAGAGCTCGGATTCGGCCGTAAACGGTTGCCTTACCGAGTGGTCCTCGCCTCCACTCTGGCGTTGACGTCGCTTGACAGCTTGCACATTGAGTGGCACCCTTTCGGTCGCGCTTCTGCCGCATCCTAACGTTAATGACTTCCTCGTGCACCAAATTTTGATGGACACGCGATTGCAGGGTCGGACACACCTTCTTCTTCGTCGGATTGCCTTCACTCTTGCCATCCTCATAGTATTGCACAAAAACAGTTCCGGCAGGTGACTCCGGGGCTACGACTCCGGATGAAATCATTTGAGGTGCAAATTCGCCTGAATACGCATATTGCTCAGCTCTCGTTGGGTCGAGATGCCTAAGACCTTCTACAGCTCGGTGAAGCATATCGTCAACAATAGGCGGTTCAAACGACTGGTTTGATGAGTCGGTCGAGGGGGATGGAGAGGCTTGGGAGACGGTGGTGATAATGTGGCGGTAATTGGTCGCAATCTGGGGTGCATGTTAGCTAACAGTCCAGTGATCGATAGGACACCCACCGATCCATAATTTACCTCGTCAACGCCCCGTATGTGTTGCTCACCGACCGGCCGCTCAGGGGAACTCACTAATGGCAGTACGCTTGGCGAAGCTAGCGAAGGAGTCTGGACTGTTTCAGGATACGCAATAGTAAGATGAGGCTGCCTAAAGGCCATATACTGGTGACCGTAGGGGCTCTCAGCGGTGGGCGACCCACTTGACTGAGAGTAGTAGTATGGGTCGCTACGGTATGGACCTGCAAGATGCTGGGTTTGAATATTGTAGGACCCAACGTATGACGGCGTGGGATGGGTAGGTTCGGCTGCCTGGACGACGGGGGGGGCGGCTACAGGGTGTGTGTATTGTTGATACGGATAGGGTGCTTGTGCCATATTCCGTTGCGGTGCTGGCTGAGAGTAGGATACAGAAGGTGCGGGCAAGTATGTCGGTTGCGAATGGTATGGTCCTGGTTGACCATAGTGTTGAGGGGGGGCTTGGCTGGCTTGTGTAGGTTGATAGCTGCCCGAGTATTCTCCTTCCTGGGGGTGGCCAGAGTCTGCGAGCGTTCCTGAGGCGTTAGCTTTCAGCGCATCCTGGGTGGCCAATGGCCTGCTACTAACCTGGCAACTGGCTTGGAGTTGGTGCCATCGAGATACCCGTGCCGGGGATAGCTGGATGCGCCGATTCAGATGCAGGCTAATATGGCCAAAAAAATGGCTATAAATGTGGCGAAGATTCATGGGGCATCGCGAGTGAAACACGGTCGTTTGGTGCATGCCAGCCTGTCTTTGATCGATGCTCCTCATCATATAGGATGATGACACTGTACAATCTTACCGGAACAGCGTGGTGGGTTCAACAAAGTGGCGTTTGTAAATGGGGAAGCACTAAGAGCAATGTGTCGAACTTACCCGGTTGCCCTGTTTGCACTGGTTCGGTTCTGATTGACGTCAAAAGCAAATATGAGACCTGGAGCTCACCGCGATTGTAAAGGAGAATTAGCATTGTCTGGTCCTGTAGCTTCATCTCGTGCCCATGCCAAACAGAAAGCTCAAGCGATAAAATCCAGTGATCCGGGCCGTGCCCTGATGGTGCCACGAGGATGGCCCTAGCCTGAGCTTGCGAGCAACCAACCCCTAGGCCGAACCGTAGCTATACTATCAACAAGTTAGTTCAGTAGCCATTCCATGCACGGATCTCGAAACCTGGGCATGATAGGAGAACAAATACGCCCCTCTCTCGGCTTGAGTTTGTCTGCGGTTGTGTACGCCCAGTTGCGAGTGTGACGCTGTCAGAGCCACCTTTCTAATCGACTGAGCTCCCAGCCAGGAGGGGCGATTGGACAACGTGTCATCGGGTACGCAGGTAAAGTGATCGCGGGCACCAAGACACTGGCTGTTATAATCGCGCAGTAAAGGTAAATCGCAGTATTGGGCAGCATATATGGACTTAATCCCCAAGCTAGCGGACCGTAAATGACACATCGTATGCCGTTTAGTAATTGAAAGTTACCGAGGCAACTTCTCTCCTGAAACGGCTTGTCGCCCCGGAGCAATTCTAACGTTTTTCTGCGTGTGTCAAGCTAAGAATACCATGTAGGGGCTTATTGATAAACCATCAAGTCTTGGTGGCTATGATCGACTAGGAATTTAGCTGGCAAAGTTTATATCGCCCCTTGATATCCTGGGGGCCACTCTGACTCGTGGAGTCAACACTGTGAGCGTTCAAGAGACTGGGATACTGGGATAGGAGAAAGAACACGAGGCACCCCCTGTGCAAATATGAGAAATCTTGAAGCAACCTCCGAAGTTTACGAGCAACGTGGCAAAAATGTCTTAAAGTATGCCTGTGTCATCATGGTATGGAATATATAAGAATAGATAAGGTAAATCAGGGTATGAACGTATTTGCAAAGACAAACTGATTAGGTATGCGAGCCGCGGGGACAAAGCGTTAACCTCCGGGGTGTGATCCATGGGTACCCTGGCGCGCGCCCGCCGTGCCGATACCTCGTCGGGAAGTGGTAAAAGCAGGCACAACGTTGCTATCCTCATCAAAAGAATCATCACCCTCACCATCATCCTCGTCAGACTCGGCATCGTCTTCCGAGACATCTTGGCTTTGTGGCGCGACTCCGCTTGCGGCTGCTGCCGCTCGCTCCCTGGCCTTACGTCGACGTGCTAGGGTCCTGCGCCTATTTTTCACAGCGCGATGCATTGCATCATCGTTACTGTAGAATAGACTGTACTCGCAAAATGGACAAATCCATTCACTTTCCGGTCGAACTAGACTGGGTCCCAGAGTATCAGGTCCCGGCGCACGCCCTTTCCGGCGAGGTGGAAGGGTGGCGGAAAGAAATTTCAGTGCAAGTGGGCCAAGCGAGTTGCTGGTTTGAGATTGGTTATGAGTTGTTGGTGCTGGATGGCCTCCTTGCAATACTCGCGAGGGGACGTAATTCCGAAGATGGTGCGGGTTTGAGGCATTGGCTAGGGCTGAGCGTTTCTTCTTTTTGGATTTCTTGGATTTCTTGACAACTTTGTTGGCACTGGGTCCGCTGGAGGGAACGAGAACAGGGCTAGACTCGGTCGCTCTCTTCTCGCGACTGCTAGGGTCACTGGAGAACTTTGATGTCGTTTTCGGAGCCATTTCGGCAGCACTGGTGGCTTGACGAGCCAACTCCATTTGAAACCGTGTCTTTAGTCCCGCAGCAACCTTTTTGGCTACAATGTACCGTTTGCTAACTGCGGAGCGGTTAGACGTGTCCAACCGAACAGTGCAAAGAGCTACATACTTGGGCTAGGGATCGAAAAGGTGAATTGACCAGAGAACCAAGGTTCCTGTTGAGGTATAGAGGGTAGGCGACTACAAGGTCGGCGTCGAAACTTCGGACCATAGGACCAGGCCCGCAGGAGCTGCTTTGCTGGTGGGCAGGCAACCGGAGCCGATAGAGCAAATTGTAGCGCCAGTGGGCTGACATCGTCACGTATCGCGGCTGCCATCATCGCCAGACGTGTGTTAAATAGCTCTTTCAAGCGTAGGGTTGCTAGAGTTATGGGCGAGCAAGGCTTTCGGCGGGGTGCAGCTGTTAATTGGAAATCCAATTCTCGAGGGTCGAGGCCGGGGCCGGCACCGCCGAAGGCTTTTCCAGACGGATTCATCAGCAATTTCGGAGCGTTTTCGTTATCCAGGTCGTCGTGGTCCTGCTTGTCGGTCCTTTCATGGGAAGCGGGAGCAACAGTCGCGGCCGGAACTTTTCTCTTTTTGGTATTATTGGGTTGTTGGAGATGATCGGTGTAATCGCCATCCCCATCGGCATCGTCCGTGATACGGGGACGAGAGGGAAGCGATGATGGTTTGGTGATAAGACGTGGGTGAGAGGGTGTGGTGTTGAGTTTACTCTTGAAATTGTCCGTGCCATTAGTCACAGTGTTTATAGAGCGATGGTGCGGAGGCGCGTAGAAAGTGTTGGTAAGTGAACGACGACCATCGCCTTCAGAGCTCGGGAAAGATGGTCGTCTACGCTTCGGTAGGGGCTTGACCCGTCGATTGAAGGCAATATCTGAGGTCGACAACGACGAGGCAGAAAACACAGACATGGCCGCAATCGCGACTGGTTTGGTGAATCTGCTCACTTATTTGAGACTAGTTAGTGCACTGGGGTAGGATCTTAGGTTGTTGCCTACGTTTCTAACGATGGCGATCACTGGAATTATTATAAGGACTATGGGCAACAAGTTTGGCGTGTAAGTCCAGATCAAGGCAGGGACGCAACCAAGCGGTTTATCCGCTGCTTAATTAAGCGCTAGTCCGCGGATGTAGTGTAGTTTCTCATGTGCAGTTCCAACAGTTTCAATGACAATCCACCACACGGACATACAAGCCCGCATGTGTATTTGAACTTATCCTCACCGGGAGTCAATAATAGTTTCCTCACCGAGTATCTAGTAGTTTCTAGTAGTTTCCGTCACGGGGGTTGCGTCAGCCGGTGACTAATGACACGCGTATGTGATTGATCATTCGACACTCGGGGCACCCTTGACTTGCCACTTGACCACAAAAGTCTTACTTTCTCGTTTGCGTCTAGGCTCTTTGCTATACCTCTCATTACTCCGCGAGGCCCAAACCTTTTTTTTCTGTACTCAAATGGAATACGATGGTTTAGAGCGGAGCGCCACGCTGGGGAGTACGGCCTACATACTGCACATATCTCACGGGGGCTCTACCTTTGATGTCACGCTATCCTCGAATGATACGATCGAACAACTGAAGGAAATACTATATGGCATCACATCTGTACCAACCGACAAGCAAAAGTTGCTATGGAAAGGCATGAAACGCTCGGCGATTTGTATCGAAGATTCGGGGTTGAAGGACGGGTCGAAAATTACACTTGTCGGCACGCCCGACAGGATAATTGAACGGATGCACCAGGCTGAAGCGGAGGCTTCACGTCGCGCTGAGATAATTAGGGCTCGGGAAGCGCATGGGCCAACTAAAGTAAGTCGACTCATGGCCGTCTACTTACTAGAATTTGACGTCAATTCTTAGGTGCGGGATACATCGGGAACATCCAACCCAAACGCACAGTTCCGTTTTCACCGGATTCAGCCCCACGGAAATCTACCCGATCCAGTCCAGGCTCGTAATGTATTGACCAAGCTATCAGAGGATCCAGCCATTCTGAAGATTATGCGTTCCCACAAGTTCTCGGTTGGCTTATTAACCGAACTCGCACCTCACGAGCACCCAAACCTTCTAGGTCTGAACGTAAACGGTGGTGAATCCATTTTACTTCGGATCCGGACTGATGCGTACGACGGGTTTCGTTCGTACGCTGAGGTTCGACGTGTGCTATGTCATGAGCTGACGCATAATGTATACGGGGGCCACGGCAACGACGTAAGTTCCTGACCTTGATCTTGTCTGGTTGGTGATAACATTTTTTTTTTCAGTTCAAAACTTTGAATTCACAGCTAAATCGCGAAGTTGCTGAGGTAAGTGGAGCCTATGTATGATCTTTGGAAGCATGGTCTAAAAGTAGGCTTGCCAGTACGAACAATCTGTCAAGGCTGGATCGCACACCCTATCGGGTACTCTTGCACAGAACGATCGCTCTGCCAATATCGCAAGGGAGGCAACGGTTCAAGCGTTTGTGTTAGGCGGTGAGGATATCGCACCACCCCGGCCCACCAACGAGAATCGAGAGCAGCGACGCCAGCGCATTTTGACAGCAGCGATCTCAAGACTGGAGCAGGAGGAGAAAGAGATAGAGGACCGTTGTAGTAGCTAATTTTCGCGTGGAGTGGAGCTTCGTACATAGGAACTATGGCGAACCCGAACGTGTCTAACACATCACCAAGCCAGACCTGTGGCTATATCTCATCTGCTTTGTTTCCCGAAAACTTGTACTTGAGACGCGGTGCATTTTGCACCGGTGGATGTGATGATTAAGATGAGCGACGGATTCCTGAATACGAGTCAAGAATGTCGGCTAGAGTTAGAGGTGTGCTGAATCTTACGAAACAACGCCTGAATCATGATAGCAGTCAGCAATCGAATAGTACCACATCAGAGCCATTGATTCCGCAGAGCTAGGCTTGGAAAAGCACAGTTTAGATGCACAGAATCGGTGCATATCCGCACCGAGTTAATTCCGCCCCTATCTCATTTGCTGGGCAACTAGACAGCGCATGTATTGATGAGAAAACGTGCCGGCTTAGCACCGAAATGTTAATAGCAATGTGTTGTACCGTTTGGTGCGAGGCATTTTAATACCAACCGTAGGTTTGAGGGTACCTGCAATTGGATGGCCCAATTGACACTGGCATGCGCAAAAGCAAAAGCAGAACACACCTCATCTCAGGACCGGCGGCGAACACTCCAAAAACGCCGTTAGTCAAATTCCCGTATATTTGGTGCTCAACGCCGAAAGATAGACACCTAGCTACTCTTTGTGTCGCATGTCGGGCGGGGCGTTGCGCGAATAGTGATACATCTGATAAAGTGTTGTAGGAGTCCCAAGCGCGCATTTGATCGCTGTAGACGGGGTGCGCACCTGGGTTTCAAACAATTATGTGAAAGGTATGTAAGGCAGCGCTGGTTCTCTGTGGAGTTTGCCGCCAACCGATCCTATTTTCTGGAAGCGACCGAATATGACAAGCAACTCACGGGGCCGACGGACCATTGAGACAGGGTAGCGGCAAAGTATTAGGTTTAGAACGTGGGACCCATTTATTGTGGAAATTTTCAGCAAAAATCCCCGGTGATTGGTAGGAGATACAGTATATAGTGGAGATCAGGCCCGCCGAGTTACGTCTTCGCCGTTTCTGCCTTTGTTACGTTCGCCGCGTGTGAGGATGATCGGGCGCCTAGCAAACACTGGTGGGTTTTATTTCCACATGTGCGTGAAGACGAGAGGCAAAGAAAATCAGGCCGAAATGACGCATTAAGCCGTTCACTGAACACTGTATTTTCGCCAGGAAGTCTGGCCAGAACCACCGACGAGCCTAGAATCGTAAATCAAAGTGCAGTATCGCATGCATGAGGCCAGTAGTCATGTCGGCTACGGAGAGCACGTTTAGCTCTAGAATCAAGCTATTGACTTCCGTATTACAGCCATATTGGTGCAACGAGTCGATGTTTAAGCATGTAACAGGGTGCTGGTGGTAAATTAGAGTTCGAAGAGACGCGCTCATCCTTGTGATGTGTCAGCTCGGCGTTTGATCAGATGAGCAATTTTGATTGCAAATATTTTGTTCGCTGCTTGTTTAATTCGTCCATTCATGCCACCCACTCGCTTCGAACCGTCCAGTATAAAAAATCGCATAAAGCGAGAAGATGTCCATCGCTCTTCAAAAAGGGCGAAAGGTCAAGCTAAACTCAAGAAGAGGCTTGAGCTAAAGGAGGCGGAGAGAAAGGATCCTTCACTCAGAAAGGTAGGTACATTATGAGACCCAAGGATTAGTTGATTGCAATTTGCATGAAGAAACGGATCGCGGAGAATGTACCACGAACACTCGACAATATGCGAGAGTTTAATGCGACAATTGTCCCAGTCGGTGCTGCATCTGCGCGACCAGAGCCCACCGAGGGGCCTGACGCTGAGGATGGTGAACCAAAGCAGCTTGAGGCCGGACAGATGGATGCAGAGAACATAGAGGATATTGGAAACGACGAGTTTGCTGAACATTTCAATGCCACTAGTGCCGCCGACTTCGACCCAGCAAAATCTCCCAAAGTTCTTATTACCACTTCACAGAAAGCCACCAAATCGAGCTTTCAATTCTGTGAGGAACTGGTTAGCGTGTTTCCGGGTTCCGAATTTATTCGAAGGAAACGGGGTCACGGCTTTGAGATAGGTCGGATTGCGGGTTGGGCTGCCAATCGAGGGTATGGCGTTATGATGGTGGTGAATGAGGATAGGAAACAACCAAGTACGCTTATATTCTCGTATTTTGAAGGCACCTAACCTTAGTGTTACAGACGCTATGACAATAATACACCTACCAGAAGGCCCTACAGCCTACTTCAAACTTACCTCAATTCAGACTACTGCTCAAATATCTGGACATGCACGACCGTCCCCCCATTATCCGGAGCTCGTGCTCAATGGGTTCGTGACTCGCCTTGGGATCACTGTTGGTCGATTGTTCCAGACATTGTTTCCCGTAATGCCAGAATTTGAAGGCAGACAGGTCGTTACTCTTCACAACCAGCGAGATTTTTTGTTCTTCCGCCGTCATCGGTGAGTACTAATACCCTTAGTGCTACACAATCGATGATGTTGTTTGTGTCTAGTTATGCATTCAGATCCCCTGAAAAAGCGGCATTGCAAGAAATTGGGCCCCGATTCACTTTGAAGCTTCGTTCTCTCAAAAAGGGTGTCCCAATCGTAGAGGATATCTCCAAACCGCCACCAGCTCTAGAGTTTGCGAATGACGAAGACGATGGTCCTGTGGAGGCTCCTGGGGATGAGGAACCCAAAAAGGAACGAGAAACTGACGTCAAGAGAGCGGCGGGGCGAACACCAAACACAAACAATGACTTTGAATGGGTTTGGAAGGTTAGCTCTTGTGGATTATTTGCTAAAGGTGATGGTCTAACCTTCATCCGCAGCCCGAGTTGGAAACAACTAGGCGGACGTTCTTTTTGTAGAGTATATAGGGGCATTTGCTCGTCTGTTTACTGTATGCGAGCATTTAGTGTTTATAAATTGACATTATTATAACACCCCTTCCGATGAGACTCCGGAATTTCAAATTCCAACTGACACGAAGCTTGACAACCACGATGCTGAGGCGGCCTATCACTTCATTAATTATTCTCGGCTTTGTTCTTATATCCTCTGTTAACTCGTTGCATTTTTATCTCGACTCTAACGAAAAAAGGTGTTTCATTGAGGAGCTTCCAACCGACACGATAGTGGAGGGTGCATTGTTTTTGAAGTCAAAGTAGACCAAGGCTGACAGACTCTACCTAGGTCACTATCGAGCGCTTGAATGGGACGATAAGCAGAATAAATATACGACTCATGACTCACTTGGAATCCAAGTCGACATCGAGGTAAGTAGGCGTTCGTCGTTCGCGCACTTAGCTTAATACCCTAGGGCTGGTAGGAAGTACACTCTGGGCACCAAGTGACGCGTACCCGAGGCCCCTCAGAAGGGAAATTCACATTTACATCCCATGAAGCAGGCGACCACTCGATTTGCTTGTCAACCAACTACACATCGGGCTGGTTCTCTAGCACCCACATTCGGATGTACCTCGATATCAACGTTGGCGCTGCAAAACCAAATGTGGAGCACGACAGAGACCATGTTACCGAGATGGCTGATAAAATTCGGGAGCTTAATCATAAGCTTGCTGAGATTCGACGAGAACAGCAATACCAACGAGAACGCGAGGCGGACTTTAGGGATTTGAGCGAATCCACTAACTCCCGTGCTGTTTGGTATATTCTGGCACAAATCACAGTATTGATCGCGACATGTGCGTGGCAACTGCGTCACCTCAAGGTGTGTCATGTCTTTTCCACACACGCCATATAGTTTCTAATTTGATTTGAAGCACTTTTTTGAGGATCATAAGCTCTGAGCCGAAGTGAGGTGTATATGTCTCTGCTCTGTAATTCTACACAGGATATACATTTTATTTCAAAGGATACTCCACGATACTGCGGATTCGAGCATCATCGTTGGGATCGTACACATACTAGATCAATGATGTGAAGGTTGGTGAGTTGAAGCGCTAATGCCAGGCCAAGCGTACGCACTTCGTGAACCATCGTAAGCTCCCCACACATTATTAGTTCTGCACTATTATGAGTCGTTGGTCGGTTCGTCGTCGGTTTCATCATCAGCGTCGTCGGTTCGGACCTTGAACTTTTCCAAATGCGCCTTCATCCATGCTATGTCTTTATTCCGGCCCAGGACTTCGATTTCCGAGCGTGAAACAATAGTTACCCTCCCGGATTTGAGCACTGGCCGCGAATCCAGCATCGATCTCAGCGCTGTTATGCCACTTGTCGCCAATATGCCGATTTCCAGCGCACATAGCTGGGGGCAACATTGGTTACGGATGTCCGCCAACCTTCGAATAATATGTTCGGAACTTTTTTCTGCGTTATGCGGGGATAAACTCTCCTGGAACACTATGGAGAGCGTTGTGAGACAGGGTAGCTCTGCCAACCATTGCAGCACAAATCGTGTGGCGTAAGAGGTAATGGCGTTCAACTTCAAAATTGATATACTTCTGTAGGTACTCCGGAGGATATCCCAGTCCAGGGCTTGCGACGGCCCAGATAGCTCATGCGATAGTAGTTCCAGGTGCCGCAAGTTGGGAGCTTGTAGTTTCTTCATGATTAGATTGACGACTTCGTCTGGCATGAGCGATAGTTGGATAAGTCTAAGCTTTTCGAGACGAATATAGGAGTCGTCGTCAACAAGGCTGGGTATAATAAAGTTGCATTGGTCTAGGACCAGCTCAGCGAGGTTGGGCATAGCGGATAGCGCGTGAAGAAAGTGAGATTTTAGATGCATGTGGTGAATATCAGCCAACGAAAGCCTGACAACTTGTTTGAACCCAATAGAATCGCGAGTAGGAGAAAGCAGAAGGTCGACTCCTAGTAATTCGATTACTCGCAAGCTCGAGATTTCGGGGATGCTAAGCGCGGAACTATAGTGCCCTGAAATCTGGGGATATGAGCTAGCCACTCCAAAATAGATGCTGTTCAGTGAGGGGAGGCGGGACTGGGCCCGAACATCGGCGCATATACCCTCGAGTTGTCGCAGGATTGGCTGTGATTGGTCATGGTCCTCCAGTAGGATTGTCACGTTACGCCAGCGAAGCCGGTGGGGCTCTAGCAACCTCATGCATTGGCCAATCTCAAACACATTCACCTGGTACGTTCGCAGGTCTGCTTGGATGTCTAGCAATGTGGAACCGCTCCGGTCCAAATAAGCGGCTACTCGCGCGGCCCCAGTTAACGGAATAGTATCCCATAATTCGGGGGTCGACAGCGCTACATTCCTCCAGCGCTGCGCAACCCAAGACATTCTTAGCGAGAAGTTGAGCTCTAGATGTTTGCCGAGAACGAAAATGCGAGCTAGGACTTCCGCCGGGAACCTATTGACAGGCGCCAGTGCTGCGGTAGCGCGATAAAGATACTCTTGACCAGTCTTTCTACGACGTTCGATTATCTGAGCAAGGCCCAGAACAAGTTTTGCATCGAGTTCAAGTTGTTTAATGGTGTTGCGAAGGGTGGTCAAGTCGCGTTTCTCGAGGGCGTGAAATTCAATATGAGGACGAGCGTCTGGCTCATGGATAGGATCATGCATTGCTGCTAGCTGTCTGAAATTCGTTGAGGTCAGAGTCAGCGAGCATGGTACTTTACACTCACAGTTGCGAAGTTGGCGCGGCGTGTGTGGGCGAGTCAAGTCGGGCTAACAGGCAAGCAATAGCATCGTGGTCAATCATACCTAAGGCTGACGAATTATTGAATGTGGTGGGTGTCATGATGAGGGTCGCCAAAATATCCGAATAGTAGGCTTCGTAGCGTGAGAGTTTTCAGATTAATTCATAGGTTAAAGCGGCGACCGTGGCTCGGTCACATGACGCTTTACGAGGGACAATTTAGACGATAGGAGCAGAACAATATAGGATTTATAATACAAAATGAGAGGCTAAGCGGGCGACATGTCATCGGAGCAGGGGAGAGGCAAGCAAATCTTCTACCGATATACTTGTCCCGAAGGCCAGACCAGGAACCTGGGATCACGATGCATTTCCACGGCGCCGACTCATGAAGATTGTGTTATTGTTATCGCTTGAACCTCTTCCGCAGTTTCCATTTCTTGCATGGCGAACCTGATCTCAGAGCACGTATGTGTACCTCTAGTAAAGCTGATAGCGCAAATAGACTTACGCATATGCTTGTGGGAGTTCTTTTATGCTGGCAGCGTGTTTGCCGCTTTGCTTGCCGGTAGGGTGTAGGTACTTCTGGTCGATCTCTACGCAATTAATAACAAGTCAGCCATAGACTCGAGCATTCGCTGGAAGATGGTACCTGTTGATTCACCCAACATGGCTAATCTATCTATTGGTAACCAAGCCCTAAATAATTTTTCAATAATTCTTGCTTTGGTTGGTGAAGAGGCAGTTGACTCACCACGACCGAGTTTTATCATAAAATTGCACAAGGAATAACTTCTCCTTCACTCTCAACTTGCGTCGCGCCTCGGGCTCGTACTGAATTACGTTGAGCGGGACTGATTCGTCTGGTAACTCGTAAACGACCGCTGGATACATTGGGTAGCCGGCTACTCAGAGCGTTCGTGAGGGATTCATTCGATATATTTATGAACTTACGTTGCCTTGCCCAAACTAAGGTCCCAGCTTCATAATTGAGTGGCTCCTCCGGGACTTGGGGAGTCTCGCTAGGGCCTTGAATCATAATGGTGGTCAGAGGTTTCATTCTGCGTTGATCTGCATCAGAGAGTTCGCTCAGATCGCTCGATGTGTCGCCCTTCTGGTGGGGGGTCTTGCCGGCTGGTTGAGTAGCGGTCCCGTCCACTAGTGTTGACTCTGTGGGCTCTGATGTATGGGGTGGCAGCATCATAGGGGTCGGACTTTCCAGTGCCGGAGTGGATACGTGGTCACCGGACATGGACTCCTGTGTGAGCACCATCCCTACCTCGGCGGACACGCCTGGCTCCTTCGGAGGGGCCTGCGAGGATTGTCGTGACGAGATTGCAGCTGGCGTATGGACATCTCCCGCTATGGAGCTTGTCATTCGTACGCGTTTTGGTTCTACGGTGATCGTTGAGCATGAGAGTTCTGCTGATGGGTAGGTTGGATTACCTTTGGATTGCTTCCGACTGTTAGGAGGATTGGTTTTGGTGGGGGCGAGCGGTAGCGTGGGTCGACGTATGCGCGTGGATCCGGCGGGTAAAACCCAACCAGTCTCAAACATCTATGCGATATTTTTGTTATGACTTAGGTGAAGGTCATTTTGAAAAACTCACAGTGAAAGATGCCCGAGGGTCCACGTCTGTAACCACTTGTCCCCAATTGCCTTCCGGAACTGAGTCTTGACGCTTCCGTTTCCCAGTCCTGGCACTAGATGGCGTTGTCGCTGAGGCTTCAGCGTCACCTTCAACTGGTGCTGCGGGTTCGGTCGGTTGAGCAGGGTCGCGAACCCGCAGAACGAGTCGTGGCGGGTTCGTGGGGCGCGGTGTTTCGGGCGCAGTACGTTCTGATGACTTGGGTTCTGTAATCTCGGTAGTTGGCTGCTTCTTTCTGTGTTTGCGTTTTGGTGGTGGCGGTGGAGGCGGCGGTGGCGGTTTTAAAACGGGTTTCTCAAAAGTGAAGAACGAGTTCAGTGGATCGGCATGTAGTAGGTAAGGGAAATCATCCGTTATGCTAGCTTGGTCTTGAAGCATGAGAAGTAAGCGAGTACTAGGCTCTAGGTCGCCGGTCTGAGGCAGCATAGGCTGTGTTTCGGTGACCAGAGAAGCACTCGGTGGCGTAAGATCTTTCATTAGTGGGGGCTGCCCAGTCATCTCAGGTTCCGGAGTTGGAGTAGCGGGTACAACCTCCTCGTCAAGATTGAGTTCGCCATTAATCTGCTCAGTGGGCGTTTCCGGTACCACGAGATCGGGCTGATCACCAACAGAATCGAGCTGCGCTTGTTTTGACTGTTCTTCGTTGTTGGTATCCAGTTCCCGAGTATCCACTTTCAGGGAGATGTCCATTCGACTTAGATTTTCCGCAGTCTCCGGCACTGCTTGGTCCCCACCGTTGTCGGACTCAGGTCTCGCCCACAGAGCGGTTGTTTCTCGCACAGTTTGTTGGAATCGATCCAATATCGGCTGAGAACTACCCTTGATTCGTGTGGCGGCTTTCCAAAATGTATTGTCCTTCTTGTTGTACGTTATCGCATTGTCAAGGACCAGATTTATGTCGTCCTGCCATCAAATACGTTAATGGTTAAGTTGCGTCAGGTGGAATGGTTACATACGACAAACGATTGAGAGTCTAAATATTCGTGTTGCTCAATTTTGGCATAGATCCCGAGCCAGTGCATTGGTTTCGTGACGGCACTATAATACTCGGGGAACTCGGTGCGGGATATCGGGTTGGCGAAATGTTTCTTGGGATCGAGACTTGGGTAGAGATTATCAGAACCGCTCCGAGATACGACGAGGTAGAGCACCCGACTTACGCGACGATGCTGTCATAGGCTTTCCTTAACTCGGCATCGAAAGGGAGTAGGAATGAAGTAATAAACGACTCGGCCGCATGCGCCTGGGTCTGTTTTTCCTCCTCGCGCTGTCGTACAAGATTAGCCATGTCCAAGACACGCTCTAGGTCACTCCTCAGACGATTTAGGTTCTGGCGTTGACATGTTCAGTAAACACGCGATCCAACGATCAGGGCCAATCCGACGTACATCGAGGTGCCTAAGTTTATCTTCATCGCTTTGCAGCTTAGTCGCCGTTGACGTCGCCCACGGCTGGAAACATGACCAAAGCCCTGTCAGCGCGAATGGGTTTTGCAGGATATCATCAAACTCACCTCGAGGTGGAGCCGTTTTAGCAGGGGTGCACCTCTACGCGCCTCCCTTTTAAGGCTCCAATACCTGCAGACGGCGAACAAGAATGGAAGCTTTTTTCGAAATGTGATTCGAGAGGTATACTGCATAATCTTATCCACGATAGCTAGCGGAACAAGAGGGGGGCCGGTTGGCTGAGCCTGTGCCCGAGTCGCTTTCTTGGGAGAGCGAACGGGACTGTTTGGAGTAGTAGGAGGGAGCGAAGGGGATGGAGGGACAATCCGATTTACACGCATTTCGGCCTGAGGGAATAACAGGGTCACTAAATACCATTCATCGACATGATCAGAGGTCAGTGCTTACCGGCAAATGCTTTTCGCAGAACGCCTGAAGCTCGTTTTCGCCGTGGCTCTTCATCGGCGAGAGGAGTTTATGCCGACGCGCACAAGACACATGAAAGGCAGTAACGCACGTATTCTTGTTGCATTGTATACATGCTCCCTCTTTGATTTTGCATATGGAGCAAACCTAGCGTAAGAGACACGTTAGTCTCACAGAGTGCTAGACGGGGCCAACGTGCATACCAGTTTCCACCGTTGTTTCGGAATCTTGTCGGTATTCTCGATGGGTTCCATGAACGTCGGGTTCCCCAGAACACATTCCGGAACCCAGATAGCGCATAATAAATGAGCCCACTTTCCGTTGGAGGTTTGTTTAAACGCTCCACCGTCGTTGGGGCAAAGTAGGCATTCTACGCGGGTTTCAGGAGCAACCGTGCATTTCCGGCACAACCATTGTCCTTCAGGAATGTAAGGAACTCCATAACAGTCTTGGTGCACCGCGAGATTGCATCCATCGCAGAATACAATTGCGTTGGCGTTTTCGCCTTCGCCATCATCACAAACCGCACAAGTGGTGTCTTCGGATGGGAGAGCTTGGTCGTACTTGGGAACGCGCTTCATCTTCAAACAAATTAAGTGGTTAATTCCAACCAGAGAGCCTAGCCATATGGACGTACAAGTTCAAACCATTCTTTCTCTAGACGGTCAATAATGATTTCAAAGGCTTCAGTCGAGATGCGGTCGATTTGCTCTTTCGTCCGCTCCTTGTTTACGGTGGCTAACCACTCATCATCTAGGCGAAGGATGATAAGTGGTAAATCCGCAAAGAAAGAAGGCATACCTTGCTCATCCATGTCATATTCTACCTGTGCCAAGAGCTCAGACTCCACAGGGTCTAATCAGTGTAGCAGGAGTTGACCAGAGTACTCAATGCCACTCACCTACATAGCGAATATAGTGCTCGGGCCGTTCAAATGTAACTTGAACCTGGTTGTCTACGAAAATCACTCTTATTAATCCTGTGTACAGATCAAGAGAAGGGAGACATACAACCGAATTGATGAGATAGCTTGTCATCCACCCCATCAAACTCTTTGCTTGTTGGTTGAATTTTCCGGAATGATACCTAGCACTGATTAGTAAACTTGGGAGCAATACTGTCCACCCGCTTACCTTTGGAACTCCCACATGGGGAGTAATTGTCGGACGTGGCGGCGCCATTGAGGCGAACAGTATGTCACGTGCGCGCTGAGCGGCCCAAAACAACAGGTTTAAGCAGGCCCAAACAAACTTCCCGTGTCATCTCCCTTTTGGGATGAAGTGGCCATCGGCGAAGTCACCTGCGATTTGACCGTTGTTGTGGCTTCCACCACCTCGGTCTACTCGACACCTGTTGCGACCTTTGTGGAGGACGATATATTGACCTCGCCAGGTGTCACCCAGCCATCTCCGACCTCACTCTCGCTATCAAGCCGTCATGGCAGACTACCAGTGCCCCACATGTCTGGAAACTTTGGGTCGGCCTAAATATGAGCCAATGGCACTGAAGTGCGGTAAGTATGGCGGCCTGGTTGAAGCTGGCATGCTAATTCTCATCAAATCTCGGTCCTAGGCCACATAATATGTAGTACCTGTCTCCCCAAGACGGTGAAGCGTAATAGCGCCAACCATGTCTGCGGGATGTGTCGCAAGGAATGCCAGCCTCAGGACGTTTATCGTATTTACCTACCAACGCCCGTTCAATCATTGCCTTCGAGTTCGTCAAGATCGTCAAGCTCCAGCCATAGCTCCCGGCCCTCGCTTTCTGAGTCCCAAATTCAACAAGCGAATACCATTGCAATCGCGGCATCTCAAGCTGGAGTTGAAAGCTCACGAGTCGAGCTACAGAGCATCGTCACTTCTGCAGAGCAGTTTTATGTTGGAATCGAGGAGTATTCTGGCCAGGCTCAGGTAGGACTCGGATGTTTCGCCTGTTCGAGCCTCAAATAACACTCTCACTCAGGAAACTCTTGATGCTTTGCTATCGGTTCTCACCGGCCTTAGGCAAAAGCTTGTTTACGCAGCACGCCTCGATAGCGCCAAACAATTCCAACACAAGCTCCAGCTCGACATAGACGTACACAAAAACGAGCTTAGGAACTCTCAGCAACGCCTCCGTGAAAGCGAGCTCGAGGTCGCTCGCCTATCTC
This sequence comes from Ceratobasidium sp. AG-K, assembly GCA_037039685.1. Lineage (NCBI taxonomy): Eukaryota > Fungi > Basidiomycota > Agaricomycetes > Cantharellales > Ceratobasidiaceae > Ceratobasidium > Ceratobasidium sp. AG-K. The sequence goes on from JAWNGF010000002.1 coordinate 4,738,988, forward strand.
GTGATCTCTCTCTGTCGGAGAGACGCGCAAAACGTGCCGAGGCCAAGGCAACACAATGGGAGCAACAGGCAGAAGCCATCGAAGACCGCAGATACACCGAGTGGGTTCGAGCGGACGGGGCCACCAGCATCCTACGATCACAGGTTAGCGTTTTGCAGAAGGAAGTTCAGGAGCAAACCCGACGAAAGTTAAACTACAAGAAGAAGGTAAGCGTCTCACTAAATCATACATGGGTGTAGCCTAAGTCGCTCCACTAGTACTACTCCATGAAGCAAACACGATCCAAAGGCCAAATTCGTAGATGCTGCTGTGCAGCTTCAGATGATGATACCCTCGAAATTCTATCCTCTACTAGCACAGTCGACGAGGCCGAAATCTCGGCCGCCTTTTCGACACCGCACCCTCCGGAGAATAAACCGAGTGTAACTACGAACGCTCAGATGCCACCAAGTCCCTCGGAGAGCCAAGAAGGCAGCGATGACGATTCGTTGACGGTTATCTATGGTCCACCTCTCTCCCAGCAATCCAAGAAGCGAAAGTTTTCAGATGCATCCGTCTCTTCTACATCGACTACGATGAGCATCCCCCCTCCCCTAATGCCTGAAGAACAACAGGTCAGAGAGGCTGCCTTGGACGCCCGGTTCTCCAAGCGACTCAGGGCGGCGCGAGACGAAGGTGTGAAGGAGGGTTGGGTTCCACCTGATTGGAAAGCCAAGGTTGTGATGGCTGATCGAATCAAGGAGATGAAAAAGGCTCGGAAGAGATCGCGAGAGGAGATGGACAAGGACACGGTTGGCACCAGTGGTGCCGGCGCCTTGGCATCCACCAAGACAGCTCAGAGCAGCGCTCGAGTGATAAGGTCACGGAGAATATGATCTAACACTCTATCATTATCTTATTTGTACATTTTAGCACTATTCGCGCTATCTTTTCGTTCTAGCCTATATATAACTACACGTATAGACCTGTAATTTGTACACTTGTTTCATAAAACTGCCGTTCCAGAGCCCAAACAAATAATTACGTTGACTTTGGTGGGAATAGACACTAAAATCACAGTAAATGCGCATTGTAGATTTTACAAATAGATATAGGGGCTAGGGGCTCCGACCAAATCTCAAAAATGGTAATCCGTCCCTCGCCTGATAACTACGACATCAGAACCGCGTGGAGTTATCCTTGTGTCTCAACTTCTCGTTCAGCAGCTCACGATTCCTACTTTTACCGCTTAAGAGCGCTTTGACTTACTACAATGGATGACCAAACTCCTCCCGTTTGCTACTCGAGTGCCAACTCGCTGACCAGGATGATTCGGGCTCAGCTACCAGTTGGAAGTGCACAAAACTACGCCGCAATGCTAATATTAAACCAATTGTGTACATATGTAAGTTCAAGCAATATTCTAGGTCCGGTTCTGTCGCTGAATCATATCCTCAGTCAGACAAGTATGGACTACAGATGGGCTCAGACGAGCGTGTTGCAGTAGCTTCTCATTCTTTGGAGTTTTTGTACTTGGCTTGGTCTCATGACGTAGGCGTTGAGTTGAGTCAGGCGCAGATTGAGGTATGTAACAGCGTCAGGTCGTCAACAATTTACTGCAACATCGGCAGAAATGGCCGGCACACGTCTGGAGAGACTCTATAAGTCTAGGAATAGACTTAGCCGATTTGATCAAGGACAGGCACAATGCTAAGGCGTGTACGGTCCCACTGTCGGTCTGTCTGAGGACTGAAACTTACTGACTAGCATAGGCCTTTAATCACGAGAAGTTCCGCGACGTTCGAACACTCCTAAGCTTTGGGGCAGTAGTGGATCACTACTACAAAAATATCAAAAGGCTACATGTAAGAATGTATTTCTCTGGTTGCTTGTATGTTCTAACTCGGACGGTGAAAGGGTGGAATGGAGTCCTTCGAATGGTCATATCACCCCGCTAGTAACTCCGCAGAAGGGTTCCAACACGACCCTCTGCTCTTGGCTATGGAATGCTCTGGCATCGGCACAAGAATTGGATTCAAATCCGCCGGGGAAATAGACGACAGGGGATGGGGCTGGCCTTTTGATTGGAGGCAAGGTAACCAGAGGAAGAACTTGCAGTCTTCAACTGTGCCAGGGTCAAATTCCCTGCCTCTGGTGGATACAATGCCCCTGGCACCCCCCGAACCCGACGCATCCGAGCTATCGTCCGTCTCAGCTTCAGTCTTACTGGATTCAATTTCGATGTCCGGCTCTGGCAACTTTTCAACCTCCGGTTCAACAACACTTCCGTCTTCGGCCACAGACTCAAGCATCTGGAGCTCTAGGGCTCATGTTAGCGCCATAGAACGACTTGAGGCATACCTTAGTGTCCTCGGCACTCCTCAATGCGAGCCAGTCAAACTGGTCCTGATTCGAAAGTCACAGCTAGTATCATTGCAAGTGGCCGAGGAACCTGTTCGAGTTCGACCAAGGGGACCTATCAGACCGGATGGCAAGAAGCCTATAGTCTCATTAACGAACTATATTCAACGAGCACATCCGCAATCTACGAGCTCATCCTGTCGATTGGATTGGGCCGCCGGTCACGAGCTGAGGATGCAAAAAATATCGACCGCTACCAAAGGAGCACCGGTGCCAATAAAGGGCGAAAGGGCGGGAAAGAAACAGCTTAGGGGGTTGAACTTTGCGTCTACCTTGAAGTCGGGTGGCCAAAGTTCACAAGTATCGTTCCAGGGCGCGGAGGAGTCCCAGGTTATAGACATCGACTGAAAAAAATTGGCTGTGCTTATATGCGAACTGACAAATGTATATAATCAATTTTACATTTTGAATAGTAGCAACAAAGCGAGCTGATCCACAAGTTGAGTGAGTCTGGGTCAATCGCGGGCGTTTCAGAGAGCGAGAGATAAAATTAAATGTGCATATACTCACTAGAGCCGATCGATTACATCTCGAATTCCTCATCAGCAAATGGATCAATGGGCGGGAAGTCTCCGATGGTGATACGATCAGGTCGAACAAAAGCCCCATGCTTGTCTTTGCAAGTGAAATAACGGACGTCTTGTACTCTATGACCTGTCATACGCACGAATCACGAGTGAGAATAATAATCACTTACGATCCGTCGTTTTTACCCACAGGCTCGTCGTACTCGATGCCGATCCAGTCGCCAGTTCCTGCGCACAGTTGGATTACGACTTGTGTAAAGACTTGATTTACGCCACATAACACGCACCTTCCTTCCCAAACTTGGTTGGCCCTACGAACCTGATTGTCCCTCGCTTGATATCGCTTTCTCCACCCTCGGTTTCGATCTTGCATCGTGCGCCCACTTTGGCATCTGGAGGAGCCGTATAAACCTGCGCGGGAGAATTTTGCGTCGAATCCGCAAATCGGCCGATTTTATGGGCTTGCTTGTACGCAAGAACAGTGTCTGTTGGAACAGCGTGAGCTCAATGCGGGTCGAATGGTCAAAGGTAACACACCCGTTCGTTTTTGATATTCCTCGTCTGTAATCTCAAACTTTTCGACAGCTGATACGTCCGTGAATTGGCCGGTCAAGGAGTTCTTGTTGGTGTCTGCTACCTGCAAAAGAGTCAACTTGGGGTAGAAGCGCCCAAGTAGCCGACGTTACTTTGAGTAGCATCATATCAGACAAGCTGTAGTATCCCAGCGGACGCGAATCATCATCAAGGACGTGTATTGGGGCCGAGTTTTGCTCGTCCATAGATCGGTGTATGGTCAATCGCTGGGATTCAGGCGCGATACCCGTGACGGATTCAAGTTTGCCCTAATGCGTAGCTTGATTGATCAAACGCGTCTCGTTAACCTTGCTGCAAGAACAAGATACCTTTAACTGTCCAATAGTAGTATGGAGTCCATATTTTCGCTCAGAAAACGTATCGGGCGATGTGACGTGAAGTGTTACAGTAGACATGATCGAGGTACGGCGGACGAAGCCGAGCCACGCGAAATGGGATCTATTGGATCACGGTCCCACGAAGCGCCAGGCGTTTGAATTGTGCCAGTCGCATCATCCACTCGACCATCTACGTGTCCTCATCCACCCCCTCGTGACCTCCGCGCACCTCGAGACTCGAGAGCTTTGAAGAGTCGAAATGGTCAGTGTTCTCCGACTCAGAGATTGATTATTGCTAAACCCAAGTTGCAGGAGGCCAACCGCGATGACGCACTGAAGAGTTTACGGCTCGCACGAAAACATTTCGAGGGTGGGAATTTATCCGAAGCGCGAAGACTTGCAGACAAGTCAATAGGCCTGTACCCAACTCCCGAAGCCAAGGATTTCCTGGCCACACTCGCTTCTGCTCCTTCTCCATCGACTCCTTCCACACCTGTGGCATCCACCTCCGGCGCAGAGGCACATCCATCGGCGAGCGGCACACATAGCCGGAAAAACAAAGCTAAATCTGAGGCGGATTCGACTATCAGTGAAAAGAAATGGACGACGGAGCAGGCGGCCGTGGTGAAGCGAGTGCGGTCGTGTGGGACAACTGCGTACTATGAAGTCTTGGCGATCGAAAAGTCGGCAGACGAGAATGAGGTTAAAAAGGCGTATCGCAAGGTGAGTAGTGGTATACTGAGGACCTTGTGCGCTCTAATGTGCTACGCGTAGCTTGCTTTGCAATTACACCCTGACAAGAACAATGCTCCTGGAGCAGACGAGGCCTTCAAAAGTGAGTGGCTGGTGGAGTCTATTAACCTTTGGCCGCTAACTCTTTTTGCCTAGTTGTGTCCAAAGCATTTACAATATTGTCTGATCCACAAAAACGAGCGGTGTACGACCAGGTTGGTGGTGATCCCGAGCAAAGGGGTGGCGGAGGTTCAACTGGCGGTGGGATGGGTGGAATGCATATGCGACCAGGTCAAATGTTCTTTGATGAGGAGATCAACCCAGAGGGTAATAGTTGCATATAATTGCCTGATATCATGCTGACGCGTTCCCTAGATGTATTCAACATGTTCTTCGGCGGTGGGGGGTTCGGTGGCCCAGGTTTTACTGCGTTTGGAAACGGCTTTGGCGGGGCTCCCGGTATGTACTTTACTTCACCGCCGGAGTGTGTGGTACTCATACTTGATCAGTGTTTACGGCGTCCTTTGGGGGACCTGGCATACGAGTACACCGCTTTGGGGGACAGCGTCAACGCGCGGCTCCCGACGGTCGACGACAAGGTCCCGAGCTTGCCGACGGGCGCTCACTATTCCTTCAACTTCTTCCTCTTATCGCCTTGCTTGCTATATCGGTCTTTTCGAGTTTGTTCTCGTTCATAGCGACTGGCGGCGGACCGGCACCCCCTGGATTCCGATACTCACATTCTCGTACCTTTAGTGTCGAGCGGACAACAGATCGACTAAACGTCCCCTATTTCGTTTCTCCGGCGGAATGGGCGGAGCACCCCATGGGCAAAACTGCGGAACAGGTCAAGGCTGGAACCACTCCCAACGCCAAGGACGTTGCTCAACTTCGTTCGTTTGAGCGTGGAGTCGAACATCGATACGAGGAGCATTTATACGACTTATGCCGGAACGAGTTCGAGAACAGGGAGAGGCGCATCGAGCAGCAAAAGGGGTTCTTTGGGTTCGGCGCGGATTGGGACAAGGTCAAGGAGATCCAAGCTGAGAGGTTGCCGGGTTGTGAGAAGCTTAGTGCACTGCAAACAAAACAAAAGTCATTGAAGAGATAGAGTCATGTTACATCGTTCGTTTGTCGTCGTATATCCCTTTTATTTTACGTAGATCTTGTATGTATCAATCGTTGAGGAAGTGTCCGAGTTTGACCGGCCATGATACGAGCGTGAGATGGGAAGAAATGGCACGAGTTGATTGGATTGATTCGTAGTGGACATACAGCTGCACAAAGTCTAGCATTCATCCATCTTTTGGGTAGATCACGCTGCCTCCTCCCTGGCTTGTTGCTTTAGCTTGATGTAGAATGCCTCGCGCTGACGAACTAGAGAGGGGTGATTGTTAGCCATGAGTACCTCTTATAGTACCATTGGAATCCATGTGCGTACCCGACGGGAGGTGGACCCCATACCTGTTCATGGGACGGTGAGAACAGGGATTAAATTATTTCGAGCTGATTGGGCAACGTACCAGTAGGCAAATCCAGCGGCAGTCCCCAGGCCAAGGGCGGCTGAAACGTCACGGATAAAGAGCCTGCGAAACTTGCCGCGGATTGGAGCAATAGCCATGTTTAAAGATTGAGTGCGACAAGTGAGGTGGTGGTTGTCTATGCAGGACTTGGAGCAGACCCTAAACAGCACAGGGACCCCGGGGCGTCCCGAGGCATCAAGGTATTACATAACAAGCCCCCGTGCCCACATACACGCCTCTCTTCTAAGACTACAATCTCCACCACTTATATATCTACTTTCCCAATCCTATTTACATGGACGCCGACGCTGCGGCTGGTTCAGGACCTTGGCGCTTTGCGCAATGCTTTGGTGACAAAGGCGAGGTAGAAGATATCACTGAAGGTGCGAGTCTGCCCCGCTTGGACGAGTGACGTACTTACTGGACGTGGGGCATTTCCTCCGTGCAGCCGACATTATTTCGACTGTCGAGTTTGACCATACCGGCGACTACCTCGCGACGGGTGACAAGGGCGGCCGAGTGGTGTTATTTGAGCGCAATAACCAGGCAAGTCGCGTTCATAAAACGGGTCTCTCCTTTTCGCTCCTTGCTGTAATACGCGTCGGTTGGAGCCAAAGTTACGTTTCCTACGCGTGCAACATGAAAGCTAATGATTTTGTTTTCAGAAACGAGGATGCGAGTACAAGTTCTACACCGAGTTCCAGTCCCACGAGCCCGAGTTTGACTATCTCAAGTCGCTTGAGATCGAGGAAAAGATCAACAGGATAAAGTGGTGCAAGCGACAAAACGCGGCGCACTTTTTGCTCTCGACTAACGGTGCGGTTGTTTCTTATCTCTCGGCCGAGCAGCCACTGAGTTATGCTGGACCTTTGTTAGACAAGACAATCAAGTTGTGGAAGGTACATGAAAAGACGATCAAGCAAGTGTCTGAATCCAACTTGCACAACGGTCAACGAGCGACTCCTCCCCCGACCTCTGCCGCTGGGTTGAAACTACCCAAAATGACAGCGGGAGATGCAGTAGTAGCCGCGATCCCTAGGAAGGTCTATGCAAACGCGCATGCCTATCACATCAATTCGATTTCGATCAATTCCGATGGAGAAACCTATATTAGCGCAGACGATCTTCGAGTCAACCTCTGGAACCTTGGGATCCATGATCAAAGCTTCAGTGAGCCCGCAGTAGCGCAGTGACCAAGGTCGCCTATCTAAGCCCGTTTTTAGACATTGTTGACATCAAGCCGGTTAACATGGAGGAATTGACAGAAGTCATTACCGCCGCCGAGTTCCACCCGATCGACTGCAACACTTTCATGTACTCGAGTTCCAAGGGGACGATCAAGCTCGCGGACATGCGCGACCAGGCATTATGCGATCGACATGCAAAGCGTGCGCATCTACGCCCTTGACCCTCGTTTATTGCACCTGACCCTACTTATTATTATATTACTCCCAGAGTTCGAAGAAGAGGAGGATCCGTCCAACCGATCATTCTTTTCCGAGATTATCTCGTCGATATCTGATGTCAAGTTTAGTCGAGACGGGAGATACATACTGTCCCGAGACTATCTGAGCCTCAAAGTTTGGGACATGAATATGGATCGCCGACCTGTCAAGACAATCAACATCCACGATCATCTACGTGGCAAGTTGTGCGACTTGTACGAGAACGACTGCATCTTCGACAAGTTTGAGTGCTCGTTTAGTGGAGACGGCTCGTAAGTTATTAGACATCCTCCTCCAGGCAGAGTATATGCTTATTTGTATTTCGGTTATTAGCCAGGTGATGACAGGGTCGTACCATAATTACTTCCGGATATACGATGTTGAGGGAAACAACGACGTCCTGTTGCAAGCGGACAAGTCTGCGTTCCGAGCGAACCGCATGGGAGGTGCGCGGACACCGGTGCGAGGGGCACCAGGGCGCCAAGGCATGAACGTGGACACGATCGATTTCAACAAAAAGATCCTCCACGGAAGCTGGCATCCCCGAGAGAATACAATTGCTGTGAGTACGCCTCGAGTTTGCCGTGGTTCGTGTACTCATCAGGAATGTAGATTGCGGCGACAAACAATCTATTCTTGTATAGCGCAGCGTAGACACAACTTGTTCTTTATTATCGGATCCTGGTACTTCCCAACTCCCCAGCTTGTTATTTGCCCTCCCCTTACACTTGCATCCATTACCTGTCTTGAGCCACTCGCCGGCGGCTTTTACATGCCGGACCACGACCCAGTCCTGTATTGCATACATAAGACCAGAAGAGAGTCCGCGACGCGTTGTACTAAACTTACAAATTCATGTGAATATTGGATATCCAAGTGTGATCTCACAGGGCAGAACCGTCGCTCGAACCTACGCGTTCGTACGTCAAAATTAGGTTTTAGTTTGTTTGGCAAGGACGGTCGCAAAATTGACGAGGATCAGAATACATGCAATGATAAATAAACAGTAGACGAAAGCGAGGATTATGATGTGACCTCGATGTTTCCTATGCGTAGGCGAGTATAAGTCTGCTTGTGCTTGATGGTCTTTTCGTATCCCTTTCTCCTCTTCTTTTTGAAAATCTCGAGCATGGGACCTTTGGTGTGTTCGAGCACGGTGGCGGTAACACGAACGGGCAGTGTCCCTCGTACTGCGTATTCCCGCGAACCAAATTCGTGCACCGCATCGAGGTATAGCGAGTCGCCGGGACGAACGTCGCGTAAACGCGGAACAGTTAGGACATCACGGGGTGCGAGGAGGTATTTGCGACCGGCGACCGTGGCGACTGCGTAGTGCGATGTTTGAGACTGGATCAAGCCTAGTGCGCTAGACAAGTCGGCGGCGGCAGGCGCAGGCGGTTGGCGACGGAAAAGAACCGGCTGCTGACTGCAGAATGTCAAATCGAAAATATTAGGCGGTATGGGAGGCAGACTCACGGACACTCCCAGTACGCAACCATCCGAGTGCATCTGAAACGTGGATAAGATATATATCGCATATACTCGCACTTGTACTTACTCCTCGCAAACATTGTTAGGGGTCGGGCGGTCGGAAAAACACGGAAAGAACGGCGGATACAACCGGACTCCCAGGCTGGTCCGTGCATTTGCATCCGGGCCGCACTCCAAGTGTTCCCACCGATTCTTTCGCTGCCCGCTCTCCCAACAACTCTGCAGTGATGCACTCCATCGCCCTCCGAAACTCTGCGAAGCGTGCGGCTGCGCTCGCCACCCGCAGCGCCCGCCCTCTGGTAAGTAGAAATGCCAATATTGCGCATAAAGGACCCATTTTGTGCAAATTTCTGATGGGATTGTTTCGGATAGCTCCGTGAGCAGTTGGCCGCGCCCGCATTCACTCGCGCGTATGCCACCCCCAAGGCTGGTGAGATACCCTACCCACATGCATATATCCAGCAATCCGCTCACCCACCGACCCGTATTTGCCCAAATCGCGATCCAATCGTGCAGCTGCATCCGAGGTCAGCTCTATCCTCGAGTCGCGCATCGCAGGCTCTTCCTTTGGCGGCGATGTTCAGGAGACTGGTCGCGTCTTGACTATTGGTGCGTTTGATACGAGTTTATGCGCCCGAGACCTGCGCCCTGACGATCATCTCAGGTGACGGTATTGCCCGTGTCTATGGCCTGGTAGGGTTTTAATTTTGACGATCTCGTTTGATGGCACTGACGCGTGTACACAACGATGATTAGAGGAACGTCCAAGGTGAGTCTTGGTGCGTGGTGCGTGACAAAAGTTTTACTCACGCTCTGCAGCCGAGGAAATGGTGGAATTCTCGTCGGGTGTTCGCGGCATGTGTCTCAACTTGGAAGCCGACAATGTCGGTGTGTCCATCTTCGGTAACGATCGTCTCATCAAGGAAGGCGATACCGTCAAGCGTACCGGCCAGATTGTCGATGTTCCCGTCGGACCCAAGCTCCTCGGCCGTGTCGTCGATGCCCTCGGTAACCCCATTGACGGCAAGGGCCCCATCGAGGCTGCTGAGCGCCGCCGTGCCTCGCTCAAGGCCCCCGGTATCTTGCCCCGCCGCTCCGTCAACCAGCCCATGCAGACCGGTCTCAAGCCCATCGATGCCATGGTTCCCATCGGACGTGGCCAGCGTGAGCTGATTATCGGCGATCGTCAAACCGGAAAGACTGCCGTTGCCATTGACACCATCCTCAACCAAAAGCGTTGGAACGATGGCCAGGAAGAGGACAAGAAGCTCTACTGTGTCTATGTTGCCGTTGGCCAAAAGCGTTCGACTGTTGCGCAGCTCGTCCAGACTCTTGAGGAGAACGATGCGATGAAGTACACTATCATCGTTGCTGCCACTGCCTCCGAGGCTGCCCCTCTCCAGTACCTCGCTCCCTTCTCCGGATGCGCCATGGGCGAGTGGTTCCGTGACAACGGTAAGCTCGGTGCATAGACATAACCGTGCATATACTTACACGCAACAGGCAAGCACGCCTTGATCATCTACGACGATCTTTCCAAGCAGGCCGTGGCTTACCGTCAAATGTCTCTGCTCCTTCGTCGTCCTCCCGGTCGTGAGGCCTACCCCGGTGACGTCTTCTACCTGCACTCTCGTCTCCTCGAGCGTGCTGCCAAGATGAGCGAGAAGTTTGGCGGAGGATCCCTTACTGCTCTGCCCATTATTGAGACCCAGGGTGGTGATGTGTCTGCGTACATTCCCACCAACGTCATTTCCATTACCGATGGCCAGATCTTCTTGGAGGCTGAGCTCTTCTTCCGTGGTGTCCGTCCTGCCATCAACGTCGGTCTTTCCGTGTCTCGTGTCGGCTCTGCGGCCCAGACGTAAGTTTTCCCCTGCAACCAGCTCAGGGTCCAACTGACGTCAAATTTGACCTCCAGCAAGATCATGAAGAAGTTCGCCGGTTCGCTCAAGCTCTACCTTGCGCAATACCGTGAGGTCGCTGCTTTCGCCCAGTTCGGTTCCGATCTCGACGCGTCGACTCGCTTCTTGCTCTCTCGTGGTGCCCGTCTCACCGAGCTCTTGAAGCAGGGCCAGTACCAGCCTCTCCCCACCGAAGTCCAGGTCCCGATTATCTACGCCGGTGTCAACGGTCTCGTACGTGAATCTATGCATGTCGAGACCTAATTCTAACGCCACATGCAGCTTGACCCCATCCCCGTCGAGCAGATTGTCCGCTGGGAAGGCGAGTTCCGTCAACATCTTGCCAGCTCCCAGAAGGCCCTCCTTGCCGAGATTTCCAAGGGCACCGTCACCCCCGAGACCGAAAAGGAGATCAAGCGTGTCGTCGAGGAGCATGTCGCTTCCTTCAACGCGTGAATAAACTCGGCATGATGGCGTAGGTTGGGGCTGGTGGAAAATAATGCACGGGCGGGCAAATAGTTATAATTTTCATTGAAGCCAGCCTAGTCTGCGTGTTGCTGTCCTTTTGATACTCAAAAACGTCTTTACTGGTTCGATGAATTGAACTGGACATAGATTTTCAATCATTCAGTCGGATAAACCCGGAAACGGGGTTTGCGGTCCGGTGCTCGGAAGATTTACGGAAACTGGACGGCATTTGAATCTAATTATTCCACAAACATTCAAGGTCAAGAAATTGAAGGTTTAGACAACACGTATGGATGGAGATGTAAAATACATGAGGTATATTGACTATAGGGAAATCACACTAAAAGGTCTGAATTTATTGACCAGACGGGACTCTTTTGTAGAATAAAATGTATGCAGGTTTGCCCTGTGCAAGGGTTAGTGCGGTTCGAGTAATCGCAAAAGGTACTTACGACTACTTCTTTCGAGTCGGCGGGTGTAATTCGGCTGTCGTCGCAGTACATCCACTTGCCTCGGGATTTGACAAACGCGGTGTCTAGAGCTAGTTAAGCCCGGCAATCCATTGATTGGAAAGACTCACAGTGTCCACTACTCAAGCTACCAAAGTGATTCGTGACGCCATACAGCTCGTACCGGTACGGCGGAATCTGGGCCCTCGGATCCGCAGGCGCATAATTTTCGAGCTTGTCCTTGTCCATGTTGGGCGTGAGCGGGGGAGGCATGTAGGCCGTCAAATCGAGATCCTTGAGCGGAAACTCGACGAGCGTCTCGAGTTTGTCTGTAAACGGGCCTTTGAACGAGAATCGCTTGAGATGAATGACGAGCATTGGCGGCATGCGCGAAAACGTCAGTTGCTTGACGGCTTTTCGGGCGGCCTTGCAGCGCGGGCAGTGCCTGTAACGCATGAGTAACAGGAACGTAGGGGTAAATTAGACTTACCATGCATCGGCGTTGTCCATGACCTCCTTGTTGACCAACGCATTGATGCAATCCATCAAGGAGACTTTGCTCGTACCCTTGCTAACCGGAATCGGCACTGACAAGTTCAAAAACGCATTATACGTCGTCGACGTCTATGACCCAGTCAGCCCCGACCACCATTCACCGTCCGTCGCCCGACTCACCTGGCCACACGTTAGACACTGCATCCGGTTACAAAACTGCCCCTGGAAATAGTCGACCACAATCGAATCGTTTCGTCGCCTATATCGCGCCCACTCGTACGCTCCTGCGAGTTGCTTGGGCATCGCCTCGAGCTGGTTCTCGCGCTCGGGCGTGAGCTCCTCAAACTGGGGCTTGACAATGATCCGGTTCAAGTCTTCGTGGATCCCATCGAGCAAGAAAATCAAAAACTCTTGTGCGTCGTGCTGCTCTGTCCCCGCAAACTGCCGCGCATGCTGACATATCGATTTCTGCGCCGAGTCAGCGACGTCCCCTACTATCCAAAAGCACTCACCCTAAATGGAATCGGGGTAAGGTAGGGCAACTCGCCCTGCCACATGTCCCTCAAGAGGTTGTAAAATGCCCCAGCGAGCTCTCCACGCGTCCCGAGCGGGTTCATCATATTCACTTCATGATGCCACCTCCGGTCGGTAAAGAACCGCGTAAACGGCACGGTCGCGCTCAAACACTGCAGTACCGAGTTCATATAACACGTATTCCCCATGTTGCGCAGCCCCGACATGCCGAGCTGCTCGTCGCGCCAGTACACGACTTGGTAATCGGGTTGAAACTGGGGCGGTTTCGGGGGCTGCATCCGTGGTCGGCTGTCGACGCGTTCCATGGCGGGGGCGGCGGCAATTGGCGGGGGGCGGATGAGGTTGGGATAGTCGATCGAGGCGGGGCGGGTGGTGCTCAGCGTGACGGAACCCGAGTATGCGTGGTGCGGTTGTTCGAAATAGCCAGCGCCCGAGGGGGGAGGCGGGGACATCATATCCTCGATCGGACGGTGCGAGTGCGCGGGTGTGCCGCTCGAAGTCGGTGGAGAGACGGCGCGTTCGGGATAGGCGATTGGCGTGCGGGCAAATGACGATCCGCCGAGGCCCTGTGGGGTGTGAGTGTGCGTCTAATCCAAGGTGAGGCACTTACTGCGTCTTGCGGCATACGTGAGTGCGAGACGCTCCCCGACGCAGGTCGGTTCGACACGGCTGGTTTTCGCGCCAGTCGTTTGCCCGCGTCGGCTGATGGGGCGACCACGACGTCCTCCTTGGCCTGGGACCCGACAAACTCGCCCACGTCGTTTCCCCACGCCCGAATCCCGCCATACAGGAATACCGGCGACCGTCTGAGCGGTTTAAGAAACTCGGTCTCGTAGATGATCCTAAACAGCACTCCGAGCGGCGTCGACGGGTCCCCAAACGACGTCGACTCTCGTCGCACAGCACCACGAGATCAAACGTGTTCCGCCGCTCGAATAGCGTGCGTTCCGCCTTGGACGACAGCACGAGCGCTTCTTGCAGTTCCTTGGTCGACATTCTGCGTCCACTTAGTCCAGCCCCACACGTCTGCGTACTACTCACCCTTTCCGAGTGAGCAAAATCGGCTCGATGCACACGACATTATCCACCGGCATCCGCCTCGCCTCGAAATCCTCCCTCGGGCGCACATCCAACACCAAAATCTGCAACGCCGTTCCCAGATAACTCTTTAATGTTTGCGCATTCACCACGCTCGTAATCGGCAAGTCGGGTTTGGGGAGCTTGTCCGACTTGGGCGGGTCGGGCATGCGCGGTTGAGCTTTGGCTGCGCTCCCAAACGTCACCCCGGGACGACCGTTGGCGGGCGTTGAAGCTGGACGGGGTCCTTCGAGGTCGGGTATCGCGTTTGGGAATGGACGTGGGGCGGGTGAGATGCTGTCTTTGCCTGCAAACGTGCGTCCAAACTCGAATCCGACCGAGGGTGGACTCGTTGCGGTCGGTCCGGATAAAGCTGGCATATTGGTGGATCCAGATAAAGCCGGCATATTAGTGGGCCCAGATAAACCCGGCACGTTGACCGGAACGCTGGCGTTGAGGAGTTTAAGCTCGGCGTCGCTAGCCTCGGCCGACGAGAAGGACGCTTCGAGCGAGTCGATGGACGGATACGAGGCCTCAATGTCATCAATCGACGGAAACGCATTCTCAAACGCCTCGGTCGTCGCGCTCCTCTGGGGTTTACCCGGGCGTTCGTCGTGCTCTTTCAACTCGCCCAGGTCAGTTCGGAGACCCAAGCCTAGACCAAGACTTTCCCCGCCCGTGGCGAGTGGAGAAAGAGGCTGAGACCGACTCCCGGTTCCGTTTGTGACGATCCCGTTGACCGACGTCCCGGTATGCTGAGGACTGGACCACAACGCACTCTTGGACAGCGGCGGAGTGCTCGTTCCTAGGGTGGACGACCGGGTAGGCGGAGTCCTGTCGCCTGTAATCGATCGCGGAAGAGTGTTGCCCGTGCTCGTGGGTGTTAACCTAGGAGGAACAGGTGGCCGGGGGGATTTAGTCGGCGAGGGTTGAGTACTCTCTGGGTGGGAGGGCGTGAGGGAGTTTGGACTCGGGGCGAACGTGCCAAGATTGTTGGTTGCCAATGTGGGCGAGGTGATGTTCAAGGACATGCTGCGCGGACTGCGGGGAGGCGCGGAAGGCTGGGTGACCGTCATTGTCGTCGTCGAGGTGGCAGAGGTATTGGAACCACCGCGGCTGCGGGGCGGCGGGGCAGAAGGCGAGATCCCAAACATTCCAATCGCAGAATTTGAAGTCGAGGCGGTGGGGAACATCCCAGGCGGTCGGACGGGCGCACTGGGCACGAGCGGGGGCATCTTGCCGTTTGGGCGTGATTCGAGATCGTTGAGAAAGGCGAGGTCGTGCTGGATGGAACTCGCTCCTCCGCCAGGAGATGTGGGATTAAGCGGCGCAGGTCCGAGGTCGAGTGGCTTTGGCGGGTCGGGCGCGGGTCGGATATCGTGTAATCTAGGTGGTTTGGCTGGCTTTGGAGGTGGCCCTGCGCCCCGAACGTCCATGCCAGCCTGGGCGAGCATCTTCATGCGGTCTGCGACGGATCCCATCGGACGTGCGTCGGGCTCGGGTGTGGGCTGAGTGTGCTCAATCTCCTTTAACCGCTCCTCGATCTTCTTTGCGCGGGGGAGCATCTGGCCAGTGATATACTGCACGCCATGAGTACGGGTCGAGTGGCAGCAAGTGGACTGACCTCGCTTAGCTTGGCTGTCTGCTGGTAGAGCACACCCCGCTGGCCCTTGGGCGTTTCCCGCTTGTACTCGGCCGTCCCAAGGACATGCTCGAGCAAACTACTGGATTAGCCCAGTAAATAAGAAAGCAAGCGACTCACTTGGCGGCCTGGGAATACTTGTACAGCGCCCCGCTCAGATCCCCATCGTGCTCGAGCGAGAATCCAGCGTCGGCGAGACTGCGTGCGGACGAGACGATGGACAGAGCAGAGGCGCCGGCGACGGCCTGGAGCGAGGCCGACTTTGCGTGCTCGCGGATGTCCTTGACGTGTGCCACTTTGGCCATGGTAGTCAGGATCAAATTCACTCATTCGCTGACATCATCCACCATGTCCACCGACGAGCTTGAGCGGTTCAGAGCCGAGTGGAAGCAGGAAATCGAGCAGAGGATCCATCCTGAGCCTGCGACGGCTGGGCCCTCGTCGTCGGGGCCTGCATCGACCGAGCCAGATGCGACTCGCCGCTCGCCGATTGACATTTACGCGGAAGCAGGTGAGTGACACGCTCTGCATTATACCCGCACTCATCCACGCAGTCGAGCGGGAGCAGCGCGGCGAGCTCGACACGGCCATCAGCCTATACCGACGCGCATTCCGGCTGGACCCACACGTCGACCGAGCTTACCAATTTCGCGCCACCACCGACGCATTCGACGCACTCACGCTCGCTCCCGTCACACGCAAACCCAAGCCAGAGCCCATCCACGTCCCCGCTACATCCACTCACTCTATCCGCACCCTTATCAAGGCCTTTCCCCCCGCCTCGGAACTCTGTTTTGCGCCCGAGGACGAGCGACAGCCTGTGCACCTCGCCAAGGTCCCCGACGAGCTCCTGCTGCACGTCCTCAAGATCCTCGACGTCGCGTCCATTGAGCGATTCGCGCTGGTCAGCAAACGCACTCGTGTCCTCACTCTCGATCCCGATTTGTGGCGGTAAGTCCAGCGATAATCATGAATTTCTTATCCGAACCACGAGCAGAGATTTCGTCACGGCGACCTATGTCCCGCCACAAATCCCCACCCTCGAGTCCCTCCCAGACCTAATCACAAGCTTCGACCGCGATTTACGAAGACTCTACATCGAGCTACCCAGATTACGACTCGACGGAGTCTACATTGCCGTCTGCCACTGTACGTCCCCAATTCATCCCGCTGTTTAATCTAACACTCTCCCAGACGTGTAGGTCCCTCGACCCAGAAATACATCTAGCTAACCCCAGACAGTCGAGCAGGCCAGAGCGAAAACGCCTGGGTCAACGTGAGTCGACTGACACCGGCTGAATTCCGCTGACTCGCGTAGGTCGACCATCTCGTCACCTACCACCGTTATCTCCGCTTCCTCCCCGACGGCACCGTCCTCTCGCTCCTCGATCAAAATCATGAGCCGCGCGAGGTGGTGCATATGCTCACGCCCGACCTTGTTCTCAAGGTGCGCCTCCTAGACTTTCTTGCGCTGGTTGTCGCTTACCCGTGTTATCTTTGCCTATTCTTGCGTCATTTGATCGCGTTTTGTTCGCAGGGCTTCTTCATCGGCAAATGGACACTGACAACCTCCAACGACGGCCCGCCCCGAGTCGTCGTCGAAGGCCTATCAGACCCCCAGGGAAAGTTTGAGCACAAGTTCAAGATGGAGTTGACGCTCGGGAGTAAACCCATCGGAAGGTACGTTTCCGTCTCCTGCGTTTCTCGTGCCCTGCGTTTCCGAGCCGTTTCGCTCCCTGTCGTGCCACACGGCCCGTGTTCCGCTTGGCTTGCTTTCCGACCCACGGATCATCCCACGCGGGAATGGCGCGAGAAATAACCTTTAGAGCTCGGGTTGCATATATGCTGGACGGAGCGCCCGACGGCCTCGTGTAGGGTAGAGCTCGCAACGAGTGGGGGTGGTGGGGTAGAACTGACGCCAAGCGTGTCATGGGCGACGCGTCAGATTTCCCAAGGCTAGATCACAACGTGCCCGACACGAGCCAGAGATTCCAGCCCTTTTGACTCGAGCCATGCCTCGTCGGATTTTAGACACGCCCTCTTTGCACGAGCTTTTTTTTTTGACTGACGGCTTCTCAGGTGGAACCGCCTCACGCTGGATTCGTACATGTCCATAAACTCGGCCGGGACGCCCTCGGAGCTACCGATCCGGAACGAACGGCCGTTTTGGTTCTCCAAGGTCAAGAGCTGGGTTTGAATAGTGCGGGGGGGCTAGTCGAGGGTTGGATACCGGGCTGGACCGGAGGATAGATTGGTCTTTACAGCAATACAGTATTCTTGTCTATCGTGGAGAATAAATAAGACATTCTTCAACTACGTTACATTAGATAGCACAGGCCCAAAAAGAAAGTACAACAAGAATTTGTGCAGGGGTGTGGGGGATAGCAGACAGCGTGAGACAGCGACCTCTATGATACAAGAAACAAAACAAATCCTCCTATTCTTACAATTGGGTTCAACCCGCGGCGAGCTCGACAATCAGTCGGCAGGCGCATTCGAGGAACAGGAACGGGCTGCAGACGTCGGCGCGCAAGACGGCGCCTTCGGTCAGCGTGGGCGAGCGTGGCCCAGAGGAAACAGAGCCGTTGGCCGACCACGAGGCGTCGGTAAACTTGGACGGCGCGTTGGGGTCGGTCGATGCTTGGTGGCAACCAAGATTCCTAGTCGCAATGAGTATACACTTCAGCTAGTTGTTCAGAACATACCTAAAGTCGACGAGATAGTTCAAAGGATCCACTTGGTAGAGCTGAAGGTCCATCCGAACCTAGCGCGGACATCAACAAAGGATCGCCACCACAAAGGATCACATACCACAACGTCCCGGACCCGACACCGCGTCTCGACATAGTAGATATCCTTGCCGTCCTTGCCAGGTGCACCTTCGTCCTCGGGCCGACCAATAATATTCAGCCCGGGCTTTTCGCGCCACTCCATTCCGAGTGTTTTCAGTGTTTGGTAAATCTCAAGCATCACCTCCATCGGAGGCGACCGAGACCGGATGCCAAAATGCCATCGGGGCGATTTGGACTTTTGACCCCCAGTATGCGTGCGATGATGCCGATGACTGCGTTCGCGTTCCCGATGATACGAAGGTAGTTGAGACCCATTTGTTCCAGCTCGAGCTGCGATCCTCTGATCAGCTCCACTCCCAGATCGGGAACAACGTGCATACCATCATGGCCAGGGGGCAAGCTCGTGTCCAACACGGTAAAGTGACTCGCGTTCTCATTCTCCCATTCGAGCTCGTCAAACTCTTCGTCGTCCGTATCAAATTCGTAAGCTTCGTCATCGTCATAGTCATAATCTGCAATCGGGCGCATCCCAGCCTGCTGCGGCGACAAGGGGCGCGAAGCCTGTGGTGTTACCGGGGTCGCCGGGGTTGCTGGTGTGGCTGGGGTCGTGGATTGTGACTGTAAAGGTAATCAGAGGGGCCTCAGCGATAAGCCTCGCGAATCACTTACGGGATTGTAATGGGGACTCCAGAAGATTTGGCTTTCCTGAGTTAGGTGCCCCCGCGGCGATTCGCCATCCTCGTCGTCATCGAGGGCCACTGCGCCCACACATCAGCTCACACGCTCGCAGGCCTAGGAAATAGGCTTACATCCCACCCTGGTGCTATCTTTGGCCAGCATATACGCAACCTTGACCGCGTTATCCTCTTCCTGCACCAGGGCCATCTTGATGTCGCCCACTGTGACGTTGCATCGCTCGGCCAATTGGCTCACAATCTCTTCGTCAATTCTCCCGAGACCTTTGATGAACCGTAGCGACGCGAGCCCGGTGATAGGAGTACCCTGGTCACTGCCGTTGACTACAACACCGTTCCCGTTGGCGTTCCCGTTGGCGTTTCCATTGACCAGCGAAGCGAGTGTACCGAGCATATGCGTGGACTGGTCCACCCCGCCATTGACCGCAGGAGTGGCCCCATTCGAGCGCTCGCTTCCAGAACTCGATACTGCGGGGGTTGTTCCATTAGACGGGAGCGGCGTGTTCCCGTTTGTTGACCCACGCCCAATGATACCGGGGTGATGGGGATAGGCGGGGTGCAAGGTACCCATCCCGGGTGTAACTGGGCGTTTGGGTTGG
Organism: Ceratobasidium sp. AG-K; assembly: GCA_037039685.1. Taxonomy (NCBI): domain Eukaryota; kingdom Fungi; phylum Basidiomycota; class Agaricomycetes; order Cantharellales; family Ceratobasidiaceae; genus Ceratobasidium; species Ceratobasidium sp. AG-K. Next base: position 4,758,669 of record JAWNGF010000002.1, read on the forward strand.
AGGTAACGCGGCATGCTGACGGCCACCCATGGTACGGCGAGAATCTCGGGCACGGTAAGCCGTTTGACGGGGTCGACCGCCAGCATACCCCGGATAAGATCCTGCGCCTCACGAGAGAGGGACGAGGGGAGCTGATAGATGCCCTCTGGAGTACGATGTACGATAACCCCAGGATTCGAACAAGGCGATGGCGGGGTAGATAGCATTCAGAGCGTATATTGGCCAGTAGAGCTGATTACTCACCTGTAATTTTTCGGAACAACGCCGGGACGTGGTCGTCTTCAAAGGGAAGTCGCCCACATAACATCACATACAAGATAACCCCACAGGACCAGACATCGATCTCAGGACCCGCGTATAATCTAGATGGCCAGTTAGCAACTGAAGAACGCGTGCTCGAGGATTGCGGGGCATCTTTGTGGGGCGAGCCCATGGCAATGTGCACTCACTTTCCTCCTATGACTTCTGGGGCTGCATAGTTCGGGCTCCCGCAACTCGTCTTCAAAAAATCACCATCGGTCATCACGTTTGACAATCCAAAATCGGCAATCTTGACATTGTTTTGGGCATCCAGGAGAACATTCTCGGGTTTAAGATCTCTATAAACGGAATACGAAGATCAGCACGAGGAATGTGGAAGACAGGGCAATGCGGGGATTAAAGTTGGGCTGACACGAAGATCTAAAGTGTGTTGCCCAGCGGCTGCAAGCGATAGGGAGACCGTTCGGCAGGCACAAAAGAAATGCGAGTGCAGTTCAAGTGCGAAGAGTCGCGCCCAAGGCGAATGGAAAAGGAATGACATGTATCCCCGATCAAGACACGCACCGGTGTACAACTTTCAATCGATGCGAGTAGTCAATCGCGCACATCATCTGCTGGAAAAACCGGCGGGCAGCGCTCTCGGACATGCGTCCATTTTCGACGATGTAATTAAAGAGCTCCCCCTCGGCGTACTCTATGACCATGACAATATCCGTTTGCGTGGTGATGATCTCATACCTGGAAACATACAATAATGGTTAGAGCAGAGTCAACATTTGCAACCGGCCGGCACTTGCAGCTTGATGATGTGAGGATGGCGCAGGAGGCGCAGATACGAGACTTCGCGGCCAACGCGGGTCCGCATGTTGAGAGCATTGATGCGTTCTTTAGAAATAAACTTGAGCGCGACCTTGGCCTGGGTCAAAGTGTGGACAGCGACTGAAAAATCATAAGCCAACGTCGAGAGCCACCGGAATGCGACTCACGTTTGACCTTGCCAAATGTTCCCTCTCCAATATCCTTGATGATAGAGTACTCGCCCAGGTTGCCGGGGGGAAGTGAGGCAATGTAGGCGAGAACATCTCCGTGTGGCTCGAGTGCCGGGGCCATGTTGAGCGCAGAGAGATACCCAGGCCCAGGTCGCGCAACAAATGTCGAGGGCGTTGGAAGCGTGGGCGACTGAGGAATTTATACTTTACGAGTTGGGTCAGCCGCTTGTGATTGTCCTCTGATCAATCCTATTTCCAGGACCTGATTTGCTTCCGGCATTATTCCGTATTTGCCCAGCGCCAATTCAACCCTCTTGACCACCACGGCCGCACGCTCTTGGCACTCTTTCAGCCGCTCTTCATCTCCAGACATGATTTCGCCTCAATGCCCATGCATCAGTGGCGAATCCCCATTGAACGACAGATCTCACTCGCAACTGGATCGGGCCAAGCACACCTCGTGGCTCTCGCAGAACTCGTCGAAGCAGTGCAGCTTCTCATGCCTCGACGAAAAAGCTCCATAATTTTCTGGATATCTCTTTAATCCTCGTACTCGTATCGATTATCCGCATCTCTGCCTACTAAATAGATCCCGCCAGCGGTGCGAGCTCCCTTGGAGTCGGGCACCATCCATCTTCGCACATATCAGTCGGAAATACTTGACGTCACTTTTAGACGTGTGCTGTGCAATTGTGCTTACGCCAGGTACTCTTCACCAGCATTTCATCATCCTGACTTCTTAGCGGCCGACACTACCGTCCAGGACATCATTACGAGTACCCCATAGCAAGCGTACGATAAGAATATGACGCGCACCTGTAAAACTGTTTGAGGTAAATCTCCCAGTATGGCATTCCAACGACAATCCGGGTATCTCAAAGAAGGCCACATTTATTTGAAGAGTACAAACTTCCCCTGGGAAATACCTTCTTGCGCAAAACCACCCCTTGGACCCAATTGCACCTGCTGTTTCAACCTGATCGACCACTGTCAAACCGCCGTCAAACGCAACAACTTTCGAACCAGTCAAGCGGGTGGAGCGAGTGGCACGCGTGGGTGGAGTTTGCATCGACCAATCGTCTTCGAGTTTCGAGCGGGGTCAGCTCGACTGCGAGCGCCCCAGTACCAAATACTGTAACCCAGATGAACTATCGGTCCTGCCCTGGGCCCAGACCTGCCGACACGGAGCGTCGGGAAGTTTCCGCTCAGCGCTGCGATCGCATCTGAGGTCATGTACGATAATCTGTGATGTACCAAGCAATACATAACCTTCATCTCAGTGCCCAGTAGCGATGTTCCCCCAACTAACTCGTTCATGGTGGCTGAAAATCTATTCGTCCGGTCGGCACACGAGGTCACATGAACAAACGGATTTGGACATCGCAAGACTTGAAACGAACACAACTGGCAGTTGAGCTCGCTCCTGCTCCGTTTTAGTACACATGCCTGCGTGATAAAGGTCATTTCCTTCCCGACGAGTCATCTGTATGCATCGTGTTTTCTTCTGTTCACTTATTCGGAATCGCCGTTCCTCAAATCCTCCCTCGGAACTTCATTCTCAGGCGCAGTAGCATATGCGGTCATACGTCCTACATCTCGTACTTCATCGGCCACCGAGGCAACTGTTCCATTGCCCGATCTAAAGCTCCTCATCCAGTACTAGAAAGCGAATTATCTTAAGCCACTCGCACGGTAGCTAGCCAAACAAGGGCTCCCGCGCAACGCTAATCGGAAAGTAGGGATATCGAGCTAGACTAGTTTACAGTAACCACCCGCTTGGATCATCCCAGCCCCTTATGTGGCGTTGCATAGCGGCCGTTTAACGAGCTATAGGATCCATGTCTACTCCGCTCAATCGAATCCCAACCTCAGTCGCATAATTGATTCAGGAGCTCAATTCCAAGACCTGCACACAGGAAAGCGTAAGCAGTATGAGAGGCAGCGCGCTCGTACTAGTTCAGGCCATCCCCTGCTTCACAGCTCCATAGCTCGTACTCATCTTGTTGGACGCCGGCATCGGAATTGACCCCTCATACGTAACGTGAAGCTTGTCTCTCATCCCCATAATTCAGTGGTGCTCACTTACTACATAACTCAACACATATTAAATTTCATGGTGGAACGGAAGAGCACACTTGGTATTCGATCCCCAACATGTACTAGGGCTGTTGTCTGAAATGTTCAGTTGTTATTCAGACTAAGGACCGTCATACGACCATGACTCGATAACTTCTGAATCACCTCAAAATTGATAAAGGCTGTGATCCGGTATTGTTCCAAGGCCAGGTGAGTACTCAACAATCTGGAGTACTGACATTCGAACCCAAGGACCAGACGGTAGAATCATCAGTATAAGACACATATGATCACGTCTCCTTATATAACAATTACCTTCCCCTGAAGATAACTGGCTGAACGCCATGAACAAATATTTGGAGGGGTTTGTTCTGGCATTTTTGGTAGCATTCTCAAGTGCTGTAGTTCAAACCCGGGACTTTGAGCACATCGGCAAAGTAAGCCCGGACCGGCTAATCGGGTCTGGTCAGCGATGATCAATGATGTGAAAGGCCGGCTATAAATAAAGACCCGCTGGCCTCACGACCTCATTTTGCACCTTGTAAATTTAATAACCTCTACCATGACTTACAGTGCGAAACGGAAGGTTCACCTCCGGAGCCTGGCTCTCGCGCGTGAGGCGGTAAGTGTGATGTCGCTTTAACAGTGCTCGTGTAACTAACTATGGTTCGCAGAAGAGACGCAAACATAAAGCCGATGGCGAGGCTAGAGAGATGGTAGAAACGGTGAAGGAGACTGGGACACCGGCCCTAACTCCACGTAAATATATTTGGATATCTCAGGCCAGTGCAGAAAGCAGTTCCAGAGTCGGTACTTCACGCCCCAAGAGCCCCAATTACCCAACACCTAAGCCTTTCCGAATAGTTATTGACCCTCGCAGCCCGGGCTTCTTATAATAACCAACCAACCATCTACTCCCGAGCAGGTCGTGCCATCGTTGCTCCATCAAGTATGTAGATTTTCTGTATTCGTTGAGCCTCATTGATATGCATTACTTAGGAACGTCCCAGCCGGTGTCCAGAGCACTGAATCATTACTACACAGGAGGAAACAATCGTTTGCACCATAGTAATAATAATACTAGTGCTGGTTAACCTGAGCCATGGAGCCGGTATCGAAAGAAATATTTAGTATTTGTTTTAGTTAGTTGTTGTAATAGCCCCCGGTCCTGTACATTACGCATGTACTCATGTTTATTGAGATCTGATGTAATAAATTTAGCTAGTCAAGCTAATTTTGGAGAAATATCGAGCTTGTCTTAACATTGAGTAAACGCCGTACGGTTGCGAGCCACACGATTATTCCAGTCAAACAGATCATTTCAATTCGTAACAAGCAAACAACCGAGACACAGTCGTATGTACAGTCGTATCTACCAATCATTTACAAACATTCACATCAAGTGGTGCTCAACGACTCCTCAGACAGCACCAGCAACCTTTTCGTCGGCCTTTTCAGACACGGCAGGCACATAGGCAGCGTTTCCCTGGGCCGCAGGTGGAGCAGACAACCACTTCGCACCCCAGCCGCGGCGACGGACAAGCATTTTCCAGAGCTCAACAGCGCCAATGAAGACGGCGGTCATACCGACTATAAGTCCAACTTAGCGATCAACGATAACCGCACATATGGATGCGACTCACCAACCAGACCCCATTCCCATCCAATCGGAGCGTGGCGGAAGACTACGGTGTTGAAGCGAGGAACATACAAGCAAATGGGGATGGTAGCCATGCCGAAAATGACAGACCAGAAGAGCATCTGATTGTTCCAGAGATCCTTGAAGACGTTCGAGTTGGGATACAAGTTGAACAAGGATCGGTCGAGACTCTTCAACTCCCAAGCGACCAACAGGTTTTGCAGAGTGAGAACGACAAAGACCACAGAGCGCGCACGGACTGTCAACCCAGTTAGTGTCCATATCCGGGATGGTCGAACTCAGACTTACATATAGTTTCGCATCCGGCGTACGTCTTGTTGCAGTGTTCGCCAAGGTCTCCGTGCCCAGCTCCGTAAATGACAATGACGAAGCTCAAAAGACAGGTGACGCCCATCACAAAGCCATACCACAACATGTCGACGATAACGTTGCGCGAGAAGATACCGGCCTTGAGACTGGCGGGTGGGCGACGCATGATATTTGCAGCGGGAGCCTCAACGCCAAGGCCAACGGCGGGAAGGGAAGCAGTGACCCTATGGACCAACTTCAGTCATGGTCCACCAGTGAATGCAAAAGAGCTCACATGTTAACCCAGAGAATCTGCAATGGCGACAGAGGGAATACGCTCTCTCCATTGCGGTCGATAAAAGCCAAACCAATCAACAACAAGATGACCTCGCCGACATTGGCCACGAGCAAAGCGATTAGGAAGCGCTGGATATTGTCATAAATGATACGGCCCTCGGCAATAGCCCAGCGGATCGAGTCAAAGTTGTCATCAGTCAAGACAAGGTCGGAAGCGTCCTTAGCGACATCAGTGCCGGCGAGACCCATGCCAATACCAACTGGTGCCTGCTTAAGCGAAGGAGCATCGTTGACACCATCACCTGCAATCATTTGTTAGTCACATTTGGCATCTAGCAGCTGAGAATACTTACCAGTCATGGCAAGGAAGCGACCGCGCCGCTTTCCAGCAGCTATCATGCGAACCTTGGTCTCGGGAGAACAACGAGCGATCACGAGAGGCAAGTCCGGTAGCTTGTCAATCTCATCGTCAGAGAGTGCGTCGAATTGGGTGGCGGTCATGACGGCAGACGCGGGGGTATCACGGGTGACAATGCCGACCTCGAGGGCAATGGCACGAGCCGTGGCGGGATGGTCGCCGGTCACTGAAGCAATGTAAGCATACGAAACCAACTGTCCAACGAATGAACTTACACATGTGCACAACAATTCCGGCTTCCTTGCAAACTCGAACAGCGCCCTTGGTCTCGGGACGAGGAGGGTCATAAATGCCGGCCAAACCGAGGAATACGAATCCAGTCTCGACCTGATCACGCTTCTCAAGGTTTACATCGTCGCCGATGTCGCGGCGGAGAGCGAACCCGAGCACACGCAGACCTTGACCCGCGAGCTTCTCCATTTGCGACAAGACACGGGAACGAGCATCATCGGAGAGCGGGTTGGTGGATCCGTCAGTCAGGTCCGAAATGGCAACGCACGAGGCGAGGACACGTTCGACGGCGCCCTTCATGAACGCGACGCGTTGGCCGCTGTCGGTACCGTGATGTTGCATATAGACACTGGTCATGCGCTTGACAGTTGAATCAAAAGCGTGCTCGGCCAAGAGAGTATACGATCCTTCTTCAACAGTGGTATCGGCAGGGTTGCCACCAATAACCTTGGAGACAGCAGTGGGGAGGCTATCGGTAGACGAGGTGCTGAGATCGTCCCTATCGGCAGAAAAGACTGACTTTCTGACGAGCGAGTCGCGACCGAGATCGAGCTTCTGTGCGTAGACTTGCAATGCGATTTCTGTGGCGTCTCCCTCACCCTTCCAAGTACCGTCGGCAGTTTGATGGATGGAAGCGTTGTTGCAAAGGCTGGCGGCGTGTGTAAACGTGGTAAGGGCGGGGGAAATGCCATCTGACTTTTCGTCGCTGGCGGGCTGGTTCTCCGGGACGACACGGCCGACGGGCTCGAGAGCCGCACCAGTGCTTTCGACTTCGTATGTGCTACCAGCCGCAAGCCATAGACGTTTCACAACCATACGACCCATAGTCAAAGTTCCGGTCTTGTCAGAGCAAATATCCGTAACACCGCCGAGTGCTTCGAGGGCATCAAGGCGGCGCACGACGACATTGCGCTGGGCCATGCGCTTAGCACCGATAGACATAGTGACAGTCAAGACGGCAATGAGGGACTCGGGACTAGAAGAGAGTCAGACGACGAAACAAAGCACGAATAAATCACTTACATTACACCGATACCGAGGGCAATAGCATAGAGGACGACCTGATCGTTGATCTTGAACTTGGCAGCAGCAAAGACAATGATAACACAGACAGCTGCGAGAAGGAGCAGAATATACGCAAACTGGTCCAAAGTTAGGGTTTGCTACTTCCCAAAAAGGAAAACAACGTACCTTGTTGAGCTTGATTTGCAGCGGGGTCCCCTTTCTCAAACCGAGCCAGATCATCATCTTCTGACCAGCGCGAGCCATGAGACTCTTATTGGTGTCAGGCTTGACCTTCTGATCTCCGAGAGCCTCGGCAATTCGGCCGATCTGAGTGCGCATACCTGTTGAAACGACAATGCCGCGGGCACGACCCTTGGCCACGGTAGTGGACGAGAATGCCATGTTGGTTCGATCGCCGAGAGGCAACGAAGGATCGGCTAAGAAGCGCAACAATCAAAGGTTAATCTGGGATTGACATGTTTTCATTTGAAACACGTACCGAGAGCCTCGACCTTCTTGGCAACTGGCAAGCTTTCACCCGTAAGGAGGGCCTCGTCGATTTCCACGTTTTGAGCGAGGGTAAGAATAAGATCGGCGGGGACGACATCGCCAGTGCGGACAACGACTATATCGCCAGGAACGAGTTCGGTGCTGGGAACGGATTCGGCGCCTCCACCGTTGCGGATGACGTTGGCGGTGGGCGAAGAGAGAGACTTGAGCGAGTCCATGGTCTTTTCGGCCTTGTATTCTTGCCAGAAGCCGACAGTAATGTTCACTGCATTGGGTAAGCGCTAGGTCACCGGGAATTGATAAGACTTACAGATAATAACTGCAGTGATCACACCGCCTTCAACCCAATCTTCGACTCCGAAGGAGAGGGCCATTGCACCAACAAGGACAAGTGTGAGGGCGTTGGCTGGATAAAAATTCAGCGGCGAAAAAGACTCGATACGCGACACTACATACCAACTTGGGCCATCAGGACCTTCAGAATGCTTACGCCTTCAGGCTCCTTGAGTTGGTTCTTTCCATACTGCGCAATTCGCTGTTGGACGACTTCATTGGTCAGTCCGAGCTCGGGGTCGGTAGCCAGGTGGCGAGCGATGGCAGAGGACGGGAGCACGTGCCACACGGGGTCGACGTTCGGGTTAATGTCGATGGTAAGAGTTGTGCACGTGTCAAGGGTGCTCGATGCACCCGGACGCTTAGTGTCGCCGAGGTCCGCACCTAGCCCAGATTGCTCCGGGCTGGGCGCGGGCCTCGGTATAGGCGGCTCGTCTACGTCGCCCGTAGCGGGCAGGACGCTGTGGGCGAGAGCAGAGTGGGCAGTCCCAGGGTGGTTACTGGCGGCATCATTGGAGCTCGAGTTGTTCATTCACGTTGTGGTAGTGCGCGGGAGAGAACAAGCCCAGAGGGTTCCTTCTAGACCCCTTTTAACCTGTATTACTTGCACAGCCTCCCAGCCAAGCCCGCCACGCCGATTCCAAAACCCGCCACTGCCGGCCCCCGCCCCGCTGCCGGTGGAGTGTCTCCACTTCCGGCACAGCCCACAGTACCTGCACGCATCCAGAACACTCGACTATCGTCCAGCGCTCACTCGTCGCTGTCATCAGCGCCTATCGCTCTCCGATTCAGACCCCCATCGCTGACAAATCATTTTGGGGTGATATCAGAGCCTGGCCGCGTGAACAATCGAAGAAGCCAGCATTACGGCATCGGAACACGAGGCATGCATACACTCAGCCCTCTCCCAGCAAGTCTGGGTTTCTCACCCACGCGTGCACTCATGGCCCCTGTTCGCATACACTCGACCCCTACACCCCTAGCTGACGCCTAGGCTCGTTCCACAGCCTAGCGTCACTCGCGAGTCGACTTTGCATCTTACGAGAATTGAATGGGAGAGTTGGGGAAGCGCGTGCGACATTCTTCCTTAGAAAGGCGTGAATCGAGCCAAGTCTTATCACACGTTCGAATCCTGACTGGGCCAGCGTAGCTCCGGCCATGGACTATTCAGTCAACGAGAACCTACCGAATGCACCAGGAACGATTATCTCGCTGCCCGCGTGCACAAGACCCGCCACTTGTGATTGGCTCGCCTCGTTTCCGCGTTCTTGTCGCCGAGTTGGACAGTCCCCTGTAACGTGATGACAGCAATTGGTAACCGTAAATAAGATTAAACCCCAAAGAAATACACGAGGCCGGCTAGCATCCAGTTTCGCCAATTGTTACTCCCCCGCAAATGGCCCCGCATGATCGTATAACTTGATGCCCTTTCTCAAGACCTCTCCCGCGGCACACTTGGGGCTTAGATTGTCTTGACCTATATGCCATTTCCAGTATCGTTACTCACAATCTCGTCACCTTACTCACCGGCACACGTATTCCATACTCCATCCACATCGATATGGCGCTCCCCAGTTGTGTGCTTAAAGCCAAGCAACACTACCCCAAACTTAGCCGACGTCATACCAAGCCAACACCCTCAAACACTTACGTGGTGGCAGCACAGGCACGATATCCAACTTATTTGTGATTCGCACCACATCGGAAATCTAAATTGCAATATTTAGCCTAATCAGTTCACAATTTGATTCAGGGCTAGCTTACCTTGGCGTTGACAAAGTCTGCAAATACGTCATTTCCGACCTGGTATGAGTAACCGGTTAGTGGGCTGCGAATGCCGCAATGTTTGGACTTGCCCGTGGAGCTCCGAGGGTTCGTACGGAGACTTTGAACTTGCTGCCGAGCTGCAGTTGCAAATAAAGACCATCGAGAGTCGCCAGTGCACCGCCTAAGGAGTGTCCGACCGTGACAATGTTTGTAGTGTTGTGTGCTGCTAGGACGCTCCTAACGGCGCTTAGAATAGGCGCGGCAGAACGCGTGTGAGATGCGAGGAACCCAACGTGCGCCTTGGCCAATAGCGGGCGCCCGGGGAACTGGGCCGATGGGATAATAACTGGGAGGAACGCCGCATCGGTCAAAATCGCTTCGCTGTCGAGGACACGGTAAGCGCTTGCGATTGAGGCAGAGATGAGAACGCATACATTCTTTCCGAGTCTGTTCCCTGCCGCCCAACAACCACCGAGTTCTGGGAGGGCCACCACCCGACATACCCTGCGCGACAATAACCGTCGGACCATCGCTCTCGCAAATAAATCAATACTTACAATACTGGGTGACACCTCCATCCCCACCGCTCTTATACACCTGGAAATCCTTGACCGAGGCAGATTGACAGGACTCTAACCGACGAAAGAGCCAAATCAATATCGCTATCTGTTCGCTCGAGCCATAACTTACTGCACTGCCAATTGGTACGGGTCTCAGGTGGACAGTATGCAGCAGCCGAAAACCACGAATACGGCACATAGCTATCAATCTCTGCCGTGCTCACACGCGAGACCGAGGCTACCTTGAGTTGTGCCGCATCCTCAACGACGGATTCCGGCGGAGGCGACACAGTCGTCGGAGCCGCCAGAACCGAGAGGGCTAAAGTCAGAGTAACGAGAGAGGATGAAAAGTACATGGCCGGCGAAGATGGAAAGAGAATGTGGGTGTCGACTACAACTGGGCGGGCTAAACTCGGCAGGTTTCAGGCCGCTGCAGGACAAACAGGCTATATATTAACCAACTCTCGACTTCTTCTCGTAAAACCCAACACCTGACTATGTGCTAACTCGTCAGGCGCTTCTTTCATTATCAGCCGAGGTTCACCAAGGCTCGGCATCGGAAGTATTGAAAAAGCTAGCTTTGTTCACAAGGCCAAAATAGGCAAAGTGCAATACAAACTGTTTTCAGACGACAATACCTCACACATGATCCTGTCAACTGATGTTTGATGATCATGTGGGTGCATAATAACTTCATGAATTCAGAAGGTCGGTCTGTATGTACGTTCCTCGGTGAGGTCGCATAGGCGGATAGCGGGTTGTCATCTGACTCGAGCACGCCCGAAGATCCTTGTTCCAAGGCCCTTCCACGGGGTGTGCGGGGGATCGAAGCGAGTCCAAGGAAGACGTGACGTGATGATTTGATTGAGCCTCGGTGAAGTCGAAGCAAATGGGGTAATCGCTGGATTCCTTTGATGGCTCGCTTGCCCTTGGTTGTCTGCGCTTCGATCTGTCGATCTGTCTCAAGGGTCATTAGGAAATGTGCTATATATTCAAAGCGAGCTGGGTTTATGCTCTCTGATAACTGATACGACGATGGGAGTAATCGTGGTCTGTTTGTAGTGAATCTGCTTTGTATGCGTGTGCTGACCATCGGAATCGCCGTCCAGTACGCGAGCCTGGATCGGGGACTTTCGTTGGATTTCACCTAACTTTTGAGTATCTCCTTCGGAGGTCTCGTACTCAAGAAAATTCCAAGTCGCAGACACCAATATTTATAGCCTACGAAGTCTGTGCAATTGGCATTATATTAATTATACCTAAAGCATGCGCACGCTTTTTGCAGCTTTTCACGCCATTATCACAAGGAACGGAGCCCATTAACCCTCTTATAATATCCAGCATTAAACAAAGTAGCAACTTGTCAGGTCGGGAACCTCAAACCCTCCCGCATATGGACCCAGGTGGTCAGTCAGCCAGATTCCTTGTCTTAGAAGCTGGCCTGCAGAGCAATTTACGTCCAGATTATCATTTCCTTAACCAGATTCGCAGATTTAGTAGTGTATTGGCATAGTCGCAATCAACGGACCTGAGCAATCGATCCAAGCTTTCTGTGCGTTGATATGCTTCTCACCAGCTGTATGTTTGAAGCCCAATATCACTAAATCATCGTGTTAGTTTCTGCGCTGAAGGGGTTGATTGATTACGTACAAGGAGGCAAAGAGGGGACAAGGTCTCGCTTGTTAGTGATGCGAACGAGGTCCGTGAGCTAAATAACGTTAGTATGGGAGATTTTTCGAATTGGCGCTGTGACCAACCTTCTGATCTACGAAGTTCACGAATATATCGTTTCCAACCTGCATCCATATGAGTGGTGAACAGGACGCGTCCACTTTGAATTGACTAACCCTAGGCTGCCCAATGGTTCTCGTGCTAACTTGGATGTTTGATGGCAAATTCAACTTCAAAAATAGGCCGTCCAATAGGGCTAACGCTCCCCCCAGTGAATGGCCAACTGTAACAACCTTGGTCGCTCCTCGCTCAGCAATCACCTTTTTGACGGTATCAAGTACAACAGTTGCGGTACGTTCGTGAGCCTCTTGGAATCCAAAATGGACGGCAGCCGATTTTGGTGCCCCAGGAAAGCGTTTGGTATTGAGAGACACAGGCAAGAAGGCCAGGTCCGTAAGAACCGCCAGGCTATCGTTAAGCTCTTGGTTCAGATGTATCGTAGCCCGAGTATATATGATAGCCACTTACATTTCATTCAGTTGGGTGCCTTGGTGTCCTACAACTACCGAATTTCCTGAAGGCCACCAACCAACATACCCTACATGCAAGGCATTATCAAACTGTGGTGCACCCCAGGGATGTCGAAGCTGTAGTGGTCTACTTACAGTGCTGGATCAACCCTCCATCTCCACCACTTGCGTAAACAATAAAGTCTTTGACTGGATCGGCTTTGCAGAATTCTAGAATCAGAGTGTGGGTGAAAACTAGAAAACAATAGACCCAAATAGTAAACGAACTCACTGCAGCTCCAGTTCACTTGAGTGGCTGGTGGGCAGTAGGCGGCTGCAGAAAAATATTCGTAGGGGATATAGCTTTTTACCTCAGCAGCGCTGATAGGTCCGACAGAAAGCGACTTGAGCGAGGCGGTGTCTACATCCAAAGGAACTGGAGGTATCGTGGCGTTAGCAGGAGCAGTGAGGGGAGCGGCAAGCGCTCGTGCTGAAAACGAGAGCAAGATTGCAAATAACAATGTAGTAGTCATTATAGCCTACGGAAGGGTCGATTTGGCTTAACTTGTAATCAGTGTTTAGGGAGACTGTGAAAAATAAAGCCGTGCTCAGCAAACATAGGTTGGGATACCTTCTTATATGCGCTTGGATTGTCGCCATGGACAGCAAGTGAGAACATACCAATGGGGAATTTCATCAACACATGATGCCTTATCTGGCTATATTAAGTATGCAAACGAATCTATGAGCTGTCTGCTGATTATAACCATTGAGTCACATGGCGGGATGTGGGAATGTCTTAGCCCGCTAGACCCGAGGTTTACCATCGTTGATCGCCTCCTCGATAAGGCTGGCTCCGACGTCTAAGCGTCGACCCAATATGCATGAGTGTGTCGCGTTATAAACGCAACAAGTACACAACCGATATGGGGTGTGGTCCAGTACCATGATTTGAAGTTGGTCTTTCGCAACCAAAATATACAGCTCAAGCGAAGCCCGGCATGTACTATGGTCCGCATAGAGTCGGCCCCGAAACCGCCGTCCAGGATGCCCAGTAATACAACTATTCCGATTACGATGGATAAGCATTTCCATGGGGTGGTTTCTTCGCAGGACCGACCCTGCTGTCCTGAAGCCCATGTGGCACTCGTTCGGGGTTGCCAAGTCGTACTCTCGTCGGAGTGATTACGATACAGCAATACTGACAAATGGCCGAAACCTATCTCAAGAGTTCACAGAACGACATAATGCTCAGTTTGATATTGAAATGGACCGCATGGTGACTGATGGACGGTTATCAAAGGATTAGACAAGCTCATATCTGAGTGCTTTCAACTTGCATATACTCAGGTTAAACAAAGTGCGACCCCTGCTAAATACAACTACCGGCTCCCAGCATAATACCGCCAGCGTATGGACCAACGTGATCTTCCGAGTTAACTCCTTGGCTCGACTCTTGCTCCGTTGAACAGTTCGCATTTAGATGATCTCTGCTAGACTGCTGTGAGGCTACACGATCAAACAAGTGTGATGGGGGTTTACCTGTGCCGGTATTCCACACGCCTTAAGAGTTGATGTCATTCCCTCCGTTATTATGCCTAAATTCCAAGAGAATTCCCGGTGTATAAACAACGATCCGTGGGTGGTGGGTATGACAGGAGCGACAACTTGCCCGGCGGTAGGATAGGAGTTAGATATCCTTTTTTTGCAATGAGGACACCAGTAAGCTAAGCAATTCAAGGAGTTACCGTAGTGAACATATAATGGATTGATACAACAAGTGATGCACATACCTTTTGGTCAATGAAGGTTGTTAATTTGTTGTCTCCGACCTAAATTATTATAGACACATCACCACCTCCAGTGCAAGATGAAGATGATGGCGCACCCACTCTAAGCTGGCCCATGGTTCTTGTTACCACATCTATACTCTCAGGGATGTGTAACCAGAGATTCAGTGCATCTAAGAGGGCCAATGCTCCTCCCAGCGAAGGTCCAACTGTAATAATCTTCGAGGCACCTTTTTCGCCAAGGATTATATTGATCGTTTCCGGGACAATTTTCGCCGTACGTATACAAACAGCTTGAAGGCCATAGTGTGCGACTAATTGCGACAGAATCCCAGGAAAGGGAGTCGAGTTGAGTGGTTTTGGACCGGGGATGAGAAATGCCATCGAGTCTTTGGGTGCTTAATGTTGACATTGGTATGTATCAGGCCGAGCGAGGTATGGTGATAAGCTCCGGCTCAAGTGACCGGTAACTAGTAGCTAATGGTTGCCGCGGGGACCGTGACAGGCTCAATGGTTACATTGGTATAAACGAATATGCGCACGAGGAGCCCGGTCACCGAACCTAATCTGGTCTAAACACAACTACTAGTGCCCAGCATGAGACCACCAGCATACGGTCCAAGGTGGTCTCTCAAAATGATCCCTTGAGTAAATACTTGACCGGCTGAACAGTTCCTATTGAGGTTGTCTCGACCTTAAGGAGGCGTTAGATTTTTCAGCCATGGTGATATGCCATAGCATATTTACCCGAGCAAGCGTTCCAGATGTCCTGTTGGTTAATGTGCTGTTCGCCAGAGGTGTGTCTATAGCCTAAGATAACTGGTTCTTAGTTGAGAATGGTGTCTTACGGTCAATGCCTACACCAAGCGACTCACCCGGTGGCACGACAGGGACAAGGTCTCGCTTATTCGTAATACGAATAAAGTCTTTAAGCTAGACATAAATGTCCCGACCTGGTTAAAACCCCGAATGGATAGAAACATGAAGTTTGCACCTTCCGATCAACAAAAGTCGCGAATACATCGTTTCCGACCTATCGATAACAACTCAGTGAATATGTGAGTCACTTTGTGGCACAGCGACCTGCTTACTCTCGGTTGGCCGAAGGTCCTCGTTGCCACGCTCACAGTTGACGGAAGCTGTAGTCGCAGGTACAAGCCGTCTAGCAATGCCAGAGATCCGCCCAGAGAGTGCCCAACCGTGACAACCTTGGTAGCCCCTTTCTTGTTGACGATCTCCTTGACGATCTCCAGGATCACCGTCGCCGTACGTGCATGAGCAGTCTGAAAGCCGATGTGTGCGGTAGCTAGTAGAGGAGCTCCTGGGAAAAGCGCAGCGTTGAGAGGTGCCGGCGCCAACACGAGGTCTGTCAGGACTGCGAATCTGCACCATCCACCAGTAGTAATTCCAGGTGTTAGGGACAGTTGGTGCGAGATCAAATGGCGTACGTATTATTCAGTTCGGTTCCTTCGTGAGCAACGACAATTGACTGCCCCGAAGGCCACCAACCCACGTACCCTGCGCGAATAATTACATGGTGTAAGATACAACGATTCTGAGGCCGTGAGAGCAGAAACTCACAGCGTTGAACTAAACCACCATCTCCGCCACTCGCATACACCTGAAAATCCTTGACCGGCTCGGCGTTACAAGATTCTATTACCAAAGCCATTGAATTGTGACACTGACAGATACATCATACGAGGCTTACTGCAACTCCAGTCCGCTTGGCTGGCCTGCGGACAGTATGTGGCTTGTGCAAACCAGCCGTACGGAATGTGGTCGTCAATATCAGACGTGCTGAGTTGACTAACGGGTCCCGAGCTAAGCAGCGCAGATTCGGTCACAACGGATGATGGGGTAGTGCCGTTTGCGATCGCACGAGCGGAAACCGGAGCCGATAGGGCGGGAGCTGAAAGAACGAGCGACGCTGCGTGCGTGAGCACGGCTGCAAGCCAGAGGTACGCTGGCATGATTAGGGACAAGAAAGGACAGTTAACGGACGAACACTGGGTCCCAGGCATTGCTGGTCGCCCAGGCATTATAAGGTAAAAAGTAGCTGAAACACCCGCCCGCTTGCCGACGTTCCGCGAATTGAGTTTGACCAACTTGTCCCAATCCGAGGCCAAATTTCCAAATCCTTCTCATCCGAGTTTGTATGTGGTTCTGCTCCCGGGAAAAAGGCCTAGCTCAGAAGTACAGAGTACCATAAATCACCGGGGCGGGTTACCGATAGGTTTTCACACGAGGCTGGGAGTCATTGTGGGAAAAACTAGATTTGGCGTAGGTGCACGGGGAAGCAATCGGGAGGTTTGATCATTTCATTGGTAAGGGGTATGTATGCGCAAAACGTTCGACAAGTTAGATGTGCAGTTAAACACAGCTACCAGCACCCAGCGCGATACCACCAGCGTACGTTCCGAAATGTTCGCTCCAGGAGACCCCTCGTTGCGAAACCTCACCGAGAGAACAGTTTTTATCACCATTGTCGCGGCCTAGATTTCGTAAGAGCTCTCGCCCAACAAAATGTTTCATAGCAGGCTTACCTGAGCAGGCATGCCAAAGGCCAGCTTCGTTGTGATGCTGTTCTCCATGAGTATGCCTATAACCCAAGAGAACTGTTGATGCATTGAGTACAGTGTCTTTACAGTTGGTTGGATCCACAGTTAGAGACTCACTCGGTAGCACCTGAACGACTAGGTCGCGTTGATTTGTGATGCGAATCACATCTTTAAGCTAAACGCCAAAGAGCAGATGTTGTTAGTATCTTTTCACAAACTGGAAGTTGCAATGCGTACAATGTCATCGAAGAATGCCGCCAACACACGGTTCCCTATCTACGCAGGCAACTCGGTGGATAAGCGAACCATTCCAGAAAGATCGGGCGCTACTTACTCTAGGTTGGCCAAAAGTCCTCATCGCCACACTTATATCCAACGGAAGATTTAGTCTCAAGTATAAGGCGTCCAGAAAAGCCAGTGCCCCGCCCAGAGAGTGTCCAGTGGTCACAATCTTCTGAGCCTCATTCTCGGCGATGAGTTCCCGGACGGCCCTCAGGATTACCTCCGCTGTATGTTGGTGCGCAAGTTGAAATCCAAGATGCGCCTTGGCCTCTGCGGGGATCCCTGGGAATAAGGTCTGGTTAAGAGGTGCTTGCACCAACATCGCATCCGTCAAGACAGGGAACCTGTACGTAACCCAGTATGGATTGCAACTGTCAGTGATAAAGTGTGTATAACACCTTCAAAGTGCTTACGTCTTGTTAAAATCGGTCCCTTGGTGGGCGACAACAATTGTTTGCCTCGAAGGCCACCAGCCCACATACCCTGAGCGAAAACGCGATGTAAGTACGAGAAGAACTCTAGACCAAGAGAGGAAACATACAAAACTGAACAAAATCTCCGTCTCCACCACTCGCATACAGCTGGAAGTCATCGACTGACTCGGCCTTACACGAAGCTGTGGATCGGAACTAATAAGTTTCGTCACAAATAAACAAAAATGCATAAAACTTACAGCACTGCCAGCCTTTCAGACTAGCTGGAGAACACCACGCGGCTTGGGCGAACCAACCGAATGGGATTTGATCGTCGATCTCAGATGTATTGAGCAGACGAACAGGGCCTTTTTCGGCCCCCAATGCGTCGGCCACTATGGATGGCAATAAGGTGCCGTCCGTGATGGTACTGGGGACAAGCGGGAGGGAAAGTGTAGGAGCTGAAAGCACAAGACATGCCAGGTGTACTAGCACAGTTGAGAGCCAGAGATACGTTTTCATAATTAGAAGACACAACGAGGAAGGACAGGAAAGGAGAAAATGCCACCGCTGAACCTCATAGGCCAGTCAGCCTATTATAAGGCAAAAAGGCTGCCGAGACGCCCATCCGTTTCCTGACATCTAGCAACAGGAATGTTCAAGAATTGTCTTAGCCAGACATAATTGCCAAAGCCTGCTGATTCGAATTTGTCCAGGACCTGTCCCAGGAAAAAAATCGACGGGAATGTCAAACAGGTAGACCGAGAACACTCAGGTTGGGTTGATGATAATTAACGGCAGGCCTAACTCGGGCTAGCTCCCATGATAGTTTCAATAGGTGCATATTTCGATGTCGCCAAGTCGGAAAACGATTTGGTTTACCCAACGGGTGAGGGATAGGCACCTAAGATATCGACTCGTTGAGCTGAAATGGAATCGGGATATTGTGCGAGCTGGTCACAGGCGCGCCGCGTCGGCATTAAGCAAGCGTATTAGAAACAATAGTGTCGCGTCTTGTAGCAGTTCGTATTTATACGCATAAAACCTCGTAATCAACGGAACGCGGACAGCTTGAGATTCCCCGCCACGAATGAGTGCGTGGAAGCAGATCTTAGGAGACCAGTAGTGGAACACCGACAGAACGGAGATTGAGGTTTCCTATGAAGCTGAAGCGCCAGGCGGTAATTGATGCAGAGGGAGAAGGTTTGCCAGGTGAGAGCTCTGCAGCAAATCCCTCCTTATTGGCCCATAGCGAACCGTGGTAATCCGAGTCCAATCCAGGCGTGAGGTTCCAAATTGGCGCCTTTAGCAGACGCAGTTGATACCTAATGAGCGCCAAACCCAGGAGTATATGCGCCGAGATGCGATCAATCGTCGGCGCTGATGGTGTTAAAGTTTCCTTGGTATGCCATTACCAGAGCGTACCGCCGAGCCGGCAAGCCTATCGAAGTCCAGAGTCGCCATGCAAGTCCTCGATTCCTCGATTGGTCAAATCTCCGCTCTCGGGCCATGCACCGAAGCGGCTGTACAACTTTCGCTAGTGGTAAGCCCTTCACGCCCTGGATGCCACGACCAAGGCAGTCTCCAAGTCCAAACCTTTTGTCGTTGCAAGATATTGTTCTGCTACTCACCTCCTGAGAGCCTATTTCCGCGATGGGCCTAGGTTTGAAAGTTTGATTGCATGCTCACCTGACCTTGGCTGATCCGTGATCATGAGTGGGTTCTCGCTCTCATGGCCTACGTCAACTCTGATCTACGAATGATATAGTCGGGACGGTGGGTGAAAAAAAAACGAGCGGGTGCTTCTATTACGAGTGCAGAATATGACGATGGCTCGCCAAGGGCAAGCGAAACGAGTATGCTCGGGAAACAGAGAGAAAGACAATATGAATGTATGTGGTGGTAACTGGAGTAACAGGCTGGGGGTATGCCGGTTTTGTACGGTGATGATCAGGAAAAAAAGGAGTGTACAGGTCTGTGTCACTAGTAATATATGAATGCAGCCTAGCGTTGGGCCAAGATCCGGCTGGACACAATTGCTCCATCAACTGCTGAGAGCCTAGTGATATTGGTTGAGTACTTGGGTTCGGTCATCGATTGATATACTCACCATCTCTCCGGGACACGCGGTCCGGTAGCGCGAACATCCGACACCGAAGCAGAACGAGGACGGACATGAGCACGATCCGAGACAGGAGGATTGGCAAGCGGGACGCGCTGAATCTCGACGCGCGAGATTCTCGGATGGCCAGGGATACGACGCGCCGAGGAAGCCACCCTCAACTCAGGCCCAACCCGCGGCAGGAAGTGCGGACGCTCGTATGACTGGTAATAGTTGAACAGGCGCTCGTCATCGCCACGTTGAATAACCACCTCGGGAGCGTCGGAGGACGGGTGTTCGGGTAACTCGTCGATCTCTGGCGCAATGGATTGACGAAGGGGCGAGCTGGGCTGATGGGTTGCCAATGGACGGCCATCGGACTCGGACCGAGGCACTTCTATGCGAACAAAGTCGTCAAACTCGTTCGATGCCGGCTCGGCGACCTGCGGCGAGAGCGAGGGGGAGGATGGTGTTTGTAGGCGCTCGCGGGGGACCCGTCGCAACGTTGGGTACTCTTCATCTTCCGTGGCGGCCGACGAGGACGACTCGGAGGTGAGCTCTGAGATCGCATCGGCGTCATCGGGCAGAGGAGGGCGTCCCTCCTTGTCGAGGAAGGCCTCGTAGACCATATTAAGACCGCTGAGATCATCCGAGTCGGGGTCGAATGCTTCATCTGAGGGGCAGTAAGCCTCTTGCGCGTTGGGAGCCAACGAACACGGAGCTCCGTGCGTCTTAAACCAACATACCAGCCCATGTCTGAAAGGTCTTGACCTCGGGAACTGGCTCCGCCTTTTGGTATTTAGGAGCAGATGAAAAGTGTAGGCGACCCATGTTTGTGGCTAAGGATACTTCAACTAGGGATCTAGGAGATCCTTGAGCATGGTGCCAAAAATGGACTAGTGTGGCTTACTTTAGGTGGTTTTACAATGCAGGACACAAATACAGAATACAAAGTAGAAAAGCCACGAACGGATGCGAGGATGTGGTGGTGAGCAAAGACGAGACGTCGGTTGGATATAAAAAAACGGCATTCGGATATTTTGCATCAGGGCAGGTCACATCTTGCTTCTTTCGATCTAGCCAATTGGGGAACGCGCAGTGATGCTCTAGAACATCTGAGTTCAACTTGGAGACCAGACTAAGTTCGTACCCGCCGATGGCAATAACCTCGAGCTCGTCGTCTAATAGTTATGTGTGTTTGCGCCCGCGACCAAGTGTACTGGTTTGCTCCAACCATCGGTATCCTCAACGTCGGCAGGGCCACAATGACAGCGCTTGTTTTCTATTGAAGCGAACCGGAGCAGAACCGGCTGTCAAAGGATGAGTGTGGCGCATCCTCCACACCCACCACTCCGCCTCTTGGCACAAAACCCCGCCAGCGCAGCTCTGGGATCAGACCTCCAGCTTGCTACAACTCCGCTGCCGACGAGCGTCAATCCACCCTTTGGGCCTTTTTTCGACCCGACTCTATCCCCACGTTTGTTCGACCTCGGCCATGTCGACCCACGACATCACCATCGACGACGGGTGTCCTCTTATTTCTTATTCCGGTGACTGGAATGATTCTACCAATCAGGAGATTGTCGGGGATTACTGGTTAAACACATATCACTCGACCGAGGAAGTCGGGGCAAGCGCTTCGTTCAAGTTTACGGGACAGCAGTCTATTTATACGGGTGTGTAATTCCCTTGGCTGCGTGGCCCAAGCAGTCACTGACACGCCCACTTGTCCTTGCCACTCGTAGCTCAAAACGTTCAAGTCATGTACGTTTTTACAGTTACAACATTGAAAATACACTAAATTGAGTATTTAATCCCATTTCAATAGGGAACATACGATGTCGATATTGACGGTGCCTCGCTTGGTCAATTTGACGGCTCGAGTACAAAGTCGAAAGCATGGTACTGCTCGCCTCTGCCGAGAGACTGACATGGGGAGAGCATACGGTACGTCCTACCCGAACGAATTGATTCAGCCTACCGAACGACTATCATGTAGGTCACCATTACAAATTCGGATCCTCGTGGCAGATTTCTAGACCTCGACCAGATTAGGTGGACGACTGGAAAGCCTGGACTGTGAGTTCGTTTTCGTGAGTGCAAATGCCAGCACATCATTGAGATTATGCGCATAGGTCCTCAATAACCAATTCAACCGAGATCGACGACGCTGATGGATCTGTGTCGTACACTCCTGCTGAAAACTGGAGTGATGACGATCCAACCGAGCAAACAGGAGCATACCATGAAAACACAGTCCAGTGCGTAATAACACGTCTTGCCTGCTGGTGTTAGCCTAACACTGCGCTTTAGCTTCACTTCGACTGTTGGGTCGGCGGTCTCGTTCGCTTCAATGGTATGTGTGCTAACCTACAATAGTCATCCTGTTTAGACAACTTTTTGTAGGAAATGCCGTCTACGTATTTGGGTCTACCGATAGCTTTTCAGGAGCTTACGACGCACAAATTGATGGAAAAACTGCTGTGGCTCTGGAAGGCACAACGACAACTTTTCGACAACCGGCCCTACTTGTAAGCACTATCCAAACAACCGAATGTTTCGCCTTCTGACAGTTTGCAGTATTATGTTGACGGACTGGACTCGGGCGACCATACGTTGACCCTGACGAACCGACAACAAGGTTCATTCCTACGATTCGACTATGCAGTCGCATCGACGTGGGCAGAGAGGTACGCGCCCATGCCTCGAACCTTAGAGCAGGCACCCACGTGTCCTAAAATAGCACTTCATCTGGGAACGCCGATCCAGACACCCCATCAAGCGCCCCAGTATCTGTTCAGGCAGTACAATCCGCGTCGAAAACGGCTGTCATTATAGGAAGCACAGTAGGAGGAGTAGTAGGACTGCTACTACTGATTCTATTCGCGCTCTGCTTTATGCGTCTCAGACGTGCTGCAATCATGGATGAAAGTCGCTCGGATCTTAAAGTGGTCGTTGACGGACCAGACTCGGCCTCGAAAAAACCTCGCCCACTCTCAGCATGGTCCTGGAATCCGCAGCGGTCGTGGATGGGAGACAGACCCGTATCGGCCGTTTCAGGGGCTTCCAGTCCGGGTATCGCAGGCGTTGGCGCGCATAGGTGAGCACGTATGTTAGAGGATGATTGATTCCATGGCTAAGCGACGTCCAGCGGGAGCGGGTGGACCCTCAAGAGGCGATCAGCACAGCAGTATGGCAAGGTCGAAAAAGCGTATCCCTCAAGCACTCTTATGCCTCCTTCCCGGTGACTCCTCTCCGGGGTTCTGAACTTACAATCCTAGCGTTTGGATAGAAACCCCCGGATATATTCCTGTTGGTGCTTAATGGCCACAATTGCCTTGTCTGTGTTTGTGTGGCGGTTGACTATGATCGTCGCATGACCTACAATGCTTTCCTGTCTTGGTTTCAAATATCGAACTGTAGTGTATTGGTTTGTACTCCCTCCGTATTGCAATGGACTTGATTTGGTGCTCCGTCAGTGACAATCGTCCAAAGCACAGACTGAACCGCAAATACGCTCGTATACTATCTCGTACCCCAAACGACGATCACATTCAACTAAAGTAAATACATGGCCACACCACTCCAGTCCCTCCCCCGCATCGAACCAGCCCCAGATCATATTGTGAGCTCCAGACTAAAAACAAAGCAAGTGATGAACGCACTCGACATGTTAGAGCACCCGGGCGTTGCTGCGGGTGCGCACGACACGCCACTGGCCAGGGACTCCCCGCATCCGGAGCGTGCTGGTGTGAGAGAGAAGCACAACAAAGGTTGCAAGTAAAGAGGCGGTGGAGGTGAGAGGAGGGTGAAGAAACTCCCTCCTCCGACGGGTTATATATCTCGAGACTCAGGAGCTCGACGTTTGTTGATGTTTACTTCCACGTGCGGGCGCCCCCTGTTTACGCTCTGCCGAAGCAAAATCAGGTGATGTGCCGCGAGTGAGTTGAAAAGGCCCGCCAAGGGTGGGAGAAGCGCGAGCTCTGGACTTGTGGCGAGACACCTCCCCCTATCTAAATGGCACGAGAATCTGTGGTCTCGAATAGCCGTATAGGCATATTTAAACCACGATTTTGTTTTATGGGTAAAACTAAAAAGGCTGAACCTCTGAAGTTGAGCTATTTTTGCTTGTAGTGCCCGGTTACCGACCAAGGATAGTTTACATCCTCTTCTGCGTTTATTTGCGATTGAGAAAGTGGAATATATGCACAAATATTGTCCCAATGTAACGCAAGAAATCCTCTATATTACCCCGGCCAGCTCAGGAGCATACATATGTGCGGGCCAGTTTGCATATGCGCTGGGCATGCTTGATATCTATGGGACATCCATAGTTCCATATACTCATACTCCCACCTTTGCACGCTCAGACAATCCGCATATACCCAGAAACCTAAACTTTTTTCATTTGTCTCTCCTCCACAGAAACTCTCGCAGGCCGCGCCAACCGCCTGAACCTTGTCGTAATTAGGAAGATATGGAATGAACGTTGTTTATTACACGGACCAAAGTACAGTACATGCAGAATGTTCAGCGAGCAGGGCCCTCAGAGGCGTCAACTCTAGGCACTGTGTTTGACGAGGAGTTATCACGAAGGTACTCTGGCGCGTCCGAAGAGCTGTTCCCGGCGTTGGATGTTTCAAAGTGAACTCCGGGTGCTAAATTAAGTTTTGCATCACTTTGATTATTTTCTGAATTGTAGGGGTTCAGTTTACTCACGCTGGCTGGGTGGAGAGTCTATTGAATCGTCTTCTGATAATGCATCTTGGATATCAGCTACGCGATGGTGCGAGTCAGTGCGGGAATATCTGGGCAACCCGGTTGGCTTTACAGTATCCATGAAGATCTTTCATAAGTTGCTGCGCTGCGCGATCGAGCTCCACCGAGACAGGCCCATCAGTCAAACGCGCCACTGAATTATAGCCGTTTGTGTTGATCATGTGAGCCCGAAAATTATCTACAGAACTGTTATGAGTCCAAATTACTTGCAAGGGCTTCGAAACATCATCAGTAGACTCTCTCACCATGCGGGGAAAGTACTTTGATTATATCAAACGCTTTCATTGTAATATCAATTCGTATTTTAGAGTGGGGGCCTATCGCAATTTTGGAGGTTTAAGTCAAATTTCGTTCCCAGAACTAAATGAACCGACCATATGAGTCTGATTGGAGTGCGTTATTGAGCAGGTTGCCCAAAGCAGTTACAATCAACCACACGGACCCTTCACCCTTTAGGTGGTTACCTAATGCGTGCTCCTTATCAATATATATATATCTTACTCAGTAAGCGCGGTACGCTCACCAGCGGCTGCGAGTTTTAAAACAATACTAATAGCAGTGTAGACTATCATTGTGTCGTCGCCTCTCATTGACTCTAACATCGTGAAGATAACGCCCCGAGGAATCGCATGGGACTCTTTCAATCATAGATTAACCGGATAAGCATCAATAGGCGGGCGGTATATCAAGATGCTGACCTAGAGAAGCCATACGTTCTATTGCTACTAGAGCATCAAGGTCTGCTCCTTTTTCCACTGCGTTGAATAAATAATTGACCAAGTCCTGATTCACGAGCT
The DNA here is from genome assembly GCA_037039685.1 of Ceratobasidium sp. AG-K. NCBI lineage: Eukaryota > Fungi > Basidiomycota > Agaricomycetes > Cantharellales > Ceratobasidiaceae > Ceratobasidium > Ceratobasidium sp. AG-K. The sequence goes on from JAWNGF010000002.1 coordinate 4,783,967, forward strand.
CGCCTGCAAGCAGAGAATTTGAGTTGAAACGATGGATATACTTACATGCGTTATACTTACGGTGCGGTGTAATTGCTTGCAGTGCGCTCATAATCGCTGGGGCAAGCTGATTGTGCCTCAATAACTGAACAAGCTCTGTAGGTACGTTATGTTGGACTAATAAATGTCTTAAGTCCTCTGGAGGCATTAGAAGCGGATACACATGAGACTATTTAAGAAGAAATTGTATAGCTGTATCGCACTGAGGCTTACCGGAGGTCACATGCGAGGCAATAAACTCAATTGATGCTTGAACTGATCCGATGTTTTTGCTTTTCAGAAGCGATACAATTTGAGCGAATACCTCTTGTACACCATTGCTGCCTCGGATTTCGTCTGAATTTGCCGAACAATAAGCAGACGTAAGAGAATATAACGATTGGAGTTGCTGACCATGTTCGATCAGGTTTCCAATAACACGTATAGCATTCGGGTGCTCCGGTACCAAACGCTTTATTCTCTCGAAAAGCTGTGGGACTGAGTCTAACAATAGTTTCCCGAGGCCGCCTTCATTCAGTTGTTTTCGATCAACATCCGCGGTATAAGTTGTGTGAGTCCAATGTTGTAAAACATACCGTGGCTACTTAACAACGCAATGGTTGCCAATAATTCGTCCAATAACAACTCGTTATCACTTCCTGAACCATTGGCCGCGAAGAAGGAGGCTAGTTTCTGCCCTATGTCTTTCTTCGAAAGGGAGTACTGGAAGCCATCTGATTATGGTGCCGTAGAAAATTGTCAGTGTATCGCGAGTCATAGCTGCAATAGCAGGGTTCAGTCGATGCCATCCTGATGCCTACCAATCTTGCAAAATGCTCTAATAGCCCTCAAAACACCTATGACAAGCTTCGAGTCGGTCTCCTCAACTTGTAAAAAGGCTACAAGTTTTGAGGCGGCAACATCGCTAGATGAGGAAAGCCCTATTTGAACGATTCCTATTAACCAAGTGTGTCAATCCACGTTGCTTTATGAATGATAACCGTATACTTCGTTGGCATCAAACATGCAGATTACAATTATTTACCATTGTTGCTTTCCACAATCTTGGTAATCAACTCTATGGTTTTTAGTGATAGATCTAAACCGCGTTGCATTTGTTTAAGTAGTCCTCTATAAGTACAAGTGTTCACTACTTGAAATCGAACTTACGTGACGGTATGTCGGAATCATTTCGGTGAAGCGCATCTCGATCCGATTGAGAGGGACTTCTAACTGGTTGAGTACCATTAGCGTTGACCTGTGCAGGGGGGCTAGGGATCAATAGCGGGAGATCTTCAATGAGATTTGATCTCCAATATATGGCTCTTCCATGCTCTATAATTTGCCGTAGATTGTCAGAGTGAGTCATGCCAACGTAGCTTTCTGATCCAAATTCCGCCGGGACCGTGTGGCTCGTTACGTCAAATGCTCTTACTCACTTGTCAAAAGCTCGGACATAACCAACATAACAACTGCAGCCAGTTTGACTGGTGGCTGAGTTTGCTGTTTGCTTGACGAACCCCCAGCATTAGCCATTCCAGGCGCCCCCTTCAATGCTACAACCCGTATAATCAGTATAATATGCGCATATAAGCACTATTCGGCTCATTGACCAAATCTAGTCCTCAGCCATGAAGTTGGCTTGGGCGAGAGTTCTCTAACCCAGTTGATCAGAGGTGCATGTGAAGTTACGGATGACTCTTGCTGCTGTTCGTCGGTGAGAGCTTGAGACAGAAGCTAGGTAAGAACTGGATAGATTCCAATATCTAGTTTTTACGCACGGGGATCGCCTGGCCTCAGTGCACATAAATAGAATAACTTCTGCACACGAGGTAGCACAGCTGAAATAGTGTCGAGGTTCTTGGCTATAAAGAGGACATCTGTCTATATGGGTAAGCCTGCGAGCTCCATCAGCACTGACCATCATCTGCCGTTCGAGAACCTTCTTGCGTTTTGTCTCCTGTAGGAGCTGGTATTTCTCGGGGCTCTATGAATGTTCCAAGGGCCGTGGATTAAATATATCACACCGTGCACAGAGAGTGAACGAACCGTCATCCTGACGCCAGCCGATAAGCAGCATAGCGATCGCGGCGAGAATATTACCGTCCTCATCGCCAACGACCCGAGTGTCGATCGCCAATTTTTGAATAAACTCTGCCCCTCCATATTCCCAAGTCGCTTTCGCGTTGCCTTTGGGAACCCGATCGTCTCAGTTGAATATCAGGCTTTTTTGCAGGTAGGCTACCTACCAGAATCCATTGCGTGCTTGTGTACAATTGAAAGCCAATCTGGTTTGAGGGGGCCAGATTTTCCTATATCTTTGACTAGCTTTAGCGTTTCAACGAGGCTTGTATCCCCCTCCCACTGCAGGAGTGGAGGGGCTGAATGTTCCGACGTCGATGTCGAACTTGAATCAAACAGGACCTTCCAGTCTACCTTCGTGCCGTAACGTTTCAATGATGCTTTGGGCTCGTAGTTGTCGCTCTGGATGACTTCTTGAGTATTTGCAAGAACAGTCCAGTGTATTCTGTGGTTGTCTTCTATAATCACTTTTCGTCCTCTTCCCCAATGTGGGCGCCTAAATGCGGGTTTGAGCGTAAGTTACTCCGATGGATGTGGCACAAAACCGGGAAATTCGCATACCTCGTAATTGAATTGCCTGACGTGTATGATGGCCTCGATAACGGTAGTAGTTCAAGAATCCACCAGGCCCAGGTTAGAGACTCCGTTATTCGAGTGTAATTCATACCCAACCCGTGAATTTCGCGAGGCTCGAGTCTTAATCCCATTAACTCTGCTTCCTCCATCATCCATTTCAATGGTGGTGCCCCACGATCAAGGTCGATGTTCTCTGCGTTGCCGCCACCGCTGAAGAGCACTTTTAGTAACACTCCGCGCGCACGATCCAGGTAAACCCGAACCCACATGTCTGAATGCGTTCCAGGGAACCAGACCTCTTTGACACTGTGTGACCCGGCTTTTGACTGCCCTTCGTTTTTTGGCTGCCCTTCGGGCGTTGCAGCCTCGGGAGTCATATGCTCAGGAAGAAACTTGATGCGACGTTCATCAAGAGCCAGTGCATGGCGAAAGTGTGTGATGTGCCTGCAATCCTGGGTCATAGGCAGTAGCTTATCACGGAACACGCCTATTGACGACACAGTATCCCTATCGACAAGGAGTGCGTATTTAGCCTCAAGTGGTTGGTTCTTGTTTGCTCCACTGGCACTCTTATACGTACCATGCACCAAGAAAGTGTATGTCGACTTCTTGGCAGAATGTCTCCTTGAATTTTAATACCATCTTCTCGTCCTCAGTTTTCCCAGACTTAAAAGAAGAGTAGAGTTCCCAAGCGCTGATGGTGCATGTTTCGTTAGTCGCCAGCACATACTATCTTTGCAAACCCATGCGACTTACAACGGAATTTGCTCTTGATTTCCAGCGTGAATCAAGCCGACCTAAGACACTCACAGACTCGGTCAGTTACAATAATTGATCGCGCACGAGCATGGTCGTGCCACCAGATCAACCGACGAGTCAATATAGTACTTCGGTAGCAACATAAGGCGCCGGTAGTATTATATAAACTCGCCAGTGCTCCCAATGGTCTACTGAGCGTACTTACAATACAAAGCATTGCAGCCAGTGCTCGTACTTGATATGCGCCCCTTGAAAACCCTGTTGTCAGGCTTGTAAAAAAAATAGAACATTTAACATATATGTGATATGGTACCAAAAAGAAATATCTGGTCTCCACGTCGATAGACGCCCGACAGCCAGCGATAAGCTCCCATGATGACTTTCTCCAAGTTCCTGGGGTATTTGATATCAGCAACATGGATTCGAAGACGGCCCAAGGTTCGTTACCAAGCAATGGCCAGGTCGATCTTATTATTCACAACTTGTTTCAGATAGGCATATGAGCGCCAAGAAGGTTTCGCAAAAGTCCCAATGCCGCTGTTGTAGTATGTTAATTGATCTTTGTCCTTCTTGATGCGATTGTAGAGCTCGACCACATTGGTGTTCTAATCAATATGATAGTAAATAAAAATAAAAATCACAGTGTGAACACACGATCGTATGATGCAGAGAGGAATATAAGATCAAGACGAACGTTTTTCGAAAACTGGTTTGAGGTTCCGTCAATGCATACAACCAATCTTCTCTGGCCGCTGGTCGACCCGTCTGACAAGTTTTCCTCCTCCATGAAGGCCGCCCTTGACGGGACGCCAGTGTTGACTGTTGGAACCTTTGAGCTCATAGGGGTCAACGATTCAGACGAGACAAAACTCGGGGTAAACTGTGGGAGAGGCGTTGAATAGCGGCGACCTTGGATGGGAGTCAGGAATTTTAGCGCGATGAGGCTTTGGTACACCATGCCCATTCTTATAGTACGACACTATAACAAAGAGCAATCAGCACCTTTTGCATGACGCCGACATCACCTCGATTGGGCGATGAAAAATGTCCCACAAAGGTGCAAGGGTACCGTACCGCTATCCCTGATATAACTTCCATCTTCTCAATAGCTTCTGTTGAAGCCAGCGATCTTCATAATGATATCCAGAAGGATGGTTCACCCTTGTCCTTTGCGTTGTTAGCTGTGCAAGTGGTTCACAAACCTGCTTTTGCTTGTAACTTTAACCCCAGCAACACGCTGTAGCAATGCGAATGCGTTGCTGAAGGGCGCCCCGTGTGGCATTCATTGAGTACCGGCAATTAAATTACTAGCGCGCTATTGCTTCGCTATATTCAGTCCATAAACTGAAGTAGCCACGTGCTTGTGTTTGCTGACAACGCAATAGTACAGAAGGGAATACTGCATTATCTTATGGCACTGAGGTAATTTGGAGGGTGTAATGATATGACGACACGCACATGGATTGCAACAGTCTTAGGACGCAATAATGTTGACACTGGGAGTGGCTATGAAATAAATTTCGTGTGTACCAAATTAGTATTGCCGTGGCATACGGAAGGAGTGAAACGTTTATATGGGCCCATTTAAAAGTCCTTTTGGCCGAGATACAGTGGGCCATGAACAAAATCTCAATTAGCACCTGGCGCTTTAGTGGGGTTCTGGGACCACCACGAGGCTTCCAGGAGCCCAGAGCAGTGATGTCCATAACCCCTGTGTTCGGGGTCCGGGTGGAGATCAAACTGGCTCTACCGTCGCGAAAAGGGAGGGGTTATGATGATAGAATATCAAATCCCATACGCTTAGGTGCTGGTAGTGAAACCCATGGTCGTATACAAGCTAGCACGAAGGTTTGTCACCGGGGTACAAGGTACGGGGTCCTGGGGTTATAACCTTTAATCGCCATCACTGGCCCGGAGAGTCCTCCGGAGCGCCAGGAGCGGACCTCGATCTTGCTGGCCTGCGCAAATGGCTCGCTGGCTGATAAAAATGCCTTGTTTTTGGTACGCTTGGTTTATCGCCTGACTATATGTTACAGAAGCTCTGTTGGCACCGTTTGTCGGCGAAATCTCGACACACTCTTAGCGCGCTGTAGCTCTCCGGGAGCTGCTATGCCCTCGGATCGTCAGTAACGTATCCCTCCTCCTTTGATTCTACAAAGCTATCTGATGCTGTAACGACGATTCTACTGGTGCAAATATTGTTCAATTTTAGCCAATCTTTCGGATGGGTATTGCTGTATAGGCAAGAATCTCCGACAGCGGTCGGCTTTCGTAACGTGACATGTCGACACTGGTGTTTTTGTAGGACAGAGGCTCCAAGCCACCCATGGCCCAGGTCATATGGCGTCTAAATGTCAGCACATTATGGCCAATACGACACGCCTTCCGTGCGACGAAGATTCCATCTCAGCCGGATGGCTTGGATTGCCGACCCGAACAATACGGCACATACAGGGCACAAGGGTTAAATTTAGTACATTCAATTCCAAGGTGCGCACAACACTATCGTAGTATGTCAATTATGATTTCTTTGTGAAGTGGTTACAGAGCTTATAATTTAGCGATACTAGCGTCCTCCCATGAAAAATGGATATCACGACAGAGGCACGCACCCCGTGTGGGTCAAACTTATATTGCGAGCTCATGCACATGGGAAGATGCTCCACTACTCATTTATGGAGAGCTTTCTGAGGAATAATTTCTTTGGACACTAGTTTATTAAAGGGCTGTGTTCAGAATGCCACGTTCAAAATAGGTTCCCTCCGTACGACCTTTTCGCTTTACCGGGCGTGGTTCGGATATTGGCTACCGTAGGTCCTCAAGGCGGTCAACTCTCATGACAGGGTCCAAGTCAATGGCAGGAAAAACACAGCCCTCAATCGGGGGTCAGAAGCACGTCACCTCGCTCACAACGGAATTGACGCCTCGATTTTGTGATGGGTCCGGACCCTGATTATATATCAGACACAGAGCCCCAATGTAGTATACATGCATGACACCATTGAACCCCGTACGGCAGTTACGGCAACGGTTACCTTAGTTGCTGTAGTAGTATTCAGTTATGGCCTTAGGAAGGAGGCGTACAATCTTCGAGACATTATCTCCATCCCGGTGCACAAGGTTCTGATTTTTGAGCACGCATATAACTACATACATTGGCGGGCAAGCCTATTCACATCTAGGCTCGCTCCTTCCCAGCCCCGTGTCCAGGATATTATATGTTCTGTATACAGCTTACACCTATGATATTATGTACATATAGATACCTAAAGCGCCAACACGGACTGAGTTCCTAACGTTTATTTATCACAGCTGTCGCTTATCGCGTCGGCTGGTTCAAGTGCATGGCATGTGCGCTGGTTGTCCTGATCAGCCTGAGTGCAGGACGCGATTCTCCGGCTGGCTTCGTATAATGTCCCCCAAGTGGCGTTTGTTGCAGGTGCCTCACAGCATCGAAATTTGCTGTAAAAATTTGGCCAGGGGGTTTGGAGACCGTGGTAAGCAACTTGAATGCCTTTGAATTAATGTACACCAAATGACAATGCTCCAATACTAGGTCCCGAACTTATATTGCGTTTTTTGATAGCCAGTTTAACTTTAGATTCAGTTTGTGCCACTGAGTCAGGCCTATAACAATGTATTTACACAGCAAGGCTAGCCACTAATTTCCGAAAGAATAAATGTTTCTATACATCTTGCTTTCACTGGCCCTGAAACAACACGGTGTTGCTGTGCAGATCAACATTCATCGTTACCAACGCTGATTCCCTCAAATGGTCCTCCTACGGCAAACAGTTAGCACACTATTCACGTATATTGGAACCTTTGCTCACCGTGATCATCAAGATCACCAACCAAGACGTTTGATACTGCTCCGGTTGTGCATTGTGTGTCGGTATTATCCTGTCCCGAACACGCGACCCAAGAGCCAGGTGTCAGGATATGCTTCTCGCCGGATGCATGGGCGAAGCCAAGACCACGTCCCGGGACAATAGGTACGATATCTAGCCATGTATGCGTGTGAGGTAGAAAGCAATCAAATCACGGAGATGACCTGACCTTTCTCGTTATTGATTCGCGACACATCGGACAACTAAGAGCGAATGATTAATGGATGGAAAAGCTGGTCAAGTAAATTCACTTGCATTGGCATCAATGTAACTCGCGAGAGCGGGGTTTCCAACCCGGGGTTGGCCGTACGTCACAACCTTTAGTTTTACGCCTGAAATCTGAGTCTTCAAGTAAACAGCATCAAGCAAGGAGATAGCGCCACCTGAAAGCGAGTGTAAGTCATGGCAATCAATCAACTGGTAGGTTTACCCAAGCTATGTCCGACGGTTGCGACAGTCGCCCCTGGGTGGGCCGCCAATGCCTTTTTGACTGCTGCAAGCTTTGCTGCAGCGCCCCTGCTCTGAGCGTCAAGGAAGCCTCCGTGAGCTTTGAGAGTGGTAGGAAGACCAGGGAACAGGCCTGAATCGAACGAATCAAGCCCAAAGTCTCCATCGATCAAAAGAGGGACGCTAAAGGGGCCAACGTATTAGTAAGAATGACTCTTGGGTAGCGAGAAATAGCGCATACAATTTACTTGGATCCGTGCCCTGGTTGGCGACTACGACCGAGCTGATCGCTGGGTAGTATCCGACGTACCAGTATGGAGTAACCACGCCGTCGCCACCCGAAGCAAACGGAGCAAACCCAGACAGAGCGGTGCACGGTGCTAGCGACATACCAGAGTCTCAGTAGGCGTTTATAGTACGTACTAGAGATAATACTTACTCCCGCACGACCAGGTAGCTGTCTTACTAGCAGAACAGTACCCGGCACGAGTTAGCAATCTATGGTGATCGTCAGTCCTGGAATAACGCTAAAGGACAGCCACGAGTACGACCTACGTATACGGGCGGTACGCAGCAATCTGTGCGGCAGTGAGTGCCGTGACGCCAGCACGGGGCATCGCAACCGGAGCAGGTGCAGCCAACGCTGCCAGGGGTAGCAGCAAGAGCGCACACAACGACGCCGGAATAGTAGCAAACATGGCAGGACTATAGGCTCGGATCCGACGACGGGTTGCTTGGCACTCGAGAGCAGTCGCTTTTAAAGAATACTCGAGGCAAGCTGAAACACCAGTATTATCTTGCTGCCCGCCGGCCGCTAGCTTGCCCGTATGACAGCTCACGAGTATGCAGACAGCTGATCACGTTCTTTCATGCGCTCACATAGGGGAATACACTACTAAACTAAATTAATCAGCTTCCAGGTGCATCGACCGAGATCTTACGGGGGATGGACATGTACTGCTGCAGGCTTGATAAGGTTGGTCGTCTTCGTTCATATAACCGAGGTCTGATGACCCCAGGCAGAAGCCCGATATCACGCCCGTCGAAGCACTCATATAAGCGGAAATGGTGATTCCATTGGTCGAGCAGACGGCTCATTCATTAGCGACAAGAGCCCGCGTGAGTGATGTAGGCGATCATACGCGGAACTTCGCGGATGTACGAGGTGCAACAAACGGTTTCTAGAACCGCAGTGCACATGTTGTGAGAGACATCAGCCGCGGCAATCAACTGAGCCGTTATCCGAGGACACCATCCCCGAGGCACTTGGCACATGTTCTATGTATATTCATTAATTGATATTAAAGATATTGTATTCGCAGCTCTATAAGTACTAAAGTTAGCATAACACGGAATCCTTTCAAATAATCAAAGGCTTACAGGATTCTCAAGCGCCTATCCCTCAACTCGCGGCCATTTCTAGAAGTTTGTCAATACTCAACCCCAAATCCCCATTATTCGCCTCCAAAACCATGTCCGTTATTTCTCTATCCATAGTTGGGAAAATCTGGTGTAATGTTGTGCGGGCAGCATCGGCTGCTGCTGCATGAGCCCGATCGATTTCAGCCTGCATCGCCGAAAAGTCGAGTGGAGTCGGTGCACGCGGAGGAGTCTGGCCGTTGGGCGTAGTCGGATTTGAAAGGTCAAATCCCAGGTTGGGGAACTGAAGAGGCGGGAGCAAGCCTTGGTTCTGCTCGGTTGGCATATTTGGGCGCGTATGGTACGGCGTTTGTGGTGGGCCAGAGACTCCAGGGTAGCCGCTACTTGAGCTACGTGGCTCGTCATCAAGCACCTCACTGAAAATACGGCCGATGGCGTTTAGGGGCTTGGATAGCGATTCTCCTGTGCGCTCCAGGAACTTTCGTGTATCTTCGGCAATGGCAGCTACTTGCGGAAGTTGCAGTGTCCGGGCAGACTCTTCTCCTATGGAAGATGACGCTGATGCCGACGAAAGTTGAGACAAATCCGAGGCTTCTGATCTCGATGAAATAACTGCCGGCACAATGGTTGGTGAAGTTGGATCCGGGGAAGGTGGTAGTGCTTGAATAGCTTCCTCAACGTTCCTATCATTTTAAATAAGAAGGCTGCAGGATGAGGGATAGACAAGGCTAACTTTTCAAAATCTTGTTGAGTGATATTTGACAAGGACGTATGATCCATCGTCTCGACGAACGATACAGCGCCCATCTATTTCAATGAATCAACAATAGGAGAGACATAGCATTCACCGCCTACCAAGCTTGACAAGTAATACCCCGCTTCACTCTGGAGCTTGCTTGCTCGTCGGAATCGATTGATGTACCTGAATACTAGTTTGGTGACCTATCAAGTGGTGATCAATACAATGACTTACTCGATGTTCGACAGCAAATGCTCCGGATTGGCTCGTATTAGAACGAAAATCAAAAGGGGGATAAAGCTGTCTGCTCCCTCGTCGCCTCGCAAATGCCGAATAAGACCTACACTCTGTTTAGCACCTCAACACAGCTCGAAATATGAACCACCTACCAAATATTACTTTGCACGAGTTGAGGACACATATCAACTTGTCTCTCGGTGCCTTGTAATGGTCAATCTTATTCATTTCTGACTTGTAGGCGCGGTCAATAAAATCAAACGTAACCTAGCAAGTCCTAGGCTCTCACCCTGCTGAGCAAACATCAAAAAACCCATGCTGATTTCGCTGTCTGCCGACTTTTCAGCACTCGTAGGTGACATGTTTTCTCGTGGTGGCTCGTTCTTTGTATCCGTAAGTTTCATCGGAATATCGAGATGCTCTGGTTGGATCCATTGGAATAACGCAATACGCTGTTTGAGTATTCGGTCCCGTTCAAGGTCGTCTGTAGTCACAGGTCGACCACCCCGTGCAATCTGAGGGGTAAATGTACTACCTAGAGTCAAAGGACTGGCTCGCGAAACAACAACCTGCACTCACAATTCGAATAGCCTATTCATAACCAACTTTTCCATTCCCTCGACAGCATTGTCAAACTCGACCTCGCTGGCTCTCTTCCAAATCTCGCACTCGCGCATACGAGCGGAAATAAACTAGAAAACGCAAATCAGTCGCGCACCGGATAGGCCTAAACATAGACTTACAGCCAAAAAGTCATGGACGAGCTTGATCTGGTCGTTCACCGTAAAATTCTTCTTGGAAAAGTTGTGTAAAAAGCTACCAAGTTCATGTGGATCCAATTCACCAAGCGGGCCAGAAAACCACATACCTACGAAGGTACTTGGCCACCGGATCGGCCGGACGCGACTTGAGCTGCTCCAAAAACCGGGGGAAATCAAACTGCTCGGGATCCGGGGTTTCGGGCGCAGCAGTGGAGCTGGACGCGAGTGCCGACGACTGAGCCGGCCGAGTTCGGGTCGAGGGCGATTGGGGTAACGGGCTCGCCTTGCTCTTGGGCGAACCCGACGGCCAATCGGGTCGACCAGCCGTCACGGGGGACGAAGGTCGGGAAATCAACGATCGGGCGATACTCGCAATGGACGGGAACGTGGCTACCGTTGCGGGCGCAGACGTCGGTGTCGGCGGTCGCTGGTCAGATTGATCAGGCCGGTTGGGTGCAGATGGAGTTTGCACTCGTCCTTGTCCAATAGGCGTTTGTGGTAACGGCTGGCTAGTCGGAGTCAACGGCCTGCCCTTTCCGACTGGTGTCCTCGGCCTCTCCTGCGCAGACTTGGCCGAAACGGGCGTTTGTGCCGACTTGGCAAGTGGGTCGAATTCGTCCACGACCGCAGAGTTGTACCGAGGCTTTGCAGCCGGCGGCGAACTGGGGAAATCAAACGACTGGGGTATCTGGATATCGGTTACCACAGCGAGCCGGGGCGGTTCTAGCTGAGTAGAGGACTCTTAGGTTAGGTTTGGGCTGCGGGGTATCGTGTGGTTGAGCCTGATTAGAAGTTGTTGGGTGGCTAGAAGATGCGCTCGCGTCGTGTGGTTGAGCCAAGACCTCTTCTTTGAGCTCATTAGAAGACGCGTCTCCCGCGAGGTTGACTACAGGCTCATTCCCCTTGGAAGTAAGATTCGAGTCGTCGCCCCAGGGATTCCCAAATGACCCATCCTCAATATTCAAGTTGCTCAAAAGCGCAGTAGGCTCAGAAGACGCATTCACGCGGTCTGTAGATTCCATCTAGTTGCCACAGAAACGCACGCGTTCAGTCAAGATATCGGAGATCGTGTCCAAGTCCAAAGGATGCACAGCCCTACCCAAAACGCCCCTGTCTTTCAGCATTACATCACCATGCCCTTGGGCGCTAAATTCTTCTCTCCGAGTCACCGCGCAAATTCAAGGTCATGTCAATCCTGTGAAAATAGATTTCTGTGATATAGTACAGCCCTGAATACACGAGTTACGGAAAAAGAAAATAGAAAAAAAGGGTTGCAGTAGATGAGGATGTACTCTTTTTGCCCAGACGCGAAGCCAATGCGAACGAATTCGAAGGAGGTCTAACAGCGAGTAATAAACGGCAAAACGGTAAAAACTCAAAGAGGAACCGAGAGTCGACCGGGGCAAAAAGACACACGAGGGTATAACATACGCAATAACTGCAGCGAGGTCAAGGGATACAGAGTATAACAAAAAGGCAACAAACCCTAAACTAGATCACAATTATTTCACGTATACCTCTACATGTCCAATCCCAGCCCCATTGAAATCGCGTATTCATCCTTGACGTTCTGCTGGGGCTGGTACCCCGAGAGACTGCTCCCGCTCCTTGGCCTACCCTGCCCAGGGATTCCACTCGTCAAGTACTGGCCGAGCCCGAGGCCATGAGGCGCCGAGTCACTACGTGCCCGCAACAGCCTGCGAGACCCTTCACTCTGCACGGCAGTTGGCAATGTTGGGTGCGTCTGGGAATGCTGCGGGTGAGGGTGTGAAATGCCATGGTGCTGGTCTAGTCCCATCCCGGAAGCGGCAAAGTTGGGATCATCAACTCGCATCCGCTTGACCTGACCTCGCCCGTCATGGTGTTGCGGAAACTCGGTAGAGGTGGGGGAGGATGTGGGCGAATAGGAAAACCCGTTGGGGAGCTGAAACGGGGGAGGAAGAGGCGAGTCGGATGGAGAAGTAATGTAGATGGGTGGGTTATCGCTGGGGTCTAAGAGGTCGTTTGGAAACTGTCCAGGCACTATGTGGGGTCGGTAAGAATCACCCGAGAATACAGCGTGGAGACTTACTCTGCCCCGGATGAGTCGCCGCAACGATATCATACAACATCTTGACGACATCAGTCAATCCCTCGACCCTCGCACGTTCTTCGGCCAGCGCGTGCTTAAGGCTCTGGTGCTCCGCGACCATTCGGCGCAGCTGAGTGGCCACCTCAGCGGGCAATTCTACACGGGTATTGCGACCTGGGGGCTCAGTGTCCAATGCTTTCCGCTTGATCTGGTCGAGCAAGTCGACGCGACCCTTGAGGAATTTAGGGTGAGAGAATTCCCATGTTTGGTTGTCCTGCGAGGTACGTTGCGAGCGGGGTGTCTATTTGGCAGTGTGAGCGGAAGCAATGAATATGCCGAGACTTAACCCACCTTGTTGACCTTGTGAAACCCGTACATGTTAAGTTGCCGAACAAAGCTCGAGAACTAGCCGTTTGCTAAAGTTAGGCTCAAGCTACCCGAGAGTTGATCGACGCACGTTACTATGCTTGAAATGCGATCCTAGGATACTCCGGCTAAACTCGCCAACACTCTGCACGATAAAACTGCGCCAACTCAGCTGAGCTCACAAAATTAGAGCGCAAGACTCACCTAGTGCCGTGCTCATTCCAAGCAATAAAGTTGGAGGATTTGTTATCATTAATCATCCTGCAAGGCACAGTCATTAACTATAACCCAAATCCGGATACGATGGTAACGCACTGGAAGAGTTTGGTAACAAAGTTATTGTTACTCGGCTTTGCGCTCGACGACCCGGGAGTAGGGCCTCCGAACACTCCATTGCCCATATCAATGTCTTTGAGATCTCCATCCATGTCGGCGTCTGGTTCAGGGTCCGAAGTGGTCGTCGGACTGCCACCGCTCCCTGTTGCTCCCGGGCTGACCCCGTTGGAGACAGGGCCAAATGAGCCATCAAGCAAGCCCGACAGGAAGTCGTACGGCTCGCCCGTGCCGGTACTCGGCCTGGTAGGGCTCTCGTTCCGGGGCTCCCCCGAGACGCTGCGCTTGCGGCCGTGTCTAGACGTCGGGGTCGCGGCGGAAGGCACATCAAATGAAAACATGCTCTGGGACTGGACCGGGCTCTGGCTCTGGGCGTTTTGCGGAGGAGCGTTTAGGTAGTTGGGGTGGAGTAGCATGCCACCGTTATTGATGCCATTATTGAATACCAAAGTCGCGGCGCTCATGAGTGGAGACGCTTGCGCCGAGCTGACACTGGCCGAATTGGGACCGCTGGTGACGTTGAGGTTGGTAATGTCCAGTGAGAGGTTGGACACGCGGCCACGCAGCTGTGGACCAGGGCTGGGGGGCGACAGAGGGCTCAGAGGCGAGAGCGCAGACGATGGTGGGGTGTCTGCTGGGATGGTGAGTGTGGGCCCAGGGGAGCGGGGAGCAAATATATTCAGAGTGGGTGGGGTAAGCGGGGCAGATGAGCTGGAGGTCGGAGGCCGGAGCAAATGGGTGTTGTGCGGGAAAGACCGCGAGTGCTGGTGGTGGGGTCCCCGAGACATGGCGAGAGCAGCGACGACAAGGCAGTTCAAGTATCGTCGTTGCGCGGATCGAGTCGGTTAAGGGCGTGGTGAGTGGCAGGCAGCCTTGTGCGGTCCAGAGGGCAGGTAGCGCCGGCACGTTGTCCCAAGGGCAGTCTGCAAAATGACTGTCAGTTGGCAGCAATTTATATAACAATGCACGTACGGTAGAAGCTGGCGCAATATTGGGGCGCCTAGACTACGCGATTAATTAGTGACACAGGGCGAGCGTGCTCCGGCTCGGGGAGTGTGTGAGACAGTTGGGTGCTCGTCGTTGAAGCCTGGACCATGCGCTCTGCCAATTGTTAGCCAATTGCTCGCGCCAGAGCGCAGAAACTCACCTGGGAGTTATACCTTCTCGGTGGCAGTGGTGGCGATGGGCGCTATAGGGGTGTTGCGGCAATGCGGAAGAGCAAGAAGAGCAAAGCGCTTTAAGAGTGGTGGCCGACGTCAAGACACTCCCTTGTTGTGTGGCGGGAAATAACCATTTCCCGGGCTAATTCCCGGGTCTGTGCACCGCCTTCGGCTCCTCGGATACCGTAATCCATTAGTACACCTCTTGAAGCAGCTCGCTGAGCGCCTGTCGCTGCCTGAGCATATACAGCTCTTTTTTTTCCTCCGCCATCGTCGCCGTTGTCCCCAACGCTCCCAACATCTCCAACCCAATCGCCTCCACCGGCTCCATCCCGAGAGGACGCGACCCCACAATTTTCACATGTCAGCCGCAGTTTGCGTCTAAATGTGGACAAAATCCAGGTTACGAGCCTCTAATTTCCTTTGCGTCAGATCGACGATAATTTTTTTTACATTAGCTCGATGATACTCATTCTTTGATCGTGTTCTGTCCGTGTCTCCCATTCTTCTCGAAACGCGATGCATGCCACTCGTCCAACCATTCTGGGATCTCATATCTGGTTTTCTTATCCTGATCTGCAGATCGCTGCCTAAACGGGAACCCATACGTTCCATGTCGAAAAACACTTGCGTCCGCGTCGCGGTCGTTTCACAAGGTCCTGTACATCGTCTGATACTCGTGTCGTTGGTCATACATTCGAGAAATGCTATGCATCAGTGTGCATCGAGGTCGAGCACCAATTTTTTACGTGGTGGAGCCCCATGGGTGCCCTAACCAACACGTATCGGGTCCCCTCGGGGCGCATACACCTTCGAGTCTGTCAAACAGGAAGCTACGCTCACGTTCGGGACCCTCGCAAATAGCAACCCCCGAAAATGAGCGGCGCAGCGACCCTCTCGATCGATTGGCTCACGCATTCGCTGACTTCTAATTCTCACTACGTATGCAAGTTGACCACGTCCCACCGGGACTTATTCACATATTATAAACACGTTTATTATATTACCTCCGGGGATCCATCCCCTCTCCAGATGTGGGGAAATTTCTAGATTTCCATTCCGGCACGTTAATTAGTCTTTGCGCAAGCTGAACTCGCTTCGTTGCGTCTATATCAGACCACCACTGGCCGATCTGCATCCAAGTGTTCTGATCGCGGTCTCACCCTCGGAGCTCGTGTGAGCTCAACATTAGGTCACGCCAAGCAACGCACGACCCAAGACGCATACAATCATGCCGATTCCCAAATTTCAGCCTCGTGGTGTACTGCGCTCTATCCATCGGACTCGCCATTGCTTAGATGTAATTCAGTAAATAGCACTCTAAATTTATGCAATCCCTGTATCGCCCGTCTTGACCTGTTCATACGCCTCTTTGAATCCCTCTTTCAGTCGCTCAGCTACCGTCTGTGCGGGTTCAGGCACCTCTTCTCCCCCGCTGTCCTCGTTATACCCCTCGACCTTCATGTCGTTCAACCCGAGCTCCTCGTTTTGCTGCCACGCGCGCTCATACGTCTCGATCGTCATCGCCGGGTCCGGATCGGGCGCAAAAAGGTTTTGGAGGTACGAATTAGCCAGCGGGTCGTCAAGAATCACCGTAAAAGGGCGTTTGGCTTGCATGACCTGCTCACGCCATTAGCATTCAACCCCGCCCCGTTTTGCCGTACATACGTCTTTCAGACTAGCCAGGAACGCTTCAAACGCCGACTTGTCGTCCTTGGTCGCACTTGCGTCACCATGTACAAACACCTTTTCACCCAGCTCTTCATAAACCTGGGTCAGCAGACCTTCGAGCGTCGTGAAGCGGCCACCGAGTGTGCCTGGTTGTAGCACAAGGTCGATTTCGGGGATTTCCAGGCCACAAGTCTCCGATTTGAGAATATCCCGCGAAAGGTCTTCGCTGTCTTCAACCTTGAGCGTAATACGTTTGCCGTGGTCGGATATCGCTCCTCCCGATTTGATTTCGTTGTCTCGGTACCCGCATGCCGCGCAGTTGGTGGACATGATAAAGATGTCCTGGCATGCCACGTTGAGTAAGAATAGAACCGATGGATAGGACTCACCTTGAAATAGGGAATGATAACCCTCTTCATCATCGTATCCAACGGAGCAGAACAGCTTGAACAAGTGCCGGGGAACACATAAATCTCCTCGTTCGGCACCGGCTCATCATCCGCCTCTTCCCTCTTGCTCGCCTCGAATACCTCCTTTGCGCTCGACACGTGCTTTGCCTCCACTCCCCCTTCCACCGGCGCCCCCATTCCAATTGCAGCATTCTGTTCTGGCGTTCGCTCGTATTGCCGCATACTCCACTTGGGGTCGTCCATTGAGCCATAAAACTCGATCCACGAGTTCCCAGCAGGGTCGTCGAGTTGAATCGTAAACGCCTTTAGGGGCTTGTCTACCTGGGACGCGCTCTTGACCTGTACGGCTCCGGTTTCTTCCTTGCTGTCCTGTTCATCCTCATCATCCCCGAGAATGTCCTTCATCTTTCGCAATAGAGCCTCGATCTTTTCATACGTCGCTGGGTCCTGAATCCTCCGCAGGGTCTGATCCATTCCTAGATCCCTGACCGTATCTCGAATGATGCCTTCGACCGTTGTGAGTTGTCCCCTCGACGCCGGAATCGTCAGTTCCAGTTCCGGGACGACGAGCGTACATGACGCAGATTTGACGAGTTGTCGGTTGAGGTCGGAGCGGTCAAGGATACGCGCAGTGTAGAGTGTACCGAGTTCTGTACACATATTAGGGTTGGCTCCAAGTTGAGCAAATAAAAGGACGTGCCTCGGATAGCACCAGCAGACTGTATTTCGTTGTTCTCGTTCCCGCAATGTTCACATCTGAATGACATAATGATGACCTCTTTAAAGTATGGAATATTGGTGAGCATCAATCGTGTTATGCCCTATCAGCAATCGTGGCGAGTACGATCAGCGCTGGCAGGGCTCAGGATGAATGGAGACGAGAACATACCTGCTCGCCGCAGCTCATGCATAAGCTCTCGATTTCCTGTAGTGGCCTCTCATCATCTCCCTCTGCCTCCTCTACCTGGCTGGGCTCGTCTGGAAGTTCGTCGGCTTTTTGAGCAAGGGCGCCGATGGGTTTGAAGAATTCGTTAGAGGACATCTAGTAGAGCCAAGTATGTCATGCGTCGGGTTATGGGTTCACAAATACTTACAATCGCAGAGGGATATAGTGGCCAAGGTGGAGTCGAGTTGAGCAAATTACGATCTCCAGAAAGTTCGGAGCGAAATCGCTGATAAGATTAGATCCATTTCCCGCCATCCCGCCCACGTGATTCGCGAAACGCGCCTTCGTTTGGCTCCCCGGTGCGCGGTTCGCGCTTTTGTTTGTCTCACAGTGCGCGATACGCGCCTTTGGTGTATAAAACACAGTTGAGGAAAATACTTAAAAAATCATCAAAATCACACCCATTTCTACTGTTGTTTTTTCAGTATGGCAGACTCCAATTCGCCTGACGAGCGTACCCCGTTGGTACATGACGTCCCATCATCACAGCCCACATCAGATGGTAAAGCCACGGATGCGCTTTTGGATGCCCATGAGCAGTGAGCGTACCATGTCATATGACTATACACGATTAACTCACTGAAATTTGCAGTTACGAGTTTGGTGGACCGGTTGGCGTTTCAGCCATGATGGTCGGCTTTCCGATCCTGATGTATTACTTTTGGATCTGCCTTCGTTTTTACAATGGCTCTCTCGTTCATCCGGAATCCTTCGATGATTTTGGCCCATTCTTTAGTCGTATGTGGGCACACGTCCGAACGGTAAGTTGTCGTTATTACTGCCGAAGCACTGAAATGAGACTGAAGTGCCTTTGCGATCAGGACGCGGCTCCGACCCCACGTGCGTTTGCGACGTACACCGGCTTGATGATTTTCGAGCTTTTCTTGGCGTTCATTATGCCTGGCTACAAACAAGAGGGACTGCCCGTTCCCTCACTCGGGTACAAGACTTTGACCTACCACTGCAACGCGCTCGCCTCGTTCTATGCGACCCTTGCCGCTGCTGCTATCTTGCATACGACAGGGTTGTTCCGACTGACCAACATCATTGATAATTTTGGAGAGTATATGACCGTAGCGATCATCTATGGCTTCTTGATCTCTATTGTCACTTATGCTGTGACTGTTGCGATGGGCAAGCAAATGAGGATGTCGGGGAACTTTTTCTACGACCTGTTCATGTGAGTCATTTGTCATTTATTCAGCGCATATACTAACATCCATGAAGGGGTGCGTGCCTTAACCCCCGTTTGGGCAAAGTGGACCTCAAAATGTGGGCCGAGGTTCGCATCCCTTGGGTCCTACTATTCCTCATTGCCGTCTCGGGAGCGTGCAAGCAATATGAAGCCTATGGGTATGTTACTGCGGTACGTCTGTGGCTCTTATGAAAACCAGGTGCTAAACCTGCTGGGGTAGAACATGGCATTCATGGTCTTGGCTACGGGTCTATACATCAACGCATGCGCCAAAGCCGAAGAGTGTATTCCCCAGACTTGGGACATGTTTCACGAAAAGTAAGACCTATGGGCTTGACAAGCTGAGCTCAACTAACCATGCTTGTAGATGGGGTTTCATGGTCATCTTCTGGAACTTTGCTGGTGGGTACTCTGTATGCGTTCAACTAGTGGCGTGTTAAATTGATTTCATTCCAGGCGTACCATTTGTAAGGCTGTTGCTGGGTTACACTTGCTTCCAAAACTAACGAAGCACAGACGTACTGCTATCCTGTACTCTACCTGGCTTCCCAAAGGCCCGAGACCTACCGGTTCTCAACTCCTGTTTACATCCTACTATTTACCACGCTGCTTACAGCCTACTATTTGTAAGTCGAGTAGCCTGCTATTCGGGCCGGACGCCTCGCTCACACGACTCGACACAGCTTTGACTCGGCAATGTCTCAAAAGTCCCGATTCAAGATGCAAATGCAGGGCACCTATACGCCTCGCTGGACCTTCCCACAGCTCCCATACGGGACGGTCGAGAACCCAACCTTTATTCAGACGGCTCATGGGAACAAGCTGTTGACTTCGGGTTGGTGGGCATATGCCCGCAAGCCGGTAAGCTTCCCGCGGACAATCCAGTGCCGATGCTAATAATTTGGTATAAAGAATTACACCGCTGACTGGATTCAAGCACTGACATGGAGCTTGAGCACGGGGTTCGCGTCCCCAATCCCTTACTTTTACCCCGTGTTCTTCTTCGTTGTGCTGGTGCACCGTTGCACCCGCGATTTTGAGCGTTGTTCGCGCAAGTACGGAAAGGATTGGGACAAGTACTGCGAGCTTGTTCGGTGGAAGTTTATTCCCGGTGTCTACTAAGTGCACTGCCCGCAGCCCCTAATTGCTGCGTATATCCCTGTAGATTCCCGGAGTCGGATAATACCAAACATGTTCATGCCAAGCTCATTTTAAGGTACCCTATATCCGAACTTTTTGTACAACTGCGGTGCTAGAAAATCGATTGTGCAACTTGGACCACCAGGCTGATAATCCAGATGAAATACGAACGGCATGTGACCGCCCCACGGCAAAGTTTATTACTCGCTCACGTCACTGCATTACACACCCCGAGGCGACATGACACTTGAATGTACGATAGCTCCCACATATGGGTTGTGTATTGGGTCGCGCAGTCAATCGAACCCCCGTGGGCACCGCTTTGGCCTGCCCGGCTCCAGTGCCTTGTCTTATAAGCCTCACCCCACCACCACCTCGTCATCCCCTGCCTACCCATCGCTTGCCATGACTGCCTCGGAAATGATCAGCCCAGCCCAGTCTCATGCGCTCTTTAACTTTCTCACGCACACACAAACGCTGGCCGAAATGCAGGCCCTCAAAGTCCCAGGTCGAGTGTCGAATTCTGGCCCGCCGTTTAACCCCAAGCTCGGTCCGAGTCTCAACCAAAAAGTCCCTCCCTTGCCTATATTAAACTACTTGCTCAGACGTCTTGCGCTTACGCTTCCTGGATTCCAAGATGTCCCTTCTTCCGTCTGGTCAGAACACGCACAGTCGATTCTAGAGGGACTTGCGGCACAAGACTTGAGCGACAGCTATGACAAGGGGTCAATTAGCAAGCGAAAGATTTTGGGCTTCGCTGTTGTAATCGTCGCAGAGTACGCCATTAGGGGTGCACTTGGAGGCGTCCCCAGGGCCAAAGGTGTTTCAAAGAGGTCCTGGGATCCGAATAATCCTGTGGACGTACTGCAAGCATGGGACGAATTGATCGATGGATTTGCCTATGGAAACCTGATGGACGAGCTGGTCGAATGGGTCGCAAAGACGGATGACCTAACGCAATTACCTCCTTTGCTCCAGACCGCACATCAATTTGCCACCATGACGTGAGTATCTCAGTCAGATGCTGTCATACCTCGAGACTCTAATCATTTTCGACTAGTTGCGCTTCATTTCTTCATTATCTCTTTGTAGTTAATCCTGCCGGGCCAACCCTATCAACCCTCATCAGACGGGTGCATGGACTACTGCCATATGGAATTCTGCGACAAACGTTGCGTGTGAGCAACGCGGCCACGCTATTGAGTGCCGTCTTGCGGATATTTTTACAACATGCACCTAGCGTGCGTGGGTGGTTTAGCGGCAAGCGAGGCCAGAACCTACTTCAAACGTATGAGATGAAACACGTTTCTCATTCACCCTCAATAATTCTCACCATTATGCAATAGCATTATTTCTTCGATATTGGGGAGCGACGAGGCTCGAATTATGAAGCGCATCCAGGAACTAGATGCGAGTCCCGACGCTGGAACACCTGAACAAATCGCATCAATCGAGAACTATGTTCAGAATGGGACTCGAGAGCAGAAACTAGCCATTCGGGACCACAGTGGTATGTTCCATATCATCCAACCTGCTCGTCTATAATCTTAACTCACGGACCATTCAGTCGCCCAGTCTCGCTCTATTGTGGCCGTCATCCTATCCCTAGACAACGTACCTCTTCCGACTTCAGAAGCCGTCCACACCAATCTCCTCAACCGGCTCTCACTCTCCCTTGCTGCTCGTGATCGCGTTCGGCTCGTGTCCGTTCTCTGCGACAACTCTCCTCAAACTGACGATCACCTCGCCACGCTCGTCCGAGCCGTTGGGACTGCGTTCGATCCCGTACTGCGAGGTGTGCACAAAGCGACGGATTTTGCAGGCGCAATATACGATATCCAAACCTTCCTCGATGACCTGTTGACCCTAGCAGACGATCGATCGGCCGGCCCGGCTGCCTATTTTGAACTGTGCAAAGTCCACCAGAAGGATTTACACAAGTTTTTGCATGCACTTGCGAAGAACGCCCCAGAACTCAAGGAGGCGTACCTGGCATGGTATAAAGAGTGCATGAGGGTATATGCTCGGCGTGATGGAGCGTACGTGCCTCGAATCGATGAGTCTGGAGAAGTCAAGAGCGCAGGCGTGCTGACTCCCAAGTTGGCCAAGCTGGTGGAGGCGCTGCCTGAGCAAGACCGCGAGGCTGTCCTGGCCGAAGTCAACGGCTACATGGAATGGTTGAGAGTACTAGCGGAAAAATCTAGCAAGCGTACAGAAGAGATCATTACCCCGTCTGGTCCTAAACCTGATGTCGGACCTGGAGTTTATCTTGCGATGTGGGAGGACATGATCGCATCAACGGGTGTGACTCCCGCAGAGGTTGAGGGGCCGGTCAGGTATGGCACAACAGACAGCGTACAAAGTGCGAGCGCGAAAGATGATGGCGAACGCGGCGAGGAGGACGTTCCTGCGTTGTATGTCGGGACTGGGCAGGCTGCGCCTCGAATGACACGGACGCGGGAGCTGCTGACAGGGCCGTTTGAGAAGCTTTTGTTTAGGTTGTGCATGAACTGATTTTGATTGGGATGTACGCATTTTCGATATAATATGTGTATCATAGAGTTATAATATTGGAATAATGCCCTTGAAATGTCGGATGTGGGAGGCTGAGGCTGAGCTCTGACATGGACTAGAATAGATGGCTTTGACGTCGCACTATACCGGAACCGGTGACGTGTAATGAATGTCACGTAGATCACACATTGACGTGTAACAACATCCGTTCTGGTACATTAGTTGCAAGATTACATGGCGAAAGAAACACAGCGAATTGCGATACTAGTGAGACAGACTGTACAAGTTCCAACAAATCACAGGTACCAGACAGACACGTGGCACTAATTCTACTGGTTTTTCTTTTCCTCAGGGGAGGCGGCAGGAGGGGCACCCCCCGCAGCAGCAGCAGCTTCCTTGCGCCCTTGCTCTTCCAGTTTTGCCATTTCTCTAGCCTCGTAGCGCCTGGCATATTCTTGCCCACCCTGTCAAAATAACGAATTCAGTCATGTAACGAGTTGATAGCTAACGAATCGAGTACCTGCATAAACAACACTGCGACGAGACAGATAACGATAAGGGTATTTCCAGCAGCCAAAATACGGAGAGACTCGATGCGGTCCTTGCGGGAATCGGTATCTAGTGGGGTGACGATAATGCGCAGCGCAGGTACTATAACTGACGCATAGAGTATAACGCCAGCCATAAATGCAGCTACGGGGCATCGAACATGAGCGCTGTCGTTGAAGATGAAGGAGAAAAAAAACACTTACCCAAGCTACTTCCGTCAAAGAATAGCGCGCTTTCATCCCACTTGTGAAGTTTGGAGATAAGGCCCACAACACCAAGTCCCATCATGGCATGTAGTAATCCCTGTAAAGATTCTAAGTATCGATAGCCAAGACGTCTGTGGTGACTCTACCTTGACGGTTTTGGGCGCATTATAGAACGTCGTATAGAACTCAAACCCATTATCCACAATTTCGTCTGTTAGAGGCGCAGCATAGAGCACCTTGTGGTCGACATTAAAGCATATGAATAGTATGCCTGAGAGGTCGTAAGTAATATGCCACGTATTGAATATCGACACATACCCAAGAAGAAGGAAACAGAACTGAGTACGGCAGCGTGTCGGAAACCCATGTCAATTAGTGTGGTCGAACAGACTGAATCTTTCCAACCACAAGCGCCGGAACTTATGTCACGCTCGGCTACGGCTCAGTCCCTGTCGTCTTCAACAACTCAATGTGATTGTACACAACGCATGCGACTTATATATACTTGTATGAAGCGCTGCAAACGATACTGCCATACCAAATGTGCAGCAAAATGCCAAATGCGAAGAAAGTCAACGTGCACCCACGGCACGGGCGAATCGCCAATCAAAACAGAGCTCCGCTCCTGATAGGGGTATGAGGAAACCAGTCGAGCCAACAAAAACACAGACGATGTACACGTATAGTAGAGAAACATATGCAAAGGGTTATGTACGCGGAGTGGCGGGTGAACCTGCCGAAGCAGCCGGAGAACCGGGCAGTCTGCCAGCGGGCCGAGGAGATTGAGGGAGGCCGGGTCCCATCCCAGATGCCGTCCTTCGGTGTCCACCAGGGCCAGGAGGTGCGATCTGCAACCCTCGAGATGCGGCAACCGCAGCCGAATGGCCTCGGTGCGCCGAGTCGTTCGTGGGCGGCTCGAGCCTTTGATGAAGAGACCCTGCAGGTGCAGCCTCAGATGGTGAGCTCGCGACGAGGCCAGAATGATCAGTCTCGGCCTCCGAGTCGTTGTCGTTGTCTTCGATTGCGTCCTCGTCTTCGTCGGATTCTTCGTCGACTAAGACACAAATTCAATGATCTATCCTACACAAATATCAAAAAATGGGCTTACCTTTGAGAGTTCGACCACCAAGACCGAGGAGCTTGTCAGCGTGAGCCTCATTGTAACTCCGGCTATTGCGTCTACTAGGATCCGACATCCCACGTTTCCCACGTGCGCTCGTAGACGAAGCATCTGTGGTGGATGGAACGACCAATTTCTCTTCTACTGGTGTGCTTGCGCTAACAGGAGCAGCCTCAGTACTTGATTCAGCCTCGACGCTAAACACCCGGTTGAATTCGTTCAACATCAAACTGAACACGCCTGCTGGAATGCCAAGCGTGGGGCTGAAAACAATTCCGACGTTGCGCATCGTCATCTTGTTGACGTTTGAGTTTTGGACGACGAGAATCAAGTGCGCGGTCAATGCTCGCAAGAGACTGTAATTGGCAATCGGCAACTGGGCGATGAGCGACGCGAGCTCGGAAACTCGCTCTTGTGGGTCGGCGAGATCTACGCAACGTACCATTAGCTCGGAGAAAACAAACGAGGATAATAAACATACCGATAACGGCCAAAAAGCTGAGATGTAATTCGCGAGTCAAAATGCTAGAGGGAAGCTCTCGCAAGAATGACTTCAACAGCCCGGCGACTGCGTGCGGGTCCCAGTACTCTTCGCTCTCCAATAGATTCACGTCACCCTCTACAACCCTAAAGTCGGTAACTATACACAACTAGTTTGCTCAGTTCACTTACCGGAATTAAACTTGTCCTTCAGGCTCTTGATCACAGCTGAACTACCACTCAAACGGTAAATGCCCTCTTCTTGATCGGCGCGCTTGGCCTCCAGGTACTCGATACACCTGAACACAATCGCGGGCAAATTGGCGATCTCAGCGATGGCGAGAGATTCCTGGAGCGGAATACCAAACACAGCGCGAGCGACCGGTGCCGCGGGCGCAACAGGAGGCTTGTCGCTTGGAGCCTTTCCGAATCCCCAGAACCGACCCGATTTGGCTTTACGTTCGCGGTCGTTGTTCGCAGATGGCCCAGAATTCGAAAAGTCCCAATCTTTGCCACCATATCGTCCAGCTGGAATCGGCACACCGTTGATCGGGCCCGAAATCTTGACCTTGTCGGGCGATGGAGGTCGTGGGACTTGTGCTGCCGACGGATGATACGACGCGCGATTCAGTTTCCTTGGTGGAGGCATGTCGGGGTAGTGACCCAGTTCGGAGTTGGAGCGTTGTCCAGGTTGTCCACCTGCGGCTGCTGTGCCGTCTCCTCCACCCATGGCAACGTCCAAATGTGAAGGCAACGAGCTCGAGAGTTGAACGTCCTGCGCAGGGTCCATGATTTGCTTCACTGCACCATCGATCGGGATTGGAGCGCTCCCTTGGGGTCCGCCCGATGAAGTAATCTCGGGCGGCGGCGGAGGTACTTGGAACAGCTTGGCATTGGATGCGTCGGGCGCGAGCTGCGAAATAGGCAGGGCATTCCCCCTCAAGATCTCGTCCTTGGACATGGCACGTGTCCTCCGCGGCGGATCCTGGAATGAACTCGTCGAAGCTCGAGAGGGTGCTTGAGTGGTTTGGGACTGCGTTTGGGACGACTCTCCGTGCTTGTCGTATTCACCGACAACGTATCGAACGAGAACTTCGACCCAGCTGTCACGCTCTTCGTCACTCTCGGCGCACAACACGTGTCTATTGAGAGCACCCGATGGACCACGTTTGCCCTCGATGATAAGGAAGGCATGGCGATACGCGTTTTCGTCCTCTGCATCGCGCGAGGCTTGGCGCTGCTGTCGACCAATCTGGGAACCTGCAAGTGAAATAGACCCCAAATGTGCTCCACCCCGCTGGACCGGCAAATTAGCCTTCAAATCAGTCGTCATGAGACTAATTCGACTCACACTTTCGTAGTATTCCAAAGTTGGACTCTGCAAGACAAAGTACCTCGTCTTCCATCCACCAAAATTCTTGCCCCGCTTGGTCAGGTACCCCTCCTTGTATCCAGGGTGTGAGACCGGGGCGCGAGCGTGGACGATAACGTCCGACGTGAAGAACCCAGTCACATCCGCAGGGTTCTTCCAAGGTGCGGCAAGGACAGTTTGCAAGTAGGTTTGCAGCATCACCTACGCACATCTCAGTCTCGGCAAACTATATGAAACCCGTGCGGATCCCGACTCTCACCTTTCTTTGATCTACCTTGGCCGGTGCATTGTCCCTAAACAGCTTCGCGTCCGGCAAAGGGGAAATCTTCTTCAACGCACTCCTGCTTAGCACTTGCCGCACGCGTGCATCCAACGCCAGCACATCGGAATATAGCTTTTCAATCTTCCATCCTTCACGTTCCGACATGGGATCCAGCGCGATTTCAATTACGAAGCTGAGCACCTCCTTGCCACGATCATTCGCGCGAATGTGTGATAACGGCACGGTGATGATCGCGGTACTCATATCAAACGGTGTCAGTTTGGGTGGATTGATCGTGGTGGTCGTTTGTTGGGACTCGGTCCGCGCCATCTTGGGGGGCTGCGCTTGGGATGGTGGTTGATAGGTAGGCTGCAAGTATGGAGGGGGCGTCGACGTGGTAGACGTCGTTGGAGATGTCGCGATAGGACTGGATTCGAACATCGTAGAGTCGTCTGGAACGGACGAGTGGAGAGAGGCGGCCTGATTGGATTGGAAGTTCGCATGAACATTCATCGACGTCATCGACGGAGCATTGCGAATGATCGTGGGTATCCCCTGTCTCGAACTAGAATCTGCTGGAGAGTATACCGTCGAGCTATGCCCATCCGCGCTAAAGTCGTCGTCCGTATCGTTGAATGACTCTGCAGCCGCCCCAGCGTGCGTGTTCGGTAACGGAGGGGGCGGTGGTGGAGCGACAAATCCAATATTGGTTTGGGTGGGCGTTTTCGAGTAATCCTGATCGCTAGTTCGGTTCGGCGGGGTTTGTTGCGACTGCGTAGTCGGCGCCATGCGCTGAGAAAATGTGCCATCAAAGTTCATCGGCGAAACGGCCGCGACCGCAGGCAAGACCGAGGCTTGGGAAGGGGGTACAGGTAATTGTCGAGGCCCAGAGGCAGGAGCCGGCATCGCCGAACTATCGGGACCGGGGGGTAATGACTGCTCCATACCAGAGATGTATTTTTGGACTTCTTCCGCAGAGGTAATCCTCGATTCACGCGCACCACGTTTGGAGGCACGAACACTGAGCGCGTTTGGATCGTTAGGGGGTTCAAGGGCACTGGGGGGCTGAAAGGGTGGCGTAGCTGTGTCCCCAGCGACCGAACTGCCCGCAAGGGAGGTTTTTGAAGAGGCGGCCGAGACGTTGCTCGCCACTGGAAGAGACTCCGATCTGGCCGGCGGCCGGCTGGTTTGGGTGTTTGTGTCGCGATCTACAGGTAGAGGTTGTTGTACCGTTTCATCAAGGCGCGAATCGGATCCTCCAGAGTGACCGTTCAGGTATGATGGGCTATCATGGGAAGGCGCTCGGGGAACTAAATCACGCACAAAGCAGACCAGAAGCCCATGAGAACAGGAAAGGCAATTTCAATCCGAAGTCGTGAGAATGAGCCAAATGGGGCATCTAACGAGGCTAAACAAAAATGCTCACCGACATCGTCGCTCTGATGGCGAGACATGGGCGCTCGGCTCTGAGACACTGCCCGCGCACCATGGGGCATCTTGCTCGTCGAGCGACTGCGGCCGTGACGCCGCTCGAGCTCTGAGCCACTCCCACTCGCGGTCGTCGTCTCTTCGAATAATCGACGATAACGCTCGCGTTCGGCCCGAATGCGTTCCAAATCCTTGGTTGCGGTGGCCAGGCTGGATTTTTGCTTCTCAATAATACGC
Organism: Ceratobasidium sp. AG-K; assembly: GCA_037039685.1. Classification (NCBI taxonomy): domain Eukaryota; kingdom Fungi; phylum Basidiomycota; class Agaricomycetes; order Cantharellales; family Ceratobasidiaceae; genus Ceratobasidium; species Ceratobasidium sp. AG-K. The sequence goes on from JAWNGF010000002.1 coordinate 4,812,316, forward strand.
CATAGTTGCGCGTTCTGTTGGGCAACCGAGTTACGCTCTTCCAGCAAAGCAGCCAGTGCGGCGTGGACATCTCCCGGGGGATTGGCTGCGGCCAAGACCTGATCCAACGTTTTCTGCGAAGGCTGACGCGAAGAGGAGTTGGATGCAGTAGAGGACACAGATTGGGCCGATTGGCGGGGAGCAGTAGAGCGAGGGGGTGCAGCCTTGCTAACAGGCGCGTTGGTTGACATGGCAGGTGGTGCCGGAGTTGGAGCAGCTGCTGAGCCCGAGGGGGGGTCGGCAATGAGGGAAGGGTCAAAATGCTGAGTGTTCATCACCGTCCTCCGGCGTTCGGCCTTGGTGGTTGCCATTTTGTGAGCACCAGGGGTCACAAGAGCTATCGATACCAAACGTCAGCTCTTTTCCCATCCAAAAACCGAACAGCCCGCAACTCGTGTGTTCAACGAAAAAATATAAACGAGTGGATAGATGGATAAAAACAAGGAACGTGGTCGTGGGGGTAGAAACAATTCGTGGACACTCACCAAAGGCTTAAAGGGTCGACTTTGGCTCAGGGAGTTTCATACAAGGATGTCTGCCACCAAAGTTCCTGGTCGCGAAGAGCACGTCGGCGCAAGGAAGGAGAAGCTCGCGCGTTCAGTTAGACTTCCGCCTCTGTTGCCTCGCGCAGTAAACGAGTCAAGTCCGCTTCAAAAATTCAACAATGCCGCCGACCGGTGTCTCAGAATATACAGAAAAAATAGGTCACAGTCGAGTAGTGTATGGTTGAAGTTTGCAACGGACAACAACGCACCCCACCCTGCTAGAGCGAGAAGCGTGTGCTAGTGAGACGATCCTTGAAGGGTTCACGTGGTTCCTTGACCAATCCAATACAGATAAAACAGGCATCAACACCCCCAAAGTCCCAACTGTATGCACGCCAATTTCAGAGTTTATGCATTACAAAGTTGGCTATCGAAAGTTTATTCGGAGCTACCTCTCCCACTGCACAAGGACTTCTTCCTCCCTCCAAGCCTCGCGTCCGTCGCAACAGTCGGCCTCGCACGCAAACACCATGCAGGTCCCCCACTCCATTCCAATACCACCCTGACCACCGAGCGCAGCGGCAACGAGTTTCTTTCGCGCCTCTTCTGAATCATCGGAGGCCGCGGACTGGCGCTTCAGTAGGTTCAGAATGTTTGGCATCAGTTGGCACTCGAAAATTCGCTTGCCCCCGCAATGGCCACATGCTGCGACACCCGATGGATCATAGGTCGGCCGGGGAGCCGGAGGAGCGGCCACCGAATGTCCGGCGTTTGTGATTGCAATGTTCGTTCCGGGTGCGACCGGCACGGTCGGAAAGAGCTTCTTGAACACGTCGTCTGTGTGGAACGGCAGGGGCGTCCCGCCAAGCTCGTACCTGGATCAACAACATCATAAATTCCAATAGATAAGTATAGCAATTAGTCACTTGCCTAATGCACTGTGTGCCTTCTTCCGCCACTCTTGCCGCAAACTTTTGAAACACCTCATCTAAATCCTCTGGCCGCTCATATCGTTCCAGGTCCCACATTTCCGCACCGGTTGCCTTGCCTGCCTCTTTCTTGGCTTTGTTCTCCGCATCTGGCTTTGGTGGGGATATGTACTCGAACATGGTGTTTAGGTATGTCGCTGGATATGCAGGGACAGAGTTCCAGTCGAGCGTCGGCTTATTGTCAGAGCTCGGGGAAGGGTTGATAGAGGCGTTTGTCAGCGCGGTCGTAATGGAGCCAATTTCGGCCTCGATATCATTGTTGGGTTCTTCATAATCGTAGTCATCTTCGCTGCCGCCACTTGCCAGGCTCTGAGCGTCATCGTCTTCTTTCTCGTCTATAGAAGCGGCTGGATCACCAAATCCACCTCCAAATGGGTTGGTCATGCCTCCGGCACCAGGAGTGCTCGAACCACCCATCTTTCATACCGAGTTGAATATATGCAATTACAATATACGACAGAACGCCAACTCACCGAGAAAGGATTCGATTTACCACTGATTCCCGCCGCGAGCGCCTTTGCTCGCTCGCGTTCCTCCTTCTCTTTCGCTTTCTGCTTCCTCTTCTCCAATTTCGCGCATACTTTTCATTGAATCGTAGCTGACGGAATGCGCGAACGCTAGACCATCATCAATTGAACGCGCCCACAATGGCTAGGCCAACGCACCTTCCAGGCCTTCGTTGGCACCCCGAATCAGCGCATCCAAAAACGTACAAGACTCGGTCCATCGGGCTGTTCTCAAATGGACACCAGATGTGGAGTAGCACCTCGCAGGGCTTGTTGCAAACTTTGCATTGGGAAGACTCTACTGGTGGACGCTTCACGCCAGGGATGAAGCACTGGCATCGGAAATGTATGGATTGGGTTCGAGGTACGGTACATGCCAAATAAATTTATAGATCGGCGTGAGTACGTACTGTCTATACCCAGGAGAGCAGCACGGAGACGCACAGGCTTCCCGCCCAGACGCGAGACGTTGGGGTCTCGGAGGTCTTTGGGATCTTGTATTTCTCCATCGGGAAGACCGAGCAAGACGCTTGTTTGCAACTGGTCGTTGCCCTCTTCTGATTCGGACCAGTCGGATTCGTCTTCGAAAGACATGTTGGTGTCTGGCGGGGTTACATGTCAGCACGGCGTCCACATTTGTCAACGAGCAGAGTAGGAAAGGGTCAGTAAAGCATGAATGGTATTTTTAGTTGGAGTCTTCACCGACGGGTGCAAGAGAAACCCTTGGCCCGCGCTCAGACTCGTCATCTAAGTATCTCATCCCAGGTGTGTGGAGCGACGAGTAGATACATTCAAACTTACAGGTGTTGCCTCTTGTCGATGTCGGTTAGGACTCTGGGCAATTAAATTTTGGTGGATCCCAGTCGTTCAGGGTCCTCTCACGGGGTTGTCAGGGTCATCCAGGGTTCTCATTGGCGACCACCTCGTCAACGCCAGCACGGCACTCGTTCCTTACTTGAGACTAATCTTTGCTAGCGTCTAAATCATATATACTTAGGCTAACTCTGGGGATTTAATAACCGGCTGCACTGGTCAATATGACCGACATACGAATGCGCTCCAAAACCTCGCTCAACCCCAAAAATGACGGGTTCAAGTAAGTGATTTTCACAGCTCCAAGCTTGATCCACTTAACAAATATGTCTCAATAATAAAAGGACGCGAAATACTGAAGATTCTGCACGTGTATTGTCAAGCGCTGTGCTTGCGTGTGGGTCATTTGCTGCGAGAAACTGGTTGTTTGAGCGCGGCGTTGGCTCAGTCTGGCTCACCGAGCGCGTACTCCTTTGCGCTGGGATTGGCGTAGCGGCCAAGCTATTTTTCAATGCAAAGTGGAACGTTCGGAGAGTGGAGGTATGTACTACTTGACTCCTGATAGTATTTCAACTTGGGTTACTGAGGGACTTCCTAATTTAGTGGTCCTTACTGGCACTTTCATCCTTCCTTAACTTTGTTCGCATCATGTCGTTTTGTGCGGCCCTGCCCCGAATAAGCACATTACGGTGGGTCAAATACTCCGTGGTTGAACCAAGCGACTCAGTGAAGCGAATAGATTATTGGCATTTGCCTATCTCACTCCAATCTGGATAAAAGCCATTGTTTCACCATCTTCAGTAAGTATAGTCGTCGAAACAGGCCCCTAGCCGTCTAACTCGTTATCACCAGACTCGAGCCGCAGCAGCAACTGCAGTTGGACTCGGAATTTCTGCCCTATCGGATGCGAACTGGGCCACACACCAATTACACATACCCGCGCCAGCTTATGGCTTTCTGGTATTATATGGATTATCCTCTTGGGCACACGAACATACAACGCATGCGTTGGCTCTATCTACGGGAGGTGCCGCAAACGCTGGGGGTGCGAGTGTAGTTGGTGCATTAGTTTGTGCCATACCAGCTCATTTCATCGCGGTTGGTTTGGTAGGTTTCTATCCATGCGTCTCGGTACAAAACAATCTTAACATAATCTCATTTTAGGGTGTTGTTCACCCAACGCCAGCTCTTCCGGTTGCCTCCCTCCTTGCCATCCCAATTTTGGCCACTGCAATCTTTTTGTATTCTACATTAAGCCCCGGGAAACCCCCGCGAGCAGGATTGCCGCTTCTAATAGCGTTCTTTATGGACCCGATCCTGTTTCGGTCTACTCCAGTCTGGGCAGACTTCATCGTCACTGGCATAATAACATATGGTATAGTATTCACCGTCTTTATACCGCTCTATTCGCTAACGGCGACCTGCAGGAGCGTCACACGCCCGTTCGACTTCTCTAACGGAAGCCAAATCCCAGCCAACTACTCGTCTACTGCGCTCCTATCTCAAAACTATTTTGGCAAACCCGAGTCGCGCAAGATTTTCTACTTTTTGATGCTCAACATGTGCTACATGCTAGTTCAAATGTTGTACGGAGTGTGGACGAACAGTCTTGGGCTGATTTCCGATGGTACGGGTTACGGGTTTAGCTAGGGTAAATGCTAATGATGCTTCATCTACAGCAATCCACATGGCGTTTGATTGCATGGCAATCGGCGTGGGCCTTTTTGCCTCGGTTATGGCGACATGGCCACCAAACGAGCGCTTCACTTATGGGTGAGTGTCTTAGCTATATTCCAATACGACGTCCTAATTAGTTATAGGTATGGACGTATCGAGACACTCTCTGGATTTGCAAACGGGGTCTTTCTCATCCTGATTTCGATATTTATTATTTTCGAGGCAATTCAAAGGCTGTAAGCATGCCTGACTGTGTCCGTATCATACACCACTTACTAGGGTTGTTGGCTCTCAGGCTAGATCCACCCGAGATGAACACAAGCCAGCTGTTGCTGGTTAGCGGCCTCGGACTGGGTGTCAACCTGTTTGGAATGTTTGCTATGGGTGGGCACCACCATGGGGTGTGTATGGTTGGAGTCTGGCATAAAGGCTCGCGTCGCTAACGCCTCAACGTAGCACAGTCACGGAGGTCACTCGCATGGTCACTCACACGGGGGTGGCTCCTCTCATTCGCAATCTCATGCGCACGCACACGATGATAATGACCATGGACATTCGCATGGAAGGCGGGAAAGCGCGCCTCAGCCGACGCTTCTGGTCAATGGGTTTGGTAGCATCAACGGACGTGATGCCCACGATCACTCGCATGGGGGACATTCGCACGACTCGCATGCCCATGAACATGGACACGGGCACGACGATTGTGAGGACCAATCCCACGGCATGACCACTCGCATGACAGCGACCACGGCCATCCACAAAATGGCGACCATGGCCATTCGCACAACGGTGACCATGGACACTCGCACGAAAACGGGCACGATCACTCACATTCCGGTGATCATGATCACTCTCATGACGATCATGGGCACTCGCACAACGGCAGCCACGGCCTTGCCCCATTGCATGTACCTCCACGCAACTCCAGCCCCTCACCTGGGCCCCTTCTCTCTCCTACGCTACCTTTCATGCCCGCCAATATGCAACAGAGCTCTATTGAAACGCACCTTCATCGTTCGGCGTCGCTCCCTGCAGCTGTACCTTCCTACTCCTATTATAGCGACGCACATGAGAAACCTAGCCAACCTGCGAGTGGAGCACATAGCCACGACCATGGACAAAGTCACAACATGCGTGGGGTCTTCTTACACGTCATGGCAGTACGTTGCGCTTTTTTGGTTTGGTTTGCCCCTAATTGATTCATCCCCAGGATACGCTTGGGTCAGTTGGAGTAATTATCTCGACACTGCTTATTCAGTGGTACGGATGGACGGGCTTTGACCCCATCGCGTCGCTGTTCATTGCGGTTCTAATCGCTGCCAGCGTTGTACCACTGGTGATAGACTGTGCAAAAGTTCTCAGCCTTGACGTAGGCGAGCGTGAGACTTCAATTCGCCAAGCTCTGATTGAAGTACGCTTTTTTTTCGCCAAGCTCCTTTCGGAATATCATAATAACCAATCTCACAGCTATCCAACGTCGATGGGTTGGCCTCTTACTCCGCGCCACGTTTCTGGCCTAAGGACGGTGAATCGCTCATTGGCTCAATTCACATCCAGTTAGCACCATCAGCGGCGTCATATGATCCGGCTGGTGCACACCGTGCGCAACATACAACGTATGTTAATGCTGAACGTGTAGTTGATCGCGTCGAACAGCTATTACGTGCGCGCATACATGGCCTCGACGAACTCAATATTCAGGTTGAGGGGAGCCGCGAGCAACCTTGGTGCTCATGCTTGAATGATTTAGGACCGGGACGAGGGAACATTTGATTGGAATGTCTGCATTAAGTTCTGTGTATGTAATTAGAGCGGCAGCTGTCTGTTTGGTTTCAGTGCAAGTGCTTTCCGCTCCTCGGCCGACTTTTTTCAATATGGAGGCATCGATTCTGCAGCTGTGGGACCCGAGGAGATAGAATACATAAAAATGGAGAAAGATCTACGCGCTAATGCTACAATGGATTGGTGCGTGAATTGGCTCAAGCCAAATTCCAAAACGTGGTGCTTCCAGCAGCTCCATCAAACGAAATCTACTCCTCACCATCCGACAACCAAGCCGCCTTGTCTGACTTTACGTACGGCGTCGGAACTCGTTGTTTGCATTTTGCCTTGGCCCCTGATGTGGTGGCGTTTTTCCCCTGCTCCGCAGCCGCGTACGGCTCCACACCTTCTGCTAGCTGGATACGGGCGATTGCATTGCTTGGAAGCCGTTCCAACTTCATATTGGGTCGACGTCGTGCGCTTCCGGCCGCGTTCCGAGCTAAGGACGAGGGAGCGATTTGAATTTCAGGCTCGTCGACATCGCACTTGGTGGCAAATTCTTTGCTAGGGGGTTTGAGACAGCCTCTGGCAGGAGTTTGCTGAGGACTGACTACGGCGGGAGCGGCCCCGAAGTATGGGCTGGCGCCGGACGAGGCGGGATAGAGAGGGTTCGGAAGGGGTAGGAGGCTCGCTACGCGATTGTGACACTGGCCCCGATATGGACAATTGATGGTGGTATGAAGGGTATGAGAATGCCCCAGGTCCGGCCGGTAGAGAGTTGAATGAAGAAGCGCGTGCAATTGTATGCATGATTAACGCAGTATGCGGATTAGCAGTAGTAGCAGTAAGAGTGATGAGTAGGTGTACGAGATTCCCCGAGAGTGAGATGTCTCTTGGGTGCGCCCCCACCCCGTTTTTATATCTTCGAAAGTTTACAAGCTGAGCGTGCCGAAAGGGCTCTGCATCGACAACGCTGTGTCCCATCATTTTAGTCATCGCCTTCCAAACATGATTTTGAAACGTCATTTGGACTTCATTTAGTAATCACACCCGCAGGCCCACATCTTCGAGACGTGTTTGGAAGGCGCATACACGTTGCTTTTCCGGTGCCGGTTGCCCAACGCATTTGTTGGGTCGGCATAATTTCGTGGCCTAGAGTGAGCCTTGACCTCTCCTACTGAGAGGACTGGTCCAGCAAACCCTGCACAAGGCATTTTATTCCCCATGCTCCTGGGTCGCAAGTCCCCTTGACAGCTTCAGGATTTACGTATGCTGCACGTCCTGCACGTGCGGGCAGGGACTTGGTCTTTTCTGCTGCACGGTGAGCTGCCTCGACCACTTGGCCTAGCCTTGTGTCTGGATTCCTGAGTGCCTCGACAAACGCCGCCAGCGGATCGACTAGGGTACGGCTGGGTGGACGAGCACGAGTATACGTGTAAAGGCGTTCGAGTGCGAATGTTGCCGCAGATGCATACTGTTGGCGACCAGGGTCCTCGGGGTTACTTCGCAGAGCAGCCTGCAAGCCTTGTGCAAGGGCAGATAGGTATATGCTGTTCAGATTTTAGCGCACACCAATCATTAGAAGACGCGAGCGCCTTGCCTGTATAATGCTCCGGATGTACCGCCCATCGCATCCCCAACTACTCGACCAATTTCACCAATGGCACCCACAGGATCAAAAGATGCAAAATCGGCTGATCCAGGGCCCTGAGTATAGCTATAAAACATCTTTACGGCAAGCGAGATTTCATCATGATATGACGCGTACCTCTAGCACCAGTCTTGAGTGTAGTACCACAATCGCCGTCGCCTACTATCTTTATGATATCATTTAGAGGAACATAACAAGGTCCGTTCTCAGTTACCTGATCCATATGTGTGATATCTGCCTCGGCTTGGATTAGCCGTTACATGCGCGCCGTATTGATTCCACAAACTGATTGGAGATGCGAATATTACTCTGGGACTTGCTCTGAATTGCGGCATTCTTGGTCGGAGCGCTCTTTGCTGGCTTGGACCTTGGTGGGGAATTGCTAGTCCAAGTCCAAGCGGGAGTTTTTGCTGGAGCGTCGAGCAATTCAATTATTTTGCCCTTCGTGATCGTGCCTTCACCTGATTGCGGGAGCAAGAGGAGTGTAATGGAGAACCCAGGCATGTTCAATGATGTCTGCCTATTGTCAGAATTTCGGTGAAGAATTACAGGATATTCGCCAGCGTACCATGTATGTGCCGACTAGCATTCGCTCGATAGTAACTCCGGCATCCTCAAGCTTGCCTGAGACGGTTTTGGCAACACTGCTAAGCTCCAGAGCGCTGAGTCCACCGAGGTTGTTCACTAGCAACACACAGCTGGGAGAAACTCCTTCTGTCGGCCACGGAAGGAACGCTCTATCTTCGTCGGATACTGGGGTAGCGAGGAGGTAGCTGAGTAATTTGTCTACCAGGTCGGAAACAGCAGGAATAGGACGAATTCTAGTGTGTCCAGATTCATTGTGTATACCTAGCGTATGATAAGGAGGATAGTAAGCAGATAATAATTCATAGTTTTACTGGTGCTCACCCATCCCAACTTCGATCTCGTCTTCATGCAAGTGAGTGTCCGTTAATTCAGTTCCAGGAACCTGCCTGAAGTCAGCTCTGGTCCGAACTGTGGTCCAGTCAGACACTCACATGGCAATGTTCCAGTCCGACTGCTATCGTACCAATCCGGCTTGCCACAAACTGAGCAACTTCATGGACATCGTCCAAGTTCGCGCCCTGGTGCGCTAGCGCCCCAGCAATTTTGTATACCAAAACGGTCCCTGCAAGTCCCCTTTCCCCTGAGTCTTTATACCGATGCGTCTGGTACGACAGAGTAATCAGCATTACCTTCTTCCCACAATCTCTCCTTGCTCCTTCCCTACGCTAACATCGTCACCGACTATCACGAATTTGAGCGTTCCCGCTTTAGAAGGGTTGGCGGCGCAATATTGTTCTCGAGCGAGACCGAAGTTGAGGATATCACCCGTATAGGATCTGGAGACCAACATTATGCTGAGCAGCGGCACCTGTTGATGGTTCTATGTACGTACTTGACCACCATGAGTATCCTCTCGTTGCAAGCAAGTTAGTGCTGTAAAATCAATCGGCAGTTGTAGCATTACCCTTTCTCGTTTTCGACAAGTTCTACAGCACGTTTGACTTGGTTCGCATTGGGTGATGCGAACACATCGCCACACACCGCGGCTAGATGTATACGTGAATAATGAAATCTTATACCAGAGGCCACTAAATCATTGGTCACATACCTGTAAGCATCCCTTCGCCTGATCCGAAAACAGAGATCAGAGTAGGAATTTTTAGACCCCCGCTACCACTGACCAACGAATCCCGAGTGTGCTGGCTCATGCCCTGCCCCACCTCCGCTTATCAATGCAACCCGAGAACGATCAGGTTCTGTAAGATACAGTACTAGATTTATGTTTTGGGAATTAAGGCTGATTCAAGATTGTCCGCCCCTGCATTGAGTGCCCTTCTCCTCACCTTTGTATTGTTCGTCAACCGTTGCGTTGGGATTTGCACCTGCAACACCTCGCAGGCATCGACTACAAGCGAGGAGGGTGATGGTATTATATGTTTATCTAACAGGGTGTAATGTATCCACGATCCGACACGTACGGATGCATACATGAACTTACGAAGGGCGGCCATGCTGTAGTGTATCCCGAGTCGAATAGTTCTCACCAGTAGATCACATCAAAAGGAAGTAGTACTTGTATACGTCATAAATGTGGCGATAGTACTGACTAGGACCAGCTGTGAAATGGCGATTCAAGCGCTTGAGCGCATATATTCGTGCAAACGTTCGAGGTTTCGAGCACGACGATGGCCATGATCCTTCCAGACAAAAGCGAATTTCCTTCATAAAGACATAAAGCGCGGCTGGAAGGTAACCAGCATACCTTACTATGCACGCGTATAATTGCCGGCGTTGCTCGGCACTATTCATGAGCCCAAATGCGGCTTGGCGAAAGTGCACGTTTACCGCGCATTCCGATGCTATGCCCCCGTGAACCTACATGGGTGTAGTAATAACTGTAATAGGAGAGGGCTAGCTCGAGCGTGAGGTTTCAGAAGTTGAAGACCAGGTCAGGGTATCTCTATTCTCAGTAAACCACTGAGATCCAGGTTTGTGAACGACGTTTTACTTTCTGTCGCGCAGAAAATTTTACTCCCTTAGAGTGGTTTTGCAGTCTTGCTAATTTAGTCACGGAATATACAGAGCATAATTACATAGACACTTCAAGCGCATTCATAATAACGAATAATTATGCAATGCCCACCTGTGCTCGTACGGGCGACGCAAGTAGAGTCCCAGATCTTGTGAGAAGCTCTCCGGTTCTCTACTAGTGGATACCCGGCTGCGCAACTAGCAAGCCCTACGCCCAGCCGACCACATTGATCCAGCGACTCCTATGAGAGAGGCCATTCATCTAGAACAATTCAACATCAATCTTCATATACGAGCAACGAGGCATTTCAGCTTACATGATCGAATACCACTTGGCTGGTTGGACGAAGTATTGGCTCAGAATTCCAACAGCTCGTGAGTAAGTTCCATCGTTCTTCCCCTCTGGCGTCCTGTTCTGACAGCTCTTCTGGCCGAATCGGTATCTTTCCACTGGCTAAGGCAAGTATAACCTGGGCGTCTTTCTTGTGTTCCCAGTACGGGACTCGACCGGTTAAAACCTCCTGTTATGAATCACTCAATTCGTCATACTTCCCCAGATGAATAAGAGAACCAAACCAGCAGAGTCTGTCAGAGATGCTGTAAGTTGTCAAGCGCATCCCCTGTTTCGCATTAATACTAACCATGCCAAGTGAATGCACGTCAGTCATGGTACTTCGTTCCACGGACATATCTTCCCTGACTAATTCGAAGGCCTGTTTCAGGCAGTTACTGCTGACTGTCAAGAATAATGATAAGATAGGACAACCAACCATCCAGCGCAGCGAACCACCTCCAATCTCCCTTGTGGATGTAAATCCGAGCGAGTATCCTTCCAGAATCGAGTTTCCAAAATCGCTAATCTTGAGAGTGCCGTCATCGGACACTAAAATATTTGCCTTGAAAGGAAGTAACAGTTTGCATCGAGAGAAAGCATCAGGATATAATCATACTGCCTTGAGATCCCCGTGCACCTAATACTCAGTTGTCAGTCAGGCTTACTTGAAACTATTGTTAGAAAACGACTACCATCCCTATCCTGTGCATATATGCGAGCCCATCCGCGATTTGCAAGCACTAAAGAAACCAAGGAAAGCGTGTGCTATACGTTGACGCGTGATGGTACGTACCATGGCCCAACGATGTGAGCTAGCAGTGGGATAACGTTCCATATAGCGCTGAAGAGAACCGTTGCCCATCCACGGGGAGACCATTGCTAACTGACCGTTAAACATCGCAGCACCTGAGAGCTCCAAAACGTTTCGGTGTTTTGCTTTCGACCAGTAATAGAGTTCGCGTGCAGCTTGCTGAATAACGAAATTAATTCAGCACTCTTGGTCAATCCCCCAAAATGAGACGTTTAACTATACCTTTATTACTTTGTCTTTGAGTCCGATAATGTGTGGAGTCTTAAGCATTTGACGCCAACAACGGAATCAGAGGTATTCGTCCACTTGTAAACATCTCCAAATCGCCCTCCGGCAGCAGGAGCGAAACCTTGACAACCCACTGGGACTGGTCTCAGAGTCGAAGTCACATCGGGGCAACCGTGTTCAATCAAGTGCTGGAATACTTCACAGACCGCCTGCAAGTGGTAGGGCAGGTTATTACAATGCCGTCCTGGCTCACGGGTATGTCGAGCCAATTTATGGATATTAGCTCACCATTCCGGAAGTGATTACCGGGGGGACGTCAGTGTGCGCTAGGACTGATTCATCCGCTGGAATTTGTGTGAGCGGAACCTCGATAGAAACCGTAAGTGTGCTATCCACGACAGGGACCAGTGGGATGGTCCGTGCCATAGCCCTGGTAGGTATTGACACGACCGATGGACTATGACTGTGGCCCCTGCGTGAGCCAAGCGAAAGTGATAGGAGCCCCAGCGTAGCTAATGTTCTCTCGTACTGAGCTCTCGGCTCTCACCCCACCGCGTTTAAATATGAGCCCATTGTTCGATTCCATTCCTCAGCTCATGAGTTAATGCGAGGGCATGTCATGACACCATGCTTCGTGTGTACGCCACCCTCGGCTCTGCCCCAACAACTCGTGTTCGCAGCCCTGATCTATTGTACCTTCATAAGCGACCAGCTGCCTAGAACTTACACCTCCTATTTTGTGGCCCCGACGAATTTTCCGCGAGCCAACGCGCACTGCGAATGCAAAGAAGACCAACTAGAGGGCAAGGTAGGCGATAGCTTGAACAAGTAACTGAATATCGTTAACGTGTCATGACGATGTCCCTCCTTGCTTATAGCTTAGTTTGAGTGTGACATCCATATTGAGCGGAGCGCCACAAGTTGGAGTAAGATAATATGTATGTTCATACCCTTCTACTTGTGCGTTATATGCGCGCAGCCTAAATACTGCTCCAGTATTCTGGAACTCCCACAGTTTAAACCCAAGACAGGAGCTAACGAAGTCCCAAATAAAGAAGGGTTAACCTTTTAGTACGAGTGTGCTTGTGCCTCGAAGGCTACGCTTTTAGCCAAATTCTTGCGCAGAACCACGAAAGCGCTGCGTGGGGGTTTTACGCCAACGCATGTCGCGCATACACGCACATAATAATGACGTGCGTGGGCTAGCGACCACATGTAAATGCGGCTGCAACCGAACTGCGGGTCACTGGGCAGCTGGCCGCTGGTAGCTTAAGCAGTGCCAGAAAGCGTTGTCCCGGCACGTGTCTATTGTCGAGGGAGGTCAGGATACCACGTCAGAACCTGCAGAGTGGGCCACCTGGACCTGCATACACCCGGGTTCAGCAAAACGGTGCGCCATGTGCAAGAGAACTACAGCGCTGGGGCTTGACGCTAGCGTACCCAGCATCACTCACATTAATCCACGATAACTCGTTCTATATTCTCCTCCGCGAGGCAGTTAGCTTCCGGCCAACAATTAGGCTATTTCGCAAGGTGAATATATGTTCGAAAACCTAGTCACGTGGAGGTTGGCACTAATTATCGCTAACGCCACGATTACACCTAAGCCACAATGAAAATATAATTGAGCAACCAGAAGCAATATAAGAACATGTTTACTATACCTGCCAAGTAAATCTCCGAAGCTCAAGGCCGACTGCGCCATGGGACAGATAATTGCATAGCACTCTGCTTGGTTCGTAAGCTGATATCCTAGTGCGGTGAGACATCAATGCGCACCATTGTGAGCCCACCTGTTCAAATGTTGTCCTTTTCCAAGTCCAGTGAGATGGGAATAGTGGTTGTCGAAAATAGACGCTTGGCCATAGTTATGAACCTGGATAGTTCCGGTACTTCAACGGCTATAGTATGGGGACGAGTCGCGATATTTATCCCGCGCGACATCGGCACGCAGCACCCCCCCCCCCCTAAGCCCTCACTAATCGCTCAAATGGTAGGAGACCTTCGTATCCAGTCCGAATCAGCCTACACGAGTCCAGATCCACCGCAGTTGGGAGACCCATGTGCCACTAGGGGATTCCTCCCGTCTCTCGCCTTCCATTCCCTGTGCATCAAGCAGAAGTTCATGATGCGGGAAACCTGACCGAGCCTGTGATAAATCACCTTGCCACCATCGCGTGATCCGAGTTGATTGGTTGATCAAGCTGTGATCAGGGCGCTTAGCTACCATCTTGGGGACACTCCGTGGGTATTGCCAAGAGTTTGTCTTTTACATATATTTCATGATGAGTCGGCTCGCCGGGTCCGTACCCCTTTTCCCGCAACGTGTTCGTGGCGCATTGCAACATTGTTTTACTTGTATGGCCACAGTTGTATAATTTTCTGGAAACAACCAACTGGAGTGGTGTCTTGATAATTGTTTTCGAAGGATCGACTCAAAGGACTGCCCCGAGGGCGCAAACGCGACATTTTTGCGGAGGACAGGCGAATTACAAAAATCAGATTTGCGCCTAAAATATAGAGTACGAGCTCCGGCAGCACTATGACCGAAAAGTTCGGCGCCTACCGGGGTGTAAGGTACGGACTAAACAAGTGCCTGGTGGAATTGAGTCCGTGGCCTCGGCAGAAATCTAAGTACTTACATGCGAAAGACAGCGAGATAGCGGTGTAAACAAAATCAATAATACTCGTCCCTTTGCCGGTACTTTTGGCGTTGCTGCCATTGAGACTGTTCTTCCAGCTCGGCACGATTTTGCCTAACTTCTTGAACGAGAAGTACAAATTTGACCAACCCCACGACGGTGCCGCCAAGAATGACGCCTGTCAGAACTGCCGCCCCACACAGCACATAGAGCGGGTAGAATGCACGAATGACAGCCGAAAGCGCGCTAAACGGCAGTGTGATGAGATAGAGCAACGTGTCGAGAACGACTAAAGCGGGTGCCGCTACCAAGACTATCGAAGATGCGAGTGCCCTTAGTGGTTTGGATGGAACGGCAATGATGGCACGGGGTACGGCTAGCAAATAGGGAACCAGGGCGCGAAGTGAAACCTGATTGGACGAAGGGATAGGCACAGACGAGGTGGGTTTGATAACTGCATCCTTGCCTGTGTAGGAAAAGAATGCAGGAAAGAGAGCAGCGACGACGGCGAGTGCGCTGACTAGCACAATGGTCTCGCGGTGAGACATTGGCGGAGCGCGTGTTTGACGCGAGTGTTTGTCCTAGTTTGACACGGACGTGTCCTGCCAAGATCAAAGTTGTTGCTCAGGCCAAGACGCAAAAGGCTTGTCCCCCAAATGCATTAAAACCCGATGGCGGGCGCTCGTCTTTTCTCAGTTCACCACAACCGTCACCGGCTGAATCCTCCAGTCATCGACCGCCCACTCTCGTTTTTACACACTTTGTAATATGCGTTCTGCTGCTGTTCTTGCCCTCGCCGGTGTCGCTGCCGCGCACATCGTTGACCACCACCAGCATGAAAACTTTTTGCGGTCTTTGCACTCTTCCAACTTCCCCCCGACCCCGGTCAAGCGCCAAAACCAGATCCCTCCGCTCGAGAGCATTGGCCCCGCCCTGCCTTCGGAGCCGGCGGTTCCTCTCCGTGCTACGCCTACGGCCGGTTCCAAACCCCCGGTTGATGGTGCACCCGTCCTCCCAGCTGGTAAGCCCCTCTACTTTTTTCATTAATTAATTGTCGTTGACATTTGATTACGTAGCGACGATCAACATTGCAAGCTTCCCCGCGTTCATGACTGCCCCGGATGTCAACTCTCCTGAAGTCAAACAATGGGTTGATGAAGTCGCCAAGTCTGGCGTTGAAATCCCCAACATCCCGAAGAACACCGCTGCCCCGGCTGGCAGCGGACAGTCTCTTTGCCAAATCAACCCTGACGCGGCGCTCAAGGCTGGAGCCAACGGCAACTGCTGGTGGTCGTGTGGAAGCTGCACGCGTGACACCGATGTCGAGACTTGCCCTGACAAGATGACCTGGGGCTTGACCTTTGACGATGGTCCGTCGCCGTACACCCCCAAGGTTCTCAACTATCTCGAGGACCAGAAGCTCAAGGCTACCTTCTACGTCATTGGTTCGAACGCCATCGACAAGCCCGCGATTCTCCAGGCGACCTACATGGCCGGTCACGAGATTGCCCTCCACACCTGGTCGCATCGTGCGCTCACCACCTTGACCAACGAGGAGATCATCGCCGAGCTTGGCTGGAACTTGAAGGCCGTCAAGGATGTTACCGGCGTGACCCCCAAGACCATGCGTCCTCCTTATGGTGACATTGACGACCGTGTCCGTGCCATCTGCAAGGCCATGAACTTGACTCCTGTCATGTGGACCACCGAGGGCGAGCTTCAATACGATACCAACGACTGGCGCATTCAACGATGGTTCTCAAACCGGCCCTCAACTCCTCACCGCCTTCAACTCGCTCCTCGATCGCGCTGGCCAGCTCAACACTGGCTTTGTCAGCTTGCAACACGATCTCTATGCCCAGACTGTCAACATGGCCGTCGGTTACTTCCTCCCCGCTGGTACTTCCCACAACCCTCCGTTCGCCGTACGTATTCCTATGGGCGCACTCGTCACTTGTCACTGACCTCCTTCACTAGATCCAATCCGTCAACCAGTGCTTGAAGCAGTCTTTGGCCGAGACTTACCGTGAGACCTCGACTGGCAACACCACTCCGGGAAGCTCCAACTCGACCGCTTCTGGAACTGGCACTCGCGCAAACGGTGCTGCGACCGGCACCTCTACCGCTTCGACTGGTGCGCCAACTGCCAACGGTGCTCTTTCTCGATGGAACGTCGGCGTTGCGGGTGTTGCGGGCGTGTTCGTTGCTGGGTTGGTTGCATTGCTATGAGTGGGGCATGTCTAGAGAGTAGATCTATGTGGATGTATCGTCGTTATCGCAGTTTTGATTGTTGGTTTCGGACTTTCTTGGTTTTCTAGTGCAAGTATTTCTGGTTTCTTTTTTACGTGACACTCGAACTGGTTTGGTTGGGGTGATGTCTTATATCTATAATACCACACTTTAAAATCTCTTTCAGTGAATAACTTCAACGTTATTGATATCTGTTTGTGGAGTACAATGCGATTGGGTCTAACCTTAGTCAACATTGTTTTCGGGGCGGGAAGCCATGACAACGGCATATACTGGACATGCACTCGTCAGCTAATGAGTGCTCCAATGCACCTTGACAATAAGATTAAACTAGTTTAAGACGGCACACATTCGTAAAATACAAGAGCAAGGCCAAGCGTAAAACATCGTAAATATCGTTTCTAGTTCATTCCGGGAGTACTACCGCATTTCTAATGGGGGCACGCACTCGGGTATCGATCCCAACTCGAATTTGTCTGCCTTGAACGCGTTCATGATTCCTTCTGACAAAGTTGATTCGTAGTCGTCGGGCAGCAAACTCGCGTACGGGTCGCGGTCTTTTGCACTCTTGGGACCGAACGGGTTTGATTTTGCTTGAGGTTGCCCAAACGCGGAGGAATTGCTAGTGTTGGAACTAAACGTCGAGTTGAACGAGGACCCCCCAAAGGCGGATGGCTTTGCGGCCGCTCCGAATGAAGGGTGCCAAACGCTGAAGTAGTAGTACTAGAACCTCCGAACGCGCTTGTCGTAGCAGGTGCACCGAATGCGCTCGTGGTAGTAGTTGTTGCGGCGGGTGCACCAAACGCACTGGTAGTCGTTGTACTTGGAGGAGCTCCGAATGCAGACTTGGCTCCAAATGCCGAAGAACCGAATGCAGATGCTGGTTGAGTTTGGCCAAAAGCAGATGTAGTCGACGATGGTGTTTGGCCAAACGCCGACGTAGCGGCAGGCGTCGTCGGGGTTTGGCCAAATACTGGGTTGGCGGGAGCTGTGGAGGTGGTAGGCGTGTCTGACTCCATCCCTTCTCCGTCATTCCCGTTGTTCGTATTAGAAGTTTGAACGGACAGGCCCGTCCCACTGTTGGCGTTCGTATTCGAGCCAAAAGCCGAGCCTGTACTAGGCTGTCCGCCAAAGGAGTTCGACTTGTTCGCAAACGCGCCAAAGCCACCACCGGTCCCGCTTGTGCCAAACGCGGATGTGCCACTCGTCCCAGTGGTGCTACCAAATGCCGACGCTCCTGTTGCGGGCGCACCGAATGCGCTAGTAGTAGTGGTGCTCGCACCGCCGAACGAGGATGACTTGGCGGCAAACGCGCCAAATCCTCCTCCACCGGCACTCGACCCAAACGCCGACGTGGCGGGTTTGGCCCCGAATCCACTCTGGCCGAACGCAGGCGCGGCTGTCGAAGAGCCAAACCCAGACTGACCGAATGCAGGCGCGGGAGTAGCTGTCGAACCGAACGCTGATGTGGTAGGTGCAGTGCTTGACGACCCAAACGCTGACTGGCCGAACGCAGGTTTGGCCCCGAACCCGGATTGCCCAAATGCAGGAGTGGCAGCAGTAGACGAACCAAATGCGTTTCCTGTGTTTTGCGCGGGGGCTCCAAAGGCGCTAGGCTGTGAAGTTGAACTCCCGAATGCGCTGGGCTGGCTTGTTCCTCCAAATGGATTTGTGGTGTTGCTTCCGAACGCGCCTGAACCTGTGGAGCCGAATGCGCCAGTTCCCGGTTTGACGAAACTCGAGCTGCCGAAAGCCGAGGTTTGGGCGGGCTGGGAGGACCCAAAGGTAGACGTGGGCGTGGTGCTTGTCCCAAATGGAGGTTTGGCGGTTGATGGCTGTAATCGTTCCCGAAGGCGAGATTTGGCATCTGCTTGCCCAGTTGGCTAGGGACGCGTTAGTCAACGAATACGCAGTAGCGAAACAACCTACGGGAGGAAGACCATGTTCATCTACCACGCCCCAGACTCGTTTGGCTTCGTCAAGGGTTATGGCGCCAGTAGAGGAGGCCGAGTTTATTAATGCTTGAGCGGCGTCAATGAGTTGTTTTTCATGATTTTTCTGTGTCGCTAGGTTAATACGATGAAAGCCCCAGAAATTTTAACTTACATAGGCCTCTAAGCCTCCTCCCTCACGTGCAGCCGTCCAGGCTGCAACGCGCAACTCCTCTGGGCTCTGATCCAATCCATCAATAACACATGGTACACACTTTCCGGGACCGTAGGACGACAGCGGGTAAAGAGGGCGATCTATGCCTTGCGTCAAATCCTTGCGAATAGAGTCGGCACTGAACGGGAGATTAGAATCCATGGTGGTCACGACGATGCGCCTACTCACTCAAAGAGTGTCTGTTTGGCATCTTTGGCGTTCCACGTTTGGTCTGTGGGCCACGAGGTTTCCCATTAAGTACAAACGCATGGTCAACGCGTGACAACTTGGAATGTGAGACTTACTCCTAAAGCTTCCTGTAGCGGGATTCGAGGCTGGACCTTGGCCAGCGGGATGCGCAAACCGACAGTTTGCGCCAAACCTACATTGGCCTTGAAGATAGTATTTGCATACGGTATCGGGCTTTTGGGCGAAGCTCTACGTCTATGGATCAGCTCCAATTCAGTCAATTGTTCTAGCTTACCATTCGTATCGAATGTTATTATTCTACTTTATTATGCAACTTGAGGGCTAGTTGTGGTTGAGCAGTGCGCCACCTCTTTTCGATCGTGAACGGCACGTGACCGCCTTTGGGAACCCCTTCCATCTTTCCCTCCCCTATAAAAACCTTCGGGTGGTCTCTTCTCCTCTCACCGTACCTACAGTCCTTGTCCTTGTGGACGAGCGGTTTGCCCAAGAGCGCCTGTAGTTAATTAAATACGTATTAAAAAAGTTAGTACCACGTGACCGTATCTCTTGAGCGCTTGTGGTGGCATTTCGTCAGCACGGAGGCAGCAGGAAACTACCACGTGCCTACCTGACGCCATAGGCGCTATACGGCGCTACGGTAGCAACATATAGCATCCATAGCACTCTATAAACTCTTTGATTGTGCTTGTGGAGCTGTACGTGCCGTAGTGAAAGCCCAGGGGGCCACACTCGGTGCTGCGTGTATCCAATGTCTGTGCTATTCAAATCTAACAATCGGATTTCCTTAGTCAATGAGGCCCATTTATTCAAGCGAAGCCTTCAATTACTCGTTGGTCCCCTAGCTGTCTAACCACCATGCGTTCCTCCTCCCCGGAACAACTTGTGGGTTTCATAGGAGGGTTTGCGGGGCGAGTGGTCTAAGTATAATTATGCACACAAGCGCGGTAATGCAGCGAATACAGGTAATCTTAGTTACACTTTATTCGTTAGACCAAAGGATCTATGGTCACTGCATCCGTCAGGTCATCCTACCCAAGCCAATTGACAAAACCATGATGGTCTAGGATTGTTTGTAGCCAAAAGAGGTTTGATGTTGTATGCAATATATTCTAGGACCGGGAAAGACCAACGAGAAGCAACTCGAGGACACGGCAATGGTTGTTAGGGTGTATGTATGCGCATAAATCCCATGTCATGAGCTCATAGGACCATCTCACTTGACATAAATTGTTGACTGTAAATAGGCCCGCACCTCTTTTCCTGACATTTCATGTGAGTTACATATTTGTAATACACTTGGACATACAATCTTTGGAGCGCACAGACCAGAGTATGGAAACCCGTTCCCATTGATTATTGGAACGATCTTCTTTATTAACTTAATCGGAACCACGTTCTGATAGGTTGACAACAAGTTGTGACCTGCAGCTCCAATGGTTGAGTTGCTAATGATTTTCTAGGTAATGAGCAACATATAACACCGCTTACCGGTAATATCCAGATTATACACGTCAGGTAACACATCACGCATTACGAAACATATTTACATGCGGTATGGTCTGGCCACGACTACCACGACTACCCAGATGCAGTTTCTGAGCGGCGTTTGAATGTATCTTCATTGAGCATCTGGCAGAACCACTCGCACCGCTTTGAGTTCACGCTCGCCTTAGCAAGACACAAAAGGTTGGGCCAGAAACAACGCATGTACCTAAGCCATAACTGTGAGGTTGGCACAAAGCGACAGTGGGCTTATCTTACTGGGCAATTGGCAAGGTTTCCTCGCCTTCTGGGAAATCTATTTGAAGTATTTCAAGGGTAACTTTGTGAGTGATAGGAACGAAATTCAATGTTGGGGGGATCTTTCCTGAATACGTTAAGGATATTGATAGTATTTCAAGCTTGGGCAAGTGTATAGCATAATGCTGCAAATCTCCGAGTGCAACCGGGATAGAAACCAAACAAAGGGTTCGTACTTCAGGCATGGCAAAGACCAAATCCAGGTCATTCATTCCATCTGCAAGCCGCAAACGCTTGAAATAGACATTCCGTAGGGGAAGTTTTTGTAGCGCATTTATCTCAGCCGAGGTAATTAAGAGGCTGGAGTGAACCCAGGAGTTAAATGATATTGAGAGGCTGCTAGTGTGCGGGCTACTGATAGGAAGCACTTGCAGAAATTCGTGAAAGTTTTGCTGATTCTTATCGAGACGACCGTCATGGTCAAGGTGAATCGTGATAGCGGTCAAGGAGTTCACCAGTGGTGGTATACGCCATAGCGCAAGCATCGTTTCAAAGCGTACACTGGTTAGATGGATGTTGCACATAGAGCTAAAAAGGTCGCTGGGCCACGAGGCCACCGGGATCTTTTTACCGTGACTTTGCCAAGTAATGTCAAGGCATTGAAGATGGGGCAACGTTCCCAATAAATTTAGAGCTTCCAGATCAACGAGTGACTCGTTACCGATGATTCTACGAAGTTGAGAAAACCTGGACAGAGACTGACATAGAAGTGAGATTCCATTACTGTTTTTTCCGGTAGGATAACGGGTCGGGATCGTCACTTCGAGTTCACGCACATTAGGACACAGCTGTGAGATGGCCTGCAGCAATTGAAAAATGAACGCGTCCTCGGCTTGTTCAGTGCTCGTCAACAAAGCCTCGATAGGGATAGCACATAATTTTAGCAATGAGGGGCTCAAAAAGTAGGTAATCCAACGAATTGTTGCATCGGGACGCCACGTTCCTTCGTAGCGACACGTTAACGAGGTTAGATTTGGTAGTAAGGTGTATTTCCGCGTGTCCAGCAGAGATTTTCCTTTACCGCGAAATTCGTAGACATCACGGACGTCGAGGGCTTTGACCCACGCAGCATAAAGCTCGAATCGCCTGAAGTCAGCTTGTTCCAGGATTTTGATGCTCTACTTGGATGGGTCAAACCACAGGACGAAACCTTGTTGTGTCAACAACCAAGCTTACAATAATGCGCGAAAGTGATGTTCGTGTGTCTGGCCGCCGCTTCATGGTAACCACTGTTCCAGGAACAAGAGCAAAAAGCCTCGTGATACCGTTTACATGTTGCCACAGGAGAGGCGCGGCACATTGAAAGAAAACGCGAGACACCAGGACGAGCTTCGCCCAATCTGCCTGGCTCAGATTCGATAGAATTAAGGCAAGTAGTTCTGGGATTAGTATTGGCGTAGCCGAGTGATGTTTTCTAGACCTGTTTCGTGACATTCTAGGGTAGACGGGATCAAGAAGGTGGTTGCCTGGGGCAAGATCCCGAGCTACTTGATGACTAATTACAATATGAATGTAAGCGGAAGGTTATTGTTTGTCGTCACCCGCATTCTAGCCTCTGCTCACCGAACGAACGTCAGGTTAGGTCGGGCACAACACTGCCGTTCGTGATCCTGGGATGGAACTGACTCTCATCAATGTCAAGGCGAAGACCGGCTTCGTATTACAGTATTTCTAGAGTAGGCGACGTCACTGTACCCAACCAGTTTCAGCCTACCATATGCGCAGAGCGCCCTGCTATATTGTCGATCGATTGTGCGAATGAAAGATCACGCTTGCATACGTTTCTGAAAACGTGCGTCGGCGAAGGCCTAGAATTATTTTTGAATATTGAACCTCAGGCCCATGATAGTTTTACACACCCTTGGCCTGCAGCGATTCGAATGTAATATAAATCAAATGAGGGTTCGAACGGATCTCAAAGTAACTCGTCGTATATCACTGATTACCAACCCCTATCCTTTCACTACTCCATGTCCATCTCCTGCTCCGTATTTTCCCACCAAGCGAGTGCTCCCAAGCCATCCCCGCTCAGCGATGCCTAAAAGCGTTTGGCATTGTAAGCTATATGCTAATAATACTGAAATATTTACTGACCGTAATCGTATATGGGGCTTTTCGGTCACCCTCATCCTCAACTTTCTCCTCTTTGCCCGTCTCAGCCTTTTGCGGCCCAGGCTCATTGTCGTAAAATTCGTCGCGTTCGACCCGCAGTCGGACGACTTCGTTTCGGTCGAGGTAGAGTCGGGTGGTTATGTCAGTGTCGAGGAGTTGAACCGTGGAGGGAGGGTCGTCTAGGTCGAATTACTTTGTAAGGGCATAAAGCAAGGTTTTTTCTTTTCTTTACCTGACATCCAGTGATGCGGTGGGAGCCAAAAGAACGCTTGTTCGTTTTGATCACTATAGTTGTTTATAAATGAACCTCTTGAATGCGCTGGTTAAAGGCACTTACAACGCAGATGGGACTGGTAGATAGTCTCGCGGGATATAAATATCATCAAAAAAGCCAAGGGTGACTAGTGACCGACTTCATGCATGCTCTCCCGAAACGCACAGTCAAACGCACCTCGGATGCCATCTTCGGTTGAAGACTTGACCTTTCCCACAATAACTTCTGACCGGGAAGGATGAAACACTACCATACGAAACGTAACTAGGGACCTCCGAATACAGCTATTAGAACGGGCGGATCCTATGTGAAAACGAGTCACATCCTCACCTTTGTACCAATAGCAACCATCGCCATACTTGATGATTCCTTCCCCTACCC
The DNA here is from genome assembly GCA_037039685.1 of Ceratobasidium sp. AG-K. Classification (NCBI taxonomy): domain Eukaryota; kingdom Fungi; phylum Basidiomycota; class Agaricomycetes; order Cantharellales; family Ceratobasidiaceae; genus Ceratobasidium; species Ceratobasidium sp. AG-K. Next base: position 4,835,983 of record JAWNGF010000002.1, read on the forward strand.
AAATTAGATCAAAGACGCATATGCATAGTCCTACATCGAGCAAAACTCGATTTGCATATTTTTTGTTTAATTCACTAGTAATTGAAACATGTACTGGCGCTGAGAATTGCGAAGGAGCCACAGCGACATTGTCCTGCCGGAAGTGAGTAAGTTATTCCAAAATGAAGCATAGCCCTACCTTGAGGGTGGCCGTAACAAACATATGTTCCTAGGCGGCGCTTTTTATGTGTAAGTCGGAACGGCCCTAGCGTTATGCGTGAAAAGTGGTTGTGCAAAAATGTGGTCAAGTCGAGAGTCACAAGATGGTCACATGACCTTTGGTATCTCGATTCTCAAAGGTGTGTTTGATTTATCATCAATAAGTTATGGCTATGTGTTACAAAATGACTGAAAGGAATCAAAGTGAATGCTAAACTACACGGATGCGAGTAGATATATATATAAATAGTAAGTGAGGTAATAATTTAACTTAAATGAGAAATAAATATGTTGTCCTTGCACAGGACGCTTCAAGCGTTTTAGTGCTTGCCATTGAGGTACGTGAGGAAATAGACCAAGGATGGAAGATCAGACATCGTGATGTTGGTGTAGTTGGACAAGCGAGTGCTACGCAATTCGTTAGTGGATGTTCAATGAGAACACAGGACTGATGCGCTCACCCAGAGTACTTGAGGGCTACAATCGGGCCCCTCCAGTCATGTCTAGCCTTTCCATGGGTCAAAGAATCGACGGTACGGTTCGGCCGGGAGCCATCAGTGAGGAAGTTGGACCGGAAGAACACTTGGAGAGGGAACCGGAGGGCTTCGCCTATTCGATGTATTTAGTCAAATCATTCAATGGCTGATGGGCTAACAAACATACCGCCAACGCCGGTCGAGACAATCATGCTAGCAATCTCGGCATCAGCTCCCAGGATAGGAGCGAGCACAGGTTGCCAATCGACAACACCACCCTCATGAACCATTCCAAGCAGATTGACCTGAATCAACTTGGGGCGCTCCGAGTCAACCGAGAACACCATTCCTAGAGGTAGCGCTTGATGAGTGCCATGTTGTCTTTCTATGCTGCGAAAACTTACCGTGGAAAGATGCTTTGGTCGTCTGGATCACCCGAGACGGTGCTTGGAGAGCCATGGGCGCGACACAAGGTTGCATGGGGGGCGAGGGAGTCGAGGAGCTGCTGGACGACCAGCTGGATTTGGGCACGCACTCGGCGCGATGTCTAGGCCAGTCCATGGCCAAATGTTCAGGAGAGCAATACCATTGGTCTTCGCATCTGGGTGGGTGTAAGAACAATCAAATCCCCCACCCGGAGTTAACTCACCGGGAACACCACGACGCGCAAAGGCTTCCGCACCAGCACCAATGATGGATTGCAGCAGTAGGCATATCGTGTTTATTCGTTAAGTTAGATTAAGTCTATTAGTCTATGCAGCCGACACAGTCGTGAGGATCGTTGACCAAACCCGAACCGAGAAGTAGAACCCAGAGAGAAGATACGAAGAAATGTGAGGAAGTGAGAACTCATCGACGACACGTTTATAAACATATGTTGGCTATGCCAGCTAAGCCTAAAGGCCATGCAAGTCTACTCGGGTAGACTCTGAGGCCCTGCACCATCGGCGATCTACGGAATGCTGTCAGCTAGTTCAATACAGGCCACAAGCGCTAATGTTCCTGGAACTGTATTACCAATTGCAGCATCGCCACGCTATCATCAGGGTCCGGTGGCAGGGCGGGTTTTTTGTGCACAGCGAACCGATGCACTTTCCTCGGAATCCTCGGAAACGGACAGCTTTATCATCTGTTTCGGGCATTGTTCATACAACATCGGGCAATATTCGCGCTATGTTTACGCCCGATAAGGCTTGAATTGATATCCGCTCAACATTGGAGAAAACTGGCGAGACATCAAAAGAACGTTCCGCCACATGTTGACTCAGTTTTCCAGACCGTTTTTGCAGCTTTAATGACGCGTTTCTTCCTGCGCTCATGTGCTTTGAGCGTCGGCGCGAAATGTAGAGCAACGCCAGTATGGTTTCGCCGGACCCGTTACATGCAATATACTCCCGCCCGATCACCACGCAGAGCCAGCTTGATCAATTCCTGTCAATTCCTTCATTCCGCTTGCTCGCAATTGGCGGCGGCGGTTGTCCCGGTCCCAACTCATTTCCTACAATTGTATAGTTCGTCCGGGGGTACAATTCTACATACAATCGCCGGAATGTCCGTTACAACTCCAGGAAGCCGGATTAGCATGTCTATAACATTACAATCCGATTAGTCCTGGTCAACCTCCTTCATTTGCTGTGCACAAATCTGTCGGGATTGAACTACCGCAATTGCTTCGGCGAGTGCAATCTGGCCTCCATGCAGTTGCCCGCCAGACTCGATGTCGTTGGTTGAACCTGATGTCGCAGCAGCAGCTTCAGCCTCCCGGGCCCGTCGTCTCTTGGCAATGGGGTTGAGAATGACAGCAGCTAGGACGACGACTCCGTCGAGAACCTGAACAAGGGTTTAAAAAAATCCGCACGGGTGTCTGAGATACATACCACTACAAGTATGTATGACACAGCTGCAACACTATCAAATTGTGCTTGGAAAACCAAAGACAATACGCTAAAAACGCCTCCCAGCATGTCGGTAGACATAAATAGCATGGAGATACCTGTCCAAGTAGTTCAATGATGATTGACAGCTAAACATCAAGGTCGAGGCTCACCGACCACTTCTTTACGCTTCCATATCTCCCAGTATTGAGGTCTGTCCGACCATGTTAGTGTAAACTAGACATTAAATGAGATTGACTCACAGGAGGCCTAGAGCAATTAGCAGGGCACTCATAATCCCAAATACTCGGGTAGGCCACTCATTACCCGCTCTATCCGACCGCTAGTTAGTAGGAAAGTTGGTGAATGTAGGATCGCGCTCCTAGCGCCGAGAAAAATAACACTTGCCCGGACAACCAGTGATAAACCAACTTCAAATCCGGCCATGGCAACGAGGAAAGCCGTGTAGAGAGCTGCACAGTATGCGACCGATTTTTTAGAGCCGTAATACAGGCACTATGTCATTCGTCAGAATTGATTCAAAACCCCTCACGACATCGACTTACTTGGATCCAGGACAAGGCAGCAAGCGCTCCGAAGAGTTGTGGCTGTAGTATAATCTATAGAACAATAAGGCGGACGGCAAAGACGGACAACAGCACAACTTACGGGTATACTGATGTTTTGAACAATCGCGTAAACACCCAAAAACCATGCTGAGAGTGCCCAGATAAACCTGGTGGCGATAAATTAATTTCTTACCATTACAACACCCACGTAACTTACATCAACCATGGTGATAGTCCCTCTGTGGACTTTTCGCGAAAACTCTTAACGACTTGTGGCACTGCGAGGTCCAGACCGATCAAAATGTGTGTCCTGTCATTTTACGATGATCACTTGCCTAGTTGTGCAGTCCACAAGACAGTGCCTAATAACAGTCAGTAATGGTCTTCCAATGGCCCTGAGGAACCTACCAATGGTGGCAAGGATGTTCTCCGCGGCCTCATTTACTGGCATGACGGGAGCCGACGAGAGGGTGCTCCCGAGGCAGGTTCGAGCCAAGACGGCATTTGTACGCTCGATGTTGCCGTAAGCGCTCTCGTGAGGAGAGATCTTAAATTGGCTCAGGAGTCAGTGGGATCGCGTAAACCGTCATGGGTTCTGGTGGGGTTTCGCCAAATCAATCCACCGGTAAACTTTTACCAAACCTGGCGTATAAGATTCCACTTACTGCTGGTCGTGCGACTCAATCTTCACCTCCAGATCTTGCTTGCGCCTACCCCAGACCAAGAATCGGAACCCAAGCGACGGTCGCAGTGGGTCACGCCTAACGTGATTGAGAGCTTGGCTGGCTCGATTCCCCGGAAGCTCACGTCAGAGTTGCCGATTCGTAGCCCAAACGAATGGCTCAGTGAGCTCGGCAGTTTCAATAGGGAGTAATGGAACATTTCAATGGAAGAGAAGCCGATTTACAACTTGTAAATCGCTTCTCTTCGAAGCGATCAAGCGAAAGCGCCTAGCGCTAACGGTATATATCACGTGAGTATCCCAATATCAAGTTTTATACCACGATGGACGTTATACCCAAGCACAATAAAACATACGAGACCAAGCAATACTGGCGAGTGAATTGAGATCGGACTTGGTCCTTTGCCCCCGCTGAATCAGGATTGCAGGGATGAGAGGTATCAGACCGAAGAAGGCCGACAGACCTTTGATTGGTTCAAGTCGTACAAGGACATCAAGGAAATACTCGACAGCTACATACCTAGCCGTGATGCACGCATAATGATGCTCGGCTGCGGCAACTCTTCGTTATCTGAGGACGTATGCGTATTCAATTGTGTTCTGTTAGCGTATCGGAACTGAAAGACGGCACGGCAGATGTATCAGGATGGGTATCATAATATTATCAATATCGACGTGAGTTATTCACTTGGTGTACGGCGTGGAGTAACCGCCTGGTTACCTTATTGGTAGTTTTCTGCTGTGGTGATTGAACATATGCGCTCGATCCAACCTCATATGAAGTGTGCGTGACATTGGCCTGGCCAGTCAAAGCAATGCGCTTAGGGTCCGTAGGGTTAGAGATGGACGTCCGAGATCTCAAGTTTGAAGGGGAAACGTTTGATGTTTTGATTGATAAGGGTGAGCGAATTTAGCCATCCATTCATACAAAGCAGCTAAGAGTGTGCTAGGGACAATGGATGCCATGCTAACTGGAACCTCGGATGTTTGGGTAAATCGGCTTGTACGATCGCGTTACGCTGTACTCAACTTGTCTCTTCCTAGAATCCGTCCCCCGAGATAGTCGATAACTGCGAGAGAGAAGCAGCGGAAGCAGTCCGGTTTGTAGCCTCAGAATGTTCAAGCTATAGCCAAAGTTGTCTAATGTTATTCGCCAACCTATCAGTGTTTTGCGACCAGGCGGGAAGTTCATATATTTGACGTTTGGGCAGCCTCACTTTCGTCGCCGTTATCTGACGCATCCAGGATGTTCCCTCGAGGTTCGCGAGCTTGGAGATGCATTTCACTACTATTTATATGTAATGACCAAGGACTCATAGATACGTAATGCTCATTGGCGCATTCATTTAGCGCTAACCGAATCGTCTAACCATTGAACTGGAACCTTGTATCGGGTATCAAATTATGCTTGTATGATCAAGCAGTATTAGACTCACCAAGTTGCACTGGCAAGCGGTTATGAACGTATTAACTCGATTGCATCTGGTTATATTGCATGAAATGCATACCGGCAGTCAACTGCTTCCTTGCGAACGGCTCTTTTCCGGTCATCCAAGACCTGTCCAAGTTGCCGAATAACTTGGTTTCTGTACGGGTGAAGCACGTCATAACGCAACGCACTAGGCAACATAGCCAGCAATTGCAGTGCACAGATTTGTACACTCTACGGCCAGCCGAAGGCTAAATTGAGTGGATTTCGTCTACAACGGATTGGATATTGGCGTACCATGTTAGTTCCCCCCGAGCTTTGGGAATTAGATAGCGAGGCTTTGACGAGTGAGCTTGCATGTTCTGCGAGTGGGCCTGTATTGCTGGCGCCAAGGTCTGCAGCGTCCTTGGCGACTTGAATTAGAGTCTCGAAGATGTTGATGCGCAATTCGGTGTCCTCTAAGCTCAACCCTCGCAAAAGAATTGGCATAAGCTAAATGCGAGGGGTACCCATTAATAAAGTAACCCGAATGGTGAATAAAAACGCGTACAGTTGGAAGATGTTCTGCATATGTAGCTTTTGGGACTGCCTTAATGAGGGAAGCCAAGGCAACCAGGTATGCATCTTGAAGGTGCGAGTCTGTATATCATTGGATCGAATTTAGCTGCGTCCTCGAGAATAGGCCACATACCTTTGGACTCTCTGAATCCAGAAATAACTAGTGGCAATATGCGCGAACAAAGTCTTTGGAGTGCAAATAGCTAGTAGTATATTTCTATTGATTGCGTGATGTTCGTTCCCAGTTGAATGGACTTACCCGGACAGATGCATAATTCATTTTTGACAACACACCGTCGTTATTCAGCGCCACATCCCCAATGGCTTTTCCAACGTGACGTCCAATTTGGGGATCTTCCAGGAGCGCAAAAAGACGATCAATGTACTGCTCTGCCCTTCCGTCTGCTTGTACAATCAGGGCTCGGGCCACCTTTGAATATAGTTTAGATAGTCTCTTTTCATGAAAAATTGCGCACTACTAACCGCGACCCACATCCTGAGTACACGAATTCGAAGTCGCTTCATTTGCCTTGGGTTATTTGCAATCTCCCTCCACGAGTTCGGTAGGTAGTCTTCGATCAGTGACCTCGATTCTGGTTGGTGATGAACATAAAGCGTAGCAACTAGTTGGTTGAAGTACATACCTGAGACATGCTTATTAACGAGAGAGGATACCAATTGCATGGCAGTAGTTGCCTGCGAGTCACTTGTCGACTCATTGTTGCACCACTCGACTAGGGAGACTAGGGTCTGAGACAAGTCATCAAAAGGCAAATTTGTCTAAATAAACTGCAAATGAATGAATGACGCAACGCTACTCTAATCGATCGTACCTCAGGTCGTAATGGGACTATGGAGGCGGTAAGGAGGCTAATAAGATTTCGTTGTTCCGAAGAGGCCGTATTCTGTGAATAAAACAATTAATTGAGGCATGTATGTCCGTTCAAGACCTACTTCAAAAGGCCTAAACTCGGATTGTGCTGGCAGTCTAGAGGCTAGGAGATCGGTTGCGCGGCCTTCGTAGAACAGCCTTGACACAGCACTAACAAAATTTGCTTGCTTCCTGAACACGATTGATTAAGCAGTGACCGAGCTCTAATTATAGGTGGAAAACTCACGCAGCAGGAGTAGAACGTATTACCGTGGAAATGATTGTCGCGGCTATGGGTAAAACCTTTGGATGAGTGGCTGCTTCTTGACTTGGGGTGGTTGTGATCGAGCCCTTCACTATGGTCACTAGTAACGTCGGCAATAGGCGTTCCAAGTACTTTGGGATATCCATATGCCCAGCTTCTACCTTGCGTACGAGCGCGTTCAAAATCGCCTTTAACAGTGCATGTACATAGGCGCCGGCACATTCTCGATCTTCTGGTGTCGACCCACACACAATTTCAACTTTTGTCGAAAGCCTAATGACCAGCACCTCAAATAGGGTGGGAGCCTCGCAGAGCGCCGCAAGGGCTGAAAGTGTTGCCCAGTACTTTGCGCGCTCTTCATCAGCATCTCTGGCCGGAGCCTGGTCAGGAAGGGAGGTGAAGAGCATCGGAAGAGTGCTTTCTTCCACTAGCTTTGGAGCTACAATAGATATTGCATTCAGAACCTGCAAAGCAATCGGCCTAATATGGTATAAGCAGCTGGGATAGTGTTACATTGCATACACACCGAAGATCCTCTAGCTCATCCTCTTCGGCACCGAGAAGTTCATTGAGGTTATGCACAGTGAAAGCTAATTCTTCCGCAGACAATACCCCCTCCATGCGCGCCAATTGAAGTAGACCACTGAGCGCGGAACCACGGGACACTTTTGCTTTCAGGCCAGAAGTTAGTGCACCGAGCGTAGCGTCCTTGTCAGTCTCTAGCAGCCTTTTTGCCGCATCGCGATTGGGTCCATCCGGGAGTTCTTGAGCGACATGCAGAATGTCTCTAAGTGCGGCAAGGATGGGGTCACGATGGGATATTTCGTTCGGATCTTGGAACTGTTTCAAGAGGAAAGGGATGACACGACTAAGAGTGTATGCGCATATTGGTGCTACAGCCAAGCGAGTGAGCTGAATGTATGCCAAACTGATCTCAACTTACGAGTCGTGGCCAAGCATGCGTTCACAATTTTGATTGCGTGCTGCGCTTGACTCTTTTCGGGCTCCCGCAAAATGCGTAAGCACTCAGTGATCACCTCTTCAGTTAGCTCGTCGGTGCCTTTCGTAGTCAACCCGGATGGCTCATCGCGGCCTAGGGTGAGAAGCAGTGTTGTGAGCGCACTGACAGCCTTGTCGGCGGTTTCGGCATCGAGTGGTTGGAAGATCTTGTGGTTGGGGTTGGTTATAGAGCCATGATAAAAGTATTATAACCTACTTCGAGTTTGAAGGACGACCACATTTGTGATGCAAAGCTCTTCGCTACCGCCGGTCCATACACGGGTAAACATATGCTCATTGTTCTCAAGGTATCTCGCTGCCAAACGGGTGCTTATATGAGTGAGCCAGAATAGCCACCGGTTGGTAGGGCCTACCTTTGTGGATCCGGCAGTCGCAGACAGCTTTTCCAAGAATAATGGAAGAGCCAGCGGCCCAAACCGAGGGGTAGCCGAGAGGCAATCGCTTTGCAAGAACAAATTAGGGCATAATTTACGAGTGGCCGGTCTAATTGCGTACCGAAGAGCAGACTTTAGGTCTTCTGTTGTGATTCCATAGGGATCATTTGGTGGAGGTTTGAAAGTGATTGGAAAATAACAGAACGTGATATCGAACAAATCCTTTGGGCTCATTTAGTGGATCGGGGGTTAACGAGATATTTTCACTTACATCGACATGCTTGGTAATGTCAAACTCGAGAATGATTACTTTAGCAATGTTGAACGCCAAAAGCAAATTTCTTGGATCTTTTTCTCCTTCTGCTATCTTGATGTACCCAGGCAGAAACAAAGCAAGCGACCGAAGAGCTAGAACAAAGTAATCCGAAAAATAACGACATACTGACCGTCACAAGATAACTCACCAGCCAAATGCTTGGCAAGCAATGCATCTATAACCCTGAAAACAACGTACCGCACCGACTGGCTGAGTGATTTCATGGAAACATGTTCTACCACCCTATATGTCGACCGAAATTAGTTGCATGTTAGCTAGAGGAGATGTCACGGATCCACGTACGAACGAGCAGTGTCGGTCGCCTCGTTTACACCAAACGTTGGGAGAGACGTTAAGGTAAGAATTCCGTCGATTGCTGGTGTAATCGTATCTGCGTCCTGTATCTTTTCGCAATAGAACGTGGTTAGGACCCGGGCTAAATGGTCAACATATAATTGTGGTTAGGGGAAGCGTGATTAAGTCGCGGATTGAACGGAAACCGACTCGATTGCTTGTTGATACGTTCAGGCTGGCACCGAGAAATAGCGCTCGATAGAAGCTTTATCCCTTCGAATAGATTAAGCCCTTAGTAGTTGATATTACTAGCACGGTCGGGACGCACCTTTCTCCCTGATCCTGCCGTCCTCGCTTGTCAAATACTCTCCCAGAGACTTTACAATATGCAGTAAAGTTATAGATTGGTTGTCGATACCTAAACGGAGGATGTGCTTCATACTTTTAGTACACATATAAATCATTACTTACTTTGAACCAGCTCCTCGAGTGACCCTTCCCCTTCAGTAGCAACGTAAGTCCGGACGAGCTCTTGACATCGTTCCATTCTCTAATATCGAAAAGAACACTGCAATAGATTGATTTGACTCGACACATAAGACCCCAATATTCAATAGATGTATAACCAACCTGGATGGACGTCCAAAATGAGACTTTCAAGCGCCGAGCGCCTGAACCCGACGATCCCGATCGTCCCACGTGAGTGCCCCATTAAATTTATTTCCATCCATGAGAGTCCATTTTGCAGACTTCGGCTTTAGAATCGAAACTTCGCCAGTTTAGCGTCTTGAAATCGATTGCTCTGCGTTTTAGACTATGTTCGGCCAGAAATCCCCGGAGCATGGATCCCGAGTCGGAGGTTTAAACTTGTGGGGAAGATGAATCTCTTGACTAGAAGTCATATCTTGCAGGGAAATACAAAGCTGGAACGTACAAAAAAGGGCATATTCTTAAGGAGTACAAACCCAGTAATTTGTTGCCTACAGTCACCATAGCAAATAGTAAGGTATTCCCAACCCGAGCGAGCACAATCACCCACCAATACTCCAATGGATAATTTCAATAATGCGGAGACGCAGGAAAGGATCCCGAACCCCCGATGGTGCCATCTCTATCGCCTGCGGACACGAGGCTAGGCATGTGAGTTCTTTTAGGGGGGGACCGTAGACCCTGTACCGGTGTCAGCTCAAACGTGGATGTACGTTGGCCGGATCGCGCAACAATTCTGCATATTGCCTAATCGTTTCGCCTGGGTTATATGCAAATGCCTCGAGAACAGTCGTCGTGTGTATACCAGGGATCAAGCACGAAGTACAAATAGAGGAGCGCAGGGTACGCTAGCATGAGCCAACATCGACCATGCACAATCTGTAGCCCGAAGAATATCGCCAAGATCATCATCGATGATACCCCTGGTCCCACAGGGGTTTTTCCTCAACTCTCCCATCGAAACGGTGCTATATTACTATACTGAGTACCGGCATAATGCGGTGGTACAAAGAAGTCTATCACGCTGGTAGGCAAGAGGTCAACGCAAGACTGTAGCTGCGGCCACAGCCGATAAGCTTTCCTCCGGTCTTTATTATTGCATTGCGTGCTGCTAGATGATCTCAATTGCTGCCCAACGTCGGTCAAAAATTATCACTAAAGTTCGATCCTGGTTGTCACGTGACGTAGCTGGTTTCAGGATGTTCTCTTCGTGTTGTAAATTTATGCCGGTGTCGCCTGACAAGTCAGAGACTAGCCGGGGAAATATGGGCGGTTATGTCTGCCCTTGACGTTCCGCAGCCTGGAACTCGGTCCACCCGGCCGAGGGGGTGATCGCTCGCTCCAACAGTCATTTAGGAAGAAGCGCGAAGGGTGCCCAATAATCTGACGTTCATTGGGAGGTATATCCACCCCATAATACAGAATATTTGGTAGCACATAGCATGATTCAGTCGATTTACGATAAGGGCGTGAGATGGCCACGAGCTCTGATTAATGCGAGCGCTTGATTATATGCCCGAGTCATTCAAGCGCATATAGCCCACTAGCGACAGAGAGTCACCTTCACTCATTATACGGTATACGAGTGACTCAATGTATAGAAGCTAATACGCATGACTCTCTCACCAGGGGAGCTGGTTCACAGAATCGAATGGATCAGTCAACCATCGTTTGATTGGATAAACTTTACCCGAGTGATCTTCATTGAATTTCAGCCAGCCCGATCTGAATCAGGAGTCCACAATCCGGCTGGACTTGAACTGAAGCGAGGTATGTGCGTGGATAGCGAGGCCGGAGATGAGCAGAAAGGCTAGGTATGACCTAAATGCATACCTACGTGCGCAACGTTCGGTGCAGGGTAGGCCGTGCGTCATGCAAGGCGTAGCAGATCCTACACGCCTCTGGCTCGAGCTGGATCGGGAACGTGCACATGACCATGCGTCTGTGGTTCTACGGCCGAGTCTCTAGCTCTAACTAGGTACCGTTGGGGATTCGGGCGAGGCAACCAGGGACTATGATGTCTCCTGGCGATGCGTGTGAAGTTTGCCGTTGGGCTCGTTGGTCAACATATGGGCGGATGAAAGAATGTGCTTGAGTGACCATGTGCATGTGGGGCGAAAATACCTACGGGACTCGGAAGTAACGTGCAAGCGAGCTCAGTCATTTCTACCGGCGGGACCGCGTTCTGGCGGGGTCTATGCGCCGGGACCCGAGATACCGCCAGAGCCTGAGATGGGAATTCTCTTGCCGGATTCTTGCTCCTTTGAAAGATTGGACACGAGAGCGCAGCGTATTTGACCAGGTATAATATGGCACGAGGATGGGGATACCTAGTGCGATTGGGGGACGGTCCCCATGGCAGATATGCGTCGGCGGCTTGACGTTTCATGTTCCCAAGTGGCGAAGAGCGAGATAGGCAGCACGGCGGCTGGATCACACGAGCGACGCACACGACAGATGAGAAATCGAGTTGGCACAGGGGGACGAAATTAAAGAGAGTGTACGGGGTCCGTGATGAGGAATTGTGAATTGGATTAGAGAAATTAGAACAGTCTTGAACGACCACTCGCTACTCTCTTCAGCTGCCTAGCGGCTGCTCAATCTGCTCCAAGACACCTATGCGCTGCCCGTCCACATGGGAAAACCAAAAAAGATACAGAGTGAGTTGGAGCACCCGTGCACTCATATGTACATCACTTGCGCGAACGTCCCATGCCGCCGCGACTGAGCCTCGTGTTGGGACATCTCGCCGGCTCCCGTCATGCTACTGGATATATTCCGAGGGTTGAGCTGACTAGTTGCTTGTGTTTCTTTGCCGGCCGCTTCGTCTGTCGCTATGGGTCGCGTGCGGACTGCAGATCGCTGCAAGACGTCTCTCCCAATGCCGTCTGCTCGTCCCTATACCGTAGCTCCCGTCCGTGCTCAGATGTACGACAGCGCCGACGAGGAAGAGGATATTTGTCCCGTATGCGAGGGCGAATGCACATGCAATAACATCACCGAGTCTGTCACCGCATTTAGCTTCGAGGAATTTAATCGTCAACACGCCAAGCCTGCTGCAACTACGTCTTCATCTACGACTGCCTCTCGCACGAGCACAAGCACGAGTACGGGCGCAAGTGTCGGTCCTTCAAAATTTACCTCGGCGCTTCCCGCGGGATTCAGACCCTCTTCATCCAAGGGCCTGCCGCGCCCCGCACCCTCTTCTTACGCCACAGCCCTCGCCTCGCCGTCACCAAGCCCCTCGAATATCGCACCTCGCTTACAAACACTCAAGCTCCGCATTAATACTACCCCAACTAAGCGCGGTGCAGATGACACGCTTTCGGACTCATCCACCTCGACCATCGACGCGCCCTCCGGCCCACAACTCGCACGATTCAGTCTCTCGAAACATACCAATGGAACTGGCTCGGGTGCTGCTACCCCTCGACATGCGCTCGACGACCGAATATCGCCTCAATCTAGTCACCCCACCAAGGTGGTCCCGCCCAAGGTGATCGCCAAGTCAAAAGGCAAGGGCAAGCCGCCCGTCGAGCGAAAGCCCGTGCCAACGACCAAAAAGGCCACCGCCACAAATCCCAAGAAACCTACAGTCGTCGTCACCAAGAAACGAAAACTCGGCCGGCCGCATAAAAAGCGCATACGCGACACAACGAGCGAATCGAGTCTGAGCGATTTTGATGATTTCGACGAAGACGATTTCATCCCCTATCGCGGCGCTGCAGTCCCCCAAAAGGGCCAAAGCGTCGAGCCCGGAGGCGGGTTCCCGACGTTTGTGGGCGCGAGCGTGTTTGGAGACTCGGGCGACGAGCGGCGCGTTAGTTCGAGCTCGAGCTCGGATTCCGAGTCAACCGACTTGGATTTGGCCGCCGACAGCGAGATGGAGGCCGAAGAGGAGAGATTAATTGTTGCCGAAGCCAAGGAAGAAGAGCGACAACGAAAACTCAAGGAATTATTGGCAAGTGTCAGTCATCACAACCATACTGGGGGAGGAGGAGCAGGTGGCCAACAATGGCAAATCAAACCACGCCGAAAAAGCGTTGAAGGGGAAGAATCAGGCGACGACGAAACGAGTTCCCAATCGGGCGGAGAGGAAGAGGAAGAAGATGAAGAAGACGATCCGGACGAAGACGACGCAGATGGGGACGAGCAGGCTGCGGCGTGGTCTACGGACGATTCGGACGAAGACTTGTTCTTTGCCAACTTGTCCGATTCGTCTATTTCCTTTTCGGTCGACCAGGACGACGACGATAGCGAAACAGTCTCGTCGACCGCGGACCTCGCCGAGGCGGCCTCTGCCGGATTCTTTTCGGGGATGGGCATGCCTATGGTAGTGATGGACGATTTTGGAATGGGCCTAGGCATGGGCGGTGTACTCGATGCGACGGATCTCGACCAGGAATTCGAACAGCGCGCCCGGGCGCAACTGGCGGAAGAGAAACGTACTCCCGGACGAGAGACGGCGTCGCCGGAGATTGATGTGTTCAGCGCCACGGATTACACCAAGGAAGCACTGGATGCGGTCGATGAGCTCGAGATGGATCTTGATTCGGATGCGACCGAGTACGAAGAAGATTCGGATATGGACGGCGAGACCACTGCTGATGAAATGGAGCGCGGCCGTACGCCTTCACGATTCCGGTTCCCTACTCCCCCATCTATCAACCCCCTGTCTACGTTTAGCCCTTCTCCTGCTGTGAGCCCCATCGGCCACCGGGATTTCACCCCTACGCATTTCGCTCCTCCGCTCTTTGTCACCCCTACCCCGCATGGGCGCGCAGCCTCGTTTGGTGGATATGGTCCTCTCGATCCTGTCCGGGCCCGTACGATCAGCGCCGGGGCGGTCCTCATCAACGGTTCAGACGGGTCCGCGTCGGCGTCCGAGATGGGCAGTAGCCGACCCGTGATGGGCTCGTTTGGCCGCACTGGCGATCGCAGGCGAGCAGCCATCATCGATGGCAATGCTGCTGTGCCAAGTCCGTTTGCGGCGCGTCGGAGGCGCTCAAACAGTTGGAAGAGCGGTAGGAAGCACTTTGGCAGCAAGGTGGGTGGCCTGTATGCGGCTGTGGCCACGGCTGACCAATATCGATAATTATAGAGTGATATACTTCCGATGCTCGGTCGACGGGCAAGGGCCGTTTCAAATGCCACGACTGGTTCGGGACGCTCGTCGTATTACTTTCCGACCGAGGCAGAGATGGACGCCGAGATGGAGTCGTGCACTGAGCCTTTTGAGCTCGATGACGTGCTTGATTTTTCGAACGTCTCGGATGAGCATACCCATCATGCGTCTCATCACCCGCACAACGAGGGAGAGGATACGCACTTGAGGAGCCTTGATCGGTGGGACCGTGTGCCGATGGGTACATTTAGGCGGACTCGCGAGGCACATGATACGGGCGTGGTACCTAACATTACATCCGACGGTTTTTCGTATGGTTCTGCTTCAAGAAATTCTTGGAAAGAAGGAGTGTTGTGGGGAGGAGGGCTGGGTGTGTTGGGTGAGGAGGCGAGATGTTGGGGTCTGCTGTAAACGGGGATAGTCTTGGAAACTCGGGGGACACTGAGGGGACTGAACAGTTTGAAAAGGCCGTATCACGCAAGGAACGCCGCCGTCGCAAGAAGGTGGCAGCCGGGAGCGTGGTGCCAGCCAAGTCGTTTATTACTCCGCCGCCGTCGCGCAAACAATGATCTATGCATATGCCTAATTATTATTCGAACCCATGTATTCGCGCTACTTATTTCTTCGTTGTACCGTACCAATGCATATGTGTTACCAGTTACAGGCGCGTGGCGAGTTACCGTTACGGATAGGAAACTATGCAGGACTGGTCAGCTATTTGACAAGGGGGAATCTTGGTTGTGTCCAAGTCCTGCGACGACGTGCTAGATGGCCGGAAGGATGCGCAAGTGAACAGTAGAATGACGAACGACAAGCGCACCCGGAGCCAGCAAGACACCGCGATCGAGACAGAGCCACCAACGCTGACTACCGACGCACCATCACCCCCGCGCACAAGAGCACGTGCGGCGGCGAACAACCTCTCTGCAACGACGAGCACCTCAGCACCCAGCGCTTCCCAATCGACAAGTGCCCCTTCCCAACGCCGCCGCGAGAAGGGAAAGAACAAACAATCCGACGACCCGCGTCCGGCGAAACGGTGTGTGCAACAATTGTGGCTAGACTGCTGATTAATCGTTGCTTATTTAGCCCCCGCCGTAGTGTACCTGCTGTTGTATCCGCCCCTCTCACCATCAACGAGCCCAAGCGCGACACCAAAGGAAAGAAGCGCGCAGCCCCCGATCCCGATTCTGACGACGCCTCCCCCAACAAGAAACACAAGTCTCCCTACACTCTCCGAAACCGATCTTCTCTCCCCAACATCTCCAAGTCGACTACCATGCCCCGCAAGAACAGGTGGGTTGTGTTGGTGTGGTTTGATTGGCGCTGACGATGGCTCCACAGAGCTACCCGCAAGTCCAAGTCAAGTCATGGTGTGTCGGGTGTAGAACTGCAGGAGGCGACGTCTAACAGCGCTCTAGATGACGAGGTACTTGATTTGGCCGGCGACCAACGGCCGGAAGATGAACATGCCGAGAGTTCCCAAAAAGACAAGGCGCCCGAACGCACCGAAAGCGAAGAAGAAGACGACGACGAAGACAGCGACGATGACGACGACGAGAACGACGGTGAACCCAACTCATCTGGGCTCGGACAGTCCAGTCTCGACGATTCCGCCGTATCTGCCTTGTTTGGCGCCGACTTCCGGGCTCTGGGATCGTACATGCTGTCCCTCTCCACACGGCTCAAAACGATTCTTAACAACATCAAGCCTTCAGCGAATCCCACGGTCCGCTTGATGGCTCTTCAGGAGCTCAGCGAGATTCTCAGCATGAGCACCGAGGATACCTTGGCGGGATATTTCCAAGTTGATTCGTTCGTGGGAGAACTGGTCCGAATCATGGGTGGAAAGGGAACCGGTGGCGATGATGACGATGAAGGCACCCACGATGAGGACGACGAGGATGCTTCGCTGGCTGCTGCACTTGCGCTTAGTACCGGTGGCGTATACCAAGGAGATGATAATCTCGAAGCCCAGGTTTTGGCTTGTAGATGTCTTGCCAATCTCATGGAAGCACTTCCTGGATGCGCTCACACGGTCGTTTACCATGGCGCCGTTCCCGTCCTATGCAGCAAGCTCATCGACATCCAGTATATCGACCTCGCCGAGCAGACGCTAAGCGTGAGTCGATCGCATCGCATACAATGCACCTACTGACTTGCCGTGTAGACGCTTGAGAAAATTTCAGAAGAATATCCAAGTGCCATCGTACGTGAAGGTGGCTTGGCAGCGCTCCTCAACTTCCTTGACTTCTTCTCCACAAATGTCCAACGAACCGCTCTCCAAGCTGCCGCCAACTGTTGCCGTAATGTCAGCATTGACAACTACAACATGATCAAAGACGTTTTTCCTATCATTCGCACTGTTCTTGGCTACGCCGACCCCCGACTTGTTGAACATGCGTCGCTCTGTGTCATCCGAACCATCGAAAGCTTCAGGTCCCATCCTGAACTTTTGGAAGGTTTGGTTGATCCCGCCTTGTTGCGTGCGCTCACATCGGCCGCGGTCAGCCCTGGGACATTCACCCTTGTTCTGCGAGCGCTTTCTAGCGCAACCAAAGCGAGCCCAAAAATTGCACTCTCGCTCCTGGAGGCTGACGTTGCTGGAACTTTGTATCAAATTCTCACCGGAACCGTGCCACCAGCCGATCCCACAGACCCATGCGGTGGTGCGGACGCAACCGCCGCAGCGGCTGCCTTGACCGATATGGCTGTCATGCAAAACTTGGCGCATCGGCCCAAGGATCAAGTGGAGGAGGCTTTAAGCCTGGTATCTGAGTTGATGCCGCCGCTGCCACGAGGTACGTATCTAGCTCATATTGTCCCTCACCGTTGATCTCACATCTGGCCGGTAGATGGCGTGTTTGATCACCGCGCGTATTCCGAAAAGTCATTAGCCCGAATGGTGAAGGCCAAACTCAAGGCGCTGAAGAGTGCACGCGCAAAGAGTCCAGCCCCCACCGCCGGCCCGAGCACGGGCGCAGAGCCCATGGATATTACTCCAGATGATGCTGGGGCGGCTACCCCTGTCGCTGCACCTGGTTCGGCGACACCTGTTGCTCGACCTGGCTCACCAGTACACATTGGCACCCCACCCATCCCAGGATCGCCGTCGATTCGTCCTGTTTCCCCGACTGCGCAGCCTGTGCCTGCCTTGAGCCGTACCAACTTGTTGAAGTCCAAGCCTGAGCTCGTAGGACGATATATGCGTTTGATGGTTCCTGTATTGGTGGATGTTTATGCTGCGAGCGTGGCAACCCAGACCAGGAGCAAGTCATTGACCGGTATTCTGAAAGCCGTGAGCTTCTCTGAAGGGGATGAACTCAATTCCGTTCTCAAGGTATGCTTTGATCTCGAAATTTGTTCTTGTATTTTGGTTGACTGTGATTGGTCGGCAGAACGTTCCTGTTGCAACCTTTGTCGGCTCAATCCTCTCGTCACGCGACTACCCTGCTTTGACCATCTGCGCTTTGCAGCTCGTGGAATTGCTTTTGCTCAAGGCTCCTAATGTGTACAAGCCAGCGCTACGCCGAGAAGGCGTACTCCACGAGATCGAAGTCTTGACCGAACGCCCACTCACAACCAAGCCCAAGGATAAGGACAAGGACAAGGCAGAGAGTAGCAAGGCGGAAAAGCCTGACGAGATTCGTGTAAAGCAAGAAGACGGTCGCCCGAAACCCGAGTCATCATCTCCTGGCCCCGAACCAGCATCCGAGCGGGACGAGTCCCCCCGACCAATGGTTCCCATCCCCGTCAAGCGATCGTCTCATGCTGTCCTTGACCCACAAGATGCCATCACGCTGCGTGCCAAGGTTGTTCGGTTCAAATACATGTCCAGTGCCGAAGAGAGCGCGGCCGACCCAGTATTCGAGCGCCTGCGTGGCTTGTTGGGTACCCTCCGCGACCCAGCGGCAGGCGAGGTCGAGCTCAAGGATGCAGTCAGGGATATCGCTGCGATGTTTGGCACGGGTATGGGTGCGAGCGTATCGAGCTATGAGCTTTTGAAGAGCGGGCTTGTCGATGGACTGTTGCAATTTACTACTGATCCTGCACTAGCATGTAAGTCTATCCACGTTTAGCTTAGGTCCGGTTCTAACATGCGGCTATAGTTGATGTGGCGACACGTCGGCAGATGTTGCTGCAAGCCTTTGTGGCACGCTCAGCCAAGGGTACTGACTCTCCATCATCGACATCTCCATTCGCAGTCTTGGTAAAGAAGTTGCAAGAAAGCTTGACGAGGATTGAAAACTTTGAGGTTGTGACGGTATCGCCTGGTGCTGAAGGTCAGTAAATTTTTGTTAGTTTACAACTGTTTACTAATTTTTTTGATTAGCCTCCCGACGGAATTCTCCATCTATGCTTGCACGTCAGCTTAGACTCCGTATCGTCGCTGAGGAGGGTACCGACGCCCCGCGCTCTTGCTCTAACATTGTTGTTTCCATCCATGCGATTGCGACGTTCCAGGCACTCAATGATTATCTTCGACCTCGTGTGGCCGGAGCACTCGCTGGGATGGGTGCTGGTGGATCAAGGCTATCTGGAGTCCTCGCTGCATTTGCAGCGGCAGCTGGCTTGCCGGCTGGTGCACTTGGCCGAGTCGCTGCCGGATCGAGTATCCCTGGACCAAGTTCGGTCCCTGCGGCTGGCTCAAGTGCTCCTGGTGGTTCAAGCTCTTCACCAACCATCGGAAGGAGGCGAAGCCAGAGGCTAAAGGCAAAAGGATGGTGGTGCGGATGAGAGCAACGTGTCCCCGACTACCGAGACATCTCCCACTGCTGAGGCTGGGTCGTCCGGTGCCCCAGGGGGGTTGGCTTCTGCCCTAGCTGATACCTCTGATCTGGGCTTGCCCCCGCCATCTGCTATGCTTGCTGCACTGGCCGGTAGTGAGGCCGGGATGCCAATCTTGTCGAGCGAGGATTACGATATGGAGCATGCTGAGGATATGCTGAACGAAGATCTGGAGGCCGAGGTATGTGTTTGCGACTGGACTGGAGTCAGTCGGGAGTACTGAATCAACGGAACGTAGTTCTACGAAGAAGATATGGAGCCTCAGCAGGTTGCGGCTGACAGGACGGTATCTGTCGCGCTTAATGATGGTATGTTAGCTAAAGATGTTGGCATAGTTATTTCATGCTCACCTCCCGTATAGATGGCACCAAGGTCGAAGCCCAAACACCCGATGGCACGCGAGTTGCGACACCTGCCCCAGGCCCGCCCGGTGAACGCCCACTAACGAGTACGGCATCAGCGTCCAAGTTCTCCTATGCTGCAGCACTCAAGGCCAAGCCTACCGACTGGCATTTGGAGTTCTCCATGGACGGGAACGTATTGCCACTCGATACGACGATCTATGGCGCTGTGCACCACCACGAAGCTCGCCGAGCGGCCGCTACTGGAACGAGCTCGAGTTCGGGAATTGCAGGCTTGAGTGCTCCTTCGTTATGGCAAGGCGTCTACACTGTCAAGTACAGGAAGGTCCCCGGCCCACCGCCCACCCAGCCTGCAGGTAGGTCTCACGACTTCGACATGTGAGCTGGTGCTAACCCATTTATCGTTGAAGCTCGCGTCGAATCTGTCTCGACCTCTGAGAGCACCCTCAGCGCCGACTTGCCGCACGTTCAGATTCTCCGCTTATTACGAGTCTTGCACAAGATGAATTTGATGGTCAAGGACAAGATGCTTGTTGATGCACCGGGTGCCAACCTTGCCGAGAGCGCTTTTATCAACAACAAATTGACCGCCAAACTGACGAGGCAGCTTGAAGAGCCAATGATTGTCGCAAGGTGAGAGAGTTATTGAATACTTGTACGGACTTGATTTAACTTTGCTCCTACCAATAGTCAATGCCTTCCAGACTGGGCAATGGAACTCCCTCAACAATTCCACTTCCTTTTCCCCTTCTCCACTCGCTTCTCCTTCCTCCAGTCCACGTCCTTCGGATATGCGAGGCTTATCACCAAATGGCAATCACAGCAGCAGCGTACCTCTGATTCTTCTCGTCGTGACGATGCCTTTGGATATCTCGGACGACTTCAACGCCAAAAAGTCCGCATTTCTAGGCACCACATTCTCGAATCGGCTGCCAAGGTACTCGAGCTATACGGATCGAGCTCTAGTGTCCTTGAGGTCGAGTACTTTGAGGAGGTCGGAACTGGCCTTGGACCGACACTTGAGTTCTATTCTCTCGTTTCGAAAGAGTTTGCGAGACGCGAATTGAAGATGTGGAGGGATGCAGACTCGAGCGTAGAGGGACCATACGTACAAAGGCCGTTGGGCTTATTCCCTGCACCTGAGCTCAAGCCTGAGGCAAAGTAAGCTTTGAAGCCCACTGCTATTACGGAAATACTGAGTATGTTTGTGTACAGATCGACTCGACTGTTCACCATGTTGGGCCAATTTGTTGGCAAAGCACTGTTGGACTCCCGAATTATTGACGTGTCGTTCAATGGGTTGTTCTTAAAAGGTATCTTGAATGAGGAAGTGCCATTGACTATCGCCAGCCTCAAGGTAGGACCGAGTGGTTGCTGCTCTTGTAGCTTGATGCTAAAGTTGCCATTATAGATGATCGATCCAGCACTTGCCAACTCTTTGTCAAAGATCCAAGCGTATGGCGTTGCACGACGGGAAATTGAAGCGAACACTACCATGTCGCCATCCGAAAAGGAAGCTGCCTACAACGACCTCACCATTCACGGCGCTCACCTCGAGGACTTGGCTCTCGACTTCACTGTCCCAGGGTACGACATCGAACTTGTGGTAAGTCTCGAATGGGTAACAAAATGCCATATATAGTAACATCCCTCTGTCTAGCCCGGGGGTAAAGACATACCTGTGACGGACTCCAATGTTGAGGAATACGTGCGCGAGGTCATCGACGTTGTCATTGGCCGCGGCGTGCAGAATCAGATTCAAGCCTTCCGCACGGGATTCTCCAAAGTGTTCCCGGTCACCGATTTGCAAAGCTTCTCGTACGAAGAGCTCGATCTTTTGTTTGGAAACGCGGAGGAAGATTGGGGTGTTGAGAGTAAGTTTTTACATCTAAAGTGTTTGAATGAGAGCTTGAACTTCATTCTAGCATTGACCGAGGCCCTCAAGGCTGATCATGGGTTCAACGTGGACAGCCTCGCGATCCGAGACTTGATTTCGATCATGACCTCGTACGACGAGCCCAACCGACGGGCATTCTTACAATTCATCACAGGAAGTCCCAAGTTGCCCATTGGAGGTATGTTGTTAGTTTATTCCCTTCTGGCCCTTGGCTGATGTCGGCCATAGGTTTCCGCGGCCTGAGTCCCCAATTGACCGTAGTACGCAAGCCTCACGAACATCCACTAAAGGCCGACGATTACTTGCCTAGCGTGATGACCTGCGTCAATTACCTCAAATTACCAGAGTACAGTGCGAAGAGCGTTATGGAGGAACGCCTAAAGACAGCGATGATGGAGGGTGGGGGGAGCTTCCATTTATCATAGACGAGGACTTTCCGGAGTATCGTGGTAGTTCAATATTGCTATCTTTTTTGAAGTGTAAACATCGTTCTGCGTGTCTTATATATAATCTCTGCGATTTTTGACCAAAGCACCATTTGCAATATCAAGACGAAGACCCTAGTATGGGCTGACATTTCCCCAGACACTTGCGGTCTCCGCTCCACCTCCACCGTTCTTTTTTCTTTTTATGATGGGCACGAGCGACAAAGTATGGACAAGGGAGGAAGTTTGCGCACGAATTCTCGCTGGTGAAACACTCTTCATATACAACGGCAAGCTCATTCGTGTCCCTCCGTCTTGGCTCGCAAAACATCCCGGCGGCAGACTCGCCATCCTTCACTTTGTTGGCCGTGACGCGACGGACGAGGTCAACGCGTTTCATCCAGAGGCTGCCCTCAAGCAGCTCAACAGGTACTCGATTGGGCGCGTCGCCGTCGGTCCAAATGGCTGGGAGCCTCTTGTTCCTCCGGTCATGACCGGCTGGGTTCGGCAAAAGGGAGAAAGTGGAGAGGAGACTTGGGAGCACGAGGCGGAAGCTTGGAATGTCGATGCTGTCGGCGAACACGGCCCCATGCCAACGTCTGAGATTTTGCTTGTCAAAAAAGCAGACGTGGACCAGCGTCAGGCGGCGAAACCGACCATGAGCAGCATTACCCCTCCTCCCACGGCTCTGTCACTTAAAACCCAACAGCAGCACATGAAGGCATATCGCGCCTTGCACGCTGAAATCACGAACGCCGGCCTGTATAAAACACCCTACTTGACAGGGTATGGCCCCGAGGTTGTTCGATATGCACTCATGGCTGCAGTATCAGTCCTGGCCTACCGATATGGCTGGTTCATGACGAGCGCGGCCTTTCTAGGGTTCCTTTTTCATCAACTCACGTTTACGGTGCATGACCTTGGGCACAATGGAGTTACGCATATTTGGGCGGTTGACCGAGCGATATCTATCCTAATTTCTGACTTCACTGGAGGGCTGAGTACTGGATGGTGGGTTGACGTAAGTTGTCCACTCTTACACGGAAACGGTTCTAATCTGCTTGGCTGTCCAACAGAATCACAACATACATCATCGTAAGTTTAATCAGACTTGAACATACTCCGGCACTAACGGATATAGCAGTTGTGACCAACCATCCCTCTCACGATCCTGACATCCAGCACCTCCCGTTTTTCGCCATTTCCCCTAAATTCCTCAGCTCGCTCTGGTCATCATACTACAAGCGTATAATGGCCCATGATGCCTTTTCGAGAGTGTTTCTATCCTTGCAACACAAACTCTTTTATGTCGTGATGTCTCTGGCTCGTTTCAACTTGTATGCCAACTCCTACGGGTTCCTCATCAAATCCGGCCTTCAAGGCAGACGGGGATGGACATGGTGGCTGGAAATCGTTGGAATTGCCTTTTATTGGACGTGGTACACTGCCGTCCTAAGGGGATGCGGAGACTGGAAAACTGTTCTTGGATACTTCCTCATCAGCCACGTTGTGCCTAGCCCCCTGCATGTCCAGGTATGCCAGTTCGGTGTTGTCTTTTCTTTGCGTTGACGATTCCTCCCCAGATCGTTCTGTCACACTTTAGTCGATCAACCGAGGACCTGGGACCCACAGAGTCCTTCCTCGCACGACAGCTTCGTACGACAACGGATGTCATCTGTCCCCCTCATTTGGCTTTCTTCCACGGAGGCCTCCATCTCCAAGTGACACACCACCTGTTCCCTCGCGTGAGTATTTGATCACGATGATTTTGAACCCGCTTTCTCATTATCTTCTCGCGCAGCTTCCTCGTCATAATCTTGCCGCAGCATCTCAGATCGTGAAGCGCTTCGCAGCGGAACAAGGATTGGAATACGCTGAATTTGGATTCGTGGCCGGAAACCGCGAGGTCATTGGTATCCTTGCTGACGTGGCCTCTCAGGTAGGCGTTGTCGGAATGGTCGCAAGAAGTGAGGTCGAAAAGGCCGTAAAAGGATAAATGATCCATAGCTATATGCAATTTCGTGGGTTCAATTGTGGGACTTTCATTTCAACATCTAGAATATTTGCCTTGGGAGCTTGTGCCTTATATACCAATATAGACCCTTTCCGTCCATGTCGTTCACTCTAACTTCTGAGCGTATAGTACCGGCCAATGGCTGGAACCATTGGTAGCCCAACATTACTGGAATGCCGCAAACAATCCCTCGTTTAATAAGGGTAGGGAACGATTGGCATAGCTTGTGATGGTTTCAAAGCGCGATCCACAAAGCCAAAGACATCATAGTCAAAATTACTACACTTCCTAAGTGATTTCAAGTCATAACGTGGTCAGCGAACCACGAAAAAACTTCTTTCAGTTAACCTGAGAGGAATTATTTTCAATCTCCTGAATTCCTTTCCAGTGTGCATCCCAGCGCGCATTTTGCCACCCCAACATATCCTTCAGTCGAGCTGATTCCTTCCCCTGCATCTTTTGCAAGAAATAAAAGAATCCCCCAAAAGCGAAATCAATGAAAGATACGCGACTACCCATAATAAAGGGGCCGGCCTCGTCGGTCCCGTCGTTATGGCTCAAGGACCTGCTTAGCGCTTCAAACTTTTCGCGCAGCTCTTGCCATCTCTTTTCCGCTTCGTCCTCGGACAGGGGCTTAAACCTGTCTCCTCTACTGCGGTACCAATATTCCGCACTTCTAGCGTCAAGATGATGTGGCGCGAGGGGATAGAACAACAATGTGATGAGCGCGCTAAAGGGCGGGTAATAGGTCGTGAATAGCATGTGTTGCATGGCCCGAGTACCTGGTGGTAGGATGGAAGGGTACTGAGGGGAAGGGTACTTGTCATCGAGGTAAACAGCGATCTTGAATGAATCTGCTACATAGGTTGGCTTGCCGCCGGGCTCGTCGGAAGGGTCGGCAATCACTATTAAGGATAGAGCTGAATAAGCTGGATGTATGCTACGTCAGGACAGCCTTACTGGGTAGGGTATAGTGGGGGAACGTCTCCGAGACGCGAGGAATGTTCAACTCTTTGAGTGTGGTCTCTATATCGCATAGCGCAACACAATGTACGCGATATGGCAAGCCTTTGTAGTTCATTGTAAGCCTATCATAAGTGATTATAAATGGTCGGATTAACATGCATGTAGTTGTACACTAGCGCCCACCGTGTCTTGTAGGTGTTGGATGACCACGATTCTCCTTTGTCATTAGAAACATCATAGAAGATAATCGGATTTTCCTTGGTAGGGGCCATGGTGTCCAGTAGTATAGTTGAATAGTCTGAGATTGAGGGAACGAGATCGAGAGTTGTCCCCCCCCCCCTTCGCCCCCCTCTCTCCTTATACCTGGGAGCACCCGCTGACCCCAACGATGACTATTCGGATCGATGCTGGTGCCCTAATGTCACCTTTTACGTTGGGGCTGGATTCTATGGATGCCATTGACGTATGGGCTTAACCTTCTGGGCGAGTATTACTGTCAGGACAGGCTACCTTATTCGCTTCATCAGCAGCTCGTTCGTGAAGCCAACTTTGGTCTGCGAGGGCTAAGGTCTCGATAATGCGTACATCTTGCCCCAGTCACACCAAGATAACTTACAGCGTACGAGCGTAGACATACCTGGGAGTTTCTCGCCCGGGCCCTGCCCGAGCTCGGCGCCAGTTTAGTTTAGAGCCTAGCATAGCACTACAAGAGTCAACGTTCTGCTGGTTGTTGCACACTACGTCATCAACCCCCAACAAGCAGCGTGCCGGTTCGGCTCTTGATTGGACTTGGCTTAGAGTTGCAATCATGCATTTTTATACCCTTGGGTCATCTATGCGTAGAGAACCCAGTTGTGGTATGTCCACTTTGGTGGCATATATACTTGCCAACATTGATTATATCATCAGTGAGAATACAGCTTGTACACGAAAGAAAGAGCAACGAAAATCACGAATGTCCTACCCATCAGCCTCGCATTGTCCAAATCCAAATCAGCCCCATCCTGCGACTGATGTGCGCGGCGAAGATAGGGACGGGGAACCAGGCCTAGGGAAGTAGGTCGATGCCGATGGACTAGCCAGGGGACCAGGCAAAAACAGTGGCACGGTGGGGACAAGTTCGGATATGTGCTGGTATTGATACTTGCTCCGTGGTCCACCGGTTCCTGCAGGTGGTTCTGGGACATTCATCACAACATGAACTCGGCTTTCTTGCGAGCCAGTGCCATCTTCCCATCCCTCAGGCCCTGGTGTCGGTGCTGGCCCAACCCTAGCGCCTCTGCCATCCCAAACGCAGCGCACATCTTCGCCTTTAATAATCTGTACGAGGTTGCCGTTGTCTACGTGTCGGACCTCGATGAAGCGACTGTCAAAGAGTACGATATATGGTGCATGGAATGCGACCTTTTCTGCGCGACCTTCCCATTCGATAGTCGTTCCAATGTTGCGAGTTGGATCACCGTGGCGGTTGACATAGATACCAAACTCTGAGTAACATGAACACTTAGGTTATGTCAGAGCAGCTGAGATAAGCAACGCACCATCGTAGCACAACAAGAACTCATTGTCGCTCGACCTGAACATTCCAAGCGGTCGGCACGCATCGCAACGTCTCGCGACATTCGCAAACCGGGTGTCGTCACGCTGAGGGATGGTCACACTCTTGAAACTGTGTCGAGGATTCAGTATTGACGAAGCAACTGTCGGCTTGATCCCACTTACTCGGCCAAATCCATGATCTCGAATCCCTTGGTGCACAATATCGCAACCTTAGCTTTGAGGAATACGAGATCAAAGGCTTCTGATGGCAAGAAGAAGTCCTATTTGTGTCATTAGCAATGTGGCTTGGGCTATGCTCGCTTTAATGAGCTCACCCTATAAATCCTAAACCATTCGGATCTTTGCTGACCAAATCCAAACCTACTAAAAGCACCACCAGCTCTAGTAGGTTCATTGATCTTTTGAATGATAGGTTCTAGTACGCGGAATACGCTCTCCATCTACCCAATAAACCGTCAGCCGATGCTCGGATTTGATGACGATCGCGCGACTGACCCCCTTCTTTTTCATATACACTACCAGTGTCCTGCCAGCGAGCTGGCCAACGCTAAAGAATTGGACATCCTTGTTGCCGCTCAGGCGTTGCGGGGTCCTGTTTTGGGCACTGTTCATTTGCGAGTTGGTCGATGTGGGGACGAGGGCCTCGATGTGATAAGCAAAGAATGCCTGGGCCGGAAAGTGAGTCGATGGCTAGGGTGGTACCCGTCATTGAGCATACCTTGTCGGCTAGAACAAGGAAAATACCAAAGTCTTCCAGCATTGCACATTGAGTTACTGCCTTGAGATGAAGCACGCGACGGATGGCTGGTGAATCATGTTAGACAGCCCTTCCGGTAATGCCTATCGGCTTACACTTGGGATCGTGCCTCAATCCAATCCAAACACCCTCGGCACACCCAATAGCAACCAGGCCACGTCCATCCGCAGTCGCTGTAGCAATGTCAATCACCCGCCTCAATGATATAGAAAACGCTCACAAAACGGCACCGTGCACGTAACCTTTCCACCCATCAACGAGGCATCCTCGTTCCAAGTCGAGCTCGGCGCAAAACCCTTGGGCTGCGCAAACGTCTCATTGCTGAGCGTCTCGAGCTCAAACACCTTGTTCGAGTCTTGCACGACCTTGCGCATCTCGATGGCTTCTTCGAGTTTTTGTTTCCACTCTTCGCGCGCGGCGGACGAGTCGATAAAGAACTGGGAGATGCCACCTGCGCGTCCGGTATAGTGTATTCCAAAGGGGTAGATGGAGCGGTTGTCTTGTGACGAGTCGCCCGATCCGCCTGGGCCAGGTGCGGGCGCGTCGTGCTTGGTACCGATGCTGAACAAGCGTGTGGGGCGTTGTTGAGGCCCATCGGTGAATCCGACCAAGCTCATGAGGTCAATCGGAATGGGCTGCAAGGATGGTTAGTTGCGAGTACCCATGTATCGGTACGACTTGCCCTTCGGTTGACATAGTACTTGGTGACACCGTCCCTCGACCTCGGCTTGGTGATGACCACTAGAAACAGTCAGCACCAACCCGCCAAACAAACGGGCTACTCACGATAGTTGTCAAACACAAGCACAAATACCTCTGTCCACCTCGAGAAATCCAGTCCACCCTCGGGCTGTCGATAGAGCTTGCCAAAATGATACAACTGACGCGACTCGTTGTGCAGATCCAAGTCCTACGCATCGTCAGCACCCGCCCGCCAATCAACCGGGTCGCTTACAATCATCTCGCCGGGCTTCCACACGAGGTTCGCCGCATAGTTCCAAATCTCGACTTTTTGCTTGGCTGTGCCGATCGCCGCGTTCGTGGACCGATTGAGTTCGCTGATGATCTCGATGATTTGCGGAATCGACTCGCGGTCTTCGTGGTCCATCGGTGAAGCGGCCATGATATCCCGCAACAGAAGCTCGTAGCGGGGTATACGCGCCACGGGACGATGAATAAACGCCTTGAGCTCCAGTCGGCGCGAGTCGGGGGCTCGGATTTGTCGCTACAGCACGTCAGCTTGTGTCAATTCATCAGCAGGCGACCCACCTCGACAAACGCTTTAAAGTCCTTGTTGCCGGCCTTTTCCGCATCGACGAGGTACTCTGCGATCGGATAATGGGGAATGTAAATCATGTACGCGTCGCGCCAGTTGAGCGCTGCGTCGAACACGGGCGCCGAGATGGATCTGATGATCGGATGCTCTTCGCGCTGGATTTCGTGGAGAGTGTCGAGCATGCGACGATGATGGAGGTGCACGTCGGCGAAATTGGAAAAGACTTGGGAGATCCAGTGGTCAAGCCGGTCGCGGCTGATTGGTGGTGGGTCTTCGTGCATGAGGGGTTGGATAAAGAGCTGCGAGGAATCGATAAGTTAGAGAAGCAGTAGTAGAACTGGGACGCACGGTATTGAGCAACTCGAGATCCTTGACATACTCCATCTCTCCCTTGATCAACTCGAAAATGACACTATTCAAGTCAGCCCAATCCCACACACCCACGAGGGACTTACGACTGGCGCTTGACTTCCTGCTTGGACATGCCATCCCGCACCTCGGCACTAACCAAATTGTGCCACTCGAGTTTGGCCGAGTTTCCACGGCACATGGCGCTCTGGAACGTCCTCAACTGTGCGACCGAGTGCAGATTCCGGATCGAGGCCATGGCTTCGGAGAGGTACTCGGCGTCGGCGTTTTCCTTTTCCGTGTCGTTCAAGATCGTTTCGAGGACGGTGAGGTAGCCGTTGAGGTGTCCTTGGGGGCGGTACATGAAGTGTTTGAGGTCTAGACGGCGGGCTCGGGGGTCGCGCGAGCATTGCTGCGCCGGTTTAGTCGTTGTGTGTGAATCGTCGAGATGCACACACCTCTAAAAAGTTTCTAAAGTCGGTATTGGCGTCGGTTTCGTCCTTGACCATCTTTTCGGCGACGGGGAGTTGACCAATGTAGAGCGGATACACGATACGAAACTCGGCGGCGGCGGTGAGGAAGACGTCTCCGATTTGTTGAATCACCGGTTGCTGTTCGCGTTGTCGAACGCGCATGACTTCGAGCAGCCGACGATTGCATTCGCGAATGTCGAGAATGTTACCGAATACCGTGTCGATGAATTGGTTCAGGTCTTTGTGGATGATCGGAGGGTGGGCCTCGCGCAACGGGCGGATAAAGATCTACGCGAATGAGTACACGCCCAACGAAACAGACAGAAACGCACCTCGACAATAGTATCCAAATCGTGCACATACTGCTCCTCCTTTTTGACCACCTGCCAAATGACTTCCTGGCGCCTGCGCTCGCTCTCGGGCAGATTCTTGACAACATCCGGATCGACGGAATCGACCCACTCGGCGGTGGTCTCCTTTGTACTCGGCTTGGACTCTTGCGCACTGAGCTGTCGTCCGAGCGCAGCCGCCGAAGCCTGGTACCCCCTCGGACAGCCATACGCATAACACTTGCCAGGAAGTCCTTCGGAGCACGAGGGCGAGTAACACGAGGTCAGCACTGTAATCACACCCGTTGGGAGCTCTTCACGCTCGAGACGCTGGTCCGACGCGCCGCCCTGGTCGTCGAGAAACATGTACACGTCTTCCACCCCGTCGTTGAGCGCTTGGCCGCCCCATTCGACTTCGAAGAAAAAGAGCTGGTTTTGGAGGCTCCGGGCGACTTGGAGGGCTGTGCGCCGGTCGTTGGTGCTCATATTGAAGGTAATGGCCAGGTGGCGTTGGATCGTAGATTGGATCGTCGACTGCGCGGGTGAACAAGTGTGAATGCGGGCAAACAGAGACGTACCACAATGTCTTTGCCGGTAAATGCGTGGTTGTATGGGATACTGCCCTTGACGTGTGTGCCGCGGGGGACCGTGTCGCGTAGTTTGACGGCCAAGTGGGACAGCAGTGCGAGATTGACAAACATGGTCTCGTCTTCGTCGGAATAGTCATAGTCATCTGGGTCTTCTTCGTGGAGTTCGAGGCGGCCTTTGGCGGTTGCGAGGCGGTCTTCGAGGTACTGCTGGTCGGCCCTGTAGCTGGCTTCCGCGACGGGCGAGTTGGCCGAGGGAATCTCAAGGTATCCGGCATTGTCGGTGTTGGTTGCGGTTTCGTAGGACACGGTCGAGGGGGGGTAGTTTCCTGGCCTGAGCGAGTTGGCGGACCAGTCGGATGATTTGGAGTTGGTGCGGTCGTACGACGAGGGAAAGTAGGAAGTGTCTGTCGGGGGATGGTTGAGCGATGCCGTGCGAGGTGGGCCAGAGACGATGGAAGACGAGGCCGAGCTGGACCTGCCGAGGCTGGCTCCGGTGGGCGAGAGTGTGCTGGTGGGATAGACGTCGGCGGTGGGCATGCGCGAGGTGGTACGCGGGGGAGGATGGACGGGATATCCATTGTACCCTGGGTTGTACGCGTCGTATGGTTGTGGCGAGGGCGAGCCGTACGTGGGCGAGCTCATACTTCCGGGAGTGGATGGCATCATCGCTCCAGGTGGAGGGCCGCGGGGATAGTCGTCGACTTGCACGGTGGGGATGCCATATGGCGCGGGGTTCGGGGCAGACAGCCGCGGCGACATGGCGTGTGCCGAAATGGGACTTGGGACCGTGTCTGATCCAGCAGTGGTCGGGCGTCGTTGTTGGCGTCGGGGGTCGACACCGACACCGGCGGGCATGCCATAAGTGTCGGGCTGGGGCAGTCGTCGGGGATGGGCATTGAGCAGGGCATTGGCGGGCCCAGGCGAGATGTAGGCGCTCATGTAGGCGCTGGCGGGACCAGGCGGAGGCCCGGGGTGCATAAACGGCTCGGGCGACGGCATCGTCATGGGACTGGCGGGCAGCGGCGGTGGTGCAGACGGCGCCTGGAACGGCCGCGACGCCCCGGGTACCTGGGGCAACGGCCGCAGTCGCTCGCTCGTCCGTGGTTTCGAATAGCTCGTCGGGCGTTCATCGGGGTCGCCCTCGTACGAACTGATGAGTGATACGATGCTGTCCTCTGTCTGGTGCCCCCGTCGTGGTGGCTGTGGCTGCGGTGTGGGTGCGCGAGGGTCGTTGAGCGACAGACTCGACTCGCTGAATCCGCCGAGGATCTCGTCAAACATCGTGTCAATGTCGCTCTCGCCGCCATCGGCGCGGCCGTTGCGTGTCGCCATCCGAGCTCTGTCCTGGTTAGCTTGATTCGTCGTTTATCGCGCCACCCACCGTATACTGTCGTCGTCGGAATCAGCTTCTCCGGCTCTTGTTACCACCCCAGGGTCCTCTTGATCGCCCGCACCTAATCCCGCCCGGTGCTTGCGACCGCCTTAAATTCTCTGTGCGATGTACATGAGTTTCATTTCACCAATTCTTCTCTTCTTCCCTGACCCACCTCACCCGCGTCCACGTCGCGTCCTTGCAGCACACTCGAACTCGCTCTTGTTCACTCTACGAGCCCGAACAATCCCACATGCAAACGGCGAACTGCCTCTTTTCACAGACTAACCACACGCGAGATCTATTTTGGGAACAGTCGTGTGAGCCCGACTTGTATAGACATCCATCTGATCCAGTCGCGTCGCAGCTTATCCGTGAGTCTCTCATTCGGACACTTGGACAAAAAAGTTGCACAAACGCCAGATGAACGCGATTAGACTTTTTGGCAGCTGGATTGCCGCCCGGCGCTAATATGACGGAAGTTGAGGGCGTTTCAGGCGAGGTGCAAACCACTTTAACAATTGTAGAAGGCTATTACGGCACGACCTATCGCCGGTATCAAGTCAATAGAATCGTAAAGACCCCCAAATCCCACACAGGGTGCTGTACAAATCAATGGCCATGACTCGTAAGTAATAGGCATGAGAACCATTGACTTGAGAGGTGTAGCGCAAAGGACCCCTGATGGGATCCGCGGCGTTCGCAAGGTTTGGGGGTTGAAAGTTCATCGAGGGCCCAACACGCCTATGAATGCGCATAGACCCCGTTGCGAGTCACGTTACGACACGAGGTTTGAGAGTGGCGGCGGAACAAGAACGGATTATGGAAGTCGCCTAGCGTTTGTGGTAAGCAAGCCCTGACCTGGGTATACTCGTTAGCCCCCTCGTATCCTTGAGCAGAGATGAGTCAAGGGCAGATGAGGTCCCTCGCCCCTCACCTTTCTCCATAGCTCCCAGAGTATGTAACAAGGCCTTCTTGGTCCAACTACCCCACAGGCTGTCGGGCATACAGCGCTCCTTTCTAAACATTCATCACTACGCGTTTGTTATTCATAGGCCAAGAAGGTCTCGTGGGCCTTAGGGGGTGCAGAAACTGAATTACCCTTCCCAGTATGAATGAAATACTTTTGATTTTCAGGAGCCTAGGAGTCACTGCTAAGTACATTGACCGAGGCAATTTGACAATGTTTGCCCCCGCTCGGTCCCGCCGCCTCCTGAGCCCCTCAACCCCTATTCTAGGAGTATATAGCCCATGCCTCGCGCTCCCGACTCCTACACCCGCCCTCATCCCCGCCTCGTGCATACATACGACGCACCGCGTACAGGTGCGCAGCTTTGTTGTCTCTATGCATGCACCATCTAGTACTGGACCGGGTCTCGCTCCCGTATCTCGCTTTATCTCAAGATTGGTACATACTTGGGAATAACTCCGGACGTGGGGGGCCTTGTTAATCCATAGGGGAAATTATTCGCTCAATGAAACCCCCACATGCTAGTTGGCGCTAGTTAGCACTCGTTAGCACTCGTTGGTGCGAGTTCGTCAAGGTCACATTGATACCTCACGCCCTATAGAGCTCGCGCGTTCTCATAATTCCGACTGACGGTCTCATTACGACCCCAAGCATAGGTTAGAGGCATCCAAAGGCCCCTAGACGACGCTGTGGCTTATAGAGATAGACTCGATCGCCACTCAGTGCCAAGTTCGTTTGATCACGTGATGGTCCAAAGCGGAAGTCAATTAAATTATGCGGTTGCTCGGAAGGGACAACCATCTCCTTGGTAGCGTGAACTTGACACCCACCTCTAATGGCCCCATCGACAGCCGTCAAGATCCCAAAGACCAACTCGTAAATAAAAATATTATTTCACCTATCAATGCCTAACACTTCTCTAGCTCGGTGCACGACATTCAGGAGGAAGCTCCGCCGTTCGGCTCCAGGTACGCCATCTCCTAAGAATAACGTCCCCAAACGGGCTCACATAGACTCTAGGTTCTTGACTGAAGGTTAGCTGTCAGCGACCCTTGCTCGTTACAAGCAAATTTGACTGACGATCCATCTAGACCAAGACGTATGGAGTAAGAACGCCTGGTACGCAACGTGCTCTCGGATATTAAATCCCACTTTTTCATAATTCCTAACTCTATGCCCGATATCACATTGTTTAGGGACCACGTTCCTCCACCCACCGATCAGGCTGAGCGCATCGAAAAAGCACTGGGACGACAGAGGAACTCACCAGTTCCAAAGGAAACGCATTGTACGGACCCGTGCTCCCCATTACCACGCGGATTCTCTAATCTCAGATGTGTTGTTGACGCTTCTCTCCTCGTCACATCCAGCCAAATACAACGACAACCCTGCCTCGTACTGGGATAGGTTCTACAAATGGAACGAAGGCAACTTCTTCCGCGACCGAAAATGGCTGCACCAAGAATTCCCGGAGCTGACGAGACTGACAGATCCAGAGGTACGTAAGTTGCTTGGATTCGATACTGGCCCTGTGGTGCGGGAAGCCTACCCCAGGCTCAGACCTGTGGCGTGACCGCGCCGCCGGGAACACCTACGCATGTTTACGTGTTTATCTTTCTACCTCTCCGATTCGACGACTGAGAAGGTGCAAAGGCTAACCTGAGAACTTTTTACTTTGATTGCCGTAGGCTGGTCCAGCAACAGTGGTTGAGATCGGGTGTGGCAAGTACATGCGTTCTTTTCGACACGCAAGTATTCACGCTCCTTCGTCTAGGTGCTGGCAATACAGTCTTCCCGGTGAGTAGAATCCATGTGGTCTAGCTCGTTTTTTGCCACGGATTCGAATCTATGTGGCGTGGTTGGCTACTGCACCCGTTGTTGGGTTACTATGGTCGTTACGACCCTCTACAGGCGTTCTTATGATTTACCTGGATTAATATCGCCGATGCTCAAAGTTCCACAATATGTTCGGTACCGGCATCGTTGCATAATTCGCCGCCCAGGATCGATCCAACAAGACAGCTGCTTATGCATTGCTTTTCAGCTCCTCGAATCGAACGAAAATCCCAAGCTAAGCATAATTGGGTGTGATTATTCTTCCAAGGCGATCGAGGTTGTACGAGTAAGTGGCTTCTTACACTATCTCATATCCTCCGACTCTTCGATTCGGGCCCCACGCACCGCCGCATACATGGTAAATTAACCTGTGTTCTTATTTCAAAGGCACATCCTCTGTACTCCTCTACCCATACCGGTTCGGTCTCTGCCCATGTGTGGGATCTCGCCGGCCCTGGGTTACCACCCGGTGTCGACTCTGGTACGGTCGATGTCGTGGTGATGGTCTTCGTCTTGAGTGCGCTCCACCCGAAGGAATGGGCACAAGCTATTGGGAACATTTATCGTGTGAGTCCAGTTTGAGACTCTACTCTCGGTTTTCTACTTGTCCCCGGTCTCAAAAGACTTGTACCTGGATTTAAGGTTTGGATTCTCATTTGTTGGCGGACCAGTGAGAATCTGACCTTCCCCATCATACCCTCACCCATTTTTATGACGTTGCCCGTTTTGTCTCTCGGTTGCGCGTGACAATGGCTTGGCAGTATACCGTCTCACCATGGACATTTATTCTGTTCTTCCGTTTCGCACACCGCCCGCCATCCCCGTATACACATAGCGAGCGCGGTCACGTCGCGTGGGGCCATAGGATGCATTTCCTCTGGGGCAATGGAGAATGTTTTCTCCTTTAGTGACCCTTACCTAGGTAATCCCGAGTGGATTACGTCTGTTCAACAAAGGCTCGATTCACCCCTTGCGTTTGACCATAATGGCTGTTCAGGAATGGTTTCATCCATGAGCACGCGGCACGTCCGGACGAGGTCGGTCATTTGTCTCATTAAGGACCAGAGGCTAGTCCGCATATAATCACCCTCGCCACCCGTAGAGCTGCCCTTGCCCCTGCGGCCGCAGTGACTGGACGCTCAGATCCCGTCTCGCTTATCAAACGCTAATCGGGTGTTCATCATGTTGGCTAACGATTCAATCATTAGATGCTGAAACCTGGCGGGCTTGTGGTTTTGCGTGATTATGGACGACATGATCTCGCCCAGCTTCGGTTCAAGGAAGGACGGCTCTTGGATGACAATTTCTACATCCGTGGGGATGGGACGCGGGTGTATTTCTTTGATTTAGGTGAGTTTTCTTGGCGTTTGCACAGCCTGGGTTTGCACAGCCGCAGCCCGAGGAGAATGCCGCTTCGTGCTGCGGAGGACTAAGCGCCTTGAAAACGGCATTTTTGTCCACCCAGTAATTATCCACGTTGTGTTGACCAGTGGCCCTTTCAGACGAGCTCGCCTTGCTGTTTACTGGCGATTTAGCGCCCAAGAAAGAGAACCCACGAGGGTTGGTTGCAGACACGATGATAGAAGACAACGGGCCCGAGTTTCAAGGCCAGGTACCCAACGTCATCATTACCACCCCATCAGAAGTTATTTCGGCCGCACCCACCCATGCGGACAGCATACCATTCGCTGGGGGAGCAAACTCGGGCAATGGCACCGCCGCCCAAGCCGAGAAAGCGGACGCTATATTCCCGGATGTACGCGAGCTCGGGCCTGAATCTTCGCGGCCAGTATCCACCGAGGCACCAACCTCGGCTTGGGTGGAAGCTGGCGCCCTGAACCCAGTCCCGGCCGACGCGTCAACACACGGTGCCCAATCTCCACCTGAAGTGACTAATAATGTCGACAACGCTCACACAAGCGCTTCGGAGCTGAGTGCCACGCTCGGCATCTCGGGTCCGTTTTCGATTGCGCAGTTGGGTATAGATCGCCGGCTGCTGGTGAATCGAAAGCGACAACTTCAGATGTACCGGGTCTGGATGCAGGGCAAATTCCGAAAGATTTGATCTCGGG
This sequence comes from Ceratobasidium sp. AG-K, assembly GCA_037039685.1. Lineage (NCBI taxonomy): Eukaryota > Fungi > Basidiomycota > Agaricomycetes > Cantharellales > Ceratobasidiaceae > Ceratobasidium > Ceratobasidium sp. AG-K. Next base: position 4,872,558 of record JAWNGF010000002.1, read on the forward strand.
CGATACAATGGGCAAAGTGCTCATGGTTATTTTAATTGTAGCATATTGCTCAAAATAGATGAGCGACCTAACAGGTACAGGGTCTTATTCGGGGTGGAGGACGTCTACCGCCGGTTCGCTGTGTAATAGAGTCTGCCGTCGCGACAGTGGCGCAAGCCACTCACTTTGCAAGCCCCTATCTGCGCAGCTGAAACTGACGCCTCGATTGGCATGGTGCGGTGTTAGTGGCGAATATAGAGGTGGCGATGTATGTTGGAGTCAATTGACAATGACACAGGAGTCGCCAAGCGCTAGTGGCCACAGCAAGGTACAGGCTGTCTCAGCCATCGAGTCAGTCGGCGATAACGTCGATGGGGCAGCTGGCTCGGTCGCTATGGCACTGCGTGCTCTATATGATGCTCGATGAGGATAATGACGTGCCGGGGTGGGTGGGGTGGAAAGGAAATATATCCTAATATATCCAACCGGGGTCCGGGGATTTTCAGGGTCCGATATCGCAAACGACCAATCTCCGAACCGGTGCTAGTCTGGTGCCGCGTAGGAGATCAAATCCCTCAGCGCTTGGACTTACTAGTCCTTATGCCGACCGTACGATGTGATGCTTAGGAGCCACTGCCCGGGGGTGGGACTATATGAACTCCAGCCCGAGTTCCGACTCTCGCAAGTCTTTCCATCTTCTATGTCCCGCGGCGCGGACGGAATAGGACGACCCCTATGTCCCATTCGACCAATGATATCCCGCAACGGCGTCGGGGCGTAGGGCCCCTTTCGTGCAGAGAGTGCAGAAGGTACGTTCAATAAACTGTGTTTGTTTGGCGAGATTCTTACTTTGTTCGATCTTAGGCTCAAGGTAATGGGTGTATTTCTTTGCGTTGCTCAGCACCTCCTAACTCCCTCTTTAGTTGAAATGCAATCGTCAATTCCCATGTACAAGTTGTGAGCGTCGAGGTTGCGCGTCTGTTTGTCCCAACGGGATCGTCGAAGCAGGACGTGGATCGAGGTAGGGAGTTTTACGTGTCGGTTGTTTTTTCCGTGCTAACACCTTGTTTCTCAGGCGGCACATACTGGCGACGACATCCCAGCTCCAAGAGACCGTACGGTGTCTGGAAACTCGCATTTCAGAACTTGAAGAAGCCCTGGCACAATCCCACGCTATGCATTCCTCGACCCCCCACCCACTCCTTCAAGCACGCTCACCCACGTTGACGCAAACGAACACCGCTCCCTCAACTTTCCTTCCTGTTCCTGGGCACTCTTCTCCGCCCCCTGCCACTATCGCTTCTACATCACCTCCGGCGTACTCGCCACACCACACGACCTACAATATTGACAACACTGGATCTAATACATCACGTGTACACCAACAGCCATACTCCGACGTAAGTGGGGGTGCCGTCGATGACTTGATCAAATGCTCAAGACTATGGGTGGATATTCCACAGAATTATGACCCCTTGGACCTGCAACCCCATTCGTCTATCTCTAGCGCTGGGGACGTTTCCTCTTCTTCATCAGTTGAATTTCCTCCACCATTTGTATCCAACTCTTATACCAGCACGAGTGCAATGCGCTCGGGCATCCTACCACAGGGACAGCAGCAGGTCCGCGTCCCAGAGGCTCCAGAACCGGATTTGATGTATATCTATCAACCTTACTACTCCAATCAATGGGCTTGAACTTCATACATTATGCATACATACCAGCGTGATGACCGTACAGAAGTCCAGTGGCAAAGCACGCTACATGAGCTATCCTTTGGCAAGGATAGCCTTGAACTGTATATTTGATTATTATAGTCGAATTGCGGACCGAATTATGTGGGCAAACACGACGTCACCCGCCCCGCCCATTACAGCCGCTGTTGTCAAATACGTGAATGACCCCTTGGACATTAACTCGAACGACGAGCCAACACTTGTGATTCAGATCGTGAAAACATAAGATAGTCATAGACTACGAGTGGCCATTGCGTCGGAGTCTTTACTTGTGCGTCTTTCTCGGACACCCCTAGATGCCATCGGGGTTTGACATGTGTCGGTGGTCTCCGTGGACACGAGACGAAAGCCCAGGCGTTCGACCGCTACGAGCGTTGTGACCCTTTAGTTGGCCGCTCCTCGGACGTGTCGACAGAACCCCAATAAGCATGTCAAGCCTCCGGAGCATCAGACTGTTTTGATACGCCCCATTAATGACCGGGGGGCGGGTTACCCTGCCTCGAATAGTATCTGTCGTGAGGGTTGAGGCCAGCTTCGAGAAAATACGTCATGCAGCTATTACACCGAAAAAGATATAGCTAAATCTAAGGAAATGTTGCTCCGCAGGACATGTATGTCGTCTATCTTTACTGGAATACATAATGCGAACTCGAACGTGCGAGACGATTCCGCTATTGCGATCACGCGCCATGCCAGGTAGGTGGGAATTCCTCAAACCACTCCTATGGGCGCCTATATGAACTGTTGTGGTAAACACCGACGCGATAAGCGCAACCGTCGATTGGCAGTATTTCATCATAGAGGCTTGCAGAATAGTGCAGCCAGATGTACGGAGCACCCCAATACAATAGCATGTATGCGAGCATATACACTCGCGTTGCGGTTGCTCCTCTTGATGGGCCTGACTTCATCTTTCCTCAATGGTTGAAATATGCGCCGCGCCGAGCAACAGTGCCAGTAGCCCTATATGCTAAGTGAATTATCCGGTCATTGCTCACGTAGTGGCGTAGTCCTAGCTCGAACTCGTTTCCGACACGGAATGACCCGGGGGTTGACCGCAACCGGACGGAAAGTGAACGGGGAATTGGATCATCTGTTCTGGATTCTTAGCGTATAATAAGAATCAATCGCTTATACTGGACTTGGGGTTCGGATGCCACGGCGGCAGGTCCATCCATTCATTGTTACGGGTACCGAAGCCGGGTTAAAAAAGCCTCAACAATTCGCTTTATTGTGGTTTGCGTGAGCGTGGATTCGCATTCTCTAATCGATCGACAAGAGCCGATTGGTCAGAATAAGGGGTAGACTAAGAATGGTGGTCAATGTCCAATATATCGTCGAAAACGAGGAGAGGACGCGGCATGCCAAACATGAAAGTGTACAAAATAAGACTGCCCCTGTCGAGGGGGGAATTACTACACGCGGAAAACGAGCGGTATGAATTAGAGGTATATCTAATGCGGCGATGGGCCTGGCGCATGATCCCAGTAATGCTTACCTGCTCACGTCCGTGGTGCCTTGCGTCCAAATTCATTCTGGTTGTCATGTTCTGAGTGTCTATCAAGCCAAGCCCACAAGAAATTCATCCCGTGGTCCAAGTACTACAGACTTACATACACCTCCGTTGATGATCGCTCCTGCGAACCGTAGTAATCATCACAGCCACCTGTGCGGCCACGTTACTACTTGCCATCGTCCTCAGCATTCAGACAAGGTTAGGGCCGCCGAGGCACAAAAAGAAACACGCAGCGATTTATCTAAGTAAGATCTGATCAGCTTTTCACAACCGCGTATCATTTGCCGATCGCGTAGCCGCATATAATGTCAATTGGTGAAGGAAGATCGCACCAGCAGGTAGGGTTGCCGGAGATAGGGACACACTTGGCGGCGATAAAGGTGATTTCACTCTGCATTGACGACAAAACTTGTTTCGCACAAGGTCAAGCAACAGCCGTTTGGCCAAGGACTCGGGTTCATATTGGTCGGGGCCGGCGACATCAAGCCTTTGACTTCCGTCGTTCAACATGGGGGAACTTGGGTCAAATTTGGCATGTCATATTGAAGCATCACAACCATACTATTGGATGCCCCCATCTTGGGTCGACGATCAATAACTTCCAAGTGATTCAGAGTGGCGAAGTGGGTGTCGATCAGGTAAATGTACCTTGGGTAATTCCATGTGCTTAATATTTGCGTCCAGTGCGACGCTGCCACGTCTAACATTATGCTCCGTCGAGACCCAGATTCTACAGCCGAAATAGAGACTTTAGATGACATTTAAAATAGTCCAGATGCGTCATGTATCATTGTCAAATTGATCATGGACTTGGTGGTCGCGCTACGCAGGAATGATCGAGCCTTGTGAATTCGGAGCGATCAGATTGCACATCAAGGCCCCGCATTGAAGGTGGAGCTGTAAATCCAGTGCCTATATCTTACCTTGATGCACTATACGCAACTTACAAAGTCAGGTATTGACTAGAATAAGGAGATCTCGAGTTGGGAAAGGTACGACGGTTATTAGTTGACTTGAGAGGTGTAGGAGTAGCTAGGAGTCGGGACACTTGGTGGAAGTGCACTGAAAGGTCACGGCACTTGAGGCCAAGACTGTTAGCTAGGCTTGTGTAGCGAGGCAATAAATACGCCATATGTTCAATAGACTCAAGGTCATATAATCCACGAACTAGGTTTGGAGCTGTATATTACTGTATTGGATTACGTATGCAAACCCTCCGCCAAGCTGGACTGATCCCACTGGCCACAATGACGCTTCCATCCGGAAGTTGAGCACTATACCCAGTACGTACGATCGTGGACGATCTTGGGACAGGAATTGACCCGCAGTCTTCTTTACAGACGGATTCGCCATGCAACGCCGAGAGGCCCGAATGACCATACATACTACCAGGACATCAATACCGACTCGCGGCATCGCCTGAGGAGACAATTCCACGTGTGCGTACCGAGCTACAAATCTCGGCAAACCAGATCCGGCGGCTTTTCTCACGGAACTTGGTACTGTTGTTGCGCTGATGCATGTGCGGTAAGGTGCATCCTTGATCTTCCAGCGTTCCGTTACTCTGGGGCGCCTCCAGTATCACTCAGTTCCGAAGTTGTGAGGAGTGCTAGCGCTTTCTTGAATTTATGTTGTGCGTAGTGATTTCGAGTACATATATCCTCCGGATCCATTCTGCCTCAGCTCCCACCTGTCTTTTTGGTCTTCTGATTCAGTCGATAGCTATGCAATCCAATTCGACTGTTCCTCAAGATACCGAGAATGCCTCGAATGCACAAGAGAATGGCTCTTCCGGTAGCAGGCGTCGTAGGGGGGCTTTGTCGTGTGCAGAATGCAGACGGTACGATCAACGCGGTTCTTATACTAATCTAAACGCCGCCAGCCTAATCTCCGTTTTGGTCGGATGGCTTACAGGTTGAAGTTGCGATGTGACAGACAGGTGCCTTGCCACTCTTGCGTGAAGCGAGGGTGCTCTTCTATATGCCCCGATGGCCAGCTCACGACAGGCAAAGGCAACAGGTGAGCCTATTCTTATTCAGAGGTTGAGCAGCATGCAAAGCGCCTTGATGCATTAGGTTCGTGCTTGCGAACACCGAAGAATTGCATGAAAAGATCATTCAACTTCAAGATCGCATATCGATTTTGGAGAATGCTCTTGGAACACTTCAAGCCGCTCATTCCTCTCAACCTCACCCGTTGTTGAGAGAGGACTTGCTTGAGCTGAAAGCTCCCCTTGGCACTGAACTTGCTCCATCTCAAGCCAAACGTCGTCGTATGGATGATAGTGAGACGGTTGAGCCAGAACAAGCCCCCGAGGTTCTGGATGCGATTGGAACGCTGACCATCGAAAGCGAAGGACGATCTGTGTTCTACGGGGGAACAGCAGGAGCCGAGTTCTTGATCAAGGTGCGAAAATCTGCTCGTGTTGTTATACTGGTGCTAATTGTCATTTAGCCCGACGAGTCATTCGACGTAAAACCTTCAATAAGCTCTTCCACAACTGGTCGACTTGGGTTCACAGTCAACGTGGAGCTCCAGCATCTGTCCAAATCGTTTCCCTTCACTCCTGTCCGCGGAAACGAGAAGGAGGTTAAGCAGCAGCTGCGGGCATTGTTACCTACCGCAGACAAGGCATGGTCGATTTGCGAGTTCTACTTCATGAACGCAACCTGGTTGTAAGTTACCATTTATTTACCTTCACCACGTCATGACTAGTGCGGCTAACTGTGTCCAAGGTACAATCCTATCCCAAGAAGCCAGTTTATTGAAACGGTACTAAACCTCATATTTGGCAACTTGATATTCGCCATGTATGCTTATCGACTGGGGTCTAGATTTTCAACCGCATGTATCGAACCCCGAATAACGTCGACGCGTGCACTGCTCACCAATATTCTGTAATGTTCGGTAAGCGATTTGAGGCACTTAAGTGCTTCTTGGTATCCACAAAGCTTACGTGTAAATTCATCCTAGGCATTCTTGCCGTTGGTATAACCTTTTAAAACTTCTAGTACCTGTGACGAGGTGCTTATTTCATGCTTTTATGTCAGGTGTTCAACTCAACACCGACCTTCCTCCGTATCATCAAGATGCAGAGCAGTACCATATGCTGGCACGAGCAGCATTGGCGCTTGACTGCATTTCGGAGAATACCACTATTTCCGCAATCCAGTCAATTGTAAGCCTGGCGGAAAAACTGCGAGTTGGCGTCCTGATTACGTTCCTTAGCTACTAATGTGCTACTTCTGCCAACTGACGGACAACAAGGATTCTCCGATGCACCACTGGGCACTTATTGGTCTTGGTATAAAACTCGCTGTCGGTGTGAGTGCCCCTTATCGTCGCTTCGCTTCCTCGATTTCTAACTAAACGCAGATTGGGCTTCACCGTGACGGCAAGAGATGGGACTTAGATCCCGCAGAGGCGGAATTACGTCGAGCACTTTGGTGGGAGGTGAGGTCCCTATCAATCTCATGCGAACACCAGGCTCATATGTAAACACCTCAGTTGAGGGCGTTTGACGCTTGGGTAGCGATTGGGCTCGGCCGGCCACCGAGTATCGCCGCGTAAGAGCCACTACAATGGTCATCTTATGATCCGAATATTCACGTTTGGACCTAGCATACATACAGATACCGAATGGCCAAAGGATCCGGAAGCGAAGATGAACGAGGATGGCTTGATTGAACCAAGTTGTGCGTCCAAACATATCCCAACTTCCTTGAGCCTTCATCTAATGCTTGGGACAGACCAACGGGTGAAGTTTGTATTTGCCAGGCTACTCTTGGAGGTCTTAGACGGGGTATGGAACTACCGTATCCCTAGACGATGTCCAAACTCAATCGAATATTTTAGGCCTTTAGTGCAACTGCGCCATCATACGAGAAAGTGCTGAAATTACACAGGCGGCTTCGCGAGTTCGAGGGCCCACCTCACTTGCATGTTCCGGGCTTTCTCGGCAACAAATACAAAGAGACAGCACTATATGTCGACAATCCACTTCAACTCGAGCGTCATCTGACATTCTGTGTGCCGGAGACAATTCTAATACATTTGCACCGGAGCTTCTTTGCACGGGCGATTACCGAGTCCCCTGACGACCCACTCAAGAGCCGATATGCAGATTCAGTTATGGCTATCCACGAATCCGTCTGTAGGTGGGGTTTCTATGACCCGATTCAGGCCTCGCTCACCAGGATCTTCCTACTAGTACGGTATTTAGCAGCGGTCAAAAGCCTCTTCAGTCTTCTACCGGATCTTACTATGAGATTTTGGTTGTTTTGGAGTCATGCTTTCTCTGGCGCAGTAAGCTTCGCGTTCCCTTTGATATTGCGGGCATATGATAACTAAGCATATATACAGACTATCCTCGCCGCATTAGTTATTCGCTGCCCAGGATCATCGCTTTCAGCAGCCGCGTTGAAGGGGTTAGATGATGTCTCCGAACTATTCAGCCAGGCACAAAACGCCTGCCGCGCACGGAGGGCTTTGGTATGTTACCTTCGGAAACTCAGTGGCGTGAAGGCTGACCGCATTCAATCTAGCCAACCATTCTAAAGCTTCATCAACGGGCCCATTTTGCGTTCAAGGAATATCACTCGGGTCACCCAGCGATCATTTCGCTTAATAACAGCCCTCTACCAATTCCGATAGTGGAAGAGAAGATAATACCTTGATAGGCGGTCGAACTCGGATCATTACCTTTCAGGGGCACACAACTGGGTACCGAAGTGGCCAGTCCACCAGTTCAACCTTATCCCCTTATTCCGACGAATCGGGCAGTGTTGCATCAGGAATTGCAATGGCAGATCCATTAAGTGACCCACACGCTTTGGACTCGTACTTGAGTAGCTATCCCCAGGGCGTGAATATACCCTCCAGCTCTGGCGCACTCTCGAGCCATCATCATATGGATCCCAGTCACTCGCACTTCGATTCCGGTTGTGACGATCCACTCGTCGCACCTCATCCAGGGATGCTCGGTCCACAATCTCCCACCTCCTATTATAATTACCCACCGACTAATGCCTATACCTATCCAGGGCAACAACCGCTGCCCTTTTCACAACAGAGACAACCTCCAACTCCAAACAATGTAGACTATACTTGGCAGGCATTGATGGCCAGCATTGGCGTGCAAGGCAGATCCACTTAAATTATTATAATGATTTGTTGTATCAATACTACGGACTTATTGCCCAAACACACTGTTTGAAACATTTGACTTTGCCAAATGGATTTGATCACAAGAGAAGATCGCATCACGTGCCCAGCCCGACATTCAGACGAACACCAACATGTCTTTAAGACCAACTGTTGCTTTACATGGTGCTCTACCTGTGCTACAACCTGAATATTATTATTCGGATACATTTATAGTGCCCTTACGCCTGGATATTGAAAGCCTATTAATCGAGTTTGTCGAATGCTTGCACAAGAGCTCCGATCATGACGGGGCGCATGATCGTTCGAGTAACACCACCGACCAGAACGGAACGCTCGGAGACGACAACAGTTTTATTGTCTTCAAAAAATGCTGGGTTTCTAGTAACTGGAACTTTGTGCACTTACGCTGTCTCGATCCCATCGGGCGGGTCGCATTCTTACACGTGTTGCATCGTATGTTTATTGGTGAGTGAGGCTAGGCATTAACGCTCTCGATTCGGCCTACGTGTTATGATCGACTGGTGTAATACAGAAGCTGCTCTTGCTTACTCCGACACGCTGATGCGACTCGGAGCACTCTATGGATTGTACACATTCCACATGACCCAACCTGCACAGTTGTATGAGATTCTGGCTATACCTATTCCCCTCGGTACGTATTTGATACCGGTTTAACCTTTGTTGGTACATAAAACTGATTGACGCGCGTCGCCATTTTCTGGTGCATCGCGATATTTTCGGCGGTGAATGGCAGATCACCTCCTGCAGCTTTTTCAAGTACCCCTAAACTTTCAAGGCCCCCGCAAGCTTGTTGCCGCGCATCTTATCACAACCCTAATCTCGCGGGATGCCTTTAGATTATTGCCTGTTTACGACCTACGCCCGTTAAACCCCACGGTACTTCCACAGACGTTCGTCACCATCAGTACCACGGACCAGGATCCTTTCCCCCGCGGTCCCGGCCGCGTGACCCCTCCCCAATCGACTGCGAACGGCAAGACGCGCGGTGGATGAATTGCAGACTTTCCTTGATGGGGACTCTCCACGCATGGCCTCTAGGGAAATAGGATCTCTTCCATCTTTTGCGGATTATACAGGCCGCCGTATGCATATGACAAACGCAGCAGGAGCCAAAGCAACGAGTGACGCAATTCGGGAAACTAGTCAAAATCTCCAAAACGCGGAAGATATGCTAGCGCGGGAAGGAGTTCCCGTTGAGGTGGATCCAGAGCTCCGCAGTGGGCACCTACTCAGCCTCGTGCGTCGAGCATCGGAGTGATCCCAATATTCAAGGATGAGCCAGTTCGACAGTCATTCAGGACCGCACTGCGTGGGGAAGAGTCGGCAATCATTGTACGTTGCTTCACCCTGCTGGCGAACGCTTACTAACTTTCCTCGGTGCCAGCTAAAGTCTACCCCTTGACATGAGCGAGCAAGATCCGCCTCTCCTTCCTCATAACTTTCCAATTGTAGAGACTTGACCCTTCACGGAATGCCATGTCGTTCTATCCACGCAAGGCTCGGTCGAAAAGCAAGTCGCGCGTTCCGCTTCCCGTTCGATTGGCGTTGGTTGAGCTTGGCTGCGACCATCCCTACTAACGACTCTATTAGCTTCTCTATACCCCAAACACTCTGATCGGCCACTCACATTCATTTCGGTCACCAAACGCCATAGTGCCCTGGCTCCTGTCGCTATCAGTTGTTCGCAAGCTGTCGGTGTCGAGTGGTTGCGGTGAGCTAGTCAAACTCGCCTCCAACGTACGATAGAACGTTTGCTTCGAACCTCCCATCCCGGTCGGCAAATTTCGATATGAATATGCTCGCCACCGCCCTCGATACCCGCCATGTTCGAGAACAACCTACGGATCGAACGCTCAACGCCGTGCATGCAGGCACAATTTTGGTGGGATATCGTACCGTTGGGAAGTCCTGCTGCTAATTGTCAGTACTCAGCGGAGAAATCCGCAAACGACTGGGTATTGGTAACTTTTTGCGACTCGCATTCGCTTTGCTCCGTGCACGCTCCAATGCACACAAGTCCCGAGTGAAAAGCATCAGGAATGCCTCAGGCTGAGTACTTAACTCTTGGCCTGACTGGGGACACATGGTGGGAGGGACAATGATTTAGATTACACCTTACGGCGCAAACAGACATAGAATGACAGCTACAGAAACGAATGTCTACAGGCGATGGAAAGTCCGTTAACATAATCCACAAGATACGGAGATTAAGCAAGCTGTGCAATGGGTTCAGCATAATAGCCGTGTGCAGGGAAGATATGGGCCTCACCTCCCAATTGATAGTAGCGACCCCCTGGTCCAAATTCTTGGCGACCGCCCTAAATACCTTGGGCGACACATCTACTCGCATGTTAGGCATGGAACATCTTTGAAGACTTATTGCCACCCACCCAAATCACCGCTACCGCAGCCTGGACAGCTATCGACAACCTTAGCATAGCATGATTTTCCATTCTTGGTATTAGTAATCTTGACCCGCTGAAAGAAGGAAAGGCTCGGCGTTAGTTGGTAATCATGTATCTACAAACCGGATGGGCGAACCTTTCCACAGTATTGACCATTGCCATAAATTTTCGTGGGCAGAGCGACAATCATGTCATTGTCCCCGTTATACCCGCCACAGTGACCAAGTCCGGGTTTAAACCTAACAGGAACCCAATTAGATCACAGATTGATGAACGTGTTTGATCACAAACCAAGTAGCCTTCGAAATCGTCGATTAGAGCATTATTATTGACGTAAAAATAGTAATGACATACCCGGCCGCCCCTTCCCTTGGGGTTTTTGCACGTTTATGCATGTCGTTGCCTCCAAGGGCGCGGTGGTGGATAATGCCATCCGAAGGGTCAGACTGCGCCATGACTAAAGCTAGGGCGGAAAGCGCTAACACGAAATAGATTACTCGAGTGAACATCGTTGATACGATGAATGTAGCGTTTTGGAAGGAGCGGTTACCAGATTAAATCCGACTGGTTACAAGCTACGGAGGTTCGCAGTCATTTCAGAGGCCTCCATATATCAAGAGCACCAAAGGGCCTACATGGAAGGTCAAATGGGACCTGGGTGGTTGGCAGGAAAAGTGAACGTTGACGGTAGTCAAAACCCCTAGGAGATTTTATCTTTGGGGCACCATTCTACCAAGGCCCATGCGCCCCTGGTTCTTGATACCCAGGTCCGAACAAGTTTTCTATTGTCAGCGTCAACGAAAAACGGCCGCGAAGTCATTTTACTTGGCAAGGTTGAAGGCGGGGCCATTAATCGATTTACGAAGTCCTAGGACTTGTTAACAGCACCTCATTTACGCGCATACAACCACTCACCAAGTTCCAAGAGACTAGAATTAATTATCGAGTGGTGCGCCTCTCAGGAACCATGATGCTTGGCACAGGGCACTACCTATTCATGGCCGATGTTGATGTTTGACACGTTGACAATCACATGCAAATGAAGTAGCGCTGCAAGCTGCATTGAATAGTCTATCTATAATACAATGAATCCACGTCTTGAGGCTGTCTAGAGCACGGCATTGGGAATGGCCGTGCCTCCCGAATTAGCCACCGAAGAGAAAGACCCTGAAGCACCCATCAGCTGAGTTGGAGCGACCAGCATCGTAAAAGTGGAGGTGACCACCTTGGCTTGAGCAGTACTTGTAGTAGCGGAGGTGGCGACTTGATCTAGGGCCGTGGAAGGTGCGGGATCCGTGCCTTGGGCTGTCATAAGATCCTCTTCGATCACGTTCTCCGGGACACCATAGGAGGCGTCCTCATCAGGGAAATTCTCGTAGTTATCGGTACTGTCCTCGTAAGCCCCAATGTCGCCGGTCTGGGAAGCCTACGATGAACCATCGGGATCACTGCTGGGTGCTTCCTCGTCAGGGTAAGTACCAGGCTGTCCTCCGGTATTGTTCAAGGATCCCAAAGTGGGAGGGGAGGAAGGCACGGACTCCATGGAGTTACCAGCTTGAGATGAAGATCCGACCGGACTTGCCCTGAAGATCATGCCAATTTTTCTGGATGAGGACGGTTCGGCACCCATTGCACCAAGCGAAGATGTGCCCCCGATGATATATCCACCCGCATCCGCGGGATCGGATGCACCTCCTGGAGCGTTGGTTGTGTCGACCAACGCTGGCTCTGCTTGGTTGAGCCATAGGGGGTTGATTGTACCGTCTTCGATATTCCAGGAGAAGCGCTGAGAGAAGTGCGTCGAAGTACTGTTGATATCCATTCCGGCATTGACATTGTAAGCGCAAGGCTGAGATGAGAGCTGTGAGGGAGACGCCGAGTTCGGGTCGTAGCTAGCGCAGTACACCTAGAGGAGAGTTTAGCTTGGTACCGAATGACGTTGTGGTATGTACGCGCCTTGATGGAGTCATCCTTAGACTGAGGCACGGACATGGCGATCAACACAACCTTCTCCGATGGTCCAAGGTCGGCCCGTGTACCTTGGGGAACCAAGTACATTGAGGTCGAAGTCGAGTTGCTAGCGTTGATCATATAGCTGGGTGAATCTTTGCTTCCAGCCGACTGAATGCCCGTTTTGCCAGGCCTGGGAGAAACAATCTGGAAGGTACGTTAGTCTCATTGGCCTGCAATCTGAACAAGTACGTACTAAGGAGGCAAGCCGCTCACTGGGAACCGTATGAGCAACAGTATTGACTATGTCGATAACTCCCACGACACCAGGAATAGTGGCTACCGGGGGAAGTAAAGGATCGACGATCCCTCGCTTTTCAGACAGACTTTTGAGGACCGTAAGCTCTAGCGGCCCTCCTTGACGTTGGTGTTCATAGAGTTTCCGCTCTTCGAGAGCCCTTCTAACTGGTAGATTTCCAGCCCCCAAGTGAAGTCCTTGCCATGCCGAGTCAAGCAATAACGAGACCAATGAGGGATGAGCCGAGACTTGATCAATTGCATCTAGTTCGCCCCCGTACGGGCTGTCAACTTTCTTGGAGGAAGTTCGGCGGGTACCCGTAGCGTGTTTAGAGCGTGCCTCGAGCGAATGAGCATGGACGTGGTTGCCGCCAATAATAACTGAATCATCCGCGTAAACCTTGATGCTGTGTCCGTGATGCTTGTGGTGGCCATGGCTGTGTTGCCTATGATGACCATGTCGGTGATGCTTCCCGTGGTGATAGCCCCGCTTGTGTGCGTGACTATGGACATGGTTATTACCACCCGACACGATCAGTGGATTGTCAGAGTAGATTTTCGTTCCATGATGCTGGTGGTAATCGTGGTAACTGTGGTGTCCATGACGGTGGCCGTGACTACGCTTGTGCGAATGGGAATGGATATGTACATTGTTGTCTGATACAACCAGGGGGTTGTTCGCATCGAATTTGGTGCTATGTCCATGATGCCGATGGTGACCTCCGTGATGGTGGTGGTGGTGGTGCCGGCTCCTCTTGTCCTTGTGTGAAGTATCGAGAACGGGCCTCAGGCTCAGGCTGTGGAGTGGACGACCGCGGTGATAACTGTACCAACGCTGGTAAGTGTGACCCTGGCTCCTATGGCTAAAGATCACATTTGGGTCCCCGGCTCCGTGAAGGTGTTTGGTGCCATCCCAGTCAGAACCTAAGGCTTCGAGTTCACTTTGATGGTATCCACGATGATAATGATGGCTACGAGCCTCCAAATCCAGGTCACTGTGTCGCGAAACTAGAGTAGGGAATGGTAGGTTATGGTTGAGTTGGTCAAGTGCCGCTCCCGGCTCCTCCACATCACCGACCTACAAATACAAACAAACCCAGTTAACTACCAAACCCGGCCTCGGAGGACGAGCGGGGACTTACGTTAGAGTGGTATGGAAGCCCACTGAATCCGGCCATAAGCATTGTGCTCGTGACCACAAAGGCGAGGAGCGAGGTAAAACGTGGTGAAAGTACGGCCATGCCCTTCGAGCCCGAGTCTCTTGCACTAAAGAGTTCTCGTCGTGGGGAGATAGGCATCACGCCCCCCCCCCCCCCCTCCTTTTATCCACCTTCGAAAGTGTTTGGCGAGACAAACACAACGGCAAACCGGGCGACCTAATTACTAGACAAGGCAATTATTGTTGTCAAAATTGGCAATTCACAATTACCCAAAATAGACATTATTAACTACCAGATCCGGTAATCTATACTTCCGCTCTTGGAACAAGTCTGATACCGATTTTCGATAATTTGTCATATATTTTGTCAGAAACAAGGGCTTATTCAGAGAGGACGGCTCATTTCTCTGGGTTACAGTAGGAGTCGCCTGTGGCGATCCGTGTGATCCTTCACCACAAACCGTGAGCATTTAGTCCTACGCACGCCGAAGAAGATTAAAAGGGCACCCCACTTTCTCATGTAGGATGGCCCAAGGGGTATCACATTGTTGCCCCACGCCAACTGCTACGCACAGACCAGTCAAAAAATCAAATTCGTTCATGGAAAGAGGTCAAGTTTTGGGCGGAAACTACTCAGCCCCTCAAGGGCTTTCCATAGTTTTTGGTCTTCCGGTGAATTAAGAGAGGCAAATTTGGTTTTGTTTCCCGGGAATAAGTATCCAGGTCTGCCGCAGAGGTATGTCTAAGTACATACAAACAAGAAAAGAGGGGAAAGGCTTACTCAGGCTTGCAACGAGTCCCGTGTGCAGGTACTTTGCCCTCCACAAAATAATCACGAAACACTCTGGCAGAGCAGAGGGAGGGATGAGAAATCCTGCATGAAGAGTAAGGATAATTATGATGCATAGAAAGATGACCACGTACGTGCAGTGACCAAATCTGTGCACAGTGAGTAGCGTGTGGAGGTTAGCTTACTCTGATGATGCTCTGATTTTAGAAACGCACCCCTCTTGGACCAACAATGCCGCGCTCTCATTCCCAAATGCTTTGGCCATCTTCTCCGCACCTAACAAAGGGGTCACAGGGTCTGCGTTCAAGCTTGCATATAAAATCGGAAACCTGTGTGCCTGTTCAGTACACAACAACATTCATCAGCCGCATATATCCGCTCACTTTGTCCTTTTCAGCCCTTCTTCCACGCTCCAAGGTCCTACGTAGCGTTGGATTGGTTCCATCTTCCAATTTTTGCAAAATCCTGCCCAAAGTGCCCAGGCTTCACCGATTGAACTAAGTGTGCCCATGTCGTGTATGCTATACATCATACCGTTAATTATTCTCCCATTGATGAACAGGTGGAACGAACTAGTCCATATAGGCATCCAAGGATTTTTGTTCTGCGAGCCCGGAGTCGCCGCAGCTAATAGAATATTTTGCTAACTGATTGTAGCTTTTCTCTATAGGCCGGTTAAATACGTTCTGGGGCGACTATCTTAGATTAGGCCGAACAAAAGAGCATGATACATACCTTGTCCCCGTTTTCATGACGTAGCTCAGCATACGAGGCATAAACACCATCGTACATGGACTGCGGGTCTCCTTCTTCGACTTTAGCAATCGCTGCGCCGGACCAAGAATACGTCAACGTTAAGATGTGCAAGGATCCGGTCAAACCTACACTTGGCCAAGTCAGGCCAGCCCTTAGGATCATACAGGCCTCTAAACACCAAGTACTTTGCATTAGATGCAGTGAGAACACCTGGGCCGATTTTGGATTTCGGTACAGGCATCGGCTCTCTCCTTAGCTGTTCATACAGACCCTCAAGTCGAGATCGCAGGTTGACAAACGAAGCTGCATCGCTATCACGAGACTTGGCAAATGCGCATCGCTCTGGGCCAGCCTTAGCACAGGAGTCAAGAAAGCCAGACAATGTCTTCAAAAAGTGAGAAGAGGAGCGAGCGTAAAAAAGCACTTATCTACCTTGTCAGTGTCGGTCATCGCATCAGCGCCCCACTGGTAAATATCCCTATGGTAGGACTCGGCGTTGACCACCCCGTCTAGAACCATACGTTTTACAAGGTGCGGGCGCATTGCAGCAAACGTAGAACCCAATACCGTCCCATACGAAAACCTTTACGAGCCATCCTTAGATCATATAGAGACATACTTCCCGGGACTCACCCCCAAAAATTCAGACCATCTTCGCCCAACGCGTCCACAATGCGCTCCATATCCTGCACCACGAGCGCAGTACTAACCGACTCCAACATCCTCTTATTCCCTTGGGTTTGGCAAGCTAGGCTCGTGGCGTTGAACAAAGCGTCCAGTTTGGCTATATGCATAAGCTCCAACGCCTTGCGTGTTTCAGAGGGAAGGGAAGGAGGACCTCGTGCGTCGTATGAGTATCCGAGTCTATGGCATATATTGAGCATTGGATGGAATGGAAAGCTAATACTCACAGTGACTGTTTGTAGGACATGTGAAGCGCCTCTGCCTCTGTCTCGTAGCATCCGAGCCTCGGGAGAGTCATGTTCACTCCTCGTGGGTCGAATCCAATGATATCGTATCGGCCACCGACTATGGAACTCAGCTTAGGCCCATAAGTAGCAGCGAATCCACTACCTGACCCGCCGGGGCCCTACGAAGTATACGACATGGAGCTTATTTTGTAGCGCAAGAATTATCACTTACGCCCGGGTTGATGAGCATACTCCCCAAGTTCTCCTTCCGCGATACTGTGGCCGGGATTTTGCGCAAAAAGATGGATACCGTGTCATTTGCTTCAGGATGGGCGTACTAGCCAAAGATTAGATCGTGCAAAACAGTTGAAAAAAACCTTACGTCTCTCGGGACTGTCAAATACGCGCACTCGGTTGTTGTAATGTCAGGGCACGCCCACCATGCAATCCCACCCGCCACGGTTGACTCGGTAAAGGGAGTCACTGGGTCAAGCCGGTTGCCCTTGATATTGGAATACGTGCAATACCCCAGCTGGTAAATTTTAGTACTTGGACACTGAGATCTATGGCTAAACGCCACGAACCAGAGTCAGGCCAGCCCAGAGGAGCGCACGACGCGTAAGCGTACGCGGTTGGCCATGACTGGGATCCAACGGGATCAGCAAGTGCGCCTTCTCAGAGTTCATCCCAGTTGAGAGGGTGGAGAGCAATTACGGATCTTGCAGACTGGTCCTTCATATAACTTTCAGCGCGCAGTGATACAGAACCACGGCTGCGGTGTTGCATGTGGTTGGCATCACGGGCGCTAAGATCCCTCGACAAGAATTGTGACAAAAACAGTTGACCCTAGCAGGGCCAAGCAGATGACGCAGGAGATGCCGGTGACTCGAACAGAGGAAACCAGCTCTAACTGCCAGTCG